>CM046007.1:61702199-64202199 GCA_025175895.1 Wurfbainia villosa | reverse complement strand
TAACCAAACCTATTTAGAAACCTATTACCATCATATTCATACAAAGTATAGCATGGATCATCATGGAAAGCATAAGGAATGGTCTTGGCCGAAAGTTCATGAAGCTTTTAAGATCCAACACTTAACCAAACCTATCTAGAAACCTATTATCATCATATTCATACAAAGTATAGCATGGATCATCATGGAAAAACACAAGGAATGGTCTTGGTCGATAGTTCATGAAGCTTTTAAGATCAAACACTCAACCAAACTTATTTAGAAACCTATTATCATCATATTCATACAAGGTATAGCATGGATCATCATGGAGAGCATAAGGAATGGTTTTGGCCGAAAGTTCATGAAGCTTTTAAGATCAAACACTTAACCAAACCTATTTAGAAACCTATTATCATCATATTTATACAAATTATAGAATGGATCATCATGGAAAACATAAGGAATGGTCTTGGCCGAAAGTTTCATGTAAGGTTTCTTTTTCTTAATAACATCAATCGAAACAACTTGCATGCAGATGAGGGGATACTTACATCCTTCGCTTGTTAATAGTTGGAAAATACCCTAAGTGATGCCAAACTATAGCCTTCTTCTTGCTTGGGTAGGTTTTCGGAAAATGGAAGAGGGGAAGGAGTAGGGTTTCAGTGAGGAAGAAGAAGAGAAGGAGAGGATGCCAACTTTGGTTTCTCATGTCTTCTCATTCCCCTATTTATTCACTTGAAGGTGTCCCTTAGCCTCCCTTACCCTTATCTATCATTTCCTATACCCTTCTAATAGCACAACCCTACTGGGCTTCTGGTTATTGGATGCATCTTAGGGTTTAGCTATCTACTTGAGGTTTAGTGTTCAAATCCTAGGTCATGCATCATTTTTGGCTCTATTTCTTTTATTTTTGAAAGAGCCCACATAAAAGCCCATATGATCATGCAAAAATTCTCATAAAATTTCTAGAAATTTTATGGGCATTACAGTCCTTCATACCTTTTAAAAGTTTCGTCTTCGAAACTTAGAACAACTCTGGGTACTTCTGTTTCATGTCCTCCTCGCGTTCCCAGGTAGCTTCTTCGTACCGTTGATTTTGCCACAGGACCTTCACTAAGGGCACCTCTTTATTCCTTAGCCTTTTGACTTCTCGGTCTAGTATCTGGATAGGCCGGCTTTCATAACTCAGGTCCTCTTGAACTTGCACTATTTGTGGCTCGATCACTTGGTCCGTACTGGAAATGTACTTCTTGAGCATCGAAACATGGAACACGTTGTGAATAGCCGACATCTCTTGAGGCAGCTCTAGCTCGTAAGCTACCATTCCGACTCTCTTCAATATCAGATATGGTCCCACATAGCGCAGACTCAGCTTACCCTTCCTTTCGAATCTCATCACTCTCTTCATAGGGGCCACTTTGAGGAATACCAGATCTCGAACTTCGAATTCTAATGGTCTGCACCGCATATCTGCATAGCTCTTTTGCCGGCTCTGAGCAGTTTCAATTCTTTGGCAGATATTCTGTATAGCTTGGGTGGTGTCGTCAATGAAATCTGTTTGAAGTCCCATCCCCTTCTTTTCACCACCCTCGTACCAGCATATAGGAGATCTACATTTCCTCCCATATAGAGCCTCGTAGGGCGTCATTCCAATAGTAACTTGGTAGCTATTATTGTAGGCGAATTCTGCCAAGCATAAGTATTAGCACCAACTCCCTTTGAAATCCAAGGTGCACGCTCATAACATATCCTCCAATACTTGATTCACCCTTTCGGTCTGTTCATCAGTCTAAGGATGAAAGGCAGTACTGAATAATAGCTTTGTGCCAAAGGCCTTCTGAACACATTCCCAGAAATGAGAAATAAAGCAACCATCTCTGTCAGAAATGATGGTCTTAGGAATCCCATGTAATCTGATAATTTCCTTAGCATATAATTGAGCCAGTTGCTTAGTTGAATAGGTCATCTTGATTGCTAAGAAGTGGATAGACTTCGTCAATCTGTCCATAATTACCCATATAGCGTCATATCCGTTCGTCGTCTTGGGCAGTCCTAAGATGAAATCCATAGAAATATCTTCCCACTTCCATTCTGGAATTTGAATCGGCTACAGTGTTCCTTCAGGTCTCTGGTGTTCTGCTTTAACCCTCTAGCAGGTCAGGCAGGTACTGACATACTGAGCCACATCTCTTTTCATACCGAACCACCAGAATTTTCTTTTCAGATCTTGGTACATCTTGGTGGTTCCAGGATGCATTGCATAAGGGGTTCCGTGAGCTTCCTCAAATATCTTCTTCCGTAATTCTGGATCATCGGGAATACACAAGCGATCCCGGAGGTAGAGTACTCCACTGTCAAAGATACGAAATCCATCATCCTTTCCTTCTAGGACCTCTTGCTTGATCCTTTGAATGCTCGGGGTCATGGGCTTGCTTTTCTAATATATCGTCGAACAATGTCGGTGCTATCATCATGGTAGAAAGCCATCCGGAAATGATTTCAACCCTGTAACACATAATATCCTTTTCTAAGGGCTGAGATAATACGGATAGAGACATCAAGGTAGCACAGGACTTCCTACTGAGTGCATCAGCCTCCTTGTTTGATTTTCCTAGATGGTAGAAGATCTCGCAGTCATAATCCTTGATGAGCTCGAGTCATCTGCGTTGTCTCATGTTCAGGTCCTTCTGTGTGAAGAAATATTTTAGACTCTGGTGGTCTGTATAAATCCTACACTGAGCTCCATATAGATAATGCCTCCATGTTTTGAGAGCAAAGACCACGGCCGCTAGCTCTAGATCGTGAGTGGGATAATTCCTTTCATGTTCCTTAAGTTGTCTAGAGGCGTAGGCAATGACCTTGCCATTCTGCATGAGTAGAGCTCTGAGTCCCAACTTGGAAGCGTCACTGTACATGTCGAAGCCTTCGTTACTGTCCGGCAGAGCAAGAATTGGAGCGCTGGTCAGTCTCTTTTTCAATTCTATGAAACTCTTCTCACAGGCGTCCATCCATTCATACTTTTTGTTCTTTCTGGTGAGGACTGTCATAGGGTCTGCAATTCTGGAGAAGTTCTCTACAAACATCCTATAGTAGCTTGCTAGCCCAAGAAGGCATCTAATCTCGCTGGCGTTCTTTGGCCTGTTCCAGTTACTCACAGCTTCAATCTTTATTGGGTCTACCATCACTCCATGCTTTGATATAACGTGACCCAAAAATGATACTTGATCGAGCCAGAACTCGCATTTAGAGAACTTTGCATACAACTGCTTTTCCCGAAGAATCTGTAATACCATATTCAGGTGTTCTACATGCTCTTCTTGGGTTCTCGAATATATCAGTATATCATCGATGAAAATGATTACAAATTTGTCGAGGAATGCCGAGAATACCCGATTCATCAGATCCATGAACATAGCAGGTGCATTTGTCACTCTGAAGGGCATAACTATGAACTCATAATGTTCGTATCTTGTTCAGAAAGCTGTCTTTGGTATATCATCTGGTTTCACTTTCACTTGATGATAGCCAGACCTCAGGCCAATCTTAGAGAAGACAGTGGCACCCTTTAACTGGTCGAACAGGTCGTCAATCTGTGGCAAAGGGTACCTATTTTTTATCGTCATATTATTTAGCGCTTGGTAGTCTATGCACATTCGCATAGACCCATCTTTCTTCTTTACCAACAGTACGGGAGTTCAGTAACCACATGCATAAGAGCAGGTGGGGGTACTGTCTCATCGACCCTATTACTACGTCTTTCAGCCATGTTTATCTTCATGTATTATAATAAGGCTTGTATAAGATTATCATTCATTTATCTATGCATCTTTAAACTAAAGGCTAGCATAAGGTTACATATATTCATTCATATTTAAGCTCAAAGCATTTCTTATCATACATGAACAAAAATAGAGTAGACATAGAATTTCTTACTTGGAGCGGAAGGATTGGAGCTTAATGTGTGTGTAGTGGAAAGGCAGATCTGCTCTGATACCAACCAGTCACGCCCGCCCTTTCCAGGGGTTGGAGGGGCGGCGCGACGCGATCATACATACATGCATTACAGCGGAAGACTACATATACTTCTTACAGCGAAAGACTTTAAACCTTTTTTTCTTTCTTTCTTTTAAACATAAGCATGCATCATCATTTCATAAATACTTAGTTCCAGTTCATGACATTCAACTTAAAGAAAACGTGTATAAGTACGGAAAGCATAAACAGATCTCCTCCACCATGCCACTACCACACACACTTTGCCCCTCCTGCTGCTCCCTTTAGTTTAGCCATTCTTTACCCTTATCTGCAGTACAAGGGAACATAAAAACTATAAGCACACAGGTTTAGTAAGATCCTGTCCTACTCACAAAAACCATACGTCGAGCATTAAGCATAGAGTAGTGACATGATCATATAAGCTCATATAAGCATAACATTCATATAAACATACACGAACATATAAGCAAGCATAGAAGGCATATAAACATACCAGAACATAAGCATAGCATTCATATAAACATTCAAGAACATAAGCAAGCATAACATGCATATAAACATACCAGAACATAAGCATAATATTCATATAAACATTCAAGAACATAAGCAAGCATAACATGCATATAATATCATAATGATCTAGACATGAAATAAATGCATATGCAGGATGCTCTTTGAAAACATAAATATTATAGGTACTTAAATATAATCTCAACATATTGGGACCGACATTGTACCACATACATCATCATCATAGCACGCATCCCTAATAGACCTGAGGTAGCTAATCCCGAACCCACTAGAGTACTAGGCCCGTACTATATCCGTCGGCCTAGGGGCAACATAACATAGAAGCCCACCCTAAGCCCGTATTTATGACCGTCGGCCTAGGGCATCTGGGAGCCCATCCTGTACTGAGTCTGTACTACGACCGTCGACCCAGGGGCACGTAGGAGCCCATCCCTTGGACTTTATTAGGGTCCTAGTACAAGCCATGCAGAAAGTAAAATAGCATATCATGTTCCTTATCATAACATATCATATTTCTTTTCATAAACATATCATGTTCCTTACCATGGCATATCATGTTTCTTCTTCTTAGCATATCGTGTTCCTTCTTCATAACATATCATATTTCTTTTCATAACATAGCATGTTCCATCTTTATAACATATCATGTTTCATTCTTCATAACATATCATATTTCTTTTCATACCATATCATGTTCCTTCTTTATGACATATCATATACTCATACACTTAACATGACAATGAGCATAACATAATCATACATTCATACAATTAACATGGCAAGGAGCATAACCTAATCATACATTCATACAATTAACATGGACTACGAGCATAACCTAATCATACATTCATACAATTAACATGGACATAAGGTAGTGACATCAACCAATCATGCTATCATAAAATCTAACTAACATCATATTTGCATCTTTTTCTACATGTAGCATGGCATGGAGGACTTAGTAGAGGGCATGTACATGGGCTGGCCGAAACCCTAAGGGAGGGTTCTTAGGAGTTTACATGCTAAACACTTGTGTAAGGTCTACTTAATATCTTACTAACATCACACACATATAGGGCATGGCATAAACATCATGAACAAGCATAACATGGTGTGATCTAAACTTCATGGAGTTCTACCAAAATTTTAAACCCTAAACAACTTGTACATGATCTAACTAACCACATATTAATTCTATCACATATAAATCATGGCATGGAAGGCCCTTAGGAGTTTAATTGAGCCTTGGCCGAGAGCTTCAAGGAATCCTAAGATCCATTTCTTAAATCTAGCTTAGCTATCAACATGTTACCTTCATCTACATTCAAACATAGCATGACAACTTATACATCATGGCATGATAGACCTAAATGGGTCTTGGCCGAATGTTTCAAGGAGATTTAAAGATCAACCACTTAAATTTAGTTTAGCTACAACATGTTATCTTCATCTAACATGAAAACATAGCATGAACACATCTAGAACATAGCATAGAAAACCATTAGGGGTCAAAAAGGGGACTTGGCCGAGAGTTTCATGAAGGTTGGAGATCAAGCACTTAACCAAACCTATTTAGAAACCTATTACCATCATATTCATACAAAGTATAACATGGATCATCATGGAAAGCATAAGGAATAGTCTTGGCCGAAAGTTCATGAAACTTTTAAGATCCAACACTTAACCAAACCTATCTAGAAACCTATTATCATCATATTCATACAAAGTATAGCATGGATCATCATGGAAAAACATATGGAATGGTCTTGGTCGAAAGTTCATGAAGCTTTTAAGATCAAACACTCAACCAAACCTATTTAGAAACCTATTATCATCATATCCATACAAGGTATAGCATGGATCATCATGGAGAGCATAGGGAATGGTTTTGGCCGAAAGTTCATGAAGCTTTTAAGATCAAACACTTAACCAAACCTATTTAGAAACCTATTATCATCATATTCATACAAAGTATAGCATGGATCATCATGGAAAACATAAGGAATGGTCTTGGCCGAAAGTTTCATGTAAGGTTTTTTTTCTTAATAACATCAATCGAAATAACTTGTATGCAGGTGAGGAGATACTTACATCCTTCACTTGTTAATAGTTGGAAAATACCCTAAGTGATGCCAAACTATAGCCTTCTTCTTGCTTGGGTAGGTTTTCGGAAAATGGAAGAGGGGAAGGGGTAGGGTTTCGGTGAGTAAGAAGAAGAGATGGAGAGGATGCCAACTTTGGTTTCTCAGGTCTCCTTATTCCCCTATTTATTGACTTGAATGTGTCCCTTAGCCTCCCTTACCCTTATCTATCATTTCTTATACCCTTCTAATAGCACAACCCTGCTGGGCTTCTGGTTATTGGATGCATCTTAGGGTTTAGCTATCTACTAGAGGTTTAGTGTTCAAATCCTGGGCCATGCATCCTTTTTTGGCTCTATTTCTTTTATTTTTGAAAGAGCCCACATAAAAGCCTATATGATCATGCAAAAATTCTCATAAAATTTCTAGAAATTTTACGGGCGTTACAGTTTCGACCAAAATACATTGATATCCCTATCCACCTCTTATTCAGTCCAATTCAAGTCCATTAGGTTTCCGAAGTGACCATGGGTGTAACTATAGGATCGAAAAGCGCTAGAGGGGGGGGGGGGGTGAATAGCGCATGTAAAAAAAAAATTCTTTTTCGTTCGATTCGACTAAGACAAAGTTGTGCAGTGGAAAAATAAATAAGAAAATTTATTTTTACTTGGTTCACAACTAACTGATTGCTAATCCAAGGCCCTAGCGATCCTAGACCGCGTACGAAGGGTAATTCACTAAAAATCTCCTCCTCGTTGAAGGTAGGAGACAACAAATACAAGGAAATCAAAAACTCGAGGATGAGGTAACAAGCCTACATCACCTCGTTTCGATAAAAGCTCAGAAAGAAGATGAAGTACAAGAATTAGAAATGACAACTATAAATAATGATACCGATGACTAAAGAAGTAGAGGTTGAGGTCGTGTCGTCGGCATTGCGACAGTGTTTGGTGTCGTAGCATTGTCGTAGAGAAGCGGCGTTGCGGGAGCATTTTGGAAGCTTGGAATGATACCTAAAGGGGTGAAACCCCCCTTGTTTTATAGCCCTTGAGCCTAGTGAACATTGAGATCAAGATCTATCCAAAAAGGCAACCTCACCCTAAGATAAGGGGATCAACTTTGACCTTCATCGAAGCTGGCAGTTTGAATAGCAGTCGACTGATACCACCAGTAGTTGACTGCCAACAACCAGCAGTCGACTGATGGCTAGTTTATCTAGCTTCAACACAAAGTTAGCTCAAAAACATAATAGTAAAGGTAATTCCTGTTAGTGAAAGCCCTGGAACCAATCAAGTGATGATTATTGTATGGACTTTATTGTATCATATTCCTATTTATAAAGGCATGGTTATTATATTTACTTGTATTGGTGCCAAATAAACTAAGTATAATAATGTCCTTGAGTATTGGTGCCAAATAAACTAAGTATAAACTCTGACTAGGCTACTCTGATTCATTTTGTGTACGAGTCTTGGATGAGAGTATCCGAGTCGTCGGTGCCACAACCAAGATTCCTCTTGCTATGTTATTAGACACTTGGATGAAGAGTTGGGTAAATTAATTGTGTATATGTTGCTATTCCTCATTCCTTTAAGTATTATTTTTGAGGTATCATTAGTTTCAATTAAGCATTCATTTTGTAAGAAGGTAATTTTATAGTTGTTATCACACAATTGGCTTACGCTAAGTAAATTAAAATCGAAATTTTCCACTAAAAGTACATTACAAATTATAAAGTTGGATTTCGGTTCAATATCACCTGAACCGATGATTTTGAGCTTACCATTATTTTCAAATGCTACCGATCCTTGACTTTTGAATCTGAGTTTCGAAAATTTTAGTTGGTCTCCAGTCATGTGTCGAGAGCACCCACTATCCAACATCCATTGATCCTACACATATAGTAGTTGGATCGGACATTGGAATTTTAAAGTTGGTTGATTATTATAGCCTAAAAGTCATCTCACCCTTTCTACATGATCAAACATGTTAACCTTATATGTTTTTTGAGATGACTTCAATTTTACTTGATTAAATTTAGTGTTTTGAAACTAATCAACCTACGGTTAGATTTGGATTTAACCCTTAGCTCATCAAATAAACTTTTTAAGAAATTAGTTTCCAGGTCGTGGCGAGCCACAAAGGCCTTCTTTGATCGGAACAATGACCACTTCCTTAGACAAAGCCAAATTCAAGAAATTGATTACTTGAGTCACTTAAGATTACTTCCTGGTATAACTAGTTAAGGATACGTCGAGGTAGCTTCAGCTAGTTCAACTTAGTCTAATGCACCAAGCTAGATATGCCTTATCTAACTTGGACACACAGGACTTTATTTCCCTAACGTACTATCATCTTGCCGTGTCCTAATACTATGTTGTCAAGATTGATTGGTTATTAACCCTATCTATCCATTATAAAAATTAAAACAAAAACATAACCAAGCATGCAAGTCTAATTTCATGTAATAGAACAAACAAATTTAGTACTAGCTCCCCCTGGACCATTGAATCGATTCGGTCTTTCTATGTAGTGAATTTGGTCCTTGGGAACCCAGTACTTATTAGATCCTAATTGTGAAATTAAAGCGGTCTTAGGAACCCATGCTTGGACTTGTGTTCTATTTCGATTCATGAATGACATGTATGATTTAGTAGTTGTGGTTGATCTAAATCCTAGTCCGGCCTTGTTGTACATACCGTTTGTGATCCAAGTAGTAGATCAAGCCCCTTAGATCTCAAAGTGAACCTTTCCAATGTTTGCCTAAGATCTTGGACTTGTCCTTTCAAGAGAGAGTTCTCATCTTCGAGTTTTCAACTCGAGTTGAGTTCTCCTCTCGAACTTGACTAGTCGAAGAGGTTAGGGAGACCTCGTGTTTAAGGAGTTTAACCTCCTCAACTAAGGTCTCGACCTTGGACTCGGACTTAGCTAATTTTTTAGTTAAAAATCTAATTGCACTATACAATGTATCAATTAAAGACCGACTCACCTTGATTGAACCTTTTGAATCGGATATGGATTCGTGGCTTGTCTTGAATTGAAACTTATCATCGGATCCGGAGTCGGACTCATCTTCGAGTTCAGACTCATCCCCGATTTTGATTGGCTTAGCCATGAAGGCGAGGTTGTTAAGCTCGTCTTCCTCCTCCGATGATTCCCCTTATGTTGCGTTGAGTGCCTTCTTGGATTGTGGTGCCTTGTTCTTGAGTCTTGGGCACTCCGATTTGATATGACCTAATCTATTGCACTCATAGCATCTATAGTTAGAACTTTGTTTTGACTTACCCTCCTTGGATTGATTGATTTGTCGTCTTCTGCTCTTGATCATTTTCCGAACTAGATTTACTAGTTCGGTCTCCATCTCATTGTCCACCTCCGATTCGTATTCATCTTCTTCCTCCATGGTGGTTTGTTCTTCGGCTTCTTCTTCGGACCTGCAAACAAGGTGGTACTTTTCTCAGTGGGGGCCGAATTAGACTGCTCATGTAATTCGAATTCAGAGAACAATTTGTCTAACCTAATTTTTGAAAGATCCTTAGAAACCTTGTAGGCATCAACCATGGATGCCCACAAGGTGGTCCTAGGGAAGGCGTTAAGTGCGTACCTGATTACATCCCGATTTTTGACCTTCTGTCCGATCGAATGTAACCCATTCATATTGTCTTGAATTCGAGCATGGAGCTGAGTGGCCGACTTGTGTTCCTACATTTTCAAATTAAACAATTTATTGAGAAGGAGATCCCTTTTACATACCTTGGTGTCGGCGGTTTCTTTGTGAAGCTCGATGAGCTTGTTCCACAAGTCCTTTGCGCTTATGAACGGGCTGACACAGTTAAGCTCCTCTTTGGATAACCCACATTGTAGGATTTGTGTTGCCTTGGCATCGACTTCCACTTGGCATTTCATAGCATTTGTCCACTGATCACAATCCAAGCATTCACCATCTTCATTTTTTGGAAGGGTGAATCCGATTTGTATCACGATCCACATCTCTACTTGGGTTTTTAAGTAGCACTCCATTTGACCCATCTAGTAACAGAAGTCATCTCCATTGTAAAATGGAGGTCGGGCGGTGCTAAACCCTTCGAGATGGGCCATTTAGAAAAAAAAAACCTTGCAAAAACACAAACAACACAAAAAAAAGACAAGTTGCCAAGACTCTTGTCTTGGATTAGTAGTGTGGAAGAAAAGTGAATTTAATGAAACAAAAAACACCACGAAATGCCATTTAAAATGAATATGAAAAGAAAGTCGAAAATGATGCTAGATTGGTGGTTGCACCTAATGCAAGTCAAGGGGTTGATTGTTGGCTTAAGGATGAAGCTACGAAAAATCATTTATCACTTCCAGAAGGTCTAATTATAAGACTTCGAGCAAAGTGTTTCAAGGAAGCATTAAATGGACTAATCAACGAATATTGGACTGATCATGAGAATGAAGTGACCAAGATAAGCTCAAGTGCAGATCAAGGCCTAATCCACGTAATCAGACTTATCGATCATTGACTCATCCTTGCATCATCGGTGGAAGAACACTAAATAATTATGGGAACTTGCTCATGCATTAAAGACGTATGAAGACTTGAGTTTTGAGGATTTTTAAGTTGTGCATGCTTACATGCAAACCTTAGTACTTTATTTGTGTTGAGTTTCTAAGTTGTGTGCATGCTTACATGCAAGACTTGGTACTTTAATTGTTTTGAGTTTCTAAGTTGTGTGCATGCTTACATGAAAGCATGGGTACTCTAATTGTTTGCATGCATTTTGTACTCTTACTTGCTTACTCCCACTATATAAGGGAGGCAAATCCTAACATGGAAGGGAACTCTTAGTGAGAAATATTTGTGTGTTCTTCTTAGTTCTTGAAAGGACTTCTGAACTTATCGAGTTTATCCTCGTGGCGTTCAACAACCAAAACTTATCACTTCCAGGTGTGGCATTTCTTCTCTTTCGTAGTCTTGGTTCGTGCCAATCCTTGGTTACGGGTCAAGGCTCAAACTCTTGTCTTTTAATCCTAGGGTTCTAGCTATCTTTGTCTCGGGTTCCATCACAATTGTTGACAAGATAATAAAATTAAAGGGTTAAACCTCCTCTTACAAATGTAGAATTCGTATACGTCCACACTATCGTGGCATGCGATATTCTCGGTGTTTTGAGATGTTGGTTGATTTCGAAATTTTATTGTTTGAGGAATCAATGATATTTGAAATCTAATATTTTGATCATTGTGATTCTTAGGTTTTTCAAATGGCTTTCAACCCATTTGCTGTGATATTAAAAGAAAATAAACTTACTGGAACAAATTATATTGATTGGAAAAGAAATTTGGATATTGTCTTAACTGCAGAGGAGTATAAATTTGTACTCTTCGAGGTCTGTCCTCCTAAGCCCACCGATGACTCTGATGAAAAGGAGAAAGAAAGTTATAAGAAATGGATCAAGGCAGATGAGATGGCGCGGTGTTACATTTTGGCATCTATGTCAAATGTGCTGCAACATCAGCATCAGGCCATGGCCACGACTTATGACATGATGTTCAATCTCAAGGAACTTTTCGGACATCAGAGTAGGGCGGCTAGATAGGAGGCTATGAGGAACTTGATGACGACCACCATGATCGAGGGAACACCCGTCAGGGACCATGTTCTCAAGATGATGGCTCATCTTAATGAGATGGAAGTCCTCGGAGCTGAGATCGATGGGGAAACCCAGGTCGATATCATTCTCCAGTCTCTGCCTAGGAGTTTTGAGTAGTTCCGCCTCAACTACAACATGAACAAGAGGTTGTATTCGTTGGCGGAGCTTCTGACAGAACTCCAGATGGCAGAGGGGCTTTTTCGTCAAAGTGCTCAAGCCATGGTTGCTCAGAAGGTTTCTACTTCTAAACCAAAAGGGAAGAAGAAGAAGAAGCAAGGTGGAGCAAAGAAAATGGCAGTAGGACCTTAGGCAGGAGTGAAGAAGCCGTAAGGCAAGTGCTTCACTTGCAAGAAGACTGGACATTGGAAGGCGGACTGTCCTTGCCGAAAGAACAAAGGTATATCTTCTTCTTTAGTTGTTGAAACATATTTAGCGGTGTTATCTACCAGTGCCTGGTGTGTAGATACAAGAGCCACTGATCATGTCTGCAATACTTTGCAGGGGTTCCAGGAAACCCGACGACTAGCTAAGGGAGAGATTACCGTCTTCATGGGCAATGCTTCAAAGGTGGCGGCTATTGTAGTGGGAGACATTTATTTATCTTTTGATAGGAATAAAGTTTTGGTTTTGAGAAATTGTCTTTATGTACCTACTTTTAGAAAGAATCTAATTTTAGTTTCTAAATTGTTTCTGGATGGATATTCTGTTTCTTTTAATGACAAAGTTGTTATAAAAAGGAATAGGGAGATTATTTGTTCTGGTACATTGGTTGGCAATTTGTATACTCTTGAACCGAAAACTCCCACGATGCATATAGAAGTGAATAACTAATCTTCTAAGTCTAATAAGAGAAAAGAACCTTCGAAAATGAACTAGACATATCTTTGGCACCTAAGACTTGGTCATATTAACCTGAGTAGAAATCAAAGGTTGATAGCTGATGGACCCTTGGGTTCATTAGTGGTGGAAGATCTCCCAACCTGCGAGTCTTGCTTGGAAGGTAAGATGACCAAGAGGCCTTTTAAGGCTAAGCGGGTATAGAGCCAAAGATGTATTGGAATTGGTTCATTCTGATTTGTGCGGTCCTATGTCTATCCAGGCTAGAGGTGACTTTGAATACTTTGTCTCTTTTATAGACGATTATTCAAGGTATGGATACATTTACTTGATGCGCTGCAAGTCTGAATGCTTTGACAGGTTCAAAGAATTCAAGGCTGATGTGGAGAACCGTCAAGGTAAAAGTATCAAGACACTACGATCTGATCATGGTGGCGAGTACCTCTTGGGAGAGTTTAGGAGTTTCTTATCAGAGGCTGAGATTCAATCCCAATTGTCCACACCTGACACACCCTAGCAGAATGGTGTGGCAGAGCGAAGGAATAGGACTCTTATGGAGATGGTCAGATCGATGATGAGTTATTCTGAGTTACCTGATTTGTTCTGGGGGTTTGCTCTGGAAACGACAGCACACATTCTGAACTTGGTTCCATCTAAGTCAGTACCCTCTACTCCCATAGAATTGTGGATTGGGCGAAAGCCTAGTCTAAGACATATTCGGATTTGGGGTAGTCCAGCACATGTGCTGAAGGGAGATGCTGATAAGTTGGAATCTCGTACAAAAGTACGCTTGTTTGTTGGCTACCCTAAGGGAACGAAGGGTGGTTTATTCTATAGTCCTAGAGATCAGAAGGTGATCGTGAGTACGAATGCCAGATTTCTAGAGGAGGACTATGTGATGAACCACAAGCCCACGAGTAGGATTGTTCTTGAGGAGTTGACAGGGGAAGTCCCGACTTCAGTACCACCGGTACAAGAGGAGATACCATAAGTCATTACACCACGTGTCACAGAGCATACACAGGAGGCACCTCGTCATAGTGGGAGGGTTGTTAGACAACCCGAGAGATTCATGTTCTTGGGAGAGTCTTCGGACTTAGTCCCTGGTGAACATGAACCTGATCCCTGGACATATAACGAGGCACTCCAAGATAGAGATGTAGTATCTTGGCAAAGAGCGATGAATTTAGAGATAGAATCTATGGATTCTAATCATGTCTGGGAGCTAGTAGAACCACCCGATGGTGTGAAAGCCATTGGATGCAAGTGGATCTAACAAGAGAAAGAGAGGAGTAGACAGGAAGGTTTAGACCTTCAAAGCTAGGCTTGTTGCGAAAGAGTATACTCAGAAAGGAATTATGGAATTATGAGGAGACTTTTTTGCGTGATGCCATACTTAAAGTCTATCGGATTCTCTTATCTATATGCTCATGGATTATGAGATTTGGCGGATGGATGTCGAGGCGCTTTCCTTAATGGAAGTCTTGAGGAGAACATCTATATGAAGAAGCGGAGGATTCATTGCAAAGGCAAGAGCATCTTGTGTGTAAGCTTAATCGGTCCATTTATGGATTGAAGCAAGCTTCTAGATCTTGGAACATCCGCTTTGATGAGGTAATCCAGTCATATGGATTTATTCAAAGTCCGGATGAGCCTTGTGTATACAAGAGATGTGATAGAAATGTAGTGGTATTTCTTGTACTATATGTAGATGACATTTTGTTAGTTGACAACAATATCAGAGTGTTATCAGACGTAAGGGTATGGTTGTCCAAATAGTTTGATATGAAGGACTTGGGAGAAGTGTGACACATCCTTGGGATCAAGGTGATAAGGGATCGCAAGAAAAGGATGTTGTGCTTATCTCAAGCTTCATACATTGACACTATCCTTGCTCGTTTTAGCATGCAAAACTCCAAGAAAGGTTTTCTACCTTTTAGGCATGGAGTACCTTTATCTAAAGAGATGTGTCCCAAAACATCAAAGGAGATAGAGGAGATGAAGGCGGTTCCTTATGCTTCGGCAGTAGGAAGCCTCATGTATGCTATGCTATGTACGAGACCAGATATCTGTTTTGTCGTGGGCATGGTTAGCAGATATCAGAGTAATCCTGGACAGGGACATTGGACTGCGGTAAATCATATATTGAAGTACCTGAGAAGGACTAGGGATTATATGCTGGTTTATCGGGCAGATCAATTAGTCCCTGTGGGTTACACGGATTCCGATTTCCAATCAGATAGGGACAACAGTAAGTCTACCTCGGGGTTTGTGTTTACTTTTGGAGGTGGAGCCATAGTATGGAGGAGTGTCAAGCAGAAATGCATGACGGACTCTACCATGGAAGCTGAGTATGTGGAAGCCTCTGAGGCAGCCAAGGAAGATGTATGGCTCAGGAACTTCTTGATGGACTTGGATGTGATTCCTGGTTTGCCCAGAACTATCACAATTTATTGTGATAACAGTGGTGCAGTTGCAAACTCGAAGGAACCACGAGCCCATAAGGCGAGTAAACACATAGAGCGCAAGTACCACCTGATACGAGAGGTCGTAAAGCAAGGAGAAGTAGCTGTCGCCAAGATTGCATCAGAGGATAACCTGGCGGATCCATTCACTAAGGCCCTTCCAGCAAAAGCATTTGATAGGCATGTGGAGGACATGGGGATCAGATGTATGGCATTGTGATGACAGCATAGTCTTTTAGTATAAGTGGGAGATTGTTGGAATGTATACTGAAAGCCTAGCTCTTTTTGTATGAACATTTTTATTTTGAAATAAGAATCACATGATCATTGTTTGTACTTTATATTTATTATATGTGTGCATATTGTCTAATATTTTACATTGTAGATAATATGGTGCTTGGTCTGGCACAGAAGATCATGTTATCAGTCCCTTATAGAATATAAGAAGAGGCTCACAACCAAGATGGTTTTGGACAAACCATTGGCATGGTTGTAGTGTAGCTTGGTATTGTTTTGTCTTGAACATAGAGTTACACTAGTACACTTAGGTGTATTGAGCAGGACCGACATAGAGGTGATTCAATTTATTGCTGACTACATAATTGAATCGGACCTCGGATATTATATTGTACATGCTCTTAATCCCGATATAATAACGGGCACATGTACTTAGTATTTATTTCTTTGATTTACCAAAGGGTGAGATTTAGATGGATTAAATCAATATGCCCGGTAAGTTGGGAAATGATATTATTTACATGGTGTGTCGTTGATTATAGGAGGAAACTGTGTCCTATATATTAGGTTGATGATGTCCCCTTGAGGAGCTCATAAGGTTCATCATGTAAACCCTGCAGGTTGATTTAGTCAACATGATGATAAGGTTTAGTGGTACTACTCAAGGAGTTAGATATTAATTGATTGATGGTCAGTAAATCAATTAATTGACGGACATTCGATATCTTAAACACGGGAAGATGGATGTACAAATAATATATGGAGCCCATATTAATTTATGGGGGTTGGTGAGGTAATTCAATGATGATCCTCTAGTAGAATGGTATATCATTGATGGATCAAGTTTGTGTGGTTCCGATCCATCGGGTGGCCAAGATCCAACTCCTCCTCATGGTCCCTATCGTAGCCTAATATAATCCTCATGGAGCCTAGATCAAATGATGGAAAACAAATCCCTAGATCCGACGGTTGGGATGAAACCCTAGATCCGACGGTTGGGATGAAACCCTAGATCCGACGGTTGGGATTAAACCCTAGATCCGACGGTTGGGATTAAATCCCTAGAACCGACGGTTGAGATTAAATCTCTAGATCCGACGGTAGAGATTAAATCTCTTGAATTGACGGTTAAGATTAAATCTCTAGATCTGATGGTGGAGATTAAATCTCTAGAACCGACGGTTAAGATTAAATCCCTAGAACCGACGGTTGAGATTAAAACCCTAGAACCAACGGTGGAGATTAAAACAAGGCTTAAGCCTAACTCTATAAAAGGGAGACTTAAGTGGGCGGCAAGAGAAGTTGTTTTTTGAGAGATTAGGGTTTTGCCTACCTAAGCTTGGGCGGCAAGAAACCCTAAGGGAGTTCTTGGTTGGGCGGCTAGGGTTTGGATTTAGGAGTAGGCGGCAATAAGAGGAGTAGATCCCTTCTTCTTCCTAAGGTGTTGCCGGGGCCTATCCCTCTTCCTCCTTTCAATCTTGGTCGGCGCTCTTCCCTTCTTCCTCTTCACCTTGGCCGGTGGAAACAAGAGCTAGGGTTTATCCTTGGAGCTCTTGGCCTGCGCCCTCTTCTTTTCTTCTTGGTGGCCGGCGGCAACTTTTCTTCAAGGTTGGCCGGGGCTCAAGAAGCTACTCCTTGGCTGGCGGTTATATCAAGTTCCTTGGCTTGGTGGCCGGTTCTAAATAGGAGAAGGAGTTTTTGTTTGGTTCTTCTCTTTGTTCGGAGTGAGCAAGGAAGGGAAGAACGTGATCTAGGAGGCTTCAACTCATGGAGGATCTTCGCCCACACGACGTCCACGAGGAGGATAGGACATATGATAGAAGATCGAGAGGTATAAAAGTTTTACAACTTTTATTATTGATCTTTGCATGTTCTTATCTTTATGTTAGTATGTGTTGATTATACTAGTTTGCATTTGTATGTATTTGTATAATCATGGACCCCGAAGATAAATACAAAAACCGGCGATCCGTCCGTCGTCTCTTCCGCGTCTAACCGACTAGAAGAGTTGTATTGCTTGAACAACTAGTTTGTTCAAGCGATCGCTCAAGTCGTTAGCACGACGACGAATTAGTTGTGCTTAGGAAACTCATCCCATCCGGATTAGTTTTCATTAGTGAAAATTTTAATCTGGGGACATGGGAGCCAATGAGCCTCCGAGACATTCCATCATCTTCGACTCCCTCCGAAGTTCTCTCAGTGTCGCTCGACCACTGCGATTTCCCAACATGAGATTCTCCGGGTATCGCCGACCTTCAGCTCAGCTTAATCATTCCTACACACTTAGTTCTGCTCATTAGACAACAATATGACCTTAGCGTTGGGTCTTTGCCATAATCAAAACCTAAATTCGATTATTTGATGCCTACTGCACCAACAATAACCACTCTCTAAACTCTCATCATCATGTTTTTTCTATCCTTGCATAGTCTGATATTAGAAATCAACCATCGTGCCAATTGTCACACATCCATAACTGCAGGTAGGAGGCTCAAAACCAAGTTTACTCATCACCTAAATCTTCTATATGTCTTTCTCTTTCATTCCAAGTCAAAATTCACAATTTCAACTCCTCTAGGTTCATTAATGTATTTCAACCAAAATCCATTGATGCCCCTATCCACCTTTTAATGAATCCAATCAAAATCCATTAGATTTCTGAAGTGACACTTGGTGCATCCGTGCCCTAAACCCTCATCCTCAAGATTTTCCTAATCTTGCATAATTTGGTTTCAAAATTCAGCCTCCATGGCAGTTGACACACACCCATAACTATGGATAAGAGGCTAAGAACCAAGTTTGCTTGCCACCTAAATCTTCTATTTGTCTTCCTCTTTCACTCCATGTCAACTCCTTATGATCCATCAGTGGATTTCAGCCAAAACCTATTGATGCCCCTATCCTCCTCTTATTTAATTTAATCCAAGTCCATTAGATTTTTGAAGTAACCATGGGTGCAACCACACCCTAAAGTCTCACCCTCAAGATTTTTATCATCTTACATAGCCTAATTTTAAAATTCAGCCTCCGTGTCAATTGACACACACCCATAACTGCAGGTAGAAGGTTCAAAACCAAATTTATTCACCACCTAAACCTTCTATATACGTCCTCTTCCACTCCATGCCAATGATTCACAATTTCAACTCCTCTAGGTCCATCAATAGGTTTTAGCCAAAATCCATTGATGTTCCTATCCACCTCTTATTCTACTCAATCCAAGTTCATTAGGTTTCAGAAGTGACCCTGGGTGCAATCACACCATAAATTCTCATACTCAAGGCCTTCCTAGCCTTGCACAATCTGATTTCAGAATTTAGACTCCGTATCAATTGACATGCACCCATAGTTTGTTGGTGCAATTGACCTTAGTTTAAGGTTGACTATGTAAAATACCACGAAAAAAAAAATTATGGTTAGGAGTTAATTACATCTAACCTAGCTTAAGGAATTTTATTAGTTTAATTAACCTAGATTTAATTAAATGTAGGGTTAATGGCTTATTGGATTTAAAACCCAACTCAATAACCTGTTAAAACCCAAAGAGAAATTCGACCCATTTTTGGCTCGTCCGACATTTTCTGCCGCACGCGATTTCTCCGCGCAGACGTTTCAGCTGCACCTCATTAACCTCGACGGTGACTTTCTTCACTCATCATCGACTTCTCACCGACTTCGCGAGCGTTGTTCCCAGTCGAAAAATCCCTTCTTTTCTTCTCTGCCGCACCCAGACGCTTCGGGTTTCCCTTCTTCCCGACTCTCGATCTCCCTCGCCTCTCCCGCGATCTCTCTATGCCGTCGTCTCCACCCCATCTCAGTCACTGTCGATGCATTTCCGGTGGGAGATCCAGCTATAGGAGAAGAGGTCGACAGGCGTCGACAAGCAAATGTCGGGAATACGGGTCAGCGGTGGTCCCAAACTCGAAGTCATCCTTCCCGATCGAAGTGGAGGCTGCGCCGGAGATCGCTGTGAGTGCTAGGTAAGGGCTGAGTTTCTTACTACCTTGGACGAAATCAACTCCAAGATATGGTTTTTTTCCTTAACTGAGCTCGATCTGGTTTGGGCAGTGATTGGGGATTTGATTTCTCCGTGAACAGGAGACGAGGAAGGGCTGCCGGTGGAGATATAAGATCGGTAAGGTTGATTTCCTTCTTGCTTGTGATGTTGTCTATTGGACGTTGTTGTTGTTAGGATTAGTTTGATTGTCGAAGTGTTGGTTAGGTTTGTGGGCAGTAGGTGATTTGGTGAACAGGGCTGTCGGTTGTTGGGGATTAACTGCCGGTGAAGTTTCAAGTGTCGGTAAGCAAGGTCAGTTCTCCCTTTTTGTTCTGTGAATTTCTTACGGTAAAGATTGCATGTGGAGATGGCTATGGGATGGTTGTGAAGTTTGAACGGGATGTGAGAGGTGTTGGCTGTGAAATTGGAAGGGATGGATAGATCGAATTTGTTGGTATCGTTCTTACTGTGAGTGTCATTTGCCGATTGTTGCAAGTGTAGCTCGGATTGTTGTAGGAAGAAGGGGAGTTGTGATTGGAATGGTATTGGTTGTTACGGGTGTTGATTATGTTCGGTTATTACTAGTTTGATGTCTGATATATTTTGATTTGGAGATCTTAGTGTATTAGATTAGGTTGGTTATGCTCTGTTAGGGAGCTGTGATGGGTGAAGTAAGTGTGGTTAGATCTATTCACCGTAATTGATCTAGAGGATGTCGGTGATTCATTATGAGTTGGTTATGGTGAATCGGTTGGATATGATCAGTGTGGTTAAAATGTATTCGGGAAAAGAATGAGAATATAGAACGAATTAGTATTTTGTACATACAATTATCGGAGACTTGTACTTAACCATAATTTGTTATTATTATGCAGGTTTGGGATACGAAGCAAGTCCACAGCCGTGAGGATTATTCGAGCTTCATATCAGGTGGGTAATTTCCTACCTGGTCAGGTAGATGTAATGGTTTTCAGATTTAGGCGTAGATATGAGCATGTTAGGTGTTCATATTACCTTGACCCTGCTTTGATTATCGTATGCTTGATACTTATCGTTGGATATATTTATGCTCAATTTTTGATATCACACATTCCCTATCATGATTTAGGAATTACAGATGTGATGTAAGTAGGACTAAATGTATAGTAGGGTGTAGATGTTAGAGTACGGATGATGACCTAATTTGTAAATTGGGGAAAAGGTCATCCGTGGGTAGGTAATGCCCTAAATGTAGGACTTATTCCTGTTGGGTTTCCTGCACCGCGGCGTGTGTGTGTTCGATCATGTTTCGTAAACATGAGCACAGCGGAAGCAATAAAATTAATAAATCTACATTTATTACAACACACACATCACACACATGCATAGTACAACATGTGCAGACATAACCGTAAATTTAAATTTGCAATAAAATGAAATTTAACTACGTTATACCTTTCGTATTACGTGTAGCGGGAATGACATCAATCGAAACGATCCTCGCTAGAATCGTCTCTATCCGTATCCACGCCGAGTATCCTTAGGATGACTTCGCTAAGCCACGAGCTTCGTCTTCGTACGGGTTACTAGCCTCGTGTTGAAGACGACGTGATCGAGAGATGATCACGATCCGAATCTAAATTCGGATGCAAAGACGAGTCCTCAAAACTCGCTTCTCCGGAGAGGTATTCGTCAACCGTTTGACGAATCCTTCGTCCTCCACCTCAGAGGATTATCGGAGATCGAATCCCCGGTAAGTTAGCCACTGTCGGAGCTCTAACCGTCGTCCAAACGATGCTCCGACGAGAGGAGAACAAGATGTCCAGAAAACTGGACAGCTTTGGTGGAGGAGATAGGCGCCGGCCAACCAAGGGAAGATAAAGCTCACCTTGATGCCAAACCTAAAGGAGATCACCGGAGCAACAACCGGCAGCAGCTCAACGCCGGCGAGGGGAAAGGAAAGCTCCTTCTGGACGCCGGTTGGAGGAGAAGTGGGCAGCGGCAAGGAGTTGGCGCCGAGAACTCCAATGAGGAGGTGGGCGGCAACTTCAAGCTAGGGTTTTTTTTGGATTAGGGCTTAATTATCCCTTAAGCCCTCTTTTATAGAGAACTAATTCTCTTAATGGTTATTGGATCATAACCATTAGGCCCGTTAACCCGCTCCATTAAGATAAGTTAAAATAAACTAAACCATGATGGTTTATTTTAAGTTAAAACGAACCGAACCAACTTTTGGTTCATTCGTTTAAAATAAACCAAACCCTTTGGTTTATTCTCCTCCATTTGATTAAAACCAAACCATTTTGGTTCATCCATTATGTCTTCATAAGACACGGCCCATCCACGCTTCCATTGCGACTGAAACGATTTCATGCTCGCTTCATGTTTGGTCCAACCAAACCTAGTTTCTCTCGGTCTGAGAATCTCATTCTCAAGCTCGTTTTAAATCCTTTGGATTACGCTCGTTGTGCGTGTGACCAAATAGATTCTCGGTTTATGTTGGCCATCTATAATTAACCATTAATTATAGAACGATCATGAGTGGCACCTAGTAGTACATCATGATCCCCAATTAATCGAAAAGATCAACGGTTGATCCAGAACTATTTCTGAAACCCTTCAGCAGCTCGAATGATTCGTGCCCCATTCTCTTCACTCATCTTATACCCACTTGGTTCAGGACATGGTCTATAGTGTCAGTCCCCACTAGGCTGACTACGTCACACCTAGCCCAAGTATCATTTCCTCATCCTACGGATTCTAGTTACTGCACATGTATCGAAGAGTACCTTACTCTAAACATGTAATGCTTTGGCCAAAGACTTTAGTAACAATCCGACGAGAGGCCATGGGTATACATCTCCTTGAAAGGAGTGGTGAATCCTTTATAGGCTATTCAAACACCTTCGATCACTTCGACTTATACCCAATCATCCCGGGTCCACATCTCCTTAGAGATGCTTGCTTAAAATGTCAAAGCATAAGTCTCCATGATCAAGATGACTTGAATACCGCAAGTCAAAGGAACATCGCACTTAAGCTACAGTAAGAACTTCATTGACATATCTATATATGTAGAGAACCATATGAAGTCTTCCGGCTGGTCACTCCATTGAACTAGTTACCATAACTAGCATCCACGATCAACTTCGGACATCACAATGTCTCCAGCCAGTGAGAATCAGCTTCTTGGATACACCAAGGAGTATACCTCGTGCTAGTCTCGACAGAATTGATGGTGTCCAAATTCATCAATTCATCGACTAGGGATAATTCTGATACATCACAATTACACATGTAGAGATACTCACTAGTTGTGATCCAATCATAAATTCTCTCATGCTGTGAATTGCATCGTGGACATTCAGTAAATGAGTTTAAGATCCAATCAAATACATGAAACATGTATACTCAAATAGTGAATCTTCATTTATCATATAAATGGTTCATATATAAGGCGATTGCCTTAGGACATCTCTCATATATTACTAACAGACTCCCACTTGGCCTAATGTCAATCGCTACGGTATCAAATACCATAAGCACTAACATGACCCTCAAACTTACTTTGAGGTAATGCTTTAGTCAAAGGATCCGCTAAGTTCCTTTCAGTGGGAATTTTCTCGATTTGTATTTCGTTCCTACTGATGATCTCTCTGATAAGATGATAGCAGCGAAGCACATGTTTGGATCATTGATGAGACCACATCAAGTTCATAGATGAACTACTTGATCCAAACCGCTTCCTTTGCTGCTTCCAAAGCTGCAAGGTATTCTGCCTTAGTGGCAGAATCCGCTATAGTGTCAAGCTTGGAACCTTTCCAACTTATTGCGCCTCCATTCTAGGTGAATACATACCCAGACTGAGACTTGGAATCATCCTTGTCTGTCTGGAGCTGGCATCCGTATACCCACGTGTCACCATGTACCCTTCTCCATATATTAGGAACACATCCTTAGTTCTTCTCAAGTACTTAAGGATCGTCTTAACATCCACCCAATGATCCATTCCTGGATCAGACTGGTATCTGCTCGTGACACTTAGAGCATACGATACATCGGGCCTCGTACATAACATAGCATACATGATAGATCCTATTGCGGATGCATAGGGAATCTTACTCATGCAAATCCTCTCGTCTTCTGTGCGCGGAAACATAGACTTCGAAAGGTGTACCTCATGCCTGATGGGTAGGAAACCTTTCTTGGATTCTGACATGCTAAACCTCTTTAGCACTCGGTCTATATATGTAGACTGCGAAAGACCAAGCAACCGTTTCGATCTATCTCTATAGATCTTAATCCCGAGGATGTAGGTTGCTTCTCCCAGGTCTTTCATGGAGAATGTCTTGGATAACCAAACCTTAACTGACTGTAAGATTGAAACATCATTTCCTATAAGTAATATGTCATCACCATATAATACTAGGAACACGACTGCACTCCCACTAACCTTCTTGTACACACAAGGTTCGTCTGGATTTTGTGAGAAATCAAACTTTTTGATGGTCTCATCAAAACGGATATTCTAGCTCCTGGATGCTTGCTTCAATCCATAAATGGACCGTCGCAATTTACATACCTTGGTTTTATCAACCGATGTGAAACCCTCAGGCTGTATCATATACACGTCCTCGAGTAGGTTTCCATTAAGGAAAGCTATTTTCACATCCATCTGCCATATCTCATAATCATAATGAGCCGCTATGGCCAGGAGCATCCGAATGGATTTAAGCATAGCTACAGGCGAATAGGTTTCGTCATAATCAATGCCTTGTTTTTGACGATATCCTTTCGCCACCAATCTAGCCTTATAGGTAATCACATTACCATCCATGTCGGTTTTCTTCTTGAAAACTCACTTGCACCCTATAGGTTTTATGCCTTCAGGTGGGTCAACCAAGTTCCAAACTTGGTTTTCATACATGGAATCCATTTCCGACTTCATGGCACCAAGCCACTGATCCCTTTCTGAACTTGTCAGCACTTCTTCATAACTGGTAGGCTCCTCATCATCAATGAGTAACACATCATTTGATTCACTTACAAGAAATCCATATCTCTCGGGAATATTGCGTGTTCTACCAGATCTACGAAGATGTGGTGTTACAATAGGTCCAGCCGATTGCTCATCACTATGAGTTGTCGGCTGTTGTGCTTCACCAGGTATCTCATCAATGTCTATTTGAGTCTCTCAAGCCTCCTCAAGCTCGACGACACTCCCACTGTTTTCTTGCAAGAGAAACTCTTTCTCTAGAAACACAGCATGCCTTGAAACAAATACCTTTTGTTCCACAGGATGATAGAATTGGTAACCCCTTGTTTCCTTAGGGTATCCAATAAATAGACATTTATCAGACTTAGCATCCAATTTGTCTGATACTGTCCACTTCACATAAGCAGGACAACCCTATATCTTCAAGTAAGATACATGAGGTTTCTTACTATTCCATATCTCATATGGAGTAGTTGAGACTACCTTGGTAGGCATTCTGTTTAACAAGTAAACAACTATTTGAAGTGCATAACCCCAAAAGGACTTGGGAAGAGTCGCATGATTCATCATTGACCTGACCATGTCCAACAAGGTCCGGTTACGCCTCTCAGATACACCATTATGCTGTGGTATATAGGGCGGAGTCTATTGAGACAATATACCATTGTCTCTTAGGTAATCAAGAAACTCCTGACTCAAGTATTCACCACCTCGATTCGATCGAAGTATTTTAATACTCTTGTCATGTTGTTTCTCTACTTCATTTCTGAATTCTTTGAACCTTTCAAAGGCTTCAGACTTGTGTTTCATCAAGAACACATACCCAAATTGTGAGTGATCATCGGTGAAGGTAATGAAGTAGCTATAGCCTCCTAAAGCTTGAGTTGACATAGGTCCACATACATCAGTATGTATTTGACCTAATAAATCTCCCACTCGTTCACCTTTTCCAGTAAAAGGTAACTTGGTCATCTTGCCTTTTAAGCATGATTCGCATGTATCGTATGAATCCAATTCAAATGATTCCAGAATTCCACATCGGTGTAATTCGGACATGCGTTTCTTGCTTATATGGCCAAGACGACAATGCCACATATAGGAGTCTATTTGATTATCCTTTCGAGCACGCGTGTTGCTCGCTTCGATATTGAAAATGTCACTGGATATGTCCAACGTATAAATGCCATTACTCAAAGTTCCATTTCCATAAAGTACGCCATTCAAAGTTATATAACAACAATTGTTACTAAACGTCAAATGAAAACCATTTCTATTTAAACAAGAAATAGAAACAATGTTCTTTATTAGAGAAGGAACATAATAGCAACTGTCCAGTTCCAAGACTAGTCCACTGGGGAGCTTCAGCAAATAAGTTCCAATGGCGACCGCAGCAACCTTTGCTCCATTGCCAACTCACAAATTTGACTCCCCTCTGACGAGTCTTCTTCTATTCCTTAGCCCCTGTATGTCATTACATATATGTGAGCTACACCCAGTATCCAATACCCAAGTGTCTAAGGAAATAGAATGACAATCAATAACGAAGATACCTGAAGAGGATGGGGCATCAGATGCCTTCTTCTTCTTCATGGACTCAAGATAAATCTTGCAGTTTCTTCGCCAGTGGCCTTCCTTGCCACAATGATGGAAAGTGCCCTTTTGTGCTGGTTTCGCCTTCTTTGCCTTTTTGTTCTTCCCTTTCTTCTATTCTTTTGCCTTCCTCTTAGAACCTTTCTTTGAGGAATCAACTAACAGAACCGCCTTCTCCTCATGCTTCACAGAAGGCTCCACAGTGTTCAGCATATTGAGGAGCTCGGGAATAGTGGATTCCAATTTGTTCATCCGATAGTTCATCACAAATTGTGAGAAACTCTTGGGCAAACAATGCAGAATTAAGTCAATACTTAATTCGTGATCCATCACAAAACCGAGGGTAGCTAGCCGCTCGATGTACCCGTTCATCTTTAGCACAAACTGCACTACAGACGAACCTTCTTGCATCTTCGTGGTGAAGAGGAGCCTAGAGACCTCAAACCTTTCGGATCTCGCTTGCTCATCGAACAACTCATGAAGATGGAAGACCATAGTATTAGCATCCATATGCTCATGCTGCTTTTGCATCTCGGGTACCATCGCCGCTAGCATGATGCAACTCGCCAGCTCAGAATCTTCCACATGCTTCTGATAGACCAACATTTGGTCTGGAGTTGCATCGTCCTTAGGACGGTTGGGAAGAGGCTCTTCAAGGACATATGCAAGCTTTTCTGCCTTGAGAACAATTCTCAGGTTTCTAAGCCAGTCCAGGAAGTTAGGCCTAGTCAGTTTGTTTGAATCAAAAATAGTGCGCAAATTCAAAGACGTCATGATCAATTTATTGACCTAGAAATACAAAATGAGCATATATGAGAAAAATGATTTAAAATGCATCAATATACATTCATAAATCCCATTCATTTTTCGAATTTCAAAAACCCCAAAATCACTTCGGGAGATCGTAGGTCCATCTCCGAATGGGCTAATATCCATCATAGATATGAACAACCTTGGAGAGAGTCCAACAAGCCATTCATAACTACGATGGTAGGTATCAACTATACCGATTGCATATCACGTATATGCAACTATCACAATGTGCTATCAACTAATTGAATGTTCACACATACATCGTGTTGTTAACACATTAACAAGTATGCATCATATTCATAGCACCCAACTTCATCTCCCTTTACATCGACCTTGGAGAGAGTCCAACAAGCCGATGCTCCAGGTTAAAGTCAACCCATTAATCGAGAAATAGTTTTAATATGGTTAGAGCGTATTCAACCAATTAGCCCAGCTTGGAGAGAGTCCAACAACCAAAGCTAACGATTGACCTCTGACTCTTACCATATTAGTATTAAACTATTCCATGATTTGAACATGTTCGGGTTCGAGCCGGGCTTGGAGAGAGTCCAACAACCCAAACAAGAAACGGAACTCTAGTTCTAACCATATTAATTGAAGGTGTAGGCTTTAATATTGAGTTAGGGTTTTTATGTCTCATCCTCTTTGCATGCAAATAACTATTATCTACATGGCATGACATACATGACATACATCTACATGTCACGACACGCATGACATAATGATATGCATCTAATGCAATTACATGACATACAATTATGTCATGTACATAATTTCCTTATTTGTCATAATTATTTATGGAAATAAAATATGTTTAAGATTTGATTATCCAAATTAAATCATGATTAAATTAGGAAACAAATTTCCAAATCTAATCACATATTTTATTTATGGAAATAGTTGATTAAGGAAAATCAATTTAGGAAACCAATTTCCTAAATCATCAAAACTTCTTATGGAAATAAAATATTTTAAGATTTGATTTCCCAAATCAAATCATGATTAAATTAGGAAACAAATTTCCAGAATCTAATCAAATATTTTATTTATGGAAAATATCAATTTCCATAAATACTTCCAACTTTCCAAAAGTGGAAGATTTCTATAAATACTTCTAGACTTTCCAAAATTAAAAATTTCCATAAATACTTCTAAATTTCCAAAATTAGAAAATTTCTAGAAATAATATTATGACTATCGCAAAACCATTTTACGATTATGTCGAAACACAACCTGGGCTCTGATACCACTTGTTGGGTTTCCGGCACTGCGGCGTGTGTGTGTTCGATCATGTTTCGTAAACATGAGCACAGCGGAAGCAATAAAATTAATAAATCTACATTTATTACAACACACACATCACACGCATGCATAGTACAGCATGTGTAGACATAACCGTAAATTTAAATTTGCAATAAAAGGAAATTTAACTACGTTATACCTTTCGTATTACGTGTAGCGGGAACGGCATCAACCGGAATGATCCTCGCTAGAATCGTCTCTATCCGTATCCACGCCGGGTATCCTTAGGATGACTTCGCTAAGCCACGAGCTTCGTCTTCGTACGGGTTACTAGCCTCGTGTTGAAGACGACGTGATCGAGAGATGATCACGATCTGAATCCAAATTCGGATGCAAAGACGAGTTCTCAAAACTCGCTTCTCTGGAGAGGTATTCGTCAACCGTTTGACGAATCCTTCGTCCTCCACCTCAGAGTATTACCGGAGATCGAATCCCCGGTAAGTTAGCCATTGTCGGAGCTCTAACCGTCGTCCAAACGACGCTCCGACGAGAGGAGAACAAGCTGTCCAGAAAACTGGACAGCCTTGGTGGAGGAGATAGGCGCCGGCCAACCAAGGGAAGATAAAGCTCACCTTGATGCCAAACCTAAAGGAGATCACCGGAGAAACAACCGGCAGAAGCTCGATGCCGGCGAGGGGAAAGGAAAGCTCCTTCTGGACGCCGGTTGGAGGAGAAGTGGGCGACGACAAGGAGTTGGCGCCGAGAACTCTAATGAGGAGGTGGGCGGCAACTTCAAGCTAGGGTTTTTTTTTTGATTAGGGCTTAATTATCCCTTAAGCCCTCTTTTATAGAGAACTAATTCTCTTAATGGTTATTGGATCATAACCATTAGGCCCGTTAATCCGCTCCATTAAGATAAGTTAAAATAAACCAAACCATGATGGTTTATTTTAAGTTAAAACGAACCGAACCAACTTTTTGTTCATTCGTTTAAAATAAACCAAACCCTTTGGTTTATTCTCCTCCATTTGATTAGAACCAAACCATTTTGGTTCATCCATTATGTCTTCATAAGACACGGCCCATCCACACTTCCATTGCGACTGAAACGATTTCATGCTCGCTTCATGTTTGGTCCAACCAAACATAGTTTCTCTCGGTCTGAGAATCCCATTCTCAAGCTCGTTTTAAATCCTTTGGATTACGCTCGTTGTGCGTGTGACCAAATAGGTTCTCGGTTTATGTTGGCCATCTATAATTAACCATTAATTATAGAATGATCATGAGTGGCACCTAGTAGTACATCATGATCCCCAATTAACCGAAAAGATCAACGGTTGATCCAGAACTATTTCTGAAACCCTTCAGCAGCTCGAATGATTCGTGTCCCATTCTCTTCACTCATCTTATGCCCACTTGGTTCAGGACATGGTCTATAGTGTCAGTCCCCACTAGGCTGACTACGTCACACCTAGCCCAAGTATCATTTCCTCGTCCTACGGATTATAGTTACTGCACATGTATCGAAGAGTACCTTACTCTAAACATGTAATGCTTTGGCCAAAGACTTTAGTAACAATCCGACGAGAGGCCATGGGTATACATCTCCTCGCAAGGAGTGGTGAATCCTTTATAGGCTATTCAAACACCTTCGATCACTTCGACTTATACCCAATCATCCCGGGTCCACATCTCCTTAGAGATGCTTGCTTAAGATATCAAAGCATAAGTCTCCATGATCAAGATGACTTGAATACCGTAAGTCAAAGGAACATCGCACTTAAGCTACAGTAAGAACTTCATTGACATATCTATATATGTAGAGAACCATATGAAGTCTTACGGCTGGTCACTCAAATGAACTAGTTACCATAACTAGCATCCACGATCAACTCCGGACATCACAATGTCTCCAGCCAGTGAGAATCAGCTGCTTGGATACACCAAGGAGTATACCTCATGCTAGTCTCGACAGAATTGATGGTGTCCAAATTCATCAATTCATCGACTAGGGATAATTCTGATACATCACAATTACACATGTAGAGATACTCACTAGTTGTGATCCAATCACAAATTCTCTCATGCTGTGAATCGCATCGTGGACATTCAGTAAATGAGTTTAAGATCCAATCAAATATATAAAACATGTATACTCAAATAGTGAATCTTCATTTATCATATAAATGGTTCATACATAAGGCGATTGCCTTAGAACATCTCTCATATATTACTAACAATTCCATACCTATATGTTGCACACTTATTTACCAACCACGTGTTGTGTAAATGGTTAGGTGAGTCGTGGATAGTGTGTCGCTACAGACCAGTGGTCCTAGCTTGCCATGATGAGTTGAGTACGACTCTCTACAGGATAGAGAGTGTACTTATCATATGGGCGTGACTCTCTATTGAACAGAGAGTCTGTGGTAGATGTCTGTATGTGAGACAACACCTTCTTGTCATTGCATGCATACTGACGACATCGTCTCCCCTTGGGGTAGAGAGAGAGTCATCAGTCATCCTTCCTCCTAGGTTACTCTCAGAGGAGTAACTGGTGTGAGGGATGAGCATTTGTTGTGCCGCACTCTACCATTATAGACGATGGTAGTTGGAGTTGCGTGTAGTTGTCCTAAGTGCATGACACTCGGCTACTCATTGGTAGTGTCAGTCGGAGTGGCTAGCAGCAGGGACCCTCATTGCGTAGCGAGCTTTTTATGCTCATATGCTACTTGATCATACTGCCCACTCGGCCACTCTATAGCAGTGATTGGTGTGAGTTGGAACAGTTGTCATGTCGTGCCACCTAGGCCACACTGGGGTCGTGGTAGCGAGTAGGGGTGAGCAGACATGACCATGCATGCTGCATTGCCGTATCATACGGTGTTTTACATATGGTTATATATATATACATATATGCTTGTATATATATATATATACATGGATGATGGTGATTAGTATACATACAGATACAGTCTATATGTATACTTACTTTGATGATGCATTTGTATGTACTATGCTTGTTGCATTTGTTTGTACATATTCATACATGCTATTGCATTTCTGTATAGTAGTAGGCCGGTACTTGTATACCTGTTAGTTATTCACTGTGATAGCCTCGACCCATATCGGGAGGTAGTGTGAGTTAGTACTATTCTTTATATCTTATGTTGTGGACATATGCCCAGGTTGGATGAGGATAGAGTAGCTGACTGTCAGGTATGTCAGCATCGTTTGTTGTTCTGTTTATTTAGTGTATGCATGCATGTATACTTGTTATGATGATGTATACCTGTTGTACGAGTAGATTAAACTGTTGAATGACATGTAATATTGATACATATATTTACATGTCCTATCTTATTACCTACTGAGTTTTACTCACTACCGCAGACCCTGGGTTTTTCTGTCGCCCAGGTAATAGGTAGAAGTCTTCGTGATGACTTGGAGCTACGCCGGTGATCCATCCCATCTCCACTTTTCTGAGTCTCCTGAGGATTTGTGTTTACATTATGGATTTTGTTCTATGTCATGGACTCTTGTTTATGTATGGACTTCGTCTTTATATTGTGGACTTTGTTTTGTGTCAATGCTTTATGTATGGTTTTAGTGATGTAGACTTGTCAGGTGGTGTACACCTGTATGTTTTGGTATATTTGTTGTGGGTATGTGGTTTCTTTTACCGCTGTAGTTGTTATGTTATATTATGTTATTGTTGTGAGCCTACGAGCCTTGTATTAACTCGAAATGTTGCCACGTACAGGGGAGATGCCGTCCGTTTGATTTTCGACACGGCATACTCTCGGGGCGTGACAACTTTATTGGTATCAGAGCCAAGATTCTGCGAGGCCATACAATGATTTTTGTTTTTGAGCCTTCGATTCTCGGGAGTCGGTATATTTTTTTTCCGGATTTGGTTTTTGTGAGATGGGATTGACAGCGACATAAGCTCCAGGCATCATGAAGTAAGAATTTCTGATAACTCATATTTCAGATAGTTACTTATCTAAATTTGTTCAATAGGTGTATATAGTCAAAGTTATGGCACCTACGCAAACTCGTAGCAGAGGTCGTCCTTCAGGGCGATCCGTCAGAGTTGAGGGATAGGAGGCTGCTACTACTGGGCTCGTTATTCGGGAATAGCCTCAGCTTTCCCCTATTGGAGATTCAGAGCCTCATAATTTGGATGTACCACTGACTATGCTAGAGCCTGCAGAGTCCAGTTGGCTCAATGATAAGGCACGGATACTCGTGTTAGCACGTTCGGCCAAGGAAAAGTTCACCTTGTTCTGAGGGGAGTCCGACCCATGGATTGCCCGATCTTGGCTGGAAAATATGGAAGACACCTTCGAGTACATAAACTATACAGATGTGGAGAAGGTGGGCCTTGCTTCATATCATCTCAGAGATCAGGCTATCACTTGGTGGAAATTGCAGAAAACTCTATTCATGGAGCGTGAGATTACTTGGGCCATCTTTCGAGATGCTTTCTGGAGACAGTACTTTCCTTTGGCATTTGCTACAACACATCGTCAGAAATTTTTGAGCCTGAACCAAGGTGATCGTTCTGTCATGGAGTACAATGCAGAGTTTACCAGACTATCAGAGTTCTGCTCTCACCTGGTAGCACATGATGCAGATCGAATGTACCAGTTCACACAGGGTCTTGCTATTTATATACGGAGCCGGATGTCAGGATCTAGCATTACCTCATACAGGGAGGCATTGGACCGCACCCTCTTCATCGAGATGACTTCCCAGTAAATTTCTAGGGAGAAGGATATCGAGAAGAAGATGACTAAGGGCAAGTAGCAGAACCAGGGTTTAACTCAGGGGACTCAGAAGAAAGGGGAACAAAAAGGAACTACGCGAGGTGCTGCAGAAGGGTCAGCTAGATCGCAGAAGGGAAACCATCTAGCATCAGAGTATTCTGGAGGGTCTCAAAGTAGTCGTAAGGGTCAAAGTAGGAATGGATGCTATAAATATGGATATGAAAGTCACAGAGTATCAGAGTGCCCGTCGGAGCAGCCGGTTTGCTATTATTGCAAACAACCGGGTCATACTAGTCGTGATTGTACACTGAAAGCACAGTTGGAGTTTCCTGATAGCTCCAACAAGGGGAAGAAGTCTACCCGAGTTGCAAAGGGACAGACCGTAGACTCGCATATATGGTCGAGGCGGCAAGACCTCCACCAAAGACATTGTACCATGCGGTGGGTGCCCATATAATGTAATGATCCAATATCCTACATCTTCAGTGATCTACTATCCAGGAGTATCTACACCGCAGCAGTTCTTACCAGCCAACTCTCAGGGATATCTTATGCCTACACCAGCGACTCAACCTCCAGTACTACAGAGCCAGATCCAACCGGAGTGGAGGCACACTACTACTGGCTCGAGGATCCAAAGACGAATATCGAGATCGGGCGAGTTTATGCCATCACAGAGATGAGGCACAATGGGTGAGGATCACCATACGGGGTATGGTTTCAGTTTATTCTATATACGCTGATACTTTGATTAATACCGGTAGTTCTCATTCATTTGTATCTAGAATATTTCTAGGTAGAGTTGGAAGAATCCCAATGGTTCGTTCTTGTGGGTTAGCAGTATCCTTGCCATCAGGAGAGGTACTGACTAGCAACCAAGAAATTAAAGGTTGCCCATTAGATTTTGACGGGCATATCCTTACAGTGGACCTCCAGGTGTTGGAAATGATAGAGTTCGATATTATTCTCGGTATGGACTGGTTGGCCGCTTATCATGCTACAGTGGATTGTAGAGCAAGGGTGGTGACATTCCGACCACCAGATCAACTAGCTTGGGAATTTGTTGGAACTAGAGATGATGGATTATCTATTATATCGGCTTTACAGGCTCAGAAGCTATTGGCCCAAGGTTGTCAGGGTTATTTATTATCTCTAGTCAAAGTTGAGAACGAAGGACTACCACCCCTCTCTGATGTGCGAGTAGTCTGAGAGTGTCCATATGTATTTCCAGATGAACTTCCAGGCTTTCCACCTCCTAGGCAAGTTGAATTTGCAATAGAGGTGATTCCAGGAACCGCACCTATATCGAAACCTCCTTATCGGATGGCGCCGAAAGAGCTGAATGAACTTAAAGTTCAACTGCAGGAGTTGCTAGATAATGGATTCATCTGACCTAGTGTTTCACTATGGGAAGCACCGGTACTCTTTGTCAAAAAGAAGGATGGATCATTGCGGTTATGTATTGACTATCGACAACTGAATGCAGTCATAGTTAAGAACAAATATTCACTGCCGAGGATAGAAGATTTGTTCGATCAGCTAAAGGATACATGCGTGTATTCTAAAATTGATCTGTGCTCAGGATATCATCAGCTTTGGATAAGAGATGAGGATGTTTATAAAATAGCTTTCCGCACCCGTTATGGGCATTATGAGTTTCTAGTGATGTCGTTCGGTCTCACAAATGCCCCAGCTATATTTATGGACTTAATGAACCGGGTATTCCTGAGGTATATAAATCAGTTTGTGATAGTATTCATCGATGATATATTGATTTATTCTCGATCCGAGGAGGAGCATGAACAACATCTGCAGATAGTATTGGAGACATTGCGACGGGAGCAGTTGTATGTCAAATTTAGCAAATGTGCATTATGGTTATCCTCAGTGGTTTTTCTTGGACATGTGGTGTCCAACAGAGGTATTTCTGTAGATCCCCAGAAGATTGAGGCGATTACCAGTTAGGAGCAGCAAAAATCTGTTCAGGAGGTCCGTAGTTTCCTTGGTCTGGACGGGTATTATCGGAGATTTGTGGTGGGATTCTCGAGTATCGCCATGCCACTCACTCGCCTGACTCGGAAAGGGGTCAAGTTCACCTGGTCATAGGCTTGTGAAACTAGCTTCCTAGAGCTTAGTTTCTGCACTAATCTTAGTGATTCCTTCTAGTGTTGATGGGATGGTTCTCTATACGGATGCTTCTATCCAAGGGTTGGGTGCAGTTCTGATGCAGTCCAACCGTGTGGTATCTTATGCCTCCCGTCAACTAAAAGATCACGAGAGAAATTACCCAGTGCACGATCTGGAGTTAGCCGCCATTATTTTCGCATTGAAGATATGGAGGCACTACTTGTATGGGATTACCTTTGAGATCTACACAGACCATAAAAGTTTGAAGTATCTGTTCACACAGTAAGAGCTGAATCTAAGACAGAGACGGTGGATGGAATATCTGAAGAATTACGACTGCACCATCCAGTATCATCCGGGAAAGGCTAATGTGGTAGCAAATGCGCTGAGCAGGAAGTCTCGTGGAGTTTTGGCCAGTCATCTGACAGCAGTTACTGATCTAGTTCGACAGTTCTCAGAGTTGGGATTGTCGGAACATGGTCAAACATCCCGGGGGATATTAGTTTCTATGGTTGCCCATTCCTCTATTGCTGAGAGGATTAAGGAAGCACAAGTCAGTGACCAACATCTGCAGTTCTTGAGCAGCACGATAGACTCAGAATGTCAGATGGATTTCTCGAGTGACGAGAATGATGTACTTCGTTTTCGAGGACGACTATGTGTTCCGGACACACACCCAGTTAAGGAAGAATTGCTAGAGGAAGCACATCAGTCAAGATTTTCTATACATCCTGGTGGTACTCGGATGTACCGAGATTTGAAGCGTTTATACTGGTGGAACGGTATGAAATGGGATATTGCAGACTTTGTTGCACGATGTCTAGTATGCCAGCAAGTGAAGGCTGAACATCAGAAACCTGCTGGCTTACTTTAGGAAATTTCGATTCCGAAATGGAAGTGGGAAAATATCACGATGGATTTCGTTATGGGATTACCCAGAACCCGTAAAGGACATAATGCGATTTGGGTGATCGTGGATCGATTAACCAAATCATCTCACTTCCTTCCGATTCGTGAGATGGACTCATTGGATCGTCTAGCGGAATTGTACGACCGAGAGATCATCAGATTGCATGGTGTACTATTGAGTATCATATATGATAAAGATCCGCGATTTACTTCACGATTCTAGCAGAGTATACAGTAGGCCATGGGCACAGAGCTTCGACTCAATACAACCTTTCATCCGCAGACAGATGGACAATTCGAACGTACCATTCAGACTCTAGAGGATCTATTGAGATCTTGTGTCATGGATTTCGATGGAAGTTGGGAGGATCACATTCCTTTAGTGGAGTTTGCCTACAACAACAGCTACCACTCTTCTATTCAGATGGCTCCTTTTGAGGCGTTATATGGTAGACCCTGCAGATCTCCTGTGTTATGGGAGGAAGTTGGGGAACGACATATATTGGGGCCTCAGAGTATCCAGCATGATGCAGAGTTGGTATGAGTCATCAGACGATGATTATCAGAGGCACAGGATAGATAGAATAGTTATGCGGACCGGAGGTGAAGGCCTTTGGAATTCTCTATCGGGGACCATGTATTCCTACGAGTGTCACCCACCAAAGGAGTCAAGAGATTTGGGCTAAAAGGGAAATTAGCTCCATGCTACATTGGTCCATTTGAGATATTGGAGCGGATTGGAGGTGTTACTTATCGGTTGGCTTTACCTCCGACACTTGCGGGTGTTCACAATGTATTCCATGTATCTATGCTGAGGAAATACGTGCCGCGATTTGACCATGTTCTGAAAGAGGTTCCGATACTACTCCAGGCGAATGCGGCTTATGAGGAGATTCCGGTGCGGATTCTTGGTTGCAAGGAGCGACAATTGCGGAACAAAACCATCCGACTCGTAAAGGTGGGATGGTAGAATCATACGGATGAGGAGGCTACATGGGAGCTAGAGGATACTATCCGAGCTCGATACCCTCATCTGTTTACTTGAGGTATGTGGTTATTTCGGAATATGCTTGAATTAATTTTTTGCATTAAAGTACGAAATTTGGGGACCAAATTTTTAATAAGTGGGGGAGAATGTAAAATACCACAATAAAAAATTATGGTTAGGATTTAATTACATCTAACCTAGCTTAAGGAATTTTATTAGTTTAATTAACCTAGATTTAATTAAATCTAGGGTTAATGGCTTATTGGATTTAAAACCCAACTCAATAACCCGTTAAAACCCAAAGAGAAATTTGACCCGTTTTTGGTTCGTCCGACGTTTTCTGTCGCACGAGATTTTTCCGCGCAGACGTTTCAGCCGCACCTCATTAACCCCGACGACGACTTTCTTCACTCGTCGCCGACTTCTCGCCAACTTCACGAGCGTTGTTCCCAGTCAAAAAATCCCTTCTTTTCTTCTCTGTCGCACCCAGATACCTCGCGTTTCCCTTCTTCCTGACTCTCGATCTCCCTTGCCTCTCCTGCGATCCCTCTGTACCGTCGTCTCCTCCCCATCTCAGTCGCTGTCGATGCATTTCCGGTGGGAGATCCGACTGTAGGAGAAGAGCTCGACAGGCGTCGATAAGCAAAGATCGGGAATACGGGTCAGCGACGATCCCAAACTGGAAGTCGTCCTTCCCGATCGAAGTGGAGGCTGCGCCGGCGATCGCTGTGAGTGCTAGGTAAGGGCTGAGTTTCTTACTACTTGGACAAAATCAACTCCAAGATATGGTTTTTTCCCTTAACTGAACTCGATCTGGTTTGGGCAGTGATTGGGGATTTGATTTCGCCATGAATAGGAGACGAGGAAGGGCTGCCGGTGGAGATCTAAGATCGGTAAGGTTGATTTCCTTCTTGCTTGTGGTGTTGTCTATTGGACATTGTTGTTGTTAGGATTAGTTTGATTGCCGAAGTGTTGGTTAGGTTTGTGGGCAGTAGGTGATCTCGTGAACAGGGCTGTCGGTTGTTGGGGATTAACTGCTAGTGAAGTTTCAAGTGTCGGTAAGCAAGGTCAGTTCTCCCTTTTTGTTCGGTGAATTTCTTACGGTAAAGATTGCATGTGGAGATGGCTATGGGATGGTTGTGAAGTTTGAACGGGATGTGAGGGGTGTTGGCTGTGAAATTGGAAGGGATGGACAGACCGAATTTGTTGGTATCGTTCTTGCTGTGAGTGTCTTTTGCCGATTGTTGCAAGTGTAGCTCGGATTGTTGTAGGAAGAAGGGGAGCTATGATTGGAGTGGTATTGGTTGTTATGGGTGTTGATCATGTTCGGTTATTACTAGTTTGATGTCTGATATATTTTGATTTGGAGATCTTAGTGTATTGGATTAGGTTGGTTATGCTCTGTTAGGGAGCTGTGATGGGTGAAGTAAGTGTGGTTAGATCTATTCACCGTAATTGATCTAGAGGATGTCGGTGATTCATTATGAGTTGTTTATGGTGAATCGGTTGGATATGACCAGTGTGGTTAAAATGCATTCAGGAATAGAATGAGAATATAGAACGAATTAGTATTTTGTACGTACAATTATCGGAGACTTGTACTTAACCATAATTTGTTATTATTATGCAGGTTTGGGATACGAAGCAGGACCACAGCCGTGAGGATTATTCGAGCTTCATATCAGGTGGGTAATTTCCTACCTGGTCAGGTAGATGTAATGGTTTTCAGATTTAGGCGTAGATATGAGCATGTTAGGTGTTCATATTACCTTGACCCTGCTTTGATTATCGTATGCTTGATACTTATCGTTGGATATATTTATGCTCAATTGTTGATATCACACATTCCCTATCATGATTTAGGAATTACAGATGTGATGTAAGTAGGACTAAATGTATAGTAGGGTGTAGATGTTAGAGTACGGATGATGACCTAATTTGTAAATTGGGTAAAAGGTCATCCGTGGGTTGGTAATGCCCTAAATGTAGGACTTATTCCATACCTGTATGTTGCTCACTTATTTACCAACCACGTGTTGTGTAAATGGTCAGGTGAGTCATGGATAGTGTGTCGCTACGGACCGGTGGTCCTAGCTTGCTATGATTAGTTGAGTACGACTCTTTACAGGATAGAGAGTGTACTGATCAAATGGGAGTGACTCTCTTTTTAACAGAGAGTATGTGGTAGATGTCTGTATGTGAGACAACACCTTCATGTCATTGCATGCATACTGACGATATCGTCTCCCCTTGGGGTAGAGAGAGAGTCGTCAGTCATCCTGCCTCCCAGGTTACTCTCAGAGGAGTAACTGGTGTGAGGGCTGACCATTTGTTATTCCGCACTCTACCATTATAGACGATGGTAGTTGGAGTTGCGTGCAGTTGTCCTAATTGTGTGGCACTCGACCACTCATTGGTAGTGTCAGTCGGAGTGGCCAGCAGCAGGGACCCCCGTTGTGTAGCGAGCTCTTTACGCTCATATGCTACTTGATCATACTGCCCACTCGTCCACTCTATAGCAGTGGTTGGTGTGAGTTGGGACAGTTGTCATGTCGTGCCACCTAGGCCACACTGGGGTCGTGGTAGCGATTAGGGGTGAGCAGGCACGACCATGCATGCTGTAATTCCGTATCATATGATGTTTTGCATATGGTTATATATATATACATACATGCTTGTATATATATATATACACATTGATGATGGTGATTAGTATACATACAGATACATTCTATATGTTTGCTCACTTTGATGATGCATTTGTATGTACTATGCTTGTTGCATTTGTTTGTACATATTCATACATGCTATTGCATTTTCTGTATGTTAGTAGGCTGGTACTTGTATACCTGTTAGTTATTCACTGTGATACCCTCGACCCATATCATAAGGTAGTGTGAGTTAATACTATTCTTTATACCTTACGTTGTGGACATATGCCCAGGTTGGATGAGGATAGAGTAGCTGACTGTCTGGTATGTCAGCATCGTTTGTTGTTCAGTTTATTTAGTGTATGCATGCATGTATACTTGTTATGATGATGTATACCTGTTGTACGAGTAGATTAAACTATTTAATGACATGTAATATTGATACATATATTTACATGTTCTATCTTATTACCTGCTGAGTTTTACTCACCACCACAGACCCTGGGTTTTTCTGTCACCCAGATAACAAGTAGAAGTCTTCGTGACGACTTTGAGCTGCGCCGGCGATCCATCCCATCTCCGCTTTTCTGAGTTTTTCAAGGATTTGTGTTTACGTTATGGATTTTGTTCTATGTCATGGACTCTAGTTTATGTATGGACTTCGTCTTTATGTTGTGGACTTTGTTTTGTGCCAATGCTTTATGTACGGTTTTAGTACTGTAGACTTGTCAGGTGGTGTACACCTGTATATTTTGGTATATTTGTTGTGGGTATGTGGTTTCTTTTTCCACTGTGGTTGTTATGTTATATTATGTTATTATTGTGGGCCTATAGGCCTTGTATTAACTCGAAATGTTGCCGCATACAAGGGAGATGCCGTCCGTTTGATTTTCAGCACGACATACTCTCGGGGTGTGACAGACTAAGCTTGAGTTGGGTTTGAGTTGAGTTTAGATTTTTGACAATATGATAAAAGATAAAGGATGGAATGAGGGAGATGGTTGGTTCAATGAACCTCAAGTCAAGGTGGACTAAGCTCGAGTGAGACTCGAGTTGGAGTTGAGTTTTAATGTATGAATGACAATATGACTATGGGATGGTATGAGACAACTGTAGTCATATGGAGTTTAACACGAAGTCCAACTGAAAGTTGGCGGATGGAAAATCGAAGTGGGTCAGGGAAGACTGGACACTTAGTGATGGAAAGTCCAATGGGGGAGTTGGCAAGAGTGAAGTCAAGGTGCGTTAAGGTTGACCAAACACTTGGCACGAGGAGAGAAAAGTCCAAGCATGTCAAGGAGGACCGGATGCTTGATGTCGGGAAATCCCTTGAAGGTTTGGAGACCATATGCAAGGCAAGGAAAGTCCAAATAGGTTAAGGAGGACCGGATGTTTGGCGAAGGGAAGTCTTGGCAGGTCAAGGTGATCTGATGACTAGGCAAGCGAAGTCCCGAGAGGTCTGAGAGACCGTGCTTTGCAAGTGAAGTCCTTGTAGGTCTGGGAGACCGTGGTTGGAAAGTGAAGTCCTAATAAATCTAGGAGACCGTGCTTGGCAGGTGAAGTCTCGGCAGGTTGAGGGAAACTGTGCTTGGCAGGTGAAGTCCCAATAGGATGAGGTGACTTACTTTGCAAGAGAAGTCCTAGTAGGTCACGGTTAATTAGATGCTAGGCAAGAGAGGTTCTAACATATCAGATGTTGGACGAGAAAAGTGTTGGAAACCGTGCTATTCCTCGGAATGCTCCTCGGCTCCCATGTCCCCGGATTAAAATTTTCACTAATGAAAACTAATCCGGATGGGATGAGTTTCCTTAGCACAACCAATTCGTCGTCGTGCCAACGACTCGAGCGATCGCTTGAACAAACTTGTTGTTCAAGCAATCAACTCTTCTAGTGGGTTAGCCGCGGAAGAGACGACGGACGGATCGCCGATTTTTGTGTTTCTTATTCGGGGTCCATGATTATACAAATACATACAAATGTAAACTAGTATAATCAACACATACTAACATAAAGAACATAAGCTAGCATATCAATAAGAACATGCAAAGAACAATAATAAAAGTTGTAAAACTTTTATACCTCTTGATCTTCTATCGTATGTCCTAGCCTCCTTGTAGACTTCGTGTGGGCGAAGGTCCTCCACAAGTTGAAGCTTTCTAGATCTTCTTCAATCCAAAGAATGAAGAACTCTCTTTCCCTTCTTGCTTGAGCCAACCACCAATCCACAAAGGATTGATCCCGCCGGCCCCAAGAATAGAGAGAACAAAATGGAAACCACCAAGGAACCAAACTAGGGACAAACCCTAGCTTCTAGTGCCGCCGGCCAATAGGGAGTGAAGAAGATAAAAGGAACATGTTGGGTGCCGCCCAAGGTATAGGGAAAAGAGAAGTAGCCGGCAACACCCTAGGAAGAAGAAGAGCACTTCCCCTATAGTTACCGCCCAACCAAGCTTTCAAACCCTAGCCGCCTAACCTTTCTTCCTTTGGATTTCTTGCCGCCCAACCATGGTGGAGAGAAGAGATCTAGGAGCTAGCCACCTTCAAGGAAGAAGAAGAGATCTTCCACAAGTTGCCGCCAACCCTTCTTTCCTAACCTTGGCCGCCCAACCAAAGGAGCCAAACCCTAATTAGGTTTTCCTCCTTAGGCTTTCTTGCTGCCCAAGCAAGGCTTGGCAAAACCCTAATCTCCTTAGCATCCATCATCCAACCAAAAAACTTAGTTGCCGCCCAACCCAATCTCCCATATATATAGAGTTAGGTTTAGGCCTTGGTTTAATAATCTCCACCGTCGGTTCTAGGGTTTTAATCTCAACCGTCGGATCTAGAGATTTAATCTCAACCGTCGGTTCTAGGGATTTAATCCCAACCGTCAGATCTAGAGATTTATTTTCCATCATTTGATCTAGACTTCATGAGGTTTATATTAGGCTACAATAGGGACCATGAGGAGGAGTTGGATCTTGGCCACCCGATGGATCGGAACCACACAAACTTGATCCATCAATGATGTTCCATTTCACTAGAGGATCATCATTGAATTACCTCACCAACCCCCATAAATTAATATGGGCTTCATATATTATTTGTACATCCATCTCCCCGTGTTTAAAATATCGAATGTCCGTCAATTAATTGATTTACTGACCATAAATTAATTAACATCTAACTCCTCGAGTAGTACCACTCAACCTTATCATCATGTTGACTAAGTCAACCTGCAGGGTTTACATGATGAACCTTATGAGCTCCTCAAGGGGACATCATCAACCTAATATATAGGACACGGTTTCCTCCTCTAATCAATGGCACACCATGTAAATAATATCATTTCCCAACTTACCGGGCATATTGATTTAATCCATAGAAATCTCACCCTCTGATAAATCAAAGAAATAAATATTAAGTACATGTGCCCGTTATTATATCGGGATTAAGAGCATGTACAACATAATATCCGAGGTCCGATTCAATTATGCAGTCAGCAATAAATTGAATCACCTCTATGTCGGTCCTGCTCAATACACCTAAGTGTACTAGTGTAACTCTATGTTCAATATAAAACAATACCAAGCTACATTACCACCATGCCAATGGTTTATCCAAAACCATCTTGGTTGTGAGCCTCTACTTATACTCTACAAGGGACTGATAACATGATCTTCTGTGCCACACCCAAGCACCATGTTATCTATAATGTAAAGTATTAGACAATATGCACATATATAAATAAAGTGAAAACAATGATCATGTGATTCTTATTTCAAAATAAAGATGTTCATACAAAAGAGCTAGGCTTTCAGTATACATCTCAACAATCTCCCACTTATACTAAAAGACTATGCTGTCCTCATACTGCCATACATTTGATTCCCCTTCCTTTCACATGCCTATCAAAGCTCTCGCCAGAAGGGCCTTAGTGAAAGGGTCTACCAGGTCATCCTCTGATGCAATCTAGGCGACAACAACTTCTACCTCCTTTATGATTTCTCGTATCAGGTGGTACTTGCACTCTATGTGTTTACTAGCCTTATGGGCTCGTGGTTCCTTCGAGTTTGCAACTGCACCATTATTATCACAATAAATTGTGATAGTTCTGGGCAAACCAGGAATCACATCCAAGTCCATCAGGAAGTTCCTGAACCACACAGCTTCTTTGGCCGCCACAGGGGATGCCACATACTCAGCTTCCATGGTGGAGTCCGCCACGCATTTCTACTTGACACTCCTCCAACTATGGCTCCACCTCCAAAAGTAAACACAAACCCCGAGGTAGACTTACTGTTATCCCTATCTGATTGGAAATCGCAATCCATGCAACCCACAGAGGTAATTGGTCTGCCCGGTAAACTTGCATATAATCCCTAGTCATTCTCAGGCACTACAATATATGCTTTTATCGCAGTCCAATGTCTCAGTCCTGGATTACTCTGATATCTGCTAACCATGCCCACGGCAAAGCAGATATCTTGTCTCGTACATAGCATACATGAGGCTTCCTACTGCCGAAGCATAAGGAATCGCCTTCAGCTCCTTTATCACCTCAGATGATCTAGGACACATCTCCTTAGATAAAGGAACTCCATACTTGAAAGGTAGAAACCCTTCTTGGAGTTCTGCATGCTAAAATGATCCAAAATCATGTCTATGTATGAAGCTTGGGATAAGCACAACAACCTTGATCCCAAGGTTGTGACCCACTTCTCCCAAGTCCTTCAAAACTGTTTGGAAAACCATACCCTTACGTCTGATAACACTCTGATATTGTTTCCAACTACCAAAATATTATCTACGTATAGTACAAGAAATACCACTATGTTTTCGTCACATCTCTTGTATACACAAGACTCATCCAGACTTTGAATAAATCCATAAGACTGATTTACCTCCTCAAAGCGGATGTTCCAAGACCTCGAAGCTTGCTTCAATTCATAAATGGACCGATTAATCTTACATACAAGATTCTCTTTGCCCTTTGCAATGAATCCCTCTGGTCGCTTCATTTGGATGTTTTCCTCAAGACTTCCATTAAGGAAAGCTGTCTTGACATCCATGTGCCACACCTCATAATCCATATGAGCTGCTATGCATAAGAGCTCCCAGACCTGACTTGAATCCATGGATTCAATCTCAGTATTCATTGCACTTTGCCAAGATGTTGTATCTATATCTTGGATTGTCTCATCGTATGTCTAGGGATCAGGTTCATGTTTGCTAGGGACCAAATCAGAAGATTCACCCAAAAACATGAATCTAAGATGCTGTCTAACAACCCTCCCACTACGATGAGGTATCATCTGTGTATCCTTTTGTGACACGCTTGATGCGTATATCCTCTTGTAGCGGTGGTACTAAAGAAGTGACTTCCCTTTTAACTCCCCGAACAATTTTACTCTTGTGGCTTATCACATAGTCTTCCTCTAGAAATCGGCATTCGTGTTACGATCACCCTCGATCTCTAGGACTATAAAACAAGTCGAATAACTCATCATCGATCTAACCATCTCCATAAGAGTCCTATTCCCCGGCTCTGCTGCAGATTCTGCTTTGGGGTGTGCGGTGCGATCAATTGGGATTGAATCCCAACCTCTGATAAGTAGTTCCTAAACTCTCCCAAGAGGTTGTCACCACCACGATCAGATCGTAGTGTCATCCACATCTTGAATAATCATCTACAAAAGAGACGAAATATTCAAGATTACCTCTTGCCTAGATAGCCATAGGACCACACAAATCAGAATGAACCATTTCTAACACATCTTTGGCTCTATACCCCTTGGCCTTAAAAAGGCCTCTTGGTCATCTTACCCTCCAAGCAAGATTCGTAGGTTGGGAGATCCTCCACCACTAATGAACCCAAAGGTCCATCAGCTTTCAACCTTTGAATTCTGCTTAGGTTAATGTGACCAAGCCTAAGAAGCCAAAGATATGTTTGGTTCATCTTTGAAGGTTCTTTTCTCTTATTGGAATTAGAAGAAGAGTTATTAACTTCAATTTTCATCGTGGGAGGTTTTGGTTCAAATTTCCTTTCAATGTACCTGAATAGATATTCTCCCTATTCCTTTTTATAACAACTCTGTCATTAAAAGAAATAGAATATCCATCCATAATAATTTAGAAACTGAAACTAAATTCTTTCTAAATAAAGGTACATAAAGGGAATTTTCCAGAACCAAAGTTTTATTATTCTCAAGAGATAAATAAAACTTCTCCCACTGCAATAGCCGCTACCATCATGGCATTGCCCAAGTAAATGGTAATCTCCCCTTTAGCTAGTCATCGGGTTTCTTGGAACCCCTTTGTTCTGTTTTGGATTGGGACAGTTCTTCTTCCAATGTCCATCCTGCTTGCAAGTGAAGTACTTGCCTTTCGGCTTTTTCACTCTTCCCTGAGATCTTCCCACCATCTTTGCTCCACCTTGTTTCTTCTTCTTCTTGCCTTTCGGCTTAGAAGTAAAAACCCTTTTGAGCAAGGATGGCTTGAGGACACTATTTGAAGAGCGCATACTTGTACTCCTTAGCAGATAAGACAATATCTTGAATCTTTTCCAATCAACATTATTTAGGTACAGTAAGTTTATTTCCTTTAGTATCACAAAGAAGTGGATCAAAGTCAATTTTGAAAATCCTAAGAATCACATAGATCATTACTTTAGATTTCAAAAAATTATTGATTCCTCAAACAATAAAATTTCGAAATCAACCAACACCTCAAAATACCGAGAATATCGCATGCCACGCAGTGTGGACGTATACGAATTCTACATTTGTAAGAGGAGGTTTTACCCATTAATTTTATTATCTTGTCAACCTTACTTTTTGACAAATAAAATTAATAGTTGGTTCCTCTTTGGCCCTACAAATAAAAGCAGTGACTCCGATGGGGAGGATACTTTATATTTGCATCTAAGTGTGCACCATTACACGATACTAAGGAAATTATTTCGGATTATGTGCCTTACCGCTGTGGAAGTACACACACTCTTAGATAATTTCATATAACCATTATTTGACTTAGTGATCCACAAACAAACTCATCCGCAGGGAGGAAGGCACTCAGAGCCGACATGCAAGTTTGTTGCATCACACGTCAAATTGTAATGGAGGCCGCGGGAATTAATTAAAATATCCCTCTCCCACTTAGTAAATTGAAAATGAGGAATTTTCAAGCACACACAACATGCTTATTATTACTGTAGATTTCAATAAAAATTATTGATTCCTCAAACAATAAAATTTTGAAATCAACCAACACCTCAAACACCGAGAATATCGCATGCCACGATAGTGTGGACGTATACGAATTCTACATTTGTAAGAGGAGGTTTAACCCATTAATTTTATTATCTTGTCAACCTTACTTTTTGACAAATAAAATTAATAGTTGGTTCCTCTTTGGCCCTACAAATAAAACTACTTTTTATTTGCATCTAAGTGTGCACCATTACACGGTACTAAGGGAATTATTTTGGATTATGTGCCTTACCGCTGTGGAAGTACACACGCTCCTAGATAATTTTCTATAACCATTATTTGACCTAGTGATCCACAAACAAACCCATCCAATGGGGAGGAAGACACTCAAAGCCGACGCGCAAGTTTGTTGCATCACATGTCAAATTGTAATGGAGGCCGCGGGAATTAATTAAAATGTCCCTCTCCCACTTAGTAAATTGACAATGAGGAATTTTCAAGCACACACAACATGCATATAAAACAAATCAGCAATAAATATGGAAAAATCAGAATTTTTCCAACTATTATGGCATTATTCTCCAATATGCGTTCCGTCGTGTCGCCACCTCGTCCGCTCCTCCTACGCCATGTACGAGCCAACTGGAGATCCGAGCCGGGAATAAAACCTATTTTATTTTACATCCATCGATCCTATACTCCACGAGGGAGTGTACATGAAATCTAGATCGAAAGTAAAATAAAATAAAGAGTGGCTAAACAATGCCGTATTCAATTACAAAAATTAAATACTAATTTAGCCTCGTCAACCCCGAGGATTCATATAATATACAATCACACACACATGCAATCACATACACACATATATAGCCATAATAGTTGGATCTTATGCCTGCAACCAAAAAGTTAGCCTACGCACATCCTACTATTATCCGGCATACACAATATATGATAAGTGCGTGAAAGTAATCGAATCCAAAACACACAAAATCAGAAACCGTGGCTCTGATACCATTTGTTGGAAACCGTGCTATTCCTCAGAATGCTCCTCGGCTCCCATGTCCCCGGAATAAAATTTTCACTAATGAAAACTAATCCGGATGGGATGAGTTTCCTTAACACAACCAATTCATCGTCGTGCCAACGACTCGAGCGATCGCTTGAACAAACTTGTTGTTCAAGCAATCAACTCTTCTAGTGGGTTAGCCGCGGAAGAGACGACGGACGGATCGCCGGTTTTTGTGTTTCTTATTCGGGGTCCATGATTATACAAATACATACAAATGTAAACTAGTATAATCAACACATACTAACATAAAGAACATAAGCTAGCATATCAATAAGAACATGCAAAGAACAATAATAAAAGTTGTAAAACTTTTATACCTCTTGATCTTCTATCGTATGTCCTAACCTCCTTGTAGACTTCGTGTGGGCGAAGGTCCTCCACAAGTTGAAGCTTTCTAGATCTTCTTCAATCCAAAGAATGAAGAACTCTCTTTCCCTTCTTGCTTGAGCCAACCACCAATCCACAAAGGATTGATCCCGCCGGCCCCAAGAATAGAGAGAACAAAATGGAAACCACCAAGGAACCAAACTAGGGACAAACCCTAGCTTCTAGTGCCGCTAGCCAATAGGGAGTGAAGAAGATAAAAGGAACATGTTGGGCGCCGGCCAAGGTATAGGGAAAAGAGAAGTAGCCGGCAACACCCTAGGAAGAAGAAGAGCACTTCCCCTATAGTTGCCACCCAACCAAGCTTTCAAACCCTAGCCGCCCAACCTTTCTTCCTTTGGATTTCTTGCCGCCCAACCATGGTGGAGAGAAGAGATCTAGGAGCTAGCCACCTTCAAGGAAGAAGAAGAGATCTTCCACAAGTTGCCGCCCACCCTTCTTTCCTAACCTTGGCCGCCCAACCAAAGGAGCCAAACCCTAATTAGGGTTTCCTCCTTAGGCTTTCTTGCCGCCCAAGCAAGGCTTGGCAAAACCCTAATCTCCTTAGCATCCATCATCCAACCAAAAAACTTAGTTGCCGCCCAACCCAATCTCCCATATATATAGAGTTAGGTTTAGGCCTTGGTTTAATCTCCACCGTCGGTTCTAGGGTTTTAATCTCAACCGTCGGATCTAGAGATTTAATCTCAACCGTCGGTTCTAGGGATTTAATCCCAACCGTCGGTTCTAGAGATTTATTTTCCATCATTTGATCTAGACTTCATGAGGTTTATATTAGGCTATGATAGGGACCATGAGGAGGAGTTGGATCTTGGCCACCCGATGGATCGGAACCACACAAACTTGATCCATCAATGATGTTCCATTCCACTAGAGGATCATCATTGAATTACCTCACCAACCCCCATAAATTAATATGGGCTCCATATATTATTTGTACATCCATCTCCCCGTGTTTAAGATATCGAATGTCCGTTAATTAATTGATTTACTGACCATCACTTAATTAACATCTAACTCCTTGAGTAGTACCACTCAACCTTATCATCATGTTGACTAAGTCAACCTGCAGGGTTTACATGATGAACCTTATGAGCTCCTCAAGGGGACATCATCAACCTAATATATAGGACACGGTTTCCTCCTATAATCAATGACACACCATGTAAATAATATCATTTCCCAACTTACCGGCCATATTGATTTAATCCATAGAAATCTCACCCTCTGATAAATCAAAGAAATAAATATTAAGTACATGTGCCCGTTATTATATCGGAATTAAGAGCATGTACAACATAATATCCGAGGTCCGATTCAATTATGCAGTCAGCAATAAATTGAATCACCTCTATGTCGATCCTGCTCAATACACCTAAGTGTACTAGTGTAACTCTATGTTCAAGATAAAATAATACCAAGCTACACTACCACCATGCCAATGGTTTGTCCAAAACCATCTTGGTTGTGAGCCTCTACTTATACTCTACAAGGGACTGATAACATGATATTCTGTGCCACACCCAAGCACCATGTTATCTACAATGTAAAGTTTTAGACAATATGCACATATATAAATAATGTGCAAACAATGATCATGTGATTCTTATTTCAAAATAAAGATGTTCATACAAAAGAGCTAGGCTTTCAGTATATATCCCAACAAAAAGTCCTGGTAGGTTAAGGATTGACCGGATACCAAAAGAAGTAGGAGTTTGCATGAAATAAGGTTGATTATGTTGGAGGATCGGTGGCCGGCTAGAGGGGGGTCAATAACCCTTTATCGCGTACGATGATGGAAATCGATCGCTCGTCGTGTGCTTGTCTACAATGTTCGTTAATATGCAGCAAATATACAAATAACAAGTATGAATGCAAAAAGAAAATCACAACACACAAGAACAATACGATATACGTGGTTCAGAACTTTAGGGTTCCTACTCCATTGGGTGAGCTCAACGAGCTCATGTTATGCGCACGAAACTAACAAAACTCCTTCTCGACAACACGTCAGAGGTGGAGAAACCTTGTACAAGCAATTACACTAAGTAATACAAGCAAATACAAATACAATAATGAAATACGTAAAGAAAACTTTACAACAATAGATTTGAACTCTTGCTTGTTGCTTGCTTTGGATTGCTCTTGAATGACTGGAATGCAGCAGCAATTCCCCTCCAAAATCTCCCCAAAAACTATTACAAAATCCTCCTTCTCGAGCTTCATTTATAATCTACATCGAGCTGATTTCACGCCAATCAGTCGACTAATCGAGACCATCAGTCGACTGCTCCTGTAGCCGTTGTCTCACAATGACTCGATCCACACTGGACAAGTTCCAACGGATCCATCATCAGTCGACTGATCATGCCCATCAGTCGACTGATGAATCCATCAGTCGAGTGCTCAATGCGATCACTCGACTGGAAAACATTCTGTGTCCGAATTCACCCTGATCATTCAGTTGCCATCCCTCAGCGATCGATGGTGTCGTCGATCATTGCCGCCTTCTGGTAGTTGGACTGTTCGCCGTAACGGTCGATCAAACACTAGTCGAACTCATTCGACTTGGAGCAATCAACTGGCACCTATGCCAGTCTACTGATGTCGGGTAAAACCTCAAACACCAAGTTGTTTGAGCATCCGACACTTAGTCTTAGCCACTTGGCCAAGACTACCTCATCCTCTCATGGAGTTCCCCACCGAAGCTCTCTTCCCTCGACCTACGTCCCTCGGATGCACCAAGCGCATGACTTCGCAATGCCATCCTTCACATCTCTTTCCCTCGAAGTCTGCTTCCCTTGGGTCTCACTCTATTCGCTCCCCATTCGGCCGTCCCTCGAATGCACCAAGCGCACGACTTCACAATGCCATCCTTAACCGACTCAAGGACCCTGAGGCTACGAGACTAGTGACCATGCCAAGTTCTCAAGACTTCCCATTGCCAAGGCTACATACTTGGACTTACCAACACCAAGCCCTATGCTTGGATTTACCCAACACCAAGCCCCATGCTTGGACTTTTCACTACAAAGGCTACACACTTGGATTTACATGGCCAACCCATGTTAGACTTCCTATGACAATCCCATGTCATACATTTTATCCAACATCAAAATATAGTTCAAATCAAACTCGAGTCTGGTCATCGTGACCTGGGCCGATTGCACGAACAGACTATTGAGGTATCAATCGACTAGTGATGTTCACTAGTTGATTGCCATGCAATGAGAAATACTCGAGTGGGGACTCGAGTGATTGGGTGATGGGAAGCTACAGTGCTCGGGGTTCATCGAGTGACGGGAAGTCGCTTGGGCTCTCGGGCCCATGCTTGAGTGGAACTCGGGCGCGCGTGACAGCGCTGGGGGGGCGCAATTGAGGAAGTCAGGTGCTCGGGCACAGAGGTACTCAACTCGGGCGATGGGGAGAAAGGTTCTCGGGCGCTTAGGCATGGGTGTGTGAAGATGTCTTGTGCTCAGGAGAGTCAGGAAGTCCTAAGAGGGGCTTGGGACTTGGCACTCAGACTTGAGAAGTTGAGTGGTGCTCAGGCGCGCAAACACGGGTGCTCGGGACTTGGAGGTCCTCGGGTATGCATGGGTAGTTAGGCGATGGGTAATGTCGAGTTGGGAACTCAGACACTCTTGACCACAGGTGCTCTGGATAGCAATCGTAGTCCTCGGGTAGTTGCTCAGGCGCTTAGGAAAGGTGCTCGGGCACGCACTGAGGAATGGTGGACTCGGGCACCCAGGAAAGGTGCTTGGGCGCGCGCTGAGGAATGGAGGACTTGGCCATTTGGGAAAGGTTCTTAGTACTTGGGTGCTTGGGAAGTCCCAAGTGGGGTCAGAAAGCCGAGCGGTGTTTGGGGTGAGGAACGGGCCGCGGTTGCGAAATCACGCAGACTCGGTGCTCGGGCACAGAAGCACGCGGACTCGGGGAGTTGGGTGCTCGGCGCTCGGACTTGGGAAGCCAAACAGTGATCACGACTGAGAAAGAAGCCCAACTATGAGTGCTCGGGTGAAGAAGAAATGGTTCTTGGGCAACTGAGGTGACTTGGGAAAGTGAAAAACAGTGCTCCAACAAAGCAGTCAATTGGTGTGGCAAGATCAGTCGATTGACTTTAGTGGTCAGTGCACAGAAAGTCTCCAAATCGATTGGTCGAACAATTGTTGGGATAGCAATCGACTGATAGCATGGAGTAGTCAACTGATCGATTGAAATATGACGTGGATTAAGCCGTTGTGAGACAATGGTTGAGTGACCAATAGACTAGGGGTAAGACCAATCGACTGGTAGGCGAAAATCAGTCGTTGAGCAGTATATAAAAGGAGGCTTCGTGGAGTATTTAGAGCATTGGTTCTTTGAGTTCTTGAAGAGGAGTTTCTATTGCATTTTAGGTCTTTAAGAAACCTTCCAAAGCTACCAAACACGGTGATCAAGCAAAAGCAATCATAGTGTAAAGTGTTTTTCATTTGTATTTAGTTTATTTCTTTACACTTGTTTTGGTCATTGTATTGTAAAGCTCTAGGTGTTGTAAGAGTTTTTTCCACCTCCAAAAGATTCCCAGGAGGGGGGAAGTGATAGTGGGACTATCGTAGGAGCTAGACCATTGAGTAGAAATCGGGGATTCTGAACCATATAGAATTTGATTATCGTGTGATTGTGTTATCTGTGTTGTTTGTTTTGTTTCTGCTGCTATCACTTTGTAGACAAGCACGACGAACACAAATGAAAGAGACGATCGAGTCACAAACGCTATTCATCCCCCTCTAGTGTATTCCAGTCCCAACAAGTGGCATCAAAGCGAGGCCGCTCTTCTATGAACTGATCACTAAGGGAGCAAAATCTAGAGGATCAGAGGATTCATCACCACAAATGGAGTTTAGTGAAACTTGACACCAGGTTTCCGCCTCCTTATGGGCTAGTAGGGTTTGATCAATGGAGGTCAAGGACAAAGGTGTTATTCTAGATGAACCTCGAAGAGTGGTTCAATCTAATAGAGGGATTTAAAGCTCCTACGGATAAGAAATGAAAAATACTCAAAAGGAGCAACTGGATAGAGGACCAAATTCAGATATCCGACACAAATGATAAGGTAACTAAAATTTTAGTTAATCTTATACCTAATGAAATATTGTGTAAGATAGGTAAATTTAAGGATGCTAAGAAATTAAGGAGCAAACTTGCCAAGCTCCATGAGAATCCCTCACTGGCACAAAGTGAGGAGAAATATGAGGAAGCAAGCTCATCATCTCAAGAGCCTGAAGATTTGGAAATTGAGAGGTGCTCAACATCCGAAGTTGAAGAAGTCTCCACCTCTAGAATTGAGGGGGAGATTAGGTAATCGACACTGGAGCAAGAGGAGACCTCTACATCCGGAGTCGATGAACAAGTCCATGATTCCCCTACTACCGAGATAGGTAACTCAAGCTCAATTCTCAAAAATAAAGATTATATAATTTGCTTTGAGTGTAGGGAGAAATGACACTACATGAATAAGTATCCAAGTAGAATCAAGAAGAAAAGTTAAATGGAGCCAAAGGCTAAAGAAAGGCCCAAGGAGACCAGTTCCTTGATATGCAAAGGTAATGAACACATTGTGTGTTTCTGGTGCAATCAAAAGGGACACTACCACACTGAATGTTTGAGGGAGAGGCACCCAACCAAGGACAAAGTAGGAAGCTCAAGTGTAGGGGGAGCTTCTATGTCAAAGCCTAAGATATCATCATGTTATAATGCACTTTCAATTTTTAATAAGAAGCATGCTAGTAATAGGTTTTATCATCTAGGTGGTCAATATAATGAAAATAGGCCTAAGGACAATTCTAAGCTCATCACTGTTGGTGCAGTAGCCACCAGATAATCGAACCTAGGTTCTGATTATGGCAAAGACCCAAAGCTAAGGTCATATTGTTGTCTAACGAGCTGAGCCAGGTGTGTAGGAATGGTTAAGCTGAGCTGAAGGTCGGCAACACCCAAAGAATCTTGAGTCAGGAAATCATGGTGGTAGGGCGACACCGGGAGAACTTCGGAGGGAGCCGAAGAACCAAGGTAGAGACCTGAAGCAAAGTTTCAAGTCATAAAATGACATAAGATAAGCTCGTGTGTGAGTGAATGTAAGGTCGGGTCCTCCGTACGGGGACATCCTTAGGCGGCAATCTGACTAAGACTTCCCTTGGAAGGTCTAGGTCAAAATCAGACAGTAAGTGGCCGTCGAATTCACTTATATTGTTTTTATTTTGAGCTAAATCTTTAGTGCAGTCGAGAGCCCTAGCCACCAATCAACTGTTGGCTTGTAGCAATCGACTGTTGGGCATCAGTCGAACAAATAAGGGCAGCAGTCGACTGACATTTGAATTTCTAGCTTCGATGAGAGTCAAACCTCATCCCCTTATCTTAGGGTGAGGTGGCCTTCTTGATAGAATCTCAAGCTCAACGTCCACTAGGTTGAAGGGATATAAAATGAAGAGTGTTTCACACTATTTTCATTCATTCCAAGCCTCCAAAATGCTCCCACAATGCCGCTCTTCTACGATGACTCTACAACGCCGAAGCCCTGCCGCAACATCGACGACACGAGCTCAACCTCTTCCTCTTTAGTTGTTGGTATCAGTTTCATAAGTTTGCCATTTCTAATTGTTGTAATTTTCTTTCCTATCGAGCTTTTATCGTAACGAGGAGAGGGGGTTGTCTCTCTACCTCGAGTTTTTCGTGAATTTGTAATCGTTGTCTCCTACCTCCAACGAAGAGGAGACTAGTTTAGTGAATTGCCCTCCGTAAACGATCTTGGATCATAAGAGCCTTGGATTAGCAGCTGGTAGGCTGTGAACCAAATAAAACCAAGTTGTGTTCTTGACTATTACACTGTGCAATTTACTCTTACTAGTGTTTTAATCGAATGAACGAACAAAAAGATTTGTCGCGCGCTATTCACCCCCTCCTCTAGTGTTATTTTTCGATCCAACAACTGGCATCAGAGCGGGGGCACTACAATTTGGTGCAACCACCAATCTAGCATTTGTTTTAAGTTTCTTTTTGTTTTTGGTTTTGTGATTCATAAGTTTTAAGCATTTTTCATTTCGTTAAATTCTTTATCCCGCACTACTAATCTAAGACGAAAGTCTTGGCAACCTTTTTGTCGTTTTTGTTTTTGCGAGGTCTTTTCTTTTAAATGATCCATCTCGAAGGGTTTAGCACCGCCCGACCCCCGTTTTACAATGGAGACGACTTCCATTACTTGAAGGGTCGGATGGAGTGCTATTTAAAAACCCAAGTAGAGATGTGGATCGTAATTCAATCTGGATTCACACTTACGACTAATGAAGATGGTGAATAGTTGGATTGCGATCAATGGACAAATGCCATGAAACTCCAAGTGGAAGCCGATGCCAAGGCTACGCAAATCCTACAGTGTGGCTTATCCAAAGAGGAGCTCAACTGCGTCATCCCCTTTATCAGCGCAAAGGACTTATGGAATAAGCTCATCGAGCTTCACGAAGGGACCACAGACACCAAGGTATATAAGAGGGATTTTCTATTAAATAAATTATTTAACTTAAAGATGCAAGAACATGAGTCGGCCACTCAGCTCCATGCCCGAATCCAAGATATTATGAATGGGCTGCATTCGATCGCACAGAAGGTCAAAAATCGGGATATGATTAGGTATGCACTTCATGCATTCCCTAGGACTACCTTGTGGGAATCCATGGTTGATGCCTGTTGGGTTTCCGGCACCGCGGCGTGTGTGTGTTCGATCATGTTTCGTAAACATGAACACAGCGGAAGCAATAAAAATAATAAATCTACATTTATTACAACACACACAACACACGCATGCATATTACAACAAGTGTAGACATAACCATAAATTTAAATTTGCAATAAAAGAAAATTTATCTACGTTATACCTTTCGTATGAATCGTCTCTATCCGTATCCACGCCGAGTTCCTCGGGATGACTTCGCTAAGCCATGAGCTTCGTCTTCGTATGGGTTACTAGCCTCGTGTTGAAGACGACGTGATCGAGAGATGATCACGATCCGAATCCAAATTCGGATCCTAATACGAGTTCTCAAAACTCGCTTCTCCGGAGAGGTATTCGTCAACCAATTGACGAATCCTTTGTCCTCCACCTCAGAGTATTACCGGAGATTGAATCCCCGGTAAGTTAGCCACTGTCGAAGCTCTAACCGTCGTCCAAACGACGCTCCGATGAGAGGAGAACAAGCTGTTCAGAAAAACTGGACAGCTTTGGTGGAGGAGATAGGCGCCGGCCAACCAAGGGAAGAAAAGGCTCACCTTGATGCCAAACCTATAGGAGATCACCGGAGGGTCGCCGGAGGATCACCGGCTGAAGCTTGGTCACCGGCAAGAAGCTGGACGGTGACACAACAAGCTGGGCGGCAATGGAAGTTGGGCGGCAATGAAGGTTGGGCGGCAACTCCAAGCTAGGGTTTTTGGATTAGGGCTTAATTATCCCTTAAGCCCTCTTTTATAGAGAACTAATTCTCTTAATGGTTATTGGATCATAACCATTAGGCCCATTAACCCGCTCCATTAAAATAAGTTAAAATAAACCAAACCATGATGGTTTATTTTAAGTTAAAACGAACAGAACCAACTTTTGGTTCATTCGTTTAAAATAAACCAAACCCTTTGGTTTATTCTCCTCCATTGGATTAGAACCAAACCATTTTGGTTCATCCATTACGTCTTCATAAGACTCGGCCCATCCACGCTTCCATTGCGACTGAAACGATTTCATGCTCGCTTTATGTTTGGTCCAACCAAACCTAGTTTCTCTCGGTCTGAGAATCCCATTCTCAAGCTCGTTTTAAATCCTTTGGATTACGCTCGTTGTGCGTGTGACCAAATAGGTTCTCGGTTTATGTTGGCCGTCTATAATTAACCATTAATTATAGAACGATCATGAGTGACACCTAGTAGTACATCATGATCCCCAATTAATCGAAAAGATCAACGGTTGATCCAGAACTATTTCTGAAACCCTTCAGCAACTCGAATGATCCGTGCCCCATTCCCTTCACTCATCTTATACCCACTTGGTTCAGGACATGGTCTATTGTGTCAGTCCCCACTAGGCTGACTACGTCACACCTAGCCCAGTATCATTTCCTCATCCTACGGATTCTAGTTACTCCACATGTATCGAAGAGTACCTTACTCTAAACATGTAATGCTTTGGCCAAAGACTTTAGTAACAATCTGACGAGAGGCCATGGGTATACATCTCCTCGCAAGGAGTGGTGAATTTTTTATAGGCTATTCAAACACCTTCGATCACTTTGACTTATACCCAATCATCCCGGGTCCACATCTCCTTAGAGATGTTTGCTTAAGATGTCAAAGCATAAGTCTTCATGATCAAGATGACTTAAATACCGCAAGTCTAAGGAACATCGCACTTAAGCTACAATAAGAACTTCATTGACATATCTATATATGCAGAGAACCATATGAAGTCTTATGGCTGGTCACTCCAATGAACTAGTTACCATAACTAGCATCCACGATTAACTCCGGACATCACAATGTCTCCAGCCAGTGAGAATCAGCTGCTTGGATACACCAAGGAGTATACCTCGTGCTAGTCTTGACAGAATTGATGGTGTCCAAATCCATCAATTCATCGACTATGGATAATTCCGATACATCACAATTACACATGTAGAGATACTCACTAGTTGTGATCCAATCACAAATTCTCTCATGCTGTGAATCGTATCGTGGACATTCAGTAAATGAGTTTAAGATCCAATCAAATACATAAAACATGTATACTCAAATAGTGAATCTTCATTTATCATATAAATGGTTCATACATAAGGCAATTGCCTTAGGACATCTCTCATATATTACTAACAGACTCCCACTTGGCCTAATGCCAGTCGCTACGGTATCCAATACCATAAGCTCTAACATGACCCTCAAACTTACTTTGAGGTAATGCCTTAGTCAAAGGATCCGCTAAGTTCCTTTCAGTGGGAATTTTCTTGATTTGTATTTCGTTCCTACTGATGATCTCTCTGATAAGATGATAGCGGCGAAGCACATGTTTGGATCATTGATGAGACCACATCAAGTTCAGAGATGAACTTCTTGATCCAAACCGCTTCCTTTGTTGCTTCCAAAGCTGCAATGTATTCTGCCTTAGTGGCAGAATCCGCTATAGTGTCAAGCTTGGAACCTTTCCAACTTATTGCGCCTCCATTCTAGGTGAATACATACCCAGACTGAGACATGGAATCATCCTTGTCTGTCTGGAGCTGGCATCCGTATACCCACGTATCACCATGTACCCTTCTCCATATATTAGGAACACATCCTTAGTTCTTCTCAAGTACTTAAGGATCGTCTTAACAGCCACCCAATAATCCATTCCTAGATCAGACTGGTATATGCTCGTGACACTCAGAGCATACGATACATCGGGCCTCGTACATAACATAGCATACATGATAGATCCTATTGCGGATGCATAGGGAATCTTACTCATGCAAATCCTCTCGTCTTCTGTGCGCAGACACATAGACTTCGAAAGGTGTATCCCATGCCTGATGGGTAGGAATCCTTTCTTGGATTCCGACATGCTAAACCTCTTTAGCACTCGGTCTATATATGTAGACTATGAAAGACCAAGCAACCGTTTCGATCTATCTCTATAGATCTTAATCCCGAGGATGTAGGTTGCTTCTCCCAGGTCTTTCATGGAGAATGTCTTAGATAACCAAACCTTCACTGACTGTAAGATTGAAACATCGTTTCCTATAAGTAGTATGTCATCGACATACAATACTAGGAATACGATTGCACTCCCACTAACCTTCTTGTACACACAAGGTTCGTCTGGATTTTGTGAGAAATCAAACTTTTTGATTGTCTCATCAAAACGGATATTCCAGCTCCTGGATGCTTGCTTCAATCCATAAATGGACCGTCGCAATTTTCATACCTTGGTTTTATCAATCGATGTGAAACCCTCAGGCTGTATCATATACACGTCCTCGAGCAGGTTTCCATTAAGGAAAGCTGTTTTCACATCCATCTGCCATATCTCATAATCATAATGAGCCGCTATGGATAGGAGCATCCGAATGGATTTAAGCATAGCTACAGGCGAATAGATTTTGTCATAATCAACACCTTGCTTTTGACGATATCCTTTCGCCACTAATCTAGCCTTATAGGTAATCACATTACCATCCATGTCAGTTTTCTTCTTGAAAACCCACTTGCACCCTATAGGCTTTATGCCTTCAGGTGGGTCAACCAAGTTCCAAACTTGGTTTTCATACATGGAATCCATTTTCGACTTCATGACACCAAGCCACTTATCCCTTTCTGAACTTGTCAGCACTTCTTCATAACTGGTAGGCTCCTCATCATTAATGAGTAACACGTCGTTCGATTCACTTACGAGAAATCCATATCTCTCAGGAATATTGCGTGTTCTACGGATCTCTGAAGATGTGGTGTTACAATAGTCAGTAGATTGCTCATCACTATGAGTTGTCGGTACATTGTGCTTCACCGTATCTCATCAATGTCTATTTGAGTCTCTCGAGCCTCCTCAAGCTCGACGACACTCCCTTTTCTTCAGAGAAACTCTTTCTCTAGAAACACATGCCTTGAAACAAACACCTTTTGTTCCACAGATGATAGAATTTAGTAACCTTGTTTCCTTAGGGTATCAACAAATAGACATTTATCGGACTTAGCATCCAATTTATGCGAGATCAGCTTCACATAAGCGAGGACAACCCCATATCTTCAAGTAAGATACATGAGGTTTCTTACCATTCCATATCTCATATGGAGTAGTTGAGACTACCTTGGTAGGCATTCTGTTTAACAAGTAAACAGCTGTCTGAAGTGCATAGCCCCAAAAGGACTTGGGAAGAGTTGCATGATTCATCATTGACCTGACCATGTCCAACAAGGTCCGGTTATGCCTCTCAGATACACCATTATGCTGTGGTGTATATGGCGGCGTCCATTGAGACAATATACCATTGTCTCTTAGATAATCAATAAACTCTTGACTTAAGTATTCACCACCTCGATCCGATCGAAGTATTTTAATACTCTTATCATGTTGTTTCTCTACTTCATTTCTGAATTCTTTGAACCTTTCAAAGGCTTTAGACTTGTGTTTCATCAAGAACACATACCCAAACCGTGAGTGATCATCGGTGAAGGTAATGAAGTAGCTATAGCCTCCTAAAGCTTGAGTTGACATAGGTCCACATACATCAGTATGTATTAGACCTAGTAACTCTCCCACTCGTTCACCTTTTCCAGTAAAAGGTAACTTAGTTATCTTTCCTTTTAAGCATGATTCACATGTATCGTATGAATCCAATTCAAACGATTCCAGAATTCTACATTTGTGTAATTCGGACATGCGTTTCTTGCTTACATGGCCAAGACGACAATGCCACATATAGGAGTCTATTTGATTATCCTTTTGAGCACGCGTGTTGCTCGCTTCGATATTGAAGATGTCCTTTGGATCGTCCAGCGTATAAACACCATTGCTTAAAGTTCCGGTCCATAAAGAACTCCATTCAAAGTTATGTAACAACAATTGTTACTAAAAGTCAAATGGTACCCATTTCTATTTAAACAAGAAATAGAAATGATGTTCTTTATCAACGAAGGAACATAAAAGCAATTGTCCAGTTCTAAGACAAGTCCTGCAGGGAGTTTCAACAAATACGTTCCGATGGCGAGTACAGCAACCTTTGCTCCATTCCCAACACGTAAATTTGACTCTCCCTTGACGAGTCTTCTTCTATTCCTTAGCCCATGTATGTCATTACATATATGTGAGTCACACCCAGTATCCAGTACCCAAGTGTCTAAGGAAATAGAATGACAATCAATAAAGAAGATTTCTGAAGAAGATGGGGCATCCGATGCCTTATCCTTCTTCACGGACTCAAGATAAATCTTACAATTTCTTCGCCAATGGCCCTCCTTGCCATAATGATGGCAAGTGCCCTTTTGAGCTGGTTCTGCCTTTTTAGCCTTTTTCTTCTTCCCCTTCTGTTGTTCCTTTGACTCCCTCTTAGAACCTTTCTTCGAGGAATCAACTAACAACACCGTCCCCTACTCATGCTTCTCAGAAGGCTCCACACTTGACATGTTGAGCGATACAGATGAACCTCCTTGCATCTCAGAGGTGAAGAGGAGCTTGGAGACTTCGAACCTTTCGAATCTCACTTTCTTATCAAACAACTCATAAAGATGAAGGACTACGATATGAGCATCCATATGCTCATTCTGCTTTCGTAGCTTGGGTTCCATCGTGGCTAGCATGATGCAACTTGTCAGTTCAGAATCAGTCACATGTTTCTGATAGACCAACAATTGGTCCGGAGTTGCATCGTCACTAGGATGGGCGGGAAGTGGCGCTTCGAGGACATACGCAAGCTTTTCACCTTGAGAACAATTCTCAAGTTTCTAAGCCAGTCCAAGAAGTTTGGCCCAGTCAATTTATTCGAATCCAAAATGGAACGTAAATTAAAAGACAACATGATCAATTTTAGAAATACAAAACGAGCATATATGAGAAAGATGATTTTTAAAATGCATCAATATACATTTATAAATCCCATTCATTTTTTGAATTTCAAAAAACCCCAAAATCACTTCGGGAGATCGTAGGTCCATCTCCGAATGGGCTGATATCCATCATAGTTATGAACAACCTTGGAGAGAGTCCAACAAGCCATTCATAACTACGATGGTTGGTATCATCTATACCGATTGCATATCACGTATACGCAACTATCACAATGTGCTATCAACTAATTGAATGTTCACACATACGTTGGGTTGTTAACACATTAACAAGTATGCATCATATGCATAGCACCCAACTTCACCTCCCTTTACATTGACCTTGGAGAGAGTCCAACAAGCCGATGTTCCAGGTTAAAGCCAACCCATTAATCGAGAAATAGTTTTAATATGGTTAGAACGCATTCAACCAATTAGCCCAGCTTGGAGAGAGTCCAACAACCAAAGCTAACGATTGACCTCTGACTCTTACCATATTAGTATTAAACTATTCCATGGTTTGAACATGTTCGGGTTCGAGCCGGGCTTGGAGAGAGTCCAACAACCCAAACAAGAAACGGAACTCTGATTCTAACCATATTAATGGAAGGTGTAGGCTTTAATATTGTTTAAGGGTTTTATGTCTCATCCTCTTTGCATGCAAATAACTATTATCTACATGGCATGGCATACATGACATACATCTACATGTCACGACACGCATGGCATAATGTTATGCATCTAATGCAATTACATGGCATACAATTATGTCATGTATATATTTCCTTATATGTCATAACTATTTATGGAAATAAAATATGTTTAAGATTTGATTCTCCAAATCAAATCATAATTAAAATAGGAAACAAATTTCCAAATCTAATCACATATTTTATTTATGAAATTATTTGATTAAGGAAAATCTATTTAGGAAACCAATTTCCTAAATCATTAAAACTACTTATGGAAATAAAATATTTTAAGATTTGATTTCCCAAATCAAATCAAGATTAAATTAGGAAACAAATTTCCAAAATCTAATCAAATATTTTATTTATGGAAAATATCAATTTCCATAAATACTTCCAACTTTCCAAAAGTGGAAGATTTCCATAAATACTTCTAGACTTTCCAAAATTGAAAAATTTCCATAAATACTTCTAAATTTCCAAAATTAGAAAATTTTTAGAAATAACATTATGACTATCACAAAACCATTTTATGATTATGTCGAAACACAACCTGGGCTCTGATACCACTGTTGGATTTCCGGCACCGCGGCGTGTGTGTGTTCGATCACGTTTCGTAAACATGAACACAGCGGAAGCAATAAAAATAATAAATCTACATTTATTACAACACACACAGCACACACATGCATATTACAACAAGTGTAGACATAACCGTAAATTTAAATTTGCAATAAAAGGAAATTTATCTACGTTATACCTTTCGTATGACGTGTAGCGGGAACGACATCAACCGGAACGATCCTCGCTAGAATCGTCTCTATCCGTATCCACGCCGAGTTCCTCGGGATGACTTCGCTAAGCCACGAGCTTCGTCTTCGTACGGGTTACTAGCCTCGTGTTGAAGGCGATGTGATGAGATGATCACGATCCGAATCCAAATTCGGATCCTAATACGAGTTCTCAAAACTCGCTTCTCCGGAGAGGTATTCGTCAACCAATTGACGAATCCTTCGTCCTCCACCTCAGAGGATTACTGGAGATCGAATCCCCGGTAAGTTATCCGCTGTCGGAGCTCTAACCGTCGTCCAAACGATGCTCCGACGAGAGGAGAACAAGCTGTCCAGAAAAATTGGACAGCTTTGGTGGAGGAGATAGGCGCCGGCCAACCAAGGGAAGAAAAGGCTCACCTTGATGCCAAACCTATAGGAGATCACCGGAGGGTCGCCGGAGGATCACCGGCTGAAGCTTGGTCGCCGGCAAGGAGCTGGACGGCGGCACAACAAGCTGGGCGGCAATGGAGGTTGGGCGGCAATGAAGGTTGGGCGGCAACTCCAAGCTAGGGTTTTTGGATTAGGGCTTAATTATCCCTTAAGCCCTCTTTTATAGAGAACTAATTCTCTTAATGGTTATTGGATCATAACCATTAGGCCCGTTAACCCGCTCCATTAAGATAAGTTAAAATAAACCAAACCATGATGGTTTATTTTAAGTTAAAACGAACCGAACCAACTTTTGGTTCATTCGTTTAAAATAAACCAAACCCTTTGGTTTATTCTCCTCCATTGGATTAGAACCAAACCATTTTGGTTCATCCATTACGTCTTCATAAGACTCGGCCCATCCATGCTTCCATTGCGACTGAAACGATTTCATGCTCGCTTTATGTTTGGTCCAACCAAACCTAGTTTCTCTCGGTCTGGGAATCCCATTCTCAAGCTCGTTTTAAATCCTTTGGATTACGCTCGTTGTGCGTGTGACCAAATAGGTTCTCGGTTTATGTTGGTCATCTATAATTAACCATTAATTATAGAACGATCATGAGTGGCACCTAGTAGTACAACATGATCCCCAATTAACCGAAAAGATCAACGGTTGATTCAGAACTATTTCTGAAACCCTTCAGCAGCTCGAATGATTCGTGCCCCATTCCCTTCACTCATCTTATACCCACTTAGTTCAGGACATGGTCTATTGTGTCAGTCCCCACTAGGCTGACTATGTCACACCTAGCCCAAGTATCATTTCCTCGTCCTACGGATTCTAGTTACTGCACATGTATCGAAGAGTACTTTACTCTAAACATGTAATGCTTTGGCCAAAGACTTTAGTAACAATCCGACGAGAGGCCATGGGTATACATCTCCTCGCAAGGAGTGGTGAATCCTTTATAGGCTATTCAAACACCTTCGATCACTTCGACTTATACCCAATCATTCCGGGTCCACATCTCCTTAGAGATGTTTGCTTAAGATGTCAAAGCATAAGTCTCCAAGATCAAGATGACTTGAATACCGCAAGTCAAAGGAACATCGCACTTAAGCTACAGTAAGAACTTCATTGACATATCTATATATGCAGAGAACCATATGAAGTCTTACGGCTGGTCACTCCAATGAACTAGTTACCATAACTAGCATCCACGATTAACTCCGGACATCACAATGTCTCCAGCCAGTGAGAATCAGCTGCTTGGATACACCAAGGAGTATACCTCGTGCTAGTCTTGACAGAATTGATGGTGTCCAAATCCATCAATTCATCGACTAGGGATAATTCCGATACATCACAATTACACATGTAAAGATACTCACTAGTTGTGATCCAATCACAAATTCTCTCATGCTGTGAATCGTATCGAGGACATTCAGTAAATGAGTTTAAGATCCAATCAAATACATAAAACATGTATACTCAAATAGTGAATCTTCATTTATCATATAAATGGTTCATACATAAGGCGATTTCCTTAGGACATCTCTCATATATTGCTAACAATGCCTACAAGGTTTCTATGGACCTTTCAAAAATTAGGTTAGATGAATTATTTTTCGAATTCGAATTACATAAGCAGTCTAATTCGACCCCCACCGAGAAAAGTATCACTTTATTTGAAGGTTCGAAGAAGAAACCAAAGAGCAAACCACCTCCAGAGGAAGAAGATGAGTACGAGTTGGAGATGAACGACGAGATGGAGACCAAAGTAGTGAATCTAGTTCGGAAAATGATCAAGAGTAGAAGGAGGTTAATCAATCAATCCAAAGAAGGTAAGAAAAAACAAAGTTCTAACTATAGATGCTATGAGTGCAACAGGATGGGCCACATCAAGTCGGAATGTCCAAGAGTCAAGAACAAGGCACCACAGTCCAAGAAAGCACTCAACGCTACATGGGAGGAATCATCGGAGGAAGAAGATGAGCTCAACAACCTCATTTTTATGGCCAAGCCTACCGAACTCGGCGAAGAGTCCGACTTCGGATCTGAAGACGAGTTTCAATTCAAGACAAGCCACAGATTTGTATCCAGTTCAAAAGGTTCACTCAAGGTAAGTCACTCTTTAATCGATACATTGTATGGTGCAATTAAATTCTTAACTAAAAAAATTAGCTAAGTCCGAGTCCAAGGTCGAGACCTTAGTTGAGGAGGTTAAACTTTTTAAACACGAGGTCTCCCTAACCTCTTCGACTAGTCAAGTTCAAGAGGAGGACTCAACTCGAGTTGAAAAACTCGAAGTTGAGAACTCAATCTTGAAAGGACAAGTCAAAGATCTTAGGCAAACGTTGGAAAAGTTCACTTTGGGATCCAAGGGACTTGACCTACTACTTGGATCGCAAAGGGCCATGTACAACAAGGCTGGACTAGGATTTAGATCAACCACGACTAACAAGTCGTATATGTCAATCGTAAACCGTAATAGAAAACAAGTCCAAGCATGGGTCCCGAAGACCGCTTTAATTTAACAATTAGAATCTAATAAGTACTGGGTTCCCAAGGATCAAATCCACTACATGGATAGACTGAATCGATTCAATGGTCCAAGGGGAGCTAGTACTAAATTTGTTTGTTCTATTACATGAAATTAGACTTACATGCTTAGTTAAGTTTTTGTTTTAATTTTTAGAATGGCTAGATAGGGTCAATAACTTGTCAATCTTAACAATATAGTATTAGGATGTGGTGAGATGATAGTACATTAGGGAAACGAAGTTCTGTGTGTCCAAGTTAGATAAAACGTATCTAGCTTGGTGCAATCGACTAAGTTGAACTAGCTGAAGCTACCTCAATGTATCCTTAACTAGTTAGACCAGGTAGTAATCTTAAGTGATCTCAAGTAATTGATTTCTTGAATTTGGCTTTGTCTAAGGAAGTGGTCATTGTTCTGATCAAAGAAGGCCTATGTGCCTCGCCATGACCTGGAAGTCAATTTCTCAAAAAAGTTACTTGACGAGCTAAGGGTTAAATCCGAATCTAACCCAAGGTTGATTAGTTTTAATTCACTAAATCTAAACAAGTAAAATTGAAGTCATCTCACAGAACATATAAGGATAACATGCTAGATCATGTAGAAAGGGTGAGATGATTCCTCAGACTAATAACTTTCAACCAACTCTTAATCCTAATATCCGATCCAACTACTATATGTGTAGGATCAATGGATGTTGGACAGTGGGTGCTCCCAACACATGACCAAAGACCGAATGAAATTTTTGAAGCTTTGATTCAAAAATCAAGGATCGGTAGCATTCGGAAATAACGGGAAGCTTAAAATCATCGGTTCAGGTGATATTGAGATAAACTCTAATTTTTTTAATTCGCAATGTTCTTTTAGTCAAAAATTTTGAGTATAATTTACTTAGTGTAAGCCAATTGTGTGATAACAACTATAAGGTTATATTCTTAGAAAATAAATGCTTAATTAAAACTAATGACACCTCTAAAACAATACTTAAAAGAACTAGGAATAGCAATATCTACACAATTAATTTGCCCAACTCCTCATCCAAGTGTCTAATGACACGACAAGAGGAATCTTGGTTGTGGCACCAACGACTCGGACACTCTTATCCAAGACTCGTACACAAAATGAGTTAGAGCGGCCTAGTCGGAGGTTTACCCAACCTTAACAACTTAGACAATAAAATTTATAATGCATGTCAAAAAGGCAAACAAACTAGGGCACAACATCAACTAACTAACCAAGAAAAAACAAAAAGTGTACTTGAGCTCCTACACTTAGACCTATTTGATTCTCATGGAGCCAAGTCACTAAACGGAAGTCAATTCTGCTTAGTCATAGTTGATGACTACTCTAGGTTTACCTGGGTTAGGTTTCTAAAACACAAAAGTGAATCCCTAGAACAACTCACCAACTTATGCAAGTTAATAGAAAGTGAAAAGAACTTTAAGGTTAAGAGACTAAGAGACTTAGAAGCAATCATGGTGGTGAATTCGAAAACCATTGGTTCACCGACTTTTGTAACCTAAACAGATACCACCATGAGTTCTCCTGCCCTAGAACCCCACAACAAAATGGTCTAGTCGAGCGAAAGAATAGAACCCTACAAGAAGCCGCTAGAACCATGTTAATTGAGTACAACCTTCCTAGTAGGTTTTGGGCAGAAGTTGTTAGTACGACTTGTCATGTCCAAAATAGAATCCTACTAGTTAAGAGGCACCTTAAGACATCATATGAAATCTACCATGAAAAATTACCCAACATTAAATACTTCAGGGTATTTGGATGTAGGGTACATATCCTAAATAATAAAGACTACCTAGGCAAATTCACCTCTAAAATAAATACCGAATTATTCTTAGGATATTCAACCACAAGTAGAGCTTATAGAGTCTACAATAATGAAACCATTAAAATCGAAGAAACCATTAATGTTGTATTCGACGAAGGAGATAAAGCTACAAAACCCGTAGTAGAACCAATTGATGAACCAATTAATACTAGTGTTAGTGATATATGAGAGATGTCCTAAGGCAATCGCCTTATGGTTGTACCATTTATTTGATAAATGAAGATTCACTATTTTAGTATACATGTTTTCATGTGTTTGATTGGATCTTAAACTCATTTATTGAATGTCCACAATACGATTCATAGCATGAGAGAATTTGTGATTGGATCAACACTAGTGAGTATCTCTACATGTGTAATTGTGATGTATTGGAATGCTCCCTAGTCGATGAATTGATGGATTCGGACGCCATCAATTTTGTTGAGACTAGCATGAGTTATACTCTTTGGTTTATCCAAGCAGCTGTTCCTCACTGGCTGGAGACATTGGGATGTCCAGAGTTAATTGTGGATGCTAGTTATGGTAACTAGTTCATTGGAGTGACTAGCTGTAAGACTTCATATGGTTTTCTGCGCATATATGGATATGTCAATGAAGTTCTTACTACAGCTTAAGTACGATGTTCCTTCGACTTGTGGTATTCAAGTCATCATGGTCATGTAGACTTATTCTTTGACATCTTAAGCAAGCATCTCCGAGGAGATGTGGACCTGGGATGATTGGGTATAAGTTGAAGTGGCCGAAGGTGTTTGAATAGCCTATAGAAGATTCACCACTCCTTGCCAGGAGATGTATACCCTATGACCTCTCGTCGTATTGTTACTAAAATCTTTGCCCAAAGTATTACATGTTTAGAGTATGGCACTCTTGGATACATGTGTAGTAACTAGAATCCGTAGGACGAGGAAGTAATACTTGGGCTAGGTGTGACATAGTCAGCCTAGTAGGGATTGACACAATAGATCATGTCTTGAACCAAGTGGGTATAAGATGAGTGAAGGGAATGGAGCATAATTTACTGTAGTTGCTGAAGGGTTTTAGAAGCATTTTAGGATCAACTGTTGATTTTTCAGTTAATTGGGGATCATGATATACTACTAGGTGCCACTCATGATCATTCTATAATTAATGGTTAATTATAGATGGCCAACATAAATCGGGAACCTATTTGGTCACACGCACAACGAGCGTAATCCGAAGAATTTAAAACGAGCTTAAGAATAGGATTCTCAGATTGAAAGAGATGATTTTGTTGGACCAAATGAAGAGCGAGCATGAAATTATTTCATTCGCAAGGGAAGCGTGGATGGGACAAGTCTTATGAAGACTGCTAAGACCTATGCGCCGGCTAGAGGGGGGGGTGAATAGTATTGTCGTTGGTGTTGGGTTTCCTGCACCGCGGCGTGTGTGTGTTCGATCACATTTTGTAAACATGAGCACAACGGAAGCAATAAAAATAATAAATCTACATTTATTACAACACACACATCACACGCATGCATAGTACAACATGTGTAGACATAACCGTAAATTTAAATTTTGCAATAAAGGAAATTTAACTACGTTATACCTTTCATATCACGTGTAGCGGGAACGGCATCAACCGGAACGATCCTCGCTAGAATCGTCTCTATCCATATCCACACCGAGTATCCTTAGGATGACTTCGCTAAGCCACGAGCTTCATCTTCGTACGGGTTACTAGCCTCGTGTTGAAGACGACGTGATCGAGAGATGATCACGATCCGAATCCAAATTCGGATCCAAAACCGAGTTCTCAAAACTCGCTTCTCCGGAGAGGTATTCGTCAACCGATCGACAAATCCTTCGTCCTCCACCTCAGAGGATTACCGGAGATTGAATCCCCGGTAAGTTAGCCGCTGTCGGAGCTCTAACCGTCATCCAAACGATGCTCCGACGAGAGGAGAACAAGCTGTCCAGAAAACTGGACAGCTTTGGTGGAGGAGATAGGCGTCGGCCAACCAAGGGAAGATAAAGCTCACCTTGATGCCAAACCTAAAGGAGATCACCGGAGGGTCACCAATGAAGCTTGGACGCACCAGCAGCAAGGAGCACCGACGACACAAGGGCTGGGCGGCAATGGAGGTTGGCGCCAACTCTAGAGAGGATGGTGGGCGGCAACTTAGGCAAGGGTTTTTGGATTAGGGCTTAATTATCCCTTAAGCCCCTTTATAGAGAACTAATTCTCTTAATGGTTATTGGATCATAACCATTAGGCCCGTTAACCCGCTCCATTAAGATAAGTTAAAATAAACCAAACCATGATGGTTTATTTTAAGTTAAAACGAACCAACCAACTTTTGGTTCATTCGCTTAAAATAAACCAAACCCTTTGGTTTATTCTCCTCCATTGGATTAGAACCAAACCATTTTGGTTCATCCATTATGTCTTCATAAGACACGCCCATCCACGCCCATTGCATCAAACGATTTCATGCTCGCTTATGTTTGGTCCAACCAAACCTAGTTTCTCTCGGTCCGAGAATCCCATTCTCAAGCTCATTTTAAATCCTTCTGATTACGCTCAGCGTGTGACCAAATAGGTTCTCGGTTTATGTTCGCTGTCTATAATTAACCATTAATTATAGAACGATCATGAGTGGCACCTAGTAGTGCATCATGATCCCCAATTAACCGAAAAGATCAACGGTTGATCCGTAACTATTTCTCAAACCCTTCAAGACTCGAATGATTCGTGCCCCATTCCCTTCACTCATCTTATACCCACTTGGTTCTGTGACATGGTCTATAGTGTCACCTCACTAGGCTGACTACGCGTCACACCTAGCCCAAGTATCATTTCCTCGCCCTACTGATTCTAGTTATCGCACATGTATCAAGAGTACTTTACTCTAAACATGTAATGCTTTGGCCAAAGACTTTAGTAACAATCCGACGAGAGGCCATGGGTATACATCTCCTCGCAAGGAGTGGTGAATCCTTTATAGGCTATTCAAACACCTTCGATCACTGACTTATACCCAATCATCCCGGGTCCACATCTCCTTAGAGATGTTTGCTTAAGATGTCAAAGCATAAGTCTCCATGATCAAGATGACTTGAATACCGCAAGTCAAAGGAACATCGCACTTAAGCCACAGTAAGAACTTCATTGACCTATCTATATATGCAGAGAACCATATCAAGTCTTACGGCTAGTCACTCCAATGAACTAGTTACCATAACTAGCATCCACGATTAACTCCGGACATCACTATGTCTCCAGCCAGTGAGAATCAGCTGCTTGGATACACCAAGGAGTATACCTTGTGCTAGTCTCGATGCACTGATGGTGTCCAAATCCATCAATTCATCGACTAGGATAATTCGATACATCACAATTACACATGTAGATACTCACTAGTTGTGATCCAATCACAAATTCTCTCATGCTGTGAATCGTATCGTGGACATTCAGTAAATGAGTTTAAGATCCAATCAAATACATAAAACATGTATACTCAAATAGTGAATCTTCATTTATCATATAAATGGTTCATACATAAGGCGATTGCCTGAGGACATCTCTCATATATTACTCCCACTTGGCCTAATGTCAATCGCTACGGTATCCAATACCATAAGCTCTAACATGACCCTCAAACTTACTTTGAGGTAATGCCTTAGTCAAAGGATCCGCTAAGTTCCTTTCAGTGGGAATTTTCTCGATTTGTATTTCGTTCCTACTGATGATCTCTCTGATAAGATGATAGCGGCGAAGCACATGTTTGAATCATTGATGAGACCACATCAAGTTCAGAGATGAACTTCTTGATCCAAACCGCTTCCTTTGCTGCTTCCAAAGCTGCAATGTATTCTGCCTTAGTGGCAGAATCCGCTATAGCGTCAAGCTTGGAACCTTTCCAACTTATTGCGCCTGCATTCTAGGTGAATACATACCCAGAATGAGACATGGAATCATCCTTGTCTGTCTGGAGCTGGCATCCGTATACTCACGTATCACTATGTACCCTTCTCCATATATTAGGAACACATCCTTAGTTCTTCTCAAGTACTTAAGGATCGTCTTAACAGCCACCCAATAATCCATTCCTGGATTAGACTGGTATCTGCTCGTGACACTTAGAGCATACGATACATCGGGCCTCGTACATAACATAGCATACATGATAGATCCTATTGCGGATGCATAGGGAATCTTACTCATGCAAATCCTCTCGTCTTCTGTGTGCGGACACATAGACTTCGAAAGGTGTATCCCATGCCTGATGGGTAGGAAACCTTTCTTGGATTCTGACATGCTAAACCTCTTTAGCACTGGGTCTATATATGTAGACTGCGAAAGACCAAGCAACCGTTTCGATCTATCTCTATAGATCTTAATCCCGAGGATGTAGGTTGCTTCTCCCAGGTCTTTCATGGAGAATGTCTTGGATAACCATACCTTAACTGACTGTAAGACTGAAACATCATTTCCTATAAGTAATATGTCATCGACATATAATACTAGGAACACGATTGTACTCCCACTAACCTTCTTGTACACACAAGGTTCGTCTGGATTTTGTGAGAAATCAAACTTTTTGATTGTCTCATCAAAATGGATATTCCTGCTCCTGGATGCTTGCTTCAATCCATAAATGGATCGTCGCAATTTGCATACCTTGGTTTCATCAATCGATGTGAAACCCTTAGGCTATATCATATACACGTCCTCAAGCAGGTTTCCATTAAGGAAAGCTGTTTTCACATCCATCTGCCATATCTCATAATCATAATGAGCCGCTATGGCCAGGAGCATCCGAATGGATTTAAGCATAGCTACAGGCGAATAGGTTTCGTCATAATCAACACCTTGCTTTTGACGATATCCTTTCGCCACCAATCTAGCCTTATAGGTAATCACATTACCATCCATGTCGGTTTTCTTCTTGAAAACCCACTACCCCATAGGCTTTATTATGCCTTCAGTGGGTCAACCAAGTTCCAAACTTGGTTTTCATACACGAATCCATTTCCACTTCATGGCACCAAGCCACTTATCCCTTTCTCGAACTTGTCAAGACTTCTTCATAACTGTAGGCTCTCATCATCAATGAGTAACACGCCGCTCGATTCACTTACGAAATCCATATCTCTCGTGAATATTACGTGTTCTACAGATCTACGAAGATGTGGTGTTATAATAGGTCCAGATTGCTCATCACTATGAGTTGCCTACGCTGTGCTTCACCAAGTATCTCATCAATGTCTATTTGAGTCTCTCGAGCCTCCTCAAGCTCGACGACACTCTAATCGCTTTCTTGCAAGAGAAACTCTTTCTCTAGAAATACAAAGATGCCTTGAAACAAACACCTTTTGTTCCACAGATGATAGAATTGGTAACCCTTGTTTCCTTAGGGTATCCAATAAATAGACATTTATCGAAACTTAGCATCCAATTTGTCCGATACATCGCTTCACATAAGCAGACAACCCCATATCTTCAAGTAAGATACATGAGGTTTCTTACTATTCCATATCTCATATGGAGTAGTTGAGACTACCTTGGTAGGCATTCTGCTTAACAAGTAAATATGCCTCAAGTGCATAGCCCCAAAAGGACTTGGGAAGAGTCGCATGATTCATCATTGACCTGACCATGTCCAACAAGGTCCGGTTACGCCTCTCAGATACACCATTATGCTGTGGTGTTTATGGCGGAGTCCATTGAGACAATATTCCATTGTCTCTTAGATAATCAAGAGACTCTTGACTTAAGTATTCACTACCTCGATCCGATCGAAGTATTTTAATACTCTTGTCATGTTGTTTCTCTACTTCATTTCTGAATTCTTTGAACCTTTCAAAGGCTTCAGACTTGTGTTTCATCAAGAACACATACCCAAACCGTGAGTAATCATCGGTGAAGGTAATGAAGTAGCTATAGCCTCCTAAAGCTTGAGTTGACATAGGTCCACATACATCAGTATGTATTAGACCTAGTAACTCTCCCACTCGTTGACATTTTTCAGTAAAAGGTAACTTAATCATCTTGCCTTTTAAGCATGATTCGCATGTATCGTATGAATCCTATTCAAACGATTCCAGAATTCCACATCGGTGTAATTCGGACATGCGTTTCTTGTTTACATGGCCAAGACGACAATACCACATGTAGGAGTCTAATTGATTATCTTTTCGAGCACGCTTGTTGCTCGCTTCGATATTGAAAATATCACTGGATACGTCCAACGTATAAACACCATTGCTTAAAGTTCCAGTCCCTTAAAGAACTCCATTCAAAGTTATGTAACAACAATTGTTACTAAAAGTCAAATGGTACCCATTTCTATTTAAACAAGAAATAGAAATGATGTTCTTTATCAACGAAGGAACATAAAAGCAATTGTCCAGTTCTAAGACAAGTCCTACAGGGAGTTCCAACAAATACGTTTCGATGGCGAGTGCAGCAACCGTTGCACCATTCCCAACACGTAAATTTGACTCTCCCTTGATGAGTCTTCTTCTATTCCTTAGCCCATGTATGTCATTACATATATGTGAGCCACACCCAGTATCAAATACCCAAGTGTCTGAGGAAATAGAATGACAATCAATAAAGAAGATTTCTGAAGAAGATGGGGCATCCGATGCCTTATGCTTCTTCACGGACTCAAGATAAATCTTGCACTTTCTTCGCAAATGGCCCTACTTGCCATAATGATGGCAAGTGCCCTTTGTCGTTCTCGCTTTTTAGCCTTTTTCTTCTTCCCTTCTATTGTTCCTTTGACTTCCTCTTAGAACCTTTCTTCGAGGAATCAACTAACAACACCGTCCCCTGCTCATGCTTCTCAGAAGGCTCCATAGTCTTCAGCATGTTGAGCAGTACCACAGATGAACCTTCTTGCATCTCAGAGGTGAAGAGGAGCTTGGAGACTTCGAGCCTTTCGAATCTCACTTGATTATCAAACAACTCATAAAGATGAAGGACTACGATATGAGCATCCATATGCTCATGCTGCTTTCGTAGCTTGGGTTCCATCGCGACTAGCATGATGCAACTTGTCAGTTCAGAATCAGTCACATGTTTCTGATAGACCAACAATTGGTCTGGAGTTGCATCGTCACTAGGATGGGCGGGAAGAGGCGCTTCGAGGACATACGCAAGCTTTTCACCTTGAGAACAATTCTCAAGTTTCTAAGCCAGTCCAAGAAGTTCGGCCCAGTCAATTTATTCGAATCCAAAATGGAACACAAATTAAAAGACAACATGATCAATTTTAGAAATACAAAATGAGCATATATGAGAAAGATGATTTTTAAAATGCATCAATATACATTTATAAATCCCATTCATTTTTCGAATTCAAAAACCCTTGAAATCAATTCGGGAGATCGTAGGTTAATCTCCGAATGGGCTGATATCCAATATAGATAAGAACAACCTTGGAGTGAGTCCAACAAGCCATTCTTAGCTATGATGGTGGGTATCAAGTATACCGATTACATATCATGTATAAGTAACTATCACAATGTGCTATCAACTAATTGAATGTTTACACATACATTGGGTTGTTAATACATTAACAAGTATGCATCATATGCATAGCACCCAACTTCACCTCTCTTCACATCGACCTTAAAGTGAGTCCAACAAATCTATGCTCCAAGTTAGAGCCGACCCATTAATCGCGAAATAGTTTTAATATGGTTAGAGCGCATTCAACCAATTAGTCAGGCTTGGAGTGAGTCCAACAACCCAAACTAACGATTGACCTCTGACTCTTACCATATTAGAGTTAAACTATTCCAATGATTTGAACATGTTCAGGTTCGAGCCGGGCCTGGAGTGAGTCCAACAACCCAAACAAGAAACGGAACTCTGGTTCTAACCATATTAATGGAAGGTGTAGGCTTTAATATTGAGTTAGGATTTTATGTCTCATCCTCTTTGCATGCAAATAACTATTATCTACATGACATGACATACATGGCATACATCTACATGTCACGACACGCATGACATAATGTTATGCATCTAATGCAATAATTACATGGCATACAATTATGTCATGTACATAATTTCCTTATTTGTCATAACTATTTATGGAAATAAAATATGTTTAAGATTTGATTCTCCAAATCAAATCATGATTGAATTAGGAAACAAATTTTCAAATCCAATCACATATTTTATTTATGAAAATAATTGATTAAGGAAAATCAATTTAGGAAACCAATTTCCTAAATCATCAAAACTACTTATGGAAATAAAATATTTTAAGATTTGATTCTCCAAATCAAATCATGATTAAATTAGGAAACAAATTTCCAGAATCTAATCAAATATTTTATTTATGGAAAATATCAATTTCCATAAATACTTCCAACTTTCCAAAAGTGGAAGATTTCCATAAATACATCTAGACTTTCCAAAATTGAAAATTTTCCATAAATACTTCTAAATTTCCAAAATTAGAAAATTTCCAGAAATAATATTATGACTATCGCAAAACCATTTTACGATTATGTCGAAACACAACCTGGGCTCTGATACCACTGTTGGGTTTCCTACACCGCGGCGTGTGTGTGTTCGATCACGTTTCGTAAACATGAGTACAGCGGAAGCAATAAAAATAATAAATCTACATTTATTACGACACACACATCACACACATGCATAGTACAACATGTGTAGACATAACCGTAAATTTAAATTTTGCAATAAAGAAAATTTAACTACGTTATACCTTTCGTATCACGTGTAGAGGGAACGGCATCAACCGGAACGATCCTCGCTAGAATCGTCTCTATCCGTATCCACGCCGAGTATCCTTAGGATGACTTCGCTAAGCCACGAGCTTCGTCTTCATACGGGTTACTAGCCTCGTGTTGAAGACGACGTGATCGAGAGATGATCACGATCCGAATCCAAATTCGGATCCAAAACCGAGTTCTCAAAACTCGCTTCTCCGGAGAGGTATTCGTCAACCGATCGACGAATCCTTCGTCCTCCACCTCAGAGGATTACCGGAGACCGAATCCCCGGTAAGTTAGCCACTGTCGGAGCTCTAACCGTCATCCAAACGACGCTCCGACGAGAGGAGAACAAGCTGTCCAGAAAACTGGACAGCTTTGGTGGAGGAGATAGGCGCCGGCCAACCAAGGGAAGATAAAGCTCACCTTGATGCCAAACCTAAAGGAGATCACCGGAGGGTCGCCGGAGGATCACCGAATGAAGCTTGGACGTCGGCAAGGAGCTGGACGGTGGCACAAGGGGCTGGGCGGCAATGGAGGTTGGCGCCAGCTCTTAGAGAGGATGAAGTGGGCGGCAACTTAGGGCTAGGGTTTTTTTTGGATTAGGGCTTAATTATCCCTTAAGCCCTCTTTTATAGAGAACTAATTCTCTTAATGGTTATTGGATCATAACCATTAGGCCCGTTAACCCGCTCCATTAAGATAAGTTAAAATAAACCAAACCATGATGGTTTATTTTAAGTTAAAACGAACCGAACAAACTTTTGGTTCATTCGTTTAAAATAAACCAAACCCTTTGGTTTATTCTCCTCCATTGGATTAGAACCAAACCATTTTGGTTCATCCATTATGTCTTCATAAGACTCGGCCCATCCACGCTTCCATTGCGACTGAAATGATTTCATGCTCGCTCCATGTTTGGTCCAACCAAACTTTATTTCTCTCGGTCTGAGAATCCCATTCTCAAGCTCGTTTTAAATCCTTCGGATTACGCTCGTTGTGCATGTGACCAAATAGGTTCTCGATTTATGTTGGCCATCTATAATTAACCATTAATTATAGAACGATCATGAGTGGCACCTAGTAGTGCATCATGATCCCCAATTAACCGAAAAGATCAATGGTTGATCCAGAACTATTTCTGAAACCCTTCAGCAGCTCGAATGATTCGTGCCCCATTCCTTTCACTCATCTTATACCCACTTGGTTCAGGACATGGTCTATAGTGTCAGTCCCCACTAGGCTGACTACGTCACACCTAGCCCAAGTATCATTTCCTCGTCCTACGGATTCTAGTTACTGCACATGTATCGAAGAGTACTTTACTCTAAACATGTAATACTTTAGCCAAAGACTTTAGTAACAATCCGATGAGAGGCCATGGGTATACATCTCCTCGCAAGGAGTGGTGAATCCTTTATAGGCTATTCAAACACCTTCGATCACTTCGACTTATACCCAATCATCCCGGGTCCACATCTCCTTAGAGATGTTTGCTTAAGATGTCAAAGCATAAGTCTACATGATCAAGATGACTTGAATACCGTAAGTCAAAGGAACATCGCACTTAAGCTTCAGTAAGAACTTCATTGACACATCTATATATGCAGAGAACCATATGAAGTCTTACGGCTGGTCACTCCAATGAACTAGTTACCATAACTAGCATCCACGATTATCTCCGGACATCACTATGTCTCCAGCTAGTGAGAATCAACTGCTTGGATACACCAAGGAGTATACCTCGTGCTAGTATCGACAGAATTGGTTCGATGGAATTGATCGTGTGCTTATCTACAACACATTAGTACGCAGCGGAATATACAAAAATAACATAGACAAATACATAATACACACAAATACAATCACAACACGAAGATATAACATGGTTCGGAACCTCAAGGTTCTTACTCCAAGGATTGAACTCAAATGAGCTCTAGCGATGCAATCAACACCACTAATCAATAATACTTCTTCTCGACAACAAGTCGGAGGCGGAGAAACCTCGTACAAGATATTGCAACAACAATACAAATAAACAACAAGCGTATACAAGTAAATACAACAAAAGAATGTAAAAAACACTTTACAAAATATCTTTTGGAAGCTTGCTTGTTGATTGCCTTGGACTAGCCTTGAAGACTCTGATTTGCACCATCAAATCACTCCAAATCGCCCAAGAAAATTCTTGCCAAATCCCTTTCCATGAGCTACCTTTATAATCTGCATTCGGGCTGGATTTCACCTAGCAGTCGATTGATCGAGACCATCAGTCGACTGCTCCTGTAGCCATTGTCTCACAATGGCCCGAGCCACATTGGATAAGTTCCAACAGATAGACCATAAGTCAACTGATCATGCCCATCAGTCGACTGATAGAGTCATCACTTGACTATCAAACCCTAACAGTCGACTCGGAAATATTCTGTCCCCGAAAACTCGACCAGCAGTCAACTGATAACAATATTAGTGACTGCTCAAGCTAGCAGTCGACTGCCAGGCCATTTCCTGTAGTCGAACATCAGTCAACTCACATTAGTCAACTAATAATCATACCAGTTGACTGATACCACGAGGTTTAACAAGTATGATGCCCTCAGACTTGCTAGACCACTCATAGCCTAGACCTAAGACTTCTAGCCACCTTCATCAGCCTCACGCCTATCGGATCCCTCCAAGTCATCCATGACTTGTTCATCCATACGCTAGCCTTCAGGTGCTTCCATTAGCTATTGTCATGCTAATGTGGTCTACACCGCCAAGGAACATTGGACATACACTGCCAAGACTCCGCTTGGACTTTACGTCGCTAACCATTGGACTTATGTTGCCAAGACTCCATCCTTGGATTTTACGCCGCCAATATCACCCCTTGGACTTTCCTTGCCAACCCATGTTGGTCTTTCCATTTGCCAAGACTCAAACTTTGACTTTCCCTTGCCAAGACCCATGCTTGGATTTTCCCTTGCTAAGTGTCCCACTTGGACTTTCCATGCCAAGTACACAAGACTTGGACTTTTCATCATATGGTCAACCCCATGTCAACCATATAGTCAAACAATGGTCAAATCATCATCAAACATCCAAAATACCTCTTGAGTCAAACTCGAGTCCAATCAATCATGACCCGGGTCGATTGCATCAACAATCTCTCCAAACCATTGTCAAACATCAAAACACTACTCGAGTCCAACTCGAGTCTGTTCAATCGTGACCTGGGTTGATTGCACCAACAAAGACATGATGGATGAACCAAATCGGTTTAATTCTAATCCAATGGTGGAAAATAAACCAAAGGAATTTGGTTTGTTTTAAACAAATGAACCGAAATTGGTTTGGTTCGTTTTAACTTAAAATAGACCAACGCGGTTTGGTTTATTTTAACTTAAGTTATTGAAGCGGGTTAACATATTTTGGTTATGAACCAATAACTGTTAGGAGAATATGTTCTCTATAAAAATATGACTTAAGAGTTTTTGTGGGATCGATCGGTTCAAGGTTTTGAAAACCCTAGCCATTTTCCCTGTTCTCCTCCTTGCTCTTGCTGCCCAAGCCAAGGGGCCGCCTAAGTTGGTTACCACCTAACCTTATTGCTGCCGCCTCCTTGTCGCCGGCCAACCACCAGCCGTCAACAATCCTCGGGCCACCCTTAGCTACCGGCCAACCATGCTTGGCCGTCAGCGACCAAGGAGTAGCCAACCAAGCATTGGTCGGCCATCCCTTCCTCCACAACAAGCTGTCCAGTTTTGGACAGCTTGTTCTTCTCTTGTTGGAGAGGTTGTTTGGTCGACGTTTTGTGCTCCGACAGTGACCTACTTGCTGGGGATTGGATCTCCGGCAATCCTCATAGGTGGATGGTTGAGTTTTTGTCAATTGGTTGATGAAAACCACTTTCGAGAAGCGAGTTCACGGAACTCATTTTGGGATCCGAATTTGATTCGGATTGTGATCGTCTCTTCGATCACAATGACTTCGACACGAGGCTAGTGACTCTTGCAAAGTCGGGGCTTGTAGCTTTGTAAAGCTATCCCGATGATACTCGGCGTGGATATGGATAGAGACGAAACTTGCGAGGGTCGCTTGGTTGATGTCATTGCCAATTCACGTAATTCGTTAGGTATACCTAGAGTAGTTTTCCTTTATTGCAAAATTTGAAATAGCGATTATGTCTACACTTGATGTATCCTTACATGTGTGTGGTGTGTGTGTTGTAATAAGTTAGTTATTACTCATTTTATTTGCTTCCACTGTGCATGTTTACGAAACATGTTCGAACGTACACCCACGTCGGTGCCATGGGAACACAACAACTAGACCCGAATCTGACCATGAAAATGAGTCTAGTATAAATCCTAACCCGAGTCAGTCTAGGATACAATCGAATCATTTTTTCAATCAAGTGATAGGTGATCCCAACCTAGGGGGTTCAAACTAGAGCATCATACAAAAACCATAGTCAAATCTCTTTAATTTCGAAAATCGAACCCAAATCAATTGGACAAGCTCTTCTTGATCCTGATTGGATTATTGCTATGCAAGAAGAGCTAGCTCAATTCACTAGGAATGAAGTTTGGGAATTAGTATCCCCGCCTAAAGATAAAATGATCATTGGAACAAGGTGGGTATTCCAAAACAAACTCGATGACAAAGGTGAAGTAGTTAGAAATAAAGCGAGATTGGTCGCAAAAGGTTTTAGTCAAGTAGATGGGTTGGATTATAATGAAACCTATGCCCCCGTAGCTAGACTAGAATCGATCAGAATGTTATTAGCCTACGCTACACATCGAGGATTTAAACTATTTCCAATGGTTGTGAAGTCAACATTTTTAAATGATCTCATTAAGGAAGAAGTCTACGTTAGCCAACCCCTAGGATTCGAAAACTTAGACAAACCCGACCCTTTTTTTAGACTTAAGAAAGTCTTATATGGACTAAAACAAGATCCTAGATCTTAGTATGAAAGGCTTTCCATTTATCTCAAGTCTAAAGGGTTTAGCCAAGGCTTAGTCGACCCAACCCTCTTCGTAAAATCCATAGGCAAAGAAATATTTATTGCCCAAATTTATGTAGACGATATAATATTTGGAACAACCAACTCAATCTTATTAAATGAGTTCATTTCACTAATGGAAAATGAATTTGAAATGAACTTTGTAGGAGAATTAACATTTTTCCTAGGTTTACAAATTAAACAAACTAAGGAGGGAATTTACCTACACCAATATAAATATACTAAGGAATTAATTAATAAATTTGGAATGCAAAATGCTAAGGTAATAAATACACCGATGGCTACAAATGTCATTATTGGTGAAGACTTAGATGGAAAACCAATAGACTTAAAATACTATAGGAGTGTGATAGGTAGTCTCCTATACTTAATTGCGAGTCAACCCGATATACTATTCACAGTAAGTATGTGTGCAAGATTTCAAACTTGTGCTAAGGAGTCGCACCTAACATTAGTCAAATGCATCCTTAGATATCTAAAGGGAACAATAAACGTAGGAATTTGGTACCCTAGATCTAACAAGTTCGAACTAATCGGTTACTCCGCCTCGGATTCTGTCGGTAGTAAACTCGATAGAAAGAGCACGAGTGGTTGTTGTCAACTTCTTGGCTCAAGTCAAGTTAGTTGGTGTAGTAGAAAGCAACACTGTGTTGCCTTATCTACCACCGAAGCCAAATACGTCGCAATGGGTGAGTGTGTCGCTCAGCTACTTTGGATGAAACACACTCTCCAAGACTTTAACTTAAATTTTAACAACACTAAAATTTACATCTGTAGGTGATCGTTGGAACGCTAGAGGGGGGTGAATAGCATCGTGCTATATGTCGATGGAATACTTTCGCATGTTCGTCTACAAACTTCGTTAGCGCAATGGAATATAGATAATAATAATAATAACGAAATAGACAATCACACGAACACAAGAATATTACGTGGTTCAGAACCTCAAGGTTCCTACTCCACGGTTGAGCTCAACAAGCTCTAGTGATGCACACACAACCACTAATAAACACTCCTTCTCGGAACAATCTAGAGGTGGAGAAACCTCGTACAAACTATTCTTACAACAATAAGAAATGGATACAAGCAATTACAATATTGAAATACAATGCAAGTAAAGAAAACTACTTTATAATTGCTCTTTGAATGCTTGATCGCTTGGTTGCTTGAAATCAACTTGGAGACCCTGATTTGCAGCAGCAAATTGCCCTAAATGCCCTCAAGAGCCGCTATGTTTTCCTTCTCCACGAGCTCCATTTAAAGCTTCTACCTGTGATGGAAAATGCCGATCAGTCGATTGCTTGGGACCATCAGTCGACTGATGCCACTGTTGTCGTGAGACAACAGCTAGATCCACGCTGGAAAAATCCAATGGATCCATCATCAGTTGACTGATCATGACCATCAATCGACTGATCAAGCCTCCACTCGACTGCTGGATGTAGCAGTTGAGTGAGACTCCATCCTGTGACTGAAACACCGAGCATCAGTCGACTGATCACATGATCAGTCGACTGTCCATATCTAGCAGTCGACTGCTAGGCCACTTCCCGCAGTCAAACCCTATTTGACTCTTACCAGTCGACTGCCACATGGCATCAGTCGACTGGCACACCTCAAACATGAGGTTTTAGCCCAAGTATGGTTCTCCCCATACTTGCTAGACCACCCTTAGCCTAGACCTAAGCCTTCTAGCCACCTCCATCAGCCTCACACCTCTCGGATCCCTCCAAGTCATCCATGACTTGTTCACTCATCGCGCTAGCCTTCAGGTGCTTCCATCGGCTATGTCATGCTAACGGTGTCTACACCGCCAAGGCACATTGGACTTACGCCGCCAAGACTCCGCTTGGACTTTATGCTGCCAACCATTGGACTTATGTTTCCAAGACTCCCGCTTGGACTTTACGCCGCCAATATCAAACCCCTTGGACTTCTCAAATTCCAAGACTCAAGCTTGGACTTTCCCTTGCCAACCCATGTTGGACTTTCCATGCCAAGACCCATGCTTGGACTTTCCCATGACAATCATATTGTCATATGTTTTTGTCGAACATCAAAATATCACTCGAGTCAAACTTGAGTCCTGGTCAATCGTAACTTAGGCCGATTGCACCAACAACATCGATAACATTAGTTCAATTAATTTAACCAAGAATCAAATCTGTCACTCTAGGACCAAACATATAGAGGTCAAACACCACTTTATTCAAGAACATGTATCAAGTGGGACCATACAACTCGAATACGTGAAGTCCAAATTGAACCTAGCAGACCTATTTACCAAGCCCTTACCCGAAGCAGAGTTTAGTCTGCTTAGACGAAAATTAGGTATGCGCATAATAGAGTAAAACTTAAAACTTATATTTTTGTTATACTCTATTCTATTTTTACTTTTGATGCAAAATGGAACTAGCCTAGGACTTACCCTATAAAGCATGCACCTATAGATTTAAGGAGATAATACATCTCACAACACATAGGACTAATGTGTTTGTGTACTTAGCCACATAGATGGGCGTGAGATGCTAGAATTTTATTCCTGGTTCCAGATGTAGATCTAGTGCATCGACATGAACCATGGAGTATAATTATCTAAATTCACCAACTCTAATCAGGACTTATTGATCGTTCTATATCAATTAAGTCAAATAGAGTTGAACATTCTATTAGTTAAGCTTATGTTTAAAGTATTATTTTCAAAATCTAATAGGTATATGCTTGGACTTATAAAACTTATCACTATGTCTCGAAAAAGATTTTTATATAAACCCCCACACTTTTCGATTTATGCCAAAAGGGGGAGAGAAAAGGCCAAAGTTAAGGGATTAAAAATTTCTTTTGATAACTTAACTTAAATCTAATCTTAAAACTATCGGGCCAAAGTTAAGTAAGTGACACTTAACTTAACTTTCTTTTATGGCAACAAGGGGAGAAAAAGGCTAAAGTTAAGAGATCAAAAATTAATTTTTGATAACTTAACTTAAACATAACTTATGTTGGTGTAATCGACCCAGGTCACGATTGACCAAACTCGAGTTTGACTCCAGTATTGTTTTGATTTTTGACAATGTTTTGGGGAGATTATTGGTGCAATTGACTCGGGTCATGATTGACCAGACTCGAGTTTGACTCGAGTGATATTTTAATGTTTGATGATGGTTTGACCATTGTTTGACTATATGGTTGACATGGGGTTGACCATATGATGGAGAAGTCCAAGTCTTGTGTACTTGGCATGAAAAGTCCAAGCATGGGTCTTGGCAAGGGAAAGTCCAAGCTTGAGTCTTGGCAAATGGAAAGTCCAACATGGGTTGGCAAGGGAAGTCCAAGGGTGGAGTCTTGGCAGCATAAGTTCAATGGTTGGGGGCGTAAAGTCCAAGCAGTAGTCTTGGCAGTGTAAGCCCAGTGTGCCTTGGTGGTATAGGCCAACTTAGCATTATAATAGCCGATGGAAGTACCTGAAGGCTAGCATATGGATGAACAAGTCATGGATGACTTGGAGGGATCCGATAGGCTTGAGGCTGACGGAGGTGGCTAGAAGGCTTAGGTCTAGGCTAAGGGTGGTCTAGCAAGTATGAGGGCATCATACTTAGTGTTAAAACCTCATGGATGAGGTTATCAGTCGACTTATATTATGATCAGTCGACTGATGGGAGTTGACTAGAGTTCGACTATAGGAAATGGCACGATCGATGATGGCGGTCGGTCATTCTATTAGGCTTGATCATTGATGGTCGATGTTGCTGAACCGATCATTGAAGGTTCGAGTCAACTATTAGGGTTTGTGGTTGAGTAATAGCGATCGATCGGTGATGGGGCATGATCAGTCGATTAATGGTCTATTCGGTGGAACTTATCCAACGTGGCTCGGGCCATTATGAGATAACGTCTACAAGAGATGTTGACTAATGGTTTCGATTAATCGACTGCTAGGCAAAATCCAGCCCGAATGCAGGTTATAAAAGTAGCTCGTGGAGATGGATTTTGGCAGCGATTACAAGAGCGATTTGGGGCGATTTGCTGGTGCAATTCAGGGTCTCTAAGTGCATCTCAAGCAACCAAACAAGCAAGCATCCAAAAGCGCATTTGTAAAGCTTTCTTTATGTGTTTTTGTGTATTTCATTCATATTTTTTTGTATATCTTTCTTATTGTTGTAAGAACCTTTGTACGAGATTTCTCTGCCTCTGACTTGTTGTCGAGAAGGAGTATTTGATTATTGGTGGTCTTGTGCATCGCTAGGGCTCATTCGAGCCCAATCCATGGAGTAGGAATCCTAAGGTTCTGAACCATGTTATATCGTGTGTTTTGTTGTGCTTGTATTTTGTTATTGCTTTATAATTTTTATATCTGCTCCACATAACAATTTTTGTAGCAAGAACAAATGAATTCCATCAAGCGATCGAAGATGCACTATTCACCCCCCTTTAGCGACGATCAATTCCCCAACAAGTGGTATCAGAGCGGGTCGCTCTTCATTGGCTTCATATCCAAGGGAGAACGTTAGAGGGAAGAAGATGGATCTTCAAGAAAGATTGCGTGATGACATCAATATTCCGCCTTCTTTCAACCGCAAAGATTTCGTGTATTGGAAATGTAGAATGATGCACTTTCTTATGTGCGATTTTGATAATTGGATTAGTGTCATAGTAGGTTTCGACACTCCAAAGGACGAATAAGGAAGAAAACTCAAGAAGAAGAATTAGAGCAAAGAGCAACTCCGATACTTCAACATAAATAATAAGGTAATGAGTATATTACTTAGCGTAATTCCTAATGATATATTATGTAAGATAGAAGACTGTAAAGATGTCATGGAGCTTTGGAGCAAGTTGGTAAGATATCATGAAAACCCATCACCGGTCCAAGAAGAAGAGGAAGAAGAGGTATGCTCATCGGCTCAATCGGAGGAGACCGAAGAAGCAAGTTCATCCTCACAAGAAAGTGAGGAGTCGGAGGTTGAGAAAGAGTTAACTTCCGGATCGGTGGAAGAAGAAGAATTAGAGGAAGTCTCTACCTCTAGGATTGAGGGGGAGGAGATTAGGCCAATTTCCATGCTGGAGCAAGAAGAAGAGCTTTCAACATCCGGAAGAGTTGAAGAAGCTCAAAATTCGGCCGCCATTGACCTAGGTAACTCAAGAACATTAATTCAAAATAAAAACCATATAATGTTTTTCGAGTGTAGGGAGCAAGGACACTGCAAGAGTAAGTATCTTAAATGGGTCAAGAAGGCATAAATCGTGCCAAAGACCAAGGAAACCGGTGCCCAAAGTCAAAAGAGCAAGGAGCATATCATTTGCTTCAAATGCCATCAAAAGGGGCACTATAGAAGCCAATGCCTTTGGAGAAAGCAAACCAAGGGACAAGAAGGAGCATCATATATAGGGGGAGCTTCTAAAGTGAACCCTAAGGTATATTTCAATAATGCACCTTCAACTTATGTTAAAAAGCATGCTAGGAGTTATGTTAATATCTTGCTATTTCTCATGAACAAAAGCATGCTAGGAATAATAGGCTTTATTGCTTAGGGGCTAAGCATGTTGATTTTAGGTCTAAGGACAAGTCTAAAAATAATGACTCTAGACCTATTTCAACTAAGGAGAAATTTGGGACTAATGTCCCTAGAAAAATGTTACCTAAGGTAAGTATTAGAAAAATAGAAGATCATCTAGGCTTTAATCCGAAGAATTCTAGACATATGCCTAGAAAGAGCAATCCTACTCAAAGAAATAATGGGCCCACAAAATTTGAGAAATTAGAGCTAGAAAATCAAGTTTTGAGGTCAAAACTTGAAAAATTAGAAGAGACCCTTAAGATTATGCAAAATCAAATGCAAGGGTCATATGGTCAAAATCTAGGTCCTAGGAGACAAGGTTCATCCAAAGGCAAGAAAGGTTTGGGTCACAAACCTAAGCCTAAGAAGACCTACCATAGTGTTCCATTTGATTATGGAACATAACCTAGGTCTAGGAAAACCAAGGTCACAAGGGAAGTCATCCCTAGAGTTGACCATGGTAGATGCCTAGTGGCTAGGGTTTCAAAGAAACCAAGGGAAGCCACTAAGAAGGTTACAAAGGGAGTCACCCCTAGAGTTAACCTAGGCAAGACCCAAATGACCAAGGCTACCAAGCCTAGAAGGGTCATTAGGAGGGTATCTAGGGAGGTTATCCCTAAGGAATATCTAGTTAACCCAAGGAGCTCAAATAGATTTTGGGTTCCTAGGAGCGTGATCGACTCATGCTAGATGGGTTAGATTGTGTCAACTTTAAATGGATAGGTAGTTAACCTAACTATGGTAAAGGTGACACTTTAGGTCATTTTCAAGGTCATGGGTACCTTTAAAATAAGTTTTGATCATAATCCTAAAGGTCTTTAGGATTTTCCAATATATTTTGAGAATTATGAAAAATCAATCAAATTGGCACAAACTAGGTTTAGAGGTCAGAGTGTGTCATTTTGAATTTTTGGCACACTTGGAGGATTAGTGATAATATGACAAAATGGGTTTAATTCTAACAAATGGCAATTAACACTAAAATTTAGGTATTATATACCTTTATATTTTATTTGTCATGCTTGATTTGTCATATAACATGTCACGACATCATATTTAGTTTTATCATATAAATGTCATGATCATGCTTAGGTTTTTCCTTTATGTCATGTATATTTAGGTTATATTTTATGTCATGACATCATAATCATTGGCCATGCTTATTTATGTTATCATTTATGCAAAGTTCATTCATGCATTAATTAAAATTGATTTAAGGACAATTGGCATGACTTGAAGTCTCATGTATAAGGGAATCAAGTAGAGTTGTCTTAGAAAATGTATGAGACCTTAGATTAGGATAACCAAAACCCACATCTCACATCAAATTGACATGTGTGTATTTTCAAACACCCTAGACACATGTGAGATTCTAGGAAATGAGTTAAGTTCAAGGTGCATAGTTTTTGCATCTAGATGAACTCAAACTCATCTAATACCATGGTGGATCATGGGGAAAGCTAATGTTCAAGTCAAGTGCATTGAGCCTATTTATCGTGATCCAATATAGGTTTTCAAAAATATTTTAAAATTATTTTAGAAAACCTTAGTGAAGTATATCTTTTGATAGCAATCACCATTCAAAGAGTTGATACAAAGTAGGGCCAAAACATTAAAATTTTCAATGGTTTTGAACTTTGTGCCAATCTTCTATTTTTATTGGTATTTTATTTTTCAAATATTTTTCACCCATTGTATTTGTTATAAGTAATGTACGTATGATTTTTCAAGATTTTTCAAAATAAATATATTTACTTATGTTTTTTCAAAAATCATTTCTGAATTTAGATTTCTACATTCTGAATCGATCATTGTCGCTATGCCCGGTCATTGGCGTCAACGACGATCATTGGCGTCAATGGCGATCGTGTAGAATCATTGCGAGCTAATTTCGGGTAAACAAGGATGTTTAGTCTATGTTTCAACCATGTTAGGTTACCCTAACTGCTCATAATCCTAGGATTTTCTTTGGAAAGCATTAGAAAGGGTGAAAATCCTTTGGATATGGATTAAGAGAGTTGTTTAGGGTGTGTATCATTTTTAAGGTGTGTGAAAGTTCAAGGTTGAACTTTTGCCCTTAATTTTGATGGTTTAGTGTTCCTATAGGCTTAGGGACTCTCCAAGGACAATGTTGGTGCAATGGTCAAGGGGGAGCAAGCCTTTAGGGGGAGGTATCCATCATGGGATGATGAATGTGTTCTTCCTCATGAGGGGGGGGGGATTTTGGGAATGTGAAATGTCCAATTTGGAAATTGGTAGAGTTTATAGGAAGCCTCTCTTAAGTGATATGAGACTTATCACTAGGAAGAGTGAAGACATCCTAGATGTTTTAGACCAAGGGGGAGATTGTAAGATCTCATTGGGATATGAGACATTGACCTCCTTGAGGAGAACATTTTTTATGTATGTCCAAAAGGGGGAGAATTTATGGGATTACCAATTTGGGACAATTGATAAGGAGATTTGAGTTAGGTAGCCTAACTCAATGACTTTGTGATTTTTGTCAAACATAAAAAAGGGGAAGATTATTGGTACAATCGACCTAGGTCACGATTGACCAGACTCGAGTTTGACTCGAGTAGTGTTTTAATGTTTGACAATGTTTTGGAGAGATTGTAGGTGCAATCGACCCGGGTCTTAATTGATCGGACTCGAGTTTGATTCGAGTGGTATTTTAATGTTTGACGATGGTTTTGTAGGGATTTTTTTATGCAAAATAGCATATGCGCAACGGAAAAATAGGATCCCTTCCAAGTGATCCTTGAGAAAGAAAACCTCGTACAAAAAAAATAAATTTCTCTAAAAGAAACACCTATCTTATAGGAGAATATTACCTTTGTTGCGTGCCCTTTTTAATCCCGCTTCTCCTTGGGTTTGTTGGATCTTTTAGCACGTTCAAATGTCCGTGCCTCTATATGTATCCACATGAGCAAGCTCTTGTCTCACAAAAGAAACAAGAAGTTCTCTCCTTTACTTCTTGCTAGAGAAGTCCCTAAAGGAGAGGAAGGTAGGGAAAAAGAGAAAGGAAGAAGAAGACCACTCTTCTTGCTAGCCTACACTCACAAAAGCCACACAACCAAAGCCTCTCACCACCAAGCTCTCTCCAAGCCTCAAGCTTCCACCAAGTTGGCCGGCCACCACATGGAGTGTTTTATAGGATTGAAAAAACCTTTCACCTCCTATCACATTCAATGCAATCAATTGCATTGAAAAAAATCAAACAAGGAGGCCGGCCACATGTGGAGAAATTCCAAAGGTCAAAACCCTTTGTCTCCTTCCACCTCATCAAGCTTAGGTGGCATGCTTATGTGGCATGCTTAGGTGGCATTCATGCATGTTGAATTAATCTTATTAATTCAATAAGCTTATGTTATCATATTGAATTAATCTCATTAAATCAATAAGGTAACATATTGAATTAATCTTATTAAATCAATTAAGCTTAGGCTATCATGATAACATATTTATTTAATCTTATTAAATTAATAAGCTTAGCATATTGAATTAATCTCATTAAATCAATAAGCTAAAATTCTCATTAAGCTTAAAGTCCAAAAACCATTTTGTACTTAAGCTTATTCCCAAATTATTCTAGTTAAACTAGAATGCACTAATTCTTCTAATCATCATGCTCTTTGTGTGTGACCCTATAGGCTCTCATAACGTTGGCAGTGGATCTAAACTCTTTTAGATACACAAGCAATGAGCGGCATCTAGCAATACATCATTGCTACCCAGTTCTGAAATAAGTCAAGATCCGACTAACCTTTCCGTGACTACTATAATGTATGACCGTGTCCTTCTATCCTTGATATCAGTTGACCAATGAGGCATAGGCGTGTCATCCTCGATCAATCTATGTGTTTCTTGATCCCTGAGTAAACTAACTCAAACAAATGAGCTCAATATCTCATATTGACTCATTCGAGCATGGCCATGCGTTTTAGTAGTTCTACTCAATCAAGGAGCCCACAGATATCACTCCCGTCATATGGGAGGGATAGATCTCATCTATATCACTCACATCCCTCCGCATAATTTGTTATTTACTCAGTAATCGCCTTTATGGTCCACCCTGTTATGGGTGACGTTTGACGATACCAAAGTACATAACTCCTTATGTAGGGAACCGTAGTGACTTCAGGTTTGAGGACTATTCATACCAATAGTCACATGAGAAAGTTTATGACACTCATATGATGATCCATGAAACTTTCTCATGGCGGGTCAGTTCAGTATATATTCTCTAATATATACCCATGTGTCAACTTGATATCATATATCCATGACTTATGAGATCAAGTCATCAATTGACCTACATGCTAGTCTTTATGTATTAATATTGCCCTTGCATATTAATACTTGACTAGGAACATTTAGAAAAGTGTTCTCTACAGCCTCTCATAATCAATTCTGCCAATTGATGTGCTGTAGATAAGAACCTACTTTTCTAGGGAATTATTATATTTAATTTAGCTGGCACAAGCAAGACGTAAATATAATAACCAATCCTTTGCCTTTATAGAATATGATACAAAATGTTCCCTATTCAACCATCACATGATTGGTTCTAGGGCTATAACTAACAATCTCCCACTAGCACTAGTACCAATCACTATAATATCTAATACCTAGTGACCTAGTGTGACCATCATGCTTCCTCTGTGCCAAAGCCTTGGTCAATGGATCTGCGATGTTAGCTTCTGTCGGTACTCTGCATATCCTCACATCTCCTCTATCGATGATCTCTCGAATGAGATGGAAGCGCCGCAGTATGTGTTTGGTCTGCTGATGTGATCGAGGTTCCTTAGCCTGTGCAATAGCCCCATTGTTGTCACAATAGAGGTCTATTGGATCTGCAATGCTAGGAACTACCCCAAGTTCACTGATGAACTTGCAGAGCCAAACAGCCTCCTTTGCTGCATCAGACGCAGCAATATACTCGGCTTCTGTTGTAGAATCAGCAACTGTGTCCTGCTTCGAACTCTTCCAGCTCACAACTCCACCATTCAGGCAAAACACGTACCCCGATTGCGATCTATAGTCATCCTTGTCTGTTTGGAAGCTTGCATCACTGTAACCCTTTACTGTTAACTCCTCATTGTCTCCAAATATCAGAAAATATTCTTTCGTTCTTCGTAAGTATTTAAGAGTATTTTTGGCTGCTATCCAGTGACTTTCACCTGGATTCGACTGGTATCTACTCGTCATGCTCAAAGCATACGAGACGTCAGGATGAGTACAAAGCATGGCATACATGATAGACCCTATAGCAGATGCATAAGGGATCTTATCCATGCGATCTCTCTCCTCCTTAGAAGAGGGGCATTGAGTCTTTGAAAGACTCACACCATGTGATAAAGGCATAAATCCTTTCTTGGAATTTTGCATAGCAAAACGATCTAGCACTTTATCAATGTATGTACTCTGACTTAGGCCAAGTAATCTTTTAGATCTATCTCTATAGATCTTGATGCCTAGTATATAGGCAGCTTCACCTAAGTCTTTCATCGAGAAACAATTCCCTAACCACATCTTCACAGACTGGAGTGAGGGAATATCATTTCAGATGAGAAGTATGTCATCTACATACAAGATAAGAAATACAACTGTGCTCCCACTATTTCTCTTGTAGACACAAGGTTCATCTTCATTCTTGATGAAACCAAACTCCTTGATTGCATCATCGAATCGAAGATTCCAGCTTCGAGAGGCTTGCTTTAGTCCATAAATGGACCTTTGCAGTTTGCATACCTTTCCAGGATGCTTTGGATCTTCAAAACCATCAGGTTGTGTCATGTACACATCCTCGAGTAGCTTTCCATTCAGAAAAGCGGTTTTGACATCCATCTGCCAGATCTCATAATCGTGGTAGGCTGCAATAGCAAGTATGATCCGAATGGATTTAAGCATCACAACTAGTGAAAAGGTTTCATCATAGTCAATACCATGAATTTGTTTGAATCCTTTAACCACCAATCTACCTTTATAGGTATGCTTATTACCATCCATGTCAGTCTTTACTTTAAAGACCCACTTACACCCAATGGGTTTTACCCCTTCAGGTGGATCAACCAAAGTCCATACTTGGTTAGTGTACATGGATTCCATTTCGGATCTCATGTCCTCTAGCCATTTCTCGGAATCTGGGCTCATCATAGCTTCTTGATAGGATGTAGGCTCGTCAAGATCGACAAGCAATACCTCACCGTTGTCAGTCAAGAGAAAAGAATATCTCTCGGGTTGACGACGGATCCTATCATATCTACGAAGAGGTTGGTCTACTTGAACAGGTGTTTGCTCCACAACTCTTTGGGCAACAATTTCCTCATCCACAACACTTTGTGGTGCCTGTTCATTTTTCATCGAAGCCTTAGTGTTATCTTCATCTTGAATTTCTTCAAGATGAATTTTACTCCCACTAGTTTTTCTAGAAATAAATTCTCTTTCTAGAAAGACAGCATTTCTGGCAACAAACACCTTGCCAAGTGTGGGATTGTAAAAGTAATATCTCTTAGTTTCCTTGGGATATCCTACAAAATAACACTTATCTGATTTGGATCCTAGTTTATCTGAGACTTGACGTCTAACATAAGCTTCACAACCCCAAATCTTTATAAAAGACATTTTGGGACTCTTCCCAGTCCATAACGTATATGGTGTCTTTTCTACGGCTTTTGATGGGACGTGATTAAGTGTGAAAGCGGCTGTCTCTAGAGCTAAACCCCAAAAGGAAGTAGGTAGATCAGTCTGGCTCAGCATTGATCGTACCATATCTAATAGAGTATGATTTCTCCTCTCAGATACACCATTCCATTGTGGTGTTCCAGGTGGAGTGAGTTGGGATATTATCCCACACTCAGCCAGGTGATCACGAAACTCTTGACTAAGGTATTCACCACCTCGATCTGATCGAAGTAGCTTAATACGCTTACCAAGTTGGTTTTGTACTTCATTCTTGAATTCTTTGAACTTTTCAAAGGATTCTGACTTATGTCTCATCAAATATAAGTAGCCAAATCTACTCATATCATCGGTAAGTAATAAAGTACTTATAGCCTCCTTTGGCTTCGACATTGAAAGGGCCACATACATCAGTATGTATGAGTCCTAACAAGTCCGTCGCTCTCTCGCCATGTCCACTAAATGGAGTTTTAGTCATCTTTCCTAAAAGACAAGATTCGCATACCTCATATGATTCAAAATCAAATGAGTCCAATAATCCATCTTTATGGAGTTGGGATATGCATTTTTCATTTATGTGACCTAGGCGACAGTGCCAGAGATATGTTTGGTTCAAATTATTCGATTTGAACCGTTTGGTATTTACGTTATAAATTGGGTTTTCTAAATCTAGAACATAGAGACCATTCATAAGTGGTGCATTACAATAGAACATTTCATTCAAATAAATGGAACAACATTTGTCCTTTATTATAAAAGAAAAGTTTTTCTTGTCTAAACAAGATACAGAAATTATGTTCTTCGTTAATGCAGGTACATAAAAGCACTCCTCTAGTTATAAGATAAGCCCAGTGGGCAAAGATAAAGAATATGTTCCTACAGCTACAGCAACAACTTTTGCGCCATTGCCTACTCGTAGGTCCACTTCGCCCTTTGCCATTAGTCTACTATTTCTCAGTCCCTGCACATTAGTACAAATGTGAGATGCACATCCGGTATCTAATACCCATGTAGAAGAAATAGATAGATTAATTTCTATAACGTGTATACCTGAGGCAGAAGTCCCACTTCTTTTCTTCTTTACTTCCTCAAGGTAAACTTTGCAGTTCTTCCGGTGTCGATCTCATCAATGGAAACAATCCCCTTCCTTAGGTACTTTACCTTTACCCTTTGAAGTGGATGAATTGGCCTTGCCTTTGGCTTAGGTCTTACCCTTTGCCTTTGTGCCCTTCTTGACCATTAGTACGTTACTAACTTTCTTCTTGAGATTGGTTCGTGATTCTTAACATCTTTGAGAATCTCGAGCAAAACTTATCAATTTCATTCATGTTATAATTCATGGAATTGATTATATGCTTAAACAGCGATTGCAGGATAACATCGGTTGCCAATTCTTGGCTCAGTGGAAAACCTAGTCTTTCAAGGTTCTCAACGTACCCTATCATTTTAAGTACGTGAGTTCCTACAGGTGTTCCTTCTTGCATCTTGCATGCAAAAAGAGCCTTATACACTTCAAAACGCTGGGCCTAGCTTGTCCTTGATATAGTTGTTTCAAATGCTCAACCATACCATAGGCATCCATGTTCTCATGTTGCTTCTGAAGCTCAGAGTTCATGGTGGCAAGCATAAGACATGACACATCTAATGCGTCATCTTGATGCTTCTTATAAGCATCCTTTTCAGCACGAGTGGCCGCAGGGGTGGGTGTTTCAGGGATAGACTGCTCTAGGACATACAGTTTACATTCTTGCTTGAGGATAATCCTCAAGTTCCTATACCAGTCTAGAAAGTTAGCTCCATTGAGCTTGTCTTTCTCAAGGACAGTCATGAAGTTGAGGGGTGTGTCGTGTTAGATGACATGGTGATCTACAACATTAAAATGCAAAATTAAGTATCATACCTAAGTCATTTAATTAGGCCTTTAATTAAATGAGGCTCCCACTAAATTCTCATAGCTTTGATATGAGCTAATCATTGATGTAGGCAAACACATTTTGCTTACATCATTAGCTTCTATTTAGCTATAAATTTATATGGGATAAAGATCCACATCATACTTCGTCTTGAGTTAGCTTTGGCTAATCGCCCAAGACGTAGTATGATTAGGTAGGCAATCTTTTTCCAATTACATCTGATGTAACTCTTTAATAGCTTTGGTTAAGTTTAGATTAGTTTAGTGCTTATTCCTAAACCGACTTCCGTAGTAGGCACAAAGGCCTTCTTTGATATCGGAGCAACGACCACTTTCTAAGACAAAGCTGATGTTCGAAAATCACACAAAACTAATTTTTAAAACTTATGGTCAAAGCTAATATATGCCTCTACTTTCTTAATTAATTAAGAAAAACTTAATTAAGTCTTAACCAAGTTTGATAGCGGGATATCACGATTGTCCACTCGCACTCTTCCAAGATAAAATGCATTGCTTTACTTTGGCAAACCCAACAACAAATGATCGAGGAAGTAGTGAGTACTAAACTTTGGTAGGCATATCGTTTTTGACTTATTAAGAAATAAACTTAAACATGCATCACATACATATTAGCATACATCACATATAGGCTAAATTAACATGCATCACATACATATTAAACTAAGCGTGTCATGGTTATGGCCCTTATTCTACAATCTTCTCAAGCCAATGAAAAGATTGATTGGTCAACCTAGGGATAGCATCTTCTCCTAAGTGCTTCCTTTTGGTTGTCTTGTGTTGTTGACTTCCTCCTTGTAACGTCATCTTCCAATGGACCCTCCATCTTTATTTTGTATATTACAAAAGGAGAAATACTCGAGTTACATTTGAGTCGAAAGCTAATTTTACAACAAGAATTTTAAGAGAAAGGCACGACACGCATGCCGTATTAAGAATTACAACACACACATTCACAAACTTTTTGGGACTAGGCCATAACCATGCACCATGTCAATTTTAACTTTTAAAAGACATCGGATATTTTATTATGTTTGAAAAATTGCTAATGCAATTATCAACTCATAATAAAATTTATCCTACTTCTATATAATATATAAAATAGAGAAAACCTATTTTTTTTATACGATCTTTCGCAAGTGGCTCTGATACCAATGTAGGGATTTTTTTAAGCAAAATAGCATATGCGCAACGGAAAAATAGGATCCCTTCCAAGTGATCCTTGCAAAAGAAAACCTCGTACAAAAAAATAAATTTCTCTAAAAGAAAAACCTATCTTATAGGAGAATATTACCTTTGTTGCGTGCCCTTTTTAATCCCGCTTCTCCTTGGGTTTGTTGGATCTTTTAGCACGTTCAAATGTCCGTGCCTCTATATGTATCCACACGAGCAAGCTCTTGTCTCACAAAAGAAACTAGAAGAGCTCTCCTTTACTTCTTGCTAGAGAAGTCCCTAAAGGAGAGGAAGGTAGGGAAAAAGAGAAAGGAAGAAGAAGACCACTCTTCTTGCTAGCCTACACTCACAAAAGCCACACAACCAAAGCCTCTCACCACCAAGCTCTCTCCAAGCCTCAAGCTTCCACCAAGTTGGCCGGCCACCCCATGGAGTGTTTTATAGGATTGAAAAAACCTTTCACCTCCTATCACATTCAATGCAATCAATTGCATTGAAAAATAATTACACTCCTTGTTTGGCCGGCCACATGTGGAGAAATTCCAAAGGTCAAAACCCTTTGTCTCCTTCCACCTCATCAAGCTTAGGTGGCATGCTTATGTGGCATGCTTAGGTGGCATGCTTATGTGGCATTCATGCATGTTGAATTAATCTTATTAATTCAATAAGCTTATGTTATCATATTGAATTAATCTCATTAAATCAATAAGGTAACATATTGAATTAATCTTATTAAATCAATTAAGCTTAGGCTACCATGATATCATATTTATTTAATCTTATTAAATTAATAAGCTTAGCATATTGAATTAATCTCATTAAATCAATAAGCTAAAATTCTCATTAAGCTTAAAGTCCAAAAACCATTTTGTACTTAAGCTTATTCCCAAATTATTCTAGTCAAACTAGAATGCACTAATTCTTCTAATCATCATGCTCTTTGTGTGTGACCCTATAGGCTCTCATAACGTTGGCAGTGGATCTAAACTCTTTTAGATACACAAGCAATGAGCGGCATCTAGCAATACATCATTGCTACCCAAATTCTGAGAAATAAGTCCAAGATCAAACTAACCTTTCCGTGACTACTATAATGTATGACCGTGTCCTTCTATCCTTGATATCAGATTGACCAATGAGGCATAGACCGTGTCATCCTCGATCAATCTATGTGTTTCTTGATCCCTGAGTAAACTAACTCAAACAAATGAGCTCAATATCTCATATTGACTCATTCAAGCATGGCCATGCGTTTTAGTAGTTCTACTCAATCAAGGGGCCCACAGATATCACTCCCGTCATATGGGAGGGATAGATCCCATCTACATCACTCACATCCCTCCGCATAATTTGTTATATACCCAGTAATCGCCTTTATGGTCCACCCTGTTACGGGTGACATTTGACGATACCAAAGTACATAACTCCTTATGTAGGGAACCGTAGTGACTTCAGGTTTGAGGACTATTCATACCAATAGTCACATGAGAAAGTTTATGACACTCATATGACGATCCATGAAACTTTCTCATGGCGGGAATTGATTCGTATATATTCTCTAATATATACCCATGTGTCAACTTGATATCATATATCCATGACTTGTGAGATCAAGTCATCAATTGACCTACATGCTAGTCTTTATGTATTAATATTGCCCTTGGATATTAATACTTGACTAAGAACATTTAGGAAAGTGTTCTCTACAGCCTCTCATAATCAATTCTGTCAATTGATGTGCTGTAGATAAGAACCTACTTTTCTAGGGCATTATTATATTTAATTTAGCTGACACAAGCAAGACGTAAATATAATAACCAATCCTTTGCCTTTATAGAATATGATACAAAATGTTCCCTATTCAACCATCACATGATTGGTTCTAGGGCTATAACTAACAGGTTTGACCATTGTTTGACTATATGATTGACATGAGGTTGACCATATGATGGAGAAGTCCAAGTCTTGTGTACTTGACATGGAAAGTCCAAGCATGGGTGTTGGCAAGGGAATGTCCAAGCTTGAGTCTTAGCAAATGGAAAGTCCAACATGGGTTGGCAAGGGAAGTCCAAGGGGTGATATTGGCGACGTAAAGTCCAAGGGTGGAGTCTTGGCAGCATAAGTTCAATGGTTGATAGCGTAAAATCCAAGCGGTAGTCTTGACAACGTAAACCCAGTGTGCCTTAGCGGTATAGGCCAACTTAGCATGACAATAGGCGATGGAAGCACCTGAAGGTTAGCATATGGATGAACAAGTCATGGATGACTTGGAGGGATCCGATAGGTGTGAGGCTGATGTAGGTGGCTAGAAGGCTTAGTTCTAAGCTAAAGGTGGTCTAGCAAGTATGAGGGCATCATACTTGGTGTTAAAACCTCATGGATGAGGTTATCATTCGACTGATATTATGATCAGTCGACTAATGGGAGTCGACTAGAGTTCGACTGTAGGAAATGGCCTGGCAGTCGACTGCCATCATTGGGCAGTCGACTGATGGCCTAAGCAGTCGACTGCTATGGCTAGTTGTCGACTGATGGTCGATGTCGTAGACACAGAAGGTTCAAGAGTCGACTGTTAGGGTTTGATAGTTGAGTGATGGCTGGAATAGTCTACTGATGGGCATGATCAGTTGACTGATGGTCTATCAGTTAGAACTTATCCAACATGGCTTGGTCCATTGTGAGACAATGGCTACAGGAGCAGTCGACTTATGGTCTCGATCAGTCGACTGCTAGGTGAAATCCACCCCGAATGCATGTTATAAAAGCAACTCATGGAGATGAATTTTGGCAATGGTTACAAGAGCGATTTGGGGCGATTTGCTGGTGCAATTTAGGGTCTCCAAGTGCAGCTCAAGCAACCAAACAAGCAAGCATCCAAAAGTGTATTTGTAAAGCTTTCTTTATGTGTTTTTGTGTATTTCATTCATATTTTCTTGTATATCTTTCTTATTGTTGTAAGAACTTTTGTATGAGGTTTCTCCACCTCCGACTTATTGTCAAGAAGGAGTATTTGATTATTAGTGGTGTTGTGCATCGCTAGGGCTCATTCAAGCCTAATCCCTGGAGTAAGAACCCTAAGGTTCTGAACCACATTATATCGCATGTTTTGTTGTGCTTGTATTTTTTATTGCTTTATTATTTGTATATTCGCTGTGCATAACAAGTTTTGTAGCAAGCACGAACGAATTCCACCAAGCGATCGAAGATGGGATATTCACCCTCCTCTAGCGACGATCAATTCCCCAACAACTTATACATTTAGGCCAATGTTAAGTAATCTTCATTAATTAACTTTCTATGTTGCAACCGTTAAGGGGGAGAGCTAAGATCCTTTTTCAAGTACTCACCTAAGGTCAAGGGGGAGGTTACCCGTTACCTCAAGGGGGAGGACTTGAAAAAGAGTTTTACTCATACTCCTACTTGTGCTAACTTACTAAGTTACTCACACTAACTTACTAAGTTATGCATTTATGCTTCTTTCATAGTTATGCTTATTTCATATTCATAATATTCATTTCACTCTTATGCGTTAAATTTTCCCTTAACTTTGTGTCAGTTTGCCATAGGTCAAAAAGGGAAAGATTGTTGGTGCAGTAGGCACCAGATAATCTAACCTAGGTTTTGATTATGGCAAAGACCCAAAGATAAGGTCATATTATTGTCTAACGAGCTAAACCAAGTGTGCAGGAATGGTTAAGCTGAGCTGAAGGTCGGTAACACCCGACAAATTCTGAGTTGGGAAACTATGGTGGTAGGGCGACACTGGGAGAACTTTGGAGGGAGCCGAAGAACCCAGGAGGAGACCTAAAGTAAAGCTGTATGTCACAAAAGTACCTAAGGTAAGCTCATGTGTGAGTGATTGTAAGGCCGGATCCTCCATACGTGGACATCTTTAAGCGGCGATCTGACTAAGACTTCCCTTGGAAGGTCTAGGTTGAGATCGGACGGTAAGTGGCCGTCGAATTCACTTATATTGTTTTTATTTCGAGCTAACTCTTTAGTGCAGTCGAGAACCCTAGCTACCAGTCGTCTGTTGGCTTGTAGCAGTCGATTGATGGGCATTAGTCGAACTGATAAGGGCAACAGTCGACTACCATTTGAATTTCCAGGTTTGATGAGAGTCAAACCTCATCCCCTTATCTTGGGGTGAGGTGGCCTTCTTGATAGAATCTCAAGATCAACATCCACTAGGTTGAAGGGCTATAAAATGAGGAGTGTTTCACACTATTTTCATTCATTCCAAGCCTCCGAAATGCTCCCGCAACACCACTCTTCTACGATGACTCTACGATGCCGAAGCGATGCTGCAATGTCAATGACACGAGCTCAACCTCTTCCTCTTTAGTCATCGGTATCAGTTTCATAAGTTGTCATTTTTAATTGTTGTAATTTGCTTTACTATCAAGCTTTTATCATAACGAGGAGAGGGAGGAATGTCTCTCTACCTCGAGTTTTTCGTGAATTTGTAATCGTTGTCTCCTACCTCCAACGAGGAGGAGACTAGTTTAGTGAATTGCCCTCCGTACACGATCTTGGATCGTAGGAACTTGGATTAGCAGCCGGTAGGCTGTGAACCTGTTGGGGGATCGAAACGGCCGGCTAGAGGGGGGTGAATAGCCCTCGTCCATTGGATGTCGTAATTCGTTCGTTCTCTTGTGCTTGTCTACAATTGTCGTTAATATACGCAGCAGAATAACAATAGAAATAACAACAATACAAGCACAATCAATACACAAGCATATACATGGTTCGGAATCGAATGGTTCTTACTCCACGGGGTGAGCTCAACGAGCTCGTGTTATGCGCACGACACTAACAACACTCCTTATCGACTACACGTCGAAGGTGAAGAAACCTCTCACAAGCTATTACAACAAGTAATATGAAATACAACAAGAAATACAAAGACAATACAAAAGAGAACTTTTACACAATTGTTTTGATCGCTTTCTTGTTGCTTGCTTTTGCTTGCTCTTGAAGGTCTGGAATGCAACAGCAATTCCCCTCCAAAGTCACCTCAAAAGCCTTGGCGAAATCCTCCAACTCGAGCTCCATTTATAACCTGCATCAATCTATTTTCGCGCACATCAGTCGATTGATCGTGACCATCAGTCGACTGGTCCCGTAGCCATTGTCTCACAACGGCCAGATCCACGTTGGTTAAGTTCCAACGGATCACACATCAGTCGATTGATGGCACCCATCAGTCGACTGATCATCCATTAGTCGAGTGCTGGCGAGCTTGACTCCATTCTGCGTGCGGTGTCGCCGATCATTGCCATCCCTCGACGATCGACTAATCCTCCCAATCATTGCCCTCCCTCAGCGATCGATCGTGACTTGGTTCAGTCGAATACTGGTCGAACCCATATGACCTAGAGCAGTCGACTGGCACCTATGCCAGTTGATTGATGTCGGCTAAAACCTCAAACACAAAGTCGTTTGAGCGTCCGACACTCAGTCTTAGCCACTTGGCCAAGTCCACCTTATCCCTCATGGAGTTCCCCACTGAAGCTCTCTTCCCTAAGCCTACGCCCCTCTAATGCGCCAAGCGCACGGCTTCGCAATGCCATCCTTCGCGTCTCATGCCCTAGAAGTATGCTTCCCTTTAGGCTCACTCCATTCGCTCCCCGTCCGGCGGTCCCTCGAATGCACCAAGCGCACGGCTTCGCAATGCCATCCTTCACCGACTCAAGGACCCGAGCCTAGTGAACTTGCCAAGTTCTCAAGACTTCCCAAATGCACCAAGCGCACGGCTTCGCAATGCTTTGGATTTCCCATGCCAAGCACCAAGCGCACGGCTTCGCAATACTTTGGACTTTCCCATGCCAAGGCTTCCCCCTTGGACTTCCACACCAAGCTCCATGCTTGGATTTTCCATGTCAACCCCATGTTGGACTTTCCCATGACAATCCCATGTCATGAGTTTTGTCTATCATCAAAATACTATCAAGGTACTGCTCGAGTCAAACTCGAGTCAACCTGGGCCGATTGCACCAACAGAACCAAGTAAAACCAAGTTTTGTTCTTTACTATTCCGCTGTGCAATTTACTCTTACTAGTGTTTTAATTGAACGAACGAAAAGATTTGTCATGCGCTATTCACCCCCCTCTAGCGATCTTTTTCGATCCAACAATCACCTCAAGAACTACCCTACCTAAGGAAATCATTAGAACCTTTAAAGGTAGTCCTAGTTTATTTGAGGATAGGAAAGATAAGAACAACCTAGGCAATAAACCTAAGAAAACTAGACATATGCCTAAGAAGAGAAATAATGTCCAAAGAAATAATGGATGACAAATCTTGATAAATTAGAGAATACCCTAAAAAGTATGAAAAATATGATTAAAGGGTCTAGCGAACGAAATCTAAATTTTGGTAGGCAAGAATCAACTAAGGACAAAAAGGTTTTGGGATGTTAGGAATGGGACGTCACTAGAGGGGGGGGGGGGTGAATGCCGCGTTCGTTTGCATGATGAAATTCGTTTGCGCTTGATCGTCTACACTCTTGTTAGCACAGCGGAATAATAATAATAAATACAAATAACAAGATACACAAGCACAAACACATGTGATATAACGTGGTTCGGAATCTTAGGGTTCCTACTTCACGGGTTGAGTTCAAATGAGCTCTAGCAATGTAAACACTACCACTAATTAATAATACTCCTTCTCGACAACAAGTCGGAGGCGGAGAAATCTCGTAAAAGGATTCTTACAACAATAAGAAAGAAATACAAGCAAATACAAGTAAACTACACAAATACAAGATAAGAGAACTTTACAAAATGTGAACTTGAGTGCTTGCTTTTAGTTGCTTGAGAATAGCCTTGGAGGTTTGGATTGCAGTAGCAAATCCCCTCCAAATCGCCTCAAAGAACCATGCCAAAAATCTTCTCCTCGAGCTCCTTTTAACGCTGATTTCGCACCTGACAGTCAACTGCCATAAGGCCATAGTTGACTTCCAATATGTCGTTGTCTTACAACAAATTTAATCCACGTCGGCATTCAAGCCAATAGATACACTGGCAGTCGACTGTCATTACCCATCAGTCGACTGCCAAGCATATAGCCGACTAACCAGTCGGCTACCGAGCGTTCTGAAGGTAGGAAACTTCGCTTCCCACTTCAACTCGATCGCTTGTTCATGGCGATCCCTTCTACGTCCCCGGATAAAAAAATTTATCTTTGACAAGAGGGATTACCCAAGCAACCATTTCATTGTCGTGCTATTCGATTAGAGTAGTCACTTGAACAAACTTGTTGTTCAAGCAACCAACCTCTATTCTACGAATAACCACGGAATAGACGATGTACGGATCGCCGACTTTTGTGTTTATGTTCGGGGTCCAAGTTATATTAGCCACAAAACAGAATATATCATGCATATATAATTGAAAAACAATTACAAACATGTTACATATGAAGATAGATAAGTGATATACCTCTCGATCTTCTATTGTATGACCTTCCTCCTTTTGGACGTCGTGTGGGCAACGATCTACCAAAAGTCGAAGCTCCTAGATCACCAATCTTCCTTCCTTGCTCGCTCCGAACAAGAGGAAGTATAGAAACAAGGCCCTTCTCCTTTCTTTAGCCAACCAACAAGCACCAAGCAAGATGCTTGCCACCGACCAACAATGAAAGGGATGAGAAGGATGGATGCCGACCAAAAGCTCCAAGGGAAGATCTTAAGCTATGTTTCCACTGGCCAAGGAGAAGAGGATCAAGTGGTTTGGATGCCGGCCAAGAGATGGAAAGAAGATTATGGGCGCCGGCCACCTTGAGGAAGAAAAGAAGAAAGAAAACTCTTTCCTTATTTGTGGCCGCCCAAGCACAAACCCTAACTCCAAGCCTCTTGCCGCCCAACCCTAATCTCCCTTGCTTCTCATTAATTCCCCACGCCAACCCTTAAGCCCCTTTTTATAGAGTTAGGGATAAGCCTTGTTTTAATCTCCACCATTGGTTCTAGAGATTTAATCTCAACCGTCGGATCTAGAGATTTAATCTCAACCGTCGGATCTAGAGATTTAATCTCTACCTTTGGATCTAGAGTTTTGTTTTCATTCATTGGATCTAGGCTTCATGAGGTTTTAATAGGCTACAATAGGGACCATGAGGAGGAGTTGGATCTTGGCCACCCAATGGATCAAACCTACATAAAGTCTGATCCATTAATGATAATCCAATCCACTAAAGGATTATCATTGATCTACCTCACCAACCCCCATAAGTTAATATGGGCTCCATATATTATATGTACATTTTCTCCCCGTGTTTAAGATCTCGAATGTCCGTTGATTAATTAATTTAATGACCATTAATTAATCAACATCTAACTCCATGAGTAGTACCACTCAACCTTTTCATCATGCTGGACCAAGTCCACCTGCAGGGTTTACATGATGAACCTTATGAGCTCCTCAAGGGGATATCATCATCCTAATATAAAGGATACGGTTTCCTCCTATAATCAATGACACACCATATAAATAATATCATTTCCCAACTTACCGAGCCTATCGATTTAATCTATAAATCTCGCCCATTGGTAAATCAAAAAAATGAATACTAAGTATATGTGCCCGTTATTATATCGGGATTAAGAGCATGTACAACATAATATCTGAGGTCCGATTCGATTATGTAGTGAGCAATAAATCGAATCACCTCTAAGTCAGTCCTGCTCAATACACACAAAGTGTACTAGTGTGATTCTATGGTCAAGATAAACCAATACTAAATCACACTACAACCATTCCAATGGTTTGTCCAAAGCCATCTCGGTTGTGAGCCTATACTTATACTTTACAAGGAGCCGATAACATGGTCTCTCGTGTGACACCACACACCATGTTATCTACAATGTAATGTATTAGACAATATGTATCACCATAAATATGCAAACAATGATTATGTGATTCTTATTTTAAAAATAAAGATGTTCATATAAAAGATAGACTTTTCAGTATACATCCTAAAAATCTCCCACTTATACTAAAAGACTATGCTTTCCTCAAACTGCCATACATCTGATTCCCATTCCCTCCACATGCCTATCAAAAGCTCTCGCTTGAAGGGCCTTAGTGAAAGGATCTACCAGGTCATCCTCTGATGTAATCTAGGCGACAACAACTTCTACCTCCTTTGCGATTTCTCGTATCAGGTGGTACTTGCGCTCTATCTGTTTACTTGCCTAATGGACTCGTGGTTCCTTCGAGTTTGCAACTGCACCATTATTATCACAACAAATTGTGATAGTTCTGGGCAAACCAGGAATCACATCCAAGTCCATCAAGAAGTTCCTAAGCCACACAACTTCTTTGGCCGCCTCAGAGGCCGCCACATACTCAGCTTCCATGTTAGAGTCCGCCACGCATTTCTGCTTGACACTCCTCCATACAATGGCTCCACCTCCCAAAGTAAACACAAAACCTGAGGTAGACTTATTGTTATCCTTATCTGATTGGAAGTCAGAATCTGTATAACCCACAGAGAGTAATTGGTCTGCCTGGTAAATTAGCATATAATCCCTATTCCTTCTCAGGTACTTCAATATATGCTTTACCGCATTCCAATGTCCCTGTCTTGGATTACTCTGATATCTGCTGACCATACCCACGACAAAGCAGATATCTGGTCTCGTACATAGCATCGCATACATGAGGCTTTCTACTGCCGAAGCATAAGGAACCGCCTTCAACTCCTCTATCTTCTCAAATGTTCTAAGACACATCTCTTTAGATAAAGGAACTTCATGTCTGAAAGGTAGAAAACCCTTCTTGGAGTTCTGCATGCTAAAACGATCCATAATGGTGTCTATGTATGAAGCTTAAGATAAGCACAACATCCTTTTCTTGCGATCCCTTATAACCTTGATCCCAAGGATTTGTCCCACTTCTCCCAAGTCCTTCATGTCAAACTGTTTGGACAACCATACCCTTACGTCCGATAACACCTTGACATTGTTGCCAATTAACAAAATGTTATCTACGTATAGTACAAGAAATACCATTACGTTTCAGTCACATCTCTTGTATACACAAGACTCATCCGGACTTTGAATAAATCCATAAGACTGGATTACCTCATCAAAGCGGATGTTCCAAGACCTCGAAGCTTGCTTCAATCCATAAATGGACCGATTAAGCTTACACACAAGATGCTCTTTGCCCTTTGCAATGAATCCCTCTGGTTGCTTCATATAGATGTTTTCCTCAAGACTTCCATTAAGGAAAGCTATCTTGACATCCATCTGTCACACCTCATAATCCATATGAGCTGTAATGCATAAGAGAATCCAGATAGACTTAAGCATGGCTATCGGCGAAAAAGGCTTCCTCATAATCGATACCCTCTTTCTGAGTATACCCCTTCGCAACAAGCCTCACTTTGAAGGTCTCAACCTTCCCGTCTATTCCTCTCTTTATTTTGTAGATCCACTTGCATCCAATGGTTTTTACACCATCGGGTGGTTCTACTAGCTCCCAGACCTAATTTAAATCCATAAATTCAATCTCAGCATTCATTGCACTTTGCCAAGATACTGTATCTTTATCTTGGATTGCATCATCATATGTCTAGGGATCAGGTTGATGTTCGCCAGGGACCAAATCAGAAGATTCTCCCAAAAACATGAATCTATCAGGCTATCTCACAACCCTCCCACTACGACTAGGTATCACCTGTGTATTCTCTGTGACACGCGGTGCAGTGACTTGTGGTATATCCTCTTGTACCGGTGGTACTGAAGAAGTGACTTCCCCTTTTAATTCCTCTAGAACAATCTTACTCATGAGCTTGTGGTTCATCACATAGTCTTCCTCTAGAAATTTGGTGTTCGTGCCAACGATCACCCTCTGATCTCTAGGACTATAAAACAAACCACCTTTCGTTCCTCTAGGATAGCCAACGAACATGCATACTTCTGTACGAGGTTCCAACTTACCAGCATCTGCCTTCAGCACATGTGCTGGACTATCCCAAATTCGAATATGTCTTAGACTAGGCTTTCGCCCAGTCCACAATTCTGTGGGAGTAGAAGGCACTAATTTAGATGGAACCAAGTATAGAATGTACACTGTCGTATCATAGAGCATATCCCCAGAACGAATCTGGCAACTCAGAATAACTCATCATCGATCTAACCATTTCCATAAGAGTCCTATTCTTTCGCTCTGCTACACCATTCTGCTGGGGTGTGCCAGGTGTAGATAATTGGGATTGAATCCTAGCCTCTGATAAGTAATTCCTAAACTCTCCCAAGAGGTACTCACCACCATGATCAGATCGTAGTGTCTTGATACTTTTACCTTGACATTTCTCCACATCAGCCTTGAATTCTTTTTTACTTGTCAAAGCATTTAGACTTGCGACGCATCAAGTAAATGTATCCATATCTTAAATAATCATCTATAAAAGAGACAAAATACTCAAAACTGTTAGCAATATATGAAAGATGTCCTAAGGCAATCGCCTTATGTATGAACCATTTATATGATAAATGAAGATTCACTATTTGAGTATACATGTTTAATGTATCGATTGGATCTTAAACTCATTTACTGAATGTCCACGATACGATTCACAGCATGAGAGAATTTGTGATTGGATCACAACTAGTGAGTATCTCTACATGTGTAATTGTGATGTGTCGGAATTATCCCTAGTCGATGAATTGATGGATTTGGACACCATCAATTCTGTCGAGACTAGCACGAGGTATACTCCTTGGTGTATCCAAGCAGCTGATTCTCACTGGCTGGAGACATAGTGATGTCCGGAGTTAATCGTGGATGTTAGTTATGGTAACTAGTTCATTGGAGTGACCAGCCGTAAGACTTCATATGGTTCTCTGCATATATAGATATGTCAATGAAGTTCTTACTGTGGCTTAAGTGCAATGTTCCTTTGACTTGCGGTATTCAAGTCATCTTGATCATGGAGACTTATGCTTTGACATCTTAAGCAAACATCTCCGAGGAGATGTGGACCCGGGATGATTGGGTATAAGTCGAAGTGATCAAAGGTGTTTGAATAGCCTATAAAGGATTCACCACTCCTTGCGAGGAGATGTATACCCATGGCCTCTCGTCGGATTGTTACTAAAGTCTTTGGCCAAAGCATTACATGTTTAGAGTAAGGTACTCTTCGATACATGTGGAGTAACTAGAATCCGTAGGGACGAGGAAATGATACTTGGGCTAGGTGTGGCGTGAGTCGACCTAGTGAGGTGACACAATAGACCATGTCCTGAACCAAGTGGGTATAAGATGAGTGAAGGGAATGGGGCACGATTCATTCGAAGCTCAAGGGTTTCGTAAATAGTTACGGATCAACCGTTGATCTTTTCGGTTAATTGGGGATCATGATGTACTACTAGGTGCCACTCATGATCGTTCTATAATTAATGGTTAATTATAGACGGCCAACATAAACCGAGAACCTATTTGGTCACACGCACAATGAGTGTAATCCAAAGGATTTAAAACGAGCTTGAGAATGGGATTCTCAGACCGAGAGAAACTATGTTTGGTTGGACCAAACATAAAGCGAGCATGAAATTGTTTGATGAATGGAAGCGGGCCTTGTCTTATGAAGACATAATGGATGGACCAAAATGGTTTGGTTCTAATCCAATGGATGAGAATAAACCAAAGGGTTTGGTTTATATTAAACGAATGAACCAAAGGTTGGTTCGGTTCGTTTTAACTTAAAATAAACCATCATGGTTTGGTTTATATTGACTTATCCTAATGGAGAGGGTTAACGGGCTTTATGGATATGATCCATTAACCATTAAGAGAATTAGTTCTCTCTAAAATAGGGCTTAAACCCTAACCCTAACCCTAATCTAGTTTTGGCCGCCCAACCTAGTTGCCACCCACCCCTTGAAGGAGTATTCGGCGCCAACACCTTCATTGCCGCCGCCCAGCTTTTGTGCCGCCATCCAAGTCCTTGCCGGCGACCAAGCTACAGCCGGTGAACCCTCCGGCGATCCTCCGGTGATCCCCTATAGGTTTGGCATCAAGGTGAGGCTTTTCTTTCCTTGGTTGGCCGGCGCCTATATCCTCCACCAAGCTGTCCAGTTTTTCTGGACAGCTTCTCCTCCTCTCGTCGGAGCGTCGTTTGGACAACGGTTAGTGCTCCGACAGCGGCTAACTTACCGGGGATTTGATCTCCAGTAATTCTCTGAGGTGGAGGATGAAGGATTCGTCAATTGGTTGACGAATACCTCTCCGGAGAAGCGAGTTTTGAGAACTCATTTTAGGATCCGAATTTGGATTCGGATCGTGATCATCTCTCGATCACGTCGTCTTCAACACGAGGCTAGTAACCCGTACGAAGACGAAGCTCGTGACTTAGCGAAGTCATTCCGAGGAGCTCGGCGTGGATACGGATAGAGACGATTCTTACGAGGATCGTTCCGGTTGATGTCGTTCCCGCTACACGTCATACGAAAGGTATAACGTAGATAATTTCTTTTATTGCAAATTTTAATTTACGGTTATGTCTACACTTGTTGTAATAGCATGCGTGTGTTGTAATAAATATAGATTTATTATTTTTAATTGCTTCCGCTGTGCTCATGTTTACGAAACATGATCGAACACACACACGCCTTGTGCCTAAACCCAACGGGTATCGAGCCCAGGTTGTGTTTCGACATAATCGTAAAATGGTTTTGCGATAGTCATAATGTATTTCTGGAAATTTTCTAATTTTAGAAATTTAGAAGTATTTATGGAAATTTTTCAATTTTGGAAAGTCTAGAAGTATTTATGGAAATCTTCCACTTTTGGAAAGTTGGAAGTATTTATGGAAATTGATATTTTCCATAAATAAAATATTTGATTAGATTATGAAAATTTGTTTTCTAATTTAATCATGATTTGATTTGGGAAATCAAATCTTAAAATATTTAATTTCCATAAGTAGTTTTAATGATTTTGGAAATTGGTTTCCTAAATAGATTTTCCTTAATCAAATAATTCCATGAATAAAATATGTGATTAGATTTGGAAATTTGTTTCCTAATTTAATTATGATTTGATTTGGAAAATCAAATCTTAAACATATTTTATTTCCATAAATAGTTATGACATATAAGGAAATTATATACATGACATAATTGTATGCCATGTAATTGCATTAGATGCATATTATTATGTCATGCGTGTCGTGACATGTAGATGTATGCCATGTATGCCATGCCATGTAGATAATAGTTATTTGCATGCAAAGAGGATGAGACATAAAAACCCTTAATCAATATTAAAGCTTACACCTTCCATTAATATGGTTAGAACCAGAGTTCTGTTTCTTGTTTGGGTTGTTGGACTCTCTCCAAGCCTGGCTCAAACCTGAATATGTTCAAACCATGGAATAGTTTAATACTAATATGGTAAGAGTCAGAGGTCAATCGTTAGCTTTGGTTGTTGGACTCTCTCCAAGCTGGGCTAATTGGTTGAATGCGCTCTAACCATATTAAAACTATGTCCTGATTAATGGGTTGGCTTTAACCTGGAGCATCGGCTTGTTGGACTCTCTCCAAGGTCGATGTAAAGGGAGGTGAAGTTGGGTGCTATGCATATGATGCATACTTGTTAATGTGTTAACAACCCGATGTATGTGTGAACATTCAATTAGTTGATAGCACATTGTGATAGTTGCATATACGTGATATGCAATCGGTATAGTTGATACCTACCGTCGTAGTTATGAATGGCTTGTTGGACTCTCTCCAAGGTTGTTCATAACTATGATGGATATCAGCCCATTTGGAGATGGACCTACGATCTCCCGAAGTGATTTTGGGGTTTTTGAAATTCGAAAAATGAATGGGATTTATAAATGTATATTGATGCATTTTAAAATCATCTTTCTCATATATGCTCGTTTTGTATTTCTAAGTTAATATATTGATCATGATGTGTTTGAATTTGCGTTCCATTTTGGATTCAAATAAATTGACTGGGCCGAACTTCTTGGACTGGCTTAGAAACTTGAGAATTGTTCTCAAGGTGAAAAGCTTGTGTATGTCCTTGAAGCGCCTCTTCCCGCCCGTCCTAGTGACGATGCAACTTTGGACCAATTGTTGGCCTATCAGAAACATGTGAGTGATTCTGAACAAATGAGTTGCATCATGCTAGCCGCGATGGAACCCAAGCTACGAAAGCAGCATGAGCATATGGATGCTCATATCGTAGTCCTTCATCTTTGTGAGTTGGTTGATGAGCAAGTGAGATTGAAGGTTGAAGTCTCCAAGCTCCTCTTCACCTCGAGATGCAAGGAGGTTCATCTGTAGTCTTGCTCAACATCTTTGAAGACTGTGGAGCCTTCTGAGAAGCATGAGTAGGGGACAGTGTTGTTAGTTGATTCCTCGAAGAAAGGTTCTAAGAGGGAGTCAAAGGAACAACATAAGGGGAAGAAGAAAAAGGCTAAAAGGCAGAACCAGCTCAAAAGGGCACTTGCCATCATTATGGCAAGGAGGGTCATTGGCGAAGAAATTGCAAGGTTTATCAAGAGTCCGTGAAGAAGGATAAGGCATCGGATGCCCCATCTTCTTCAGAAATCTTCTTTATTGATTGTCATTCTATTTCCTCAGACACTTGGGTATTTGATACTGGGTGTGGCTCAAACATATGTAATGACATACATGGGCTAAGGAATAGAAGAAGACTCGTCAAGGGAGAGTCAAATTTACGTGTTGGGAATGGAGCAACGGTTGCTGCACTCGCCATCGGAACGTATTTGTTGGAACTCCCTGTAGGACTTGTCTTAGAACTGGACAATTGCTTTTATGTTTCTTCGTTGATAAAGAACATCATTTCTATTTCTTGTTTAAATAGAAATGTGTACCATTTGACTTTTAGTAACAATTGTTGTTACATAACTTTGAATGGAGTTCTTTATGGGACTGGAACTTTAAGCAATGGTGTTTATACGTTGGACGTATCCAGTGACATTTTCAATATCGAAGCGAGCAACACGCGTGCTCGAAAGGATAATCAAATAGACTCCTATATGTGGCATTGTCGTCTTGGCCATATAAGCAAGAAATGCATGTCCGAATTACACCGATGTGGAATTCTGGAATCGTTTGAATTGGATTCATACGATACATGGGAATCATGCTTAAAAGGCAAGATGACTAAGTTACCTTTTACTGGAAAAGGTGAACGAGTGGGAGAGTTACTAGGTCTAATACATACTGATGTATGTGGACCTATGTCAACTCAAGCTTTAGGAGGCTATAGCTACTTCATTACCTTCACCGATGATCACTCACGGTTTGAGTATGTGTTCTTGATGAAACACAAGTCTGAAGCCTTTGAAAGGTTCAAAGAATTCAGAAATGAAGTAGAGAAACAACATGACAAAAGTATTAAAATACTTCGATCGGATCGAGGTGGTGAATACTTAAGTCAAGAGTTTCTTGATTATCTAAGAGACAATGGCATATTGTCTCAATGGACTCCGCCATATACACCACAGCATAATGGTGTATCTGAGAGGCGTAACCGGACCTTGTTGGACATGGTCAGGTCAATGATGAATCATGCGACTCTTCCCAAGTCCTTTTGGGGTTATGCACTTCAGACAGCTGTTTACTTGTTAAACAGAATGCCTACCAAGGTAGTCTCAACTACTCCATATGAGATATGGAATAGTAAGAAACCTCATGTATCTTACTTGAAGATATGGGGTTGTCCTGCTTATGTGAAGCGGTATCAGACAAATTGGATGCTAAGTCTGATAAATGTCTATTTATTGGATACCCTAAGGAAACAAGGGGTTACCAATTCTATCATCCTGTGGAACAAAAGGTGTTTGTTTCAAGGCATGCTGTGTTTCTAGAGAAAGAGTTTCTCTTGCAAGAAAACAGTGGGAGTGTCGTCGAGCTTGAGGAGACTCGAGAGACTCAAATAGACATTGAAGAGATACAGTGAAGCACAGCGGTAAATGACTCATAGTGATGAGCAATCAATTTGGACCTATTGTAACACCACATCTTCGTAGATCTGGTAGAACACGCAATATTCCTGAGAGATATGGATTTCTCGTAAGTGAATCGAACGACGTGTTACTCATTGATGATGAGGAGGCTACCAGTTATGAAGAAGTGCTGACAAGTTCAGAAAGGGATAAGTGGCTTGGTGCCATGAAGTCGGAAATGGATTCCATGTATGAAAACTAAGTTTGGAACTTGGTTGACCCACCTGAAGGGATAAAGCCTATAGGGTGCAAGTGGGTTTTCAAGAAGAAAATCGACATGGATGGTAATGTGATTACCTATAAGGCTAGATTGGTGGCGAAAGGATATCGTCAAAAACAAAGTGTTGATTATGACGAAACCTATTACTTTGTAGCTATCTTAAATCCATTCGGATGCTCTGGCCATAGTGGCTCATTATGATTATGAGATATGGCGGATGGATGTGAAAACGGCTTTCCTTAATGGAAACACCCGAGGGCGTGTATATGATATCTGACTGAGGGTTTCACATCGGTTGATAAAACCAAGGTATGCAAATTGCGACGGTCCATTTATGGATTGAAGCAAGCATCCAGGAGCTGGAATATCCGTTTTGTTGAGACAATCAAAAAGTTTGATTTCTCACAAAATCCAGACGAACCTTGTGTGTACAAGAAGGTTTGTGGGAGTGCAGTCGTATTCCTAGTATTGTATGTCGATGACATACTACTTATAGGAAACGATGTTTCAATCTTAAAGTCAGTGAAGGTTTGGTTATCCAAGACATTCTCCATGAAAGACCTGGGAGAAGCAACCTACATCCTCGGGATTAAGATCTATAGAGATAGATCGAAATGGTTGCTTGGTCTTTCGCAGTCTACATATATAGACCGAGTGCTAAAGAGGTTTAGCATGTCGGAATCCAAGAAAGGTTTCTTACCCATCAGGCATGGGGTACACCTTTCGAAGTCTATGTGTCCGCGCACAGAAGACGAGAGGATTTGCATGAGTAAGATTCCCTATGCATCCGCAATAGGATCTATCATGTATGCTATGTTATGTACGAGGCCCGATGTATCGTATGCTCTGAATGTCACGAGCAGATACCAGTCTGATCCAGGAATGGATCATTGGGTGACTGTTAAGACGATCCTTAAGTACTTAAGAAGAACTAAGGATACGTTCCTAATATATGGAGAAGGGTACATGGTGATACGTGGGTATACGGATGCCAGCTCCAGACAGACAAGGATGATTCCATTTCTTTGTCTGGGTATGTATTCACCTGGAATGGAGGCGCAATAAGTTGGAAAGGTTCCAAGCTTGACACTATAGCGGATTCTGCCACTAAGGCAGAATACGTTGCAGCTTTGGAAGCAGCAAAGGAAGCGGTTTGGATCAAGTAGTTCATCTATGAACTTGATGTGGTCTCATCAATGATCCAAACATGTGCTTCGCCGCTATCATCTTATCAGAGAGATCATAAGTAGGAATGAAATACAAATCGAGAAAATTCCCACTGAAAGGAACTTAGCGGATCCTTTGACTAAAGCATTACCTCAAAGTAAGTTTGAGGGTCATGTTAGTGTAGGGATGTATACTGAAAAGTCTATTTTTTATATGAACATCTTTATTTTGAAATAAGAATCACATGATCATTGTTTGCATATTTTTATGGTTATGCAATATTGTCTAATACCTTACATTGTAGATAACATGGTGTGTGGTGTCACACGGGAGATCATGTTATCGGCTCCTTGTAAAGTATAAGTAAAGGCTCACAACCGAGATGGCTTTGGACAAACCATCGGAATGGTTGTAGTGTGATTTGGTATTGGTTTGTCTTGACCATAGAATCACACTAGTGCACTTTGTGTGTATTGAGCAGGACCGACACAGAGGTGATTCGATTTATTGCTGACTACATAATCGAATCGGACCTCAGATATTATTTAGTACATGCTCTTAATCCCGATATAATAACGGGCACATATACTTGGTACTCATCTCTTTGATTTACCAATGGGCGAGATTTATAGATTAAATCGATAGACTCGGTAAGTTGGGAGATGATATTATTTATATGGTGTGCCGTTGATTATAGGAGGAAACCGTGTCCTATATATTAGGATGATGATGTCCCCTTGAGGAGCTCATAAGGTTCATCATGTAAACCCTGCAGGTGGACTAGGTCCGGCATGATGAAAAGGTTGAGTGGTACTACTCATGGAGTTAGATGTCGATTAATTAATGGTCAGTAAATTAATTAATTGACGGACATTCGAGATCTTAAACACGGGGAGAAAATATACAAATAATATATGGAGCCCATATTATCATATGGGGGTTGGTGAGGTAGATCAATGATGGACCTTTAGTGGATTGGACCATCATTAGTGGATCGGACTTTATGTGGGCTTGATCCATGGGTGACCAAGACCCAACTCCTCCTCATGGTCCCTAATGTAGCCCATTAACACCTCAAGATGCTTAGATCCAATGGATAGAAACAAAACACTAAGATCCATTGGTAGAGATTAAATCTCTAATATCCGACGGTTGAGATTAAATCTCTAGATCCGACGGTTGAGATTAAATCCCTAGAACCAATGGAGGAGATTAATTCATGGCTTATCCCCAAACTCTATAAAATGTGGCATGGGGTTGGCGTGAAGATCATCATAGAGAGGGAGCAAGGCTTGGGCGGCAAGAATAGGGCAATCCTAGTTGAGATAGGATTGGAATTAGGGTTAGGGTTTTGAGGCTAGGGTGGCACCAAATAAGGAAGGTTCTTTCTCTCTTCTTCTTCCTCTTTGTGCCAACGTCAAGCAGCTTCTCCCAGCCTTTTTCCAGCCTTGGCCGACGCCCAAAGCCTCCTTCTTCTTCTCCTTAGGTGGTGGAAACAAGATATAGGGTTTCCCTAGGTATCTTGGTTGCTTCCCACCACCATCTCCTTCATTTACTTGGTCGGCGGCAAGGAAGGGATTGATTCCTTGTTGGTTGAGTTTTGGAAGGAGAAAAACATTGTTTCTCTTCTTCCTCTTGCTTGGGAAAGCAAGGAAGGAAGTTTTGCGATCTAGGAGCTTCGACTTTTGGTGGATCGTCGCCCACACGACGTCCAAAAGGAGGAGGGTCATACATTAGAAGACCAAGAGGTATAACTATTCTTCTATCTCTTTTATTCATTGCTTGTGTTTGTTTTTCAAAATATAAGCATGTTATATTTCTGTAAATAGGCTAAATAATACTTGGATCCCGAGTACAAACACAAAAACCGGCGATCCGGACATCGCCATTCATGCGGCTACTCGTAGGATAGAGGATGGTCGCGAACAACTAGTTTGTTCAAGTGACCTCTCTAAATGAATAGCACGACGATGACTTGGTTGCTTTGGTAATCCCTTTTGTCTAAGATTAAATTTTTAATCCGGGACATCAAAGGGATCACCATGGTCAAGCAACCGAGGTGAAGGGAAGTTTCTCACGATCAACCCCAACAATTGGTATCGAGCTTTCCGGCAAACCTTCATTTATGCACGAGCCAAGGTTTCCGGTTTTGTGTGTTTAGGATCTGCTAATTTTATGCACTTTTTCATATATTATATGTGCGGATAATAGTAGGATATGTAGTTTAACTCTTGGTTGCTGCATAAGATCCTACTATTATGGCCATGTGTGTATGTGATTGTATGTGTGTAAATATTTATTTTGTTGAATCTGGTTGATTTAGGCTAGTATTTAGTTTTTGTAAATTAAATACGGCATTGTTTAGCCACTCTTTATTTTATTTTACTTTCGATCTAGATTTCATGTACACTTCGTGGAGTATAGGATCGATGGATGTAAATTAAAATAGGTTTTAGTCTCGCTCGGATCTCCGGAGGGCTTGTACATGGCGAGGAGGAGCGACGAGATGGCGATGCGACGGAGCCATATTGAAGACAAAGGCCATAATAGTTGGAAAATAATTTATTTTTCATATTTATTGCTTTTGTTTGATATGCATGTCGAGGCTAGGAAAATTCTCATTTTTAATTTACTAAGTGGGAGAGGGATATTTTAAAATTCGGCCTCCATTACAATTTGAACAAGTGATGCAACAAACTCATGTTGGCTCTGAGTGCCTTCCTCCCCATCGGATGAGTTTGTTTATGATCACTAGGTCAAATATGGTTATAGGAAATTATCTAGGAGCATGTGTACTTCCACGTAAGGCACATAATCCAGATAATTCCTTAGTATCGTGTAATGGTGCACACTTAGATGCAAATTAAAAGTATCCTCCCATCGAGTCACTGCTTTATTTTTAGGGCCAAAGAGGAACCAACTATTAATTTTATTTGTAAAAATTTATGGTTGTCAAGATTATAAAATTAATGGTTATAAACTCCTCTTACAAATGTAGAATTCAGATATCGCCCACACTATCGTGGCATGCGATATTCTCGTGGATTAAGGTGTTGGTTGATATCAAAATTTTATTGTTTGAGGAATCAATAATTTTTGAAATCTAATGTTTTGATTTATGTGATTCTTAGGTTTTCTTCAAAATGACTTTCAACCCACTTTGCCGTGATAACGAAAGAGAACAAACTTACTGGACCCAACTATGTAGATTGGAAGAGGAATCTAGATATTGTCTTGATCACGAGGAATACAAATATGTACTCTCAAGAGTGCCTCCCAAGCCTACAGAGATAATTCGGGAAAAGGAGAGAGAGAGCTATAGGAAGTGGAACAAGGCCGATGAGATGGCACGGTGTTACATTTTGGCATCTATGTCAAATGTACTCCAACATCATCAAGCCATGCCCATCGCTATGATATGATGCTCAATCTCAACACCAGAATCGGGCTGCGAGGCAAGAGGCCATGAGAAACTTGATGACGACCACCATGATCGAGGGAACACCCGTGAGGGATCATGTTCTCAAGATGATGGCTCATTTGAATGAGCTGGAGGTCCTAGGAGCTGAGATCGATGGGGAAACCCAAGTCGATATCATACTCCAGTCTCTACCTAGGAGTTTTGAGCCCGCCTCAACTACAACATGAACAAGAGGTTGTATTCATGCGGAACTTCCACGTAACTCCAAAGGCAGAAGGACTATTTCGTCAGAGCGCTCAGGCGCATGCCGTGGTGACCCAGAAGGTTTCTACTTCTAAGCCGAAAGGCAAGAAGAAGAAGAAACAAACCGGGGCAAAGGCGGTGGGAGGTACTCAGGGAGGAGTGAAGAAGCCGAAAGGCAAGTGCTTCACTTGTAAGCAGACTGGACACTGGAAGAAGGACTGCCCCAACCGCAAGAACAAAGGTATATCTTTTGGACTAGTCGCTGAAACATGTTTAGCTGTTATCTACCGCACTGGTGTGTAGATACGGAGCCATCGATCATGTCCGCAATACTTTGCAGGGGTTTGAAACCCACGACTAGTCAAGGGGAGATTACTGTTGGGCGATGCCACAAAGGTGGCGCATTGCAAGATGGGAGACGCTCATTTATCTTTTGAGAAAATAAACTTTGGTTCTTAAGAATTGCCTTTATGTATTTATTTAGAAAGAATTTAATTTCAGTTTCTAAATTGTTTATGGATGGATATTCTATTTCTTTTAATGACAGAGTTGTTATAAGAAGGAATAGGACATTATCCTCGTACATTGATAGGAAATTTGTACACACTTGAACCAAAACCTCCCACGATGCAAATTGAAGTTAAATAAGAGAAAAGAACCTTCGAAGATGAACCAAACATATCTTTGGCATCTTAGGCTTGGTCACATTAACCTAAGCAGGATTCAAAGGTTGATAGCTGATGGACCTTTGGGCTCATTAGTGGTGGAGGATCTCCCAACCTGTGAATCTTGCTTGGAGGGTAAGATGACCAAGAGGCCTTTAAGGCCAAGGGTATAGAGCCAAAGATGTGTTAGAATTGGTTCATTCTGATTTGTGTGGTCCTATGTCTATCCAGGCTAGAGGTGGTTTTGAATATTTCGTCTCTTTTATAGACGATTATTCAAGATATGGATGCATTTACTTGATGCACCGCAAGTCTGAATGCTTTGACAGGTTCAAAGAATTCAAGGCTGATGTGGAGAACCGTCAAGGTAAAAGTATCAAGACCCTACGATCTGATCGTGGTGGTGAATACCTCTTGGGATAGTTTAGGAATTACTTATCGAGGTCGATTCAATCCCAATTGTTCGCACCGCACACCCACAGAATGGGTGTAGCAGAGCGAAGGAATAGGACTCTTATGGAGATGGTTAGATCAATGATGAGTTATTCGACTTGCCGATTCGCTCGGGATATGCTCTAGATACGGTATACATTCAACTTGGTTCCATCTAAATCGCCTTCTACTCCCAGAATTGTGGATCGGGCGAAAGCCTAGTCTAGACATATTCAGATATGGGGAGTCCAAAGACTTTGAAAGATGCCGTAAGTTGGAACCTCGCATTGTGCATGTTTGTTGGCTACCCTAAGGAACGAAGGGTGGTTTGTTCTATAGTCCTAGAGATCGAGAGGTGATCGTAGTACGAATGCCGATTTCTAGAGGAGGACTATGTGATGAACCACAAGCCCAAGAGTAAAATTGTTTTGGAGGAGTTAAAAGGGGAAGTCACTTCTTTAGTACCACCAGTACAAGAGGATATACCACATGTCACTGCACCGTGTGTCACAGAGGATACACAGGTAATACCTCGTCGTAGTAGGAGGGTTGTGAGACAGCCTGATAGAATTATGTTCTTGGGAGAATCTTCTGATTTGGTCCCTGGCAAACATGAACCTGATCCCTGGACATATGACGAGGCAATCCAAGATAAAGATGCAGTATCTTGGCAAAGTGCAATGAATGCTGAGATTGAATCTATGGATTCAAATCAGGTCTGGAAGCTAGTAGAACCACCCGATGGTGTAAAAACCATTGGATGCAAGTGGATCTACAAAAGAAAGAGAGGAATAGATGGGAAGGTTGAGACCTTCAAAGCGAGGCTTGTTGCGAAGGGGTATACTCAGAAAGAGGGTATCGATTATGAGGAGACCTTTCACGGTAGCTGCTTAAATCTATCCGATTCTCTTATGCATAGCAGCTCATATGGATTATGAGGTGTGGCAGATGGATGTCAAGACAGCTTTCCTTAATGGAAGTCTTGAGGAAAACATCTACATGAAGCAACCAGAGGGATTCATTGCTAAGGGAAAAGAGCATCTTGTATGTAAGCTTAATCGGTCCATTTATGGATTGAAACAAGCTTCGAGGTCTTGGAACATTCGGTTTGATGAGGTGATCCAGTCTTATGGATTTATTCAAAGTCCGGATGAGTCTTGTGTATACAAGAGATGTGACGGAAACGTAGTGGTATTTCTTGTACTGTACGTAGATGACATTTTGTTGATTGGCAACAATATCAAGGTGTTATCGGACGTAAGGGTATGGTTGTCCAAACAGTTTGATATGAAGGACTTGGGAGAAGTGGGACACATCCTTGGGATCAAGGTTATAAGGGATCGCAAGAAAAGGATGTTGTGCTTATCCCAAGCTTCATACATAGACACGATTATGGAGCGTTTTAGCATACAGAACTCCAAGAAGGGTTTTCTACCTTCGTGCATGGAGTACCTCTATCTAAGGAGATGTGTCCTAGATCATCCGAGGAGATAGAGGAGATGAAGGCGGTTCCTTATGCTTCGCAGAGGGAAGCCTCATGTATGCGATGCTCCATGACGAGACCGATATCTGCTTTGTGTGGCATGGTCATGGCCAGACATCGAGAGTAATCCAGATGTGGGACATTGGACTGCGGTAAAGCATATATTGAAGTACCTGAGAAGGACTAGGAATTATATGCTGGTTTACCGGGCAGACCAATTACTCCCTGTGGGTTACACGGATTTCGACATCCAATCTGATAGGGATAACAGTAAGTCTACCTCATTTTTTGTGTTTACTTTGGGAGGTGGAGCCATTGTATGGAGGAGTGTCAAGCAAAAGTGCGTGGCAGACTCCACCATGGAAGCTGAGTATGTGGCGGCCTCTGAGGCGGCCAAAGAAGCTGTATGGCTCAGGAACTTTCTGATGGACTTGGATGTGATTCCTGGTTTGCCCAGAACTATCACGATTTATTGTGATAATAGTGGTGCAGTTGCAAACTCGAAGGAACCACGAGCCCATAAGGCTAGTAAACACATAGAGCGCAAGTACCACCTGATACGAGAAATCGTAAAGCGAGGAGAAGTTGCTGTGGCCAAGATTGCATCGGAGGATAACCTGGCAGATCCTTTCACTAAGGGCCTTCCGGCGAGAGCTTTTGATAGGCATGTGGAGGGAATGGGGATCAGATATATGACACTTTGAGGACAAAGATAGTCTTTAGTATAAGTGGGAGATTGTAGGGATGTATACTTAAAAGTCTATTTTTTGTATGAACATCTTTATTTTGAAATAAGAATCACATGATCATTGTTTGCATATTTTTATGGTTATGCAATATTGTCTAATACCTTACATTGTAGATAACATGGTGTGTGGTGTCACACGGGAGATCATGTTATCGGCTCCTTGTAAAGTATAAGTAAAGGATCACAACCGAGATGGCTTTGGACAAACCATCGGAATGGTTGTAGTGTGATTTGGTATTGGTTTGTCTTGACCATAGAATCACACTAGTGCACTTTGTGTGTATTGAGCAGATCGACTTAGAGGTGATTCGATTTATTGCTGACTACATAATCGAATCGGACCTCAGATATTATTTAGTACATGCTCTTAATCCCGATATAATAACGGGCACATATACTTGGTACTCATCTCTTTGATTTACCAATGGGCGAGATTTATAGATTAAATCGATAGACTTGGTAAGTTGGGAGATGATATTATTTATATGGTGTGCCGTTGATTATAGGAGGAAACCGTGTCCTATATATTAGGATGATGATGTCCCCTTGAGGAGCTCATAAGGTTCATCATGTAAACCCTGCAGGTGGACTTGGTCCGGCATGATGAAAAGGTTGAGTGGTACTACTCATGGAGTTAGATGTCGATTAATTAATGGTCAATAAATTAATTAATTGACGGACATTCGAGATCTTAAACACGGGGAGAAAATATACAAATAATATATGGAGCCCATATTATCATATGGGGGTTGGTGAGGTAGATCAATGATGGACCTTTAGTGGATTGGACCATCATTAGTGGATCGGACTTTATGTGGGCTTGATCCATGGGTGACCAAGACCCAACTCCTCCTCATGGTCCCTAATGTAGCCCATTAACACCTCAAGATGCTTAGATCCAATGGATAGAAACAAAACACTAAGATCCATTGGTAGAGATTAAATCTCTAATATCCGACGGTTGAGATTAAATCTCTAGATCCGACGGTTGAGATTAAATCCCTAGAACCAATGGAGGAGATTAATTCATGGCTTATCCCCAAACTCTATAAAATGTGGCATGGGGTTGGCGTGAAGATCATCATAGAGAGGGAGCAAGGCTTGGGCGGCAAGAATAGGGCAATCCTAGTTGAGATAGGATTGGAATTAGGGTTATGGTTTTGAGGCTAGGGTGGCACCAAATAAGGAAGGTTCTTTCTCTCTTCTTCTTCCTCTTTGTGCCAACGTCCAGCAGCTTCTCCCAGCCTTTTTCCAGCCTTGGCCGATGCCCAAAGCCTCCTTCTTCTTCTCCTTAGGTGGTGGAAACAAGATATAGGGTTTCCCTAGGTATCTTGGTTGCTTCCCACCACCATCTCCTTCATTTACTTGGCCGGCGGCAAGGAAGGGATTGATTCCTTGTTGGTTGAGTTTTGGAAGGAGAAAAACATTGTTTCTCTTCTTCCTCTTGCTTGGGAAAGCAAGGAAGGAAGTTTTGCGATCTAGGAGCTTCGACTTTTGGTGGATCGTCGCCCACACGACGTCCAAAAGGAGGAGGTCATACATTAGAAGACCAAGAGGTATAACTATTCTTCTATCTCTTTATTCATTGCTTGTGTTTGTTTTTCAAAATATAAGCATGTTATATTTCTGTAAATAGGCTAAATAATACTTGATCCCGAGTACAAACACAAAAACCGCGATCCGGACATCGTTTCATTCCGCTGCTACTCAGTAGGATAGAGGATGGTCGCTGAACAACTAGTTTGTTCAAGTGACCTCTCTAAATGAATAGCATGACGATGACTTGGTTGCTTTGGGAATCCCTTTTGTCTAAGATTAAATTTTTAATCCGGGACATCAAAGGGATCACCATGGTCAAGCAACCGAGGTGAAGGGGAAGCGAAGTTTCCCCTAACGGATCAACCCCAACATCAATTGGTATCAGAGCCAAGGTTTGCGGTTTTGTGTGTTTAGGATTCGGTTAATTTTATGCACTTTTTCATATATTATATGTGCCGGATAATATTAGGATATGCGTAGTTTAACTCTTTGGTTGCAGGCATAAGATCCGACTATTATGTCCGTGTGTGTATGTGATTGTATGTGTGTAAATATTTATTTTGTTGAATCCTCAGGGTTGATGAGGCTAGTATTTAGTTTTTTTGTAAATTAAATACGGCATTGTTTAGCCGCTCTTTATTTTATTTTACTTTCGATCTAGATTCATGTACACTCCCTCGTGGAGTATAGGATCGATGGATGTAAATTAAAATAGGTTTTAGTCTCGATCTCGGAGGGCTTGTACATGGCGTAGGAGGAGCGGACGAGATGGCGATGCGACGGGAGCCATATTGAAGACAAAGGCCATAATAGTTGGAAAATAATTTATTTTTCATATTTATTGCTTTTTGTTTGATATGCATGTCGTAGGAAAATTCCTCATTTTTAATTTACTAAGTGGGAGAGGGATATTTTAATTAATTCCCGCGGCCTCCATTACAATTTGACGTGTGATGCAACAAACTTGCGTGTTGGCTCTGAGTGCCTTCCTCCCTGCGGATGAGTTTGTTTGCGGATCACTAGGTCAAATAATGGTTATAGGAAATTATCTAGGAGCATGTGTACTTTCACAGCGGTAAGGCACATAATCCGAAATAATTCCCTTAGTATCGTGTAATGGTGCACACTTAGATGCAAATTAAAAGTATCCTCCCCATCGGAGTCACTGCTTTTATTTGTAGGGCCAAAGAGGAACCAACTATTAATTTTATTTGTCGAAAAGTAAGGTTGACAAGATAATAAAATTAATGGGTAAAACCTCCTCTTACAAATGTAGAATTCGTATACGTCCACACTGTGTGGCATGCAATATTCTCGGTGTTTTGAGGTGTTGGTTGATATCAAAATTTTATTGTTTGAGGAATCAATAATTTTTTGAAATCTAATGTTTTGATTTATGTGATTCTTAGGTTTTCTTTCAAAATGACTTTCAACCCACTTGCTGTGATACTGAAAGAGAACAAACTTACTGGACCCAACTATGTAGATTGGAAGAGGAATCTAGATATTGTCTTGACTGCTGAGGAATACAAATATGTACTCCTCGAAGAGTGCCCTCCCAAGCCTACAGATAATTCTGGGGAAAAGGAGAGAGAGAGCTATAGGAAGTGGAACAAGGCCGATGAGATGGCACGGTGTTACATTTTGGCATCTATATCAAATGTACTCCAACATCGATCAAGCCATGCCCATCGCCTATGATATGATGATGCTCAATCTCAAGGAGCTTTTGGACACGAGATCCGGGTCGAGGCAAGAGGCCATGAGAAACTTGATGACGACCACCATGATCGAGGGAACACCCGTGAGGGATCATGTTCTCAAGATGATGGCTCATTTGAATGAGCTGGAGGTCCTAGGAGCTGAGATCGATGGGGAAACCTAGGTCGATATCATACTCGATCCGCCTAGGAGTTTTGAGCAGCCACCAACTACAACATGAACAAGAGGTTGTATTCATTGGCGGAACTTCCGATGAACTCCAGCAGAGGACTATTTCGAGAGTGCTCAGTGCATGCCGTGATGACCGAAGGTTTCGCTTCTGGCGAAAGGCAAGAAGAAGAAGAAACAAACCGGGCAAAGGTGGGAGGTACTCGTGGAGGAGTGAAGAAGCCGAAAAGGCAAGTGCTTCACTTGTGGGATCGACTGGAAGAAGGATCGCCCAACCGCAAGAACAAAGGTATATCTTTTGGACTAGTCGTTGAAACATGTTTAGCGGTGTTATCTCACCGCACTGTGTGTGTAGATACGGAGCCACGATCATGTCTGCAATACTTTGTGGGTTTCAGTGAAACCGACGACTAGTCAAGGAGATTACTGTGTACTTGGGCGATGCCACAAAGGTGGCTACATTGCATGGGAGACGTTCATTTATCTTTTGAGAAAATAAACTTTTGGTTCTTAAGAATTGCCTTTATGTACCCTTATTTAGAAAGAATTTAATTTCTTTCTAAATTGTTTATGGATGGATATTCTATTTCTTTTAATGATGAGTTGTTATAAGAAGGAATAGGGACATTATCTGTTCAGGTACATTGATAGGAAATTTGTACACACTTGAACCAAAACCTCCCACGATGCAAATTGAAGTTAATAACTCATCTTCTAAATCCAATAAGAGAAAAGAACCTTCGAAGATGAACCAAACATATCTTTGGCATCTTAGGCTTGGTCACATTAACCTAAGCAGGATTCAAAGGTTGATAGCTGATGGACCTTTGGGCTCATTAGTGGTGGAGGATCTCCCAACCTGTGAATCTTGCTTGGAGGGTAAGATGACCAAGAGGCCTTTCAAGGCCAAGGGGTATAGAGCCAAAGATGTGTTAGAATTGGTTCATTCTGATTTGTGTGGTCCTATGTCTATCCAGGCTAGAGGTGGTTTTGAATATTTCGTCTCTTTTATAGACGATTATTCAAGATATGGATGCATTTACTTGATGCACCGCAAGTCCGAATGCTTTGACAGGTTCAAAGAATTCAAGGCTGATGTGGAGAACCATCAAGGTAAAAGTATCAAGACCCTACGATCTGATCGTGGTGGTGAATACCTCTTGGGATAGTTTAGGAATTACTTATCAGAGGCTGGGATTCAATCCCAATTGTCTGCACCTGGCACACCCCAGCAGAATGGTGTAGCAGAGCGAAGGAATAGGACTCTTATGGAGATGGTTAGATCAATGATGAGTTAGCCGATATGCTGGGGATATGCTCTAGATACGGCGGTATACATTCTGAACTTGGTTCCATCTAAATCAGTGCCTTCTACTCCCGTAGAATTGTGGATTGGGCGAAAGCCTAGTCTGAGACATATTCGGATATGGGGGAGTCCAGCACATGTGCTGAAGGCAGATGCTGGTAAGTTGGAACCTCGTACAGAAGTGTGCATGTTTGTTGGCTACCCTAAGGGAACGAAGGGTGGTTTGTTCTATAGTCCTAGAGATCAGAAGGTGATCGTGAGTACGAATGCCAGATTTCTAGAGGAGGACTATGTGATGAACCACAAGCCCACGAGTAAAATTGTTCTGGAGGAGTTAAAAGGGGAAGTCACTTCTTTAGTACCACCGGTACAAGAGGATATACCACATGTCACTGCACCACGTGTCACAGAGGATACACAGGTGATACCTCGTCGTAGTGGGAGGGTTGTGAGACAGCCTGATAGATTCATGTTCTTGGGAGAATCTTCTGATTTGGTCCCTGACGAACATGAACCTGATCCCTGGACATATGATGAGGCAATCCAAGATAAAGATGCAGTATCTTGGCAGAGTGCAATGAATGCTGAGATTGAATCTATGGATTCAAATCAGGTCTGGAAGCTAGTAGAACCACCCGATGGTGTAAAAACCATTGGATGCAAGTGGATCTACAAAAGAAAGAGAGGAATAGATGGGAAGGTTGAGACCTTCAAAGCGAGGCTTGTTGCGAAGGGGTATACTCAGAAAGAGGGTATCGATTATGAGGAGACCTTTTCACGTAATAGCCATGCTTAAATCTATCCGGATTCTCTTATGCATAGCAGCTCATATGGATTATGAGGTGTGGCAGATGGATGTCAAGACAGCTTTCCTTAATGGAAGTCTTGAGGAAAACATCTACATGAAGCAACCAGAGGGATTCATTGCTAAGGGAAAAGAGCATCTTGTATGTAAGCTTAATCGGTCCATTTATGGATTGAAACAAGCTTCGAGGTCTTGGAACATTCGGTTTGATGAGGTGATCCAGTCTTATGGATTTATTCAAAGTCCGGATGAGTCTTGTGTATACAAGAGATGTGACGGAAACGTAGTGGTATTTCTTGTACTATACGTAGATGACATTTTGTTGATTGGCAACAATATCAAGGTGTTTTCGGACGTAAGGGTATGGTTGTCCAAACAGTTTGATATGAAGGACTTGGGAGAAGTGGGACACATCCTTGGGATCAAGGTTATAAGGGATCGCAAGAAAAGGATGTTGTGCTTATCCCAAGCTTCATACATAGACACGATTAAGGAGCGTTTTAGCATGCAGAACTCCAAGAAGGGTTTTCTACCTTTCAGGCATGGAGTACCTCTATCTAAGGAGATGTGTCCTAGATCATCTGAGGAGATAGAGGAGATGAAGGCGGTTCCTTATGCTTCGGCAGTAGGAAGCCTCATGTATGCGATGCTCTGTACGAGACCAGATATCTGCTTTTCGGGGCATGGTCAGCAGATATCAGAGTAATCCAGGACAGGGACATTGGACTGCGGTAAAGCATATATTGAAGTACCTGAGAAGGACTAGGGATTATATGCTGGTTTACCGGGCAGACCAATTACTCCCTGTGGGTTACATGGATTCCGACTTCCAATCTGATAGGGATAACAGTAAGTCTACCTCAGGTTTTGTGTTTACTTTGGGAGGTGGAGCCATTGTATGGAGGAGTGTCAAGCAAAAGTGCGTGGCAGACTCCACCATGGAAGCTGAGTATGTGGCGGCCTCTGAGGCGGCCAAAGAAGCTGTATGGCTCAGGAACTTTCTGATGGACTTGGATGTGATTCCTGGTTTGCCCAGAACTATCACGATTTATTGTGATAATAGTGGTGCAGTTGCAAACTCGAAGGAACCACGAGCCCATAAGGCTAGTAAACACATAGAGCGCAAGTACCACCTGATACGAGAAATCGTAAAGCGAGGAGAAGTTGCTGTGGCCAAGATTGCATCGGAGGATAACTGGCGATCCTTTCACTAAGGCCCTTCTAGCGAGAGCTTTGATAGGCATGTGGAGGGAATGGGGATCAGATGTATGACACTTTGATGACAGCATAGTCTTTTAGTATAAGTGGGAGATTGTAGGGATGTATACTTAAAAGTCTATTTTTTGTATGAACATCTTTATTTTGAAATAAGAATCACATGATCATTGTTTGCATATTTTTATGGTTATGCAATATTGTCTAATACCTTACATTGCAGATAACATGGTGTGTGGTGTCACACGGGAGATCATGTTATCGGCTCCTTGTAAAGTATAAGTAAAGGATCACAACCGAGATGGCTTTGGACAAACCATCGGAATGGTTGTAGTGTGATTTGGTATTGGTTTGTCTTGACCATAGAATCACACTAGTGCACTTTGTGTGTATTGAGCAGGACTGACACAGAGGTGATTCGATTTATTGCTGACTACATAATCGAATCGGACCTCAGATATTATTTAGTACATGCTCTTAATCCCGATATAATAACGGGCACATATACTTGGTACTCATCTCTTTGATTTACCAATGGGCGAGATTTATAGATTAAATCGATAGACTCGGTAAGTTGGGAGATGATCTTATTTATATGGTGTGCCGTTGATTATAGGAGGAAACCGTGTCCTATATCTTAGGATGATGATGTCCCCTTGAGGAGCTCATAAGGTTCATCATGTAAACCCTGCAGGTGGACTTGGTCCGGCATGATGAAAAGGTTGAGTGGTACTACTCATGGAGTTAGATGTCGATTAATTAATGGTCAGTAAATTAATTAATTGACGGACATTCGAGATCTTAAACACGGGGAGAAAATGTACAAATAATATATGGAGCCCATATTATCATATGGGGGTTGGTGAGGTAGATCAATGATGGACCTTTAGTGGATTGGACCATCATTAGTGGATCGGACTTTATGTGGGCTTGATCCATGGGTGACCAAGACCCAACTCCTCCTCATGGTCCTTAATGTAGCCCATTAACACCTCAAGATGCTTAGATCCAATGGATAGAAACAAAACACTAAGATCCATTGGTAGAGATTAAATCTCTAATATCCGACGGTTGAGATTAAATCTCTAGATCCGACGGTTGAGATTAAATCCCTAGAACCAATGGAGGAGATTAATTCATGGCTTATCCCCAAACTCTATAAAATGTGGCATGGGGTTGGCGTGAAGATCATCATAGAGAGGGAGCAAGGCTTGGGCAAGAATAGGGCAATCCTAGTTGAGATAGGATTGGAATTAGGGTTAGGGTTTTGAGGCTAGGGTGGCACCAAATAAGGAAGGTTCTTTCTCTCTTCTTCTTCCTCTTTGTGCCAACGTCCAGCAGCTTCTCCCAGCCTTTTTCCAGCCTTGGCCGATGCCCAAAGCCTCCTTCTTCTTCTCCTTAGGTGGTGGAAACAAGATATAGGGTTTCCCTAGGTATCTTGGTTGCTTCCCACCACCATCTCCTTCATTTACTTGGCGGGCAAGGAAGGGATTGATTCCTTGTTGGTTGAGTTTTGGAAGGAGAAAACATTGTTTCTCTTCCTCTTGCTTGGGAAAGCAAGGAAGGAAGTTTTGCGATCTAGGAGCTTCGACTTTTGGTGGATCGTCGCCCACACGACGTCCAAAAGGAGGAGGGTCATACATTAGAAGACCAAGAGGTATAACTATTCTTCTATCTCTTTTATTCATTGCTTGTGTTTGTTTTTCAAAATATAAGCATGTTATATTTCTGTAAATAGGCTAAATAATACTTGGATCCCGAGTACAAACACAAAAACCGACGATCCGGACATCGTCTATTCCGCGGCTACTCGTAGGATAGAGGATGGTCGCCGAACAACTAGTTTGTTCAAGTGACCTCTCTAAATGAATAGCACGACGATGACTTGGTTGCTTTGGGAATCCCTTTTGTCTAAGATTAAATTTTTAATCCGGGGACATCAAAGGGATCACCATGGTCAAGCAACCGAGGTGAAGGGGAAGCGAAGTTTCCCCTCACGGATCAACCCCAACAATTGGTATCAGAGCTTCCGGGCAAAACCTTTCAATTGGTATCAGAGCCAAGGATTCCGGTTTTGTGTGTTTAGGATTCGGTTAATTTTATGCACTTTTTCATATATTATATGTGCCGGATAATAGTAGGATATGCGTAGTTTAACTCTTTGGTTGCAGGCATAAGATCCGACTATTATGGCCGTGTGTGTGTATGTGATTGTATGTGTGTAAATATTTATTTTGTTGAATCCTCGGGGTTGACGAGGCTAGTATTTAGTTTTTTTGTAAATTAAATACGGCATTGTTTAGCCGCTCTTTATTTTATTTTACTTTCGATCTAGATTCATGTACACTCCCTCGTGGAGTATAGGATCGATGGATGTAAATTAAAATAGGTTTTAGTCTCGGCTCGGATCTCGGGAGGGCTTGTACATGGCGTAGGAGGAGCGAGACGGCGATGCGATGGGAGCCATATTGAAGACAAAGGCCATAATAGTTGGAAAATAATTTATTTTTCATATTTATTGCTTTTTGTTTGATATGCATGTCGAGGGAAAATTCCTCATTTTTAATTTACTAAGTGGGAGAGGGATATTTTAATTAATTCCCGGCCTCCATTACAATTTGACGTGTGATGCAACAAACTTGCGTGTTGGCTCTGAGTGCCTTTCTCCTCGGATGAGTTTGTTTGCGGATCACTAGGTCAAATAATGGTTATAGGAAATTATCTAGGAGCATGTGTACTTCCACACGTAAGGCACATAATCCAAATAATTCCCTTAGTATCGTGTAATGGTGCACACTTAGATGCAAATTAAAAGTATCCTCCCCATCTGAGTCCTGCTTTTATTTGTAGGGCCAAAGAGGAACCAACTATTAATTTTATTTGTCGTAAGGTTGACAAGATAATAAAATTAATGGGTAAAACCTCCTCTTACAAATGTAGAATTCGTATCGTCCACCTTTGCGTGGCATGCGATATTCTCGGTGGATTGAGGTGTTGGTTGATATCAAAATTTTATTGTTTGAGGAATCAATAATTTTTTGAAATCTAATGTTTTGATTTATGTGATTCTTAGGTTTTCTTTCAAAATGACTTTCAACCCACTTGCTGTGATACTGAAAGAGAACAAACTTACTGGACCCAACTATGTAGATTGGAAGAGGAATCTAGATATTGTCTTGATCACGAGGAATACAAATATGTACTCTCGAAGAGTGCCCTCCCAAGCCTACAGATAATTGGGAAAAGGAGAGAGAGAGCTATAGGAAGTGGAACAAGGCCGATGAGATGGCACGGTGTTACATTTTGGCATCTATATCAAATGTACTCCAACATCAGCATCAAGCCATGCCCACTGCCTATGATATGATGCTCAATCTCAAGGAGCTTTTCGGACACGAATCGGGTGCAGGCAAGAGGCCATGAGAAACTTGATGGCGACCACCATGATCGAGGAACACCCGTGAGGGATCATGTTCTCAAGATGATGGCTCATTTGAATGAGCCGAGGTCCTAGGAGGTGAGATCGATGGGGAAACCAGTCGATATCATACTCGATCTCTGCCTAGGAGTTTTGGCGATTTCGCCTCAACTACAACATGAACAAGAGGTTGTATTCAAACTTCCGTGAACTCCAGCAGAGGACTATTTCGTCGAGTGCTCAGTGCATGCCGTGATGACCCGAGAAGGTTTCGCTGCCGAAAGGCAAGAAGAAGAAGAAGAAACAAACCGGGCAAAGGCGGTGGGAGGTACTCGGGAGGAGTGAAGAAGCCGAAGGCAAGTGCTTCACTTATGTAAGGACTTGGAAGAAGGACTGCCCCAACCGCAAGAACAAAGGTATATCTTTTGGACTAGTCGTTGAAACATGTTTAGCGGTGTTATCTACCGGCACCTGGTGTGTAGATACGGGAGCCACTGATCATGTCTGCAATACTTTGCAGGGGTTCCAGGAAACCAGACGACTGGCTGAAGGGGAGATTACCGTGTACTTGGGCGATGCCACAAAGGTGGCGGCTGTTGCAGTGGGAGACGTTCATTTATCTTTTGAGAAAAATAAACTTTTGGTTCTTAAGAATTGCCTTTATGTACCCTTATTTAGAAAGAATTTAATTTCAGTTTCTAAATTGTTTATGGATGGATATTCTATTTCTTTTAATGACAGAGTTGTTATAAGAAGGAATAGGGACATTATCTGTTCGGGTACATTGATAGGAAATTTGTACACACTTGAACCAAAACCTCCCACGATGCAAATTGAAGTTAATAACTCATCTTCTAAATCCAATAAGAGAAAAGAACCTTCGAAGATGAACCAAACATATCTTTGGCATCTTAGGCTTGGTCACATTAACCTAAGCAGGATTCAAAGGTTGATAGCTGATGGACCTTTGGGCTCATTAGTGGTGGAGGATCTCCCAACCTGTGAATCTTGCTTGGAGGGTAAGATGACCAAGAGGCCTTTCAAGGCCAAGGGGTATAGAGCCAAAGATGTGTTAGAATTGGTTCATTCTGATTTGTGTGGTCCTATGTCTATCCAGGCTAGAGGTGGTTTTGAATATTTCGTCTCTTTTATAGACGATTATTCAAGATATGGATGCATTTACTTGATGCACCGCAAGTCCGAATGCTTTGACAGGTTCAAAGAATTCAAGGCTGATGTGGAGAACCATCAAGGTAAAAGTATCAAGACCCTACGATCTGATCGTGGTGGTGAATACCTCTTGGGATAGTTTAGGAATTACTTATCAGAGGCTGGGATTCAATCCCAATTGTCTGCACCTGGCACACCCCAGCAGAATGGTGTAGCAGAGCGAAGGAATAGGACTCTTATGGAGATGGTTAGATCAATGATGAGTTATTCTGACTTGATTCGCTCGGGATATGCTCTAGATACTGGTATACATTACGAACTTGGTTCCATCTAAATCGTGCCTTCTACTCCCAGTAGAATTGTGGATGGGCAAAGCCTAGTCCGAGACATATTCAGATATGGGGAGTCCAAAGACATGTGCCGAAGGCGTATCTAAGTTGGAACCTCGTACAGAAGTGTGCATGTTTGTTGGCTACCCTAAGGGAACGAAGGGTGGTTTGTTCTATAGTCCTAGAGATCAGAAGGTGATCGTGAGTACGAATGCCAGATTTCTAGAGGAGGACTATGTGATGAACCACAAGCCCACGAGTAAAATTGTTCGGAGGAGTTAAAGGAAGTCACTTTAGTACCACCGGTACAAGAGGATATACCACATGTCATCGCACCACGTGTCACAGAGGATACACAGTGATACCTCGTCGTAGTGGGAGGGTTGTGAGACTGATAGATTCATGTTCTTGGGAGAATCTTCCGATTTGGTCACACGAACATGAACACGATCCTGGACATATGATGAGGCAATCCAAGATAAAGATGATATCTTGGCAGTGCAATGAATCTTTGAGATTGAATCTATGGATTCAAATCAGGTCTGGAAGCTAGTAGAACCACCCGATGGTGTAAAAACCATTGGATGCAAGTGGATCTACAAAAGAAAGAGAGGAATAGATGGGAAGGTTGAGACCTTCAAAGCGAGGCTTGTTGCGAAGGGGTATACTGTAAAGAGGGTAACGATTATGAGGAGACTTTTTCGCCACTAGCCATGCTTAAATCTATCCGGATTCTCTTATGCATAGCAGCTCATATGGATTATGAGGTGTGGCAGATGGATGTCAAGACAACTTTCCTTAATGGAAGTCTTGAGGAAAACATCTACATGAAGCAACCAGAGGGATTCATTGCTAAGGGAAAAGAGCATCTTGTATGTAAGCTTAATCGGTCCATTTATGGATTGAAACAAGCTTCGAGGTCTTGGAACATTCGGTTTGATGAGGTGATCCAGTCTTATGGATTTATTCAAAGTCCGGATGAGTCTTGTGTATACAAGAGATGTGACGGAAACGTAGTGGTATTTCTTGTACTATACGTAGATGACATTTTGTTGATTGGCAACAATATCAAGGTGTTTTCGGACGTAAGGGTATGGTTGTCCAAACAGTTTGATATGAAGGACTTGGGAGAAGTGGGACACATCCTTGGGATCAAGGTTATAAGGGATCGCAAGAAAAGGATGTTGTGCTTATCCCAAGCTTCATACATAGACACGATTAAGGAGCGTTTTAGCATGCAGAACTCCAAGAAGGGTTTTCTACCTTTCAGGCATGGAGTACCTCTATCTAAGGAGATGTGTCCTAGATCATCTGAGGAGATAGAGGAGATGAAGGCGGTTCCTTATGCTTCGGCAGTAGGAAGCCTCATGTATGCGATGCTCTGTACGAGACCAGATATCTGTTTTGCCGTGGGCATGGTCAGCAGATATCAGAGTAATCCAGGACAGGGACATTGGACTGTGGTAAAGCATATATTGAAGTACCTGAGAAGGACTAGGGATTATATCTTTGGTTTAAAGGCGGACCAATTACTCCTGTGGTTACATGGATTCCGACTTCCAACTGATAGGGATATGATAAGTCTACCTCGGGTTTTGTGTTTACTTTGGGAGGTGGAGCCATTGTATGGAGGAGTGTCAAGCAAAAGTGCGTGGCGGACTCCACCATGGAAGCCGAGTATGTGGCGGCCTCCGAGGCGCCAAAGAAGTTGTATGGCTCAGAACTTTACGATGGACTTGGATGTGATTCTGGTTTGCCCAGAACTATCACGATTTATTGTGATAATAGTGGTGCAGTTGCAAACTCGAAGGAACCACGAGCCCATAAGGCTAGTAAACACATAGAGCGCAAGTACCACCTGATACGAGAAATCGTAAAGCGAGGAGAAGTTGCTGTGGCCAAGATTGCATCGGAGGATAACCTGGCAGATCCTTTCACTAAGGGCCTTCCGGCGAGAGCTTTTGATAGGCATGTGGAGGGAATGGGGATCAGATGTATGACACTTTGAGGACAGCATAGTCTTTTAGTATAAGTGGGAGATTGTAGGGATGTATACTTAAAAGTCTATTTTTTGTATGAACATCTTTATTTTGAAATAAGAATCACATGATCATTGTTTGCATATTTTTATGGTTATGCAATATTGTCTAATACCTTACATTGTAGATAACATGGTGTGTGGTGTCACACGGGAGATCATGTTATCGGCTCCTTGTAAAGTATAAGTAAAGGATCACAACCGAGATGGCTTTGGACAAACCATCGGAATGGTTGTAGTGTGATTTGGTATTGGTTTGTCTTGACCATAGAATCACACTAGTGCACTTTGTGTGTATTGAGCAGGACCGACACAGAGGTGATTCGATTTATTACTGACTACATAATCGAATCGGACCTCAGATATTATTTAGTACATGCTCTTAATCCCGATATAATAACAGGCACATATACTTGGTACTCATCTCTTTGATTTACCAATGGGCGAGATTTATAGATTAAATCGATAGACTCGGTAAGTTGGGAGATGATATTATTTATATGGTGTGCCGTTGATTATAGGAGGAAACCGTGTCCTATATATTAGGATGATGATGTCCCCTTGAGGAGCTCATAAGGTTCATCATGTAAACCTAGTGGACTTGGTCCGGCATGATGAAAAGGTTGAGTGGTACTACTCATGGAGTTAGATGTCGATTAATTAATGGTCAGTAAATTAATTAATTGACGGACATTCGAGATCTTAAACACGGGGAGAAAATATACAAATAATATATGGAGCCCATATTATCATATGGGGGTTGGTGAGGTAGATCAATGATGGACCTTTAGTGGATTGGACCATCATTAGTGGATCGGACTTTATGTGGGCTTGATCCATGGGTGACCAAGACCCAACTCCTCCTCATGGTCCCTAATGTAGCCCATTAACACCTCAAGATGCTTAGATCCAATGGATAGAAACAAAACACTAAGATCCATTGGTAGAGATTAAATCTCTAATATCCGACGGTTGAGATTAAATCTCTAGATCCGACGGTTGAGATTAAATCCCTAGAACCAATGGAGGAGATTAATTCATGGCTTATCCCCAAACTCTATAAAATGTGGCATGGGGTTGGCGTGAAGATCATCATAGAGAGGGAGCAAGGCTTGGGCGGCAAGAATAGGGCAATCCTAGTTGAGATAGGATTGGAATTAGGGTTAGGGTTTTGAGGCTAGGGTGGCACCAAATAAGGAAGGTTCTTTCTCTCTTCTTCTTCCTCTTTGTGCCAACGTCCAGCAGCTTCTCCCAGCTTTTTTCCAGCCTTGGCCGACGCCCAAAGCCTCCTTCTTCTTCTCCTTAGGTGGTGGAAACAAGATATAGGGTTTCCCTAGGTATCTTGGTTGCTTCCCACCACCATCTCCTTCATTTACTTGGCCGGCGGCAAGGAAGGGATTGATTCCTTGTTGGTTGAGTTTTGGAAGGAGAAAAACATTGTTTCTCTTCTTCCTCTTGCTTGGGAAAGCAAGGAAGGAAGTTTTGCGATCTAGGAGCTTCGACTTTTGGTGGATCGTCGCCCACACGACGTCCAAAAGGAGGAGGGTCATACATTAGAAGACCAAGAGGTATAACTATTCTTCTATCTCTTTTATTCATTGCTTGTGTTTGTTTTTCAAAATATAAGCATGTTATATTTCTGTAAATAGGCTAAATAATACTTGGATCCCGAGTACAAACACAAAAACCGGCGATCCGGACATCGTCTATTCCGCGGCTACTCGTAGGATAGAGGATGGTCGCTTGAACAACTAGTTTGTTCAAGTGACCTCTCTAAATGAATAGCACGACGATGACTTGGTTGCTTTGGGAATCCCTTTTGTCTAAGATTAAATTTTTAATCCGGGGACATCAAAGGGATCACCATGGTCAAGCAACCGAGGTGAAGGGGAAGCGAAGTTTCCCCTCACGGATCAACCCCAACAATTGGTATCAGAGCTTCCGGGCAAAACCTTTCAGTTAGAGCTTATGGTATTGGATACCGTAGCGATTGACATTAGGCCAAGTGGGAGTCTGTTAGCAATATATGAGAGATGTCCTAAGGCAATCGCCTTATGTATGAACCATTTATATGATAAATGAAGATTCACTATTTGAGTATACATGTTTAATGTATCGATTGGATCTTAAACTCATTTACTGAATGTCCACGATACGATTCACAGCATGAGAGAATTTGTGATTGGATCACAACTAGTGAGTATCTCTACATGTGTAATTGTGATGTGTCGGAATTATTCCTAGTCGATGAATTGATGGATTTGGACACCATCAATTCTGTCGAGACTAGCATGAGGTATACTCCTTGGTGTATCCAAGCAGCTGATTCTCACTGGCTGGAGACATAGTGATGTCCGGAGTTAATCGTGGATGCTAGTTATGGTAACTAGTTCATTGGAGTGACCAGCCGTAAGACTTCATATGGTTCTCTGCATATATAGATATGTCAATGAAGTTCTTACTGTAGCTTAAGTGCGATGTTCCTTTGACTTGCAGTATTCAAGTCATCTTGATCATGGAGACTTATGCTTTGACATCTTAAGCAAACATCTCTAAGGAGATGTGGACCCGGGATGATTGGGTATAAGTCGAAGTGATCGAAGGTGTTTGAATAGCCTATAAAGGATTCACCACTCCTTGCGAGGAGATGTATACCCATGGCCTCTCGTCGGATTGTTACTAAAGTCTTTGGCCAAAGCATTACATGTTTAGAGTAAGGTACTCTTCGATACATGTGGAGTAACTAGAATCCGTAGGGACGAGGAAATGATACTTGGGCTAGGTGTAGCGTGATCGACCTAGTGGGATGACACAATAGACCATGTCACAACCAAGTGGGTATAAGATGAGTGAAGGGAATGGGGCACGATTCATTCGAGCTCTTGAAGGGTTTGAAATAGTTCGGATCAACCGTTGATCTTTTCGGTTAATTGGGGATCATGATGTACTACTAGGTGCCACTCATGATCGTTCTATAATTAATGGTTAATTATAGACGGCCAACATAAACCGAGAACCTATTTGGTCACACGCACAACGAGTGTAATCCAAAGGATTTAAAACGAGCTTGAGAATGGCATTCTCAGACCGAGAGAAACTATGTTTGGTTGGACCAAACATAAAGCGAGCATGAAATTATTTCAGTCGCAATGGAAGCGTGGGTGGGCCTTGTCTTATGAAGACATAATGGATGGACCAAAATGGTTTGGTTCTAATCCAATGGATGAGAATAAACCAAAGGGTTTGGTTTATATTAAACGAATGAACCAAAGGTTGGTTCGGTTCGTTTTAACTTAAAATAAACCATCATGGTTTGGTTTATATTGACTTATCCTAATGGAGCGGGTTAACGGGCTTTATGGATATGATCCATTAACCATTAAGAGAATTAGTTCTCTATAAAATAGGGCTTAAACCCTAACCCTAACCCTAATCTAGTTTTGGCTGCCCAACCTAGTTGCCACCCACCCCTTGAAGGAGTATTCGGCGCCAACACCTTCATTGCCGCCGCCCAGCTTTTGTGCCGCCGTCCAAGTCCTTGCCGGCGACCAAGCTACAGCCGGTGAACCCTCCGGCGATCCTCCGGTGATCCCCTATAGGTTTGGCATCAAGGTGAGGCTTTTCTTTCCTTGGTTGGCCGGCGCCTATATCCTCCACCAAGCTGTCCAGTTTTTCTGGACAGCTTCTCCTCCTCTCGTCGGAGCGTCGTTTGGACAACGGTTAGTGCTCCGACAGCGGCTAACTTACCGGGGATTTGATCTCCGGTAATCCTCTGAGGTGGAGGACGAAGGATTCGTCAATTGGTTGACGAATACCTCTCCGGAGAAGCGAGTTTTGAGAACTCGTTTTAGGATCCGAATTTGGATTCGGATCGTGATCATCTCTCGATCACGTCGTCTTCAACACGAGGCTAGTAACCCATACGAAGACGAAGCTCGTGACTTAGCGAAGTCATCCCGAGGAGCTCGGCGTGGATACGGATAGAGACGATTCTTACGAGGATCGTTCCGGTTGATGCCGTTCCCGCTACATGTCATACGAAAGGTATAACGTAGATAATTTCTTTTATTGCAAATTTTAATTTACGGTTATGTCTACTACACTTGTTGTAATAGCATGCGTGTGTTGTGTGTGTTGTAATAAATATAGATTTATTATTTTTAATTGCTTCCGCTGTGCTCATGTTTACGAAACATGATCGAACACACACACGCCGCGGTGCCGGAAACCCAACAAAAACCACCTCTAGCCTGGATAAATCAGAATGAACCAATTCTAACACATCTTTGGCTCTATACCCCTTGGCCTTAAAAGGTCTCTTGGTCATTTTACCTTCCAAGCAAGATTCACAGGTTGGGAAATCTTCCACCACTAATGAACCACGAGGTCCATCAGCTATCAACCTTTGAATTCTGCTTAGGTTAATATGACCAAGCCTAAAATGCCAAAGATATGTTTGGTTCATCTTCGAGGTTCTTTTCTCTTATTAGAATTAGAAGATGAGTTATTAACTTCTATTTGCATCGTGGGAGCTTTTGGTTCAAGTGTGTATACATTTCCTATCAATGTACCAGAACAGATAATCTCCCTATTCCTTTTTATAACAACTCTGTCATTAAAATAAATAGATTATCCATCAATTTAGAAACCGAAATCAAATTCTTTCTAAATAAAGGTACATAAAGGCAATTCTTAAGAACCAAGACTTTATTTTTCTCAAAAGACAAATAGACATCTCCCACTGCAATAGCCACCACCTTGGTGGCATTGCCCAAGTAAATGGTAATCTCCCCTCAGCTAGTCGTTGGGTTTCTTGAAACCCTTGCAAAGTATTGTAGACATGATCAGCGGCTCCCGTACCTACACACCAGGTGGCGGTAGATAACACTGCTTAATCATGTTTCAACAACTAGACCAAAGGATATACCTTTGTTCTGCTTCCGATTGGGACAATCCTTCTTCCAATGTCCATCCTACTTGCAAGTGAAGCACTTGTCATTCGGCTTCTTCACTCCTCCCTGAGATCCTCCCACTAGCTTTTCTTCACCTTGTTTCTTCTTCTTCTTGCCTTTCGGATTAGAAGTAGAAACCTTCTGAGCAACCATAGCCTGAGCCTGAGCAAGCCTTTCTGTCGATTGGAAAGTGATATCGACCTGGGTTTCCCCATCGATCTCAGCTCCAAGGACTTCCAGCTCATTCGCAGGCTTAGGAGGACACTCTTCGAAGAGTACATATTTGTACTCCTCAGAAGTTAAGACAAAGTCAAGATTCCTTTTTCCAATCAACATAATTATGTACAGTAAGTTTATTTTCCTTTAGTATCATAGCAAGTGGACTGAAAGTCATTTTTGAAAAAAAACTAAGAATCACATAGATCAAAACTTTAGATTTCAAAAAATTATTGATTCCTCAAACAATAAAATTTTAAAATCAACCAACACCTCAAAACACCGAGAATATCGTATGCCATGATCGTGTGGACGTATATGAATTCTACATTTGTAAGAGGAGGTTTTACCCATTAATTTTACTATCTTGTCAACCTAACTTTTTGACAAGTAAAATTAATAGTTGGTTCCTCTTCAACCCTACAAATAAAAGCAGTGACTCTGATGGAAAGGATACTTATATTTGTATCTAAGTGTTCACCATTACTTGGTACCAAGGTAATTATCTCAGGTTATGTGCCATCCGATGGAGAAGTACACACGCTCCTTAATAATTTCCTATAACCATATTTGACCTTGTGATCCGCAAACAAACCCAGTCGATTGGGAGGAAGACACTCAGAGCCGACGCGCAAGTTTGTTTGCATCACATGTCAAATCGTAATGGAGGCCGTGAGAATTTATAAAAATATCCCTCTCCCACTTAGTAATTTGAAATTGAGGAATTTTCTAGCCTACGACATGCATATCAAACAATAAGCAATAAATATGAAAAATAAAAATTTTCCAACTATTATGGCTTTTGTCTTTAATATGTCTTCCGTCATATCGCCATCTCATCCGCTCCTCCTACGCCATGTACGAGCCATCCGAAGATCCGAGTCGAGAAAAAAAATATTTTAATTTACATCCATCGATCCTATACTCCACGAGGGAGTGTACATGAAATCTAGATCGAAAGTAAACTAAAATAGAAACAATAGCTAAACAATGCCGTATCTAATTTACAAAAATTAAATACTAGCCTCATCAACCCCGAGGATTCAACAAAATATACAATTACACATATACAATCACATACACACATATGACCATAATAGTTAGATCCTATGCCTACAACCAAAGAGTTAACCTACGCATATCCTACTATTATTCGGCACATATAATATATGAAAAGTGCATAAAAGTAATCGAATCCTAAACACACAAAATCGGAAACCGTGGCTCTAATACCACTTGAAGGTAGGAAACTTCGCATCCCACATCAACTCAATCGCTTGTTCATGGCGATCCCTTCTACGTCTCCGGATAAAAAAATTTATCCTTGACAAGAGGGATTACCCAAGCAATCGTTTCATCATCGTGCTATTCGATTAGAGTAGTCACTTGAACAAACTTGTTGTTCAAGCAACCAACCTCTATTCTACGAATAGCCGTGAAATAGACGATGTACAGATCGTCGGCTTTTGTGTTTATGTTCGGGGTCCAAGTTATATTATCCACAAAACAGAATATATCATGCATATATAATTGAAAAACAATTACAAACATGTTACATATGAAGATAGATAAGTGATATACCTCTCGATCTTCTATTGTATGACCTTCCTCCTTTTGGACGTCGTGTGGGCGACGATCTACCAAAAGTCGAAGCTCCTAGATCACCAATCTTCCTTCCTTGCTCGCTCCGAACAAGAGGAAGTATAGAAACAAGGCCCTTCTCCTTTCTTTAGCCAACCAACAAGCACCAAGCAAGATGCTTGCCGCCGACCAACAATGAAAGGGATGAGAAGGATGGATGCCGGCAAAAAGTTCCAAGGGAAGACCTTAAGCTATGTTTCCACTAGCCAAGGAGAAGAGGATCAAGTGGTTTGGATGCCGGCCAAGAGCTGGAAAGCAGATTATGGGCGCCGGCCACCTTGAGGAAGAAGAGAAGAAAGGAAACTCTTTCCTTATTTGAGGCTGCCCAAGCACAAACCCTAACTCCAAGCCTCTTGCCGCCCAACCCTAATCTCCCTTGTTTCTCATTAATTCTCCACGCCAACCTTTAAGCCCCTTTTTATAGAGTTAGGGATAAGCCTTGTTTTAATTTCCACCATTGGTTCTAGGGATTTAATCTCAACCATCAGATCTAGAGATTTAATCTCTACCGTTGGATCTAGAGATTTAATCTCTACCTTTGGATCTAGAGTTTTGTTTTCATTCATTGGATCTAGGCTTCATGAGGTTTTAATAGGCTACAATAGGGACCATGAGGAGGAGTTGGATCTTGGCCACCCAATGGATCAAGCCCACATAAAGTCCGATCCATTAATGATAATCCAATCTACTAAAGGATTATCATTGATCTACCTCACCAACCCCCATAAGTTAATATGGGCTCCATATATTATATGTATATTTTCTCCCCGTGTTTAAGATCTCGAATGTCCGTCGATTAATTAATTTACTGACCATTAATTAATCAACATCTAACTCTATGAGTAGTACCACTCAACCTTTTCATCATGCCGGACCAAGTCCACCTGCAGGGTTTACATGATGAACCTTATGAGCTCCTCAAGGGGACATCATCATCCTAATATATAGGACATAGTTTCCTCCTATAATCAACGATACACCATATAAATAATATTATTTCCCAACTTACCGAGCCTTTCGATTTAATCTATAAATCTCATCCATTGGTAAATCAAATAAATGAATACTAAGTATATGTGCCCGTTATTATATCGGGATTAAGAGCATGTACAACATAATATCTGAGATCTGATTCGATTATGTAGTTAGCAATAAATCGAATCATCTCTAAGTCGGTCCTGCTCAATACACATAAAGTGTACTAGTGTGATTTTATGGTCAAGACAAACCAATACCAAATCACACTACAACCATTCCAATGGTTTGTCCAAAGCCATCTCGGTTGTGAGCCTATACTTATACTTTACAAGGAGCTGATAACATGGTCTCCCGTGTGACACCACACACCATGTTATCTACAATGTAATGTATTAGACAATATGCATCACCATAAATATGCAAACAATGATCATGTGATTCTTATTTCAAAAATAAAGATGTTCATACAAAAGATACATCCCGCACCTCGACCAACGATCATTGCCATCCATATCGATCGATTTCCCAATGTTGGTAGTTGATCGAAGGATATTTGCGTAGTCGAATGCGATCGACTCGATGACTGGTCGATCATTGATCGACTACTAAAGTCGACTTGGCGCCAAGTATATCAAAACAATTGACGGTTCATCTTGATCGACTAATAAACCTCAACCATGAGGTTTAATCTCAAGTATGATGTCCTCATACTTGTTAGACCACCCTTAGTCTAGACATAAGCCTTCTAGCCACCTTTGTCATCCTCACGGCTATCGGATCCTTCCAAGTCATCCATGACTTGTTAATCCATATGCTAGCCTTCAGGTGCTTCCATCGGCTATTGTCATGCCAAACTGGTTTACACTGCCAAGGAACATTTGGACTTACACTGCCAAGACACACACTTGGACTTTATACCATCAAACCATTGGACTTATGCTGCCAAGACTCCCGCTTGGACTTTACGCTGCCAATATCTGTTGGGAAAATTCTAGATCTGATGTTTACAATATCGCGGGCGAATACTTCGCACAACCGCAACGGAAATAATAATTATACCGGATCCCACCATAGATCCATACGAAACTATATAAAGTCATTTTCTTTAATCAAGTCTAGATCTTATCTAGAAGGAGAAGTATATCTTCGGTGCGTTCCCTTCGCAATCCCGCTTCTCCAAATGCTGTCGGATCTCAATATGGTAAGGATAACCGTATCACTATGATATCCACATTGACACACACCCGATTTAAAGTCATGTTGTGCTAGCAACCCCTAGCAAAATGCCAAGAACTCTTTTAGAAGAAGAAGGAGAGGAAGGAGGAGATGAGAGAACACTTCTCTTCTTTTCTTTTGGCTTGCATGCCAAAAACACAAAAGCCTTAGCCTACACATTGCTTTGCACGTTCAAAGCACTTTAATCCCATAGCAACCGTTGCCATTAATTCCATTATCTCCCCATTAAGGAGAATCTTAATACCAAGACTCTTGGTATTCTCCTTCATGAATTCTCATAATGAATACCAAGGCCCTTGGTATTCCCATTCATGATTAATCAAATTAATCATGCATGATGATGAATCATCTTCCATGGTTCAACTTGAGTCTAACTCAAGTCTAACCAGTTTGAGTCTAACTCAAGTCTTGGCCATATGCTCAATTGTCCTTTTAGTCCAACTAAAAAAAACCATATCCAAAACAGAATGTCATTTGTGTGTGACCCTATAGGCTCTTGTAACGTTGGAAATGTATCTAAAATCATTTTAGATACATAAGCAATGAGCGGCATCTAGCAATACATCATTGCTACCCAAGTTACAAGATCGTTGAGATCCGACAACCTTTCTGTGGCTATTATCATGTATGATGGTGTCCTTCTATCTCTCATATCTTAGATCGATCAATGAGGCATAGACCATGTCATCCCCTTATCGATCTTTATATTTCTTGATCCCCAAGTAGACTCACTCAAACAAATGAGCTCAATATCTCATATTGACTCATTTGAGCATGGCCAAGCATTTCGTGGTCCTACTCTATCAAGAGGCCAAAGATATCACTCCCATCATATGGGAGGGATAGATCTCATCTACATCACTCACATCCCTCTGCATAATTCATTACATACCCAGTGATTGCCGTTATAGTGCACCCTGTTACGGTGTGACATTAGACAATACCAAAGTACATAACTCCTTATGTAGGAAACCGTAGTGACTTCAGGTCTAAGGACTATTCATACCAATAGTCACATGAGAAAGTATATGACACTCATATAACGTTCCATGACACTTTCTCATGGTGGATCAATTCAATATATATATTCTCCAATATATATACTCATGTGTCAATGTGATATCACATATCTATGGCTTGTGAGATCAAGTCATCCATTGACCTACATGCTAGTCTCAATATATTAATATTGCCATTGTCTATTAATAGTTGACTAAGAATATTAAGAATAGTGTTCTCTATAGTTTCTCATAATCAATTCTACCAATTGATATACTATAGATTAGAACCTACTATTTAAGGACATTATTATATTTATTTTAGTTAGCATATGCATAAAGTAAATATAATAAACAATCTTTGTCTTTTATTAATGAAATATGATACACATGATCCCTAATCAATCATCTCATGATTGGCACTAAGGGCTGACACTAACAATATCAACACTTGGACTTCCCTTACCAACCCATGTTGGACTTTCCATTTGCCAAGACTCAAGCTTGAACTTCCCTTTCCAAGACCCATGCTTATACTTTCCATGCCAACCCATATTGGACTTTCCAATTGCCAAGACTCAAGCTTGGACTTTCCCTTGCCAAGACCCATGCTTTGACTTTCCATGCCAAGTACTCATGACTTAGACTTTCCCTTGCCAAGACCCATGATTGGACTTTCCATGCCAACCCATGTTGGACTTTCCATTTGCCAAGACTCCCGCTTGGACTTCTCCATCATATAGTCAACCCATTGTCAAACAATGGTCAACTCATTGTCAAACATCAATGTCAAACATCAAACCACTACTCTAGTCAAACTCGAGTCTGGTCAATTATGACTTGGGTCGATTGCACCAACATGGGATACATACCTAAGTCCAAGAAAATCATGCCCTCCTACCATAGAGTTCCATATAGTTATGAAACTAAATCTAAGTCTCGGAGTGTTAAGGTTACAAGGGAAGCTATCCCTAGAGTTAACCTTGATGAGAGTACAATGACTAAGGCTTCCAAGAAGCCTAGGAGAGTCATTAGAACAGTATCAAGGGAGGTTATCCTTAATGAAATCCTAGAATACCCAAGGAGCTCCAATAGGTATTGGGTTCCTAGGAGTGTGATCCTTTCACATTAGATGGGTATAGAATATGTCAACTTAGAATGGAAAGGTAGTTAACCTAACCATAATAGAGTTGACACTTTAGAGTTGTTGGTGCAATTGGCCCAGGTCACAATTGACCAAACTCGAGTTTGACTCGAGTAGTGTTTTGATGTTTGACATTGATGTCTGACATGTGTTGGGGAGATTGGCGCAATCGACCCAGGTTAGTATTTGATGTTTGACGATTGTTTGACCATTGTCATGGAAAGTCTAAGTGGGACACTTTGCATTGGGAAAGTCCAAGTCTTGAGTACTTGGCATGTAAAGTCCAAGCATGGGTCTTGACAAGGGAAAGTCCACCATGGGTTGGCAAAGGAAAGTCCAAGCATGGGTCTTGGCATGGAAAGTCCAACATGAGTTGGCGAGGGAAAGTCCAAGCTTGAGTCTTGACATTTGGAAAGTCTAAGGAGAATATTAGCGGCGTAAAGTCCAAGAGGGAGTCTTGGCAACGTAAGTCCAATATGCCTTGGTGGTATAGATTAACTTAGCATGACATAGCTGATGGAAGCACTTGAAGGCTAGCGTATGGATGAACAAGTCATGGATGACTTGAAGGGATCCGATAGGCGTGAGGTTGATGGAGGTGGATAAAAGGCTAAGGTCTAGGCTAAGGGTGGTCTAGCAAGTATGGGGGCACCATACTTGGGTTAAAACCTCATGTTTGAGGTGTATCAGTCGACTGATGGGAGTCAACTAGGGTTTGACTTCGGGAAGATGGCCTAGCATTGGGTAGTCGACTGATGGCCTGAGCAGTCGACTGATCAAGATATCAGTCGACTGATGGTGGAGAACTCGGGCATAGTGAGTTCTCCAATCGAGTGATCAGCCCGAACACTCGACTGATTGAGCCATTAGTCGAATGATGGCGTATTCGTTGGACTTATTTGATGTGTTTGATGCCGTTGTTAGACAACGGCGACAGGGGCAATCGACTGATGGTCACGATCAGTCGACTGCTAGGTGAAATCCAGCCCAAGGAGTAGCTTTAAAGGGAGCTCGTGGAGGGAGGATTTGACATCGGTTCTTGAGCTTCTTTGGGGCAATTTGTTGCTACAAATTAGGGTCTCCAAGTGCAATTCAAGCAACCAAAGATTAAGCAATCAAAAGATCAATTATAAAGTGTTTTTCCTTTACTTGTAGCATATTTCATATTTGTATTTGCTTGTATCTATTTGTTTATTGTTTTAAACAATTGTAAGAGGTTTCTCCACCTCTGGATTGTTCCGAGAAGGAGTTTATTGGATTAGTGGTGTGTGGTCACATCGCTAGAGCTCGTTTGAGCTCGATCCATGGAGTAGGAATCATTCGGTTTTGAACCACGTTATATTATTGTGTTTGCATGTTTGTAGTTTATTATTGCTTTATTATTTCCACTGTGCACTAATCAATTTGTAGCAAGCACACGATTGTGAAAGAATTCCTCCATCTACGTCATACGTGCTATTCATCCCCCTTCTAGCGGTCACAAAGGTTCCTACAAGAGCATTTTCAAAGTATAGTGATACTTTGAAAATAAATTTAACTATGATTCTAAAGAAATTTAGGATGTGCCAATAGAATTAAAGAAAGGTTGAAAATCAATCATAATTGACACAATTAAGCTAGAGTCATTAGTGTGCCAAGTTGGGGGTTTTGACACACTCGAGGGAGTCAACACGTTGTTATGTCAAATTCGATATTTAACATAATCTTAGATAATAACAATTAGGTTCAAGACTTAGGTATCTTGATACCTATGTAATTTTGTATATTTTTCATGCTTTTTTTGTCATACTTAATGTCATGACATCATATCTTATATGATTACTTAGAAGGCATGTCATGTTGATATTTAGGTTGTTCTTGTTGTTGGTGCAGGGAGCACCACTCTTGTGTTTTGATGTATACACCAAGGTTTAATGTTAGGATGAACCTATGATTTGATATAAGTGTTAAGTGTGCAGGCTTAACAGGAAGTCCTAGTAGGTCGTGTTGACCGGATACTAGGCATAAGCCTTGACAGATTAGAAGGACCAGACACTAGGCATAAAGTCCAGATGGGTCGAGTGGATCGGACATCTGGCATGAAGACCAATTGGGTCAGAAGACCGGATAATCAGTATAAAGTCTAGCTGGGTCAGGGAGATCGAATAGCTGGTGGAAGCCTTGGTGGGTCAGATAGGATGTTAAATATGGTAAGTTCGGCTGGGCAGCCGACAGGTAAGCCTCAAGTGAAGAGGTGAGGACGAGTCCTCTATAGGGGGGCAAGGTAGGTGTCGATCCAATGGATAGTTTACGTGAGACTAAGAAGTTGAGATCAAACAATATTACTACTGTCAATTCATATTATATTGTATATTGTAATAATCTGGTTTTGCAGGTTTCCAGTCGACTAGAATCCAGTCGACTGGAATACCCAGTTGATAATTTTGTGCTAGTGATCGATTGAAGATCTGACCACCAAGATGGAAAGAGCTCCAGTCGACTGGACCTCCCCAGCCGACTGGAAATGCAAAATTTACGATACGGAGCCAGGTGACCAGGAGTCACTGGAATAGGTCCAATCGATTAGAAAGGCTGAAATACCATATCGACGAACTGATGTGGAGTCGATTGGAGGGCATTCCAGTTGACTGGAAATGACTTATAAAAGAAATGCATGACCAGCTTCGAAAACAACTAATCTACGACGTCCAATTTCTATTTCGAGTGTTCTTCATCCGTAGAGAATTCATTTCATTTCAACACCATAACTCCGACATGCCGTGTCCTACTTTCGAATCTTCTAAGTGTCGTTATATTTAATTGATTGTGTTTTTGCTTTATGTACTTCAATTTTAAAAAAGGTAGCTCATTATCTTTCTTACAATCTTTGTAAAAAGTGAATCCCTCCGAAGTCGAGAGTTCTCAAATCGGAGGGCTATTTAGTGCATTGCCCACGAGGTAGCTCTCGGAGAGCTACGAACCTTGGAGTAGCAACCCGACTCAGGTTTTGAACCAAGTAAAACAACTATCTACTTGTTTCATTTAATTTCCGCTGTAATAATTCTTAATATTTTAAAAGATAAAATAAAGTTTTTTTAAAAGAAAATTTATAACTTTCGAGATTCACCCCCTCTCTTGGAACATTATGATCCTACAATTGGTATCAGAGCGGAGGTGCTCCAAGTTTGGTGCAACCACCAATGAGAGCTTTAAATTTTTCTTCAATTTTAGTATTTTTGTCTTAGAATAATTTTTGCATTAATATTTTTCTTTTGCACTAGAGTAAATTTTTTAATACTTGCTTTAGTATAAATTTATTTTTTTGCACAAGTATAATATTGCTTAATTCAAGTAACCCTAGAAATATTTCTAAATATTAATTAAATAAAATTTAATATAAAAATTTCGCATTTTGAGGGTTTAAGCACCGTTTGCCTTCCTCTCTTTAACGGAGAGGATATTCTCTCTTGGAAGAGGCGAATGGAGTGCTTTCTAAAATTGACCTCGAGGTTTGATTTTCGATTAGGAAAGGGTTCGTAGCTCTGGTAGATGACTCGGGAGAGTTATTAGATCCGAAGAAATGGACTACAAACATTAGGAAAAAGGCTCAAATCAATTATAAGGCTTTAAACACCTGGCAATGCGAACTTACAAATGAAGAGCTAAGTCGAGTCGGGTTGGTTCAAAATTCTAAATAATTATGGGATAAATTATTTGTATTAAATGAAAAGGCTAACTTGAGTCAACCCGAGGATGGTTTAGTTTTGATGGCATGCACGAACAAAAAGAGAAAGAAATCCAAACCAAGGAAAAGGAAAAGGAAAGAAGCATCTAAGCCAACCATGGAAAAATCTTCATTGGACAAGTCGGATGCCAAAATACTGGAGACGAGCTTCATAGCATTCGTGGTGTCCAACGAGTCTGATGTCGAGACAAACTACGAGTCCAAGTCTGAGTCCGAGAGAAGCCACGGATTCGCATCCATTTTTGAAGGTTCAAAGAGGTAACATCTCCCTTAGAAGATAAGTTGTACAATATAATAGCATGCATAGGTAGGAAGTTAGCTAAGTCCAAGAATCAAGTCGACTTGCTTCTTAAGGAAGTCCAAGTACTTAAGGAGCAAGTCAACTTGAAGACTTTGACTTGCCAAATTGAGAATAGAGACTCAACTCAAGTTGCAAAGCTTGAGGAAGAGAACTTATGTAAGATACCGAAAAATAAAAATATATATATATATATATATATATATTGTTAATTAAGAAATTATCTTATATAATTTTACAAAAAAATTTAGAAATTTTTCTGGATTCAAAAGGAGTTCATATGACTGTTTAGGAGGAGGATTAAAGCCTAAATAGGTGATTGGGTTAACTTAGGTTAGACTTGGGCTAGCTCAACCAATTTGGTTGGCCCCTTTTAAAATCCTTAATTCCTCTTCGCGATCCCAACCTATGCAATGTTCTTCTCTTCCTAACCACAACTCTGCCTCTCCTCATCACCAGATCTCAATCTCGATTTGCTGCTTATCGCGACCTCTCCTTCTGTCATTTGCCTCGTCGATGAGTTGTTCCGTTGTGTTTCTTCTTCCTTATTGGGCTCTCTGCCGCGGTCAATGTTGGTTGCCTGCTTCGAAGATCTCACCTCACACACCTGATCGTAGCCCTCCACTGACCATTGTTGCAGCGTCCGTCGCCAAGGATAGGATGGAACTCGATCTCGCCATTTGCCAGCCAAGGTGCGCAAATAGCACTTTCAGTGTCGGTAGATGCCTTTGACAGAGATTCCACCATGAGATCGAAGGATGAGAAGGGGCATTGTCCGATCGATTGCGCGGTTCATTTGATCACTGTGAGATCGATCTTATTCCTTGGTTGCTTCTGTGAACATCGCAACCCTCTGCACCTCAGTGAGAACAACAACCATCGTGTGTTCAGGTAGCAATGAAACGCCGGAGTCATTCAACAGCTTCTGTAGGTCAATCATGAGGGTTTTCCTAGTGATCTACTCTCACATCTATGGGTAATTGCATAGCCATCTTGTTGTTTCTTAGATTACAGATTTGTGGTGTGTTTTGGACAGGGATTTAGGCTATATTGCATGTAGCAGGGATAAGGCAAACCATTGTGGGGTTTGTCTCTAATTCAACTATTTGGACTTAGGTCCGATTGAAGCAAGAAGCTGTGGTTGAATGAAGTGGTGTTAGGTAAGTTTGGATTTGGATGTTTATGGATGTATACCATTGGTTGTTTTGTTATTTGATCTGATGGTTGGATGGTGATGAAATATAAGGATAGATGTGAAGGCTTGATCAGGTTAATTGGATAACTAGATCAATCTAGTTGATCGGGATATGAAGTCGATGTAGGATTTGATTCGATCATTCGTTGTATAATAGAACTTAATTGTAGTTTATGTTGTATTGTAGGACTTTGATTAGTGAAGGATGCTCGTACGTATGGATAGCTAATATGAGCTACATACTAGGTGGGTAATATTTCTACCTTGGTCAGATAGTTGATAATCTTAGTGCATGATATGTTATGTTGGTGACTTCATTACCTTGACTCCACTCCTATTAATCTATGCTTGATACTTAGTCTTTACACTTTGAGATGCATTATTGTTTATGTTATATTTATTCATTGTTGTTATGAATTACCGACGCTATGGTATGTGGACTTATAGATGTTTAACTATATATACATTGCTGAGTATGGTTGTAAACTTGACTTGTGTCGTCAGGATTAATCATCCGGGAGTGGGTGATTTCCTTAATGTAGAGTTGATGGACGTTTCATCTTCCTTCTTATTGTATATCCACTAGGGATCATGTATCTATGTATGGTTGTGTGGGTTGTCGATAGTGGGTTGCTACGGACTGGAGGTCCTAGCATGGTTGATTGTCGATAGTAGGTTGCTACGGACTGGAGGTCCTAGCATGCTTGACTGTCAGCTGTGTATAACTCTCTATTAGATAGAGAGTGTGTTGTGGATATATATGTGTGTGTAGTTGTGCATTCATCACATTTACATGCATACTGACGACTTGGTCTCCCTTGTGGTCGAGAGGGTTGTTAGTCATCCTACCTCCACAATTACTCATTGTAGTAGTAGCTGGTGTGAGAGAAGTGCATCTGTTGTGCCGCACTCGACCACTATTGATGATGGTAGTTGGAGTTGCGTGCAATTTATCCTGGGTGTGTGGCACTCGACCACTCATGGGTAGTGATGGTCGGAGTGGCCAGCAGCAAGGACCTCCATTGTGTAGCTTATAGCTATTTAGCTTATCGCTACTTATTTATACTACCCACTCGCCCACTCGAGAGTAGTGGTAGTTGTTGAGTTGGGACAGTTATTATGTCGTACCACCTAGGCCACACTGGGGTCGATGTAGCGAGTAGGGTGTGTAGGCATATATATATATATATATACAGTCTATATATGCTTGTTGTGATGTTGCATTTGTTTGAGCTATGCTTATTGCATATGTTTGTACATCATCTTGCATGCTATTTGCATATTCTATACTGTTGTGTATGGAGTACAGTGTATGAGTTGGATCAAACTATTGTACGTATTTGATCAACGTCAGGTCGATGTATAGGATGGACCAGGTTCGTTATGTATTTGTTTATAGGTTGATCATATACTGTGTGTTGATTACCAGTGTAGTATTGTTCATACTTGTTGTACGTGTTATATTGTTGTATACTTGTTCAGGTTGTATAGGTTGTGTCATTGCAGACCTTTTAGATATGTCAGTACATTACGTTATGTACAGTTGATCAGTTGGTTCGTTATGCACTGATTAGACTTATACTGATAGTTATTTGTTATTACCTTTAAGGTTGTATACCTATTGATCTCCGTATGTATATATGTTGATTTCCATATGTATACCTATTGATCTCCATATGTCTATATGTTGTTCATGCATCATCTTTCATATTATCGCTAAGTTTTATACTTACCACCACAGACCCTGGGTTTCTTGTCGCCCAGGTGGCAGGTAGAAGATTCCTTGGTGTGCTCAGAGCTCCGCCAGTTGATCCCATCTCACCTCGAGTGTTTGGATATTATTCCATTTTGATGTTGTATTATGATGGATTGTATGTGTTGGATTTAATTCGATATTGCTTCCATGTTTTGGTATATATTGAGTTGCTATGTATTTGACCTTTATTATGGATTTGGTTTGGATATTGGTTTATTATATTTTATTGTTGTGTCAAAGTCACTCCGGAGTGCATCTTTGTGTCTTGATATTTCTATTATTTGTTAGTGCTATTGTACTATGATATATGGCTTGTGGGTGCCAGCAGCTGTATGGGCCTTGTATCGGTTTTGCATTTATATTGTAACAAGAGGGTACCGTCTGGTCAATGGACAAATATACTCTCGGGGCGTGACAACTTGGTACTAAAAAGGTAAGTAGGAGATCTCATCGGATCGTTGGAAAGGTTCACTTCGGGCTCCAAGTATCTCAACATGATGCTTGGGTCTCAATGAGCTATGTACAACAAGTCCGGACTCGGATACAAGGCTAAGGACTCAAATAGATCATACATGTCCTTGTTTAATAGAAATGCTAAGGGTCGAATCCAAGCATGGATTTCTAAGACTAGCTTAGTCAACCAAGTTGGACCAAACCAATTTTGGATTCCCAAATGACAAGTTCGCTTAGTGAATAAGACCCATCAGAGCTACTACACAAGGGGAGCTAACTCTTTGCTTGTTTCCTTAGTTAGATAAGATTCTTGCATGTTTTAGTTTACTTTACTTGCTTAATTTAGAATGGACTAGATAGAAAACAAAGTAGTTTAAACTTGAACAACCTAGTACTAAGATGAAGTGAACTGATAGTAAGTTAAGGAAGCTCTTCAAGGTACATGTCTAGGAAGTGGTTCATCCGATATCCAAGAGGCCATATGTCTCGCCACGACCTGGTGCACTAAGTCGAGTGGAACTGACCCAAGCTAACTCACTAAGTATTTAACTAGTTAGACCAAAGCTTAGTCCAAAGTGAGTCAAGTATTTGATTCCTTCATTGACTTTGTCTAGGAAGTAGTCCATCAGATATCCAAGAAGGTCATATGCCTCGCCACGACCTGGAAGTCAATGCTGAAAAAATCTACTTGATTAGCTCAAGCTAAACTTGAATCTAACACAAGTTTAAAAACTTTGAAATTTCTCATTAAAGTTAATTAAGATAAAAATAAATGCTCATCTCACAAAACCCATAGGATTAACGTGTATTAAAAACTTAGATTAGGTGAGATGAAATAGAACTCAACTAGACTTAACCAATTCAAATCAAATTAATTCAATTTAGCTTAACCATTCTAATTAATTCAACTTAATCATTTCAACTTAACCATTCTAATTAATTAAACATAATCATTTCAACTTAACCATTTTAATTAATTAAACTTAATCATTTCAACTTAACCATTTTAATTAATTCAACTTAATCATTTCAACTTAACCATTTTATTCAATTCAGCTCAACTTAATCAACTTAATCAACTCAACTCAACTCAACTCAACTTAACTAATTCACTCAAATCAAAATCAACTCAACTCAAATTAATCAACTCAAATCAAAATTAACTCAACTCAAATTAATCAACTCAAATAAAATCAACTCAACTCAACTCAAATTAATCAACTCGAATCAAATCGAATCAAGTCAACTTAATCAACTCAATCAAATTAAAACAACTAAACTTAATTAACTCAATCAAATTAACACAACTCAACTTAATAAATTCAATTCTAGCCAATCAACTTAATCAATTCAATTCTAAACAACTCAACTTAACTCAATACTAATTCAACTCTAATCAAATTAAAGCCTAATTCAACTCTAACCCAGTTCTAATCAACTCAACCATAATCAACTTAATCCTAAGTAAATCAACATAATTCAAAGAGGAAGTTAATTTAGCATTATTCAAACATTCAAAACATTCATGCATTCAATATATCTTTTAGGATCCATGTTTGGAAAATCCTTAAGTAAGATTGCATTTTTTACATGCATAAGCATCAAATTAAGGGGGAGTTAAGATACTTTTGAAAATATTATTTTGAAAACTTAAAATAAAAACATAAATCTAGGGGAAGTTTAACATTCAAAATTTTATTCTAAGTATTTTCAAAAAAACTTAAATGTAAGAATAATAATGTTACTTTAAGGGGGAAATAATAAATTTAGGGGGAGCCAAAGGAAATTTACTTTGCAAAACTATAAAATATTTTAAAAAAATCACTTTCTTTACAAACAATTTTTGAACTAAAATTAAATCTTAAGTTCATGATCGAAATACACTTAATATGAACATGAAATGAACAATATTAGTGATTTTATTTTAAGAGGGAAAGAGAAAAATTTAAGTACGTGAACTTGACTTATCAATCTAATGATACTTAGTATTTAATTAACATTTATTTTAAGTAACTTAACTTCATCTAAATTTGGAAGATGAGAGTTAGCTAAGCTAAGTCTAAACTTAAATTGTTCACTTCAAAATCTAAACAAATCATGATAGGATCTACGTTTAGAGTTTTTTTTATTATTAAAGTAAATTTGTATCATTAATGAGAAACTACTTTGGAAATTCATTATGAAAATCTATAAAGTATAATATGGATTATTTTCAAATTAATGAAAAAGAGAGCAACTTCTTATAAAACAATTTTCAAGTGTGCAAGAAGTCTCACTCTATCACTTTTGATTTAAGGGGGAATTTATTTATAAAAATATTTTTGCATTAATTAAGAAGGAGAGTATAATTTCAAAAATATATGACCTTTAAGAATATGCTTTATTGAGTGAGAAAATATTCAAAGGAGAAAGAAATATAAGAAAGTAAGAACTTAAACTGAACTATCTAAGGTACTTCAATTTGAACTAATTTTTATCCTAAGTAGCTTAGTAAAAAATTTAGAAAATGGGTATGCAAAAGGAATGTTAAGGGGAGGTTAATTTTCAAAAGAATATTTCTACAATATTTTTTGGGAAGTACTAAGCTTATGAAAACTTTGTTTTAAGAAATTAAGTAGTAAAGTTAAAACTCTAATTGTGAGTTTTTAAAGGAACAATGGGTAAAGTATGTGCATCATTGATGAGAGACATAGGGGGAGGAGCTTACAAAGATTATATTCAAAAAATTAAGAATGTATTTTGAAAATTATTTTTGAAATCTCACTTGCAAAAATCTAGATATACTATTTTCAAAATGATAAGAGACATTTTGAAAAATTATGAGAAGCATATGTTAAGGGGGAGGTTGTATTTTCAAAGAAATTTTATTATAGACATGGAAGTTATGGGTTCAAACTTATGCACTTGAATATTTGAAGTTTCATTTCTATAGTTTCAAACTTCGCAAAAAAGATTAATTCTAGGGGGGAGCTATACAAAACCTGTATTTCAAAATAAACTTTTATCTAAACCCATGTCTCATAAACTTCAAGTAATTTAAAAATACAGTTTTAAGATTAAGAGAAAACTTTTTCATGCCTTAGAAAATTTATTATCTTTGTATATAAGTCATGGGACATTGCTAAAACTCCTTGGCATCTAATTTATTTTAATATTTTGATGTATGCCAAAGGGGGAGAGATCGTGTTTAAGTTATAACTTAGAAATGCATTTGTATATGCAATTTTTTGAAATTCATGATTTAAAGATCTGGTATTTTTAATCCTAACATTAAATAGTTGTCATACATCAAAAAGAAGGAGATTGTTGGTGCAGGGAGCACCACTCTTGTGTTTTAATGTATGCCCCAAGGTTTAATGTTTGGATGAACTTATGATTTGATATATGTATTAAGTGTGCAGGCTTAACAGGAAGTCCTAGTAGGTTGTGTTGACCGGATACTTGGCAAAAGCCTTGATAAATTAGGAGGACCAGACACTAGGCATGAAGTCCAGATGGGTCGAGTGGATCGGACATCTGGCATGGAGACCGATTGGGTCAGGAGACTGGACAATTGGCATAAAGTCTAGCTAGGTCAGGGAGATCGAACAGCTAGTGGAAGCCTTGGTGGGTCAGATCAAGTGTCAAGTATGGTAAGTTCGGTTGGGCAGCCAACAAGTAAGCCTCGAGTGAAGAGGTGAGGACAAGTCCTCTGTAGGGGGGCAAGGTAGGCGTCGATTCGATGGATAGTTCATGTGGGACTAAGAAGTCGAGATCAAAAAATATTACTACTGTCAATTCATATTATATTGTATATTGTGATAATCTAGTTTTGCAGGTTTCCAATCGACTGGAAAGAATCCAGTTGACTGGAATGAATACAGTCGACTGGAAAGAATCCAGTTGATTGGAATACCCAGTTGGAAGTTTTGAGCTGGTTATCAATCGAAGATCTGGCGACCAAGATGGCAAGAGCTCCAGTCGACTGTGGAGCTCCAATCGACTAGAAATGCAAAATTTCTGATATGGAGCAAGGTGACCTGGAGTCAACTGGAACATGTCCAATCGACTAGAAAGGCCGAAGTACCATATCGACGGGTTAATGTGGAGTCGACTAGAGGGTATTCCAGTCGACTAGAAATGACTTATAAAAGAAATGCACGACCAACTTCGAAAACAACTAATCTACGACGTCCAATTGCTGTTTCGAGTGTTCTTCATCCGTAGAGAATTCATTTCATTGCAACATCACAACTCCGACACGCCGTGCCCTACTTCCGAATTTTCTAATTGTTGGTATATTTAATTGATTGTGTTTTTTCTTTATGTACTTCAATTTAAAGAAAGGTAGCTTGTTATCTTTCTTACAATCTTTGTAAAAAGTGAATCCCTCCGAAGTCAAAAGTTCTCGAATCGGAGGGCTATTTAGTGCATTGCCCACGAGGTAGCTCTCGGAGAGATACGAGCCTTGGAGTAGCAACCCGACTCAGATTGTGAACTAAGTAAAACACTTGTCTACTTGTTTCATTTAATTTCTGCTGCAATAATTCTTAATATTTTAAAAGATAAAATAAAGTTTTTTTTAAAAGAAAATTTATAACTTCGGAGATTCACCCCCCTCTCTCGGAATATTACGATCCTACACTTGTTATGCCATGACATCATGAATCAATGAATTTAGGTTGTTCTTTGCAATGCTTTTAACTTATGCACATCATTTATACCATGATCATAATTCATGAATTTGATAAATTTAATTTAAGGACAAATGACATTATTTGATATCTTAGGTAAGGAAATCAAATGTGATATGCCTAGTTAGAAATGCATGATTCTTTAGTTTAGGGAAGTACAAAATTACATCTCACAAAATCATAGGATGACTTGTGTGCTTGTATTGAGACATCTTATATGCAAGTGGGATGCTAGGAAAATGAGTTAAATGTTAGTCCAATCGACCCAGGTCACGATTGACTAGACTCGAGTTTGACTCGAGTAAGTGTTTTGATGTTTGACATGGATGTCTGACATTGATGTCTGACATGTGTTGGGGAGATTGGTGCAATCGACCCAGGTTAGCATTTGATGTTTGCCGAAGGTTCGACCATTATCATGGAAAGTCCAAGTGGGACACTTGGCATTGAGAAAGTCCAAGTCTTGAGTACTTGGCATGTAAAGTCTAAGCATAGGTCTTGGCAAGGGAAAGTCCAACATGGGTTGGCAAAGGAAAAGTCCAAGCATAGGTCTTGGCATGTAAAGTCCAACATGGGTTGGCAAGGGAAAGTCCAAGCTTGAGTCTTGGCATTTGAGAAGTCCAAGGGGAATATTGGTGGCGTAAAGCCCAAGCTAGAGTCTTGGCAGCATAAGTCCAATGGTTGGTAGCGTAAAGTCCAAGCGGGAGTCTTGGCAGCGTAAGTCCAATGTGCCTTGGCGGTGTAGACACCGTTAGCATGACAATAGCCGATAGAAGCACCTGAAGGCTAGCATATGGATGAACAAGTCATGGATGACTTGGAGGGATACGATAGGCACGAGGTTGATAGAGGTGGCTAGAGGGCTTAGGTCTAGGCTACGGGTGGTCTAGCAAGTATGGGGGATCCATACTTAGGTTAAAACCTCATGTTTGAGGTGTATCAGTCGACTGGGACCATGAGACAGTCGACTGGTGTGAGTCAACTAGGGTTTGACTGTGGGAAGTGCCCTAGCAGTCGACTGATAGAGGTCACAAGTCGACTGTTGGCCCGAGCAGTCGACCAATCTGGTTATCAGTCGACTGATGCTCGGGGTTTCGGGCATAGAAGGTTCTCCAGTTGAGTGATCGGCCCGACCACTCGACTAATTGAGCCATCAGTCGACTAATGGGTATGATCAGTTGATTGATGATGGATCCGTTGGATTTTTCCAGTGTGGATCTAGCCGTTGTCTCATGGCAACAGTGGCACCAGTCGACTGATAGTCTTGAGCAGTTGATTGATAAGCGAAATCCAGCTCAGAAAGCAGCTATAAAGGAAGCTCATGGAGGAGGATTTTCGAACTGGTTCTTGAGGAATTTTGGGGCCATTTGTTGCTGCAAATCAGGGTCTCCAAGTGCAATTCAAGCAACCACAAAGCAAGTATCCAAAAATGCAATTGTAAAGAATTTTTCTTTACATGTATTGCATTTCATTAGTGTAATTGCTTGTATTTTTTTCTTACGGTTGTATGATCATTTGTACGAGGTTTCTCCACCTCTGAATTGTTCTGAGAAGGAGTTTATTTGATTAGTGGTGTGTCACGCACCGCTAGAGCTCGTTTGAGCTCGATCCGTGGAGTAGAAACCATTCGATTCCGAACCACGTTATATTCTTGTGTTTGTGATTGTATATCATGTTATTGTTTTTATTATTATTCCGATGCGTACTAACACGATTTGTAGACGCGATCGCGAACGAATTCCATCAAGCGACGACAATGCTATTCACCCCCCCCTCTAGTGGGCACATCATTCCTAACATTTAGTATCAGAGCCTGGGGCTCTTCTACGGCTTCACATCCGAGGTAGCACGCTAGAGGGAACAAGATGGAATTTGAAGGAAAATTAGGATGGGACATCCACACACCTCCACTATACGACCAAGAAGATTTTTTGGCATGGAGGACAAGAATGGAGAACTTCTTGATGATGGACATAGAAGATTGGTTCATCATCATGGAAGGCTTTGAACCTCCTAGAGATAAGAAGGGAAATGTCTTGAAGTTGAAAAAGTGGACACAAGAGTAACGTCTTAAGTTCAAGACCGAAGTCAAGGTAACAAAGCTTTTAGAAAATTTGATACCTAATGACATTTTGTGCAAGCTAGGGGATTACATGGATGCCAAGGAGCTATGGAGCAAGTTGGTAAGATTCTATGAGGAGTCTCACTCGGCACAAGAAGAAGAAAGCTTTTCCTCACAAGCAAGTGAGGATTTGGAAGTTGATAGGGAATCGACATCCGGATACCAATCGGAAGAGGAAGAAGAGGTGGATTTGGAAGAAGCCTCAACCTCTAGGAATGAGGGGGAGGAGATTAGGGCATCCTCAATACCGGAGCAACAAGAAGAACCATCTACATCCGGTCGAGAGGAAGAGCAAGCTCAAGAGACCCTCACCACCACCCTAGGTAACTCAAACACTTCAATTTCAAATAAAAATCATATTATGTGTTTTGAGTGTAGAGAATATGGGCACTACAAAAATAAGTGCCCAAATAAGGTAAAGAAGCCTCAACCGACACCAAAGGTCATGGATGTCGGTCCCCTAACAATCAAAAGCAAGGAGCAAGTGATTTGCTTCAAATGCTGACTACCGGGTCATTACTGGAGTCAATGCCCAAAGGGGGAGAAGAAGACTCAAAGGGGAGCATCACAAGTAGGGGGAGCCTCTAAGGCAAATCCTAAGATATATCTAAATAATACTCTTTCTTTAAATTATAGGCAAAAGCATGCTAGAAATAACTTTAGCAATCTTGCAATTTATCACAAAGAGCATGCTAGAAATAGGGAGTATTGTTTAGGGGCTAAGAATGTCTACATTACGAATAAGGAGAAATTTGTGACTAATGTCTCTAGAAAAACTCTTCCTAAGGAAAGCATTAGGAAAATAGAAAACCATTTAGGCATTAATCCTAAGAAGGGTAGGCATATGCCAAGAGGAAATGGTATTGCCCAAAGACCAAATCAAAATTTAAAAATTGGGCAACTGGACTTGGAAAATCAAGTCTTGAGGTTAAGGCTTGAAAAATTAGAGAAGACCCTTAGGAATATACAAAATTCAATTAAAGGATCAAATGGTCAAAGCCTAGGGTCTAGAAGTCAAAGTCAAAGACTAAGGAAACAAGAACCATCCAAGGCTAAGCCTAAGCCAAAAAAGACCTACCCCAATGTTCCATTTGATTTTGGAACTCAAACTAGGGCTAGGAAGACCAAGGTCAATAGGGAAGTCAACCCTAGAGTTGACCAAGGTGTATGCCTAGTGGCTAGGGTTTCAAGGAAACCTAGGGTGGCCACTAAGAAGGTTACAAGGGGAGTCACCCCAAGAGTTAACCTAGGCAAGACCACAATGACCAAGGCTTTAAAGCCTAGAAGGGTCATTAGGAGGGTATCTAGGAAGGTTATCCCTAAGGAATACCTAATTAACCAAAGGAGGTCAAATAGGTTTTGGGTTCCTAAGGGCGTGATCGATTCACGCTAGATGGGGTTAGGTGTGTCAACTTTAAATGGATGGGTAGTTAACCTAACCATAGTAAAGGTGACACTTTAGGTCATTTTCAAGGTTATGGATACCTTAGAAATAGGTTTGAATTTTAATCCTAAAAGATTTTAGGATGTGCCAATATAGTTTTGGAATTATGAAAAATCAATCAAATTGGCACAATTTAGGTTTAGAGGTCTTAGTGTGCCATTTGGGTTCTTGGCACACTTTGGGAGATATGAAACAATATGACAAAATGAGATTAATTATAACAAATGACAACTAATATTAAATTTTAAGTATTATTATACATATACATTTTACTTGTCATGTTTTGTTTGCCATATACCATGTCATGACATAATGTTTATTTTTAATCATTTAATATGTCATGATCATGTTTAGGGTTTCTTTTAATGTCATGTATATTTAGTTTTATATCATATGTCATAACATCATGATCATTGGCCATGCTTAGTTAATGTTATCATTTATTCCATGATCATTCATGCATTTAAAATAATCAAAATTGAATTAAGGACATATGACATTACTTGAAGTCCCATGTGTAAGGGAATCAAGTAGAGTTGCCCTAGAAAATGCATGAAACCCTAGATTAGGAGAACAAAACCCACATCTCACAATCACATTGACTTGTGTGTGTTTTATACATCCTAGATACATGTGAGATGCTAGGATATAAGTTAAGTTCAAGGTGCATAGTTTTTGCATCTAGATGAACTCAAACTCATCTAAAATCATGTTGTGGATCATTGGGAAAACTTATGTTCAAGCCATGTACATTAAGACCAAAGAATATGATCCAATATAAGGTTTTAAAACAATTTTAAAATTATTTTGAAAAACCTTGGTGAAGTTTATCTTTTGATAGCAATCATCATTGATGAAGTTGATACAAAGTGAGCTCAAACATTGAAGTTTTTCTTCATTTTTCAACTTTGTGTCAATTTCACTATTTTATGGGTAAAATATTTTTCAAACATTTTTCACCCATTGTATTGGTTATAAGTATTATACGTATGAAGTTTCATGAATTTTAAAATTACGTATAATTATTTATGGATTTTCAAAATTAATTTCTGATAACTGAAAATTGGATTTTTCAATTATCAGTCGACTGCCCTTGTTGGCAGTCGACTGATGGGAACGACAGTCGACTAATGCCTGATAAAATGGACTGCCAGGCTGATTTTGGGAAAAACAAGGTTGTTTAGCCCGTGTTCAGCTACGGTAAAGTTCTCTAACTACTCCTAATCCTAGAATATGCTTTGGGAAGCATTATAAAGGGTGAAAATCCATTGGATATGGATTAGGAGAGTTGTTAGGGTGATGTTGTTGGATCGAAGCGGATCGCTAGAGGGGGGGGTGAATAGCGATAGAAACTTTTTCTTTTAAATTGTTCGGTAGACAATTAAACACAGCGGAAATGTAAATAAAAACTAAATGAGACAAATAGTTTTTTTACTTGGTTCGTAGCCTTCGGCTACTACTCCAAGGCCCTAACGGTCCTAGACCGTGTACGGAGGGCAATTCACTAAAACACTCCTCCTCGTTGGAGGTAGGAGTTTTACGATTACAAAAACCTTCGAAGCACAAGATAGAGAGACAAACCCTCTCTTCTATTAAAATGAAATGCAATGGTAGAAAGCCTCGATTAACAAACGAATTGCAAGATTAAAAGAAATGACAAAACAAGATTATACCAACAACTCGAAGATAGGACTTAAACTAGGGTTGTTGGCAACACTTCGTTGTCGTAGAGTTATCGGAGAGTCGCAGTGTTGTGGAGGCTTTTGAGCACTTAGAATTGATTATAAAACCCTAGGTTAGGACCTCCTTTTATAGCCTTTGAGCCCCTTTTCGAGAGGAACCCTAGCCAATCATATTTGAGCACCACTCCCCTTGAAATTTGGTGATAAACCTTGACTCCTCGAAGCTGATCCTTTGACCATCAGTCGACTGATGGCCATCATCAGTCGACTGATGGCAGCATCAGTCGAGTGCTAACCTCCCGATCGCAAGTCAAAGTTAGCTCAACAAAAACATAATTTCGACGGTCGTCGACCGTCCGATCTTGACCTAGACCATCTATAGGATGTCTTTGGTCGGATCTACGCTTAAGATCATCCCCGTAATGAGGATACGAACTCACTTACGCTCGCACACATGAGCTTACCTCGATACTTATGTGTTGCTTTTGCTTTCGGCCTTCCACTCGATTCCTTCGGCTCCTTCCGAAGTCACTCGAGTGTCGCCCGACCACCACGGCTTCCTCCGGGTGTTGCTAGCCTTCAGCTCCAGCTATAGAAATCTTCTGCACACTCGATTCAGCTCGTGAGATAATGACATGAGCTTAACTTTGTATCGTTTGCTATAATCAAAACTCAGGTTCGACTTAGGTGCCTACTGCACCAACAATCTCCCCCTTTTTGATTTATGGCAAACCCACATACAAAGTTAAGTAAATAGCAAGCATGAAGAATAATGTGCATTAGAAACAAACAAGAAATAAGGAAGATTAAGTTAGAGTAGTAAGGATTTTCTTCAAGTACTCCCCCTTGAGGAAACCTCCCCCTTGATCGAGGGTGAGTCTTGAAGAAGGACCTTAATCCTCCCCCTTGAGGATTGCTTTAAGTAATTACTTAAAGTTGGCCTTAGTAAAACGTTTAAGTTAAGATTTCTTCTTAACTTGGCCCTTTCTCCCCTTTAAGTAAAGCATTAAAAATGAGTAAAACGTTGATGGTACAAATAAGTTTAAGTTAAGAATTATCTTAACTTGGTCTTAATAATTTTTCAAAACTTAAAGTTAACTTTTGGTTTAAATATAAAGTAAGAGTTAAGTTATATATAAAAAAAAATTTGACCCCTTAACTTTGGCCTTTTTAAAAAATTTTGACCCCTTAACTTTGGCCTTTTTCTCCCCCTTTTGCCATATATCGAAAAGAGTGAGGGTGTGTGTGGAAAACAAAAATAAGTGTTAAATATAAAGTCCAAGCATGTTCCACATTATTTTGAAAATAATATACTGAAAATAAGTTCATCTATAAAATGTTCGACTCATATTTGGCTTGATTGATATGAAAGATCAACCAGTCCTGGTTAGAGTCGGTTAGTATGTATGATTATACTCCGTGGTTCATAGCGATGCACTAGCTCTACATCTGGAACCAGGAGTAAGGTCCTAACATCTCACGCCCATCTACGTGGCTAAGTACACAAACACATTAGTCCTATGTGTTGTGAGATGTATTGGCTCCTTAAATCTATAGGTGCATGATATCTAAGGTATGTCCTATACTAGTTCTATGAAAAATGAAAAGTAAGAAATAGTAGTAATATAATTTGCAAAGTCCTATTCTACTACGCACATGCCCAATTTTTGTTAGTAATATATGAGAGATGTCCTAAGGCAATCGCCTTATGTATGAACCATTTATATGATAAATGAAGATTCACTATTTGAGTATACATGTTTTATGTATTTGATTGGATCTTAAACTCATTTACTGAATGTCCACGATACGATTCACAGCATGAGAGAATTTGTGATTGGATCACAACTAGTGAGTATCTCTACATGTGTAAATGTGATGTATCGGAATTATCCCTAGTCGATGAATTGATGGATTTGGACACCATCAATTCTGTCGAGACTAGCACGAGGTATACTCCTTGGTGTGTCCAAGCAGCTGATTCTCACTGGCTAGAGACATTGTGATGTCCGGAGTTAATCGTGGATGCTAGTTATGGTAACTAGTTCATTGGAGTGACCAACCGTAAGACTTCATATGGTTCTCTGCATATATAGATATGTCAATGAAGTTCTTACTGTGGCTTAAGTGCGATGTTCCTTTGACTTGCGGTATTCAAGTCATCTTGATCATGGAGACTTATGCTTTGACATCTTAAGCAAACATCTCCGAGGAGATGTGGACCCGGGATGATTGGGTATAAGTCGAAGTGATCGAAGGTGTTTGAATAGCCTATAAAGGATTCACCACTCCTTGCGAGGAGATGTATACCCATGGCCTCTCGTGGGATTGTTACTAAAGTCTTTGGCCAAAGCATTACATGTTTAGAGTAAGGTACTCTTCGATACATGTGGAGTAACTAGAATCCGTAGGACGAGGAAATGACACTTGGGCTAGGTGTGACGTAGTCAGCCTAGTGGGGACTGACACAATAGACCATGTCCTGAACCAAGTGGGTATAAGATGAGTGAAGGGAATGGGGCACGATTCATTCGAGCTACTGAAGGGTTTCAGAAATAGTTCTGGATCAACCGTTGATCTTTTCGGTTAATTGGGGATCATGATGTACTACTAGGTGCCACTCATGATCGTTCTATAATTAATGGATAATTATAGATGGCCAACATAAACCGAGAACCTATTTGGTCACACGCACAACGAGTGTAATCCAAAGGATTTAAAACGAGCTTGAGAATGGGATTCTCAGACCGAGAGAAACTATGTTTGGTTGGACCAAACATAAAGCGAGCATGAAATTATTTCAGTCGCAATGGAAGCGTGGATGGGCCGTGTCTTATGAAGACATAATGGATGGACTAAAATGGTTTGGTTCTAATCCAATGGATGAGAATAAACCAAAGGGTTTGGTTTATATTAAACGAATGAACCAAAGGTTGGTTCGGTTCGTTTTAACTTAAAATAAACCATCATGGTTTGGTTTATTTTAACTTATCTTAATGGAGCGGGTTAACGGGCTTTATGGATATGATCCATTAACCATTAAGAGAATTAGTTCTCTATAAATGAGGGCATTAGGGTTTGTTAAGCCCTAATGGAGAGGCAAACCTAATTTGGCCGCCCACCCTCCTCCTCTTGTTGGCGCCAACTCTATTGCCGCCAACCATCTCTTCCAACCGGCGACCAGCTGTTGCCGTTTCCTCCTCTTGCCGGCGACGAGCTGCTGCCGGAGGAGCTCCGGTGATCTTCCTTGGCTCCGGCGACAAGGTGAGCAAGTCGCTTTCCTTATTTGGCCGGCGCAAGGTCTCCACCAAAGCTGTCCAGTTTTCTGGACAGCTTGTTCTCCTCTCGTCGGAGCGTCGTTTGGACGACGGTTAGTGCTCCGACAGCAGCTAACTTACCGGGGATTTGATCTCCGGTAATCCTCTGAGGTGGAGGACGAAGGATTCGTCAAACGGTTGACGAATACCTCTCCGGAGAAGCGAGTTTTGAGAACTCGTTTTAGGATCCGAATTTGGATTCGGATCGTGATCATCTCTCGATCACGTCGTCTTCAACACGAGGCTAGTAACCCGTACGAAGATGAAGCTCGTGACTTAGCGAAGTCATCCCGAGGAGCTCGGTGTGGATACGGATAGAGACGATTCTTACGAGGATCGTTCCGGTTGATGCCGTTCCCGCTACACGTCATACGGAAGGTATAACGTAGTTTAATTTCCTTTTATTGCAAATTTTAATTTACGGTTATGTCTACACTTGTTGTAATAGCATGCGTGTGTTGTGTGTGTTGTAATAAATATAGATTTATTATTTTTAATTGCTTCCGCTGTGCTCATGTTTACGAAACATGATCGAACACACACACGCCTTTCTTGAAACCCAACAGTGGTATCAGAGCCCAGGTTGTGTTTCGACATAATCGTAAAATGGTTTTGCGATAGTCATAATGTATTTCTGGAAATTTTCTAATTTTGGAAATTTAGAACTATTTATGGAAATTTTTCAATTTTGGAAAGTCTAGAAGTATTTATGGAAATCTTCCACTTTTGGAAAGTTGGAAGTATTTATGGAAATTGATATTTTCCATAAATAAAATATTTGATTATATTCTGGAAATTTGTTTCCTAATTTAATCATGATTTGATTTGGGAAATCAAATCTTAAAATATTTTATTTCCATAAGTAGTTTTAATGATTTAGGAAATTGGTTTCCTAAATAGATTTTCCTTAATCAAATAATTCCATGAATAAAATATGTGATTAGATTTGGAAATTTGTTTCCTAATTTAATTATGATTTGATTTGGAGAATCAAATCTTAAACATATTTTATTTCCATAAATAGTTATGACATATAAGGAAATTATAAACATGACATAAGTGTATGCCATGTAATTGCATTAGATGCATAACATTATGCCATGCGTGTCGTGACATGTAGATGTATGCCATGCCATGTAGATAATAGTTATTTGCATGCAAAGAGGATGAGACATAAAAACCCTTAATCAATATTAAAGCCTACACCTTCCATTAATATGGTTAGAACCAGAGTTCTGTTTCTTGTTTGGGTTGTTGGACTCTCTCCAAGCCCGGCTCGAACTTTGAATATGTTCAAACCATGGAATAGTTTAATACTAATATGGTAAGAGTCGGAGGTCAATCGTTAGCTTTGGTTGTTGGACTCTCTCCAAGGCTAATTGGTTGAATCGCTCTAACCATATTAAAACTATGTCTTGATTAATGGGTTGGCTTTAACACAGACATCGGCTTGTTGGACTCTCTCAAAGTTCGATGTAAAGGGATTTTATGTTGTGTGTTATGCATATGATGCATACTTGTTAATGTGTTAACAACCCGATGTATGTGAACATTCAATTAGTTGATAGCACATTGTGATAGTTTCATTTACGTGATATGAAATCTGTATAGAGGACGCCTCACGTCGTTGGTTTGAATTGGTTGTTGGACTCTCTCCAAGGTTGTTCATAACTACGATGGATATCAACCCATTCGGAGATGGACCTACGATCTCGAAGTGATTTTGGGGTTTTGAAATTCGAAAAATGAATGGGATTTATAAATGTATATTGATGCATTTTAAAATCATCTTTCTCATATATGCTCGTTTTGTATTTCTAAGATTGATCATGATGTCTTTGAATTGCGTTCCATTTTGGATTCGAATAAATTGACTGGGCCGAACTTCTTGGACTGGCTTAGAAACTTGAGAATTGTTCTCAAGGTGAAAAGCTTGCAAATGTCCTCGAGCGCCTCTTCACATCTAGTGGCGATGCAACTCTGGACCAATTGTTGGCCTATCGAAACATGTAGTGATTACGAACAAATGAGTTGCATCATGCTAGCGCGATGGAACCCAAGCTACAGCGGCATGAGCATATGGATGCTCATATCGTAGTCCTTCATCTTTGTGAGTTGGTTGATGAGCAAGTGAGATTGAAGGTTGAAGTCTCAGCTCCTCTTCACCTCTGAGATGCTAGAGGTTCATACGTGTAGTCTTGCTCGATATCTTTGAAGGCTGGAGTCTTACGAGAAGCATGAGGGGCGTGTTGTTAGTTGATTCCTCGAAGAAAGGTTCTAAGAGGAAGTCAAAGGAATGAAGGGAAAGAAGAAGGCTAAGAAGGTAGAACTAGCACAAAGGAAACTTGCCATCATTATGGCAAGGAGGGCCAGTGACGAAGAAATTGCAAGATTTATCTTGAGTCAGTGAAGAAGGATAAGGCATCGGATGCCTCATCTTCTTCAGATATCTTCGTTATTGATTGTCATTCTATTTCCTCAGACACTTGGGTATTGGATCTTTGGGTGTGGCTCACATATATGTAATGACATACATGGGCTAGGAATAGAAGAAGACTTCGTCGAGGAGAGTCAAATTTACGTGTGTTGGGAATGGAGCAAAGGTTCTTGCACTTTTCGCCATCGGAGCGTATTGTTGAAACTCCTGCGAGGACTTTTAACCGACAATTGCTTTTATGTTCCTTCGATAAAGAACATCATTTCTATTTCTTGTTTAAATAGAAATGGGTACCATTTGACTTTTAGTAACAATTGTTGTTACATAACTTTGAATGGAGTTCTTTATGGACCGAACTTTAAGCAATGGTGTTTATACGCTGGACGATCCAAAGGACATTTTCAATATTGAAGCGAGCAACACGCGTGCTCGAAAGGATAATCAAATAGACTCCTATATGTGGCATTGTCGTCTTGGCCATATAAGCAAGAAACGCATGTCCGAATTACACCGATGTGAAATTCTGGAATCGTTTGAATTGGATTCATACGATACATGCGAATCATGCTTAAAAGGCAAGATGACTAAGTTACCTTTTACTGGAAAAGGTGAACGAGTGAGAGAGTTACTAGGTCTAATACAAACTGATGTATGTGGACCTATGTCAACTCAAGCATTAGGAGGCTATAGCTACTTCATTACCTTCACCGATGATCACTCACGGTTTGGGTATGTGTTCTTGATGAAACACAAGTCTGAAGCCTTTGAAAGGTTCAAAGAGTTCAGAAATGAAGTAGAGAAACAACATGACAAGTGTATTAAAATACTTCGATCGAATCGAGGTGGTGAATACTTAAGTCAGGAGTTTCTTGATTACCTAAGAGATAATGGTATATTGTCTCAATGGACTCCGCCCTATACACCACAGCATAATGGTGTATCTGAGAGGCGTAACCGGACCTTGTTGGACATGGTCAGGTCAATGATGAATCATGCGACTCTTCCCAAGTCCTTTTGGGGTTATGCACTTCAGACAGCTGTTTACTTGTTAAACAGAATGCCTACCAAGGTAGTCTCAACTACTCCATATGAGATATGGAATGGTAAGAAACCTCATGTATCTTACTTGAAGATATGGGGTTGTCCTGCTTATGTGAAGCAGACTGTATCAGACAAATTGGATGCTAAGTCTGATAAATGTCTATTTATTGGATACCCTAAGGAAATAAGGGGTTACCAATTCTATCATCCTGTGGAACAAAAGGTGTTTGTTTCAAGGCATGCTGTGTTTCTAGAGAAAGAGTTTCTCTTGCAAGAAAACAGTGGGAGTGTCGTCGAGCTTGAGGAGGCTCGAGAGACTCAAATAGACATTGATTAGATACCTGGTGAAGCACAATAACTCATAGTGATGAGCAATCGGCTGGACCTATTGTAACACCACATCTTCGTAGATCTGGTAGAACACGCAATATTCCTGAGAGATATGGATTTCTCGTAAGTGAATTGAACGACGTGTTACTCATTGATGATGAGGAGCCTACCAGTTATGAAGAAGTGCTGACAAGTTCAGAAAGGGATAAGTGGCTTGATGCCATGAAGTCGGAAATGGATTCCATGTATGAAAACCAAGTTTGGAACTTGGTTGACCCACCTGAAGGCATAAAGCCTATAGGGTGCAAGTGGGTTTTCAAGAAGAAAACCGACATGGATGGTAATGTGATTACCTATAAGGCTAGATTGGTGGTGAAAGGATATCGTCAAAAGCAAGGTGTTGATTATGACGAAACCTATTCGCCTGTAGCTATGCTTAAATCCATTCGGATGCTCCTGGCCATAGCGGCTCATTATGATTCTGAGATATGGCAGATGGATGTGAAAACAGCTTTCCTTAATGGAAACCTGCTCGAGGACGTGTATATGATACAGCCTGAGGGTTTCACATCGGTTGATAAAACCAAGGTATGCAAATTGCGATGATCCATTTATGGATTGAAGCAAGCATCCAGAGTCGGAATATCCGTTTTGATGAGACGATCAAAAAGTTTGATTTCTCACAAAATCCAGACGAACCTTGTGTGTACAAGAAGGTTAGTGGGAGTGCAGTCGTGTTCCTAGTATTGTATGTCGATGACATATTACTTATAGGAAACGATGTGTCAAACTTACAGTCAGTTAAGGTTTGGTTATCCAAGACATTCTCCATGAAAGACCTGGGAGAAGCAACCTACATCCTTGGGATTAAGATCTATAGAGATAGATCGAAACGGTTGCTTGGTCTTTCGCAGTCTACATATATAGACCAAGTGCTAAAGAGGTTTAGCATGTCGGAATCCAAGAAAGGTTATCTGCCCATCGGGCATGGGGTACACCTTTCGAAGTCTATGTGTCCGCGCACAGAAGACGAGAGGATTTGCATGAGTGAGATTCCCTATGCATCCGCAATAGGATCTATCATGTATGCTATGTTATGTACGAGGCCCGATGTATCGTACGCTCTGAGTGTCACGAGCAGATACCAATCCGATCCAGGAATGGATCATTGGGCGGCTGTTAAGACGATCCTTAAGTACTTGAGAAGAACTAAGGATGTGTTCCTAATATATGGAGAAGGGTACATGGTGATACGTGGGTATACGGATGCCAGATCCAGACAGACAAGGATGATTCCATGTCTTAGTCTGGGTATGTATTCACCTAGAATGGAGGCGCAATAAGTTGGAAAGGTTCCAAGCTTGACACTATAGCGGATTCTGCCACTAAGGCAGAATACGTTGCAGCTTTGGAAGCAACAAAGGAAGCGGTTTGGATCAAGTAGTTCATCTATGAACTTGATGTGGTCTCATCAATGATCCAAACATGTGCTTCGCCGCTATCATCTTATCAGAGAGATCATAAGTAGGAACGAAATACAAATCGAGAAAATTCCCACTGAAAGGAACTTAGCGGATCCTTTGACTAAAACAATACCTCAAAGTAAGTTTGAGGGTCATGTTAGAGCTTATGGTATTGGATACCGTAGCGATTGGCATTAGGCCAAGTGGGAGTCTGTTAGTAATATATGAGAGATGTCCTAAGGCAATCACCTTATGTATGAACCATTTATATGATAAATGAAGATTCACTATTTGAGTATACATGTTTTATGTATTTGATTGGATCTTAAACTCATTTACTGAATGTCCACGATACGATTCACAGCATGAGAGAATTTGTGATTGGATCACAACTAGTGAGTATCTCTACATGTGTAAATGTGATGTATCGGAATTATCCCTAGTCGATGAATTGATGGATTTGGACACCATCAATTCTGTCGAGACTAGCACGAGGTATACTCCTTGGTGTGTCCAAGCAGCTGATTCTCATTGGTTGGAGACATTGTGATGTCCGGAGTTAATCGTAGATGCTAGTTATGGTAACTAGTTCATTGGAGTGACCAGCCGTAAGACTTCATATGGTTCTCTGCATATATAGATATGTCAATGAAGTTCTTACTATGGCTTAAGTGCGATGTTCCTTTGACTTGCGGTATTCAAGTCATCTTGATCATGGAGACTTATGCTTTGACATCTTAAGCAAACATCTCTAAGGAGATGTGGACCCGGGATGATTGGGTATAAGTCGAAGTGATCGAAGGTGTTTGAATAGCCTATAAAGGATTCATCACTCCTTGCGAGGAGATGTATACCCATGGCCTCTCGTCGGATTGTTACTAAAGTCTTTGGCCAAAGCATTACATATTTAGAGTAAGGTACTCTTCGATACATGTGGAGTAACTAGAATCCGTAGGACGAGGAAATGATACTTGGGCTAGGTGTGACGTAGTCAGCCTAGTGGGGACTGACACAATAGACCATGTCCTGAACCAAGTGGGTATAAGATGAGTGAAGGGAATGGGGCATGATTCATTCGAGCTACTGAAGGGTTTCAGAAATAGTTCTGGATCAACCGTTGATCTTTTCGGTTAATTGGGGATCATGATATACTACTAGGTGCCACTCATGATCGTTCTATAATTAATGGTTAATTATAGATGGCCAACATAAACCGAGAACCAATTTGGTCACACGCACAACGAGTGTAATCCAAAGGATTTAAAACGAGCTTGAGAATGGGATTCTCAGACCGAGAGAAACTATGTTTGGTTGGACCAAACATAAAGCGAGCATGAAATTGTTTCAGTCCCAATGGAAGCGTGGATGGGCCGTGTCTTATGAAGACATAATGGATGGACCAAAATGGTTTGGTTCTAATCCAATGGATGAGAATAAACCAAAGGGTTTGGTTTATATTAAACGAATGAACCAAAAGTTGGTTCGGTTCGTTTTAACTTAAAATAAACCATCATGGTTTGGTTTATTTTAACTTATCTTAATGGAGCGGGTTAACGGGCTTTATGGATATGATCCATTAACCATTAAGAGAATTAGTTCTCTATAAAAGAGGGCATTAGGGTTTGTTAAGCCCTAATGGAGAGGCAAACCTAATTTGGCCGCCCACCCTCCTCCTCTTGTTGGCGCCAACTCTATTGCCGCCAACCATCTCTTCCAACCGGCGACCAGCTGCTGCAGTTTCCTCCTCTTGCCGGCGACGAGCTGCTGCCGGAGGAGCTCCGGTGATCTTCCTTGGCTCCGGCGACAAGGTGAGCAAGTCGCTTTCCTTATTTGGCCGGCGCAAGGTCTCCACCAAAGCTGTCCAGTTTTCTGGACAGCTTGTTCTCCTCTCGTCGGAGCGTCGTTTGGACGACGGTTAGTGCTCCGACAGCGGCTAACTTACCGGGGATTTGATCTCCGGTAATCCTCTGAGGTGGAGGACGAAGGATTCGTCAAATGGTTGACGAATACCTCTCCGGAGAAGCGAGTTTTGAGAACTCGTTTTAGGATCCGAATTTGGATTCGGATCGTGATCATCTCTCGATCACGTCGTCTTCAACACGAGGCTAGTAACCCGTACGAAGACGAAGCTCGTGACTTAGCGAAGTCATCCCGAGGAGCTCGGCGTGGATACAGATAGAGACGATTCTTACGAGGATCGTTCCGGTTGATGCCGTTCCCGCTACACGTCATACGGAAGGTATAACGTAGTTTAATTTCCTTTTATTGCAAATTTTAATTTACGGTTATGTCTACACTTGTTGTAATAGCATGCGTGTGTTGTGTGTGTTGTAATAAATATAGATTTATTATTTTTAATTGCTTCCGCTGTGCTCATGTTTATGAAACATGATCGAACACACACACGCCGCGGTGCCGGAAACCCAACAATTTTCGTCTTAATAGACTGAATTCGGCTTCGGGTAGGGGTTTAGTAAATAGGTCTGCCAAGTTAGACTTCGATTCGACGTATTCGAGTTGTATGGCTCCGTTAGCCACATGTTCTCGAATGAAATGGTGTTTGACCTCTATATGTTTAGTCCTAGAGTGACATATCGGATTCTTAGTAAGGTTAATTGAACTAATGTTATCTACGTGGAGTTTTGTGTTGGTAAAGTCTAACTTAAAATCGCGGAGAGTGTGCTTCATCCAAAGAAGCTGCGTGACACACTCACCCATCGCGATGTATTCGGCTTCGGTGGTAGATAAGGCAACACAGTGTTGCTTCCTACTGCACCAACTCATTAGACTCGAGCCGAGAAGTTGACAACAACCACTCGTACTCTTTCTATCAAGCTTACTGCCGGCATAGTCCGAATCAGAGTAGCCGATTAGTTCGAACTCGGTAGATCTAGGGGTACCAAATACCGACATTAAGTGTACCCTTTAGATATCTAAGGATACGCTTGACTAGAGTTAGGTGAGACTCCTTGGCACTGGTTTGGAACCTTGTGCACATACTTACTGCAAATAGGATATCAGGTCGGCTTGCAGTTAAGTAAAGGAGACTCCCTATTATGCTCCTATAGTATTTTAAATCAATTGAGTTTTTGATTAAATCTTCTTCTATATTCACATTAGTTGCCATTGGGGTATTAATAATTTTAGCGTCTTGCATTCCAAAGCGTTTAATAATTCCCTAGTATATTTGCGTTGATGTAGGTATATTCCATCTTTAGTTTGTTTAATTTGTAGACCTAAGAAGAAACTTAACTCGCCTACTAAATTCATTTCAAATTCACTTTCCATAAGTGAAATGAACTCATTTAGTAGGATTGAGTTGGTGGTTCCGAAAATAATATCATCTACGTAGATTTGGGCTATGAATATGTCTTTACCTAAGGATTTTACGAAAAGGGTTGGGTCAACTACACCTTGGTTAAAGCCTTTGGACTTAAGATAAATCGAAAGTCTCTCGTACCAAGCTCGCGGAGCTTGTTTAAGTCCATAAAGAGCTTTCTTTAATCTAAGGACATGATCCGGTTTGTCTAAACTTTCGAAACCGGGGGGGTTGACTAACATAAACTTCTTCTTTAATGTATCCATTTAAGAATGCAGATTTCACATCCATTTGAAACAATTTAAATCCTCGATGTGCTGCATATGCTAATAGCATTCGAATGGACTCTAATCTAGCTACTGGGGCATAGGTCTCGTCGTAATCTAAACCTTCGACTTGACTAAACCCTTTAGCAACTAGTCTAGCTATATTTCTAACTACTTCACCTTTATCATCAATTTTGTTTCTAAACACCCACCTTGTTCCAATGATTGTTTTATCTTTAGGTGGTGGTACTAATTCCCATACTTCGTTCCTAGTGAATTGAGCCAACTCTTCTTGCATTGCAATAATCCAATCGGGATCAAGAAGAGCTTGGTCAATAGTTTTGGGTTCAATTTTAGAAATCAAAGATATTTGACTAAGGTTTCTTTATGAGGCTCTAGTTCGAACTCCTAGACTTGGATCACCTATCACTTGGTCGATAGGATGATTTGTTTGGGTCCTAGTTGGATTTGGGTTTGAGTCTACAACTTGATCCATAGGATGGCTTGTTTGAGTTCTAGTTTGGTTGGAGTCATCTATCACTTGGTCGATAGAGTGACTTGGTTGACTTAGGTTAGGATTAACACTAGACCTGATCTCCGGATCAGAGTTAGGTCTAGTATGAGTCGGCTCGCTAATTGGGGTTGCCGGGGGTTTTGTAGGTTCGTGTCCTTCATCAAATACTACATTGATAGTCTCCTCGACTCTAAGGGTGTCGTGGTTATATACTCTATAAGCTCTACTTGTAGTCGAGTATCCTAGAAAGATTCCGGTTGTGGTTTTGGATGTAAATTTCCCTAGGTAATCCTTAGTGTTTAGGATATGTACCTTACATCCAAATACCCTAAAGTACTTGATGTTAGGTATTTTATCGTGATAAATCTCGTATGAGGTCTTAAGGTGCCTCTTTACCATAAGGATTCTATTTTGGACATAGCATGTCGTACTCACGGCTTTCGCCCAAAACCTATCGGGTAGGTTATACTCATTTAACATTGTCCTAGCGGCTTCTTGTAGGGTTCTATTTTTGCGTTCTACTAGGCCATTTTGTTGTGGAGTTCTAGGGCAAGAGAACTCGTGGTGGTATCCATTTAGGTTACAGAATTCTGTAAACCTATGGTTTTCGAATTCACCACCATGATCAGTCCTAAGTCTTTTGATTTTAATGCTTTGTTGATTTTCTATTAACTTAAATAGATTGATTAATTGATCTAGGGTATCATTTTTGTGTTTGATGAACCTAACCCAAGTAAATCTAGAATAGTCATCAATTATGACTAAGCAGAATTTACTTCCGTTAAGTGACTTAGCTCCGTGTGAATCAAATAGATCCATGTGTAGGAGCTCAAGCACACTTTTGGTTCGTTCTTGACTAGTTAGTTAATGTTGTGTCCTAGATTGTTTACCTTGTTGACAAGCATTACAGATTTTATTAACCAAATTGTTGAGGTTGGGTAAGCCTCTGACTAAGCCACTCTGACTCCTCTTGTGGACGAGTCTTGGGTGCGAGTGACCGAGTCGTCGGTGCCACAACCATGATTCCTCTTCCTGTGTCATAAGACATTTGGCTGAGGATTTGATTAAGTTAATTGTATAAATGTTATTTGTCCTAGTTCCTTTGAGTATTGTTTTAGCTGTTTTATTTGTTTTAATTACACATTCATTTTCTAAAAATATGACCTTATAGTTATTGTCACATAATTGGCTTACGCTAAGCAGGTTATATTCAAAATTCTCTACAAGTAATACATTTTTAATAACAAAATTCGAGTTAAGCTTGATATCACCTGATCCGATGATTTTGAGCTTGCCGTTATTCTCAAAGGCTACCGATCCTTGTTGTTTGAATCGAAGCTTCATGAATTTGAGTTGATCCTCGGTCATGTGTCGGGAGCAACCGCTGTCCAACATCCATTGATCCTACACACAAGGTGGTTGGATTGGATGTTAGATTTTTTTTTAAAAAAATTGGTTGTAAGTTGTTAAACCTAGGTCATCTCACCTGTGTCTATATGATCAAGCATGTTATACTTATGTGTTTTTTGTGAGATGACTTCCAATTAAGTTGATTAAGTGCATTTAGGTTCAAGTAATTTTATGTTAGATTTGGATTTGACCCTAGGCTTGTCAAGTTTACCTTTTCAAGATCATGACTTCCAGGTCGTGGCGAGGCACGGGGGCCTTCTTTTATCGGATCATCGACCACTTCCTTAGACAAAGTCATTTTTAAGAAAATGATGAATTGACTCACCTAAGACTATTTCCTAGTCTAACTGGTTATTTTTGAAAAGAGGCTCCCCGAGGCTCAATCTTTTCGAAGGATTTTAGTTGGTTATGTACGTGTTCTAAGTGAGTTCACAAGTTTAAAAAAAAAAAGCATGCAATTTCTAAGTTAAAGCACAAACATGTTTTGTATTGGCTCCCCCTAGACCGTTGAATCGGTTCGGTCTATCCACATAGTGGATTTGGTCCTTGGGAACCCAGTACGGGTTGGATCCTAGAGTTGAAATCAAAAAGTTCTTAGGGACCCATGCTTGGACACGTTTTCTATGTCTACTTACGATTGACATATACGACTTATTGGTCGTGTTTGAGCTAAACCCTAGCCCGACCTTGTTGTACACGGCCCTTTGCGATCCAAGTAGGAGGTCAAGTCCTTTGGATCCCAAAGTAAACCTTTCCAATGTATTCCTAAGATCTTCGACTTGATTTTTCAAGAGTGAGTTCTCAACTTCGAGTTTTTCAACTCGAGTTGAGTCCTTCTCTTGAACTCGACTAGTCGAAGAGGTTAGGGAGACCTCGTGTTTGAGGAGTTTAACTTCCTCAACTAGGGTCTCGACCTTGGACTCGGACTTAGCTAACTTTTTATTTAAAAACTTAATTGCACTATAAAGAGTAGTAATAAGAGACCGACTTACCTTGAGTGTATCTTTTGAACCGGATGCGTATCCGTGGCTTGTCTTGAATAGTATTTCGTAGTCCGACTCGTCTTCGGTTTCTGATTCTTGTTCCGGTTCCGACTCCGTCTCCGATTCCACCGGTTTAGCCATAAGGACTCGATCATTGTCTTCTTCCTCGAAGGCTTCTTCCAAAGTAGCGTTGAGTTCCTTTTTATGTTTTGGTGCCTTGCTCTTGAGTTTTGGGCACTCGGACTTAATGTGTCCAAACCTGTTGCATTCATAACATCTTATGTTTGAACTTTTAGGCTTACCTTCGTTGGGTCGAGTGACGGCTCATTTTCGGCCCTTGACTATCTTTCGAACTAGGTTGACTAGTTCGGCTTCCATTTCCGAGTCGACCTTCGAATCTGACTCATCCTCTTCTTCCTTCGGGGGTGGCTTGCTTGCGGTTTTCTTCCTCGAACCTGCAAAAAGTGTTATACCCTTCTCAGGTTCCGAGTTAGACTGCTCATGAAGTTCGAAATCAGAAAAAAGTTCATCTAACCTAAGTTTAGAAAGATCCTTGGAGACCTTGTAGGCATCGACCATGGATGCCCACAAGGTAGTCCTCGGAAAAGAGTTTAGGACATACCTTATAAGGTCGCGATTTTCGACCTTTTGCCCGATTGCGTGTAGGTTGTTGACTATGTCTTGGACACGGGCGTGGAGTTGCGTTGCGGACTCGTGTTCCTGCATTTTTAGGTTATATAGTTTATTGAACAAAAGGTCGCGCTTACATACCTTGGCTTCATCGGTCCCTTCGTGTAGCTCTACTAGCTTTGTCCATAGGTCCTTTGCGCTGATGAAGGGGCCGACGCGATTTAACTCCTCCTTGGACAAGCCGCATTGGAGGATTTGTGTTGCCTTGGCATCGGCTTCGACTTGTCGTTTTGTTGCAACGGTCCATTGATCATAATCCAAGGAGTCACCCACTTCATTAGTCGGAAGTGTGAAACCCGTTTGAATTATGATCCACATCTCGATTTGGGTTTTGAGAAAGCATTCCATCCAACCGTTCCAGTAACGGAAATCATCTCCGTTGTAAAACGGAGGTCGGACGGTGCTAAAACCCTCGAGATGGGCCATTAGAACAAAAAGACAAGGAGACTAAAACGAAAACCTAGCAACAACAAAAACACACGAAAGTACCAAGACTTGCGTCTTGGATTAGTAGTGCGGGAAATAAAAAGAAACAAATGAAAAATAGAAAGTTAAGCAAAGAAATAAGAAACTAAATAAAAAGTAAGTACTCACAACCTTCGATGTCCCTGAAAGTCTACTAAACGTCGATTTTTGAGGAGGAAAACAGCTTGTTACAGGGGTAAACCCCAATAGGAAGTGTAGATCTCTGCGAGAGCTTCGATTTGGTGGGTAGATCGTTTCGTGAGTCCACTTGTAGCAAAAGTTATGTTCGTTTGATCATGAGGTACTCCGAAGGCAATCAATACTTGCAAAACAAAACCAAACGAAGAGTACCAAGACTTCGTCTTGGATTAGTAGTGCGGGAGAAAAATTTAAACGAACGAAAAACAAATCTGTAAAAAAAATGTTAGATTGGTGGTTTCACCAAATCTAAGCGCCCCCGGCTTTGATACCAATTGTTGGATCGAAGCGGATCGCTAGAGGGGGGGTGAATAGCGATAGAAACTTTTTCTTTTAAATCGTTCGGTAGACAATTAAACATAGTGGAAATGTAAATAAAAACTAAATGAGACAAATAGTTTTTTTACTTGGTTCGTAGCCTTCGGCTACTACTCCAAGGCCCTAACGGTCCTAGACTGTGTACGGAGGGCAATTCACTAAAACACTCCTCCTCGTTGGAGGTAGGAGTTTTACGATTACAAAAACCTTCGAAGCACAAGATAGAGAGACAAACCCTCTCTTCTATTAAAATGAAATGCAACGGTAGAAAGCCTCGATTAACAAACGAATTGCAAGATTAAAAGAAATGACAAAACAAGATTATACCAACAACTCGAAGATAGGACTTAAACTAGGGTTGTTGGCAGCACTTCGTTGTCGTAGAGTTATCGGAGAGTCACAGTGTTGTGGAGGCTTTTAAGCACTTAGAATTGATTATAAAACCCTAGGTTAGGACCTCCTTTTATAGCCTCTGAGCCCCTTTTTGAGAGGAACCCTAGCCAATCATATTTGAGCACCACTCCCCTTGAAATTTGGTGATAAACCTTGACTCCTCGAAGCTGATCCTTTGACCATCAGTCGACTGATGGCCATCATCACGATCGTGATGGCGATCACGAGTGCTAACCTCCAAAGATCGGTGATTGGCGGCGATCGAGTCCTCCAAGTCGGGATGATCGATGCTTGCAAGTCAAAGTTAGCTCAACAAAAACATAATTTCGACGGTCGTCGACGGTCCGATCTCGACCTAGACCATCTATAGGATATCTTTGGTCGGATCTACGCTTAAGATCATCCCCGTAACGAGGATACGAACTCACTTACGCTCGCACACACGAGCTTACCTCAATACTTACGTGTTGCTTTTGCTTCCGGCCTTCCACTCGATTCCTTCGGCTCCCTCCGAAGTCACTCGAGTGTCGCCCGACCACCACAGCTTCCTTCGGGTGTTGCTAGCCTTCAGCTCCAGCTATAGCAATCTTCTGCACACTCGATTCAGCTCGTGAGATAACGACATGAGCTTAACTTTGTATCGTTTGCTATAATCAAAACTCAGGTTTGACTTAGGTGCCTACTGCACCAACAGATGTATCAAATTTAAGGTGCAGGAAAGTTCTATATTGAACTTTTAACCTTATTTTTGATGGTTTAGAGTTCCTATTGGCTTAGGGACTTCCCAAGGACATTGTTGGTGGAATGGTCAAGGGGGAGCAAGCCTTTAGGGGGACGTATTCATCATGGGATGATGGATGTATATTCTTCCATGTAAAGGGGAAAATGGGATTTTGAGATACCAAATTTGAAAATTGGGAGAGTGTGTAGGATTGCCTCTCTTAAGTGATATGAGACTTATCACTAGGAAGATTGTAGGCATCCTAGGTATTTTTAGACCAAGGGAGAGATTGTAAGATCTCATTGGGACATGAGACATTGACCTCCTTGGAGAGAACCTTTTTGATGTTAGTCAAAATGGGGGAGAATGTTTGGGAGAATTATTGAGGAGAATGTTAGAATTACCAATTTGGATAATTGGTAAGGAAATTTAAGTTAGGGGACTAACTCAAGGGTGTTTTTTGTCAAACATCAAAAAGGGGGAGATTGTTGGTGCAATTGGCCCAGGTCACGATTGACCAGACTCAAGATTGACTCGAGTAAGTGTTTTGATATTTGACATGGATGTCTGACATGTGTTGGGGAGATTGGTGCAATCGACCCAGGTTAGTATTTGATGTTTTACGATATTTGACCATTGTCATGGAAAGTCCAAGTGGGACACTTGGCATTGATAAAGTCCAAGTCTTGAGTACTTGGCATGTAAAGTCCAAGCATGGGTCTTGGCAAGGGAAAGTCCAACATGGGTTGGCAAAGGAAAAGTCCAAGCATGGGTCTTGGCATGTAAAGTCCAACATGGGTTGGCAAGGAAAAGTCCAAGCTTGAGTATTGTCATTTGAGAAGTCCAAGGGGGAATATTGGCGGTGTAAAGAATAAGCGGGAGTCTTGGCAGCATAAGTCTAATGGTTGGCGGAATAAATTCCAAGCGGGACTCTTGACAGCGTAAGTCCAATGTGCCTTGGCGGTATAAACACCGTTAGCATGACAATAGCCGATGGAAGCACCTGAAGGCTAGCGTATAGATGAACAAGTCATGGATGACTTGGAGGGATCCGATAGGTGTGAGGCTGATAGAGGTGGCTAGAAGGCTTAGGTCTAGGCTACGGGTGGTCTAGCAGGTATGGGGGAACCATACTTGGGGTTAAAACCTCATGTTTGAGGTGTATCAGTCGACTGGGACCATGGGTCAATCGACTGGTGTGAGTCAACTAGGGTTTGACTGCGTGAAGTTCCCTAGTAGTCAACTGATAGAGGTGATCGATTCGACTCTCGTGGCGAATGCGATGATCGTGATCGATTGGTGATGCTCGGGGTTTCGGGCACAGAAGGTTCTCTAGTTGAGTGATTGGCCAGCAGTCAAAGCCTAGGGTCTAGAAGTCAAAGTCAAAGACTAAGGAAACAAGAACCATCCAAGGGTAAGCCTAAGCCAAAAAAGACCTACCACAATGTTCCATTTGATTTTGGAACTCAAACTAGGGCTAGGAAGACCAAGGTCAATAGGGAAGTCATCCCTAGAGTTGACCAAGGTGTATGCCTAGTGGCTAGGGTTTCAAGGAAACCTAGGGTAGCCACTAAGAAGGTTACAAGGGGAGTCACCCCAAGAGTTAACCTAGGCAAGACCACAATGACCAAGGTTTTAAAGCCTAGAAGGGTCATTAGGAGGGTATCTAGGAAGGTTATCCCTAAGGAATACCTAATTAACCAAAGGAGCTCAAATAGGTTTTGGGTTCCTAAGGGCGTGATCGATTCACGCTAGATGGGGTTAGGTGTGTCAACTTTAAATGGATGGGTAGTTAACCTAACAATGGTAAAGGTGACACTTTAGGTCATTTTCAAGGTTATGGATACCTTAGAAATAGGTTTGAATTTTAATCCTAAATGATTTTAGGATGTGCCAATGTAGTTTTGGAATTATGAAAAATCAATCAAATTGGCACAATTTAGGTTTCGAGGTCTTAGTGTGCCATTTGGGTTCTTGGCACACTTTGAGAGATATGAAACAATATGACAAAATGAGATTAATTATAACAAATGACAACTAATATTAAAATTTAAGTATTATTATACATATACATTTTACTTGTCATGTTTTATTTGCCATATACCATGTCATGACATCATGTTTATTTTTAATCATTTAATATGTCATGATCATGTTTAGGGTTTCTTTTAATGTCATGTATATTTAGTTTTATATCATATGTCATAACATCATGATCATTGGCCATGCTTAGTTAATGTTATCATTTATGTCATGATCATTCATGCATTTAAAATAATCAAAATTGAATTAAGGACATATGACATTACTTGAAGTCCCATGTGTAAGGGAATCAAGTAGAGTTGCCCTAGAAAATGCATGAAACCCTAGATTAGGAGAACAAAACCCACATCTCACAATCACATTGACTTGTGTGTGTTTTATACACCCTAGATACATGTGAGATGCTAGGATATGAGTTAAGTTCAAGGTGCATAGTTTTTGCATCTAGATGAACTCAAACTCATCTAAAATCATGTTGTGGATCATTGGGAAAACTTATGTTCAAGCCATGTACATTAAGACCAAAGAATATGATCCAATATAAGGTTTTAAAACCATTTTAAAATTATTTTGAAAAACCTTGGTGAAGTTTATCTTTTGATAGCAATCATCATTGATGAAGTTGATACAAAGTGAGCTCAAACATTGAAGTTTTTCTTCATTTTTGAACTTTGTGTCAATTTCACTCTTTTATGGGTAAAATATATTTCAAACATTTTTCACCCATTGTATTGGTCATAAGTATTATACGTATGAAGTTTCATGATTTTTCAAATTACGTATAATTATTTATGGATTTTCAAAATTAATTTCTGATAATTGAAAATTGGATTTTTCAATTATCAGTCGACTGCCCTTGTTGGCAGTCGACTGATGGGAACGACAGTCGACTGATGCCTGATAAAATGGATTGCCAGGCTGATTTTGGGAAAAACAACGTTGTTTAGCCCGTGTTCAGCTACGGTAAAGTTCTCTAACTACTCCTAATCCTAGGATATGCTTTGGGAAGCATTATAAAGGGTGAAAATCCATTGGATATGGATTAGGAGAGTTGTTAGGGTGATGTATCAAATTTAAGATGCGAGAAAGTTCTATATTGAACTTTTAACCTTATTTTTGATGGTTTAGAGTTCCTATTGGCTTAGTGACTTCCCAAGGACATTGTTGGTGGAATAGTCAAGGGGGAGCAAGCCTTTAGGGGGATGTATTCATCATGGGATGATGGATGTATATTCTTCCATGTATAGGGGAAAATGGGATTTTGAGATACCAAATTTGAAAATTGGGAGAGTGTGTAGGATTGCCTCTCTTAAGAGATATGAGACTTATCACTAGGAAGATTGTAGACATCCTAGGTATTTTTAGACCAAGGGAGAGATTGTAAGATCTCATTGGGACATGAGACATTGACCTCCTTGGAGAGAATCTTTTTGATGTTTGTCAAAAAGGGGGAGAATGTTTGGGAGAATTATTGAGGAGAATGTTAGAATTACCAATTCGGATAATTGGTAAGGAAATTTAAGTTATGGGCCTAACTCAAGGGTGTTTTTTGTCAAACATCAAAAAGGGGGAGATTGTTGGTGCAATTGGCCCAGGTCACGATTGACCAGACTCAAGATTGACTCGAGTAAGTGTTTTGATATTTGACATGGATGTCTGACATGTGTTGGGGAGATTGGTGCAATCGACCCAGGTTAGTATTTGATGTTTGACGATATTTGACCATTGTCATGGAAAGTCCAAGTGGGACACTTGGCATTGAGAAAGTCCAAGTCTTGAGTACTTGGCATGTAAAGTCCAAGCATGGGTCTTGGCAAGGGAAAGTCCAACATGGGTTGGCAAAGGAAAAGTCCAAGCATGGGTCTTGGCATGTAAAGTCCAACATGGGTTGGCAAGGAAAAGTCCAAGCTTGAGTATTGTCATTTGAGAAGTCCAAGGGGGAATATTGGCGGCGTAAAGAATAAGCGGGAGTCTTGGCAGCATAAGTCTAATGGTTGGAGGAATAAATTCCAAGCAGGAGTCTTAACAGCGTAAGTCCAATGTGCCTTGGCGGTGTAGACACCGTTAGCATGACAATAGCCAATGGAAGCACCTGAAGGCTAGCGTATAGATGAACAAGTCATGGATGACTTGCAGGGATCCGATAGGTGTGAGGCTGATAGAGGTGGCTAGAAGGCTTAGGTCTAGGCTACGGGTGGTCTAGCAGGTATGGGGGAACTATACTTGGGTTAAAACCTCATGTTTGAGGTGTATCAGTCGACTGGGACCATGGGTCAATCGACTGGTGTGAGTCAACTAGGGTTTGACTGCGTGAAGTTCCCTAGTAGTCAACTGATAGAGGTGATCAGTCGACTGCTGGCCCGAGCAGTCGACTGATCTGGAGATCAGTTGATTGATGCTCGGGGTTTCGGGCACAGAAGGTTCTCTAGTTGAGTGATTGGCCCGACCACTCGACTGATTGAGCCATCAGTTGACTGATGGGTATGATCAGTCGACTGATGATGGATCCGTTGGATTTTTCCAGCGTGAATCTAGCCATTGTCTCACAGCAACAGTGGCACCAGTCGACTGATGCTCCCGAGTAGTCGACTGATAGGCGATATCCATCCTAGACAATAGCTATAATGGAAGCTCATGGACAAGGATTTTGGAACTGATTCTTGAGGAGTTTTGGGGTGATTTGTTGCTGCAAATCAGGGTCTCCAAGTGCAATTCAAGCAACCACCAAGCAAGCATCCAAAAGCGCATTTGTAAAGTGTTTTTCTTTACTTGTATTGCATTTCATTAGTGTAATTTCTTGTATTTGTTTCTTACTATTGTAAGATCATTTGTATGAGGTTTCTCCACCTCCGGATTGTTCCGAGGAGTTTATTTGATTAGTGGTGTGGTATGCATTGCTAGAGCTCGTTTGAGCTCGATCCGTGGAGTAGGAACCATTCGATTCTGAACCATGTTATATTCTTGTGTTTGTGATTGTGTATCGTGTTATTGTTTTTATTATTATTCTGTTGTGCACTAACATGATTTGTAGACGCGATCGCGAACCAATTCCATCGAGCGACGACAACACTATTCACCCCCCTCTAGCAGGCACATCGTTCCTAACATTAAGTTCAAGGTATTTATATGTTGCATCAATATAAACTCAAACTCTTTAAATAACAAGAATGAATTACGAGGAAAGCTAATATACAAGTCATGTACACTTGGCCCTTAGATCATGATTGAAAATAGATTTTGAAAGCACTTTTAAAATGATTTTGGAAAAACTTGGTGAGATCTATCTATTGATAGGAGTCACCATTTAGGATATTGATACAAGTTAGGCAAAAATATTGAAGGTTTTAATAGTTTTGAACTTTGTATTATTCTTTTAAAATAATAGGTATTTTCATATAAACCTATTTTTCCCATAGTATTTGACATAAGTAATGTGTGCATGAAGTTTCAAGATTTTACAAAAATCATAGAATTACTTATGCATTTCCAAAACTTGGATTGAAAAATTAAAAAATCTGTAATTCTGAAAATTTCAGTAGTAGTTGACTAGAGCTACTTTCAGTAGATTGATAAGGCTATTTTTGTCTAAATAAGTTCGATTTAGCCATTAAATTTAAACCCTAGATAGTTTAAGTTCTCCTAACCCTCTGGTATGCTTAGACAAGCATTTAAAAGGTGAGATTTCCAGTGAAAATGAATTAAAAAATTAATTAGGATAAGAATCAAGTTTTATGGGAGGTTAAAGTTCAAGGTTGAACTTTTGTTCTTATTTTTAAAGTTTAGATTTCCTATTGGCTTAGGATCTCTCCAAAGACCTTATTGGTGCAATGATCACGGGGAGCTTAACCATCAAGGCATGCAAGGGGGATCAGTGATAAGGGTTTTATCACTAAGGATAATGAAAGGGGGAGAATGAAGGATTTCATGGGAAAATGAGTTAAGTCTAGAAAGACTTTTTGATGTGTGTCAAAGGTGTTGGAACGTTGGTGGCCCACTAGAGGGGGGTGAATAGCCCTCAATCGTCGTACGGTGGAAGTCGTTCTTAATCATCTACAATTATAATTAGTGCAAGCGAAAATATAAAGCTAAGACAATTAAGAACAACACAAAATAAAGAACAATGCTAACAAAAGATATAACATGGTTCACGGCCTCGCCGCTAATCCACGGTCCGATTTGTAGGAACATCGGTGGCCGGCTAGAGGGGGGGGGTGAATAGCCCTCAATCGTCGTATGGTGGAAGTCGATCGTTCTTGCGTGCTTGTCTACAATTATCGTTAATATACGCAGCGAAAACAATAGAAATAATAACAATAATACAATCACACGCAATACACAAGATATACGTGATTCGGAACCGAATGGTTCCTACTCTACGGGGTGAGCTCAATGAGCTCGTGTTATGTGCACGACACTAACAACACTCCTTCTTGACAACACGTTGAAGGTGGAGAAACCTCTCACAAGTAATTACACTAAGTAATATGAAATACAAGCAATACAAAGACAAATACGAAATACATGTAAAGAACACTTTACAACGTTTGCTTTGAACCCTTTGCTTGTTGCTTGCTTTAGATGGCTCTTGAAGGTTTGGAATGCAACAACAATTCCCCTCCAAAAGCTTCATAAAAGTCTTGGCGAAATCCTCCCTCTTGAGCTCCATTTATAACCTACATGAAGCTGATTTTACGCCTATCAGTCGACTGGTCCTGTAGCCGTTATCTCACAATGACTTGATTCACATTGGCAAAACTCCAACGGATCCATCATCAGTCGACTGATGATACCCATCAGTCGACTGATTATCCCATCAGTAGAGTGCTGGCACGAGCACTCGACTGGAAACCATTCTGTGGCTGAAAACACCCCGATCAGTCAACTGATCTCCCTCATCAGTCAACTGATGGTGTTATCAGTCGACTGTCATCCCTCGACAGTCGACTGATGAGCTAGACCCTATTCAGTCGAACACCAGTCGAACCCTAGTCGACTTGGAGCAGTCGATTGGCACCTATGCCAGTCGACTGATGTCGTGTAAAACCTCAAACACCAAGTTGTTTGAGCATCCGACACTCAGTCTTAGCCACTTGGCCAAGTCCACCTCATCCCTCATGGAGTTCCCCACCGAAGCTCTCTTCCCTCGGCCTATGTCCCTCGGATGCGCTAAGTACACGACTTCGCAACACCATCCTTCGCATCTCTTGCCCTCGAAGTATGCTTCCTTTGGGCCTCACTCCATTCGCTCCTCGTCCAGCGGTCCCTCAGATGCACCAAGCGCACGGCTTCGCAATGCCATCCTTCACCGAATCAAGGAACCCGAGCCTAGTGAACTTGCCAAGTTCTCAAGACTTTCCAAATGCACCAAGCGCATGGCTTCGCAATGCATTTCTCACCAAGCACACGGCTTCGCAATACTTTGGACTTTCCCACACCAAGCACCAAGCTTGGATTTTCCCATGGCAACTCCATGTTGAACTTTCCTATGACAATCCCATGTCATAAGTTTTTTCTATCAACAAAATACTACTCGAGTCAAACTCGAGTCAACCCGGGCCGATTGCACCAACAATCTCCTCCTTTTTGATGATTGACAAAACTATCTCTCAAGTCTACCAATTATCTCTAATTGGCAATTCTCACATCCCAATGAGAATTCCAAACCCAATTGGTAACTTGGTAACTTCTCCCCCTTTCTGACATAAATCAAAAAGGTCCTCCCCAAGGGTATGAATGTCTCATATCCCAATGAGATCTTACAATCTCTCCCTTGGAGGCACACACATGCCTACCATCTTTCTAGTGATAAGTCCCATATCACTTAAAGAGAGGCAACCCAATTTTCCTCCCATGAGGAAAAATACACATCCATCTTCCCATGATGGATACCTCCCCCTAGAGGCTTGCTCCCCCTTGACCATTGCACTAACAATGTCTTTGGAGAGTCCCTAAGCCAAAAGGAACATTAAACCAATCAAAATTAAGGCAAAGTTTAACAATGAACTTCCATCCACCTTAAAATTGATACTCTCCCTAAACACTTCTCCTAATCCATATCCAATGGATTTCCACCTTTTCTAATGCTCTCCCAAGCATGTCCTAGGGTTAGGAGTGGTTAGGGGACCAAAACCTAGCTAAACATGGGCTAACCACCAAGGTTTACCCGAAATCAGCTTACAATCGACCAATCGGATATCACGACTCCTTTCCCACATCAGCCTCCTGGCGTATATGATCGATAATCGATTTTTCTAATTTTCAAAAATGAATTTCTAAAATTCGTAAGTAAATATACATAAGTTGAAAAATATTGAAATTTTGTATGTATATTACTTATTACAATAATAATGGGTGAAAAATATTGAAAAATTATTTTACCCACAAATTAGTGAGATTGGCACAAAGTTTAAAAGTTTAGAAAAACTTCAATATTGAGCCCTCTTTGTATCATCCCATTCAATGGTGATAGCTATCAAAAGATAGACTTCACCAAGGTTTTTCAAAATGTTTTTGAAACCTTTAATTCTTTTTTCCTAAACATCTCACTTGTATCTAGATATATAAAACACATACAAGTCAAGTATTCTAGTGAGATGTGGGTTTTTGTTCTTCAATGGTCTCATGCATATTCTAAGGCAACTCTACTTAATTCCCTTATGCATGAGACTTCAAGTCATGCCAATGGTTCTTAAATCAATTTTATTTTAAGCATGATATGATTATGGCATATATATGATATAACTAAGCATGTGCCAAAATCATAATGTCATGGCATGTGAATGAAATTTTAGTATACATGACATATAAAAATAAGTCTAAACATGATCATGACATTTTTAGAGATAAAAATGAAAATGATGTCATAACATGGCAAGGCAAACAAAGCATGACAATTATAAGATACTAAGGTATGGGATACCTAACTGTTAAATTCAAATTGTCATTTCTAGGAATTCATTCTATTTTTCCTTAATACCATTATCTCTCAAGTGTGCCGTAAACCCAAAATAGCACACCAATACTTCTAAGACCTAATTGTGCCAATTTAATCATTTTTCAACTTCTGAAGCACATTGGCACACCCTAATGTGTCAACTCACCATGGCTAGATTAACTACCCATCCACTTAGGGTTGACATACCCTAACCCATCTAGTGTGAATCAATCACGCTCCTAGTGTTAGTGAAAGCCCTAGAGACAATCATGTGATGCTTGTTGTATGGACTTTATTGTATCAAATTCCTATTTATAAAGGCATGGTTATTATATTTACTTGTATTGGTGTCAAATAACTAAGTATAATAATGTCCTTGAGTAGTAGGTTCTTATCTATATCAATCGATTGGTTGAATCGAGAATGAGTTGATATAGAGAACACTATTCTTAATCATTCCTAGTCAAGTATTATCATTCAGGGACAATGTTAATGCGTAGAGACTAGCATGTAGGTCAACACGATGACTTGATCTCACAATTCATGGATATGAGATATTAAGTTGACACATGGGTATGCATTGGAGAATGTATACTGAATGACCCGGCATGAGAAAGTATCATGGATCGTTATATGAGTGTCATATACATTCTCATGTGGCTATTAGTATTACTATTAGTCCTTAGACCTGAAGTCACCATGGTTCCCTACATAAGGAGTTGCATACTTTGGCTTCGTCAAACGTCACCCGTAAATGGGTGGACTATAAAGGCGATTACTGGGTATGTAACAAATTATGCGGAGGGATGTGAGTGATGTAGATGGGATCTATCCCTCCTATATGACGGGAGTGACATTGTTATTCTTGATAGAGTGAGACCACGAAGTGCATGACCATGCCCAAATGAGTCAATATGAGATATTGAGCTCATTTGATTAGAGTGAGTCTACTTGGAGTTCAAGATATAGATTGTACCGAGGATGACACGGTCTATGCCTCGATTGGTCAATCTAGATGTCAAGGATAGAGGGACATTGTCACATATTGTGAGAGTCACAATTAGTAGTCACAAAGGTGATCTTGGAGCTCAACATTCTTTTAACTTGGGTAGCAATGATGTGTTGCTAGATACCGCTCATTGCTTATGTTCCTAAATCGGTTTAGGGACATTGCCAACGTTACAAGAACCTATAGGGTCACACACAAAGGGCAATTAGATGGAGATTAGGTTCATATGATGAACCATGAGGATTAGGTTCATGGGATGAACCAAATTGGATTAAGAGTAATCCAAATTAGACTAATTGAGTTAGGCTCAATTTGATTCAAGTGTTGAATGAGTCTAATTTAGATTTGATTCATTGAGTCAATTTAAATTAATGAATAGAGATTCATTAAATCAAATTGACTAGAATCAAGTGGTTATATTTGATCAACCATGGAAGATAAGAGGTCAAGTTTGACTTGACTTGATGAGGGAAGATGAATGGTCAATTTTGACTTGACCAATTGTTATGTCATGGTGACATGGCATGGGGGCCGGCCAATGATGGTGTATCACATCATCATTGACTTATCATGTGGTGCCACCTCATGAGGGAGACCAAGAGCCATTGGCTCTTGGAGTTACATGCATGCATGTAACCCCCCATCCAAGAGTGGCCGACCACTTTATTCATGGGATGAATTGATTTTGTGTATCCCTATCTTTTTCTTCCTTGGATCATCTTCCTCTCAAGTTCTCTCTCCCAATCCTCTATCTTGGCCGAACCATCCAAGGGATGCTAGCACACTCAAGGTTGTGTTTTCTCCACCATTTGTCCGTGTGGATACCAATAGAGGAGTGTGCACTTAACACTCTTGAGTTCCGACGAAGCTTTTGGACGAGCGGGATAAGCGAAGGGCGTCGCTACGAGGGTAACGCTCTATCTTGTAGATCTAGGATCTTTAAACACATACATGTAGTTTTATTTTATATATCTTCGAACGGATCCGTGGCCGGGCTTCCAAGGTTTCCGCAATGCATAAAGCGATTTTTGCGGCTCGGAAAGTCCAATAGTGGTATCAGAGCCACGTGCGAAGCATGTATGTGTTTCATATTTGTAGATTTTGTATTAGATATAAAAATTACAGATTTTTAAGTTTATATAAATTTCCTATTTTTATAGAATTTTTGGGTATTTTTCTCGAAGAGTCCAAGCAACAAGTGTTCGGACACTTGTAGGCTTAAATCGCCGAGAAAAACTCTCCGAAACGGTGAGTTCTCGCTTTAGGTTTTTGGGACAGTGACTTAAGTCGATGTAAGATCTAGTAGGGACACTCGCAAAGTTTATTTTTGTGAGTAGGGGCGCTGCCCCTATCCCCGAAAGGGGCCTTGTCTCGCAATCGCGCCCGGAAATCACTTAGTGGGACCGTTACGGAGAGGTGACTCATAAAATTGAAAAAAAATAGGAAAAATTATAGAAATTTTCTGTAAAATACATAATTTAGTATTATGTATAATTATGTGATGGTCATGGCCCAAGAACCCCAATATGATTAGATGATAATGTGTTGTAATTCATAATACGGCCTGCGTGTCGTTTTTGTAATTGTGCTTGTTGTATATGGTATGCGACCTGCGCGTCGTGCCTCTTCTTTTTAAAATTCTAGTTGTAAATAGTTTTAGACTCGAATGTAACTCGAGTTTCATGTTTGTAATGTACAAAATGGAGCGGTGGAAGGTCAACTTTTAGACCGAGTTACGAGAAGGGTGCCGACGACACATGGCGGTCAAAGGAGGCGCTTGGAGAAGCCGCTAACCCTAGGTTGACCGTCCGATCTTCTCATTGGCTTGAGAAGATCGTAGTAGGGCCATGACCACATCACAATTAATTATATATATATATATATATATATATATATATATATATATATATATATATATATATATATATATATATATATATATATATATATATATATATATATATTTGTTTTTTCTTGTATGTATGTGATGCATGCTAGTAGAATAATGCTTGTATGTATATGATGCATGCTAGGATATTTTTCTTGTATGTATATGATGCATGCTAGAATAATGCTTGTATGTATGTGATGCATGCTAGTATAGGATAATAAAGGCCTTAATGCGTATATGATACACATTACGATTAGATTAGATCTTAATCGAATCAACTCGAAAATGCCTACCAAGTCCTTGATACCCATCACTACCTCGATCATTTGTAGTTGTTGAATCTGCCAAAGCAGAGCAACGCATATTATCTTGGTAGGGTGCAAAGGGACAATCTTGGTCCCGCCTATCACAGCTTGGGTTAGAGTAAGCTCGATTAGATTGAGTAAAATTAGTTAACTCAATTGGATCGAGTAGAACTATAGACATATTCCAACCGTTGGAAAAGATAGGATAAGATCGCATTTACACTAAATCTTGGGCGATTTAGCCAAAGCTAACACAAGGTCTTTTGTAAATGTGGGTCTTGATCCTATAAACAAGAGTTGCATAGAGATGTAATCGATAATGTGTTACCTACCGATCATACTAAGTCTTGGGCGATTTAGCCAAAGCTAACTCAAGGCTTAGTATGATGTGGATCTTGTCCCGCAGGAATTATAGCTAGTTTGTATGAATCTAGTAATGTGGTTTGACCACATCCATAACTCGATTCTACAAAATTCCTATAATTCAGTGGGAGCATCATTTGATTAAAGGCCTAATTAAATGATAAAAGGAATATGATATTAATTTTCTGCATTGTGTATGTTGTAGATAACTATGTCGACAAACACGAACACTCTCTCCCTGCGTTCTGTCCTTGAGAAGGACAAGTTCAATGGAGAAAATTTCCTGGACTGGTACAGGAACTTGAGAATCGTTCTCACCCAAGAAAAGAAACTGTATGTCCTGGAGCAGCCCATTCTGGAGGTACCTCCTGCCACTGCCTCGTGAGCTGACAAAGATGCTTACAAGAAGCATCAAGATGATGCATTAGATGTGTCATGTCTAATGCTCGCGACCATGAACTCTGAGCTTCAGAAGCAACACGAGTTCATGAATGCTTATGATATGGTTGAACATCTTCGTCAACTATATCAAGGACAAGCAAGGCACGAGAGATATGAAGTCTCTAAGGCATTATTTGGGTCCAAATTGCAAGAAGGGACTCCCGTAGGTCCATATGTACTCAAGATGATTGGGTACGTAGAAAACCTACAGAGATTGAGATTCCCACTTGGCCAAGAGCTGGCCACTGACTTGATCTTGCAGTCTTTGCCACAAAGCTATAATCAATTTGTCATGAATTACAACATGAATGAAATTGATAAGCCACTGCTTGAGATGCTCATCATGTTGAGAACTGCTGAGCTCAACCTTAAGAAGGGAAAATACGACTCCATTTTGATGGTGCAAAAGAAGAAAGTCAAGGGCAAGCCTAAAGGTAAGGGAAAGTCCCAAACCAAGGGCAAAGGCAAAGAACTGAAACCCAAAGGAGGGGTGGCCAAGGAAGGGGCGTGCTTCCACTGCAAGGAAGCTGGACACTCGAAGCGTAACTGCAAGGCATACATGGAAGATCTTAAGAAGAAGAGAAGTGAGACTTCTACTTCAGGTATATGAAGGTTTTTTCTTATCGAGTCCGTGAGGGGAAACTTCGCTTCCCACTTCACCTTGGTAGCTTGTCCATGGCGATCCCTTCGATGTCCCCGGATTAAAAAAAAATTAATCCTAGACAAAAGGGATTGCCAAAACCACCAAGTCAACATCGTGCTATTTGTTTAGAGAGGTCACTTGAACAAACTAGTTGTTCAAGCGACCATCCTCTATTCTACGAGTAGCCGCGGAATAGACGATGTCCGGATCACCAGTTTTTGTATTTATGCTCAGGATCCAAGTATTATTTAGCTATTTATAGATTTATAACATGCTTATAATTGAAAAACAAAAACAAGCAACAAACAAAAGAAGAAAGTAGAATAGGTATACCTCTCGATCTTCTAATGTATGACCTTCCTCCTTTTGGACGTCGTGTGGGCGACGATCTAGCAAAAGTCGAAGATCCTAGATCGCAAATCTTTCTTCCTTGCTCTTCCAAAGCAAGAGGAAGAGTAGAAACAAGGTTTTTCTCCTCCCTAAAACCAACCAACAAGGATCATATAATCTCCTTGCCGCCGGCCAACTAGAAGGTGGAGAAGATGATGGAAAACAATCAAGACACCAAGGGAAACCCTATATCTTGTTTCCACCACCTAAGGAGAGGGAGAAGGGAGCTTTTGGGTGCCGGCCAAGGGCTGGGAAGGGCCTGGAAAAAATCTGGACGCCGGCCACAAGAAGGATGAAGAAGAAACAATCACCTTCCTTATTTGGTGCCGCCCTAGCCTCCAAACCCTAAACCTAATCCTATCTCAACTAGGATTCCTTCTTGCCGCCCAAACCCTAGCTATCCTTGATTGTCATCCACGCCAACTCCCATGGCCTCCTTTTATAGAGTTAGGGATAAGTCATGAATTAATCTCCTCCATTGGTTCTAGGGATTTAATCTCAACCGTCGGATCTAGAGATTTAATCTCAACCGTCGGTTCTTAGAGATTTAATCTTTACCTATGGATCTTAGAGTTTTGTTTGTATCCATTGGATCTAAGCATCATGAGGTGTTAATAGGCTACATTAGGGACCATGAGGAGGAGTTGGGTCTTGGCCACCCATGGATCAAGCCCACATAAAGTCCGATCCACTAATGATGATCCAATCTACTAAAGGTTCATCATTGATCTATCTCACCAACCCCCATAAGATAATATGGGCTCCATATATTATTTGTACATTTTCTCCCCGTGTTTAAAATTTTGAATGTCCGTCGATTAATTAATTTACTGACGATTAATTAATCAACATCTAACTCCTTGAGTAGTACAACTCAACCTTTTCATCATGCCGGACCAAGTCCACCTGCAGGGTTTACATGATGAACCTTATGAGCTCCTCAAGGGGACATCATCATCCTAATATATAGGACACGGTTTCCTCCTATAATCAACGGCAGACCATATAAATAATATCATCTCCCAACTTACCGAGCCTATCGATTTAATCTATAAATCTCGCCCATTAGTAAATCAAAGAGATGAGTACTAAGTATATGTGCCCATTATTATATTGGGATTAAGAGCATGTATTAAATAATATCTGAGGTCCGATTCGATTATGTAGTCAGCAATAAATCGAATCACCTCTAAGTCAGTCCTGCTCAATACACACAAAGTGCACTAGTGTGATTCTATGGTCAAGACAAACCAATACCAAATCACACTACAACCATTCCGATGGTTTGTCCAAAGTCATCTCGGTTGTGAGCCTTTACTTATACTTTTCTGTTGGATCGAGAAGCGTCGCTAAAGGGGGGGGTGAATAGCGATCGTAAATCATTTCGACATTTCGTTCGAGTAGACAATTAAACGAGTAAGAGCAGCGGAAAATAAAGGAACACGTTTATTTTTACTTGGTTCACAACCCAACGGTTGCTACTCCAAGGCTCTATCGGTCCTAGACCGCGTACGAAGGGAAAAGCACTATAACGTCTCCTCCTCGTTGGAGGTAGGAGACAACGATCATAAAAACCGAATGTACGAGGATGAGGCAACAAGCCTACCTCACCTCGTTACGATTAAAATAAAAAATACAATAAAAATAATTACTTGCTACTGCTGCCGACGAAGGAGATTTGAACTTGTCGTCGCGTCGGCATTATGACGACGTTGGAGCGTTGGCGTTGTAGGAGCACTTGATGAATAAACTTGATGATACTTGGAGTTGGAATCCTCCCCTCCTTTTATAGATTTTGGCCTCTGAATTTGTCTCCTTTTTTTTTGGAATAGATCACGAAGTTGTCCAAATTTTATCGCGAAGTGGCCGCGTCAAACATTATCCATTTTGACCTAGCGCAAAGCCTGATTCATCGCCATCAGTCGACTGATGCCTCCCATCAGTCGACTGATGAGCATCCGATCGCTTGATGTCCAGCTGATCACCGCCACTTCCTTGCAGTAAGAGGTTAGCTCAGAAAATGATAAATGTGACGGTCTCTGACCATCCGATCTTGACCTAGACCTTCCACGGGAAGTCTTAATCGAATCTCCGCCTACGGTCGTCCCCGTAAAGAGGACATGACCTTACAATCTCTCACTCACACGAGCTTACCTCGATAGTAGCTCTCGCTTCCGGCCTTCCACTCGATTCCTTCGGCTCCCTCCGAAGTCACTCGAGTGTCGCCCGACCACCGCGGCTTCCTCCGGGTGTCGCTAGCCTTCAGCTCCAGCTTTAGCACTTTTCTGCACACTTGATTTAGCTCGTGAGATAACGATGTAAACTTAACTTTGTGTCTTTGCCATAATCAAAATACAGGTTCGATTATCTAGTGCCCCTGCACCAATAATCTCCCCCTTTTTTATCTATGGCAAACCAACACAAAGTTAAGGAAAATTAAAGCATAAAATAGGTATAGTAGAAGATGAATGTGAAGATGAATATCATTTCCAAAAACTCCCCCTCAACCAAAACTCCCCCTTTACCCTAGGTGAGTTTTGAAAGAGATAATTTAATTTTCAAAATTAAATTTTATGTTACTCCCCCTTAACTTTTGCTCTTCTCCCCCTTTTGCCATAAATCAAAAAAAAAAATTTGGGGTTTTTGTATAAAATAGGGTTTTGAAAACAATATCGTATATGCATGCATCTAGATAAATCAAATATGAGTCCAAGCATGCGTCTAGCAGTATTTAGATAGATTGGTTCGAGGTGTGTCCCTCTACACCAATAATCTAAAGGTTTATAAAATAACCCTTAGGGTTAGTTTGCTCTCCCCCTTAGTCAAATATATGAATTATAAGAGATGTAGGGGGTGCTAAACTTTGGCCTAAGAGTTGTTAAGTACAATAGTTGAGAAAATAAGTAGTATTTTGAAGAGATAGTTTGAAGTATATTTCAATTATCCTTAACATCTCACCCATTCTATGTGTCTCAGAATTTGTTCACCTTATATGTTTTGTGAGATGATTTTAAATTGATTAAAGATAGTCAACCTTGGGTTAGATTCGGATTTAACCTTTAGATCGTTAAGTAACTTTTCGAGAAACTGGCTTCCAGGTCGTGGCGAGGCACAGGGGCCTTCTTTGATCGGAACAACGACCACTTCCTTAGACAAAGCTAAATTCAAGAAAATATCACTTAAGTCACTTAGGGTTACTTCCTGGTTTAACTAGTTTAGGATACGGCGAGGTAGCTTCAGCTAGTTCCACTCGGTCAAGTGCACCAAGCTAGATATGCCTTATCTAGCTCGAAAACACGAGACTTTGTTTCCCTAACGTACTATCATCTCGCCGTGTCCTGATACTATATTGTCAAGAGTTGACTAACCATTTACCCTATCTATCCATTCTAAAAATTAAAGTAAAATATGCAATGGTTTTGCTAAGTAAGCGGGTATACTATTTTAGTGTTAGCTCCCCCTGGACCATTGAACCAATATGGTCTATTCAAATAATGAACTTGATCCTGGGGAATCCAAACCTTATTAGTCCTTATATGTGAGTTCAATAAAACTTTTGGGACCCATGCTTGGACTCTTTGATGACTACGATTTACGATAGACATATAAGACCTATTCGTAGTCTTTGACTTAAATCCGAGTCCGGCTTTGTTGTACACGGCTCTTTGGGTTTCAACTAGTCGATTAAGGTTCTTAGATCCCAATGTGAACCTTTCCAACCTAGCCTCAACCTCTTGAACTTGGTCTTTCAAGAGAGAATTCTCCTCCTCAAGTTTTTCAATTTGGGTTGAGTTTCCCTCTTGAACTTGACTAGTTGAAGAGGTTAGAGTAGCCTCTTGCTTGAGGGTTTCAACCTCCTCAAGTAACGACTCGACCCTAGACTCGGACTTAGTTAATTTCCTATTAAGCATTTTAATTGTATTGTAAAGCGTATGAATTAGTGAGCGGCTAATCTTAATTTTCTCTTTTGGTCCGGCTTTGAGTTGCTTCTCGAAGTAGTCCTCGAGTTCGGAGTTGGTGTTATAGTTGGACTCGACTTCGGATTCTGACTCGGACTCCTCCAGTCTTGCCATGTAAGCTATGTCTTCTTTGTTGTCCCAAGTTGCATGGAAGGCTTTCCTTGCTCTCTTTTTCTTTTGGTTCTCGTACTTCAATTTCCTTCTTTCTTTTCGAACTATTCTCCACACAACGTTCACTATTGCTTCCACCTCTTCTGATTCGGACTCTGATTCATCTTCGGGTTCGAGTTCATCTACTTGCCTAGTAGGTGGCTTGCTTCTTTGTCCTGCAAGTAGAGCAATACCTCTCTCGGCCCGGACCATGTTAGTTTGCTCGTGAAGTTCAAACTCGGAAAATAATTCGTCTAACCTAAGCTTTGAAAGGTCCATAGAGACCTTGTAGACATCGACAATGGATGCCCACAAGGTAGTCCTAGGGAAAGCATTTAAAGCGTACCTTATAAGGTCCCGGTTCTCTATGGCTTGCCCGATCGAGTGAAGACCATTGACGATGTCTTGGATCCGCGCATGTAATTGGGTGGCGGTCTCGCGATCCTGCATCTTTAGATTGTACAGTTTATTTAAAAGTAAATCTATTTTACATACCTTAGCATTGGGTGTCCCTTCGTGTAGATCAATCAATTTGTTCCAGAGGTCTTTAGCGCTAATGAATGGACCGATGCGGTTGAGCTCCTCCTTGGACAAGCCACATTGTAATATTTGAGTTGCTCTTGCATCGGCTTCGATTTGCCTCTTGGTTGTATTTGTCCACTTATTGAAATCCAAGGGCTCTCCTTGATCATTGGTGGGTAGAGCAAAGCTGGTTTGGATTATTATCCAAGTCTCGACTTGTGTTTTCAAGAAACACTCCATCCGACCTTTCCAATAACGGAAATCATTTCCGTTAAGGAACGGAGGTCGGGTGGTGCTATACCCCTCAATGTGAGCCATTAAGTCTCTTGCAAAAACATGAATAAAAACCAAAGAGAATTCCAAGACTTGGTCTTGGATTAGTAGTGTGGGAAATAATAGGAAATAAACAGAAATAAATAAAAAGAATAAGAAACTAACAAAAATTAGAAACTTACGACCTTCGGTGTCCCCGAAAGGCTACTGAACGTTGGATTTTGGGGGCTGGAAACAGCTTGTTATGAGGGTAAATCCTGGTAAGAAATTTAGATCTCTCATAGGGCTTCGATTTGGTAGGTAGATCGTTACGTGAGTCCACTTGTGCGAAAAGTTATGGCCGTTTTACCGTCGGCTACTCCAAGGGAGAATACTTGCAAGCACACAACCAAAAGAAACGTACCAAGACTTCGTCTTGGATTAGTAGTGCGGGAGGAATAAAAACCTTAGAAAGATACGAATCGAAAAATACGAAAAGAAAACCAAAACATGCTAGATTGGTGGTTTCACCAAATCTTAGCGCCCCCGCTCTGATACCAATTGTTGGATCGAGAAGCGTCGCTAAGGGGGGAGGGGTGAATAGCGATCGTAAATCTTTTCGACATTTCGTTCGAGTAGACAATTAAACGAGTAAGAGAAGCGGAAAATAAAGGAACACATTTATTTTTACTTGGTTCACAACCCAGCGGTTGCTACTCCAAGGCCCTATCGGTCCTAGACCGCGTACGGAGGGCAAAGCACTATAACGTCTCCTCCTCGTTGGAGGTAGGAGACAACGATCACAAAAACCGAATGTACGAGGATGAGGCAAAAAGCCTACCTCACCTCATTACGATTAAAATAAAGAATACAATAAAAATAATTACTTACTACTGCTGCTGATGAAGGAGATTTGAACTTGTCATCGCGTCAGTGTTAGATGGCGTTGGAGCGTTAGCGTTGTAGGAGCACTTGATGAATAAACTTGATGATACTTGGAGTTGGAATCCTCCCCTCCTTTTATAGATTTTGGCCTCTGAATTTGTCTCCTTTTTTTTGGAACAGATCACGAAGTTGTCCAAATTTTATCGCGAAGTGGCCGCGTCAAACGTTATCCATTTTGACCTAGCGCAAAGGCTGATTCACGCCATCACGATCGATGCCTCCCATCACGATCGATGAGCATCGCTGATCGCTTGATGTCCGTGATCACACCGCCACTTCCTGCAAAGAAGAGGTTAGCTCGAAAAATGATAAATGCGACAGTTTCTGACCGTCCGATCTCGACCTAGACCTTCCACGGGAAGTCTTAATCGGATCGCCGCCTACGGTCATCCCCGTAAAGAGGACACGACCTTACAATCTCTCACTCACACGAGTTTACCTCAATAGTAGCTCTCGCTTCCGGCCTACCACTTGATTCCTTCGGCTCCCTCCGAAGTCAAGTTTCGCCCGACCACCGCGACTTCCTCCGGGTGTCGCTAGCCTTCAGCTCCAGCTTTAGCACTTTTCTGCACACTTGATTTAGCTCGTGAGATAACGATGCAAACTTAACTTTGTGTCTTTGCCATAATCAAAACACAGGTTCGATTATCTAGTGCCCCTGCACCAACATTTTCAAGGGGCCGATAACATGATCTCCTGTGTGACACCACACACCATGTTATCTACAATGTAAAGTATTGGACAATATTTCATAACCATAAAAATATGCAAACAATGATCATGTGATTCTTATTCCAAAATAAAGATGTTCATACAAAAGATAGACTTTTCAGTATACATTCGTACAATCTCCTATTTATACTAAAAAACTATGCTATCCTCAAAGTGCCATATATCTGATCCCCATTCCCTCCACATGCCTATCAAAAGCTCTCGCCGGAAGGGCCTTAGTGAAAGGATCTGTCAGGTTATCCTCCGATGCAATCTTGTCCACAGCAACTTCTCCTCTCTTTACGATTTCTCGTATTAGGTGGTACTTGCGCTCTATGTGTTTACTAGCCTTATGGGCTCGTGGTTCCTTCGAGTTTACAACTGCACCACTATTATCACAATAAATTGTGATAGTTCTGGGCAAACCAGGAATCACATCCAAGTCCATCAGGAAGTTCCTGAGCCATACAACTTCTTTGGCCGCCTCAGAGCCACATACTCAGCTTCCATGGTGGAGTCCGCCACGCATTTCTGCTTGACACTCCTCCATACAATGGCTCCACCTCCCAAAGTAAACACAAAACCTGAGGTAGACTTACTGTTATCCCTATCAGATTGGAAGTCAGAATCCGTGTAAATCACAGGGAGTAATTGGTTTGCCCGGTAAACCAGCATATAATCCTTAGTCCTTCTCAGGTACTTCAATATATGTTTTACCACAGTCCAATGTCCCTGTCCTGGATTACTCTGATATCTGCTGACCATGCCCATGGCAAAGCAGATATCTGGTCTCATACAGAGCATCGCATACATGAGGCTTCCTACTGCCGAAGCATAAGGAACCGCCTTCATCTCCTCTATCTCCTCAGATGATCTAGGACACATCTCCTTAGATAAAGGAACTCCATGCCTGAAAGGTAGAAAACCCTTCTTGGAGTTCTGCATGCTAAAACGCTCCATAATCGTGTCTATGTATGAAGCTTGGGATAAGCACAACATCCTTTTCCTACGATCCCTTATAACCTTGATCCCAAGGATGTGTCCCACCTCTCCCAAGTCCTTCATATCAAACTGTTTGGACAACCATACCCTTACGTCCGATAACACATTGATATTGTTGCCAATCAACAAAATGTCATCTAAGTGTAGTACAAGAAATGTTGGGAGATCGGGACGGCGGGCTAGAGGGGGGTGAATATCCCTCGTTCGTTGGATGTCGTATTTTGCTCGTCTACAAAACGTTAGCGCAAGCGGAATATGCAAATATAAATAAAGACAAAGCAAAAGATAAACACACAATACAAACACCGAGATGTAACGTGGTTCATGGCTACGCCGCTAATCCATGGTCCGATTCGTCCACGGTGAATCACTCCGCCAAAGCCAATCACTATTGGTCTCTCCTTTGCACCAAGCTAGGTGGAGGTAACCTTTACAATCAAGATCACTCTTCTTACAATAAGATTAAAGTAAAAACAAGTAAGAAGAGTAGGGAATCGTGTATGGAACTTTGGGAGAAGTTTAGAGCTCAAGCATTAGCCTCCCAAAGCCCCATCCCCTTCCTTTTTATAGAGGAAGAGGGTTTCTTCCCGTTGACACAGGATCAGTCGACAGATGCCCTCGATCAGTCGACTGATCCCGTAGCCGTTGCCCAATAACGGCCGCTTTCCACGTTGGATTCCATCTAACGGTATTGGCATCAGTCGACTGATGGCACCATTAGTCGACTGGTGCTCGATCAGTCGAGTCCTCAACGAGGTCGACTCCACTCTGTGCCCATGCACAATGATCGCTGGGCCAAATGCCCATGAGTCGACACCGGTACCGAACCCAATCGATTGGGAAGGCCGATCGCCATTCCATGGCATCGACCGTGTCTCGAAATCCCATCCGACACTTAGCCAAATGGCCAAGTTTCACCTAAGAGCTACCTCTTCCCGGGTTACATTCGCTCACTCTCATCTCTCGGAGTCCCTCGCCTTCGAAGTTCTCTTCGTTCGCGGCCACGTCCCTCGGCAGCATCAGGCGCACAACTCTGCAATGCTCCTTCGCGTCTCTTGCCTCGAAGTCTACTTCCTCCGGCTTCACTCCAAGCTCCTCGTCCGGCGGTCCCTCAGATGCTCTAAGCGCATGACTTCCGCAAAGCTATCCTTCGCCGACTCAAGGCCCGAGTCATGAGATGTGAAACTCGCCACGGCTCCATGTACGAATTACTAAGTCTTGTACGACTTCAACGCACATATCAAATCAACATAACAAACTAACTTAAACCCTTTGCCACACACATCAAAACCTAATCACGGCAAGAGATTGCCCTAACAATCTCCCTCTTTTTGATGTGTGGCAATCCGTTTAAGTTAGGTAAAAACATTTGATATAAATTTCTAAGGTAAGAAAACATGTAAACATAAACATGATATTGCAACATGCAACTCCCCCTTAATCCATGAAACTCTCTCTACAAATTTTCTCCCCCTATCATAATTTACTTAAACATAATCAATTCTCCCCCTTTGACACCATCAAAATGATTAACACTAAGTTATAAACTCATGGCATCAAGTTTAATAGGAGGAAAATTCCAAAGATTGTTTTAAAACCTGAAATCAGCCTTTACTATTCGAAATATCAGGTCACCAGTCGACTGGTTCAGACTACCAGTCGACTGACACACTGTTTTTAGGAATTCTGATTTTCGGTGTGAAATTCAGAAATGCATTAAAAATTCCATAAAATTAGAAAAATTATGAAATTTGGGGAACATATTTCTTGTAAGTATATCTATCAATGAAAAATAGTTTTTCATGAAAAATCATTATATTTTCTGATATTTTCCAAAAATCCAAAAGCTTTAAAAACCACTAGGTTTTTGATCATTCTAGTATCAAGTTTAACACCTAGTTTTGGTTCCAATTGTTTCAAAACATGAATACATAGATTTTAGATTAAGAAATTATTTTGAAAACATATGAAATATCCAACCATGATCTTTGGGCAATATGTCTATGAATTAAACATAAGCCTTCCCCATGATTGGTCTATTATTGCTATTTTGATACTTTAAATGACCATCTAAATGCCATAGGCATTAGTGGACATTTGTATCATCCTAACACCTCACCAATGCTAAGTTTTCAATCATGGTAGCCTATAGTGAGTGTGAGATGTATCCTAGAGGGTATTTATATATATACTTAACCATTATATTCATACAATTCTATCAAGGTTAAGTATCATCCTAACACTCAACATGATCATAAAGACATATATGACTTAAATTCTTATTATGATCATGAAATGCATGTATTCATTGAATTGTTATCATGCATTTGGTATTATGTCATGATAATAAACAAAGTATCACCTAAAACATGATTTAACCCTATTTCTCATGATGATGTGCCAAATTTCAAAATCATAAATCATGATTGTAAATATACATAGCAATTACATTAATCATCATGATTTAAGCATTATTAACTATTTATAGGCACGTTATCATCACCTAACACTATTTAAAAATATTGTCCCGCCATCCTAAGTCAACCAAAAATAAGATATAGGTGAATTCCATTTGGTTGACTATCCTAGGGTTTTTCTAACCCTTAAGGATGGATTTTGGAACCCAATACAAATTCTTGCCTATGGGGTTCACTAGAAATTTCTTAGGAATCCATTTCCTAGCAATTACTTCCTTCTTATCTTGTCCCCTAGCAATTAGGCATTTATAGGCCTTTTCATTTTTCTTTTCTTTATATCCTAGGCCTTTCTTATTAAAACTAGCTCTTTGGCTCCCTATAATCATGTTCAAGGTGTTTGAGCCAATTGTAAACTTTTCTAGGGCTTTGGTTAAATAATCTACTTTCTCTCTTAAAGCCCTATTTTCCTCTATGCATGCATCATTAACATCAAATGGCATATATTTATCATGTGAACATGCATCATCATCATTCTCATTAAAACATGCTTTTTCTAATTTTTGCTCTAATTCCTTAATTTGGTCAAGCATGCTTTTGTTCTTTTTCTTGGCTCTAAATAAGTCCTTAGTGAGGCTAGAAATCATAGACATAATTTGCTTAGGGGGTAGATTTGTTACCTCACTTACCAAATCCTCTTCTTCGAATGAGGATGATGTAGAGGCTCCCCCTTCACTTGAGCTCTCTCTACTTGAGCTTGATTCTTCATTTTCGGTGGAGGAGCAATCCAAATCATCAAAAGCCATTAGTGCTAAATTTGAGTAGACATGTTCTTCTTCTTCTGATGAGGATGAGGAAGCAAGGTCATCCCATGTCTTTGCTTTGAGAGCCATGGTCTTTCCTTTTTCCTTGGCCTTCTTTTCTTCTTCCTTTTTTTTTACTCCCCTTTTTCTTTTTCTTTTCTTCTTTCTTCTTCCTCTCTTCTTTGCTCTTGTTTAGGAGAGGACAATTGTCCCTTATGTGCCCCTCTCCTTGGCAATTGTAGCATATGACCTTCCCCCTTGGTCTTCTATTCCTATCATTAGACTTATTAAATCTAAAACCTTTTAATGCACGCCTTACCCTCCTTACCATATATGCTTCTTCCGTGCTATCCATGGAGGAGGAGGAAGACGCTTCGTCATCGGAGGAGGAGGGGATCTCTATCTTCTTCTTCCCCTTGTTTGCCATCAAAGCTACTCCTCTTGAAGATTGGATTCTTGGCTCTTCTTGTATTCCTTCAAGCCTAGATTCATGTAATTCCATAGTGGAGAAAAATTCATCTAGAGTACTTACCTCTAGATTCTTTGAAATATAAAATGAGTCCACCATTGAACTCCACTTGGATGATCAGGGAAAAGAATCTATGGCTTTCATTATCATATCCCGGTTGGAGAGATTTTCACCTACACTTGTTAGCCCAATTAAAATCTCTTTAAACCTAGAGTGCAATGAAGTTACCTTTTCTCCCTTTTCTAATTTTATGTTGGATAATTGGGAGTGGAGGAGATCTCTCCTTGCAAGTTTAGCCTCCGAAGTGCCTTCATGAAGCTCTACTAGCTTCTCCCACATCTCCTTGGCACTTGGCAATCTCAAATTCTATTTATTTCTTGTTGAGGAAGCACATTGTATAGATGGTGCTTGGCTTTTGAGTTTGCAAGGTGCTCCTCTCTTTGCCTCTTGGTCCACCTTGACTTCTCTATTGACTTCCCCTCTTCATCCCTAGGCAAAACAAAACCGGATTCCATTATAATCATAATATCAAAATCCGTTTCAAAAAATACCTCCATTCGCTTCTTCCACCAAGCAAATTCCCCTTCGAACTTCGGTGGATGAATGTTTGAGCCGGCCACCTTTTTGTAGTGCTCTCGCGGCGGTTAGTCCTTGAAGAGCGACCTTAGCTCTGATACCACTTGTTGGGAGATCGGGACGGCCAGCTAGAGGGGGGTGAATAGCCCTCGTTCGTTGGATGTCGTATTTTGCTCGTCTATAAAACGTTAGCACAAGAGGAATATGCAAATATAAATAAATACAAAGCAAAAGATAAACAAATAATACAAACACCGAGATGTAACGTGGTTCACGGCTACGCCGCTAATCCACGGTCCGATTCGTCCACGGTGAATCACTCCGTCAAAGCCAATCACTATTGGTCTCTCCTTTGCACCAAGCTAGGTGGAGGTAACCTTTACAATCAAGATCACTCTTCTTACAATAAGATTGAAGTAAAAACAAGTAAGAAGAGTAGGGAATCATGTATGGCACTTTGGGAGAAGTTTAGAGCTCAAGCATTAGCCTCCCAAAGCCCCATCCCCTTCCTTTTTATAGAGGAAGAGGGTTTCTTCCCGTTGACACAGGATCAGTCGACTGATGCCCTGATCAGTCGACTGATCCCGTAGTCGTTGCCCAATAACGGCCGCTTTTCACGTTGGATTCCATCCAACGGTATTGGCATCAGTCGACTGATGGCACCATCAGTCCACTGGTGCTCGATCAGTCGAGTCCTCAACGAGGTCGACTCCACTCTGTGCCCGTGCACAGTGACATCGATCGTATCGTCCCTTAGCGATCGATGTCGACAGCAATGATCGCTACCCAAGGCGCGACCGCTCGGCCAAATGCCCATGAGTCAAACACCAGTCGAACCCAATTGACTCAGAGCAGTCGATTGCCATTCCATGGCATTCGACTGGTGTCGGGAAATCTCATCCGACACTTAGCCAAATGGCCAAGTTTCACCTAAGAGCTACCCCTTCCCAGGTTACATTCGCTCACTCTCATATCTCGGAGTCCCTCGCCTTCGAAGTTCTCTTCGTTCGTGGCCACGTCCCTCGGCAGCATCAGGCGCACGACTCTGCAATGCTCCTTCGTGTCTCTTGCCTTGAAGTCTACTTCCTCTGGCTTCACTCCAAGCTCCTCGTCCGGCGGTCCCTCGGATGCTCTAAGCGCACGACTTCTGCAAAGCTATCCTTCACCGACTTAAGGCCCGAGTCATGAGATGTGAAACTCGCCACGGCTCCATGTCAAATCAACATAACAAACTAACTTAAACCCTTTGCCATACACATCAAAACCTAATCACGGCAAGAGATTGCCCTAACAAGAAATACCACTACGTTTCCGTCACATCTCTTGTATACACAAGACTCATCCGGAGTTTGAATAAATCCATAAGACTGGATCACCTCATCAAACCGGATGTTCCAAGACCTCGAAGCTTGTTTCAATCCATAAATGGACCGATTAAGCTTACATACAAGATGCTCTTTGCCCTTAGCAATGAATCCCTCTGGTTGCTTCATGTAGATGTTTTCCTTAAGACTTCCATTAAGGAAAGCTGTCTTGACATTCATCTGCCACACCTCATAATCCATATGAGCTGCTATGCATAAGAGAATCCGGATAGACTTAAGCATGGCTATCGTCGAAAAGGTCTCCTCATAATCGATACCCTCTTTCTGAGTATACCCCTTCGCAATAAGTCTCGCTTTGAAGGTCTCAACCTTCCCATCTATTCCTCTCTTTCTCTTGTAGATCCACTTGCATCCAATGGTTTTTACACCATCGGGTGGTTCTACTAGCTCCCAGACCTGATTTGAATCCATAGATTCAATCTCAGCATTCATTGCACTTTGCCAAGATACTGCATCTTTATCTTGGATTGCCTCGTCATATGTCCAGGGATCAGGTCCATGTTCGCTAGGGACCAAATCAGAAGATTCTTTCAAGAACATGTATCTATCAGGCTGTCTCACAACCCTCCCACTACGACGAGGTATCATCTGTGTATCCTCTGTGACACGCGGTGCAGTGACATGTGGTATATCCTCTTGTACCGGTGGTACTAAAGAAGTGACTTACCCTTTTAACTCCTCTAGAACAATTTTACTCTTGGGCTTGTGGCTCATCACATAGTCTTCCTCTAGAAATCTGGCATTCGTGCTAGCGATCACCCTCTGATCTCTAGGACTATAAAACAATCCACCCTTCGTTCCCCTGGGATAGCCAACGAACATGCGTGCATTACATGCGAGGTTCTAACTTACCGACATCGCCTTGACACATGTCGGACTCCCCCATATCCGAATATGTCTTAGACTAGGCTTTCGCCCAGTCCACAATTCTGTGGGAGTAGAAGGCACTGATTTAGATGGAACCAAGTTTAGAATGTACACCGTCGTATCTAGAGCATATCCCCAGAACGAATCTGGCAAGTTAGAATAACTCATCATCGATCTAACCATCTCCATAAGAGTCCTATTCCTTTGCTCTGATACACCGTTCTGCTGGGGTGTGCCAGGTGCAGTCAATTGGGATTAAATCCCAGCCTCTGATAAGTAGTTCCTAAACTCTCCCAAGAGGTACTCACCACCATGATCAGATCGTAGTGTCTTGATACTTTTACCTTGACATTTCTCCACATCAGCCTTGAATTCTTTGAACTTGTCAAAGCATTTAGACTTGCGGTGCATCAGGTAAATGTATCCATATCTTGAGTAATCGTCTATAAAAGAGACGAAATACTCAAAACCACCTCTAGCCTGGATAGACATAGGACCACACAAATCAGAATGAACCAATTCTAACATATCTTTGGCTCTATACCCCTTGGCCTTAAAAGACCTCTTGGTCATCTTACCCTTCTAGCAAGATTCACAGGTTGGGATATTCTCCACCACTAATGAACCCAAAGGTCCATCAGCTATCAACCTTTGAATTCTGCTTAGGTTAATGTGACCAAGCCTAAGATGCCAAAGATATGTTTGGTTCATCTTCAAGGTTCTTTTCTCTTATTGGAATTAGAAGATGAGTTATTAACTTCAATTTGCATCGTGGGAGGTTTTGGTTCAAGTGTGTACAAATTTCCTATCAATGCACCCAAACAGATAATGTCCCTATTCCTTCTTATAACAACTCTGTCATTAAAAGAAATAGAATATCCATCCATAAACAATTTAAAAACCAAAATTAAATTCTTTCTAAATAAGGGTACATAAAGGCAATTCTTAAGAACCAAAAGTTTATTTTTCTCAAAAGATAAATGAACATCTCTCACTGCAACAGCCGCCACCTTCGTGGCATCGCCCAAGTACACGGTAATCTCCCCCTTAGCTAGTCGTCTGGTTTCCTGGAACCCCTGCAAAGTATTGCATACATGATCAGTGGCTCCCGTATCTACACACCAAGTGCCGGTAGATAACAATGCTAAACATGTTTCAATGATTAGACCAAAAGATATACCTTTGTTCTTGCGGTTGGGGCAGTCCTTCTTCCAGTGTCCAGTCTGCTTACAAGTGAAGCACTTGCCTTTCGGCTTCTTCACTCCTCCCTGAGTAGCTCCCACCGCCTTTGCCCCGGTTTATTTCTTCTTTTTCTTGCCTTTCGTATTAGAAGTAGAAACCTTCTGGGTCACCACGGCATGCGCCTGAGCACTCTGACAAAATAGTCCCTCTGTTGCCTAGAGTTCTGTCAGAAGTTCCGCCAATGAATACAACCTCTTGTTCATGTTGTAGTTGAGGCGAAACTGCTCAAAACTCCTAGGCAGAGACTGGAGTATGATATCGACTTGGGTTTCCCCATCGATCTCAGCTCCTAGGACCTCCAGCTCATTCAAATGAGCCATCATCTTGAGAACATGTCCCTCACAGGTGTTCCCTCGACCATGGTGGTCGTCATCAAGTTTCTCATGGCCTCTTACCTCGCAGCCCGATTCTGGTGTCCGAAAAGCTCCTTGAGATTGAGCATTATATCATAAGCAGTCGACATGGCTTGATGCTGATGTTGTAGTACATTTGACATATATGCCAAAATGTAACACCGCGCCATCTCATCGGCCTTGATCCACTTCTTATAGCTCTCTCTTCTTTTCCCCAGAATTATCTGTAGGCTTGGGAGGGCACTCTTCGAGGAGTACATATTTGTATTCCTCAGCAGTCAAGACAATGTCTAGATTCCTCTTCCAATCTACATAGTTGGGTCCAGTAAGTTTGTTCTCTTTCAGTATCACAGCAAGTGGGTTGAAAGTCATTTTGAAAGAAAACCTAAGAATCACATAAATCAAAACATTAGATTTCAAAAAATTATTTATTTCTCAAACAATAAAATTTTAAAATCAACCAACACCTCAAAACACCGAGAATATCATATGCCACGATAGTGTGGACATATACGAATTCTACATTTGTAAGAGGAGGTTTTACCCATTAATTTTACTATCTTGTCAACCTAACTTTTTGACAAGTAAAATTAATAGTTGGTTCCTCTTTGGCCCTACAAATAAAAGCAGTGACTCTGATGGGGAGGATACTTATATTTGTATCTAAGTGTTCACCATTACTCGGTACCAAGGCAATTATCTCGGGTTATGTGCCTTACGATGGGCAAGTACACACACTCCTTAATAATTTCCTATAACCATATTCGACCTTGTGATCCGCAAACAAACTGATCTGATGGGGAGGAAGGCACTCAGAGCCGACGCGTAAGTTTGTTTGCATCACTTGTCAAATCGTAATGGAGGCCGTGGGAATTTTTAAAAATTCCCTCTCCCACTTAGTAATTTGAAATTGAGGAATTTTCCTAGCCTACGACATGCATATCAAACAAAAAACAATAAATATGAAAAATAAATTATTTTCCAACTATTATGGCTTTTGTCTTCAATATGACTCCCGTCGCATCGCCATCTCGTCCGCTCCTCCTACGCCATGTACGAGCCATCCGGAGATCCGAGCCGAGACTAAAACCTATTTTAATTTACATCCATCGATCCTATACTCCACGAGGGAGTGTACATGAAATCTAGATCGAAAGTAAAATAAAATAAAGAGTGGCTAAACAATGCCATATTTAATTTACAAAAACTAAATACTAGCCTCGTCAACCCCGAGGATTCAACAAAATAAATATTTACACACATACAATCACATACACACATATGACCATAATAGTCGGATCTTATACCTGCAACCAAAGAGTTAAACTACGCATATCCTACTATTATCTGACACATATAATATATGAAAAAGTGCATAAAAATTAACCGAATCCTAAACACACAAAATCGAAAACCTTGGCTCTGATACCAATTGAAGGTTTTTGCTTATCGAGTCCGTAAGGGGAAACTTTGCTTCCCACTTCACCTCGATAGCTTGTCCATGGTGATCCCTTCGATGCCCCCGGATTAAAAAAAATTTAATCCTAGACAAAAGGGATTGCCAAAACCACCAAGTCATCATCGTGTTATTCGTTTAGAGAGATCACTTGAACAAACTAGTTGTTCAAGCGACCATCCTCTATTCTACGAGTAGCCGTGGAATAGACGATGTCCGGATCGCCGATTTTCATGTTTATGCTCGGGATCCAAGTATTATTTATCCATTTACAGATTTATAACATGCTTATAATTGAAAAACAAAAACAAGCAACAAATAAAAGAAGAAAGTAGAATAGGTATACCTCTCGATCTTCTAATGTATGACCTTCCTCCTTTTGGACGTCGTGTGGGCGACGATCTACCAAAAGTCGAAGCTCCTAGATCGCAAATCTTCCTTCCTTGCTCTTCCAAAGCAAGAGGAAGAGTAGAAACAATGTTTTTCTCCTCCCTAAAACCAACCAACAAGGAGCATACAATCTCCTTGCCGCCGGCCAACTAGAAGGTGGAGAAGATGATGGAAAACAATCAAGACACCAAGGGAAACCCTATATCTTGTTTCCACCACCTAAGGAGAAGGAGAAGGGAGCTTTTGGGTGCAGGCCAAGGGCTGGGAAGGGCCTGGAAAAAAGCTGGATGCCGGACACAAGAAGGATGAAGAAGAAACAATGACCTTCCTTATTTGGTGCCGCCCTAGCCTCCAAACCCTAAACCTAATCCTATCTCAACTAGGATTCCTTCTTGCCGCCCAAACCCTAGCTCTCCTTGATTGTCATCCACGCCAACTCCCATGGCCTCCTTTTATAGAGTTAGGGATAAGTCATGAATTAATCTCCTCCATTGGTTCTAGGGATTTAATCTCAACCGTCAGATCTAGAGATTTAATCTCAACCGTCGGATCTTAGAGATTTAATCTCTACCTATGGATCTTAGAGTTTTGTTTCTATCCATTGGATCTAAGCATCATGAGGTGTTAATAGGCTACATTAGGGACCATGAGGAGGAGTTGGGTCTTGGCCACCCATGGATCAAGCCCACATAAAGTCCGATCCACTAATGATGATCCAATCCACTAAAGGTTCATCATTGATCTACCTCACCAACCCCCATATGATAATATGGGCTCCATATATTATTTGTACATTTTCTCCCCGTGTTTAAGATCTCGAATGTCCGTCGATTAATTAATTTACTGATCATTAATTAATCAACATCTAACTCCTTAAGTTGTACCACTCAACCTTTTCTTCATGCCGGACCAAGTCCACCTGTAGGGTTTACATGATGAACCTTATGAGCTCCTCAAGGGGACATCATCATCCTAATATATAGGACACGGTTTCCTCCTATAATCAACGGCAGACCATATAAATAATATCATCTCCCAACTTACCGAGCCTATCGATTTAATCTATAAATCTCGCCCATTGGTAAATCAAAGAGATGAGTACAAAGTATTGTTGGATCGAAGTGGATCGCTAGAGGGGGGGGTGAATAGTGATAAAACTTTTTCGTACGAATTCATTTCAAAACACTTATATGCAGCAAAAAGATAAATAAAAAATAAAAGAGACAAGTAGATTTTTTACTTGGTTCGTAGCCTTCGGCTACTACTCCAAGGCCCTAGTGATCCTTGATCACGCACGGAGGGCAAATCACTAATGAACTCCTCCTCGTTGAAGGTAGGAGTTAATCAGATACAAAAACCACGAAAAAGACTCGAGATAGAGGGACACTCCCCCTCTTCTCGTTACGATAAAACCAAAATAAAAAGAAGTACAGAATTGAATTAAACTTAGATTATACCAACGACTCATAGATGGAAAGATGAAACCCTAGTCGTCGTGTCTGCAGAGCTTCGTCGTAGGAATGTCGGAGACTCATAGCGTACCGGAAGCACTTGGAAGCTTTTTAATTGATGAAAAACCCTAGGACAAGCCCTCTTTTTATAGCCTTTGAGCCACTCATTGAATGGGTCTTCAACCAATCACAAATGGGCACAAAACCTCCTTGAAAAGAGGTGATAAGCCTTGACTCCTCGAGGCTGATTATTGACCATCAGTCGATTGATGGCAGCATCAGTCGAGTGTTGAACTCCGACAGTCGACTGATTGACGACAGTCGAGTCCTCCAAGCTGGCAGTCGACTGATGCTTGCTGCAAGTCAAAGTTAGCTCAACAAAAACATAATTTCGACGATCGTCGATCGTCCGATCTCGACCTAGACCATCGATGGGATGTCTTTGGTCGGATCTACGCTTAAGACCATCCCTGTAAGGAGGATACGACCTCACTTACGCTCACACACACGAGCTTACCTCGATACTTACTGCGTCGCTTTCGCTTTTGGCCTTCCACTCGATTCCTTCGGCTCCCTCCGAAGTCACTCGAGTGTCGCCCGACAACCGCGGCTTCCTCCGGGTGTCGCTAGCCTTCAGCTTCAGCTTTAATACTTTTCTGCACACTCGATTCAGCTCGTGAGATAATGATATATCCTTGACTTTGCGTCTTTTTCCATAATCAAAATACAGGTTTGACTTAGGTGCCCCTGCACCAACAATCTCCCCCTTTTTGATCCTATGGCAAATTTACGCAAAGTTAAGGGAAAATATAACGCAGAAAATGAGTAAGATAAACGTTACGCTCATTTGTAGTGAACTCCCTCTTAACCTTCGGTGAGTTTTAAAACAAAAGTTTTAATTTTCAAAAATTTAAATTTTTTTCTCCCCCTTAACTTATGCTCTTCTCCCCCTTTTGCCATGAATAAAAAAAAATGTGGGGTTTTTTATAAAAAGTAGGGGTTTTTTTAATAGAAAAGGTAGCATGCATAAAGATTATCTAACATGAGTCCAAGCATGTGTCTTGATTTAATTTGGTTCGAGGTATAGCCCTCTGCACCAACAATGAAAGTTTTTGGAAACTAAGTTTGATTTTCAAAAAAATTAGCTTTGAGTTCCACAATACTTATACGCTAATAACTTTTGAAAATATATATAACCCTTAGAGTTAGTTTGCTCTCCCCCTTAATCAAATATATAAGGTACAGAAGAGTTAGGGGGCGCTAAACATTGACCTAGAAGGTTGTATATTTAGAATTTTGTCCAAGTATAAGTACACGTTTAAGCTCGATAGTTTGAAAAATAGATAACATTTTTGAAAAGATTATGTAAATTGAACTTGTTCCTTATTCATCTCACCCATTCTAAGTGTCTTAGAATTGGTCACCTTATATGTTGTGTGAGATGATTCCAATTTTATCTTGATTAAGTTTTAATGATTTGAAACTTGTCAACCTTGCGTTAGATTCGATTTGATCCTAAGCTCATCAAGTCACCTTTTCAAGATCTTGGCTTCAGTCGTGGCGAGACCACGATGGCCTTCTTTGATCGGAAAACGACCACTTCCTTAGACAAAGCCAATTTAGAAAGTAGTAACTTGACTCACCTAAGACCACTTCTGGTCTAACTAGTCTAGGATATGGCGAGGTAGCTTGACTAGTTCCACTTTCGGTCAAGTGCACCGAACTAGATATCGCCTTATCTAGCCCGAATACACAAGACTTCGCTTTCCTAGCGTACTATCATCTCGCCGTCTGGTACTATGTTATCAAGCATTGTAGAGTTATAGTCCTATCTAACCATTCTAAAAGAAATAAGAGGTTTAGGTTATCGGATATACTATTTTGGTATTAGCTCCCCCTGGATCATTGAACCGATATGGTCTGGTTAAGTAATGAACTTGATCCTTGGGAATCCAAAACCTATTGGTCCTTATATGTGAGTTTAATAAAGTTTTTGGGACCCACGCTTGGACTCGATGATGACTACGGTTTACGATAGACATGTAAGATATATTCATAGTCTTTGAGCTATATCCGAGTCCGGCTCTGTTGTACACGGCTCTCTGAGTTCCAAGAAGTCGGTTAAGATTCTTGGACCCCGTCGAGAACTTGTTCAACCGAGCTTCGAGCTCTTGGACTTGCCCTTTCAAGAGAGAGTTCTCTTCTTCGAGTTTTTCAACTCGAGTTGAGTCCTCCTCTTGAACTCGACTAGTCGAAGAGTTTAGGGGTGTCTCTTGTTTGAGGGTTTCAACCTCCTCAACCAAGGACTCGACCCTAGACTCAGATTTAGCTAATTTTCTAGTTAGCAATTTAATCGTATTGTAAAGCGTATGAATTAGTGAGCGGCTAACCTTAATTTTATCTTTCGATCCGGCTTTGAGTTGCTTCTCGAAATAGTCCTCGAGTTCGAAGTCAGTGTTGTAATTGGATTCGGATTCGGACTCTGACTCGGACTCTTCGAGTCTTGCCATGCATGCTATGCCGCCGCCTTCTTCATTGTCCCATGTTGCATGAAAAGCCTTCTTTTTATTTGATTTGAATTGTGCCCTCTTTTGATTCTTTAGTAGCCTCCTTTCCCTCCGAACGATCTTCCACACTACGTTCACTATTGCTTCCACCTTTTCCGATTCGGACTCCGATTCGTCTTCGGGTTCGAGTTCATCTACTTGCCTAGTAGGTGGCTTGCTTCTTTGTCTTGCAAGTAGAGCAATACCTCTCTCGGCCCGGACCATGTTAGTTTGCTCGTGAAGTTCAAACTCGGAAAATAATTCGTCTAACCTAAGCTTTGAAAGGTCCTTAGAGACCTTGTAGGCATCGACCATGGATGCCCACAAGGTAGTCCTAGGAAATGAATTAAGAACATACCTTAGGAGGTCGCGGTTTTCGACCTTATGTCCGATGGTGTGCAATCCGTTGACAATGTCCTGGACGCGGGCATGTAGTTGCGTTGCCGTCTCACATTCCTGCATTTTTAGGTTATACAATTTATTAAGTAGTAAGTCACGCTTACTTACCTTCGCGTCATTAGTCCCTTCGTGTAGTTCTATGTGTTTTGTCCACAAATCTTTTGCGCAGATGAAGGGTCCGATGCGGTTGAGCTCTTCCTTAGACAAACCGCATTGCAATATTTGAGTTGCTCTTGCATCGGCTTCGATTTGCCTCTTGGTTGCATTGGTCCACTTGTTGAAATCCAAGGGCTCATCTTGATCATTGGTGGGTAGAGCAAAGCCAGTTTGGATGATTATCCAAGACTCGACTTGTGTTTTTAGAAAACACTCCATCCGACCTTTCCAGTAACGGAAATCATCTCCGCTAAAGAACGGAGGTCGGGTGGTGCTGTACCCCTCAATGTGGGCCATAAAGAAAAACTTGCACACACAAAAAAAACAAAAAAAACTTGCCAAGACTCGAGTCTTGGATTAGTGGTGCGGAAAATAAAAGGAAACACACGAGAAATAGAAAGTTAAACAAAGAGATAAGAAACTAAACAAAAAGTAAGTACTCACAACCTTCGATGTCCCCGAAAGGGTACTAAACGTCATTTTTTGGGGATAAAAACAGCTTGTTACAGAGTAAACCCCGGTAAGAAGTGTAGATCTCTCAGAGAGCTTCGATTTGGTGGGTAGATCGTTTCGTGAGTCCACTTGTAGCAAAAGTTATGCTCGTTTGATCGTGAGGTACTCCGAAGGCGATTAATACTTGCAAAAACACAACCAAAAAGTATGTACCAAGACTTGGTCTTGGATTAGTAGTGTGGGAGAAATCTTAAAACGATAAATACAAAAAAAAATGCTCGATCGGTGGTTGCACCGAATCTGAGCGCCCCCGGCTCTGATACCAATTGTTGGATCGAAGCGGATCGCTAGAAGGGGGGGGGTGAATAGCGATAAAACTTTTTCGTACGAATTCGTTTCAAAACACTTATATGCAGCGGAAAGATAAATAAAAAATAAAAGAGACAAGTAGATTTTTTTACTTGGTTCGTAGCCTTCGGCTACTACTCCAAGGCCCTAGTGATCCTTGATCACGCACGGAGGGCAAATCACTAATGAACTCCTCCTCGTTGGAGGTAGGAGTTAATCGGATACAAAAACCACGAAAGAGACTCGAGATAGAGGGACACTCCCCCTCTTCTCGTTACGATAAAACCAAAATAAAAAGAAGTACAGAATTGAATTAAACTTAGATTATACCGACGACTCGTAGATGGAAAGATGAAACCCTAGTCGTCGTGTCTGCAGAGCTTCGTCGTAGGAATGTCGGAGACTCGTAGCGTACCGGAAGCACTTGGAAGCTTTTTAATTGATGAAAAACCCTAGGACAAGCCCTCCTTTTATAGCCTTTGAGCCCCTCATCGAATGGGTCTTCAACCAATCACAAATGGGCACAAAACCTCCTTGAAAAGAGGTGATAAGCCTTGACTCCTCGAGGCTGATCATTGACCATCAGTCGACTGATGGCCATCATCAGTCGACTGATGGCAGCATCAGTCGAGTGCTGAACTCCGGCAGTCGACTGATTGACGACAGTCGAGTCCTCCAAGCTGGCAGTCGACTGATGCTTGCTGCAAGTCAAAGTTAGCTCAACAAAAACATAATTTCGACGGTCGTCGATCGTCCGATCTCGACCTAGACCATCGATGGGATGTCTTTGGTCGGATCTACGCTTAAGACCATCCCCGTAAGGAGGATACGACCTCACTTACGCTCACACACACGAGCTTACCTCGATACTTACTGCATCGCTTTCGCTTTTGGCCATCCACTCGATTCCTTCGGCTCCCTCCGAAGTCACTCGAGTGTCGCCCGACCACCGCGGCTTCCTCCGGGTGTCGCTAGCCTTCAGCTTCAGTTTTAGCACTTTTCTGCACACTCAATTCAGCTCGTGAGATAATGATATATCCTTGACTTTGCATCTTTTGCCATAATCAAAATACAGGTTCGACTTAGGTGCCCCTGCACCAACAAGTATATGTGCCCGTTATTATATCGGGATTAAGAGCATGTACTAAATAATATCTGAGGTCTGATTCGATTATGTAGTCAGCAATAAATCGAATCACCTCTAAGTCGGTCCTGCTCAATACACACAAAGTGCACTAGTGTGATTCTATGGTCAAGACAAACTAATACCAAATCACACTACAACCATTCTGATGGTTTGTCCAAAGCCATCTCGGTTGTGAGCCTTTACTTATACTTTTCAAGAGGCCGATAACATGATCTCCTGTGTGACACCACACACCATGTTATCTACAATGTAAAGTATTGGACAATATTGTATAACCATAAAAATATGCAAACAATGATCATGTGATTCTTATTCCAAAATAAAGATGTTCATACAAAAGATAGACTTTTCAGTATACATCCCTACAGTATAAATGTTATAGAAGTCAATCTATCTATTTCTTCATCATGGGTATTAGATACCGGATGTGCATCTCATATTTGTACCAATGTTCAGGCGCTGAGAAATAGCAGGGCATTGACAAAGGGCGAGGTGGACCTACGAGTAGGCAATGGAGCAAGAGTTGCTGCTATTGCTGTAGGAACTTATGATCTATCTCTGCCCACTGGGCTTGTACTAGAACTAGATGAATGTTGTTATGTGCCTGCTTTAACTAAGAACAATTTTAGTTTCTTGTTTGGACAAGAAAGGATTTACATTTATAATAAAGAACAAATGTTGTTCAATTTATTTAAATGATATGTTCTATTGTAGTGCACCTCTAATGAACGAAATCTACTTTCTAGACTTAGAGAGCTCAATCTATAACATAAGTACCCAAAGGTTCAAGTCAAATGAGTTGAACCAAACCTATCTCTGGCATTGTCGCTTAGGTCACATAAATGAGATTCGCTTATCTCAGCTCCATAAGGATGGGCTGCTAGACTCATTTGATTTTAAATCATATGAGACATGCGAGTCTTGTCTTTTATGCAAGATGATCAAGACTCCCTTTAGTGGACACAGTGAAAGAGCAACAAACTTGTTAAGACTTATACATAGTGATGTATGTGGCCCTTTCAATGTTGCTGCTAGAGGTGGTTACAGGTACTTCATTACATTTACTGATAACTTCAGTAGATATGGTTATGTGTATCTCATGACACATAAATTAGAATCCTTTGAAAAGTTCAAAGAATTCAAGAATGAAGTACAAAACCAGCTTGGCAAGAGTATTAAGATACTTCGATCAGATTGAGGTGGTGAATACCTTAGTCATGAGTTTCGTGACTATCTAGCTGAGTGTGTGATTCTATCCCAACTCACTCATCCTGGAACACCACAGTGGAATGGTGTATCCGAAAGGAGGAATCGTACCCTATTAGATATGGTACGATCTATGATGAGTCACACATATCTTCCTATATCCTTTAGGGGATATGATCTAGATACAACAGCCTTCACACTTAATCGTGTACCATCCAAGGCTGCGATAAAGACACCATATACGATATGGACAGGGAGAAATCCCAAGATGTCTTTCATGAGGATTTGGGGTTGTGAGGTTTATGTTCGACGTCAAGTCTCAGACAAACTGGGACCAAAATCCGAAAAGTGCTATTTTGTTGGATATCCCAAGGATACAAAGGGATATTACTTCAACATTCCCAGTCAGCACAAAGTGTTTACGGCAAAGACTGGGGTTTTTCTAGAAAGGAATTTTGTTTCTAGAAAAACTAGTGGGAGTACGTTCAATCTTGAAGAAATTCAAGATAAGGACTATAGCACTGAGGCCTTGATGGAGGTTGAATAGGAACCACAAAGTGTTGTGGGTGATGAGATTGTTGCACAAAGAGTTGTGGAACAACCACCTGTTCAGGTAGACCTACCTCTTCACAGGTCTGATAGGGTACGTCATCAGCCTGAGAGATACTCATTTCTCTTGTCTGACCATGATGACGTTATGCTCATTGAGAATGAGGCTACCTCCTATCAGGAAGCTATGATGAGCCCAGATTCTGAGAAATGGCTAGAGGTCATGAGATCCGAGATGGAATCCATGTACACCAACTATGGACTTTGGTTGATCCACCTGAAGGAGTCAAACCCATTGGGTGTAAGTGGGTCTTTAGGAGAAAGACTGACATGGATGGACTTACGCATACCTATAAGGGCCGATTGGTGGCTAAAGGTTTCAAGCAAATTCATGGTATTGACTATGATGAAACATTTTCTCCAGTGGCGATGTTTAAGTCCATTCGGATCATACTTGCTATTGCAGCATACCACGATTTTGAGATCTGGCAGATGAATGTCAAAATCGCATTTCTGAATGGAAATTTACTCGAGGATGTGTACATGACACAACCTGAGGGTTTTATAGATCTACAACATACTGGGAAAGTATGCAAGCTGCATAGGTCCATTTATGGGCTAAAGCAAGCTTCTCGGAGCTGAAATCTTTGATTCGATGATGCGATCAAACAGTTTGGTTTCATCAAGAATGAAGATGAACCCTGTGTCTACAAGAGGGTTAATGGGAATACAGTTGTCTTCCTTATATTGTATGTGGATGACATACTACTCATTGAGAATGACATCCCTTCGCTACAGTCTGTGAAGACTTGGCTGGGGACGTGCTTCTCAATGAAGGACTTAGGTGAAGCAACCTATATTTTAGGAATCAAGATCTATAGAGATAGATCTAAGAGATTGCTTGGCCTAAGTTAGAGTACATACATTGACACGGTATTACTACGGTTTGCCATGCAGAATTCCAAGAAGGGACTTCTGTCGATGTCATATGGTGTGAGTCTTTCGAAGACTCAAAGTCCCTCTTCTAGAGAGGAGAGAGACCACATGGATAAGATCCCTTATGCATCTGCTATAGGATCTATCATGTACGCCATGCTGTGTACTCGTCCTGATATCTCGTATGTTTTGAGCATGACGAGTAGATACCAGTCAGATCCAGGTGAGCGTCACTGGATAGCAGTCAAGAATATTCTTAAGTACTTGAGAAGGATTAAAGAATATTTCTTGATATTTGGAGACGATGAGGAGCTAGTTGTAAAGGGTTAGAGCGATGCCAGCTTCCAAACTGACTAGGATGATTATAGATCGCAGTCAGGGTTCGTGTTTTGCTTGAATGGTAGCGCTGTGAGCTGGAAGAGTTCGAAGCAGGATACAGTTGCTAATTCTACAACAGAAGCCGAGTATATCACTGCATCTGAGGCAGCAAAGGAGGCAGTTTGGATCCGCAAGTTCATTACTAAGCTTGGGGTGGTTCCTAGCATAGCAGATCCCATAGAGCTCTATTGTGACAATAATGGAGCGATTGCACAGGCTAAGGAACCTCGCTCACACAAGCAGACCAAACATATACTACGGTGCTTCCATCTCATTTGAGAGCTTATCGATAGAGGAGATTTGAAGATTTGCAGAGTACCCACAGAGGCTAACATCGCAGATCCCTTGACCAAGGCTTTGACACATAAAAAGTATGATGGTCACACTAGGTCATTGGGTATTAGATACTACGGTGATTGACACTAGTTCTAGTGGGAGATTGTTAGTGAAAGCCCTAGAGCCAATCATGTGATGATTGTTGTATGAACTTTATTGTATCATATTCCTATTTATAAAGGCATGGTTATTATATTTACTTGTATTGGTGTCAAATAACTAAGTATAATAACGTCCTTGAGTAGTAGGTTCTTATCTATATCAATCGATTGGTTGAATCGAGAATGAGATGATAGAGAACACTATTCTTAATCATTCCTAGTCAAGTATTAACATTCAGGGACAATGTTAATGCGTAGAGACTAGCATGTAGGTCAACACGATGACTTGATCTCACAAGTCATGGATATGAGATATCAAGTGGACAGATGGGTATGCATTGGAGAATGTATACTGAATGGCCCGCCATGATAAAGTATCATGGATCATTATAAGAGTGTCATATACTTTCTCATGTGGCTATTAGTATGACTATTAGTCCTCAGACCTGAAGTCACCATGGTTCCCTACATAAGGAGTTGCATACTTTGGCTTCGTCAAACGTCACCCGTAAATGGGTGGACTATAAAAGCGATTACTGGGTATGTAACAAATTATGCGGAGGAATGTGAGTGATATAGATGGGATATATCCCTCCTATATGACGGGAGTGACATCGTTATTCTTGATAGAGTGAGACCATGAAGTGCATGGCCATGCCCAAATGAGTCAATATGAGATAATTGAGCTCATTTGATTAGAGTGAGTCTACTTGGAGTTCAAGATATAGATTATCCCGAGGATGACACGGTCTATGCCTCGATTGGTCAATCTAGATGTCAAGGATAGAGGGACATTGTCACATATTATGAGAGTCACAATTAGTAGTCACAAAGGTGATGTTGGAGCTCAACATTCTTGTAACTTGGGTAGCAATGATGTGTTGCTAGATATCGCTCATTGCTTATGTTCCTAAATCGGTTTAGGGACATTGCCAACATTACAAGAACCTATAGGGTCACACACAAAGGGAAATTAGATGGAGATTAGGTTCATATGATGAACCATGAGGATTAGGTTCATGGGATGAACCAAATTGGATTAAGAGTAATCCAAATTAGACTAATTGAGTTAGACTCAATTTGATTCAAGTATTGAATGAGTCTAATTTTGATTTGATTCATTGAGTCAATTTAAATTAATGAATAGAGATTCATTAAATCAAATTGACTTGAATCAAGTGGTTAGATTTGATCAACCATGGGAGATAAGAGGTCAAGTTTGACTTAACTTGATGAGGGAAGATGAATGGTCAATTTTAACCTGACCAATTGCCATGTCATGGTGACATGGCATGGCGGCCGGCCAATGATGGTGTTCCACATCATCATTGACTTATCATGTGGTGCCACCTCATGAGGGAGACCAAGAGCCATTGGCTCTTGGAGTTACATGCATGCATGTAAGCCCCCATCCAAGAGTGGCTGGCCACTTTATTCATGGGATGAATTGATTTTGTGTATCCCCATCTTCTTCTTCCTTGGATCATCTTCCTATCTGTTAGTAATATATGAGAGATGTCCTAAGGCAATCGCCTTATGTATGAACCATTTATATGATAAATGAAGATTCACTATTTGAGTATACATGTTTTATGTATTTGATTGGATCTTAGACTCATTTACTGAATGTCCACGATACGATTCACAGCATGAGAGAATTTGTGATTGGATCACAACTAGTGAGTATCTCTACATGTGTAATTGTGATGTATCGGAATTATCCCTAGTCGATGAATTGATGGATTTGGACACCATCAATTCTGTCGAGACTAGCACGAGGTATACTCCTTGGTGTATCCAAGCAGCTAATTCTCACTGGCTGGAGACATAGTGATGTCCGGAGTTAATCGTGGATGCTAGTTATGGTAACTAGTTCATTGGAGTGACCAGCCGTAAGACTTCATATGGTTCTCTGCATATATAGATATGTCAATGAAGTTCTTACTGTGGCTTAAGTGCGATGTTCCTTTGACTTGCGGTATTCAAGTCATCTTGATCATGGAGACTTATGCTTTGACATCTTAAGCAAACATCTCTAAGGAGATGTGGACCCGGGATTATTGGGTATAAGTCGAAGTGATCGAAGGTGTTTGAATAGCCTATAAAGGATTCACCACTCCTTGCGAGGAGATGTATACCCATGGCCTCTCGTCGGATTGTTACTAAAGTCTTTGGCCAAAGCATTACATGTTTAGAGTAAGGTACTCTTGATACATGTGGAGTAACTAGAATCGTAGGGCGAGGAAATGATACTTGGGCTAGGTGTGGCGTAGTCGACCTAGTGAGGTGACACAATAGACCATGTCTGAACCAAGTGGGTATAAGATGAGTGAAGGGAATGGGGCACGATTCATTCGAACTCTTGAAGGGTTTGAGAAATAGTTACGGATCGGCCAGTTGATCTTTTGGTTAATTGGGGATCATGATGTACTACTAGGTGCCACTCATGATCGTTCTATAATTAATGGTTAATTATAGGCGGCCAACATAAACCGAGAACCTATTTGGTCACCGCGCTGTGGCGTAATCCAAAGGATTTAAAAGCGAGCTTGAGAATGGGATTCTCGGAGAGAAACTATGTTTGGTTGGACCAAACATAAGCGAGCATGAAATCGTTTGATCGCAATGGGCGTGGATGGGCGTGTCTTATGAAGACATAATGGATGAACCAAAATGGTTTGGTTCTAATCAATGGATGAGAATAAACCAAAGGGTTTGGTTTATTTTAAGCGAATGAACCAAAAGTTGGTTGGTTCGTTTTAACTTAAAATAAACCATCATGGTTTGGTTTATTTTAACTTATCTTAATGGAGGCGGGTTACTTGGGCCTAATGGTTATGATCCAATAACCATTAAGAGAATTAGTTCTCTATAAAAAGGGCTTAAGGGATTGTTAAGCCCTAATCCAAACCCTAAGTTGCCGCCCACCCTCTCCTTGGAGTTGGCAACCTCCTCCTCCTTGCCGCCCGCCACCTTGAGGCTCCAACCGCGTCCAGAAGGTGCTGACCTTCCCCTCCGCGTCGAGCTGCTGCGGTTAGTGCTCCGGTGATCTCCTTCAAGTTTGGCATCAAGGTGAGCTCTATCTCCTTGGTTGGCGGCGCTTATCACCTCCACCAAAGCTGTCCAGTTTTCTGGACAGCTTGTTCTCCTCGTCGGGCGTCGTTTGGGCGGCGGTTGGAGCTCGACAGCGGCTAACTTACCGGGATTTGATCTCCGGTAATCCTCTGAGGTGGAGGGCGAAGGATTCGTCAATTGGTTGTGAATACCTCTCCGGAGAAGCGAGTTTTGAGAACTCGTATTAGGATCGAATTTGGATTGGATCGTGATCATCTCTCGATCACGTCGTCTTCAACACGAGGCTAGTAACCCGTCTGAAGACGAAGCTCGTGGCTTAGCGAAGTCATCCCGAGGAACTCGGCGTGGATACGGATAGAGCGATTCTAGCGAGGATCGTTCGGTTGATGCCGTTCCGCTACACGTCATCTGAAAGGTATAACGTAGATAAATTTCCTTTTATTGCAAATTTAAATTTATGGTTATGTCTACACTTGTTGTAATATGCATGCGTGTGTTGTGTGTGTTGTAATAAATATAGATTTATTATTTTATTGCTTCCAGTGTGTGTTTTGAAACATGATCGAACACACACCTTGTGATGTGGAAACAACATGGTATGAGCCCAGGTTGTGTTTGACATAATCGTAAAATGGTTTTGCGATAGTCATAATGTTATTTCTGGAAATTTTCTAATTTTGGAAATTTAGAAGTATTTATGGAAATTTTTCAATTTTGGAAAGTCTAGAAGTATTTATGGAAATCTTCCACTTTTGGAAAGTTGGAAGTATTTATGGAAATTGATATTTTCCATAAATAAAATATTTGATTAGATTCTGAAAATTTGTTTCCTAATTTAATCATGATTTGATTTGGAGAATCAAATCTTAAAATATTTTATTTCCATAAGTAGTTTTGATGATTTAGGAAATTGGTTTCCTAAATTGATTTTCCTTAATCAATTATTCCATGAATAAAATATGTGATTAGATTTGGAAATTTGTTTCCTAATTTAATCATGATTTGATTTGGAGAATCAAATCTTAAACATATTTTATTTCCATAAATAGTTATGACAAATAAGGAAATTATGTACATGATATAATTGTATGCCATGTAATTGCATTAGATGCATAACATTATGTCATGCGTGTCGTGACATGTAGATGTATGCCATGTATGTCATGCCATGTAGATAATAGTTATTTGCATGCAAAGAGGATGAGACATAAAACCCTAACTCAATATTAAAGCCTACACCTTCCATTAATATGGTTAGAACCCGAGTTCTGTTTCTTGTTTGGGTTGTTGGACTCACTCCAAGCCCGGCTCGAACCTGAACATGTTCAAATCATTGGAATAGTTTAATACTAATATGGTAAGAGTCAGAGGTCAATCGTTAGCTTTGGTTGTTGGACTCTCTCCAAGCTGGGCTAATTGGTTGAATGCGCTCTAACCATATTAAAACTATTTCCTGATTAATGGGTTGGCTTTAACCTGGAGCATCGATTTGTTGGACTCACTCCAAGGTCGATGTGAAGAGAGGTGAAGTTGGGTGCTATGCATATGATGCATACTTGTTAATGTGTTAACAACCCAATGTATGTGTAAACATTCAATTAGTTGATAGCACATTATGATAGTTACATATACATTATATGTAATCGGTATACTTGATACCCACCATCATAGCTAAGAATGGCTTGTTGGACTCACTCCAAGGTTGTTCTTATCTATATTGGATATCAGCCCATTCGGAGATTGACCTACGATCTCCCGAAGTGATTTTGGGGTTTTTGAAATTCGAAAAATGAATGGGATTTATAAATGTATATTGATGCATTTTAAAAATCATCTTTCTCATATATGCTCGTTTTGTATTTCTAAAATTGATCATGTTGTCTTTTAATTTACGTTCCATTTTGGATTCGAATAAATTGACTGGGCCAAACTTCTTGGACTGGCTTAGAAACTTGAGAATTGTTCTCAAGGTGAAAAGCTTGCGTATGTCCTCGAAGCGCCTCTTCCCGCCCATCCTAGTGACGATGCAACTCTGGACCAATTGTTGGTCTATCAGAAACATGTGACTGATTCTGAACTGACAAGTTGCATCATGCTAGCCGCGATGGAACCCAAGCTACGAAAGCAGCATGAGCATATGGATGCTCATATCGTAGTCCTTCATCTTTGTGAGTTGGTTGATGAGCAAGTGAGATTCGAAAGGTTCGAAGTCTCGAGCTCCTCTTCACCTCGAGATGCAAGAAGGTTCATCGTGGTCTTGCTCAACATCTTTGAAAGGCTGGAGCCTTACGAGAAGCATGAGCGAGGGGACGGTGATTCCTCGAAGAAAGGTTCTAAGAGGAGTCAAAGGAACAGAGAAGGGAAGAAAGAAGAAAAAGGCTAAAAGGCGAGAACTTGCCATCATTATGGCAAGGAGGGCCATTCTTGAAGAAAGTGCAAGATTTATCTTGAAGTCCAGTGAAGAAGGATAAGGCATCGGATGCCCCATCTTCTTGAAATCTTCTTTATTGATTGTCATTCTATTTCCTCGGACACTTGGGTATTTGATCGGTGTGGCTCACATATATGTAATGACATACATGGGCTAAGGAATAGAAGAAGACTCGTCGAGGAGAGTCAAATTTACGTGTTGGGAATGGAGCAAAGGTTCTTTACTCGCCATCGGAGCGTATTTGTTGAAACTCCTGTAAAGGACTTGTCTTAGAAGGGACAATTGCTTTTATGTTCCTTCGTTGATAAAGAACATCATTTCTATTTCTTGTTTAAATAGAAATGGGTTCCATTTGACTTTAGTAACAATTGTTGTTACATAACTTTGAATGGAGTTCTTTATGGATTTGGAACTTTAAGCAATGGTATTTATACGTTGGACGTATCCAGTGACATTTACAATATCGAAGCGAGCAACAAGCGTGCTCGAAAGGATAATCAAATAGACTCCTATATGTGGCATTGTCGTCTTGGCCATATAAGCAAGAAACGCATGTCCGAATTACACCGATGTGGAATTCTGGAATCGTTTGAATTGGATTCATACGATACATGCGAATCATGCTGAAAAGGCAAGATGACTAAGTTACCTTTTACTGGAAAAGGTGAACGAGTGGGAGAGTTACTAGGTCTAATACATACTGATGTATGTGGACCTATGTCAACTCAAGCATTAGGAGGCTATAACTACTTCATTACCTTCACCGATGATCACTCACGGTTTGGGTATGTGTTCTTGATGAAACACAAGTCTGAAGCCTTTGAAAGGTTCAAAGAATTCAGAAATGAAGTAGAGAAACAACATGACAAGAGTATTAAAATACTTCGATCGGATCGAGGTGGTGAATACTTAAGTCAAGAGTTTCTTGATTATCTAAGAGACAATGGTATATTGTCTCAATGGACTCCGCCATATACACCACGGCATAATGGTGTATCTGAGAGGCGTAACCGGACCTTGTTGGACATGGTCAGGTCAATGATGAATCATGCGACTCTTCCCAAGTCCTTTTGTGGCTATGCACTTGACATTTGTTTACTTGTTAAGCAGAATGCCTACAGGTAGTCTCAACTACTCCATATGAGATATGGAATAAGAAACCTCATGTATCTTACTTGAAGATATGGGGTTTGTCTGCTTATGTGAAGCGGGTATATCGGACAAATTGGATGCTAAGTCGATAAATGTCTATTTATTGGATACCTAAGGAAACAAGGGTTACCAATTCTATCATCTGTGGAACAAAGGTGTTTGTTTCAAGGCATCTTTGTGTTTCTAGAAAGAGTTTCTCTTGCAAGAAAAGCAGTGGGAGTGTAAATCGAGCTTAAGGAGGCTCGAGAGACTCAAATAGACATTGATGAGATACGGTGAAGCACAGACGGTAGACAACTCATAGTGATGAGCAATCAATTTGGACCTATTGTAACACCACATCTTCGTAGATCTGGTAGAACACGCAATATTCTTGAGAGATATGGATTTCGTAAAGAATCGAGACGTGTTACTCATTGATGATGAGGAGCCTACCAGTTATGAAGAAGTGCTGACAAGTTCAGAAAGGGATAAGTGGCTTGGTGCCATGAAGTCGGAAATGGATTCCATGTATGAAAACCAAGTTTGGAACTTGGTTGATCCACCTGAAGGGATAAAGCCTATAGGGTGCAAGTGGGTTTTCAAGAAGAAAATCGACATGGATGGTAATGTGATTACCTATAAGGCTAGATTGGTGGCGAAAGGATATCGTCAAAACAAGGTGTTGATTATGAAGAAACCTATTACTTTGTAGCTATCTTAAATCCATTCGGATGCTCTGGCCATAGCGGCTCATTATGATTATGAGATATGGCGGATGGATGTGAAAAGCGGCTTTCCTTAATGGAAACACCGCTCGAGGGCGTGTATATGATACTGACTGAGGTTTCACATCGGTTGATAAAACCAAGGTATGCAAATTGCGACGGTCCATTTATGGATTGAAGCAAGCATCCGAGAGATGGAATATCCAGTTTGATGAGACAATCAAAAGTTTGATTTCTCACAAAATCGACGAACCTTGTGTGTACAAGAAGGTTAGTGGGAGTGCGATCGTATTCCTAGTATTGTATATCGATGACATACTTACTTATAGGAAAGCGATGTTTCAATCTTACGATCGATTAAGGTTTGGTTATCCAAGACATTCTCCATGAAAGACCTGGGAGAAGCAACCTACATCCTCGGGATTAAGATCTATAGAGATAGATCGAAACGGTTGCTTGGTCTTTCGCAGTCTACATATATAGACCGAGTGCTAATGAGGTTTAGCATGTCAGAATCCAAGAAAAGTTTCTTACCCATCAGGCATGGGGTACACCTTTCGAAGTCTATGTGTCCACGCACAGAAGACGAGAGGATTTGCATGAGTAAGATTCCCTATGCATCCGCAATAGGATCTATCATGTATGCTATGTTATGTACGAGGCCCGATGTATCGTACGCTCTGAGTGTCACGGCGGATACGATCCGATCTAGGAATGGATCATTGGTGTGCGTTAAGATGATCCTTAAGTACTTAAGAAGAACTAAGGATGTGTTCCTAATATATGGAGAAGGGTACATGGTGATACGTGGGTATACGGATGCCAGCTCCAAACAGACAAGGATGATTCCATGTCTCAGTCTGGGTATGTATTCACCTAGAATGGAGGCGCAATAAGTTGGAAAGGTTCCAAGCTTGACACTATAGCGGATTCTGCCACTAAGGCAGAATACGTTGCAGCTTTGGAAGCATCAAAGGAAGCGGTTTGGATCAAGAAGTTCATCTTTGAACTTGATGTGGTCTCATCAATGATCCAAACATGTGCTTCGCCGCTATCCTCTTATCAGAGAGATCATCAGTAGGAACGAAATACAAATCGAGAAAATTCCCACTGAAAGGAACTTAGCGGATCCCTTGACTAAGGCATTACCTCAAAATAAGTTTGAGGGTCATGTTCGAGCTTATGGTATTGGATACCGTAGCGATTGGCATTAGGCCAAGTGGGAGTCTGTTAGTAATATATGAGAGATGTCCTAAGGCAATCGCCTTATGTATGAACCATTTATATGATAAATGAAGATTCACTATTTGAGTATACATGTTTTATGTATTTGATTGGATCTTAGACTCATTTACTGAATGTCCACGATACGATTCACAACATGAGAGAATTTGTGATTGGATAACAACTAGTGAGTATCTCTACATGTGTAATTGTGATGTATCAGAATTATCCCTAGTCGATGAATTGATGGATTTGGACACCATCAATTCTGTCGAGACTAGCACGAGGTATACTCCTTGGTGTATCCAAGCAGCTGATTCTCACTGGCTGGAGACATTGTGATGTCCGGAGTTAATCGTGGATGCTAGTTATGGTAACTAGTTCATTGGAGTGACCAACCGTAAGACTTCATATGGTTCTCTGCATATATAGATATGTCAATGAAGTTCTTACTGTGGCTTAAGTGCGATGTTCCTTTGACTTGCGATATTCAAGTCATCTTGATCATGGAGACTTATGCTTTGACATCTTAAGCAAACATCTCTAAGGAGATGTGGACCCGGGATGATTGGGTATAAGTTGAAGTGATCGAAGGTGTTTGAATAGCCTATAAAGGATTCACCACTCCTTGCGAGGAGATGTATACCCATGGCCTCTCGTCGGATTGTTACTAAAGTCTTTGGCCAAAGCATTACATGTTTAGAGTAAGGTACTCTTTGATACATGTGGAGTAACTAGAATCCGTAGGACGAGGAAATGATACTTGGGCTAGGTGTGACGTAGTCAGCCTAGTGGGGACTGACACAATAGACCATGTCCTGAACCAAGTGGGTATAAGATGAGTGAAGGGAATGGGGCATGACTCATTCGAGCTGCTGAAGGGTTTCAGAAATAGTTCAGGATCAACCGTTGATCTTTTCGGTTAATTGGGGATCATGATGTACTACTAGGTGCCACTCATGATCGTTCTATAATTAATGGTTAATTATAGACGGCCAACATAAACCGAGATCCTATTTGGTCACACGCACAACGAGCGTAATCCAAAGGATTTAAAAACGAGCTTGAGAATGGGATTCTCAGACCGAGAGAAACAAGGTTTGGTTGGACCAAACATGAAGCGAGCATGAAATCGTTTTAGTCGCAATGGAAGCGTGGATGGGCCGTGTCTTAAGAAGATATAATGGATGAACCAAAATGGTTTGGTTCTAATCCAATGGAGGAGAATAAACCAAAGGGTTTGGTTTATTTTAAACGAATGAACCAAAAGTTGGTTCGGTTCGTTTTAACTTAAAATAAACCATTATGGTTTGGTTTATTTTAACTTATATTAATGGAGCGGGTTAACGGGCCTCATGGTTATGATCAATAACCATTAAGAGAATTAGTTCTCTATAAAAGAGGGCTTAAGGGATTGTTAAGCCCTAATCCACAACCCTAAGTTGCCGCCCACCTCTCCTTGGAGAAATTCGGAGCCAACTCTCCTCCTCCTTGCCGCCGCCCACCTTGAGGCTCCAACCGGCGTCCAGAAGGTGCTGACCTTCCCCCTCGCCGGCGTCGAGCTGCTGCCGGTTAGTGCTCCGGTGATCTCCTTCAAGTTTGGTATCAAGGTGAGCTCTATCTCCCTTGGTTGGCCGGCGCCTATCACCTCCACCAAAGCTGTCCAGTTTTCTGGACAGCTTGTTCTCCTCTCGTCGGAGCGTCGTTTGGATGACGGTTAGAGCTCCGACAGTGGCTAACTTACCGGGGATTTGATCTCCGATAATCCTCTGAGGTGGAAGACGAAGGATTCGTCAATTGGTTGACGAATACCCCTCCGGAGAAGCGAGTTTTGAGAACTCGTATTAGGATCCGAATTTGGATTCGGATCGTGATCATCTCTCGATCACGTCGTCTTCAACACGAGGCTAGTAACCTGTACGAAGACGAAGCTCGTGGCATAGCGAAGTCATCCCGAGAAACTCGGCGTGGATACGGATAGAGACGATTCTAGCGAGGATCGTTCCGGTTGATGCCGTTCCCGCTACACGTCATACAAAAGGTATAACGTAGATAAATTTCCTTTTATTGCAAATTTATATTTACGGTTATGTCTACACTTGTTGTAATATGCATGCGTGTGTTGTGTGTGTTGTAATAAATGTAGATTTATTATTTTTATTGCTTCCGCTGTGTTCATGTTTACGAAACGTGATCGAACACACACACGCCGCGGTGCCGGAAACCCAACACTATCAATCTCTCTCTCCCAATCCTCTATCTTGGTCGAACCATCCAAGGGGTGATAGCACACTCAAGGTTGTGTTTTCTCCACCATTTGTCCGTGTGGATACCAATAGAGGAGTGTGCACTTGACACTCTTGAGTTCCGACGAAGCTTTTGGACGAGCGGGATAAGCGAAGGGCGTCGCTACCAGGGTAACGCTCTATCTTGAAGATCTAAGGTAGATCTAGGATCTTTAAACACATACATGTTTTATTTTATATATCTTCGCACGGATCCGTAGCCGAGCTTCCGAGGTTTCCGCAATGCAAAAAGCGATTTTTGCGGCTCAGAAAGTCCAACACCTAGGAACACAATATCTATTGGAGCTCCTTGGGTTAACAAGGTATTCACTAGGGATAACTTCCCTGGATACCTTCCGAATGACCCTTTTTGTCTTTGAAGCCTTAGTCAAATGGGTCTTTCCTAGGTCAACTCTAGAGGAGACTCCCCCTTTGACCTTCTTAGTGGCTTTCTTGATTTTTCTTAAGTCCTTAGCCACTAAACAAACACCATGGCTAGTCTTAGGGATAACTTCCCTATTAGCCTTGGTTTTCCTAGACCTAGATGTTGTTCCATAATCAAATGGAACATTATGATAAGTCTTCTTGGTCTTAGGTTTGTGACCCAAACTTTCCTTGCCCTTAGACCGTTCTTGAACCCTAGGCCTTGACTTTTGGGAATTTGACCCTTGAATAGAATTTTATATAATCCTAAGGGTCTTTTCCATTCTCTCAAGTCTTGACCTCAAGACTTGGTTCTCTAACTCTAATTTTTCCAATTTTTATTTTTCATTAATCTTTTGGGAATTATTTTTCTTCTTAGGCATGTGTCTACCCTTCTTAGAGTTAATGCCTAGATTTTCTTCCATTCTCTTAATGTTCTCCCTAGGCAAGATAGGTCTAGTGTTATTGGTCCAAGGTTTGTCCTTAGATATATGAACATTCTTGACACCTAAACAAACATATTTCTTCCTACTAGCATGCTTTTCATTAATAATTACAAGAGAGCTAAAATAATTCTTAGCATGCTTATTAACCTTAGGAATTGAAGGTGCATTAATTAAATTTACCTTAGGGTAAGCTTTAGAAGCTCCCCCTACATGAGATGCCCCTTCTTGCATTTTCTTCCCCTAGGGCATTGACTTCGGTAGTGTCTCTGTTGGTTGTATTTGAAGCACACAATGTGGTCTTTTCTCTTAATTGTGGGGACTCCGGCATCCTTTGACTTTTGGTTGACTTTTGGTGCCGGTGTTTTCTTCTTAGCCAATTTTGGGCATTTGCTCTTGTAATGCCCTTTCTCCCTGTTGGGTTTCCGACACCGTGGCGAGTGTGTGTTCGAACATGTTTCGTAAACAAGTGCACAGCGGAAGAAAAAAAATAATAAATCTAATTTAATGCAACATACATACCACACGCATGCATAATACAACATGTGCAGACATAACCATAAATTCAAATTTTGCAATAAAAGGAAATTTATACTACGTATACCTGACGTATCACATGTAGCGGGAAAGACATCAACTGGAACGATCCTCGCTAGAATCGTCTCTATCCGTATCCACCTCGAGTATCTTCGGGATGACTTCACAAAGTCATGAGCCTCATCTTCGTACGAGTTACTAGCCTCGTGTTGAAGATGATGTGATCGAGAGAAGATCACGATCCGAATCAAAATTCAGATCCAAAACGAGTCCTCAAAAACTCGCTTCTACGGAGAGGTATTCGTCAACCGTTTGACGAATCTTTCGTCCTCCACCTATGAGGATTACCGGAGATTGAATCCCCGGCAAGGCTACTGCTGTCGGAGCTCCAAACGTCGTCCAAACGACGCTCCGACAAGAAGGAAACAAGCTGTCCAGAAAACTGGACAGCTTTGGTGGAGACCTTGCGCCGGACAAATAAGGAAAGCAATATGCTCACCTTGTCGCCGGAGCCAAGGAAGATCACCGGAGCTCCTCCGGAAATAGCTAGACGTCGGCAAGTGGGGAGGACGGCAGCTGCTGGACGCCGGTTGGAGAAGCTTGGGCGGCGGCTTGAAGTTGGGCGCCGGCAAGACTAGGAGAAGAGAGGGGGGTGGCCGGCAACTTTAGGGTTGCAAGGATTAGGGCTTAACAAAACCATTAAGCCCTATTTTATAGAGAACAAATTCTCTTAATGGTTATCGGATCATAACCAAAATTCTGTTAACCCGCTCCATTAATTTAAGTTCAAATAAACCAAACCATGTTGGTCTATTTTAAGTTAAAACAAATCGAACCAACTTTGGTTCATTCGTTTAATACAAACCAAACTCCTTTGGTTTATTCTCCTCCATTGGATTAGAACCAAACCAATTTGGTTCATCCATCATGTCTTCATAAGACACGACCTATCCATGCTTCCATTGCGACTGAAACGATTTCATACTCGCTCCATGTTTGGTCCAACCAAATCTAGTTTCTCTCGGTGTGAGAATCTCATTCTCAAGCTCGTTTTAAATCCTTTGGATTACGCTCATTGTGCGTGTTTATGTTGGCCGTCTATAATTAACCATTAATTATAGAATGATCATGAGTGGCACCTAGTAGTACATCATGATCCCCAATTAACCGAAAAGATCAACCGTTGATCGAGAACTATTTCTGAAACCCTTTAGCAGCTTGAATAAATCATGCCCCATTCCCTTCACTCATCTTATACCCACTTGGTTCAGGACATGGCCTATAGTGTCACTCCCCACTTGGTTGACTACGTCACACCTAGCCCAAGTATCATTTCCTCATCCTACGGATTCTAGTTACTGCACATGTATCGAAGAGTACCTTACTCTAAACATGTAATGCTTTGGCCAAAGACTTTAGTAACAATCCGACGAGAGGCCATGGGTATACATCTCCTCGCAAGGAGTGGTGAATCCTTTATAGGCTATTCAAACACCTTCGATCACTTCGACTTATACCCAATCATCCTGGGTCTACATCTCCTCAGAGATGCTTGCTTAAGATGTCAAAGTATAAGTCTTTATGATCAAGATGACTTGAATACCACAAGTCAAAGGAATATCGCACTTAAGCTGCAGTAAGAACTTCATTGACATATCTATATATGCAGAGAACCATATGAAGTCTTACCGCTGGTCACTTCAATGAACTAGTTACCTTAACTATCATCCACGATTAACTCCGGACATCACAATGTCTCCAGCCAGTGAGAATCAGCTGCTTGGATACACCAAGGAGTATACCTCGTGCTAGTCTCGACAGAATCAATGGTGTCCAAATCCATCAATTCATCGACTAGGGATAATTCCGATACATCACAATTACACATGTAGAGATACTCACTAGTTGTGATCCAATCACAAATTCTTTCATGCTATGAATCGTATCGTGGACATTCAGTAAATGAGTTTAAGATCCAATCAAATACATGAAACCATGTATACTCACATAGTGAATCTTCATTTATCATATAAATGGTTCAAACATAAGGCGATTACCTTAGGACATCTCTCATATATTACTAACAAACTTCCACTTGGCCTAATGTCAATCGCTATGGTATCCAATACCATAAGCTCTAACATGACCCTCAAACTTACTTTGAGGTAATGCCTTATTCAAAGGATTCGCTAAGTTCCTTTCAGTGGGGATTTTCTCGATTTGTATTTCCTTCCTACTAATGATCTCTCTGATCAGATGATAGCGGCGAAGCACATGTTTGGATCATTGATGAGACCTTGGCTCTTTCGCCTGTTCAATTGCTCCATTGTTGTCGCAATAGACCGGTATTGCTTCAACAATGGCTGGAACCACACCAAGTTCATAAATGAACTTCTTGATTCAAACCGCTTCCTTTGTTGCTTCTGAAGCTGCAATGTATTCTTCCTCAGTGGTAGAATCCGCTACAGTGTATTGTTTGGAACTTTTCCAACTCACTGCACCCCCATTCAAGGTGAACACGTATCCAGACTGAGACCTGGAATCATCCTTGTCTGTCTGGAAGCTGGCATCCGTATACCCGCGTATCACCATGTCCCCTTCTCCATATATTAGGAACACATTCTTAGTTCTTCTTAAGTACTTAAGGATTGTCTTAACAGCCACCCAATAATCCATTCCTGGATCAGACTGGTATCTACTCATGACACTCAGAGCATACGATACATCGGGCCTCGTACATAACATAGCATACATGATAGATCCTATTGCAGATGCATAGGGAATCTTACTCATGCAAATCCTCTCGTCTTTTGTGCGCGAACACATAGACTTCGAACGGTGTATCCCATGCATGATGGGTAGGAAATCTTTCTTGGATTCTGACATGCTAAACCTCTTTAGCACTCGGTCTGTATATGTAGACTGCGAAAGACTAAGCAACCGTTTCGATCTATCTCTATAAATCTTAATCCCGAGGATGTAGGTTGCTTCTCCCAGGTCTTTCATAGAGAATGTCTTCGACAACCAAATCTTAATTGACTGCAAGACTGAAACATTGTTTTTTATAAGTAATATGTCATCGACATATAATACTAGGAACATGACTGCACTCCCACTAACCTTTTTGTACACACAAGGTTCGTCTGGATTTTGTGAGAAATCAAACTTTTTGATTGTCTCATCAAAACGTATATTCCAGCTCCTGGATGCTTGCTTCAATCCATATATGGACCATTGCAATTTGCATACCTTGGTTTTATCAACCGATGTGAAACCCTCAGGTTGTATCATATACACGTCCTCGAGCAGGTTTCCATTAAGAAAAGATATTTTCACATCCATCTGTCATATCTCATAATCATAATGAGCCGCTATGGCCAGGAGCATTTGAATGGATTTAAGCATAGCTACAGGCGAATAGGTTTCGTCATAATCAACATCTTGCTTTTGACGATATCCTTTCGCCACCAATCTAGCCTTATAGGTAATCACATTACCATCCATGTCGGTTTTCTTCTTGAAAACCCACTTGCACCCTATAGGCTTTATGCCTTCAGGTGGATCAACCAAGTTCCAAACTTGGTTTTCATACATGGAATCCATTTCCGACTTCATGGCTTCAAGCCACTTATCCCTTTTTGAACTTGTCAGAACTTCTTCATAACTGGTAGGCTTCTCATCATCAATGAGTAACACGTCGTTCGATTCACTTACGAGAAATCCATATCTCTCAGGAATATTGCGTGTTCTACCAGATCTACGAAGATGTGGTATTTCAATAGGTCCAGCCGATTGCTCATCACTATGAGTTGTCGGCTGTTGTGCTTCACCAGGTATCTCATCAATGTCTATTTGAGTCTCTCGAGCCTCCTCAAGCTCGACGACACTCCCGCTATTTTCTTGCAAGAGAAACTCTTTCTCTAGAAACACAGCATGCCTTGAAACAAACACCTTTTGTTCCACAGGATGATAGAATTGGTAACCCCTTGTTTCCTTAGGGTATCCAATAAATAGACATTTATCAGACTTAGCATCCAATTTGTCTGATACAGTCCGCTTCACATAAGCAGGACAATCCCATATCTTCAAGTAAGATACATGAGGTTTCTTACTATTCCATATCTCATATGGAGTAGTAGAGACTACCTTGGTTGGCATTCTGTTTAACAAGTAAACAGCTTTCTGAAGTGCATAGCCCCAAAAAGACTTGGGAAGATTCGCATGATTCATCATTGACCTGACCATGTCCAACAAGGTCCGGTTACGGCTCTCAGATACACCATTATGCTGTGGTGTATATGGCGGAGTTCATTGAGACAATATACCATTGTCTCTTAGATAATCAAGAAACTCTTGACTTAAGTATTCACCACCTCTACTTCATTTCTGAATTCTTTGAACCTTTCAAAGGCTTCAGACTTGTGTTTCATCAAGAACACATACCCAAACCATGAGTGATCATCGGTGAAGGTAATGAAGTAGCTATAGCCTCCTAAAGCTTGAGTTGACATAGGTCCACATACATCAGTATGTATTAGACCTAGCAACTCTCCCACTCGTTCACCTTTTCCTGTAAAAGGTAACTTGGTCATCTTGCCTTTCAAGCATGATTCATATGTATCGTATGAATCCAATTCAAATGATTCCAGAATTCCACATCGGTGTAATTCAAACATGCGTTTCTTGCTTGCATGGCCAAGACGACAATGCCACATGTAGGAGTCTAATTGATTATTTTTTTGAGCACACTTGTTGCTCGCTTCAATATTGAAAATGTCACTGGATACGTCCAACGTATAAATGCCATTGCTCAAAGTTCCAGTTCCATAAAGTACAACATTCAAAGGTATATAATAACAATTGTTACTAAACGTCAAATGGTAACCATTTCTATTTAAGCAGGAAATAGAAACAATGTTCTTTATTAGAGAAGGAACACAATAGCAATTGTCCAGTTCCAAGACTAGTCCACTAGGGAGCTTCAGCAAATAAGTTTCGATGGCTACCGCAGCAACCTTTGCTCCATTGCCAACTCACAAATTTGACTCCCCTCTGACGAGTCTTCTTCTATTCCTTAGCCCCCCTGTATGTCATTACATATATGTGAGCCACACTCAGTATCCAATACCCAAGTGTCTAAGGAAATAGAATGACAATCAATAATGAAGATGCCTGAAGAGGATGGGGCATCAGATGCCTTCTTTTTCTTCACGGACTCAAGATAAATCTTGCAGTTTCTTCGCCAGTGGCCTTCCTTCCCACAATGATGACAAGTGCCCTTTTGTACTGGTTCTTCCTTCTTAGCCTTCTTGTTCTTCCCTTTCTTCTGTTCCTTTGCCTTCCTCTTAGAACCTTTCTTTGAGGAATCAACTAACAGAACCGCCTTCTCCTCATGCTTCACAGAAGGCTCCACGGTCTTCAGCATATTGAGGAGCTCAGGAATAGTGGATTCTAATTTGTTCATCCGATAGTTCATCAAAAATTGTGAGAAACTCTTGGGCAAACAATGCAGAATTAAGTCAATACTTAATTCATGATCCATCACAAACCCGAGGGTGGCTAGCTGCTCGATGTACCCATTCATCTTTAGCACAAACTGCACTACAGACGAACCTTCTTGCATCTTCATGGTGAAGAGGAGCCTGGAGACTTCGAACCTTTCGGATCTCGCTTGCTCATCAAACAACTCATGAAGATGGAAGACCATAGTATTAGCATCCATATGCTTATGCTGCTTATGCTTCTTTTGCAGCTCAGGTACCATCACAGCTAGCATGATGCAACTCGCCAATTCAGAATCTTCCACATGTTTCTGATAGACCAACATTTGGTTTGGAGTTGCATCATCCCTAGGACGGTTGGGAAGAGGCTCTTCAAGGACATATGCTAGCTTTTCCGCCTTGAGAATAATTCTCAAGTTTCTATGCCAGTCCAGGAAGTTAGGCCCAGTCAATTTGTTTGAATCCAAAATAGTGCGCAAATTCAAAGACGTCATGATCAATCGATTAATCTAGAAATACAAAACGAGCATATATGAGAAAATGATTTTAAAATGCATCAATATACATTCATAAATCCCATTCATTTTTTGAATTTCAAAAACCTCAAAATCACTTCGGGAGATCGTAGGTCCATCTCCGAATGGGCTGATATCCAACATAGATATGAACAACCTTGGAGAGGGTCCAACAAGTCATTCATAACTACGATGGTAGGTATCAAATATATCGATTGCATATCACATATATGCAACTATCACAATGTGCTATCAACTTATTGAATGTTCACACATACATCGGGTTGTTAACACATTAACAAGTATGCATCATATGCATAGCACTCAACTTCACCTCCCTTCACATCGACCTTGGAGAGAGTCCAACAAGCCGATGCTCCAGGTTAAAGCCAACCCATTAATCGAGAAATAGTTTTAATATGGTTAGAGCGCATTCAACCAATTAGCTCGGCTTGGAGAGAGTCCAACAACCAAAGCTAACAATTGACCTCTGACTCTTACCATATTAGTATTAAACTATTCCATGGTTTGAACATGTTTGGGTTCGAGCCGGGCTTGGAGAGAGTCCAACAACCCAAACAAGAAACGGAACTCTGGTTCTAACCATATTAATGGAAGGTGTAGGCTTTAATATTGAGTAAAGGTTTTTATGTCTCATCCTCTTTGCATGCAAATAATTATTATCTACATGGCATGACATACATGACATACATCTACATGTCACGACACGCATGACATAATGATATGCATCTAATGCAATTACATGACATACAATTATGACATGTACAAAAATTCCTTATATGTCATAAGTATTTATGAAAATAAAATATGTTTAAGATTTGATTCTCCAAATCAAATCATGATTAAATTAGGAAACAAATTTCTAAATCTAATCACATATTTTATTTGTGGAAAGTGTTGATTAAGGAAAGTCAATTTAGGAAACCAATTTCCTAAATCATCAAAACTACTTATGGAAATAAAATATTTTAAGATTTGATTTTCCAAATCAAATCATGATTAAATTAGGAAACAAATTTCCAAATCTAATCAAATATTTTATTTATGGAAAATATCAATTTCTATAAATACTTCCAACTTTCCAAAAGTAGATGATTTCCATAAATACTTCTAGACTTTCCAAAATTAAAAATTTCCATAAATACTTCTAACTTTTCAAAAGTAGAAAATTTCCAGAAATACCATTATGACTATCGCAAAACAATTTTACGATTATGTCGAAACATAACCTGGGCTCTGATACCACTGTTGGGTTTCCGGCACCGCGGCGAGTGTGTGTTCGAACATGTTTCGTAAACATGTGTACAACAGAAGAAATAAAAATAATAAATCTAATTTATTACAACACACACACCACACGCATGCATAGTACAACATGTGTAGACATAACCGTAGATTCAAATTTTTCAATAAAAGGAAATTTATACTACGTATACCTGACGTATCACGTGTAGCAGGAAAGACATCAACTGGAACAATCCTCGCTAGAATCGTCTCTATCCGTATCCATGCCGAGTATCTTCGGGATGACTTCACAAAGTCACGAGCCTCGTCTTCGTACGAGTTATTAGCCTCGTGTTGAAGACGATGTGATCGAGAGAAGATCACGATCCGAATCAAAATTCGGATCCAAAATAAGTCCTCAAAAACTCGCTTCTCCGGAGAGGTATTCATCAACCATTTGACGAATCCTTCGTCCTCCACCTATGAGGATTACCGGAGATCGAATCCCCGGAAAGGCTACCACTGTTGGAGCTCCAAACATCGTCCAAACGATGCTCCGACAAGAAGGAAACAAGCTGTCCAGAAAACTGGACAGCTTTGGTGGAGACCTTGCGCCGGCCAAATAAGGAAAGCAATATGCTCACCTTGTCGACAGAGCCAAGGAAGATCACCGGAGCTCCTCCGGCAACAGCTAGACGCTGGCAAGTGGGGAGGAAGACAGCTACTGGATGCCGGTTGGAGAAGCTTGGGTGGCGGCTTGAAGTTGGGCATCGACAAGACTAGGAGAAGAGAGGGAGGTGGGCGGCAACTTTAGGGTTGCAAGGATTAGGGCTTAACAAAACCCTTAAGCCCTATTTTATAGAGAACAAATTCTCTTAATGGTTATCGGATCATAACCAAAAGCCTGTTAACCTGCTCCATTAATTTAAGTTAAAATAAACCAAACCATGTTGGTCTATTTTAAGTTAAAACGAACCGAACCAACTTTGGTTCATTCGTTTAAAACAAACCAAACCCCTTTGGTTTATTCTCCTCCATTGGATTAGAACCAAACCAATTTGGTTCATCCATCATGTCTTCATAAGACACGGCCCATCCACGCTTCCATTACGACTGAAACGATTTCATGCTCGCTCCATGTTTGGTCCAACCAAACCTAGTTTCTCTTGGTCTGAGAATCTCATTCTCAAGCTCGTTTTAAATCCTTCAGATTACGCTCGTTGTTCATGTGACCAAATAGGTTCTCGGTTTATGTTGGTCGTCTATAATTAACCATTAATTATAGAACGATCATGAGTGGCACCTAGTAGTACATCATGATCCCCAATTAACCGAAAAGATCAACGGTTGATCTAGAACTATTTCTGAAACCCTTCAACAGCTTGAATGAATCGTGCCCCATTCCCTTAACTCATCTTATACCCACTTGGTTCAGGACATGGTCTATAGTCTCAGTCCCCACTAGGTTGACTACGTCACACCTAGCTCAAGTATCATTTCCTCGTCCTATGGATTCTAGTTACTGCACATGTATCGAAGAGTACCTTACTCTAAACATGTAATGCTTTGGCCAAAGACTTTAGTAACAATCCGACGAGAGGCCATGGGTATACATCTCCTCGCAAGGAGTGGTGAATCCTTTATAGGCTATTCAAACACCTTCGATCACTTCGACTTATACCCAATCATCCCGGGTCCACAGCTCCTTAGAGTTGCTTGCTTACGATGTCAAAGCATAAGTCTTTATGATCAAGATGACTTGAATACCGCAAGTCAAAGGAATATCTCACTTAAGCTGCAGTAAGAACTTCATTGACATATCTATATATGCAGAGAACCATATGAAGTCTTACCGTTGGTCACTCCAATGAACTAGTTACCTTAACTAGCATCCACGATTAACTCCGGATATCACAATGTCTCCAGCCAGTGAGAATCAGCTGCTTGGATACACCAAGGAGTATACCTCATGCTAGTCTCGACAAAATCAATGGTGTCCAAATCCATCAATTCATCGACTAGGGATAATTCCAATACATCACAATTACATATGTAAAGATATTCACTAGTTGTGATCCAATCACAAATTCTTTCATGCTGTGAATCGTATCGTGGATATTCAGTAAATGAGTTTAAGATCCAATCAAATACATGAAAACATGTATACTCACATAGTGAATCTTCATTTATCATATAAATGGTTCAAACATAAGGCGATTGCCTTAGGATATCTCTCATATATTTCTAACACTCCCTACACTCAAAGCATATTATGTGATGTTTATTTAAAATCAAAATACTTGAGTTACCTAGAGAATTTTCTTCTTGCTCTTCATTTCTCTCGGATGTGGATGTTTCTTGTTGAACTTGCTCTGCGATGGAAGGCCTCTGCTCCCCCTCAATGCTAGAGGTGGAGGTCTCCACCAAATCATCAACATCTTCAAATGTGGTGGGCAATTCTTCCTCGACATTCTCCTCTACTTGTGCTGGTTCCAGATTCTTGTGGAATTCAACCACCTTATTCCACAAATCCTTTGCATCCCTAAAATTACCTTGCCTAGACCAAATGTTGTTAGGAATCAAATCACTAAGTAATTCGATTACCTTGAGATTTGTCTTGAAGTCCTTGATTTGGTCTTGGGTCCACCTTGACTTCTCAATTTGCCTATTGCTTTCATCCCTAGGCAATTCGAAACCATTTTCTATAATAAGCATAATATCGAAATCGATTTCGAAATATACCTCCATCCTTTTCTTCCACCAAGAAAAGTCTCCATCGAATTTTGGTGGATGGATGTTGTAGCTGGCCATCTTGTAGTGCTTGTGTCATGGGTTAGTCCTCTACAAGCAACCTGGCTATGATACCACTTGTAGGAACGTCGGTGGCTGACTAGAGGGGGGTGAATAGTCCTCAATCGTCGTATGGTGGAAGTCGATCATTCTTGCATGCTTGTCTACAATTGTTGTTAATATACGCAGCGGAAACAATAGAAATAATAACAATAATACAATCACACGCAATACACAAGATATACGCGGTTTGGAACCGAATGGTTCCTACTCCATAAGGTGAGCTCAACGAGCTCGTGTTATGCGCATGACACTAACAACACTCCTTCTTGACAACACATCGGAGGTGGAGAAACCTCTCACAAGAAATTAGACTAAGTAATATGAAATACAAGCAATACAAAGATAAATATGAAATACACGTAAAGAACACTTTACAACACTTGCTTTGAACCCTTTGCTTGTTGCTTGCTTTAGATGGCTCTTGAAGGTCTGGAATGCAGCAGCAATTCCCCTCCAAAAGTTTCACAAAAGTCTTGGCGAAATCCTCCCTCTTGAGCTCCATTTATAACCTGCATCAAGCTGATTTCGCGCCCATCAGTTGACTGATCCTGTAGCCATTGTCTCATAATGACTTAATCCACATTGGCAAAACTCCAACGAATCCATCATCAGTCGACTAATGATACCCATCAGTCGAGTGCTGGCGTGAGCACTCGACTGGAAACCATTCTGTGGCTGAAAACACCCTGATCAGTCGATTGATCTCCCTCATCAATCAACTGATGGTGTTATCATTCGACTGCCATCCCTCGACAGTCAACGATCGGCAGACCACTGTTGATCGAACACTACCAAACACACCGATCGACGATCGTAGCACCTATGCAAGTCGACTAATGTCGTGTAAAATCTCAAACACCAAGTTGTTTGAGCATCTTACACTCAGTCTTAGCCACTTGGCCAAGTTCACCTCATCCCTCATGGAGTTCCCCACCGAAGCTCTCTTCCCTCGGCCTATGTCCCTCGGATGCACCAAGCGCACAGCTTCGCAATGCCATCCTTCACGTCTCTTGCCCTCGAAGTATGCTTCCTTTGGTCCTCACTCCATTCGCTCCCCGTCTGGCGGTCCATTGGATGCACCAAGTGCACGACTTTGCAATGCCATCCTTCACTGACTCAAGGACCTCGAGCCTAGTAAACTTACCAAGTTCTCAAGACTTCCCAAATGCACCAAGCGTATGGCTTCACAATGTATTTCTCACCAAGCACCAAGCGCATGGCTTCGCAATGCTTTGGACTTTCCCACACTAAGCCCCAAGCTTGGATTTTCCCATGCCAACTCCATGTTGGACTTTCCTATGACAATCCCATGTCATAAGTTTTGTCTATCATCAAAATACTGCTCGAGTCAAACTCGAGTCAACCCGGGCTGATTGCACCAACACGATTCGTCTCCGGTGTTGGAATGTATACTGAAAGCCTAGCTCTTTTTGTATGAACATTTTATTTTGAAATAAGAATCACATGATCATTGTTTGCATTTTATATATTCATTATATATGTGTGCATATTGTCTAAATATTTTACATTGTAGATAACATGGTGCCTGGTGTGGCACAGAAGATCATGTTATCAGTTCCTTGTAAAATATAAGTAGAGGCTCACAACCAAGATGGTCTTGGACAAACCATTGGCATGGTTGTAGTGTAGCTTGGTATTGTTTTGTCTTGAACATAGAGTTATACTGGTACACTTAGGTGTATTGAGCAGGACCGACATAGTGGTGATTCAATTTAGTACTGACTACATGATTGAATCGCACCTCGGATATTATGTTGTACATGCTCTTAATCCCGATATAATAACGGACACATGTACTTAGTATTTATTTCTTTGATTTACCAGTGGGTGAGATTTAGATGGATTAAATCAATATGCCCGGTAAGTTGGGAAATAATATTATTTACATGGTGTGCCGTTGATTATAGGAGGAAACCGTGTCCTATATATTAGGTTGATGATGTCCCCTTGAGGAGCTCATAAGGTTCATCATGTAAACCCAGCAGGTTGACTTAGTCAACATGATGATAAGGTTGAGTGGTACTACTCGAGGAATTAGATGTTAATTAATTGATGGTCAGTAAATCAATTAATTGACGGACATTCGATATCTTAAACACGGGGAGATTAATGTACAAATAATATATGGAGCCCATATTGATTTATGGGGGTTGGTGAGGTAGTTCAATGATGATCCTCTAGTGGAATGAAACATCATTGATGGATCAAGTTTGTGTGGTTCCGATCCATCGGGTGGCCAAGACCCAACTCCTCCTTATGGTCCCTATCGTAGCCTAATATAATCCTTATGAAGTCTAGATCCAAGAATGTAAAACAAAACCTAGAACCAACGGTTGGGATTAAATCCCTAGATCTGATGGTTGGATGAAACCCTATATCCGACGGTTGGGATTAAACCCTAGATCCGACGGTTGGGATAAAACCCTAGATCCGACGGTGGAGATTAAATCCCTAGATCCGATGGTGGAGATTAAAGGAGGCTTAAGCCTAATTCTATAAATAGGGGGCTTAGGCTTGGGCGGCAAGTATTGGTTTTAGAATTGGAATTAGGGTTTGTCTCATCCACAAGTGGGCGGCTAGGGTTCATTGGGCGGCTAGGGTTTTGGAGCAAAGAAGTGTGCGGCAACCTCCTTCCTTCAAGTTGATTGCCGGTGCCCATCCACCTCCATCAACACTTGGACGGCGCCCATCCTAGAGGTCTTTCCCTTCTTCCTTGGCCGGTGGTTCTCCTCCCATTGGTGGCCGGCTCTTTTCCTCCTCCCTATTCTCCAAAGTGGCCGGCGGCAACACTTCTTGAAGTTGGCCGGCGAATCATCCAATTGTTCCTTGACCGGCGGTTGCACCAAGTTCCATAATTTGGTGGCCGGTTCTAGATAGGAAGGTATTTGTTGTTTCTTCTCTTTCCAGTTACGTATTTGCTAAGAAGCGATCTAGAAGCTTCTAGTGGAGGATCTTCGTCCACGTCGTCCACGAGAAGGATAGGACATACGGTAGAAGATCGTGAGGTATAAAGTTATTTTAACTTTATGATCTGAGCATGTTCTTATTTGTTTGATTATGCATGTGTGTGTATGAATATATATTGTATAATCATGGACCCGAAGACAAACACAAAAATCGGCGATCCATCGTCGTCTCTTGCGGCTAACCAACTAGAAGAGTTGTGTTGCTTGAACAACTAGTTTGTTCAGCGACCACTCAAGTTGTTAGCAGCAGCGAATAGGTTGTGCTAAGGAAGCTCATCCCATCCGGATTAATTCTTTCATTAGTGAAAATTTTAATCCGGGGACATGGAGCCAATGAGCCTCGATGTGGCCACCTAACAATGGTATCGAGCCATCGGTTTCGATTTTGTGTGTTTAGGATTCGGTTAATTTTATGCATTTTTCATATATTATATGTGCGGATAATAGTAGGATATGCGTAGTTTAACTCTTTGGTTGCAGGCATAAGATCCGACTATTATGGCCATGTGTGTGTATGTGAATGGATGTGTGTAAAAATTTATTATTTGAATCCTCGGGGTTGACGAGGCTAGATTAGTATTTAATTTTTGTAATTAAATACGGCAGTGTTTACCCGATCATTTTAGTTTACTTTCGATCTAGATTATTTGTACACTCCTTCGTGGAGTATAGGATCGATGGATGTAAATAAAATGATTTATCTCGGCGTGGATATCTTTGGTGACTTGCGCACGGGAAAAGATGGAGCGGACGAGGTGGCGACATATTGAAGGACAATGCCATAATAGTTGGAAAAATTCTGTTTTCCATATTTATTGCTTATTTGTTTTATATGCATGTTGTGTATGTTTAAAATTCCTCGATTGCAATTTACTAAGTGGGAGAGGGATATTTTAATTAATTCCCGCGGCCTCCATTACAATTTGACGTGTGATGCAACAAACTTGCGCGGTGGCTTTGAGTGCCTTCCTCCATCTGATGGGTTTGTTTATGGATCACTAGGTCAAATAATGGTTATAGGAAATTATTTAGAGCGTGTGTACTTCCCCATCGTAAGGCACATAATCCAAATAATTCCTTAGTATCGTAATGGTGCACACTTAGATGCAAATAAAAGTATCCTCCCATCGAGTCACCGCTTATTTGTAGGGCTAAAGAGGAACCAACTATTAATTTTATTTGTCAAAAAGTAAGGTTGACAAGATAATAAAATTAATGGGTAAAACCTCCTCTTACAAATGTAGAATTCAGATAATGCCCACACTATCGTGGCATGCATATATTCTCTGTTTTGAGGTGTTGGTTGATTTCGATTTTATTGTTTTGAGGAATCAATAATATTTGAAATCTAATATTTTGATCATTGTGATTTTTAGGATTTTCAAATGGCTTTCAACCCACTTGCTGTGATTTTAAAAGAAAACAAACTTATCGGGTCCAAACTACATTGATTGAAAAGAAACTCGATATTGTCTTAATCATGAAGAGTACAAATTTGTACTCTTCGAGGTCTGTCCTCCTAAGCCCTCAGATGACTCTGATGAAAAGGAGATAGAACGTTATAAGAAATGGATTAAGGCAGATGAGATGGCGCGGTGTTACATTTAGGCATCTATGTCAAATGTGCTGCAACATCAGCATCAGGCCATAGCCATAGCTTATGACATGATGTTCAATCTCAAGGAACTTTTCGGACATCAGAGTAGGGCGGCTAGGCAGGAGGCAATGAGAAACTTGATGACGACCACCATGGTCGAGGGAACACCCATTAGGGATCATGTTCTCAAGATGATAGCTCATCTTAATGAGATGGAAGTCCTCGGAGCTAAGATCGATGGGTAAACCTAGGTCGATATCATTCTCCAGTCTTTGTCTAGGAGTTTTGAGCAGTTCCGCCTCAACTACAACATGAACAAGAGGTTGTATTCATTGGTGAGCTTCCGGCTGTAACTCCAAAGCGCAGAGGGCTTTTTCGCCGAGTTCTCAAGCCATGGTCGCCGTAAGGTTTCTTCCTCTAAACCGAAAGGTAAGAAGAAGAAGAAGCAAGGTGGAGCGAAGAAGGTGGCAACAGGACCTCAGGCAGGAGTGAAGAAGCCGAAAGGCAAGTGCTTCACTTGCAAGCAGACTGGACATTGGAAGGCGGACTGTCCTCACCGAAAGAACAAAGGTATATCTTCTTGTTTAGTTGTTGAAACATGTTTAGCGGTGTTATCTACCAAAGGCTGTGTGTGTATACAGAGCCATCGATCATGTCCGCAATACCTGCAGGTTCCAGAAACCCGACGACTAGCTGAGGGAGAGATTACCATCTTCATGGGCAATGCTTCAAAGGTGGCGGCTATTGCAGTGGGAGACGTTTATTTATCTTTTGATAGGAATAAATTTTTTGTTTTTAAAAATTGTCTTTATGTACCTACTTTTAGAAAGAATTTAATTTCAGTTTCTAAATTGTTTTTGGATGGATATTCTATTTCTTTTAATGACAAGGTGGTTATAAAAAGGAATAGGGCTATTATCTGTTCTGGTACATTGGTTGGCAATTTATATACTATTGAACCAAAAACTCTCACGATGCAAATAGAAGTAAATAACTCATCTTCTAAATCTAATAAGAGAAAAGAACCTTCGCAAATAAACCAAACATATCTTTGGCATCTAAGGCTTGGTCATATTAACCTAAGTAGAATTCAAAGGTTGATAGCTGATGGACCTTTGGGTTCATTAGTGGTGGAGGATCTCCCAACCTGCGAATCTTGCTTGGAAGGTAAAATGACCAAGAGGCCTTTTAAGGCCAAGGGGTATAGAGCCAAAGATGTGTTAGAATTGGTTCATTCTGATTTGTGTGGTCCTATGTCTATCCAGGCAAGAGGTGGCTTTGAATACTTCGTCTCTTTTATAGACGATTATTCAAGGTATGGATACATTTATTTGATGCACCGCAAGTCTGAATGCTTTGACAAGTTCAAAGAATTCAAGGCTGATGTGGAGAACCGTCAAGGTAAAAGTATCAAGACATTACGATCTGATCGTGGTGGCGAGTACCTCTTGGGAGAGTTTAGGAGTTACTTATCAGAGGCTGGGATTCAATCCCAATTGTCTGCACCTGGCACACCCTAGCAGAATGGTGTGGCGGAGCGAAGGAATAGGACTCTTATGGAGATGGTCAGATCGATGATGAGTTATAATCTCGCTCCGGGGGTTTGCTCGAAACAAGAAGACACATTCTCGAACTTGGTTCCATCTAAGCCGCACTTCTACTCCCACAGAGTTGTGGACTGGGCGAAAGCCTAGTCTAAGACATATTCGGATTTGGGGTAGTCCAGCACATGTGGTGAAGGGAGATGCTGGTAAGTTGGAATCTCGTACAGAAGTGCACTTGTTTGTTGGCTACCCTAAGGGAACGAAGGGTGGTTTATTCTATTGTCCTAGAGATCAGAAGGTGATCGTGAGTACGAATGCCAGATTTCTAGAGGAAGACTATGTGATGAACCACAAGCCCACGAGTAGGATTGTTCTGTGGGAAGTCCCGACTTCAGTACCACCGGTACAAGAGGAGACACCACAAGTCACTGCACCGCGTGTCACAGAGCATACACATGAGGCACCTCGTCGTAGTGGGAGGGTTGTTAGACAACCCGACAGATTCATGTGTTTGGGAGAGTCTTCGGACTTAGTCCCTAGTGAACATGAACCTGATCCCTAGACATATGATGAGGCAATCCAAGATAGAGATGCAGTATCTTGGCAAAGAGCGATGAATTCAGAGATAGAATCTATGGATTCTAATCAGGTCTGAGAGCTAGTAGAGCCACCCGATGGTGTAAAAACCATTGGATGCAAGTGGATCTACAAGAGAAAGAGAGGAGTAGACGGGAAGGTTGAAACCTTCAAAGCTAGGCTTGTTGCGAAAGGGTATACTCAGAAAGAGGGTATCGATTATGAGACCTTTTCGCCGGTAGCTATGCTTAAGTCTATCCGGATTCTCTTATCTATAGCGGCTCATATGGATTATGAGATTTGGCAGATGGATGTTAAGACAGCTTTCCTTAACGGAAGTCTTGAGGAGAACATCTATATGCGCCAACCAGAGGGATTCATTGCTAAAGGCAAAGAGCATCTTGTATGTAAGCTTAATCGGTCCATTTATGGATTGAAGCAAGCTTCTAGATCTTGGAACATCCACTTTGATGAGGTAATCCAGTCATATGGATTTATTCAAAGTCCGGATGAGCCTTGTGTATACAAGAGATGTGACGGAAACGTAGTGGTGTTTCTTGTACTATACGTAGATGACATTTTGTTAATTGGCAACAATATCAAAGTGTTATCAGATGTAAGGGTATGGTTGTCCAAACAGTTTGATATGAAGGACTTGGGAGAAGTGGGACACATCCTTGGGATCAAAATTATAAGGGATCGCAAGAAAAGGATGCTGTGCTTGTCTCAAGCTTCATACATTGACACTATCCTTGCTCGTTTTAGCATGCAGAACTCCAAGAAAGGTTTTCTACCTTTTAGGCATGGAGTTCCTTTATCTAAAGAGATGTGTCCCAGAACATCAAACGAGATAGAGGACATGAAGGCGGCTCCTTATGCTTCGGCAGTAGGAAGCCTTATGTATGTTATGCTATGTACGAGACCGGATATCTGCTTTACCATGGGCATGGTTAGCAGATATCAGAGTAATCCTGGACAGGGACATTGGACTACGGTAAAGCATATATTGAAGTACCTGAGAAGGACTAGGGATTATATGCTGGTTTACTGGGCAGATCAATTAGTCCCTGTGGGTTACACGGATTCGGATTTCCAATCAGATAGGGACAAGAGTAAGTCTACCTCGGGGTTTGTGTTTACTTTTGGAGGTGGAGCCATAGCATGGAGGAGTGTCAAGCAGAAATGCATGGCGGACTCTACCATGGAAGCTGAGTATGCGGCAGCCTCTGAGGCAGCCAAGGAAGCTGTATGGCTCAGGAACTTCTTGTTGGACTTGGATGTGATTCCTGGTTTGCCCAGAACTATCACAATTTATTGTGATAATAGTGGTGCAGTTGCAAACTTGAAGGAACCACGAGCCCATAAGGCGAGTAAACACATAGAGCGCAAGTACCACCTCATACGAGAGATCGTAAAGCGAGGAGAAGTTGCTGTCGCCAAGATTGCATCAGAGGATAACCTGGCGGATCCATTCACTAAGGCCCTTCCAGCGAAAGCGTTTGATAGGCATGTGGAGGACATGGGGATCAGATGTATGGCAGAGTGATGACGGCATAGTCTTTTAGTATAAGTGGGAGATTGTTGGAATGTATACTGAAAGTCTAGCTCTTTTTGTATGAACATTTTATTTTGAAATAAGAATCACATGATCATTGTTTGCATTTTATATATTCATTATATATGTGTGCATATTGTCTAAATATTTTACATTGTAGATAACATGGTGCCTGGTGTGGCACAGAAGATCATGTTATCAGTTTCTTGTAAAATATAAGTAGAGGCTCACAACCAAGATGGTCTTGGACAAACCATTGGCATGGTTGTAGTGTAGCTTGGTATTGTTTTGTCTTGAACATAGAGTTACACTGGTACACTTAGGTGTATTGAGCAGGACCGACATAGAGGTGATTCAATTTAGTACTGACTACATGATTGAATCGCACCTCGGATATTATGTTGTACAAGCTCTTAATCCCGATATAATAACGGGCACATGTACTTAGTATTTATTTCTTTGATTTACCAGCGGGTGAGATTTAGATGGATTAAATCAATATGCCCGGTAAGTTGGGAAATAATATTATTTACATGGTGTACCGTTGATTATAGGAGGAAACCGTGTCCTATATATTAGGTTGATGATGTCCCCTTGAGGAGCTCATAAGGTTCATCATGTAAACCCAGCTGGTTGACTTAGTCAACATGATGATAAGATTGAGTGGTACTACTCGAGGAATTAGATGTTAATTAATTGATGGTCAGTAAATCAATTAATTGACGGACATTCGATATCTTAAACACGGGGAGATTAATGTACAAATAATATATGGAGCCCATATTGATTTATGGGGGTTGGTGAGGTAGTTCAATGATGATCCTCTAGTGGAATGAAACATCATTGATGGATCAAGTTTGTGTGGTTCCGATCCATCGGGTGGCCAAGACCCAACTCCTCCTTATGGTCCCTATCGTAGCCTAATATAATCCTTATAAAGTCTAGATCCAAGAATGTAAAACAAAACCTAGAAACAACGGTTGGGATTAAATCCCTAGATCCGATGGTTGGATGAAACCCTAGATCTGACGGTTGGGATTAAACCCTAGATCCGACGGTTGGGATAAAACCCTAGATCCGACGGTGGAGATTAAATCCCTAGATCCGACGGTGGTGATTAAAGGAGGCTTAAGCCTAATTCTATAAATAGGGGGCTTAGGCTTGGGCGGCAAGTATTGGTTTTAGAATTGGAATTAGGGTTTGGCTCATCCTCAAGTGGGCGGCTAGGGTTCATTGGGCGGCTAGGGTTTTGGAGCAAAGAAGTGGTCGGCAACCTCCTTCCTTCAAGTTGATTGCCGGCGCCCATCCACCTCCATCAACACTTGGCCGGCGCCCATCCTAGAGGTCTTTCCCTTCTTCCTTGGCCGGCGGTTCTCCTCCCATTGGTGGCCGGCTCTTTTCCTCCTCCCTATTCTCCAAAGTGGCCGGCGGCAACACTTCTTGAAGTTGGCCGGCGAATCATCCAATTGTTCCTTGACCGGCGGTTGCACCAAGTTCCATAATTTGGTGGCCGATTCTAGATAGGAAGGTATTTGTTGTTTCTTCTCTTTGTTCGCAGCGGACAAGGTAGAGAAGAAAGCGATCTAGAAGGCTTCTACTCGTGGAGGATCTTCGTCCACACGTCGTCCACGAGAAGGATAGGACATACGGTAGAAGATCGTGAGGTATAAAGTTATTTTAACTTTATGTATAGATCTGAGCATGTTCTTATTTGTTTTGATTATGCATGTGTGTGTATGAATATATATTGTATAATCATGGACCCCGAAGACAAACACAAAAACCGGCGATCCATCCGTCGTCTCTTCCACGGCTAACCAACTAGAAGAGTTGTGTTGCTTGAACAACTAGTTTGTTCAGGCGACCACTCAAGTTGTTAGCACGACGACAAATAGGTTGTGCTAAGGAAGCTCATCCCATCCGGATTAATTCTTTCATTAGTGAAAATTTTAATCCGGGGACATGGGAGCCAATGAGCCTCCGATGCGGCCACCTAACATCCGGTGAATCACTCCGAAACCAATCTAATATGGTCTCTCCCTTTAGCCAAAGCAAGGTGGAGGTAAACCTTCTTACAACACAACACTCCTTCTTACAATAAGATTGAAGTAAGAACAAGGAGGAGTTTAAAACTTGTGGGGCACTTGGATGATCAATTGGAGCATAAGCATTAGCCATCCAGAAGCCCACACCTTCTCTATAAATAAAGAAGGCTATTTTCTTCCCATTGGCCACTAGCAGTCGACTGATGCCCCGATCAGTCGACTGCTCCTACAATCGTTGCCTAATAACGGCTTCTTCCACGTTGCATTTTATCCAATGTCTCCCACATCAGTCGACTGATCTTCCCATCAGTCGATTGATGGAGCTAATAGTCGAGTGCCAGAAGCGAGCACTCAACTGATCATCATTCTGCCTCGAAACCGACCGATCGATGCCATCATCACCGATCGGTGGTCTCGGCGATCCGCCAACCGTGGCATGATCGATGGCACATAAACCAGATTCGAACACTAGTCGAGTCATAGTCGACGATGGGATATAGCGATGGCAATGATCGATGTCGAGTAAACCTCAAACTTTACATCCGTTTGAGTGTCCGATGGTCGGGTAAACCCTCAACCCTTTTGGTCGAGCCTCCGACACTTAGCCATTCGGCCAAGTTCACCTAATGAGCTACTTAAATTTCACTCATTCTCTCATCTCACTTGAAGTCCCTCGCCGAAGCTCTCTTCGTTCCCGTCTCTTGCCCTCAAAGTCTACTTCCTTAGCTTCTCTTCAAGTCATCTCGTCCGGCAGTCCCTCGGATGCATCAAGAACACGGCTTCGCAATGCTCCTTCGCCGACTCAAGCACGAGGTTGTGAGTTGGTGAAACTTGCCAAAGCTCCATGTGCGAATTACTGAGTCCTGCAAGACTCCAACGCACATATCAAATCCAATCAATCCTAACTTAAACCCTTTTCCACACACATCAAAACCATATCACATGGGTTGATTGCCCTAACAATCTCCCCCTTTTTGATGTGTGGCAATCCATTTAAGTTAGGTAAAACAAATAACAATAAGAACATAAGCAAGGAAAGCATGTAAATAATATGAGCATCAAAACTCCTCCTTAAACATGCAACTCCCCCTTAAGACATGCTAAATTTTCCCTTTTAGCATGATTAACCTTAAACCTATCAATTCTCCCCCTTTGACACCATCAAAAACATTATCTAAATGTCATAAACGCATGACATCAAGTCTAGGGAACAAAAATCATGCAAAACTGAACAAAAATTAGTTAAAACACCTTATTGTGCTCGTGCACAGTACATCAGTTGACTGGTTCAGACTACCAGTCGACTGACACTCAGTTTTCATCCATTTCTGATTTTCGGACCGAAATTCAGAAATGCACCAGAAATTTCAGAAATTTTGAAAACACATTTTTTTTAAGATCCTTTATCAGTGAAAAATGAGTTTTCATAAAAACTACTTATATTTTTAATGATTTGCCAAAAATCCAAAAGTTTCAAAAACAACTAGTATTTGATCAAGTTTCTATCAATTTTAACAACTAGTTTTTCTTTAGATTGTTTCAAAACATGAAAACATAGATTTTAAAGTAAGGAATGGTTTTGAAAACATATGAAATATCCAACCATGATCTTTGGGCAATATGTCTATGAATTAAACATAAGCCTTCCCCATGATTGGTCTATTATTACTATTTTGATACTTTAAATGACCATCTAAATGCCATAGGCATTAGTGGACCATTTGTATCATCCTATCATCTCACCCAAGCTATGTTTTCAATCAAGATTATCCTTATGGTGAGTGTGAGATGTTCCTAAAGGTATTTTATATACTTAACCTTCAAATTCATCAATTTCTACCCATGGTTAAGTATCACACTAACATACCAAATGATCATAAAGGCATATATGCATTGATTTCACATTTGATCATGAAACAAATGTATCAATCAATTTGTAATCATGCATTAGGTATAAAATCATGATAATAAGTCAAGTATCACCCAAAACATGATTTAATCTATTTATGGGTGCATTATCATCACCCAACACTATTTCAAAAATTAAGTCCCGATCATCCTAAGTCAACCAAATAATATGATATTAGTAAAATCCTTATGGTTGACTATTCTAGGGTTTTCCTAACCCTTAAGGATGGATTTAGGAACCCAATATAAGTTCTTTCCTATAGGGTTCACTAAATATTCTTTAGGGATCCATTTTCTAGCTATTATCTTGTTCTTGGCTTGACCCCTAGCAATTAAAAATTTGTAGGCTTTTTCATTTTTATTTCCCTTATATTCTAGGCCTTTCCTATTGAAGCTTGCCTTTTGGCTCCCTATGATCATGTTCAAAGTATTGGAGCCTATGGTGAATTTTTCTAGGGCTTTAGTCAAATGGTCTACATTTTCTCTTAAAACCCTATTTTCCTCAATACATGCATCATTAACATTAAAAGGCATGTAGTTATCATGTGAGCATGCATTATCAAAACTAGAAGAAATATTATCATTAATATTTAAACATGCTTGTTCTAATTTTTCTTCTAGGGCCTTAATTTCTTCTAGAATGCTCTTATTTTTCCTTTTAGCCCTAAATAAATCCCTAGTTAAGCTAGAAATCATAGCAACTACTTCTTGAGTTGGAAGATGTTTTACCATAGTTACCATGTCTTCTTCTTCGGATGATGAGGATGATGAAGAGCCTCACCCTTCACTTGAGCTCTCCTCACTTGTGCTTGATTTTTCACCTTCGGAGGAGGTGGAGTCTAGATCATCAAATGCCATCAAGGCAAAGTTTGTGACAAATGCATTTTCATCCTCCGATGATGATGATGAAGGATCATCTCAGGTCCTTGGTTTTAGTGCTTTGGCATTTCCCTTTTCCTTGGCCTTCTTCTCTTCTTCCTTTTTCTTGCTCCCCTTCTTCTTTTCCTCTTTCTTCCTCCTCTCTTCTTTGCTCTTGTTCAAGAGAGGACACTCATCTCTTATATGTCCCTCTTGTTGGCAATTTATAGCAAATTATCTTCCTCTTGTGCTTTCTCCTATCATAAGATTTGTTAAATTTTAAATTTCTTAAAGCATGTCTTACCTTCCTTACCATATAAGCATCTTCATTGCTATTCATGGAGGATGAGGAGGATGCTTCATCGGAGGAGGAGGGAGTCTCCATCTTCTTCTTTCCCTTGTTGGCTACTAGTGCCACTCCCCTTGTTGGCTTGATGCTTGGTTCTTCACTTACTCCTTCAAACCTTGTCTCATGCAACTCCATGGTGGAAAAGAATTTCTCTAGAGTGGTTATCTCTAGATTCTTGAAGATGTAGAAAGAGTCCACCATTGAGCTCCATCTTGATGACTGAGGGAAGACATCTATTGCCTTCATGACCATGTCCCGATTGGAGAGTTTTTCTCCTACACTTGTTAGTCCAATCAAAATTTCTTTAAACCTAGAATGTAAAGAATTTACCTTCTCTCCCTTTTCGAGTTTGATGTTGCTTAATTGGGAGCGAAGGAGGTCTCTCCTTGCAAGCTTCGCCTCGGAAGTGCCTTTATGAAGCTCTATGAGATTCTCCCACATTTCCTTGGCGCTTGCACATTCCCCTATCCGGTTGATCTCTTGTTGGGGGAGCACATTGAAGAGGTGGTGCTAGGCCTTTAAATTTGCAAGGTGCTCCTCCCTTTTCTTTTTAGTCCACCTTGACTTCTCTATTGGTTCACCCTCTCCGTCCCTAGGCATCTCAAAACCGTTTTCCATTATAAGCATGATATCGAAATCGGTTTCAAAGAATACCACCATTCTCTTCTTCCACCAAGAGAATTCTCCTTCAAACTTCGGTGGGTGGATGTTTGAGCCGGCCATCGTAGTTGTTGTGCTTGTTATGGCGGTTAGTTCGGTGACAAGCGCCTTGGCTCTGATACCACTTGTTGGAACATTGGTGGCAAGCTAGAGGGGGGTGAATAGCCTTCAATCATCGTATGGTGGAAGTCATTCTTAATCGTCTACAATTATCGTTAGCGCAAGCGGAAATATAAACCTAAGACAATTAAGAACAACACAAAATAAAGAACAATGCTAACAAAAGATATAATATGGTTCACGGTCTCGCCGCTAATCCACGATCTGATTCGTCTCCAGTGAATCACTCCGAAACCAATCCAATATGGTCTCTCCCTTTAGCCAAAGCAAGGTGGAGGTAAACCTTCTTACAACACAACATTCCTTCTTACAATAAGATTTCAGTAAGAACAAGAAGGAGTTTAAAACTTGTGGGGCACTTGGATGATCAATTGGATTATAAGCATTAGCCATCCAAAAGTCCACACCTTCTCTATAAATAGAGAAGGTTGTTTTCTTCCCATTGGCCACTAGCAATCGACTGATGCCCTGATCAGTCGACTGCTCCTGTAGCCGTTGCCCAATAACGGCTTCTTCCACGTTGGATTTCATCCAATGGCTCCCACATCACCGATCGATCTTCCCATCGATCGATGGAGCTAAATGAGTGCGGGCAAGCACTTTCGATCACTGTCTGTGCCGAAACCCTTGCGATCAGTCGACTAATGCCATCATCAGTTGACTGGTGGTCTCGACAGTCGACTGCTAATCGGTGGCAATCGACTGATGACACATAAACCAGACTCGAACACCAGTCGAGTCACAGTTGACTTGGAGCAGTCGACTGCCATATCATGGCAGTCGAATGATGTCGGGTAAACCTCAAACTTTACATCCATTTGAGCGTCCGACGGTCGTGTAAACCCTCAACCCTTTCGGTCGAGCCTTCGACACTTAGCCATTCAGCCAAGTTCACCTAAAGAGCTACTTACATTTCACTTATTCTCTCATCTCACTTGAAGTCCCTCGCCGAAGCTCACTTCGTTCGTGGCCATGTCCCTCGGTAGCATCAAGCGCACGCCTTCGCAATGCTCCTTCGTGTCTCTTGCTCTCGAAGTCTGCTTCCTGGCTTCGCTTCAAGTCATCTCATCTGGCGGTCCCTCGGATGCATCAAGTACACGGCTTAACAATGCTCCTTCGTCGACTCAAGCACGAGGTTGTGAGTTGGTAAAACTTGCCAAAGCTCCATGTGTGAATTACTAAGTCCTGCAAGACTCCAACGCACATATCAAATCCAATTAATTCTAACTTAAACCCTTTGCCACACACATCAAAACCATATCACATGGGTTGATTGCCCTAACAAAAGGGGGATAAATGAAAGGGTTTAAGTTAAGCTCAAGGTGCTAAGTGTAAAAAGATGGCACAAAGATGCCATAAAAACCCAAACATGAATTAAAACCCCCATAAATTTTAAAACCTGAAATTCCATGTTAGGAACCCTTCCTTATGGTTTGGCATAAGAAGAGGCAAGTTGGGCTTATGGACAAGTCTAACTTAAAGATATTGTCAAACATAAAAAGGGGGAGATTATTAGTGTAATCAGCCTCAGGTCAAGGTTGACGAAGCTCGAGTTGGGCTCGAGTTAAATTTTGATATTTGACAAAATAATCAGAGGTAAAGGATGGGATGAGGGAGAATGTTGGTGCAATCAACCTAAGGTCAAGGTGGACCAAGCTCGAGTGAGACTCGAGTTGGAGTTGAGTTTAAATGTATGAATGACAATATGACTATGGGATGGTATGAGACATCCGTAGTCGTATGAAGTTTAACACGAAGTCCAACTGGAAGTTGGCGAGTGGGAAATCCAAGTTGGTCAGGGAAGACCGGACACTTAGTGATGGAAAGTCCAATGGGGGAGTTGGCTAGAGTGAAGTCTAGGTGGGTCGAGGTTGACCGGACACTTGGCACGATGAGAGAAAAGTCCAAGCATGTCAAGGAGGACCGGATGCTTGGTGTTGGGAAAGCCCTTGAAGGTTTGGAGACCGGATGCAAGGCAAGGAAAGTTCAAATAGGTCAAGGAGGACTGGATGTTTGGTGAAGGGAAGTCCTATCAGTTTAAAGTGACCGGATGACTAGGCAAGCAAAGTCTTGGCAGTTCTGGGAGACTGTGCTTGACAAGTGAAGTCCTGACAAATCTAGGAGACCGTGCTTGACAAGTGAAGTCCCTACAGGTTAGGGAAACTGTGCTTGGAAAGTGAAGTCTCGACAGGTCGAGGAAGACTATGCTTGGCAGGTGAAGTCCTGGTAGGTCGAGGGAGACCGTGCTTGGTAGATGAAGTCCTGGTATGTTAAGGTGACCTTACTTGGCAAGAGAAGTTCTAGTAGGTCATGATTGACTGGATGCTAAGCATTGGAGGTTCTGGCAGATCAAGAGTGATCAGATGTTGGACGAGAAAAGACCTCATAGGTTAAGGATTAATCGGATACCAGAAGAAGTAGGAGTTGACTTAAAATAAAGTTGATTATTGAGGTATCAATCGACTAGTGTTGTTCACCAATTGACTGGCACACAGTGAGAAACACCCAAGTGGGGGACTCAGGTGATTGGGTGACGGCTACAGTGCTTGGGCATAGGAAGTTGCTCGGGCTCATGCTCGAGTAGAACTCAGGCATGCGTGACAACAATTGGGATGGGCGACTGAGGAAGTCAGTTGGTTGGGCATAGAGGCGCCTGACTCGGGCTCTTGGACTTGTGCCCGAGCTGCGGGGAGAATGGTGCTCTAGCGCTCGGGTGTGGGCGTGTGAGGAAGTTTGGTGCTTGGGCGAGTCGGGAAGTCCAGAGCTGGGCTCAACACTCGAAGTTGGGAAGTTTAATGCTTAGGCAAGTCGGGCATGTGAGCATGGGTGCTCGGGGCTTGGTGGTCCTCGGGCCCCCATGAGTAGTCGAGTGATGGGAAACGTCGAGTTGGGGACTCAGGCGCTCTCGACCGTGGGTTCTCAGGGCAGCATCCGTGGTGCTTGGGTAGTTGCTTGGGTGCTCAGGAAAGGTGCTTGGGTGCACGTTGAGGAATGTAGGACTAAGATGCTTGAGAAAGGTGCTCAACACTTGGGGTGCTCGGGGAGTCCCATGTGGGGCTCGAGAAGTCCGTCCCGAGAAGGGTTCAAGAAGCTGAGAGTTGCTCGGGGTGAGGAATGGGTCGTGATTGGGAAATTGTGCGGACTCGATACTCGGGTGCAGAAGAACCCAACTCGGGGAGTTGGGTTCTCGACACTCAAACTTGGGAAGCTGAGTAGTGCTCATGATTGAGAAAGGAGAACAAACTATGAGTGCTTGAGCGACGAAGAAATAGTGCTCGGGAGACTGAGGTGACACGGGAAAGTGAGAAACAGTGCTCCGACAAAGCACTCGACTGATGTGGCAGGACCAGTCGATTGACTTTAGTGGTCAACACACAGAAAGTTTCGAATCGACTGGTCGATCAATTGTTGGGTTAGCAGTCGACAAATGGCATGGAGCAGTTGACTGATCAACTGAAATCCGATGTAGATCAAGTCATTGTGAGACAATGGTCGAGTGACAAATCGACTGGGGGTAAGACCAATTGACTGGTAGGTGGAAATCATCCATTGATGATCTGAAGGGTTTTGCTTATCGAGTCTGTGAGGGGAAACTTCGCTTCCCACTTCACCTCGGTTACTTGATCATGGCGATCCCTTCGATGTCCCCAAATTAAAAAAATTTAATCCTAGACAAAAGGGAGTGCCCAAACAACCAAGTCATCATCGTGCTATTCGTTTAGAGAGGTCACTTGAACAAACTCATTGTTCAAGCGACCATCCTCTATTCTACGAGTAGCCACGGAATAGACGATGTCTGGATCGTCGATTTTTGTGTTTATGCTCGAGATCCAAGTATTATTTAGCCATATACAGATTTATATCATGCTCATAATTGAAAAACAAATACAAACATGTAACATATAAAGATTAGAGAATCGATATACCTCTCGATCTTCTAATGTATGACCTTCCTCCTTTTGGACGTCGTGTGGGCGACGATCTACCAAAAGTTGAAGCTCCTAGATCGCAAATCTTCCTTCCTTGCTCTCCCAAAGCAAGAGGAAGAATAGAAACAAGGTTCTTCTCCTCCCTAAAACCAACCAACAAGGAACAAATAGATCCTTGCCGCCGGCCAACTAGGAGGAGTTTGTGGTGGAATCCGGCCAAGACACCAAGGGAAAGCCCTATACCTTGTTTCCACCACCTAAGGAGAAGGAGAAGAGAAGCTTTGGCCACCGGCCAAGGTTGGAAAGGGGCTGGAAAAGCTGCTGGACGCCGGCCAATGAAGGAAGAAGAAGAAAGAAAAACCTTCCTTATTTGGCGCCGCCCAAGCCTCCAAACCCTAACCCTAATCCTATCTCAACTAGGATTCCTCTCTTGCCGCCCAAAACCCTAGCTCTCTTGGATATTGTTCACGCCAACCCCCTTTCCCTCCTTTTATAGAGTTAGGGATAAGTCATGATTTAATCTCCTCCATTGGTTCTAGGGATTTAATCTCAACCGTCGGATCTAGAGATTTAATCTCAATCGTCGGATCTTAGAGATTTAATCTCTACCTATGGATCTTAGAATTTTGTTTCTATCCATTGGATCTAAGCTTCATGAGGTGTTAATAGGCTACATTAGAGACCATGAAGAGGAGTTGGATCTTGGCCACCCATGGATCAAGCTCACATAAAGTCCGATCCACTAATGATAATCCAATCCAGTAAAGGATGATCATTGATCTACCTCACCAACCCCCATATGATAATATGGGCTCCATATATTATTTGTACATTTTCTCCCCGTATTTGAGATCTCGAATGTCTGTCGATTAATTAATTTACTGACCATTAATTAATCAACATCTAACTCCTTGAGTAGTACCACTCAACCTTTTCATCATGCCGGACAAAGTCCACCTGCAGGGTTTACATGATGAACCTTATGAGCTCCTCAAGGGGACATCATCATCCTAATATATAGGACATGGTTTCCTCCTATAATCAATGGCACACCATATAAATAATATCATCTGCCAACTTACCGAGCCTTTCGATTTAATATTTAAATCTCGCCCATTGGTAAATCAAAGAGATGAATACTAAGTATATGTGCCCGTTATTATATCGGGATTAAGAGCATGTATTAAATAATATCTGAGGTCCGATTCGATTATGTAGTCAGCAATAAATCGAATCACCTCTAAGTCTATCCTGCTCAATACACTCAAAGTGCACTAGTGTGATTCTATGGTCAAGACAAACCAATACCAAATCACACTACAACCATTCCGATGGTTTGTCCAAAGCCATCTCGGTTGTGAGCCTTTACTTATACTTTACAAGGAGCCAATAACATTATCTCCCGTGTGACACCACACACCATGTTATCTACAATGTAATTTATTAGACAATATTGCATAACCATAAAAATGCAAACAATAATCATGTGATTCTTATTTCAAAATAAAGATGTTCATACAAAAGATAGACTTTTTAGTATACATCCCTACAATCTCCCACTTACACTAAAAGACTATGCTGTCCTCAAACTGCCATACATCTGATCCCCATTACCTCCACATCCCTATCAAAAGATCTCACCAGAAGGGCCTTAGTGAAAGGATCTGTCAGGTTATCCTCTGATGCAATCTTGGCCACAACAACTTCTCCTCTCTTTATGATTTCTCCTATCAGGTGGTACTTGCGCTCTATGTGTTTACTAGCCTTATGGGCTCGTGGTTCCTTCGAGTTTGCAACTGCACCACTATTATCACAATAAATTGTGATAGTTCTGGGCAAACCAGGAATCACATCTAAGTCCATCAGAAAGTTCATGAGCCACACAGCTTCTTTGGCCGCCTCAGAGGCTACCACATACTCAACTTCCATGGTGGAGTCCGCCACACATTTCTGCTTGACACTCCTCCATACAATGGCTCCACCTCCTAAAGTAAACACAAAACTTAAGGTAGACTTACTGTTATCCCTATCAGATTGGAAGTCGGAATCCGTGTAACCTACAGGGAGTAATTGGTCTGCCCGGTAAATTAGCATATAATCCCTAGTCCTTCTTAGGTACTTCAATATATGTTTTATCGCAGTTCAATGTCCCTATCCTAGATTACTCTGATATCTGCTGACCATGCCCACGGCAAAGCAGATATCTGGTCTCGTACATAGCATCGCATACATGAGGCTTCCTACTGCCGAAGCATAAGGAACCGCCTTCATCTCCTCTATCTTCTCAGATGATCTAGGACACATCTCCTTAGATAAAGGAACTCCATACCTGAAAGGTAGAAAACCCTTCTTGGAGTTCTACATGCTAAAATGATCCATAATCGTGTCTATGTATGAAGCTTGGGATAAGCACAACATCCTTTTCCTGCGATCCATTATAACCTTAATCCCAAGGATGTGTCCCACCCCTCCCAAGTCCTTGATATCAAACTGTTTGGACAATCATACCCTTACGTTCGATAACACCTTGATATTGTTGCCAATCAACAAAATGTCATCGACGTATAGTACAAGAAATACCACTACGTTTTCGTCACATCTCCTGTATACACAAGACTCATCCGGACTTTGAATAAATCCATAAGACTGGATTACCTCATCAAAGCGGATGTTCCAAGACCTCGAAGCTTGCTTCAATCCATAAATGGACCGATTAAGCTTACATACAAGATGCTCTTTGCCCTTAGCAATGAATGTCTCTGGTTGCTTCATATAGATGTTTTCCTCAAGACTTCCATTAAGGAAAGCTGTCTTGACATCCATCTATCACACCTCATAATCCATATGAGCTGCTATGCATAAGAGAATCCGAATAGACTTAAGCATGGCTACCGCCGAAAAGGTTTCCTCATAATCGATACCCTCTTTCTGAGTATACCCCTTCGCAACAAGCCTTGCTTTGAAGGTCTCAACCTTCCCATCTATTCCTCTCTTTCTCTTGTAGATCTACTTGCATCCAATGGTTTTACACCATCGGGTGGCTCTACTAGCTCCCAGACCTGATTTGAATCCATAGATTCAATCTCAGCATTCATTGCACTTTGCCAAGATGCTGCATCTTTATCTTGGATTGCCTCATCATATGTCCAGGGATCAGGTTCATGTTCGTCAGGGACCAGATCAAAAGATTCTTCCAAGAACATGAATCTATTAGAATGTCTCACAACCCTCTCACTATGACGAGGTATCACCTGTATATCCTCTGTGACACGCGGTGCAGTGACATGTGGTATATCCTCTTGTATCGGTGGTACTAAAGAATTGACTTCCTTTTAATTCCTCCAGAATAATTTTACTCTTGGGCTTGTGGCTCATCACATAGTCTTCCTCTAGAAATCTGGCGTTCGTGCTAACGATCACCCTCTGATCTCTAGGACTATAAAACAAACCACCCTTCGTTCCTCTAAGATAGGCAACGAACATGCGTACTTCTGTACGAGGTTCCAACTTACCAGCATCTACCTTCAGCACATGTGCTGGACTCCCCATATCTGAATATGTCTTAGACTAGGCTTTCGCCCAGTCCACAATTCTGTGGGAGTAGAAGGCACTGATTTAGATGGAACCGAGTTCAGAATGTACACCATCGTATCTAGAGCATATCCCCAGAACAAATTTGGCAACTCAGAATAATTCATCATCGATCTAACCATCTCCATAAGAGTCCTATTCCTTCGCTCTGCTACACCATTTTGTTGGGGTGTGCCAGGTGCAGACAATTGGGATTGAATCCCAGCCTCTGATAAGTAGTTTCTAAACTCTCCCAAGAGGTACTCACCACCACGATCAGATCATAGTGTCATCCATATCTTGAATAATCGTCTATGAAAGAGACGAAATATTCAAGACCACCTCTTGCCTGGATAGTCATAAGACCACACAAATCAGAATGAATCATTTCTAACACATCTTTGGCTCTATACCCCTTGGCTTTAAAAGGCCTCTTGGTCATTTTATCCTCCAAGCAAGATTCATAGGTTGGGAAATCTTCCACCACTAATGTGTAGGTGAATGCTTCGGAGGCTCATTGGCTCCCATTACCCCGGATTAAAATTTTCACTAATGAAAGAATCAATCCGGATGGGATGAGCTTCTTTAGCACAACCTATTCGTCGTCGTGCTAACAACTTGAGTGGTCGCTTGAACAAACTAGTTATTCAAGCAACACAACTCTTCTAGTTGGTTAGCCGCGGAAGAGACGACGGACGGATCGCCGGTTTTTGTGTTTGTCTTCGGGGTCCATGATTATACAATATATATTCATACACACACATGCATAATCAAAATATTAAAGAATATATTCATATCTGTAAATAAAGTTAAAATAACTTTATACCTTACGATCTTCTATCGTATGTCCTATCCTTCTCGTGGACGACGTGTGGATGAAGATCCTCCACGAGTAGAAGCCTTCTAGATCGCTTTCTTCTCTACCTTGTCCGCTGCGAACAAAGAGAAGAACTCACAAATACCTTTCCTATCTAGAACCGGCCACCAAATTAGGGAATTTGGTGCAACCGCCAGCCAAGGAGCAATGGATGATGCGCCGGCCAACTTGTAAAGGAGTTGCCGCCGGCCACCAAGGAGAAAAGAAGGAGGAAGACCACCGGCCACCAATGGAAGGAGAACCGCCGGCTAAGGAAGAAGAGAAAGACCTTAATGATGGGCGCCGGCCAAGTATTGATGGAGGAAATTGGGCGCCGGCAACAACTAGAAGGAAGAAGAAAGTTGCCGCCCACTTTTGCTCCAAACCCTAGCCGCCCACCTCTCCAAGAGCCAAACCCTAATTCTCTAATTCAAATCCTTGATTATTCTTGCCGCCCAACCCTAAGCATCTATTTATAGAATAGGGCTTAAGCCTCCTTTAATCTCCACCGTCGGATCTAGGGTTTTATTCCAACCGTCGGATCTAGGGTTTAATCCCAACCATCGGATCTAGGATTTCATCCCAACCTTCGGATCTAAGGTTTCATCCCAATCGTTGGTTCTAGGGTTTCATCCCAACCGTCGGATCTAGAGATTTAATCCCAATCGTCGATTCTAGGGTTTCATCCTAACCATCGGCTCTAGGGATTCAATCCCAACCGTTGGTTCTAGGGTTTCATCCAACCATCGGATCTAGGGATTTAATCCCAACCGTTGTTTCTAGGTTTTGTTTTACATTCTTGGATCTAGACTTCATAAGGATTATATTAGGCTACGATAGGGACCATAAGGAGGAGTTGGGTCTTGGCCACCCGATGGATCGGAACCACACAAACTTGATCCATCAATGATGTTCCATTCCACTAGAGGATCATCATTGAACTACCTCACCAACCCCCATAAATTAATATGGGCTCCATATATTATTCATACATTAATCTCCCCGTGTTTAAGATATCGAATGTCCATCAATTAATTGATTTACTGACCATCAATTAATTAACATCTAATTCCTCGAGTAGTACCACTCAACCTTATCATCACGTTGACTAAGTCAACCAGCTGGGTTTACATGATGAACTTTATGAGCTCCTCAAGGGGACATCATCAACCTAATATATAGGACACAGTTTCCTCCTATAATCAACGGCACACCATGTAAATAATATTATTTCCCAACTTATCGGGCATATTGATTTAATCCATCTAAATCTCACCCACTGGTAAATCAAAGAAATAAATACTAAGTACATGTGCCCGTTATTATATCGGGATTAAGAGCATGTACAACATAATATCCGAGGTCCGATTCAATTATGTAGTCAGTACTAAATTGAATCACCTCTATGTCGGTCCTGCTCAATACACCTAAGTGTACCAGTGTAACTCTATGTTCAAGACAAAACAATACCAAGCTACACTACAACCATGCCAATGGTTTGTCCAAAACCATCTTGGTTGTGAGCCTCTACTTATATTTTACAAGGAACTGATAACATGATCTTCTGTGCCACACCAAGCACCATGTTATCTACAATGTAAAATATTAGACAATATGCACACATATAATAAATATATAAAGTGCAAACAATGATCATGTGATTCTTATTTCAAAATAAAATGTTCATACAAAAAGAGCTAGGCTTTCAGTATACATTCCAACAATCTCCCACTTATACTAAAAGACTATGCCATCATCACTCTGCCATACATCTGATCCCCATGTCCTCCACATGCCTATCAAACGCTTTCGCTGGAAGGGCCTTAGTGAATGGATCCGCCAGGTTATCCTCTGATGCAATCTTAGCGACAGCAACTTCTCCTCTCTTTACGATCTCTCGTATAAGGTGGTACTTGCGCTCTATGTGTTTACTCGCCTTATGGGCTCGTGGTTCCTTCGAGTTTGCAACTGCACCACTGTTATCACAATAAATTGTGATAGTTCTGGGCAAACCAGGAATCACATCCAAGTCCATCAAGAAGTTCCTGAGCCATACAGCTTCCTTGGCGCCTCGAGGCCACATACTCACTTCCATGGTAGAGTCCGCCACATTTACGCTCGACACTCCTCCATACTATGGCTCCACCTCCAAAAGTAAACACAACCCCGAGGTAGACTTACTCTTGTCCCTATCTCGATTGGAAATCCGAATCGTGTAACCCATAGGGACTAATTGATCCGCTGTAAACCAAAGATATAATCCTAGTCCTTCTCGTACTTCAATATATGCTTTACCGCAGTCCAATGTCCTGTCAGATTACTCGAGATTCGCTAACCATGCCCACGGCAGCAGATATCCGGTCTCGTACATAGCATAGCATACATAAGGCTTCCTACTGCCGAAGCATAAGGAACCGCCTTCATGTCCTCTATCTCCTTTGATGTTTTGGGACACATCTCTTTAGATAAAGGAACTCCATGCCTGAAAGGTAGGAAACCTTTCTTGGAGTTCTGCATGCTAAATCGAGCAAGGATAGTGTCAATGTATGAAGCTTGAGATAAGCACAACATCCTTTTCTTGCGATCCCTTATAACTTTGATCCCAAGGATGTGTCCCACTTCTCCCAAGTCCTTCATATCAAACTGTTTGGACAACCATACCCTTACGTCTGATAACACTTTGATATTGTTGCCAACTAACAAAATGTCATCTATGTATAGTACAAGAAACACCACTACGTTTCCGTCACATCTCTTGTATACACAAGGCTCATCCGGACTTTGAATAAATCCATATGACTGGATTACCTCATCAAAGCGGATGTTTCAAGATCTAGAAGCTTGCTTCAATCCATAAATGGACCAATTAAGCTTACATACAAGATGCTCTTTGCCTTTAGCAATGAATCCCTCTGGTTGCCGCATATAGATGTTCTCCTCAAGACTTCCGTTAAGGAAAGCTGTCTTGACATCCATCTGCCAAATCTCATAATCCATATGAGCAGTTATAGATAAGAGAATCCGGATAGACTTAAGCATAGCTACCGGCGAAAAGGTCTCCTCATAATCGATACCCTCTTTCTGAGTATACCCTTTCGCAACAAGCCTAGCTTTGAAGGTCTCAACCTTCCCGTCTACTCCTCTCTTTCTCTTGTAGATCCACTTGCATCCAATGGTTTTTATACCACTAGCTCCCAGACCTGATTAGAATCCATAGATTCTATCTCTGAATTCATCGCACTTTGCCAAGATACCGCATCTCTATCTTGGATTGCCTCGTCATATGTCCAGGGATCAGGTTCATGTTCACCAGGGACTAAGTCCGAAGACTCTCCCAAAAACATGAATCTCTCGGGTTGTCTAACAACCCTCCCACTACGACGAGGTGCCTCCTGTGTATGCTCTGTGACACGCGGTGCAGTGACTTGTGGTGTCTCCTCTTGTACTGGTGATGCTCAAGTCGGACTTCGCCAACTCCTCAAGAACAATCCTACTCTTGGGCTTGTGGTTCATTACATAATCCTCCTCTAGAAATCGGCGTCGTGCTAACGATCACCCTCGATCTCTAGGATTATAAAACAAACCGACTTCGTTCCCTTAGGGTAGCCATAAACATGCATACATGCACGAGGTTCCAACTTACCAAGGACCTTGGCACATGTCTTTGGACTCCCATATCCGAATATGTCTCGAGACTAGGCTTTCGCCACAATTCTCTGAGGTAGAAGGTACTGATTTAGATGGAACCAAGTTCAGAGTGTACATTGCCGTATCCAGTGCATACCCCCAGAACGAAACAGGTAACTCAGAATAACTCATCATCGATCTGACCATCTCCATAAGAGTCCTATTCCTTCGCTCTGCTACACCATTCTGCTGGGGTGTGCCAGGTGCAGACAATTGGGATTGAATCCCAGCCTCTGATAAGTAACTCCTAAACTCTCCCAAGAGGTACTCGCCACCACGATCAGATCGTAATGTCTTGATACTTTTACCTTAACGGTTCTCCACATCAGCCTTGAATTCTTTGAACTTGTCAAAGCATTCAGACTTGCGGCGCATCAAGTAAATGTATCCATACCTTGAATAATCGTCTATAAATGAGACGAAGTATTCAAATCCACCTCTTGCCTGGATAGACATAGGACCGCACAAATCAGAATGAACCAATTCTAACACATCTTTGGCTCTATACCCCTTGGCCTTGAAAGGCCTCTTGGTCATTTTACCTTCCAAGCAAGATTCGCAGGTTGGGAGATCCTCCACCACTAATGAACCCAAAGGTCCATCAGCTATCAACCTTTGAATTCTGCTTAGGTTAATATGACCAAGCCTTAGATGCCAAAGATATGTTTGGTTTATTTGCGAAGGTTCTTTTCTCTTATTAGACTTAGAAGATGAGTTATTGATTTCTATATGCATCGTGGGAGTTTTTGGTTCAAGAGTATATAAATTGCCAACCAATGTACCAGAACAGATAATCTCCCTATTCCTTTTTATAACCACTTTGTCATTAAAAGAAATAGAATATCCATCCATAAACAATTTAGAAACTAAAATTAAATTCTTTCTAAAAGTAGGTACATAAAGACAATTTCTCAAAACCAAAACTTTATTCCTATCAAAAGATAAATAAACGTCTCCCACTGCAATAGCCGCCACCTTTGAAGCATTGCCCATGAAGACGGTAATCTCTCCCTCAGCTAGTCATCGGGTTTCCTGGAACCCCTGTAAAGTATTGCAGACATGATCAGTGGCTCCTGTATCTACACACCAGGCACTAGTAGATAACACCGCTAAACATGTTTCAACAACTAAACAAGAAGATATACCTTTGTTCTTTCGGCGAGGACAGTCCACCTTCCAATGTCCAGTCTGCTTGCAAGTGAAGCACTTGCCTTTCGGCTTCTTCACTCCTGCCTGTGGTCCCACTGCCACTTTCTTCGATCCACCTTATTTCTTCTTCTTCTTACCTTTCGGTTTAGAGGAAGAAACCTTCTGAGCGACCATGGCTTGAGCATTCTGACGAAAAAGCCCCTCTGCCGCCTGGAGTTCTGTCAGAAGCTCCGCCAACGAATACAACCTTTTGTTCATGTTGTAGTTGAGGCGGAACTGCTCAAAACTCCTAGGCAGAGACTGGAGAATGATATCGACCTGGGTTTCCCCATCGATCTCAGCTCCTAGGACTTCCATCTCATTAAGATGAGCCATCATCTTGAGAACATGATCCCTAACGGGTGTTCCCTCGATCATGGAGGTCGTCATCAAGTTTCTCATTGCCTCCTGCCTAGCCGCCCTACTCTGATGTCCGAAAAGTTCCTTGAGATTGAACATCATGTCATAAGCTGTGGCTATGGCCTGATGCTGATGTTGCAGCACATTTGACATAGATGCCAAAATGTAACACCGTGCCATCTCATCTGCCTTAACCCATTTCTTATAACGTTCTATCTCCTTTTCATCAGAGTCATCGGAGGGCTTAGGAGGACAGACCTCGAAGAGTACAAATTTGTACTCCTCCACAGTTAAGACAATATCCCGGTTTCTTTTCCAATCAATGTAGTTTGGACCAGTAAGTTTGTTTTCTTTTAAAATCACAGCAAGTGGGTTGAAAGCCATTTGAAAATCCTAAAAATCACAATGATCAAAATATTAGATTTCAAAAATTATTGATTCCTCAAAACAATAAAATCCCGAAATCAACCAACACCTCAAATCACCGAGAATGTCGCATGCCACTCTGTGTGGACGTATATGAATTCTACATTTGTAAGAGGAGGTTTTACCCATTAATTTATTATCTTGTCAACCTTACTTTTTGACAAATAAAATTAATAGTTGGTTCCTCTTTGGCCCTACAAATAAAAGCAGTGACTCCTATGGGGAGGATACTTTTATTTGTATCTAAGTGTGCACCATTATACGATACTAAGGGAATTATTTTAGATTATGTGCCTTACCTTTGTGGAAGTACACATGCTCCTAGATAATTTCCTATAACCATTATTTGACCTAGTGATCCGCAAACAAACCCGTCCTCAGGGAGGAAGGCACTCAGAGCCGACACACAAGTTTGTTGCATCACACGTTAAATTGTAATGGAGGCCGCGGGAATTAATTAAAATGTCCCTCTCCCACTTAGTAAATTGCAAATGAGGAATTTTAAATCATACACAACATGCATATAAAACAAATAAGCAATAAATATGGAAAAAACAAAATTTTTCCAACTATTATGGCATTGTCCTCCAATATGCATCCCGTCGTGTCGCCACCTCGTCCGCTCTATCTTTTCCCGTGCGCAAGTCACCAAAGAGTTCCGAGCCGAGATAAATCATTTTATTTACATCCATCAATCCTATACTCCACGAAGGAGTGTACAAATAATCTAGATCGAAAGTAAACTAAAATGATCGGCTAAACAATGTCGTATTTAATTACAAAAATTAAATACTAATCTAGCCTCGTCAACCCCGAGGATTCAAATAATAAATTTTTACACACATCCATTCACATACACACACATGGCCATAATAGTCGGATCTTATACCTACAACCAAAGAGTTAAACTATGCATATCCTACTATTATCTGGCACATATAATATATGAAAAAGTGCATAAAAAATTAACCGAATCAAAAACACACAAAACCGGAAACCGTGGCTCTGATATCACTTGTAGGTGGATGCTTCGAAGGCTCATTGGCTCCCATTACCCCGGATTAAAATTTTCACTAATGAAAGAATCAATCCGGATGGGATGAGCTTCTTTAGCACAACCTATTCGTCATCGTGCTAACAACTTGAGTGGTCGCTTGAACAAACTAGTTATTCAAGCAACACAACTCTTCTAGTTGGTTAGCCGCGGAAGAGACGACGGACGGATCGCCGGTTTTTGTGTTTGTTTTCGGGGTCCATGATTATACAATATATATTCATACACACACATGCATAATCAAAATATTAAAGAATATATTCAGATCTGTAAATAAAGTTAAAATAACTTTATACCTTACGATCTTCTATCGTATGTCCTATCCTTCTCGTGGACGACGTGTGGACGAAGATCCTCCACGAGTAGAAGCCTTCTAGATCGCTTTCTTCTCTACCTTGTCCGCTGCGAACAAAGAGAAGAACTCACAAATACCTTTCCTATCTAGAACCGGCCACCAAATTAGGGAATTTGGTGCAACCACCAGCAAAGGAGCAATGGATGATGCGCCGGCCAACTTGTAAAGGAGTTGTCGCCGGCCACCAAGGAGAAAAGAAGGAGGAAGACCACCGGCCACCAATGGAAGGAGAACCGCTGGCTAAGGAAGAAGAGAAAGGCCTTAATGATGGGCGCCGGCCAAGTATTGATGGAGGAAATTGGGCGCCGGCAACAACTAGAAGGAAGAAGAAAGTTGCCGCCCACTTTTGCTCCAAACCCTAGCTGCCCACCTCTCCAAGAGCCAAACCCTAATTCTCTAATTCAAATCCTTGATTATTCTTGCCGCCCAACCCTAAGCATCTATTTATAGAATAGGGCTTAAGCCTCCTTTATCTCCACCGTCGGTTCTAGGGATTTAGTCTCCACCGTCGGATCTAGGGTTTTATCCCAACCGTCGGATCTAGGGTTTAATCCCAACCATCGGATCTAGGATTTCATCCCAACCTTCGGATCTAAGGTTTCATCCCAATCGTCGGTTCTAGGGTTTCATCCCAACCGTCGGATCTAGGGATTTAATCCCAACCGTCGATTCTAGGGTTTCATCCTAACCATCGGATCTAGGGATTCAATCCCAACCGTTGGTTCTAGGGTTTCATCCAACCATCGGATCTAGGGATTTAATCCCAACCGTTGGTTCTAGGTTTTGTTTTACATTCTTGGATCTAGACTTCATAAGGATTATATTAGGCTACGATAGGGACCATAAGGAGGAGTTGAGTCTTGGCCACCCGATGGATCGGAACCACACAAACTTGATCCATCAATGATGTTCCATTCCACTAGAGGATCATCATTGAACTACCTCACCAACCCCCATAAATTAATATGGGCTCCATATATTATTCGTACATTAATCTCTCCATGTTTAGGATATCGAATGTCCGTCAATTAATTGATTTACTGACCATCAATTAATTAACATCTAATTCCTCGAGTAGTACCACTCAACCTTATCATCACGTTGACTAAGTCAACCAGCTGGGTTTACATGATGAACTTTATGAGCTCCTCAAGGGGACATCATTAACCTAATATATAGGACATGGTTTCCTCCTATAATCAACGGCACACCATGTAAATAATATTATTTCCCAACTTATCGGGCATATTGATTTAATCCATCTAAATCTCACCCACTGGTAAATCAAAGAAATAAATACTAAGTACATGTGCCCGTTATTATATCGGGATTAAGAGCATGTACAACATAATATCCGAGGTCCGATTCAATTATGTAGTCAGTACTAAATTGAATCACCTCTATGTCGGTTCTGCTCAAAACACCTAAGTGTACCAGTGTAACTCTATGTTCAAGACAAAACAATACCAAGCTACACTACAACCATGCCAATGGTTTGTCCAAAACCATCTTGGTTGTGAGCCTCTACTTATATTTTACAAGGAACTGATAACATGATCTTCTGTGCCACACCAAGCACCATGTTATCTACAATGTAAAATATTAGACAATATGCACACATATAATAAATATATAAAGTGCAAACAATGGTCATGTGATTCTTATTTCAAAATAAAATGTTCATACAAAAAGAGCTAGGCTTTCAGTATACATTCCAACATAATGAACCCAGAGGTCCATCAGCTATCAACCTTTGAATTCTGCTTAGGTTAATATGACTAAGCCTAAGATGCCAAAGATATGTTTGGTTCATCTTCGAAGGTTCTTTTCTCTTATTGGATTTAGAAGATGAGTTATAAACTTCAATTTGCATCGTGGTAGGTTTTGGTTCAAGTGTATACAAATTTCCTATCAATGTACCTAAATAGATATTCTCCCTATTCCTTTTATAACAACTCTGTCATTAAAAGAAATAGAATATCCATCCATAAACAATTTAGAAACTGAAATTAAATTCTTTCTAAATAAAGGTACATAAAGGGAATTTTTCAGAACCAAAGTTTTATTTTTCTCAAAAGATAAATAAAACGTCTCCCACTGCAATAGTCGCCACCTTAGTGACATTGCCCAAGTAAATGGTAGTCTCTCCCTCAGCTATTCATCGGGTTTCCTAGAACCTCTGCAAAGTATTGTAGACATGATCAGTGGCTCCCGTATCTACACTCCAGGTGCCAGTAGATAACACCGCTAATCATGTTTCAATGACTAGTCCAAAGGATATACCTTTGTTCTGCTTTGGATTGGGATAGTCCTTCTTCCAATGTCCATCCTGCTTGCAAGTGAAGTACTTGCACTGAGATCCTCCCACCATCTTTGCTCCATCTTGTTTCTTCTTCTTCTTGCCTTTCGGCTTAGAAGTAGAAACCTTCTGAGCAACCATGGCCTTAGCCTGAGCAAGCCTTTCTTCGGCTGGAGAATGACATCGACCTGGGTTTCCCCTTCGATCTCAGCTCCAAAGACTTCCAGCTCATTCGCAGGCTTAGGAGGATACTCTTCAAAAAATACATATTTGTACTCCTCAGCAGTTAAGACAGTATCTAGATTCTTTTCCAATCAACATAATTTGGGTACAATAAACTTATTTTCCTTTAGTATCACAACAAGTGGGTTGAAAGTCATTTATGAAAATCCTAAGAATCACATAGATCATTACTTTAGATTTCAAAAAATTATTGATTCCTCAAACAATAAAATTTTAAAATCAACCAACACCTCAAAACACCGAGAATATCGTATGCCACGACAGTGTGGACGTATACAAATTCTACATTTGTAAGATGAGGTTTTACCCATTAATTTTACTATCTTGTCAACCTAACTTTTTGACAAGTAAAATTAATAGTTGGTTCCCCTTTGGCCCTACAAATAAAAGCAGTGACTCCGATGGGGAGGATACTTATATTTGTATCTAAGTGTTCACCATTACTCGGTACCAAGATAATTATCTCGGGTTATGTGCCTTCCGATGGGGAAGTACACACGCTCCATGATAATTCCCTATAACCATATTTGACCTTGTGATCCGCAAAAAAACCCATCCGATATGGAGGAAGGCACTCAGAGCTGACGCACAAGTTTGTTTGCATCACTTGTCAAATCGTAATGGAGGCCGTGGGAATTTAAAAATTCCCTCTCCCACTTAGTAATTTGAAATTGAGGAATTTTCCTAGCCTACGACATGCATATCAAACAAAAAGCAATAAATATGAAAAATAAATTATTTTCCAACTATTATGGCTTTTGTCTTCAATATGACTCCCGTCGCATCGCCATCTCGTCCGCTCCTACGCCATGTACAAGCCATCCGGAGATCCGAGCCGAGACTAAAACCTATTTTAATTTACATCATCGATCCTATACTCCATGAGGGAGTGTACATGAAATCTAGATCGAAAGTAAAATAAAATAAAGAGTGGCTAAACAATGTCGTATCTAATTTACAAAAAATCAAATACTAGCCTCGTCAACCCCGAGGATTCAACAAAATAAATATTTACACACATAGAATCACATACACACATATGACCATAATAGTCGGATCTTATGCCTACAACCAAAGAGTTAAACTACACATATCCTACTATTATCCGGCACATAAAATATATGAAAAGTGCATAAAAATTAAGCGAATCCTAAACACACAAAACCGGAAACCTTGGCTCTGATACCAATTGAAAGGTTTTGCTTATCGATTCCATGAGGGGAAACTTCGCTTCCCACTTCACCTCGGTTGGTTGATCATGGCGATCCCTTCGATGTCCCCGGATTAAAAAAATCTAAACCTAGACAAAAGGGATTTCCCAAACAACCAAGTCATCGTCGTGCTATTCGTTTAGAGAGGTCACTTGAACAAACTCGTTGTTCAAGCGACCATCCTCTATTCTACGAGTAGCCACGGAATAAACGATGTCCGGATCGCCGGTTTTTGTGTTTATGCTCGGGATCCAAGTATTATTTAGCCATATACAGATTTATATCATGCTCATAATTGAAAAACAAATACAAACATGTAACATATAAAGATTAGAGAATCGATATACCTCTCGATCTTCTAATGTATGACCTTCCTCCTTTCGGACGTCGTGTGGGCGACGATCTACCAAAAGTTGAAGCTCCTAGATCGCAAATATTCCTTCCTTGCTCTCCCAAAGCAAGAGGAAGAATAAAAACAAGGTTCTTCTCCTCCCTAAAACCAACCAACAAGGAACAAAGAGATCCTTGCCGTCGGCCAACTAGGAGGAGGAGTTTGTGGTGGAATCTGGCCAAGACACCAAGGGAAAGCCCTATATCTTGTTTCCACCACCTAAGGTGAAGGAGAAGAGAAGCTTTGGCTGCCGGCCAAGGTTGGAAAGGGGCTAGAAAAGCTGCTGGATGCCGGCTAATGAAGGAAGAAGAAGAAAGAAAAACCTTCCTTATTTGGTGCCGCCCAAGCCTCCAAACCCTAACCCTAATCCTATCTCAACTAGGATTCCTCTCTTGCCGCCCAAAACCCTAGCTCTCTTGGATATTGTTCACGCCAACCCCCTTGCCCTCCTTTTATAGAGTTAGGGATAAGTCATGATTTAATCTCCTCCATTGGTTCTAGGGATTTAATCTCAACCGTCCTATCTAGAGATTTAATCTCAACCGTCGGATCTTAGAGATTTAATCTCTACCTATGGATCTTAGAATTTTGCTTCTATCCATTGGATCTAAGCTTCATGAGTTGTTAATAGGCTACATTAGGGACCATGAGGAGGAGTTGGATCTTGGCCACCCATGGATCAAGCCCACATAAAGTCTGATCCACTAATGATAATCCAATCTACTAAAGGATTATCATTGATCTACCTCACCAACCCCCATATGATAATATGGGCTCCATATATTATTTGTACATTTTCTCCCCGTGTTTAAGATCTCGAATGGGCATCGATTAATTAATTTACTGACCATTAATTAATCAATATCTAACTCCTTGAGTAGTACCACTCAACCTTTTCATCATGCCGGACAAAGTCCACCTGCTGGGTGTACATGATGAACCTTATGAGCTCCTTAAGGGGACATCATCATCCTAATATATAGGACACGGTTTCCTCCTATAATCAATGACACCCCATATAAATAATATCATCTCCCAACTTACTGAACCTATCGATTTAATCTATAAATCTCGCCCATTGGTAAATCAAAGAGATGAATACTAAGTATATGTGCCCGTTATTATATCGGGATTAAGAGCATGTACTAAATAATATCTGAGGTCCGATTCGATTATGTAGTCAGCAATAAATCGAATCACCTCTAAGTTGGTCCTGCTCAATACACTCAAAGTGCACTAGTGTGATTCTATGGTCAAGACAAACCAATACCAAATCACACAACAACCATTCCGATGGTTTGTCCAAAGCCATCTCGGTTGTGAGCCTTTACTTATACTTTACAAGGAGCCGATAACATGATCTCCCGTGTGACACCACACACCATGTTATCTACAATGTAATGTATTAGACAATATTGCATAACCATAAAAATTCAAACAATGATCATGTGATTCTTATTTCAAAATAAAGATATTCATACAAAAGATAAACTTTTCAGTATACATCCCTACAGGATCTTATAAAAGGAGGCTTTGTGGAGCATTTGAAGTGTCGGTTCTTTGAGTTCTTGAAGAGGAGTTGCTGTTTCATTCCAGGTCTTCAGGAAGCCTTCTAAAGTCCCCAAACACAACAACCAAGCAAAAGCAATCATCATGTAGAGTGTTTTTTATTTGTAATCAGCTTATTTCTTCACCTCCGAAAGATTTCCAAGGACGAGGAAGTGATAGTGGGACTATCATAGGAGGTAGGCCGTGGAGTAGGAATCAGGGATTCCGAACCACGTAAAAATGGTGTGTCGTGTGATTGTGTTGTTTGTTTTGTTTCCGTTACTAATACTTTGTAGATAAGAATGACGAACGCAAATGAAAGAGACGATCGAGTCGCGAATGCTATTCACCCCCACCCCGATCCCCTCTAGTGCATTCCAATCTTAACATAACTGTGAATAAGAGGCTAAGAACCAAGTTTGTTCGCCACCTAAATCATATATATGTATTTCTCTTTCACTCCATGTCAAGGATTCACAATTTCAACTTCTCTAGGTGTATCAATCCAATCCATTGATGCCATTATTTGCTTCTTATTCAATCCAATCCAAGGCCATTAGGGTTCCAAAGTGATCTTGGTCACAACCATGGCTAAACTCTCATCCTCAAGGTTTTTCTAGCCTTCCATAATCTAATTTCAGAATTCAACCTCCGTGCCAATTGGCACACACCATAACTGTAGGTAGGAGGCTCAAAACCAAGTTTGCTCACCACCTAAGCCTTCTATATATCTTCCTCTTCCACTCTATATTAAGGATTCATAATTTCAACTCCTCTAGTTCCATCAATGAGTTTTGGTTAAAATCCATTGATGCCCCTATCCATCTCTTATTCAAACTAATACAAGTCCATCAGGTTTCTGAAGCGTCCATAGGTGCAAGTGTGCCTAAACTCTCATTCTCAAAGTTTTTCTAGCCTCACGCAACTTGATTTCAGAATTCAGCATTCGTGTCAATTGACACACACCCATAACTGAGGGTAGGAGGCTCATAACCAAGTTTTCTCGCCACATAAACCTTATATATGCCTTCATCTTCTACTCCATGTCAAGGATTCACAATTTCAACTCCTTTATGTCCATTAATAAGTTTTGGTTAAAACTCATTGGTGCCCCTATCCACCTCTTATTCAATCTAATCTAAATCCATTAAGTTTTCGAAGTGTCCTTGGGTGCAACTGTTCCCTAAATTCTAATCCAAGTTTTTCCTACTTGCACAACCTAATTTTAGAATTCAACCTCTGACAATTGGCACACACTTATAACTACAGGTAGGAGGCCCAAAACAAAGTTTGCTCACCAACTAAACCTTTTACATGTTTTTCTCTTCCACTCCATATCAAAGATTCACAATTTTGACACCTCTTTGCCCATCAATGGGTTTCAAACAAAATCTATTGACGTCCCTATCCACCTCTTATTCAACCCAATCCAAGTACATTAGGTTTCCAAAGTGACCATGGATTCAATCGCACCCTAAACTCTCATCCTCAAGGTTTTCCTAGTTTTGCACATACTTGATACCTACCATCGTAGCTAAGAATGACTTGTTGGGCTCTCTCCAAGGTTGTTCTTATCTATGTTGGATATCAACCCATTTGGAGATGGACCTACGATCTCCTGAATTGATTTTAGGGGTTTTTTAATTTCAAAAAATGAATGGGATTTATAAATGTATGTTGATGCATTTTAAAATCATTTTCTCATATATGCTTGATTTGTATTTCTAGGTTAATCGCTTAACCATGACGTCTTTGAGTTTGTGATCTATTTTGGATTTGAATAAATTGACTAGGCCAAACTTCTTGGACTAGCTTAGAAACCTGAGAATTGTTCTCAAGGCGTAAAAGCTTGTGTATGTTTTCGAAGAGCCTCTTCTCACTTGCCCTAAAGATGATGCAACTCCGAACCAATTGTTGGCCTATTAGAAATATGTGAATGATTCTGAACTGGTAAGTTGCATCATGCTAGTGGTGATGGTACCCAAGCTTCAGAAGCAGCATGAGCATATGGATGTGAATACTATAGTCTTTCATCTTCAAGAGTTGTTTGATGAGCAAGCGAGATCCGAAAGGTTTAAAGTCTCCAAGCTCCTCTTCACCTCTAAGATGTAAGAAGGTTCATCTGTAGTACAATTTATACTAAAGATGAATAGGTACATTGAGCATTTAACAATACTCGATTTTGTGATGGATCATAAAATAAGTATTGACTTGATTCTACATTGTTTACCCAAGAGTTTCTCACAGTTTGTGATGATCTACCGGATGAAAAAAATTGAAACCACAATTCCTGAGCTCCTCAACATGATGAAGACTGTGGAGCCTTCGGTGAAGCATGAGGAGAATACAGTGCTTTTAGTTGATTCCTCAAAGAAAGGTTCTAAGAGGAAATCAAAGGAACAACGCAAGGGCAAGAAGAAGAAGGCTAAGAAGATAGAAACAACTCAAAAGGGCACTTGTCATCATTGTGGCATGGAAAGCCATTGGCGAAGAAACTGCAAGATTTATCTTGAGTCTGTGAAGAAGAATAAGGCATCTGATGCCCCATCCTCTTTAGGTATCTTTGTTATTGATTGTCATTCTATTTCCTCAAACACTTGGATATTAGATACTGGGTGTGGCTCACATATATGTAATGACATACATGAGCTAAGGAATAGAAGAAGACTCATCAAGGGAGAGTCAAATTTACGTGTTGGGAATGGAAAAAAGGTTGTTGCACTCGCCATCGGAACGTATTTATGTTGGATCGAGAAGCGTCGCTAGAGGGGGGGGGGGTGAATAGCGATCGTAAATCTTTTCTTTTTCGTTCGTTCAATACGCAAAGTAAGCACAGCGGAAAATAAATGAACACGTTTATTTTACTTGGTTCACAACCCAGCGGTTGCTACTCCAAGGCCCTATCGGTCCTAGACCGCGTACGGAGGGCAAAGCACTAAAACGTCTCCTCCTCGTTGGAGGTAGGAGACAACGATTACAAAAACCGAATACACGAGGATGAGGCAACAAGCCTACCTCACCTCGTTATGAAGATAAAAATACAGAATATAATATCAAAAATATTACTTGAATCTGCTGCCGACGAAGAAGATCAAAACTTGGCGTCGCGTCGGCGTTATGACGATGTTGAAGCGTTGGCGTTGTAGGAGCACTTGATGAATAATTGATGTGATTTGGAGATGAATCCTCCCCTCCTTTTATAGACTTTAGCCTCTGAATTTGTCTCCTATTTCTTTGGAACGGATCATGAATTTTTCCAAATTTTTATCGCGAAGTGGCCGCGTCAAACGTTATCCGTTTTGACCTAGCGCGAATAAATCGCCATCGATCGGTGATGCCTCTCATCGATCGTGATAACGATCGTGATGCATCTCATCGATCAGCGATAACGATCGCCCAATGTCCGGATCATGCCCGGCTGGCCACTTCCTGCGGTAAGAGATTAGCTCGGAAAATGATAAATCGGCGGTTTCTAACCGTCCGATCTCGACCTAGACCTTCCACGGAAGTCTTAGTCGAATCGTCGCCTCTCTGAGTCATCCCGTAAAGAGGACACGACCTTACAATCTCTCACTCACACGAGCTTACCTCGATAGTAGCTCTCGCTTAGGCCTTCCACTCGATTCCTTGGCTCCTCGAATTCACTCAAGTGTCGCCCGACCACGGCTTCCTCACGGGTGTCGCTAGCCTTGACTCGGCTTTAGTACTTTTACGCACACTTGATTTGGCTCGTGAGATAACAATATAAACTTAACTTTGTGTCTTTGCCATAATCAAAACACAGGTTCGATTATCTAGTGCCCTGCACCAACAATCTCCCCTTTTGATCTATGGCAAACCAACAGTTAAGGAAATTAAAGCATAAAACACATATAGTAGATGATGAATGCCATTCCCAAAAACTCCCCCTTAACCAAAACTCCTCCTTAACCCTAGGTGAGTTTTGAAAGAGATACTTTAGTTTTCAAAAACAAATTTTGTGTTTCAAAATGAAATTTTGTGTTACTCTTAACTTTCGCTTTCTCCCTTTGCCATAAATCAAAAAAGAGTGTTGGGGTTTTTGTATAAAATAGGGGTTTAAAACAATGTCGTTTATGAATGCATCTAGATAAATCAAATATGAGTCCAAGCATGCGTCTAGCAATAGTTAGATAGATTGGTTCGAGGTGTGTCCCTCTGCACCAATAATCTAAAGATTTATAATATAACCCTTAAGATTAGTTTGCTCTCCCCCTTAGTCAAATATATGAAGTATAAGAGATGTAGGGGGCGCTAAACTTTGGCCTCAAAGTTGTTAAGTACAATAGTTGAGAAAATAAGTAGTATTTTGAAGGGGGATTGTTTCAAGTATATTTCAATTATCCTTAACATCTCACCCATTCTATGTGTCTCATAATTTGTTCACCTTATATGTTTTGTGAGATGATTTTAAATTGATTAAAGATAGTCAACCTTGGGTTAGATTTAGATTTAACCTTTAGATCGTTAAGTAACTTTTAGAGAAACTGGCTTCCAGGTCGTGGCGAGGCACAGGGGCCTTCTTTGATCGGAACAACGACCACTTCCTTAGACAAAGCCAAATTCAAGAAAATATCACTTAAGTCACTTAGGATTACTTCTTGGTCTAACTAGTTTAGGATACGGCGAGGTAGCTTCAGCTAGTTCCACTCGGTCAAGTGCACCAAGCTAGATACGCCTTATCTAGCTCGAATACACGAGACTTTGTCTCCCTAACGTACTATCATCTCGCCGCGTCCTGATACTATATTATCAAGAGTTGACTAACTAGTTATTTATGAAAAGAGGCTCCCCGAGGCTCAATCTTTTCGAAGGATTTTAGTTGGTTATGTACGTATTCTAAGTAAGTTCACAAGTTAACAGAAATTCTAAGCATGCAATGGTTTTACTAAGTAAGCGGGTATACTATTTTAGTGTTAGCTCCCCCTAGACCATTGAACCAATAAGGTCTATTCAAATAATGAACTTGATCCTGAGGAATCCAATACTTATTAGTCCTAATATGTGAATTTAATAAAACCTTTGGGACCCATGCTTGGACTCTTTGATGACTACGATTTACGATAGACATATAAGACCTATTCGTAGTCTTTGACTTAAATCCGAGTCCGGCTTTGTTGTACACGGCTCTTTGGGTTCCAAGTAGTTAAGGTTCTTAGATCCCAACGTGAACTTTTCCAACCTAGCCTCGACCTCTTGAACTTGGTCTTTCAAGAGAGAATTCTCCTTCTCAAGTTTTTCAATTTGGGTTGAGTTTCTCTCTTGAACTTGACTAGTTGAAGAGATTAGAGTAGCCTCTTGCTTGAGGGTTTCAACCTCCTCAAGTAACGACTCAACCCTAGACTCGGACTTAGTTAATTTCCTATTAAGCAGTTTAATTGTACTGTAAAGTGTACTAATTAAAGAGAAATCAACCTTAACTTTCCCTTTTGGTCCGCTTTGAGTTTTCTCTAAATAATCTTGGTCGAGTCGGAGTTGTAGTTGGACTCGGCCGGATTCGACTGGACTCCTCCGTTCTTGCCATGTAAGCTATGTCTTCTCTGTTGTCCCAAGTTGCATGGAAGGCTTTCCTTGCTCCCTTTTTCTTTGGTTCTCATTCTTCAATTTCCTTCTTTCTTGTCGAACTATTCTCCACAATATTGACTATTATGGCCTCCTCTTGGATTGGATTAGTCTTCGGGTTCGAGTTCATCTACTTGCCTAGTAGGTGGCTTGCTTCTTTGTCCTGAAAGTAGAGCAATACCTCTCTCGGCCCGGATCACGTTAGTTTGCTCATGAAGTTCAAACTCGGAAAATAATTCATCTAAGCTAAGCTTCGATAGGTCCTTAGAGACCTTGTAGGCATCGACCATGGATGCCCACAAGGTAGTCCTAGGAAATGAATTAAGAACGTACCTTAATAGGTCACGGTTTTCGACCTTGTGTCCGATGGTGTGTAGGCCGTTGACAATGTCCTGGACGCGGGCGTGTAGTTGTGTTGCCGTCTCGTGTTCCTGCATCTTGAGGTTATACAACTTATTGAAAAGAAGGTCACGTTTACATACCTTAGCATCGGACGTTCCTTCGTGTAGCTCGATTAATTTATTCCATAGGTCCTTGGCGCTAATGAATGGTCCGATGCGGTTGAGTTCCTCCTTGGACAAGCCGCATTGCAATATTTGGGTTGCTCTTGCATCGGCTTCGATTTGCCTCTTGGTTGCATTTGTCCACTTGTTGAAATCCAAGGGCTCTCCTTGATCATTGGTGGGTAAAGCAAAGCCGGTTTGGATTATTATCCAAGTCTCGACTTGTGTTTTCAAGAAACACTCCATCCGACCTTTCCAATAACGGAAATCATCTCCGTTAAAGAACGGAGGTCGGGTGGTGCTATATCCCTCAATGTGAGCCATTAAGTATCTTGCAAAAACACAAATAAAAACCAAAGAGAATTCCAAGACTTGGTCTTGGATTAGTAATGCGGGAAATAATAGAAAAAAAACAGAAATAAATAAGGAGGATAAAAAACTAAAAAAATTTGAAACTTACGACCTTCGATGTCCCCGAAAGGGTACTAAACGCTGGATTTTGGGGCTGGAAACAGCTTGTTACGGGGGTAAACCGTTTCGTGAGTCCACTCGTAGCAAAAGTTATGCTCGTTTGATCGTGAGGTACTCCGAAGGAGATTAGTACTAGCAAAAACACAACCAAAAACTATGTACCAAGACTTGGTCTTGGATTAGTAGTGCGGGAAACAAAAACCTAAGAAATATACGAATCGAAAAATACGAAAATAAAACCAAAACGTGCTAGATTGGTGGTTTCACCAAATCTTAGCCCGCTCTGATACCAATTGTTGGCGATCGAAGCGCCGCTAGAGGGGGTGAATAGCGATCGTAAATCTTTTCTTTTCGTTAGATTCGCTCAATACGCAAAGTAAGCACAGCGGAAAATAAATGAACACGTTTATTTTACTTGGTTCACAACCCAGCGGTTGCTACTCCAAGGCCCTATCGGTCCTAGACCGCGTACGGAGGGCAAAGCACTAAAACGTCTCCTCCTCGTTGGAGGTAGGAGACAACGATTACAAAAACCGAATACACGAGGATGAGGCAACAAGCCTACCTCACCTCGTTATGAAGATAAAAATACAGAATATAATATCAAAAATATTACTTGAATCGGCCACGAAGAAGATCAAAACGGCGTCGCGTCGGCGTTATGGCGATGTTGAGCGTTGGCGTTGTAGGAGCACTTGATGAATAATTGATGTGATTTGGAGATGAATCCTCCTCCTTTTATAGACTTTAGCCTCTGAATTTGTCTCCTATTTCTTTGGAGCGGATCATGAATTTTTCCAAATTTTTATCGCACAACGTTATCCGCTTTGACCTAGCGCAGTCGAATCGCCGCCATCGATCGATGCCATCACCGATCGATGATACGATCGATGATGATCTCATCCCAACCGATACACGATCGCTTAATGTCCGAATGATAATCACACCTGGCCACTTCCTGCGAAGAGATTAGCTCGGAAAATGATAAATACGACGGTTTCTAACCGTCCGATCTCGACCTAGACCTTCCACAGGAAGTCTTAGTCGAATCGTCGCCTACGGTCATCCCCGTAAAGAGGACACGACCTTACAATCTCTCACTCACACGAGCTTACCTCGATAGTAGCTCTCGCTTCCGGCCTTCCACTCGATTCCTTCGGCTCCCTCCGAATTCACTCAAGTGTCGCCCGACCACCACGGCTTCCTCCGGGTGTCGCTAGCCTTCAGCTCCAGCTTTAGTACTTTTCTGCACACTTGATTTAGCTCGTGAGATAACAATATAAACTTAACTTTGTGTCTTTGCCATAATCAAAACACAGGTTCGATTATCTAGTGCCCCTGCACCAACAATTTATTGAAACTCCCCTACAGGACTTGTCTTAGAACTGGACAATTGCTTTTATATTCCTTCGTTGATAAAGAACATCATTTCTATTTCTTATTTAAATATAAATGGGTACCATTTAACTTTTAGTAACAATTGTTGTTACATAACATTGAATGGCGTTCTTTATGGGATTGGAACTTTAAGCAATGATATTTATATGTTGGACGTATCTAGTGACATTTTCAATATCGAAGCGAGCAACAAGCGTGCTTGAAAAAATAATAAATTAGACTCCTACATGTGGCATTGTCGTCTTGGTCATGTGATCAAGAAACGCATGTTCGAATTACACCGATGTGGAATTCTGGAATCGTTTGAATTAGATTCATATGATACATGCGAATCATGCTTAAAGGGCAAGATGACCAATTTACCTTTTACTGGAAAGGGTGAACCGGTGGGAGAGTTGTTTGGTCTAATACATACTGATGTATGCAGACCTATGTCAACTCAAGCTCTAAGAGGCTATAGCTACTTCATTACCTTCACCGATGATCACTCACGGTTTGGGTATGTGTTCTTGATGAAACATAAGTCTGAAGCCTTTGAAAGGTTCAAAGAATTCAAAAATGAAGTAGAGAAATAACTTGGCAAGAGTATTAAAATACTTTGATCAGATCGAGGTGGTGAATACTTGAGTCAAGAGTTTCTAGATTATCTAAGGGACAATGTTATATTGTCTCAATGGACTCTGCCATATACACCACAGCTTAATGGTGTATCTGAGAGGCGAAACAAGACCTTGTTGGATATGGTCAGGTCGATGATGAATCACACGAATCTTCCCATGTCCTTTTGGGGCTATGCACTTCAGACAGCTACTTACTTGCTAAATAGAGTCCTGACCAAGGTAGTCTCTACTACTCCATATGAGATATGGGCTAGTAAGAAACCTCATTTATCTTACTTGAAGATATGGGGTTGTCCTGCTTATGTGAAGCAGACTGTGTCAGACAAATTGGATGCTAAGTCTAATAAATATCTATTTATTGGATACCCTAAGGAAACGAGGGGCTACCAATTCTATCATCCCTTAGAACAAAAGATGTTTGTTTCAAGGAATGCTGTGCTTCTAGAGAAAGAGTTTATCTTACAAGAAAACAGTGGTAGTGTCATTGAACTTGAGGAGGTTTAAAAGACTCCAGTAGACATTGAGGAGATACCTGGTCAAGCATCTCAATCGATAACTCATAGTGATGAGACATCGACTGAACCCATTGTGACACCACATCTTCGTAGATCTGGTAGGACACGCAATATTACTAAGAGATATGGATTTCTTGTAAGTGAATTGAACAACGTGTTACTCATTGATGATGAGGAGCCTACCGATTATGAAGAAGTTCTAAAAAGTTTATAAAGGGACAAATGGCTTGATGCCATGAAGTTGGAAATGGATTCCATGTATGAAAATCAAGTTTGGAACTTGGTGGACCCACTTGAAGGCATAAAGCCTATAGGGTGAAAGTGGGTTTTCAAGAAGAAAACTGACATGGATAGTAATGTGATTACTTATAAGGCTAGATTAGTGGCGAAAGACTATCGTCAAAAGCAAGGTGTTAATTATAACGAGACCTATTCACCAGTAGCTATGCTTAAATCCATTCGGATGCTCCTAGCCATAGTGGCTCATTATGATTATGAGATATGACAAATGGATATAAAAATGACTTTCCTTAATGGAAACCTACTCGAGGACGTGTATATGATACAACTCAAGGGTTTCACATCGATTAATAAAACCAAGGTATGCAAGCTTCCACGGTCCATATATTGACTAAAGCAAGCATCCAGGAGCTGGAATATCTATTTTGATGAGACAATCAAAAGGTTTGATTTCTCATAAAATCTAGATGAACCCTGTGTGTAAAAGAAGGTTAGTGGGAGTGCAGTCGTGTTCCTAGTGTTGTATGTCGATGACATATTACTTATAGGAAATGATATATGTCTTATAGTCAGTCAAAATTTGGTTATCCAAAATATTCTCTATGAAAGACTTAGGAGAAGCAACCTACATCCTCGGGATCAAGATCTATAGAAATAGATCGAAACGGTTGCTTGGTCTTTCGCAGTCTACATATATAGACCGAGTGCTAAAGAGGTTTAGCATGTCGGAATCTAAGAAATGTTTCCTTCCCATCAGGCATGGGATACACCTTTCGAAGTCTATGCGTCTGCGCACAGAAAATGAGAGGATTTGCATGAGTAAGATTCCCTATGCATCCGCAATAGGATATATCATATATGTTATGTTATGTATAAGGCCCGATGTATCGTATGCTCTGAGTGTCATAAGCAGATACCAATCTGATTCAGAAATGGATCATTGGGTGGATGTTAAGATAATCCTTAAGTACTTAAGAAGAACTAAGGATGTGTTCCTAATATATAGAGAGGGTGATATGGTAATACGTGGGTATACGGATGTCAGCTTCCAGACATATAGGGATGATTCCAGGTCTCAGTCTAGGTACATATTCAACTTAAATGGAGGCTCAATAAATTGGAAATGTTCCAAGCAAGACACTATAACAGATTCTGCTACTGAGGCAGAATACATTGCAGCTTCGGAAGCAGCAAAAGAAGTAGTTTAGATCAAGAAGTTCATCTCTGAACTTGATATGGTCTCATTAATGATCCAAACATGTAATTCGCCACTATCATTTGATCAGAGAGATCATAAGTAGGAAGGAAATACAATTCGAGAAGATTCCCACTGAAAGGAACTTAGCATATCCTTTAACTAAGGCCTTACCTCAAAGTAAGTTTGAGGGTCATGTTAGAGCTTATGGTATTGGATATCGTGATGATTGACATTAGGCCAAGTGGGAGCTTGTTAGTGATATATGAGAGATGTGCTAAGGCAATCGCCTTATGGTTGTACCATTTATTTGATAAATGAAGATTCACTATTTGAGTTTACATGTTTTAATGTATTTGATTGGATCTTAAACTCATTTACTAAATGTCCGCAATATGATTCACAGCATGAGAGAATTTATGATTGGATCACAACTAGTGATATCTCTACATGTGTAATTGTGATGTATTAGAATTATTCCTAGTCGATGAATTAATGTATTCGGACACTATCAATTCTGTTGAGACTAGCACGAGTTATACTCCTTGGTTTACCCAAGTAGTTGTTCCTCATTGGCTGGAGACATTGGGATGTTCGGAGTTAATCGTGGATGCTAGTTATGGTAATTAGTTCATTGGAGTGACTAGCTGTAAGACTTCATATGGTTCTCTGCATATATGGATATGTCAATGAAGTTCTTACTGCATATTAAATGCGATGTTCCTTCGACTTGCGGTATTCAAGTCATCTTAGTTATGAAGACTTATGCTTTGACATCTTAAGCAAGCATCTCTGAGGAGATGCAGACCCAGGATGATTGAGTATAAGTCAAAGTGGCTGAAGATGTTTGAATAGCCTACAGAGGATTCACCACTCCTTGCGAGGAGATGTATACCCTATGGCCTCTCGTCGAATTGTTACTAAAGTCTTTGGCCAAAGCATTACATGTATAGAGTATGATACTCTTGGAAACATGTGCAGTAACTAGAATACGTAGGATGAGAAAGTAATACTTGGGTTGGGTATGACGTAGTCAGCCTAGTGGGGACTGGCAGATAGACCATGTCCTGAACTAAGTGGGTATAAGATGAGTGAAGGGAACGAGACACAATTCACTATAGCTGCTGAAGGATTTCAGAAGTGTTCTGGGATCAACCATTGATTTTCTGATTAATTGGGGATCATGATGTACTACTAGATGCCACTCATGATCGTTCTATAATTAATGGTTAATTATAGACGGCCAACATAAGTCGGGAACCTATTTGGTCACACGCACTATGAGTGTTATCTGAAGAATTTAAAATGAGCTTGAGAATAGGATTCTCATATCAAGAGAGACTTGGTTTGGTTGGACCAAATGAAGAGCGAGCATGAAATTGTTTTAGTAGCAACGGAAGCGTGGATGGGCCGAGTCTTATGAAGACATGATGGATGAACCAAATCAGTTTGGTTCTAATCCATTGGTGGAAACTAAACTAAAAAGGTTTGGTTTGTTTTAAACGAATGAACTAAAATTGATTCGGTTCATTTTAACTTAAAATAGACCATCGCGGTTTGGTTTATTTTAACTTGAGAAGAGGTCTTGAGAAAAAGTCTCTTAATGGATAAGAGATATGTTCTCTATAAATAACAGGGTTGAGAGATATCCCGTAATCAATCGGTTCAAGGTTTTGGAAACCCTAGCCATTTTTCCCTCTTCTCCTCCTTGCTCTTGCCGCCCAAGCCAAGGAGCCGCCCAAGTTGGTTATCACCCAACCTTGCAGCTACCGCCTCCTTGCCGCTGGCCAACCACCTGCCGTCGACAGTCCTCGGCCCACCCTCAGCCGCTGGCCAACCACCCTTGGGCATCGGCAACCAAGGAGCATCCGTCCAAGCATTGGCCGACCATCCCTTCCTCCACAACAAGTTGTCCAGTTTTGGACAGCTTGTTCTCCTCTTGTTGAAGAGGTCGTTTGGTCGACGTTTTGTGCTCCGACAATGACCTACTTACCGGGGATTGGATCTCCGACAATCCTCATAGGTGGAGGGTTGATTTTCGTCAATTGGTTGACAAAAACTGCTTCCGAGAAGCGAGTTTGCGAAACTCATTTTGGGATCCGAATTTGATTCGGATTGTGATCATCTCTTGGATCACAATGACTTCACACGAGGCAAGTGACTCTTGCGAAGTCGGAGCTCGTAGCTTTGTGAAGCTATCCCGATGAGACTCGGCGTGGATACGGATAGAGACGAAACTTGCGAGGGTTGCTTAATTGATGTCATTCCCGCTTTATGTAATTCGTCAGGTATACCTAGAGTAGTTTTCCTTTATTACAAAATTTGAAATAGCAATTATGTCTACACTTGATGTATCCTTGCATGCATGTGGTGTGTGTGTTGTAATAAGTTAGTTATTACTCATTTTATTTGCTTTCGCTGTGCATGTTTATGAAACATGTTCGAACACACACCCACGTCGGTACGGGGGAAACCCAACAATTTGTATATTGAGACACGAAGATGGACGTGAGATGCTAGGACTACACCTCAGGTTCAAGATGTAGATCTAGTGCATCGATATGAACAAAAAAGGGTTTTAAAGTAAATCAATTACTTCAGTGACTAACTCTCACCCAAAACTTAATGATAATCTTATATCATTTGAGTTTCCCAAGAGTTAGACATTTGCTTTAAGGGAAATTTTTAGATGTTTATTTTAAATATTTTATTAGAAAAAGGGATTCATGCTTGGAACATTTATGACATTAACATTATTGCATTTTTGAAATATGTAAAATATGATTTTTAAAATTATGGGGGAGTTTTAAAGTATTAAGGATTTCGAGGGGGGAGTTTTATAGATTTTCAAAAGAATTTCGAGGGGGATTTTTAAAAGGTTTTTAAAACATTTAGCTTTTGTCGAGGGGGATAAATTATTATTTTTTTAAGTATATGAGAATTTCAAAATGTAAAGAGGATTTTATAAAAAGTTAACTTTAAGCTTTTCAAGAACTTAAGAAGTTTAAGATGTAAAGTTTCATGAACTTTGAATAGCTTAAGTATTTAGAATATTTTGAAAAACTTATGTTCTTAAAAAGCTTATGAAAACCTTAAGTACTTTGAAAAACCTATACTTTCAAATGCTTAGCTTCTATCTTAAATAAGTCTTTCTTAGTATGAAACCTTTTCACTTGAACTCATTTACTAGTTTAACTCTTTGATTGATAATTAATTCTTGAATCTTGAGTTTTGGCATTGTTATATAATGTTTTGATGTATGCCAAAGGGGGAGAGAGAGTAGTAAAGTGGTTTAAAATTAGTACATTTAATGACTTCATGCGTTGCATATGAACTTAAACTTGAATCTTGATGCAGTGCATGTAAACCTGATAATACATCTTGCAATATTTCTCCCTAACTTTAACTGGTGTGTTGTCATACATCAAAAAAGGGAAGATTGTTGGTGCAGATAGCATCAATCCTTAGTTTTGTTGTATAACCATAGTTAAAGTTAGGATCATCTTGTGATCTAATATGTAATTAAGTGTGCAAACTTAACAGAAAGTCCTAGTAGGTCGTGTTGATCGGATACTAGGAAGGAGACTTGATAGATTGGGAGGATCGAACATCAGATAGGAAGTCCAAATGGGTCATGTGGACCCAATATCTAGCAAAAGATCAGCTTGGTCAGGGAGACCGGACAATCGACAGGAAGCCCAACTGGATCAGGGAGATCGAACAGCTGACATGAAGCCCTAGTAGGTAAGATAAGATGTCAAGAAAGGTAAGTCCGACATGACAGTCGGAAGGTAAGCCTCGAGTGAAGAGGTGAGGCCGAGTCCTCAGGTGGGGACAAAGCTAGGTGTCGATCCGAAGGAGGGTCTATGTTGGACTCGAAAATTGAGATCGAGAAGTATTACTACTGTTGTATCATATTAAATTATATATTGTGCTAATCTGATTTTGTAGGTATCCAGGTGACTGGATGTTCCATTCGAATCATACACAGTCAGTTGGGTATGGTTCAGTCGATTGGGATGCCAAGTTAGCAAGGCAGGCTATCAATCGACTGGAGATCATCTGACTGAGATGGCAAGAACTCCAGTCGACTGGGGAGGTCCAATCGAATGTGATAGGAAATTTTTCAAACTACGGAGGAGCGGAGCTAGCCATCTTGAAGTCGATTGGACTAGGTCCAATCGATTGGGAAGCCTGGTATACCAAATCAATAAGCTGATTTGGGGTCGACTGGAGGGTATTCTAGTTGACTGGAAAGTGCCTATATAAGAAATGGAGAGTCAGCTCTGAGTACAACAACTCTACAATAATGAAGTGCTATCACATTCATTTTCCATCTGTAAAAGTTCTGAAAAGATGACATTTCGACACTTTGAGCTTCAACTCCATCTTCCAAGTGTCGGTATACCTTTGTATTTACATTTCACTTACTTGTACTTAAATTCAAGAGATAAGGTAGTTTGTTACCTCTCTCTCTCTAATCTTTGTAAAAAGAGAACCCCTCCAAAGTCGAGAGTTCTTGAGTCGGAGGGTCTCTTAGTGAATTGCCCATCGAGATGACTCTCGGAGAGTCGTGGGCCTTGGAGTAGTAACCTAGCTCGGGTTGTGAACCAAGTAAAAGATCTCTTGCACTTTAATTTACATTTCTATTGCAAAATTTGATTTATTTTTAATAAAATCAAAAGTTTTAAAAGATAAAAAAAATATATTCTCCGAGATTCGCCCACCTCTCTCGGGAACTCGTGATCCTACAAGCTTAATTGGGATCTCGATTGGAGTTATCAGTCGAGGTGCTTAATTATCACCTCGACTGAACCTACAATGGGTGATAAGTTAAAAATTGTGGGGGGAAATTTACTATTGGAAATGAAAATTAAACCTCAGTCGAGGCACCGGTCGAGGCGACTCGATTGCGTGGGTGGAAAAATCCCTAAACGGGTTCGTTATAAAAGGGGCTTCTTCAGCTCGTTTCCAGAGATAACGACACTACTGTTCACAAAACTCCTTCTAGCTATTCTCCTTCATTTTGTCTCCATTCTCCAAGCTTTAATCATCTTCAAAGGCAATCAAGGAAGTGAAGAGAAGAAACCCTAACTACTAACTATAAATCTGTAAACACTTTCTTCTTATATTGTTTTACTATAAGTTCTTGTTGTAATATCTGAAAGTTGTATTAAGAGGTTATCTCCACCTCCAGAGTTTTTCCAAGAAGGAGAAAGAGTAGAGGTAGGCCTTGGACGTAGCAGTTCGTGGGGGATAATGAACCAAGTAAAAAATGATAGTGTTCTGCTTGGAGTGTGTGTTGTATTCTCTTTGTTTCCACTGCTAATCATCAAGCTAGTCTTTCTTGTTGTGCAACTCCGATTGATGATGATCGACACTATTCACCCCCCTCTAGCGACGTCAACATTCCTATGGAGATGGATAAGCACATAAATGGATTTTGTCTAAAACCCATTGATGGGCCTAGATGATTTAAAATTTTAAATTCTAAAAACTGAATAAAAGAGGAAAGTGCATAGAATGTAGACTGAGTGTGAGACCATGGTTTTGAGCCTCTTGCATGAAGTTATGTGTCCTTGCCAATTAGCACACAACCTGAAAATTTTTCAAAGAGGCTGAATAATTTGAAACCAATTGTACATGGTTATGAAGACCTTAGAGTTCAAACTTTAGGCCACGGTGGAACTCAGGGGCAATTAAGAAACCACTAGGATTTCAAATGTTGCCCATCAAAGATGGCTAAGCCCATCATATGAGTATCAAACCTTCATATTGGACCTTGAACATCAACACCAAGGTGGCGCTGGACCTTGAACATCAACACCACCATGTAACTAATCTTAAACCTTTATGGTACTAGTTTTGATAGTCTAACACCATGGTGGTGTTGGACCTTGACAATCAACACCACCGTGTAGCTCATCTTAAACTTTCATGGTGCTAGTTTTTAAAGTACAATGCCATTGTGGTGTTGGACTTTGACCATCAACACCCCCTTGTAGCTCATCTCAAACCTTCATGGTGTTGGTTTTTAAAGTACATCACCAAGGTGGTTTTAGACTTTGAAGTTTACCACCACTGTGTACCTTATCTCAAGCCTTCTTAGTGCTAGTTTTCAAAGTACAAGACCAAGGTGATGCTGGATTTTTAACATCAGTACCATCGTGTACTTAATCTCAAACCTTGGTGGTGCTAGTTTGTAAGTCCATAACCAAGGTGGTGATGTACTTCGAACATCATCATCATCGTGTAGCTCATCTCAAACCTTCATGGTGTTGGTTTGACAATACACCACTAAGGTGGTGTTGGACCTTGAACATCATAACCATCATGTAGCTCTTCTTAAACCTTCTCGCTACTAGTTTAGAAAGTAGAACATCAAGGTGGTGTTAGACCTTGAACATCAACATCACCATGTAGCTCATCTTAAACTTTCATGGTGCTAGTTTTGAATGTACAACACCAAGGTGGTGTTAGACTTTGAATATCAACACCACGATGTAACTGATCTCAAACTTTCATGGTGGTGGTTTTGAAAGTCTGACACCATGGTGGTGCTAGACCTTGACCATTAGTATCTCCGTGTAGCTTATCTCAAATCTTCATGGCATTGGTTTTTAAAGTACATCACCAAGATGGTATTGGACTTTGAACATCAACACTATCTTGTAGCTCATCTCAAACTTTTATGACGTTGGTTCTTAAAGTGCAACACTAAGGTAATCTTGGACTTTGTGTTGGGGATCTTGTTAAGGCTAGGGAGGGGGGTGATTAGCCTTTCTTCGATTCTTTCTACAACTTTATTAGTGGAAGCAAGTATAAATCAAAAACTTAAAATGGAAAATAAGAGAAACAATGCTAATACAAAGATGTATCATGGTTCGGAGATCCACTCATGTTCCACGACAATCCCTAAGGCGGATTACTCGTCTTGCAAGTTTTCACTATATTCTCCTTTGGATGAACACCAAGGTGGAGGAAACCTTCTTACAACAATGATCTCTTCTTCTTACAAGATTTGATGAATGAGCTTTGGAAGAAGAGATTGAGTGGAGAAAGACATAAAGATTGCTTGAAGAGCTTTAGGATGATTCTATGACAAATTTGAACCCTTCTCTAAGCTCCAAGACTCTTATATAGAGTTTGGAAGCCAACTTTCGGGTCACCTATTTTCTCTTCTACCAGTTGACTGCTCAACATTAGCAGTCGACTGGTGCTTCAACAGTCGACTGGTAGAGTACACTAGTCTAATGGTAGGCCTTTTGACTGCCTCCAATGTCTTTTGTCATGTCGTGATTTTCAAGATTTGAACGTTACAACTCAATAGTAATTCTACTAGTCAAATGGTCTTTAGATCAGTCAATTGGTCTCAACCCAGTTGACTGACCGGTCAACTCTCAAACATTCTATGTGCCAACCATTGAAGCCAGTCGACTACTTTATAACAGAAGTCGACTGCTGCCATCAGAACTTTCCCGAGCATGGGTTTCCCATCCTAAGCACCTTGGCTACCTAATCACCAGTGGTCGAGCCCCGCTCATCCGACTACCTGCGACCAGTCGACTGCTTCACACAATAGTCGATTGCCCGAGAATCGTTCGACTTCTCGAGTCTGAGTGCCAAGCATCCGAGTGCTGATCGGGATGGATTCCTCAAGCCCTGCTCGAGATGGGCTTCCCGAGTAGCGACTATTGGATCAAAAAGCACGCTTGAGGGGAGGGGTGAATAACGAGCGTAAATCTTTTCTTTTGTTCGATTAAAAAGAGATGCAGCGAAAAATAAATATGACAAATTTATTTTTACTTGGTTCACAACCCAATGGTTGCTACTCCAAAGCCCCGCGATCCTTGACCACGTACGAAGGGGTAATTCACTATAGAGTCTCCTCCCCATTGGAGGTAGGAGACAATGACCACAACAAAACCAAAACTCGAGGATGAGGAAACAAGCCTACCTCACCTCGTTTATAAAAAAAACTTTGAGTACAAAGTAATGAAATAACCAACTGAGCTACCGACGCTTAAGGAGTTGAAACTTGGTGCGGCGTCGACGTTACGACATTGCAACATTGATGCGGAACCTTGGCATTGTGGGAGCACTTAGGAGAAAATTGATGATCTTTGGGTTCGAGTCCTCCCCTCCTTTTATAGACTCGTGCCTTGGAATTAGTCTGGTTGTAGATCCGTAATTTGTGGAACTTATCGCGAGGTGACACCTTATTTTATCGTGAAGTGGCGGCGTAAAACGTTATCCTTTTTATCCTAGCGTAAAAGGCTAATTCGTCACCATCAGTCGACTGATGCCCTTCATCAGTCGACTGATGTGCAACAGTCGACTACCAATAGCTAGCAGTCAACTGCCAGCCTAGCCACTTCCCTATAGTAAGAGGTTAGCATGGAAAATCGTAAATGCGATGGTTTCATACCGTCCAATCTCGACCTAGACCTTCCACTAGAAGTCTTAGTCGGATCGCAGCCTAGGGTCGTTCCCGTGCAGAGGAACCTTACCATCTTTCTTAGTACTCGTGCTTACCTCTGGTTCTTTATGATCTGTCGCTTTACTTTCAGTCTTTATCTGGGTTCTTTGACTCCCATGAAGTTCTCCCGGTGTCGCCCGACCACCACAGTTTCCCGACTCGGGATTCTCCCGGTGTCACTGACCTTCGGCTTAGCTTAACCAATTCTTGTACACTTAATTCAGCTCATGATATAACAATATGACCTTGACTTTGGATCTTTCTCATAATCAAAACCTAGGTTCGATTTTCTGGTGCCCCTGCACCAACAGCGACTACCAGTTGACTACCCTCAATAAGCAGTTGACTGGTACATCTCAACACTGCGATTTAACGCATCAAGTATGCTCCTCTCATACTTAACACTTACTCTTAGCCTAGACCTAATGTCACGCCCCGAGAGTATGATGAGTCGAAAAGCAAACGGGCGATATCTCCCCTGTACGTGGCAACATATCCTGTTCATACAAGGCCTTCTGGCCACATCCACACAAACATAAATAAATATATATATATCAAAACACAGCGGAAGACTTCACAACATAATAACAAACTCACAACAACCCATACCGACATAAAAATCTGAAACAAACACGGGTGTATGCCCACAGAACAAGTCCACAACACAAAACGTCAAATAAACTCCAAGTACATACTATAGTATACGAAAACTCAAAATATCCATGGGAGCCTCAGAAGTGAGATGGGAGGGATCAGCTAGCCATGCTCCAAGTCGGCACCATGTCTTCTACCTGTTACTTGGGCGATAAGAAAACCCAGGGTCTGTGGTGGTGAGTATAAACTCAACGGTAATATAAAAGAACATGTATATGTTAGTAATATATGAGAGATGTCCTAAGGCAATCGCCTTATGTATGAACCATTTATATGATAAATGAAGATTCACTATTTGAGTATACATGTTTAATGTATTTGATTGGATCTTAAACTCATTTACTGAATGTCCACGATACGATTCACAGCATGAGAGAATTTGTGATTGGATCACAACTAGTGAGTATCTCTACATGTGTAATTGTGATGTATCGAAATTATCCCTAGTCGATGAATTGATGAATTTGGACACCATCAATTCTGTCGAGACTAGCACGAGGTATACTCCTTGGTGTATCCAAGCGGTGATTCTCCTTTGGTGGAGACATTGTGATGTCGAGTTAATCGTGGATGCTAGTTATGGTAACTAGTTCATTGAGTGACCACCGTAAGACTTCATATGGTTCTCTGCATATATAGATATGTCAATGAAGTTCTTCTTGTGGCTTAAGTGCGATGTTCCTTTGACTTGCGGTATTCAAGTCATCTTGATCATGGAGACTTATGCTTTGACATCTTAAGCAAACATCTCTAAGGAGATGTGGACCCGGATGATTGGGTATAAGTCAAGTGATCGAAGGTGTTTGAATAGCCTATAAAGGATTCACCACTCCTTGCGAGGAGATGTATACCCATGGCCTCTCGTCGGATTGTTACTAAAGTCTTTGGCCAAAGCATTACATGTTTAGAGTAAAGTACTCTTCGATACATCTGCAGTAACTAGAATCCGTAGGACGAGGAAATGATACTTGGGCTAGGTGTGACGTAGTCAGCCTAGTGGGGACTGACACAATAGACCATGTCCTGAACCAAGTGGGTATAAGAAGAGTGAAGGGAATGGGGCACGATTCATTCGAGCTACTGAAGGGTTTCAGAAATAGTTCTGGATCAACCGTTGATCTTTTCGGTTAATTGGGGATCATGATGTACTACTAGGTGCCACTCATGATCGTTCTATAATTAATGGTTAATTATAGACGGCCAACATAAACCGAGAACCTATTTGGTCACACGACAACGCAGTGTAATCCAAAGGATTTAAAACGAGCTTGAGAATGGGATTCTCGATCGAGAGAAACTATGTTTGGTCGACCAAACATAAAGCGAGCATGAAATTGTTTCAGTCGCAATGGATGCATGGATGGGCCGTGTCTTATGAAGACATTATGGATGGACCAAAATGGTTTGTTTCTAATCCAATGGAGGATAATAAACCAAAGGGTTTGGTTTATTTTAAACGAATGAACCAAAGGTTGGTTCGGTTCGTTTTTAACTTAAAATAAACCATCATGGTTTGGTTTATTTTAACTTATCTTAATGGAGCGGGTTAACGGGCTTTATGGATATGATCCATTAACCATTAAGAGAATTAGTTCTCTATAAATTAAACCCTAATCTGTTGTTGGCGCCCAACCCTATTGCCGCCCACCTTTTGTGCCGCTGGCCCAGCTCCTTGCCGCGCCCAAGCTTCAGCCGTGAACCTCCGGCGACCCTCGGTGATCTCCTATAGGTTTGGCATCAAGGTGAGCTTCATCTCTCCTTGTTGGCCGGCCTCTACTATCCTCCACCAAGCTGTCCAGTTTTCTGGACAGCTTGTTTCTTTGTTGTCCGGAGCGCTTGGACGACGGTTAGTGCTCCGACAGCGCTAACTTACCGGGATTTGATCTCCGGTAATCCTCTGAGGTGGAGGACGGATTCGCCAATTGGTTGACGAATACCTCTCCGGAGAAGCGAAGTTTTGAGAACTCGTTTTAGGATCCGAATTTGGATTCGATCGTGATCATCTTCGATCACGCCGCCTTCAACACGAGGCTAGTAACCCGCACGTAAGACGGCTCGTGACTTAGCGTAAGTCATCCCGAGGAGCTCGGCGTGATACGGATAGAGACGATTCTTACGAGGATCGCTCCGCTGATGTCGTTCGCTACACGCCATAATAAAGGTATAACGAGATAATTTCTTTTATTGCAAATTTTAATTTACGGTTATGTCTACACTTGTTGTAATAGCATGCGTGTGTTGTGTGTGTTGTAATAAATATAGATTTATTATTTTTAATTGCTTCACCTGTGCTCATGTTTACTTAAACATGATCGAACACAAACCCAACAAAGGGTATCGAGCCCAAAGTGTTGTGTTTCACATAATCGTAAAATGGTTTTGCGATAGTCATAATGTATTTCTGGAAATTTTCTAATTTTGGAAATTTTGGAAAGTTGGGAAGTATTTATGAAATTGATATTTTCCATAAATAAAATATTTGATTAGATTCTGGAAATTTGTTTCCTAATTTAATCATGATTTGATTTGAAATCAAATCTTAAAATATTTATTTCCATAAGTAGTTTTAATGATTTAGGAAATTGGTTTCCTAAATAGATTTTCCTTAATCAAATAATTCCATGAATAAAATATGTGATTAGATTTGGAAATTTGTTTCCTAATTTAATTATGATTTGATTTGGAGAATCAAATCTTAAACATATTTTATTTCCATAAATAGTTATGACATATAAGGAAATTATATACATGACATAATTGTATGCCATGTAATTGCATTAGATGCATAACATTATGCCATGCGTGTCGTGACATGTAGATGTATGCCATGTATGTCATGCCATGTAGATAATAGTTATTTGCATGCAAAGAGGATGAGACATAAAACCCTAACTCAATATTAAAGCCTACACCTTCCATTTATATGGTTAGAACCAGAGTTCTGTTTCTTGTTTGGGTTGTTGGACTCACTCCAAGCCCGGCTCGAACCTGAACATGTTCAAATCATTGGAATAGTTTAACTCTAATATGGTAAGAGTCGGAGGTCAATCGTTAGCTTTGGTTGTTGGACTCTCTCCAAGCTAGGCTAATTGGTTGAATCGCTCTAACCATATTAAAACTATTTGATTAATGGGTTGGCTTTAACTTGGAGCATCGATTTGTTGGACTCTCTCAAGGTCGATGTGAAGAGAGGTGAAGTTGGGTGCTATGCATATGATGCATACTTGTTAATGTGTTAACAACCCGATGTATGTGTAAACATTCAATTAGTTGATAGCACATTGTGATAGTTGCATATACATGATATGTAATCGGTATAGATGATACCTACCATCATAGCTAGTTATGAATGGCTTGTTGGACTCTCTCGAGGTTGTTCTTATAACTATGATGGATATCGACCATTCGGAGATGGACCTACGATCTCGAAGTGATTTTGGGTTTTGAAATTGAAAAATGAATGGGATTTATAAATGTATATTGATGCATTTTAAAATCATTTTCTCATATATGCTCGTTTTGTATTTCTAGGTCGATAAATTGATCATGGCGTCTTTGAATTTGCGCACTATTTTGGATTGAACAAGTAGTGGGCTAACTTCTGGGTGGCTTAGAAACGAGAATTGTTCTCAAGCGGAAAAGCTTGCATATGTCCTTGAAGAGCCTCTTCTGACCGTCCTAAGGGCGATGCAACTCAGACAAATGTTGGTCTATCGAAAACATGTGGCGGTCTACGGTGGCGAGTTGCATCATGCTAGCGGCGATGGTACACAGCTGCAGCGGCATGAGCATATGGATGCTAATACTATGGTCTTCCATCTTCATGAGTTGTTCGATGAGCAAGCGAGATCCGAAAGGTTCGAGTCTCTAGGCTCCTCTTCACTACGAAGATGCAAGAAGGTTTAAATCTGTGCGATTTATGCTAAAGATGAGCGGGTACATCAGCTAGCTACCCTCGGTTTTGTGATGGATCATGAGTTAAGTATTGACTTAATTCTACATTGTTTTCCCAAGAGTTTCGCAATTTGTGATGAACTATCGGATGAACAAATTGGAATCCACCATTCGAGCTCCTTAATATCTTTGGCATGGAGCCTTACATAAAGCATGAGAGAAAGCGGTTACATTAGTTGATTCCTCAAAGAAAGGTTCTAAGAGGAAGGCAAAGAGCGAGAAGAAAGGAAAGAAAAAAGGCAAAGAAAGGCGGAACCAGTATAAAGGGCACTTGCCATCACTTTGTGGCAAGGAAGGCCAGCTAGCGAAGAAGCTGTAAGACTTATCTTGAGTCCATGAAGAAGAAGAAGGCATCAGATGCCCCATCCTCTTGGTATCTTCGTTATTGATTGTCATTCTATTTCCTTAGACACTTGGGTATTGGATCTTGGGTGTAGCTCACATATATGTAATGACATACATGGGGCTAAGGAATAGAAGAAGACTTGTCGGAGTCAAATTTGCGAGTTGGCAATGGAGCAAAGGTTGTTGCTGATGCCATCGGAACTTATTCTTTGAAGCTCCTAGTGGACTAGTCTTGTGGACAATTGCTATTATGTTCCTTCTCTAATAAAGAACATTGTTTCTATTTCTTAAATAGAAATGGTTTCCATTTAACGTTTAGTAACAATTGTTGTTATATAACTTTGAATGGCGTACTTTATGGGCTGGAACTTTGAGTAATGGCATTTATCGTTGGGCGTATCCGGTGACATTTTCAATATCGAAGCGAGCAACAGCGTGCTCGAAAGGATAATCACATAGACTCCTATATGTGGCATTATGTCGTCTTGGCCATATAAGCAAAAGCGCATGTCCGAATTACGATGTGGAATTGGAATCGTTGAATTGGATTCATACGATACATGCGAATCATGCTTAAAAGGTAAGATGACTAAGTTACCTTTCTGGAAAAGGTGAGCAGTGGGAGAGTTACTAGGTCTAGTACATGCGATGTATGTGGACCTATGTCAACTCAAGCTTTAGGAGGCTATAGCTACTTCATTACCTTCACGATGATCACTCACGGTTTGGGTATGTGTTCTTGATGAAACACAAGTCTGAAGCCTTTGAAAGGTTCAAAGAATTCAAAAATGAAGTAGAGAAACAACATGACAAAGTATTAAAATACTTGATCGGATCGAGGTGGTGAATACTTAAGTCAAGAGTTTCTTGATTATCTAAGAGACAATGGCATATTGTCTCAATGGACTCCGCCCTATACACCACAAAGACATAATGGTGTATCGAGAGGTGTAGGACCTTGTTGGACATGGTCGGTCAATGATGAATCATGCGACTCTTCCCAAGTCCTTTTGGGGTTATGCACTTGACTGCTATTTACTTGTTAAGCAGAATGCCTACCAAGGTAGTCTCTACTACTCCATATGAGATATGGGCTAGTAAGAAACCTCATGTATCTTACTTGAAGATATGGGGTTGTCTGCTTATGTGAAGCGGTGTATCGAGACAAAGGGATGCTAAGTCGATAAATGTCTATTTATTGGATACCCTAAGGAAACAAGGGGTTACCAATTCTATCATCTGTGGAACAAAAGGTGTTTGTTTCAAGGCATCTTTGTGTTTCTAGAGAAAGAGTTTCTCTTGCAAGAAAAGCGAGTGGGAGTGTCGTCGAGCTTGAGGAGGCTCGAGAGACTCAAATAGACATTGATGAGATACGGTGAAGCCTGACGGTACAACTCATAGTGATGAGCAATCATTTGGACCTATTGTAACACCACATCTTCGTAGATCTGGTAGAACCATAATATTCTGAGAGATATGGATTTCGTAAGTGAATCGAGCGGCGTGTTACTCATTGATGATGAGAGCCTACAGTTATGAAGAAGTCTTGACAAGTTGAGAAAGGGATAAGTGGCTTGGTGCCATGAAGTGGAAATGGATTCCATGTACGAAAACCAAGTTTGGAACTTGGTTGACCACTGAAGGCATAAAGCCTATAGGGTGCAAGTGGGTTTTCAAGAAAACCGACATGGATGGTAATGTGATTACCTATAAGGCTAGATTGGTGGCGAAAGGATATCGTCAAAAACAAGGTGTTGATTATGGCGAAACCTATTAAACTTGTAGCTATCTTAAATCCATTCGGATGCTCCCGCCATAGCGGCTCATTATGATTATGAGATATGGCGGATGGATGTGAAAGCGGCTTTCCTTAATGGAAACTGCTCGAGGGGCGTGTATATGATACGACTGAGGGTTTCACATCGGTTGACAAAACCAAGGTATGCAAATTGCGGCGATCCATTTATGGATTGAAGCAAGCATCCAGGAGCTGGAATATCCGTTTTGATGAGACAATCAAAAAGTTTGATTTCTCACAAAATCCAGACGAACCTTGTGTGTACAAGAAGGTTAGTGGGAGTGCAGTCGTGTTCCTAGTATTGTATGTCGATGACATATTACTTATAGAAAATGATGTGTCAATCTTACAGTCAGTTAAGGTTTGGTTATCCAAGACATTCTCCATGAAAGACCTGGGAGAAGCAACCTACATCCTTGGGATTAAGATCTATAGAGATAGATCGAAATGGTTGCTTGGTCTTTCGCAGTCTACATATATAGACCGAGTGCTAAAGAGGTTTAGCATGTCGGAATCCAAGAAAGGTTATCTGCCCATCATTCATGGGGTACACCTTTCGAAGTCTATGTGTCCGCGCACAGAAGACGAGAGGATTTGCATGAGTAAGATTCCCTATGCATCCGCAATAGGATCTATCATGTATGCTATGTTATGTACGAGGCCCGATGTATAAATGCGCTACGAGTGTCACGGCGGATACCAATCCGATCGAGGAATGGATCATTGGGCGGTATTAAGGCGATCCTTAAGTACTTGAGAAGAACTAAGGATGTGTTCCTAATATATGGAGAAGGGGACATGGTGATCTGGCGGGTATCACGGATGCGACTTCGGGCAGACAAGGATGATTCGAGTCTCGATGCTGGATCGTGTTCACCTTGAATGGGCGCGATGAGTTGGAAAAGTTCCAAAGAAGAGGCGTAGCGGATTCTGCGAGCGGAATATATTGCGGCTTGAGCGGCAAAAGGCGGTTTGGATCAAGAAGTTCGTTCATGAACTTGGTGTGATTCCGGCCATTGTTGAAGCAATACCGGTCTACTGCGACAACAATGGAGCAATTGCATAGGCGAAAGAGCCAAGGTCTCATCAGCGATCCAAACATGTGCTTCGCCGCTATCATCTTATCAGAGAGATCATCAGTAGGAACGAAATACAAATCGAGAAAATTCCCACTGAAAGGAACTTAGCGGATCCATTGACTAAAGCATTACCTCAAAGTAAGTTTGAGGGTCATGTTAGAGCTTATGGTATTGGATACCGTAGCGATTGGCATTAGGCCAAGTGGGAGTCTGTTAGTAATATATGAGAGATGTCCTAAGGCAATCGCCTTATGTATGAACCATTTATATGATAAATGAAGATTCACTATTTGAGTATACATGTTTAATGTATTTGATTGGATCTTAAACTCATTTACTGAATGTCCACGATACGATTCACAGCATGAGAGAATTTGTGATTGGATCACAACTAGTGAGTATCTCTACATGTGTAATTGTGATGTATCGAAATTATCCCTAGTCGATGAATTGATGAATTTGGACATCATCAATTCTGTCGAGACTAGCACGAGGTATACTCCTTGGTGTATCCAAGTAGCTGATTCTCACTGGCTAGAGACATTGTGATGTCCGGAGTTAATCGTGGATGCTAGTTATGGTAACTAGTTCATTGGAGTGACCAGCCGTAAGACTTCATATGGTTCTCTGCATATATAGATATGTCAATGAAGTTCTTACTGTGGCTTAAGTGCGATGTTCCTTTGACTTGCGGTATTCAAGTCATCTTGATCATGGAGACTTATGCTTTGACATCTTAAGCAAACATCTCTAAGGAGATGTGGACCCAGGATGATTGGGTATAAGTCGAAGTGATCGAAGGTGTTTGAATAGCCTATAAAGGATTCACCACTCCTTGCGAGGAGATGTATACCCATGGCCTCTCGTCGGATTGTTACTAAAGTCTTTGGCCAAAGCATTACATGTTTAGAGTAAAGTATTGTTCGATCCATGTGCAGTAACTAGAATCCGTAGGACGAGGAAATGATACTTGGGCTAGGTGTGACGTAGTCAACCTAGTGAGGTGACACAATAGACCATGTCACGAACCAAGTGGGTATAAGATGAGTGAAGGAATGGGGCACGATTCATTCGAGTCTGAAGGGTTTGAAATAGTTACGGATCAAGTTGATCTTTTGGTTAATTGGGGATCATGATGTACTACTAGGTGCCACTCATGATCGTTCTATAATTAATGGTTAATTATAGACGGCCAACATAAACCGAGAACCTATTTGGTCACACGCACAACGAGTGTAATCCAAAGGATTTAAAACTAGCTTGAGAATGGGATTCTCAGACCGAGAGAAACTATGTTTGGTTGGACCAAACATAAAGCGAGCATGAAATTGTTTCAGTCGCAATGGAAGCGTGGATGGGCAGTGTCTTATGAAGACATAATGGATGGACCAAAATGGTTTGGTTCTAATCCAATGGATGAGAATAAACCAAAGGGTTTGGTTTATATTAAACGAATGAACCAAAGGTTGGTTCGGTTCGTTTTAACTTAAAATAAACCATCATGGTTTGGTTTATTTTAACTTATCCTAATGGAGCGGGTTAACGGGCTTTATGGATATGATCCATTAACCATTAAGAGAATTAGTCCTCTATAAAAGAGGGCTTAAGGGATTGTTAAACCCTAATCATCCAAAACCCTAAACCTAGTTGCCGCCCAACATATAGTTGCCGCCCAACATATTGTTGCCGCCCAGCTTGTGGTGCCGCCGTCCAGCTCCTTGCCGGCGACCAACCTTCAGCCGGTGAACCTCCGGCGACCCTCCGGTGATCTCCTCTAGGTTCGGTGATAAGGTGAGCTTCCATCTCTCCTTTGCGGCCTCTATTCCTCCACCAAGCTGTGCAGTTTTCTGGACAGCTTGTTTCTTGTTGTCGGGCGTCGTTTGGGCGGCGGTTGGTGCTCGATAGCGCCTAACTTACGGGGATTTGATCTCCGGTAATCCTCTGAGGTGGAGGACGAAGGATTCGTCAATTGGTTGACGAATACCTCTCCGGAGAAGCGAGTTTTGAGAACTCGTTTTAGGATCCGAATTTGGATTCGGATCGTGATCATCTCTCGATCACGTTGTCTTCAACACGAGGCTAGTAACCCGTACGAAGATGAAGCTCGTGACTTAGCGAAGTCATCCCGAGGAGCTCGGCGTGGATACGGATAGAGACGATTCTTACGAGGATCGTTCCGGTTGATGCCGTTCCCGCTACACGTCATACGAAAGGTATAACGTAGATAATTTTTTTTATTGCAAATTTTAATTTACGGTTATGTCTACACTTGTTGTAATAGCATGCGTGTGTTGTGTGTGTTGTAATAAATATAGATTTATTATTTTTAATTGCTTCCGCTGTGCTCATGTTTACGAAACATGATCGAATACACACACGCCGCGGTGCCGGAAACCCAACAGTATATATCAAATATCACATGTAATTCAACAATTTAATCTACAAGTACATCAGGTATACATCAGCATAATAAATATATATACATGCATATACCCTCTAAACAATTGAACCATGTAAGAATGCGGACATACCTGAAAGTATGCTACGCTACACTTATCTAACCTGAGCATATATCCACAATATACAACAATAATTTCTGGACTAACTCATACTACATCATGATACTGGTCAAAGATATGTAATAGTCCGACCAACTCATACACAGGTATCCCACACATACCATATAACAAATGCGAGTATCATGTATGAAGATGTACAAACAAATGCAACAAGCATAGCACAAACAAATGCAACATCACAATAAGCATACATATAGACTGCATCTATATATATACTAATCACAATAGAAATATGCAAAATGCCATAAGACACGGCAATGCAGAATGCATGGTCATGCCGGCTCACCCTAAAGCTACCACGACCCCAATGTGGCCTCGGTGGCTTGACATGACAACTGTCCCAACTCAACACCAATCACTACTCTCAAGTGGCCGAGTGGGAAGTATGGTCAAGTAGCATATAAGCATAAAGAGCTAGCTACACAACGGGGGTCCCTGCTATTGGCCACTCCGACAATCACTACCTATGAGTAGTCGAGTGTCACACATGCGGGACAATTGCACGCAACTCGAACTACCACAGTCTATAGTGGTCGAGTGCATCACAACAATGCTCTGCCCTCCCACCAGTTACTCCTCCATGAGTAACCTGGGAGGCAGGATGACTGACGACCCTCTCAACTACAAGAGAGACCAAGTCGTCAGCATGCATGTAAATGACATGAATGCATAGTCACACATACAGACATCCATCACAGACTCTCTATTCTACAAGGAGTCATACTAATCTAATCAACATACTCTTTCCTACATAGAGTCATCCTCAATTGATCACAACCAAGCTAGGACCTCCGATCTGTAGCGACGCCCTATCCACAATCCATATGACCATAAATAAACACATGATCAAAAATGGGTACACAACATAAGGATTTAACATAAGATTCAATTCTATGTTCAAGACACTACTCACTCCTCAAGAAGACCTTTTTATCTCATTTACAATTCAAGTCTTCATCCGTACTCTATCAAATACACCTAATTGAACAACTATAGGCTTACATGCATCATATCTATAACCCATAATCATGATGAAGGAAAATGTGATAACAACAATAGAGTATTTAAAAAGGTCAAAGACAAAGTATCAAGCATTTGGAAAACTAGAGTGGAGTCAAGGTCAAAGTGACAATAATATGAAGTTATATACTTCAGGGTTTAGCTACTACCTGACCAAGGTAGAAAATTACCCACCTGATATAACGCTCAAAATAACGAAATCCTCTCGGTCATGGACCTGTCTCTTATCCACGTCCTGCAATATTGCAAATATAATCAGATTATATTGCCAACTCAAGTATTAAGATCAAAACCTAATGGATTTAGCTATCCACTTAACCGATCTATCCCTTTCTTTAATCCCATATACGCTATAATAAAGATCAATCCATATCCAACTTAACTAAGCTAATCTTATGAAGATTTAACCCTTTACACCTAATTTGATGTAATAGTATCACCCACACAATTAGTTATAAGTCTAATCCATAATCACAACACTTATTCAATCGACTATAGCTACTTCTTGATACAAAAGTAATCTGATCTGCAAAGAACGATGGCACTATGGGTAAATCAAATTACAACCCCATCTATAATCCATAATAACACCCTCATCCACAGCTATTCATAGGCGTCACAGCCATTCATAGCCCCTTCATAACCTACAGTTACACTAGATTAGGGATTTAACCACCCTAATTGACATCCCATCGCAAACCCATCTTCATCCACTCCATCAAAACTCATTTACAACCCTTCACAGCTTATGCACAACCATCACAGCCATTCACAACCGGCAATTCTTTTGCTCACAGTTGCACAACTACCCATTTGACCCATTCACAACCAGCAAAACACCCAAACAGGAACTCACAGCCATCTCAACCGACCCAAAACTCCTACTCATAGCCAAAACTCCTCGGCAGACAATAAAATCGAACAGCAACAATTGAAGAGAAAGATAAATTTTTTACCAACCCTAGAAACTCCTCCGGCAGCCCCCTTCCTCCTATCCCGTGTTCCTCGTACTTCGTTCGGTACGTATTGCTAGATCCTTTGCCCGAACTAAGTCTTGGGAAGATCGGTTGGCCAGGCTAGAGAAGTGAATAGCCTAATTAAATGGGCGTCGTATTTTCTATGTAGCGAATATACAAATGTAAATAAATACAAAGCAAATATATAAGCAAGCAAGAAAACAAAAATGTAGCATTGGTTCCACCTATCTCAGATTATCCGTCCGTGAAATAATCAAAAAATCATCTAGGATCTCCTTTGCACCAATCCTATGGATTAGTCCACTGAATCACTAACACTCTCTCCTTTGCACCAAGCTAGGTGGAGGTAACCTTTACAAACACTCCTCTTACAAATAGAATGGAAATAAGCTTGAGTAAGAGGATGGAAAGCTTTAGGGATCTTTGGGAGAGTATTAGAGCATAAGCATTAGGCTCCCAAACCCTTACCCCCTTCCTTTTTATAGAGGAAGAGGGTTTCTTCCCGTTGACACAGGATCGGATCGTGATGCCCTCGATCGATCGGTGATCTCGTAGCCGTTGCCCAATAGCGGTACGCTTTCCGCGTTGGATTCCATCCAGCGGTATTGTATCGATCGGTGATGGGACCATCGATCGTGATGCTCGATCGATCGAGTGCTCGGTCGAGTCGACTCCATTACGTGCCCGTGCAGTTCCATCGATCGGCCTTCCCTGGCGATCATTGCTCGCTATCGATCATTGCCAGTTCCATGGCGATCGTGCCACTAAACCGGTCTTATACGGTCGATCAACTCGCCGACTCGGGCGATCATTGCCATGACATGGCGGTCGGCGGTGTCGAAACCCATCGACACTTGGCCAAATAGCCAAGTTTCACCTAAGAGCTACCCCTTCCCGGGTTACAACGCTCACTCTCATCCCTCGGAGTCCCTCGCCTTCGAAGTTCTCTTCGTTCGCGGCCACGTCCCTCGGCAGCATCAGGCACACGGCTCTGCAATGCTCCTTCGCGTCTCTTGCCTCGAAGTCTACTTCCTCCGGCTTCACTCCAAGCTTCTCGTCCGGCGGTCCCTCGGATGCTCAAGCGCCACGGCTTCATGGCTATCCTTCAGACTCAAGGCACGAGTCATGAGATGTGAAACTTCGCCATGGCTCCATGTGCGAATTACTAAGTCTGCATGACTTCAGCGCACATATCAAATCAACATAACCAACTAAGCAAACCCTTTGCCACACACATCAAAACCTTATCATGGCAGAGATTGCCTAACACTCTCCCCCGTTTTGATGTGTGGCAATCCGTTTAAGTTAGGTAAACATTTGATAAAAATTTCTAAGGTAAGAAAAGCATGTAAGTATAAACATGACATAGCAACATGCAACTCCCCCTTAATCAATGAAACTTTCTACACAAATTTTCTCCCCCTATCATATATTTCTCCCCCTAAAATAATTAACTTAAACTTAATTATTTCTCCCCCTTTGACACCATCAAAAAGATTAACACTAAGTTATAAAACCCATGGCATCAAGTATACCACAAATTGAATTAAAAACTGAATTCGGCCTTCACTGTTCTGATTTTCAGGCCATCGATGATCGGTTCGGATACGGTCGGCACGTGATTTTCGAATTTCGATTTTTAAATTCAAATTTGAAAAATCATGAAATTTGGGGAACATATTTCTATTAAGTATATCTATCAAGGAAAAATAGTTTTTCATGAAAACTCATTATATTTTCTTGTTTTTGCCAAAAATCTAAAAGTTCTAAAAACTACTAGGTTTTTGATCATTCTAGTATCAAGTTAGCTACCTAGTTTTGCATCCAATTGTTTCAAAACATGAATACATGTATTTTAAGGTAAGAAATTGTTTTGAAAACATATGAAATATCCAACCATGATCTTTGGGCAATATGTCTATGAATTAAACATAAGCCTTCCCCATGATTGGTATATTATTGCTATGTTGATACTTTAAATGACCATTTAAATGCCATAAGCATTAGTGGACATTTGTATCATCCTAACATCTCACCCATGCTAAGTTTGCAATCAAGTTAGCCTATAGTGAGTGTGAGATGCATCCTAGGGGGTATTTGTATATACTTAACCAACATATTCATGCAATTCTATCATGGTTAAGTATCAACCTAACATCCTACATGATCATAATGACATATATGATTTAATTTCACATTATGATCATGAAATACACGTTTTCATCAAATTATAACCAGTATTAGGTATTATATGATGATTATAAGTAAAGTATCACCTAAAGCATGATTTAAACCTATTTTTCATGATAATGTGCCAAATATCATAAATCATGATTATTTATAGGCAATATTATCTATTTATGGGCACGTTATCATCACCCAACACTATCTAAAAATGTTGTCCCGTCATCCTAGGTCAACCAAAATATGATATAGGTCAAGTTCATATGGTTGACTACCTAGGGTTTTCTAACCCTTAAGGATGGATTTTGGAACCCAAAATAGATTTTTCCTATGGGATTCACTAGAAATTCCTTGAGGATCCATTTCTTAGCTATTACTTTGTTTTTGTCTTGTCCCTAGCAATTAGGCATTTATAGGCCTTCTCATTTTTCTTCTCTTTATATCCTAGGCCCTTCTTGTTAAAACTTGCCCTTTGGCTCCCAATTATCATGTTAAGGGTATTGGAGCCTATTGTGAATTTCTCTAGGGCTTTGGTTAAATAATCTACCTTTTCCCTTAAAGCCCTATTTTCATTTATACATGCATCACTAACATCTAATGGCATATATTCATCATGTGAGCATGCATCATCATGGCAAGAAGAAATATTTTCACTTAAGCATGCTTTTTCTAATTTTGCTCTAATTCCTTAATTTGATTAAGCATGCTTTTATTTTCTTTTCATGAAATAAGTCCTTAGGTTAAACTAGAAATTATGGAAACTATTTTCTTAGGAGAGGCTGTACCATAGTTTCCATATCCTCTTCTTCTTCTTCGGATGAGGAGGTAGATGAAGCTCCCCTTCATTTGAGCTCTCCTCTTGAGCTTGATTCTTCATTTGAGGAGGAGGAGGAGGAGCTATCAGAGTCATGAAGAGCCATTAGTGCTAGGTTGAGTAAACATGCTCTTCTTCATCGGATGAGGAGGAGGAGGCAAGGTCATCCCATGTCTTGGCTTTGAGAGCCATGGACTTTCCTTTTCCTTGGCCTTCTTCTCCTCTTTCTTCTTGCTCCCTTCTTCTTCTTCTTTTCTTCCTTCTTTTTCTTCTCTTCCTTGCTCTTGTTTAGGAGGGACAATTGTCCCTTATGTGCCCTCTCCTTGGCAATTGTAGCATATGACCTTCCCCTTGGTCTCCTTCCTATCATTAGATTTATGAAATCTAAAATTCTTAAATGCACGCCTTACCCTCCTTACCATATAGGCCTCTTGGGTGCTATCCATGGAGGAGGATGAGGCTTAAATCATCGGAGGAGGAGGGAATTTCCATCTTCTTCTTCTTTCCCTTATTTGCTATCAAGGCCACTCCTCTTGAAGGTTGAATTCTTGGTTCTTCTTGTATTCCTTCAAGTCTTGTTTCATGGAGCTCCATTGTTGAGAAGAACTCCTCCAAGGTACTTACTTCCAAGTTCTTAGAGATGTAGAATGAATCCACCATGGAGCTCCATCTTGAGGACCGGGGAAAGGCGTCTATGGCCTTCATTACCATATCCCGGTTGGATAACTTCTCTCCTACACTTGTTAGTCCAAGCAAAATCTCTTTAAACCTAGAATGCAATGAAGTTACCTTTTCTCCCTTTTCTAATTTGATGTTTGATAGTTGGGAGCGGAGGAGGTCTCTTCTTGCTAGCTTTGCCTCCGAGGTACCTTCATGAAGCTCTACTAGCTTCTCCCACATCTCCTTTGCACTAGAGCACCCCCAATTCGGTTTATCTCTTGTTGGGGAAGTATCGTTGAGGAGATGATGCTTAGCCTTGAATTTGCAATGTGTTCCTCTCTTTGCTTCTTAGTCCACCTTGTCTTCTATTGGTTCACCCTTTCATCCCTAGGCAACTCGAAACCATTTTCCATTATAAGCATAACATCAAAATCGGTCTCGAAGAATACCTCCATTCGCTTCTTCCACGCCGTCGAACTCGTGGGTAGATGTTGAGCCGCCATCTTTTAATGAAGTGTTTGTCGTGGCGGTTAGTCCTTGACAAACGACTTGACTCTGATACCCCTTGTTGGGAGATCGGTTGGCCGGCTAGAGGGGGGTGAATAGCCCTAATTCGTCGGACGTCGTATTTTGCTTGTCTACAAAATATTAGCGCAAGCAGAATATACAAATGTAAATAAATACAAGCAAAATATAAGCAAGCAAGACAAACAGAGATGTAACGTGGTTCACGGCTATGCCGCTAATCCACGGTCCGATTCGGCCCACGTGAATCACTCCAAACCCAATCACTATTAATCTCTCCTTTGCACCAAGCTAAATTGGAGTAACCTTTGGTCATCTACAAATAGATGGAAATAAGCAGTAAGGATGGAAAACAGGGATCTTTGGGAGAGTATTAGAGCATAAGCATTAGGCTCCCAAACCCTTACCCCTTCCTTTTTATAGAAGAGGGTTTCTTTTACCGCAGGATCGATCGTGATGCCTCGATCGATCGTGATCTAATAAGCCCAATAGCGGCGCTTTCCACGTTAGATTCCATCCAGCGGTATTGCATCGATCGTGATGGGACCATCGATCGGTGCGATCGATCGAGTGCTCGGTCGTCGACTCATTACTGCGTGCCGGTTCCATCGATCGCCTTCACGCGTCGGCTGCTATCGACTATCGATCATTGATTCCAGCGATCGGCTGCCGTCGCCGGTCTTATACGATCGATCAACTCGACTCGGAAGCGGTCATTGCCGCGACGCCATGCGGTGGCCGTCGACCGAGACCCCCAAATGGCCAAGTTTCACCTAAGAGCTACCCCTTCCCGGGTTACAACGCTCACTCTCATCCCTCGGAGTCCCTCGCCTTCGAAGTTCTCTTCGTTCGCGGCCACGTCCCTCGGCAGCATCAGGCACACGACTCTGCAATGCTCCTTCGCGTCTCTTGCCTCGAAGTCTACTTCCTCCGGCTTCACTCCAAGCTTCTCGACCGGCGGTCCCTCGGATGCTCCAAGCGCACGGCTTCCGCAAAGCTATCCTTCACCGACTCAAGGCACGAGTCATGAGATGTGAAACTCGCCATGGCTCCATGTGCGAATTACTAAGCCCTGCATGACTTCAACGCACATATCAAATCAACATAACCAACTAACTTAAACCCTTTGCCACACACATCAAAACCTTATCATGGCAAGAGATTGCCCTAACAAAAAGGACGCATTCACAAGAGGATCCCTTCCGAGATCGAGGGAAAACAAAGAACAGAAAGTGCCTAAACTTGCTCCGGTATAACTCACCGCCGACCCAAGCCCCCCATCCACGCGCACCCTTACTGCTCTGGCTCGTCCGTGAGCACCAGTGAGGGAACGTCACTCACCGACGCTTGCAGCAGGAGGAAGAAGACTGGCGCTCACAGAGAAAGGAAAGAGATCTTGCGGAGAGAAAGAGGAACAGTGTAGAGGAGAAATCGCAGTGAGAGAAAAATTGGGGAAGCACTCGGGAGGAAGAGAAGAGTCGCGCACGAGAAAATGGAATTGTCGCAGTGAGGAAACGCTCGAGGCAATTCGGTGAAGAAATAAAAGACGGTGAGGAAACGAAAAGAAACGGCTCATGGTGGGGAAAATAAAGAAGAGAAGTCATGGGTGAGGAATCACGATCGGGTTTTCTTTTCCTTCAACGACTGTTCTAGGCAATTGAGCTTGCCTAGATCTGATCCGAGCAAACACAACTTGACCTCAAATAGCTAACTAACTACTTAATCCGATTTATTTAATTAATTTTTTTTCCAATAATTATTATCACTCTCTAGCCATTTATTTGAGGTATTTTACATTCTCCCTCACTTAATAAAATTTGGTCCCCAAATTTCATACTTAAATGTAAGAACCAATTCAATGAATTTTCAGAACCATCACATACCTCAGGTGAATAGATGAGGGTATCTGTTAGTAATATATGAGAGATGTCCTAAGGCAATCGCCTTATGTAGGAACCATTTATATGATAAATGAAGATTCACTATTTGAGTATACATGTTTCATGTATTTGATTGGATCTTAAACTCATTTACTAAATGTCCACGATACAATTCACAGCATGAGAGAATTTGTGATTGGATCACAACTAGTGAGTATCTCTACATGTGTAATTGTGATGTATCGGAATTATCCCTAGTCGATGAGTTGATGGATTTGGACACCATCAATTCTGTCGAGACTAGCATGAGGTATACTCCTTGGTGTATCCAAGCAGCTGATTCTCACTGGCTGGAGACATTGTGATGTCCGGAGTTGATCGTGGATGCTAGTTATGGAAACTAGTTCATTGGAGTGACCAGCCGTAAGACTTCATATGGTTCTCTGCATATATAGATATGTCAATGAAGTTCTTACTGTAGCTTAAGTGCGATGTTCCTTTGACTTGCGGTATTCAAGTCATCTTGATCATGGAGACTTATGCTTTGACATCTTAAGCAAACATCTCTAAGGAGATGTGGACCCGGGATGATTGGGTATAAGTCGAAGTGATCGAAGGTGTTTGAATAGCCTATAAAGGATTCACCACTCCTTACGAGGAGATGTATACCCATGGCCTCTCGTCGGATTGTTACTAAAGTCTTTGGCCAAAGCATTACATGTTTAGAGTAAGGTACTCTTCGATACATGTGCAGTAACTAGAATCCGTAGGACGAGGAAATGATGCTTGGGCTAGGTGTGAGTCGACCTAGTGAGGTGACACTATAGACCATGTCACGAACCAAGTGGGTATAAGATGAGTGAAGGAATGGGGCACGATTCATTCGAGCTCTTGAAGGGTTTGAAATAGTTACGGATCTTGATCTTTTCGGTTAATTGGGGATCATGATGTACTACTAGGTGCCACTCATGATCGTTCTATAATTAATGGTTAATTATAGACGGCCAACATAAACCGAGAACCTATTTGGTCACACGCACAATGAGCGTAATCCGAAGGATTTAAAACGAGCTTGAGAATGGGATTCTCAGACCGAGAGAAACTAGGTTTGGTTGGACCAAACAAGAAGCGAGCATGAAATCGTTTTAGTCGCAATGGAAGCGTGGATGGGCCATGTCTTACAAAGACATAATGGATGAACCAAAATGGTTTGGTTCTAATCCAATGGAGGAGAATAAACCAAAGGGTTTGGTTTATTTTAAACGAATGAACCAAAAGTTGGTTTGGTTCGTTTTAACTTAAAATAAACCATCATGGTTTGGTTTATTTTAACTTATATTAATGGAGCAGGTTAATGGGCCTTATGGTTATGATCCAATAACCATTAAGAGAATTAGTTTTCTATAAAAGAGGGCTTAAGGGATTGTTAAGCCCTAATCCAAAACCCTAAACCTAAGTTGCCGCCCACCTCCTTCCTTGGAGATTCTCGGCGCCAACCTCCATTGCCGCCTAGCCCCTTGTGCCGGCGTCCAACTTGTTGCCAGCATCCAAGCTTCAGCTGGTGATCCTCCGGCGATCCTCCGGTGATCTTCCTAGGCTTCGGCGATAAGGTGAGCACTTGGCTTCCCTTGCTTGGCCGGCACCTACTCCTCCACCAAAGCTGTCCAGTTTTCTGGACAACTTGTTTTCCTCTCGTCGGAGCGTCGTTTGGACGGCGATTAGAGCTCCGACAGTGCCTAATTTACCGGGGATTCGATCTCCGGTAATCCTCTGAGGTGGAGGACGAAGGATTCGTCAAACGGTTGACGAATATCTCTCCAGAGAAGCGAGTCTTGAGGACTTGTTTTTGGATCCGAATTTGGATTCGGATCATGATCATCTCTCGATCACATCGTCTTCAACACGAGGCTAGTAACCCGTACGAAGACGAGGCTCGTGACTTACCGAAGTCATCTCGAGGATACTCGGCGTGGATACGGATAGAGACGATTCTAGCGAGGATCGTTCCGGTTGATGCCATTCCCGCTACACATGATACGAAAGGTATAACGTAGTTAAATTTCCTTTTATTGCAAATTTAAATTTACGGTTGTGTCTACACATGTTGTACTATGCATGCGTGTGATGTGTGTGTTGTAATAAATATAGATTTATTATTTTTATTTCTTCCGCTGTGCACATGTTTGCGAAACATGTTCGAACACACACTCACCGCGGTACCGGAAACCCAACAGTATCGAGCTCGGATAGTATCTTTTAGCTCCCACGTAGCCTCTTCATCCATATGATGCTACCATCCACCCTTTATGAGTCGGATGGTTTTGTTCTGCAACTGTCGCTCCTTGCGACCAAGAATCCACACTGGAATCTCCTCATAAGTCGCATTCGCCTAGAGTGGAATTGGAACCTCTTTCAGAACATGATCAGAATGCAGCACATATTTTCTTAGCATAGAAACATGAAATACGTTATGAACACCCGCAAGTGTCGGAGGTAAAGCCAATCGGTAAGCTACACCTCCAATCCGCTCCAATATTTCAAATGGACCAATGTAGTGTGGAGCTAATTTTCCTTTCAACCCAAATCTTTTGACTCCTTTGGTGGGTGAAACTCATAGGAATACATGGTCCCCTACTGAGAATTCCAAAGGCCTTCGCCTCCGATCCTCGTAACTCTTCTGCCGATCCTGTGCCTCGGATAACCGTCATCTGATGACTTGTACCAACTTTGCATCATGCTGGACACTCTGTGGCCCCAGCAACTGTCACTCCCCAACCTCCTCCCACAACACGGGAGATCTGCAGGGTCTGCCGTATAAGGCCTCGAAAGGACCCATCTGAATAGAAGAGTGATAGATGTTGTTATAGGCAAATTCAACTAAATGAACGTGGTCCTCCCAACTGCCTCCGAAATCCATAACACAAGATCTCAACAAATCCTCCAATATCTGAATGGTATGTTCAGACTGTCTATCTATCTGCGGATGAAATGCTCCACTGAGTCGAAGTTCTGTGCCCATGGCCTGCTGCAGACTCTGCCAGAATTACGAGGTAAATCTTGGATCTCTATCGGATATAATACTCAAAGGTACGCCATGCAATCTGATAATCTCTTGGCAGTATAACTCTGCCATCCTTTAGTTGACGGGAGGCATAAGATACCACACGGTTGGACTGCATCAGAACTGCACTCAACCCTTGGATAGAAGCGTCAGTATATAGATCCATCCCATCAACACCAGAAGGAGTCACTAAAACTAGTGCAGAAATTAGCCACTGTTTTAGATCTTGAAAGCTAGTTTCACAAGCCTCTGACCAGGTGAACTTGACCCCTTTCCGAGTCAGGTGAGTGAGTGGCATGGCAATACTTGAGAATCCCTCCACGAATCTCTGATAATACCCAGCCAGCCCCAAGAAACTACGGACCTCCTGAACTAATTTTGGCTGCTCCCAACTGGTAACCACCTCAATCTTCTGAGGATCTACTGAAATATCTCTACTAGACAACACGTGTCCAAGAAAATTCATAGAGGATAGCCAGAAGGCACACTTACTAAACTTGGCATACAACTGCTACCGTCGCAACGTCTCCAACACTATCCAAAGGTGTTGTTCATGCTCCTCTTCAGACCGGGAATAAATCAATATATCATCGATGAATACTATTACAAACTGATCTATATACTTCAAGAATACCCGATTCATTAAGTCCATAATGTGGATCGAAGCAGATCGCTAGAGGGGGGGGTGAATAGCGATAAAAACTTTTCTTTCATTTCGTTCGTTAAAACCCGAGTAGACAATTAATTTCAGTGGAAAGATAAATGATAAATAAAAGGAGACAAATGTTTTTTTACTTGGTTTGTAGCCTTCGGCTACTACTCCAAGGCCCTAGTGATCCTTGATCACGCACGAAGGGCAATTCACTAAAAACACTCCTCCTCGTTGGAGGTAGGAGTTTGACGATTAGAGAAAAACCTTCGAAAGAAAATATAGACAGATAAACCCTCTCTTCTATTAATGTAAAGTGCAACGATAGAAAACCTTGATTAATAAAAGGAATTGCAATATTTAAAGAGACGACAAATTAAAATATCAACAACTAAAGAGTAGAAACTAAGCTAGGGTTGTTGATAACACTTTGTCGTAGAGTCGTCGGAGAATCACGGAGTTGTAAAGGTTTTTGAGCACTTAGAGATGATGAAAAACCCTAGGAGAAGCCCTCCTTTTATAGCCTTTAAGCCCCTCATCGAATGGGTCTTCAACCAATAGGAATTGGGCATAAAACTCCTTGAAGAATGGTGATAAAGCTTGACTCCACGAGGCTGATTTTTGACCATCGGTTGAACTGATTTCTTGGCTGGTTGAACTGATAGCTTAGTAGTTGAACTGATCCTTGGCCGGTTGAACAGATGGCTCAGCAGTTGAACTGATCCTTGGCCGGTTGAACTGATTTCCAGACTTTTCAACTGTAATAAAGAGTTAGCTCGAAATATAAGTGAATTCGACGGCCACTTGCTGCCCAATCTCAACATAGACCTTCCATGGGAAGTCTTGGTCGGATCGTCGCCTAAGGATGTCCCCGTATGAAGGATTCGACCTTATTTACGCTCACTCACACGAGCTTACCTCAATATTTACCTTTGAAGCCTTGCTTTCGGTCTCCACTTGATTCCTTCGGCTCCCTCCGAAGTCCTCCCGGTGTCGCCCGACCACTGCTGTTCTCTCCGAGTGTTGCTGACCTTTGGCTGCATTTCTGCATACTTGATTCACCTCGTGAGATAGTGACATGAGCTTAACTTTGTATTGTTTACTATAATCAAAACTCAGGTTCAACTTAGGTGCCTACTGCACCAACAATCTCCCTCTTTTTGATTTATGGCAAACCCACATACAAAGTTAAGAAAAATAAATTAAGTACATTAAGCAAAATGAGTATGAGATATGCATGAATGAGCAGGAGTATATAAAAACTCTTTTTCAAGTGCTCTCCCTTGAGGAATCCTCTCCCTTGATCGAGGGTGAGTACTTGAGAAAGAGTTTTAACTCTCCCCCTTGTTGTTTGCTACTAAAAAAGAATTTAAGTAACCGAAATTACTTAATATTGGCCATAGTGTTTAAAATAAGTTTTAAGTTAAGAAATCAAAAAATTGATTTCTTGGCCTTTACTTCCATTTTGTTAACAAGTTAACTTAAAGTTAAGTAAATTACTTTTTTTTTAACAAGTTAACTAAATGTAAGTTAACTAAATGTAAATTAACTTAAAGTTAAGTAAATTATTATTATTATTTTTTAACAAGTTAACTAAATGTAAGTTAACTATATGTAAGTTAACTTAAAGTTAAGTAAATTACTTTTTTGTTAACAAGTTAACTAAATGTGTTTAAGTTAAGAATTCTCTTAACTTGTTTTGTTAACTTACAGTTAAGTAAGCCGTGGCCATAAAAAAAAATTGATCCCTTAACTTTGGCCTTTTCTCCCCCTTTTGCCATATATCGAAAAGAGTGAGGGTGTGTGTGGAATAAAAAGTAAGTATTAATTTTAAAGTCCAAGCATGTTCCACATTATTTTGAAAATCATATACTGAAAATAAGTTCATCTATAAAATGTTCGACTCATATTTGGCTTGATTGATATGAAAGATCAACCAGTCCTGGTCAGAGTCGGTTAGTATGTATAATTATACTCCGTGGTTCATAGCGATGCACTAGCTCTACATCTGGAACCAGGAGTAAGGTCCTAACATCTCACGCCCATCTACGTGGCTAAGTACACAAACACATTAGTCCTATGTGTTGTGAGATGTACTGGCTCCTTAAATCTATAGGTGCATGATATCTAAGGTATGTCCTATGCTAGTTCCATGAAAATGAAAAGTAAGAAATAGTAGTACGAAAATATAATTTGTAAGTTCCTATTCTACTACGCACTTGCCCAATTTTCGTCTTAATAGACTGAATTTGGCTTCGGGTAGGGGTTTAGTAAATAGGTCTGCCAAGTTAGACTTCGATTCGACGTATTCGAGTTGTATGGCTTCGTTGGCCACATGTTCTCGAATGAAATGGTGTTTGACCTCTATATGTTTGGTCCTAGAGTGACATATCGGATTCTTTGTAAGATTAATTGAACTAATGTTATCTACGTGAAGTTTAGTATTTGTAAAGTCTAACTTAAAATCGCGGAGAGTGTGCTTCATCCAAAGAAGCTGCGTGACACACTCACCCATCGCGATGTATTCGGTGGTAGATAAGGCAACAGTGTTGCTTCCCATCGCACTAACTCGAGCCAGAAGTTGACAACAACCACTCGTACTCTTTCTATCAAGCTTACTACCGCATAGTCCAATCGAGAGTAGCCGATTAGTTCTAACTCTGGTAGATCTAGGGTACCAAATCGACATTAAGTGTACCCTTTAGATATCTAAGGATACGCTTGACTAGAGTTAGGTGAGACTCTCGCACAGTTTGAAACCTTGCGCACATACTTACTCATGCAAATAAGATATCGGTCGGGCTTACGCTTAAGTAAAGGAGACTCCCTATTACGCTCCTATAGTATTTTAAATCAATTGAATTTCCGATTACATCTTCTTCTATATTCACATTAGTTTTCATTGGGGTATTAATAATTTTAGCGTCTTGCATTCCAAAGCGTTTAATTAATTCCCTAGTATATTTGCGTTGATGTAGGTATATTCCATCTTTAGTTTGTTTAATTTGTAGACCTAAAAAGAAGCTTAACTCGCCTACTAAATTCATTTCAAATTCACTTTCCATAAGTGAAATGAACTCATTTAGTAGGATTGAGTTGGTGGTTCCAAAAATAATATCATCTACGTAGATTTGGGCTATGAATATGTCTTTACCTAAGGTTTTTACGAAAAGAGTTGGGTCAACTACACCTTGGTTAAAACCTTTGGACTTAAGATAAATCGAAAGTCTCTCGTACCAAGCTCGAGGAGCTTGTTTAAGTCCATAGAGAGCTTTCTTTAACCTAAGGACATGGTCGGGTTTGTCTAAACTTTCGAAACCGGGGGGTTGACTAACATAAACTTCTTCTTTAATGTATCCATTTAAGAACGCAGATTTCACATCCATTTGAAACAACTTAAATCCTCGATGTGCTGCATACACTAATAGCATTCGAATGGACTCTAATCTAGCTACTGGGGCATAGGTCTCGTCGTAATCTAAACCTTCGACATGACTAAACCCTTTAGCGACTAGTCTAGCTTTATTTCTAACCACTTTACCTTTATCATCAAGTTTATTTCTAAACACCCACCTTGTTCCAATGATTGTTTTATCTTTAGGTGGTGGTACTAATTCTCATACTTCGTTCTTAGTGAATTGAGCCAACTCTTCTTGCATTGCAATAATCCAATCGGGATCAAGAAGAGCTTAGTCAATAGTCTTGGGTTCAATTTTGGAAATTAAGGAGATTTGACTAAGGTTTCTGTATGAGGCTCTAATTCGAACTCCTAGACTTGGATCACCTATCACTTGGTCGATAGGATGATTTGCTTGAGTCCTAGTTGGGTTTGGGTTTGAGTCTACAACTTGATCAATAGGATGACTTGTCTGAGTTCTAGTTTTGTTAGAGTCATCTGTCACTTGGTCGATAGAGTGACTTGGTTGACTTATGTTAGGATTAATGCTAGACCTGATCTCTGGATCAAAGTTAGGTCTAGTATGAATCGGCTCGCAAATTGGGGTTTCCGAGGGTTTTGTAGGTTCGTGTCCTTCATCAAATACTACATTGATAGTCTCCTCGACTCTAAGGGTGTCATGGTTATATACTCTATAAGCTCTACTTGTAGTCGAGTATCCTAGAAAGATTCCGGTCGTGGTTTTGGATATAAATTTCCCTAGGTAATCCTTAGTGTTTAGGATATGTACCTTACACCCAAATACCCTAAAGTACTTGATGTTAGGTATTTTATCTTGATAAATCTCGTATGAGGTCTTAAGGTGCCTCTTTACCATAAGGATCCTATTTTGGATATAGCATGCCGTACTCACGGCTTCCGCCCAAAACCTATCGGGTAGGTTATACTCATTTAACATTGTCCTAGCGGCTTCTTGTAGGGTTCTATTTTTGCGTTCTACTAGGCCATTTTGTTGTAGAGTTCTAGGGCAAGAGAACTCATGGTGGTATCCATTTAGGTTACAGAATTCTATAAACCTATGGTTCTCGAATTTACCACCATGATCAGTCCTAAGTCTTTTGATTTTAATGCTTTGTTGATTTTCTATTAATTTAAATAGGTTGATTAATTGATCTAGGGTATCACTTTTGTGTTTGATGAACCTAACCCAAGTAAATCTAGAATAGTCATCAATAATGACTAAAAAGAATTTACTTCCATTAAGTGACTTAGCTCTGTGTGAATCAAATATATCCATGTGTAGGAGCTCAAGCACACTTTTGGTTTGTTCCTGATTAGTTAGTTGATGTTGTGTCCTAGATTGTTTACCTTGTTGACACGCATTACATATTTTATTGTTCAAGTTATTGAGGTTAGGCAAACCTCTGACTAAGTCACTCTGACTCATCTTGTGGATGAGTCTTGGGTGTGAATGACCGAGTCGTCGGTGCCACAACTATGATTCCTCTTGCCGTGTCATAAGACACTTAGTTGAGGAGTTAGTTAAGTTAATAGTGTAAATGTTGTTATTTCTAGTTCCCTTAAGAATTGTTTTAGAAGTTTCAATTGTATTAATTACGCATTAATTTTCTAGAAATATGACCTTATAGTTATTATCACACTATTGGCTTACACTAAGTAAATTATATTGAAAATTTTCTACTAATAAAACATTTTGAATAAAAAAATTTGAGTTGAGCTCAATATCACCTGATCTAATGATTTTGAGCTTGCCATTATTTTCGAAGGCTACCGATCCTTGTCGTTTGAATCGAAGCTTTGAAAACTTGAGTTGATCCCCGATCATGTGTCGGGAGCAACCACTGTCCAACATCCATTGATCCTACACGCAAGGTAGTTGGATCGGATATTGGATTTATTAAAGATTGGTTGAAGATTATTAACCTAAATCATCTCACCCATGTCTACATGATCAAACACGTTAACCCTATATGTTCTTGTGAGATGACTTCCAATTTTACATGATTTAAATTTAATGACTTAAACACTTGTCAACCTTGCATTAGATTCGGATTTGACCTTAGGATCATCAAGTCACCTTTTCAAGATCAAGGCTTCCAGGTCATGGCGAGGCACAGAGGCCTTCTTTGATCGGAATAACGACCACTTCCTTAGACAAAGCCATTTTCAAGAAAATAGGGACTTGACTTACCTAAGACAACTTCCTTGTCTAACTAGTCTAGGATAAGGCGAGGTAGCTTCAGCTAGTTCCGCTCGGTCAAGTGCACCAAACTAGATACGCCTTATCTAGCCCGAATACACAAGACTCCGCTTTCCTAGCGTACTATCATCTCGCCGCATCCTGGTACTATGTTATCAAGTATTGACGAGTTATAGTCTTATCTAACCATTCTAAAAAGGAAAATCAAACTAAATAAAAAACCTAAGCATGCAATTTTTAGGTTAAAACACAAACAAGTTTCGTACTAGCTCCCCCTAGACAGTTGAATCGATTCGGTCTCTCCACATAGTGGATTTGGTCCTTGGGAACCCAGTACTGGTTCGATCCTAAGTTTGAAATTAAGGTGGTCTTAGGGACCCATGCTTGGACATGTTTTTTATGTCGACTTACAATCGACATATATGACTTGTTGGTCGTATTGAGCTAAACCCTAGCCCGGCCTTGTTGTACACGGCCCTTTGCGATCCAAGTAGGAGGTCAAGTCCTTTGGATCCCAAAGTAAACCTTTCCAACGTATTCCTAAGATCTTCGACTTGACTCTTCAAGAGTGAGTTCTCAACTTCGAGTTTTTCAACCTGAGTTGAGTCCTCCTCTTGAACTTGACTAGTCGAAGAGGTTAGGGAGACCTCGTGTTTGAGGAGTTTAACTTCCTCAACCAGGGTCTCGACCTTGGACTCAAACTTAGCTAACTTTCTAGTTAAAAACTTAATTGCACTATAAAGCATACTAATTAGAGATCGACTTACCTTGAGTGTATCTTTTGAACCAGATGCGTATCCGTAGCTTGTCTTGAATAGCGCTTCGCAGTCTGACTCGTCTTCGGTTTTCGATTCGTGTTCCGGTTCCGACTCCGTCTCCGATTCAACCGGTTTATCCATGAGGACTCGATCATCGTCTTCTTCCTCGGATGCTTCTTCCCATGTAGCGTTGAGTGACTTTTTGTATTTTGGTGCTTTGCTTTTGAGCTTTGGGCATTTGGACTTGATGTGTCCAAACCTGTTGCATTCGTAACACCTAATATTAGAACTTTTAGGCTTTCCTTCGTTGGGTCGAGTGATGGTTCGCTTTCGACCCTTGACTATCCTCTGAACTAGGTTGACTAGTTTGGCCTCCATTTCCGGGTCGACCTCCGAATCGGACTCATCCTCTTCTTCCTTCGGGGGTGGCTTGCTTGCGGTTTTCTTCCTTGAACCTGCAAAAAGTGCTATACCCTTCTCGGGTTCCGAGTTAGACTGCTCATAAAGTTCAAAATCAAAAAATAGTTCATCTAACCTAAGTTTCGAGAGATCCTTGGAGACCTTGTAGGCATCGACCATGGATGCCCACAAGGTAGTCCTCGGAAAGGAGTTTAGGACATACCATATAAGGTCGCAGTTTTCGACCTTTTGCCTGATCGCGTGTAGATTGTTGACTATGTCTTGGATGCGGGCGTGAAGTTTTGTCGCGGACTCGTGTTCCTGCATTTTTAGATTATATAGTTTATTAAATAAAAGATCACGCTTACATACCTTGTCTTAATCGGTCCCTTCGTGTAGCTCCACTAGCTTTGTCCAAAGGTCCTTTGCGCTTATGAAGGGGCCGACGCGATTTAGCTCCTCCTTGGACAAACCGCATTGGAGAATTTGAGTTGCCTTGGCGTCAGCTTCGACTTGTCATTTTATCGCAATGGTCCATTGGTCATAACCCAAGGATTCACCCACTTCGTTAGTCGGAAGTGTCAAATCCATTTGGATTATGATCCACATCTCGATTTGGGTTTTGAGAAAGCATTCCATCCAACATTTCCAGTAACGAAAATCATCTCCGTTGTAAAACGTAGGTCGGACGATGCTAAAACCCTCGAGATGGGCCATTTGGAAGGGAAACCTTACACAAAAAATACAAAAAAAAAACATGGAAAAGGTTCCAAGACTTTGCCTTGGATTAGTAATGTAGGAAATGAAAAGAAACAAAAGGAATAAATGAGAAATAACCAACTAAAATAAAAGATGAGCACTTACAACCTTCAATGTCCCAGAAATGGTACTAAACGATGGTTTTTGGGGATGAAGACCGCTTGTTACGAGGTTTTACCCTCGTAAGAAGTGTAGATCTCTCCGAGAGCTTCGTTTTGGTAGGTAGCCCGTGTCGTGGGTCAACTTGTACGAAAAGTTATGCCCGTTTGACCGTCGGCTACTCCAAAAGCGAATACTTGCAAAACAAAACCAAACGAAGAGTACCAAGACTTCGTCTTGGATTAGTAGTGCCGGAGAAAAATTTAAACGAACGAAAAAATTTTTTGTAAAAAATGTTAGATTGGTGGTTTCACCAAATCTAAGAGCCCCCGGCTCTGATACCAATTGTTGGATCGAAGCAGATCGCTAGAGGGGGGTGAATAACGATAAAAACTTTTCTTTCGTTTCGTTCGTTAAAACCCGAGTAGACAATTAATTGCAGCGGAAAGATAAATGATAAATAAAAGGAGACAAATGTTTTTTTACTTGGTTCGTAGCCTTCGGCTACTACTCCAAGGTCCTAGTGATCCTTGATCACGCACGGAGGGCAATTCACTAAAAACACTCCTCCTCGTTGGAGGTAGGAGTTTGACGATTACAAAAAAACCTTCGAAAGAAAAGATAGAGAGATAAACCCTCTCTTCTATTAATGTAAAGTTCAACGATAGAAAACCTTGATTAATAAAAGGAATTGCAATATTTAAAGATACGACAAATTAAAATATCAACAACTAACGAGTAGAAACTAAGCTAGGGTTGTTGACAGCACTTCGTCGTAGAGTCGTCGGAGAATCGCGGAGTTGCAACGGTTTTTGAGCACTTAGAGATGATGAAAAACCCTAGGAGAAGCACTCCTTTTATAGCCTTCAAGCCCCTCATCGAATGGGTCTTCAACCAATAGGAATTGGGCATAAAACTCCTTGAAAAATAGTGATAATGCTTGACTCCTCGAGGCTGATTTTTGACTATCGGTTGAACTGATTTCTTGGTCGGTTGAACTGATGGCTTAGTAGTTGAACTGATCCTTGGCCGGTTGAACAGATGGCTCAGTAGTTGAACTGATCCTTGGCCGTTTGAACTGATTTCTAGACTTTTCAACTGTAATAAAGAGTTAGCTCGAAATATAAGTGAATTCGACGGCCACTTGCTGCCCGATCTCAACATAGACCTTCCATGGGAAGTCTTGGTCGGATCGTCGCCTAAGGATGTCCCCGTATGAAGGACTCGACCTTACTTACGCTCACTCACACGAGCTTACCTCAATATTTACCTTTGAAGCCTTGCTTTCGGTCTCCACTTGATTCCTTCGGCTCCCTCCGAAGTCCTCCCGGTGTCGCCCGACCACTACGGTTCTCTCCGAGTGTCACTGACCTTCGGCTTAGCTTAGCATTTCTGCATACTTGATTCAGCTCGTGAGATAGTGACATGAGCTTAACTTTGTATCATTTGCTATAATCAAAACTCAGGTTCAACTTAGGTGCCTACTGCACCAACAATCTCCCTCTTTTTGATTTATGGCAAACCCACATACAAAGTTAAGAAAAATAAATTAAGTGCATTAAGCAAAATTAGTATGAGATATGCATGAATGAGCAGGAGTATATAAAAACTCTTTTTTAAGTGCTCTCCCTTGAGGAATCCTCCCCCTTGATCGAGGGTGAGTACTTGAGAAACAGTTTTAACTCTCCCCCTTGATGTTTGCTACTAAAAAAGAATTTAAGTAACCGAAATTACTTAATATTGGCCATAGTGTTTAAAATAAGTTTTAAGTTAAGAAATCAAAAAATTGATTTCTTGGCCTTTACTTCCGTTTTGTTAACAAGTTAACTTAAAGTTAAGTAAATTACTTTTTTTTTTAACAAGTTAACTAAATGTAAGTTAATTAAATGTAAGTTAACTTAAAGTTAAGTAAATTATTATTATTATTTTTTAACAAGTTAACTAAATGTATGTTAACTATATGTAAGTTAACTTAAAGTTAAGTAAATTACTTTTTTGTTAACAAGTTAACTAAATGTGTTTAAGTTAAGAATTCTCTTAACTTGTTTTGTTAACTTACAGTTAAGTAAGCCTTGGCCATAAAAAAATTTGATCCCTTAACTTTGGCCTTTTCTCCCCCTTTTGCCATATATCGAAAAGAGTGAGGGTGTGTGTGGAATAAAAAGTAAGTATTAATTTTAAAGTCCAAGCATGTTCCACATTATTTTGAAAATCATATACTGAAAATAAGTTCATCTATAAAATGTTCGACTCATATTTGGCTTGATTGATATGAAAGATCAACCAGTGTTTGTCAGAGTCGGTTAGTATGTATGATTATACTCCGTGGTTCATAGCGATGCACTAGCTCTACATCTGGAACCAGGAGTAAGGTTCTAACATCTCACGCCCATCTACGTGGCTAAGTACACAAACACATTAGTCCTATGTGTTGTGAGATGTACTGGCTCCTTAAATCTATAGGTGCATGATATCTAAGGTATGTCCTATGCTAGTTCCATGAAAATGAAAAGTAAGAAATAGTAGTACGAAAATATAATTTGTAAGTTCCTATTCTACTATGCACTTGCCCAATTTTCATCTTAATAGACTGAATTTGGCTTCGGGTAGGGGTTTAGTAAATAGGTCTGCCAAGTTAGACTTTGATTCGACGTATTCGAGTTGTATGGCTTCGTTGGCCACAAGTTCTCGAATGAAATGGTGTTTGACCTCTATATATTTGGTCCTAGAGTGACATATCGGATTCTTAGTAAGGTTAATTGAACTAATGTTATCTACGTGGAGTTTTGTGTTCGTAAAGTCTAACTTAAAATCGCGGAGAGTATGCTTCATCCAAAGAAGCTGAGTGACACACTCACCCATCGCGATGTATTCGGCTTCGGTGGTAGATAAGGCAACACAGTGTTGCTTCCTACTGCACCAACTCACTAGACTCGAGCCGAGAAGTTGACAACAACCACTCGTACTCTTTCTATCAAGCTTACTACCGGCATAGTCCGAATCAGAGTAGCCGATTAGTTCTAACTCGGTAGATCTAGGGTACAAAATACTGACATTAAGTGTACCCTTTAGATATCTAAGGATACGCTTGACTAGAGTTAGGTGAGACTCCTTGGCACAGGTTTGAAACCTTACGCACATACTTACTGCAAATAAGATATCGGGTCAACTTGCAGTTAAGTAAAGGAGACTCCCTATTACGCTCCTATAGTATTTTAAATCAATTGAATTTCTAATTACATCTTCTTCTATATTCACATTAGTTGTCATTGGGGTATTAATAATTTTAGCGTCTTGCATTCCAAAGCGTTTAATTAATTCCCTAGTATATTTGCATTGATGTAGGTATTTTCCATCTTTAGTTTGTTTAATTTGTAGACCTAAAAAGAAGCTTAACTCGCCTACTAAATTCATTTTAAATTCACTTTCCATAAGTGAAATGAACTCATTTAGTAGGATTGAGTTGGTGGTTCCGAAAATAATATCATCTACGTAGATTTGGGTTATGAATATGTCTTTACCTAAGGTTTTTACGAAAAGAGTTGGGTCAACTACACCTTGGTTAAAACCTTTGGACTTAAGATAAATCGAAAGTCTCTCGTACCAAGCCCGAGGAGCTTGTTTAAGTCCATAGAGAGCTTTCTTTAACCTAAGGACATGGTCGGGTTTGTCTAAACTTTCGAAACCGGGGGGTTGACTAACATAAACTTCTTCTTTAATGTATCCATTTAAGAATGCAGATTTCACATCCATTTGAAACAACTTAAATCCTCGATGTGCTGCATACACTAATAGCATTCGAATGGACTCTAATCTAGCTACTGGGGCATAGGTCTCGTCGTAATCTAAACCTTCGACATGACTAAACCCTTTAGCGACTAGTCTAGCTTTATTTCTAACCACTTTACCTTTATCATCAAGTTTATTTCTAAACACCCACCTTGTTCCAATGATTGTTTTATCTTTAGGTGGTGGTACTAATTCCCATACTTCGTTCCTAGTGAATTGAGCCAACTCTTCTTGCATTGCAATAATCCAATCGGGATTAAGAAGAGCTTAGTCAATAGTCTTGGGTTCAATTTTGGAAATTAAGGAGATTTGACTAAGGTTTCTGTATGAGGCTCTAGTTCGAACTCCTAGACTTGGATCACCTATCACTTGGTCGATAGGATGATTTGCTTGAGTCCTAGTTGGGTTTGGGTTTGAGTCTACAACTTGATCAATAGGATGACTTGTCTGAGTTCTAGTTTGGTTAGAGTCATCTGTCACTTGGTCGATAGAGTGACTTGGTTGACTTAGGTTAGGATTAATGCTAGACCTGATCTCCGGATCAAAGTTAGGTCTAGTATAAATCGGCTCGCTAATTGGGGTTTCCGAGGGTTTTGTAGGTTCGTGTCCTTCATCAAATACTACATTGATAGTCTCCTCGACTCTAAGGGTGTCATGGTTATATACTCTATAAGCTCTACTTGTAGTCGAGTATCCTAGAAAGATTCCGGTCGTGGTTTTGGATATAAATTTCCCTAGGTAATCCTTAGTGTTTAGGATATGTACCTTACACCCAAATACCCTAAAGTACTTGATGTTAGGTATTTTATCTTGATAAATCTCGTATGAGGTCTTAAGGTGCCTCTTTACCATAAGCATCCTATTTTGGATATAGCATGCCGTACTCACGGCTTCAGCCCAAAACCTATCGGGTAGGTTATACTCATTTAACATTGTCCTAGCGGCTTCTTGTAGGGTTCTATTTTTGCGTTCTACTAGGCCATTTTGTTGTGGAGTTCTAGGGCAAGAGAACTCATGGTGGTATCCATTTAGGTTACAGAATTCTATAAACCTATGGTTCTCGAATTTACCACCATGATCAGTCCTAAGTCTTTTGATTTTAATGCTTTGTTGATTTTCTATTAATTTAAATAGGTTGATTAATTGATCTAGGGTATCACTTTTGTGTTTGATGAACCTAACCCAAGTAAATCTAGAATAGTCATCAATTATGACTAAGAAGAATTTACTTCCATTAAGTGACTTAGCTCTGTGTGAATCAAATATATCCATGTGTAGGAGCTCAAGCACACTTTTGGTTTGTTCCTGATTAGTTAGTTGATGTTGTGTCCTAGATTGTTTACCTTGTTGACATGCATTACATATTTTATTGTTCAAGTTATTGAGGTTAGGCAAACCTCTGACTAAGTCACTTTGACTCATCTTGTGGATGAGTCTTAGGTGTGAATGACTGAGTCGTCGGTGCCACAACTATGATTCCTCTTGCCGTGTCATAAGACACTTAGTTGAGGAGTTAGTTAAGTTAATAGTGTAAATGTTGTTATTTCTAGTTCCCTTAAGAATTGTTTTAGAAGTTTCAATTGTATTAATTACGCATTAATTTTCTAGAAATATGACCTTATAGTTATTATCACACTATTGGCTTACACTAAGTAAATTATATTGAAAATTTTCTACTAATAAAACATTTTGAATAACAAAATTTGAGTTGAGCTCAATATCACCTGATCTAATGATTTTGAGCTTGCCATTAATTTCGAAGGCTACCGATCCTTGTCGTTTGAATCGAAGCTTTGAAAACTTGAGTTGATCCCCGATCATGTGTCGGGAGTAACCACTGTCCAACATCCATTGATCCTACACGCAAGGTAGTTGGATCGGATATTGGATTTATTAAAGATTGGTTGAAGATTATTAACCTAAATCATCTCACCCATGTCTACATGATCAAACACGTTAACCCTATATGTTCTTGTGAGATGACTTCCAATTTTACTTGATTTAAATTTAATGACTTAAACACTTGTCAACCTTGCATTAGATTCGGATTTGACCTTAGGATCATCAAGTCACCTTTTCAAGATCAAGGCTTCCAGGTCATGGCGAGGCACAGAGGCCTTCTTTGATCGGAATAACGACCACTTCCTTAGACAAAGCCATTTTCAAGAAAATAGGGAGTTGACTTACCTAAGACCACTTCCTTGTCTAACTAGTCTAGGATAAGGCGAGGTAGCTTCAGCTAGTTCCGCTCGGTCAAGTGCACCAAACTAGATACGCCTTATCTAGCCCGAATACACAAGACTCCGCTTTCCTAGCGTACTATCATCTCGCCGCGTCCTGGTACTATGTTATCAAGTATTGACGAGTTATAGTCCTATCTAACCATTCTAAAAAGGAAAATCAAACTAAATAAAAAACCTAAGCATGCAATTTCTAGGTTAAAACACAAACAAGTTTCGTACTAGCTCCCCCTAGACAGTTGAATCGATTCGGTCTCTCCACATAGTGGATTTGGTCTTGGGAACCCAGTACTGGTTCGATCCTAAGTTTGAAATTAAGGTGGTCTTAGGGACCCATGCTTGGACATGTTTTTTATGTCGACTTACAATTGACATATATGACTTGTTGGTCGTATTGAGCTAAACCCTAGCCCGGCCTTGTTGTACACGGCCCTTTGTGATCCAAGTAGGAGGTCAAGTCCTTTGGATCCCAAAGTAAACCTTTCCAATGTATTCCTAAGATCTTCGACTTGACTCTTCAAGAGTGAGTTCTCAACTTTGAGTTTTTCAACCTGAGTTGAGTCCTCCTCTTGAACTTGACTAGTCGAAGAGGTTAGGGAGACCTCGTGTTTGAGGAGTTTAACTTCCTCAACCAGGGTCTCGACCTTGGACTCGAACTTAGCTAACTTTCTAGTTAAAAACTTAATTGCACTATAAAGCATACTAATTAGAGATCGACTTAACTTGAGTGTGTCTTTTGAACCAGATGCGTATCCGTGGCTTGTATTGAATAGCGCTTCGCAGTCTGACTCGTCTTCGGTTTTCGATTCGTGTTCCGGTTTTGACTCCGTCTACGATTCAACCGGTTTATCCATGAGGACTCGATCATCGTCTTCTTCCTCGGATGCTTCTTCCCATGTAGCGTTGAGTGACTTTTTGTATTTTGGTGCTTTGCTTTTGAGCTTTGGGCATTTGGACTTGATGTGTCCAAACCTGTTGCATTCGTAACACCTAATATTAGAACTTTTAGGCTTACCTTCGTTGGGTCGAGTGATGGTTCGCTTTCGACCCTTGACTATCCTCTGAACTAGGTTGACTAGTTTGGCCTCCATTTCCGGGTCGACCTCCGAATCGGACTCATCTTCTTCTTCCTTCGGGGGTGGCTTGCTTGCGGTTTTCTTCCTTGAACCTGCAAAAAGTGCTATACCCTTCTCGGGTTCCGAGTTAGACTGCTCATAAAGTTCAAAATCAGAAAATAGTTAATCTAACCTAAGTTTCGAGAGATCCTTGGAGACCTTGTAGGCATCGACCATGGATGCCTACAAGGTAGTCCTCGGAAAGGAGTTTAGGACATACCATATAAGGTCGCAGTTTTTGACCTTTTGCCTGATCGCATGTAGATTGTTGACTATGTCTTGGACGCGGGCGTGAAGTTGTGTCGCGGACTCGTGTTCCTGCATTTTTAGATTATATAGTTTATTAAATAAAAGATCACGCTTACATACCTTGGCTTAATCGGTCCCTTCGTGTAGCTCCACTAGCTTTGTCCAAAGGTCCTTTGCGCTTATGAAGGGGCTGACGCGATTTAGCTCCTCCTTGGACAAACCGCATTGGAGAATTTGAGTTGCCTTGGTGTCAGCTTCGACTTGTCATTTTGTCGCAATGGTCCATTGGTCATAACCCAAGGATTCACCCACTTCGTTAGTCGGAAGTGTGAAATCCATTTGGATTATGATTCACATCTCGATTTGGGTTTTGAGAAAGCATTCCATCCAACATTTCCAGTAACGGAAATCATCTCCGTTGTAAAACGTAGGTCGGACGATGCTAAAACCCTCGAGATGGGTCATTTGGAAGGGAAACCTTACACAAAAAATACAAAAAAAAAACATGGAAAAGGTTCCAAGACTTCGCCTTGGATTAGTAATGTAGGAAATGAAAAGAAACAAAAGGAATAAATGAGAAATAACCAACTAAAATAAAAGATGATCACTTACAACCTTCGATGTCCCAGAAATGGTACTAAACGATGGTTTTTGGGGATGAAGACCGCTTGTTATGAGGGTTTAGCCTAGTAAGAAGTGTAGATCTCTCTGAGAGCTTCGTTTTGGTAGGTAGCCCGTGTCGTGGGTCAACTTGTACGAAAAGTTATGCCCGTTTGACCATCGGCTACTCCAAAAGCGAATACTTGCAAAACAAAACCAAACGAAGAGTACCAAGACTTCGTCTTGGATTAGTAGTGCCGGAGAAAAATTTAAACGAACGAAAAAAAATTTTGTAAAAAATGTTTGATTGGTGGTTTCACCAAATCTAAGCGCCCCCGGCTCTGATACCAATTGTTGGATCGAAGCAGATCGCTAGAGGGGGGGGGTGAATAGCGATAAAAACTTTTCTTTCGTTTCGTTTGTTAAATCCCGAGTAGATAAATAATTGCAGCGGAAAGATAAATGATAAATAAAAAGAGACAAATGTTTTTTTACTTGGTTCGTAGCCTTCGGCTACTACTCCAAGGTCCTAGTGATCCTTGATCACGCACGAAGGGCAATTCACTAAAAACACTCCTCCTCGTTGGAGGTAGGAGTTTGACGATTACAAAAAAACCTTCGAAAGAAAAGATAGAGAGATAAACCCTCTCTTCTATTAATGTAAAGTTCAACGATAGAAAACCTTGATTAATAAAAGGAATTGCAATATTTAAAGATACGACAAATTAAAATATCAACAACTAAAGAGTAGAAACTAAGCCAGGGTTGTTGACAGCACTTCGTCGTAGAGTCGTCAGAGAATCACGGAGTTACAACGGTTTTTGAGCACTTAGAGATGATGAAAAACCCTAGGAGAAGCCCTCCTTTTATAGCCTTTAAGCCCCTCATCGAATGGGTCTTCAACCAATAGGAATTGGGCATAAAACTCCTTGAAAAATAGTGATAAAGCTTGACTCCTCGAGGCTGATTTTTGACCATCGGTTGAACTGATTTCTTGGCCGGTTGAACTGATGGCTTAGTAGTTGAACTGATCCTTAGCCGGTTGAACAGATGGCTCAGTAGTTGAACTGATCCTTGGCCGGTTGAACTGATTTCCAGACTTTTCAACTGTAATAAAGAGTTAGCTCGAAATATAAGTGAATTCGACGGCCACTTGCTGCCCGATCTCAACATAGACCTTCCATGGGAAGTCTTGGTCGGATCATCGCCTAAGGATGTCCCCGTATGAAGGACTCGACCTTACTTACGCTCACTCACACGAGCTTACCTCAATATTTACCTTTGAAGCCTTGCTTTCGGTCTCCACTTGATTCCTTCGGCTCCCTCCGAAGTCCTCCCGGTGTCGCCCGACCACTACGGTTCTCTCCGAGTGTCGCTGACCTTAGGCTTAGCTTAGCATTTCTGCATTCTTGATTCAGCTCGTGAGATAGTGACATGAGCTTAACTTTGTATCGTTTGCTATAATCAAAACTCAGGTTCAACTTAGGTGCCTACTGCACCAACAATCTCCCTCTTTTTGATTTATGGCAAACCCACATACAAAGTTAAGAAAAATAAATTAAGTGCATTAAGCAAAATGAGTATGAGATATGCATGAATGAGCAGGAGTATATAAAAACTCTTTTTCAAGTGCTCTCCCTTGAGGAATCCTCCCCCTTGATCGAGGGTGAGTACTTGAGAAAGAGTTTTAACTCTCCCCCTTGATGTTTGCTACTAAAAAAGAATTTAAGTAACCGAAATTACTTAATATTGGCCATAGTGTTTAAAATAAGTTTTAAGTTAAGAAATCAAAAAATTGATTTCTTGGCCTTTACTTTCGTTTTGTTAACAAGTTAGTTAACTTAAAGTTAAGTAAATTACTTTTTTTTTTAACAAGTTAACTAAATGTAAGTTAACTAAATGTAAGTTAACTTAAAGTTAAGTAAATTATTATTATTATTTTTTAACAAGTTAACTTAATGTAAGTTAACTAAATGTAAGTTAACTTAAAGTTAAGTAAATTATTATTATTATTTTTTAACAAGTTAACTTAATGTAAGTTAACTATATGTAAGTTAACTTAAAGTTAAGTAAATTACTTTTTTGTTAACAAGTTAACTAAATGTGTTTAAGTTAAGAATTCTCTTAACTTGTTTTGTTAACTTACAGTTAAGTAAGCCTTGGCCATAAAAAAAATTGATCCCTTAATTTTTGGCCTTTTCTCCCCCTTTTGCCATATATCGAAAAGAGTGAGGGTGTGTGTGGAATAAAAAGTAAGTATTAATTTTAAAGTCCAAGCATGTTCCACATTATTTTGAAAATCATATACTGAAAATAAGTTCATCTATAAAATGTTCGACTCATATTTGGCTTGATTGATATGAAAGATCAACCAGTCCTGGTCAGAGTCGGTTAGTATGTATGATTATACTCCGTGGTTCATAGCGATACACTAGCTCTACATCTGGAACCAGGAGTAAGGTCCTAACATCTCACGCCCATCTACGTGGCTAAGTACACAAACACATTAGTCCTATGTGTTGTGAGATGTACTGGCTCCTTAAATCTATAGGTGCATGATATCTAAGGTATGTCCTATGCTAGTTCCATGAAAATGAAAAGTAAGAAATAGTAGTACGAAAATATAATTTGTAAGTTCCTATTCTACTACGCACTTGCCCAATTTTCGTCTTAATAGACTGAATTTGGCTTCGGGTAGGGGTTTAGTAAATAGGTCTGCCAAGTTAGACTTCGATTCGACGTATTCGAGTTGTATGGCTTCGTTGGCCACATGTTCTCGAATGAAATGGTGTTTGACCTCTATATATTTGGTCCTAGAGTGACATATCGGATTCTTAGTAAGGTTAATTGAACTAATGTTATCTACGTGGAGTTTTGTGTTCGTAAAGTCTAACTTAAAATCGCGGAGAGTGTGCTTCATCCAAAGAAGCTGAGTGACACACTCACCCATCGCGATGTATTCGGCTTCGGTGGTAGATAAGGCAACACAGTGTTGCTTCCTACTGCACCAACTCACTAGACTCGAGCCGAGAAGTTGACAACAACCACTCGTACTCTTTCTATCAAGCTTACTACCGGCATAGTCCGAATCAGAGTAGCCGATTAGTTCTAACTCGGTAGATCTAGGGTACCAAATACTGACATTAAGTGTACCCTTTAGATATCTAAGGATACGCTTGACTAGAGTTAGGTGAGACTCCTTGGCACAGGTTTGAAACCTTGCACACATACTTACTGCAAATAAGATATCGGGTCGACTTACAGTTAAGTAAAGGAGACTCCCTATTACGCTCCTATAGTATTTTAAATCAATTGAATTTCTGATTACATCTTCTTCTATATTCACATTAGTTTTCATTGGGGTATTAATAATTTTAGCGTCTTGCATTCCAAAGCGTTTAATTAATTCCCTAGTATATTTGCATTGATGTAGGTATTTTCCATCTTTAGTTTGTTTAATTTGTAGACCTAAAAAGAAGCTTAACTCGCCTACTAAATTCATTTCAAATTCACTTTCCATAAGTGAAATGAACTCATTTAGTAGGATTGAGTTGGTGGTTCCGAAAATAATATCATCTACGTAGATTTGGGCTATGAATATGTCTTTACCTAAGGTTTTTACGAAAAGAGTTGGGTCAACTACACCTTGGTTAAAACCTTTGGACTTAAGATAAATCGAAAGTCTCTCGTACCAAGCCCGAGGAGCTTGTTTAAGTCCATAGAGAGCTTTCTTTAACCTAAGGACATGGTCGGGTTTGTCTAAACTTTCGAAACCGGGGGGTTGACTAACATAAACTTCTTCTTTAATGTATCCATTTAAGAACGCAGATTTCACATCCATTTGAAACAACTTAAATCCTCGATGTGCTGCATACACTAATAGCATTCGAATGGACTCTAATCTAGCTACTGGGGCATAGGTCTCGTCGTAATCTAAACCTTCGACATGACTAAACCCTTTAGCGACTAGTCTAGCTTTATTTCTAACCACTTTACCTTTATCATCAAGTTTATTTCTAAACACCCACCTTGTTCCAATGATTGTTTTATCTTTAGGTGGTGGTACTAATTCTCATACTTCGTTCCTAGTGAATTGAGCCAACTCTTCTTGCATTGCAATAATCCAATCGGGATCAAGAAGAGCTTAGTCAATAGTCTTGGGTTCAATTTTGGAAATTAAGGAGATTTGACTAAGGTTTCTGTATGAGGCTCTAGTTCGAACTCCTAGACTTGGATCACCTATCACTTGGTCGATAGGATGATTTGCTTGAGTCCTAGTTGGGTTTGGGTTTGAGTCTACAACTTGATCAATAGGATGACTTGTCTGAGTTCTAGTTTGGTTAGAGTCATCTGTCACTTGGTCGATAGAGTGACTTGGTTGACTTAGGTTAGGATTAATGCTAGACCTGATCTCCGGATCAAAGTTAGGCCTAGTATGAATCGGCTCGCTAATTGGGGATTCCGAGGGTTTTGTAGGTTCGTGTCCTTCATCAAATACTACATTGATAGTCTCCTCGACTCTAAGGGTGTCATGGTTATATACTCTATAAGCTCTACTTGTAGTCGAGTATCCTAGAAAGATTCCGGTCGTGGTTTTGGATATAAATTTCCCTAGGTAATCCTTAGTGTTTAGGATATGTACCTTACACCCAAATACCCTAAAGTACTTGATGTTAGGTATTTTATCTTGATAAATCTCGTATGAGGTCTTAAGGTGCCTCTTTACCATAAGGATCCTATTTTGGATATAGCATGTCGTACTCACGGCTTCCGCCCAAAACCTATCGGGTAGGTTATACTCATTTAACATTGTCCTAGCGGCTTCTTGTAGGGTTCTATTTTTGCGTTCTACTAGGCCATTTTGTTGTGGAGTTTGTAGGGAATTCTTTATGCCAAATGGCATATGCGCAACGGAAAAATTAGGATCCCTTCCAAGTGATCCATGCGAAAGCAAACTCGTATAAAATAAATTTCTCTAAACCAAACCTATCTTATAGGAGAGGATTACCTTTGTTGCGTGCCCTTGTTAATCCCGCTTCTTCCTTTTGTTTGTTGGATCTTTAGCACGTTCAAGTGTCCGTGCCTCTATATGTATCCACACGAGCAAGCTCTTGTCTCACAAAAGAAAACTAGAGGAGCTCTCCTTTACTTCTTGCTAGAGAAGTCCCTAAAGGAGAGGAAGAGAGGGAAAAGGAGAAAGGAAGAAGAAGACTCCTCTTCTTGCTAGCCTACACTCACAAACCCACACAACCAAAGCTTCCACCAAGCTCTCTCACAACCACAACAACAATTGCTTTGGCCGGCCACTTCATGGGTTCTTTTATAGGGTTGGAAAAACCCTTTCACCTCCACACATTCAATGCAATCCATTGCATTGGGACACAAGTTTGGCCGGCCACTTAAGGAGACAAAACCATTTTGTTTCCTTCCACCTTATCTAGCTTAGGTGGATGCTTAGGTGGCATGCTCATGTGGCATGCTTATGTGGCATTCTTATGTGGCATTCATGCATGTTGAATTAATCTTATTAATTCAATTAAGCTTATGTTATCATATTGAATTAATCTTATTAATTCAATCATATTGAATTAATCTTATTAATTCAATTAAGCTTATGTTATCATATTGAATTAATCTTATTAAATCAATAAGGTAACATATTGAATTAATCTCATTAAATCAATTAGCTAAAATTCTCATTAAGCTTAAAGTCCAAAAACCATTTTGTACTTAAGCTTATTCCCAAATTATTCTAGTCAAACTAGAATACTCTAATTCCTCTAATTATCATGCTCTTTGTGTGTGACCCTATAGGCTCTCATAACGTTGGCAGTGGATCTAAACTCTTTTAGATACACAAGCAATGAGCGGCATCTAGCAATACATCATTGCTACCCAAGTTCTGAGATAAGTCAAGATCCGCTAACCTTTCGTGACTACTATAATATATGGACCGTGTCCTTCTATCCTTGATATCAGTTGATCAATGAGGCATAGGCCGTGTCATCCTCGATCAATCTATGTGTTTCTTGATCACAGTAAACTAACTCAAACAAATGAGCTCAATATCTCATATTGACTCATTCGAGCATGGCCATGCGTTTTAGTAGTTCTACTCAATCAAGGGGCCCACCGATATCACTCTCGTCATATGAGAGGGATAGATCCCATCTACATCACTCACATCCCTCCGCATAATTTGTTATATACCCGATGAATCGCTTTATGGTCCACCATTACGGGTGGCGTTTGGCGATACCAAAGTACATAACTCCTTATGTAGAGGGAACCGTAGTGACTTCAGGTTCGAGGACTATTCATACCAATAGTCACATGAGAAAGTTTATGACACTCATATAACGATCCATGAAACTTTCTCATGGCGGTCAGTTCAGTATATATTCTCTAATATATACCCATGTGTCAACTTGATATCATATATCCATGACTTGTGAGATCAAGTCATCAATTGACCTACATGCTAGTCTTTATGTATTAATATTGCCCTTGCATATTAATACTTGACTAGGAACATTTAGAAAGTGTTTTCTACAGCCTCTCATAATCAATTCTGCCAATTGATGTGCTGTAGATAAGAACCTACTTTTCTAGGGCATTACTATATTTAATTTAGCTGGCACAAGCAAAACTTAAATATAATAACCAATCCTTTGCCTTTATAGAATATGATACAAAATGTTCCCTATTCAACCATCACATGATTGGTTCTTAGGGCTATAACTAACAATCTCCCACTAGCACTAGTACCAATCACTATGATATCTAATACCTAGTGACCTAGTGTGACCATCATGCTTCCTCTGTGCCAAAGCCTTGGTCAATGGATCTGCGATGTTAGCTTCTGTCGGTACTCTGCATATCCTCATATCTCCTCTATCGATGATCTCTCGAATGAGATGGGCGCCCGCGATATGTGTTTGCTCGATGTGATCGAGGTTCCTTAGCACTGCAATAGCCCCATTGTTGTCACAATAGAGGTCTATTGGATCTGCAATGCTAGGAACTACCCCAAGTTCAGCGATGAACTTGACGAGCCAACAGACCTCCTTTCTTGCATCAAATCTTTGAATATACTCGGCTCATTGTAGAATCGACAAGCGTGTCTGCTTTGAACTCTTCGACTCACGGCTCCACCATTCGGGCAAAACCAACCGATTGCGATCTATAGTCATCCTTATGCATTTGGAAGCTTGCATCACGTAACCCTTTCTGATTAGCTCCTCATTGCCTCGAATATCGGAAATATTCTTTCGTTCTTCGTAAGTATTTAAGAATATTTTTGGTGCTATCCGATGACTTTCACCTGGATCCGAGTATCTACTCGTCATGCTCAAAGCATACGAGGCGTCGGAGCAGTACAAAGCATGGCGTGCATGATAGACCCTATGGCGGCGCACGAAGGGATCTTATCCATGCGATCTCTCTCCTCCTTAGAAGAGGGACATTGAGTCTTCGAAAGACTCACACCATGTGATAAAGGCAGAAATCCTTTCTTGGAATTTTGCATAGCAAAACGATCTAGCACTTTATCGATGTATGTACTCTGACTTAGGCCAAGTAATCTTTTAGATCTATCTCTATAGATCTTGATGCCTAGAATATAGGCAGCTTCACCTAAGTCTTTCATCGAGAAATAATTCCCTAACCACATCTTCACAGACTGGAGTGAGGGAATATCATTTCCGATGAGAAGTATGTCATCTACATACAAGACAAGAAATACAACTGTGCTCCCACTATTTCTCTTGTAGACACAAGGTTCATCTTCATTCTTGATGAAACCAAACTCTTTGATTGCATCATCGAATCGAAGATTCCCGACCGAGAGGCTTGCTTTAGTCCATAAATGGACCTTTGCGGTTTGCATACCTTTCGAGATGCTTTGGATCTTCAAAACCCTCGGGTTGTGTACACATCCTCGGTAGCTTTCCATTCGAGCGGTTTTGACATCCATCTGCCAGATCTCATAATCGTGGTAGGCTGCAATAGCAAGTATGATCCGAATGGATTTAAGCATCGCAACTGGTGAAAAGGTTTCATCATAGTCAATACCATGAATTTGTTTAAATCCTTTAGCCACCAATCTACCTTTATAGGTATGCTTATTACCATCCATGTCCGTCTTTACTTTAAAGACCCACTTACACCCAATGGGTTTTACCCCTTCAGGTGGATCAACCAAGGTCCATACTTGGTTAGTGTACATGGATTCCATTTCGGATCTCATGGCCTCTAGCCATTTCTCGGAATCTGGGCTCATCATAGCTTCTTGATAGGATGTAGGCTCGTCAAGATTGACAAGCAATACATCACCATTGTCAGTCAAGAGAAAAGAATATCTCTCGGGTTGACGACGGATCCTGTCAGATCTACGAAGAGGTTGGTCTACTTGAACAGGTGTTTGTTCCACAACTCTTTGGGCAACAATTTCCTCATCCACAACACTTTGTGGTTCCTGTTCATTTTCCATCGAAGCCTTAGTGTTATCGTCATCTTGAACTTCTTCAAGATGAATTTTACTCCCACTAGTTTTTCTAGAAATAAATTCTCTTTCTAGAAAGACAGCATTTCTGGCAACAAACACCTTGCCAAGTGTGGGATTGTAAAAGTAATATCCCTTAGTTTCCTTGGGATATCCGACAAAATAACACTTATCTGATTTGGGTCCTAGTTTATCTGAGACTTGACGTCTTACATAAGCTTCACAACCCCAAATCTTTATAAAAGACATTTTGGGAGTCTTCCCAGTCCATATCGTATATGGTGTCTTTTCTACGGCTTTTGATGGGACACGATTAAGTGTGAAAGCGGCTGTCTCTAGAGCTAGTCCCCAAAAGGAAGTAGGTAGATCAGTCTGGCTCATCATTGATCGTACCATATCTAATAGAGTACGATTTCTCCTCTCAGATACACCATTCCATTGTGGTGTTCCAAGGGGAGTGAGTTGGGATATTATCCCACACTCAGCCAGGTGATCACGAAACTCTTGACTAAGGTATTCACCACCTCGATCTGATCGAAGTAGCTTGATACGCTTACCAAGTTGGTTTTGTACTTCATTCTTGAATGCTTTGAACTTTTCAAAGGATTCTGACTTATGTCTCATCAAATATAAGTAGCCAAATCTACTCATATCATCAGTGAAAGTAATAAAGTACTTATAGCCTCCTCTGCCCGACATTGAAAGGCCCACATACATCAAGATGTATGAGTCCTAACAAGTCTGCCGCTCTCTCCATGTCCACTAAATGGAGTTTTAGTCATCTTTCCTAAAGGCAAGATTCGCATACCTCATATGATTCAAAATCAAATGAGTCCAATAATCCATCTTTATGGAGTTGGGATATCGTTTTTCATTTATGTGACCTAGGCGATGCGGAGATATGTTTGGTTCAATCATTCGATTTGAACCGCTTGGTATTTACGTTATAAATTGGGTTTTCTAAATCTAGAACATAGAGACCATTCATAAGTGGTGCATTACAATAGAACATTTCATTTAAATAAATGGAACAACATTTGTCCTTTATTATAAAAGAAAAATTTTTCTTGTCTAAACAAGATACAGAAATTATGTTCTTTGTCAATGCAGGTACATATAAGCACTCCTCTAGTTCTAAGATAAGCCCAGTGGGCAAAGACAAAGAATATGTTCCTACAGCTACAAAGAAGAACTTTGCGCCATTGCCTACTCGTAGGTCTCTACTTCGCTTTGCCATTTGTCTACTATTTCTCATCCTGACATTATTACAAATGTGAGATGCACATCCGTATCTAATACCCATGTAGAAGAAATAGATAGATTAACTTCTATAACGTGTATACCGAGCGTAAGTCCCACTTCTTTTATTCTTTACTTCCTCAAGGTAGACTTTGCGCTTCCGCTAAAGGTCGATCTCACCGCAATGGAAGGCGATCCCCTTCCTTAGGTACTTTACCTTTACCCTTTGAAGTGGATGAATTGGCCTTGCCTTTGGCTTGGTCTTACCCTTGCCTCGCTTACCTTTGCCCTTCTTGACCATTAGTACGTTGCTAACTTTCTTTTGAGATTCGGTTCGATTCTTAACATCCGAGAATCTCGAGCAAAGGTTTATCAATTTCATTCATGTTATAATTCATGACGAATTGATTATATGCTTCCGGCAACGATTGCAGGATAACATCGGTTGCCAATTCTTGGCTTAGTGGAAAACCTAGTCTTTCAAGGTTCTCAACGTACCCAATCATTTTGAGTACGTGAGTTCCTACAGGTGTTCCTTCTTGCATCTTGCATGCAAAAAGAGCCTTAGACACTTCAAAACGCTCGTGCCTAGCTTGTCCTTGATATAGTTGTTTCAAATGCTCAACCATATCATAGGCATCCATGTTCTCATGTTGCTTCTGAAGCTCAGAGTTCATGGTGGCAAGCATAAGACATGACACATCTAATGCGTCATCTTGATGCTTCTTATAAGCACGATGGGGCGGGTGTTTCAGGGGTAGACTGCTCTAGGACATACAGTTTGCGTTCTTGTTTGAGGATAATCCTCAAGTTCCTATACCAGTCAAGAAAGTTCACTCCATTAAGCTTGTCCTTCTCAAGGACAGATCGCAAGTTGAGGGTGTGTGTCGTGTTAGATGTCATGGTGATCTACAACATTAAAATGCAAAGTTAAGTATCATACCTAAATCATTTAATTAGGCCTTTAATTAAATGAGGCTCCCACTAAATTCTCATAGCTACTATTTAGCTATAAATTTATATGGGATAAAGATCCACATCATAATTCATCTTGAGTTAGCTTTGGCTAATCGCCCAAGACGTAGTATAATTAGGTAGGCAATCTTTTGCCAATTACATCTGATGTAACTCTTTAATAGCTTTGGTTAAGTTTTAGATTAGTTTAGTGTTTATGAGGCAATGTGGGCCTTCTTGGATATCGGAGCAACGACCACTTCTAAGACAAAGCTGATGTTCGGAAATCACATAAAACTAATTTTAAAACTTATGTTCAAAGCTAATATATGCCTCTACTTTCTTAACTAATTAAGAAAACTTAATTAAGTCTTAACCAAGTTTGATAGCGGGACATCACGATTGTCCATTCGCACTCTTCCAAGATAAAATGCATTGCTTTGCTTTGGCAAACCCAATAACAAATGATCGAGGAAGTAGTGAGTACCAAGCTTTGGTAGGCATATCGTTTTTGACTTATTAAGAAATAAACATGTATCATATACATATTAGCATACATCACATATAAGCTAAACTAACATGCATCACATACATATTAAACTAAGCGTGTCATGGTTATGGCCCTTATTCTACAATCTTCTCAAGCCAATGAAAAGATTGATTGGTCAACCTAGGGATAGCATCTTCTCCTAAGTGCTTCCTTTTGGTTGTCTTGTGTGTTGACTTCCTCCTTGTAACCTCATCTTCCAATGGACCCTCCATCTTTGTTTTGTACATTACAAAAGGAAAAATACTCGAGTTACATTCGAGTCTAAAACTAATTTTACAACAAGAATTTTAGGAGGAAGGCACGACACACGCAGCCGATTTAAGAATTACAACACACACATTCACAAACCTTTTGGGACTAGGCCATAACCATGCACCATGTCATTTTAACTTTTAAAAGACATTGAATATTTTATTATGTTTGACAATTGCTAATGCAATTATCAACTCATAATAAAATTTATCCTACTTCTATATCACATATAAAATAGAGAAAACCTATTTTATACGATCTTTCGCAAGTGGCTCTGATACCACTGTAGGGAATTCTTTATGCCAAATGGCATATGCGCAACGGAAAAATTAGGATCCCTTCCAAGTGATCCATGTGAAAGCAAACTCGTATAAAATAAATTTCTCTAAACCAAACCTATCTTATAGGAGAGGATTACCTTTGTTGCGTGCCCTTGTTAATCCCGCTTCTTCCTTTTGTTTGTTGGATCTTTAGCACGTTCAAGTGTCCGTGCCTCTATATGTATCCACACGAGCAAGCTCTTGTCTCACAAAAGAAAACTAGAGGAGCTCTCCTTTACTTCTTGCTAGAGAAGTCCCTAAAGGAGAGGAAGAGAGGGAAAAGGAGAAAGGAAGAAGAAGACTCCTCTTCTTGCTAGCCTACACTCACAAACCCACACAACCAAAGCTTCCACCAAGCTCTCTCACAACCACAACAACAATTGCTTTGGCCGGCCACTTCATGGGTTCTTTTATAGGGTTGGAAAAACCCTTTCACCTCCACACATTCAATGCAATCCATTGCATTGGGACACAAGTTTGGCCGGCCACTTAAGGAGACAAAACCATTTTGTTTCCTTCCACCTTATCTAGCTTAGGTGGATGCTTAGGTGGCATGCTCATGTGGCATGCTTATGTGGCATTCTTATGTGGCATTCATGCATGTTGAATTAATCTTATTAATTCAATTAAGCTTATGTTATCATATTGAATTAATCTTATTAATTCAATCATATTGAATTAATCTTATTAATTCAATTAAGCTTATGTTATCATATTGAATTAATCTTATTAAATCAATAAGGTAACATATTGAATTAATCTCATTAAATCAATTAGCTAAAATTCTCATTAAGCTTAAAGTCCAAAAACCATTTTGTACTTAAGCTTATTCCCAAATTATTCTAGTCAAACTAGAATACTCTAATTCCTCTAATTATCATGCTCTTTGTGTGTGACCCTATAGGCTCTCATAACGTTGGCAGTGGATCTAAACTCTTTTAGATACACAAGCAATGAGCGGCATCTAGCAATACATCATTGCTACCCAAGTTACGAGATAAGTCAAGATCCGACTAACCTTTCCGTGTCTACTATAATATATGACCGTGTCCTTCTATCCTTGATATCAGATTGATCAATGAGGCATAGACCGTGTCATCCTCGATCAATCTATGTGTTTCTTGATCCCTGAGTAAACTAACTCAAACAAATGAGCTCAATATCTCATATTGACTCATTCGAGCATGGCCATGCGTTTAGTAGTTCTACTCAATCAAGGGGCCCACCGATATCACTCTCGTCATATGAGAGGATAGATCCCATCTACATCACTCACATCCCTCCGCATAATTTGTTATATACCCGAATCGCCTTTTATGGTCCACCCATTACGGGTGACGTTTGACGATACCAAAGTACATAACTCCTTATGTAGGAACCGTAGTGACTTCGTGTCCGAGGACTATTCATACCAATAGTCACATGAGAAAGTTTATGACACTCATATAACGATCCATGAAACTTTCTCATGGCGGGTCGAAGATATATTCTCTAATATATACCCATGTGTCAACTTGATATCATATATCCATGACTTGTGAGATCAAGTCATCAATTGACCTACATGCTAGTCTTTATGTATTAATATTGCCCTTGCATATTAATACTTGACTAGGAACATTTAGAAAGTGTTCTCTACAGCCTCTCATAATCAATTCTGCCAATTGATGTGCTGTAGATAAGAACCTACTTTTCTAGGGCATTACTATATTTAATTTAGCTAGCACAAGCAAAACTTAAATATAATAACCAATCCTTTGCCTTTATAGAATATGATACAAAATGTTCCCTATTCAACCATCACATGATTGGTTCTTAGGGCTATAACTAACAGAGTTCTAGGGCAAGAGAACTCATGGTGGTATCCATTTAGGTTATAGAATTCTATAAACCTATGGTTCTCGAATTTACCACCATGATCAGTCCTAAGTCTTTTGATTTTAATGCTTTGTTGATTTTCTATTAATTTAAATAGGTTGATTAATTGATCTAGGGTATCACTTTTGTGTTTGATGAACCTAACCCAAGTAAATCTAGAATAGTCATCAATTATGACTAAGAAGAATTTACTTCCATTAAGTGACTTAGCACCGTGTGAATCAAATAGATCCATGTGTAGGAGCTCAAGCACACTTTTGGTTTGTTCTTGATTAGTTAGTTGATGTTGTGTCCTAGATTGTTTACCTTGTTGACACCATTATATATTTTATTGTTCAAGTTATTGAGGTTAGGCAAACCTCTGACTAAGTCACTCTGACTCATCTTGTGGATGAGTCTTGGGTGTGAATGACCGAGTCGTCGGTGCCACAACTATGATTCCTCTTGCCGTGTCATAAGACACTTAGTTGAGGAGTTAGTTAAGTTAATAGTGTAAATGTTGTTATTTCTAGTTCCCTTAAGAATTGTTTTAGAAGTTTCAATTGTATTAATTACGCATTAATTTTCTAGAAATATGACCTTATAGTTATTATCACACTATTGGCTTACACTAAGTAAATTATATTGAAAATTTTCTACTAATAAAACATTTTGAATAACAAAATTTGAGTTGAGCTCAATATCACCTGATCTAATGATTTTGAGCTTGCCATTATTTTCGAAGGCTACCGATCCTTGTCGTTTGAATCGAAACTTTGAAAACTTGAGTTGATCCCCGGTCATGTGTCGGGAGCAACCACTGTCCAACATCCATTGATCCTACACGCAAGGTAGTTGGATCGGATATTGGATTTATTAAAGATTGGTTGAAGATTATTAACCTAAATCATCTCACCCATGTCTACATGATCAAACACGTTAACCCTATATGTTCTTGTGAGATGACTTCCAATTTTACTTGATTTAAATTTAATGACTTAAACACTTGTCAACCTTGCATTAGATTCGGATTTGACCTTAGGATCATCAAGTCACCTTTTCAATATCAAGGCTTCCACGTCATGGCGAGGCACAGAGACCTTCTTTGATCGGAACAACGACCACTTCCTTAGACAAAGCCATTTTCAAGAAAATAGGGACTTGACTTACCTAAGACCACTTCCTTGTCTAACTAGTCTAGGATAAGGCGAGGTAGCTTCAGCTAGTTCCGCTCGGTCAAGTGCACCAAACTAGATACACCTTATCTAGCCCGAATACACAAGACTCCGCTTTCCTAGCGTACTATCATCTCGCCGCGTCCTGGTACTATGTTATCAAGTATTGACGAGTTATAGTCCTATCTAACCACTCTAAAAAGGAAAATCAAACTAAATAAAAAACCTAAGCATGCAATTTCTAGGTTAAAACACAAACAAGTTTCGTACTAGCTCCCCCTAGAGAGTTGAATCGATTCGGTCTCTCCACATAGTGGATTTGGTCCTTGGGAACCCAGTACTGGTTCGATCCTAAGTTTGAAATTAAGATGGTCTTAGGGACCCATGCTTGGACATGTTTTTTATGTCGACTTACAATCGACATATATGACTTGTTGGTCGTATTGAGCTAAACCCTAGCCCGGCCTTGTTGTACACGGCCCTTTGCGATCCAAGTAGGAGGTCAAGTCCTTTGGATCCCAAAGTAAACCTTTCCAACGTATTCCTAAGATCTTCGACTTGACTCTTCAAGAGTGAGTTCTCAACTTCGAGTTTTTCAACCTGAGTTGAGTCCTCCTCTTGAACTTGACTAGTCGAAGAGGTTAGGGAGACCTCGTGTTTGAGGAGTTTAACTTCCTCAACCAGGGTCTCGACCTTGGACTCGAACTTAGCTAACTTTCAAGTTAAAAACTTAATTGCACTATAAAGCATACTAATTAGAGATCGACTTACCTTGAGTGTATCTTTTGAACCGGATGTGTATCCGTGGCTTGTCTTGAATAGCGCTTCGCAGTCTGACTCGTCTTCGGTTTTCGATTCGTGTTCCGGTTTCGACTCCATCTCCGATTCAACCGGTTTATCCATGAGGACTCGATCATCGTCTTCTTCCTCGGATGCTTCTTCCCAAGTAGCGTTGAGTGCCTTTTTGTATTTTGGTGCTTTGCTTTTGAGCTTTGGGAATTTGGACTTGATGTGTCCAAACCTGTTGCATTCGTAACACCTAATATTAGAACTTTTAGGCTTACCTTCATTGGGTCGAGTGATGGTTCACTTTCGACCCTTGACTATCCTCTGAACTAGGTTGACTAGTTTGGCCTCCATTTCCGGGTCGACCTCCGAATCGGACTCAACCTCTTCTTCCTTCGGGGGTGGCTTGCTTGCGGTTTTCTTCCTTGAACCTGCAAAAAGTGCTTTACCCTTGTCGGGTTCCGAGTTAGACTGCTCATAAAGTTCAAAATCAGAAAATAGTTCATCTAACCTAAGTTTCGAGAGATCCTTGGAGACCTTGTAGGCATCGACCATGGATGCCCACAAGGTAGTCCTCGGAAAGGAGTTTAGGACATACCTTATAAGGTCGCGGTTTTCGACCTTTTGCCTGATCGTGTGTAGATTGTTGACTATGTCTTGGACACGGGCGTGAAGTTGTGTCGCGGACTCGTGTTCCTGCATTTTTAGATTATATAGTTTATTAAATAAAAGATCACGCTTACATACCTTGGCTTAATCGGTCCCTTCGTGTAGCTCCACTAGCTTTGTCCAAAGGTCCTTTGCGCTTATGAAGGGGCCGACGCGATTTAGCTCCTCCTTGGACAAACCGCATTGGAGAATTTGAGTTGCCTTGGCGTCAGCTTCGACTTGTCATTTTGTCGCAATGGTCCATTGGTCATAACCCAAGGATTCACCAACTTCGTTAGTCGGAAGTGTGAAACCCATTTGGATTATGATCCACATCTCGATTTGGGTTTTGAGAAAGCATTCCATCCAACATTTCCAGTAACGGAAATCATCTCCGTTGTAAAACGGAGGTCGGACGGTGCTAAAACCCTCGAGATGGGCCATTTGGAAGGGTACCTTACACAAAAAATACAAAAAAAAAACACGGAAAAGGTTCCAAGACTTCTCCTTGGATTAGTAATGTAGGAAATGAAAAGAAACAAAAGGAATAAATGAGAAATAACCAACTAAAATAAAAGATGAGCACTTACAACCTTCGATGTCCCAGAAATGGTACTAAACAATGGTTTTTGGGGATGAAGACCGCTTGTTACGAGAGTTTACCCTGGTAATAAGTGTATATCTCTCCGAGAGCTTCGTTTTGGTAGGTAGCCCGTGTCGTGGGTCAACTTGTACGAAAAGTTATGCCCGTTTGACCGTCGGCTACTCCAAAAGCGAATACTTGCAAAACAAAACCAAACGAAGAGTTCCAAGACTTCGTCTTGGATTAGTAGTGCCGGAGAAAAATTTAAACGAACGAAAAAAAATTTGTAAAAAATGTTAGATTGGTGGTTTCACCAAATCTAAGCGCCCCCGGCTCTGATACCAATTGTTGGATCGAAGCAGATCGCTAGAGGGGGGTGAATAGCGATAAAAACTTTTCTTTCGTTTTGTTCGTTAAAACCCGAGTAGACAATTAATTACAGCGGAAAGATAAATGATAAATAAAAGGAGACAAATATTTTTTTACTTGGTTCGTAGCCTTCGGCTACTACTCCAAGGTCCTAGTGATCCTTGATCACGCACGGAGGGCAATTCACTAAAAACACTCCTCCTCGTTGGAGGTAGGAGTTTGACAATTACAAAAAAACCTTCGAAAGAAAAGATAGAGAGATAAACCCTCTCTTCTATTAATGTAAAGTTCAACGATAGAAAACCTTGATTAATAAAAGGAATTGTAATATTTAAAGAGACGACAAATTAAAATATCAACAACTAAAGAGTAGAAACTAAGCTAGGGTTGTTGACAGCACTTCGTCGTAGAGTCGTCGGAGAATCGCGGAGTTGCAACGGTTTTTGAGCACTTAGAGATGATGAAAAACCCTAGGAGAAGCCCTCCTTTTATAGCCTTTAAGCCCCTCATCAAATGGGTCTTCAACCAATAGGAATTGGGCATAAAACTCCTTGAAAAATAGTGATAAAGCTTGACTCCTCGAGGCTGATTTTTGACCATTGGTTGAACTGATTTCTTTGCCGGTTGAATGATGGCTCAGCAGTTGAACTGATCCTTGGCCGGTTGAACTGATGGCTCAGTAGTTGAACTGATCCTTGGCCGGTTGAACTGATTTCCAGACTTTTCAACTGTAATAAAGAGTTAGCTCGAAATATAAGTGAATTCGACGGCCAATTGCCGTCCGATCTCAACATAGACCTTCCTTGGGAAGTCTTGGTCGGATCGTCGCCTAAGGATGTCCCCGTATGAAGGACTCGACCTTACTTATGCTCACTCACAACGAGCTTACCTCAACATTTACCTTTGAAGCCTTGCTTTCGGTCTCCACCTGATTCCTTCGACTCCCTCTGAAGTCCTCCCAGTGTCGCCCGACCACTACGGTTCTCTCCGAGTGTCGCTGACCTTCGGCTTAGCTTAGCATTTCTGCATACTTGATTCAGCTCATGAGATAATGACATGAGCTTAACTTTGTTTCGTTTGCTATAATCAAAACTCAGGTTCAACTTAGGTGCCTACTGTACCAACACATAAATGCAACTGGAGCATTCGTGAGGCCAAAAGGTATCACTAGAAACTCGTAATGCCCATAACGGGTGTGGAATGCTATTTTCTGAACATCCTCATCACTTATTCAAAGCTGATGATATCCTGAGCGCAAATCAATCTTGGAGTACACACAAGTATCTTTAAGTTGGTCAAACAAATCCTCTATCCTCGGCAGTACTGGATATTTGTTCTTCACTGTGACTGCATTCAGTTGTCGATAGTCAATACATAATCGCAATGATCCATCTTTCTTTTTGACAAAAAGTACCGAAGCTCCCCATGGAGAAACACTAGGTCGAATAAATCCATTATCCAATAGCTCCTATAGTTGTACTTTAAGTTCATTCAATTCTTTTGGCGCCATCCGATAAGGAGGTTTCGATATTGGCGCGATTCCTGGAATCACCTCTATCGCAAATTCCACTTTCCTAAAAGGTGGCAAGCCTGGAAGTTCATTTGGAAACACATCCGGATACTCTTGGACTACCCGCACATCAGAGAGGGGTGGTAGTTCTCCGTTCTCAAATTTGACTAAAGATAGTAAATAACCCTGACAACCCTGAGCCAATAACTTCTGAGCCTATAAAGCCGATATAATGGATAGCCCATCATCTCTAGTGCCAACAAATTTCCATGCAGGTTGATCCGGTGGTCGAAAAGTCACTATTCTCACTCTACAATCCACTGTAGTAGAATAAGTGGTCAACCAGTCCATACTGAGAATAATGTCAAACTCTACAATTTCTAACACCTGAAGGTCCACCATAAGGATATACCCATCAAAATCTAATGGGCAACCTTTGATTTCTTGGTGGCTAGTCAGCACCTCTTCTGATGGCAAGGATACTGCTAACCCACAAGAACGAACCATCGAAATCCTTCCAACTCTACTCAAAAATATTCTAGATACGAATGAATGTGAACTACCGGTATCAATCAAAGTATCAGCATATATAGAATAAACTGAAACCATACCCTGTATGACTGATCCTTCAGCCCGCTGTGCCTCATCTCTGGTGATTGCATAAACACGTCTAGTTTCCATATTTGACGGTTGCATCCCGGATGAAGTAGTAGTGTGCCTCCACTCAGGCTGAGTCTGACTTTGTGGTACTGGAGACTGAGTCACCGGTGCAGGCATAATATAACCCTGAGAGTTGGTTGGTAACAACTACGATGCAGGTACCCCTGGATAGTAGATTACTGGAGATGTAGGATACTAGATGGTCGTCGGCATCACTGAAGGGGCACCCCCTATATCTGATACAACTATGCCTGTGGAGGTACTGGCTACCTCTGACCATAAGACTGCATTCGCGGTGTTGTCCTCTGCTGCCAATGCTGGTTAGGGTTCTTTCCCTTATTGGAATTATCTGAATACTCCAACTATGCTCTTAGAGTACACTCCCGACTGGTATGCCCTGGTTGCTTGAAATAATAGCAAACGGGCTGCTCCAAGGGACACTCTGGGGTTCTATGGCTTCCAGATCGACATTTATAACATCTAGTTCTGTTCTGACTCTTACAATTCTTCTGAGAACCTCCAGATTGTTTAAAAGCTGGGCACTTCCCTTTTTGCACCCTAGACGGTCCCTCTGTAGTACCTCGAGTAGTTCCCTTCTGAGTTTGATTTGCTGAATTTTGCTTTTGCTGCTTACTCTGGGACATCTGCTTCTTGATATTCTTTTCCCTGGAAATATGCTGGGAAGTCATCTCAATACAGATCTTAGGGCAATCAACCCATGTGATGTGGTTTTGATGTGTGTGGCAAAGGGTTTAAGTTAGGTTGTTATGGTTTTGATATGTGTGTTGGAGTCTTGCAGGACTTAGTAATTCGCACATGGAGCATTGGCAAGTTTCACCTCTCATGACTTGGTCCTTGAGTCGGTGAAATATGCATTGCGGAAGCCGTGCGCTTGGTGCATCCAAGGGACTGCCAAAAGAGGAGCATTGGAGTGAAGCAGGAGGAAGTAGACTCCAGGGCGAAACGCGAAAGATAGCGTTGCTGTTAGTGAAAGGCCTAGAGCTAATCATATGATGATTGTTGTATGGACTTGTTGTATCATATTCCTATATATATTTATAAAGGCATTTCTTTATGGTTATTATACTTACTTGTATTGGTGCCAAATAACTAAGTATAATAACGTCCTTGAGTAGAAGGTTCTTATCTATATCAATCGATTGGTTGAATCGATAATGAGATGATATAGAGAACACTACTCTTAATCATTCCTAGTCAAGTATTAATATTCAGGGACAATGTTAATGCAAAGAGACTAGCATGTAGGTCAACTCGATGACTTGATCTTACAAGTCATGGATATGAGATATCAAGTTGACACATGGGTATACATTGGAGAATGTATATGTAGGACCGTTGGCGTCGCTAGAAGGGGGGGATGAATAGCGATACTCATCTCTTCGAATCGTTGTGCTCATCTACAATGTTAGTACGCAGCGGAAAACTTGAATACAAGCACAACAACACACAACAAGCACAAAACACAGTATTTACGTGGTTCGGAACTCAAGTTCCTACTCTACGGTTGAGCCCCTCGTCGGCTCTAGTGATACACACCACCACTATAATACTTCTCCTTCTCGGTGACACACCAGAGGTGGAGAAACCTCTTAACATAGTTTATCAGAAATTTACACGAAACTTATAGTAGTAGGAGATGAAGAAGAAATCGATTACAATGATTGCAGTGAAAAACTAGATTGCTTCTTCTTTTCAGAACCTGTAATTGCCTTTGAGATCAAATACCTCAAGGATGCAGGAACCCTTGTTTGAGTAATAGCTTCTTAGGTTCTCGATCACAGTATGTTTTTTTTTCTTCGCTTATTGTATTTGAAAACTAGCCATGTAAACCCTTTAAATCGAGCATGATAGGGCTTTTCCAGCCTGTGCAGTCGAGTCACCTTGACTGGCGCATTAACTTGAATTTAATGAGCTTCCAACGGTAAGTTTTCCACCATAATTAACATTATTTGTCCGTTGTAACTTAGGTCCAGTCGAGGCGATGGTTCATCGCCTCGACTGGTAGGCTTTAGTCGAGCCTTTAGTCAAAACTCCCTTGCTTTTGTTTCAATCCAAACAGAGCAACAATCGAGCTCGCAGTCGACAGTCCCTTGCGTCTGTTTCGTTGAACCAAGCATCAGTCGAGGCGTCGCCTCGACTGCTGAGGGATTTTTTCCTTTGAAACACATAGATTGTAGTTGAGGCTTTAATCGACTACGGCTTGCTTCTGTTTATGAGAAACAACCCCAATCGAGGCGTCGCCTCGACTGCTACGGTTTTCTTAGTGTTTTGCAAGCCAGTCGAGGTGCTGCCTCGACTCTTGACCATTTCAACTCGTCTAGAGTCAAAACCATGCCTAAGAGAGGGTCTACCCTATACCCTTTACCTGATGCCTGTGAACCACTGTTCATAGGTCTTCCGTGCCAAGAATCACTTCCGGGACTTCGTGCCAAGACTCCTCGTCTGGGTCTTCATGACAGGACTCCTCGTCCGGGTCTTCATACCAAGACTCCTCATCCGAGTCTTCACTTGCCAAGACTCCTCATCCGGGTCTTCACTTGCCAGGACTCCTCATTCGGGTCTTCACTTCCGAGGACTCCTTGTCCAGTTCTTCATTTTCCAGGACTCCTTGTCCGGGTCTTCATTTGCCAGGACTCCTCGTCCGGGTCTTCATTTGCCAGGACTCCTCGTCCGGGTCTTCACCACCTTGCATCCAGTCCTCGGCCTACAAGGAATTTTCTGAAAATACATCTCAAATAATAGCATGAGATAACACATAATTATCACTTAGACTTGAACCCTTGTCAAACACCAAAACATCATCTAGACCTGATTGCACTAACAGTATACTGAATGACCCACTATGAGAAAGTATCATGGATCGTTATATGAGTGTCATATACTTTCTCATGTGACTATTAGTATGACTATTAGTCCTTGAACATGAAGTCACCATGGTTCCCTACATATGGAGTTGCATACTTTGGCTTCATCAAACGTCACCCGTAAATGGGTGGACTATAAAGGCAATTACTGGATATGTAATAAATTATGCGGAGGGATGTGAGTGATGTAGATCAGATCTATCCCTCCTATATGACGGGAGTGACATCATGATTCTTGATAGAGTGAGACCACTATGTGCATGGCCATGCCCAAATGAGTCAATATGTGATATTGAGCTCATTTAATTAGAGTGAGTCTACTTGGAGTTCAAGATATAGATTGTACAGAGGATGACACGGTCTATGCCTCGATTGGTTAATCTAGATGTCATGGATAGAGGGACATTGTCACATATTGTAGAGTCACAATTAGTAGTCATAAAGGTGATGTTGGATCTCAACATTCTTATAACTCGGATAGTTCAACAGTGGTATCAGAGCCACGTGCGAAACTTGTACATGTTTAGTTTTGTAATTTTTGTATTAGATATGAAAAATTACAGATCTGTAAGTTTTTGTAATTTTCCTAATTTTATGGATTTTGTGAGTATTTTTCTCGTAGAGTCGAAGCAACAAGTGTTTGGACACTTGTAGGCTTCAACCACCGAGAAAAACTCTCCGAAATGGTGAAGTCTCGCTTTAGTCATTTGGGACAGCAACTTAAGGCGCTGTAAGATAAAGATGGGACACTCACAAGATTCATTTTGTGAGAAGAGGCACTGCCCCTAACCCCGCAAGGGGCATTGTCTCGTGATCGCGCCCGAAAATCGCTTAGCGGGACCGTTGCGGAGATGTGACTCATAAAATGAAAAAAAGAGGATAGGAAAATTATAGAAATTTATGTAAAATACATAATTTAGAATTATGTATTATACTATGATGGTCATGGCCCAAGAACCCCAATGTGATTGGATAAAATATGTTGTAATTCATAATACGGCTTGTGCGCCATTTTTGTATTGTGCATGTTGTATATGGTATGCGACCTGCACGTCGTGCCTCTTCTTTTAATATTCTTGTTCTAAATAGTTTTTAGACTCAAATGTAACTCAAGTTTCATGTTTGTAATGTACAAAATGAAGTGGTGGAAGGTCCACTAGTAGACGGAGTTACGAGGAGGGTCCCGACGACACATGGCGGTCAAAGGAGGCGCTTGGAGAAGCCGCTAACCCTAGGTTGACCGTCCTATCTTCTCATTGGCTTGAGAAGATCATAGTAGGGCCATGACCTCATCACAATTTAATAATTATATATATATATATATATATATATTGTTGGACTTTCCGAGCCGCAAAAACCGCTTTTTGCGTTGCGGAAACCTCGGAAGCTCGGCCACGGATCCCTGCGAAGATATATAAAACTAAATTAATGTATGTGTTTATAAGACCCTAGATCTACCTTAGATCTAGAAGGTGAGAGCATTGCCCTTGTAGCCACGCCCTTCGCTTATCCCGCTCGTCCAAACTCTTTGTCGGAACTCAAGAGTGTCAAGTGTACACTCCTCTACAAGTATCCACACGGACAAATGGTGGAGAAAAACACCTTAGAGTGTTCTAGCACCCTTTAGGTATTTCGGCCAAGGAAGTTTTTGGGAAAGCAAGAAGGAGAGCTAGGAAGAAGATGATGAAGTTACACACCAAAAATGAATTCCTTCATCAAGGAATAGTGGCCGACCACTTATTGTTGGGGGGTTACATGCATGCATGTAACTCCAAGAGCCTATGGCTCTTGGTCTCCCTCATGAGGTGGCACCACATGATAAGTCCATGATGATGTGGAACATCATCATTGACCGACCCCCATGCTCGCTCTATCAAGAATAACGATGTCACTTCCATCATATAGGAGGTATAGATCCCATCTACATCACTCACATCCCTCCGCATAATTTGTTACATACCCAGTAATCGCCTTTATAGTCCACCCATTTACGGGTGACGTTTGACGAACCCAAAGTATGCAACTCCTTATGTAGGGAACCATGGTGACTTCAGGTCTAAGGACTAATAGTCATACTAATAGCCACATGAGAAAGTATATGACACTCATATAATGATCCATGATACTTTCTCATGGCGGGTCATTCAGTATACATTCTCCAATGTATACCCATGTGTCAACTTGATATCTCATATCCATGACTTGTGAGATCAAGTCATCGTGTTGGCCTACATGCTAGTCTCTACGCATTAATATTATCCCTGAATGTTAATACTTAACTAGGAATGATTAAGAGTAGTGTTCTCTATATCATCTCATTAACGATTCAACCAATCGATTGATATAGATAAGAACCTACTACTCAAGGACGTTATTATACTTAGTTATTTGACACCAATATAAGTAAATATAATAACCATGCCTTTATAAATAGGAATATGATACAATAAAGTCCATACAACATTCATCACATGATTGGCTCTAGGGCTTTTACTAACAATCTCCCACTAGCACTAGTGCCAATCACCATAGTATCTAATACCCAATGACCTAGTGTGACCATCATGCTTTTTCTGTGCCAAAGCCTTGGTCAAGGGATCTGCGATGTTAGCCTCTGTGGGTACTCTACAAATCTTCACATCTCCTCTATCGATAATCTCTCGAATGAGATGGAAGCACTGTAGTATGTGTTTGGTCTGCTGGTGTGAGCGAGGTTCCTTAGCATGCGCAATCGCTCCATTGTTGTCACAATAGAGCTCTATAGGATCTGCTATGCTAGGAACCACCCCAAGCTCAGCAATGAACTTGCGGATCCAAACTGCCTCCTTCGCTACCTCTGATGCAGTGATATACTCTGCCTCTGTTGTAGAATCAGCAACTGTGTCTTGCTTCGAACTCTTCCAGCTCACAGTGCCACCATTCAAGCAAAATACGAACCTTGACTGTGATCTATAATCATCCTGGTCAGTTTGGAAGCTGGCATCACTGTAACCCTTTACAGCTAGCTCCTCATCGCCTCCAAATTTCAAGAAATATTCTTTATTCTTTCTCAAGTATTTAAGAATATTCTTGACTGCTATCCAGTGGCGCTCACCTGGATCTGACTGGTATCTACTCATCATGCTCAAAGCATACGAGACATCAGGATGAGTACACAGCATGACGTACATGATAGATCCTATAGCAGATGCGTAAGGGATCTTATCCATGCGGTCTCTCTCCTCTCTAGAAGAGGGACTTTGAGTCTTCGAAAGACTCACACCATGCGACATCGGCAGAAGTCCCTTCTTGGAATTCTGCATGGCAAACTGTAGTAATACCGTGTCAATGTATGTACTCTGACTTAGGCCAAGTAATCTCTTAGATCTATCTCTATCGATCTTGATGCTTAAAATACAGGCTGCTTCACCTAAGTCCTTCATTGAGAAGCACGTCCCCAGCCAAGTCTTCACAGACTGTAGCGAAGGGATGTCATTCCCAATGAGTAGTATGTCATCCATATACAATACAAGGAAGACAACTATGTTCCCATTAACCCTCTTGTAGACATAGGGTTCATCTTCATTCTTGATGAAACCAAACTGTTTGATCGCATCATCGAATCGAAGATTCCAACTCCGAGAAGCTTGCTTTAACCCATAAATGGACCTTTGCAGCTTGCATACTTTCCCAGTATGTTGTGGATCTACAAAACCCTCAGGTTGTGTCATGTACACACCCTCGAGTATGTTTCCATTCAGAAATGCAGTTTTGACATCCATTTGCCAGATCTCATAATCGTGGTATGCTGCAATAGCAACCATGATTCAAATGGACTTAAACATCGCCACTAGAGAAAAGGTTTCATCATAGTCAATACCATGAATTTGCTTGAAACCTTTAGCCACCAATCGACCCTTATAGGTATGCGTAAGTCCATCCATGTCAGTCTTTCTCCTAAAGACCCACTTACACCCAATGGGTTTGTCCCCTTCAGGTGGATCAACCAAAGTCCATACTTGGTTGGTGTACATGGATTTCATCTCGGATCTCATGGCCTCTAGCCATTTCTCAAAATCTGGGCTCATCACAGCTTCCTGATAGAAGGTAGGCTTATTCTCAATGAGCATAACATCATCATGGTCAGACAAGAGAAATGAGTATCTCTCAGGCTGATGACGTTCCCTATCAGACCTGTGAAGAGGTAGGTCTACCTGAACAGGTGGTTGTTCTACAACTCTTTGTGCAACAATCTCATCACCCACAACATTTTGTGGTTCCTGTTCAACCTTCATCAAGGCCTCAATGCTATGGTCCTTATCTTGAATTTCTTCAAGATCGAACGTACTCCTACTAGTTTTTCTAGAAACAAAATCCCTTTCTAGAAAAACCCCAGTCTTTGTCACAAACACTTTGTGTTGACTGGGAATGTAGAAGTAATATCCCTTTGTATCCTTGGGATATCCAACAAAATAGCACTTATCGGATTTGGGTCCCAGTTTATTTGAGACTTGACATCGAACGTAAGCCTCACAACCCCAAATCCTCATGAAAGACATCTTAGGATTTCTCCCTGTCCATATCGTATATGGTGTCTTTATCACAGCCTTGGATGGTACATGGTTAAGTGTGAAGGCTGCTGTGTCTAGAGCATATCCCCAAAAGAATATAGGAAGATCTGTGTGACTCATCATATATCGTACCATATCTAATAGGGTACAATTCCTCCTTTCGAATACACCATTCCACTGTGGTGTTCCAGGAGGAGTGAGTTGGGATAGAATCTCACACTCAGCTAGATAGTCACAAAACTCATGGCTAAGGTATTCTCCACCTCGATCTGATCGAAGTATCTTAATACTCTTGCCAAGCTGGTTTTGTACTTCATTCTTGAATTCTTTGAACTTTTCAAAGGATTCTGATTTATGTGTCATGAGATAGACATAACCATATCTACTGAAGTCATCAGTAAATGTAATGAAGTACCTGTAACCACCTCTAGCAGCAACATTGAAAGGGCCACATACATCACTATGTATAAGTCCTAACAAATCTGTTGCTCTTTCACTGTGTCCACTAAAGGGAGTCTTATTCATCTTGCCTAAAAGGCAAGACTCGCATATCTCATATGATTCAAAATCAAATGAGTCTAGTAGCCTATCCTTATGGAGCTAAGATAAGCGACTCTCATTTATGTGACCTATGCGACAATGCCAGAGATAGGTTTGGTTCAACTCATTTGACTCGGACCTTTTGGTACTTATGTTATAGATGGGGCTCTCTAAGTCTAGAAAGTAGAGTCCGTTCATTAGAGTTGCACTACAATAGAACATATCATTTAAATAAACTGAATAATATTTGTTATTTATTATAAATGTAAATCCTTTCTTGTCCAAATAAGAAATCGAAATTATGTTCTTAGTCAAAGCAGACACATAAAAATATTCATCTAATTCTAGTACAAGCCCAGTGGGCAGAGATAGATCATAAGTTCCTACAAGAACAGTAGCAACTCTTGCTCCATTGCCTACTCGTAGGTCCACCTCGCCCTTTGTCAATGCCCTGTTATTTCTCAGTGCCTGCACATTGGTACATATGTGAGATGCACATCCGGTATCTAATACCCATGATGAAGAAATAGATAGATTGACTTCTATAACATTTATACTTGAAGTAGAAGTCTCACTTCTCTTCTTCTTAAGATCTTCCAGGTATGTCTTGCAGTTACGTTTCCAGTGTCCAGCTTCCTTACAGTGGAATCAAGCCCCTTCCTTGGCCACACCTCCTTTGGGTTTCAGTTCTTTGCCTTTTCCCTTAGCTTGAGACTTTCCCTTACTTTTAGGCTTGCCCTTGACTTTCTTCTTTTGCACCATCAAAATGGAATCAGATTTTCCCTTCTTAAGGTTGAGCTCAACAGTTCTCAACATGCTGAGCATCTCAGGCGGTGGGTTATCAATTTCATTCATGTTGCAATTCATGACAAATTGATTATAGCTTTGTGGCAAAGACTACAAGATCAAGTCAGTGGCCAGCTCTTGGCCAAGTGGGAATCCCAATATCTGTAGATTTTCTACGTACCCAATCATCTTGAGTACATATGGACCTACGGGAGTCCCATCTTGCATTTTGGACCCAAACAATGTCTTAGAGACTTCATATCTCTCGTCCCTTGCTTGTCCTTGATATAGTTGACGAAGATGTTCAACCATATCATAAGCATTCATGAACTCGTGTTGTTTCTGAAGCTCAGAGTTCATGGTCGCGAGCATTAGACATGACACATCTAATGCATCATCTTGATGCTTCTTGTAAGCATCTTTGTCAGCTTGCGAGGCAGTGGTAGGAGGTGCCTCCAGAATGGGCTGCTCCAGGACGTACAGTTTCCTTTCTTGGGTGAGAACGATTCTCAGATTCCTGTACCAGTCGAGGAAATTTGCTCGATTGAGCTTGTCCTTCTCAAGGATAGAACGCAGGGAGAGAGTGTTCGTGTTTGTCGACATACTTATCTACAACATACACAATGCAGAAAATTAATATCATATTCCTTTTATCATTTAATTAGGCCTTTAATCAAATGATGCTCCCATTGAATTATAGGAATTTTGTAGAATCGAGTTATGAATGTGGTCAAACCACATTACTAGATTCATACAAACTAGCTATAATTCCTGCGGGTAACACATATCATACTAAGTCTTGAGTTAGCTTTGGCTAAATCGCCTAAGTATTAGTATGATCGGTGGGTAACACATTACCGATTACATCTCTATGCAACTCTTGTTTATAGAATCAAGACCCACATTTACAAAAGACCTTGAGTTAGCTTTGGCTAAATCACCCAAGATTTAGTGTAAATGTGATCTTATCCTATCTTTCCAATGGTTGGAATATGCCTATAGTTCTACTCGATCCAATTGAGTTAACTAGTTTTACTCAATCTAATTGAGCTTACTCTAACCCAAGCCGTGATAGGCGGGACCAAGATTGTCCCTCCGTACCCTACCAAGATAATATGAGTTGCTCTGCTTTGGCAGATTCAACAACTGTAAATGATCGAGGTAGTGATAGGTATCAAGGACTTGGTAGGAATTTTTGAGTTGATTCGATTAAGATCTAATCTAATCGTAATGTGTATCATATACACATTAAGGCCTTTATTATCCTTCACTAGCATGCATCACATACATACAAACATTATTCTAGCATGCATCATATATATATAAGAAAAATATCCAAGCATGCATCATATACATACAAGCATTATTCTACTAGCATGCATCACATACATACAAGCATATATATATATATATATATATAAATTAATTGTGATTAGGTCATAGCCCTACTATGATCTTCTTAAGTCAATGAGAAGATCGGACGGTCAACCTAGGGTTAGCGGGTTCTCCAAGCACCTCCTTTGACCGCCATATGTCGTCGGCACCCTCATCGTAACTCCGTTCACAAGTGGACATTTCACCGCTCCATTTTGTACATTACAAACATGAAACTCGAGTTACATTCGAGTCTAAAACTATTTACAACTAGAATTTTAAAAGAAGAGGCACGACGTGCAGGTCGCATACCCTATACAACACGCACAACCATAAAAACGACACACATGCCGTATTATGAATTACAACACATCATCATCCAATAATATTGGGGTTCTTGGGCCATGACCATCACAGAATTATACATAATTCTAAATTATATATTTTACAGAAAATTTCTATAATTTTTCCTATTTTTTTTAATTTTATGAGTCACCTCTCCGTAACGGTCCCGCTAAGCGGTTTCCGGGCGCGATCGCGGGACAAGGCCCCTTTCGGGGATAGGGGTAGCGCCTCTACACGCAAAATAAACTTTACGAGTGTCCCTACTATGATCTTACAATGACTTAAGTCGCTGTCCCAAAAACCTAAAGCGAGAACTCGCCGTTTCGGAGAGTTTTCTCGGCGGTTGAAGCCTACAAGTGTCCCAACACTCGTTGCTTCGACTCTTCGAGAAAAATACCCAAAAATTCAATAAAAATAGGAAATTTACAGAAACATAAAAATCTGTAATTTTTATATCTAATACAAAAACTACAAATACGAAACACATACATTCTTCGTACGTGGCTCTGATACCACTGTTGGACTTTCCGAGCCGCAAAAATAGCTTTTTGCGTTGCGGAAACCTCGGAAGCCCGGCCACGGATCCGTGCGAAGATTTATAAAAAAAATTCATGTATGTGTTTATAAAACCTTAGATCTACCTTAGATCTAGAAGGTGAGAGCATTACCCTCGTAGCGACACCCTTCGCTTATCCCGCTCGTCCAAATGCTTTGTCGAAACTCAAGAGTGTCAAGTGTACACTCCTCTACAAGTATCCACACGGACAAATGGTGGAGAAAAACACCTTAGAGTGTGCTAGCACCCTTTAGGTATTTCATCCAAGGAAGTTTTTGGGAGAGCAAGAAGGAGAGCTAGGAAGAAGATGATGAAGTTACACACCAAAAATGAATTCCTTCATCAAGGAATAGTGGCCGACCACTTATTGTTGGGGGTTACATGCATGCATGTAACTCCAAGAGCCATAGGCTCTTGGTCTCCCTCATGAGGTGGCACCACATGATAAGTCCATGATGATGTGGAACATCATCATTGGCCGACCCCCATGCCAAGTCACCATGACATGGCAATTGGTCAAGTCAAAATTGACCATTCATCTTCCATCTAAAGTCAAGTCAAACTTGACCTCTTATCTCCCATGTTTGATCAAATCTAACCACTTGATTCAAGTCAATTTGATTTAATGAATATCTATTCATTAATTTAAATTGACTCAATGAATCAAATCTAAATTAGACTCAATCAACACTTGAATCAAATTGAGTCAAACTCAATTAGTATAATTTGGATTACTCTTAATCCAATTTGGTTCATCCCATGAACCTAATCCTCATGGTTCATCATATGAACTTAATCTCCATTTAATTGCCCTTTGTGTGTGACCCTATAGGTTCTTGTAACGTTGGCAATGCTCCTTAACCGATTTAGGAACATAAGCAATGAGCGATATCTAGCAACATATCATTGTTACCCAAGTTACAAGAATGTTGAGCTCCAACATCACCTTTGTGACTACTAATTATGACTCTCACAATATGTGAATTTGTCCTTCTATCCTTGACATCTATATTGACGAATTGAGGCATAGACCGTGTCATCCTCGGCACAATCTATATCTTGAACTCCAAGTAGACTCACTCTAATCAAATAAGCTCAATATCTCATATTGACTCATTTGGGCATGGCCATGCACTTCGTGGTCTCACTCTATCAAGAATAATGATGTCACTCCCATTAAATAGGAGGGATAGATCTCATCTACATCACTCACATCCCTCCGCATAATTTGTTACATACCCAGTAATCGCCTTTATAGTCCACCCATTTATGGGTAACGTTTGACGAAGCCAAATTATGCAACTCCTTATGTAGGGAACCATGGTGACTTCAGGTTCAAGGACTAATAGTCATATTAATATTTACATGAGAAAGTATATGACACTCATATAACGATCCATGATACTTTCTCATGGCGGGTCATTCAGTATATATTCTCCAATGCATATCCATGTGTCAACTTGATATCTCATATCCATGACTTGTGAGATCAAGTCATCGTGTTGACCTACATGCTAGTCTCTACACATTAACATTGTCCCTGAATGTTAATACTTGACTAGGAATGATTAAGAGTAGTGTTCTCTATATCATCTCATTATCGATTCAACCAATCGATTGATATAGATAAGAACCTACTACTCAAGGACGTTATTATACTTAGTTATTTGGCACCATTACAAGTAAATATAATAACCATGCCTTTATAAATAGGAATATGATACAATAAAGTCCATACAACAATCATCACATGATTGGCTCTAGGGCTTTCACTAACATATATATATATATATATATATATATATATATATATATATATATATATATATATATATATATATATATTTGTTTTGCTTGTATGTATGTGATGCATGCTAGTGTAGGGTAATTAAGGCCTTAATGCATATATGATACACATTCACGATTAGATTAGATCTTAATCGAATCAACTCGAAATGCCTACCAAGTTTTGATACCCATCACTACCTCGATCATTTGTTGTTGTTGAATCTGCCAAAGCAGAGCAATGCATATTATCTTAGTAGGGTGCTGAGGGACAATATTGGTCCCGCCTATCACAGCTTAGGTGAGAATAAGCTCAATTAGATTGAGTGAAACTAGTTGACTCAATTAGATCGAGTAAAACTATAGGCATATTCCAACGGTTGGAAAGATAGGATAAGATCACATTTACACTAAATCTTGGGTGATTTAGCCAAAGCTAACTCAAGTTCTTTTGTAAATGTTGGTCTTGATCCTATAAACAAGAGTTGCATAGAGATGTAATCAGTAATTTGTTATCTACTGATCATACTAAGTCTTGGGCAATTTAGCCAAAGCTAACTCAAGGCGTAGTATGATGTGGATCTTGTCCCGCGAGAATTATAGTTAGTTTGTATGAATCTAGTAATGTGGTTTGACCACATCCATGACTCGATTCTATAAAAGGCCTATAATTCAGTGGGAGCATCATTTAATTAAAGGTCTAATTAAATAATAAATGGAATATGATATTTACTTTCTGCATTGTTTATGTTGTAGATTGCCATGTCGTTAAATACGAACACTCTCTCCTTGCGTTCTGTCCTTGAGAATGACAAGTTCAATGGAGCTAATTTCCTGGACTGGTATAGGAATCTGAGAATTGTTCTCACTCAAGAAAGAAAATTGTACGTCCTAGAGTAGCCCATTCCGGAAGCACCTCTTGCCACTGCCTCGCGAGCTGACCGAGATGCTTACAAGAAGCATCAAGATGATGCATTAGATGTGTCATGCCTCATGCTCGCGACCATGAACTCTGAGCTTTAGAAGCAACATGAGTTCATGAATGCTTTTGATATGGTTGAACATCTTCATCAACTGTATCAAGGACAAGCAAGGCACGAGAGATATGAGATCTCCAAGGCACTGTTTCAGTGAAGATGCAAGATGAGACTCCCGTAGGTCCATATGTACTCAAGATGATTGGGTACATAGAGAACCTACAGAGGTTGGGATTCCCACTTGGCCAAGAACTAACCACTTACTTGATCTTGCAATCTTTGCCAGAAAGCTACAATTAATTTGTCATGAATTACAATATGAATGAAATTGATAAGTCACTGCCTAAGATGATTAGCATGTTGAGAACTGTTGAGCTCAACCTTAAGAAGGGAAAACCTGACTCCATTTTGATGGTGTAAAAGAAGAAAGGCAAGGGAAAGCCTAAAGGTAAGGGAAAGTCCCAAGCCAAGGGCAAAGGCAAGACACTGAAACCGAAAGGAGGGGTGGCTAAGGAAGGGACTTGCTTCCACTATAAGGAAGCTGGACACTGGAAGCATAACTGCAAAGCATACCTGGAAGATATTAAGAAGAAGAGAAGTGAGACTTCTACTTCAGGTATATATGTTATAGAAGTCAATCTATCTATTTCTTCATCATGGGTATTTGATACCGAATGTGCTTCTCACATTTGTACTAATGTGCAGGCGCTAAGAAATAGCAGGGCACTAACAAAGGGCGAGGTAGACGTACGAGTAGGCAATGGAGAAAGGGTTGTTGTTGTTACTGTAGGAACTTATTTTCTATCTTTGCCCTCTGGGATTGTATTAGAATTAGATGAATGTTGTTATGTGCTTGCTCTGACTAAGAACATAATTTCAGTTTCTTGTTTAGACAAGAAAGGCTTTTCATTTATAATAAAGAACAAATATTGTTCAGTTTATTTAAATAATATGTTCTATTGTATTACACCTTTGATGAACGTATTCTATATCTAGACTTAGAGAACCCCATCTATAACATAAGTACCAAAAGGTTCAAGTCAAATGAGTTGAACCAAACCTATCTCTGGCATTGTCGCTTAGGTCACATAAATGAGAGTCACTTATATCAGCTCCATAAGGATGGGTTGCGGGACTCATTTGATTTTGAATCATATGAGACATGCGAGTCTTGCCTTCTAGGCAAGATGACCAAGACTCCCTTTAGTGGATACAACGAAAGAGCAACAGACTTGTTATGACTTATACATAATGATATATGTGGCCCTTTTAATGTTGCTGCTAGAGGTGGTTATAGGTACTTCATTATGCTTACTGATGACTTTAGTAAATATGATTATGTGTATTTGATGACACATAAGTCAGAATCCTTTGAAAAGTTCAAAGAATTCAAGAATGAAGTACAAAACCATCTTGGCAAGAGTATTAAGATACTTCGATCAGATCGAGGTGGTGAATACCTTAACCTTGAGTTTCGTGACTATCTAGCTGAGTGAGGGATTCTATCCCAACTCACTCCTCCTGGAACACCACGATCTATGATGAGTCACACAGATCTGAAGGACAAAGCTTCGCTTCATACCTCGACTCGGTCGCTTGTGCATGGCAATCCCATATATGTCTCCGGATTAAAAAATTAATCCAAAATGAAGATAGATTACCCAAGAAACCGATCCATTATCGTGCTATTTGATTAGAGTGGTTTCTTGACCAAACTAATTGTTCAAGCAACCTAACTCTTTTCCTCGACTAGCCACGGAATAGATGATGTACGGATCGCCAGTTTTTGTGTTTTATCTTCGAGGTCCAAGTAAATTAGCCACATGAAATTACATACATAATACAAAGAAATAAAAGGAAACTAAAACAAGAATTATACCTCTTGTTTACCTCAAGGTCTTCTATTGTATGTCCTTCCTCCTTTTGGATGTTATGTGGGCGACGATCTTCCAAAAGTCGAAGCCTCCTAGATCACGTTCTTCCCTTCCTTGCTCGCTCCGAACAAAGGGAAGAATAAAACAAAACTTCTTCTCCTATCTAGAACCAACCAACAAGCAAGGTCGTTGCCGCCGGCCAAGGAGAGGAATTATGTTAGTAATATATGAGAGATGTCCTAAGGCAATCGCCTTGTGTTTGAACCATTTATATGATAAATGAAGATTCACTATTTGAGTATACATATTTTCATGTATTTGATTAGATCTTAAACTCATTTACTGAATGTCCATGATACGATTCACAGCATGAGAGAATTTGTGATTGGATCACAACTAGTGAGTATCTCTACATGTGTAATTGTGATGTATCAGAATTATCCCTAGTCGATGAATTGATGGATTTGGACACCATCAATTATGTCGAGACTAGCACAAGGTATACTCTTTGGTGTACCCAAGCAGCTGATTTTCACTAGCTGGAGACATTGTGGTGTCCGGAGTTAATCGTGGATGCTTGTTATGGTAACTAGTTCATTGGAGTGACCAGCCGTAAGACTTCATATGGTTCTCTGCATATATAGATATGTCAATGAAGTTCTTACTGCAGCTTAAGTGCGATGTTTCTTTGACTTGCGGTATTCAAGTCATCTTGATCATAAAGACTTATGCTTTGACATCTTAAGCAAGCATCTCTGAGGAGATGTGGACTTGGGATGATTGGGTATAAGTCGAAGTGATCGAAGGTGTTTGAATAGCCTATAAAGGATTCATCACTCCTTGCGAGGAGATGTATACCCATGGCCTCTCGTCGGATTGTTACTAAAGTCTTTGGCCAAAGCATTACATGTTTAGAGTAAGGTACTCTTGGATACATGTGCAGTAACTAGAATCCGTAGGACGAGGAAATGATACTTGGGCTAGGTGTGACATAGTCAACCTAGTGGGGACTGACACTATAGACCATGTCCTAAACCAAGTGGGTATAAGATGAGTGAAGGGAATAGGGCATGATTCATTGTAGCTGTTGAAGGGTTTCAAAAATAGTTCTCGATCAACCGTTGATCTTTTCGGTTAATTGGGGATCATGATGTACTACTAGGTGCCACTCATGATCATTCTATAATTAATTGTTAATTATAGACGACCAATATAAACCGAGAACCTATTTGGTCACACGCACAACGAGCATAATCCGAAGGATTTAAAACAATCTTGAGAATGAGATTCTCAGACCGAGAGAAACTAGGTTTGGTTGGACCAAACAAGGAGCGAGCATGAAATCGTTTCAGTCGCAATGGAAGCATGGATGGGTCATGTCTTATGAAGACATAATGGATGAACTAAATTGGTTTGGTTCTAATCCAATGGTGGAGAATAAACCAAAGGGGTTTGGTTTGTTTTAAACGAATGAACCAAAGTTGGTTCGGTTCGTTTTAACTTAAAATAGACCAAATCGGTTTGGTTTATTTTAACTTAAATTAATGGAGCGGGTTAACGGGCTTTTGGTTATGATTCGATAACCATTAGGAGAATTTGTTCTCTATAAAATAGGGCTTAAGGGGTTTGTATCCAAGCAACCCTAAAGTTTCCGTCCTCCTCTCCTTGGTGTAGTCGGCGCCAACTTCTTGCCGCCGCCCACCACCGCCCAAGCCCCTTTTTCCGGCGTCCAACAACTGTCGTCCTCCCTTCTTGCCAGTGTCGAGCTGCTGCTGGAGGAGTTCCGGTGATCTTCCTTGGCTCCAGCAACAAGGTGAGCGTCTAGCTTCCTTATTTGGCCGGCGCTAATCCTCCACCAAAGCTGTCCAGTTTTCTGGACAGCTTGTTTACTTCGTGTCGGAGCATCATTTGGACGATGTTTGGAGCTCTGACAGCGGCTTCCTTGCCAGGGATTCGATCTCCGGTAATCCTCATAGGTGGAGGACGAAGGATTCGCCAAACGGTTGGCGAATAGCTCTCCGGAGAAGCGAGTTTTTGAGGACTCATTGTGGATCCGAATTTTGATTCGGATTATGATCTTCTCTCGATCACATCGTCTTCAACACAAGGCTAGTAACTCGTACGAAGATGAGACTCATGACTTTGTGAAGTCATCCCGAAGACACTCGGCGTGGATACTGATAGAGGCGATTCTAGCGAGGATCGCTCCGGTTGATACCTTTCCCGCTACACGTGATACGTCAGATATACGTAGTATAAATTTCCTTTTATTGCAAAATTTGAAATTGCGGTTATGTCTACATATGTTGTACTATGCATATGTGTGGTGTGTGTGTTGTAATAAATTAGATTTATTATTTTTATTTCTTCCGCTGTGCTCATGTTTACGAAACATGTTCGAACACACACTCGCCGCGGTATCGGAAACCCAACAGTGGTATCAGAGCCCATGTTGTGTTTTGACATAATCATAAAATTATTTTACGATAGTCGTAATGGTATTTATGGAAATTTTCTACTTTTGAAAAGTTTGAAGTATTTATGGAAATTTTTAATTTTGGAAAGTCTAGAAGTATTTATGGAAATCTTCTACTTTTGGAAAGTTAGAAGTATTTATGGAAATTGATATTTTCCATAAATAAAATATTTGATTAGATTTATAAATTTGTTTTCTAATTTAATCATGATTTGATTTGAGAAATCAAATCTTAAAATATTTTATTTCCATAAGTAGTTTTGATGATTTAGGAAATTTATTTCCTAAATTGACTTTCCTTAATAAACACTTTCCACAAATAAAATATGTGATTAGATTTGGAAATTTATTTCCTAATTTAATCATGATTTGATTTGGAGAATCAAATCTCAAACATATTTTATTTCCATAAATAGTTATGACATGTAAGAAAATTTTGTACATGTCATAATTGTATGCCATGTAATTGTATTAGATGCATATCATTATGTCATGCGTGTCATGACATGTAGATGTATGTCATGTATGCCATGTCATGTAGATAATAGTTATTGCATGCAAAGAGGATGAGACATAAAAACTCTTACTCAATATTAAAGCCTACACCTTCCATTAATATGGTTAGAACCAGAGTTTCGTTTCTTGTTTGGGTTGTTGGACTCTCTCCAAGCCCAACTCGAACTCGAACATGTTCAAACCATGGAATAGTTTAACACTAATATGGTAAGAGTCAGAGGTCAATCATTAGATTTGGTTGTTGGACTCTCTCCAAGCCAGGCTAATTGGTTGAATGCGCTCTAACCATATTAAAATTATTTCTCGATTAATGGGTTGGCTTTAACCTGGAGCATCGGCTTGTTGGACTCTCTCCAAGGTCGATGTGAAGGGAGGTGAAGTTGGGTGCTATGCATATGATGCATACTTGTAAATGTGTTAACAACCCGTTGTATGTGTGTGTTAGGAATTGCTTCGGAGGCTCATTGACTCCCATGTCCCCGGATTAAAATTTTCACTAATGAAAACTAATCCGGATGGGATGAGTTTCCTAGGCTCAACCAATTCGTCGTCGTGCTAACGACTTGAGCGATTGCTTGAACAAACTAGTTGTTCAAGCAACCAAGCTCTTTTAGTCGGTTAGTCGCGGAAGAGACGACGGACGGATCGCTGGTTTTTGTGTTTGTCTTCGGGGTCCATGATTATACAAATACATATAAATGTAAACTAGTATAATCAACACATACTAACATAAAGAACATAAGCTAGCATATCAATAAGAACATGCAAAGATCAATAATAAAAGTTGTAAAACTTTTATACCTCTCGATCTTCTATCGTATGTCCTATCCTCCTCGTGGACGTCGTGTGGGCGAAGATCCTTCACGAGTTGAAGCTTCCTAGATCACATTCTTCCCGTCCTTGCTCGCTCCGAACAAAGAGAAGAACCAAACGAAAACTCCTTCTCCTATCTAGAACTGGCCACCAAGCCAAGGAGCTTGATATAGCCTCCGGCCAAGGAGAAGAGGAGGAATAGGTTGAGCGCCGGCCAAGGTAGAGGGGAATATGGAGTGGGCGCCGGCTACACCTTAGGAAGAGAAAGGAAGCAAACCCTAATCTCCCACCTTGTTGCCGCCCAAGCCAAAACCCTAACCTTAATCCTTTGGGCGCCGGCCAAAGCAAGGAGGAAGATGGAGTGGGCGCCGGCTACACCTTAGGAAGAGAAAGGAAGCAAACCCTAATCTCCCACCTTGTTACCGCCCAAGCCACAAGCCAAACCCTAGCCGCCCAAGGGACAAACCCTAATCCCTCCTTGGATTTCTTGCCGCCCAAACTCTTGAGAGGCAAAACCCTAATCTTCCAAGCATTAGGTTGCCGCCCAAGCCAATGCCCTCTATTTATAGAGTTAGGCTTAAGCCTCCTTTAATCTCCACCATCGGATCTAGGGATTTAATCTCCACCATCGGATCTAGGGTTTCATCTCAACCGTCGGATCTAGGGTTTCATCCCAACCGTCGGATCTAGAGTTTCATCCCATCCGTTGGATCTAGAAATTTAATCTCAACCGTCGGATCTAGAGATTTAATCTCAACCATCGGATCTAGAGATTTAATCTCAACCGTCGGTTCTAGAGATTTAATCTCCACCGTCGGATCTAGAGATTTAATCTTAACCGTCGGTTTTAGAGTTTTGTTTTACATCCTTGGATCTAGACTCCATGAGGTTTATGTTAGGCTACGATAGGGACCATGAGGAGGAGTTGAATCTTGGCCACCCGATGGATCGGAACCACACTTACTTGATCCATCAATGATGTTCCATTCCACTAGAGGATCATCATTGAATTACCTCACCAACCCCCATAAATTAATATGGGCTCCATATATTATTTGTACATCCATCTCCCCGTGTTTAAGATATCGAATGTCCGTCAATTAATTGATTTACTGACCATCAATCAATTAACATCTAACTCCTCGAGTAGTACCACTCAACCTTATCAGCATGTTGACTAAGTCAACCTGTAGGGTTTACATGATGAACCTTATGAGCTCCTCAAGGGGACATCATCAACCAAATATATAGGACACGGTTTTCTCCTATAATCAACGACACACCATGTAAATAATATCATTTCCCAACTTACCGGGCATATTGATTTAATCCATAGAAATCTCACCCTCTGGTAAATCAAAGAAATAAATACTAAGTACATGTGCCCGTTATTATATCGGGATGAAGAGCATGTACAACATAATATCCGAGGTCCGATTCAATTATGTAGTCAGCAATAAATTGAATCACCTCTATGTCGGGCCTGCTCAATACACCTAAGTGTACTAGTGTAACTCTATGGTCAAGACAAACCAATACCAAGCTACACTACAACCATGCCGATGGTTTGTCCAAAATCATCTTGGTTGTGAGCCTCTACTTATATTCTACAAGGGACTGATAACATGATCTTCTGTACCACACCAAGCACCATGTTATCTACAATGTAGAGTATTAGACAATATGCACACATATAATAAATATAAAGTGCAAACAATGATCATGTGATTCTTATTTCAAAATAAAATGTTCATACAAAAAGAGCTAGGCTTTCAGTATACATCCCAACAGTGTGAACATTCAATTAGTTGATAGCACATTATGATAGTTGCATATACGTGATATGCAATCGGTATATTTGATACCTACCATCGTAGTTATGAATGGCTTATTGGACTCTCTCCAAGGTTGTTCATATCTATGTTGGATATCAGCCCATTCGGAGATGGACCTATGATCTCCCAAAGTGATTTTGGAGTTTTTGAAATTCAAAAAATGAATGGGATTTATGAATGTATATTGATGCATTTTAAAATCATTTTCTCATATATGCTCATTTTGTATTTCTTGGTTAATCGATTGATCATGACGTCTTTGAATTTGCGCACTATTTTGGATTCAAACAAATTGACTGGGCCTAACTTCCTGGACTGGCTTAGAAACTTGAGAATTGTTCTCATGGCGGAAAAGCAAGCGTATGTCCTTGAAGAGCCTCTTCCCAACCATCCTATGGACGATGCAACTCTAGACCATTTGTTGGCCTATCAGAAACATGTGGCAGATTCTGAACTGGCGAGTTGTATCATGCTAGCTGCGATGGTACCTGAGCTACAAAAGCAGCATGAGCATATGGATGCTAATACCATAGTCTTCCATCTTCATGAGTTGTTTGATGAGCAAGCGATATCCGAAAGGTTCGAAGTCTCCAGGCTCCTCTTCACCTCTAAGATGCAAGAAGGTTTGTCTATAGTGCAGTTTGTGCTAAAGATGAACGGGTACATCGATCGGCTAGCCACCCTCGGGTTTGTGATGGATCATGAATTAAGTATTGACTTAATCCTGCATTGTTTGCCCAAGAGTTTCTCATAATTTGTGATGAACTATCGGATAAACAAATTAGAATCCACTATTCCTGAGCTCCTCAATATGCTGAAGACTGTGGAGCCTTCTGTGAAGCATGAGGAGAAGGCGGTTCTGTTATTTGATTCTTCAAAGAAAGGTTCTAAGAGGAAGGTAAAGGAACAGAAGAAAGGGAAGAACAAGAAGGCTAAGAAGGCAGAACCAGCACAAAAGGGCACTTGCCATCATTGTGGCAAGGAAGGCCACTAGCGAAGAAACTGCAAGATTTATCTTGAGTCCGTGAAGAAGAAGAAGGCATATGATGCCCCATCCTCTTCAGGTATCTTCGTTATTGATTATCATTCTATTTCCTTAGACACTTGGGTATTGGATACTGGGTGTGGCTCACATATATATAATGACATACAGGGGCTAAGGAATAGAAGAAGACTCGTCAGAGGAGAGTCAAATTTGTGAGTTGGCAATAGAGCAAAGGTTGTTGTGGTCGCCATCGGAACTTATTTGCTAAAGCTCCCTAGTGGACTAGTATTGGAACTGGACAATTGCTATTGTGTTCCTTCTCTAATAAAGAACATTGTTTCTATTTCCTGCTTAAATAGAAATGGTTACCATTTGACATTTAGTAACAATTGTTGTTATATAACTTTGAATGACGTGCTTTATGGAACTGGAACTTTGAGCAATGGTATTTATACATTGGACGTATCCAGTGACATTTTCAATATCGAAGCGAGCAACAAGCGTGCTCGAAAGGATAATCAATTAGGCTCCTACATGTGGCACTGTCGTCTTGGCCATGCAAACAAGAAATGCATGTCCGAATTACACCGATATGGAATTCTGGAATCGTTTGAATTGGATTCATATGATACATGCGAATCATGCTTAAAAGGCAAGATGACTAAGTTACCTTTTACAGGAAAAGGTGAACGAGTGGAAGAGTTGCTATGTCTAATACATACTGATGTATGTGGACCTATGTCAACTCAAGCTTTAGGAGGCTATAGCTACTTCATTACCTTCATTGATGATCACTCACGATTTGGGTATGCGTTCTTGATGAAATACAAGTCTGAAGCCTTTGAAAGGTTCAAAGAATTCAAAAATGAAGTAGAGAAACAACATGACAAGAGTATTAAAATACTTCAATCGGATCGAGGTGGTGAATACTTAAGTCAAGAGTTTCTTGATTATCTAAGAGACAATGGTATATTGTCTCAATGGACTCCGCCATATACACCACAGCATAATGGTGTATCTGAGAGGCGCAACCGGACCTTGTTGGACATGGTCAGGTCAATGATGAATCATGTGAATCTTCCCAAGTCCTTTTGGGGGCTATGCACTTTAGACAGTTGTTTACTTGTTAAACAGAATGCCAACCAAGGTAGTCTCTACTACTCCATATGAGATATGGAATAGTAAGAAACTTCATGTATCTTACTTGAAGATATGGGGTTGTCCTGCTTATGTGAAGCGGACTGTATCAGACAAATTGGATGCTAAGTCTGATAAATGTCTATTTGTTGGATACCCTAAGGAAAAAAGGGGTTACCAATTCTATCATCCTGTGGAACAAAAGGTGTTTGTTTCAAGGCATGTTGTGTTTCTAGAGAAAGAGTTTCTCTTGCAAGAAAATAGTGGGAGTGTCGTCGAGCTTGAGAAGGCTCAAGAGACTCAAATAGACATCGATGAGATACCTGGTGAAGCACAACAGGCAATAACTCATAGTGATGAGCAATCGACTAGACCTATTGAAACACCACATCTTCGTAGATCTGGTAGAACACGTAATATTCTTGAGAGATATGGATTTCCCGTAAGTGAATCGAATAATGCGTTACTCGTTGATGATGAGGAGCCTACCAGTTATGAAGAAGTTCTGACAAGTTCAGAAAGGGATAAGTGGCTTGAAGCCATGAAGTCGGAAATGGATTCCATGTATGAAAACCAAGTTTGGAACTTGGTTGACCCACCTGAAGGCATAAAGCCTATAGGGTGCTATTGAGTTTTAAAGAAGAAAACCAACATGGATGGTAATGTGATTACCTATAAGGCTAGATTGGTGGCAAAAGAATATCGTCAAAAGCAAGGTGTTGATTATGACGAGACCTATTCGCCTGTAGCTATGCTTAAATTCATTCGGATGCTCCTGGCCATAACAGCTCATTATGATTATGAGATATGGTAAATGGATATGAAAACATCTTTCCTTAATGGAAACCTGCTCGAGGACGTGTATATGATACAGCTTGAGGATTTCACATCGGTTGATAAAACCAAGGTATGCAAATTGCAACGGTCCATATATAGATTGAAGCAAGCATCCAGGAGATGGAATATCCGTTTTGATGAGACAATTAAAAAGTTTGATTTCTCACAAAATCCAGACGAACCTTGTGTGTACAAGAAGGTTAGTGGGAGAGCAGTCGTGTTCCTAGTATTGTATGTCAATGACATATTACTTATAGGAAACGATGTTTCAGTCTTATAGTCAGTTAAGATTTGGTTGTCCAAGACATTCTCCATGAAAGACCTGGGAGAAGCAACCTACATCCTCGGGATTAAGATCTATAGCGATAGATCGAAATGGTTGCTTGGTCTTTCGCAGTATACATATATAGACCGAGTGCTAAAGAGGTTTAGCATGTCGAAATCCAAGAAAGATTTCCTGCCCATCAGACATGGGATACACCTTTCGAAGTCTATGTGTCCGCACACAGAAGATGAGAGGATTTGCATGAGTAAGATTCCCTATGCATTCACAATAGGATATATCATGTATGCTATGTTATGTACGAGACCCGATGTATCGTATGCTCTGAGTGTCACGAGTAGATACCAGTCTGATCCAGGAATGGATCATTGGGCGGCTGTTAAGACAATCCTTAAGTACTTGAGAAGAACTAAGGATGTGTTCCTAAACTATGGAGAAGGGGACATGGTGATACGCGGGGTATACGAATGTCAGCTTCCAGACAGACAAGGATGATTCTAGGTCTCAGTCTGGATACGTGTTCACCTTGAATGGGGGCGCAGTGAGTTGGAAGAGTTCCAAACAAGACACTGTAGCGGATTCTACCACTGAGGCAGAATACATTGCAGCTTCGGAAGCAGCAAAGGAAGAAGTTTGGATCAAGAAGTTCATTTATGAACTTGGTGTGGTTCCAGCCATTGTTGAAGCAATACCGGTCTACTGCGACAACAATGGAGCAATTGAACAGGCGAAAGAGCCAAGGTCTCATCAATGATCCAAACATGTGCTTCGCCGCTATCATCTGATCAGAGAGATCATTAGTAGGAAGGAAATACAAATCGAGAAATCCCCACTGAAAGGAACTTAGCGGATCCTTTGACTAAGGCATTACCTCAAAGTAAGTTTGAGGGTCATGTTAGAGCTTATGGTATTGGATACCGTGGCGATTGACATTAGGCCAAGTGGGAGTTTGTTAGTAATATATGATAGATGTCCTAAGGCAATCGCCTTGTGTTTGAACCATTTATATGATAAATGAAGATTCACTATTTGAGTATACATGTTTTCATGTATTTAATTAGATCTTAAACTCATTTACTGAATGTCCACGATACAATTCACAGTATAAGAGAATTTATGATTGGATCACAACTAGTGAGTATCTCTACATGTGTAATTGTGATGTATCGAAATTATCCCTAGTCAATGAATTGATGGATTTGGACATCATCAATTCTGTCGAGACTAGCACGAGGTATACTCCTTGGTGTATCCAAGCAGCTGATTCTCACTAGCTGGAGACATTGTGATGTCCGAAGTTAATCGTGGATGCTAGTTATGGTAACTAGTTCATTGGAGTGACCAGTCGTAAGATTTCATAAGGTTCTTTGCATATATAGATATGTCAATGAAGTTCTTACTACAGCTTAAGTGCGATGTTCCTTTGACTTGCGGTATTCAAGTCATCTTGATCATAAAGACTTATGCTTTGACATCTTAAGCAAGCATCTCTGAGGAGATTGTTGGTGTTGTAGGCACCTAAGTCGAACCTGAGTTTTGATTATAGTAAACGATACAAAGTTAAGCTCATGTCGTTATCTCATGAGCTGAATCGAGTCTGCAGAAAAGTGCTAAAGCTGGAGCTGAAGGCTAGCGACACCCGGAGGAAGCCATGGTGGTCGGGCGACACTCGAGTGACTTCGGAGGGAGCCGAAGGAATCGAGTGGAAGGCCGGAAGCAAAAGCGACATGGTAAGTATCAAGGTAAGCTCGTGTGTGCGAGCATAAGTGAGGTCGTATCCTCCTTACGGGGATGGTCTTAAGCATAGATCTGACCAAAGACATCCCATCGATGGTCTAGGTCGAGATTGGACGGTCGAAGGCCGTCGAAATAATGTTTTCTTTGAGCTAACATTGACTTGCAGCAAGCATCAGTCGACTGCCAGCTTGGAGGACTCAACTGCCGTCAATTAGTCGACTGATGGTCAATGATCAGCTTCGAGGAGTCAAGGCTTATCACCCCATTTCAAGGAGATTGATGCTCAATTGTGATTGGCTAGGGTTCCTCTCGAAAAGGGGCTCAAAGGCTATAAAAGGAGGGCCAATCCTAGGATTTCTTCATCAATTCCAAGCTTTCAAAATCCTCCACAAAGCTACAACTCTCCGACAACGATGTCTTTCTTTTCCGACGTCTAGGTTTAATTTTCTTTATTTTTTGTACGTCGGTATTAGCTTTATATCAGTTGTTTATTTACTTGTTTCGGAGCTTTTATCGTATACGAGGAGAGGGGGAGTGTCCCTCTACCTCAAGTTTTTGTTCCTTCTTGTATCGATTAACTCCTACCTCTAACGAGGAGGAGTTCGTTTAGTGTTTTGCCCTTCGTGCATGGTCAAGGACCACTAGGGCCTTGGAGTAGTAGCCGAAGGCTATGAACCAAGTAAAATATTTGTCTTCTCTTTTTATTGCTTATCTTTTCCGCTGCAAATTAATTATCTACTCAGTTTTTAAACGAACGAACAAAAAGAAAGTTTTAACGCTATTCACCCCCCCCCCTCTAGCATTTCAAATCGATCCAACAGGACCCATGATGATTGGGTATAAGTCGAAGTGATCGTAGGTGTTTGAATAGCCTATAAAGGATTCACCACTCCTTGCGAGGAGATGTATACCCATGGCCTCTCGTTGGATTGTTACTAAAGTCTTTGGCCAAAGAATTACATGTTTAGAGTAAGGTACTCTTGGATACATGTGCAGTAACTAGAATCCGTAGAACGAGGAAATGATACTTGGGCTAGGTGTGACGTAGTCAGCCTAGTGGGGACTGCCACTATAGACCATGTCCTGAACCAAGTGGGTATAAGATGAGTGAAGGGAATGGGGCACGATTCATTGTAGCTGCTGAAGGGTTTCAGAAATAGTTCTGGATCAACTGTTGACCTTTTCGGTTAATTGGGGATCATGATGTACTACTAGGTGCCACTCATGATCGTTCTATAATTAATGGTTAATTATAGATGACCAACATAAAACGAGAACGTATTTGGTCACACGCACAATGAGCGTAATCCGAAGGATTTAAAACAAGCTTGAGAATGAGATTCTCAGACCGAGAGAAACTAGGTTTGGTTGGACCAAACAAGGAGCGAGCATGAAATCGTTTCAGTCACAATGGAAGCATGGATGGGCCATGTCTTATGAAGACATAATGGATGAACTAAATTGGCTTGATTCTAATCCAATGGTGGAGAATAAACCAAAGGGGTTTGGTTTGTTTTAAACGAATGAACCAAAGTTGGTTCGGTTCATTTTAACTTAAAATAGATCAAATCGGTTTGGTTTATTTTAACTTAAATTAAAGTAGTGGGTTAACGGGCTTTTGGTTATGATCCGATAACCATTAGGAGAATTTTTTCTCTATAAAATAGGGCTTAAGGGTTTTGTGAAAACCTAATCCAAGCAACCCTAAAGTTGTCGCCCTCCTCTCCTTGGTGTAGTCGGCGCCAACTTCTTGCCACCACCCACCACCGCCCAAGCCCCTCTTGCCGGCGTCCAGCAGCTGCCGTCCTCCCCTCTTGCCAGCGTCGAGCTACTGCCGGAGGAGTTCCGGTGATCTTCCTTGGCTCCGGCGACAAGGTGTGCATCTAGCTTTCTTATTTGGCCGTCCCTAATCCTCCACCAAAGCTGTCCAGTTTTCTGGACAGCTTGTTTACTTCATGTCAGAGCGTCATTTGGATGACATTTGGAGCTCCAACAGTAGCTTCCTTGCCGGAGATTCGATCTCCGATAATCCTCATAGGTGGAGGACGAAGGATTCGTCAAACGGTTGGCGAATACCTCTCCGGAGAAGCGAGTTTTTGAGGACTCATTTTGGATCCGAATTTTGATTCGGATCGTGATCTTCTCTCGATCACATCATCTTCAACACGAGGCTAGTAACTCATACGAAGACGAGCCTCGTGACTTTGTGAAGTCATCCCGAAGATACTCGGCGTGGATACGGATAGAGGCGATTCTAGCGAGGATCGCTCCGGTTGATACCTTTCCCGCTACACGTGATACGTCAGGTATATGTAGTATAAATTTCCTTTTATTGCAAAATTTGAAATTGCGGTTATGTCTACACATGTTGTACTATGCATGTGTATGGTGTGTGTGTTGTAATAAATTAGATTTATTATTTTTATTTCTTCCACTGTGCACATGTTTATGAAACATATTCGAACACACACTCGTCGCGGTGCCGGAAACCCAACAAATTAGGAGCACCGACCAACCTTGAAGAAAGGTTGCCGCTGACCAAAGTTGCTGGCCAATCTAGAGAGAGAGAGAGTGAGGCGCCGCCGGCCAAGGAGAGCCAAAACCTAATCTTGCCGTCGCCCAAAGGAAGAAGACCAACCTAGGGTTGCCACCCACCTCTTCTCTCAAGCCAATTCCAAATACCCTAACCCTAATTGGATTATCTCACCGCCCAAGCCCTTAGCCCTCCTTTTATAGAGCTAGGCTTAAGCCTCCTTTCAATCTCCACCATCGAATCTAGAGATTTAATCTCCACCGTTGGATCTAGAGATTTAATCTCCACCGTTGGATCTAGAGATTTAATCTCCATCGTCGGATCTAGAGATTTAACCTCCACCTTCGGATCTAGGCTTCATGAGGGTTTTAATAGGATACAATAGGGACCATGAGGAGGAGTTGGATCTTGGCCACCCAATTGATCTATCCCACATAAAGTCTGATCCATTAATGATAATCCATTCCACTAGAGGATTATCATTGATCTACCTCACCAACCCTCATAAATAAATATGGGCTCCATATATTAATTGTACAAATATCTCTCCATGTTTAAGATCTCGAATGTCCGTTAATTATTTAATTTACTGACAATTAATTAATCAATATCTAACTCCATAAGTAGTACCACTCAACCTTATAATCATGCCGGACCAAGTCCACCTGCAGGGTTTACATGATGAACCTTATGAGCTCCTCAAGGGGACATCATCATTCTAATATATAGGATACGGTGTCCTCCTATAATCAACGATACGCCATATAAATAATATCATTTCCTAACTTACCAAGCCTATCGATTTACTCTATAAATCTCGCCCATTGGTAAATCAAAGAAATAAATACTAAGTACATGTGCCCGTTATTATATCGGGATCAAGAGCATGTACACCATAATATCGGAGGTCCGATTCAATTATATAGTCAGTACTAAATTGAATCACCTCTAAGTCGGTCCTGCTCAATACACACAAAGTGTACTAGTGTAATTCTATGGTCAAGACAAACCAATACCAAATCACACTACAACCATACCAATGGTTTATCCAAAACCATCTCGGTTGTGAGCCTCTACTTATACTCTACAAGGAACTGATAATATGATCTCCTGTGTGACGCTACACACCATGTTATCTACAATGTAATGTATCAGAATATATGCATAACCATATGCAAACAATGATCATGTGATTCTTATTTCAAAAATAAAGATGTTCATACAAAAGATAGACTTTTCAGTAAACATCCCAACAATCTCCCACTTATACTAAAAGACTATGCTATCCACATACTGTCATACATCTAATTCCCATTCCCTCCACATGCCTGTCAAAATCTCTCGCTGGAAGGACCTTAGTGAAAGGATCTGTCAGGTTATCCTCTAATGCAATCTTGGCTACAACAACTTCTCCTCACTTTATGATTTCTCGTATGAGGTGATACTTGCACTCTATGTGTTTACTTGCCTTATGGGCTCGTGGTTCCTTCAAGTTTGCAACTGCACCACTGTTATCACAATAAATTGTGATAGTTCTAGGCAAACCAGAAATCACATCTAAGTCCATCAAGAAGTTCCTGAGCCATACAACTTCTTTGGCTGCCTCAGAGGCTGCCACATACTCAGCTTCCATGGTAGAGTCCGCCACACATTTCTGCTTGACACTCCTCCATACAATGGCTCCACCTCCCAAAGTAAACACAAAACTTGAGGTAGACTTACTATTATCCCTATCTGATTGGAAGTCAAAATCTGTGTAACCCATAAGGAGTAATTGATCTGCCTGGTATACCATCATATAATCCCTAGTCCTTCTCAGGTACTTCAATATATGCTTTACCGCAGTCCAATGTCCCTGTCCTAGATTACTCTGATATATGCTAACCATGCCCATGCCAAAGTAGATATTCGACCTCGTACATAACATAGCATACATGAGGCTTCCTACTGCCAAAGCATAAGGAACCACCTTCATCTCCTCTATCTCCTTTGATGTTCTAGGACACATCTCTTTAGATAAAGGTACTCCATGCCTAAAAGATAGAAAACCTTTCTTGGAGTTCTGCATGCTAAAACGAGCCAAAATAGTGTCTATGTATGAAGCTTGAGACAAGCACAACGTCTTTTTCCTGTGATCCCCTATAACTTTGATCCCAAGGATGTGTCCCACTTCTCCCAAGTCCTTCACATCAAACTATTTGGACAACCATACCCTTACGTCTGATAACACCTTGACATTGTTGTCAATTAACAAAATGTCATCTACGTATAGTACAAGAAATACCACTAGATTTCCATCACATCTCTTGTATACACAAGACTCATCTGGGCTTTGAATAAATCCATAAGATTGGATTACCTTATCAAAGCGGATGTTCCAAGATCTCAAAGCTTGCTTCAATCCATAAATGGACCGATTAAGCTTACACACAAGATGCTCTTTGCCCTTTGCAATGAATCCCTCTGGTTGCTTCATATAGATGTTTTCCTCAAGACTTCCATTAAGGAAAGTTGTCTTGACATCCATCTGCCACACCTCATAATCCATATGAACAACAATACATAAGAGAATCCGGATAGACTTAAGCATGGCCACAGGCAAAAAGGTCTCTTCATAATCGATACCCTCTTTCTGAGTATACCCTTTCTCAACAAGCCTTGCTTTGAAGGTCTCAACCTTCCCATATATTCCTCTCTTTCTTTTGTAGATCCACTTGAATCCAATGGTTTTTACACCATTGGGTGGTTCTACTAGCTCCCAGACCTGATTTGAATCCATAGATTCTATCTCAGAATTCATCGCACTTTGCCAAGATACCGTATCTTTATCTCCTCGTCATATGTCCAAGGATCAGGTTCATGTTCGCTAGGGACCAAATCAGAAGATTCTCCCAAGAACATAAATCTATCAGGCTGCCTAACAACCCTTCCACTACAATGAGGTATCACCTGTGTATCCTCTGTGACACGTGGTGCAGTCACTTGTGGTATATCCTCTTGTACCGGTGGTACTGAAGTAGTGACTTCCCCTCTTAATTCCTCCAGAATAATCTTACTCATGGGCTTGTGGTTCATCACATAGTCTTCCTCTAAAAATCTAGCGTTCGTGCTAACGATCACCCTCTGATCTCTAGGACTATAGAACAAACCACCTTTCATTCCTCTAGGATATCCAACGAACATATACACTTCTGTACGAGGTTCCAACTTACCAGCATCTGCCTTCAGTACATGTGTTGGACTCCCCCAAATCCGAATATGTCTCAGACTAGGCTTTCGCCCAGTCCACAATTTTGTGGGAGTAGAAGGCACTGATTTAGATGGTACCAAGTTCAGAATATACCACGTATCGAGCATACCCCGAACAAATCGCAACTCGAATAACTCATCATCGATCTAACCATCTCCATAAGAGTCCTATTCCTTCGCCTGCTAAACCATTACGCTAGGGTGTGCAGTCTGGAACAATTGGGATTGAATCCCAGCCTCTGATAAGTAATTCCTAAACTCTCCCAAGAGGTACTCACCACCACGATCAGATCGTAGTGTCTTGATACTTTTACCTTGACTTTTCTCCACATCAACCTTGAATTCTTTGAACCTGTCAAAGCATTCAGACTTGCGGCGCATCAAGTAAATGTATCCATATCTTGAATAATCATCTATAAAAGAGATGAAATATTCAAAACCACCTCTAGCCTGGATAGACATAGGACCACACAAATCAGAATGAACCAATTCCAACACATCTTTGGCTCTATACCCCTTGGCCTTAAAAGGCCTCTTGGTCATTTTACCTTCCAAGTAAGATTCGCAGGTTGGAAAATCCTCCACCACTAATGAACCTAAAGGTCCATCAGTTATCAACCTTTGAATTCTACTTAGGTTAATATAACCTAACCTTAGATGCCAAAGATATGTTTGGTTCATTTTCAAAGGTTCTTTCTCTTATTAGAATTAGAAGATGAGTTATTTACTTCTATTTGCATCATGAGAGCTTTTGGTTCAAGGGTATATAAATTTTCTATCAATGTACCAGAACAGATAATCTCCCTATTCCTCTTTATAACAACTCTGTCATTAAAAGAAATAGAATATCCATCCAAAAATAATTTAGAAACCGAAATTAAATTCTTTCTAAATAAAGGTACATAAAGGCAATTTCTCACAACCAAAGTTTTATTTCTATCAAAAGACAAATAAACATCTCCCACTGCAACAGCTGCCACTTTAGTAGCATCGCCCAAGTAAACGGTAATCTCCCCCTCAGCCAGTCGTCTGGTTTCCTGGAACCCCTACAAAGTATTGCATACATGATCAGTGGCTCCCATATCTACACACCAGGTGTCGGTAGATAACACCGCTAAACATGTTTCGACGACCAGACCAAAAGATATACCTTTGTTTGCTTCCGGTTGGGGCAGTCCTTCTTCCAATGTCCAGTCTGCTTACAAGTGAATCACTTGCCTTTTGGATTTTTCACTCCTCCCTGAGATTCTCTCGCCACCTTTGCCCCACCTTGTTTCTTCTTCTTCTTGCCTTTCGGCTTAGAAGTAGAAACCTTTTGGGCAACCATGACCTAACCCTGAGCACTCTGACGAAAAATCACTTCTGCCGCCTAGAGTTCTGTCAGAAGCTCTGCCAACAAATACAACCTCTTATTCATGTTGTAGTTCAGGCGGAACTGCTCAAAACTCCTAGGTAGAGACTGGAGAATGATATCGACCTGGGTTTCCCCATCGATCTCAGCTCCAAGGACTTTCAACTCATTCAAATGAGCCATCATCTTGAGAACATGATCCCTCACGGGTGTTCCCTCGATCATGGTGGTCGTCATCAAGTTCTTCATGGCTTCCTGCCTAGCAGCCCGATTCTGATGTCAGGAAAGCTCCTTGAGATTGAGCATCATGTCATAAGCAGTGGGCATGGCTTGATGCTGATGTTGCAATACATTTGACATAGAAGCCAAAATGTAACACCGTGCCATCTCATCATCCTTAATCCACCTTTTATAACTCTCTTTCTCCTTTTCCCCAAAATCATCCTCAGGCTTAGGAGGACACTCTTCGAAGAGTACATACTTGTACTCCTCAGCAGTCAAGATAATATCAAGATTCCTTTTTCAATCAACATAATTGGGTCTAGTAAGTTTATTCTCTTTTAGTATCACAGCAAGCGAGTTGAAAGTCATTTTTTGAAAAACCTAAGAATCACATAGATCAAAATATTAGATTTCAAAAAAATTATTGATTCCTCAAACAATAAAATTTTAAAATCAACCAACACCTTAAAACACCGAGAATATTATATGCCACGATCGTGTGGACGTATACGAATTCTATATTTGTAAGAGGAGGTTTTACCCATTAATTTTACTATCTTGTCAACCTAACTTTTTGACAAATAAAATTAATAGTTGGTTCCTCTTCGGCCCTACAAATAAAAGCAGTGACTCCGATGGGGAGGATACTCCTATTTGCATCTAAGTGTTCACCATTACTCGATACCAAGGAAATTATCTCGGATTATGTGCCTTCCGATGGGGAAGTACACACGTTCCTAAATAATTTCCTATAACCATATTCGACCCTGTGATCCGCAAAACTAACTCATCCGATGGGGAGGAAGGCACTCAGAGCCGACGCGCACATGTCAAATCGTAATGGAGGTCGTGGGAATTTATAAAAATATCCCTCTCCCACTTAGTAATTTAAAATTGAGGAATTTTCCTAGCACACGACATGCATATTAAACAAGAAGCAATAAATATGAAAAGAAATATTTTCTAACTATTATGGCTTTTGTTCTCCAATATGCCTCCCGTCGTTCGCCATCTCGTCCGCTCCTCCCTACGTCATGTACAAGCCATCCGGAGATCCGAGCCAAGAAAACTTATTTTAATTTACATCCATCGATCCTATACTCCGTGAAGGAGCGTACATGAAATCTAGATCGAAAGTAAACTAAAATAAAAGAGTGGTTAAACAATGTCGTACTTAATTACAAAAATTAAATACTAGTCTCGTCAACCCCGAGGATTCAAATAATAATACAATTTACACACATCCAATCACATACACACACATATGGCCATAATAGTTGGATCTTATGCCTTCAACCAAAAAGTTAGCCTAAGCACATCCTACTATCATCCAACACATACAATATATGATAAGTGCATAAAAGTAACCGAATCCTAAACACACAAAACTGGAAATTGTGGTTCTGATACCACTTGAAGAATGAAGCTTTGCTTCACACCTTGACTCGGTCGCTTGTGCATGGCAATCCCATCTACGTCCCCGGATTAAAAAAATAATCCAAAACGAAGACAGATTACCCAAGCAACCGATCCATCATCATGCTATTCGATTAGAGTGGTTTCTTGACCAAACTAGTTGTTCAAGCAACCTAACTCTTTTCCTTGACTAGCCGCAGAATAGATGATGTATGGATCACTGGTTTTTGTGTTTTATCTTCGGGGTCCAAGTAAATTAGCCACATGCAATTACATACATAATACAAAGAAACAAAAGGAAACTAAAACAAGTATTATACCTCTTGTTTACCTCAAGGTTTTCTATTGTATGTCCTTCCTCCTTTTGGACGTCGTGTGGGCGACGATCTTTCAAAAGTCGAAGCCTCCTAGATCACGTTCTTCCCTTTCTTGCTCGCTCCAAACAAAGGGAAGAATAAAACAAAACTTCTTCTCCTATCTAGAACCGACCACCAAGCCACATTGCTTGGTGGTTGCCACCGGCCAAGGAGAGGAATTAGGAGCACCGGCCAACCTTGAAGAAAGGTTGCCGCTGGCCAAAGAGAGAGAGAGAGAGGGAGGAGTTGCTGGCCAATCTAGAGAGAGAGGGTGACGCGCCACCGGCCAAGGAGAGCCAAAACCTAATCTTGTCGCTTCCCAAAGGAAGAAGACCAATCTAGGGTTGTCGCCCACCTCTTCTCTCAAGCCAACTCCAAAAACCCTAACCCTAATTGGATTATCTCACCGCCCAAGCCCTTAGCCCTCCTTTTATAGAGCTAGGCTTAAGCCTCCTATCAATCTCCATCGTCGAATCTAGAGATTTAATCTCCACCATGGGATCTAGAGATTTAATCTCCACCGTCAGATCTAGAGATTTAATCTCCACCGTCAGATCTAGAGATTTAATCTCCACCATTGGATCTAGAGATTTAACCTCCACCTTCAGATCTAGGCTTCATGAGGGTTTTAATAGGCTATAATAGGGACCATGAGGAGGAGTTGGATCTTGGCCACCCAATGGATCTAGCCCACATAAAGTCCAATCCATTAATGATAATCCATTCCACTAGAGGATTATCATTGATCTACCTCACCAACCCTCATAAATAAATATGGGCTCCATATATTAATTGTACAAATATCTCCCCATGTTTAAGATCTCGAATGTCCGTTAATTATTTAATTTACTGATAATTAATTAATCAACATCTAACTCCATGAGTAGTACCACTCAACCTTATCATTATGCCGGACCAAGTCCACCTGCGGGGAGTGTGCTTCGTTCAGTTACGTATTGCTTGAGTTAGCTAGGCTATCTTAAGTACCATTGTCGGTCAGCTCCACATAACAGCGACACACCATGTAAATAATATCATTTCCCAACTTCTGGGCATATTGATTTTATCATAAATCTCACCCATCGTACATGTGCCCATTATTATATCGGAATTAAGAGCATGTACACCATAATATCGGAGGTCCGATTCAATTATGTAGTCAGCAATAAATTGAATCACCTCTAAGTCGATCTTGCTCAATACACACAAAGTGTACTAGTATAATTCTGTGGTCAAGACAAACCATTACCAAACCACACTACAACCATACCAATGGTTTGTCCAAAACCATCTCGGTTGTGAGCCTCTACTTATACTCTACATGGAACTGATAACATGATCTCCTGTGTGACACTACACACCATGTTATCTACAATGTAATGTATCAAATAATATTCATAACCATAAATATGCAAACAATGATAATGTGATTCTTATTTCAAAAATAAAAATGTTCAAACAAATGATAGGCTTTTCAGTATACATCCCAACAAGATCTTCCTATATCCTTTTGGGGATATGCTCTAGACACAACAACCTTCACTCTTAATCGTGTTCCATCCAAAGTTGTGATAAAGACACCATATATGATATGAAAAGGGGAAAATCCCAAGATGTCTTTCATGACGATTTGGGGTTGTGAGGCTTACGTTCGACGTCAAGTCTCAGACAAACTGGGACCCAAATTCGATAAGTGCTATTTTGTTGGATATCCCAAGGAGACTAAGGTATATTACTTCTACATTCCCAGTCAGCACAAAAAGTTTGTGGCAAAGACTGGGGTATTTCTAGAAAGGGATTTTGTTTCTAGAAAACTAATGGGAGTACATTCGATCTTGAAGAAATTCAAGATATGGACCATAGCACTAAGGCTGAGATGGAGGTTGAATAGGAACCACAAAGTGTTGTGGATATTGAGAATGTTGCACAAAGAGTTGTGGAACAACAACCTGTTCAGGTAGACCTACCTCTTCGCAGGTCTGATAGGGTACGTCATCAACCTGAGAGATACTCATTTCTCTTGTCTGACCATGATGACGTTATGCTCATTAAGAATGAGCCTACCTCTTATCAGGAAGCTGTGATGAGCCCATATTCTAAGAAATGGCTAGAGGCCATGAGATCCGAGATGGAATCCATATACACCAACCAAGTATGGACTTTGGTTGATCCACCTGAAGGTGTCAAACCCATTGGGTGTAAGTGGGTCTTTAAGAGAAAGACTGACATGGATGGACTTACACATACCTATAAGGGGCGATTGGTAGCTAAAGGTTTCAAGTAAATTCATGGTATTGACTATGATGAAACCTTTTCTACAGTGGCGATGTTTAAGTCCATTCGAATCATGCTTGCTATTGCAGCGTACCACGATTATGAGATATAGCAGATGGATGTCAAAATTGCATTTCTGAATGGAAACTTACTCGAGGATGTGTACATGACACATCCTGAAGTTTTTGTAGATCCACACTATATTGGCAAAGTATGCAAGCTGCAAAGGTCAATTTATGGGCTAAAGCAAGCTTCTCGTTGCTGGAATCTTCGATTCGATGATGCGATCAAATAGTTTAGTTTCATCAAGAATGAAGATGAGCCCTGTGTCTACAAGAGGGTAAATGGGAACACAGTTGTCTTCCTTGTATTGTATGTGGATGTCATACTACTCATTGGGAATGACATCCCTTCGCTACAGTCTGTGAAGACTTGGCTGGAGAAGTGTTTCTCAATGAAGGACTTAGGTGAAGCAGCCTGTATTCTAGGCATCAAGATCTATAGAGATAGATCTAAGAGATTGCTTGGCCTAAGTTAGAGTACATATATTGACACGGTATTACTACGGTTTTCCATGCAGAATTCCAAGAAGGGTCTTCTGTCGATGTCACATGGTGTGAGTTTTTTGAAGACTCAAAGTCCCTCTTCTAGAGAGGAGAGAGACTGCATGGACAAGATCCTTTATGCATCTTCCATAGGATCTATCATATGCGCCATGCTATGTACACGTCCTGATGTCTCGTATGCTTTGAGCATGACGAGTAGATTCCAGTCAGATCCAGGTGAGCGTTACTGGATAGCAGTCAAGAATATTCTTAAGTACTTGAGAAGGACTAAAGAATATTTCTTGATATTTAGTGGCGATGAGGAGCTATCTGTAAAGGGTTACAGTGATGCCAGCTTCCAAACTGACCACGATGATTATAGATTGCAGTCAGGGTTCGTGTTTTTCTTGAATGGTGGCGGTGTGAACTGGAAGAGTTCACAGTAGGACACAGTTGTTGATTCTACAATAGAGGCCGAATATATTGTTGCATCAGAGGAAGCAAAGGAGGCAGTTTGGATCCGCAAGTTCATTACCGAGCTTGGGGTGGTTCCTAGCATAGTAGATCCCATAGAGCTCTATTGTGACAATAATGGAGCGATTGCGCAGACTAAGAAACCTCGCTCACACCAGCGGACCACACACATACTACGACGCTTCCATCTCATTCGAGAGATTATCGATAGAGGAGATGTGAAGATTTGTAGAATACCCACAGAAGCTAATGTCGCAGATCCCTTGACCAAGGATTTGGCACAGGAAAAGCATGATGGTCACATTAGGTCATTGGGTATTAGATACTACAGTGATTGGCACTAGTGCTAGTGGGAGATTGTTAGTGAAAGCCCTAGAGCCAATCATATGATGGTTGTTGTATGGACTTGTTGTATCATATTCCTATATATATTTATAAATGCATTTCTTTATGGTTATTATACTTACTTGTATTGGTGTCAAATAACTAAGTATAATAACATCCTTGAGTAGAAGGTTCTTATCTATATCAATCGATTGGTTGAATCGATAATGAGATGATATAGAGAACACTACTCTTAATCATTCCTAGTCAAGTATTAATATTCAGGGACAATGTTAATGCGAAGAGACTAGCATGTAGGTCAACTCGATGACTTGATCTGACAAGTCATGGATATGAGATATCAAGTTGACACATGGGTATACATTAGAGAATGTATACTGAATGACCCACCATGAGAAAGTATCATGGATCGTTATATGAGTGTCATATAGTTTCTCATGTGACTATTAGTATGACTATTAGTCCTTGGACCTGAAGTCACCATGGTTCCCTACATAAGGAGTTGCACACTTTGGCTTCGTCAAACGTCACCTGTAAATGGGTGGACTATATAGGTGATTACTGGGTATGTAACAAATTATGTGGAGGGATATGAGTGATGAAGATGGGATCTATCCCTCCTATATGACGAGAGTGACATCATGATTCTTGATAGAGTGAGACCATTAAGTGCATGGTCATACCCAAATGAGTCAATATGAGATATTGAGCTCATTTGATTAGAGTGAGTCTACTTGGAGTTCAAGATATAGATTGTACAAAGGATGACACGGTCTATGCCTCAATTGGTCAATCTAGATGTCATGGATAGAGGGACATTGTCACATATTGTGAGAGTCACAATTAGTAGTCACAAAGGTGATGTTGGATCTCAACATTCTTGTAACTTGGATAGCAATGATGTGTTGCTAGATACCGCTCATTGCTTATGTTTCTAAATCGGTTTAGGAGCATTGCCAACGTTACAAGAACCTATAGGGTCACACACAAAGGGCAATTAGATGGAGATTAGGTTCATATGATGTACCAAGAGGATTAGGTTCATGTGATAAACCAAATTGGATTAAGAGTAATCCAAATTAGACTAATTAAGTTGGACTCAATTTGATTCAAATGTTGAATGAGTCTAATTTAGATTTGATTCATTAAGTCAATTTAAACTAATGAATAGAGATTCATTAAATTAAATTGACTTGAATCAAATGGTTGGATTTGATCAACCATGAGAGATAAGAGGTCAAGTTTGACTTGACTTGAGAAGGAAGATGAATGGTCAAGTTTGACTTGACCAAATGCCACATCATGATGACTTGGCATGGGCCAGCTAATGATGATGTTCCACATCATCATGGACACATAATGGTGTACCACCTCATGAGGAAGACCAAGAGCCATGACTCTTGGTATTACATGCATGTATTTAACCTCCATGAAGTGGTTGGCCACATTAAGGGAGATTAGTGAGTGGGAATTGATTAGATCTTCTTTTTCCTCCTTTGCTCTCCTCTCTACCTCTCTCTCTCATCCTCCTTGCCGTGAGCTTCCTTGAGTGATAGCACACTCTATGTTGTTTGCTCCATCTTTTGTCCGTGTGGATACTTGTAGAAGAGTGTGCACTTGACACTCTACGAGATCCGATAAGCCATTTGGACGAGCGAGATAAGCGAAGGGCGTCGCTACAAGGATAACTCTCTTTGTCATGTAGATCTAAGGTAGATCTAAGTTTTCTTAACATGTACATGTATTATTTTAATTTATCTTCGCACGGATCCATGGCCGACTTCCAAGGTTTCCGCAATGTAAAAAGTGGTTTTTGCGGCTCGGATAGCTTAGTAGCTGCGAAGCCGTGCACTTGGCGCATCCGAGGGATGTGGCCGGATGAAAACAACTTCAAAGGCGAGGGACTCCAAGGGAATGAGAGTGAGCGATTGTAACCCAAGACGGGGTAGCTCCTAGGTGATCTTGGCTAATCTGGCTAAGTGTTGTTAGGAATATTGGAACGGCTAGAGGGGGGGTGAATAGCGTTTCGCCCGATCGTGGATAGAATTCAATCTCGTTCGTGTCTACAATTTCGTTAGCGCAGCAGAATATATATAATGATAAAAGCAATAATGAAATGGACACAACACAAATCACAACAAGAGCATATAACGTGGTTCGGAACCGAACCGGTTCCTATTCCACGGATTGGGTTTGTACGAACCCTAGCGATGCCACAAACACCACTAACCAATAAAACTCCTTCTTGACACAAGTCAAGGGTGGAGAAACCCCTTACAAGTAATCTTACAACAATAAGATACAAATACAAGCAATTACAATAATGAATATGAAATATAAGTAAAGAAAAGACTTTACAACACTTGTTTTGATTGCTAGAATGCTTGGTTACTTGCTTGCACTTGGAGACCTGATTTGCACCAACAAATCGCCCCAATAGCCCTCAAGAATCAATTACTTTTCCTCCATCACGAGCTCCATATATAGCTTCAACCTGTGCTGGAAAAAGTCTATCAGTCGACTGATCGGGACCATCAGTCGACTGATGCCACTGTTGTCGTGAGACAACGGCTAGTTCCACGTTGGATAAGTCCAACGGAACTACCATCAGTCGATTGATTGTGACCATCAGTCGACTGATGGAGTCCTCACTCGACCGCCGAGTCCTCGACCCATTCCGTGGCTGAATTCGAGCACCGATGTGATCGCACGATCGATCGGCCGATCAGCTCATCATCGATCGCCAACCTATGGCAATCATCGCTAGGCTATAACCCGCATGATCAAACCCTAGTTGACTTCGGTCCCCGATCGCCACATGACACGGTCGACCGCACACCTCAAACATGAGGTTTTAACTCAAGTATGGTTCCCATACTTGCTAGACCACCCTTAGCCTAGACCTAAGCCTTCTAGCCACCTCCATTGACCTCACGCCTCGGATCCCTCCAAGTCATCCATGACTTGTTCATCCATCGCGCTAGCCTTCGGTGCTTCCTCGGCTATGTCATGCTAACGGTGTCTACACCGCCAAGGCACATTGGACTTACGCCGCCAAGACTCCGCTTGGACTTTACGCCGCCAACCATTGGACTTATGCTGCCAAGACTACCGCTTGGACTTTACGCCGCCAATATTAATCCCCTTGGACTTCAAATGCCAACCCATGTTGGACTTTCCATGCCAAGACCATGCTTGGACTTTCCTTGCCAACTCATGTTGGACTTTCCATTTGCCAAGACCCATGATTGGACTTTCCTTGCCAACACATGTTGGACTTTCCATTTGCCAAGACCCATGCTTGGACTTTCCTTGACAATTATATTGTCATATGTTTTTGTCGAAACATCAAAACACATCAAAACATCACTCGAGCCAAACTCGAGTCACAGTCAATCGTGACTGGGCCATCGCACCAACAATCTCCCCCTTTTTGATGTTTGACAAAAACCAAACAAATAATTGAGTTAGAATACTAACTCCAATCCTTTACCAATTATCCCAAATTGGTAAATACTCTCCAAATGTTTTCCCCCAAACATTCTCCCCCTTTTTGGCTAACAACAAAAAGTTGTCTCCCCAAGAGGGTCAATGTCTCATGTCCCAATGAGATCTTACAATCTCCCCCTTGGTCCAAAAGTACTTAGGATGCCTACCATCTTCCTAGTGATAAGTTCAATATCACTCAAGAGAGACAACCCTATTTACTCTCCCAATTTTCAAATTGGGTCTCTCAAAAGTCCCCATCAATTTCACAATTGATGTCATATTCTCCCAATAACATCTCCTTTTCAAGGAGAAAAACACATCCATCATTCCAAGATGGATACCTCCCCCTAAAGGCTTGCTCCCCCTTGACCATTGCACCAACAATGTCCTTGGGAAGTCCCTAAGCCAATAGGAACTCTAAACCATCAAAATTGTTGGTGCAGTCGGCCCAGGTCACGATTGACCAGGACTCGAGTTTGGCTCGAGTGATGTTTTGATGTGTTTTGATGTTTCGACAAAAACATATGACAATATAATTGTCAAGGAAAGTCCAAGCATGGGTCTTGGCAAATGGAAAGTCCAACATGTGTTGGCAAGGAAAGTCCAAGCATGGGTCTTGGCAAATGGAAAGTCTAACATGAGTTGGCAAGGAAAGTCCAAGCATGGTCTTGGCATGGAAAGTCCAACATGGGTTGGCATTTGAAGTCCAAGGGGATTAATATTGGCGGCGTAAAGTCCAAGCGATTGTCTTGGCAGCATAAGTCCAATGGTTGGCGGCGTAAAGTCCAAGCGGAGTCTTGGCGGCGTAAGTCCAATGTGCCTTGGCGGTGTAGACACCGTTAGCATGACATAGCCGACGGAAGCACCTGAAGGCTAGCGCGATGGATGAACAAGTCATGGATGACTTGGAGGGATCCGAGAGGCGAGGTCGATGGAGGTGGCTAGAAGGCTTAGGTCTAGGCTAAGGGTGGTCTAGCAAGTATGGGGGAACCATACTTGAGTTAAAACCTCATGTTTGAGGTGTGCCATGTGGCGCGACCGACCGAGTCAACTAGGGTTCGATCTGACCGCCATAGGTGGCCCGATCGATCGATGAGCTCGAGCAATGATCGATCGCGGTGATCACCGACCGCGCTCGAGAATTCGCCACGTATCGGAGTCGAGACTCGATCGTCGAGTGAGGATTCCATCACCGATCGATGGTCACAATGATCGACCGATCGAAGGTTCCGCTGACTTATCCAACGTGGAACTAGCCGCTTGTCTCACGACAACAAGGGCATCCGATCGATGGTCCCGATCACGACCGATCGACTTTTTTCCAAAGACAAAGTTGAAGCTATATATGGAGCTCTTGATGTAGGAAAAAGGAATAGGTTCTTGAGGGCTATTGGGGCGATTTGTTGGTACAAATCAGGTCTCCAAGTGCAAGCAAGCAACCAAGCATTCAAGTAATCAAAACAAGTGTTGTAAAGTCTTTTCTTTACTTGTATTTCATATTCATTATTGTAATTGCTTGTATTTGTATCTTATTATTGTAAGATTACTTGTAAGGGGTTTCTCCACCCTTGACTTGTGTCAAGAAGGAGTTTTATTGGTTAGTGGTGTTTGTGGCATCGCTAGGGTTCGTACAAACCCAATCCGTGGAGTAGGAACCGGTTCGGTTCCGAACCACGTTATATACTCTTATTGTGATTTGTGTTGTGTCCATTTCGTTATTGCTTTTATCATTATATATATTCCGCTGTGCTAACGAAATTGTAGACACGAACGAGATTGAATTCCATCCACGATCGGGCGAAACGCTATTCACCCCCCCTCTAGCCGTTCCAATATTCCTAACAAGTGGTATCAGAGCCCGGGGTTCTTCTACGGATTAACAATCAGGAGCTAAGGCAAAAGGCTAGACAAGCTTGGATGGGAAATCAACACTCCACCTCCATATGATCCAGAAGATTTTCCGGCATGGAGAGCAAGAATGGAAACATTCTTGATGATGAACATAGAGGATTGGTTCATCCTCATTGAAGGTCTTGAACCCCCTAGGGATAAGAAGGGGAATGTCCTAAAATTGAAAAAGTGGACCCAAGAGCAACGCCAAAAGCTCAAGACCGAAGTTAAGGTAACGAAACTTTTGGAAGATTTAATCCCTAATGATGTTTTGTGCAAGCTAGGGGATTACATGTATGCCAAGGAGCTATGGAGAAAATTGGCAAGATTCCATGAGGAGAGTTCATCCTCAAGTGAAAATGAGGAATCGGAAGTTGAGATGGAGTCAACTTCCGAATCAGAGAAAGAAGAAGTAGAAGAGGTGGAAGAAGCATCTACTCCTAGGATTGAGGAAGAGAGAGCATCCTCTACATCAGAGCAACCTCAAGAAGAGCTTTCAACATCCGATCAAGATGAGGAAGCTCAAAATTCAACTCCGGCACCCACCACCACCCTAGGTAACTCAAACACTTTATTTTCAAATAAAAATCATATTATGTGCTTTGAGTGTAGGGAGTATGGCCATTACAAGAGCAAATGTCCAAAGAGGATCAAGAAAGCTCCTCCGACGCCTAAAAGTCAACAAAAGTCAACGGACACCGGTTCTCCAAGACAAAAGAGCAAGGAACATGTCATTTGCTTCAAATGCCGACTACCGGGTCATTACCGGAGTCAATGCCCAAAGAAGAAGAAGAAGGTGCAAAGGGGAGCATCACAAGTAGGGGGAGCCACTAAGGCAAACCCTAAGGTATATTTAAATAATGCTCCGTCTAATTTAAATATTAAAAAGCATGCTAGAACTAATTTTAGCAATTTTGTTATGTATCATAAAGAGCATGCTAGAAATAACAAACATATGTGTTTAGGAGCTAAGAATGTTCACCTTAAGAATAAGGAGAAATTTGGGACTAATGTCCTTAGAAAAACAATACCTAGGGAATCTATTAAGAAAATCCAAGAACATCTAGGTTTTAATCCAAAATGGACTAGGTATTTGCCAAGAAAGTCCAATGCCCAAGATTTAAATAAAAATTCTAAAATTGGGCAATTAGAATTAGAAAACCAAGCCTTGAGGTCAAGGCTTGAGAAATTGGAAAAGACCCTAAACAAGATACAAAATCAATTTCAAGGGTCAAATTGTCAAACTCTTAGGTCAAGAAGTCAAAGTCAACATCTAGGATCTAAGAGTCAAAAGTCAACCAAGGGCAAGAATGGTTTGGGTCACAAACCTAAGTCCAAGGTGACTTACCATAGTGTTCCGTTTGACTATGGGACACTAACTAGGTCTAGGAAGACCAAGGTCAATAGGGAAGTCATCCCTAGAGTTGACCATGGTGTGTGTCTATTGGCCAAGGTTTCGAAGAAACCTAGGATGACCACTAAGAAGGTTGTTAGGGAGGCAATCCCTAAGATTAACCTAGGCAAGACCAAAATGACCAGGGCTAATAAGCCTAGGAGGGTCATTAGGAAGGTATCTAGGGAGGTTATCCCTAGGGAATACCTGATTAACTCTAGGAGCTCAAATCGATTTTGGGTTTCTAAGAGCGTGATTGATTCACGCTAAGATAGGTTTAGGGTGTGCCAACCTTGATTGGATGGGTAGTTAACTCAACCACGATAAAGGTGGCACTTTAGGTTACTTTCAAGGTTATGGTTACCTTGGAAATATCTTTGAGCCTTAATTTCAAAGAATTTTAGGTTGTGTCAATATATATCTTGAAAACATGAAAATCAATAAAATTGACACGATCTAGATTTAGAGGTCATAGTGTGTACCTTTGATTATTGGCACACTTTGGAAGGTCATGTATCAAGAGATGTGTGGTTAAGATGTAAAGGTAACATCTAGAGTGATACTCAAGTGCCACACAACTTGATGTCTTGTATTCACCATGCTTCATATGTTTTACCATATGTTTGCATGGAAAGAATGTCTAGGATAGATTACATCTCACAAAACTAGTCCTTTACCTTGATTGTGTATTTTAACACTTAGAAAGGGTGAGATGTTAGGTTTTGGAAATCATTGAATGTTAATGTTTGCAAAAATGAAATAAAACATTAAAATACATTAACAAATACATGAATAAAAGTATAACTTCAATACATTCGATATACAAGATCTAACGTGATAAAATGGAATAATTAAGATGATGAAATCGAGATATTCTGATTTTGAATCGAAATCGATATCGATCGAAATGAGCTTATCGATCGATAACACTGTAGCGCAATACGATACGACCATCAGTCGAGTGCTAGCTTCATGACTCGACTGATTGAACATCAGTCGACTGATGGTACTGTTCACCGAGGCCGAAGGCCATCAGTCGAGTGCTCGACGAGCAGTCGAGTGATGTGCACATCAGTCGACTGATGGGCAACATCAGTCGATCGCTGCTCATGTATACGCGTTAGAAGGTTGATCGATTGATGAGTCGGATCGATCGGCTGCCTCGGTAAACCCGATAATAAACCGCTATCGATCGATGCTCCACATCATCGACAATCACGCTTTATAACGCCGAACCGCTTAGGTTCGGCGTCTTCACGACGCGCTCTCTTCTCCCTTCCTTCTCCGATCGCCGTCTCCTTCTCCGACCAACTCTTCCAGCCGTGCCAACCTCCCAAGTGTTAGGTTTGATAGACGAGTCTCTCCTCTTCCATTTTCCACCTATTTGGAGCCCTAGTTCACGCGATTTAGGGCTTATTTTTCCTTGTTCCGATTAGGGTTCCAGCGTCTGAAGCTCTCCGGCGACTTTTCCGGCGATCCCTAGCAACATTTGAGTCTTCCCTCCGGCCACACATTCGAATGGCTCCTAAGTAATGATTTTTTTTTTAGCCCTAATTTTCATCTCCATTACAATTTAGGTTTATCTAATCGTGTATTATTGCCATTGCATGCCATATCATTACATTGCATTCATAATAGGAGAGCCCGTAGGAATGATCCATCCGAGGGTGAATCTCGATTGTACCAACCTATGTTGGTTAGATACATCGATAGGAATTTTTTCAATCGGCATTGTAGTGATGTCATGGAATTAATTGCATACTACAATCTGATGAAAATCGTCTTGTGCACGCATCCAATTAATGATGACCTTGTTAAGGAATTCTATCAAAACCTTAAAAAGGTGGATACGGCCCTACTTACACTACTCGCGTTGCAAAATGCGAGTTAGAGTTCACTCCTGCGATACTGCAGGAGTTTCTCGAGTGTAGGCCCTCAGATGACACCTTTATCTTTTACCCTGCCATGGATTTTCCTTTACCTGAGCCTTTTGACCATATCTCTATGGAGTCCATGCATGAGCATATCTTTGGTCATCCTCGTCCACCGGCCCAGAATCTATTTCCTATCACTTATACATATCAAGTTTCGTGATTTTTTAATTTACGTAGAATTACTTATGCATTTCCAAAAGTCGAGTCTGATTTCTGAAAATTAGGTTTTCAATTATCAATGGCGACATTTGGACTCGATGATTTGTATCACTCATCGTTGCTTGCATCACCGATCGATGGATACATCGGTCCGACCGTAGGTAACAGTCGACTAATAGCCTGATTTCGGGGTAACCAAAGTTGTTTAACCCGATTTCAGCTATGGTTATGGTCCCTAATCAGTCCTAACCCTAGGATATGCTATGGGAAGCATTATAAAGGGTGTAAATCCATTGGATATGGATTAGGAGAAGTATTTGGGGTTTGTATCAATTTTAAGGTGTTGGAAAGTTCAATGTTGAATTTCTAACCTTAATTTTGATGGTTTAGAGTTCCTATTGGCTTAGGGACTTCCCAAGGACATTGTTGGTGCAATGGTCAAGGGGGAGCAAGCCTTTAGGGGGAGGTATCCATCTTGGAATGATGGATGTGTTTTTCTCCTTGAAAAGGAGAAGTTATTGGGAGAATATGACATCAATTGTGAAATTGATGGGGACTTTTGAGAGACCCAATTTGGAAATTGGGAGAGTAAATAGGGTTGTCTCTCTTGAGTGATATTGAACTTATCACTAGGAAGATGGTAGGCATCCTAAGTACTTTTGGACCAAGGGGGAGATTGTAAGATCTCATTGGGACATGAGACATTGACCCTCTTGGGGAGACAACTTTTTGCTGTTAGTCAAAAAGGGGGAGAATGTTTGGGGGAAAACATTTGGAGAGTATTTACCAATTTGGGATAATTGGTAAAGGATTGGAGTTAGTATTCTAACTCAATTATTTGTTTGGTTTTTGTCAAACATCAAAAAGGGGGAGATTGTTGGTGCAATCGGCCCAGGTCACGATTGACCAGGACTCGAGTTTGGCTCGAGTGATGTTTTGATGTGTTTTGATGTTTCGACAAAAACATATGACAATATAATTGTCAAGGAAAGTCCAAGCATGGGTCTTGGCAAATGGAAAGTCCAACATGTGTTGGCAAGGAAAGTCCAAGCATGGGTCTTGGCAAATGGAAAGTCCAACATGAGTTGGCAAGGAAAGTCCAAGCATGGTCTTGGCATGGAAAGTCCAACATGGGTTGGCATTTGAAGTCCAAGGGGATTAATATTGGCGGCGTAAAGTCCAAGCGGTAGTCTTGGCAGCATAAGTCCAATGGTTGGCGGCGTAAAGTCCAAGCGGAGTCTTGGCGGCGTAAGTCCAATGTGCCTTGGCGGTGTAGACACCGTTAGCATGACATAGCCGACGGAAGCACCTGAAGGCTAGCGCGATGGATGAACAAGTCATGGATGACTTGGAGGGATCCGAGAGGCGTGAGGCTGATGGAGGTGGCTAGAAGGCTTAGGTCTAGGCTAAGGGTGGTCTAGCAAGTATGGGGGAACCATACTTGAGTTAAAACCTCATGTTTGAGGTGTGCCAGTCGACTGGTGCCATGTGGCAGTCGACTGGACCGAGTCAACTAGGGTTTGACTGCGGGTTATGGCCTAGCAATCATCGCCATAGTTGGCGGTCGATCGATGGCTCGAGCGATCGATCGTGTGATCAGTCCACTGGTGCTCGAGAATTCGGCCACAGAATGGAGTCGAGACTCAACTGGTCGAGTGAGGACTCCATCAGTCGACTGATGGTAGTTCCGTTGGACTTATCCAACGTGGAACTAGCCGTTGTCTCACGACAACAGTGGCATCAGTCGACTGATGGTCCCGATCAGTCGACTGATAGACTTTTTCCAGCACAGGTTGAAGCTATATATGGAGCTCGTGATGGAGGAAAAGTAATTGGTTCTTGAGGGCTATTGGGGCGATTTGTTGGTGCAAATCAGGTCTCCAAGTGCAAGCAAGCAACCAAGCATTCAAGCAATCCAAACAAGTGTTGTAAAGTCTTTTCTTTACTTTTATTTCATATTCATTATTGTAATTGCTTGTATTTGTATCTTATTGTTGTAAGATTACTTGTAAGGGGTTTCTCCACCCTTGACTTGTGTCAAGAAGGAGTTTTATTGGTTAGTGGTGTTTGTGGCATCGCTAGGGTTCGTACGAACCCAATCCGTGGAGTAGGAACCGGTTCGGTTCCGAACCATGTTATATGCTCTTGTTGTGATTTGTGTTGTGTCCATTTCGTTATTTCTTTTATCATTATATATATTCCACTGCGCTAACGAAATTGTAGACACGAACGAGATTGAATTCCATCCACGATCGGGCGAAACGCTATTCACCCCCCTCTAGCCGTTCCAATATTCCTAACAAGTGTCAGATGAGATTTTTCGACATTAGTCGACTGCCATATCATGAAAGTCGACTGCTGACTCGACTGGTGTTCGAGTCAGATTTGTGTCACAGTAGTCGATTGCGAAGGGTTGGCAGTCGACTGCGGAAACCATCCATCGACTATTGATGGCAGTAGTCGACTGATCGCAATGGTTTCAGGCATAGAATGGTTATCAGTCGAGTGCTTGCTTCCAGCACTCGACTGTTGGCTCCATCAGTCGACTGATGGGAAGATCAGTCGACTGATGTGGGAGCCATTGGATGAAATCCAACATGGAAGAAGCCGTTATTGGGCAACGGCTACAGGAGAAGTCGACTGATCGAGGCATCAGTCGACTGTCAGGCGCCCAACGGAAAGAATAGACTCTTCCCTATAATAAGGGGCCATTGGACACTTGGGGAGTCTAATGGTTCATTGCTAAACATCTCCCAAGTGCCCAAAATGATTTTCCTCCTCTTTCTTGTGTTTATTTTCATCTTATTGTAAGAGGAGAGAATTCTTGTAAGAAAGGTTACCTCCACCTAGCTTTGTGCAAAGGAGAGGCTAGTGGAAAGTTCATGGCATGATTCACCTGGAACAAATTAGTCTGTGGATTAGCGGCAAGGCCATGAACCACGTTATATCGGTTTGTTAGCATTGCCTTTGTATTGTCTTTATATTTCCACTTGCGCTAATCATATTTGTTGACAATCAACGAACGAATTCCATTATACGTGAAAGAGGGATATTTACCCCCTCTAGCTGACCACCTATTTTTTAATAAGTGGTATCAGATCCATGTTGCTTATCACCGGACTAACTGCCACAATAAGCACAATAACAACGATGGCCGACTCTAACATCCATCCGCCAATGTTTGAAGGTGAATTCTCTTGGTGGAAGAAGAGAATGGAGGTATTCTTCGAGACCGACTTTGACATTATGCTTACTATGGAAAACAATTTCGAAGTTCCTAGGGATGAAGAGGGGGAGCCACTAGAGAAATCGAGATGGACCAAGAAGCAAAGAGAGGAGCACTTGGCAAATTCAAAGGTCAAGCACCATTTATTCAATGTGCTTCCCCAACAAGAGATCAACCAGATTGGGGAGTCTAATGGTTCATTGCTAAACATCTCTCAAGTGCCCAAAATGATTTTCCTCCTCTTCCTTGTGTTTATTTTCATCTTATTGTAAGAGGAGAGAATTCTTGTAAGAAAGGATACCTCCACCTAGCTTTGTGCAAAGGAGAGACTAGTGGAAAGTCCAAGGCGTGATTCACCTAGAATGAATCGGTCGTGGATTTACGGCAAGGCCATGAACCACGTTATATCGGTTTGTTAGCATTGCCTTTGTATTATCTTTTATATTTTTGCTTACGCTAATCATATTTGTAGACAATCAACGAACGAATTCTACCATATGCGAAAGAGGGCTATTCACCCCCCTCTAGCCGGCCACCTACATTCTAATAAGTGGTATCAGTCGACTGCCGAAACCATTTATTCAATGTGCTTCCCCAATAAGAGATCAACCGGATTGGGGAGTGCTCAAGTGCCAAGGAGATGTGGGAAATATTGGTAGAGCTTCATGAAGGCACCTCCGAGGCGAAGCTTGCAAGAAGAGATGTCCTACGCTCTCAACTCAATAACATCAAACTCGATAAAGGGGAGAAGGTAACATCCTTACATTCTCACTTTAAGGAAATTCTTAATGGCCTAACAAGTGTAGGAGAGAAGCTCTCCAACCGGGATATGGTAATGAAGGCTATAGATGCCTTTCCCCGGTCCTCAAAGTGGAGCTCCATGGTGGACTCCTTCTACATTTCGAAAAATCTAGAAGTGAGCACCCTAGAAGAATTCTTCTCCACCATGGAGCTACATGAAACAAGGCTTGAGGGAATAAGTGAAGAACCAAGCATCAAGCCATCAAGGGGAGTGGCACTAGTAGCAAGCAAGGGGAAGAAGAAGAAGGAGACGCCACCTTCTTCATTCGATGAAGGCTCCTCCTCCTCCTCCATGGATAGCACGGAAGAAGCATACATGGTAAGGAAGGTAAGACGTGCTTTGAAAAATTTTAAATTTAACAAATCTAATGATAGGAGGAGAAGGCCAAGGAGGAAGATAATTTGCTACAATTGCCAAGGAGAGGGACACATAAGTGATGATTGTCCCCTCTTAAACAAGAGCAAAGAAGAGAGGAGGAAGAAAGAAGAAAAGAAGAAGGGGAGCAAGAAGAAGGAAGAAGAAAAGAAAACCAAGGAGAAAGGGAAGGCAAAGGCATACAAGGCTACATGGGATGATCCATCATCCTCATCATCCGAAGAAGATGCCTTCACAAATCTTGCTTTAATGGGGATAGACGATTTGGATTCCACCTCCTCCGAGGAAGAAGAAAGAAGCACTAGCGAGGAGGAGAGCTCAAGTGAAGGGGGAGTATCCACATATTCATCCTCATCATTGGAAGGGGATTTGATAAGTGAGGTAACAAATCTCCCTCCCAAGAAAATTATGTCCATATATCTAGCTTAACTAAGGAATTATTTAGGGCTAAAAAGGAAAATAAAAGCATGAAAAATGAAATTAAGTCCCTAGAAGAAAAGCTAGAAAAATCATGTTTAAATATTAATGATAATGTTTCTTCTAGTATCAATGATGCATGCTCACATGATGATTACATGCCTTTTGATGTGAATAATGCATGCATTGAGGAGAATAGGGTCTTAAGGGAAAAGGTAGATCATTTAACTAAGACCCTAAAGAAATTCACTATATGCTCCAATACTTTGAACATGATCATAGGGAGCCAAAGGGCAAGCTTCAATAGGAATGGCCTAGGTTACAAGGGGAATGAAAATGAAAAGGCCTATCAATGCCTAATTGCTAGGGGTCAAGCCAAAAATAAAACAATAGCTAGAAAATGGATCTCTAAGGAATTTTTGGTGAACCCTATAGGAAAGAATTTGTATTGGGTTCCCAAATCCATCCTTAAGGGTTAGGAAAACCCTAGGATAGTCAACCATAGTGGACTTTATCTATATCACTTTATTTGGTTGACTTAGGATGGTATGGGTTATAAATTTTTAACATAGTGTTGGGTGATGATAATGCATAACCCATAAATTGAATGTTTAAATCATGATTCATGCTCAATTTTATAATTTATAATCATGATATGCAATGATTGATGATTTATGATCATGATTGATAATTCTTGATGCATGTTCATGTTTGGGTTTTTAGGATGATACTTAACCATGGGTAGAAATGCATGAAATTTTGGTTAAGTACAAATGCCTTTAAAAACATCTCACGACCCACTATAAGGCTAACTTGATTGAGAACATAGCAATGAGTGAGATGATAGGATGATACAAATGGTCCACTAATGCTTATGACATTTAGATGGGTCATTAAGTGTATCAATAGAGCAATAATAGACCAATCATGGGGAAAGCATATGTTTAATTCATAGACATATTGCTCAAAGATCATGGTTGAATATTTTAAATGTTTTAAAACCATTTTATGCTTTTCAAACAGTGAGTTCATGTTTTAAAAAGTTTCAAGGCAAAACTAGGTTTAAAAGTGGATACAAACTTTAGACATTTTTACAACTTTTGAGTTTTTGCCTAACATACAAAAATAAAATGAATTTTCATGAAAAAATATTTTCACTAATAGAGGAACTCACAAGAAATATGTACTCAAAATTTCATGATTTTTCGAATTTTCTATAATTTTTGGTGAATTTTTGAAGTTCATTCGAAAAATCAAAAAATCCTAAAATCTGTGTGCCAGTCGACTGATAGTTTGATTCAGCCGGTTGATGTACTGTTCATGAGCACAGTAACTTGTTTTTATCAGGTTTTGAGTGGTTTTTGGTATTTTCTTCCATTAGAGTTGTATAACATTTGGATAATATTTTTGATGGTGTCAAAGGGGGAGAATTGATAGGTTTAAGTTAATCATGCTAAAAGGGAAAATTTAGCATGTCTTAAGAGAGAGTTGCATGTTTAAGGGGGAGTTTTTAAACTCATATTATTTACATGCTTTCTTGTCTTATGTTTTATTGTAATTGTTTTACCTAACTTATACGGATTGCCACACATCAAAAAGGGGGAGATTGTTAGGGCAATCAACCCATGTGATGTGGTTTTGATGTGTGTGGTAAAGGATTTAAGTTAGGTTGTTATGGTTTTGATATGTGCGTTGGAGTCTTGTAGGACTTAGTAATTTGCACATAGAGCATTAGCAAGTTTCACCTCTCATGACTCGGTCCTTGAGTCTATGAAAGATGCATTGCGGAAGCTGTGCGCTTGGTGCATCCAAGGGACCACCGGATGAGGAGCATTGGAGTGAAGCCAGAGGAAGTAGACTTCAGGGTGAGACGCGAAGGATGGCGCTGCAAAGTCGTGTGCTTGGCTCATCCGAGGGACATGGCTGGACGAAGACAACTTCAAAGGAAAGGGACTCTAAGGGAATGAGAGTGAGCGATTGTAACCGGGGACGGGGTAGCTCCTAGGTGATCTTGGCCAATCTGGCTAAGTGTCAAATGGGATTTCCCGACATCACCACCGTGTTCGAGTCGATTTAGTGATCGACTACCAAGGGTTGGCGATGATCGTTATCGAAACCATCGATCCGATGGCGGCATGATCGATCACAAGAGTTTCGGGCATAGAATGGTTATCTGTCGAGTGCTCGCTTTCGACACTCGATTGTTGGATCAGTAGACTGATGTGGGAACCGTTGGATGAAATCTAACGTGGGAGAAGTCGTTATTTGGCAACGACTATAGGAGCAGTCGACTGATCAAGGCATTAGTCGACTGCCAGGCGCCCAACGGGAAGAATAAGCTCTTCCCTATAAGAAGGGGCCATTGGACACTTGGGGAGTCTAATGGTTCATTGCTAAACATCTCCCAAGTGCCCAAAATGATTTTCCTCCTCTTCCTTGTATTTATTTTCATCTTATTATAAGAGGAGAGAATTCTTGTAAGAAAGGTTGCCTCCACCTAGCTTTATGCAAAGGAGATACTAGTGGAAAGTTCAAGGCGTGATTCACCTGGAACGAATCGGTCCGTGGATTAGTGGCAAGGCTGTGAACCACATTATATCGGTTTGTTAGCATAGCCTTTATATTGTCTTTTATATTTCCACTTGCGCTAATCATATTTGTAGACAATCAACGAACGAATTCCACCGTATACGAAAGAGGGCTATTCACCCCCCCCTAGTCGGCCACCTACGTTCCAATAATAGATAGCCCGGTCCAATGCCTCCCTGTAAGAGGCAATAGAAGATGCTGACATCCTGGTCCGAATATAAGCAGTTAGGCCCTGAGTAAACTGGAACATTCGGTCTTCATCCTGAGTTACCAGATGAGAACAAAACTCCACAAGTCTGGTAAACTCCGTGTTATATTCCATAACGGGTCGGTCCTCTTGCTTCAGACTTAGGAACTCCTGATGACGTGCCGTAGAAAATGCGGAAGGGAAAAACTGTCTCCAGAAAGTATCCCGGAAAACTGCCCAAGTAATCTATGGGAAAATGTCAAATAAACTCCAAGTACATACTATAGTATGTGAAAACTCAAAATATCCATGGGAGCCTCAGAAAGTGAGATGGGAGGGATCAGCTAGCCATGCTCTAAGTCGACACCATGTCTTCTACCTGTTACCTGGGTGATAAGAAAACTCAGGATCTGTGGTGGTGAGTATAAACTCAGCGGTAATATAAAAAGAACATGTATATATCAAATATCACATGTAATTCAGCAATTTAATCTACAAGCACATCAGGTATACATCAGCATAATAAATATATATACATGCATATACCCTCTAAACAACTGAGCCATGTAAGAATGCAGACATACCTAAAAGTATATTACGCTACACTTATCCAACCTGAGCATATATCCATAATATACAACAATAATATCTGGACTAACTCATACTACATCATGATACTTGTCAAAGATATGTAATAGTCTGACCAACTCATACACAGGTATCCCACACACAACAAATAGCAAATGCGAGTATCATGTATGAATATGTACAAACAAATACAACAAGCATAGCACAAACAAATGCAACATCACAATAAGCATACATATAAACTGCATCTATATATATACTAATCACAATCATCCATATATATATATATATATATATATATATATATATATATATATATATATATACAATACGCAAAATGCCATAAGACATGGAAATGCATAATGCATGGTCATGCCAGCTCACCCTAAAGCTACCACGACACCAGTGTGACCTCGGTGGCTCGACATGATAACTGTCCAAACTCAACACCAGCCACTACTCTCGAGTGGCCGAGTGGGTAGTATGGTCAAGTAGCATATAAGCATAAAGAGCTAGCTATACAACGGGGGTCCCTGTTGTTGGCCACTCCGATAATCACTACCCATGAGTGGTCGAGTGTCACACACGAAGGAAAACTGCACGCAACTCCAACTACCACCGTTTATAGTGGTCGAGTGCGGCACAACAATGCTCTGCCCTCCCACCAATTACTCCTCCATGAGTAACCTAGGAGGCAGGATGACTGACGACCCTCTCAACCACAAGGGAGACCAAGTCGCCAGCATGCATGTAAATGACATAAATGCATAGTCACACATACAGACATCCATCACAAACTCTCTATTCTACAAGGAGTCATACTAATCTGATCAACATACTCTCTATTCTACAGAGAGTCATCCTCAATTGATCACAACCAAGCCAGGACCTCCGATCCGTAGCGACGCACTATCCACAATCCATATGACCATAAATAAACACATGACCAAAAATGGGTACACAACATAAGGATTTAACATAAGATTCAATTCTATGTTCAGGACACTACTCACTCCTCAAGATGACCTTTTTATCCCATTTACAATTCAAGTCTTCATCCGTACTCTATCAAATACACCTAATTGAACAACTATAGACTTACATGCATCACATCTATATCCCATAATCATGATGAAGAAAAATGTGATAACAGCAATAGAGTATTTAAAAAGGTCAAAGACTAAGTATCAAGCATTAGAAAAACTAGAGTAGAGTCAAGGTCAAAGTCACAATAATATGAAGTTATATACTTCTGGGTTTAGCTACTACCTGACTAGGGTAGGAAATTACTCACCTGATATAACGCTCGAAATAATGAAATCCTCACGGCCGCAGATCTATCTCGTATCCACGTCCTGCAATATTGCAAATATAATCAGATTATATTGCCAACTCTAGTATTAAGATCAAAACCTAATGGATTAAGCTATCCACTTAACCGATCTATCCCTTTCTTTAATCCCATATACGCTATAATAAAGATCAATCCATATCCAACATAACTAAGCTAATCTTATGGAGATTTAACCCTTTACACCTAATCTGATGTAATAGTATCACCAACAAAATTAGTTATAAATCTAATCCATAATCACAACAATTATTCAATCGGCTATAGCTACTTCTTGATACAAAAGTAATCTGATCTACAAAGAACGATGGCACTATGGGTAAATCAAATTACAAACCCATCTATAATCCATAATAACACCCTCATCCACAGCCATTCACAGCTGTCACAGCCATTCATAGCCCCTTCATAACCTACTGTTACACCAGATTAGGGATCTAACCACCCTAATTGACATCCCATCGCAAACCCATCTTCATCCACTCCATCAAAACTCATTTACATCCCTTCACAGCTTATGCACAGCCATCACATCCGTTCACATCTAGCAATTCTTTTTCTTACAATCGCACAACTACCCATTTGACCCCTTCACAACCAGCAAAACACCCAAACAGGACCTCACAACCATCTCAACTGACCCAAAACTCCTACTCATAGCCAAAACTCCTCGGTATACAATAAAATCGAACATCAATAATTGAAGAGAAAGATAAATCACTTACCAACCCTAGAAACTCCTCCGGCAGCCCCCTTCCTCCTATCCCATGTTCCTCGGAGAAATCCATGCTCGAGATCACTGCCCAAACACGAAAGGATGCGTTCACAGGAGGATCCCTTCTGAGATCGAGGGAAAACAAAGAACGGAAAGTGCCTTACCTTGCTCCGGCAAAACTCGCCGCTGACCCAAGCCCCCCAGCTGATGCGCACGAATGCGTCCTCAAATCTAGTGATGGATACCGTCGTGGACTCAAAGTGTGCACTCGCGCTCAACGCCCGCAAGTGCACAGATGTCGTCAAGTAATAAAAATTATCGATCCCACAGGGACTGGGATTCGAGTACCAATACACTAAGGCTGCGTTTGGTAGGACGTAATGTAATCTAAGTTGTAATGTAATCCAAGTTGTAATGGAATGCAATGTAATCTTGATTACATTACATTGTTTGGATACAAATTGTATGTAATCTTGGATTACAAAGATCATTACATTCTTTTGTTTGGTGTCTATTACAAAGACGATAGGAATGGATCGACAACGATGAAGTAGACAACGACGATGATAGACGGCGGCCAACCGGTGATCGACTCGGCCGATCATCGGCCACCGCCGATCGCCGGCGCCGATCGTGTCGGTCACCCGTCGTCATCGGCCCGGCCACGATCGTCGGCGGTTGGTCGTCGGTCGCCGGCGGTCGGCCGTCGATCAGCCGCCACCGGTCGTTGGTCGGTCACCGTCACCGGTCGGTCACCGCCGATCGTCGTGATCGGCGGCCGTCCGACGGTCACTGCCGGGTCACCGTCGGCCGCCGGCGGTCGGGTCATCCGGTCGCCGACGGCCGGCCACCGATCGGGCCGGCCGATCGCCGCCCGTTTGGTCGGTCATCGCCCATTGTCGATCGTCGTCGGTCACCAACCAACCGCCGATCGACCGTCGCCGATCGTCAATCGCAGCCTAAATCCCATTTGCATGCAATAAATCACATTTGCATGCATGCAATAAATCACATTTGCATGCATGCAAATGTAATTTATTGCATGCAAATGGGAAGCTTGTAATGTAATCTGGATTACATAGGTTTTGCTTTGTAATCCAGATTACAAAACTTTAGTGCCTTTTGTAATCCAGATTACATTACATTACAATTCTAAGACAATAACAAACAAAAGAATCTGCCTTGTAATGTAATCTGGATTACATTACAAGGTAGATTACGGCATACCAAACGTAGCCTAAGTGGTTGCGATTGTTCAGATGTGATCTCTGAGAGAGAGTTGGTTGGTGAGGACGATCGGTAGACCCTACTTTGTGCGGTGTCAAATGGAGGAGGAAAAGAGTGTGCCGGGGTTTTGAAAGGTGATTCTAGAACTTCAGTTTCACTTGTGTACCACAGAACAATGTTGTCAATTGGCATCGTCTAAACGTCTACCTACGGTTTTGGGGAAGGGACATCATACACTCTCCCGCAGAGCCGCCGCATTCACCGGGAGCTATCCTCGCCCAAAAGGACGGGATAGAGGGTACGAGGATGCCAAATCAATCCTTGCGGTGGACCGTTTCTGATTCCACTGCTCCCTTCTCCCCCAGTCACGGGAGGTCAGGTTTACCCCTAGGTTCCTTGATTAAACCTCCTAAATCTAGATTGCGAGGGGTGTCACCACCTCGTATCGCCTAAGCACAGCGGAAAGAAAGCCAAATACACGTAGATATAATAGAGAGCAACTACCAATTGTCAAATCAAACTTTTGGCTAGAATTTAATATGAATCAACATTGTCTATGTACACAAGCTACTCCCTAATCCTAGAATCAAAAGTACTACTCTATAAAAATGAAGGAAGAATCACAAAACATGTTTAAGTTCGATTACAATAGAAAGGGAGCACAGAAATAGAGATATAGAATGCTTCATGATCTTCTCTCCAACGTTGTATTGCAAGTTGTGGACCTCCGGCGACGTTCCTCCTCCCCGCTGCGAGTTACCGAAACTTTTTAGGCCTTCGGCATGCCATCCTAGCCGTCATGCCTCCCCCCTAGGGTTTTGGGTGGAGCCATCCTTATATAGACATCGCCTCAGACCGCTGCAAAATCAGGAAAAAGCCCTAGTCGCGCAAATCCATTGGGTCGCCACACGACCGTGTGTTTACACACGACCAGGCCGTGTGTAGTCCTGGGGTGTTGTTCTTCGCCCATTGGACACGGCCGTGTGAATCCACATGCCTGGGCCGTGTCCCACTCTGCGTCTAGCTACGAAAGTCCTTCTTTTTCTCCGAAAATGCATCTTTTCCACCAGAAAAGCTAACCTGCACACAAAAGTACAACGAACAGACCTTCGAACCAGAAAATAGGCAATGCATGCAAGAATAGAGTAATAGATACATGAAACTAATGCAAAATGTAACAAGATGTGAGTGAAAACTACTCCTAAAACCCTATATGTTTTGCTCACATCACTTCCCCAGACTTAAATCTTTGCTTGTCCTCAAGCAAACCTCAGTGCCATAAAATTTTAAAAATATATTGTTCCATAATTAGCATGCTAACTAAATTTATTATGTGATATTTTCAATCAAAGAAAAACATATATGTTCTAAAAATTCACTAAGTTAGCTCCTCGTGCTCGTGCTAGGCGAATCATTCTTAGGGATGCTCGTTCCATGGTGAGTTAAGTCGTCACCCCATAGCTTTCCTAAGGTTTCCGACTCTTAGGCACTTACTTGCCCAAAGCGAGGGTCGTTCCCTAGATCTAGCATAAAGTCTCAAAGGCGTGCTCGGTATTGAGAGAAATTGAGAGGTGTTTCCCCAGTAACCTAACTCGGTCTCAAAGGGGCATCTAGCCATTTCCACCCACGACAACTATTTTTTATCCCTCTCAATCTTCTTTTTTTTTGTCATTTCTTTTTCTCTCTCTTTTTTTTTCTTTTATTTCTCTTTTTATTTTTTGGCTCACAAGGATTTTGATTTTTTTGAATGGGCTTACACAATCCGAGCATCTTCAGTAACTAAAATGCTAAACCTAGAGTCACCTATGGATTCTCAAGTACTAGACTACTGAAGTGAATCATAACTAGGTATGTACTAGATTCTCCCTTTCAGAATGTTCAACATGTGTAAGTGCAAAAATAGAGCTAACCAGTGCAAGTCTAGAACATTCATTAGAGCAAATAAAATAAAATACCACGAGATAAATGAAGTTAAGTTACCTATGGGAACAACTCATGTAAGTAACTTTAACAAAAATACTACTGAGGCAGCTTTACAGATAACAAAAACTAAGTGTTGAAAAAAACTCAACAACTTATGCATGAACAAATGAATACTAACAATAATACAAATACCAAGAAAGAAACTACTGATAGAAACAAAATAAAATTTAGGGCCCCCCCCAGACTTATACGAAACAATACCTCTAATATTATGGTCGAGGCGAGAAGTCTGGTAGTCTCAGCATGTCAGGCTCTGGGAAAACCTAGTGCTAAGTCGCTGCTGCCGCATGTACATGTGGTCAATCTGAGAGTTGGTGGATGCAACGACTTCTCTGTGCTCCTCCTCCAGAGCCCACTATGCCTGCTGGGTATGCATATTTTGTCGCATCTCCTTATGGTAGGTGGCCTCCTCTCGGCATCGGGCATCCTCCTCCTGAAAGTAAATACGTGCCTCATTGTAGAAGCCCTCGGTCCACTGGAAGTGCTCCCGTAAGCCTGTAAACTTCGCCTGTGTATAGGAGCTATGATCATCTCATCGCTGCCTCTGTGTCTATTGCTCGGTGTATATGTCATAGAGGCGCGATCGAAACTCTGAGAAATCATAGGCAGAAGTACCTACATCCTGCTCAAAAGTAGAAAAAGAAAACGGTGTAGGTGTAGGCTTTTCACGTGGACTAGGGGGCACGACATGGCTGTGTGAAATCACATGGCCTGACCATGTGCGCCTCTGGAAGTCAAGGCATGACCGTGTGAAAACACACTCTTGACCGTGTGCAACTCTGGAAGTCAGGGCACGACCGTGTGAAAACACATGGCCTGGTCGTGCACCCTTTGTTTCTTTTCTTGTGACGCACCATGGTCTGATTTCTCTCACTCACTTCACCGCATAAACTTAAAATGACTTTTGTTTTTCCCTAGCAAGTTCTTTCCTTACCTACAAATGCTAAATACCATAAATCAAAGTTCGAATTAACTAAATGCATGCAATACAATCAAAGGGAAATCTAAAGACTAAACTTGGGTTGCCTCCCAAGAAGCGCTTTGTTTAAGGTCTTTTAGCTCAATCTTATTCCTACGTTTCATTTGAGGCATTTGAATCTTGCTCGTGGGGGAGTAAGATACTTTCTCACTTTATGCCTCTTCCCTTGTGATCCCTTATCACCATATCTCTTAAATCTTGCTCGTGGAGGGGTAAGATATTTATTGGCCGCCTTCCTTGGTTTGAGAGTGAACATGCTTATCTTTAAACAATCATCAGGAGTTTGGTCATGATATTCTGTTTCATCCATATACTGTAAATAATGTAACTCACCACAAATATTCTCACCGAAAGATTTATTAGTAGATTCTATCGTGTCAAATGAAATTTTATTATTACAAATCACTAGGTGGGCTTTGTTATTGGTAACTAAAGTTTTGGTGAGGGTTAAGGCAAGCTCTTCTAGACACTTGAGGTTAGGAGGTGTTTTGATTGAAGCAATGCACTCCTCGATTAAAGTATCAGTTATATAATCCTCAAGTTTTCCTTCGAGTGGTGATTGAATTGATTTTCCTTCTTCACTTCCTATGTCATCTACGTCCTCCTCATTCATTCGCTCAAAGTGAGTCTCCTCCCTATTAGGTGTGATCCAGTCATTAAAGTCACCTTCTAGTCATTTGGTTTCAATTCTAGCTAAATCCTGTTCCATCATCTCTACAAATTGTTGGCTATGCTCCTCGCATTCCCTAGTGAAATTATCTAGCGGGGCTTCTAAGTGGGGACTTGGTTCTGGATAAAATTTTCTTGGTGACTCATAGCTCTCGTTCTCATTTTAAAAACAATATGGAGTCTTTGTCTGCGAATGTCGTCATCGAAATTTAGCATTCGCCGCTTGTTCTGTTCGAATGAAATCTTCCATCATTTGCTCCAATGGGGATTTAGGCGGACAATATTGAGGGTTTAAGTAGCCATGGTCATAATTATATAAATAGGAATCATCTTGTGGCCACGCATTGTAATTGTAGGTGACATCTTCTTGTTCAAATTGTGAAGGTTCGAATATATCCGGACAATTATTAATAGTATGCCATGTTTCACCACAATGCTCACAATAAATGTTACCAAAACTTACAGGATTAGATTGACCATAATCATGAGTAAAAGCATGCATCATTATATGCAGGAAATTATAAATAAGGAAAGAGCAACTGAATAAATAAAACTGAAATAAAATAAAATAAAATAAAACAAAACAAGAAAAGTAAATCTATCCTAGGTCCGATCCAATTTACCACTGTTCGATTTGATATCGAATCGATCAGTCCCCGATAACGGTGCCAAAAACTTTATGTGCACGGACGCGCCCTCAAATCTCGTGACGGATACCGTCATGGACTCAAAGTGCGCGCTCGCACTCAACGCCCGCAAGTGCACGGATATCGTCAAATAATAAAGATTATTGATCCCACAGGGACTGAGATTCGAGTACCAATACACTAAGTGATTGTGATTGTTCGGACGTGATCTCTGAGAGAGAGTCAGTTGGTGAGGACAATTGGTGGACTCTACTCTGTGCGGTGTCACACGGAGGAGGAAAAGTGTGTGTCGGGGTCTTAAAAGGTGATTTTAGGACTTCGGTTTCACTTGTGTACCACAGAACAATATTGTCAATTGGCATCACTAAACGTCTACCTACGATTTTGGGGAAGGGACATCATACACTCTCCCGCAGAGCCGCCGCATTCACCAAGAGCTATCCTCACCCAAAAGGATGGGATAGAGGGTACGAGGATGCCAAATCAATCCTTGCGGTGGACCGTTTCTGATTCCACCGCTCCTTTCTCCCCGCAGTTACGGGAGGTCAAGTTTACCCCTAGGTTCCTTGATCAAACCTCCTAAATTGAGATTTCGAGGGGTGTCACCACCTCGTATCACCTAAGTACAGCAAAAAGAAAGTCAAATACACGTAGATATAATAGAGAGCAACTACCAATTGTCAAATCAAGCTTTTGGCCAGAATTTAATATGAACCAACATTGTCTATGTACACAAGCTACTCCCTAATCCTAGAATCAAAAGTACTACTCCATAAAAACGAAGGAAGAATCACAAAACATGTTTAAGTTCGATTACAATAGAAAGGGAGCACAGAAATAGAGATATAGAATGCTTCGTGATCTTCTCTCCGACGTTGTATTGCAAGTTGTGGACCTCTAGTGGCGTTCCTCCTCCCCGCTACGAGTTACCAAAGCTTTTTAGGGCTTCGACGTTCCGTCCTAGCCGTCGTGCCTCCCCCCTAGGGTTTGGGCGGAGCCATCCTTATATAAACATCGCCTCGGACCACTACAAAATCTAGAAAAAGCCCTAGTCGTGCAAATCCGTCGGACCGCCACACGGTCGTGTGTTTCCACACGACCATACCATGTGTGGCCATGGGGTGTTGTTCTTCGCCCATTGGACACGGCGGTGTGAATCCACACGCCCGGGCCATGTCCCACTCTGCGTCTAGCTGCAAAAGTCCTTCTTTTGCTCCGAAAATGCATCTTTTCCACCAGAAAAGCTAACCTGCACACAAAAGTACAACGAGCAGACCTCCTAACCAGAAAATAGGCAATGCGTGCAAGAATTGAGTAACAGATGTATGAAACTAACGCAAAATGTAACAAGATGTGAGTGAAAACTACTTATAAAACCCTATATATTTTTCTCACATCACCAGCCACACGCACCCTTACTACTTTGGTTCGTCCGTGAGCACCGATGAGGGAACGTCCCTCACCGCCGCTTGCAGCAGGGAAGAAGAAGACCGGCGCTCGTAGAGAAAGGAAAGAGATCTCGCAGAGAGAAAGAGGAACAGTGTAGAGGAGAAATTACAGTGAGAAAGAAATCGAGGAAGCGCTCGGGAAGAAGAGAAGAGTCGCGCACGAGAAAAAGGAATTATCGCAGTGAGGAAACGCTCAAGGCAATTCGGTGCAGAAATAAAAGACGGTGAGGAAATGGAAAGAAATGGCTTGCGATTGAGAAAAGAAAGAAGAGCAGTCACAGGTGAGGAATCACGATCGGGTTTTCTTTTCCTTCAACGACTATTCTAGGCGATTGAGCTAGCCTAGATTCGATCCGAGCTAACCCAACTTGACCTCTAAAAGATAATTAACTTCTTAATTTGATTTATATAATTATTTTTTTTCCAATAATTATTATCATTCTCTAGCCATTTATTTGTGGTATTTTACACCTAAGCCTTCAAGCTTCTTTCATTAGCCTCATGCCTTTTGGAAGTTTAGAGTTCATGACTCTTCACCCTTTGCGCTTGCCTTCAAGTGCTTCCTTTGGCTTTATCATACTATCGGATCTTCCTTTGCCAAGAGGTCACACTGTAGGGATCGGTGTTGACCGGCTAGAGGGGGTGAATAGCCTTTATCATAGATGGTGGAAGTCGTTCGTTCGTTGCTCGTCTACAAACACTATTAGCGCAAGCGGAATATACTAATACAAACAATTAAAGACAAAAGAAAAGGAAGAATAGAAAAACAAATGCTAACACCACAATGTAACGTGGTTCATGGCCTCACCGCTAATCCACAGTCTGATTCGTCCAAGGTGAATCATGTCTCAAACTTTCACTATTCTCTACTTTGCACCAAGCTAGGTGGAGGTAACCTTTTACACAAGAATCCACTCTTCTTACAATGGAATGAAGATTAGCACAAGTAGAAGAGTGGAAGACCTTTAGAGCACTTTGGGAGATGTTATGAGTTGAGCATTAGGCTCCCAAATGCCCTCACCCCTTCTTTTTATAGAAGAAGAGGGTTTCTTCCTATTAACACAGGACCAGTCGACTGATCCTGTAGTCATTGCCCAATAATGGCTTCTTCCACGTTGGATTTCACCCAACGGCTCCTACATCAGTCGATTGATATTCCCATCAGTTGACTGATGGAGCTATCAGTCGAGTGCTGGAAGCGAGCACTCGATTCTGTGCTCGAAACCCTTGCGACCAATCAATTGATGCCTTCATCAGTCTACTGGTGGTCTCATCGATCGACTGCCAATCCATGGCAGTCGACTGTTGTCACATGAACCGGACTCAAACACTAGTCGAGTCATAGTCGACTTAGAGTAGTCGACTACCATAACATGGCAGTCGACTGATTTCGGGAAATCCCATCCGACACTTAGCCAATTGGCCAAGTTCACCTAATGAACTACTTACATTTCATTCATTCTCTCATCTCACTTGAAGTCCCTCGCCGAAGCTCTCTTCGTTCGCGGCCACGTTCCTCGGCAACATTAGGCTCATAGCTCTGCAATGCTCCTTCTGTTCGGATGTATACTGAAAAGTCTATCTTTTGTATGAACATCTTTATTTTGAAAAAAGAATCACATGATCATTGTTTTCATATTTATGGCTATGCATATTGTCTAATACATTACATTGTAGATAACATGGTGTGTGGTGTCACACGGGAGATCATGTTATCGACTCCTTGTAAAGTATAAGTAAAGGCTCACAACCGAGATGGCTTTAGACAAACCATTGGTATGGTTGTAGTGTGATTTGGTATTGGTTTGTCTTGACCATAGAATCTCACTAGTGCACTTTGTGTGTATTGAGCAGGACTGACTTAGAGGTGATTCGATTTATTGCTGACTACATAATCAAATCGGGCCTCATATATTATTTTGTACATGCTCTTAATCCTGATAAAATAATGAGCATATATACTTAGTGTTCATTTCTTTGATTTAACAATGGGCGAGATTTACAGATTAAATCGATAGGCTCGGTAAGTTGGGAAATGATATTATTTATATGGTGTGTCGTTGATTATAGGAGGAAATCGTGTCCTATATATTAGGATGATGATGTCCCCTTGAGGAGTTCATAAGGTTTATCATGTAAACCCTGCAAGTGGACTTGGCCCGGCATGATGAAAAGGTTGAGTGGTACTACTCATGGAGTTAGATGTTGATTAATTAATGGTCAGTAAATTAATTAATCAATGGATATTCGAGATCTTAAACACGGGGAGAAAATTTACAAATAATATATGGAGCCTATATTAACTTATGGGGGTTGGTGAGGTAGATCAATGATAATCCTCTAGTGGAATGGATAATCATTAATGGATCGGACTTTATGTGGGCTTAATCCATTGGGTGGCCAAGATCCAACTCCTCCTCATGGTCCCTATTGTAGCCTATTAATACCTCACGAAACTTAGATCCAATGGATGAAAACAAAACTCTAGATCCAACGGTAGAGATTAAATCTCTAGATTCGACGGTTGAGATTAAATCTCTAGATTCGACGGTTGAGATTAAATCCCTAGAACCAATGGTGGAGATTAAAAGGAGGCTTGAGCCCAACTCTATAAATATAGGACTATGGCTTGGGCGGCAACTTGATGGATGAGGATTAGGGTTTGCTTCCCTTGGGCGGCAAGCAATCCTAATTAGATTAGGATTAGGAGTGGGTGGCTAGGGTTTTGGTGTTGGGGTGGGCGGCAACAAGTGGAGGAGGACCTTTCTTATTCTTCCTAAGGTTTGGCCGGCAACCTATCCTTCTTCCCTATACTTTGGCCAGTGCTCAACCTATTCTTCTTCCCCTCTTCCTTGGCCGGCAATTAGGAGAGCTAGGGTTAGGGTTTTGGGCGGCTACATGGTGAAGATTGGTTTCCCTTTTCTTCTCCAAGTGTTGGTCGGCGCCCATCACCCTCATTGATTCTCTTTTGGTCGGTTCCTATACTCCATGTTCTCTTCCTTGGCCGCTAGCAACATCGAGTTTATTGACTTGGTGGCCGGTTCTAGATAGGAAGAAGTGTTTTGGTTTATGATCTTCCTTTGTTCGGAGTGAACAAGGAAAGGAAGATTGGTGATCTAGGAGGCTTCGACTTTTGGAAGATCGTCGCCCACACGACGTCCAAAAGGAGGAAGGACATACAATAGAAGATCAAGAGGTATAATCTTGTTTATTTTGATTAGTGTTCTTTTGTATTATGTCTATAATTGTTTTTCAATTATATGCATGTTGTATGTGGTTGTTTACTTAATGTATGTGGATAATATAACTTGGACCCCGAACATAAACACAAAAGACGGCGATCCATACATCGTCTATTCCGCGACTATTCGTGGAATAGAGGTTGGTCGCTTGAACAACAAGTTTGTTCAAGTGACCACTCTAAATGAATAGCAAGATGATGACAAGGTTGCTTGGGCAATCCCTCATGTCAAGGATAAATTTTTTTTATCTAGGGACGTTGAAGGGATCACCATGAACAAGCGACCGAGTTGAAGTGGAAAGCGAAGTTTCCCCTCCCAACAAGTGGTATCAGAGCTACGGTTTCCAGTTTTGTGTGCTTAGGATTTGGTTACTCTTATGCATTTTTCATATATTATATGTGCCGGATAATAGTAGGATATGCGTAGGTTAACTCTTTGGTTGTAGGCATAAGATCTGACTATTATGGTCATATGTGTGTATGTGATTGTATGTGTGTAATAGTATATTTTGTTGAATCCTCGGGGTTGACGAGGCTAGTATTTAATTTTTTGTAAATTAGATACGACATTGTTTAGCCACTCTTTCTATTTTAGTTTACTTTCGATCTAGATTTCATGTACACTCCCTTGTGGAGTATAGGATCGATGGATGTAAATTAAAATAGTTTTTAGTCTCGGCTCGGATCTCCGGATGGCTCGTACATGGTGTAGGAGGAGCGGACGAGAAGGCGATACAACGGGAGACATATTGAAGACAAAAGCCATAATAGTTGGAAAATTTTTATTTTTCATATTTATTGCTCATTGTTTGATATGCATGTCATAGGCTAGAAAATTCCTCAATTTCAAATTACTAAGTGGGAGAGGGAAATTTTTATAAATTCCCACGGCCTCCATTACGATTTGACAAGTGATGCAAACAAACTTGCGTGTCGGCTCTGAGTACCTTCCTCCCTATCGGATGAGTTTGTTTGCAGATCATAAGGTCAAATATGGTTATAGAAAATTATTTAGGAGTGTGTGTACTTCACCATCAGAAGACACATAACCCGAGATAATTTCCTTGGTACCGAGTAATGGTGAACATTTAGATACAAATATAAGTATCCTCCCTATCGGAGTCACTGCTTCTATTTATAGAGCCGAAGAGAAACCAACTATTAATTTTATTTGTCAAAAAGTTAGGTTGACAAGATAGTAAAATTAATGGGTAAAACCTCCTCTTACAAATGTAGAATTCGTATACATCCACACGATCGTAGCATACGATATTCTCGGTGTTTTGAGGTGTTGGTTGATTTTAAAATTTTATTGTTTGAGGAATCAATAATTTTTTGAAATCTAAAGTAATGATCTATGTGATTCTTAGGTTTTCTTTCAAAATGACTCTCAGTCCACTTGCTATGATACTAAAGGAAAATAAACTTACTATACATAATTATGTTGATTGGAAAAGGAATCTAGACATTGTCTTAACTGCTGAGGAGTACAAATATGTACTCTTCGAAGAGTGTCCTTTTAAGCATGTGAATGAGCTAGAAGTCCTTGGAGCTGAGATCGAGGGGAAACCCAGGTCGATATCATTCTCCAGGCGATAGAAAGGCTTGCTCAGGCTCAGGCCATGGTTGCCCAAAAGCTTTCTACTTTTTAGCCGAAAGGCAAGAAGAAGAAGAAACAAGGTGGAGCAAAGGTGGTGGGAGGATCTCAGGGAGGAGTGAAGAAATCGAAAGGCAAGTACTTCACTTGCAAGCAGACTGGACATTGGAAGAAGTACTGTCCCAATCCGAAGTAGAACAAAGGTAAATCCTTTGGTTTAGTCATTGAAACATGGTTAGCGGTGTTATCTACCGGCACCTGGTGTGTAGATATGGGAGCCACTGATCATGTCTGCAATACTTTGCAGGGGTTCCAAGAAACTCGATGACTAGCTAAAGGGGAGATTACCGTTTACTTGGGCAAAGTCACGAAGGTGGTGGTTGTTGCAGTGGGAGATGATTATTTATCTTTTGAAAAAAATAAAGTTTTTGTTCTTAAGAATTGTCTTTATGCACCTTTATTTAGAAAGAATTTAATTTCGGTTTCTAAATTATTTGTGAATGGATACTCTATTTCTTTTAATGACAGAATTGTTATAAAAAGGAATAGGGAGATTATCTGTTCTGGTGCATTGATAGGAAATTTGTATACACATGAACCAAAAGCTCCCACAATGCAAATAGAAGTTAATAACTCATCTTCTAACTCCAATAAGAGAAAAGAACCTTCGAAGATGAACCAAACATATCTTTGGCATCTTAGGCTTGGTCATATTAACCTAAGCAGAATTCAAAGGTTGATAGCTAATGGACCTCTAGGTTCATTAGTGGTGGAAGATTTCCCAACCTGCGAATCTTGCTTGGAGGGTAAAATGACCAAGAGGCCTTTTAAGGCCAAAGGGTATAGAGCCAAAGATGTGTTAGAATTGGTTCATTCTGATTTGTGTGGTCCTATGTCTATCCAGGCTAGAGGTGGTTTTGAGTATTTTGTCTCTTTTATAGACGATTATTCGAGATATGGATACATTTACTTGATGCGCCGCAAGTCTGAATGCTTTGACAAGTTCAAAGAATTCAAGGTTGATGCGGAGAAACGTCAAGGTAAAAGTATCAAGACACTGCGATCTGATCGTGGTGGTGAGTACCTCTTGGGAGAGTTTAGGAACTACTTATCAGAGGCTGGGATTCAATCCCAATTGTCTGCGCCTGGCACACCCCAGCAGAATGGTGTAGTAGAGCGAAGGAATAGGACTCTTATAGAGATGGTTAGATCGATGATGACTTATTCTGAGTTGACAGATTCATTCTGGGGATATGCTCTAGATACGCCGGTGTACATTTTGAACTTGGTTCCATCTAAATCAGTGCCTTCTACTCCCACAGAATTGTGGACTGGGCGAAAGCCCAGTCTAAGACATATTCAGATTTGGGGGAGTCCAGCACATGTGCTGAAGGCAGATGCTGGTATGTTGGAACCTCATACAAAAGTACGCATGCTTGTTGTCTATCCTAGATGAACGAAAGGTGGTTTGTTTTATAGTCCTAGAGATCAGAGGGTGATCGTTAGCACGAACGCCAAATTTCTAGAGGACGACTATGTGATGAATCACAAGCCCATGAGTAAGATTGTTCTGGAGAAAATAAAAGGGGAAGTCACTTTTTCAGTACCACCGGTACAAGAGGATATACCACAAGTCACTGCACCACGTGTCACAGAAGATACAAAGGTGATACCTCGTCATAGTGGGAGGGTTGTGAGACAACCTGATAGATTCATGTTCTTGGGAGAATCTTCTGATTTGGTCCCTGCCAAACATTAACCTGATCCCTGGACATATGACGAGGCAATCCAAGATAAAGATGCAACATCTTGGCAAAGTGCAATGAATACTGAGATTGAATCTATGGATTCAAATCAGGTCTGGGAGCTAGTAGAACCACCCGATGGTGTAAAAACCATTGGATGCAAGTGGATCTACAAAAGAAAGAGAGGAATAAATGGGAAGGTTGAGACCTTCAAAGCGAGGCTTGTTGCAAAGGAGTATACTCAGAAAGAGAGTATCGATTATGAGGAGACCTTTTCGCCGGTAGCCATGCTTAAGTCTATCTAGATTCTCTTATGCATTGCAGCTCATATGAATTATGAGATGTGCCAGATGGATGTCAAGACAGCTTTCCTTAATGGAAGTCTTGAGGAAAACATCTATATGAAGCAACCAGAGGGATTCATTGCGAAGGGCAAAGAACATCTTGTATGTAAGATTAATCGGTCCATTTATGGATTGAAGCAAGCTTCAAGGTCTTGGAACATCCGATTTGATGAAGTAATCCAGTCTTATGGATTTATTCAAAGTCCGGATAAGTCTTGTGTATACAAGAGATGTGATGGAAACGTAGTGGTATTTCTTGTACTATACGTAGATGACATTTTGTTGATTGGCAACAATATTAAGGTGTTATCGGACATAAGGGTATGATTGTCCAAACAGTTTGATATGAAAGACTTGGGAGAAGTGGGACACATCCTTGGGATCAAGGTTATAAGGGATCGTAGGAAAAGGATGTTGTGCTTATCCCAAGCTTCATACATAGACACGATTATGGATCGTTTTAGCATGCAGAAGTCCAAGAAGGGTTTTCTACCTTTCAGGCATGGAGTTCCTTTATCTAGGGAGATGTGTCCTAGAACATCTGAGGAGATAGAGGAGATGAAGGCGATTCCTTATGCTTCGGCGGTAGGAATCCTAATGTATGCGATGCTATGTACGAGACCAGATATCTACTTTGTTGTGGGCATGGTCAGCAGATATCAGAGTAATCCGGGACAGGGACATTGGACTGCGGTAAAGCATATATTGAAGTACGTGAGAAGGACTAGAGATTATATGCTAGTTTACCAGGCAGACCAATTACTCCCTATGGGTTATACGAATTTTGACTTCCAATCAGATAGGGATAACAGTAAGTCTACCTCAGGTTTTGTGTTTACTTTGGGAGGTGGAGCCATTGTATGGAGGAGTGTCAAGAAGAAATACGTGGCGGATTCTACCATGGAAGCTGAGTATGTGGCAGTGTCTGAGGCAGCCAAAGAAGCTGTGTGGCTCAGGAACTTCTTGATGGACTTAGATGTGATTCCTGGTTTGCCCAGAACTATCACAATTTATTGTGATAATAATGGTGCAGTTGTAAACTTGAAGGAACCACGAGCCCATAAGGCAAGTAAATACATAGAGCGCAAGTACCACCTGATATGAGAAATTGTAAAGGAGGTAGAAGGTGATGTCGCCTAGATTGCATCAGAGGATACCCTAGTAGTTCCTTTCACTAAGGCCTTTTTAGCGAGAGTTTTTGATAGGCATATAGAAGGAATGGGAATCAGATGTATGGCAGTATGAGGACAGCATAGTCTTTTAGTATAAGTGGGAGATTGTTGGGATGTATACTGAAAAGTGTATCTTTTGTATGAACATCTTTATTTTGAAATAAGAATCACATGATCATTGTTTGCATATTTATGACTATGCATATTGTCTAATACATTACATTGTAGATAACATGGTGTGTGGTGTCACACAGGAGATCATGTTATCGGATCCTTATAAAGTATAAGTAAAGGCTCACAACCGAGATGACTTTGGACAAACCATTGGTATGGTTGTAGTGTGATTTGGTATTGGTTTGTCTTGACCATAGAATCACACTAGTGCACTTTGTGTGTATTTAGCAGGACCGACTTAGAGTTGATTTGATTTATTGCTGACTACATAATCGAATTAGACCTCAGATATTATTTTGTACATACTCTTAATCCCGATATAATAACGGGCATATATACTTAGTGTTCATTTCTTTGATTTACCAATGGGCGAGATTTATAGATTAAATCGATAGGCTCGGTAAGTTGGGAAATGATATTATTTATATGGTGTGCCATTGATTATAGGATGAAGTCGTGACCTATATATTAGGATGATGATGTCCCCTTGAGGAGCTCATAAGGTTCATCATGTAAACCCTACAGGTGGACTTGGTCCGGCATGATGAAAAGGTTGAGTGGTACTACTCATGGAGTTAGATGTTGATTAATTAATGGTCAGTAAATTAATTAATCGACGGGCATTCGAGATCTTAAACACGGAGAGAAAATGTACCAATAATATATGGAGCCCATATTAACTTATGGGGGTTGGTGAGGTAGATCAATGATAATCCTCTACTGAATGGATAATCATTAATGGATCGGACTTTATGTGGGCTTGATCCATTGGGTGGCCAAGATCCAACTCCTCCTCATGGTCCCTATTGTTGCCTATTAATACCTAATGAAGCTTAGATCCAATGAATGAAAACAAAACTCTAGATCCAACGGTAGAGATTAAATCTCTAGATCTGACGATTGAGATTAAATCTCTAGATCCGACGATTGAGATTAAATCCCTAGAACCAGTGGTGGAGATTAAAAGGAGGCTTGAGCCCAACTCTATAAATATAGGACTATGGCTTGGGAGGCAACTTGATGGATGAGGATTAGGGTTTACTTCCCTTGGGCGGCAAGCAATCCTAATTAGATTAGGATTAGGAGTGGGTGGCTAGGGTTTTGGTGTTGGGGTGGGTGACAACAAGTGGAGGAGGACCTTTCTTCTTCTTCCTAAGGTTTGGCCAGCAACCTATCCTTCTTCCCTATACTTTGGCCGGTGCTCAACCTATTCTTCTTCCCCTCTTCCTTGGTCGGCAATTAGGAGAGCTAGAGTTAGGGTTTTGGGCGACTACAAGGTGAAGATTGGTTTCCCTTTTCTTCTCTAAGTGTTGGCTGGCGCCCATCACCCTCATTGATTCTCTTTTGGCCGGTTCCTATACTCCATGTTCTCTTCCTTGGCCGCGGCAACATTGAGTTTATTGACTTAGAGGCCGGTTCTAGATAGGAAGAAGTGTTTTATTTTATGATCAGTGAACAAGGAAAGGAAGATTGGTGATCTAGGAGGCTTCGACTTTTTGAAGATCGTCGCCCACACGACGTCCAAAAGGAGGAAGGACATACAATAGAAGATCAAGAGTTATAACAAGAGGTATAATCTTGTTTATTTTGATTAGTGTTCTTTTGTATTATGTCTATAATTGTTTTTTAATTATATGCATGTTGTATGTGGTTGTTTACTTAATGTATGTGGCTAATGTAACTTGGACCCCGAACATAAACACAAAATCCGACGATCCGTACATCGTCTATTCCGTGGCTATTCGTGGAATAGAGGTTGGTCGCTTGAACAATAAGTTTGTTTAAGTGACCACTCTAAACGAATAGCAAGACGATGACAAGGTTGCTTGGGCAATCCCTCTTGTCAAGGATAATTTTTTTTTATCCGGGGACGTAGAAGGGATCGTCATGAACAAGAGACCGACTTGAAGTGGGAAGCAAAGTTTCCCCTCCCAACACCTTCACGTCTCTTGCCTTCAAAGTCTGCTTCCTTGGCTTCGCTTCAAGTCATCTTGTCCGGCGGTCCCTCAGATGCATCAAGCGTACGACTCTGCAATGCTCCTTTACCGACTCAAAGACCGAGCCATGAGATGGTGAACCCGCCAATGCTCCATGTCTGAATTACTAAGTCCTGCAAGACTCCAACACACTTGTCAAATCCAAACATCCTAACTTAAACCCTTTGTCACATACATCAAAACCATATCACGGGTTGATTGCCCTAATAATCTTCCCCTTTTTGATGTGTGACAATCCGTTTAAGTTAGGTAAATATTTGATAAAATTATTAAGGTAAGAAAGCATGTAAATAAACATGATTATCAACTCTCCCCCTTACTACATGAAACTCCCCCTAAATGCAATTCCCTCACTTAAACATATATATTTCTCCCCCTTTGACACCATCAAAAATAATAAACTAAGTTATACAAGCATGACATCAAGTTGCAAAGAGAAAAAAATACCAAAACATGCCTTAAAATCTAATAAAAGAGGTTACTGGGCATGTTATCAGTCGATCAGTCGACTGGTTCAGACTACCAGTCGACTGGCACTTTGATTTCAAGTCTTTCTGATTTTTGGGGTGAATTTCAAAAATGCATTAAAAATTCTATAAAATTCAAAAAATCATGAAATTTGGAGAACATATTTCTTGTAAGTATCTTTATCAATGAAAAATAGTTTTTCATGAAAAATCATTATATTTTCGAAAATTAACCAAAATTTAAAAGCTTCAAAAACAACTAAGTTTTTGATCAAGTTGTATCAATTTTAACACCTAGTTTTGCATTGGATTGTTTCAAAACATGAACACACAGATTTTAAAATAAGAGATTGTTTTGAAAACATATGAAATATACAACCATGATCTTTGGGCAATATGTCTATGAATTAAATATAAGCCTTCTCCATGATTGGTCTATTATTACTCTTTTGATACTTTAAAAGACCATCTAAATGTCATAGGCATTAGTGGACCATTAGTATCGTCCTATCATCTCACCCATGCTAAGTTTTTAATCAAGGTAGCCAATGGTGAGTGTGAGATGTTCCTAAAGGTATTTATGTACTTAACCTTGAATTTCATGCAATTCTACCCATGGTTAAGTATCATCCTAACATACTACATGATCATAAAAATATATATGAATTAATTTCACATTATGATCATGAAACACATGTATCACTAAAATTGTAATCATGCATTAGGTATAAAATCATGATAATAAGTCAAGTATTATCCAATGCATGATTTAAACCCTATTTCCCATGATTATATATTAAATGTCAAGATCATAAATCATGATTGCAAACACATATAACAATTACATTGACTATCATGATTTAAGCATTATTATCAATTTATGGGCACATTATCATCACCCAACACTATGCTAAAAATGTATAGGTCATGAGTATCAAATAACACTAAGTGTTGAGCATGATTTAAACTATTTATGGGTGCATTATCATCACCCAACACTATTTCTAAAATTAGTCCCGCCATCCTAAGTCAACCAAAACATAAGATATTGGTGAAATCCTTATGGTTGACTATCCTAGGATTTTTCTAACCCTTAAGGATGGATTTAGGAACCCAATACAAGTTCTTTCCTATGGGGTTCACTAAAAATTCTTTAGGGATCCATTTTCTAGCTATTGTTTTCTTTTTATCTTGACCCCTAGCAAATAAATATTTATAGGCCTTTTCATTTTTATTTTCCTTATATCCTAGGCCTTTCTTATTGAAGCTTGCTCTTTGGATCCCTATGATCATATTAAGAGTGTTGGAGCCTATGGTGAATTTTTCTAGGTCCTTGGTTAAATGGTCTACCTTTTCCCTTAAAGCTCTATTTTCCTCAATGCATGCATCATTAACATCAAAAGGCATATAGTCATGTGAGCATGCATTATCATTATTAACATTTAAACATGCTTGTTCTAATTTATTTTCTAAAGCCTTAATTTGATCTAGCATGCTTTTATTCTTTTTCTTAGCCCTAAATAAATCCTTAGTAAGGCTAGAAATCATGGAAATTATTTTATTTGGTGAGAGATTCGTTACCATAGTCTCCATATCTTTTTCTTCGGATGAGGATGATGATGATGAAGCTCCCCCTTCACTAGAGCTCTCTTCACTTATGCTTGATCTCTCTTGTTCAGAGGAGGAGGTGTCTAGGTCATCAAATGTCATTAGTGTCAAATTTGTGACAAAGGAATTTTCTTCCTTCGATGATGATGAGGAGGAGGGATCATCCCATGTCCTTGCCTTTAGTGCCTTGGCCTTCTCCTTTTCTTTGGCCTTCTTCTCCTCTTCCTTCTTCTTGCTCCCCTTCTTCTTCTTTTTTTTCTTTCTTTCTCCTCTCTTCTTTGCTCTTGTTCAAGAGGGGACAACTATCCCTTATGTGTCTCTCTTGTTGGCAATTGTAGCAAATTATCTTCCCCCTTGATCTTCTTCTCCTATCATTAGATTTATTAAATTTAAAATTCTTCAAAGCACGCCTTATCTTCCTTACCATGTATGCTTCTTCCGTGCTATCCATGGAGGAGGAGGAAGATGCTTCATCGGAGGAGGAAGGAGTTTCTATCTTCTTCTTTTTCCCTTTATTTGCTACTAGGGCTACTCCTCTTGATGGCTTGATACTTGATTCTTCAATTACTCCCTCAAGCCTTGTTTCATGGAGCTCCATGGTTGAGAAGAACTCCTCCAAGGTGCTCACTTCTAGGTTCTTCGACATGTAGAAGGAGTCCACCATTATGCTCCATTTCGATGACCGAGGAAAGGCATCGATTGCTTTCATAAGCATATCCCGGTTCGAAAGTCTTTCTCCTACACTTGTTATCCCAATTAAGATTTCCTTAAATCTAGAGTGTAGTGAGGTTACCTTTTCTCCCTTTTCGAGTTTAATATTTGATAGTTGGGAGCAGAGGAGGTCTCTCCTTGCATGTTTGGCCTCCGAGGTACCTTCATGAAGCTCTACTAGCTTCTCCCACATCTCCTTGGCACTTGCACATTCCCCTATCTGGTTGATCTCTTGTTGAGGGAGCACATTGAAGAGGTGGTGCTTGACCTTTGAATTGTCAAGGTGCTCCTCCCTTTGCTTTTTAGTCCACCTTGACTTCTCTATTGGTTCACCCTCTTCGTCCCTAGGCATCTCAAAACCATTTTCCATTATAAGCATGATATCAAAATCAGTTTCAAAGAATACCTCCATTCTCTTCTTCCACCAAGAGAATTCTCCCTCGAACTTTGGTGGGTGAATGTTGGTGTCGACCATCTTGTGGTGCTTGTGTCGGTGGTTAGTCCTCGACAAGCTCCTTGCTCTGATACCACTTGTAGAGGATCGGTGTTGGCCTACTAGAGGGGGTGAATAGCCTTTATCATAGACGGTGGAAGTCGTTCGTTCGTTGCTCATCTACAAACACTATTAGCGCAAGCGGAATATACTAATACAAACAATTAAAGACAAAAGAAAAGGAAGAATAGAAATAAAAACGCTAACACCACAATGTAATGTGGTTCACGGCCTCACCGCTAATCCACGGTCCGATTTGTCCAAGGTGAATCATGCCTCAAGCTTTCACTATTCTCTCCTTTGCACCAAGCTAGGTGGAGGTAACCTTTTACACAAGAATCCACTCTTCTTATAATGGAATGAAGATTATCACAAGTAGAAGAGTGGAAGACCTTTAGAGCACTTTGGGAGATATTATGAGTTGAAGCATTAGGCTCCCAAATGCCCTCACCCCTTCTTTTTATAGAAGAAGAGGGTTTCTTCCCGTTAACACAGGACCAGTCGACTAATGCCCCGATCAGTCGACTGATCCTGTAGTCGTTGCCCAATAACGACTTCTTCCACGTTGAATTTCACCCAACGACTCCTACATCAGTCGACTGATGGAGCTATCAGTCGAGTGTCGGAAGCGAGCACTTGATTCTGTGCTCGAAACCCTTGCGACCAGTTGACTGATGCCTTCATCAGTCGACTGGTGGTCTCGTCAGTCGACTGCCAATCCATGGCAGTCGACTGTTGTCACATGAACCAGACTCGAACACTAGTCGAGTCACAGTCGACTTAAAGCAGTCGACTGATGTCGGGAAATCCCATCCGACACTTTGCCAATTGGCCAAGTTCACCTAATGAGCTACTTACATTTCACTCATTCTCTCATCTCACTTGAAGTCCCTCGCCGAAGCTCTCTTCGTTCGTGGCCAAGTCCCTCGGCAACATCAGGCACATGACTCTGCAATGCTCCTTCACGTCTCTTGCCTTCGAAGTCTGCTTCCTTGGCTTCGCTTCAAGTCATCTTGTCCGACGGTCCCTCGGATGCATCAAGCGCACGACTCTGCAATGCTCCTTTGCTGACTTAAAGACCGAGCCATGAGATGGTGAACTCGCCAATGCTCCATGTGCGAATTACTAAGTCCTGCAAGACTCCAACGCACATATCAAATTCAAACATCCTAACTTAAACTCTTTGCCACACACATCAAAACCATATCATGGGTTGATTGCCCTAACACACACCTCTAGGACTTCTCTGCCAAGAGCCACTCTCTAGGACTTCCATCGCCAAGTTATACTTGGACTTAGGCCTCCAAGACTACATACTTTGACTTATACCGTCAAGTCTTCATACTTGAACTTTCCTTGTATCTATCACTCAATATTCATGTTAGATCACTAACATTGCCTAACTTAAACAAAATTGTCCAAATATAAAAAGTAATTAATACTTGGAGAAAGATTACACCAATAATCTCCCCCTTTTTTAAGTTTGACAAATATTTATGTTAGTTCTTTAAATATACAATAAGACATAATATGAAAGCACAATATGCCTTTTTCCTTACCATAAAGGTTCTAACTTAAATTTTCCCTTTTTCTCCCTTTGACATACATCAAACAGAGAAATAAAATACACTTAAGGCTCCCCTTTAATCCAAGACACTTTCTAAGGTGAAAATGATGAACAAATTAACCTCTGAAAGATAATCTCATTATGGTAGGGAAAAGTATTGAAACATGAAGGAAATCATTGCCTAACTTTGCATCAACAAAAAAAGATTCAAACTTATTTCTTGAGTTTATATTTTTAGCCTCCTTTTAAAGGCTTGCTCCCCCTTAACCATATCACAGGGTTAGGAGTAGTTAAACTACCTTGGGTTGTTGTTAGATGGCTAAATTAGACCTATTTATCCAAAACTAGTTCTATTAGTTGACTAAGAGGAACACTAGTTGACTGCTACAAAACTAGTCGACTAGTATCTGCAATAGTCGATTGATATAAGCTGAAGTTTTAAGTTGGTTTTACAGGTAATTGTAGGATATTTGACGCCGCTAGAGGGGGGTGATAGCGTTTGACCGTTCGTAGATGGAAAACGTTCGCGTGCTTGTCTACAATTTTCGTTAGCACAGCGGAAACAAAGATAATAAAGCAATAACGAAAACACAAACACACAAACGCAAGGATATAACGTGGTTCGGAACCGAACCGGTTCCTACTCCACGGATCGAGCTCTAAAGAGCTCTAGCAATGCCAATGTAATCACTAACCACAAATACTCCTTCTCGACACAAGTCGGAGGTGAAAAAACCTCTTACAAACTATTCTTACAACAATAAGAGATAGATACAAGAAATTACAACAATGAAATATAATGCAAGTAAAGAAAACTACTTTACAAGAGCACTTTGGTTGCTTGATCTTTGGTTGCCTTGGACTAGCCTTGAAGGACTGGAAGAGCACCAACAATTCCCCTTCAAATTGTCCAAGAAAACCCTTGCTTCAATCCTCCACGAATAGCTGCTTTTAACCTGCATCGGGCTGGATTTCCGCCTATCAGTCGACTACCATAAGTCACCAGTCGACTGATACCACTGTTATCGTGAGACAACGGCTCGATCCACGCTAGGAAAACTCCAACGGATCTCTTAGCCGATCGTATCGCCAGCCGCGTAAACGGCTAGCGGTCGACTCTGGAGCGTTACGGCTCGACATTGGGTGGCGATCGGCTGCACCCTTAGCGATCGTATGCGTTCCGCTCCAATGAGCAGTCGACTACCAGAGCATTTCCAGCTCTAAACTGGCAGTCGAACTCATGTCGACTCACGACAGTCGAATTGGCCATAATACCTATCGACTGCCAACCTCAAAAATGAGGTTTTAACCCAAGTATGGTGCCCCCATACTTGCTAGACCACCCTTAGCCTAGACCTAAGCATTCTAGCCACCTCCATCAGCCTCACGCCTCTCGGATCCCTCCAAGTCATCCATGACTTGTTCATCCATCGCGCTAGCCTCTAGGTCCTTCCCTCGGCTATGTCATGTTAACGGTGTCTACACCGCCAAGGCACATTGGACTTACGTTGCCAAGACTTCACTTGGACTTTACGCCATCAACCATTGGACTTATGCTGCCAAGACTTCACCCTTGGACTTTACGCCGCCAATATCAAACCCTTTGGACTTCTCAAATGCCAAGACTCAAGCTTGGACTTTCCCTTGCCAACCCATGTTGGACTTTCCATGCCAATACCCATGCTTGGACTTTTCCTTGTGCCAAGTACTCAAGACTTGGACTTTCCCAAATGCCAAGTGTCCCACTTGGACTTTCCATGCCAAGTACCCATGACTTGGACTTTACCTTGCCAAGACCCATGCTTGGACTTTGCCAAATGCCAAGTGTCCCACTTGGACTTCCCATGCCAAGTACTCAAGACTTGGACTTCCCTATGACAATTACATTGTCATATGTTTTTGTCGAACATCAAAATATCACTCGAGTCAAACTCGAGTCCTGGTCAATCGTGACCTGGGTCGATTGCACCAACAATCTCCCCCTTTTTGATGTTTGACAAAAACTAAACAAATCATTTGAGTTAGACCACTAACTCAAGTCTCTTACTAATTATTCCAAATTGGTAATCTTAAATGTTCTCCCCCAAACATTCTCCCCCTTTTTGACTAACATTAAAAGGTCTTCTCTCCAAGGAGGTCAATGTCTCATGTCCTAATGAGATCTTACAATCTCTCCCTTGATCCAAAAATAAATACCTAGCATGCCTACCATCTTCCTAGTGATAAGTCACATATCACTCAAGAGAGACAATCCTATACTCTCTCCCAATTTCCAAATTGGGTATCAAAAACCCATCAATTTTCCCAATTGATGATACTCTCCTAATAACTTCTCCTCTTCAAGGAGAAAAACACATCCATCATCCCAAGATGGATACCTCCCCCTAAAGGCTTGCTCCCCCTTGACCATTGCACCAACAATGTCCTTGGGAATCCCCTAAGCCAATAGGAACTCTAAACCATCAAAATTAAGGTTCTAAGTTCAACATAGAACTTTCACTCACCCTAAATTTGATACTTTGACCTAACACAGCTCCTAATCCATATCCAATGGATTTTCACCCTTTATAATGCTTCCTAAAGCATATCCTAGGGTTAGGAGTGATTAGGAACCTTTTCCATAGCTGAACACGGGCTAATCAAACCTTGTTAACCCGAAATCAGACCTGGCAGTCGACTCCTGACAAGAATCGATTGCCACTAGGCTGATCGATAGTGAAATTTCAATTTCACATCAGAATCGAGATTTGGAAAAGCATAAGTAATTCTACGTAATTTGAAAAATCATAAAATTTGATATGTATATTACTTATAGTCATTAAAATGGGTGAAAAATATTTAAAAATTATTTTACCCATAAAATAGTGAGTTTGATACAAAACTCAAAACCATTGAAATTTTCAATGTTTTGGCCCTATTTTGTATCAACTTCATCAATGGTGATTGCTATCAAAAGATAGACTTCACCAAGATTTTCTAAATTGATTTTAAAATGATTTCAAAACCATGTCTTGGATCATATTCCTTGGGCTCTATGCACATGACTTGTACACAAGCTTTCCTAATGATCCACTAATTGAAATTAGATGAGTTTTAGTTCATCTAGATGCAAAAACTATGCACCTTGAACTTAACTCATATCCTAGCATCTCACATGTATCTAGGGTATATAAATACACATACATGTCAATTGGATGTGAGATGTGGGTTTTGGTTATCCTAATCTAGGGTTTCATGCATTCTCTAAGGCAACCCTACTTGATTCCCTTATAAATGGGACTTCAAGTCATGCCATAGTCCTTAATTCAATTTCAACCAAATTGTCTTAAATGCATGAATGATTATGGCATTAGAAATGATATAAATAAGCATATGCTCATAATCATGATGTCATGGCATAAGATGAAATCTAAAAACACATGACATTTAAAACCTTAATCGTAAAACATGAACATGACATATAAAATGATTAAAAGTAAGCATGATGTCATGGCATGTTATATGGCAAACAAAGCATGGCATATAAAATATATAGGTATAGTAATACCTAAATTTTAATATTAATTTCCATTTGATATAATTAGGTTTATTTTTCCATATTAATCTAAATTTTCCCAAATGTGCCAAAAACCCAAATTGACACATTAAAACCTCTAAAACTAAATTGTGCCAATTTGATCAAATTATCAAACTTCTTAATTAATATTGGCACATCCTAAAAACCTTTAGGATTCAAATCAAACCACATTCCCAAGGTAACCATAACCTTGAAAATGACCTAAAATTCCACCTTTATCATGGTTGAGTTAACTACCCATCCAATCAAGGTTGACACACCCTAACCCCATCTAGCGTGAATCAATCACGCTCTTAGGAACCCAAAACCGATTTGAGCTCCTAGGGTTAATTAGGTATTCCTTAGGGATAACCTCCCTAGATACCTTCCTAATGACCCTCCTAGGCTTGTTAGCCTTGGTCATTTGGGTCTTACCTAGGTTGACTCTAGGGGTAACTCCCCTTGCAACCTTCTTAGTGGCCACCCTAGGTTTCCTTGAAACCCTAGCCACTAGGCACACACCATGGTTACTCTTAGGGATAACTTCCCTAGTAACCTTGGTCTTCCTAGACCTAGTTTGTGTTCTATAATCAAATGAAACACTATTATAAGCCACCTTAGGCTTAGGTTTGTGACCCAAACCTTGCTTGCCCTTGGTTGACTTTTGTCTTTGAGCTCCTAGGTGTTGACTTTGAGTCCTAGACCTTTGACTTTGACTTTTGGACCCTTGATTTTGACCACTAGACCCTTGCATTTGATTTTGCATAATTTTGAGGGTCTTTTCTAATTTCTCAAGCCTTGATCTCAAGGCTTGGTTCTCTAATTCTAGTTGCCCAATTTTAGAATTTTGATTAAGTTTTTGGGCATTACCATTTTCTTTAGGCATATGCCTAGTCCATTTAGGATTGAAACCTAGGTGCTCTTGTACCTTTCTAATTGTTTCCCTAGGTAAAATTGATCTTGAGTTATTTGACCTAGGTTTGTCCTTAGGTAAATTGTTTTTAGGGACATTAGTCCCAAATTTCTCCCTATTATCTAAGTAGACATTCTTAGCTCCTAAGCAAAAATACTTGTTCCTATTAGCATGCTTTTCATAAATTGCAAGTGAATTGAAATCCCTAGCATGCTTTTGCTTGTAAATTGAAGAAGGAGCAAAATTAGAAGTTACCCTAGGGTTTGCCTTAGCTCCCCCTACATATGATGCTCCATTTTGAGTCTTCTTGTCCCCCTTCTTGCATTGACTCCGGAAATGTCCCGGTTGTCGGCACTTGAAGCAAATTACTTGTTCTTTGCTCTTTTGCATTGAGGGACCGGCATCCTTGACCTTTGGAGCCGGTGGAGCTTTCCTATTCTTCTTTGGGCACTTGCTCTTATAGTGCCCGGTTTCCCTACACTCAAAACATATTATATGCATTTTATTATTAACACATATGTTTGAGTTACCTAGGTTAATGGAGACCGGAATTGGACTTTGGGCTTCTTCATCTTGACCGGATGTCGAAGCTTCTTCTTGATGTTCCGGTGTGGAAGTTATCTCCTCCCCCTCAATCCTTGAGGTGGATGCTTCTTCCACTTCCTCCACCTCTTCTGATCTGGATGTTGATTCCCTATCAACCTCCGAATCCTCACTTCCTTGTGAGGATGACGCATTAGCCTCTTCGATCTCTTCCTCTTGGACCGGTTGTGAGCCTTCATGATATTTTGCCACTTGACTCCAAAGCTCTTTGGCATCCTTGTACTCACCTAGCTCACACATAATTTTATTAGGAATCAAATCAACCAAGAATTTAATTACCTTTGTATTCTTTTCAAACTCTTGGATTTGTTCCTCGGTCCACTTCTTCATCTTGAGAATTCCTCCCTTGGGCCCTTTTGGATATTGAAATCCCTCCATCAAAATGCCCCACTCTTCAAAGTCCTTCATCATCAAGAATTCTTCAATCCTCACCTTCCATTGATTGAATCCTTCTTGTCCATAGAAGGTATAAGGGATAGGTGTGTTGATATCCCATCCAAGCTTGTCTTGGAATTCCATCTTCACCCTCTAGCGTCTTGCTCCCGGTTGTTAATCATTGAAGAGCCACCAGGCTCTAATACCAATTGTAGGATATTTGACGCCGCTAGAGGGGGGTGAATAGCGTTTGACCGTTCGTAGATGGAAAATGTTCGCGTGCTTGTCTACAATTTTCGTTAGCGCAGTGGAAACAAAGATAATAAAGCAATAACGAAAACACAAACACACAAACGCAAGGATATAACATGGTTCGGAACCGAACCGGTTCCTACTCCACGGATCGAGCTCTAAAGAGCTCTAGCGATGCCAATGCAATCACTAACCACAAATACTCCTTCTCGACACAAGTCGGAGGTGGAGAAACCACTTACAAACTATTCTTACAACAATAAGAGATAGATACAAGCAATTACAACAATGAAATATAATGCAAGTAAAGAAAACTACTTTACAAGAACACTTTGGTTACTTGATCTTTGGTTGCCTTGGACTAGCCTTGAAGGACTGGAAGAGCACCAACAATTCCCCTTCAAATCGCCCAAGAAAACCCTTGCTTCAATCCTCCACGAATAGCTGCTTTTAACTTTGCATCGCCGATTTCGCCTATCGGTCATTGCCATAAGTCACCCGTCTACTGATGCCACTTTTGTCTTTAGACAACGGCTCGATCCACGCTGTAAAAACTCCAACGGATCTCTTGGCGGATCGCTTAGCGCTAGCCGTCGCCGGCTACGGCCACGGCTCTGCGTGCTCGACATTGGGCCGACTCGATCGCCGATGGTAGTCGATTGCTCAATGAGCGATCATTGCCAGAGCATTTCGGCTCTAAAGCCGCAGAACTCAAGTCGACTCACGGCAGTCGAACCGGCCATAATGTCAGTCGACTGCCAACCTCAAAAATGAGGTTTTAACCCAAGTATGGTGCCCCCATAATTGCTAGACCACCCTTAGCCTAGACCTAAGCCTTCTAGCCACCTCCATCAGCCTCACGCCTCTCGGATCCCTCCAAGTCATCCATGACTTGTTCATCCATCGTGCTAGCCTCCAGGTGCTTCCCTCGGCTATGTCATGCTAATGGTGTCTACACCGCCAAGGCACATTGGACTTACGCCGCCAACCATTGGACTTATGCTGCCAAGACTTCACCCTTGGACTTTACGCCGCCAATATCAAACCCCTTGGACTTCTCAAATGCCAAGACTCAAGCTTGGACTTTCCCTTGCCAACCCATGTTGGACTTTCCATGCCAAGACCCATGCTTGGACTTTTCCTTGTGCCAAGTACTCAAGACTTGGACTTTCCCAAATGCCAAGTGTCCCACTTGGACTTTCCATGCCAAGTACCCATGACTTGGACTTTACCTTGCCAAGACCCATGCTTGGACTTTGCCAAATGCCAAGTGTCCCACTTGGACTTCCCATGCCAAGTACTCAAGACTTGGACTTCCCTATGACAATTACATTGTCATATGTTTTTGTCGAACATCAAAATATTACTCGAGTCAAACTTGAGTCCTGGTCAATCGTGACCTGGGCCGATTGCACCAACAGTAATGTTTAGAAATGCATAACTAAATCTATGAGTGTCAAAAAATCGCAAACACATTTATCAATCCATTTTCTATCAAGGAAAAATAATTTGAAAAATAAATATTTTCTAGATTTCTAGATTGACACAAACTTGGAAACTAACAAAAAATTTAATATTTTTCAAATATTTGTGTCACTTTTGATTGACTACTAAGAACTATTTTTCCAAGCATAATAAATATATTTTGAAAAACTGTTTATTTGACATTTCCAACCATATTTTAAGAGCTATGTGCACATTAGTTATACACAAGTCTTTCCAATGATTAGTCCAATTAAGAATTCATGTCTCTAGATGTCATTTTGGCTCAAAGTAATGCATCATAATAAGCATGATGAACCAAATGCATCTTTCCAACATCTCACAAGATATCAAAGTGGCTAAATACAAAAATCAAGGCTTCTTTGTGAGATGTTTTGAGATATACTCCTAAGTTTTAGCTGTGGGATCATGCAAGACTATACCAATTACTCTATAAAGTGCATTCCATGTTCTCTCTGGCCTAAGTTATGTAAACTCTGCTTCGACTAGATCATTGTTGAAGATGTCAATAAGGTTAGACTGAGATTCAATATAATTGAGTTCAATGTTTCCTTTTTCCACGTGGTCTCTAATGAAGTAATGCTTCACCTCAATTGTTAGTGAAATCCCTAGAGCCAATCATGTGATGATTGTTGTATACACTTTATTGTATCATATTCCTATTTATAAAGGCATGGTTATTATATTTACTTGTATTGGTGCCAAATAACTAAATATAATAATGTCCTCGAGTAGAAGGTTCTTATCAATATCAATCGATTGGTTGAATCGATAATGAGATGATATAGAGAACACTACTCTTAATCATTCCTAGTCAAGTATTAACATTCAGGGACTATGTTAATGCATAGAGACTAGCATGTAGGTCAACACGATGACTTGATCTCACAAGTCATGGATATGATTGTTCAGTTACGTATTGCTTGACCCAGGTATCTTTATATCTTGAATAGCACTTCATGAGAAAGTATCATGGATCATTATATGAGTGTCATATACTTTCTCATGTGACTATTAGTATGACTGACTATTAGTCCTTAGACTAGTCACCATGGTTCCCTGGAGTTGCATACTTTGGATTGCGTCACGTAAATGGGTGGACGATAAAGGCGATTACTGGGTATGTAACAAATTATGCGGAGGGATGTGAGTGATGTAGATGGGATCTATCCCTCCTATATGACGGGGGTGACATCGATATTCTTGATAGAGTGAGACCACGAGTGCATGGCCATGCCCAAATGAGTCAATATGAGATATTGAGCTCATTTGATTAGAGTGAGTCTACTTGGAGTTCAAGATATAGATTGTACCGAGGATGACACGGTCTATGCCTCAATTGGTCAATCTAGATGTCCAGGATAGAGGGACATTGTCACATATTGTGAGAGTCACAATTAGTAGTCACAAAGGTGATGTTGGAGCTCAACATTCTTGTAACTTGGGTAGCAATGATGTGTTGCTAGATACCGCTCTTTGCTTATGTTTCTAAATCAGTTTAGGAGCATTGCCAACGTTACAAGAACCTATAGGGTCACACACAAAGGGAAATTAGATGGAGATTAGGTTCATATGATGAACCATGAGGATTAGGTTCATGGGATGAACCAAATTGGATTAAGAGTAATCCAAATTAGACTAATTGAGTTAGACTCAATTTTATTCAAGTGTTGAATGAGTCTAATTTAGATTTGATTCATTGGGTCAATTTAAATTAATGAATAGGGATTCATTAAATCAAATTGACTTGAATCAAGTGGTTATATTTGATCAACCATGGGAAATAAGAGGTCAAGTTTGATTTGACTTGAGAGGGAAGATGAATGGTCAATTTTGACTTGACCATTTGCCATGTCATGGTGACTTGGCATAGGGGCCAGCCAATGATGGTGTTCCACATCATCATGGACTTATCATGTGGTCCCACCTCATGAGAGAGACAAAGAGCCATAGGCTCTTGGAGTTACATGCATGCATGTAACCCCCCCCCCCCCCCCCTAACAATAAGTGGCCAACCACTTTCATTTGATGATGTGAATTCATTTTTAGTTGGTAACTTCATCATCTTCTTCCTAGCTCTCCTTCTTGCTCTCCCAATACTTCCTTGGCCAAAATACCTAAAGGGTGCTAGCACACTCTAAGGTGTTTTTCTCCACCATTTGTTCGTGTGGATACTTGTAGAGGAGTGTACACTTGACACTCTTGAGTTCCGACAAAATGTTTGTACGAGCGGGATAAGCGAAGGGCGTCGCTACGAGGGTAATGCTCTCACCTTCTAGATCTAAGGTAGATCTAGGTTTACTTAAGCACATACATGTTTTATTTTTATATATCTTTGCACGGATCCGTGGCCGGGCATTTCGAGGTTTCCACAACGCAAAAAGCGGTTTTTATGGCTCGGAAAGTTCAACAATGGTATCAAAGTCACGTGCGAAGCATGTATGCGTTTCATATTTGTAGTTTTTGTATTAGATATAAAAAATTATAGATTTTTAAGTTTCTGTAAATTTCCTATTTTTATAGAATTTTTGGGTATTTTTCTCAAAGAGTCGAAGCAACAAGTGTTGGGACACTTGTAGTCTTCAACCACTGAGAAAAACTCTCTGAAACGGCGAGTTCTCGCTTTAGGTTTTTGGGACAGCGACTTAAGTCGCTGTAAGATCTAGTAGGGACACTCGCAAAGTTTATTTTTGTGAGTAGGGGCGCTGCCCCTATCCCCAAAAGGGGCCTTGTCCCGCGATCACGCCCGGAAACCGCTTAGCTGAAGGGTTTTGCTTATCAAGTCCGTGAGGGGAAACTTCGCTTCCCACTACACCTTGGTTGTTTGTTCATGGCGATCCCATTGATGTCCCCGGATTAAAAAATTTAATCCTAGACAAAAGGGATTGCTCAAACAACCAAGTCATCGTCGTGCTATTCGTTTAGAGAGGTCACTTGAACAAACTCGTTGTTCAAGCGACCAACCTCTATTCTACGAGTAGCCGCGGAATAGACGATATCCGGATCGCCGGCTTTTGTGTTTATGTTCAGGATCCAAGTATTATTTAGCCACAAACAGATTTATATCATGCTCATAATTGAAAAATAAATACAATCATGTAACATATAAAAATAAGAGAATCAATATACCTCTCGATCTTCTAATGTATGACTTTCCTCCTTTCGGACGTCATGTGGGCGACGATCTACCAAAAGTTGAAGCTCCTAGATCGCAAATCTTCCTTCCTTGCTCTTCCAAAGTAAGAGGAAGAATAGAAACAAAGCTCTATTCCTTCTTTCAACCAACCAATAACTTCCAAGGAGGAAGCTTGCTGTCGGCCAAGAGGGAAGAGGAGATTGAGAGTGGCCGAACAAAAGCTTCAAGGGAGAACCCTAAACCTTTGTTACACCGGCCAAGGAGAAGGAGAGGACCTTTTCTTGATGCTGGCCAAGGGCTGGAAGGGACTCCAAGGGCGCCGACAGCTTGGGGAAGAAGAACAACACAATGAAAATATTTCCTTATTAGGTGCCGCCCAAGCCCAAACCCTAGCTCCTATGCCTTGTCGCCAACTTCCAAAACCCTAGCTTCTCTTGAATTGTCCTCCACATCAACCCCTTGCCCTCCTTTTATAGAGTTAGGGATAAGCCTCCTTTTAATCTCCACCATTGGTTCTAGGGATTTAATCTCAACCGTCGGATCTAGAGATTTAATCTCAACCTTCGGATCTAAAGATTTAATCTCTACCTTTGGATATAGAGTTTTGTTTCTATCCATTGGATCTAAGCTTCATGAGGTGTTAATAGGCTACATTAGGGACAATGAGGAGGAGTTGGATCTTGGCCACCCATGGATCAAGCCCACATAAAGTCCGATCCACTAATGATAATCCAATCCACTAAAGGATTATCATTGATCTACCTCACCAACCCCCATAAGATAATATGGGCTCCATATATTATTTGTATATTTTCTCCCCGTGTTTAAGATCTCGAATATCCATCGATTAATTAATTTACTGACCATTAATTAATCAACATCTAACTCCATGAGTAGTACCACTCAACCTTTTCATCATGCGGGACCAAGTCCACTTGCAGTGTTTACATGATGAACCTTATGAGCTCCTCAAGGGGATATCATCATCCTAATATATAGGACACGGTTTCCTCCTATAATCAATGGCACACCATATAAATAATATCATCTCCTAACTTATCGAGCCTATCGATTTAATCTATAAATCTCGCCCATTGATAATCAAAGAGATGAATAATAAGTATATGTGCTCGTTATTATATCGGGATTAAGAACATGTACAAAATAATATCTGAGGTCCGATTCGATTATGTAGTCAGCAATAAATCGAATCACCTCTAAGTCGGTCCTGCTCAATACACACAAAGTGTACTAGTGTGATTCTATGGTCAAGACAAACCAATACCAAATCACATTACAACCATTCCGATGGTTTATCCAAAGTCATCTCGGTTGTGAGCCTTTACTTATACTTTTCAAGGAGCCGATAACATGATCTCCCGTGTGACACCACACACCATGTTATCTACAATGTAAAGTATTAGACAATATACATAACCATAAAAATATGCAAACAATGATCATGTGATTCTTATTTCAAAATAAAGATGTTCATACAAAAGATAGACTTTTCAGTATACATCCCTACAATCTCCCACTTATACTAAAAGACTATGCTATCCTCAAACTGTCATACATCTGATCCCCATTCCCTCCACATGCCTATTAAAAGCTCTCGCCGGAAGGGCCTTAGTGAAAGGATCTATCAGGTTATCCTCCGATGCAATCTTGGCCACAACAACTTCTCCTTTCTTTACGATTTCTCGTATCAGGCGGTACTTGCTCTCTATGTGTTTACTAGCCTTATGGGCTCATGGTTCCTTAGAGTTTGCAACTGCACCACTATTATCACAATAAATTGTGATAGTTTTGGGCAAACCAAGAATCACATCCAAGTCCATCAGGAAGTTCCTGAGCCACACAACTTCTTTGGCCGCCTCAGAGGCCGCCACATACTCTACTTTCATGGTAGAGTCTGCCACACATTTCTGCTTGACACTCCCCCATACAATGGCTCCACCTCCCAAAGTAAACACAAATCTTGAGGTAGACTTACTGTTATCCCTGTCTGATTAGAAGTCGGAATCCGTGTAACCCATAGAGAGTAATTTGTCTGCCTGGTAAACTAGCATATAATCCCTAGTCCTCCTCAGGTACTTCAATATATGCTTTACCACAGTCCAATGTCCCTGTCCTAGATTACTCTGATATCTGCTGACCATGCCCATGACATAGCAGATATCTGGTCTCGTACATAGCATCGCATACATGAGGCTTCCTACTGCCGAAGCATAAGGAACCGCCTTCATCTCCTCTATCTCCTCAGATGATCTAGGACACATCTCCTTAGATAAAGGAACTCCATGCCTGAAAGGTAGAAAACCCATCTTGGAATTTTGCATGCTAAAACGATCTATAATCGTGTCTATGTATGAACCTTGGGATAAGCACAACATCCTTTTCCTACGATCTCTTATAACCTTGATCCCAAGGATGTGTCCCACCTCTCCCAAGTCCTTTATATCAAACTGTTTGGACAACCATACCCTTACATCCGATAACACCTTGAAATTGTTGTCAATCAACAAAATGTCATCTACGTATAGTACAAGAAATACCACTACATTTTCATCACATCTCTTGTATTCACAAGACTCATCCGGACTTTGAATAAATCCATAAGACTGGATTACCTCATCAAAGCGGATGTTCCAAGATCTCGAAGCTTGCTTCAATCCATAAATGGACCGATTAAGCTTACATACAAGATGCTCTTTTCCCTTAGCAATGAATCCCTCTGGTTGCTTCATATAGATGTTTTCCTCAAGACTTCCATTAAGGAAAGCTGTCTTGACATCCATCTGCCACACCTTATAATCCATATGAGCTGCTATGCATAAGAGAATCCGGATAGACTTAAGCATGACTACCGGCGAAAAGGCCTCCTCATAATCGATACCCTCTTTCTGAGTATACCCTTCGCAACAAGCCTCTCTTTGTGTTGGGTTTCCGGCACCGCGGCGTGTGTGTGTTCGATCACGTTTCGTAAACATGAACACAGCGGAAGCAATAAAAATAATAAATCTACATTTATTACAACACACACAACACACGCATGCATATTACAACAAGTGTAGACATAACCGTAAATTTAAATTTGCAATAAAAGGAAATTTATCTACGTTATACCTTTCGTATGACGTGTAGTGGGAACGGCATCAACCGGAACGATCCTCGCTAGAATCATCTCTATCCGTATCCACGCCGAGTTCCTCGGGATGACTTCGCTAAGCCACGAGCTTCATCTTCGTACGGGTTACTAGCCTCATGTTGAAGACGACGTGATCGAGAGATGATCACGATCCGAATCCAAATTCGGATCCTAATACGAGTTCTCAAAACTCGCTTCTCCGGAGAGGTATTCGTCAACCAATTGATGAATCCTTCGTCCTCCACCTCAGAGGATTACCGGAGATCGAATCCCCGGTAAGTTAGCCGCTGTCAGAGCTCTAACCGTCGTCCAAATGACGCTCCAACGAGAGGAGAACAAGCTGTCCAGAAAACTGGACAGCTTTGGTGGAGGTGATAGGCACCGGCCAACCAAGGGAGATAGAGCTCACCTTGATGCCAAACTTGAAGGAGATCACCGGAGCACTAACCGGCAGCAGCTCGATGTCGGCGAGGGGGAAGGAAGCAGCCTTCTGGACGCCGGTTGGAGGAGCTTTGGGCGGCGGCAATAGGTTGGCGCTGAGAGCTCCAAGGAGGAGGTGGGCGGCAACCTTAGGGCTAGGGGTTTTTGGATTAGGGCTTAATTATCCCTTAAGCCCTCTTTTATAGAGAACTAATTCTCTTAATGGTTATTGGATCATAACCATTAGGCCCGTTAACCCGCTCCATTAAGATAAGTTAAAATAAACCAAACCATGATGGTTTATTTTAAGTTAAAACGAACCGAACCAACTTTTGGTTCATTCGTTTAAAATAAACCAAACCCTTTGGTTTATTCTCCTCAATTGGATTAGAACTAAACCATTTTGGTTCATCCATTATGTCTTCATAAGACATGGCCCATCCACGCTTCCATTGCGACTGAAATGATTTCATGCTCGCTTCATGTTTGGTCCAACCAAACCTAGTTTCTCTCGGTCTGAGAATCCCATTCTCAAGCTCGTTTTAAATCCTTCGGATTACGCTCGTTGTGCGTATGACCAAATAGGTTCTCGGTTTATGTTGGCCGTCTATAATTAACCATTAATTATAGAATGATCATGAGTGGCACCTAGTAGTACATCATGATCCCCAATTAACCGAAAAGATCAACGGTTGATCCAGAACTATTTCTGAAACCCTTCAGCAGCTCGAATGATTCGTGCCCCATTCCCTTCACTCATTTTATACCCACTTGGTTCAGGACATGGTCTATAGTGTCAGTCCCCACTAGGCTGACTACGTCACACCTAGCCTAAGTATCATTTCCTCATCCTACGGATTCTAGTTACTCCACATGTATCGAAGAGTACCTTACTCTAAACATGTAATGCTTTGGCCAAAGACTTTAGTAACAATCCGACGAGAGGCCATGGGTATACATCTCCTCGCAAGGAGTGGTGAATCCTTTATAGGCTATTCAAACACCTTCGATCATTTCGACTTATACCCAATCATCCCGGGTCCACATCTCCTTAGAGATGCTTGCTTAAGATGACAAAGCATAAGTCTCCATGATCAAGATGACTTGAATACCGCAAGTCAAAGGAACATCGCACTTAATCTACAGTAAGAACTTCATTGACATATCTATATATGCAGAGAACCATATGAAGTCTTACGGCTGGTCACTCCAATGAACTAGTTACCATAACTAGCATCCACGATCAACTCCGGACATCACAATGTCTCCAGCCATTGAGAATCAGCTGCTTGGATACACCAAGGAGTATACCTCATGCTAGTCTCGACAGAATTGATGGTGTCCAAATCCATCAATTCATCGACTACGGATAATTTCGATACATCACAATTACACATGTAGAGATACTCACTAGTTGTGATCCAATGACAAATTCTCTCATGCTGTGAATCGTATCGAGGACATTCAGTAAATGAGTTTAAGATCCAATCAAATACATAAAACATGTATACTCAAATAGTGAATCTTTATTTATCATATAAATGGTTCATACATAAGGCGATTGCCTTAGGACATCTCTCATATATTACTAACAGACTCCCACTTGGCCTAATGTCAATCGCTACGGTATCCAATACCATAAGCACTAACATGACCCTCAAACTTACTTTGAGGTAATGCTTTAGTCAAAGGATCCGCTAAGTTCCTTTCAGTGGAAATTTTCTCGATTTGTATTTCGTTCCTACTGATGATCTCTCTGATAAGATGATAGCGGTGAAGCACATGTTTGGATCATTGATGAGACCACATCAAGTTCAGAGATGAACTTCTTGATCCAAACCACTTCCTTTGCTGCTTCCAAAGCTGCAATGTATTCTGCCTTAGTGGCAGAATCCGCTATAGTGTCAAGCTTGGAACCTTTCCAACTTATTGCGCCTCCATTCCAGGTGAATACATACCCAGACTGAGACATGGAATCATCCTTGTCTATCTTGAGCTGGCATCCGTATACCCACGTATCACCATGTACCCTTCTCCATATATTAGCAACACATCCTTAGTTCTTCTTAAGTACTTAAGGATCGTTTTAACAGCCACCCAATGATCCATTCCTAGATCAGACTGGTATCTGCTCGTGACACTCAGAGCATACGATACATCGGGCCTCGTACATAACATAGCATACATGATAGATCCTATTGCGGATGCATAGGGAATCTTACTCATGCAAATCCTCTCATCTTCTGTGCGCGGACACATAGACTTCGAAAGGTGTACCCCATGCTTGATGGGTAGGAAACCTTTCTTGGATTTCGACATGCTAAACCTCTTTAGCACTCAGTCTATATATGTAGACTGCGAAAGACCAAGCAACCATTTCGATCTATCTCTTTAGATCTTAATCCCGAGGATGTAGGTTGCTTCTCCCAGGTCTTTCATGGAGAATGTCTTGGATAACCAAACCTTAACTGACTGTAAGATTGAAACATCGTTTCCTATAAGTAATATGTCATCGACATACAATACTAGGAACACGACTGCACTCCCACTAACCTTCTTGTACACACAAGGTTTGTCTGGATTTTGTGAGAAATCAAACCTTTTGATTGTCCCATCAAAACGGATATTCCAGCTCCTGGATGCTTACTTCAATCCATAAATGGACCGTCGCAATTTGCATACCTTGGTTTTATCAACCAATGTGAAACCCTCAGGTTGTATCATATACACGTCCTCGAGCAGGTTTCCATTAAGGAAAGCTATTTTCACATCCATCTGTCATATCTCATAATCATAATGAGCCGCTATGGCCAGGAGCATCCGAATGGATTTAAGCATAGCTACAGGCGAATAGGTTTCGTCATAATCAACACCTTGCTTTTGACGATATCCTTTCGCCACCAATCTAGCCTTATAGGTAATCACATTACCATCCATGTCGGTTTTCTTCTTGAAAACCCACTTGCACCCTATAGGCTTTATGCCTTCAGGTGGGTCAACCAAGTCCCAAACTTGGTTTTCATACATGGAATCCATTTCCGACTTCATGGCACCAAGTCACTTATCCCTTTCTGAACTTGTCAGTACTTCTTCATAACTGGTAGGCTCCTCATCATCAATGAGTAACACGTCGTTCGATTCACTTACGAGAAATCCATATCTCTCAGGAATATTGCGTGTTCTACCAGATCTACGAAGATGTGGTGTTACAATAGGTCCAACCGATTGCTCATCACTATGAGTTGTCGGCTGTTGTGCTTCACCAGGTATCTCATTAATGTCTATTTGAGTCTCTCGAGCCTCCTCAAGCTCGACGACACTCCCACTGTTTTCTTGCAAGAGAAACTCTTTCTCTAGAAACACAGCATGCCTTGAAACAAACACCTTTTGTTCCACAAGATGATAGAATTGGTAACCCCTTGTTTCCTTAGGGTATCCAATAAATAGAAATTTATCAGACTTAGCATCCAATTTGTCTGATACAGTCTGCTTCACATAAGCAGGACAACCCCATATCTTCAAGTCAGATACACGAGGTTTCTTACTATTCCATATCTCATATGGAGTAGTAGAGACTACCTTGGTAGGCATTCTGTTTAACAAGTAAACAGCTGTCTGAAGTGCATAGCCCCAAAAGGACTTGGGAAGATTCGCATGATTCATCATTGACGTGACCATGTCCAACAAGGTCCGGTTACGCCTCTCAGATACACCATTATGCTGTGGTGTATATGGCGGAGTCCATTGAGACAATATGCCATTGTCTCTTAGATAATCAAGAAACTCTTGACTTAAGTATTCACCACCTCAATCCGATCAAAGTATTTTAATACTCTTGTCATGTTGTTTCTCTACTTCATTTCTGAATTCTTTGAACCTTTCAAAGGCTTCAGACTTGTGTTTCATCAAGAACACATACCTAAACCGTGAGTGATCATCGGTGAAGGTAATGAAGTAGCTATAGCCTCCTAAAGCTTGAGTTGACATAGGTCCACATACATCAGTATGTATTAGACCTAGTAACTCTCCCACTCGTTCACCTTTTCCAGTAAAAGGTAACTTAATCATCTTGCCTTTTAAGCATGATTCGCATGTATCGTATGAATCCAATTCAAACGATTCCAAAATTCCACATCGGCGTAATTCGAACATGCATTTCTTGCTTACATGGCCAAGACGACAATGCCACATGTAGGAGTCTAATTGATTATCCTTTCGAGCATGCTTGTTGCTCGCTTCGATATTGAAAATGTCACTGGATATGTCCAACGTATAAATGTCATTGCTTAAAGTTTCAGTCCCATAAAGAACTTCATTCAAATTTATGTAACAACAATTGTTACTAAAAGTCAAATGGTACCCATTTCTATTTAAACAAGAAATAGAAATGATGTTCTTTATCAACGAAGGAACATAAAAGCAATTGTCCAGTTCTAAGACAAGTCCTGTAGGGAGTCTCAACAAATACGTTCCGATGGCGAGTGCAGCAACCTTTGCTCCATTCCCAACACGTAAATTTGACTCTCCCTTGACGAGTCTTATTCTATTTCTTAGCCCATGTATGTCATTACATATATGTGAGCCACACCCAATATCCAATACCCAAGTGTCTGAGGAAATAGAATAACAATTAATAACGAAGATATCTGAAGAAGAGGGGGCATCCAATGCCTTATTCTTCTTCACGGACTCAAGATAAATCTTGCAATTTCTTCGCCAATGACCCTCCTTGCCATAATGATGGCAAGTGCCCTTTTGAGCTGGTTCTGCCATTTTAACCTTTCTCTTCTTCCCCTTCTGTTGTTCCTTTGACTCCCTCTTAGAACCTTTCTTCGAGGAATCAACTAACAGCACCGTCCCCTGCTCATGCTTCTCAGAAGGCTCCACAGTCTTCAGCATGTTGAGCAGTACCACCGATGAACCTTCTTGCATCTCAGAGGTGAAGAAGAGCTTGGAGACTTCGAACCTTTCGAATCTCACTTGCTCATCAACCAACTCATAAAGATGAAAGACTATGGTATGAGCATCCATATGCTCATGCTGCTTCCGCAGCTCTGGTACCATCGTGGCTAGCATGATGCAACTCACCATTTCAGAATCATTCACATGTTTCTGATAGGCCAACAATTGGTCCAAAGTTGCATTGTCACTAGGACAGGCGGGAAGAGGCGCTTCGAGGACATACGCAAGTTTTTCCACCTTGAGAACAATTCTAAAGTTTCTAAGCCAGTCCAAGAAGTTCGGCCAAGTCAATTTATTCGAATCCAAAATGGAACGCAAATTTAAAGACATCATGATCATTCTTAGAAATACAAAATGAGCATATATGAGAAATATGATTTTAAAATACATTAATATACATTTATAAATCTCATTCATTTTTTGAATTTCAAAAACCTCAAAATCACTTCGGGAGATCGTAGGTCCATCTCCGAATGTGCTTATATCCATCATAGATATGAACAACCTTGGAGAGAGTCCAACAAGCCATTCATAACTATGACGGTAGGTATCAACTATACCGATTGCATATCACGTATATGCAACTATCACAATGTGCTATCAACTAATTGAATGTTCACACATACATCGGGTTGTTAACACATTAACAAGTATGCATCATATGCATAGAACCCAACTTCACCTCCCTTTACATCGACCTTGGAGAGAGTCCAACAAGCCGATGCTCCAGGTTAAAGCCAACCCATTAATCGAGAAATAGTTTTAATATGGTTAGAGCACATTCAACCAATTAGCCCAGCTTGGAGAGAGTCCAACAACCAAAGCTAATGATTGACCTCTGACTCTTACCATATTAGTATTAAACTATTCCATGGTTTGAACATGTTCGGGTTCGAGCCGGGCTTGGAGAGAGTCCAACAACCCAAACAAGAAACGGAACTCTGGTTCTAACCATATTAATGGAAGGTGTATGCTTTAATATTGAGTAAGGGTTTTTATGTCTCATCCTCTTTGCATGCAAATAACTATTATCTACATGGCATGGCATACATGGCATACATCTACATGTCATGACACGCATGGCATAATGATATGCATCTAATGCAATTACATGGCATACAATTATGTCATGTACATAATTTCCTTATTTGTCATAACTATTTATGGAAATAAAATATGTTTAAGATTTGATTCTCCAAATCAAATCATAATTAAATTAGGAAACAAATTTCCAAATCTAATCACATATTTTATTTATGGAAATAGTTTATTAAGGAAAATCAATTTAGGAAACCAATTTCCTAAATCATCAAAACTACTTATGGAAATAAAATATTTTAAGATTTGATTTCCCAAATCAAATCATGATTAAATTAGGAAACAAATTTCCAGAATCTAATCAAATATTTTATTTATAAAAAATATCAATTTCCATAAATACTTCCAACTTTCCAAAAGTGAAAGATTTCCATAAATACTTCTAGACTTTCCAAAATTGAAAAATTTCCATAAATACTTCTAAATTTCCAAAATTAGAAAATTTTTAGAAATAACATTATGACTATCGCAAAACCATTTTACGATTATGTCGAAACACAACCTGGGCTCTGATACTACTGTTGGGTTTCCGGCACCGCGGCGTGTGTGTGTTCGATCACGTTTCGTAAATATGAACACAGCGGAAGCAATAAAAATAATAAATCTACATTTATTACAACACACACAACACACGCATGCATATTACAACAAGTGTATACATAACCGTAAATTTAAATTTGCAATAAAAGAAAATTTATCTACGTTATACCTTTCGTATGACGTGTAGCGGGAACGACATCAACCGGAATGATCCTCGCTAGAATCGTCTCTATCCGTATCCACGCCGAGTTCCTCGGGATGACTTCACTAAGCCATGAGCTTCGTCTTCGTATGGGTTACTAGCCTCGTGTTGAAGACGACGTGATCGAGAGATGATCACGATCCGAATCCAAATTCGGATCCTAATACGAGTTCTCAAAACTCGCTTCTCCGGAGAGGTATTCGTCAACCAATTGACAAATCCTTCATCCTCCACCTCAGAAAATTACCGTAGATCGAATCCCCGGTAAGTTAGCCACTGTCGGAGCTCTAACCGTCGTCCAAACGACGCTCCGACGAGAGGAGAACAAGCTGTCCAGAAAACTGGACAGCTTTGGTGGAGGTGATAGGCGCCGGCCAACCAAGGGAGATAGAGCTCACCTTGATGCCAAACTTGAAAAAGATCACCGGAGCACTAACCGACAGCAGCTCGACGCCGGCGAGGGGGAAGGAAGCAGCCTTCTGGACGCCAGTTGGAGGAGCTTTGGGCGGCGGCAATAGGTTGGCGCCGAGAGCTCCAAGGAGGAGGTGGGCGGCAACCTTAGGGCTAGGGTTTTTGGATTAGGGCTTAATTATCCCTTAAGCCCTCTTTTATAGAGAACTAATTCTCTTAATGGTTATTGGATCATAACCATTAGGCCCGTTAACCCGCTCCATTAAGAAAAGTTAAAATAAACCAAACCATGATGGTTTATTTTAAGTTAAAACGAACCGAACCAACTTTTGGTTCATTCGTTTAAAATAAACCAAACCCTTTGGTTTATTCTCCTCCATTGGATTAGAACCAAACCATTTTGGTTTATCCATTATGTCTTCATAAGACACGGCCCATCCACGCTTCCATTGCGACTGAAACGATTTCATGCTCGCTTCATGTTTGGTCCAACCAAACCTAGTTTCTCTCGGTCTGAGAATCCCATTCTCAAGCTCGTTTTAAATCCTTCGGATTACGCTCGTTGTGCGTGTGACCAAATAGGTTCTCGGTTTATGTTGGCCATCTATAATTAACCATTAATTATAGAACGATCATGAGCGGCACCTAGTAGTACATCATGATCCCCAATTAACCGAAAAGATCAACGGTTGATCCAGAACTATTTCTGAAACCCTTCAGTAGCTCGAATGATTCGTGCCCCATTCCCTTCACTCATCTTATACCCACTTGGTTCAGGACATGGTCTATAGTGTCAGTCCCCACTAGGCTGACTACGTCACACCTAGCCCAAGTATCATTTTCTCGTCCTACGGATTCTAGTTACTCCACATGTATCGAAGAGTACCTTACTCTAAACATGTAATGCTTTGGCCAAAGACTTTAGTAACAATCCGACGAGAGGCCATGGGTATACATCTCCTCGCAAGGAGTGGTGAATCCTTTATAGGCTATTCAAACACCTTCGATCATTTCGACTTATACCCAATCATCCCGGGTCCACATCTCCTTAGAGATGCTTGCTTAAGATGTCAAAGCATAAGTCTCCATGATCAAGATGACTTGAATACCGCAAGTCAAAGGAACATCGCACTTAAGCTACAGTAAGAACTTCATTGACATATCTATATATGCAGAGAACCATATGAAGTCTTACGGCTGGTCACTCCAATGAACTAGTTACCATAACTAGCATCCACGATCAACTCCGGACATCACAATGTCTCCAGCCAATGAGAATCAGCTGCTTGGATACACCAAGGAGTATACCTCATGCTCGTCTCGACAGAATTGATGGTGTCCAAATCCATCAATTCATCGACTAGGGATAATTCCGATACATCACAATTACACATGTAGAGATACTCACTAGTTGTGATCCAATGACAAATTCTCTCATGCTGTGAATCGTATCGAGGACATTCAGTAAATGAGTTTAAGATCCAATCAAATACATAAAACATGTATACTCAAATTATGAATCTTTATTTATCATATAAATGGTTCATACATAAGGCGATTGCCTTAGGACATCTCTCATATATTACAGACACTTTGAAGGTCTCAACCTTCCCATCTATTCCTCTCTTTCTCTTGTAGATCCACTTGCATCTAATGGTTTTTATACTATCGGGTGGTTCTACTAGCTCCCAGATCTGATTTGAATTCATAGATTCAATCTCAGCATTCATTGCACTTTGCCAAGATACTGCAGCTTTATCTTGGATTGCCTCGTCATATGTCCAGGGATCAGGTTCATGTTCACCAGGGACCAAATCAGAAGATTCTCCCAAGAACATGAATCTATCAGGTTGTCTCACAACCCTCCCACTACGATGAGGTATCACCTGTGTATCCTCTGTGACACATAGTGCAGTGACATATGGTATATCCTCTTATACTGGTGGTACTAAAGAAGTGACTTCCCCTTTTAATTCCTCCAGAACAATTTTACTCTTGGGCTTGTGGCTCATCACATAGTCTTCCTCTAGAAATCTGTCGTTCGTGCTAACGATCACCCTCTGATCTCTAGGACTATAAAATAAATCACCCTTCGTTCCTCTAGGATAGCCAACGAACATGCGTACTTCTGTACGAGGTTTCAACTTACTAGCATCTGCCTTCAGCACATGTGCTGGACTTCCCCATATTCGAATATATCTTAAACTAGGCTTTCGCCCAGTCCATAATTCTGTGGGAGTAGAAGGCACTGATTTAGATGGAACCAAGTTCAGAATGTACACCGCCGTATCTAGAGCATATCTCCAGAACGAATCTAACAACTCAAAATAACTCATCATCGATCTAACCATCTTCATAAGAGTCCTATTCCTTCGCTCTACTACACCGTTCTGCTGGGGTGTGTCAGGTGCAGTCAATTGGGATTGAATCCCAGCCTCTAATAAGTAGTTCCTAAACTCTCCCAAGAGGTACTCACCCCACGATCAGATCGTAGTGTCTTGATACTTTTACCTTGACGTTTCTCCACATCAGCCTTGAATTCTTTGAACTTGTCAAAGCATTCAAACTTGCAACGCATCAGGTAAATGTATCCATATCTTGAGTAATCGTCTATAAAAGAGACGAAATACTCAAAACCACCTCTAGCCTAGATAGACATAGGACCACACAAATCAGAATGAACCAATTCTAACACATCTTTGGCTCTATACCCCTTGGCCTTAAAAGGCCTCTTAGTCATCTTACCCTCCAAGTAAGATTCACAGGTTGGGAGATCCTCCACCACTAATGAACCCAAAGGTCCATCAGCTATCAACCTTTGAATTCTGCTTAGGTTAATGTGACCAAGTCTAAGATGTCAAAGATATGTTTGGTTCATCTTCGAAGGTTCTTTTCTCTTATTGGAATTAGAAGATGAGTTATTAATTTCAATATGCATCATGGGAGCTTTTGGTTCAAGTGTGTACAAATTTCCTATCAATACACCCGAACAGATAATGTCCCTATTCCTTTTTATAACAACTCTGTCGATAAAAGAAATAGAATATCCATCCATAAACAATTTAGAAACCAAAATTAAATTTTTTCTAAATAAAGGTACATAAAGGCAATTCTTAAGAACCAAAAGTTTATTTTTCTCAAAAGATAAATGAATATCTCCCACTGCAACAGCCGCCACCTTCGTTGCATCGCCCAAGTACACGGTAATCTCCCCCTCAGCCAGTCGTCTGGTTTCCAGGAACCCCTGCAAAGTATTGCAGACATGATTAGTGGCTCCCGTATCTACACACCAGGTGCCGGTAGATAACACCGCTAAACATGTTTCAACGACTAGACCAAAAGATATACCTTTGTTCTTGCGGTTGGGGCAGTCCTTCTTCCAGTGTCCAGTCTGCTTACAAGTGAAGCACTTGCCTTTAGGCTTCTTCACTCCTCCCTGAGTACCTCCCACTACCTTCGCCCCAGTTTGTTTCTGTTCTTCTTGCCTTTCGGCTTAGAAGTACAAACCTTTTGGGTCACCATGGCATGTGCCTGAGCACTCTGGCGAAATAGCCCCTCTGTCGCCTAGAGTTCTGTCAGAAGCTCCACCAATGAATACAACCTCTTGTTCATGTTGTAGTTCAGGCGAAACTACTCAAAACTCCTAGGTAGAGACTGGAGTATGATATCTACCTAGGTTTCCCCATCGATCTCAGCTCCAAAGACCTATAGCTCATTCAAATGAGCCATCATCTTGAGAACATGATCCCTTACGGGTGTTCCCTCGATCATGGTGGTCGTCATCAAGTTTCTCATGGCTTCTTGCCTAGCAGCCTGATTTTGGTGTCTGAAAAGCTCCTTGAGATTGAGCATCATATCATAAGCAATGGGCATAGCTTGATGCTGATGTTGCAGTACATTTGACATAGATGCCAAAATGTAACACTGTGCCATCTCATCGGCCTTGATCCACTTCTTATAGCTCTCTCTCTCCTTTTCCCCAGAATCATCTGCAGGCTTGGAAGGGCACTCTTCGAGGAGTACATATTTGTATTCCTCAGCAGTCAAGACAATGTCTAGATTCCTCTTCCAATCAACATAGTTGGGTCCAGTAAGTTTGTTCTCTTTCAGTATCACAGCAAGTGGGTTGAAAGTTATTTTGAAAGAAAACCTAAGAATCACATAAATCAAAACATTAGATTTCAAAAAATTATTGATTCCTCAAACAATAAAATTTTAAAATCAACCAAAACCTCAAAACATCGAGAATGTCGTATGCCACGATAGTGTGGACGTATACGAATTCTACATTTGTAAGAGGAGGTTTTACCCATTAATTTTACTATCTTGTCAACCTAACTTTTTGACAAGTAAAATTAATAGTTGATTCCTCTTTGGCCCAACAAATAAAAGCAGTGACTCCGATGGGGAGGATACTTATATTTGTATCTAAGTGTTCACCATTACTCGGTACCAAGGCAATTATCTCGGGTTATGTGCCTTCCGATGGAGAAGTACACACGCTCCTTAATAATTCCCTATAACCATATTTGACCTTGTGATCCGCAAACAAACTCATCCGATGGGGAGGAAGGCACTCAGAGCCGACGCGCAAGTTTGTTTACATCACATGTCAAATTGTAATGGAGGCCGTGGGAATTTATAAAAAATTTCCCTCTCCCACTTAGTAATTTGAAAATGAGGAATTTTCCTAGCCTACAACATGCATATCAAACAAAAAGCAATAAATATGAAAAATAAATTATTTTCCAACTATTATGGCTTTTGTCTTCAATATGTCTCCCGTCGCATCGCCTTCTCATCCGCTCCTCCTACGCCATGTACGAGCCATCCAGAGATCCGAGCCGAGACTAAAATCTATTTTAATTTACATCCGTCGATCCTATACTCCACGAGGGAGTGTACATGAAATCTAGATCAAAAGTAAACTAAAATAAAAAGAGTGGCTAAACAATGTCGTATCTAATTTACAAAAAATCAAATATTAGCCTCGTCAACCCCGAGGATTCAACAAAATAAACATTTACACACATACAATCACATACACACATATGGCCATAATAGTCGGATCTTATGCTTGCAACCAAAGAGTTAAACTACGCATCTCCTAATATTATTCAACACATATAATATATGAAAAGTGCATAAAAATTAACCGAATCCTAAACACACAAAACCGGAAACCTTGGCTCTGATACCAATTGAAGGGTTTTGCTTATCGAGTCCGTGAGGGGAAACTTCGCTTCCCACTACACCTTGGTTGTTTATTCATGGCGATCACATCGATGTCCCCGGATTAAAAAATTTAATCCTAGACAAAAGGGATTGCTCAAACAACCAAGTCATCGTCGTGCTATTCTTTTAGAGAGTACACTTGAACAAACTCGTTGTTCAAGCGACCAACCTCTATTCTACGAGTAGCCGCGGAATAAACGATATTTGGATCACCGGTTTTTGTATTTATGTTCGGGATCCAACTATTATTTAGCCACAAACAGATTTATATCATGCTCATAATTGAAAAACAAATACAAACATGTAACATATAAAAATTAGAGAGTCGATATACCTCTCGATCTTCTAATGTATGACCTTCCTCCTTTCGGACGTCGTGTGGGCGACGATCTACCAAAAGTTGAAGCTCCTAGATCGCAAATCTTTCTTCCTTTCTCTTCCAAAGCAAGAGGAAGAATAGAAACAAAGCTCTATTCCTTCTTTCAACCAACCAATAACTTCCAAGGAGGAAGCTTGCCGCCGGCCAAGAGGGAAGAGGAGATTGAGAGTGGTCGGCCAAAAGCTTCAAGGGAGAACCCTAAACCTTTGTTCCACCGGCCAAGGAGAAGGAGAGGACCTGTTTTGGATGTCGGCCAAGGGCTGGAAGGAACTCCAAGGGCGTTGACAGCTTGGGGAAGAAGAACAACACAAGGAAAATATTTCCTTATTAGGTGCCGCCCAAGCCCAAACCCTAGCTCCTATGCCTTACCGCCAACTTCCAAAACCCTAGCTTCTCTTGAATTGTCCTCCACGCCAACCCCTTGACCTCCTTTTATAGAGTTAGGAATAAGACTCCTTTTAATCTCCACCATTGGTTCTAGGGATCTAATCTCAACCGTCGAATCTAGAGATTTAATCTTAACCGTCGGATCTAAAAATTTAATCTCTACCTTTGGATCTAGAGTTTTGTTTCTATCCATTGGATCTAAGCTTCATGAGGTGTTAATAGGCTACATTAGGGACCATGAGGAGGAGTTGGATCTTGGCCACCCATGGATCAAGCCCACATAAAGTCCGATCCACTAATGATAATCCACTAAAGGATTATCATTGATCTACCTCACCAACCCCCATAAGATAATATGGGCTCCATATATTATTTGTACATTTTCTCCCCGTGTTTAATATCTCGAATGTCCGTCGATTAATTAATTTACTAACCATTAATTAATCAACATCTAACTCCATGAGTAGTACCACTCAACCTTTTCATCATGCTGGACCAAGTCCACCTGCAGGGTTTACATGATGAACCTTATGAGCTCCTCAAGGGGACATCATCATCCTAATATATAGGACACAGTTTCCTCCTATAATCAACGACACACCATATAAATAATATCGTCTCCCAACTTACCGAGCCTATCGATTTAATCTATAAATCTCGCCCATTAGTAAATCAAAGAGATGAATACTAAGTATATGTGCCCGTTATTATATCGAGATTATGAGCATGTACAAAATAATATCTGAGGTCCGATTCGATTATGTAGTCAGCAATAAATCGAATCACCTCTAAGTCGGTCCTGCTCAATACACACAAAGTGTACTTGTGTAATTCTATGGTCAAGACAAACCAATATCAAATAACATTACAACCATTCCGATGGTTTGTCCAAAGTCATCTCGGTTGTGAGCCTTTACTTATACTTTTCAAGGAGTCGATAACATGATCTCCCGTGTGACACCACACCATGTTATCTACAATGTAAAGTATTAGACAATATGCATAACCATAAAAATATGCAAACAATGATCATGTGATTCTTATTTCAAAATAAAGATGTTCATACAAAAGATAGACTTTGCAGTATACATCCTTACATTAGCGGGACCGTTACAGAGAGGTGACTCATAAAATTGAAAAAAAAAAATAGGAAAAATTATAGAAATTTTCTGTAAAATACATAATTTAGTATTATGTATAATTTTGTAATGGTCATGGCCCAAGAACCCCAATATGATTGGATGTTAATGTTTTGTAATTCATAATACGACCTGCGTGCCGTTTTTGTGATTGTGTTTGTTGTATAGGGTATGCGACTTGCATGTCGTGCCTCTTCTTTTTAAAATTCTAGTTGTAAATAATTTTAGACTCGAATGTAACTCGAGTTTCATGTTTGTAATGTACAAAAAGGAGCGGTGGAAGGTCCACTTCTAGACGAAGTTACGAGAAGGGTGCCGACGATACATGGCGATCAAAGGAGGCACTTGGAGAAGCCGCTAACCCTAGGTTGACCGTCCGATCTTCTCATTGGCTTGAGAAGATCGTAGTAGGGCCATGACCTAATCACAATTAATTTATATATATATATATATATATATATATATATATATATATATATATATGCTTGTATATATGTGATGCATGCTAGTAGAATAATGCTTGTATGTATATGATGCATGCTAGGATATTTTTCTTGTATGTATATGATGCATGCTAGAATAATGCTTGTATGTATGTGATGCATGCTAGTGTAGGATAATAAAGGCCTTAATGCGTATATGATACACATTACGATTAGATTAGATCTTAATCGAATTAACTCGAAAATGCCTACCCAAGTCCTTGATACCCATCACTACCTCGATCATTTGTTGAATCTGCCAAAGCAGAGCAATGCATATTATCTTGGTAGGGTGCAGAGGGACAATCTTGGTCTTGCCTATCATGGCTTGGGTTAGAGTAAGCTCAATTAGATTGAGTAAAACTAGTTAACTCAATTGGATCGAGTAGAACTATAGGCATATTCCAACCGTTGGAAAGATAGGATAAGATCGCATTTACATTAAATCTTGGGCGATTTAGCCAAAGCTAACTCTAGGACTTTTGTAAATGTGTGTCTTGATCCTATAAACAAGAGTTGCATAGAAATGTAATCAGTAATGTGTTACCCACCGATCATACTAAGTCTTGGGTGATTTAGCCAAAGCTAACTCAAGGCTTAGTATGATGTGGATCTTGTCCCGCAGGAATTATAGCTAGTTTGTTTGAATCTAGTAATGTGGTTTGACCATATCCATAACTCGATTCTATAAAATTCCTATAATTCAGTGGGAGCATCATTTGATTAAAGGCCTAATTAAATGATAAAAGGAATATGATATTAATTTTCTGCATTGTGTATGTTGTAGATAACTATGTCGACAAACACGAACACTCTCTCCCTGCATTCTATCCTTGAGAAGGACAAGCTCAATGGAGCAAATTTCCTTGACTGGTACAGAAACCTGAGAATCGTTCTCACCCAAGAAAGGAAATCAGACGCCCGAACAGCCATTCATTCGAGGCACCTCCTCGCCATCGCCTCATGAGTGATAAAGATGCTTACAAGAAGCATCAAGATGATGCATTAGATGTGTCATGTCTAATGCTCGCGACCATGAACTCTGAGCTTCAGAAGCAATACGAGTTCTTGAATGCTTATGATATGGTTGAACATCTTTGTCAACTATATCAAGGACAAGCAAGGCATGAGAGATATGAAGTCTCTAAGGCATTTTTTGGGTCCAAAATGCAAGATGGGACTCCCGTAGGTCCATATGTACTCAAGATGATTGGGTACGTAGAAAACCTACAGAGATTGGGATTCTCCCTTGGCCAAGAGCTGGCCATTGACTTGATCTTGCAGTCTTTGCCACAAAGCTACAATCAATTTATCATGAATTACAACATGAATGAAATTGATAAGCCACTGTCTGAGATACTCAGCATGTTGAGAACTGCTGAGATCAACCTTAAGAAGGGAAAATTTGAATCCATTTTAATGGTGCAAAAGAAGAAAGGCAAGGGCAAGCCTAAAGGTAAGGGAAAGTCCCAAGCCAAGGTCAAAGGCAAAGAACATAAACCCAAAGGAGGGGTGGCCAAGGAAGGGGCTTGCTTCCACTGCAAGGAAGTTGGACACTGGAAGCGTAACTACAAAGCTTACCTGGAAGATCTTAAGAAGAAGAGAAGTGAGACTTCTACTTCAGGTATAAATGTTATAGAAGTCAATCTATCTATTTCTTCATCATGGGTATTAGATACCGGATGTGCATCTCACATTTGTACCAATGTGCAGGTGCTGAGAAATAGTAGGGCATTGACAAAGGGCAAGGTGGACCTACGAGTAGGCAATGGAGCAAGAGTTGCCGCTATTGCTGTAGGAACTTATGATCTATCTCTGCCCACTGGGCTTGTACTAGAATTAGATGAATGTTGTTATGTGCCTTCTTTAACTAAGAACATAATTTTGGTTTCTTGTTCGGACAAGAAAGGATTTACATTTATAATAAAGAACAAATGTTGTTCAGTTTATTTAAATGATATGTTCTATTGTAGTGCACCTCTAATGAACGAACTCTACTTTCTAGACTTAGAGAGCCCTATCTATAACATAAGTACCAAAAGGTTCAAGTCAAATGAGTTGAACCAAACCTATCTCTGACATTGTCGCTTAGGTCACATAAATGAGAGTCGCTTATCTCAGCTCCATAATGATGGGTTGCTAGACTCATTTGATTTTGAATCATATGAGACATGCAAGTCTTGCCTTTTAGGCAAGATGACCAAGACTCCCTTTAGTGGACACAACGAAAGAGCAACAGACTTGTTAGGACTTATACATAGTGATGTATATGGCCCTTTCAATGTTGCTGCTAGAGGTGGTTACAGGTACTTTATTACATTTACTGATAACTTCAGTAGATATGGTTATGTGTATCTTATGACACATAAATCAGAATCCTTTGAAATGTTCAAAGAATTCAAGAATGAAGTACAAAACCAGCTTGGCATAAGTATTAAGATACTTCAATTAGATCGAGGTGGTGAATACCTTGCCATGAGTTTCGTGACTATCTAGCTGAGTGTAGGATTCTATCCCAACTCACTCCTCCTGGAACACCACAGTGGAATGGTGTATCTGAAAGGAGGAATCATACCCTATTAGATATGGTACGATCTATGATGAGTCACACAGATCTTCCTATATCCTTTTGGGGATATGCTCTAGACATAGCAGCTTTTACCCTTAACCGTGTACCATCCAAGGCTGTGATAAAGACACCATATACGATATGGACAGGGAGAAATCCCAAGATATCTTTCATGAGGATTTGGGGTTGTGAGGCTTATGTTTGACGTCAAGTCTCAGACAAACTTGGACCCAAATCTGATAGGTGCTATTTTGTTGGATATCCCAAGGACACGAAGGGATATTACTTCTACATTCCCAGTCAGCACAAAGTGTTTGTGGCAAAGACTGGGGTTTTTCTAGAAAGGGATTTTGTTTCTAGAAAAACTAGTGGGAGTACGTTCGATCTTGAAGAAATTCAAGATAAGGACCATAGCACTGAGGCCTTGATGGAGATTGAACAGGAACCACAAAGTGTTGTGGGTGATGAGATTATTGCACAAAGAGTTGTGGAACAACCATCTGTTCAAGTAGACCTACCTCTTCGCAGGTCTGATAGGGTACGTCGTCAGCCTGAGAGATACTCATTTCTTTTGTCTGACCATGATGATGTTATGCTCATTGAGAATGAGCCTACCTTTTATCAGGAAGTTGTGATGAGCCCAGATTCTAATAAATGGCTAGAGGCCATGAGATCCGAAATGGAATCCATGTACACCAACCAAGTATGGACTTTGGTTGATCCACCTGAAGGGGTCAAACCCATTGGGTGTAAGTGTGTCTTTAAGAGAAAGACTGACATGGATGAACTTACGCATACCTATAAGGGTCGATTGGTGGCTAAAGGTTTCAAGCAAATTCATGGTATTGACTATGATGAAACCTTTTCTCCAGTGGCGATGTTTAAGTCCATTCGGATCTTGCTTGCTATTGTAGCATACAACGATTATGAGATCTGACAGATGTATTACAAACTGCATTTCTGAATGGAAACTTGCTCGAGGATGTGTACATGACACAACTTGAGGGTTTTATAGATCCACAGCATACTGAAAAAGTATACAAGCTGCAAAGGTCCATTTATGGGCTAAACCAAGCTTCTCGAAGCTGGAATCTTCGATTCGATGATGTGATCAAACAGTTTGGTTTCATCAAGAATGAAGATGAACCCTGTGTCTATAAGAGGGTTATTGGGAACACAGTTGTCTTCCTTGTATTGTATGTGGATGACATACTACTCATTGGGAATGACATCCCTTCGCTACAGTCTATGAAGACTTAGCTGGGGGCGTGCTTCTCAATGAAGGACTTAGGTGAAGCAGCCTGTATTCTAGGCATCAAGATATATAGAGATAGATTTAAGAGATTGCTTGGCCTAAGTCAGAGTACATACATTGACACGGTATTACTACGGTTTAACATGCAGAATTCCAAGAAGGGACTTCTACCGATGTCACATGGTGTGAGTCTTTTGAAGACTCAAAGTCCCTCTTCTAGAGAGGAGAGAGACCACATGGATAAGATCCCTTACGTATCTGCTATAGGATCTATCATGTACGTCATGTTGTGTACTCATCCTGATGTCTCATATGCTTTGAGCATGACGAGTAGATACCAGTCATATCCAGGTGAGCGTCACTGGATAGCAGTCAAAAATATTCTTAAGTACTTGAGAAGGACTAAAGAATATTTCTTGATATTTGGAGGCGATGAGGAGCTAGCTGTAAAGGGTTACAGCGATGCCAGCTTCCAAACTGACCAGGATGATTATAGATCACAGTCAGGGTTCGTGTTTTGTTTGAATCGTGGCGTTGTGAGTATCCACAGAAGCTAACATCACAGATCCCTTGACCAAGGCTTTGGCACAGAAAAAGCACGATGGTCACACTCGGTCATTGGCTATTAGATACTACGGTGATTGACACTAGTGCTAGTGGAAGATTATTAGTGAAAGCCCTAGAGCCAATCATGTGATGATTATTGTATGGACTTTATTGTATCATATTCCTATTTATAAAGGCATGGTTATTATATTTACTTGTATTGGTGCCAAATAACTAAATATAATAACATCCTTGAGTAGAAGGTTCTTATCTATATCAATCGATTGGTTGAATCGATAATGAGATGATATAGAGAACACTACTCTTAATCATTCCTAGTCAAGTATTAATATTCAAGGACAATGTTAATGCGTAGAGACTAGCATGTAGGTCAACACGATGAATTGATCTCACAAGTCATGGATATGAGATATCAAGTTGACACATGGGTATGCATTGGAGAATGTATACTGAATGACCCGCCATGAGAAAGTATCTTGGATCATTATATGAGTATCATCATGTGACTATTAGTATGACTATTAGTTCTTGGACCTGAAATCACCATGGTTCCCTACATAAGGAGTTGCATACTTTGGCTTCATCAAACGTCACCCGTAAATGGGTGGACTATAAAGGCGATTACTGGGTATGTAACAAATTATGCGGAGGGATGTGAGTGATGTAGATGGGATCTATCCCTCCTATATGACGGGAGTGACATCGTTATTTTTGATAGAGTGAGACCACAAAGTGCATGACCATGCCCAAATGAGTCAATATGAGATATTGAGCTCATTTGATTAGAGTGAGTCTACTTGGAGTTCAAGATATAAATTGGACCAAGGATGACACGGTCTATGCCTCAATTGATCAATCTAGATGTCAAGGATAGAGGGACATTGTCACATATTGTGAGAGTCGCAATTAGTATTCACAAAGGTGATGTTGGAGCTCAACATTCTTGTAACTTGGGTAGCAATGATGTGTTGCTAGATACCGCTCATTGCTTATGTTATTAAATTGGTTTAGGAGCATTGACAACGTTACAAGAACCTATATGGTCACACACAAAGGGCAATTAGATGGAGATTAGGTTCATATGATGAACCATGAGGATTAGGTTCCCGGGATGAACCAAATTGGATTAAGAGTAATCCAAATTAGACTAATTGAGTTAGACTCAATTTTATTCAAGTGTTGAATGAGTCTAATTTAGATTTGATTCATTGGGTCAATTTAAATTAATGAATAGGGATTCATTAAATCAAATTGACTTGAATCAAGTGGTTATATTTGATCAACCATGGGAGATAAGAGGTCAAGTTTGACTTGACTTGAGAGGGAAGATGAATGGTCAATTTTGACTTGACCATTTGCCATGTCATGGTGACTTGGCATGGGGGCCGGCCAATGATGGTGTTCCACATCATCATGGAGTTATCGTGTGGTGCCACCTCATGAGGGAGACAAAGTGTCATAGGCTCTTGGAGTTACATGCATGCATGTAACCCACCCCCCCCCCCCCCCCCCAACAATAAGTGGTCGGCCACTTTAATTTGATGATGTGAATTCATTTTTGGTTGGTAACTTCATCATCTTCTTTCTAGCTCTCCTTCTTGCTCTCCCAAGACTTCCTTGGACGAAATACCTAAAGGGTGCTAGCACACTCTAAGGTGTTTTTCTCCATCATTTGTCCGTGTGGATACTTGTAGAGGAGTGTACACTTGACACTCTTGAGTTCCGGCAAAGCATTTGGACGAGCGGGATAAGCGAAGGGTGTCGCTACGAGGGTAATGCTCTCACCTTCTAGATCTAAGGTAGATCTAGGTTTACTTAAGCACATACATGTTTTATTTTTATATATCTTTGCACGGATCTGTGGCCAAGCATTCAGAGGTTTCCGCAACGCAAAAAGCGGTTTTTGCGGCTCGGAAAGTCCAACATCAATATATATGCTTTGTCCTAGAGTGATGTACTAAATTTTTTTATCAAATTGATGGTACATATATTATCACAATAAATGTTGACTTTGGAGTAGTGGAGGACATAATCCTCTATGGTGTTTCTCATCCAAAGTAATTGAGCCATACAACCACCCATGGTCATATATTCGACCTCAGTTGTGGACAAAGCAATACAAGGTTGCTTCCTACTACTCTAACTTAGTAGTGAGGATCCAAGAAATTTCCATCCACCACTAGTACTTTTTTGATCCAATTTTCAACCCGCATAATTAGAATCAATGTACCTAAACAAATCAAAATTTGGAGATCTAGGATACCAAAGACCTATATTAAGAGTACTCTTGATATATCTTGAGATCCTCTTGGCCACTGATGCACGTGAACGCGACTTCAAATCTTGCGACGGAGACCGTCGAGGACTCGAAGCACATGCTTGTGCTCAACGCCCACAAGTACATGGATGTCGTCAAAGTAATAAAAGATTATCGATCCCACAGGGACTGAGGTTCGAGTATCGATTTGTTCAGTGGGTGAAATTGTTTGGAAGTAAAATCTAAAGGTTTCGATTGCGAGGGTTGTCGGTGGACTAAACTCTAGTACGGTGTCACACGGAGGAAGAAAGGAGTGTGCCGAGATCTTTAAAAGGGATTCTAGAACTTCAGTTTCACTTGTGTGTCGTAAAACATGCTATCAACTGGGCGTTGTCTAAACGTCTAGCAATGGTTTTGTGGAAGGGATATCATACACTCTCCCGATGAGCCACCGCATCTATCAGGAGCTATCTCTGCCTTACACAGATGGGATAGGCGATACTATGATGCCAAATCAATCCCTACAATGAACTGTTTCCAGTTCCATTGCATCCTTCTACCCACGGTTACAGGAGATCAGGTTTACCCCAAGGTTCCTTGTATAAATCCATTAAATCTTAGATACGAGAGCTGTCATCCCTCGTATCGCCTAAGAACAGTAGGTAGAAAACCAAATACGCATAGATATTGGTATAAACAATTTCCAATTGCAAATTCAAACTCAGAAACAGAATTCAATTTGAAGCAACATATCATGCGTACACAAGCTACTCCCTAATCCTAGAATCGAAGGAACTACTCCATATATAGAAGAGGAGAATCACAAGGCATGTTCATGTTTGAATATATCAGAAATAAAATGCAAGAACAAGAGGTTACAATGCCGATGTGGCCTTCTCTCCGGTGTTGAAGTGAAGAACTTGGATCTCCGACGGCATTCTTCCTCCCTATTGCGAGTTCTCGAAGCTTTTTAGGGCTTCGGTGTGTTGTCCCAGCCATCGTGCCTCCCCCTAGGGTTTGGCCGGAGCTCTCCTTATATAGACATCACATCGGATCATTGCAAAATCCAAAAAAACCCTAATCGCATAAATCTGTTAGGTTGCCACACGGTCGTGTGTTTCCACACAGTCAGGCCGTGTGCGACCTTGAGGTGGATGATCTCGCTCATTGGACATGGCCGTGTGTAGCCACATGCCCTGGCTGTGTCCCATTCTGTGTCTAGCTGCAAAATGCCCTTCTTTTGCTCCGAAAGTGCACCTTTTCCCCCAGAATGCTATCTTGCACGCAAAAGTACAAAGAGCAGATCTCAGAATCAGAAAATGGGAAATGCATGCAAAACAAAGTAACATACGCATGAAACTAACATGAAATGTAATGAGATGTGAGCGAAAACTACTCTTAAAATCCTATATGTTTTTCTCACATCACTTCCCCCAGACTTAAATCTTTGCTTGTCCTCAAGCAAACCTCAGTGCCATGAAATTTTAAAAGGATATCGTTCCATACTAGAATGTTAACTAAATTTATCAAGTGATATTTGCAATCAAAGAAAAATAAATATATTCTAGAAAATCACTAAATTAGCTCCTCGTGCTCGTGCCAAGCCAATCATTCTTAGGGGATACTCGTTCCATGGTGAGTTAAGTCATCATCCTATAGCTTTCCTAAGGTCTCCGGCTCTTAGGCACTTACCTGCCCAAAGCGAGAGTCGTTCCCTAGATCAGCATAAAGTCTCAAAGGCGTGCTCGGTATTGAGAGAAATTGGCAGGTGTTTCTCCAGTAACCTAACTCAGTCACAAAGGGGCACCTAGCCATTTCCATCCACGACAACTGTTTTTTATCCCTCATAATCTCTCTTTTTCTCTTTTCTTTTTCATTTCTTTTTCTCTCTCTCTTTTATTTTTTGGCTCACTGGGATTTTGATTTTTCCGAATGGGCTTACACAATCCGAGCATATTCAGTAACTAAAATGTCAGTCTTAGGGTCACCTATAGATTCCAAAGTACTAGACTACTAAGATGAATCATAACTAAGTATGTACTAGACTCTCCCTTTCAGAGTGTTCGACATGTGTAGGTGTAAAAATAGAAGTCAACCAGTGTAAGTCTAGAATATTCATTCATAGCCAATAAAATAAAATACCATAAGATAAATGAAGTTACACTACTCATGGAAACAACTCATGAAGAAGACTTTAAAAATACTACTGAGGCAGCTTTACAGATAACAAAAACTAAGTGCTGAAAGAAACTCAACAACCTATGCATGAACAAATGAATGCTAACAATAATGCAAATATCAGGAAAAAAAACTACTGCTAGAAACAAAATAAAATTTGGGGCCCCCAAACTTAAATGAAAGTATACCTCTAGTGGAAAGTATGGAAGTCTCGGCATCTCGGGATCCTGGGAGAACCTTGTTGAGTCGTTGATGCCACATGTACATGTGGTTGATCTGAGAGCTGGTGGATGTAACGGCTGCTCGGTGCTCTTCCTCCCTAGCCCACTGTATCTGCTGGGCATGCATGTGTTGTCGCATCTCCTGGCGGTAGGCGACCTCATCCTAGCGATGGGCAGCCTCCTCTTGGACGTAGATGCAGGCCTCGTCATAGAACTCCTCAGCCCGCTGGAAGTCCTCCTAGAAGCCCTGGAACTCCGTCTGCGTGTAGGAGCTCTACTCCTCCCATCGCTGCCTTTATGTCTGCTGCTCAGTGTATATGTCATCGAGGCCGAACGAAACTCTGAGAAATCATAAGCCGACGTACCTGCATCCTGCTCAAAAGTAGAAAAAAGTGGTGGTGCAGGTGCAGGCTCATGTCGACGTGGACTAGGTGGGCTCCTATGCATGTGTGGACTGGAGGGAGAGTGATGTAAAGGGGGAGAGATGGGCGCCGATGTGGATGGTCCCTCGTGTGGCGGGGACTCCACTATCAGGTCCAAGCGCCAGTTGGCGCGTGTGGTGATGGTGGTACAATTAGGGTCGGGGAGCCTAAGGGTCGTCAGGTTTTTCCTTACAAAGAATAAGGAGTGTCCCTCTCTTACAATCATTTTCATCGCCATGCACACTCCTAGGTTGATCCTAGGGTTCCCCTCTATACTCTCTAATGCAGTGTAATCGTACTCCATCCTATGGCAAATGTGGATAAGTAGGCCTCCCATATTAATCTCTCCTCTTGCTGCTTTGCCCATCTTCACTAAGTGTCTGATGAAGTGGGACCCTACTTTGATGCTACTCCTTTCTTGTAGCATGTCCCAGAGGCAAAGGAGCTCGCTAGCTCTTACTACACCATCACTCTCCCCACGACCAAATATAGTATTGGCCATGATTCGATGGAGGTATCGAAAAATGGGGTTTTGGAGACGCGATGCTTTGGCTCTAGAAGGGTCATAAGCATGCTCCCCTGTCAATTCAGTCCAAAATGTAGGGGATCGATATGGCCGGCTAGAGGGGGGTGAATAGCCCTCGTACGTTGGACGTCATAAATTGTTCGTCTACAAAAGATTAGCGCAAGCGGAATATACAAATACAAAGCAAAAGACAAACAATAAAAGAAACGCTAACACGATGGTATAACGTGGTTCACGGCTACGCCGCTAATCCACGGTCCGATTCGTCCACGGTGAATCACTCCGCCAAAACCAATCACTATCGGTCTCTCCTTTGCACAAAGCTAGGTGGAGGTAACCTTTACAACCAATATCACTCTTCTTACAAATAGAATGGAGTAAGAACAGGTAAGAAGAGTTTAGAGCTTGTGGGGCACTAGGAAGATTGTTTGGAGTATGAGCATTAGCCTCTCAAAGGCTCACACCCTCTCTTTTTATAGAGAGGGCTAACTTCTTCCCGTTTGCCCATCGATCATTGCCGCCCCTTGGCGATCACGCATCCTAACGGCCTCCGAACACGGCGGAGCGCGTCCGTTGTAGTCCAACAGAACTCTTGGCAGTCGACTGATGGACCTCATCGGTCATTTCACCTCGCCGTCGATCGCCCGATCGATTCGGCGGTCTAATGGCCGAACCCTTATTGACCCGATCGGCGATGGTGGCGATCGCCCCGACACTTGGCCAGATGGCCAAGTTTCACCTAAGAGCTACCCTTCCCTGGGTTACAATCGCTCACTCTCATTTCTCGGAGTCCCTCGCCTTCGAAGTTCTCTTCGTTCTCGGCCACGTCCCTCGGCAGCATCAGGCGCACGGCTCTGCAATGCTCCTTCGCGTCTCTTGCCTCGAAGTCTACTTCCTCCGGCTTCACTCCAAGCTTCTCGTCCGGCGGTCCCTCGGATGCTCCAAGCGCACGGCTTCCGCAAAGCTATCCTTCACCGACTCAAGGCACGAGTCATGAGATGTGAAACTCGCCACGGCTCCATGTGCGAATTACTAAGTCCTGCACGACTTCAACGCACATATCATATCAACATATCAAACTAACGTAAACCCTTTGCCACACCATCAAAACCATATCACGGCAAGAGATTGCCCTAACAATCTCCCCCTTTTTGATGTGTGGCAATCCGTTTAAGTTAGGTAAAAACATTTGATATAAATTCTAAGGTAAGAAAGCATGTAAAGATAAACATGATATAACAACATGCAACTCCCCCTTAATCCATGAAACTCTCCATGCAAATTTTCTCCCCCTATCATATATTTCTCCCCCTAAAATATATTTCTCCCCCTAAAATAATTAACTTAAACATAATTATTTCTCCCCCTTTGACACCATCAAAAAGATTAACACTAAGTTATAAGCTCATGGCATCAAGTATAATGGAGGAAAAATATGACAAGTTGATTTAAAAATTGGGTACCACTTGTTGATGGCATCAAGTATATTTCTACCACTTGTTGTAGGTTTACAAACTGAATTTGGCCTTAAATATTCTGATTTACAGGCCACGATCATTGCTATCGAGTATGGCGTCGGCACAAAGAATCAATTTTGATTTTACGGGCCGAATTTCAGAAATGCATTATAAATTCCAAAAAATTCTAAAAATCATGAAATTTGGGGAACATATTTCTATTAAGTATATCTATCAAGGAAAAATAGTTTTTCATGAAAACTCATTATATTTTCTTGTTTTTGCCAAAAATCCAAAAGCTCTAAAAACCACTAGGTTTTTGATCATTCTAGTATCAAGTTAGCTACCTAGTTTTGCATCCAATTGTTTCAAAACATGAATACATGTATTTTAGGGTAAGAAATTGTTTTGAAAACATATGAAATATCCAACCATGATCTTTGGGCAATATGTCTATGAATTAAACATAAGCCTTCCCCATGATTAGTCTATTATTGCTATTTTGATACTTTAAATGACCATCTAAATGCCATAGGCATTAGTGGACATTTGTATCATCCTAATATCTCACCCAAGCTAAGTTTGCAATCAAGTTAGCCTATAGTGAGTGTGAGATGTATCCTAGGGGGTATTTGTATATACTTAACCAATATATTCATGCAATTCTATCATGGTTAAGTATCAACCTAACATTCTACATGATCATAATGACATATATCAATCAATTCTACATTATGATCATGAAACTCATGTATCCATCAAATAATAGTCATGCATTAGGTATTATACAATGATAATAAACAAATTATCACCTAAAGCATGATTTAAACCTATTTCTCATGATAACATGCCAAATATCAAAAACATAAATTATGATTGTAAATATACATAGGAATTACATCAATCATCATGATTTAAGCATTATTACCTATTTATGGGCACGTTATCATCACCCAACACTATCTAAAAAATGTTGTCCCGTCATCCTAAGTCAACCAAAATATGATATAGGTCAAGTTCATATGGTTGACTACCCTAGGGGTTTTCTAACCCTTAAGGATGGATTTTGGAACCCAAAATAGATTCTTTCCTATTGGGTTCACTAAATACTCCTTGGGGATCCATTTCCTAGCAATTACTTTCTTTTTATCTTGTCCCCTAGCTATTAGGCATTTATAGGCCTTTTCATTTTTCTTTTCTTTGTATCCTAGGCCTTTCTTGTTAAAACTAGCTCTTTGGCTCCCTAAGATCATGTTCAATGTGTTGGAGCCATTAGTGAATTTCTCTAGGGCTTTGGTTAAATAATCTACCTTTTCCCTTAATGCCCTATTTTCCTCTATGCATGCATCATTAACATTTAAAGGCATATAATCATGTGAGCATGCATCATCTAAGCTAGAAGAAATATTTTCATTTTCATTTAAGCATGGTTTTTCTAATTTTTGTTCTAGGTCCTTAATTTGATCTAGCATGCTTTTGTTCTTCTTCTTAGCTCGAAATAAGTCCTTAGTTAAGCTAGAAATCATAGAAACTATTTTATTAGGTGAGAGGTTGGTTACCATAGTTTCCATGTCCTCTTCTTCGGATGAGGAGGATGTGGAAGCTCCCCCTTCATTTGAGCTCTCCCCATTTGAGCTTGATCCTTCATTTTCGGATGAAGAGCAATCCAAGTCATCAAAGGCCATCAAGGCCAAATTGGTGACAAAGGCATTCTCCTCATCCGATGATGAGGAGGAGGATGAGGATGGATCATCCCAAGTCCTTGCCTTGAGAGCCTTAGCCTTTCCCTTCTCCTTTGTTTTCTTCTCCTCTTCCTTCTTTTTCTTGCTCCCCTTTTTCTTCTTCTTTTCTTCTTTCTTTTTCCTTTCTTCCTTGCTCTTGTTTAGGAGAGGACAATTGTCCCTTATGTGCCCTTCTCCTTGGCAATTGTAGCATATGACCTTCCCCCTTGGTCTTCTATTCCTATCATTAGATTTATCAAATCTAAAATTCTTAAATGCTCGTCTTACCCTCCTTACCATGTAGGCTTCTTCGGTGCTATCCATGGAGGAGGAGGAAGACGCTTCGTCATCGGAGGAGGAGGGGATTTCCATCTTCTTCTTCCCCTTATTTGCCAACAATGCTACTCCTCTTGAGGGTTGAATTTTAGGCTCTTCTTGTATTCCCTCAAGCCTAGTTTCGTGGAGTTCCATTGTTGAGAAGAACTCCTCCAAGGTGCTCACTTCTAAATTCTTTGAGATATAGAATGAGTCCACCATGGAGCTCCACTTTGAGGACCGGGGAAAGGCATCTATGGCCTTCATTACCATATCCCGGTTTGATAGCTTCTCACCTACACTTGTTAGTCCATTTAAAATTTCTTTGAATCTAGAATGCAAAGAAATTACCTTTTCTCCCTTTTCTAATTTGATGTTGGATAGTTGGGAGCGGAGGAGATCTCTCCTTGCTAGCTTTGCCTCGGATGTGCCTTCATGAAGCTCAATTAGCTTCTCCCACATCTCCTTGGTGCTTAGGCATTCTCCTATTCGGTTGATTTCTTGTTGGGGGAGCACATTGAAGAGATGATGTTTGGCTTTTGAATTTGCAAGGTGCTCTTCCCTTTGCCTTTTGATCCACCTAGATTTCTCTATTGGCTTCCCTTCTTCATCCCTAGGCAAAACGAAACCGGATTCCATTGTAATCATTATATCAAAATCCGTTTCGAAAAATACCTCCATTCGCTTCTTCCACCAAGTGAATTCTCCTTCAAACTTCGGAGGATGGATGTTGGAGCCGGCCATTTTAAAAGTTGCTTGTTGTGGCGGTTAGTCCTCGACAAGCTTTCCTCGGCTCTGATACCACTTGTAGGGGATCGATATGGCCGGCTAGAGGGGGGTGAATAGCCCTCGTACGTTGGACGTCGTAAATTGTTCGTCTACAAAAGATTAGCGCAAGCAGAATATACAAATACAAAGCAAAAGACAAACAATAAAAGAAACGCTAACACGATGGTATAACGTGGTTCACGGCTACGCCGCTAATCCACGGTCCGATTCGTCCACGGTGAATCACTCCGCCAAAACCAATCACTATCGGTCTCTCCTTTGCACAAAGCTAGGTGGAGGTAACCTTTACAACCAATATCACTCTTCTTACAAATAGAATGGAGTAAGAACAGGTAAGAAGAGTTTAGAGCTTGTGGGGCACTAGGAAGATTGTTTGGAGTATGAGCATTAGCCTCTCAAAGGCTCACACCCTCTCTTTTTATAGAGAGGGCTAACTCTTGATCGATGGACCTCATCGATCGGCTGCCTCCTATCAATCGGCGCCCGAACACGCCGGCTACGACCGCGGTTCCAACGGGTCGAACCCTTATTGACGATCACCGATCGCCGCTTCGCCGAATGATGGCGAATCTTTGGCAATCGCCGCCCATGTATGGCGATCCGATGCGCCACAATCGATCCGATCGTATACCGGCCGAACTCACTCGACCAGAGCAGCGATCGCCATGACATGGCAATGACCGTGTCGAAAAACCCATCCGACACTTGGCGAAATGGCCAAGTTTCACCTAAGAGCTACCCTTCCCGGGTTACAATCGCCACTCTCATTTCTCGAGTCCTCGCCGAAGTTCTCTTCGTTCGCCACGCCCCTAAGCAAAGATCAGGCGCACGGCTCTGCAATGCTCCTTCGCGTCTCTTGCCTCGAAGTCTACTTCCTCCGGCTTCACTCCAAGCTTCTCGTCCAGCGGTCCCTCGGATGCTCCAAGCGCACGGCTTCCGCAAAGCTATCCTTCACCGACTCAAGGCACGAGTCATGAGATGTGAAACTCGCCAAGGCTCCATGTGCGAATTACTAAGTCCTGCACGACTTCAACGCACATATCATATCAACATATCAAACTAACTTAAACCCTTTGCCACACCATCAAAACCATATCACGGCAAGAGATTGCCCTAACACAAAAGATCTGAGAGTTAAACCCAATAGTGGTTCTTCTCTCTCCCCCACTCGATAAGCCAAAGCATGAATTCCATTGGTGGAGGGTCCATTCATGCTCAATGTTAAATATTCTAAAAGTTATTCTCCCCTCTTCGCTCTCTCTACCTGTTAAAACTTTTGCCTCTAAGGAGCTTAAAAATTCTAGGACTACCCTAGGGTAGGTTGGGTGTCTTATTCTCATTATCTCTTCCCACCCCATTTTTGCAAATAGGGCTTGAATGTCTCCCAACAACCCTAAGGACTCTAGCAAATCTTCATCAAGGTACCTAGTAGCAGTGAGTTTATGAGTAGAAAGCATATCATATCTATCTCTATGTTCATTATTGCGAAAAAGAAGGGTTGGTAGAGCGTTACCCTCCTCCAGAGCTTGAGGGGCGTCGGTTCTCTTTGCTTGTAGCTCCGAAACACCGGATCGAGGTGCCACATGCTTGGTCCTCCTCATCCTTGCTTCTTTTGGCTTCCTTGAAGGTTGAAAAAGCTTCTAGGTTGTGGGGAAGAAGAAACCACACAGCTAGGGCAAGAGAAATCGAAGCACATGGCACAAATGGGGCGAAAACACACGGCTCGCCCTACTTAACCCTTGCGTGACATGGCCTTGTGAAAACACATGGCCAGGCCATGTGCGCCTCGGGTCAGTTGGGCACGGTCGTGGGAAAACACACGGCTAGGTCGTGTGTCCCCTTTCTTCTCCCCTTTTTGCACCACGATCCGAATTTCCTCATACACCTCGCCGTGTAAGCTAATATTGATTTTATTTTTACCTAGCAAAGTTCTCTTTTGATCCTAATGCTAAATGAAATGGAAATCAAAGTTAAAATTAACTAAATGCATGCAATACAATTAAAGGGAAATCTAAAAACTAAACTTGGGTTGCCTCCCAAGAAGCGCTTTGTTTAAGGTCATTTAGCTCGACCTCACTCCATTATCAACTTTGCTCCGGAGGTTCAGTGAACCTCCGTTCATCTGTCTCGGAATCTTCATCTAGGGGTCTCGGCTTTAACCTACTGAAAGTGAAGTCATCTAGGTAGGGGGCTTACACTCTGAAAGGCTGAAGAGGATGATCTCCCCATCTACCTCTAGGGAGATCTGGTGTGCCTTAACATCTATGCACACCCCCGTAGTTGCTAGAAAAGGCCTTCCAAAAATGATGGGATTCTAGGGATTGGGTCCTTTGTCTAGTATGATGAAGTCCGTGGGTATCACGAAATTCTCAATCACCACAGGCACCTGTGGTAGCATGCCAACAGGTTTCTTGATTGTGTCGTCCGCTATACGTATCCCTATGCCCATTGGTTGTATATTACCCAGTCTCATCTCCAAGTAGAATGCATAGGGCATCACACTTACTGATGACCCCAAGTCACACAGTGATTCATCGAAGCTTTCCCCATATATCGAGCAGGGGAAAACAAATTCACCGGGGTCCTCAAGCTGTGGTGGAATCTTATCTTCAATTTCAGCTTGGTTAGGTAGGGTGGAAATCATGGCTGCACACCCCTTGGAGAATCTATTTATCTGCCCCACTCCCTCATTGTATACTCCTTCCTCTTTAGCCTGACTTGGCTCGGGTACTGATGGAGAACTATCCACAGATTTTGACACGGTTTGGGCTATCTAGGCCACTTGTGTCTCCAATATCCTTGTGTGATTTGCAAGACCGTCAACGGTGGCCTTCAAGTCTCTGAGTGACTCCTCTATTTTCTGATGTTGGCGACAAATTCCTCATTGGCCTTTGTTTGGGTAGCAATGAAGTCTTCCATCATCAGTTCCATTCTAGACTTCTGTTGCTGCTGTTGCCCATTGCCTTGCTGCTGCCCATACCCTCATGATGGTTGGAAATTCCCAGAGTTATTCTTATAAGAGAAATTCGGGTGATTCCTCCATCTGGGATTGTAGGTACTAAAGTATGAGTTGTTGGGCCTTAGATTGTAGTCCCCAACCGCATCAACATGCTCAATCTGCTCTTCTGAGGTTTCCTGCCCTCCATAGTAGTCCTCTCGATACGCTGCTAGGTGGTCCATGGAGTTGACAGCATATAGTCCTGTCGCAGGAGCTGGGTGACCACGTTCGGAAGCCCATTGATGGTGGTTTTGGGCCACCTCTTCTATTAGCTCTTCCACTTCCTCTATGGTCTTATTCATAAGCGCTCCTCCTGTAGCAAAATCCAGGGACATCTTCATGGCATACGCAATCCCATTGTAGAAGATGTGGATCACCAGCCACCTTTCCAGTCCGTGGTGGGGGCATTGGTAGAGTAGCCCCTTGTAGCGATCCCAAGCTTCAAATAAGGAATCCCCCTCCTTCTGACGGAAGCTCGTGATAAGATGGTGCATGTGAGCAGTCTTGCTTGGTGGGAAGTATTTATTCAAAAACTGTTGCTCACATTGCTCCCATGTAGTGATGCTTCCTGAAGGTAGGGAGTGAAGTCATGCCTTAGCCTTATCCTGCAATGAGAACGGGAATAGGCTCAGGCGGATCACATTAGCAGGGACTCCATTCATCTTCATTGTTGAGCATATTTCCAAAAATGCCTCTAGGTGTCAGTTCGGGTCTTCAGTCGCAGCTCCCCCAAATTGACTCTACTGGACCATATGTATAAGTGTTGGTTTAAGTTCAAAGTTTTTTGCCAAAATAGATGGTCCAGCTATACTCGGCCTAAATCCTCTAGCGCTAGGAGTTGTGTAATCCCGTAGAGGTCGACTACCTATATGTACTTCGGATGCAGCTTGGTCCTCCATCCTTTGTTGTTCTGATTTACGGTGATGAAAGGTTCGTTCAATTTCTAAGTCGATCGAAATCAGGCCTTCCAATCCTAAGCGTCTAAGCATACGAATAACTGAGCCACAAAAATTAGGAGTGCTACCTAATACTAAGAAACAGGAAATAAACAAATCTAGCTAATAAAATCAAAGAGGCAATAAGGAAATAGAAAACTACTGCTAAAATAAAAAGAAAAACTAAATCTAAATATGGAAAATATAAAACTAAAGTAAATGAAGAAAACTAAAAAGAAAATTAAACAAGTAAATAAACCTAATCCTAAGTCCGATCCAATTTTCCACTTCTCGATTCGATATCGAATCGATCAGTCCCCGACAATGGCACCAAAAACTTGATGCATGCGAACACGACTTCAAATCTCGCGATGGAGACCGTCGAGGACTCGAAGCGTGCGCTTGCGCTCAACGCCCACAAGTGCATGGATGTCGTCAAGTAATAAAAGATTATCGATCCCACTGGGACTGAGATTCGAGTACCAATTTGTTCAGTGGGTGAAATTATTTGGAAGTAAAATCTAAATGTTTCGATTGCGAGGGTTGTCGGTGGACTAAACTCTAATATGGTGTCACATGGAGGAAGAAACGAGTGTGACGAGATCTTTAAAAGGGATTCTAGGACTTCAGTTTCACTTATGTGTCGCAAAACATGCTATCAATTGGGCGTTGTCTAAACGTCTAGCTATGGTTTTGTGGAAGGGACATCATATACTCTCCCGATGAGCCACCGCATCTATCGGGAGCTATCTCTGCCTTACACGGACGGGATAGGCTATACAAGGATGCCAAATCAATCCCTGCGACGAACCATTTCCAGTTCCATCGCATCCTTCTACCCACGGTTATAGGAGATCAGGTTTATCCCTAGGTTCCTTATATAAATCCCCTAAATCTTAGATACGAGGGTTGTCACTCCTCGTATCGCCTAAGCACAGCAGGTAGAAAACCAAATACGCATAGATATTGGTATAAATAATTTCAAATTGCAAATTCAAACTCAGAAATAGAATTCAATTTGAAGCAACATGTCATGCATACACATCAACCGAACCAGAAAATGGGAAATGCATGCAAAAAAAAAGTAACATACGCATGAAACTAACATGAAATGTAATGATATGTGAGCGAAAACTACTCCTAAAATCCTATATGTTTTGCTCACATCAACCGCTAATGAATGAGACTCTTTGGTACAAGATTGGTATATTGCACACATGCCAATCGCAAATAGTATATTTGGTATACTAGCGGTTAGGTATAATAAACTACCAATCATAGTCCTATAATATTTTGGATATATTGATTTTCTATTGGTTCCCATAGGAGTAGACACTATTTTAACATTCTCTAAACCAAATTTCTTAATAATTTCTTTAGCATATTTGGTTTGATAGATATGAGTTCCTTCACTAGTTTGTTTGACTTGCAATCCTAAGAAGAAAGTCAATTTTCCTACTAGACTCATCTCAAACTCATTTTCCATGTGCTTGATGAAGTCTTGGATAAGTTCATCATTTGTTGACCCAAATATGGCGTCATCAATATAAACTTGAGCAACAAAGATGTCTTTTTCCTTGGACTTTATAAATAAAGTTTGGTCAACTTGCCCTCTTCTAAAGTTCTTAGAAATTAAGAAAGATGAGAATCTTTCATACCATGCTCGGGGAGCTTGTTTTAACCCAAATAAAGCTTTCTTAAGTCTATAAACACAGTTTAGGTAATCTACATTTTCAAATCCGGGTGGTTGCTTCACATAAACTTCTTCCTTAATGAGCCCATTTAGGAATGTCGATTTCACATCCATTTGATAGAGTTTAAAACCCATGTTAGTGGCATATCCTAATAAGATTCTGATAGATTCTAACTGAGCTACCGAAGTATTGGTCTCATTATAATCAAGTCCTTCAACTTGATTGAACCCGTGAGCTACCAACCTAGTCTTAGTTCTTGTGACTCTACCTTGATCATTTAATTTATTCCTAAAGACCTATTTTTTGTAACAATTGTGTCATCATTGGGTCTAGAGACTAACTTCTATACTTGACTTCTCTTAAATTGGACTAACTCTTCTTGCATTGCTAATATCTAATCCGGATCAAGCAAGACATCATTAATCGATTTTGGATCAATTTGAGAGATTAGGGCAACTTGACTAGTAGGATCTTTAAAGTGGGATCTAGTCCTTACTGTTGGTGCAATTGGCCCAGGCACGATTGACCAGGACTCGAGCTTGGCTCGAGAGATGTTTTGATGTTAGACAAAAACATATGATAATGTAATTGTCATGGGAAAGTCCAAGTCATGGGTAGTTGGTATGGAAAGTCCAAGTGGGACACTTGGCATTTGGGAAAGCCCAAGCATGGGTCTTGGCAATGTAAAGTCCAAGCATGGGTCTTTGCAAGGTAAAGTCCAAGTCATGGGTACTTGGCATGAAAAGTCCAAGCATGGGTCTTGGCATGGAAAGTCCAACATTGGTTGGCAAGGGAAAGTCCAAGCTTGAGTCTTGGCATTTGAGAAGTCCAAGGGGTTTGATATTGGCGGGGTAAAGTCCAAGCGGGAGTCTTGGCAGCATAAGTCCAATGGTTGGCAGCGTAAAGTCCAAGCGGAGTCTTGGCGACGTAAGTCCAATGTGCCTTGGCGGTGTAGACACCGTTAGCATGACATAGCCAATGGAAGCACCTGAAGACTAGTGCAATGGATGAATAAGTCATGGATGACTTGGAGGGATCCAAGAGGCGTGAGGATGATGGAGGTGGCTAGAAGGCTTAGGTCTAGGCTAAGGGTGGTCTAGCAAGTATGGGGGCACCATACTTGGGCTAAAACCTCATGTTTGAGGTGTGCCAGTCGACTGGTGCCATGTGGCAGTCGACTGGCATAGTCAACTAGGGTTTGACAGCGGGAATAGGCCTAGCAGTCGACTGCCAAAAGTGGGCAGTCGACTGATAGGCCTAGCAGTCAACTGATATTGTGATCAGTCGACTGGTGCTTATGAAATTGGGCACAGAATGGAGTCGAGACTCGACTGGTCGAGTGAAGGCTCCATCAGTCGACTGATGGGTATCATCAGTCGACTGATGATGGATCCGTTGGACTTATCTAGCGTGGATCTAGCCGTTGTCTCATGACAACAGTGACATCAGTCGACTGATCAAATTTTTCCAGCACAGGTTGAAGCTTTATTAGGAGCTCGTGATGGAGAAAAATGTATCCTGTTCTTGAGAGCTATTGGGGTGATTTGTTGCTGCAAATTAGGTCTCCAAGTGCAAACAAGCAATCAAGCATTCAAGCAATCAAAAACAAGTGTTGTAAAGTTTTTTCTTTACTTGTCTTTCATATTTGCATTGTATATTTCTTGTATTCCATTCTTGCTATTGTAAGATCATTTGTACAAGATTTCTCCACCTCCGACTTGTGTCGAGAAGGAGTTATTGTGATTAATAGTCCGTGTTTGCATTGCTAGGGCTTTTAGAGCCCGATCCGTGGAGTAGAAACCATTCGGTTCCGAACCACATTAAATACTTGTGTATTTGTGTTTGTCTATTTCGTATTGCTTAATTATTATTCCGCTACGGGCTAACGAAGTTTATAGACGAATGCGAAACAAATTCCATCATGCGACGCTATTCACCCCCCCTCTAGCGGCCTCAAATCACTTACAATTGGTATCAGAGCCTGGGGCTCTTCTACGGATTAACCGCCAGGAGCTAAAGAAGCTAGAGGGAAGATGGAATTCCAAGACAAGCTTGGATGGGACATCAACACTCCACCGCCATATGATCGAGAAGACTTTTCGGCATGGAAAGCAAGAATGGAGACATTCTTGATGATGGATATAGAGGATTGGTACATCCTCGTAGAAGGCTTTGAACCTCCTTGGGATAAGAATGGAAACGTCTTAAAATTGAAGAAGTGGACACAAGAGCAACGTCTCAAGTTCAAGACCGAAGTCAAGGTAACAAAGCTTTTAGAAGATTTGATACCTAATGACATTTTGTCGAGTTTAGGTGAATTTCAAGATGCCAAGGAGCTAAGGGACAAATTGGCCAAGTTCCATGAGAAGCCTCACTTGGCACAAGTAGAAAAAGAAGAATATTCATCGGCTCAAGAAGAGGAAGAAGTCGAGGAAGAATCATCATCATCTTCACAAGCGAGTGAGGACTCAGAAGTTGAGAAGGAATCAACTTCCGGATTGGTGGAAGAAGAGGAGACCTCCACCTCTAGGATTGAGGGGGAGGAGATTAGAGCATCTACACCAGAGCAATCTCAAGAAGAATCATCTACATCCGGTAGAGAAGAAGAGCAAGCTCAAGAGAACCTCACCACCACTCTAGGTAACTCAAGCATGTCAATTAATAACAAAATTCATATAATATGCTTTGAGTGTAGGGAATCCAGACACTACAAGAGTAAGTGTCCAAAAAGGGTTAAAAAAGCTCCTCCGGCACCAAAAGTCAATGAAAAAGTCAAGGATACCGGCGTCCCCACCAAGAAGAGCAAGGATCATGCGGTGTGCTTCAAATGTCGACAACCGGGACACTATAGGAGCCAATGTCCTAGAAGAAAGGAGGGAGCTTTACAAGTAGGGGGAGTCTCTAAGACTAACCCTAAGGTATATTTTCATAATGCTCATTCCTTAAATTCTAAGCAAAAGCTTTTTAGAATTAATTTAAATAATTTTGTTATTACTCATGAATCAAAGCATGCTAGAAATAATAATTATGGTTGTCTAGAAGCTAAACATGTTGGTTTTAGGACTAAGGAGAAATCTAGAAATGATAACTCTATACCTATTTCAAAGAAGGAGAAATTAGGGACTAATGTCCCTAGAAATATCCTTCCTAAGAAAACAATTAAGAAAATCGAAAATCATTTAGGCATCAATCCTAGTAAAGGTAGACATATGCCTAAAGAGAATGGTAATGCCCAAAAATCTAATCAAAAATCAATTGGGCAATTAGAGTTAGAAAATCAAGCATTGAGGTCAAGGATTGAGAAATTGGAAAAGACCCTTGCAAGTATGCAAAATTAATTTAAAGGGTCAAATTGTCAAACTCTAGGATCTAGAAGTCAACAAAAAGGGTGTAAGAGGCAAGAATCATCTAGGGGACAAGGTTTGGGTCACAAGCCTATGTCTAAGAAAGTAATGCCTACTTATCATAATGTTCCATTTGATTATGGAACTAAACCTAAATCTAAGAAAACCAAAGTCTCTAGGGAAATTTGTAGGGATGTATATTGAAAAGTCTATCTTTTGTATGAACATCTTTATTTTGGAATAAGAATCACATGGTCATTGTTTGCATATTTTTATGGTTATGCAATATTGTCTAATACTTTACATTGAGATAACATGGTGTGTGGTGTCACACAGAAGACCATGTTATCGGCCCCTTGAAAAGTATAAGTAAAGGCTCACAACCGAGATGACTTTGGACAAACCATCGGAATGGTTGTAGTGTGATTTGGTATTGGTTTGTCTTGACCATAGAATCACACTAGTGCACTTTGTGTGTATTGAGCAGAACCGACTCAGAGGTGATTCGATTTATTGCTGACTACATAATCGAATCGGACCTCAGATATTATTTAGAACATGCTCTTAATCCCGATATAATAACAGGCACATATACTTAGTACTCATCTCTTTGATTTACCAATGGGCGAGATTTATAGATTAAATCGATAGGCTCGGTAAGTTGGGAGATGATATTATTTATATGGTGTGCCGTTGATTATAGGAGGAAACCGTATCCTATATATTAGGATGATGATGTCCCCTTGAGGAGATCATAAGGTTCATCATGTAAACCCTGCAGGTGGACTTGGTCCGGCATGATGAAAAGGTTGAGTGGTACTACATAAGGAGTTAGATGTTGATTAATTAATGGTCAGTAAATTAATTAATCGAAGGACATTCGAGATCTTAAACACAGGGAGAAAATGTACAAATAATATATGGAGCCCATATTATCATATGGGGGTTGGTGAGGTAGATCAATGATGAACCTTAAGTGGATTGGATCATCATTAGTAGATCGGACTTTATGTGGGCTTGATCCATGGGTGGCCAAGACCCAACTCCTCCTCATGGTCCCTAATTTAGCCTATTAACACCTCATGATGCTTAGATCCAATGGATAGAAACAAAACTCTAAGATCCATAGGTAGAGATTAAATCTCTAAGATCCGACGGTTGAGAATAAATCTCTAGATCCGACGGTTGAGATTGAATCCCTAGAACTAATGGATGAGATTAATTCATGACTTATCCCTAACTCTATAAAAGGATGTCAAGGGAGTTGGCGTGGGATAATTGATGAGAGCTAGGGTTTTGGGCGGCAAGGAAGAGGAATCCTAGTTGAGATAGGATTAGGATTAGGGTTTGGAGGCAAGGGTGGCACCAAATAAGGAAGGTATTCTTCTCTTCTTCTTCCTCTTTTGGCCAACATCCAACACCTCTCCAGCCTCTTTTCCAGCCTTGGCCGGCACCCAAAAGCTCCCTTCTCCTTCTCCTTAAGTGGTGGAAACAAGATATAGGGCTTCCCTTGGTGTCTTGGTTGTTTTCCACCATCTTCTCCTTCACCTAGTTGGCCGGCGGCAAGGATAGTTTTAGTTCCTTGTTGGTTGTTTCTAGAGAGGAGAAAAACCTTGTTTCTATTCTTCCTCTTGCTTTGGAAGAGCAAGGAAGGAAGATTTACGATCTTGGAGCTTCGACTTTTGGTAGATCGTCGCCCACACGACGTCCAAAAGGAGGAAGGACATACATTAGAAGATCAAGAGGTATATCTATTCTCTTTTCTCTTTTGTTTGTTGCTTGTTTTTGTTTTTCAATTATAAGCATGTTATAAATCTGTAAATGGCTAAATAATACTTAGATCCCGAGCATAAACATGAAAACCGACGATCCGGACATCGTCTATTCCGCGGCTATTCGTAGAATAGAGGATGGCCGCTTGAACAACTAGTTTGTTCAAGTAACCTCTCTAAACGAATAGCACGACAATGACTTGGTGGTTTGGGCAATCCCTTTTGTCTAGGATTAAATTTTTTTAATCCGGGGAAATTGAAGGGATCGCCATGGACAAGCTACCAAGGTGATGTGGGAAGCGAAGTTTCCCCTCATGGACTCGATAAGCAAAACCCTTCAATTGGTATCAGAGCCAAGGTTTCCTATTTTGTGTGTTTAGGATTCGGTTAATTTTTATGCACTTTTTCATATATTATATGTGCTGGATAATAGTAGGATATGCGTAGTTTAACTCTTTGATTGCAGGCATAAGATCCGACTATTATGGCCATATGTGTGAATGTGATTGTATGTGTGTAAATATTTATTTTGTTGAATCCTTGGGGCTGACGAGGCTAGTATTTAGTTTTTAAATACGGCATTGTTTAGCCACTCTTTATTTTATTTTACTTTCAATCTAGATTTTATGTACACTCCCTCGTGGAGTATAGGATCGATGGATGTAAATTAAAATAGGTTTTAATCTTGGCTTGGATCTCCAGATGGCTCGTACATGGCGTAGGAGGAGCAGACGAGAAGGCGATGCGATGGGAGACATATTGAAGACAAAAGCCATAATAGTTGGAAAATAATTTATTTTTCATATTTATTGCTTATTGTTTGATATGCATGTCGTAGCCTAGAAAATTCCTCATTTTCAAATTACTAAGTGGGAGAGGGATATTTTTATAAATTCCCATGGCCTCCATTACGATTTGACATGTGATGCAAATAAACTTGCGCGTCGGCTCTGAGTGCCTTCCTCCCAACCGGATGAGTTTTTTTGCGGATCACAGGGTCGAATATGGTTATAGAAAATTATTAAGGAGCGTGTGTACTTGCCCATCGTAAGGCATATAACCCGAGATAATTACCTTGGTACCGAGTAATGGTGAACACTTAGATACAAATATAAGTATCCTCCCCATCGGAGTCACTGCTTTTATTTGTAGGGCCAAAGAGGAACCACCTATTAATTTTACTTGTCAAAAAGTTAGGTTGACAAGATAGTAAAATTAATGGGTAAAACCTCCTCTTACAAATGTAGAATTTGTATACGTCCACACTATCGTGGCATACGATATTCTCGGTGTTTTGAGGTGTTGGTTGATTTTAAAATTTTATTATTTGAGGAATCAATAATTTTTTGAAATCTAATGTTATGATTTATGTGATTCTTAGGTTTTCTTTCAAAATGACTTTCAACCCACTTGCTGTGATACTGAAAGAGAACAAACTTACTGGACCCAACTATGTAGATTGGAAGAGGAATCTAGACATTGTCTTGACTGCTGAGGAATACAAATATGTACTCCTCGAAGAGTGCCCTCCCAAGCCTGCAGATAATTCTGGGGAAAAGGAGAGAGAGAGCTATAAGAAGTGGATCAAGGCCGATGAGATGGCGCGGTGTTACATTTTGGCATCTATGTCAAATGTACTGCAACATCAACATCAAGCCATGTCCACTGCTTATGAAATGATGCTCAATATCAAGGAGCTTTTCGGACACCAGAATCGGGCTGCGAGGCAAGAGGCCATGAGAAACTTGATGACGACCACCATGGTCAAGGGAACACCCATGAGGGATCATGTTCTCAAGATGATGGCTCATTTGAATGAGCTGGAGGTCCTAGGAGCTGAGATCGATGGGGAAACCCAGGTCGATATCATACTCCAGTCTCTACCTAGGAGTTTTGAGCAGTTTCGCCTCAACTACAACATGAACAAGAGGTTGTATTCGTTGGCCGAACTTCTGACAGAACTCCAGGCGGCAGAGGGACTATTTTGTCAGAGTGCTCAGGCGCATGCCATGGTGACCTAGAAGGTTTCTACTTCTAAGCCGAAGGAAAGAAGAAGAAGAAACAAACCGGGGCGAAGGCCGTGGGAGGTACTCAGGGAGGAGTGAAGAAGCCGAAAGGCAAGTACTTCACTTGTAAGCAGACTGGACACTGGAAGAAGGACTGCCCCAACCGCAAGAACAAAGGTATATCTTTTGGTCTAGTCGTTGAAACATGTTTAGCGGTGTTATCTATCGGCACCTGGTGTGTAGATACGGAAGCCACTTATCATGTCTGCAATACTTTACAGGGGTTCCAGGAAACCAGACGACTGGCTGAGCGGGAGATTACCATGTACTTGGGCGATGCCACGAAGGTGGCGGTTGTTGTAGTGGGAGATGTTCATTTATCTTTTGAGAAAAATAAACTTTTGATTCTTAAGAATTGCCTTTATGTACCCTTATTTAGAAAGAATTTAATTTCGGTTTCTAAATTGTTTATGGATAGATATTCTGTTTCTTTTAATGACAGAGTTGTTATAAGAAGGCATAGGGACATTATCTGTTCGGGTGCATTGATAGGAAATTTGTATACACTTGAACCAAAACCTCCCATGATGCAAATTGAAGTTAATAACTCATCTTCTAATTCCAATAAGAGAAAAGAACCTTCGAAGATGAACCAAACATATCTTTGGCATCTTAGGCTTGGTCACATTAACCTAAGCAGAATTCAAAGGTTGATAGTTGATGGACCTTTGGGTTCATTAGTGGTGGAGGATCTCTCAACCTGTGAATCTTGCTTGGAGGGTAAGATGACCAAGAGGCCTTTTAAGGCCAAGGGGTATAGAGCCAAAGATGTGTTAGAATTGGTTCATTCTGATTTGTGTGGTCCTATGTCTATCCAGGCTAGAGGTGGTTTTGAGTATTTCATCTCTTTTATAGACGATTACTCAAGATATGGATACATTTACCTGATGCGCCGCAAGTCTGAATGCTTTGACAAGTTCAAAGAATTCAAGGCTTATGTGGAGAAATGTCAAGGTAAAAGTATCAAGACACTACGATCTGATCGTGGTGGTGAGTACCTCTTGGGAGAGTTTAGGAACTACTTATCAGAGGTTGGGATTCAATCCCAATTGACTACACCTGGTACACCCCAACAGAGCGAAGAAATAGGACTCTTATGGAGATGGTTAAATCGATGATGAGTTATTCTTACTTGCCAGATTAGTTCTAGGGATATGCTCTAGATACGGCGGTGTACATTCTAAACTTGGTTCCATCTAAATCAGTGTCTTCTACTCCCACAGAGTTGTGGACTGGGTGAAAGCCTAGTCTAAGACATATTCGGATATGGGGGAGTCCAGCACATGTGCTGAAGGCAGATGTTGGTAAGTTGGAACCTCGTATAGAAGTACACTTGTTCGTTGGCTATCCAAGAAGAACAAAGGGTGGATTGTTTTATAGTCCTAGAGATCAGAGGGTGATCGTTAGCACGAATGTCATATTTCTAGAGGAAGACTATGTGATGAACCACAAGCCCAAGAGTAAAATTGTTCTGGAGGAGTTAAAAGGGGAAGTCACTTCTTTAGTACCACCAGTACAAGAGGACATACCACATGTCACTGCACCGCGTGTCATAGAGGATACACAGGTGATACCTCATCGTAGTGGGAGGGTTGTGATATAGCCTGATAGATTCATGTTCTTGGGAGAATCTTCTGATTTGGTCCCTGGCGAACATGAACCTGATCCCTGGACATATGACGAGGCAATCCAAGATAAAGATGCAGTATCTTGGCAAAGTGCAATGAATGCTGAGATTGAATCTATGGATTCAAATCAGGTCTAGGCGCTAGTAGAACCACCCGATGGTGTAAAAACCATTGGATGCAAGTGGATCTACAAGAGAAAGAGAGGAATAGATGGGAAGGTTGAGACCTTCAAAGCGAGGCTTGTTGCGAAGGGGTATACTCAGAAAGAGGGTATCGATTATGAGGAGACCTTTTCGTCGGTAGCCATGCTTAAGTCTATCCGGATTCTCTTATGCATAGCAGCTCATATGGATTATGAGGTATGACAGATGGATGTCAAGATAGATTTCCTTAATGGAAGTCTTGAGGAAAACATCTACATGAAGCAACCAGAGGGATTCATTCCTAAGGGCAAAGAGCATCATGTATGTAAGCTTAATTGGTCCATTTATGGATTGAAGCAAGCTTCGAGGTCTTGGAACATCCGCTTTGATGAGGTGATCCAGTCTTATGGATTTATTCAAAGTCCGGATAAGTCTTGTGTATACAAGAGATGTGACAGAAATGTAGTGGTATTTCTTGTACTATACATAGATGACATTTTGTTGATTGGAAACAATATCAAGGTGTTATCGGACGTAAGGGTATGGTTGTCCAAACAGTTTGATATGAAGGACTTGGGAGAGGTGGGACACATCCTTGGGATCAAGGTTATAAGGGATCGCAGGAAAAGGATGTTGTGCTTATCCCAAGCTTCATACATAGACACGATTATGGAGAGTTTTAGCATGCAGAACTCCAAGAAGGGTTTTCTACCTTTCAGGCATGGAGTTCCTTTATCTAAGGAGATGTGTCCTATATCATCTGAGGAGATAGAGGAGATGAAGGCAGTTCCTTATGCTTCAGCAGTAGGAAGCCTCATGTATGCGATGCTCTGTACGAGACCAGATATCTGCTTTTCTGTGGACATGGTCAGCAGATATCAGAGTAATCCAGGACAAGGACATTGGACTGCGGTAAAGCATATATTGAAGTACCTGAGAAGGACTAGGGATTATATGCTAGTTTACCGGGCAGACCAATTACTCCCTGTGGGTTATACGGATTTTGACTTCCAATATGATAGGGATAACAGTAAGTCTACCTCAGGTTTTGTGTTTACTTTGGGAGGTGGAGCCATTGTATGGAGGAGTGTCAAGAAGAAGTGTGTGGCGGACTCCACCATGGAAGCTGAGTATGTGGCAGCCTCTAAGGCAGCCAAAGAAGCTATATGTCTCAGGAACTTCCTGATGGACTTGGATGTGATTCCTGGTTTACCCAGAACTATAACAATTTATTGTGATAATAGTGGTGCAGTTGCAAACTCGAAGGAACCACGAGCCCATAATGCTAGTAAACACATAGAGCGCAAGTACCGCCAGATACAAGAAATCGTAAAGAGAGGAGAAGTTGCTGTGGCCAAGATTGCATCGGAGGATAACCTGGCAGATCCTTTCACTAAGGCCCTTCCTGTGAGAGCTTTTGATAGGCATGTGGAAAGAATGGGGATCAGATGTATGACAATTTGAGGACAGCATAGTATTTTAGTATAAGTGGGAGATTGTAGGGATGTATACTGAAAAGTCTATCTTTTGTATGAACATCTTTATTTTGGAATAAGAATCACATGATCATTGTTTGCATATTTTTATGGTTATGCAATATTGTATAATACTTTACATTGTAGATAACATGGTGTGTGGTGTCACACAGGAGACCATGTTATTGGCCCCTTGAAAAGTATAAGTAAAGGCTCACAACCGAGATGACTTTGGACAAACCATCGGAATGGTTGTAGTGTGATTTGGTATTGGTTTGTCTTGACCATAGAATCACACTAGTGCACTTTGTGTGTATTGAGCAGGACCGACTCAGAGGTGATTCGATTTATTGCTGAATACATAATCGAATCAGACCTCAGATATTATTTAGTACATGCTCTTAATCCTGATATAATAACGGGCACATATACGTAGTACTCATCTCTTTGATTTACCAATGGGCGAGATTTATAGATTAAATTGATAGGCTCAGTAAGTTGGGAGATGATATTATTTATATGGTGTGTCATTGATTATAGGAGGAAACCGTGTCGTATATATTAGGATGATGATGTCCCCTTGAGGAGCTCATAAGGTTCATCATGTAAACCCTGCAGGTGGACTTGGTCCGGCATGATGAAAAGGTTGAGTGGTACTACTCAAGGAGTTAGATGTTGATTAATTAATGCCCAGTAAATTAATTAATTGACGGACATTCGAGATCTTAAACATGGGGAGAAAATGTACAAATAATATATGGAGCCCATATTATCATATGAGGGTTGGTGAGGTAGATCAATGATGAACCTTTAGTGGATTGGATCATCATTAGTAGATCGGACTTTATGTGGGCTTGATCCATGGGTGGCCAAGACCCAACTCCTCCTCATGGTCCCTAATGTAGCCTATTAACACCTCATGATGCTTAGATCCAATGGATAGAGACAAAACTCTAAGATCCATAGGTAGAGATTAAATCTCTAAGATCCGACGGTTGAGATTAAATCTCTAGATCCGACGGTTGAGATTGAATCCCTAGAACCAATGGATGAGATTAATTCATTACTTATCCCTAACTCTATAAAAGGATGTCAAGGGAGTTGGCGTGGGATAATTGATGAGATCTAGGGTTTTTGGGCGGCAAGGAAGAGGAATCCTAGTTGATATAGGATTAGGATTAGGGTTTGGAGGCATGGGTGACACCAAATAAGGAATGTATTCTTCTCTTCTTCTTCCTCTTTTGGCCAATGTCCAGCACCTCTCCAGCCTCTTTTCCAACCTTGGCCGACGCCCAAAATCTCCCTTCTCCTTCTCTTTAGGTGGTGGAAATAAGATATAGGGCTTCCCTTGGTGTCTTGGTTGTTTTCCACCATCTTCTCCTTCACCTAGTTGGCCGGCGGCAAGGATAGTTTTAGTTCCTTATTGGTTGTTTCTAGAGAGGAGAAAAACCTTGTTTCTATTCTTCCTCTTGCTTTGGAAGAGCAAGGAAGGAATATTTATGATCTTGGAGCTTCGACTTTTGGTAGATCGTCGCCCACACGACGTCCAAAAGGAGGAAGGACATACATTAGAAGATCAAGAGGTATATCTATTCTCTTTTCTCTTTTGTTTGTTGCTTGTTTTTGTTTTTCAATTATAAGCATGTTATAAATCTGTAAATGGCTAAATAATACTTGGATCTCGAGCATAAACACGAAAATCGACGATCCGGACATCGTCTATTCTGCGGCTACTCGTAGAATAGAGGATGGTCGCTTGAACAACTAGTTTGTTCAAGTAACCTCTCTAAATGAATAGCACGATGATGACTTGGTGGTTTGGGCAATCCCTTTTGTCTAGGATTAAATTTTTTTAATCCGGGGACATCGAAGGGATCGCCATGGACAAGCTACCGAGGTGAAGTGAGAAGCAAAGTTTCCCCTCACAGACTCGATAAGCAAAACCCTTCAAAATTATCCCTAAGGCCAACCATAGTATGTGCCTAGTGGCTAGGGTTTCTAAGAAACCTAAGGAAGTCACTAAGAAGGTTACTAGGGAGGCAATCCCTAAGGCTAACCATGGCAAGACCATAATGACCTAGGCTAACAAGCCTAGAAGGGTCATTAGAAAGATATCTAGGGAAGTCATCCCTAAGGAATACTTAATTAATCCAATGAGCTCAAATAGATTTTGGGTTCCAAGGAGCGTGATTGACTCACGTTAAATGGGTTAGGATGTGTCAACTTTGATTGAATGGGTAGTTAACTCAACCATAGCAAAGTTGACATTTTAGGTTATTTTCGAGGTTATGGATACCTTGAAAATATGTTTGATCTTATATCCTAAAAGGTTTTAGGATGTGTCATATAGTTTTGGAATCATGAAAAATCAATAAAATTGGCACAATCTAGATTTAGAGGTCATGGTGTGACATTTTAGCATTTTGACACACTTTAGGAATTAATGTATCAAGAGAAGTGCTTAAAGTTTATAAGTCACATCAAGAGTGATACTTAAGTGCCACACACCTTGATGTCTTACACTTACCATGCTTCATGTGTTTTACCATATGTTTGCATGGAAGGAATGTCTATGTTATATTGCATCTCACAAAATAGGTCATTCATCTTGATTGTGTATTTCCACACTTAGAAAGGGTGAGATGTTAGGATTTTAAAAATATTGGATGTTAATGATTGTTAAAATGAAATAAAATACCAAAATACATTAACAAATACATGAATATAAGCATAACATTAATATATTCGACATACAAGAGTAAACATGATAAAATGAAACAAATTGAGTGAAGAAATCGAAATTCACTCAATTTGAGCTGAAATCGAGAATCGATCATTGTCTGATTTATCGATCATTTATTACTCTTTGTAGCATGATACGGTAAGTTCGACAGTCGAGTGTTGTTTCCAGGACTCGACTGTTTTATATATCAGTCGATTGATAGGATACATCAATCGACTGATGGTACTGTTCATCGAGGCAGAAGGATCATCAGTCGAGTGGTCACTGAGCAGTCGAGTGATGATCGCATCAGTCGACTGATTACCAACATCAGTCGACTAATGTTACTATAGCACGACACAGAAGACTCAGCAATCGAGTGTTGAACCGGAGCAGTCGACTGCTGGTTCAGTAAACCGCTCATAACCGCCATCAGTCGACTGATGTCACACATCAGTCGACTAGAGTCTCGATTTTATAACGCCGAACTGCTAGGGTTTGGCATCTTCACACTCGTTTCCCTCGCGATTTCCGTTTCGATCGGCGCTTATTGTCTCCGACCAGCCTTTACTCGTCCACGTCGGCGACCAAAGCCCTAGGGTTGGTAGTCTTCTCTTTCGGTTTTGTCTTTGATCTCTCTAGAACCCTAATGGCATCTCACAGCCCTAGTTTTTTCTTCTCCAAACGGTTAGGGTTCCGGTGAGACCCTTTCTCCGGCGATCTTTCCGGCGTTCCCCTCAGCAGTTGCCTTGTGCCTTCCCTTCATCACCTTCAAATGGCACCAAAGTATAACTTTTATACCCCTTAAACCCTAGATTTTTGTCTTTACAACTCATTGTGACCTAATCGTGTATTTTGTATCATTGCATTTCATTCCACTGCATTGTATTCATATAGACGACCACGTAGGAACGACCCGACTGAGGTCGCATCACGATTGTACTAACCCATGTCGGTTAGGTACATCGATATCGACTTCTTTAGGCATTATTGTGGCGATATCATGGAGATTTTAGCATATTATCAACTCATGAAGGTAGTTCTTTGCACTCATGCCATAAATGATTATCTCCTTAAGGAGTTCTATCAAAACTTAAGGAAGGTAGACGATGGTCCTACCTACACTACTCGCGTTGCAAAACGCGACTTAGAGTTCACTCCTGTGATATTGTAGGAGTTTCTTGAGTGTATGCCATCAGATGATACTTTCATCTTCTATCCTACCTTCGATGCCCCTCCTCCTAAGTCGTTTGATCATATTTCTTTGGACTCCATGCATGAGAACATTTTTCACCATCCTCGCCCACCAGCTCAGAACCTATTCCCTATCACTGAGCTATCTGCCCATGACAATATACTTTACAAAGTCATTGTTGGGTGTTTTCTCCCTATCGTGACTCGGGGTCTGGCCAAGATTCGGCCTCCCCATCTCTTTCTTATGTATGCCATGCGTCATAGATTAGATATAAGCATTGCATTGAACATGTTTCATTGCATTGTACATTTCATATCCCCTGTGCAAGGGAAAGTGCATATGCCTTTTGTCCATCTCATCATTGCATGACTAGAGTCTATAGGCATTAACATTAACAGGGGAACTCTGAGGGTGCTTTCCGAGGTTTACGACTATATATCAGTTCGTAACTTCTCATTGGCGAAGCTGCGGATCAGACATGGGCAGATGGAGCTGGTACCTCGACCTCCGCCCATGCCACTTAGGGAGCCACCTTTAGTACCGGGGGAGCCTGCAGACCGACATGAGGATCCAGCTGCTACTGACGAGGAGGACCAGATGCCAGCAGATGCATCAGCGGCAGGTCCTTCAGATCGGATTGCCCAACTGGAGTCCATCTTCCAGGATTATCAGCAGATGATGGACTCCCGACTAGCAGAGATTATATCAGGGCAATCCTCCATGGGTGAGCATCTCAGTCGGATGGAGGAGCGCTACATTCGGATTGAGGAGTCACAGAGCCGCATTGAGCAGCGTCAGCTCAATATGTACGAGATGATGCGAGCATGGACTTTGGGTCAGTAGCCACCTCCGCCTCCACCTTCCGCAGAGGACTAGCGATATTAGGATATTAGCGATTTAGGATGTCTCTTTGTTTGAACATTTCATATTTTGGATGTAAAAAAAACTTGAAGTTTTTAATGAAATATTTTGTTTCTAAAATTATTGGTGTCTGATTTGTATGTTTGGTTGAAATGTGATTTGATTGTAAGCTTGCTATGTCATGGCATCTAATTCGGTTTTCTCATATACCATATCATGTTGTTGATTAGAACTTTTGTAGATGTCATGTTCACTTTTTAAAAGCTTATTGATATATCATGACATCATGATCATTGCCATGCTTTATTATTGTTATCATTTATGCCATGATTATTCATGCATTTAACTTGATTAAAATTGAGTTAAGGACAATGACATGACTTGGAGTCCCATTTGTAAGAGAATCAAGTAGGGTTGCTTAGAAAATGCATGAGGCCATATTAATCCTAACTCCACATCTCACATCTAAATTGACATGTATGTGTGTGTATGCACCTTAGGTAACATGTGAGATCTTAGGATAATAAGTTAGGTTCAAGGTGCATAGGTAGTACATATGGATGAACTTAACTTATTTCAATCATCACTAAGAATCATGAGGAAACCTAATATACAAAGTATGTATATTTAGCCAATAATCCATGGTTCAAAATAGGTTTTCAAAAACATTTTATAATCACTTTAGAAAACCTTGGTGAAGTCTATCTTTTGATAGCCATCATCATTGTAGAAGTTGGTACAAAGTAGATCAAAAACTTTAAAGTTTTAATAGTTTTTTAACTTTGTACCAATCTCCTATTTTAATGGTTAAAATATTTTCCAAGATTTTTCACCGATTGTATGTGTGATAAGTATTATACAAGTAAAATTTCATGATTTTTCAAGCTATATATATTTAGTTATGACTTTTCAAAGTTGGAGTCTGATAATTGAAAATTAGGTTTTTCAGTTATCAGTCGACTGCCTCTACAGGGCAGTCGACTGATGGGAAGCGGCTGGAACTATCCTAGCGCAGTATCACTCGACTGCTGCTCGGTGCCAATCGACTGATGGGCACATTAGTCGACTGATTTCTATAGGACTCGACTGATAGTCTGATTTCGGGATAAACAAGCTTGTTTAACCCGATTTCAATTACGGTTAAGGTCCCTAATCACTCCTAACCCTAGGATAGGCTTTAGAGAGCATTATAAAGGGTGAAAATCTATTGGATATGGATTAGGAGAGTTGTTTAGGGCTTGTATCAAATTTAAGGTGTTGGAAAGTTCAATGTTGAATTTCTAACCTTATCTTTGATGATTTAGAGTTCCTATTGGCTTAGGGACTTCCCAAAGACATTGTTGGTGCAATGGTCAAGGGGGAGCAAGCCTTATGGGGAGGTATCCATCATGGGATGATGGATGGTATTTTTCCTCATGGGAAGGAAAAATGAGATTTTGAGATACCCAATTTGGAAATTGGGAGAGAGAGTATAGGATTGCCTCTCTTGAGTGATATGGGTCTTATCACTAGGAAGATGGTAGGCATCCTAGGTATTTTTGGATCAAGGGGGAGATTGTAAGATCTCATTGGGACATAAGACATTGACCTCCTTAGAGAGATAACCTTTTTGATGTATGTCAAAAAGGAGGAGAAAGTTAAGATTGCCAATTTAGGATAATTGGTAAGGAGTTTTTGAGTTAGATGGTCTAACTCAAATGGTTTGTTTGGTTTTTGTCAAACATCAAAAAGGGGGAGATTGTTGGTGCAATCAGCCCAGGTCACGATTGACCAGGACTCGAGCTTGGCTCGAGAGATGTTTTGATGTTAGACAAAAACATATGACAATGTAATTGTCATGGAAAAGTCCAAGTCATTAGTAGTTGGCATGGAAAGTCCAAGTGGGACACTTGGCATTTGGGAAAGCCCAAGCATGGGTCTTGGCAATGTAAAGTCCAAGCATGGGTCTTGGCAAGGTAAAGTCCAAGTCATGGGTACTTGGCATGAAAAGTCAAAGCATGGGTCTTGGCATGGAAAGTCCAACATGGGTTGGCAAGGGAAAGTCCAAGCTTGAGTCTTGGCATTTGAGAAGTCCAAGGGGTTTGATATTGGCGGCGTAAAGTCCAAGTGGGAGTCTTGGCAGCATAAGTCCAATGGTTGGCGGCGTAAAGTCCAAGCAGAGTCTTGGCGGCATAAGTCCAATGTTCCTTGGCAGTGTAGACACCGTTAGCATGACATAGCTAATGGAAGCACCTGAAGGCTAGCACAATGGATGAACAAGTCATGGATGACTTGGAGGGATCCGAGAGGCATGAGGCTGATGGAGGTGGCTAGAAGGCTTAGGTCTAGGCTAAGGGAAGTCTAGCAAGTATGGGGGCACCATACTTGGGCTAAAACCTCATGTTTGAGGTGTGTCACGATCGGCGGTGCCATGTGGCGCGGACCGCATAGTCAACTAGGGTTTGGATCAGAGGAATAGGCCTAGCACAACCGCCGGGCGGCAATGATCGATAGGCCTAGCAGTCAACTAATATTGTGATCAGTCGACTAGTGCTCGTGAAATCAAGCATAGAATGGAGTCGAGACTCGACTGGTCGAGTGAAGGCTCCATCAGTTGACTGATGGGTATCATCAATCGACTGATGATGGATCCGTTGGACTTATCCAGCGTGGATCTAGCCGTTGTCTCATGACAACAGTGGCATCAGTCGACTGATGGTCCCGACTAGTCGACTGATCTACTTTTTCCAGCACAGGTTGAAGCTTTATAAGGAGCTCGTGATGGAGAAAAATGTATCCGATTCTTGAGAGCTATTGGGGCAATTTGTTGTTGCAAATCAGGTCTCCAAGTGCAAACAAGCAATCAAGCATTCAAGCAATCAAAAACAAGTGTTGTAAAGTTTTTTCTTTACTTGTCTTTCATATTTGCATTGTATATTGCTTTTTATTTCGTTCTTGCTATTGTAAGATCGTTTGTACGAGGTTTCTTTACCTTTGACTTGTGTCGAGAAGGAGTTATTGTGATTAGTATTGCGTGTTTGCATTGCTAGGCCTTTTAGAGCCCTATCCGTGGAGTAGGAACCGTTCGGTTCCAAACCACGTTAAATACTTGTGTATTTGTGTTTGTCTATTTCGTATTGCTTAATTATTATTCCTCTGCGGGCTAATGAAGTTTGTAGACGAACGCGAAACGAATTCTATCACACGACGCGATTCACCCCCCCTCTAGCGGCCTCAAATCACTTACACTTGCTCCTTGTGAGAGTTCTCCTACTACTTGGTCTAGAGGATGATTTTGATGAATTCTTAAGGTCCTAGGAGATGAGAAAGAATCACATTCAAATTGATCATCGTTAGCCTTTCTCCTTTCATCATCGGAATCTCCTCTTCCTCCCCATCATTTCCCTCTAAATTTAAATTTTGAATCCCTTGGGTAATGTCTTGATTTCTTGCATTGATATCCTTATCAATGAAGGATTCCTATGGTAGGTACTAGTAGACTCTTCAAATTCAACATTAGAGGATTCCTCAACCTTTTGAGTGCTCTTGTCATATACTCTATATTCCCTACTGATAAATGAGTATCCAATTAAGATTCCTTCATCTGCCTTAAACTCAAATTTTTCTAAATTATTTTGCTATTTAAGATATAAACTTTGCAACCAAAGACTTTGAAATAATGAACTGTAGGAATTGTGTCATTCCATAATTGAAAAGGTATTTTTCCTAAAAATCTATGGATTAATACACGATTTTAGATATAACAAGTGGTATTAACCAATTCCGTTCATAAATAACTAGGTAAAGAGTATGCATTAAGAATAGTCCTAGCTACTTCTTGTAGAGCACGATTTTTTCCTTTCCACTACTCCATTTTGTTGGGGTGTTTTTGGACAAGAAACTAATGCTTATATCCTTGTTCTAAACAAAATACAGAGAACATAGAATTTTCAAGTTATCCATCGTAATCACTTTGAATCTAGTTGATTTTGAGATTTTTTTTCGTTTTCTATCCTTTTGCTAAATCCTATGATTATTTCTAGGGTATCATCCTTATGTTTCATGAAATAGACCCAAGTATACCTAGAAAAATCATCAACTATCACTAAGAAATATTTGTTACCTTCTAATGATGCATTGCTATGACAATCAAAAAGATCTAAATGTAATAACTTTAAAGGTGAAGAAGTGTTTATTAGAGTTTTACTCCTGTGTGATGACTTAGATTGTTTAGCCTCTTGGCATGGATCACACATCTTTTCCTTGATGTACTTGATCTTTGGTAGTCACTTTACTAGCTCCAATTTGACTATGTTTTTCATATTGATATGTCCAAGTCTTCTATGTCATAGTCATCCTTCTTCTTCTTTGATATGAGACACTTAGTAGAAATGTTAAAAGCATAGAAAAAATCAACATAGTAGAGATTTATTTTCCTATATCCAACTAACATAAAATCTTCTAGACTATTATGTCTAATCAAGCACTTAGTAGATTGAAACTCTACATTATATCCGACATCACATACTTGGCTTACACTAAGCAAATTAAATTTTATAAATTCTTCATTAATAAGACTTTATGAATAACAATTTTTGGTGATATCTCAATTGTACCTCTACCTATAATCTTGAGCTTTCCACTATTTCCAAAAGATATTGTTCCCTTCTTTATGTAGTTAATTATGGAGAACTTGCCCACATCTCCGGTCATATATCTTGAGCAACCACTATCCACAATCCACATGCTTAATTCTTTACCTAGACAATACAAAAAATAACATTCTTTGGTACCAAAACATTTGGTCAAGAACCATCATTTAAATACTTCTTAGGTACTCATGCTTTGTTTGTCTTACCCTTAATGGTTAAATTTCTACTTATAAGAGAAATATATGTCACTTCTTTGTCCTTAGATTTATATTCTATTCTAGCCTTATTATAAATGACTCTTTGATCTCTAAGAGTCATGTCAAGGTATTTTGAGTCATTTGTAAATTTTTCTAAACATGTCTGTAGCTCAATTACTTGATTCTTCAACTTATCATTTTCTTCCTTAAGCATGCTTGACTCACTAGATGTGGATGCTTCATTTATAATTTTTTTAATTTCAACCTTTAAGTCCTAAACCCTAGATTGTGACTTAACTAAAGCATTCTTAAGATAAACAATAGTCTTATAAAGAAATTCTACTTGGAGAGAATCTTTTACCTTATCGTCACTAGATGACGATTCGTCGCTTGATTCTTTTTCTCAGCTTGAGGCTTCCTTGTCATCCTCAAGGGCCATAAATGCCATGTGTCGGGTGATATGACATAGGTTCTTCCTCATTCGAAGAATCATCAATGCTTGGGGTGTCCCATGTAGCTTGGCCCACCATGACCTTCTTTTTCTTCTCCTTCTTTTTCTCCTTTTCTTCTTTCTTCTTTAGTTCCAGAAAATTTGGCTTGATGTGCCCTTTCTTGTTGCATTCATAACAAATAACATTAGTATTACAATTTAAACTATTACTAGACTTAGCTTTTGAAAATTGAAACATCTACTTCACATCTTTTCTCTTGAACCTTCTTGTTCTTCCCATAATCTTTTTGACATAATGAGCCACTTCACTAGCAGACATCTCTTCTTCGCTATTTGATGACTCTTGATTGGACTTGAATTATCAACATTCCTCCTTCTTCCTTCTTTTCTGCAATAAGGGCTAAACTTTTCTCTTTTGAAGACATGTTAGCTTGTTCATGAAGTTCAAGTTCACAAAATAATTCATCTAGTTTAACTAAAGAAAGATCTCTAGAAACCTTATATGCATCAATCATTGATGTCCACAAGGTGTTTATATGAAAATCATGGAGTACATACCTTACAAGATCTCGGTTATCAATTTTCTCACATATTACATGAAGTCCGTTCACAACTTCTTTGAACCTACTGTTGGTGCAGAGAGCACCACTCCTTAGTTGTGATGTATGAACCATAGTTTAAAGTTAGGGATTACTTGTGTTTTAATATGTGTGTTAAGTGTGTAGGCTTGATAGGAAGTCTTAATAGATTAGGTTGACCAGATACTAGGCATTGAGTAAAAGTCCTAGTAGGTCAGGTTGACCAAATACTAGGCATTGAGTAAAAATCCTAGTAGGTCAGGCAGACCAAATACTAGGCAAAATACTTGATAGATCAGGAGGAGCAAACACCAAGTAAGAAGCCTAGATGGGTCGTGTGGATCGGACACCTGGCAGAAGACCGATTGGGTCAGGAGATTGGACAACCAGCATGAAGCCTAGTTGGGTCAGGAAGACCAAACAGTTAGCAGGAAGCCCTAGTGGGTCAGATCAGATATCAAGAATGGTAAGTCCAACTGGACAGTCGATAGGCAAGCCTTGAGTGAAGAGGTGAGATCGAGTCCTCTATAGGGGGATAAGGTAGACGTCGATCTGATGGATAATCCATGTGGGACTAAGAAGTCGAGATCGGACAGTATTACTACTGTCATTCCTTTTCATACTATGTACTTTGGCTAATCTTGTTTTGCAAGTCTCTAGTCGATTGTGATGTTTCCAGTCGACTCAAACCCAGTCGACTAGATTTCCAGTTGGCAACACATGTTGGTGATCGACTGAAGATCTGATGACCGAGATGGCAAGAATTCTAGTCGACTAGGGAGGTCCAGTCGATTGGGATATGAAATTTTCTGAACTGCAGAGGAGCGGAGCTAGGCAACCTGGAGTCGACTGGACCAGGTCCAGTCGACTGGAGAGGCTAAAATATCAAATTGGCAAGCTGATTTAGAGTCGACTGGGGGTGTTCTAGTCAACTGGAAAGTGTCTATATAAGAAATGAAGAGCCATCTTTGAATAATAGAACAATTATACTACCTCAAAGTGCTTTCGTCATCGTCTCTCAACCGCAAAAGCTTTTACATGCCGACCTTTCACAAGTCCAACACTCTAAGCTACATCGTCATCAACAAAGTGTCGATATAATAATTATTTATTGCTTTCACTTACTTGTACTTCATTTCAAGAGGATAGGTTGCTTTTACCTTATCCTCTATTCTTTGTAAAAAGTGAAACCCTTCGAAATTGAGAGTTCTCGATTAAGAGGGACTTTAGTGGATTGCCCATCGAGGTAGCTCTCGAAGAGCTACGGGCCTTGGAGTAGCAACCCAGTTCGGATTGTAAACCAAGTAAAAATAATTTTTGCAATTTACTTTATTTAATTCCGATGCAATATCTCTAAGTTTTCAAAAGCAAAATAATATTTTTCAAAAGTATAAAAAGAAAATTTTTATAGTATCCGAGATTCACCCCCCCCCCCTCTAGGATTTGCGATCCTACAACTGGTATCAGGGCGAAGGCGCTCCGATTTTGGTGAAACCACCAAAGAGAGCAAATCAAAAATTTTCTTTAGTTTCATTATTTTTGCATTAGTTTTATTTTTCTTTTGCACTAGAATATTTTTTTTTACTTATCCATCTTGCTTTAGTGTATGTTCAATCTGTGCAATCTTACTCTAGGAACAATTTTTTTAATATTATGTAAATTTAAAAATAAAAATAAAATATTAAGAATGTCACACTTAGAGGGTTATAGCACCTTTCACCCTCCTCTCTTTAACCGAGAGGACTTTAGCTATTGGAAGCGGCGAATTGAGTGCTTCTTGAAAACCGACTTAGAAGTTTAGTTTTTGATTAGGAAAGGGTTTACTTCTCCGGTAAATGACTCGAGTTGTTAGATCAGAAAAAATGGACCATGGATATTAGAAAAAGAGCTCAAGTCAACTACAAGGCCTTTAACATCATGCAATGCGGACTAACCAAAGAAGAGTTCAATAGAGTCGGACGCTTCAAAAACTCTAAGGAACTTTGGGACAGACTAATTGAATAACATGAAGGCACTAATGACACTAGGATATGTTGGAGGATCGTGGTCCGCCTAGAAGGGGGGGCTTGAATAGCCCGTGTGCATTGTTCGTTGGAATTCGTTCGTTCATCTACAATATTCATTAGCGCAGCAAAAATACAATATACAAAGACGAATACACAAACACACACAATAGACAAGCGATATACGTGGTTCGGAACCTTAGGGTTCCTACTCCATGGGGCAAGCTCAACAAGCTCTAGTGTGTAGGGGATCGGTACGGCCGGCTAGAGGGGGGGTGAATAGCCCTTGTTCGTTGGATGTCGTAATTCGTTCGTTCTTTTGCTCGTCTACACAATTGTTAGCGCAAGCGAAAGCATAAATAATAAAGACAAAGCAATAAATGAAAATACAAACGCTAACAAGAAATGTAACGTGGTTCACGGCTATGCCGCTAATCCACGATCCCGATTCGTCCGAGGTGAATCACTCCTCCAAAGCCAATCACTATTGGTCTCTCCTTTGCACCAAGCAAGGTGGAGGTAACCTTTACAATCAAGATCACTCTTCTTACAAATAGAATGGAGTAAAAATGAGTAAGAAGAGTTTAGAGCTTGTGGGGCACTAGGAAGATCACTTGGAACATAAGCATTAGCCTCTCAAAGGCTTACACCCTCTCTTTTTATAGAGAGGGCTGATTTCTTCCCGTTGGCTGCCATCAGTCGACTGCCGCCCTTGGCAGTCGACTGCCGTCACTACAACGGCCTCCGAACACGTCGGATCCCGACCGTTGTAGTCCAACGGAACTCTTAGCGATCGGCTCGCCTCCGTAATCGATCACTTTGCCTCCGTAGTCGATCGCCCGATCGGCCTGGCGGTTACTGGCCAAAACCCTATTGACGATCATTCGCCTTGATCGATCGATATGATGGCGCGCCACGTATGGCGCTCGCCGAAATCCGATCGATCGTATACCGGTCGAACTCACTCGACTCGGAAGCGATCATTGCCATGACATGGCGTCGGTGTCGGTGAAACTCAAACTTAACATAAGTTTGAGCTTCCGGCGGTCGGGTAAATCTTAACCCTTGTGGTCAAGTCTCCGACACTCAGCCATTCGGCCAAGTTCACCTAATGAGCTACTTACATTTCACTCATTCTCTCATCTCACTCGAAGTCCCTCGCCGAAGCTCTCTTCGTTCGTGGCCACGTCCCTCGGCAGCATCAGGCGCACGGCTCTGCAATGCTCCTTCGCGTCTCTTGCCTCCGAAGTCTGCTTCCTTGGCTTCACTTCAAGTCATCTCGTCCGGCGGTCCCTCGGATGCTCCAAGCGCACGGCTTCCGCAAAGTCATCCTTCACCGACTCAAGGACCGAGGTTGTGAGGGTGAACCCGCCAAGGCTCCATGTGCGAATTACTAAGTCCTGCACGACTTCAACGCACATATCACATCATCATATCAAACTAACTTAAACCCTTTGCCACCCATCAAAACCATATTACGGCAAGAGATTGCCCTAACAATCTCCCCCTTTTTGATGTGTGGCAATCCGTTTAAGTTAGGTAAAAACATTTGATATATAAATTCTAAGGTAAGAACGCATGTAAAGATAAACAAGATATAGCAACATGCAACTCCCCCTTAATCCATGAAACTCTCTATGCAAATTTTCTCCCCCTATCATATATTTCTCCCCCTAAAATAATTAACTTAAACATAATTATTTCTCCCCCTTTGACACCATCAAAAAGATTAACACTAAGTTATAAGCTTATGGCATCAAGTATAATGGAGGGAAAATACCAAAAACATGAATAAAATCTGAAATCAGAAAATTGCAGGCTGATTTTCAGGTGAGCGATCATTCTATCGATATGGCGATCGTGGCACAATTGATTCTGAAATTACGATTTTAGTAATTTCAAATGCATTAAAAATTCCAGAAAATTCGAAAAATCATGAAATTTGAGGAGCATATTTCTATTAAGTATATCTATCAAGGAAAAATAGTTTTTCATAAAAAATCATTATATTTTCCGAGATTTTCCAAAAGTCAAAAAGCTTTAAAAACTACTAGGTTTTTGATCATAAGAGTATCCATTTTAACACCTAGTCTTGCATCCAATTGTTTCAAAACATGAATACATGTATTTTAAAGTAAGAAATTGTTTTGAAAACATATGAAATATCCAACCATGATCTTTGGGCAATATGTCTATGAATTAAACATAAGCCTTCCCCATGATTGGTCTATTATTGCTATTTTGACACTTTAAATGACCATCTAAATGTCATAGGCATTAGTGGACATTTGTATCATCCTAATATCTCACCCATGCTAAGTTTGCAATCAAGTTAGCCTATAGTGAGTGTGAGATGCATCCTAGGGGGTATTTGTATATACTTAACCAATATATTCATGTAATTTTATCATGGTTAAGTATCAACCTCACAATTAACATGATCATAATGACATATATGATTTAATTTCACATTATGATCATGAAATGCATGTTTTCATCAATTTATAACCATGCATTAGGTATTATATAATGATAATAAGGCATCACCTAAAGCATGATTCAAACCTATTTCTCATGATAACGTGTCAAATTTCAAAAACATAAATCATGATTGCAAATATACATAGGAATTACATCAATCATCATGATTTAAGCAATATTATCTATTTATGGGTACGTTATCATCACCCAACACTATCTAAAAAATGTTGTCCCGTCATCCTAAGTCAGCCAAAATATGATATGGGTCAAGTTCATATGGTTGACTACCCTAGGGGTTTTCTAACCCTTAAGGATGGATTTTGGAACCCAAAATAAATTCTTTCCTATTGGGTTCACTAAATACTCCTTGGGGATCCATTTCCTAGCAATTACTTTCTTTTTATCTTGTCCCCTAGCTATTAGGCATTTATAGGCCTTTTCATTTTTCTTTTCTTTGTAGCCTAGGCCCTTTTTGTTGAAGCTAGCTCTTTGGCTCCCTAAGATCATGTTCAATGTGTTGGAGCCAATTGTGAATTTTTCTAGGGCTTTTGTTAAATAATCTACCTTTTCCCTTAATGCCCTATTTTCATCCATGCATGCATCACTAATATTAAGTGGCATATAGTTATCATGTGAGCATGCTTCATCATGGCAAGAAGAATTATTTTCATTTAAGCATGCATTTTCTAGCTTATTTTCCAATGCCTTAATTTTATCTAGCATGCTCTTATTTTTCTTTTTCATGCCAAATAAGTCCTTAGTTAAACTAGAAAATATGGAAACTATTTTCTTAGGAGAGGCTTTCGTTACCATAGTTTCCATATCCTCTTCTTCTTCTTCGGATGAGGATGTAGAAGCTCCCCCTTCATTTGAGCTCTCTCCACTTGAGCTTGATCCTTCATTTTCGGTGGAGGAGGAGCAACAATCCGAGTCATGAAGAGCCATTAGTGCTAGGTTGGAGTAGACATGCTCTTCTTCTTCGGATGAGGAGGATGAAGCAACATCATCCCAAGTCTTGGCTTTGAGTGCCATGGCCTTCCCTTTTCCTTTTGCCTTCTTTTCTTCTTCCTTTCTCTTGCTCCCTTTCTTCTTCTTCTTTTCTTCCTTCTTTTTCCTCTCTTCCTTGCTCTTGTTTAGGAGGGGACAATTATCCCTTATGTGCCCCTCTCCTTGGCAATTGTAGCATATGACCTTCCCCCTTGGTCTTCTATTCCTGTCATTAGATTTATCAAATCTAAAATTCTTAAATGCACGCCTTACCTTCCTTACCATGTAGGCTTCTTCCGTGCTATCCATGGAGGAGGTAGAGGCTTCATCGGATGAGGAGGAGGGGATCTCTATCTTCTTCTTCCCCTTATTTGCCAACAATGCTACTCCTCTTGAGGGTTGAATTCTAGGCTCCTCTTGTATACCTTCAAGCCTTGTCTCATGAAGCTCCACGGTTGAAAAGAATTCTTCCAAGGTGCTCACTTCTAGATTCTTGGAAATGTAAAATGAGTCCACCATGGAGCTCCATTTTGAGGACCGGGGAAAGGCATCTATGGCCTTCATTATCATGTCGCGATTGGAGAGCCTTTCTCCTACACTTGTTAGTCCATTTAAAATTTCTTTGAATCTAGAATGCAAAGAAATTACCTTTTCTCCCTTTTCTAATTTAATGTTGGATAGTTGGGAGCGGAGGAGATCTCTCCTTGCTAGCTTTGCCTCGGATGTGCCTTCATGAAGCTCAATTAGCTTCTCCCACATCTCCTTGGCGCTTAGGCATTCTCCTATTCGGTTGATTTCTTGTTGGGGGAGCACATTGAAGAGATGATGCTTGGCTTTTGAATTTGCAAGGTGCTCTTCCCTTTGCCTTTTGGTCCACCTAGATTTCTCTATTGGCTTCCCCTCTTCATCCCTAGGCAAAACGAAACTGGATTCCATTGTAATCATAATATCAAAATCCGTTTCGAAGAATACCTCCATTCTCTTTTTCCACCAAGAGAATTTGCCGTCGAACTTCGGAGGATGGATGTTGGAGCCGGCCATTTCGAAAATTTGCTTGTTGTGGCGGTTAGTCCTCGACAAGCTTTCCCTGGCTCTGATACCACTTGTAGGGGATCGGTACGGCCGGCTAGAGGGGGGGTGAATAGCCCTTGTTCGTTGGATGTCGTAATTCGTTCGTTCTTTTGATCGTCTACACAATCGTTAGCGCAAGCGGAAGCATAAACAATAAAGACAAAGCAATAAATGAAAATACAAATGCTAACAAGAAATGTAACTTGGTTCACGGCTACGCCGCTAATCCACGATCCCGATTCGTCCGAGGTGAATCACTCCTCCAAAGCCAATCACTATTGGTCTCTCCTTTGCACCAAGCTAGGTGGAGGTAACCTTTACAATCAAGATCACTCTTCTAACAAATAGAATGGAGTAAAAACGAGTAAGAAGAGTTTAGAGCTTGTGGGGCACTAGGAAGATCACTTGGAACATAAGCATTAGCCTCTCAAAGGCTTACACCCTCTCTTTTTATAGAGAGGGCTGATTTCTTCCCGTTGGCCGCCATCAGTCGACTGCCGCCCTTGGCAGTCGACTGCCGTCACTACAACGGCCTCCGAACACGTCGGATCCCGACCGTTGTAGTCCAACAGAACTCTTGGCAGTCGACTGCTGGACCTCACCAGTCGACTGCTGCCTCCGTAGTCGACTGCCCAGTCGGCTACGAGCGGTTCTGTGGCCAAAACCCTATTGACGATCATTGCGCCTTGGCGATCGCCGTCTTCTTGGCGATCGGCCCCGTATGGCGATCGAGAATCGATCGATCGTATACGCAACATAAGTTTGAGCTTCCGACGGTCGGGTAAACCTTAACCCTTGCGGTCAAGTCTCCGACACTCAGCCATTCGACCAAGTTCACCTAATGAGCTACTTACATTTCACTCATTCTCTCATCTCACTCGAAGTCCCTCGCCGAAGCTCTCTTCGTTCGTGGCCACATCCCTCGGCAACATCAAGCGCACGGCTCTGCAATGCTCCTTCGCGTCTCTTGCCTCCGAAGTCTGCTTCCTTGGCTTCACTTCAAGTCATCTCGTCCGGCGGTCCCTCGGATGCTCCAAGCGCACGGCTTCCGCAAAGTCATCCTTCACCGACTCAAGGACCGAGGTTGTGAGGGTGAACCCGCCAAGGCTCAATGTACGAATTACTAAGTCCTGCATGACTTCCACACACATATCACATCATCATATCAAACTAACTTAAACCCTTTGCCACCCATCAAAACCATATTACGGCAAGAGATTTCCCTAACATAGTGATGAACACACCACTACTAAAACTCCTTCTCGACAATAAGTCAGAGGTGGAGAAACCTCGTACAAGCAATTACAAAACATAATACAAAAGTATAAGCAAAAAACAAAGACAATATGAAATACAAGTAAAGAAAAACTTACAACACTTTGCTTTGATCACTTTCTTGTTGCTTGCTTTGATTTGCTCTTGAAGGTCTGGAATACAGCAGCAATTCCCCTCCAAAATCTCACCAAAAATCACTATGGAAATCCTCCCCAAGCTCCTCCTTTTATGCTTGTCTCGGGCTGATTCTGCGCCCAACAGTCGACTGCTAGTATAGTCATTGTGAGACAATGGCCTAATCCACATTTGCATTCTAACCAACGATACACTGGCAGTCGACTGCCAACCTCGTAGCCGACTGATCAGTCGACTACCGAGCATTCTACTCTCACGTCCTCGACTAGCAGTCGACTGCCATCCATAGCAGTCGACTGCTGAAGCCATCAGTCGACTGCCTAATGTTGGTAGTCGACTGTCATGACATACGACGCAGACAAACAGCAGTCGACTTTTACCAGTTGACTGGGACATACCACCAGTCGACTATTGTCGTGTAAAACCTCAAACACAAGTTGTTTGAGCATCCAACCATTGGGTAAAACCTCAAACACCAATGTTTGAGCATCGGACACTGATCTTAGCCATTGGCCAAGTTCACCTCATCCTCCCATGGAGTTCCCCATCGAAGCTCTCTTCCTCCGGCCTACGTCCCTTAGATGCACTAAGCTCACAGCTTCTCCCCGTGCCATCCTTCACGTCTTGCCCTAAAGTATGTTTCCTTTAGCTTAACTTCATTGCTCCTTGTCCGATGGTCCCTCAAATGCACTAAGCTCACGACTTCTCCCCGTACCATCCTTCACTGACTCAAGGACCCGAGCCATGAGACAAGTGACCTTTGCAAGTATTCAAGACTTTCCCATTTCCAAGGCTACACACTTGGACTTTCCCTTGCCAACCCATGTTGGACTTTCACCGCCAACGCTATACACTTGGACTTTCCATTGCCAATGCCAACCCATGTTAGACTTTCACTGCCAAGGCTACACACTTGGACTTATGTAGACAAGGCTACACACTTGGTCTTCCCTTGCCAACTCCATGTTGGACTTCCAATGCCAAGCCCCATGCTTGGACTTTCACCGTTAAGGCTACACACTTGGACTTACGTGGCCAAGGCTATGTTGGATCGAGAAGCGTCGCTAGAGGGGGGGGTGAATAGCGAGCGTAGAATTTCTTTTCATTCGTTTATGTTCGTTAAAACACGAGTAGACACAGCGAAAAAATAAGAAGACAAGTTTATTTTTACTTGGTTCACAACCCAACAGTTGCTACTCCAAGGCCCTAACGGTTCTCGACCGCGTACGGAGGGCAAAGCACTATAACGTCTCCTCCTCGTTGGAGGTAGGAGACAACGATCACAAAACCAGAAGTACGAGGATGAGGCAACAAGCCTACCTCACCCCGTTATGAATAAAAATAAAGAATACAATAATAAAAGCAATTACTTGCTACTGTTGCCGATGAAGAGGATTAGAACTTGTTGTCGCGTCGGCGTTATGACGGTGTTGAAGCTTTGGCGTTGTAGGAGCACTTGAGAATAATCTTGATGATGTTTGGAGTTGGAATCCTCCCCTCCTTTTATAGATTTTGGCCTATGAATATGTCTCCTAATATTTTGGAATAGATCCTGAAGTTGTATAAAATTTTATCGCGAAGTGGTCGCGTCAAACGTTATTCGTTTTGACTAAGTGCAAAGGCTGATTCGTCGCCATCAGTCGACTGATGCCTCCCATCAGTCGACTGATGAGCATCAGTCGACTGCCCCATGTCTAGCAGTCGACTGCCAGGCTAGCCACTTCCCTGCAGTAAGAGGTTAGCACGGAAAATGGTAAATATGACGATTTCTAACCGTCCGATCTCGACCTAGACCTTCCACAGGAAGTCTTAGTCAGATCACCGCCTACGGTCGTCCCCGTAAAGAGGACACGACCTTAAAATCTCTCATTCACACGAGCTTACCTCGATACTTACTTTGTAGCTCTCGCTTCCGGCCTTCCACTCGATTCCTTCAGCTCCCTCCGAAGTCACTCGAGTGTCTCCCAACCACCGCGGCTTCCTCCGGGTGTCACTAGCCTTCAGCTCTAGCTTTAATACTTTTCTACACACTCGATTTAGCTCGTGAGATAATGACGTAAACTTAACTTTGTAGTACTTTTCTGCACACTCGATTTAGCTCGTGAGATAATGACGTAAACTTAACTTTGTGTCTTTGCCATAATCAAAACATAGGTTCGATTATCTAGTGCCCCTGCACCAACAATCTCCCCCTTTTTGATCTATGGCAAACCAACACAAAGTTAAGGGAAATTAAAGCATAAAACAAGTATAGTAAATGATGAATGTCATTTTCAAAAACTCCCCCTTAACCAAAACTCCCCCTTAACCCTAGGTGAGTTTTGAAAGAGATACTTTAGTTTTCAAAATTAAATAAATTTTGTGTTACTCCCCCTTAACTTTCGCTCTTCTCCCCCTTTTGCCATAAATCAAAACAAATGTTGGGGTTTGTTATGTAAAATTGGAGTTTGTTATATAAAATAGGGGTTTTAAAAACAATATGGTATATTCATGCATCAAGATAAATTAGCTATGAGTCCAAGCATAACGTCTAGCAGTAGTCAGATAGATTGGTTCGAGGTGTGACCCTCTGCACCAATAATCTAAAGGTTTGTAATATAACCCTTAGGGTTAGTTTGCTCTCCCCCATAGTCAAATATATGAAGTGTAAGAGATGTAGGGGGCGCTAAACTTTGGCCTAAGAGTTGTTTAGTACAATAATAGTTGAGAAAGTAAGTAGTATTTTGAAGAGGTTGTTTTAAGTATATTTCAATTATCCTTAACATCTCACCCATTCTATGTGTCTCAAAATTTGTTCACCTTATATGTTTTGTGAGATGATTTTAAATTGATTAAAGATAGTCAACCTTGGGTTAGATTCATATTTAACCTTTAGATCATTAAGTAACTTTTCGAGAAACTGGCTTCCAGGTCGTGGCGAGGCACAGGAGCCTTCTTTGATCGGAATAAAGACCACTTCCTTAGACAAAGCCAAATTCAAGAAAATATCACTTAAGTCACTTAGGGTTACTTCCTGGTCTAACTAGTTTAGGATACGGCAAGGTAACTTCAGCTAGTTCCACTCGGTCTAGTGCATCAAGCTAGATACGCCTTATCTAGCTCGAATACACGAGACTTTATTTCCCTAACGTACTATCATCTTGCCGTATCCTGATACTATGTTATCAAGAGTTGACTAACTATTTTCCCTATCTAGCCAATCTAAAAATTAAAATAAAATATGCAATGATTTTGCTAAGTAAGCGGGTATACTATTATAGTGTTAGCTCCCACTAGACCTTTAAACCAATATGGTCTATTCAAATAATGAACTTGATCCTGGGGAATCCAAAACTTATTAGTCCTTATATGTTAATTCAATAAAACCTTTGGGACCCATGCTTGGACTCTTTGATGACTACGATTTACGATAGACATATATGACCTATTCGTAGTCGTTGACCTAAATCCGAGTCCGGCTTTGTTGTACACGACTCTTTGGGCTCCAAGTAGTCGGTTAAGATTCTTAGATCCCAACGTGAACCTTTCCAATGTAGCCTCAACCTCTTGAACTCAGTCTTTCAAGAGAGAATTCTCTTCCTCAAGTTTTCCAATTTGGGTTGAGTTTCCCTCTTGAACTTGACTAGTTGAAGAGGTTAGAGTAGCCTCTTGCTTGAGGATTTCAACCTCCTCAAGTAACGACTCAACCCTAGACTCGGACTTAGTTAATTTCCTAGTAAGAATTTTAATTGTATTGTAAAGTGTATGAATTAGTGAGCGGCTAACCTTAATTTTCTTTTTTGGTCTGGCTCGGAGTCGGTGTTGTAATTGGATTCAGATTCGAATTCTGACTCGGACTCCTCCGGTCTTGCCATGTAAGCTATGTCTTCTCTATTGTCCCAAGTTGCATGGAAGGCCTTCTTTTGCTTTGATTTGAATTGTGCCCTCTTTTGGTTCTTTAGTAGCCTCCTTTCCCTCCGAACAATCTTCCGCCCTACATTCACTATTGCTTCACCTCTTCGGATTCGGACTCTGACTCATCTTCGGGTTCGATTCCATCTTCTTGCCTGGTAGGTGGCTTGCTTCTTTGTCCTGCAAGTAGAGCAATACCTCTCTCGGCCCGGACCATGTTAGTTTGCTCATGAAGTTCAAACTCGGAAAATAATTCGTCTAACCTAAGCTTCGAAAGGTCCTTAGAGACCTTGTAGGCATCGACCATGGATGCCCACAAGGTAGTCCTACGAAATGAATTAAGAACGTACCTTAGTAGGTCGTGGTTTTCGACCTTGTATCCGATGGTGTGCAGGCCGTTGACAATGTCCTGGACACGGGCGTGTAGTTGCGTCGTCGTCTCGTGTTCCTGCATCTTAAGGTTATACAACTTATTGAAAAGAAGGTCACGTTTACATACCTTAGCATCAGACGTTCCTTCGTGTAGTTCAATTAATTTGTTCCATAGGTCCTTGGCGCTAATGAATGGTCCGATGCAGTTGAGTTCCTCCTTGGACAAGCCGCATTGCAATATTTGGGTTGCTCTTGCATCGACTTCGATTTGCCTCTTGGTTGCATTTGTCCACTTGTTGAAATCCAAGGGCTCTCCTTGATCATTGATGTGTAGAGCAAAGCTGGTTTGGATTATTATCCAAGTCTCGACTTGTGTTTTCAAGAAACACTCCATCCGACCTTTCCAATAACGGAAATCATCTCCGTTAAAGAACGGAGGTCGGGTGGTGCTATACCCCTCAATGTGAGACATTAAGTATCTTGCCAAACACGAATAAAAACCAAAGGGAATTCCAAGACTTGGTCTTGAATAAGTAATGCGGGAAATAAATAGGAAATAAACATAATTAAATGAGAAAAATAAGAAACTAACAAATTACGACCTTCGATGTCCCCGAAAGGGTACTAGACGTTGGATTTTGGGGCTGGAAATAGCTTGTTACGTGGATAAACCCTCATAAGAAATGTAGATCTCTCAGAGAGCTTCGATTTGGTAGGTAGATCGTTATGTGAGTCCACTTGTGCGAAAAGTGATGGAATGGCTCGGAGGCTCATTGACTCCCATGTCCCCGGATTAAAATTTTCACTAATGAAAATTAATCCGGATGGGATGAGTTTCCTAAGCACAACCAATTCGTCGTCGTGCTAACGACTTGAGTGATTGCTTGAACAAACTAGTTGTTCAAGCAATACAACTCTTCTAGTCGGTTAGCCGCGGAAGAGACGACGGACGGATCACCAATTTTTGTGTTTATCTTCGGGGTCCATGATTATACAAATACATACAAATGCAAACTAGTATAATCAACACATACTAACATAAAGATAAGAACATGCAAAGATCAATAATAAAAGTTGTAAAACTTTTATACCTCTCGATCTTCTATCGTATGTCCTATCCTCCTCGTGGACGTCATGTGGGCAAAGATCCTCCACGAGTTGAAGCCTCCTAGATCATGTTCTTCCCTTCCTTGCTCACTCCGAACAAAGAGAAGAACCAAACAAAAACTCCTTCTCCTATCTAGAACCGGCCACCAAGCCAAGGAACTTGATATAACCGCCGGCCAAGGAGTTGCTTCTTGAGCCCCGGCCAACCTTGAAGAAAAGTTACCGCCGGCCACCAAGGAGAAAAGAAGAGGGCGCCGGCCAAGAGCTCCAAGGATAAACCCTAGCCCTTGTTTCCACCGGCCAAGGTGAAGAGGAAGAAGGGAAGAGTGTCGGCCAAGGTTGAAAGGAGGAAAAGGGATAGGCGCCGGCAACACCTTAGGAAGAAGAAGGGATCTACTCCTCTTGTTGCCGCCTACTCCTAAATTCAAACCCTAGCTGCCCAACCAAGAACTCCCTTAGGGTTTCATGCCGCCCAAGCTTAGGTAGGCAAAACCCTAATCTCTCAAAAAAAACAACCTCTCATGCCACCCACTTAAGTCTCCCTTTTATAGAGTTAGGCTTAAGCCTTGTTTTAATCTCCACCGTTGGTTCTAGGGTTTTAATCTCAACCGTTGGTTCTAGGGATTTAATCTTAACCGTCAGTTCTAGAGATTTAATCTCCACCTCGGATCTAGAGATTTAATCATAACCGTCGGTTCTAGAGATTTAATCTCTACCGTCGGATCTAGAGATTTAATCTCAACCGTCGATTCTAGGGATTTAATCTCAATCGTCGATTCTAGAGATTTAATCTCCACCGTCGGATCTAGAGATTTAATCTTAACCGTCGGTTCTAGAGTTTTGTTTTACATCCTTGGATCTAGGCTTCATGAGGATTATATTAGGTTACGATAGGGACCATGAGGAGAAGTTGGATCTTGGCCACCCGATGGATCGGAACCACACAAACTTGATCCATCAATGATGTTCCATTCCACTAGAGGATCATCATTGAATTACCTCATCAACCCCCATAAATTAATATGGGCTCCATATATTATTTGTACATTCATCTCACCGTGTTTAAGCCCATATTAATTTATGGGGGTTGGTGAGGTAGTTCAATGATGATCCTCTAGTGGAATGGAACATCATTGATGGATCAAGTTTGTGTGGTTCCGATCCATCGGGTGGCCAAGATCCAACTCCTCCTCATGGTCCCTATCGTAGCCTAATATAATCCTCGTGAAGTCTAGATCCAAGAATGTAAAACAAAACTCTAGAACCGACGGTTAGGATTAAATCCCTAGATCCGACGGTTGGGATGAAACTCTAGAACTGATGGTTGGGATTAAATCCCTAGATCCGACGGTTGGGATGAAACCCTAGATCCGACGGTTGGGATGAAACCCTAGATCCGACGGTTGGATGAAACCCTAGATCTGACGGTTGGGATGAAATCCCTAGATTCGACGGTTGGGATGAAACCCTAGATCCGACGGTTGGGATGAAACCCTAGATCCGACGGTTTGGATGAAACCCTAGATCCGACGGTTGGGATGAAATCTTAGATCCGACGGTTGGGATAAAACCCTAGATCCGACGGTGGAGATTAAATCCCTAGATCCGACGGTGGAGATTAAATCCCTAGATCCGACGGTGGAGATTAAAGGAGGCCTAGGCCTAACTCTATAAAAGGAAGGCTAAGGGTTGGGCGGCAAGAACAATCAAGGAAGTTAGGGTTTTAGGTTGGGCGGCTAGGGTTTGGAAGAGAGGCTTGGGCAGCAATTCTTGGAAAGGAAAAGTCGGCGCCCATCTTCTTCTAACTTGTTTTGGTCGGCGCCCATCCTCATTGTTCCTTCTCTTATTCCTTGGCTGGCGGCAACCTCTCTTCAAGGTTGGCCTGCGTTCATTGATCCATCACCTTGGTGGCCGGCGACATCTTCTATCCAAAGTTGGCCGGCGCCCAATCATTCACTCCTTGGCTGGCGGTTACATTGAGCTCCTAGGCTTGGTGGCCGGTTCTAGAAAGGAGAAGGAGTTTTGTTTGGTTCTTCTCTTTGTTCGCAGTGAACAAGGAAGGGAAGAACGTGATCTAGGAGACTTCTACTCGTGGAGGATCTTTGCCCACACGACGTCCACGAAGAGGATAGGACATACGGTAGAAGATCGTGAGGTATAAAAGTTTTATAACTTTAATTTCTGATCTTAGCATGTTCTTGTATGCATGATTGTACTAGTTCGCATATGCATGTATTTGTATAATCATGGACCCCGAAGACGAACACAAAAACCGGCGATCCGTCTGTCGTCTCTTCCGCGGCTAACTAACTAGAAGAGTTGTGTTGCTTGAACAACTAGTTTGTTCAAGCGATCGCTCAAGCTGTTAGCACGACGACGAATTGGTTGTGCTAAGAAAACTCATCCCATCCAGATTAGTTCTTTCATTAGTGAAAATTTTAACCCGGGGACATGGGAGCCAATGAGCCTCCGAAGCAACTCCCTTCATGAAGGTCTCAACCTTCCTGTCTACTCCTCTCTTTCTCTTGTAGATCCACTTGCATCCAATGGCTTTCACACCATCGGGTGGTTCTACTAGCTCCCAAACATGATTAGAATCCATAGATTATATCTCTGAATTCATCGCTCTTTGCCAAGATACCGCATCTCTATCTTGGAGTGCCTCGTCATATGTCCAGGGATCAGGTTCATGTTCACCAGGGACTAAGTCCGAAGACTCTCCCAAGAACATGAATCTCTCAGGTTGTCTAACAACCCTCCCACTACGACGAGGTGTCTCCTATGTATGCTCTGTGACACGCGGTGCAGTGACTTGTGGTATCTCCTTTTGTACCGGTGGTACTGAAGTCGGGACTTCCCCTGTCAACTCCTCAAGAACAATCCTACTCGTGGGCTTGTGGTTCATCACATAGTCCTCTAGAAATCTGGCATTCGTACTCACGATCACCTTCTGATCTCTAGGACTATAGAACAAACCACCCTTCGTTTACCTTAGGGTAGCCAACAAAAAGGCGTACTTCTGTACGAGATTCCAACTTACCAGCATCTCCCTTCAGCACATGTGTTGGACTACCCCAAATCCGAATATGTCTTAGATTAGGCTTTCACCCAGTCCACAATTCTGTGGGAGTAGAGGGTACTGACTTAGATGGAACCAAGTTCAGAATGTGTGTTGTCGTTTCCAGAGCAAACCCCTAGAACGAATCAGGTAACTCAGAATAACTCATAATTGATCTGACCATCACCATAAGAGTCCTATTCCTTCTCTCCGCCACACCATTTTGCTGGGGTGTTCCAGGTGCGGATAATTGGGATTGAATCCCAGCCTCTGATAAGAAACTCCTAAACTCTCCCAAGAGGTACTCGCCACCACGATCAGATCGTAGTGTCTTGATACTTTTACCTTGACGGTTCTCCACATCAGCCTTGAATTCTTTGAACCTGTCAAAGCATTCAGACTTGTGGCGCATCAAGTAAATGTATCCATACCTTGAATAATCATCTATAAAAGAGACAAAAGTATTCAAAGCCACCTCTAGCCTGGATAGACATAGAACCGCACAAATCAGAATGAACCAATTCCAATACATCTTTGGCTCTATACCCCTTAGCCTTAAAAGGCCTCTTGGTCATCTTACCTTCCAAGAAAGACTCGCAGGTTGGGAGATCTTCCACCACTAATGAACCCAAGGGTCCATCAGTTATCAACCTTTGAATTCTACTCAGGTTAATATGACCAAGTCTTAGGTGCCAAAGATATGTCTGGTTCATTTTCGAAGGTTCTTTTCTCTTATTAGACTTAGAAGATGAGTTCTTCACTTCTATATGCATCGTGGGAGTTTTCGGTTCAAGAGTATACAAATTGCCAACCAATGTACCAGAACAAATAATCTCCCTATTCCTTTTTATAACAACTTTGTCATTAAAAGAAACAGAATATCCATCCAGAAACAATTTAGAAACTGAAATTAGATTCTTTCTAAAAGTAGGTACATAAAGACAATTTCTCAAAACCAAAACTTTATTCCTATCAAAAGATAAATAAACATCTCCCACTGCAATAGCCGCCACCTTTGAAGCATTGCCCATGAAGATGGTAATCTCTCCCTCAGCTAGTCGTCGGGTTTCCTGGAACCCCTACAAAGTATTGCAGACATGATTAGTGGCTCTTGTATCTATACACCAGGCACTAGTAGATAACACCGCTAAATATGTTTCAACAACTAAACAAGAAGATATACCTTTGTTCTTTCGGCGAGGACAGTCCGCCTTCCAATGTCCAGTCTGCTTGCAAGTGAAGCACTTGCCTTTCGGCTTCTTCACTCCTGCCTGAGGTCCTACTGCCACTTTCTTTGCTCCACCTTGCTTCTTCTTCTTCTTCCCTTTCGGTTTAGAAGTAGAAACCTTCTGAGCAACCATGGCTTGAGCACTTTGACGAAAAAGCCCCTCTGTCGCCTGGAGTTCTGTCAGAAGCTCCGCCAACGAATACAACCTCTTGTTCATGTTGTAGTTGAGGCGAAACTGCTCAAAACTCCTAGGCAGAGACTGGAGAATGATATCGACCTGGGTTTCCCCATCGATCTCAGCTCCGAGGACTTCCATCTCATTCAGATGAGCCATCATCTTGAGAACATGGTCCCTGACGGGTGTTCCCTCGATCATGGTGGTCGTCATCAAGTTCCTCATAGCCTCCTGTCTAGCCGCCCTACTCTGATGTCCGAAAAGTTCCTTGAGATTGAACATCATGTCATAAGCCGTGGCCATGGCCTGATGCTGATGTTGCAGCACATTTGACATAGATGCCAAAATGTAACACCGCGCCATCTCATCTGCCTTGATCCATTTCTTATAACTTTCTTTCTCCTTTTCATCAGAGTCATCGGTGGTCTTAGGAGGACAGACCTCGAAGAGTACAAATTTGTACTCCTCTGCAGTTAAGACAATATCCAAATTTCTTTTCCAATCAATATAATTTGTTCCAGTAAGTTTATTTTCTTTTAATATCACAGCAAGTGGGTTGAAAGCCAATTGAAAAACCTAAGAATCACAATGATCAAAATATTAGATTTCAAATATCATTGATTCCTCAAACAATAAAATTTCAAAATCAACCAACACCTCAAAACACCGAGAATATCGCATGCCACGATAGTGTGGACGTATACGAATTCTACATTTGTAAGAGGAGGTTTAACCCTTTAATTTTATTATCTTGTCAACCTTACTTTTTGACAAATAAAATTAATAGTTGGTTCCTCTTTGGCCCTACAAATAAAAGCAGTGACTCTGATGGGGAGGATACTTTTTATTTGCATCTAAGTGTGCACCATTACACGATACTAAGGGAATTATCTCGGATTATGTTCCTTACCGATGGGGAAGTACACATGCTCCTAAATAATTTCCTATAACCATTATTTGACCTAGTGATCCGCAAACAAACTCATCCGATGGGGAGGAAGGCACTCAGAGCCGACGTGCAAGTTTGTTGCATCACACGTCAAATTGTAATGGAGGCCGCGGGAATTAATTAAAATGTCCCTCTCCCACTTAGTAAATTGATAGTGAGGAATTTTCAAGCACACACAACATGCATATAAAACAAATCAGCAATAAACATGGAAAAAATCAGAATTTTCCCAACTATTATGGCATTGTTCTCCAATATACGTCCCGTCGTGTCGCCACCTTGTCTGCTCCATCTTTTCCCATGCGCAAGTCACCAAAGAGATCCGAGCCAAGATAAACTATTTTAATTTACATCCATCGATCCTATACTCCACGAAGGAGTGTACAAATAATCTAGATCGAAAGTAAACTAAAATGGGTGGCTAAACAATGCCGCATTTAATTACAAAAATTAAATACTAATTTAGTCTCGTCAACCCCGAGGATTCAAATAATAAACAATCACACACAACCAATCACATACACACATATAGCCATAATAGTCGGATCTTATGCCTGCAACCAAAAAGTTAGTCTACGCACATCCTACTATTATCCGGCATACTCAATATATGATATGTGCATGAAAGTAACCGAATCCAAAACACACAAAATCGAAAACCGTGGCTCTGATACCAATTGATAGAATGGCTCGGAGGCTCATTGGCTCAAATGTCCCCGGATTAAAATTTTCACTAATGAAAACTAATCCAGATGGGATGAGTTTCCTAAGAACAACCAATTCGTCGTCATGCTAACGACTTGAGCGATCGCTTGAACAAACTAGTTGTTCAAGCAATACAACTCTTCTAGTCGGTTAGTCGCGAAAGAGACGATGGACGGATCGCCGGTTTTTGTGTTTATCTTCGGGGTCCATGATTATACAAATACATACAAATGCAAACTAGTATAATCAACACATACTAACATAAAGATAAGAACATGCAAAGATCAATAATAAAAGTTGTAAAACTTTTATACCTCTCGATCTTCTATCGTATGTCCTATTCTCCACGTGGACGTCGTATGGGCGAAGATCCTCCACGAGTTGAAGCCTCCTAGATCACGTTCTTTCCTTCCTTGCTCACTCCGAACAAAGAGAAGAACTAAACAAAAACTCCTTCTCCTATCTAGAACCGGCCACCAAGCCAAGGAGTAGCTTCTTGAGCCCCGGCCAACCTTGAAGAAAAGTTGTCGCCGGCCACCAAGGAGAAAAGAAGAGAGCGCCGGCCAAGAGCTCCAAGGATAAACCCTAGCCCTTGTTTCCACTGGCCAAGGTGAAGAGGAAGAAGGGAAGATTGCCGGCCAAGGTTGAAAGGAGGAAAAGGGATAGGCGCCGGCAACACCTTAGGAAGAAGAAGGGATCTACTCCTCTTGTTGCCGCCTACTCCTAAATCCAAACCCTAGCCGCCCAACCAAGAACTCCCTTAGGGTTTCTTGCCGCCCAAGCTTAGGTAGGCAAAACCCTAATCTCTCAAAAAAAACAACCTCTCATGCCACCCACTTAAGTCTCCCTTTTATAGAGTTAGGCTTAAGCCTTGTTTTAATCTCCACCGTTGGTTCTAGGGTTTTAATCTCAACCGTCGGTTCTAGGGATTTAATCTTAACCGTCGGTTCTAGAGATTTAATCTCCACTGTCAGATCTAGAGATTTAATCTTAACCGTCGGTTCTAGAGATTTAATCTCTACCGTCGGATCTAGAGATTTAATCTCAACCGTCGATTCTAGGGATTTAATCTCAACCGTCGGTTCTAGAGATTTAATCTCTACCGTCGGATCTAGAGATTTAATATTAACCGTCAGTTCTAGAGTTTTGTTTTACATCCTTGGATCTAGGCTTCATGAGGATTATATTAGGCTACGATAGGGACCATAAGGAGGAGTTGGATCTTGGCCACCCGATGTATCGGAACCACACAAACTTGATCCATTAATGATGTTCCATTCCACTAGAGGATCATCATTGAATTACCTCACCAACCCCCATAAATTAATATGGGCTCCATATATTATTTGTACATCCATCTCCCCGTGTTTAAAATATCAAATGTCCGTCAATTAATTGATTTACTGACCATCAATCAATTAACATCTAACTCCTCGAGTAGTACCACTCAACCTTATCATCATGTTGACTAAGTCAACCTGCAGGGTTTACATGATGAACCTTATGAGCTCCTCAAGGGGACATCATCAACCTAATATATAGGACACGGTTTCCTCCTATAATCAACGACACACCATGTAAATAATATCATTTCCCAACTTACCGGGCATATTGATTTAATCCATCTAAATCTCACCCTTTGGTAAATCAAAGAAATAAATACTAAGTACATGTGCCCGTTATTATATCAGGATTAAGAGCATGTATAACATAATATCCGATGTCTGATTCAATTATGTAGTCAGTAATAAATTGAATCACCTCTATGTCGGTCCTGCTCAATACACCTAAGTGTACTAGTGTAACTCTATGTTCAAGACAAAACAATACCAAGCTACACTACAACCATGCCAATGGTTTGTCCAAAACCATCTTGGTTGTGAGCCTCTTCTTATATTCTACAAGGGACTGATAACATGATCTTCTGTGTCACACCAAGCACTATGTTATCTACAATGTAAAATATTAGACAATATGCACACATATAATAAATATAAAGTGCAAACAATGATCATGTGATTCTTATTTCAAAATAAAAATGTTCATACAAAAAGAGCTAGGCTTTCAGTATACATTCCAACAAAAAGTTATGGTCGTTTTACCATCGGCTACTCCAAGAGAGAATACTTGCAAGCATACAACCAAAAGAAACGTACCAAGACTTCGTCTTGGATTAGTAGTGCGGGAGGAAAAAGACCTAAAAAAAATACGAATCTAAAAATACGAACAGAAAACCAAAACATGCTAGATCGGTGGTTTCACCAAATCTTAGCGCCCCCGCTCTGATACCAATTGTTGGATCGAGAAGGGTCGCTAGAAGGGGGGGTGAATAGCGAGCGTAGAATTTCTTTTCATTTGTTTATGTTCGTTAAAACACAAGTAGACACAGCGGAAAAATAAGAAGACAAGTTTATTTTTACTTAGTTCACAACCCAACGGTTGCTACTCCAAGGCCCTAACGGTCCTAGACCGCGTACGGAGGGCAAAACACTATAACGTCTCCTCCTCGTTGAAGGTAGGAGACAATGATCACAAAACTGGAAGTACGAGGATGAGGCAACAAGCCTATCTCACCTCGTTATGAATAAAAACAAAGAATACAATAATAAAAGCAATTACTTGCTACTGTTACCGACGAAGAGGATTAGAACTTGTTGTCGCGTCGGCGTTATAACGGTGTTGGAGCTTTGGCGTTGTAGGAGCACTTGAGAATAATCTTGATGATGTTTAGAGTTGGAATCCTCCCCTCCTTTTATAGATTTTGACCTCTGAATATGTCTCCTAATGTTTTGGAATAGATCTTGAAGTTGTACAAAATTTTATCGTGAAGTGGTCGCGTCAAATGTTATCCATTTTGACCAAGTGCAAAGGCTGATTCGTCGCCATCAGTCGACTGATGCCTCCCATCAGTCGATTGATGAGCATCAGTCATTTGCCCCATGTCCAGCAATCGACTGCCAGCCTGGCCACTTCCCTGCAGTAAGAGGTTAGCACGAAAAATGGTAAATATGACGGTTTCTAACCGTCCGATCTCGACCTAGACCTTCCACAAGAAGTCTTAGTCGGATCGCCGCCTACCGTCGTCCCGGTAAAGAGGACATGACCTTACCATCTCTCATTCACACGAGCTTACCTCGATACTTACTTTGTAGCTCTCGCTTCTGGCCTTCCACTCAATTCCTTTGGCTCCCTCCGAAGTCACTCGAGTGTCGCCCGACCACCGCGGCTTCCTCCGGGTGTCGCTAGCCTTCAGCTCTAGTTTAGTACTTTTCTGCACACTCGATTTAGCTCGTGAGATAACATTGTAAATTTAACTTTGTGTCTTTGCCATAATCAAAACACAGGTTCGATTATCTAGTGCCCCTGCACCAACAGACTACACACTTGGTCTTCCCATGACAATCGCATGTCATATGTTTTGATTAACATTAAAATACTGCTCAAGTCAAATTTGAGTCCGGTCAATCATGACCTGGGCTGATTGCACCAATAATCTCCCCCTTTTTGATGTCCAAACACCTTTGAGTTATGTGACCTAACTCAAGTCTACCAATTATCCCCAATTGGCAATTCTCACACCAATAATCTCCCCCTTTTTAATTGGGGTGAATTTATGATAACTGTCTAGATTTAATCTGGGTAATCATGTGAAAATAATGGATGGTGAGGAAGTGTATGAGTTTACACTACTATGGGATTTGGTTAATCAAATCAAGGATTAAGATTAAGTTAGATACCTACCGGTTGTTTACATTCGTGTTTGGTTATATTTTGTGTTATTTATAGGATCTTGATTTGGGATAGATTTGCGGACGTGAAGACAACTGGTGGTTCACATAATAAGTGGGTAATATCTACCCTGGTCAGGTAGTTTTGATCTAAATCTGGTGCATGAATTTGGATTTATGCTATTACTTTGATCTTAGATCCACTCTTATTTAATCATATGCTTATACTGCCTTGACCTTTGAGATATATACTCTGTTACTTCATTGATTATCTAGCACGGATAGGAACTATAAACTCTATTATGTGTTAGCCGATGGATGTTCAATAAGTACAGGTGGTTAGGGTTATCCTTGTGACCTCAGATTGGATTACTGTGTTACATCACTAGGGTTAGGTGATGGTTTTGGTTATGGAGTCGATTGTTGTATCGTACACATATTAGTTGTGCATCTATGGTGGATCTAGTTGTCTGTGCATAGATAAATGTATGTGGTTGTCAGTATGTGGTTATGGACTAAAGGTCCTAGCATGATTGTATATCCATTATGGATCGTATATCTGTGTATGGTTATATGGATGGTCGATAGTATCTCGCTACTGACTAGAGGTCTTAGCGTGGTTGACTATCAGATGTGTATGACTCTTTGTGCAATAGAGAGAGTCTTGTGGATTGTAGTCCTTGCATAGTTGACTTTTGGTTGACCAGGACTCCCCGTGAGATAGGGAGTGTTGCGAGGATACTTGTGTGGAGCTATGCATCATTACATTTGCATGCATGTTGTTGACTGGGTCTCCCTTGTGGTTGAGACGGGTCGTCAGTCATCCTGCCTCCCCGGCCACTCAGGGTAGTGGTAGCAGGGTTGAGGGCAGAGCATTGGATGTGTCGCGCTCGGCCACTATAGACGGTGGTAGCTGGAGTGGCGTGCAGCTTGTCCTGTCATGCAACACTCGACCACTCATGGGTAGTGGTAGCTAGAGTCACTTGCAGCAAGGACCCCTAGGAGTAGTTAGCTTTTTATGCTTATATGCTACTCATTCATACTACCCAACTCGGTCACTCGAGAGTGGTGGCGGCTAGAGTCGGGATAGTTGTCATGTCGTGCCACCCTGACCACTCTGGGGTGGTGGTTGGACCGGTCCGCAGACAGTGACCATGCATATGCATTGCTGATATATATATATATATGCATGTATTTGATATATATTTTACATATGCCTGTGAGATGCTGCATTTGGTTAAGCTATGATTATTGCATATGCTTGTACATCATGATACATGTCATTTGCATTTTATATACTGTTGTGTGTTGAGCATGATATATGTGTTGGTCCAGACTGTTGTATGCATTTGATTAGTATTCTGTCATAGTGTGGTATGGACCGGGATGTTATTACATGTGATTATATACTATTCATATGTCTAAGTGTTGGTCAGATATGGGATTGACTTTGTACGCTATATGGGTTATGTTATTGTATATCTGTTCAGGATGATATAGCTTATGGTGTTGCAGACCGTCAGGTACGTTGGTACATTACTTCATGTTCAGTTTATCAGTTAAGTATATACATTGAGTATGACTATACTGTGGTTACTTGTTATTAGATTTGGATATGACTATATGTCTATTGGACTCATGTTGTATACCTGTAGATCTTCACATGTATACTTGTAGATCTCTATATCCTTATATGTTGTTCATGCACTTTCTATATATTACCCCTGAGTTTATACTCACCACCCCGAACCCTGAGTTTCTTGTCGCCCAGGTAATAGGTAGAAGATTCCTTGGACGTTTGGAGCTCCGCCAGATGATCCCATCTCACACCGAACAATTGGGATTTTCCACGTAATTGCTTCCGCTGTTGTTTTGTATTATGACCATGTATAATCAGTGTTGTATTTGGCTATTGGTTTGTATATTGTTTTGTGTAGTATGTTAGAGTCGCATCGGTGCACACCTTTGTGTTGTTGTGGTTGTATTGTTTAGTATTGTCCATATATATGTTATGTAGTTGTGGGCCTATGGACCTTGTATTAACCCGATATGTTGCCACGTACAGGGGAGATGTCGTCCGTTTGCTTTTCGGCACGACATACTCTCGGGGTGTGACACATTGTTTATCAAGGAAAAAAAATTTGAAAAATATATGTTTTCCAGATTTCAAGATTGATACAAACTTGGAAACTAACAAAAGTTCTAATATTTTTGTAAACTTTGTATCACTTTTGTGTTCCACTTGAAAATTATTTTTCAAAATATGATAAACATAGTTTAAAATATATTTTATTTGACATTTCCAATCATGTTCTTGGAGCTATATGCACATCAATTGTGTATAAGGCTTCCCAATGATTGGTACAATGAAGGATTAATGTCTCTAGATGACATTTTGGTCCATAGTCATGCATCATAACAAGCATGATGAACCAAGTGCATCTTCCTAACATCTCACATGTTGTCTAAGTGGCTCAATACAAAAATCATGGTTTCTTAGGTATTTTGTGAGATGCTTAAAGGTATAAATCCTAGGATTTCTATAGGATCATGCAAACATACACCTTTATTCAACTAAGCACATCCCAAGTTCTCTCCTAAGTGATGAAAATTCTATTTCGGGGAGAGTCTTGGTAAATATGTCGACTAGGTTGGACTTGGATTCAATGTAATTAAGCTCAATGTCCCCCTTAGCCACATGATCTCTAATGAAGTGATGTTTCACTTCAATGTGCTTGGTCCTAGAGTGATGCACCGAATTTTTGGTCAAATTTATGGTGCTCACATTATCACAAAATACTTTCATGTTGGAGTAAGATAGCTCATAATCTTCTAAGGTATGCTTCATCCATAGTAGTTGAGCTACACAATCACCCATAGCCACATACTCGGCCTCGGTGGTGGATAGAGCAACACAAGGTTGCTTCCTACTACTCCAACTAACTAAGGAGGACCCAAGGAATTGGCATCCACCACTAGTATTCTTCTGATCCAATTTGCAATCGACATAATCAGAATCGGTGTACCCAACCAAATCAAAAGACCTAGTCATAGGGTACTATAGTCCTACATTTAGTGTGCCTTTAATATATCTTAAGATTCTCTTAACGGCAACTAAATGTGATTTTTTGGCACATGATTGGTACCTAGCACACATACCAATCGCAAATAATATATCGGGTCTACTAGCGGTTAGGTACAAGAGACTACCAATCATACTCCTATAGAGTCTAAGGTCAATTTGTTTTCCTTCATTATCACTATCTATTTTTGTATTAGTTGTCATAGGGGTTGACACTACTTTAATATTTTCCAAACCAAATTTCTTAATCATTTTCTTAACATATTTGGTTTAGTAAATATAAATTCCTTCACTTGTTTGTTTGACTTGTAGTCCTAGGAAGAAATTTAGTTCCCCAACTAGACTCATCTCAAACTCATTTTCCATACTCTTGATAAAGTCTTGAAGAAGATCATCATTTGTTGACCCAAAAATAATGTCATCAACATATACTTGGGCTACAAAGATGTCCATTGATGTTGACTTTATAAATAGAGTTTGATCTACACTACCCCTCTTAAAGTCCATAGAGATTAAGAAAGATGATAATCTTTCATATCAAGCCCGGGGAGCTTGTTTCAAACCATAAAAAACTTTCCTAAGCTTGTATACATGGTTTGGATAGTCCATATTCTCAAATCCGGGAGGTTGTTCTACATATACCTCTTCCTTAATGAACCCATTTAGGAATGCCGATTTAGCATCCATTTGATGGAGTTTGAAACCCATATAAGAGGCATACCCTAATAGGATCCTAATAGACTCTAATCTAGCAACCGGGGCATATGTTTTATCATAGTCAAGTCCTTCAACTTGATTAAAACCCCTTGCAACTAACCTTGCCTTATTCCTAGTAATATTTCCTTGGTCATCTAGTTTGTTTCTAAAGACCCATCTTGTAGTAATGATGGTGTTGTCATTAGGTCTAGGAACTAACTCTCATACTTGACTCCTTTCAAATTGAGCCAATTCATCTTGCATTGCTAACATCCAATCCGGATCGAGTAATGCATCTTTGATTGTTTTGGGCTCAATTTGGAAGATTAGGGCTATATGACTAGAGGGATCCCTATGAAATGACCTAGTCCTAACTCTTTGAGATAATTCACCTACAATTTGATCTAGAGGGTGATTTTGATGAACTCTTATTGTTCTAGGAGGTGTATTAACTTGAGTTTGATCATGATTATCCTCAATTCTTCTTTCATCATCGGAATCACCTCTTATTCCCCCTTGGTTTAATTCTCCTCCTTGATCATTACCCCTAAAGTTAAATCTTGAAATTGTTGGATAATTTCTTGATTTTTGTCATTGATATCATCATCAATAGGGGATTTTCTAGGGTATGTATTAGAGGTTTCATCAAATTGGACATTTAAATACTTCTCAATATTTTGAGTTCTTTTATTATAAACTCTATACCCTACACTAGTGGATGAGTATCCAACTAGGATTCCCTCATCCGCTTTGGACTCAAATTTGCCTAGGTTATCTTTGGTGTTTAAAATATAAACTTTGCATCCAAAGACCTTAAAATAGTGAATTGTTGGAATTGTACCATTCCATAATTCAAATGGGGTTTTTCCTAAAAACCTATGAATTAAAACCCTATTTTGGATATAGCAAGCGGTGTTAACCGCTTCCGCCCACAAGTAGCTAGGTAAAGAATATGCATTTAGCATAGTCCTAGCCGCTTCTTGTAGGTCACAATTCTTCCTTTCCACAACCCCATTTTATTGAGGTGTTCTAGGACAAGAAAATTCGTGCTTGTACCCTTGTTCTAGACAAAAAGTTGAGAAATTAGAATTCTCAAATTCTCCACCATGATCACTACGGATCCGGTTGATTTTGAGTTTTCTTTCATTCTCTACTCTCTTACTAAAACCTATGATTATTCCTAGGGTTTCATCCTTATTTTTCATGAAAAATACCCAAGTAAATCTAGAGAAATCATCTACTATTACTAAGCAATATTTACTACCAATCTTGGAAGGGGTACTATGACAATCAAATAAGTCCATATACAATAATTCTAAAGGTAAAGTGGTACTAAGGTAAAGTTTTACCTTCTTGGCATGCATCACACATTTTGTCCTTGAGAAACTTGACTTTTGGCAAACCTTTGACTAACTTCATTTTAGCTATTTTGGCTATGTTCTTCATGTTTATGTGCCCTAGCCTCCTATGCCAAAGCCAACTCTCTTCTTCTTTTGCAACAAGACACTTAGTAGAGGCATTAGTAGCATAGGATAAATCAACATAATATATATTTGATTTCCTAAAACCTACTAACATGCAATCATTTAAAGTTTTGTGTCTTATGAAACATTTTGAAGAGTCAAATTGAACATCAAAATTTGCATCACATAGTTGACTCACACTAAGCAAATTAAATTTCATATTTTTAACTAACAATACTTTATGAATGGCAAGATTGGGGGATACCTCAATTGTGTCTTTTCCTAGAATCTTAAGCTTGCCATTATTTTCAAAGGACACCTTCCCCTTGCTAGTGTGATTGATAGTGGAAAATTTTCTCTCATCACCGGTCGTGTGTTTTGAGCACCCACTATCAACAATCCATAAGCTTGGTTCTTCTACCTATACAACACAAAAAATGCAAGCCTTAGGCACCCAAATTTTAGGACCAATAGCATCAACTATATAACTCTTGGGGACCCAAGCCTTTTTAGCCTTGCTCCTAATAGTTGGTTTTCTACTAACTAGTGAGGTGAATGCTACTTCTTTTTCCTTAGGCTTGTATCCTATGCCGGCCTTGTTATAAATTGTTCTTTGGTCTTTAATTATCATATCTAGGTACTTAGAGCCATTTGTAAATTTTTCTAAGCATTCTCTTAGTTCACCTATTTCTTTTCTTAATTCATCATTTTCATCTCTAAGTGTACATGTATCATCACAAAAAGGTTCTACATTCTTAAGTGCCTTAATTTCTACTTTTAAGTCCTTAATCCTAGTTTTTGATCTATTTAGAGCATTTTGAAGGCAAGCAATGGTTTTATAAAGTAAATCTACCCTAGGGGAGTTGCTTACCTCATCATCACTTGATGATTCGTCGCTTGAAGAAGAGGATGAAGACTCCTCACTTGAGCTTCTGGCTTCCTCCTCCAAGGCCATGAGAGCTAGGTTCCGGGTGGCATGACACACTTCTTCATCATCGGAAGAGTCCTCAATGCTCAATGTGTCCCATGTTTAAGCTACCATTGCCTCCTTCTTTTTCTCCTTCTTTTCCTTCTTCTCCTTATGCTTCTTTTCTTTCTCCTCCTTCTTCTTTAGTTCCGAGCAATTTGCCTTGATGTGCCCTTTCTTGTTGCAACCATAACAAGTTACGTTAGATGAAGGAATTGAACTAGTAGAAGATTTACCTCTTGAGGATTGGAACATCCTCCTCACATCCTTCTTGGTGAGTTTCCTTGACCTCCCACCAAACTTCTTGACATAATGAGCCACCTCGCTTGCCGATAGCTCATCTTCACTACTAGATGAATCTTCCTCGGATTTGGATGAGGAAGACACATCTTTCTTTTCCTTCTTCTTCTTGTCCTTCTTTCCTACAAAAAGAGCTACACCTTTCTCTTTGGATGAAGTGTTAGCTTGCTCGTGCAACTCAAATTCACAAAATAACTCATCTAATTTAACCAAAGAAAGATCCCTAGAGACCTTATAGGCATCTACCATTGAAGCCCATAAGATTGTTCTAGGGAAGGCTTGTAGCACATACCTTACAAGGTCTCGGTTGTCGACCTTCTCACCTATCACATGTAGTCCGTTGACTACTTCCTTGAAGCGACCGTGCATTTGGCCCACAGTCTCATTGGTCTTCATGGCGAAGCTTTGAAGTTGGCCTATTAAGAGATCTCTCTTGGCTCTTCTTGTTTCCTTGGATCCCTCGTTGAGCTCAATTAACTTCTCCTAAAGCTCCTTCGCCGATTCAAAAGGCCCCACCTTGCTTAGTTGCTCTTTTGACAACCCACATTGAAGTGTGGTTGTTGCCTTGGCGTTGGCTTGAGCCTTCTTGGCCATGTCCCTCGTCCAATCCTTTGTCAGTATGGGCGCTCCATGTTCATCGACCAACTTCTTGAAACCATCTACAATACTAAACCAATTTTCAATGTCGTTCATAAGATAATACTCCATCCTACCTTTCCAATAGCCGAAGTCGTTGCCGTTGAAGAATGGAGGCCTCGCCGTGCTATATCCCTCTTGGAAAGCCATCTTGCTCCGATTGATTGTTAGATCTTCCGGTGCGATCCGTGCTCTGATACCACTTGTTAGTGATTGTTTGAAGCTAGAGGGGGGTGAATAGCTCTTTTTCGTTTCTACAAGAGTGGTTAGCGGAAGCACAACAAATACAAAATAAATAGAAATGAAAATACAATGCTAACAAGGCCTTTAAGTGGTTCGGAGATAACGCTCCTACTCCACAACGATCCTTAAGGTGGATCAACCCAAGAGATTCCACTAAGAATCTTTCTCTTTTACAAATCCTCCTCTTCTTACAAAGGATGTAGATGAAGATTAGAGAGGAGGAGGAGAATTAAACACTTGAAAGCTTTAGAAAACTTATGGGGGCTTGAGAGAAAGATCAGAGAATAAGCATTAGCCCTTAAAGCCACCACAAACCCTCTTTTTATAAAGAGAGGGTTGTTTTTCCCATTGGGCTACCATCAGTAGACTGATGTACAACATCAGTCGACTGCCGCCAAAGCCAACGACTTGTGACTAGGCAAATCCGCGGAGATACGCCACCGTAATTTCCAACAGCTACCTGATCAGTCGACTGATTACTTCATTAGTCAACTGATGAAGCGATCAATCGAGTGATCGTCATGCGGAGTCAAGTGAGACTCCATTCTGTGCCTATCTTTGGCACGATCAGTCGATTGTCATCTCCTAGCAGTCGACTGATCGTCAGGATTTCATTCTGACTCAGTCGAGCACCTGACCAGTCGACTGATACATCGTATCAGTCGACTGATACTCTTCAAGTATGAATAATTCATACTTGATTTTTCCCCCTAGACCTAGACTCAACCTTCTAGCTCTTCCTTAAGCCTTGCGCCTCCAGGATCCCTCCGAGTTCGCGGCTTGTTCAACCTTTGCACTTTGCTTCCAAGAGTTTCCTTCAGTTTTGTCATGTCTTGGGTTTCCCTTTGCCAAAGCGTTCTTGGACTTTATGTCGCCAAGACTACATGCTTGAACTTACGCTGCCAAGACTTGCCTTTGGACTTCCTTTGCCAAGATCACACTTGGACTTTGTCTTTACTAAGTCTTCATACTTAGATTTTCCTGTCACTTAAACACGTTCACAATTAGATCACGAAGCATTGCCTAATTTAGATGATTATCCAAACATCAACACATATAAATGCTTGGGGCATTGTTGCACCAACAAAGGAAAGATTCAAAGGTAAAAGTTGAGGTAAGCTCGTGTGAGTGAGTGTAAGTAAGGTCGTGTCCTCCGTACGGGGACATCCTTAGGCGACGATCCGACTAAGACTTCCCATGGAAGGTCTAAGTCGAGATCGGATGGTTGGTAGGTGTCGAAAACACTTATTTTAATGTCATTTTCGAACTAACTCTTGATGTAGTCGAAAACCCTGGCCATCAGTTCAACTAGGCCAGTTCAACCGGCTAGTTCAACTGCTGTTTGAATTATAGCTTCGAGGAGAGTCAAAACTCATCCCTTTCTTCAAGGGTAGGTGGCTTTGATGATAGGATCTCCGTCTTGAACATTGAGGGGGTTCTAGGGCTATAAAACAAGGGTCATTCCACTCTTTTTTCATCATTCCAAAGCTCTCCAAGTGCTTCCGAAACGCTGCGACACTCCGACGATCCTACGACGACGAAGCGCTGCCGAAACGATGACAACCCGAACTCAAACTACCATCCCTTAAGTTGTCGGTAAAGGTTTTACTTTAAGTATATTTCAAACATTGTATTCTTTCTTTTTATCGGAGCTTTAATCATAACGAGAAGAGGGGGAGTGTCACTCTACCTCGAGTTTTATCATTTTATTGTAATCGTTCACTCCTACCTCCAACGAGGAGGAGTATTTTAGTGATTTGCCCTCTGTACATGGTCTAGGACCATTAGAGCCTTGGATTAGCAGCCGGAAGACTATGAACCAAGTAAAATTGCATTTGTCTTATTTTATTTTCCCCTGCACTTTACTCTTCTTGCTTATCGAATCTATGAACAAACGAAAAGTTTTTGTGTGCTATTCACCCCCCCCCCCCTCTAGCGCTCATATCGATCCAACAATTGGTATCAGAGCCGGAGGCGCTACGATTTGGTGAAACCACCAATCTAGCAACTCTTAACAGATTTTTCTTGTTTATTTTTATTTTTTTGACTTTTTCATTTCGTTTGATTTCCTTCTCCTACACTACTAATCCAAGATGAAAAGTCTTGGTACATTTGGTTGTTTTTGTTTTTGCGAGGTATTATTTTTTTGTCTAAATGGCCCATTTCGAAGGGTTTAGCACTGTCCGACCTCCATTTTACAACGGAGACAACTTTCGTTACTGGAAGGGTCAGATGGAGTGCTTCCTAAAGACCTAAATCAAGCTGTGGATCGTAATCCAAACCGGATTCATGCTTCCTACTAATGAAGTGGGTGAATCGTTGGATTACGATCAATGGACGAACGCCATGAAAAGACAAGTGGAAGTCGATGCCAAGACGACCTAAATCCTTCAATGTGGCTTGTCCAAAGAGGAGCTAAACCGCGTCAGCCCCTTCATCAATGCAAAGGACCTTTGGAACAAGCTCATAGAGCTACACGAAGGAATCGACGACGCGAAGGTGTGTAAACGCGACTTACTTTTCAATAAGTTGTATAACCTTAAGATGCAGGAACACGAAACGACAACACAACTACATGCTCGTATACAAGACATCATCAGCAACCTGCACTCCATCAGACAAAAGGTCGAGAACCGAGACCTTATAAGGTATGCACTTAATGCCTTTCCTAGGACTACCTTGTGGGCATCCATGGTCGATGCCTACAAGGTTTCTAAGGACCTCTCTAAAATTAGACTAGATGAATTATTTTTGGAATTCGAACTTCATGAACAAACTAACGTGGTACGGGCCGAGAAAGGAGTTGCCTTACTTGCAGGTCAAAGAAGAAAAGAAAAGAGAAAGCCACCTCCTGAGCAAGAAGATGAATCTGCACCCGAAGGCGAATCCGAGTATGAATCCGAAGAGGAGGCTACGATAGAGAACATGGTGCGGAGGATTGTTCGAAAAGAAAGAGAGCTATCAAAGAACAAAAAGACAGAGCAATTCAAATCAAAGAAAAAGGGAGCAAAGAAAGTCTTTCGTACAACTTGGGACAACGAAGAAGAAGGCGTCAGCAGAGCATACATGGCAAGACCAGAAGAGTTCGAGTCAGAGTCCGAAGTCGAGTACGAATCCAACTACAACTCCGACTCCGACCCTGAAGACTACTTCAAGAAGAGACTCAAAGTTGGGCCGAAAGAGAAAGTCAAAGTTAGCCATTCTTTAATTAGTATGCTTTATCATACAATTAAAATGCTAACTAGGAAATTAGCTAAGTCCGAGTCTAGGGTCGAGTCCTTGCTTGAGGAGTTTGAAACTCTCAAGCAAGAAGGCACCCTAACCTCTTTAACTAGTCAAGTTCAAGAGGAAGACTCAACTCGAGTTGAAAAACTTGAAGGTTAGAACTCACTCTTGAAAGGACAAGTCCAAGAGTTTGAGGCTCGGTTGGACAAGTTCTTGACGAGATCCAAGAATCTTAACAGACTTCTTGAAACTCAGAGAGTCGTGTACAACAGAGTCGGACTCGGGTTTAGTCCAAAGATCATATATATCTATCATAAATCGTAGTCATCAACGAGTTCAAGCTTGGGTCCCGAAGACTCTCTTAAATTCACATATAAGGACCAATAGGTATTGGATTCCCCAAAATCAAGTTCATTACTTGAATAGACCATATTGGTTCAATGATCTAGGGGGTGCTAATACCAAAATAGTATACCCGATAACTTAGCATGATCAAACTTTTATTTTACTTTTTAGAACAGCTAGATAGGGCAAATAGTTAGTCAACTCTTGACAATATAGTATCAGGACGCGGCAAGAAGATAGTACATTAGGGAAACAAAGTCTCGTGTATTCAAGCTAGATAAGGCGTATCTAGCTTGGTGCACTTGACCGAGTGGAACTAGCTGAAGCTACCTCTTCGTATCCTAAACTAGTTAGACCAGGAAGTAGTCTTAAATGACTCAAGTTATCATTTTCCTGAACTTAACTTTGTCTAAGAAAGTGGTCGTTGTTCTAATCAAAGAAGGCCCCTGTGCCTCGCCACGACCTGGAAGTCATTTCTCGAAAAGGTTACTTGACGAGCTTAGGGTTAAATCCGAATCTAACCCAAGGTTGACTAGCTTTAATTAAGTTCAAATCATCTCACAAAACATATAAGGCGAATAAATTCTAAGACACATAGAATGGGCGAGATGATTAAGGAATAATTATAATATACATAACTTTTTTTCAAAAAGCCATCTATTTTTTAACTATTGCGCTTAAATGAATAATTATAATCGGCCAATATTAACTATAAAATTCTCTAGGTCAAAGTTTAGTGCCCCCTAACTGTCTTATACCTCATATACTTGACTAAGGGGGAGAGCAAACTAACACTAAGGGTTATAAATCTTTAAAGTTATTCTTGAAAATTATCTTATAAGTATTTTGAAAATCAAAGCTAAGTTTCAAAAACTTATTGTTGGTGCAGAGGGATATACCTCGAACCAATTTACTTAACCAAGTTACAGACGCATGCTTGGACTCAATTTCATTTTTTTTATGCATGCTATACTATTATGTTTTTCAAACCCCTTATTTTTTATAAAAACCCCCGACCTTATTTTTTGATTTATGGAAAAAGGGGGGGAAGAGCGTAAGTTAAGGGGGAGTACCACAAAAATTTAAATTTAAACAATTAAAGTATTTCTTTCAAAACTCACCTAGGGTTAAGGGTGAATTCTTTAAAGTGAGTTTATCATTTACTTTAGTTGTTTTATGTCTTATGCTTTAAATTTCTCTTAACTTTGCATCAATTTGCCATAGATCAAAAAGGGAGAGATTATTGGTGCAGGGGAACCAGATAATCGAACTTATGTTTTGATTATGGCAAAGACACAAAGTTAAGCTTATATCGTTATCTCACGAGCTGAATCAAGTGTGCAGGAATGCTAAGCTAAAGGTCAGTGACACTCGGAGGGAACCATGGTGGTTGGGCGACACCGGGAGGACTTCAGAGGGAGCCGAAGAAATCAGGTGGAGACCGAAAGCAAAGCTTCAAAGGTAAAGGTTGAGATAAGCTCGTGTGAGTGAGTGTAAGTAAAGTCGTGTCCTCCGTACGGGGACGTCCTTAGGTGACGATCTGATTAAGACTTCCTATGGAAGGTCTAAGTCGAGATCGGACGGTTGGTTGTCATCGAAAACACTTATTTCAATGTCATTTTCGAGCTAACTCTTGATGTAATCGAAAACCCTGGCCATCAGTTCAATCGGCCAGTTCAACTGCTGTTTGAATTACAACTTTGAGGAGAGTCAAAACTCATCCCTTTCTTCAAGGGTGGGTGGCTTTGATGATAGGATCTCCATCTTGAACGTTGAGGGGATTCAAGGGCTTTAAAAGAAGGGTCATTCCACTCCTTTTTAATCATTCCAAAGCTCTCCAAGTGCTTCCGAAATGTTGCGACACTCCAACGATCCTACGACGACAAAGCGATGCCGAAACGACGACAACCCGAGCTCAAACTACCATCCCTTAAGTTGTCGGTAAAGGTTTTACTTTAAGTATATTTCAAACATTGTATTCTTTCTTTTTATTGGAGCTTTAATCGTAACGAGAAGAGGAGGAGTGTCACTCTACCTCGAGTTTTATCATTTTATTGTAACCGTTCACTCCTGCCTCCAATGAGGAGTATTTTAGTGATTTGCCCTCCGTACATGGTCTAGGACCATTAGGGCCTTGGATTAGTAGCCGGAAGGCTGTGAACCAAGTAAAATTGCATTTGTCTTGTTTTATTTTCCGCTACACTTTTCTCTTCTTACTTATCAAATCTACGAACGAACGAAAAGTTTTTGTGCGCTATTCACCCCCCCCCCCTTCTAGCACTCATATAGATCCAACACATCCTTCACCAACTCAAGGACCCGAGCCATGAGACAAGTGATCATGCCAAGTACTCAAGACTTTCCCATTACCAAGGCTACACACTTGGACTTTCCCTTGCCAACCCATGTTGGACTTTCCCTTGCCAATCCATGTTGGACTTTCACCGCCAAGGCTACACACTTGGATTTCCCATTGCCAATGTCAACTCATGTTGGACTTTCACCGCCAAGGCTATGTAGGATCGAGTAAGCCAAGAGAGGGGGGTGAATCTCGATGTTTAATAATTTTAGATTAATTTTAATACGAGTACGCAGCGGAAATTAAATGCAGTTAAAGACACAGGTAATTTACTTGGTTCACAACCCAGACTAGGTTGCTACTCCAAGACCCGTAGCTCTACCAAGAGCTACCTCGATGGGCAATTTCTACAATACCCTTCGATTCGAGAACTCTCAACTTCGGAGGGAGTTCGCTTTTTACAAATATAAGAGAAGAGTAACAACCTACTCTCTCTCTTGAAATTAAATATACAAGTGAAATAAAAAGAGATTAACGACTACTTTATACCGACATAATATGTAGTATATGATGCAACATGAGGTGTCGGAAAAGATTCCTTTTGAATGGTTGAAGCTCTTGTGATCGTGAGGAAATTTTGACAGCACTTCGACGTAGATTTTATTGATGATTGGATCTGGTCGAGCACAACTTTTATAAACTCTTTCTAGTCGACTGGAATGCCTTCCAATCGACTCCACATCAATCCGTCGATATGGAATTCGTGGTCTTCCAGTCGACTGAATCCTCTCTAGTCGACTCCACGTCACTCGGCTCCGCATCGGGAATTTTCCCTCTTCAGTCGACTCAAGCCCTTCAGTCGACTCAAGCCCTTTCCATCTACGTCGCACGATCTCCGATCGATCACCAACTGAGCCTGCCAAATAGGAATTCAATCGACTGGAGTTCAGTCGACTTGAATCCATTCAGTCAACTATTCTCTACAAAACAGGATTAGTACAAGATATAAAATATGATAGCAGTAGTAATACTTCTTGATCTCAACTACTACGTCCCACGCGGACTTTTCGTCAGATCGATGCCTAGCTTTGTCCCCCTAAAGAGGACTCGACCTCACCTCTTCACTCGAGGCTTACCTACCGGCTACCTGCCGGACTAACCATTCTTGACATCCGATCTGACCCACCAGTGCTTCCACCAGCTGTCCGATCTGTCTGACCCAGCTGAACTTTTTGCTGATTGTCCAGTCTTCATCCCAAATGTCTGATCCATGTGACCCATCTGCACTTCATGTCTAGTATCCGATCCTCCTGATCTGTCAAGATACGTGCCTAGTATCCGGTCAACATGACTACTAGGACTTTTTGTTAAGCCTGCACACTTAACACTTATATTAGATCACAAGTGGATCCTAGCTCTTAACTGTGGTTCATACATCAAAATTAAGGAGTGATGCTTACTGCATCAACAATCTCTCCCTTTTTGATGTATGACAACACATCAGTTAAAGTTAGGAGAATCAAATACCAATCTCTATATTTTGACATGTATAAGAAATGAACTAATAACTTTTGTCATGCATAAATTTAACCATGTGTAAGATGCATAGGTCCTTATCAAATTTTTGCATTCTCTTAACTTTTTAAGTCTATAATTTTATATCTCTCCTCTCCCCCTTTGGCATACATCAAAATAAGGATTGAGTTAAAAAAATATGCCAACTTAATGTAGTGGAGATTTAAAATAACAAATTTACAAGCTAAAAAATTAAGTTTTAAAACTTTCACCTATGAATTTGAATAGAACAACTTTTTCAAAAACTCCAAATTCTTCCCCTGAATAATTCAAAAAAAAAAATTTAAATTTTTCAAAATTTTCAACTTTTTCAAAAACTCCAAAATCTCCCCCTGAATAATTCAAATTTTTTTTTAAATTTCAAAATTTTCAACTTTTTCAAAAACTCCGATGCAAAAGTGATAGGGAATAAGTCCAAGCATGAATTATTAAATATTAAATTTAAATATTGAAAATACACATCTAAAAATTGTCCTTAAAGCAAATGTCTAACTCTTTACTAGCTAAAATGATATAGAATTAATCATCAAGCTTTGAATTAGAGTTAGTCACAGAAGTGATTAATTTTCTCTTGTAAACCTCATGTTGGTTCATGTCAATGCACTTGATCTACATCCGGAACCAGGGGTGCAGTCCTAACATCTCACACCCATCTTCATGGCTCAATACACAAACAGATAATCCTAGGTGTTTGTGAGATGCGAAGGCTACCTAGATCTATAGGATCATGAAGTCTAGATTGACCTAATCTAGATTAATTTTCAATTTTTGTAAAAATATAATATTACTTTTCAAAATAGTTCAGAATGATAAGCACGAAAAATTCCTAATCTACCAAGCGTAAACAAAATGCACACACAAGAAGAAAAAAAAATTATTAAGTTCAATTATCATAACACTCCTAATCAGTAGATGGAGGATGAGAAGGACCCTGTTGGTGCAGTAGGCACCTAAGTCGAACCTGAGTTTTGATTATAGCAAACGATACAAAGTTAAGCTTATATCATTATCTCACGAGCTGAATCGAGTGTGCAGTAAATTGATATAGCTGAAGCTGAAGGCTAGCGACACCCGGAGGAAGCCGCGGGGGTCGAGCGACACTCGAGTTACTTCAGAGGGAGCCGAAGGAATCGAGTGGAAGGCCGGAAGCAAAAGCAACACGTAAGTATCGAGGTAAGCTCGTGTGTGCGAGTGTAAGTAAGGTCGTATCCTCTTTACGGGGAAAGACTTAAGCGTAGATCCGACCCAAGACATCTCATAGGTGGTCTAGGTCGAGATCGGATGGTCGACGACCGTCGAAATTATGTGTTTGTTTAGCTAACCTTGACTTGCAGCAAGCATCGGATCATTGCCGCTTGGAGGACTCATTGCGTCGATCGATCGGCTAGAAGGTCATGGACTGATCGATGTTGCCGTGATCATCGGTGATGGCCATCGATCATTCGTCAAAGGATCAGCCTCAAGTAGTCAAGAGTTATCACCATTTATCAAGGGGTTTTGTGCCCATTTGTGATTGGCTAAAGACCCATTCGATGAGGGGCTTAAAGGCTATAAAAGGAGGGCCAAACCTAGGGTTTTTCATCAATTCAAAAGCTTCCAAGTGCTTCCGATACGCTCCGACTCTCCGACATCCCTACGACGAAGCGCTGCCGAGACGACGACTAGAGCTTCAACCTCCAATCTTTGAAGTCGTCGGTATAATCTTTAAATTTGTATAAGTTGTTTTTATTTCGAGCTTTAAATCATATCAAGGAGAGGGGGAGTGTCCCTCTACCTTGAGTCTTTCTTGAGTTTTTGTATTCGTTTAACTCCTATCTCCATCGAGAAGGAGTTCGTTTAGTATTTTCCCTCCGTGCGTGGTCAAGGACCATTAGGGCCTTGGAGTAGTAGCCGAAGGCTACGAACCAAGTAAAACCTATTTGTCTCTATTTACTTTACATTTCCGCTGCAATTAATTTTCTCTCGAGTTTTAACGAAAGTAACGAGAAAATTTTTTTTATCGCTATTCACCCCCCCCTCTAGCGAACCACATCGATCCAACAATTGGTATCAGAGCCGGGGGTTGCTAAGATTTGGTGAAACCACTAGTCTAGCCATTTTTCACAGATTTATTTTTCTTTTATTTCTGTTTATTTCAGATTTATTTCGCTTTGTTAAATTTACTCCCGCACTACTAATCCAAGACGCGAGTCATGGTACTTTTTGTGTGTTTTTGTCATTGCTAGTTTTTTTTCCTTCGTCTCCTTGTGTTCTTTGTTCTAATGGCCCATCTCGAAGGGTTTAGCACCGTCCGACCTCTGTTTTACAACGGAGATGACTTCCGTTATTGGAAGGGTCGGATGGAATGCTTTCTTAAAACTCAAATCGAGATGTGGATCATAATCCAAACGGGTTTCACACTTCCGACTAATGAAGTGGGTGACTCCTTGGATTATGACCAATGGACCATTGCAACAAAAAAACAAGTCGAAGCCGACGCTAAGGCAACGCAAATCCTTCAATGCGGCCTATCCAAGGAGGAGCTAAATCGCGTCGGCCCCTTCATAAGCGCAAAAGATCTTTGGACAAAACTAGTGGAGCTACACGAAGGGACCGACGAAGCCAAGGTATGTAAGCGTGATCTTCTTTTCAATAAACTATATAACCTAAAAATGCAGGAACACGAGTCCGCGACACAACTTCATGCCCGAGTCCAGGACATCGTCAACAACCTACACGCAATCGGGCAAAAGGTCGAAAATCGCGACCTTATAAGGTATGTCCTAAACTCTTTTTCGAGGACTACCTTATGGGCATCCATGGTCGATGCCTATAAGGTCTCCAAGGACCTTTCTAAAATTAGGTTAGATGAACTCTTTTCGGATTTTGAACTTCATGAGCAGTCTAACTCGGAGCCCGAGAGGGGTATAGCCTTGTTTGTAGGTTCAAAGAAGAAGAAAATCGCAAGCAAGCCACCACCAACCGAGGAGGAAGACGAGTCCGAAGAAGAAGTTGACCCGGAGTTGACTGTCGAACTAATGAACCTAGCTCGAAGGATAGCCAAGGGACGAAAGCGAACCACGACTCGACCCAACCAAGGTAAGCCTAAAAGTTCCAATATTAGGTGTTATGAGTGCAACAGGTTTGGACATATCAAGTCCGAGTGCCCCAAGCTCAACCACCAAGCACCTAAGCACAAGAAGGCCCTCAACGCGACATGGGAAGAAGCGTCATCCGAAGAAGACGAAGACCACATCTTCATGGCGAAATCAATTGAGTCAGACACGGAGACCGAGCCTGAACTTGAGTCAGAACCTGAGGATGACTCGGACTACGAAGCTACCTTCAAGTCAAGCCACGGATACGCATCCGGTTCAAAAGATACCCTTAAAGTAAGTCGAACTTTATTTAATACTTTACATAATACGGTTAGGTTTTTGTCTAGGAAGTTAGCTAAGTCCGAGTCCAAGGTCGAGACCCTTGTTGAGGAGGTTAAACTCCTCAAACACGAGGTCTCCCTAACCTCTTCGACTAGTCGAGTTCAAGAGAAGGACTCAACTCGAGTTGAAAAGCTCGAAGTTGAGAACTCTCTCTTGAAAAGTCAAGTCGAAGATCTTAGGAACACGTTGGAAAGGTTCACTTCGGGATCCAAAGGACTTGACCTCCTACTTGGATCTCAAAGGGCCGTGTACAATAAGGACGGACTAGGATTTAACTCAAACACAACTAATAGGTCGTATATGTCGATTGTAAGTCGACATAGGAAACATGTCCAAGCATGGGTCCCTAAGAACCTTTTGATTTCAACTCTAGGATCCAACCCGTACTGGATTCCCAAGGACCAAATCCACTATGTGGATAGACCGAACCTATTCAACGGTCTAGGGGGAGCCAGTACAAAATATGTTTGTGCTTTAACTTAGAAATTGCATGTTTTAACTTAGAATGTTTGTGCTTTAACTTAGAAATTGCATGTTTTAACTTAGAATGTTTGTGCTTTAACTTAGAAATTGCATGCTTTAACTTAGAAAGTTTGTACTTTAAAACTTGTGAACTCACTTAGAACATGAACATAAAATTCTTCGAAAAGATTGAGCCTCGGGGAGCCTCTTTTCAAAAACATAACCAACTAAAATTCTTCGAAAAGATTGAGCCTCGGGGAGCCTCTTTTCAAAAATAACCAGTTAGACTAGGAAATAATCTTAGGTGAGTCAAGTCATCATTTTCTTGAACATGGCTTTGTCTAAGGAAGTGGTCGATGATCCGATAAAAGAAGGCCCCTGTGCCTCGCCACGACCTGGAAGCCATGATCTTGAAAAGGTAAACTTGACAAGCCTAGGGTCAAATCCAAATCTAACATAAAATTACTTGAACCTAAATACACTTAATCAACTTAATTGGAAATCATCTCACAAAAAACACATAAGTATAACATACTTGATCATATAGACACAGGTGAGATGACCTAGGTTTAACAACTTACAACCAATTTTTTTTTTTTAAAAAAAATCTAACATCCAATCCAACCACCTTGTGTGTAGGATCAATGGATGTTTGACAGCGGTTGCTCCCGACACATGACCGGGGATCAACTCAAATTCACAAAGCTTCGATTCAAACGACAAGGATCGGTAGCCTTTGGGAATAACGGCAAGCTCAAAATCATCAGATCAGGTGATATCGAGCTTAACTCGAATTTTGTTATTAAAAATGTATTACTTGTAGAGAATTTTGAATATAACCTGCTTAGCGTAAGCCAATTATGTGACAATAACTATAAGGTCATATTTTTAGAAAATAAATGTGTAATTAAAACAAATAAAACAGCTAAAACAATACTCAAAGGAACTAGGACAAATAACATTTATACAATTAACTTAATCAATTCCTCAGCCAAATGTCTTATGACACAGGAAGAGGAATCATGGTTGTGGCAAACACTCGACTGCACCCAAGACTCGTCCACAAGATGAGTCAGAGTGGCTTAGTCAGAGGCTTACCCAACCTCAACAACTTGGTTAATAAAATCTGTAATGCTTGTCAACAAGGAAAACAACCTAGGACACAACACAAGTTAACTAACCAAGAACGAACCTCAAATGTACTTGAGCTCCTGCATATGGATCTATTTGATTCACATTGAGCCAAGTCACTCAATAGAAGTCAATATTGCTTAGTCATAATTGACGACTACTCCAGGTTTACCTGGGTTAGGTTCATCAAACATAAAAATGATACCCTAGATCAATTAATCAATCTATTCAAATTAATCGAGAATCAAAAAGACCTTAAGGTTAAAAGACTTAGAAGCGATCATGGTGGTGAATTCGAAAATCAAAGGTTCACCGACTTCTGTAACCTAAACGGATACCACCATGAATTCTCTTGTCCTAGGACCCCTCAGCAAAATGGCCTAGTGGAGCGGAAAAACTGAACTCTACAAGAAGCCGCTAGGACCATGTTGAACGAATACGACCTACCCGATAGGTTTTGGGCACAAGCCGTGAGTACAGCATGCTATGTCCAAAATAGGATCCTTATGGTAAAAAGGCACCTTAAGATCTCATACGAGATTTATCACGATAAAGTACCCAACATCAAGTACTTTAGGGTATTTGGGTGTAAGGTACATATCCTAAACACTAAGGATTACCTAGGGAAATTTACATCCAAAACCACGACCGGAATCTTTCTAGGATACTCGACTACAAGTAGAGCTTATAGAATATATAACCACGACACCCTTAGAGTCGAGGAAACCATTAATGTAGTGTTCGATGAAGGACACGAACCTACAAAACCCCCAGCAACCCCAATTAGCGAACCGATTCATACTAGACCTAACTCTGATCCGGAGATCAGGTCTAGTGTTAATCCTAACCTAAGTCAATCAAGTCACTCTATTGATCAAGTGATAGATGACTCCAACCAAACTAGTGTTCAACCAAGTCACCCCATTGATCAAGCATTAGGTGACACAAACCCAACCCAATCTAGGATTCAAACTAACCACCCTATCGATCAAGTGATAGGAGATCCTAATCTAGGAGTTCGAACTAGAGCATCCTATAGGAACCTTAGTCAAATTTCCTTAATTTCAAAGATAGAACCCAAATCAATTAAACAAGCTCTTCTTGATCCCGATTGGATTATTGCAATGCAAGAAGAGCTAGCCCAATTTACTAGGAATGAAGTGTGGGAATTAGTACCACCACCTAAAGACAAAACGATAATTGGAACAAGGTGGGTGGTTCGAAATAAGCTTGATGATAAAGGTGAAGTAGTTAGAAACAAGGCTAGGTTAGTCGCCAAAGGGTTTAGTCAAGTCGAAGGCTTAGATTACGACGAAACCTATGCCCCAGTAGCTAGACTCGAATCCATTCGAATGTTGCTGGCTTATGCCGCACATCGAGTATTTAAGCTGTTTCAAATGGATGATAAGTCGGCATTCCTAAATGGATACATTAAAGAAGAAGTTTATGTCAGCCAACCCCCCGGATTCGAAAATCTAGATAAACCCGACCATGTTCTAAAACTTAAGAAAGCTCTCTATGGACTTAAACAAGCTCCTTGAGCTTGGTACGAGAGACTTTCAATCCATCTTAAGTCAAAAGGGTTTAACCAAGGCTTAGTTGACCCAACTCTCTTCGTAAAAACCTTAGGTAAAGAAATATTCATAGCTCAAATTTACGTAGACGATATAATTTTTGGAACCTCTAACTCAGCCTTACTAAATGAGTTCGTTTCACTCATGGAAAGTGAGTTCGAAATGAACTTGGTAGGTGAGTTAAGTTTCTTTTTAGGTCTACAAATTAAACAAACTAAGGATGGTATATACCTATATCAACAAAAATACACTAAGGAGTTAATTAAAATATTTGGAATGCAAGACGCTAAGGTAATAAACACCCCAATGGTGATAAATGTTAACATAGGAGAAGACCTAGAGAGTAAGTCCATTGACTTAAAATACTATAGGAGCGTAATAGGGAGTCTCCTATACTTAACTGCGAGTTGACCCGACATCCTATTCACAGTAAGTATGTGCGCCAGGTTTCAAACCTGTGCTAAGGAGTCTCACCTAACCCTAGTTAAGCGTATCCTTAGATATCTTAAGGGTACACTTAACGTTGGTATTTGGTACCCTAGATCTACGGAGTTCGAACTAATCGGCTACTCCGATTCGGATTATGCCGGTAGTAAGCTCGATAGAAAGAGCACGAGTGGTTGTTGTCAACTTCTCGGCTCGAGTCTTGTGAGTTGGTGCAGTAGGAAACAACACTGTGTTGCTTTATCTACCACCGAAGCCGAATACATCGCGATGGGTGAGTGTGTCACGCAGCTTCTTTGGATGAAGCACACTCTCCGCGACCTTAAGTTAGACTTTACGAATACTAAACTTCACGTAGATAACATTAGTTCAATTAATCTTACAAAGAATCCGATATGTCACTCTAGGACCAAACATATAGAGGTTAAACACCATTTTATTCGAGAACATGTGGCCAATAGAGTCATACAACTCGAGTACGTCGAATCGAAGTCTAACCTAGCAGACCTATTTACTAAACCCTTACCCGAAGCCGAATTTAGCCTATTAAGACGAAAATTGGGCATGTGCATAGTAGAATAGGACTTTGCAAATTATATTACTACTATTTCTTAAATTTCATCTTTATGGAACTAGCATAGGGCATACCCTAGATATCATGCACCTATAGATTTAAGGAGCCAGTACATCTCACAAAACATAGGACTAATGTGTTTGTGTACTTAGCCACGTAGATGGGCGTGAGATGTTAGGACCTTACTCCTGGTTCCAGATGTAGAGCTAGTGCATCGCTATGAACCACAGAGTATAATCATACATACTAATCGACTCTGACCAGGACTGGTTGATCCTTCATATCAATCAAGCCAAATATGAGTCAAACATTTTATAGATGAATCTATTTTCAGTATATTATTTTCAAAATTATGTGGAACATGCTTGGACTTTAAAATTAATTTTTTATTCCTCACTCTTTTCGATATATGGCAAAAGGGGGAGAAAAAGGCCAAAATTAAGGGATCATTTTTTTATGGCCAAGGCTTACTTAACTTTAAGTTAACAAAACAAGTTAATTCTTAACTTAAACACATTTAGTTAACTTGTTGTTGTTAACGAATAATTTACTTAACTTTAAGTTAACCTGTTAACAAAATGAACGTAAAGGCCAAGGTTAAGAAATCAATTTTTTTATTTCTTAACCTAAAACTTATTTTAAATACTATGGCCAATATTAAGTAATTTTGGTTACAATGGGGAGAGTTAAATCTCCTTCTCAAGTACTCACCCTCGGTCAAGGGGGAGGATTCCTCAGGGGGGAGCACTTGAAAAAGAGTTTCTATACTCCTGGTCATTCATGCTTTTAACACTCCTGCTCATTCATGCATATCTTTTCTTAATGCACTTAATTTTCTTAACTTTGTATGTGGGTTTGCCATAAATCAAAAAGGGGGAGATTGTTGGTGCAGTAGGCACCTAAGTTGAACCTGAGTTTTGATTATAGCAAACGATACAAAGTTAAGCTTATATCATTATCTCACGAGCTGAATCGAGTGTGCAGTAAATTGATATAGCTGAAGCTGGAGGCTAGCGACACCCGGAGGAAGCCGCGGTGGTCGGGCGACACTCGAGTTACTTCGGAGGGAGCCGAAGGAATCGAGTGGAAGGCCGGAAGCAAAAGCAACACGTAAGTATCGAGGTAAGCTCGTGTGTGCGAGTGTAAGTAAGGTCATATCCTCTTTACGGGGAAAGACTTAAGCGTAGATCCGACCCAAGACATCTCATAGGTGGTCTAGGTCGAGATCGGATGGTCGACGACCGTCGAAATTATGTATTTGTTTAGCTAACCTTGACTTGCAGCAAGCATCAGTCGACTGCCATCTTGGAGGACTCGACTGCCGTCAATCGATCGGGTCGAAGGTCGACCTCGTGATCTTTATCGAGCATCGATCGGTGATGGTCAAGAGTTATCACCATTTTTCAAGGGGTTTTGTGCCCATTTGTGATTGGCTAATGACTCATTCGATGAGGGGCTTAAAGGCTATAAAAGGAGGGTCAAACCTAGGGTTTTTCATCAATTCAAAAGCTTCCAAGTGCTTCCGATACGCTCCGACTCTTCGACATCCCTACGACGAAGCGCTGCCGAGATGACGACTAGAGCTTCAACCTCCAATCTTTGAAGTCGTCAGTATAATCTTTAAATTTGTATAAGTTGTTTTTATTTCGAGCTTTAAATCATATCAAGGAGAGGGGGAGTGTCCCTCTACCTTGAGTCTTTCTTGAGTTTTTGTATTCGTTTAACTCCTATCTCCATCGAGAAGGAGTTCGTTTAGTATTTGCCCTCCGTGCGTGGTCAAGGACCATTAGGGCCTTGGAGTAGTAGCCGAAGGCTACGAACCAAGTAAAACCTATTTGTCTCTATTTACTTTACATTTCCGCTGCAATTAATTTTCTCTCGAGTTTTAACAAAAGTAACGAGAAAATTTTTTTTATCGCTATTCACCCCCCCCCTCTAGCGAACCGCATCGATCCAACAGACCCATGCCCCATGACCTAAGAAGCTCCATCATCTCTCTATGGTCTGCTCTCTGCTCCTGCAAGGTCTGCATCATCTCAAGATGTTGCTGCTCCTGGTGCTGCATCGCATCCTCTAACCTAGATAATCTCTCTACTACAGTAGGAGCTGCTGGAATCCTAAGAAATGGTGATAAACTATCAAATCCTGGGGCTTCCTGATGCTCGGTCTCTAAGTGGTGGTCGAGGTCGATCTTTGGCTCATGCTCCTGCTCCGGGTCAGGATGGGGTTGAGGCTGAGGTCCATCTCTCTTCCATGCAAGGATATTATTGTCATCTAAACCTACTTTTGCTAAACCAAACTATCTAGACCCTATCATGTCATACTCAGTAAGTTGTTTGATATTACCTGTAGTAACATCAAACCCTAATGCAGCTAAGAGAGATGTAATGACATGACAGTAAGGCAAATGTACCTTCCTGCTAGTGACTGACCTAGAATGATAAATGATGGAATGGAACATCTGTAGGCTAATGTCTAAATCTAACCTATGACTAAGTGCATAAAGTAAAAAATGAATGATAAGGGTGCATCATAGTGATGTCCCTAGTAGTGAGTGGCAAAATACAGTTCACTATGACTCGGTATAGGGCATAGTTCTTTACTCTGAGTATAGTAGAACTAAAGATACTCACAGACGGAGTTCTTTCCTCACCAAAAAGATGCATGTGAATCCTATCTAATGTAATATGAGAGTAAGGGTCACCATATAGTAACTCTGTGGATGGAAAACATGCAACAGGGCATGTCGAATGCATAAGTCATAAATGCTCTCTTAACATGGTAGGGGTAAAAACAAAGTCCTTACCCTGTACCCTAGTCGAGTATGAAAGGTCATCAATTTTACTAAAGTTATTGAAAAACTTCGCACATATGTCTATGTTAATGGAGTTTTTACAATAAACTAGTTTTTCTAATCTATAGTGTGCGATGAGCTCCATGTTAAGCATGCATGCATTACTAAAGTATGATCTACTATTGTACCTGGTCGGCATAGGAATGTAAATGGTGCTTTCAAACCTAATCCTATGCCCCTTAGTGGGAAACCTAATATCCATGCATGGAGTCGAGGAATCAAATTCAATAGCTCTTCTTTTCCCCCTAATTGAATTATAAATATTCAATATTTATTGACAATAATTCAAACTAAAGTTTTAGAGTTATTACCTCGGTATTTTGGATTATTTTAATGGAATATGACGACCTAAGCACTTCGGAAGCCTGAAGTTAGGGTTTTTATGGTGGAATATCAGCGGTTGTTAATGAATTTAGCGTGGCTCGGTGTTGTTCTTATAGACAGGATTCAGTCGACTGAACATGTTTCGGTCGACTGTAATAAATGTTACCATTTACTTCACCACCTAAACTTTATCTACCAGCTCATTTCAGTTGACTGAATTGACTTCAGTTGACTGAAGTTGCGTTTTACCTTCCCGATACTCGGAGGCAATTGATTTTGATTCAGTCGACTCTTATTGGGTCAACTGAACACAATTCAGTCAACTTAATTTGAGTATGTTTGATTTTTGACTATTTAATTCGATTTACTCAAAATTTAAATTTAAATTTATTTATTTACTTAATTATTCTTATTTGATTAAGTTAGTTATAATGATTTAGATGATTAAATTTAGTAGGTTAACTAATTTGGTGATTAAGTTCGTTTTAATCTTTGCTACCTTAGGTTTAACTTGAGTTTATCTCTCCTTATTAATTAGTTTATTAAGTTAATTTGTTTTAGTTGGGTATATTTTTTTATTTTATGTATAGTACACTGGGTTGAGTTAAATTAAGTTAAGTTTAATTAAGGTAAATTGTTAAGATAGATTAGATTGAATTAAGCTAAATTAAACTCAATTAAATTCTAAATCATCTCACCCAAGCTAGGTTTTCAATACACTTATCCCTATGTGTTTTATAAGATGAATATTTCTTTTATCTTAATTAAATTTAATGAGCAATTTCAAAGTGTTTAAACTTGTGTTAGATTCAAGCTTGATTTGAGCTAGTCAAGTAGGTTTTTCCAATATTGACTTTCAGGTCGTGGCGAGACACATGACCTTCTTGGTTATCGGAGCAACGACCACTTCCTAGACAAAGTCAATAAAGGAATCAAGTACTTGATTCACTTTAGACTAAGCTTTTGTCTAACTAGTTAAAGACTTAGTGAGTTAGCTTCGGTTAGTTCCACTTGACTTAGTGCACCAGGTCGTGGTGAGGCACATGGCCTTCTTGGATATCGGAGCAACGACCACTTCCTAGACATACACTTCGAAGAGCTTCCCTAATTTACTATCAGTTCACTTGTCTTAGTACTAGGTTGTTCAATTTTAAACTACTTTGTTTCCTATCTAGTCCGTTCTAAATTAAGCAAGTAAAGTAAACCAAAACATTCAAGTGTTTAACTAAAACAAGTAAAGTAAACTAAAACATGCAAGAGTTTAACTAAACAAGGAAACAAGCAAGGTGTTAGCTCCCCCTAAATGATAGCTAGTTTGAGTTTTGTTCACTAAGTGAACATCACTCTTGGGAACACAAAATTGATTTGGTCCAACTTGGTTGACTAAGCTAGACTTAGGAACCCATGCTTGGACTCGATTCTTAGCATTTTAGCTAAGTAAAGACATGTATGATTTATAGGTGGACTTAGCCTTATACCCGAGTCCGGATCTGTTGTACACAACTCGCTGAGATCCAAGCATCGTGTTGAGATACTTGGAACCCGAAGTGAACCTTTCCAAATATCCAGTTAGGTCTTCTGTTAGTTATATATGAGAGGTGTCCTAAGGCAATCGCCTTATGTTTAAACCATTTATATGATAAACGAAGATTCACTATTTGAGTATACATGTTTTCATGCATTTGATTAGATCTTAAACTCATTTACTGAATGTCCACAATACGATTCACAGAATGAGAGAATTTGTGATTGGATCATAACTAGTGAGTATTTCTACATGTGTAATTGTGATGTATTGGAATTATCCCAAGTCGATGAATTGATGGATTTGGACACAATCAATTCTGTCGAGACTAACATAAGGTATACTCTTTGGTGTATCCAAGCAGCTGATTCTCACTGGTTGGAGACATTGTGATGTACGGAGTTAATCGTGGATGCTAATTATGGTAACTAGTTTATTGGAGTGACTAGCTGTAAGACTTCATATAGTTCTCTGCATATATGGATATGTCAATGAAGTTCTTACTATAGCTTAAGTGCGATGTTCCTTCAACTTACGGTATTCAAGTCATCTTGGTCATGAAGACTTATGCTTTGACATCTTAAGCAAGCATCTCCGAGGAGATATGGACCCGGGATGATTGAGTATAAGTCGAAGTGGCTGAAGGTGTTTGAATAACCTACAGAGGATTCACCACTCCTTGCAAGGAGATGTATACCCTTGGTCTATCGTCGGATTGTTACTAAAGTCTTTGGCTAAAGCATTACATGTTTAGAGTAAGGTACTCTAAGATACATGTGCAGTAACTAGAATCCATAGGATGAGGAAATGATACTTGGGCTAGGTGTGACGTAGTCAGCCTATTGGGGATTAACACTATAGACCATGTCCTGAACCAAGTGGGTATAAGATGAGTGAAGAGAATGAGGCACGATTCATTGTAGCTGCTGAAGGGTTTCATAAATGGGTCTGGGATCAACCGTTGATTTTCCGGTTAATTGGAGATCATGATGTACTACTAGGTGTCACTCATGATCATTATATAATTAATGGTTAATTATAGACGGCCAACATAAACCGGGAACCTATTTGGTCACACATACAATGAGCATAATCCAAAGGATTTAAAACGAGCTTGAGAATGAGATTCTCAGATTGAGAGAAACTAGGTTTGGTTGAATCAAACAAGGAGCGAGCATAAAATCGTTTCAGCCGCAATGGAAGCATGGATGAGCCGAGTCTTATGAAGACATGATGGATGAACCAAATTGGTTTGGTTCTAATCCAATGGTGGAAAATAAACCAAAATGGTTTGGTTTGTTTTAAATGAATGAACCAAAGTTGGTTAGGTTCATTTTAACTTAAAATAGACCAACTCAGTTCAGTTTATTTTAACTTAAGTTAATGGAGCGGTTTAATGGGTTTTGGTTAGGAACCAATAACTCTAAGGAGAAGGTTTCTTGATGGTTAAGAAACACGCGCTCTATAAAAGCATGGCTAGAGGTTTGGAGAGCCCTAAGTTTTATTTTTGGAAACTTCTCTTCCTCTCCTCTCCCTCTCTTCTCCTTGCTGCCATCCAACCTTGTGCCGCCGGCATCCAGCTGCTGCCGGCCACCCTCCGACGATCCTTTGGCGACCCTCTTGGGCTCCGGTGACCAAGGACCAGCCGACCCTCTTCCTTTGGCCGACACCAAGTCCTCCATTAAGCTGTACAATTTTTGGACAGCTTGTTTCCTTCTTATCGGAGCATCGTTTGGACAGCATTTGGAGCTCCGACAGTGACTTCCTTGCTAGGGATTGGATCTCCGATAATCCTCATAGGTGGAGGACAAAAGATTCATCAATCGGTTAACGAATATCTCTTTAGAGAAGCGAGTTTTAGGGACTCATTTTTGCATTCGAATTTTGATTCGGATTGTGATCTTCTCTCGATCACATCATCTTCGATACGAGGCTAGTGACTCCTACTAAGACAAGGCTCATAGCTTGGCGAAGCTATCCCGATGGTACTCAGCGTGGATACGGATAGAGGCAACTCTAGCGTGAGTTGCTCTTGTTGATGTCATTCTCGCTGCACGTGATACGTCAAGTATAACTAGCGTAATTTTCTTTTATTGCAAAATTTGAAACTGCGATTATGTCTACACATATTGTATCTTGCATGCATGTGGTATGTGTGTTGTAATAAATTAGATTTATTATTTTTAATTCTTCTGATGTGCACAAGTTTATGAAACATGTTCGAACACACACTCGTCGATGTGCTATGGAAACCCAACAGTGGTATCAGAGCCAGATTGTGTTTCGACATAATCATAAAATTATTATGCAATAGTTATAATTGTATTTATGGAAATTTTCTACTTTTAAAAAGTTTAGAAGTATTTATGAAAATTTTCTAATTTTGGAAAGTTTAGAAGTATTTATAGAAATCTTCTACTTTTGGAAAGTTTAGAAGTATTTATGGAAATTAACACTTTTCATAAATAAAATATGTGATTAGATTTGAAAATTTATTTCCTAATTTAATCATGATTTGATTTGGGGAATCAAATCTAAAACATATTTCATTTCCATAAATAGTTTTGACAATTTAAGAAATTTGTTTCCTAAATTAAATTGGACTTTCCTTAATTAACACTTTTTATAAATAAAATATGTGATTAGATTTGGAAATTTGTTTCCTAATTTAATCATGATTTGATTTAGGGAATCAAATCTCAAACATATTTTATTTCCATAAATAGTTATGACATATAAGGAAATTTTTGTATATGTCATAATTGTATATCATGTAATTGCATTAGATGCATATTATTATGTCATGCGTGTCGTGACATGTAAATGTATGTCATGTAGATAATAGTTATTTGCATGCAAAGAGGATGAGACATTAAAACTCTTGCACAATATTAAAGCCTACACCTTCCATTAATATAGTTAGAACCAGAGTTCTGTTTCTTGTTTGAGTTGTTGGACTCTCTCCAAGCCCGGCTCGAACCTGAACATGTTCAAACCATAGAATAGTTTAATACTGATATGGTAAGAGTTAGAGGTCAATCATTAGCTTTGGTTGTTGGACTCTCTCCAAGCCGGGCTAATTGGTTGAATGCACTCTAACCATATTAAAGTTATTTCTTGATTAATGGGTTGGCTTTAACCTAGAGCGTCAGCTTGTTGGACTCTCTCCAAGGTTGATGTGAAGGGAGGTGAAGTTGGGTGTTATGCATATGATACATACTTGTTAATGAGTTAACAACCCGATGTATGTGTGAACATTCAATTAGTTTATAGCACATTGTGATAGTTGCATATATGTGATATGCAATCGGTATACTTGATACCTACCATTGTAGCTATGAATGGCTTGTTGGACTCTCTCTAAGGTTGTTCATATCTATGTTGGATATCAACCCATTCAGAGATGGACTTACAATCTCTCGAAGTGATTTTGGGGTTTTAAAATTCGAAAAATGAATGGAATTTGTAAATTTATGTTGATGCATTTTTCCATCTTTCTCATATATGCTCGATTTTGTATTTCTAGGTTAATTGCTTGATCATGATGTCTTTGAATTTGCGCTCTATTTTGAATTTGAATAAATTAACTAGGTCGAACTTCTTGGACTGGCTTAGAAACTTGAGAATTGTTCTCAAGGCGGAAAAGTTTGCGTATGTCCTCGAAGAGCCTCTTCCCACCCGTCATAGTGATGACGCAACTCTGGACCAATTGTTGGCCTATCAGAAACATGTGAGTGATTCTGAACTAGTGAGTTGCATCATGCTAGCCGCGATGGTACCCGAGCTGCGGAAGCAGCATGAGCATATGGATGCAAATACCATAGTCTTTCTTCTTTGTGAGTTGTTTGATGAGTAAGTGAGATTCGAAAGGTTCTAAGTCTCTAAGCTCCTCTTCACCTCTGAGATGCAAGAAGGTTCATCTATGGTACTACTCAACATGTTGAAGACTGTGGAGCCTTCTGTGAAGCATGAGCAGGGGATGGTGTTGTTAGTTGATTTCTCGAAGAAAGGTTCTAAGAGAAAGTCAAAGGAACAGCAGATGGGGAAGAAGAAAAAGGCTAAAAAGGTAGAACCAGCTCAAAAGGGCACTTGCCATCATTATAGCAAGGAGGGCCATTGGCAAAGAAACTACAAGATTTATCTTGAGTCCGTGAAGAAGAATAAGGCATCAGATGCCCCATCTTCTTCAAATATCTTCGTTATTGATTGTCATTCTATTTCCTTATACACTTGGGTATTAGATACTGGGTGTGGCTCACATATATGTAATGACATACATGGGCTAAGAAATAGAAGAAGACTCGTCAAGGGAGAGTCAAATTTACGTGTTGGGAATGGAGCAAAGGTTGTTGCACTCGCCATCGGAATGTATTTGTTGAAACTCCCTATAGGACTTGTCTTAGAACTGGACAATTGCTTTTATGTTCCTTCGTTGATAAAGAACATCATTTCTATTTCTTGTTTGAATAGAAATGAGTGTCATTTAACTTTTAGTAACAATTATTGTTACATAACTTTGAATGACGTTCTTTATGGGACTGGAACTTTAAGCAATGGTATTTATACGTTGGACGTATCCAGTGACATTTTCAATATCGAAGTGAGCAACAAGCATACTCGAAAAGATAATCAATTAGCCTCATACATGTGGCATTGTCGTTTTGGCCATATAAGCAAGAAACGCATGTCCGAATTACACCGATGTGGAATTCTGGAATCGTTTGAATTAGATTCATACGATACATGCGAATCATTCTTAAAAGGCAAGATGACTAAGTTACCTTTTATGGGAAAAGGTGAACCGGTGGGAGAGTTGCTTGGTCTAATACATACGGATGTATCCGGACCTATGATAACTTATGATCTAAGAGTCTATAGCTACTTCATTACCTTCACCGATGATCACTCATGGTTTGGGTATGTGTTCTTGATGAAACACAAGTCTGAAGCCTTTGAAAGGTTCAAAGAATTCAGAAATGAAGTAGAGAAACAACTTGGCAAGAGTATTAAAATACTTCGATCGGATCGAGGTGGTGAACACTTGATCCAAGAGTTTCTAGATTATCTAATGGTATATTGTCTCAATGGACTCCGCCGTATACACCGTAGCATAATGGTGTATCTGAGAGGCATAACTGGACCTTGTTGGACATGGTCAGGTCGATGATGAATCATGCGAATCTTCTCAAGTCCTTTTAGGTCTATGCACTTCAAACAACTGTTTACTTGCTAAAAAGAATGCCAACCAAGGTAGTCTCAACTACTCCATATGAAATATGGAATAGTAAGAACCTCATTTATCTTACTTGAAGATATGGGGTTTTCCTACTTATGTGAAGAGGACTGTATCAGACAAATTGTATGCTAAGTCTGATAAATATCTATTTATTGGATACCCTAAGGAAACGAGGGATTACCAATTCTATCATCTTGTGGAACAAAAGGTGTTTGTTTCAAGGCATACTGTGTTTCTAGAGAAAGAGTTTCTCTTGCAAGAAAACAGTGGGAGTGTCATTGAGCTTGAGGAGGCTCAAGAGACTCCAATAGACATTGATGAGATACCTAGTGAAGCACCACAACTGATAACTCATAGTGATGAGCCATCGGTTGGACCTATTGTGACACCATATCTTCATAGATCTGGTAGAACACGCAATATTTCTGAGAGATATGGATTTCTTGTAAGTGAATTGAACGACATGTTACTCATTGATGATGAGGAACCTACCAGTTATAAAGAAGTTTATAAAAGTTCAGAAAGGGATAAATGGCTTAACGCCATGAAGTTGGAAATGGATTCCATGTATGAAAATCAAGTTTGGAACTTTGTTGACCCACCTGAAGGCATAAAGCCTATAGGGTGAAAGTGGGTTTTCAAGAAGAAAATCGACATGGATGGTAATGTGATTACCTATAAGGCTAGATTGGTGACGAAAGGGTATCGTCAAAAGCAAGGTGTTGATTATGATGAGACCTATTCACCTGTTGTTATGCTTAAATCCATTCAGATGCTCCTGGCCTTAATGGCTCATTATGATTATGAGATATGACAGATGGATGTGAAAATAACTTTCCTTAATGGAAACCTACTCGAGGACGTGTATATGATACAGCCTGAGGGTTTCACATCGGTTGAAAAAACTAAGGTATGCAAACTGTGATGGTCCATATATGGACTGAAGCAAGCATTTAGGAGATGGAATATTCGTTTTGATGAGACAATCAAAAGGTTTGATTTCTCACAAAATCCGGACGAACCTTGTGTGTACAAGAAGGTTAGTGGGAGTGCAGTCGTGTTCCTAGTATTGTATGTCGATGACATATTACTTATAGAAAATGATGTTTCTATCTTACAGTTAATTAAAATTTAGTTGTCCAAGATGTTCTCCATGAAAGACCTGGGAGAAGCAACCTACATCCTCAGGATTAAAATCTATAGGGATAGATCGAATCGGTTGCTTGGTCTTTCGCAGTCTACATATATAGACCGAGTGCTAAAGAAGTTTAGCATGTCATAATCCAAGAAAGGTTTTCTTCCCATCAGGCATGGGATACACCTTACGAAGTCTATGTGTCCACACACAGAAGACGAAAGGTTTTGCATGAGTAAGATTCCCTATGCATCCGCAATAGGATCTATCATGTATGTTATGTTATGTACGAGGCCCAATGTATCGTATGCTCTGAGTGTCACGAGCAGATATCAGTCTGATCTAGGAATGGATCATTGGGCGACTATTAAGACAATCCTTAAGTACTTAAGAAGAACTAAGGATGTGTTCCTAATATATGGAGAAGGTGATATGGTAATATGCGGGTATACGGATGTCATCTTCCAGACAGACAAAGATGATTCCAGGTCTCAGTCTGGGTACGTATTTACCTTAAATGGAGGCACAATAAGTTGGAAAAGTTCTAAACAAGACACTATAGCAGATTCTGCCACTAAGGCAGAATACATTGTAGCTTTGGAAGTAGCAAAGGAAGCGATTTAGATCGAGAAGTTCGTCTCTAAACTTGAGGTGGTCTCATCAACGATCCAAACATGTACTTCGCCGCTATCATCTTATCAGAGAGATTATCAATAGGAACAAAATTCAAATCGAGAAGATTCCCACTAAAAAGAACTTAGCAGATCCTTTAACTAAGGCCTTATCTCAAAGTAAGTTTGAGGGTCATGTTAGGGCATATGGTATTGGATACCGTGGCAATTGGAATTAGGCCAAGTGGGAGTTTGTTAGTTATATATGAGAGGTGTCCTAAGGCAATCACTTTATGTTTAAACCATTTATATGATAAATGAAGATTCACTATTTGAGTATACATGTTTTCATGTATTTGATTAGATCTTAAACTCATTTACTGAATGTCCACAATACGATTCATAGCATAAAAGAATTTTTGATTGGATCACAACTAGTGAGTATCTCTACATGTGTAATTGTGATGTATTGAAATTATCCCTAGTCGATGAATTGATGGATTTGGACACCATCAATTCAGTCGAGACTAGCATGAGGTATACTCTTTGGTGTATCCAAGCAGCTGATTCTCACTGGCTGGAGACATTGTGATGTCCGGAGTTAATCGTGGATGCTAGTTATGGTAACTAGTGTTCATTAGAGTGACTAGCTGTAAGACTTCATATGGTTCTCTACATATATGGATATGTCAATGAAGTTCTTACTGCAGCTTAAGTGTGATGTTCCTTCAACTTGCGGTATTCAAGTCATCTTGGTCATGAAGACTTATGCTTTGACATCTTAAGCAAGCATCTCCGAGGAGATATGGACGCGGGATGATTGAGTATGAGTCGAAGTAGTCGAAGGTGTTTGAATAGCCTACAGAGGATTCACCATTCCTTGCAAGGAGATGTATACCCTTGGCATATCCTCGGATTGTTAGTAAAGTCTTTGGCTAAAGCATTACATGTTTAGTGTAAGGTACTCTAAGATACATGTGCAGTAACTAGAATCCATAGGATGAGAAAATGATACTTGGGCTAGGTGTGACGTAGTCAGCCTAGTGGGGATTGACACTATAGACCATGTCCGGAACCAAGTGGGTATAAGATGAGTGAAGGGAACGGGGCACGATTCATTGTAGTTGCTGAAGGGTTTCAGAAATGGTTCTGGGATCAACTATTGATTTTTCGGTTAATTGGGGATCAACTAGGTGTCACTCATGATCATTCTATAATTAATGGTTAATTATAGACGACCAACATAAATCGGGAACGTATTTAGTTACACGCATAATTAGTGTAATCTGAAAGATTTAAAACGAGCTTGAGAATGAGATTCTCAGATCGAGAGAAACTAGGTTTGGTTGGACCAAACAAGGAGCGAGCATGAAATCGTTTCAGTTGCAACGGAATCATGGATGGGCCGAATCTTATGAAGACATGATGGATGATCCAAATTGGTTTGGTTCTAATCCAATGGTGGAAAATAAACCAAAATGGTTTGGTTTGTTTTAAACGAATGAACCAAAGTTGGTTCGGTTTGTTTTAACTTAAAATAGACCAACTCGGTTCGGTTTATTTTAACTTAAGTTAATGGAGCGGGTTAATGGGATTTGGTTAGGAACCAATAACTCTAAGGAGAAGGTTTCTTGATGGTTAAGAAACACGCGCTCTATAAAAGCGTGGCTAGAGGTTTGGAGAGCCCTAAGTTTTATTTTTGGAAACTTCTCTTCCTCTCCTCTCCCTCTCTTCTCCTTGTCGCCGTCCAACCTTGTGCCGCCGATGTCCAGCTGCTGTCGGCCACCCTCCGGCGATCCTCTGGCTACCCTCCTTGGCACCGGTGACCAAGGACCTGCCGGCCCTCTTCCTTTGGCCGACGCTAAGTCCTCTACCAAGCTGTCCAGTTTTTGGACAGCTTGTTTCCTTCTTGTCAGAGGATCAGTTGGACAGCGTTTGGAGCTCCAACATCAACTTCCTTGCTGGAGATTGGATCTCCGGTAATCCTCATAGGTAGAGGACTAAGGATTCATCAATCGGTTGACGAATACCTCTTCGGAGAAGCGAGTTTTGGGGACTCATTTTTGCATCCGAATTTTGATTCGGCTTGTTATCTTCTCTCGATCACATTGTCTTCGACACGAGGCTAGTGACTCCTACGAAGATGAGGCTCGTAGCTTGGCAAAGCTATTCCGACGGTACTCGGCGTGGATAAAGATAGAGGCAACTCTAGCATGAGTTGCTCCAGTTGATGTCATTCCCGCTTCACGTGATACGTCAGGTATAACTAGCGTAATTTCCTTTTATTGTAAAATTTGAAACTGCGATTATGTATACACATATTGTATCTTGCATGCGTGTGGTGTGTGTGTTGTAATAAATTAAATTTATTGCTTTTAATTCTTCCACTGTGCACATGTTTACAAAACATGTTCGAACACACACTCGTCGCGGTGCCGGGGAAACCCAACATCTTCTACTTGCCTTTTCAGGACTGAGTTCTCTTCCTTAAGCTTTGCAACTTGAGTTGAGTCTCTATCCTTAATTCGGCAAGTCGAAGTCTTCGAGTTGACTTGCTCCTTAAGTACTTGGACTTCCTTAAGTAGCAAGTCGACCCAATTCTCGGACTTAGCTAATTTCCTACCTAAGCATGCAATAATGTTATATAATTTATCTTCTAATGGAGAAGTTACTTCATTTGAACCTTCGGAAACGGATACAGATCTGTGGCTTCTCTCGGACTCGGAATCAAACTCGTACTCGTAACTAGACTCGGCTCCAGATCTCGATTCAGCCATAAATGCGACGAAGCTTCTCTTCGTCTCTTCCGCGTTCGACTCCTCTGATGACGACTCACCCCATGTCACCTTAAGCACCTTCTTCTTCTTTTCCTTTTTTGGTTTTTCTTCCTTTTTTAAGTTTGCACACTCTGACTTGTAGTGCTTCTTTCCGTTGCATTCGTAGCACGTTACTTCCAATCGGGGTCTCAGCTTGTTGTCAACCACCTTTTTGGCATCTTTCTTTGTAAATCTCTTTCTCCGGTTAAACATCTTCTGGACCATATTTATGATCTCCTCTTCTCCGTTTGTCTCCAACTCCGACTCGTCTTCGGATTCACTCTTCACTTTTCTTTCCTTTTTAGTTGAACCTGCCATCAAAGCTATACCATTCTCGGTTTGCCCCGAGTTATCTTGTTCATGTAGTTTGAGTTCACAAAATAGTTCGTCTAACCTAATTGTGGAGAGATCCCTAGATACCTTATAAGCATTGACAATCGATGTCCATAAGGCATTTCTCGGGAATGCTTTAAGGGTATACCTAATTAAGTCCCTATTCTCTATTTGATGTCCTATTAAATGCAATCCATTTAATATGTCTTTAATTCTAGTATAAAGTTGACTAGCATTTTCATTTTCGTTCATTTTACAATTAAATAATTTATTTAATAGCATGTCCCATTTGGCTATCCTAGTGTCATTTGTACCCTCATGCAGTTCAATTAATTTTTTCCATAATTCCTAAGAATTTTCGAATGGTCCTACCCTATTGAGCTATTCTTTGGTAAGTCCGCATTGCAAGGTGTTAAGTGTCTTGTAATCGACTTGAGCTCTCTTCCTAATATCCGAGGTCCATTTCTCCGATTTTAACAACTCACTCGAGTCGTCTACCGGAGCTGTGAACTCTTTCCTAATTGAAAACCAGACCTCTAGGTCGGTCTTCAAGTAATCTATTCACCTTTTCCAGTAGGAAAAGTCCTCTCCATTGAAGAGAGGAGGGTGAACGGTGTTGTATCGCTCTAAGTGTGACATTATCAAGGAAATGTACTCTAAATGCAGAAAAATAAACTAAATAACTCAAATGTGCAGAAAATTAAATTAAGTAAATTTAATGTGCAAGAAACTAAATTAAATAAATTTAATGTGCAGTAGATGATTTTAAGTGCAGAAAATGTTTTTAAGTGTAGAAAATATCTTGTAAAATGCAAAAAATTATATTAAATGCAAAAAATAATTTTTATATGCAGAAAATGTCTTTTAAAATGTAGAAAATAATTTTAATGAATTTAAATATGCAGCAAATTATTTTAATGAATTAAAAATTTATCTAATGGAATAAAAAATTATCTAAATCAATAAAAATTATCTAAAGCAATTAAAAAATTATCTAAAGTAATAAAAAATTATCTAAATCTCACGATGGTGGTTTCACCAATTCGGAGCGTAACTGTTCTGATACCAATTGTAGGATCGAGTAAGCTGAGAGAGGGGGTGAATCTCGATGTTTAATAATTTTAGATTAATTTTAATACGAGTACGCAGCGGAAATTAAATGCAGTTAAAGACACAGGTAATTTACTTGGTTCACAACCAAGACTGGGTTGCTACTCCAAAGCCTGTAGCTCTACCAAGAGCTACCTCGATGGGTAATCTCTATAATACCCTCCAATTCGAGAACTCTCGACTTCGGAGGGAGTTCGCTTTTTACAAATATAAGAGAAGAGTAACAACCTACTCTTTCTTAAAATTAAATATACAAGCGAAATAAAAAGAGATTAACAACTACTTTATATCGACACAATATGCAATATAGGATGCAGCACGAGGTGTCGGAAAAGAGTCCTTTTGAATGGTTGAAGCTCTTGTGATCGTGAGGAAATTTTGACAGCACTTTGATGTAGATTTTATTGATGATTGGATCTGGTCGAGCATAACTTTTATAAACTCTTTCCAATCGACTCCACATCAGGCCGTCGATATGGAATTCGTGGTCTTTCAGTCGACTGAATCCTCTCTAGTCGACTTCATGTCACTCAACTCCGCATCAGGAATTTTCCCGCTTCAATAGACTCAAGCCCTTTCCATCTACATCGCACGATCTCCGATCGATCACCAGCTGATCCTGCCAAATAGGAATCCAGTCGAGTGATACAACTCTAGTCGACTGGAGTTCAGTCGACTTGAATCCATTCAGTCGACTATTCTCTACAAAACATGATTAGTACAAGATATGAAATACGATAGCAGTAGTAATACTGCTCGATCTCGACTACTACATCCCACGTAGACTTTTCATCGGATCGATGCCTAGCTGTGTCCCCCTAAAGAGGACTCGGCCTCACCTCTTTACTCGAGGCTTACTTGCCGGCTACCTGCCAGACTTACCATTCTCGACATCCGATCTGACCCACCAGGGCTTCCACCAGCTATCCAGTCTGCTTGACCCAGCTGGACTTTTTGTCGATTGTCCGGTCTCCAGACCCAACCGATCTTCATGCCGAATGTCCGATCCACGCGACCCATCTAGACTTTATGCCTGGTGTCCGGTCCTCCTGATATGTCAAGATACGTGCCTAGTATCCAGTCAACATGACCTACTAGGACTTTCTATTAAGCATGCACACTTAACACTTATATTAGATCACAAGTGGATCTTAACTCTTAACTGTGGTTCATACATCAAAATTAAGGAGTGATGCTTACTGCATCAACAGACTACACACTTGGACTTACGTGGCCAAGGCTACACACTTGGTCTTCCCTTGCCAACTCCTTGTTGGACTTCCAATGCCAAGCCCCATGCTTGGACTTTCATCGCCAAGGATACACACTTGGACTTACATGGCCAAGGATATACACTTGGCCTTCCCACACATGTCATATGTTTTGTCTAACATCAAAATACTGCTCGAGTCAAACTCAAGTCCGGTCAATCGTGATTTGGGTCGATTGCACCAACAAGATGACTAAAAGAGATATGCTACTTAACAAATTATTTAATTGTAAAATGTTAGAAAATAAAAATGCAAGTCAACTACACACTAGAATCAAATATATATTAAATGGACTACACTTAATAGGTCATCAAATAGAAAATTGGGACTTAATTAGCTATACTCTTAAAGCATTTCCTCGGAATGCCTTATCGACATCCATCGTCGATGCCTATAAGGTTTCCCGGGATCTTTCCTTAATTAGATTAGATGAATTATTTTGTGAACTTGAACTACACGAACAAGCTAACTTGGGTCAAATGGAGAACGATATAGCTTTAGTGGCAGGTTCGACTAAAAGTGAAAAAGGAAAGAAAACCAAGAGTTAGTCCATAGACGAGCCAAAATTGGACCTAAGCGGAGAAGAAGAGATCGTGAACATTGTCCGAAAGATGTTCAACCAGAAGAAGAGATTCACAAAGAAAGATGCCAAAAAGGTAGTCAACAACAAACCGAGACCCAGATTTAAAGTCACATATTACGAGTGCAACGGGAAGGGTCACTAAAAGTCGGAGTGCGCAAACCTAAAAAAGGAAGAAAGGCATAAAAAGTAAAAGACGAAAAAGGTACTCAAGGTAACTTGGGACGAGTCATCTTCAAAGGAGTCGGACATGGAAGAACCGAAGAGGAGCTTCGTAGCTTTCATGGTCGTAGATGAGTCCGAGGTCAAATCAAGTTTCGAGTCTGAGTCCGGGTCTGAGAGAAGCCACAGATCCGCATCCATTTTTGAAGGACTAGATGAGGTAACCTCTCCCTTAGAAGATAAATTGTATAACATAATAGCATGCCTAGGGAGAAAGTTAGCTAAGTTTGAGAATCGAGTAGACTTACTTCTTAAGAAAGTCCAAGTACTTAAGAAGCAAGTCAACTCAAAGACTTCAAGTTGCCAAATTAAGGATAGAGACACAACTCAAGTTGCAAAGCTTGAGAAAGAGAACTCAGTCCTAAAAAGGCAAGTTGAAGATCTCACTGGAACATTTGAAAGGTTCACTTCAGGCTCCAAGTATCTAGACATGATGCTTGGGTCTCAACGAGTCGTGTGTAACAAGTCCGGACTCAGATACAAGGCTAAGTCATCCTACAAATCATACATGTCTTTACTTAGCTGAAACGCTAAGAGTCGAGTCCAAGCATGAGTTCCTAAGTTTAGCTTAGACAACCAAGTTGAATCGAACCAATTTTGGGTCCCCAAGAGTCAAATTCACTTAGTGAATAAAACTCAATTGAGCTATGACTTAGGGGGAACTAGATATTTACTTATTACTTCTATTAATTGAACTCTTGCATGCTTAGTTAGTTTTACTTGCTTAATTTAGAACGGACAAGATAGGAAACAAAGTAATTTAAACTTGAACAACCTAGTACTAAGGCAAAGTGAATTGATAGCAAGTTAGGGAAGCTCTTCGAAGTGCGTGTCTTAGGAAGTGGTCCACCCTGATATCCAAGAAGGACATATGCCTTGCCACTACCTGTGCACTAAGTTGAGTGAAACTAACCGAAGCTAACTTACTAAGTCTTTAACTAGTTAGACTAAAGTTTAGTCCAAAGCGAGTCAAGTATTTGATTCCTTAATTGACTTTTTCTAGGAAAGTGGTCCACCTGATATCCAAGAAGGTCATATGCCTCACCACTACCTAGAAGTCAATTTTGAAAAAACTTATTTGATTAGCCAAGCTAAACTTGAATGTAATACAAATTTAAATCCATAAGATTAACGTGTATTAAAAATCTAGACTGAGTGATATGATTAAGTTTAATTAATTAATATGTTTTCAAGAACATTAAAGGGGGAACCAACAATTAATTAACTTATTTTGAAGAAAACTTAAGAACACCTAGAATAAATCCAAACCATCCAATTGTACAAGTGTTCGGAAATCCAACACTAGGAGTTCAAACTAGATCGGCTATATGAAACATAAGACAAATATGATTAATATGAAAGTTAGAACCAAAATCAATAGATGAGGCTTTACTAGATCCTGATTGGGTAATAGTCATGCAAGAGGAACTAGCACAGTTCGAAAGAAGTATGGAATCTAGTACCCTCACCAACAAATAAATCAATCATAGATACTAAATGGGTATTTAGGAATAAATTAAATGACCAAGGAGAAATTATAAGGAATAAAGCTTGGTTAGTGGCGAAGGAGTATAGTTAAATAGAAAGGTTAGATTATGACGAGACTTATGCCCTAGTAGCTAGGCTTGAATCAATTAGGATGTTGCTATCCTATGCAACACACAAAGGATTTAAGTTATATCAAATGGATGTTAAGTCAACATTTTTAAATGGAATAATCAAAGAAGAAGTATACGTAGGCCAATCCCCAGGTTTTAAAAATATAAAATATTCTAATCATGTATATAAATATAAAAAGGCTATGTACAGACTAAAACAAGCTCCTAGAGGTTGGTATGAACGATTATCTTCATACTTAATTTCAAAAGGCTTTAGGCAAGGTCAAATTGACTCCGCCCTATTTGTAAAAACTTTGATGTTTGACAAAATGATTGACAATGTGATTGCCATAGAAATTCCAAGTCATAGGTACTTAGTACGTAAAGTCCAAGTCATGGGTACTTGGCAGGGAAAATCCAAGCATGGGTCTTGGCAATGGTAAAGTCCAAGTCATGAGTATTTGACATGTAAAGTCCAAGTCATGGTTACTTGGAATGGAAAGTCCAAGAATGGGTCTTGGCAATGGTAAAGTTCAAGTATGGATACTTGGCAATTGGGAAGTCCAAGGGTGTGATGTTGGCGGTGTAAAGTCCAAGCTATAGTCTTAACGGTATAAGTCCAATGTTTGGCGACATAAAGTCCAAGCATTTGTCTTGGTGGCATAAGTCCAAATGTATCTTGGCAAAGTAGACCCAGTTAGCAAGACAATAGCCGATAGAAGCACCTAAAAGCTAGCATATGAATGAACAAGTCATAGATGACTTGGAGGGATCCGATGGGTGTGAGGGTGATGGAAGTGGTTAGAAGGCTTAGTTCTAGGCTAAGAGTGGTCTATCATGTATGAGGGGATAATACTTGAGTTAAATCTCATATTTGAGGTTTATCAGTCGACTGACCAAGTGTTTGACACTTGCCAGCCTAGTTGACTCGGAGCAGTCGACTGGTCGGTGAGTGACTGAGGCTCGACTACTGATCTGTAGCTCTGGAAGTCAACTGCTAAGGTTTGGCAATTGACTGATTTAAGTGGATATGAGCACAGAAGCTTTGGTAGTCGACTAGCCAGTCGACTATCGGGCAATAGTCGATGGTTGTGGTATCCGTTGGAGTTTTTCCAGTATAGATTGAGTCGTTGTGAGACGATACTATGAGCAGTCGACTAGTGCCTTTTGGCAGTCAACTACTAGGTGCGAAATCAGGTCGATGTAGGTTATAAAAGTAGCTCAATCGAATGGAGGATTTTGTAGTGATTTTTAGGAAGATTTTGAAAGGGAATTACTGCTGCATTCCATACCTTCAAGAGAAATCTAAAGCAAGAAATAAGCAAAAAATTAAAAGAACTATTATAAAGTTTTTACTGCATTTCATTTGTATACTTGTATTTGCTTGGTGTATTACTTTTGTAATCTTGTTGTAAAAGGTTTCTCCACATCCAAAGTGTTTTTCGAGAAGGAGAAGTTTGATAGTGGTGGTGTGCATCACTAGAGCTCACTTGAGCTCGACCTGTGGAGTAGGAACTCTAGGTTTTGAACCATGTTATATCTTGTGTTGTGCTTTTGTATTCTCTTTGTGCATTTATATTTGTTGTATATTTTGTTGTGCACTAACATCATTATAGACAAGCAATCAAACGAATGTGATCGAATTCCAAGCGATGAAGAAAAAATGCTATTCACCCCCTCTAGCGACACTGACATTCCTAACAAGTGGTTTCAGAGTGGATCGCTCTTCAAGGATTAACAACCAAGGGAGCAAAGCGCTAGAGGAGAAGAAGATGGAGTTTCAAGAAAAATTGGGTGATGACGTCATGGTTCCACCTACCTTTGATCGTGAAATTTTTTAATATTGAAAAGGTAAAATGATGTATTTTCTTATGTGTGATTATGATAATTGGATTAGCATTATAGTAGGGTTCGATGCTCCAAAGGATGAAAAGGGAAAAATACTCAAGAAGAAGAAGAAGTGGAGCAAGGAGAAAATCTGATATTTCAACATAAACAATAAGGTAACGAGTATATTGATTAATGTGTTACCTAATGATATTTTAGCAAAGTTAGGTGAGTTTAAGGATGCTAAGGAACTATGGAGTAAGGTATCCAAGCTCCATGAAGAACCCACAATGTTTCAAGAAATAGAGGAGGACAAGGAACAATAATGCTCAACGGTCCAAAGTGGAGATGATAGTGAGACCGAAGAAGCAAGTTCATCATCCTCTCAAGAGCGTGAAGAAGTAAAAGAAGCCTCCACCTCTAGGATTGAGGGGGAGGAGATTAGGCCTTCCATGGCTGAGCAAGAAGAAGAACCATCTACCTTCGAGAGAAAAGAAGAGCAAGCTCAAAATTCTGACCTAGGTAACTCAAGAATAATAAATAAAGATAAAAATCATATTTTGTGTTTTGAGTGTAGGAAAAATGAACATTACAAGAGTAAGTGTCCAAAGTGAGTCAAAAAGATTCAACCGACACCAAAAGTCAATGAAAAGCCTAAGGATGCTAGAGCCCCAACAATTAAGAGAAAGGAGCATATTATTTGCTTCAAGTGCAATCAAAGGGGGGGCCACTATAGGACTCAATGCCCTAGGGGAGGAAGCAAACCAAGGGAAAAGGAGGAGCATCACATGTAGGGGGGAGCTTCTAAAGCAAACCCTAAGGTAAATTTAAATAATGCTCCTACTTTATGTAATGATAGGAAGCATGCTAGATATTTTCTTGCTATTACTCATGAAAAGCATGGTAGAAATAACAAATATTATTGCTAAGGTGTCAAACATGTTAATTTACCTAAGGACAAATATAGAACCAATAACTCAAGAACAATTCTACTTAAGGAAGATATTAGGAAGATAGAGAACCATTTAGGCATTAACCCTAAGAAGGATAGGCATATGCCTAAAAGGAGGAACAAGTTTGTTCAAGTGGCCACTCTAATCGAATAGCACGACGATGACAAGCTTGGGCAATCCCTCTTGTCAAGGATAAATTTTTTTATCCGGGGACGTAGAAGGGATCGCCATGAACAAGCGACCGAGTTGAAGTGGGAAGCGAAGTTTCCCCTCCCAACATTTGGTATCAGAGCTTCCGGACAAAACCTTCAGAGATCAATCGACTGATAGATTTGTTGATCGATTAGTGTTGTTGTTCAAGTGAACAAAGAGTTTAAAATTTGTTGTCAATAAACTAATAAAGAGCAATTGAGTAATGAAGGTGATTAATCGACTAGTGTTATTATAGCAAAGCACAGAAGATTTAATAGTCAACTATGGGACTTGACTAGATAATTTTCAATCGATTGATGATGAATGATGTCAATTGATACTGATGTGGATAGAGCTACTAAGTTGATAGGTCAAAATAATGTTTGAATCCATCGTGCAGCAATCAACTGATAGTAGAAGAGAATCGATTGAATGTTGAAAATCAACCTGCTTGTAATCATATAAAAGAGGATTTCATGGGGATTTGAAGAACTCGACTCCAGACCTTCAAGAGGCAAATCCAAAGTAACCAAATAGCAAGCAAGCAAAGATTACATTGTATAAACTATTATTCACTTTGTATTGTTAGTGTAGGGGCACCAGATAATCAAACCTAGGTTTTGATTATGGAAAAGGTTCAAAGTTAAGGTGTTCTCATTATCTCATATGCTATGCTAAGTGTGCAGAAATGTTTAAGCTGAGCTAAAGGTCGGCGACACCCGGAGAATCTTGAGTCGAGAAACCATGGTGGTCGGGCGACACCGGGAGAACTTCTGATGGAGTCAAAGAACCCAGGTGAAGGCCGGAAGCTAAGCAACATGTCAGAAAGGACCGGAGGTGAGCACAAGTGGGAAGAGAGATGGTAAGGTTGTGTCCTCCGTACGGGGACAACTATAGGCGGCGATTCGACTAAGACTTCCAGTGGAAGGTCTAGGTTGAGATTGAATGGTAAGGAACCGTCATATTTACTATCTCTTATTTGTATTGTGCTAACTTTGTGTTGCTGTTGAATAACCTAGCTGGCAATCGACTACTGGCTATTGGCAGTCGACTGCTGCTAGCATCAGTCGACTGATGAAGGTAATCAGTCGACTTCTATTCAAACTGTCCAGCTCGAAGAAAGTCAAGATAAGCTCCACTTATCTTGGGGGGATGAGGCTCTTTGACTCAGATTTGGATCTCAACGTTCAGAAGCTTGAAGGGCTATAAAAGGAGGGTTTCACCCCTTTAGGTCATCAATCATTGCTCCCAAGTGCTCCAACAATGCTATGCTTCAACGACGACGCTACGACGCCGATAAGCTAATGACACGCCAACGACAAGCTCAGAAGCTCAACCCATTCGTGTCGGTAGCTTTATTTTGTTTTCATTTTGTTTACATTTCTTGTAATCAGAGCTTTTGTCGTAATGAGGTGAGGTAGGCTTGTTGCCTCATCATCGAGCTTTTTATTTTATTGTAATCGTCGTCTTCTACCTCCAACGAGGAGGAGACTCTATAGTGGATTACCCCTTCATACGTGGTCAAGGATCGTGGGGCCTTGGAGTAGCAACCCTTTGGTTGCGAACTAAGTAAAAACAAAAGTGTCTCCTTTACTTTTATTGTCTTACATTCCGCTGTGTGACTTTGGTTTTATCGACGAACGAAAAGAAGTTTTCAAGCTCGCTATTCACCCCCCCCCCCTCTAGCTTGCTTTCGATCCAACATGTATTTCATTTTATTTTCATTATATCATGTATTTTATTTTATATGCTTGTAAGTAACAAGTTGTAAAAGGTTTATTCACCTTTAAAATATTCAACAATCAGAAAGAATAGTGAATTTGTCGCTAGGAGGTAGGTCGTGAAATAAAAACTATGGATTATAATCTTTATAAAAATTTGATTTGTTGTATTTATATTTTTTATTTTTTTATGCCTTGTTTCTGATGCACGTTAATGTTTTGTAGACAAGCACACAAATGATCAAGTTTAAATTGTGAATACTATGCACTCCCCTCTAGCAATGTCACGATCCCAATATATATACCTCGTAGATCTTCCTTCAACTGGTAAAGCAATTAAAATATTTCATGGATTCAAAATATTTGTCTATTGCACTTGAGTGGAATCAAGGAAAAGAAGCTAGGAATACAAGAGCAGGGTTATTGATTATTGAAAATAAAAAATAAAAGTTGCTCAAATTAAAAAAAAATAACTACCATAATAAAAAATTTTAGATTAGAAGGAACAAAAACTTTCTTCTCTTCGGTCGATAGCCTTGGCTAGCTCCAATAGTTTTCAATAGCAACTATTGTTGGTGGTTGGATTGGCTCTTGAAGAAGCATATTATTATTTATTTTGATAGCTTAAAGAGGAAGAATAAGGAGGGTTAAAGTTACTATTGATAATGATTGGAGTTGAGGAGATGTTGCTCTTCTTCGTGACTTCCTAATGCAGGGGCATCTAACAGCATACAAAGTCTTTTTCTCCTTGCATCGAAGCCTCAGATTTCGATACACCCAGGTCATGTCATCCAACACACCTGTACCCTTCAATATACCCTAGTCGTGAAGCCCAACATGCCTGTGTCAGACCATCAACCATAATTTTAGAACTGGGTATGCAACGGTCGTGTCGTCCGACATGTCCGTGTCAGGCAAAACACCTAGGTCGTGTCGCTTGACATGTCTGTGTTAGACTGTCAACCCCAATTCCAAAACTTGACAAGCTTCGATCGTGTCATCCGACATGCCCTGACCATGTCTCCTGACACACCTCGATCGTGTCACCCGACATGCCCGTGCCAGACCATCAACCCCAATTCTAGAACTTGGCACACCCTGACCGTGTCACCCAATATGCCTATGGTTTGGCACATCCATAATTGATTTCTTTTGAATTTTCTTATTATTTTTGTTAGTTATGATTTTTTATATCTTTATTTTCTATTTAAACTTGGGATATGACTAAGGGAGGGCATTCTTTTTTTATTAACAAAGTTATTTTGGATTCGTTATACCTAGAGCTGAATCCTCTATTTTTTCAAGTTTCTTCCTCTTGTGTTATCCCGTCGGCTCCCTTCTAACCATGCACATGGAAGGAATATTCCATCTTCTACCCCATCTACGTCAGTTGGTATCAGAACCCTAGATCCATGGAAGGTCGATGAGGACATGGTCGTGAAAGGTAGGTTGCGATTGAGAAAGTTGTGTCCCAGGATCAAAATCCCCAAGAAACAATCGAAGATCTATGAAGGCAAGTCATGGAGCTAACCCAACAGCTAGCTGCGGGGGATTTGGAATATTGTGAGGTATTAGATTAGCACTCTACCTCAAATTTTGACAAACTATACTATTGAGGCCACCATGGGTGTATGGAACGGTATAGAGACTTTGGTTTTCATATTGATCTCCCTGAGTTTCTGACACTTTGCATGAAGAAGATTTTATTGATTTCCTTGATAAAATTGAATGAATTTTTGAATAAAAAGAAGGCTCTGACCGTATTAGAATGAAATTTATTGCCCTTAAGCTCAAGAGTTGAGCATCAGCTTGGTGGGAATTGTTGGTGCAATCGGCCTAGGTCACGATTGACTAGACTCAAGTGGGACTCGAGTAGGATTTTGATGTTCGACAATGGTTTACAATATGGTTTGACCATATGACTAGTGCATAGTATGGGAAATCCAAGGTCATATGAGAGAGATTATTGGAGAAATCTAAGTCTGTAAAGGTTAATCCATGGCTCTTCCCTCAGCCAGACTCTCCCAATGCAGACGTGTCCAGGTTGTACCGAATTGCTAATGGTGGTTTGGACGTCCAACTTGAGGATAGCATGCTAAGCACACTGTTCGAGTGGTACACCATCTATAAAAGATGAATATAATCAAGATAATCAATCAACTGAAGCAGTAATTTAACATAAAGGTTTGTATTTGAAAAGAGTATGAGGAATGGCACCACTCTTCCACTTACTCTTTAACTGTCGGATGTTACTGTCGAACTGGGCATGACCAATCTCAAGGAGATCTGAGATGGCGCTACCGACGTCGGCAGCCTTGATGAAGTACTCGAGGGTTGCAGCAATTTTTGCCAGATTGTGGTGGCGCACTGCCAATGTCAACTCAGCTACGGAGGAGGTGGATGATGTCTCCTCCCGATTGCCTCCATTCCACCTGGCCAACGATGATTCCACCACCAACCTCAGGTACAGTCGTGACTTTGCCTCCACAACCGTAAAAGATGCGATCTAAGATACGCCTGACTAAATGTGAATATTCTATATTTAGATCTAGAGGCAATGTTCTCGAATCAAGAAAAGGTATCCCTTTCGTCTCTGTCCTCCTTTAACTTCGGCTCGCTGTCGGATCTGGTGGATGAGATGGTGGTGCTCTGGTAATGTTCACCCCAATCACGGCAATGGACCTCTTCTTTTTGTTCTCCGTATCCTTCGTCATCTCCTGGACGAAGAGTCTTGGCAAATGAAGACCCGGACGAGGAGTCTTAGTAAGTGAAGACCCTAGAGCGTGGCCTCTTGGCAGTGAAGTCCCAGAGCATGACCTCTTGGCAAAGGTAGACCCTAGAGCATGACGATAGTCAATGGAAGCACTTGAAGGCTAGCGCAAGGATGAATAGTCACGGACTTAAGAGATCCGGGGGCGTGAGGCTGATGGAAGTGGATTAAAGGCTTAGGTCTAGACTTAGGGTGAGTATCAAGTATGAAGGGATCATACTTGGGGTGTTAAACCTCAGTGTTGAAGTATAACAGTCGACTGCGAGTTTGTTCCAGTTGACTAGGCTTCGTTTACAGACAAACATAAGCAAGGTGACCTCGACCAGCACCTCGACTGGGATAGTAGTCGAGGAGGCACCTCGGCTGATAAGGTGCACATTGACTCGGGGAGTCAGTGCTCGGCGTTAGAACATAGGAAGCCAAGATGGTGCTCGGGGAGCAAACCCAGACGAGGCGGCACCTTGACTAGAAGTGGGTGGACGAGCGGAGCTCGGGTGCATAGTGCTCGGAAGTGTTGGAAGATCGTGGCATGGCTAGAAGGGGGGTTGAATAGCCCTCATTGTCGTAGATGGAATTTGATCGTTCTTAATCATCTACAAAGTGATTAGCACAAGGGAAATGCTAAAACTAAAACAATTAAGACAAACACAAAGATAAAAGAGATGCAAACGCTAACGCAAAGATGTAACATGATTCACGGCCCTTGCCGCTAGTCCACGGACGATTCGTATAGCGAATCACTCCCTCAAATCCAATCACTAGTCTCTCCTTTAGCTCAACAAGGTGGAGGTAACTTCTTTACAAGAATTCACTCTCTCTTACAATAAAATAGAAATAAACACAAGGAAGAGGAGTGGAAATGTTTAGGGCACTTGTGAATAAGATTATGAGTGAAGCATTAGCCTCCCAAAAGCCCCCAACCCTTCTTTTTATAGAGGAGAAGGGTTTCTTCCCATTGGGCAGGCGGCAGTCGACTGTTGCATGTCATCAGTTGACTGCCCCTCTAACGACTAACTTACAATGGCTTCTGACTTGTCGTCGTCACCGTCCAATGGTACTCCTAGCAGTCGACTATTGCCTGCGTAGCCGACTGATCAATCGGCTACAAGAGGTTCTGTGCTCGCGACCATCTTCAACAACTGTCGTCCCTTGGCAGTCGACTGATGGTGCAGCAATCGACTATCATCCCTTGGCAGTCGACTGCTGGGCCAGAAACCTACCAGTTGAACACCAGTCAAGTTCCATCGACTCAGAGCAGTCGATTGCTATCTATAGCAGTCGACTGGCGTCGGGTAAAACCTCGAACAAGACATTTGTTTGAGAATACGACTTAAACAAACGTCGGGTAAACCTTCAACCCTAAGTTTGAGCATCCGACACTTGACTTAGCCATTCGGCCAAGTTCACCTATGAGCTACCGTTACAATCGCTCAATCTCTCATCTCCCTTGGAGTCCCTCACTGAAGCTCTCTTCGTCCGTCCACGTCCCTCGGATGCACCAAGTGCATGGCTTTCGCAATGTCATCCTTTGCATCTTGACCTGAAGTCTGCTTCCTTTGGCTTCACTCCAATGCTCCTTGTCCGACGGTCCCTCGGATGCACCAAGCGCACGGCTTCCATAATGTCATCGTTCACCGACTCAAGGACCCAAGCCATGAGATGGTGAACTCTCCAATGATTTCATCAAGCTAACTCATGTGTGATTTACTAAGTCATGCACAACTTAAACACACATATCAAATCAACATAATCAACCTAACTTAAACCCTTTGCCACACACATCAAAACCACATTATACATGGGCTGATTGCCCTAACAATCTCCCCCTTTTTGATGTGCGACAATCCGTTTAAGTTAGGTAAAATATTAACAAAAATACATAAGGAAGATAAGCTTATAAAACAAATATGAGTATCAAACCACTCCCCCTTAATACATGCAACTCCCCCTTAACACATGTTAATTTTCCCCTTAGCATGATTAACTTAAGCTCAATATTTCTCCCCCTTTGACACCATAAAAAATATCTAACATATGTTATACAATATGGCATCAAAGTTCAAAGGAATAAAAATACCAAAAACTGCTGAAAAACCCAGAAATCAAGTTGTTGTACTCGTGCACAGTTCCATCAATCGACTAGCAACTGAAAATCAACCTTTTCTGATTTCTGAACCCAAGTTCAGAAATGCATTAAAAATTATAGAAAATTTAAAAAAATCATGAAATTCGGGGAACATATTTCTTATGAGTCCCTTTATCAATGAAAAATGATTTTTCAAGAAAATTCATTATATTTTTGAAAATTAGGCAAAAACTCAAAAGTTGTCAAATACTCAATTTTTTAATAACTTGAAAGCTAGTTTTGCCTTAGAAACGTTTTAAAACATAAACTCACAGTTTATAAAACAAGAAATGGTTTTAAAACATTTAAAATATCCAACTATGATCTATGGGCAATATGTCCATTGATTAAACATTTACTTTTCCCATAGTTGATCTATGATTACTCTATCATGATACTTATAATGACTCATCAAAAATGGCATAAGCATAAGTGAGTCATTGTATCATCCTAACATCTCACCCATTGCTATGTTCTCAATCAATTTAGCCTTATGGTGAATGTGAGATGTACCTAAGATATTATACTTAACCATTAATTTCATGCCAATTTCTACCAAAGTTAAGTATATATCATACAAAAATACCCATCATGATCATAAAAACACATATTATCATAATGCATATCAAGATCATAAATCAAGTATTATCACAACATCCACCGTGCTTATAAGTCAACCAAATAATATGATATGAAAAATATTCAAATATGGTTGACTATCCTAGGTTTCTCTAACCTCTAAGGATTGAATTGGGAACCCAATATAAATTCTTTCCAATGGGGTTCACCAAGTACTCCTTAGGGATCCATTTCCTAGCTACCATTGTTGTTTTAGATTGACCCCTAGCAATTAAGCAATGGTAGGCTTTTTCATTTTTGGATCCTTTATAACCTAGGCCTTTCTGTTGAAACTAGCCCTTTGGCTCCCAATGATCATATTTAGGGTATTAGAGCCAATTGTAAATTTCTCTAGGGCCTTAGTGAGAAAGCCTACCTTTTCCCTTAAAATCTTGTTTTCTTCAATACATGCATCATTAATATTAGAAGAAATACAATCATCATGTGAGCATGCTTTTTCAAGTTTCTCTTCTAATTTCCTAATATCATCAAGCATGCATTTATTTTTCTTCTTACTCCTAAATAAATCTCTAGTACAACTTGAAATCATGGAAACAATTTCTTGAGTAGGGAGATTTCTTACCATATCTTCTTCTTCCGATTCCGATGAAGATGATGGTGCTCCCCCTACATTTGAGCTCTCCTCCTCACTTATACTTCCTTCTTCTTCATATGAGGTGGAGGGTACATCATCCATTCCCATTAATGCAAAATGCGAGATGATCTCTTCTTCTTCCGATGATGATGGATCGTCCCATGTCACTTTTAGGTTTCGGGGCTTTGACTTCTTTTCCTTCTCCTTTGACTTTCTTTCTTCTTCCCTTCTTTCTTTTTGCCATTCTTCTTCCTTTCTTCCTTGCTCTTGTTTAGTTGGGGGCACTCATCTCTCATATGTCCCTCACCTTGGTAATTGTAGCATATCACCTTCCTTCTTGGCCTTCTCCTATCATGAGACTTGTTAAATTTAAAACTCTTAAGAGCACGTCTCACCTTTTTTACCATGTAGGCCTCCTCATTGCTGTCCATTGAAGAGGATGATTCTTCATCCAATGAGAAGGGTGGAGTCTCCTTCTTCTTCTTTCCTTTGTCGGCCATAAGCGCTACTCCCCTTGGTTGACTCCTTGGTTCTTCTACTATACCTTCAAGTCTAGTTTCGTGAAACTCCATAGTAGAGAAAAATATTTCTAGAGTACTTACCTCTAGATTCTTTGATATGTAGAACATCATTGAGCTCCACTTTGATGACCGGGGGAATGCATCAATAGTCTTCATTATCATATCCCAGTTTGATAGCTTCTCTCCTACACTTGATAAACCGGTGATTATTTCCTTAAACCTAGAATGCAAAGATAGTACCTTTTCTCCTTTTTCTATCTTGATGTTGCTTAATTGTTCTCGGAGAAGGCCCCATCTTGCAAGCTTGGCTTCGGAGGTGCCTTCATGAAGCTCCACTAGCTTCTCCCACATTTCTTTAGTGCTTGTGCATTCTCCTATTCAGTTAATCTCTTGTTGAGGGAGCATGTTGTAGAGATGGTGTTTGGCTTTTGAATTTGCAAGGTGCTCCTCACTTTGCTTCTTAATCCACCTCGATTTTTCTATTAGCCTCCCTTCTTCATCCCTAGGTATCTCGAAATCATTTTCCATGATAAGCATAATTTCAAAATCGGTCTCAAAAAATACCTCCATTCACTTTCTCCACCAAGCAAAGTCCACTTCGAATTTAGGCGGATGGATGTTGGAGTCGGCCATTTTTATTGTGCTTGTTGTGGCGGTGAGTCCAGTGACAAGAAACCTTGCATATGATACCACTTGTTGGAAGATCGTGGCCCGGCTAGAAGGGGGGTTAAATAGCTCTCGTTGTCGTGGATGGAATTTGATCGTTCTTAGTCTACAAACTAATTAGCGCAGCGGAAATGCTAAAACAAAAATAATTAAGACAAACACAAAGAGAAAAGAGATGCAAACGCTAACGCCAAGATGTAACGTGATTCACGGCCCTTGCCACTAGTTCACGGATGATTCGTATGGAGAATCACTCCCTCAAATCCTATCACTAGTCTCTCCTTTAGCTCAACAAGGTGGAGGTAACCTCTTTACAAGAATTCACTCCCTCTTATAATAAAATAGAAATAAACACAAGGAAGAGGAGTGGAAACGTTTAGGGCACTTGGGAGTAAGATTATGAGTGAAGCATTAGACTCCCAAAAGCCCCCAACCCTTCTTTTTATAGAAGAGAAGGGTTTCTTCCCGTTGGACAGGCGGTAGTTGATTGTTGCATGTCATCAGTCAACTGCCCCTCTAACGACCAACTTACAACGGCTTCTGACTTGTCATCATCACTGTCCAATGGTACTCCTAGCAGTCGACTGATGGTGCCATCAATCGATTGCTGCCTGCGTAGGCGACTGATCAGTCAACTATGGGAGGTTCTATCTCCGTGACCATCTTCAGCAATTGACTTTCGTCCCTTGGCAATCGACTGATGGTGCGAGCCGATCATTCATTATTTATCGATCGGCGAGTCGAACTCACCGGATCGAGTTTCATCGACTCGGAGCGATCGCAATCTATAGCGATGATCGGCATCGGATAAAACCTCAAACAAGACACTTGTTTGAACATCTGACTTAAGCAAACGTCGGGTAAAATCTCAAACCTAAGTTTGAGCATCTGACACTTGACTTAGCCATTCAGCCAAGTTCACCTATGAGCTACCGTTACAGTCGCTCAATCTCTCATCTCCCTTGGAGTCTCTCACCGAAGCTCTCTTCGTCCGGCCACGTCTCTCGGATGCACCAAGCGCACGACTTCCATAATGTCATCCTCGCGTCTTGTCCTGAAGTCTGCTTCCTTTGGGTTCACTCTAATGCTCCTCGTCTGGTGGTCCCTCGGATGCACCAAGCTCACGGCTTCCGCAATGCCATCCTTCACTGACTCAAGGACCCGAGCCATGAGATGGTGAACTCGCCAATGCTTTCATCAAGCTAACTCATGTGTGATTTACTAAGTCCTGCACAACTTAAACACATATATCAAATCAACATAATCAACCTAACTTAAACCCTTTGTCACACACATCAAAACCACATCATACATGGGTTGATTGCCCTAACAGGAAGCACTCGACCAGCACCTTGACTAGAATCTAGTCGAGGTGGTGCCTTGACTGGACCACTCAACTAGCACCTCAACTGAATCTGGGAGCAGGCATGACGCAACCACTCAAAAGCGAGGCATGGTCGACCATCACCTCAACTAGGTGCTAGTCGAGGTGGCACCTCGACTGGATCACTCGACTGGTACCTCGACTGGATATGGGACAAGCATGAAAATAGTCAATCAGAAGCAAGGCAGACTCAACCAGCACCTCGATTAGGGTATCAGTGGAGGTGGTGCCTCGACTGGTGAAGTGACCATTGTGCTGCAATGTTTGAGATCATGAGGTTTTGATGGAGCTTATAAGAGGGAGGCTTGTGGACATTTTGGGTGGCTAGTTCTTGGAGTTCTTGAAGGGGAAATGCAGTTGTTTTCCAGACCTTCAAAGCACCTTAAAGCAATCAAATCATCAAGCAATCAAAAGCGCTCTTGTAAAGTGGTTTTTATTTTTTATTTCATTCTTACATTGCATTTGGTTGTTTCTTCTTGTAAACTCCTTATTGTAAGAGGTTTCTTCGCCTCTAGAGTGTTTCCGAGAAAGAGAAGGTTTAGTGGTGGTGTGCATCACTAGAGCTCGCTAGGGCTCGGCCATGGAGTAGGAACTAGAGTTCTAAACCATGTAAAATTCGTGTGTCATATTTGTGTTATATTTTATGCTTGTATTTGTATTAGACGAGCATAAGGTTCCGCTTTGTCTTGAAAGAGGTCGAAATTAAGTCGCTTTTGATAGATCGAATTCGTGCAAATTCCCCTTCCAATTTTCCCAAATTGGTAATTCTAACATTCTCCCCCATTTTGACATACATCAAAAAGGGTCTCCTCAAGGAGGTCAATATCTCATATCCCAATGAGATCTTACAATCTCCCCCTTGATCTAAAAACATCTAGGATTCTTCACTCTTCCTAGTGATAAGTCCCATATCACTCAAGAGAGGCACTCCTATAAACTCTCCAAATTTTCCCAATTCTCCCTCTCATGAGGAAAAATATACATTCATCATCCCAAGATGGATACCTCCCCCTTGACCATTGCACCAACAATGTCCATGGAGAGTCCCTAAGCCAATAGGAACACTAAACCATCAAAAATAAAGTTGAAAGTTCAACACTGAACTTTCACATACCTTAAATTAATACACACCCTAAACAACTCTCCTAATCCATATCCAATAGATTTTCACCCTTTCAAATGTTGGACTTTCCGAGCCACAAAAACCGCTTTTTGCGTTGCGGAAACCCTGGAAGTTCGCCATGGATCCGTACGAAGATATATTAAAATAAAAACATGTATGTGCTAAGTAAACCTAGATCTACCTTAGATCTAGAAATTGAGAGTGTTACCTTCGATGCGACGCCCTTCGCAAATCCCGCTCGTCCAAATAGCTTGCCGGAACTCTAGAGTGTCAAGTGTACACTCCTCTATTGGTATCTGCACAAGTAATAGGTAGAGAAAAGAAACCTAGAGTGTGCGAGCACCCTTAGAAGTTTCGGCCAAAGAGGAGAGGGGAGCTTGAGAAGGTGATCCAAGGAAGAAGATGAAGATCTAGTAATTCATAAAATCAATTCTCATCTAATGAGAATAGTGGCCAGCCACTTCATGTCTTGGGGGGTTACATGCATGCATGCAACTCCAAGAGCCAATGGCTCTTGGTCTCTTTCATGAGGTGGCACCACATGATAAGCCCATGATGATGTGGAGCATCATCATTGGCCGGCCATGCCAAGTCATCATCATGACATGGCATTTGGTCAAGTCAAACTTGACCTTTCATCTTCCCTCTCAAGTCAAGTCAAACTTAACCTCTTATCTCCCATGGTTGATCAAATCCAACCATTTGATTCAAGTCAATTTAATTTAATGAATCTCTATTCATTAATTTAAATTGATTTGATGAATCAAATCTAAATTAGACTCATTCAACACTTGAATCAAATTGAGTCCAACTCAATTAGTCTAATTTGGATTACTCTTAATCCAATTTAGTTCATCCCATGAACCTAATCCTCATGATTCATCATATGAACCTAATCTCCATCTAATTGCCCTTTGTGTGTGACCCTATAGGTTCTTGTAACATTGGAAATGTCCCTAAACCTATTTAGGAACATAAGCAATGAGCAGTATCTAGCAACACATCATTGCTACCCAAGTTACAAGAATGTTGAGCTCCAACATCACCTTTGTGACTACTAATTGTGACTCTCACAATATGTGACAATGTCCCTCTATCCTTGACATCTAGATTGACCAATTGAGGCATAGACCGTGTCATTCTTGGTACAATCTATATCTTGAACTCCAAGTAGACTCACTCTAATCAAATGAGCTCAATATCTCATATTGACTAATTTGGGCATGGTCATGCACTTCGTGGTCTCACTCTATCAAGAATATCGATGTCACCCCCCGCCATATAGTTGGGATAGATCCCATCTACATCACTCACATCCCTCCGCATAATTTATCACATACCTAGTAATCGCCTTTATAGTCCACCCATTTACGAGTGACATTTGACGAAGCCAAAGTATGCAACTCCTTATGTAGGGAACCATGGTGACTTCAGGTCTAAGGACTAATAGTCATACTAATAGCCACATGAGAAAGTATATGACACTCATATAACAATCCATGATACTTTCTCATGGCGGGTCATTCAGTATACATTCTCCAATGCATACCCATGTGTCAACTTGATATCTCATATCCATGACTTGTGAGATCAAGTCATCGTGTTGACCTACATGCTAGTCTCTATGCATTAACATTGTCCCTGAATGTTAATACTTGACTAGGAATGATTAAGAGTAGTGTTCTCTATATCATCTCATTATCGATTCAACCAATCGATTTGTTGGAATGTATACTGAAAGCCTAGCTCTTTTTGTATGAACATTTTATTTTGAAATAAGAATCACATGATCATTGTTTGCACTTTATGTTTATTATATATGTGCATATTGTCTAATATTTTACATTGTAGATAACATGGTGCTTGGTGTGGCATAGAAGATCATATTATCAGTTCCTTGTAGAATATAAGTAGAGGCTCACAACCAAGATGGTTTTGGACAAACCATTGGCATGGTTGTAGTGTAGCTTGGTATTGTTTTGTCTTGAACATAGAGTTACACTAGTACACTTAGGTGTATTGGCGGGGTGACATAGAGGTGATTCAATTTATTGCTGACTACATAATTGAATCGGACCTCGGATATTATGTTGTACATGCTCTTAATCCCGATATAATAACGGGCACATGTACTTAGTATTTATTTCTTTGATTTACCAAAAGGTGAGATTTCTATGGATTAAATCAATATGCCCGGTAAGTTGGGAAATGATATTATTTACATTGTGTGCCGTTGATTATAGGAGGAAACCGTGTCCTATATATTAGGTTGATGATGTCCCCTTGAGGAGCTCATAAGATTCATCATGTAAACCCTGTAGGTTGACTTAGTCAACATGATGATAAGGTTGAGTGGTACTACTCGAGGAGTTAGATGTTAATTGATTGATGGTCAGTAAATCAATCAATTGACGGACATTCGATATCTTAAACACGAAGAGATAGATGTACAAATAATATATGGAGCCCATATTAATTTATGGGGGTTGGTGAGGTAATTCAATGATGATCCTCTAGTGGAATGGAACATCATTGATGGATCAAGTTTGTGTGGTTCCGATCCATCGGGTGGCCAAGATCCAACTCCTCCTCATGGTCCCTATCATAGCCTAATATAATCCTCATGAAGCCTAGATCCAAGGATGTAAAACAAAACTCTAGAACCAACGGTTAAGATTAAATCTCTAGATCCGACGGTGGAGATTAAATCTCTAGAACCGATGGTTGAGATTAAATCCCTAGAACCGACGATTGAGATTAAATCTCGAGATCCGACAATTGAGATTAAATCTCTAGAACCGACGGTTGAGATTAAATCCCTAGAACCGACAGTTGAGATTAAATCTCTAGATCCGACGGTGGAGATTAAATCTCTAGAACTGACGGTTGAGATTAAATCCCTAGAATCGACGGTTGAGATTAAATCTCTAGATCCGATGGTGGAGATTAAATCTCTAGAACCAACGGTTAAGATTAAATCTCTAGATCCGATGGTGGAGATTAAATCTCTAGAACCGATGGTTAAGATTAAATCCCTAGAACCGACGGTTGAGATTAAAACCCTAGAACCAATGGTGGAGATTAAAACAAGGCTTAAGCCTAACTCTATAAAAGGGAGACTTAAGTGGGCGGCAAGGAAGGTTGTTTTTTGAGAGATTAGGGTTTTTCCTACCTAAGCTTGGGCGGCAAGAAACCCTAAGGGAGTTTTTGGTTGGGCAGCTAGGGTTTGGATTTAGGAGTAGGTGGCAACAAGAGGAGTAGATCCCTTCTTCTTCCTAAGGTGTTGTCGGCGCCTATCCCTCTTCCTCCTTTCAACCTTGGCCGACGCTCTTCCCTTCTTCCTCTTCACCTTGGCCAGTGGAAACAAGGGCTAGGGTTTATCCTTGGAGCTCTTGGTCGGCGCCCTCTTCTTTTCTCCTTGGTGGCCGGCGGCAACTTTTCTTCAAGGTTAGCCGGCGGTCAAGAAGCTACTCCTTGGCCGGCGGTTATATCAAGCTCCTTGGCTTGGTGGCCGGTTCTAGATAGGAGAAGGAGTTTTTGTTTGGTTCTTCTCTTTGTTCGGAGTGAGCAAGGAAGGGAAGAACGTGATCTAGGAGGCTTCAACTCGTGGAGGATCTTCGTCCACACGACGTCCATGAGGAGGATAGGACATACGATAGAAGATCGAGAGGTATAAAAGTTTTACAACTTTTATTATTGATCTTTGCATGTTCTTATCTTTATGTTAGTATGTGTTCATTATAATAGTTTGCATTTGTATGTATTTGTATAATCATGGACCCCGAAGATAAACACAAAAACCGGCGATCCGTCCGTCGTCTCTTCCGCGGCTAACCGACTAGAAGAGTTGTATTGCTTGAACAACTAGTTTGTTCAAGCGATCGCTCAAGTCGTTAGCACGACGATGAATTAGTTGTGCTTAGGAAACTCATCCCATCCGGATTAGTTTTCATTAGTGAAAATTTTAATCCGGGGACATGGGAGCCGACGAGCCTCTGAGCACGATTCCAACACGATTGATATAGATAAGAACCTACTACTCAAGGACATTATTATATTTAGTTATTTGGCACCAATACAAGTAAATATAATAACCATGCCTTTATAAATAGGAATATGATACAATAAAGTCTATACAACAATCATCACATGATTGGCTCTAGGGCTTTCACTAACAATCTCCCACTAGCACTAGTGTCAATCACTGTAGTATCTAATACCCAATGACCTAGTGTGACCATCATACTTTTTCTGTGCCAAAGCCTTGGTCAAGGGATCTGCGATGTTAGCCTCTGTGGGTACTCTGCAAATCTTCACATCTCCTCTATCGATAATCTCTCGAATGAGATAGAAGCGTCGTAGTATGTGTTTGGTCCGCTGGTGTGAGCGAGATTCCTTAGCCTGTGCAATCGCTCAATTGTTGTCACAATAAAGCTCTATGGGATCTGCTATGCTAGGAACCACCCCAATCTCAGTAATGAACTTGCGGATCCAAACTGTCTCCTTTGCTGCCTCAGATGCAGTAATATACTCGGCTTCTATTGTAGAATCAGCAACTGTGTCCTGCTTCGAACTCTTCCAACTCACAGCGCCACCATTCAAGAAAAACACAAATTTTGACTATGATCTATAATCATCCTGGTCAGTTTGAAAGTTGGCATCGCTGTAACCCTTTACAGCTAGCTCCTCATCGCCTCCAAATATCAAGAAATATTCTTTAGTCCTTCTCAAGTACTTAAGAATATTCTTGACTGCTATCCAGTATCGCTCACCTGGATTTGACTGGTATCTACTCATTATGCTCAAAGCATACGAGACATTAGGACGAGTACACAATATGGCGTACATGATAGATCCTATAGCAGATGTGTAAGGGATCTTATCCATGCGGTCTCACTCCTCTCTAGAAGAGGGACTTTGAGTCTTCGAAAGACTCACACCATGTGATATCGGCAGAAGTCCCTTCTTGGAATTCTGCATGGCAAACCGTAGTAATACCGTGTCAATGTATGTACTCTGACTTAGGCCAAGCAATCTCTTAGATCTATCTCTATAGATCTTGATGCCTAGAATACAGGCTGCTTCACCTAAGTCCTTCATTGAGAAGCACGTCCTCAGCCAAGTCTTCATAGACTGTAGCGAAGGGATGTCATTCCCAATGAGTAGTATGTCATCCACATACAATACAAGGAAGATAATTGTGTTCCCATTAACCCTCTTGTAGACACAGGGTTCATCTTCATTCTTGATGAAACCAAACTGTTTGATCGCATCATCGAATCAAAGATTCCAACTCCGAGAGGCTTGCTTTAGCCCATAAATGGACCTTTGCAGCTTGCATACTTTCCCAATACGCTGTGGATTTTCAAAATCCTCAGGTTGTGTCATGTACACATCCTCGATTAAGTTTCCATTCAAAAATGCAGTTTTGACATCCATCTGCCAGATCTCATAATCGTGGTATACTACAATAGCAAGCAAGATCCGAATGGACTTAAACATCGCCACTGGAGAAAAGGTTTCATCATAGTCAATACCATGAATTTGCTTGAAACCTTTAGCCACCAATCGACCCTTATAGGTATGCGTAAGTCCATCCATGTCAGTCTTTCTCCTAAAGACCCACTTACACCCAATGAGTTTGACCCCTTCAGGTGGATCAACCAAAGTCCATACTTGGTTGGTGTACATGGATTCCATCTCGGATCTCATGGCCTCTAGCCATTTCTCAGAATCTGGGCTCATCACAACTTCCTAATAGGAGGTAGGCTCATTCTCAATGAGTATAACGTCATCATGGTCAGACAAGAGAAATGAGTATCTCTCAGGCTGACGACGTACCCTATCAGACCTGCGAAGAGGTATGTCTACATGAATAGGTGGTTGTTCCACAACTCTTTGTGCAACAATCTCATCACCCACAACACTTTGTGCTTCCTGTTCAACCTCCATCAAGGCCTCAGTGCTATGGTCCTTATCTTGAATTTCTTCAAGATCGAACGTACTCCAACTAGTTTTTCTAGAAACAAAATCCCTTTCTAGAAAAACCTCAGTCTTTGCCACAAACACTTTGTGCTGACTGGGAATGTAGAAGTAATATCCCTTTGTATCCTTGGGATATCCAACAAAATAGCACCTATCGGATTTGGGTCCCAGTTTGTCTGAGACTTGACGTCGAACGTAAGCCTCACAACTCCAAATCCTCATGAAAGACATCTTGGGATTTCTCCCTGTCCATATCATATATGGTGTCTTTATCACAGTCTTGGATGGTACATGGTTAAGGGTAAAGGCTGTTGTGTCTAGAGCATATCCCCAAAAGGATATAGGAAGATCTGTGTGACTCATCATAGATCGTACCATATCTAATAGGGTGTGATTCCTCCTTTCGGATACACCATTCCACTGTAGTGTTCCAGGAGGAGTGAGTTGGGATAGAATCCCACACTCAGCTAGATAGTCATGAAACTCATGGCTAAGGTATTCACCACCTCGATCTGATCGAAGTATCTTAATACTCTTGTCAAGATGGTTTTGTACTTCATTCTTGAATTCTTTAAACTTTTCAAAGGATTCTGATTTATGTGTTATAAGATACACATAATCATATCTACTGAAGTCATCAGTAAATGTAATGAAGTACCTGCAATAGGTGGAGAAAAGAAATCTAGAGTGTGCTAGCACCCTTAGAAGTTTCGGCCAAAGAGGAGAGGGGAGCTTGAGAAGGTGATCCAAGGAAGAAGATGAAGATCTAGTAACTCACAAAATCAATTCTCATCTAATGAGAATAGTGGTCGGCTACTTCATGTCTTGGGGGGTTACATTCATGCATGTAACTCCAAGAGCCAATGGCTCTTGGTCTCCTTCATGAGGTTGCACCACATGATAAACCCATGATGATGTGGAGCATCATCATTGGCCGGCCATGCCAAGTCATCATCATGACATGGCATTTGGTCAAGTCAAACTTAACCTTTCATCTTCCCTCTCAAGTCAAGTCAAACTTGACCTCTTATCTCCCATGGTTGATCAAATCCAACCATTTGATTCAAGTCAATTTAATTTAATGAATCTCTATTCATTAATTTAAATTGATTTGATGAATCAAATCTAAATTAGACTCATTCAACACTTGAATCAAATTGAGTCCAACTCAATTAGTCTAATTAGGATTACTCTTAATCCAATTTGGTTCATCCCATGAACCTAATCCTCATGGTTCATCATATGAACCTAATCTCCATCTAATTGCCCTTTGTGTGTGACCCTATAGGTTCTTGTAACATTGGCAATGTCCCTAAACCGATTTAGAAACATAAGCAATGAGCGGTATCTAACAACACATCATTGCTACCCAAGTTACAAGAATGTTGAGCTCCAACATCACCTTTGTGACTACTAATTGTGACTCTCACAATATGTGACAATGTCCCTCTATCCTTGACATCTAGATTGACCAATTGAGGCATAGACCGTGTCATCCTCGATACAATCTATATCTTGAACTCCAAGTAGACTCACTCTAATCAAATGAGCTCAATATCTCATATTGACTCATTTGGGCATGGTCATGCACTTCGTGGTCTCACTCTATCAAGAATATCGATGTCACCCCCGTCATATAGGAGGGATAGATCCCATCTACATCACTCACATCCCTCCGCATAATTTGTCACATACCCAGTAATCGCCTTTATAGTCCACCCATTTACGAGTGACGTTTGACAAAGCCAAAGTATGCAACTCCTTATGTAGGGAACCATAGTGACTTCAGGTCTAAGGACTAATAGTCATACTAATAGCCACATGAGAAAGTATATGACACTCATATAACGATCCATGATACTTTCTCATGGCGGGTCATTCAGTATACATTCTCCAATGCATACCCATGTGTCAACTTGATATCTCATATCCATGACTTGTGAGATCAAGTCATCGTGTTGACCTACATGCTAGTCTCATGCATTAACATTGTCCCTGAATGTTAATACTTGACTAGGAATGATTAAGAGTAGTGTTCTCTATATCATCTCATTATCGATTCAACCAATCGATTGATATAGATAAGAACCTACTACTCAAGGACATTATTATATTTAGTTATTTGGCACCAATACAAGTAAATATAATGACCATGCCTTTATAAATAGGAATATGATACAATAAAGTCCATACAACAATCATCACATGATTGGCTCTAGGGCTTTCACTAACATCTAATGTTTCCCAAAGCATATCCTAGGGTTATGAGCAGTTAGAGAACCCTAACATGGATGAAACATAGGCCAAACATCCTTGTTTACCCAAACTCAGCTCTGGCAGTCGACTCTGACAATAATCAATCGATTGCCATCAAGCGACAGTCAACTGATAACTGAAATTTCCGAATTTCAATTATCAAAAACGAACTTTGGAAAAATATAAGTAATTCTACATATTTTAAAAAATCGTGAAAATTCATAAGTACATTACTTTCAAGCAATACAATGGATGAAAAATATGTGAAAATTAATTTACCTATAAAATAGTGAAATTGATACAAAGTTCAAAAGTGAAGAAACACTTCAATGTTTGAGCTCACTTTATATCAACATCATTAATGGTGACTTTTATAAAAAGATAGATTCCACCAAGATTTTTTAAAATGATTTTTAAATTGTTTTAAAACCTTATATTGGATCATGTTCTTTGGGCTCAATGTACATGGATTGAACATAAGCTTTCCCAATGATCCCTCCATGATATAGATGAGTTTTAGTTCATCTAGATGCAAAAACTATGCACCTTGAACTCAACTCATATCCTAGCATCTCACATGTATCTAGAGTGTATCAATACACATACATGTCATTGTAATGTGAGATGTAGGTTTTGGTTCATCTTAAACTAAGGTCACATGCATTTTTCTAAGGCAACACTACTTGATTCCCTTATACATGGGACTTCAAGTCATGCCAATTATCCTTAAATCAATTTTCATAAATACATGAATGATCATGGCATAAAAGATAACATAAATAAACATGACCAATGATCATGATTTCATGACATAAAGATGAAGTCTAAGCATACATGACATTTAACCTAAATATTGATCATGACATTTTATGTGATAAAAATAGATATGATGTCATGACATGTTATATGGCAAATCAAGCATGGTAAATAAAATGTAAAGGTATATAATATCTAAATTTTAATATTTGTTTCCATTTGTTATTATTAAACCCATTTTTTCATATTACCATTTATCTCCCAAGTGTGCCAAAAAAAACCAAAATGACACACTATGACATCTAACCCTACTTGTGCCAATTTGATTGATTTTTCAACTTCCATAAATTGCATTGTCACATCTTAAAAACCTTTAGGATTAAAAATCATTCTTATTTCCAAAGTACCCCATTACCTTTGAAATGACCTAAAGTGTCACCTTTACCATGGTTAGGTTAACTACCCATCCATTCAAAGTTGGCACACCAAAACCCATTTAGCGTGAATCGATCACGCTCTTAGGAACCCAATACCTATTGGAGCTCCTTGGGTTTATTAGGTATTTGCTAAGGATAACCTCCCTAGATACCCTCCTAATGACCATCCTAGGCTTAGTAGCCTTGGTCATTGTGGTCTTGCCTAGGTTAACTCTAGGGGTGACTCCTCTTGTAACCTTCTTAGTGGCTTCCCTATGTTTCCTTGAAACCCTAGCCACTAGGCATCTACCTTGGTCAACCTTAGGGATGACTTTCCTATTGACCTTGGTTTTCCTAGACCTAACTTGAGTTCCATAATTGAATGGAACATTATGATAGGTCTCCTTGGGCTTAGGTTTGTGACCCAAAACTTTCTTGCCCTTGGTTGGACCTTGCTTTCTAAAACCTAGGTTTTGACTCTTAAACCTAGATTTTTTATCCTTTGACCCTTGTATTTGATTTTGCATTTTTTGCAAGGGTCTTTTCTAGTTTCTCAAGCCTTGACCTCAAGGCTTGATTTTCTAATTCTAATCTTTCCAATTTTGAATTTTCATGTCCTTTGGGAATTGTTTTTCCTAGGAATATGCCTAGTCCATTTAAGTAAAAACCGAGGTGATCCTCTATCTTCCTAATGGTCTCCCTAGGAAGGATAGGTCTAGAATTGTTTGATCTAGGTTTATCCTTAGGTAAAATTGTTTTAGGGACATTAGTCCCAAATTTCTCCTTATTCCTAAAGTTAAGATTTTTAGCTCCTAAGCAATAAAACCTATTTTTACTAGCATGCTTTTCATCAGTAATTGCAAGTGAATTAAGAGCATGCATTTTGATCCTAGAACTAGAAGGTGCATTAAAATATATCTTAGGGTTTGCCTTATAGGCTCCCCCTACATGTGATGATCTCTCTTGGACCTTCTTCTTCCCCCTAGGACATTGACTCCTAAAATGTCTGGTTGTTGGCACTTGAAGCAAATGATGTGCTCCTTGCTTTTATGTGTTGGAGGACCGACATCCTTGGTCTTTTCTTGATGTTTTGGTGTCGGTTGACTTTTCTTGACCTTCTTAGGACACTTGCTCTTATAGTGTCCTACTTCCTTACACTCGAAGCATATAATATGATTTTTAATATTAATTGAAATGCTTGAGTTACCTAGGGTGGTGGTCGGTGCCGGAGTTGGTTCTTCTTCATCTTTCCTGGATGTTGATGGTATTTCTTGATTTTGCTCTCGTTCCGGAGTAGACGGTCTCTCCTCCCCCTCAATCCTAGAGGTTGAGGTTTCTTCCACTTCTACTTCTTCCTTGGACGTTGATGGCCTTTCAACCTCCAATTCTTCCACTTCTTCTTCCTCCTTGGATGTCGAGCACTCTTCGACTTCCGAATCCTCACTTTCTTATGAGAATGAACTCTCTTCCTCCTCTTCCTTATCTTCTTGGATTGAGTGAAGCTCTTCATGGAACTATGCCAATTTGTTACATATCTCCTTGGCATCTTTGCAATCTCCTATCTTGATCAAAATATCATTAGGAATTACATTAAGCAATATACCCATTACCTTATTATTGATGTTGTAATATTGGAGTTGGTCTTGGCTCCAATTCTTCTTCTTAATTTTTCTTTCTTATTCGTCTTTTGGAGTGTCAAAACCTACTAAGACACTAATCTAATTGTTAAAGTCACACATTAGAAAATGCATCATCCTACCTTTCCAATATGCAAAGTCTTCACGGTCGAAGGAAGGTTGAATGTTGATGTCATCATCCAATCTCTCATTGAGCTCCATTTTGCCCTCTAGCACTTTTGCTCCCGGGTGTTAGTCCGTAGAAGAGCTCTAAGCTCTGACACCACTTGTTAGGACTTGTGCGCCCTCTAGAGAGGGGGTGAATAGTGATTATCGTCGGTTGATCAGAATTCATTCACTTCCACAAATCGTGTTAGCGCGCAGCGGAATAATAATAATAACAATAACAAAATGCACAAACACAATCACAACACGAGGATGTAACGTGGTTCGGAATTGTATGGTTCATACTCCACGGATTGGGCTCTAAAAGCCCTAGCGATGCAAACACACACTACTAATCCAATAAACTCCTTCTCGATAACACGTTGGAGGTGGAGAAACCTCGTACAAATGATTACACAAAGTAATACAATAAAAACAAGCAAAAACAAGTATGAATACAACAATCTATGTAAAGAGAACCTTACAAATGAGCTTTTTGATGCTTGCTTATTTGGTTGCTTGAGTTGCACTTGGAGACCTTGAATTGCAGCAGGAAATTGCCTCAAAACTCCTCAAGAAACCTTAGCCAAAAATTTCCCTTCGTGCTCCTTTTAAACCTGTAACTCAGGCTGATTTTCACCTAGCAGTCGACTGATCGGGACTATCAGTCGACTGATCCTGTAGTCGTTGTCTCACAACGGCATGAGACACGTTGGATAAGTTCCAATGGATAGACCATCAATCGATTGATCATACACATCAGTCGACCGATCGAGTCATCACTCGACTGTCAAACTCTAACAGTTGACTCGGAAACATTTTGTCCCCGAAAACTCGACCAGCAGTCGACCGATCTCTAGATCAGTCGGCTGCTCAGGCCATCAGTCAACTGTCTAATGTTGGCAGTCGACTTCTAGGTCAATTCTTGTAGTCGAACATCAATCGACTCACATCAGTCGACTGACCATAGTCCCAATCGACTGATACACCTCAAACATGAGACTTTAACCCCAAGTATGGTGCCCCCATACTTGCTAGACCACCCTTAGTCTAGACCTAAGCCTTCTAGCCACCTCCATCAACCTCACGCCTATCAGATCCCTCCAAGTCATCCATGACTTGTTCATCCATATGCTAGCCTTCAGGTGCTTCCATCAGCTATTGTCATGCTAATGTGGTCTACACCACCAAGGCACATTGGGCTTACGCTGCCAAGACTCCACCAACCATTGGACTTATACTGCCAAGACTCCACCCTTGGACTTTCCAATTGCCAAGACTCAAGCTTGGACTTTCCCTTGCCAACCCATGTTGGACTTTCCATGCCAAGACCCATACTTGGACTTTCCCTTGCCAAGACCCATGCTTGGACTCTCCTTGCCAACCCATGTTGGACTTTCCATGCCAAGTACACAAGACTTGGACTTCTCCCATGACAATGGTCAAACTATTGTCAAACATCAAAATCATGACTTGGGTCGATTGCACCAACAATCTCCCCAAAATATTGTCAGACATCAATGTCAAACATCAAAATACTACTCAAGTCAAACTCGAGTTTGGTCAATCGTGACCTTGGCCGATTGCACCAACATAAACTTGTTAATGTGCCTAAGGATAAATCTAGACCTATTAATTCTAGGAGTACCTTACCTAAGGGTAGGAAGGTAGAGAATCAAAATCTTGGCTTTAATCCTAAGAGATCTAGACACATGCCTAGGAGGAAAAAAGATATTCCAAGAGATCATAGAGATTCAAAATTGGAGAAATTAGAAGTGGAAAATCAAACATTGAGGTCAAAGCTTGAGAAAATGGAGAAACTCCTTAGGAAGATGGAAAACATGATTATGGGGCCTAATGGTCAAAGTGTAGGAGGTAAGAGGTAAAAGCCCTCCAAGGATAGGAAAGGTTTGGGTCACAAGCCTAAGTCCAAGGAAGTCATGTCATCCTCCCTTAATGTTCCATTTAATTATGTAACTAGTACTAGGTCTAGAAAAACCAATGTCACAAGAGAAGTCATCCCTAGAGTTGACCATGGTAGGTGTCTATTGGCTAAGATTTCAAAGAAACCTAGGAAAGTCACTGAGAATGTTACAAGGGAGGAAATACGTAGGGTTAACCAAGACAAGACCACAATGATCAAGGCTTCTAAACCTAGGAGGGTCATTAGAAAGGTACTAAGAGAAGTTATCCTTAGTGAGTACTTAGTAAACCCAAAGAGCTTCAATAGGTATTGGGTTCCTAGGAGTGTGATTCTCTCACACTAGATGGGTTTAGAGTGTGTCAACCTTAAATAGATGGGTAGATAACCTAACCATGGTAGAGTTGACACTTTAGGACATTTTCAAGGTTATGCGATTCCTTGGAAATGAGATTGAATTATGTCCTAAAAGATTTTAGGATGTGCCAATAAATTTTATGAAAGTTAAAAATTGATCAAAATTGACACAATTAGGTTTAGAGTCATAGTGTGTCATTTTGAATTTTTGGCACACTTTGGGATTTGGTTTATTATGGACAAATGAGATTTAAATCTAGAAAATTGCAGGTAAGGTTAAAAATTAGGTATGTTTATATCTTTGTATTTTTTGTATGTCATGCTTTGTTTGTCATATGTCATGTCATGACATCATATTTTATTTGATCATATAAAATGTCATGATAATGATTAGATTAATTATGTCATATTTGTACTTAGGTCCATCTTTATGTCATGACATCATGATTATTGGCTAAGTTTTAATTCATGCTATCTATTATGTCATTATCATCATTTATGCATTTAGGTTTATTAAAATTGATTTAAGTACAATGGCATGATTTGAAGTCTCATGATAAGGGAATCAAATAGAGTTGCCTAGATAAAATGCATGAGACCTTAGATTAGGAAAGAACAAAACTCACATCTCACAAAAATTATAAGGATGACTTGTGTGTGTTTTCATACACTTAGACATATGTGAGATGTTAGAAAAATGAGTTAAGTAAAAGGTGCATAAATGTTGCATCTAGATGAATTCAAACTCATTATAAAGCATTAAGGAATCATGAGGAAAGATAATGTACAAGTCATGTACATCTAGCCCATTGACCATGATTCAATATAAAGTTTTGAAAATATTTTAAAATAATTTTGAAAAACCTTGGTGAAGCCTATCTTTTGATAGCAATCACCATTGAGAAGATTGAAACAAAGTTGGCTAAAAACATTGAAGGTTTCAATGTTTTTAAACTTTGTATCATTCTTTGAATTTAAGAGTTATTTTCATAGAAAACTATTTTTTTTCCCCTTATAGTGGTTGGCATAAGTAATATGTGGATGAAATTTCAAGATTTTTCAAATTTTTTGGAATTATTTATGCATTTTTGAAGTTCATCTAAAAATTCGAATTCAAAAAAATCATAAACCAGTCGATGCGGCACCTTGACTGGAGATGCTACCACTCGACTGGAGCCTTCTCAGTCGACTGTTAGCACTATTTTTGGCTTAACAATGTTCTTTTAATCCATCTAACCATAACTCTAGGTTAGATAACTACTCTTAAACCTTGAATATGCTTAGACAAACATTGAAAGGGTGATATTTTCATTGTAAATTAATTGGAGAGTTAACTAGGGTAAAAATCAAATTTTAAGGGAAGTTCAAGTTCAAGTTTGAACTTTTATTCTTATTTTTGATTGTATAAGGTTCTTATAGGCTTAGGAACTCTCCAAGTACATTGTTGGTGCAATGGTAAAGGGGAAGCAAACCTTTAGTTGGAGATTATCCATCTAGGTATTATGGATGATGGCTTATAAAAAGGGGAGAAAATGGAAGATTGCATTTCATTTAGTGATAGGGATTGTATCACTAAGGAGAATGAAGACATTCAAGATGATTTTTTACCATGGGAGAGAAGGAAGAATCTCATTGGAAAATGAGATATGGTAAACCTTGGTAGACTTTTTGATGTATGTCAAAAAGGGGGAGAAATGGAAGGAGTTAAGTTAGGATCTTAAGTTAGGATCAATCCTAATATACACTAAACTCCAAAAATTTCAAAAATTTGAAATTTTGAATTGGGAACTCTTCGTTATGCTTTGGCATAAGAAGAGTCAAATTGGATTTATGGGATAACCTAACTTAATGGTATTGTCAAACATCAAAAAAGGGGAGATTTTTGGTGCAATCGGCCCAGGTCACGATTGACAAGACTCGAGTGGGACTTGAGTAGGATTTTGATGTTCGACAATGGTTTACAATATGGTTTGACCATATGACTAGTAGATTGTATGGGACATCCAAAGTAATATGAGGGAGAATATTGGAGAAATCCAAGTCGGTCAAAGTTGATCGGACACTTGGTGTGGAGAAGTCCAAGTATAGTGACTTGGCAAGTAAAAGTCCAAGTATGGTGACTTGGCAAGGAAAAGTCCAAGTATGGATACTTGACAAGGGAAAATCCAAGTCAGTCAAGGGAGATCAAACACTTGGTGTTGGAAAGACCAACGGGGAGTTAGCGAGGGAAGTTTCAGCAGGTCTAGGAGACTGTGCTTGGTGAGTGAAGTCCCAGACAAGGAGTCTTGGAAAATGAAGTCCCGAACAAGGAGTCTTGGAAAATGAAGTCTCGGATGAGAAATCTTGATAAGTGAAGACCCGAACGAGGAGTCTTGGCAAGTGAAGACCCAAACAATGAGTCTTGGCAGTGAAGTCCCGATGGCGTGGCTTCTTGATAGTGAAGTCCCAGAGGCAAGGCCTCTTGGCAAAGGTAGACCCTAAAGCATGACAATAGACGATGGAAGCACTCGAAGACTAGCACAAGGATAAAGAGTCACGAACTCGAGAGATCCAGAGGATGTAAGGCTGATGGAAGTGGGTTGAAGGCTTAGGTCTAGACCTAGGGTGAGTATCAAGTATGAAAGAATCATACTTGGGGTGTTAAACCTTAGTGTTGAGGTATAACAATCGATTGCCAGTTAGTTCCAGTTGATTGGGCTTTGTTTCCAGGTAAACAGAAGTAAAGTAACCTCGACAAGTGCCTCGACTGGGATAGTAGTCAAGGTGAAAACTCAACTGGTAAGGTGCACACTGACTCGAGGAGTCAGGTACTCGGCGCTGGGACTTGGAAAGCCGAGATGGTGCTTAGGGAGTAAACCCAGACAAGGTAAAACCTCGATTGGAAGTGGGTGGACGAGCGAAGCTCAAGTGTGTATTGCTCTGGAAGCACTCAACCAGCACCTCAACTAGAATCTAGTCGAGGTGGCGCCTCAACTGGACCACTCGACTAGCACCTCGACTAGATCTGGGAGTAGACATGACATCATCCACTCAAAAGCAAGGCATGCTCGACCATCACCTCGAGTAGGTGCTAGTCGAGATGGTGCCTCGACTAGATCACTCAACAGGCACCTTAACTGGATATGGGATAGGCATAAAAACAGTTGATCAAAAGCACGGAGCTCGAAGAGGAGGATTTATAAGGAGCCTGAGTTACAGCTTTATAAGGAGCTCAAAGAGGAGGATTTTGGCCATGGTTCTTGGGATGATTTGAAAGGGAATAGTTGGTGCTTTCCAATCCTTCAATGTCAGTCTAAAGCAATCAACAAGCAAGCAATTCAAAGTTCTTGTATAATGTTTTCTTTACTTGTATTTGTGTATTGCTTAGTTTACTTGTTGTATTTCATTATATTACTTTTGTAATCATTTGTACGAGGTTTCTCTACCTTTGGATTGTTCCAAGAAGGAGTGTATTAGTAGCGGTGTACATCACTAGAGCTCATTTGAGCTCGCCCCATGGAGTAGGAACCCTGAGATTTCGAACCACATTATATTCTTGTCTTGTTCTTGTGTTCTTATTGTGTGTTTTCATTATTGTATATTCCGCTGTGCTAACAAGTATATTATAGACAAGCACGATCGAATTCCGAGTGAAACATGAAATGCTATTCACCCCCCCCTAGCACGTCACCAAAGGTCCTACAAGTGGTATCAGAATCAGGTTGCTCTTCAAGCCTTAATAACCAAGGGAGCATGCTAGAGGTGAAGAAAATGGTGGTTGAAGAAAGATTGGGTGATGACATCAATGTGCCTCCTCCATATGAACTCTATGGAGCCAAGAAATTTGAGCAATGGGTGGTAAGAATGAAATATTTTCTTATGTGCAATTATGATAATTGGATTAGTGTGATAGTAGGGTTTGACGCTCCAAAGGATGAGAATGGAAGGATACTCAAGAAGAAGAAGTGGAGCAAAGAGCAACTCCAATACTTCAACATAAACAATAAGATAATGGGTATATTAGTTAGTGTGATTCCTAATGATATATTGTATAGATTAGGATATTGTAAGGATGCCAAGGAGCTATGGAGTAAATTGGCAAGGCTCCATGAAGAACCCTCAATGACTCAAGAAATAGAGGAGCCCAAGGAACAAGAACGCTCATCAGCTCATTTGGAGAAGGAGACCGAAGAAGCCAGCTCATTCTCATAAGAGTGTGAGAATTCGAAGGTTGAAAGGTCATCAACATCCAAGGAAGAAGAGGTAAAATAAGCCTCCACCTCTATAATTGAGGGGGAGGAGAGATTTTCAATGTCGAAGGAAGAACAAGAGCAAGAAGAACCATCTACCTTCGGAAAAAGGGATGAACAAGTTCAAGAGGCTTCCACCATCACCCTAGATAACTCAAGCATTTTAATCAAGAATAAAATTCACATTATATACTTTGAGTATAGGGAAGTAGGACACTACAAGAGCAAGTGTCCAAAAAGAGTCAAGAAGGGTCAACCCGCACAAAAAGTTAATGATATGTCAAAGGAGGCCGGTGTTCAAATTTCCAAGAGCAAGGAGCATATCATATGTTTCCGTTGTCAACAAAAAGGCCATTATAGGACTCAATGCCCTAAGGGAAGAAAGCAAACCAAAGGCAAGGAAGGAGCATCACATGTAGGGAAAGCTTCTAAAGCAAACCCTAAGGTATCATTTATTAATGTACCTTCAAGTTTTAAGATTAAAAAGCATGCTAGGAATAATTTTAATTCACTTGCTATTGTTCATGAAAAGCATGCTAGAAGTAACAATAAATATTTTTGCCTAAGTGCTAAGAGTTATAATTTTAGGGCTAAGGACAATTTTAGAACCAATACCCCCTAAAATAATTCTACCAAGGAAGCAATTAGGAAGGTAGAAGACCTTTTATGCATTAACCCTAAGGAGGGTAGGCATATGCCTAGAAAGAACAAAAATACTCAAAGAAATAATGGGCCCATAAAATTTAAGAAATTAGAGTTAGAAAATTAAGCCTTGAGGTCAAGGCTTGAGAAATTGGAGAAGACCCTTGCAAGAATGGCAAATTCAATTCAAGGGTATAATGGACAAAATCTAGGGTCTAGAAGACAAAAACCATTAAGGGGCAAGAAAGATTTGGGTCACAAACCTATCCCAAAGAGACCTACCATAGTGTTTCATTCGATCATGGAACCATCTATAGGTCTAGGAAAATCAAGGTTAATAGGGAAGTCATCCCTAAGTTTAACCATGGTGTGTGCCTAGTGGCTAAGATTTCAAGGAAATCTAGGGAAGCCACTAAGAAGGTTATAAGGGGAGTTACCTCTAGAGTTAACCTAGGTAAGACCAAAATAACCAAGGCTTCAAAGCCTAGAAGGGTCATTAGGAAGGTATCAAGGAAAGTTATCCCTAGTGAATACCTTGTAAACCCAAGGAGCTCCAATAGGTATTGGGTTCTTAGGAGCGTGATCGATTCACGCTAAATGGGTTAGATTGTGTCAACCTTGAATGGATGAGTAGTTAACCTAACCATAGCAAAGTTGGCACTTTAGATCATTTCCATGGTAATTGGATACTTTAGAAATAAGTTTGAATTTATATCCTAAAGGACTTTAGGATGTACCAATAAAATTCAAGAAGTTTAAAAAATCTATCTAATAGGTTTAGAGGTCATGTGTGACATTTTGGGGTTTTGGCACATTTGGGAGAAGAGTAGTATTATGACAAATTAGTGTTAATTTTAGAAAATGGAAATTTGGACTTGACACTTAGGTATTATGTACCTTTATATTTTATACTTGTCATGTTTTGTTTGTCATATACCATGTCATGCCATCATGCTCATATTATCATTTTAAATGTCATGAAAATGCTTAGGCTTAATTTTAATGTCATATTGTACTTAGGTTTTTGTTTTATGACATGACATCATCATTATTGTCACATATTTTATTTATGCTATCATTTTATGTCATAATCATCATTCATGCATTTAGGTTAATTAAAATTGATTAAGGACAATGACATGATTTGAAGTCCCATGTATAAGGGAATCAAATAGAGTTGCCTAGAAAAATACATGAGACCTTAGTCTAGCAATAACCAAAACCTACATCTCACATCAAATTGACATGTGTGTGTATTGATACACTCTAGACACATGTGAGATGTTAGAAAAATTTGTTAAGTTCAATGTGCATAGTTTTTGCATCAAGATGAACTCAAACTCATCTTATACCATTGATGGATCATGTGGAAAGTTAATGTGCAAGTCATGTGCATTGAGCCCATAGATAATGATCCAATGTAAGGTTTTAAAATCATTTTTGAAAAACCTTGGTGTAGTCTATCTTTTGATAGAATCACCATTGATGAAGTTGATACAAAGTAGGCCCAAAATATTAAAGTTATCTTTGTTTTTGAACTTTGTATCAATCTCACTAGTTAATGGGTATTTTATTTTTCAAATATTTTTCACCCATTATGATTGACATAAGTATTATACGTATGAAGTTTCACTATTTTTAAAATTATGTAAATTTACTTATGATTTTCACAAATTTGATTTTTGATTTCTAGAATTCTGCATTTGTAGAACTCAGTCGATTACCGCCTTGGGTAGTCAACTGACATTAAGAGCAGTCGACTGGTATCTGACCAAGTCGATTGCCAAGTCTGATTTCGGGTAAACAAGATTGTTTAGCCCATGTTTCAGCCATGTTAGGCTATCCTAACTGCTCCTAACCCTAGGATATGCTTTGGAAAGCATTGGAAGGGTGAAAATCCATTTGATATGGATTAGGAGAGTTGTTTAGGGTGAGAATCAAATTTTAAGGTGTGTGAAAGTTCAAGTTTGAACGTTTGCCCTTAATTTTGATGGTTTAGTGTTCCTATAGGCTTAGAGACTCTCCAAGGACATTGTTGGTGCAATGGTCAAGGGGGAGAAAGCCTTTAGGGGGAGATTATCCATCATGGGATGATGGATGTGTTCTTCCTCAAAAGGGGGAGAATTTGGAGATGGTCTCTCATTTAGTGATATGTGATTTATCACTAGGAAGGGTGAAGACATTCTAGATGTTTTTGAATCAAGGAGGAGATTGTAAGATCTCATTGGGATATGAGACCTTGATACTCTTGGAGAGAGCCTTTTTTTATGTATGTCAAAAAGGGGGAGACTTTGGAGAATTTAGGAATTGCCCAATTGGGAGAATTTATTCGATTGAATTAATAGGCCTAACTCAAAGGTTTTTGTGATTTTTGTTAAACATCAAAAATCGAGAAATTGTTGGTGCAATCGACCCAAGTCATGATTGACCATACTCGGTTTTGACTCAAGTAGTGTTTTGATGTTTGACGATGAGTTGACCATTGTTTGACAATGGATTGACTATATGGTTGACATGGGGGTTGACCATAGGATGGAAATGTCCAAGTCTTGGGTACTTGACAATTGGAAAGTCCAAGCATGAGTCTTGGCAATGGTGAAGTCCAAGCATGGGTCTTGGCATGGAAAGTCCAAGCACAGGTCTTGGCATTGGTAAAGTCCAAGTCATGGGTCTTGGCATTTAGAAAGTCCAGCATGGAGTTGTCAAGAGAAAATCCAAGGGTATGATAGTGGTGGCATAAAGTCCAAGTGGTAGTCTTTGCAGCATAAGTCTAATGTTTGGCGACATAAAGTCCAAGCATGTGTCTTGGCAGCGTATGCCCAAATGTGCTTTGGCGGTGTAGATCCGGTTAGCATGACAATAGTTGATGGAAGAACCTGAAGGCTAGCATATGGATGAACAAGTTATGGATGACTTGGAGGGATCTGATAGGCGTGAGGTTGATGGAGGTGGCTATAAGACTTAGGTATAGGCTAAGGGTGATCTAGCAAGTATGAGGAGATCATATTTGGGGTAAACCTTATGGTTGAGATTTAACAGTCAACTAGGGTTATGGACCAGTCGACTGGTCGGGAGTCGACTGGCGTTCGACTGCGACCAAGTGACCTTGGCAGTTGACTGTCCTTGATGGGAGTCGATTGCTGGTTGCGGCCATGAGCACAAAAACTTTCGTAGTCGATTGGGCAGTCGACTGACGGAGCATCAGTCGACTGCTAGGGTTTGGCAATCGATTGGTGAGCTATCTGTTAGAGTTTTTCAGGTGTGGATCAAGCCATTGTGAGACAACGAGTACAGGAGTAGTCGACTGCTGGGTATGGGCAGTCAACTACTAGACGAAAATTAGCCCGAGTTGCAGCTTTATAAGGAGCTCGAAGAGGAGGATTTTGGTCATGGTTCTTGGGGCGATTTGAAAGAGAATAGTTGGTGCTTTCCGATCCTTCAATGACAACCCAAAGCAATCAACAAGCAAGCAATCCAAAGTTCTTGTGTAAAGTTTTCTTTACTTGTATTTGTGTATTGCTTAGTTTACTTATTGTATTACTTTTGTGATCATTTGTACGAGGTTTCTCCACCTCTAGATTGTTCCGAGAAGGAGTGTATTAGTAGTGGTGTATATCACTAGAGCTCATTTGAGCTCGCCCCGTGGAGTAGGAACCCTAAGGTTCCGAACTACGTTATATTCTTGTCTTGTGCTTGTGTTCTTATTGTGTGTCTTCATTATTGTATATTCCACTGTGCTAACAAGTATTGTAGACAAGCATGATCGAATTTCGAGCAAAACGTGTGTTGGTGCAATCGGCCCTAGTCACGATTGACCAGACTCGAGTTTGACTCGAGCGATGTTTTGATGTTTGACATGGAAGTTTGACATCGATGTTTGACATTGATGTCTGATAATGTTTTGGGGAGATTGTTGGCACAATCAACCCGAGTCATGATTGACCGGACTCGAGTTTGACTCGAGGGAGATTTTGATGGTTGACTGGAGTTGACCATGTCATGGAAAGTCCAAGTCTTGAGTACTTGGCATGTAAAGTCCAAGCATGGGTCTTGGCAAGGAAAAGTCCAAGCATGGGTCTTGGCATGGAAAGTCTAATATGGGTTGGTAAGGGCAAGTCCAAGCTTGAGTCTTGGCATTTGAGAAGTCCAAGGGGTTTGATATTGGCGGAGTAAAGTCCAAGCGAGAGTCTTGGCAGGATAAGTCCAATGGTTGGCAGCGTAAAGTCCAAGCGGAGTCTTGGTAGCATAAGTCCAATGTGCTCTGGCGGTGTAGACATCGTTAGCATAACATAGCCGATGGAAGCATCTGAAGGCTAGCGTATGGATGAACAAGTCATGGATGACTTGGAGGGATCTGATAGGCGCGAGGCTAACGGAGGTGGCTAGAAGGCTTAGGTCTAGGCTACGAGTGGTTTAGCAAGTATGGGGGCACCATACTTGGGTTAAACCTCATGTTTGAGGTTAAAACCTCATGTTTGAGGTGTATCAGTCGACTGGTATCATATGGAAGTTGACTGGTGTGAGTCAACTAGGGTTTGACTGCGGGGAGTGCCCTAGCAGTAGACTGCCAGAGGTGGGCAGTCGACTGATTAGCCGAGTAGTCGACTGATCTTGTGATCAGTCAACTGGTGCTCGAGAATTCAGACATAGAATGGAGTCAAGACTCGACTGTGGGGGTTAGCAGTCGAGTGAAGGCTCCATCAGTCGACTGATGATGGATCCGTTGGATTTTTCCAGCGTGGATCTAGCCGTTGTCTCATGACAATAGTGGCATCAGTCGACTAATGGTCTCGAGCAGTCGACTGATAGGCGATTTCCAGCTCAGGTAGCAGCTTTAAATGGAGCTCGTGGAAGAGGAAATCACAACCGGTTCTTGAGCTACTTTGGGGCAATTTGTTGTTGCAAATCAGGGTCTCTAAGGCTATTTTTCAAGCAACCAAAAGCACGCAATCCAAAGGCAATTATAAAGTGTTTTTCCTTTACTTATAGTGCATTTCCTTATTGTAATTACTTGTATTTATTTTTTACTATTGTAAGATCACTTGTACGAGGTTTCTCCACCTCCGACTTGTGTCGAGAAGGAGTTATTGTGATTAGTAGTGCGTGTTTGCATTGCTAGGGCTTTTAGAGCCCGATCCGTGGAGTATGAACCATTCGGTTCTGAACCACATTATATTTCGTGTTGTGAATTGTGTTTGTCTTATTTCGTTATTGCTATTATTTCTATTTCCATTGTGCTAACGAGATTTGTAGACAAACACGGAACGAATTCCATCGAGTATCGAAATGAGCTATTCACCCCCCCCCCCTCTAGCGGTCAACGAATCCTCTACAAATTGTATCAGAGCTAGGAGCTCTTCTATGGACTAACCGCCGGGAGCAAACCGCTAGAGGAAGAAGATGGAGATTCAAGAGACGTTGGGATAGGATATCAACATGTCGGTCCCTTACGCACTATATAAACGAGAAGGCTTCAATTCTTGGAAGAGAAGAATTGAAGATTTTATCATTATGAGAGATTTTGATGAGTGGTCCATTTTAATAGAAGGATTTGAATATCCAAGAGGACCTAAAGGTGGCTTCCTCAAAAAGAAGAGATGGACCGAGGAGCAAGTCCAATCCTTCGAGAAAAACAAGAAGGTAGTCAAATTTATTTTTGATTTGATACCTAATGACATCTTGTGTAGCCTAAGGGATTGCATGGATGCCAAGGAGCTTTGGAGGGAATTGGCAAGATTCCATGAAGATCCATTACCGGCTCAAGAAGAGGAGGCCATAGATGTATCCACATCCTCACAAGCAAGTGAGAATTCGGAAGTTGATAGAGAATCAACATTCGAGAAGGGAGAAGAGGAAGAATTGGAGGAGACCTCCACCTCTAGGATTGAGGGGGAGGAGATTAGGGCATCCTCAACACCAGAGCAACAAGAAGAACCATCTACATCCGGTCGAGAGGAAGAGCAAGCTCAAGAGACCCTTACCACCACCCTAGGTAACTCAAGCAATGTAGTTTTAAATAAAAATCATATAATTTTCTTTGAGTGTAGGGAATCCGGGCACTACAAGAGTAAGTGTCCGAAAAGAGTAAGGAAAGCTCCTCCAGCACCAAAAGTCAATGAAAAAGTCAAGGATGTCGATGTCCCCACCAAGAAGAGCAAGGAGCACGTGATGTGCTTCAAATGCCGACAACCGCGACACTATAGGAGCCAATATCCTAGGAGAAAAGAAGGAGCATCACAAGTAGGGGGAGCTAAGGCTAACCCTAAGGTATATTTCAATAATGCACCTTCTATGTGTAAAAATCAAAAGCATGCTAGAAATAATTTAAACAATCTTGCTATTGTTCATAAAGAGCATGCTATTAGAAATAAATACTTTTGTCTAGGTGCTAAAAGTATAAATTTTTCAAATAAGGAGAAATTTGGGACTAATGTCCCTATAAAAACTCTTCCTAAGGAAAGCATTAGGAAAATAGAAAATCATTTAGGCATTAATCCTAAGAAGGGTAGGCATATGCCTAGAGAAAATGATAATGCCCAAAGACCAAATGAAAAATCAAAAATTGGGCAATTAGAGGTTGAAAATCAAGCCTTGAGGTTAAGACTTGAGAAACTTGAGAAGACCCTTAAGATTATGCAAAACCAAATAAAAGGGTCAAATGGTCAAAGTCAAGGGTCTAGGTCCAACAGTCAAGGCCTAGGGCATAGGAGACAAGAGTTATCCAAAGGCAAGAAAGGTTTGGGTCACAAACCTAAGACTAAGGTGACTTATCATAATGTTCCATTTGATTATGGAACTCAAACTAGGTCTAGGAAGGCTAAGGTCAATAGGGAAGTCATCCCTAAGGTTGACCAAGGTGTGTGCCTAGTGGCTAGGGTTTCAAGGAAACCTAGGAAGGCCACTAAGAAGGTTACAAGGGGAGTCACCCCTAGAGTGAACCTAGGCAAAACCCAAATAACCAAGGCTAACAAACCTAGAAGGGTCATTAGGAAGGTATCTAGGGAGGTTATCCCTAAGGAATACCTAATTAACCCTAGGAGCTCAAATAGGTTTTGGGTTCCTAAGAGCGTGATTGATTCACGCTAGATGGGTTTAGGGTTGCCAACTTTAAATGGAAGGGTAGTTAACCTAACCATGGTAAAGGTGTCACTTTAGGTAATTTTCAAGGTTATGGATACCTTGGAAATAGATTTGAATAATTATCCTAAAAGATTTTAGAATGTGCCAATATTATTCAAGAAGTTTGAAAAATCAATCAAATTGACACAATTGAGGTTTAGAGGTCTTAGTGTATCATTTTAGGTTTTTGGCACATTTGGGAAATTTTGGATAATATGGAAAAATATATTTAACTATATCAAATGGCAATCAATATTAAATTTTAGGTATTATTATACCTATACCTTTTATTTGTCATATAACATGACATAACATCATGTTTATTTTTAATCATTTAATATGTCATGATCAAGTTTAGGATTAAGGTTAAAAATGTCATGTGTTTTTAGATTCCATCTTATGTCATGACATCATGATTATGAGCATGTATTTATTTATATCATCATTAATTCCATAATCATTCATGCATTAATAAAAATTGAGTTAAGGACAATGGCATGACTTGAAGTCCCATTCATAAGGGAATCAAGTAGTATTGCCTTAGAAAAATACATGAAACCCTAGATTAGGATGAACAAAACTCACATCTCACATCACATTGACATGTATGTGTATTTATACACCCTAGATACATGTGAGATGATAGGATATGAGTTAAGTTCAAGGTGCATAGTTTTTACATCTAGATGAACTTAAACTCATCTTATTGTATTTGTGGATCATTGGAAAAGCTTGTGTACAAGTCATGTACATTGAGCCCAAGGAACATGATCCAATATAGGTTTTCAAAATCATTTTAAAATCCTTTTAGAAAACCTTGGTGAAGTCTATCTTTTGATAGCAATCACCATTGATGAGGTTGATACAAAGTGAGCTAAAACATTGAAGTTTTTCTTCACTTTTGAACTTTGTATCAATTTCAATATTTTTATTGGTAAAATATTTTTTTTGACAATTTTCACCCATTGTATTTCTTATAAGTAATATATGTTTGAATTTTCATGATTTTTTGAATTACAGATAATTACTTATGCTTTTTGCAATTTCATTTCAGATAACTGAAAATCAGATTTTTTTAGTTATCGATCACTTGATTAGCGGTCATTGATGGTGAACTGATCTGATTTCTGAGAGACTCGAATGTCGGACTGATTTTGGGAAAAATAAGGTTGTTTAGCCCATTTTCAGCTACGGTAAAGTTCCCTAACCACTCCTTAACCCTAGGATATGCTTTGGGAAGCATTATAAAGGGTGAAAATTCATTGGATGTGGATTAGGAGAGGTGTTAGGGTGATGTATCAAATTTAAGGTATAGGAAAGTTTAATGTTGAACTTTAGACCTTATTTTTTATGGTTTAGAGTTCCTATTGGCTTAGGGACTTCCCAAGGACATTGTTGGTGCAATGGTCAAGGGGGAACAAGCCTTTAGGGGGAGGTATCCATCATGGGATGATGGATGGTATTTTTCCTCATGAGGAGCAAAATAGAATTTTGAGATACCCAATTTGGAAATTGGGAGAGTGTATAGGATTGCCTCTCTTGAGTGATATGAGACTTATCACTAGGAAGATGGTAGGCATCCTAGGTATTTTTGGACAAAGGGAGAGATTGTAAGATCTCATTGGGACATGAGACATTGACCTCCTTGGAGAGAACCTTTTTGATGTATGTCAAAAAGGGAGAGAAAGTGAAATTACCAATTTGGGATAATGGGTAAGGGAATTTGAGTTAGTGTTCTAACTCAAAGGTATGTGTTTTTGTCAAACATCAAAAAGAGGGAGATTGTTGGTGCAATCGGCCCAGGTCATGATTGACCAGACTCGAGTTTGACTCGAGCGATGTTTTGATGTTTGACATGGAAGTTTGACATCGATGTTTGACATTGATGTCTGATAATGTTTTGGGGAGATTGTTGGCACAATCGACCCCGGTCATGATTGACCGGACTCGAGTTTGACTCGAGGGGGATTTTGATGGTTGATTGGAGTTGACCATGTCATGGAAAGTCCAAGTCTTGAGTACTTGGCATGTAAAGTCCAAGCATGAGTCTTGGCAAGAAAAAGTCCAAGCATGGGTCTTGGCATGGAATGTCCAACATGGGTTGGCAAGGGAAAGTCCAAGCTTGAATCTTGGCATTTGAGAAGTCCAAGGGGTTTGATATTGGCGGTGTAAAGTCCAAGCCGAAGTCTTGCCATGATAAGTCCAATGGTTGGCGGCGTAAAGTCCAATCGGAGTCTTGGCAGTGTAAGTCCAATGTGCCTTGGCGGTGTAGACACCGTTAGCATGACATAGCCGATGGAAGCACCTGAAGGCTAGCGTATGGATGAATAAGTCATGGATGACTTGGAGGGATCCGATAGGCGCGAGGCTGACGGAGGTGGCTAGAAGTCTTAGGTCTAGGCTACGGGTGGTCTAGCAAGTATGGGGGCACCATACTTGGGTTAAACCTCATGTTTGAGGTGTATCAGTCGACTGGTATCATGTGGCAGTCAACTAGTGTGAGTCAACTAGGGTTTGACTGCGGGGAGTGCCCTAGCAGTCGACTGCCAGAGGTGGGCAGTCGATTGATTGGTCGAGCAGTCGACTGATCTTGTGATCAGTCGACTGGTGCTCAAGAATTCGGGCACAAAATGGAGTCGAGACTCGACTTCGGGGGTTAGCAGTCGAGTGAAGGCTCCATCAGTCGACTAATGGGTATGATCAGTCGACTGATGATGGATCCGTTGAATTTTTCCAGCGTGGATCTAGCTGTTGTCTCACGACAATAGTGGTATCAGTCGACTGATGGTCTCGAGCAGTCGATTGATAGGCGATTTCTAGCCTAGGTAGCAGCTTTAAATGGAGCTCGTGGAGGAGGAAATAACAACTGGTTCTTGAGCTACTTTGGGGCGATTTGTTGCTGCAAATCAGGGTCTCCAAGGCTATTCTTCAATCAACCAAAAGCACTCAATCCAAAGACAATTGTAAAGTGTTTTTTCTTTACTTGTAGTGCATTTCCTTATTGTAATTGCTTGTATTTATTTCTTACTGTTGTAAGATCATTTGTACGAGGTTTCTCCACCTCCGACTTGTGTCAAGAAGGAGTTATTGTGATTAGTAGTGCATGTTTGCATTGCTAGGACTTTTAGAGCCCGATCCGTGGAGTAGAAACCATTCGTTCCGAACTGTTGGTGCAGTGGGCACCTAAGTCGAACCTAAGTTTTGATTATAGCAAACGATATAAAGTTAAGCTTATATTGTTATCTCACGAGCTAAATCAAGTGTGCAGAAAAGTCTCAATGCTGGAGCTAAAGGCTAGCGACACCCGGAGGAAGCCGCGGTGGTCGGGCGACACTTGAGTTACTTCGGAGGGAGCCGAAGGAATCGAGTGGAAGGCCGGAAGCAAAAGCGACACGTAAGTATCGAGGTAAGCTCGTGTGTGCGAGCGTAAGTGAGGTCGTATCCTCTTTACGGGGATGATCTTAGGCGACGATCCGACCCAAGACTTCCCATGGAAGGTCTATGTTGAGATCGGACGGCAAGTGGTCGTCGAATCCACTTATATTTTGAGCTAACTCTTTATTGTAGTCAAAAATCCTGGCCATCAATTCAACCGGCCAGTTCAACCGGCACCAGTTCAACCGGCCAGTTCAACCGGTGGTCAAAAATCAGCCTCGAGGAGTCAAGCTTTATCACCATTTTTCAAGGAGTTTTGTGCCCATTTGTGATTGGTTGAAGACCCATTCGTTGAGGGGCTTAAAGGCTATAAAAGGAGGGCCAAACCTAGGGTTTCATCCTCAATTCTAAGTGCTCAAAAGACTCCGTTACGCTGCAACTCTCCGACGACTCTACAACAACGAAGTGCTGCCAACAACCCTAGCTTAAAGTTTCTTTTGTTTAGTTGTTGGTATAATCTTAATTTGTTATTGCTTTCAATATTTCAATTCTTTTTAATCGAGGCTTTTCGTTGCATTTTACTTTAATAGAAGAGAGGGTTTGTCTCTCTATCTTTTTGCTTCGAAGGCTTTTGTAATCGTAAAACTCCTACCTCCAACGAGGAGGAGTGTTTTAGTGAATTGCCCTCCGTACACGGTCTAGGACCGTTAGGGCCTTGGAGTAGTAGCCGAAGGCTACGAACCAAGTAAAAAAACTATTTGTCTCATTTAGTTTTTATTTACATTTCCGCTGCATTTAATTGTCTATCGAACGATTTAAAAGAAAAATTTTTATCGCTATTCACCCCCCCCCCCTCTAGCGATCCGCTTTGATCCAACAATTGGTATCAGAGCCGGGGGTTGCTAAGATTTGGTGAAACCACCAATCTATCCATTTTTCACAGATTTATTTTTCTTTTATTTCTGTTTATTTCTAATTTATTTCGCTTTGTTAAATTTACTCCCGCACTACTAATCCAAGACGCGAGTCTTGGTACTTTGTTTTGTGTTTTTGTCGTTGCTAGTTTCTTCGTCTTCGTCCCTTTTTGTCTTTTGTTCTAATGGCCCATCTCGAGGGTTTTAGCACCGTCCGACCTCCATTTTACAACGGAGATGACTTCCGTTATTGGAAGGGTCGGATGGAATGCTTTCTCAAAACCCAAATCGAGATGTGGATCATAATCCAAACGGGTTTCACACTTCCGACTAATGAAGTGGGTGACTCCTTGGATTATGATCAATGGACCATTGCGACAAAACGACAAGTCGAAGCCGACGCCAAGGCAACACAAATCCTCCAATGCGGCTTGTCCAAGGAGGAGTTAAATCGCGTCGGCCCCTTCATTAGCGCAAAGGACCTTTGGACAAAGTTGATCGAGTTACCAAGGATCGGATCAAGCTAAGGTTTGCAAGCGTGATTTGTTGTTCAATAAATTGTACACACTAAAAATGCAGGAACACGAGTCACGATGCAACTCCACGCCCATGTCCAAGACATAGTCAACAACCTACACGCAATCGGGCAAAAGGTCAGCAGTGACCTTATAAGGTATGTTCTAAACTCTTTTCCGAGGACTACCTTGTGGGCATCCATGGTCGATGCCTACAAGGTCTCAAGGACCTTTCTAAACTTAGATTAGATGAACTCTTTTCGGATTTTGAATTACATGAGTCCAACTCGGAACCCGAGAGGGTATAGCCTTGTTTGCGAGTTCAAAGAAGAAGAAAATCGCAAGCAAGCCACCACCAACCGAGGAGGAAGATGAGTCGAAGAAGAAGTTGGCCGGAATTATTTAACTAATGAACCTAGCTCGAAGGATAGCCAAGGGACGAAAGCGAACCACAACTCGACCCAACCAAGGTAAGCCTAAAAGTTCCAATATTAGGTGTTATGAGTGTAACAGGTTTGGACATATAAAGTCCGAGTGCCCCAAGCTCAACCACCAAGCACCTAAGCACAAGAAGGCCCTCAATGCGACATGGGAAGAAGCGTCATCCGAAGAAGACGAAGACCACGTCTTCATGGCGAAATCGATTGAGTCCAACACGGAGACCGAACCTGAACTTGAGTCAGAACCTGAGGATGACTCGGACTACGAAGCTACCTTCAAGTCAAGCCACGGATACGTATCCGGTTCAAAAGATACCCTTAAGGTGAGTCGAACCTTATTTAATACTTTACATAATATGGTTAGGTTTTTGTCTAGGAAGTTAGCTAAGTCCGAGTCCAAGGTCGAGACCCTGGTTGAGGAAGTTAAACTCCTCAAACACGAGGTCTCCCTAACCTCTTCGACTAGTCGAGTTCAAGAGAAGGACTCAACTCGGGTTGAAAAACTTGAAGTTGAGAACTCACTCTTGAAAAGTCAAGTCAAAGATCTTAGGAATACGTTGGAAAGGTTTACTTTAGGATCCAAAGGACTTGACCTCCTACTTGGATCGCAAAGGGCCGTGTACAACAAGGCCGGACTAGGGTTTAGCTCAAACACGACCAATAAGTCGTATATGTCAATCGTAAGTAGACATAAAAAATGTGTCCAAGCATGGGTCCCTAAGACCACTTTGATTTCAACTCTAGGATCCAACTCGTACTGGGTTCCCAAGGACCAAATCCACTATGTGGATAGACCGAATCGATTCAACGGTCTAGGGGGAGCCAGTACAAAACATGTTTGTATTTTAACTTAGAAATTGCATGCTTAGATTTTTTTTTTTATTTCGTGAACTCACTTAGAACACGTAAATAACCAACTAAAATCCTTCGAAAAGATTAAGCCTCGAGGAGCCTCTTTTCAAATAACCAACTAAAATCCTTCGAAAAGATTGAGCCTCGGGGAGCCTCTTTTCAAATAATCAACTAAAATCCTTCGAAAAGATTGAGCCTCGGGGAGCCTCTTTTCAAAAATAACTAGTTAGACGAGGAAATAATTTTAGGTGAGTCAATTCATCATTTTCTTGAAAATGGCTTTGTCTAAGGAAGTGGTCGATGATCCGATAAAAGAAGGCCCCTGTGCCTCGCCACGACCTGGAAGCCATGATCTTGAAAAGGTATACTTGACAAGCCTAGGGTCAAATCCAAATCTAACATTACTTAAACATAAATGCATTTAATCAACTTAATTGGAAGTCATCTCACAAAGAACACATAAGTATAACATGCTTGATCATATAGACTCCGGTGATATGACCTAGGTTTAACAACTTACAACCAATTTTTTTTTAAAAAAATATAATAATCTAACATCCAATTCAACTACCTTGTGTGTAGGATCAATGGATGTTAGATAGCGGTTGCTCCCGACACATGACCGGGGATCAACTCAAATTCGCGAAGCTTCGATTCAAACGACAAGGATCGGTAGCCTTTGGGAATAACGGCAAGCTCAAAATCATCGGATCAGGTGATATCGAGCTTAACTCGAATTTTGTTATTAAAAATGTATTACTTGTAGAGAATTTTGAATATAACCTGCTTAGCGTAAGACAATTATGTGACAATAATTATAAGGTCGTATTTTTAGAAAATGAATGTGTAATTAAAACAAATGAAACAACTAAAACAATACTCAAAGGAACTAGGACAAATAACATTTATACAATTAACTTAATCAAATCCTCAGCCAAATGTCTTATGACACAGGAAGAGGAATCATGGTTGTGGCACCGACGACTCGGTCACTCGCACCCAAGACTCGTCCACAAGATGAGTCAGAGTGGTCTAGTCAGAGGCTTACCCAACCTTAACAATTTGGTTAAAAAAATCTGTAATGCTTGTCAACAAGGAAAACAACCTAGGACACAACACAAGTTAACTAACCAAGAACGAACCTCAAGTGTACTTGAGCTCCTGTATATGGATCTATTCGATTCACATGGAGCCAAGTCACTCAATAAAAGTCAATATTGCTTAGTCATAATTGACGACTACTCCAGGTTTACCTGGTTTAGGTTCATCAAACATAAAAATGATACCCTAGATCAATTAATCAATTTATTCAAATTAATCGAGAATCAAAAAAACCTTAAGGTTAAAAGAATTAGAAGCGATCATGGTGGTGAATTCGAAAATCAAAGGTTCACCGACTTCTGTAACCTAAACGGATACCACCATGAATTCTCTTGCCCTAGGACCCCTCAACAAAATGGCCTAGTGGAGCGGAAAAACCGAACTCTACAAGAAGCCGCTAGGACCATGTTGAACGAATATGACCTACCCGATAGGTTTTGGGCAGAAGCCGTGAGTACGGCATGCTATGTCCAAAATAGAATCCTTATGGTAAAGAGGCACCTTAAGACCTCATACGAGATTTATCACGATAAAATACCTAACATCAAGTACTTTAGGGTATTTGGGTGTAAGGTACATATCCTAAACATTAAGGATTACCTAGGGAAATTTACATCCAAGACCACGACCGGAATCTTTCTAGGATACTCGACTACAAGTCGAGCTTATAGATTATATAACCACGACACCCTTAGAGTCGAGGAGACTATAAATGTAGTATTTGATGAAGGACATGAACCTACAAAACCCCCGGCAACCCCAATTAGCGAGCCGATTCATACTAGACCTAACTCTGATCCAGAGATCAGGTCCAAGTCACTTATCGATCAAAGTGATAGATGACTCCAACCAAACTAATGTTCAACCAAGTCACCCCATTGATCAAGCATTAGGTGACACAAACCCAACCCAATCTAGGATTCAGACTAACCACCCTATCGATCAAGTGATAGGAGATCCTAATCTAGGAGTTTGAACTAGAGCATCCTATAGGAACCTTAGTCAAATTTCCTTAATCTCAAAGATAGAACCCAAATCAATTGAACAAGCTCTTCTTGATCCCGATTGGATTATTGCAATGCAAGAAGAGCTAGCCCAATTTACTAGGAATGAAGTGTGGGAATTAGTACCACCACCTAAAGACAAAACGATAATTGGAACAAGGTGGGTGTTTCGAAATAAGCTTGATGATAAAGGTGAAGTAGTTAGAAACAAGGCTAGGTTAGTCGCCAAAGGGTTTAGTCAAGTCGAAGGCTTAGATTATGACGAAACCTATGCCCCAATAGCTAGACTCGAATCCATTCGAATGTTACTAGCTTATGCCGCACATCGAGGATTTAAGCTGTTTCAAATGGATGTTATGTCGGCATTCTTAAATGGATACATTAAAGAAGAAGTTTATGTTAGCCAACCCCCCCCCCCCGGTTCGAAAATCTAGATAAACCCGACCATGTTCTAAAACTTAAGAAAGCTCTCTATGGACTTAAACAATCTCCTCGAGCTTGGTACGAGAGACTTTCAATCCATCTTAAGTCAAAAGGGTTTAACCAAGGCTTAGTTGACCCAACTCTCTTCGTAAAAACCTTAGGTAAAGAAATATTCATAGCTCAAATTTACGTAGACGATATAATTTTTGGAACCTCTAACTCAGCCTTACTAAACGAGTTCGTTTCACTCATGGAAAGTGAGTTTGAAATGAACTTGGTAGGCGAGTTAAGTTTCTTTTTAGGTCTACAAATTAAACAAACTAAGGATGGTATATACCTATATCAACAAAAATACACTAAGGAGTTAATTAAAAGATTTGGAATGCAAGACGCTAAGATAATAAACACCCCAATGGCGATTAATGTTAACATAGGAGAAGACCTAGAAAGTAAGTCCATTGACTTAAAGTACTATAGGAGCGCGATAGGAAGTCTCCTATACTTAACTGCGAGTCGACCCGACATCCTATTCGCAGTAAGTATGTGCGCCAGGTTTCAAACCTGTGCTAAGGAGTCTCACCTAACCCTAGTTAAGCGTATCCTTAGATATCTTAAGGGTACACTTAACGTTGGTATTTGGTACCCTAGATCTACGGAGTTCGAACTAATCGACTACTCGATTCGGATTATGCCGGTAGTAAACTCGATAGAAAGAGCACGAGTGGTTGTTCAACTACTCGCTACCAAGTCTAGTGAGTTGGTGCGAGAAGCAACATTGTGTTGCCTTATCTACCACCGGTTTAATACGCTATGGGATGAGTGTGTAACTCGCTTTCTTTGGATGAAGCACACTCTCCGAGACTTTAGGTTGGACTTCACCAAAACTAAAATTTTTGTAGACAACATAAGTTCGATAAATCTAACTAAGAACCCTATATGCCATTCAAGGACAAAGCATATAGAGGTAAAACACCATTTCATTCGAGAACATGTAGCCAACGGCTCCATACAACTCGAATATGTTGACTCGAAGTCTAACCTAGCAGACATATTTACTAAACCACTACCCTGCGAATTTAGTCTCTTGAGAGAAGATTAGGCATGTCCGTAATAGAATAGGAACTTACAAATTATATTTTCTTACTACTATTTCTTACTTTTTTTCATGGAACTAGCATAGGACATACCTTAGATATCATGCACCTATAGATTTAAGGAGCCAATACATCTCACAACACATAGGACTAATGTGTTTGTGTACTTAGCCACGTAGATGGGTGTGAGATGTTAGGACCTTACTCCTGGTTCCGATGTAGAGCTAGTGCATCGCTATGAACCACTGAGTATAATCATACGACTCGACTCAGATCGGGTTGATCCTTCATATCAATCAAGCCAAATATGAGTCAAACATTTTATAGATGAACTTATTTTCAGTATATTATTTTTAAAAATAAAAATGTGGAACATGCTTGGACTTTAAATTTAACATTTATTTTGTTTTCCACACACCCCTTACTCTTTTCGATATACGGCAAAAGGGGGAGAAAAAGGACAAAAGTTAAGGGGTTAAAAAAATTTTTTTGATAACTTAACTCTTACTTCATAATTAAACCAAAAGTTAACTTTAAGTTTTGAAAACTTATTTAACTTTTAACAAAAGGCCAAGGTTAAGAAATCATTTGGTTTCTTAACTTAAAACTTATTTTAAACACTATGGCCAATATTAAGTAATTTAGGTTACTTTAATTCTTTTCTTAGTAGCACATATCTACATATCATGGGGGAGTTAAACCTTTCAAGTACTCACCTGGCCAAGGGGGAGGATTCCTCAAGGGGGAGCACTTGAAAAAGAATTTTTATATACTCCTACTCATTCATGCATAATCTCATACTTATTTTTGTCTTAACTTTGTATGTGGGTTTGCCATAAATCAAAAAGGGGGAGATTGTTGGTGCAGTGGGCACCTAAGTCGAACCTAAGTTTTGATTATAGCAAACGATATAAAGTTAAGCTTATATTGTTATCTCACGAGCTAAATCAAGTGTGCAGAAAAGTCTCAATGCTGGAGCTGAAGGCTAGCGACACCCGGAGGAAGCCGCGGTGGTCGGGCGACACTCGAGTTACTTCGGAGGGAGCCGAAGGAATCGAGTGGAAGGCCGGAAGCAAAAGCGACACGTAAGTATCGAGGTAAGCTCGTGTGTGCGAGCGTAAGTGAGGTCGTATCCTCTTTACGGGGATGATCTTAGGCGACGATCCGACCCAAGACTTCCCATGGAAGGTCTATGTTGAGATCGGACGGCAAGTGGTCATCGAATCCACTTATATTTTGAGCTAACTCTTTATTGTAGTCAAAAATCCTAGCCATCAGTTCAACCGGCCAGTTCAACCAGCGCCAGTTCAATCGGCCAGTTCTACCGGTGGTCAAAAATCAGCCTCGAGGAGTCAAGCTTTATCACCATTTTTCAAGGAGTTTTGTGCCCATTTGTGATTGGTTGAAGACCCATTCGTTGAGGGGCTTAAAGGCTATAAAAGGAGGGCCAAACCTAGGGTTTCATCCTCAATTCTAAGTGCTCAAAAGCCTCCGTTACGCTGCAACTCTCCGACGACTCTACAACAACGAAGTGCTGCCAACAACCCTAGCTTAAAGTTTCTTTTGTTTAGTTGTTGGTATAATCTTAATTTGTTATTGCTTTCAATATTGCAATTCTTTTTAATCGAGGCTTTTCGTTGCATTTTACTTTAATAGAAGAGAGGGTTTGTCTCTCTATCTTTTTGCTTCGAAGGCTTTTGTAATCGTAAAACTCCTACCTCCAACGAGGAGGAGTGTTTTAGTGAATTGCCCTCCGTACACGGTCTAGGACCGTTAGGGCCTTGGAGTAGTAGCCGAAGGCTACGAACCAAGTAAAAAAACTATTTGTCTCATTTAGGTTTTATTTACATTTCCGCTGCGTTTAATTGTCTATCGAACGATTTAAAAGAAAAGTTTTTATCGCTATTCACCCCCCCCTCTAGCGATCCGCTTCGATCCAACACGAACCACGTTATATTTCATGTTGTGAATTGTGTTTGTCTTATTTCGTTATTGCTATTATTTCTATTTCCACTGCACTAACGAGATTTATAGACGAATACGAAATGAATTCCATCGAGTATCGAAACGAGCTATTCACCCCCCCCCCTCTAGCGGTCAACGAATCCTCTATAACATGAAACGCTATTCAACCCCCCCCCCCCCCCCAACTCTAGTGCATCACCAAAGGTCCTACAACTACCTCACCCAAGTGATACGATAGACTCCGGACCAGATTTGTCAACGAAGGTATAATATTTACTTGAGGAGTTTTCAGACCTAATGTTGATAGATCTCTCTCTCTCTCTCTCTCTCTCTCTCGGACTACCACCCGTGAGGGACGTCCAGTACCAGATTGATCTTATCCCAGGATTGAGCTTGCCTAATCGCCCAGCTTATTGGCTTAGTCCTAAGGAGACCGAAGAGTTATAACGACATGTGGTAGAGCTCTTAGAGCGAGACTACCTCTGAGAAAGCATGAGCCTTTGTGTCGTACCTGCCCTACTCATTCCGAAGAAGGATGGATCACAACGTATGTGCGTGGACAGTCGGACCATCAATAAAAATACTATAAAGTACATATTTTTTATTCTTCGATTGGATGATATGTTGGATCAGTTAGCAAGTATGAAAGTCTTTTCCAAATTGGATCTCAAGAGTGGATATCATTAGATTCGAATCAAATCGGGTGATGAATGAAAAACGACGTTCAAAACTCAGCACTGATTATATGAATGGATGGGTATGCCTTTTGGATTATCCAATGCTTCGAACACTTTGATGAGATTCATGCATCAGGTACTACGAACTTTTATGGGCAAATTTATTGTGGTTTACTTCGACGACATCCTTATTTGTAGCCCAACATGGCTGACACATTTTGATCACCTACAAGCAGTTTTTGAAAAATTAATGTCAGAACGATTATTTCTTAGGTAGAAGAAATGTTCTTTCTTCTCCACGTCAATGACTTCCCTTGGCTTCATCGTCTCTACAAAGGGCATACATATGGATCCCTCGAAGATTGACGTCATCCTAAAGTGGCCAGAACTGCAGACCTTGCACGACGTTCAAAGCTTCCATAGGCTAGTCTCCTTTTATCGTCAATTTATCTAGGACTTCAACACTTTAGTAGCTCCTATCACCGAATGTCTCAAAGGAAACATTTTCAAGTGAAACAAAGTAGCCAAGGCTAGCTTTCAGTTAATCAAGCAAAAGATGAATGAAGCTCCCATCCTATCACTCCCAGATTTTGAGAAAGTGTTTGAGGTACACTGTGACGCATCCAGCATTGGCATTGGAAGAGTTCTTAGTCAAGTCGGACAACTCGTAGCTTTCTTCAATGAGAAGTTGTCCAACTCCAAACAGAACTTCTCTACTTATGACATTGAGTTCTACGCAATCATTCATCCCTTAAAACATTGGTGACACTACTCCATACAGCAGGAATTCATTCTCTTCACGGATCATGAGGCTTTGAAGTACATATGTGTTGAGGATCGTTAGATGCGCTTGAGGGGGTGAATAGTGTCGTTCAATTTCTTGGATTCGATTGCATTCGTGCTCGTCTACAACAATGTTAGTGCGCTATAGGATGCAAAACAAATAGCACAAAACAAGAATACAATACACGCACAATCACAACACAAGAGTTTTACGTGGTTCGGAACCCTAGTTCCTACTCCACATAGTGCTCTAATGATCTACACTCACTAAAAATTTCTCCTTCTTGGTATGACACTAGAGGCAGAGAAATGTCTTACAATGAGCTTACAAAAGTAAAATACAATCAATACACAAACAAATACAAGTAAAGAACACTTTACAAAAGATTTCTTTGATTGTTTGATGCTTTGGTTGCTTTGGATGGCTTTTTAAGACCTGAAATGTAGTAGCACTTCGCCTCAAAATTGCCCAAGAACCATTATCGAAATCCTTCATATCAAGCTCCATTTAAAGCTATGTCTAGCTGGTTTCGTGCCAAGCAATCGACAGCCAAAAGGCCTCAGTTGACTATCCACCTATCCATTGTCTCACAATGGACTAATCCATGATGGATTCTCCCCAACGTATGCCTGAGCAGTAGACTGTCATTACCATCAGTTGACTGCCAAGCTAGTAGTTGACTTCCCAGTCAACTACGAGACCTTTTGTGTCCTATCCACTTATGGTCAATCGACTACCCTGTTGGTGCAATTGGCCCAGGTCATGATTGACCGGACTCGAGTGATGTTTTGATGTTTGACATGAAGGTTTGACATTGATGTCTGATAATGTTTGGGGAGATTTTTGGTGCAATCAACCCGGGTCATGATTGACCTGACTCGAGTTTGGCTCGAGGGGATGTTGATGGTTGGTTGGAGTTGACCATGGCATGTAAAGTCCAAGCATGGGTCTTGGCATGGAAAGTCCAACATGGGTTGGCAAGAGAAAGTCCAAGTCTTGAGTACTTGGCATGTAAAGTCCAAGCATGGGTCTTGGCATGGAAAGTCCAACATGGGTTGGCAAGGGAAAGTCCAAGCTTGAGTCTTGGCATTTGGAAAGTCCAAGGGGTTTGATATTGGCGGCGTAAAGTCCAAGAGAGAGTCTTGGCAGTATAAGTCCAATGGTTGGCGGCATAAAGTCCAAGCGGAATCTTGGCAGCGTAAGTCCAATGTGCCTTGGCGGTGTAGACACCGTTAGCATGACATAGCCGATGAAAGCACCTGAAGGCTAGCGTATGGATGAACAAGTCATCGATGACTTGGAGGGATCCGATAGGTGCGAGGCTGACAGAGGTGGCTAGAAGGCTTATGTCTAGGCTACGGGTGGTCTAGCAAGTATGGGGGCACCATACTTATTAAACCTCATGTTTGAGGTTGAAACCTCATGTTTGAGGTGTATCAGTCGACTGGCATCATGTGGCAGTCGACTGGTGTGAGTCAACTAGGGTTTGACTGCAGGGAGTGCCCTAGCAGTCTACTACCAGAGGTGGGCAGTCGACTGATTGGCTAAGAAGTCGACTGATCTTGTGATAAGTCGACTAGTGCTCGGTATATCGGGCACAGAATGGAGCCTAACTCGACTACTGGGGTTAGCAGTCGAGTGAAGGCTCCATCAGTCGACTGATGATGGATTCATTGGATTTTTCTAGCATGGATCTAGCCGTTGTCTCATGACAACAGTGACATCAGTCGACTGGTAGCCTTATGGCAGTCGACTTATCGGTGGAAATCTAGCCCGATGCAGGATATAAAGGCAGCTCGGAAGGAGGGTTTTGTAGCGATTTTTCTTGGGTGAATTGAAGGGATAGTTGGTGCTTTCTAGTCCTTCAAGGCTAGTCCAAGGCAATCAAAGATCAAGCAACCAAAGTGCTCTTGTAAAGTATTTTTCTTTGCTTGCATTATATTTCATACTTGTATTAGCTTGTATCTTTCATATTACTTAGTGTAATCATTGTAAGGGGTTTCTCCGCCTCCGACTTGTGTCGAGAAGGAGTGTTTATTAGTGGTGTGTGATTGACATCGCTAGAGCTCTTTAGAGCTCGATCCGTGGAGTAGGAACCTTTCGTACTTGTGTTTGTCTTAGTTTTTGTTATTGCTATTATATATATTTCTATGCGCTAACGAAGATTGTAGAGACAAGCACGAACAAATTCCATCGCACGACGAAACAGGCTATTCACCCCCTTCTTGCCTTCCAAGGATCCCCAACAAGTGGTATCAGAGCCCGGGTCACGTCGAAAGATTTAACCATCAACCGGAGCATAATGGCATTTCAAGAGGGGTATAGCATGGCGAGGCCTCCTTTCTTCGACGACATCGACTTCGGCTACTAGAAAGGTAGGATGGAATACTACCTTATGAATGATATTGAAAATTGGTTTAGTGTTGTAGATGGATTCGAGAAGTTGATTGATGAACACAGAGCGCATATACCAACCAAGGATTAGACGAGGGACATGGCCAAGAAGGCTCAAGCTAACTCCAAAGCAACAACCACACTTCAATGTGGTTTGTCAAAAGAGAAACTAAGCAAAGTGAGGCCTTTCGAATCGGCAAAGGAGCTTTGGGAGAAGCTAATTGAGCTCAACGAGGGATCGAAGGAAACAAGAAGAGCCAAGAGAGATCTCTTGATAGGCCAACTCCAAAGCTTTGCCATGAAGACCAACGAGACTATAAGCCAAATGCACGGTCGCTTCAAGGAGGTAGTCAACGGACTACACGTGATAGGTGAGAAGGTCGACAACCGAGACCTTGTGAGGTATATTCTTCAAGCATTCCCTAGAACAACCTTATGGGCATCAATGGTAGATGCTTATAAGGTGTCTAGGGATCTTTCTTTAGTTAAACTAGATTAACTCTTTTGTGAATTTGAGTTGCACGAGCAAGCTAACACTTCATCCAAGGAGAAAGGTGTAGCTCTTTTTGTAAGAAAGAAGGACAAGAAGAAGAAGAAAAAGAAAGAAGTCTCTTCTTCATCCAAATCCGAGGAGGAGTCATCTAGTAGTTATGAAGAGCTATCGGCGAGTGAGGTGGCTCACTATGTAAAGAAATTTGGTGGGAGGTCAAGAAAACTCACCAAGAAGAATGTGAGGAGGATGTTCCAATCCTCCAAAGGTAATTCCTACTTCTAACGTTACTTGCTATGGTTACAACAAAAAGGGTCATATCAAACCAAATTGTCTGAAACTAAAGAAAAAGGAGAAAAAAGAAAAGAAGAAGAAGGACAAGAAGGAGAAGAAGAAGAAGGAGGCCATGATAGCCCAAACTTGGGATACACAAAGCATAGAAGATTCCTCCGATGATGAAGAAATTTGTCATGTCACAAGAAACATTGCACTCATGGCTTTGGAGGATAGCTCAAGTGAAGAGTCATCCTCCTCCTCCTCAAGCGACGAATCGTCATCTAGTGACGATGAGGTAAAGGACTCCTCTAGAATAGACTTACTATATAAAACTATTGCATGCCTTCAAAATGCACTAAATAGATCAAAGTCTAGTGTTAAGGATTTAAAAGTAGAAATTAGAACCATTAAGAATGTAGAAATTTCTTGTGATGATGCATGTTCATTAAGGAATGAGAATGATGAACTTAGAAAAGAAATAGGTAACCTAAGAGCATGCTTAGAGAAATTTACGAATGGGTCCAAATATCTTGATATGATTCTTAGGGACCAAAGGGTCATTTATAACAAGGTCGGCATAGGATATAGGCCTAAGGAGAACGAGGTAGCCTTTACATCCCTTGTGAGTAGAAAATCAACCGTTAGGAGCAAGGTTAGAAAGGCTTGGGTCCCTAAGAAATTTTTAATTGATGCTACCGGACCTAAAATTTGGGTGCCTAAGACTTGCATTTTTCATGTTGTATAGGTAGAAGGACCAAGCTTATGGATTGTTGGTAGTGGTTGCTCAAAACACATGACCGGTGATGAGAGCAAATTCTCAACAATCAACCACATTAGCAAAGGGAAGGTGTCTTTTGGAAATAGTGGTAAACTTAAGATCCTAGGAAAATGGACAATTGAGGTATTCCCAAACCTTGCAATTCACAAAGTATTATTAGTCAAAAATATGAAATTTAATTTGCTTAGTGTAAGTCAATTATGTGATGTCAATTTTGATATTCAATTTGATTCTTCTAAATATTTTATAAGACACAAAAATCAAAATGATTGCATGTTAGTAGATTTTAGGAAATCAAATATATACTATGTTGATTTATCCTATGCTACTAATGCTTCTACTAAGTGCCTTATTGCAAAAGAAGAAGAGAGTTGGCTATGGCATAGGAGGCTAGGGCACATCAATATGAAAAACATTGCCAAAATAGCCAAGATGAAGCTAGTCAAGGGGTTGCCAAAAGTCAAGTATCTTAAGGACAATATGTGTGATGCATGCCAAGAAGGGAAGCAATCAAGATCATCACACAAAGGTAAAACTTTACTTAGTACCGCTTTACCTTTAGAACTATTGTATGTTGATTTATTTGATTGTCATAGTACTCCCTCCATGATAGGTAGTAAATATTGTCTAGTAATAGTAGATGATTTTTCTAAATTTACTTGGGTATTCTTCATGAAACATAAGGATGAAACCCTAGGAATAATCATAGGCTTTAGCAAAAGAGTAGAGAATGAAAGGAATCTCAAAATCAACCGGATCCATAGTGATCATGGTGGAGAATTTGAGAATTCTAACTTCTCCAAATTTTTCTTAGAACAAGGGTACAAGTACGAATTTTCTTGTCCTAGAACACCTCAAAAAATGGGGTGGTGGAAAGGAAAAATCATGCCTTACAAGAAGCGGCTAGGACTATGCTTAATGCATATTCTCTACCTAGCTATTTGTGGGCGGAAGCGGTCAACACCGCTTGCTATATCCAAAGTAGGGTTTTAATTCATAGGTTTTCAGGAAAAAACCCCATTTGAATTATGGAATGGCACAATTCCAACAATTCACTATTTCAAAGTCTTTGGATGCAAGGTTTACATTTTAAACACCAAAGACACCCTCGGTAAATTTGAATCCAAAGCGGATGAAAGAATCCTAGTTGGATACTCATCCACTAGAGTAGGATATAGAGTTTATAATAAAAGAACTCAAAAGGTTGAGGAATCCTCAAATGTCCAATTTGATGAAACCTCAAATACTTACCCTAAAAATTCTCCCATTGATAAAGATATCAATGACAAAAATCAAGAAATTACTCAAAAATTTCAAGATTTAACTTTAGGGGGTAATGATCAAGGGGGAGAGTCAAATCAAGGGGGAATAAGAGGTGATTCCGATGATGAAAGAAGGGTTGAGGATAATCATGATCAAAATCAATTTAATACACCTCCTAGAACAATAAAAGTTCATCAAAATCACCCTCTAGATCAAGTTGTAGGTGAATTATCTCAAGGTGTTAGGACTAGGTCATTTCATAGAGCTCCCTCTAGTCATATAGCCCTCATCTCCCAAATTGAGCCCAAAACAATCAATGATGCATTACTTGATCTGGAGTGGATCTTAGCAATGCGAGATGAATTGGCTCAATTTGAAAGGAGTCAAGTATGGGAGTTAGTTCCTAGACCTAATAATAATACCATCATTACTACAAGATGGGTTTTAGGAACAAACTAGATGATCAAGGCAACATCACTAGGAATAAGACAAGGTTAGTTGCAAGGGGTTTCAATCAAATTGAAGGACTTGATTATGATGAAACATATGCTCCGATTGCTAGGTTAGAATCCTATTAGGAAATGCCTCTTACATGGGATTTAAAATCCATCAAATGAATGTAAAGTCAGCATTCCTAAATGGGTTCATTAAGGAGGAAGTATATGTAGAACAACCTCCCGGGTTTGAAAGCATAGACTATCCAAACCATGTATTCAAGCTTAAAAAGGCTTTATACGGTTTGAAACAATCTCCCCGGGCTTGGTATGAAAGATTGTCATCTTTCTTGGTCTCTAAGGGATTTAGAAGGGGTCAAGTAGATCAAACTCTCTTCATTAAATCAAAGTCTAAGGACATCTTTGTAGCTCAAGTATATGTAGATGACATTATCTTTGGGTCAACAAATAATGAGCTCCTTCAAGACTTCATCAAAAATATGGAGATTGAGTTTGAGATGAGTCTAGTTGGGAAACTAAATTTCTTCCTAGGTCTACAAGTCAAACAAACAAATGAAGGAATTTATGTGTACCAAACCAAATATGCTAAGGAAATGATTAAGAAATTTGGTTTAGAAAATGCTAAAGTAGTGTCTACCTCAATGGCAACTAATACAAAAATAGATAATGATCTTGAAAGAAAACAAATTGACCTTAAACTCTATAGGAGTGTGACTGGTAGCCTTTTGTACCTAATCTCTAGTAGACTCGATATATTATTTGCGGTAGGTATGTGTGCAAGGTACCAATCATGTGCCAAAGAGTCCCATTTAGTGGCCATAAAAAGAATCTTAAGGTATATCAAGGGCACACTAAATGTAGGACTTTGGTACCCTAGGACTAAGTCTTTTGATTTGGTTGGGTACACCGACTCCAACTATGTCGGTTGCAAGTTGGATCGGAGGAGTACTAGTGGTGGATGTCAATTTCTTGGATCCTCCCCAGTAAGTTGGAGTAGTAGAAAGCAACCTTGTGTTGCTTTGTCAACCACCAAGGCCGATTATGTGGCTATGGGAGGTTGTGTGGCTCAATTACTTTGGATGAGACACACATTAGAGAATTATGAGCTACACTACTCCAATGTAAAAGTTTATTGTGATAATGTAAGTACCATAAATTTGACCAAAAATCTGATACATCACTCTAGGACTAAGCACATTGAAGTGAAGCATCACTTCATTAGAGACCATATGGATAAGGGGAACATTGAACTTAATTACATAGAATCTAAGTCCAACTTAGCCGACATATTCACCAAGGCTCTCCCCGAAGTGGAATATTCATCACTTAGGAGAGAACTTGGAATGTGCTTAGTAGAATAGGGGTCTAGGTTTGCATGATCCCATAGAAATTCTAGGATTTATACCTCTAAGCATCTTACAAAATACCTAAGAAATCATGATTGTTGTATTGAGCCACTTAGACAACATGTGAGATGTTAGGAAGATGCACTTGGTTCATCATGCTTGTTATAATGCATTCCTATGAACCAAAGTGCAATCTAGAGACATTAATCCTTCATTGGACCAATCATTGGGAAGGCTTATGTACAATTGATGTGCATATAGCTCCAAGAACATGATTGGAAATGTCAAATAAAACATAATTTAAACTATGTTTATCATACTTTGAAAAATAGTTTTCAATTGCTAAGCAAAAGTGATACAAAGTTTGCAAAATACTTAAAGTTTTTGCTAGGTTTCAAAATTGTATCATTTTAAAAATCTGGGAAAAAATATATTTTTTAAATTATTTTTCCTTGATAGAAAATGATTTAAGAAATGTGTACATAAAATTTTGTAATTTTTTGATGTTTCTTGAATTTTTGGCGCATTTCTGAAGTTAGGCTGAAAAATCTGAAAAAGAGCTTTCGGGTGTGGCAGTCAACTAAATCAGATTTCAGTCGACTGATACCCTAGTTTTCCTGCAATTCATCCTTATTTCTTGGTCTTGAGTGTGCTCTTAAGTGTCCTAAAACTATGATATGATAATTTTCAATAAAAAAGAAGTTTTAGGACTGTTTAATGCAATGTTTTAGGGGGAGCTTCATAATATAAATCTTTTCATCCCCTAAATTTATATTGTTGGTGCAAAATTAGGACTTAACTTTCTAATTTTTTTGTTATGCTTTATTCCACATGTTATTCACACATCATGAACCATATCTTGGATTAAGGGGGAACCTCATATTGATCTTATATCTTAGTTCAGGATATAACAAATTCAATTTTTCATGAAACTTATTTTTGCATGAATTCTTCTCTTTTTTATGTATGTCAAAGGGGGAGAAGGGATGTTTAAGTTAGAATTCATATTGGAAATATGATTATGTGAATATGTTAAAGACCTAACTTAAATGATTGTCAAATATCAAAAAGGGGGAGATTATTGGTGCAACAATGCCCCAAGCACTTATATATTTTGATGTTTGGATAATCATCTAAGTTAGACAATATTTTGTGATCTAATTGTGAACATGTTTAAGTGACAGGAAAAATCCAAGTATGAAGACTTGGTAAAGGAAAAGTCCAAGTGTGATCTTGGCAAAAGAAGTCCAAGGAAAGGGCTTGGCGGCGTAAGACCAAGCATGTAATCTTGGCGGCGTAAAGTCCAAGCAGACCTTGGCAAAGGAAGTCCAAAGGCAAGTCTTGGCAGCGTAAGTCCAAGCATGTAGTCTTGGCGTCATAAAGTCCAAGCATACTTTGGCAAAGAGAAACCCAAGACATGACGAAACCGAAGGAAGCTCTTGGAAGCAAGCGTAAAGGATGAACAAGTCACGGACTCGGAGGGATCCTGGAGGCGCAAGGCTAAAGGAAGAGCTAGAAGGTTAATTCTAGGTCTAGGGAGTCAATTCAAGTATGAATTACTCATACTTGACGAGTATCGATTGATCGACTGTATTGGTTGGATCGATAAGGTGCTCGATCGAGTCAGAAACCACGATCCGATGGCGCCAAGAGCGATCAATCGATACCATAATTAGTCAACTGCCAATATCGGCAGTCAACTGATCAAGTCGACATCGGGCACAGAATGGAGTCTCACTCGACTCCTCGCGGGGATCACTCGATTGATCACTTCATCAGTCGACTGATGAAGTGATCAGTCGACTGATCAGGCTACCATTGGAAATGACGGCTGCATATCTCTATGGATTCGCCAAAGCCGCGATAGAATGATCGATAAGAGATAGCCGATCGATGTTGTACATCAGTCGACTGATCATGGCCCAATGGGAAAAACAGTCCTCTCTCTATAAAAAGAGGGCTTGAGGGTGCTTGAGAAGGCTAGTGCTTATCTTCCAACCTTATTTTCAAGCTCCCCACGAATTTTCAAAGGCTTTCTTGTGTTAATTCCTCCTCTTCTCCTAAATATCATTTTCATCATTGTAAAAAGAGGAGAGTGTCTTGTAAAGGAAAGCTTCTTAGTGGAATTGCTTGGGTTGATCCACCTTAAGGATCGCCGTGGAGTAGGAGCGTTATCTCCGACACGTAAAAGGCTTCGTGTTAGCGTTTGTGTTTAGCTTCTTGTTTTTATTTAGTATTTGCTTCCACTAACATTTCTTGTACATTTCTCGCCGGCGTGGACGCGAGAAGGCTGGTCGAAGAGGATTGGAAGCAACCATTAGTCTAGTAATGGCACCAAAGTATACCTCTAAACCCTTAAACCCTAATTTTTTTTTACACCACATTTTGATCTAATCATGGTATTTGTTTCATCACATTGCATTGCATTGCATTCATCATATAATCATGTAGAAGACAACGTAGGAATGACCCAAATGAGGGTGCATCGCGTTTGTACCAACCGATGGCGGTTAGGTACATTGATGAGCTATTCTTTAGATACTAGCTGCCACCTAACACCACAACCACAACACTGAACCTAGCTGCAGAAACACAATATATATATATATATATATATATATATATATATATATATATATATATATCAATCGGACTTACCATGCACTGCCGAATTAGATCCACAATGAAAACTCTATTTCCACAACCCTTGCAACCCACAGATTAGATGCAAGACTGATACTAGCCACAGTTTGACAGATCCAAGCCCACATGATCACTTGTAACCATAATACATCAGTTTCCCCCTTCCCTTCTACAGATCCCTACTCACCAATCATAGAGTATCAATCAATACTAGAAGATGAAGGAAATCATGAATCCCATAAAAATTGATACCACTTAATCCACATCTAGCTTAAACAAACCACCCAAACTGTTAAGTAATCGTGTGCTATTACCGTCGATGGTGCTGGCAGCAAAGTTGTGTGCATTGAAGAACCTGTCAAGCGGCCAGCAGTGTAGGTGTCAACAAGATCGAGCCAAACATAGAGTAGAGGAAACACTGGAAGAGCCGGCACTATCCGAAACCATAAATCCCTAATCGTTGAAACCCAAAAACCATATGGAATTACCAACGAACTTACCATCAACTAGGGATAAACGATTCCCAAATCTATCCTTGAATCAACAATCTGTAATGCTTACATTTTTCCCAACCATGACGAGAGAAGATGTGACTCGTAGTGAAGGTGGACCGATGCTCACTGTGAAAGCAACGGTGCTTGCTGCTGTCAGATCGAAAGAAAGGGTTGGTGGAAGAGGAGGCCGACGACGAGCTGGCTCGGTGGTGATGATGGGGCAATGATTGTCGGATACCTCCAATAGGGCTAGCGACATACGAGTCGCTCCGGCGACGCTTGAAGGAAGGAGGAGAGGCGGTGGTGAGATTAGAAATGGCTGAGATAAGGAAAGGCGACGGCGAGTTGTCTCGGCATCGACGGTGGTAGATCGACCGACATGCCAGCGACGATGCAATGAGGTGCACAATTGGAAGAAGAGGAGAAATCACATGAGGGAAATCTGTGGCATGAGAAATGGGGATCGAGAGAAGGAAGAGAAAGACCCGGCGATGGACTCAGGGCGTCGACAAGCGCAAGCATGGGGAAGACGACATCGATCGGGAGAAATAAAAAGAGAAGAGCGATGGTGAGAAATGGGGATCGGGCAAGGAAATGAGGGAAAGGAAATCATAGGTTTCCTATTTAAACCCTAGGTTAATTAACCTATTACTCCCTTAATAACAGATAATTCAAACATGCCTTGTAAAAGCCTATTGCATCTTTCCCCCACAAAATACCTTAGAAACTCCATTTAATTCCAGGAAAATTTCTAAAAACCCTGAAAAATTCCATAAGATAATTTCATAATTAATAAGGTGTATTTTATTATTATTTTATTTTTTGATATCTTATAGGAGTGGTCAGCGGTGCAGCAGCAACCACCTGAGGAGGCAGAGGAGGAGGTAGCACAAGATCCAAAGGGAGAGTATTTTCCTAAGGACCTAGCTGTGTTTTAGCAACACACATCAGCTCATCTTACATGCATTGAGTTTCAGCTGGAGGAGCTCCATGAGACTATAGACACACGCTTTGAGGAGTTCAGTCTCGAGCATGTTGAGATAGGACAGCGTCAGATTGAGATGTACGACATGTTGTATATGTTTATCCAGGGTCAGCAGCCTCCACCACCTCCAACCAACGATGGTGATGATTGGTAGTTTTGCAGCCATAGGAGAGTCTTGTGTCCTTATTGTAGGATGATGGTGTCTTGTTTCTTTTTATGTTGTCATGGGAAAATCTTGTATGAACACTTTTTGAAAGTGAATGAAATCATTTTGTGTCACTTAAATGTCTCTATTATTTACCCTATATTGTTTGGTTGTAATAATGTGTATTGTATTGCTCATTACATATGTTGATTTGTATGCTCATTCATTACTCTTATGTCATGCCATCATGAAAAAGCAATAGCCTTCTTTCAATAATAAAATCAATGTAAATCATGACATCATACTTCTTATGGTATTTTAATATGTCATGATCATATTTCTGCTAATGTACTATTTGTACTTAGGTTTGTATTTTTATGCCATGACATAATGCATCATTGACATATGCTTTAATTTAAGCAATCACTACTATGCCATTATCATTCATGCATTTAAGTTAATTCACATTGATTTAAGGATAATGGCATGATTTGAAGTCCCATGATAAGGGAATCAAATAGAGTTGCCTAGATAAAATGAATAAGCCCATAAAATTAAGGAAGAACAAAAACTCACATCTCACAAGGACCTTAATTTGACATGTGTGTGTGTTGCTACACCCTAGACACATGTGAGATGTTAGAAAAATGAGCTAAGTTTAAGGTGCATAGATGTTGCATCTAGATGAAATCAAACTCATCTCAATCATAGGAATAAATCATGAGAAAAGCTAGTATACAAGTAATGTATACTTAGCCCATAAACCATGATTGAAAATAAGGTTTTGAAATAATTTTGAAAAACCTTGATGAAGTCTATCTTTTGATAGCAATCACCATTAAAGAAATTGATACAAAGTAGGTCTAAAACATTGAAAGTTTCAATGGCTTTGAACTTTGTATCAATCTCACAATTTAATGGGTATTTTAATTTAAAATTATTTTTCACCCATCACATTCCATGTAAGTAATGTACGTATGAATTTTAAAGATTTTTCAAAGTATGTATATTTACTTGTGCATTTGTAAAAATCATTTCAGCAAGTCTAATTTCTAAAAATCAGGCGTTAGTCGACTGTCTCAGGCTAGCAGTCAACTGTTGCTTGTTGGTGCAATCAGCCCAGGTCATGGTTGATCAAACTCGAGTTGGACTCGAGTAGTGTTTTGATGTTTGATAATGTTTTGGGGAGATTGTTGGTGCAATCGACCCGGGTCATTATCGACTGGACTCGAGTTTGACTCGAGGGGTATTTTCATGTTTGACAATGGTTTGACCATTGTTTGACTATATGGTTGACATGGGGATGACCATATGATGGAAAGTCTAAGTATGGGTCTTGGCAAGGGAAAGTCCAAGCTTGAGTCTTGGCAAATGGAAAGTCCAACATGGGTTGGCAAGGGAAGTCCAAGGGGTGATATTGGCGGCGTAAAGTTCAAGGGTGGAGTCTTGGCAGCATAAGTCCAATGGTTGGTGGCATAAAGTCCAAGCAGTAGTCTTAGCAGCGTAAGCCCAATGTGCCTTGGCGGTATAGACCAGCTTAGCATGACAAAAGCCGATGGAAGTACTTGAAGGCTAGTGTATAGATGAACAAATCATGGATGACTTGGAGGGATCCGATAGGCATGAGGCTGACGGAGGTGGCTAGAAGGCTTAGGTCTAGGCTAAGGGTGGTCTAGAAAGTATGAGGGCATCATACTTGGGGTTAAACCTCATGTTTGAGGTTATCAGTCGACTGGGGCTTTGGACCAGTCGATTGGTCAAGTATTTTGATACTTGGTAGCCGAGTTGACTCATGGCAGTCGACTAGGATTATGGCCAGTTGAACTGCTCAGAGTCGATAGGAGTTCGACTGCAAGAAATAGCGTATCAGTCGACTATCAGAATTAGGCAGTCGACTACCATGGATGGGCAGTCGACTGATGGTCGGAGTTATGAGCACAGAACGCTCGGTAGCCTACTAGTCAGTCAGCTATAGCCCTGGTAGTCGACTGTCAGTATATCCGTTGGCTTGGATACCGACGTGGATTAAGTCATTGTCTCACAACAGTATTGTTGGCAATCGAATGGGGCCTTACGGCAGTCGACTGCCAGGCGCGAATCTAGCCCAATGCATGCATAAAAGGAGCAACTCGTGGAGGATTTGGGCAGCAATTTTTGGGGCAATTTTGGAGGAAAATTGCTGCTGCATTCCAGACCTTCAAGACCAATCCAAAGCAAGCAACAAGCAAGCAATCCAAAGTTCTTGTGTAAAGTGTTCTTTACTTGTTTTTGTGTATTGCTTAGTGTATTTGTTGTATTTCATTATATTACTCTTGTAATCGCTTGTACAAGGTTTCTCCACCTCCACTTGTTGTCGAGAAGGAGTTTTATTAGTGGTGTTGTCATCACTAGAGCTCGTTGAGCTCACCCCTGGAGTAGGAACCTTGAGGTTCCGAACCACGTTATATCATTGTGTATTATGTGCTTGTGTCGTGTTTTATTTTTATTATTCTATATTCCACTATGCTAACGACATTGTAGCAAGCACACAATCGTTATCCATCATCGATGTACCAAAATGCTATTCTCCCCCCCCCCCCACTCTAGCGACGGTCAATTGCCCAACAAGTGGTATCAGAGTGAGGCCGCTCTTCATTTGGACTAACCGCCAAGGGAGCATGCTAGAGGGTGAAGAAGAAGATGGATCATCAAAAGAAATTAGGATGGGACATCAACACACTTCCACCATATGACCAAGAAGATTTTCCGGCTTGGAGAGCGAGAATGGAGACATTCTGTAGGATCGAGTAAACCGAGAGAGGGGGGTGAATCTCGGTGTTTAATATATTTTTTTTGGTTACTTTTAATATGAGTACGCAGAGGAAATGAAATGCAATAAGAGACACAGTAATTTACTTGGTTCACAACCCGGACTGGGTTGCTACTCCAAGGCCCGTAGCTCTACCACGAACTACCTCGATGGGCAATATCTATAATGCCCTCGGATTCGAGAACTCTCGACTTCGGAGGGAGTTCTCTTTTTACAAATGTAAGAAAAGAGTAACAATCTACTCTCTCTTTAAATTGAATTTAAAAGAGAAAATAAAAAGGTTAACGACTACATTATACCAACACAAGATGTAGTAGTGGATGCAGCTTGAGGTGTCGGAAAAGAGTCCTTCTGAATGGTTGAAGCTCTTGTGATCGTGATGAAATTTTGGCAGCACTTTGACGTATATGAATGTTGATCCTGAGTTCTGGTCGAGCATGACTTTTATAAACTCTTTCCAGTCGACTGGAATGCATTCCAGTCGACTCCACATCAGCCCGTCGATATGGAATTCGTTGTCTTCCAGTCGACTGAATCCTCTTTAGTCGACTCCACGTCACTCGACTCCGCATCGGGAAATTTCTCTCTTCAGTCGACTCAAGCTCATTCCATCTGCATCACATGATCTTTGATCGATCACCAGCTGATCCTACCAAATAGGTATCCAGTCGACTGGACTTCAGTTGACTTGAATCCATTCAGTCGACTGATCCCTGCAAAACAGGATTAGCAAAAAATAAATAATATGAAATGTGAAAGCAGTAGTAATACTGTTCGATCTCGACTACTAAGTCCCACGCGGACTTTTCGTCGGATCAACGCCTAGCTTTGTCCCCCTACAGGGTACTCGGCCTCACCTCTTCACTCGAGGCTTACCTGCCGGCTACCTACCGGACTCACCATTTTTGACATCCGATCTAACCCACCAGGGCTTCCACCAGCTGTCCGGTCTGCCTGACGCAGCTGGACTTTTTGCAAATTGTCTGATCTCCTAACCCAACCGGTCTTTATGCCAAATGTCCGGTCCACGCGACCCATCTGAACTTCATGCTTGGTATCCAGTCCTCCTGATCTGTCAAGATTCATGCCTAGTATCCGGTCAACATGACCTACTAGGACTTCCTGTTAAGCCTGCACACTTAATACTTACATTAGATCACATGTGAGTCCTAACTATTAACTGTAGTTTATACATCAAAACTAAGGAGTGATGCTTACTGCATCAATAATCTCCTCCTTTTTGACGTATGACAACGCATCAGTTAAAGTTAGGAGAATCAAATACCAATCTTCATATTTAACATGTATAAGAAATGAACTTACAACTTTTGTAATGAATATAGATGCATAAATTTAACCATGTATGACATGCATTAATCCTTATCAAATTTTTGCATCTTCTCTAATTTTATCTCTCTTCTTCTTAAATTTATATCTTTTAATTTTATATCTCTTCTCTCCCCCTTTGGCATACATCAAAATAAGGGTGAAATTAAAGATATGAACTTAGTATATTATATTTTATCAAGACATATTTTCAAAAACTACCCTTGAACAATTTAACCTTTTAAAAAAATCAAGAATTAAAAGCTTTTCCTTGAGTAATTAAAATTTTACACTTTTTTATTCAAAATTTTCAAACATTTTCAGAAACTCCCCCCTGAAAAATTTAATAATTTTAAAATATATCAAAAAATATTCACAAGCCCCCATGAAAAATTCAAAATTTTCAAACATTTTTTTTTTAAAACTCCCCATTCAAAAATTTTCAAACATTTTCAGAAACTCCCCCTTAAAAATTTAATATTTAAACCATATTTTAAAATATTCACAAGTCCCCATGAAAAATTCAAAATTTTCAAACATTTTTTTAAAAAAAAAATTGATGCACAAGTGATAGGGAGTAAGTCCAAGCATGAATTCCTATTACATTTAACTTTTGAAAATCCACATCTAAAAATTGCCCTTAAAGCAAATGTCCAACTTTTTCTAGCTCAAATGATATAGAGTAAATCATCAAGCTTAGAATTACAGTCAGTCATCGAAGTGATCGATTTGCTTTTGTAAACCCCATGTTGGTTCATGTTGATGCACTTGATCTACATTTGGAACCAGGGGTGCAGTCCTAACATCTCACGCTCATCTTCGTGGCTCAGTACACAGACAGGTAAACCTAGGTATTTGTGAGATGCAAAGGCTACCTAGATCTATAGGATCATGAATTCTAGATTGACCTAATCTAGAATAATTTTCAATTTTCTTAAAAAAATAATATAATATCACTTTTCAAAATAATTCGGAATGGTAAGCAAAAAGAAAATTCCTAGTCTACCAAGCATAACCCAATTGAATACACAAGATTTTATTAATACAATTTCATTAAGTTCCAGTATCACAATACTCCTAATCAGCGGATGGAGGACAGAGGGACCCATTCCCCAAGACCTAAGAAGATTCATCATCGGTCGATGGTCCTCTCTTTGCTCCTGCATGATCTGCATCATCTCAAGATGTTGCCGCTGCATCGTATCCTCCAACCTGGATAATCTCTCTGCTATGGTCGGAGCTGTAGAAATCCCAAGAAATGGTGATAAACTATCAAATCCTGGTGCTTCCTGATGCTCGGCCTCGGAGTGGTGGTCTTGGTCGATCTCTGGCTCATGCTCCTGCTCCGGATCAGGCTGGGGCTGAGGCTGAGGTCCATCTCTCTTCCATACAAGGATATTATTGTCATCTAAACCTACTTTTGCTAACCCAAACTACCTAGATCCTATCATGCCGTACTCATTAAGTTGTTTGATGTTACCTGTGGTAACATCAAACCCTAATGCAGCTAAGAGGGATGTGATGACATGGCAGTAAGACAAGTGTGCCTTCCTGCTAGTGACTGACTTGGAATGATAGATGATAGAATGGAAAATCTGTAGGCTAATATCTAAATCTAACCTATGAATAAGTACATAAAGTAAAAATGAATGAAAAGGGTGCATCATAGTGATGTCCCTAGTGGTGAGTGATAAAATGCAGTTTACTATAACTCGATACAAGGCATAGTCCTGTACTCGAAGTCTAGTAGAACTAAAGATACTCACAGACGGAGTTATTTCTTCATCAAAAAGATGCATGTGAATCCTATCTAATGTAATATGAGAGTAGGGGTCACCATATGGTAACTCTGAGGATGGAAAAGATGCAACAGGACATGTCGAATGCAATAGTCCTAAATGCTCTCTCAATATGTCAGGGGTAAATACAAAGTCCTTACCTTGTACCCTAGTCGAGTATGAAAGGTCATCAATCTTGGTAAAGTTATTGAAAAATTCCACACATACATCTATGTTAATGGAATTTTTACAATAGACTAGTTTCTCTAATCCATAGTGTGCAATGACCTCCATACTTAGTATGCATGCATTACTAAAATATGATCTACTGATATACCTAGTGGGCATAGGAATGTAAGTAATACTCTCGAATATAATCCTATGTCCCTCAGTAGAGAACCTAACATCCATGCATGGAGTTGATGATTCAACCTCGATAGCTCTTCTTTTACCCCTAAGATTACAAATATTAAATATTTATTGAAAATAATTGAAATTTGAGTTTAAAAATTATTACCTCGGCATTTCAAATGATATTAAAGAGAGATAACGACCTTAGTTTTTCGAAAGATTGGAATTAGGGTTTTTCAGTTGGGATTTAGGTTGTGGTGAATGGTTTTGGCGTAGTTTGGTATTGTTCTTTTAGACGGAATTCAGTCGACTGAAGATATTCCAGTCGCCTGAATATGATTCGACTGAAAGTGTTTCAGTCGACTATTATAGTTATTATCATTTACTTCGACGCACAAACTTTATCTACCGGTTCATTTCAGTCGACTTAATTGACTTCAGTCGACTGAATTTGTGTTTTACCTTCCCGATACTTGGAGGAAACTGATTTTGATTCAGTCGACTCTCATTGAGTCGACTGAACACAATTCAGTCGACTGAGTTATCGTATTAAAAATTTATGGTTAATTATCCTTATTATTCAAATTTCGTAGATTAATTAATTTGGCGATTAAGTTTATTTAGTTTCATTAATTCAGTTTAAGTATAGTAAATTAACTAGAGTTGACTTAAATTAGGTTAAGATAATTTGTTTTAGTTAGGTATATTTGTTATATTTGAGTTAATTAAGGTAGGTTAACTAAAGTATGTTATTAAAAAAAAATTTGGTTTAAGTGTGTTTTAATCCTAAATCATCTCACCCAAGCTAGGTTTTAAATACACTTATCCTTATGAGTTTTATGAGATGAGGATTTCTTTTATCTTTATTAAATTAAATGAGCAATTTTAAAGTGTTTAAACTTGTGTTAGATTAAGGCTTGGTTTGAGCTAGTCAAGTAGATTTTTCCAGTATTGACTTCCAGGTTGTGGCGAGGCACATGGCCTTCTTGATTATCGGAGCAATGACAACTTCCTAGACAAAGTCAATAAAGGAATCAAGTACTTGATTCACTTTAGATTAAACCTTGGTCTAACTAGTTAAAGACTTAGTGAGTTAGTTTCGGTCAGTTCCACTTGACTTAGTGCACCAGGTCGTGGCGAGGCACATGGGCTTCTTGATTATCGGAGCAACGACCACTTCCTAGACATGCACTTCGAAGAGCTTCCCCAACTTACTATCAGTTCACTTGTCTTAGTACTAGGTTGTTCAAGTTTAAGCTACTTTGTTTCCTATCTAGTCCATTCTACATTAAGCAAGTAAACTAAACTAAGACATTCAAGTGTTTAACTAAACCAAGGAAGGTACACTAAAGCAACCAAGGGTCAAACTAAAACAAGAAAAGTTAACTAAAACATGCAAGTGTTTAACTAAACAAGGAAACAAGCAAGGTGTTAGCTCCCCCTAAATGGTAGCTAGTTTGAGTTTTGTTCACTAAGTGAACTTGACTCTTGGAAACCTAAAATTGATTCGGTCTAACTTGGTTGACTAAGCTAGACTTAGGAACCCATGCTTGGACTCGATTCTTAGCATTTCGGCTAAATAATGGCATGTAAGATTTATAGGTGAACTTAGCCTTATACCCGAGTCCGGATCTGTTGTACCCGAAGTGAACTTTTCCAAAGATCCAGTTAGATCTTCTACTTGCCTTTTTAGGACTGAGTTCTCTTCCTCAAGCTTTACTTTTCCAAAGATCCAGTTAGATCTTCTACTTGCCTTTTTAGGACTGAGTTCTCTTCCTCAAGCTTTACAACTTGAGTTGAGTCTCTATCCTTAAATTGGCAAGTCGAAGTCTTCGAGTTGACTTGCTCCTTAAGTACTTGGACTTCCTTAAGTAGCGAGTCGACTCGATTTTCGGACTTAGCTAACTTCCTACCTAAGCATGCAATGATATTATATAATTTATCTTCTAATGGAGAAGTTACCTCATTTGAACCTTCGAAAATGGATACGGATCCATGGCTTCTCTCGGATTCGGAATCAGACTCATATTCGGAACTCGACTCGGCTTCGGATCTTAATTCAGCCATAAACGTGACGAAGCTTCTCTTCGTCTCTTCCGCATCCGACTCCTTAGATGACGACTCATCCCATGTTGCCTTAAGAGCCTTCTTCTTCTTTTCCTTTTTTGGTTTTTCTTCCTTTTTTAAATTTGCGCACTCCGACTTGTAATGTCCTTTTCCATTGCATTCGTAGCAGGTTACTTCCGATCGAGGTCTCGGCTTATTGTCGGCCGCCTTTTTGGCGTCTTTCTTTGTAAATCTTTTCTTTTGGTTGAAAATTTTTCTTACCATGTTTACAATCTCCTCCTCTCCGTTTGTTTCCGACTCTGACTCGTCTTCAGACTCAACCTTCACTTTTCTTTCCTTTTTAGTTGAACCTGCCATCAAAGCTATACCATTCTCGATTTGACCTGATTAGCTTGTTCGTGTAGTTCAAGTTCACAAAATAGTTCATCTAACTTAATTGTGGAGAGATCCCTAGATACCTTATAGGCATCGACAATCGATGTCCATAAGACATTTCTCGAGAATGCCTGAAGGGTATACCTAATTAATTCCCTATTCTCTATTTGGTGTCCTATTAAATGTAATCCATTTAATATATCTTTAATCCTAGTATGAAGTTGACTAGCATTTTCGTTTTCGTTCATTTTATAATTAAATAATTTATTTAAAAACATGTCCCTTTTGACTATCCTAGTGTCATTTGTACCCTCATGCAATTCAATTAACTTCTCCCATAATTCTTTAGAATTTTCAAATGGGCCTACCCTATTTAGCTCTTCTTTAGTCATTGCAAGGTGTTAAGTGTCTTGTAATCGACTTGAGCTCTCTTCCTAATATCCAAGGTCTATTTCTCCGGTTCTAACAACTCCCCCGAGTTGTCTACCGGAGCTATAAACTCTTTCCTAATTGAAAACCAGACCTCTAGGTCGGTCTTCAGATAGCACTTCATTCGCCTTTTCCAGTAGGAAAAGTCCTCTCTGTTAAAGAGAGGAGGGATAACGGTACTGTATCCCTCTAAGACTAACATTATCAATGAAATATTTTCTAAGGACAAAAATTGAATTAAAAAATCCTAATATGTACAAAACGATTTTACTTAATTTAAATATGCTGAAAATGAATTTAAAATATAGAAAATTATTTTAATGAATTTTAAAATGCAAAAAATTAATTTAATATGCAGAAAATTATTTTAACGAATTCTAAAATGCAAAAAAATAATTTAATATGCAGAAAATTATTTTAACAAGTTTTAAAATACAAAAAATTAATTTAATATGCATAAAAAAATTTTAATGAATTTTAAGATGCAGAAAATTAATTTAATATGCAAAAAATTATTTTAACAAATTTTAAAATGCAGAAAATTAATTTAATATGCAGAAAATTATTTTAATGCATTTTAAAATACAAAAAATTGATTTAATATGCAAAAAAATTATTTTAACGAATTTTAAAATACAGAAAATTAATTTAATATGTAGAAAATTATTTTAACGAATTTTATAATGCAGAAAATTGTTTTAATATGAAAAAAATTATTTTAACGAATTTTAAAAGTAGAAAATTAATTTAATATACAGAAATTATTTTAATAAATTTTAAAATGCAGAAAATTGATTTAATATGCATAAAATTATTTTAATGAATTTTAAAATGTAGAAAATTAATTTAATATGCAGAAAATTATTTTAACGAATTTTAAAATGTAAAAAATTAATTTAATATGCAGAAAATTATTTTAAAGCAATAAAAATTATTCTAATACAATAAAAATTATTCTAATACAACAAAAATTATTCTAAAGCAATAAAAATTATTCTAATGCAATAAAAATTATTCCAAAGCAACAAAAATTATACTAAAGCAATAAAAATTATTATAAAGCAATAAAAATTATTTTAATGCAATAAAAAGTATTCTAAAGCAACTTAAAGCTCACGATGGTGGTTTCACCAACTCAGAGCGCCCCTGCTTTGATACCAATTGTAGAATCGAGTAAACCGAGAGAGAGTGGTGAATCTCGGTGTTTAATAAATTTTTTTGGTTACTTTTAATATAAGTACGCAGTGGAAATGAAATGCAATAAGAAACACAGTGATTTACTTGGTTCACCACCTAGACTGGGTTGCTATTCCAAGACTCGTAGATCTTCTACAAACTACCTCGATGGGCAATATCTATAATGCCCTCCGATTCGAGAACTCTCGACTTCGGAGGGAGTTTGCTTTTTACAAATGTAAGAAAAGAGTAACAATCTATTCTCTCTTTAAATTGAATTTAAAAGCGAAAATAAAAAGGTTAACGACTACATTATACCGACACAAGATGTAGTAGTGGATGTAGCTTGAGGTGTCGGAAAAGAGTCCTTCTGAATGGTTGAAGCTCTTGTGATCGTGAGGAAATTTTGGCAACACTTTGACGTATATGAATGTTGATCATGAGTTCTGGTCGAGCATGACTTTTATAAACTCTTTCCAGTCGACTGGAATGCATTCCAGTTAACTCCACATCATCCCGTCGATATGGAATTCGTGGTCTTCCAGTCGACTGAATCCTCTTCAGTCGACTCCATGTCACTTGGCTCTGCATCGGGAAATTTCTCTCTTCAGTCGACACAAACTCTTCAGTCGACTCAAGCCCATTCCATCTGTGTCGCACGATCTTTGATCGATCACCAGCTGATCCTGCCAAATAGGTATCCAGTCGACTAATACATCTCTAGTCGACTGGACTTCAGTCGACTTGGATCTATTCAGTCGACTGATCCCTGCAAAACATGATTAGCATAAAATAAATAATATGAAATGCGATAGCAATAGTAATATTACTCGATCTCGACTACTAAGTCCCACGCAGACTTTTCGTCGGATCGACGCCTAGCTTTGTCCCCCTACAGAGGACTCGACCTCACCTCTTCACTCGAGGCTTACCTGTCGGCTACCTGTCGGACTTACCATTCTTGACATCCGATTTGACCTACCAGGGTTTCCACCAGCTGTTCGGTCTGCCTGACCCAGCTGGACTTTTTGCCGATTGTCCGGTCTCCTGACCCAATCGATCTTCATGCCAAATGTCCAGTCCATGCGACCCATCTGGACTTCATGCCTCGTGTCCAGTCAACATGACCTACTATGTCACGCCCTGAGAGCATGCCGAGCCGAAAATCAAACGGACAACATCTCCCCTGTATGTGGCAACATTTCGGGTTAATACAAGGCCCGTAGACCCACAATAACAACATAACATATAAAGTAAATACAACAACTACTCAAAGCACAACGAAAACATAATACAACAAGCTACACACATGCCTACCGGTATGACTAACACATCACAATAACACGTAACCTTGACAAAATCTGAATCTACAACATAGTACATTTCGAAAACTCCAAATACATAACACAATGTACGGAAAGCCCAAAACAAACACGGGAGCCTCAGAGGTGAGATAAGATGTCAGCCAGCGGTGCTCCAAGTCGTCACGAAGACTTCTACCTGTTACCTGGGCGACAGAAAAACCCAGGGTCCGTGGTGGTGGTGAGTAAAACTCAGCAGGTAATAGAAAAACATGTATATATTTAATATCACATGTATTTCAATAACATAATCTAAAGGTACCACAGGTATATCAACATAGTATATAAATACAAGCATCTACCATCTAACCGAATGAACAACGTAAAATGCAGACATACCTAAAGTCTGCTACACTACTCTGATCCAACCTGAACATATATCCAATATATATATAACAAGAAAAGTAATACCAACTCATAATCTACTCATGCTACAAGTCAAGGTATCTAATGGTCTGTCCAACACATATACCAGTATCCGACACAACTGTATAACATATGCAAGAAGTATGCATGAATATGATGTACAACCAAATGCAGCAAGCATAATATAATCAAATGCAACATCACAATAAGCATATATATATATATATATATATATATATATATATATATATATATATATATAGGGTGCAGATATCCTGCGGGTCAATGCGCGACCCTGCACGGCAAAGCGTGATGAACAGTGTTTTCACTGTTCATCATGCTTTAATGAGCAGTGAAAACATTGTTCATCAAAGTTGCGCGCGCAGGGTCGCGCATTGACTCGGCGCGCAGGATATATTTACCGTATATATATATATATATATATATATATATATATATAAAATATGCAAAGCGCCATCAGATACGACAATGCAGCATGCATGGTCATGCCTGCTCACCCCTACTCGCTACCCGACCCCAGTGTGGCCTAGGTGGCACGACATGACAACTGTCCCAACTCACACCAACCACTGCTATAGAGTGGCCGAGTGGGCAGTATGATCAAGTAGCATATGAGTGTAAAGAGCTCGCTACACAACGAGGGTCCCTGCTGCTGGCCACTCCGACTAACACTACCAATGAGTGGTCGAGTACCACGCACCCAGGACAACTGCACGCAACTCCAACTACCACTGTCTATAGTGGTAGAGTGAGGCACAACAGATGCTCTGCCCTCACACCAGTTACTCCTTGGGGAGTAATCTGGGAGGCAAGATGACTGACGACTCTCTCAACCCCAAGGGAGACTATGTCGTCAGAATGCATGCAAATGACATGAGTATGTTATCATACGTACAACCATCTACCACAGACTCTCTGTTCAACAAAGAGTCGTACCCATCTGATCAATACACTCTCTATCCTGTACAGAGTCGTACTCAACTGATCGACGGACTCTCTATCCTGTAGAGAGTCATACTCAACTGATCATAACTCTCTATCCAATAGAGAGTCATACTCAACTAATCGACGCACTCTCTATGCTGTAGAGAGTCGTACTCGACTAATCATAACTCTCTCTCCAATAGAGAGTCGTACTCAACTGATCGATGCACTCTCTATCCTATAGAGAGTCGTACTCGACTAATCATATCAAGCTGGGACTACCGGTCCATAGCGACACACTAATCACCCTTCACTTAACCATTACACAACACATGGTTGGTAACAAATATGCAACATACGGGTATTGGAAATAAATCCTACATTTAGGGCATTACCTACCCACAGATGACCTTTTTACTAATTTATAAATTGGGTCATCACCCGTACTAACATTTACACCCTACTAAACATCTAGGCCAATTTATATCACATTTATAACTCCTAAATCATGATAGGGAATATGTGATATCAACAATTGAGCATAAATACATTCAACGATAAGTTCAAGCATAAGATAATAAGAGCAGGGTCAAGATAATATGAACACCTAACATGCTCATATTTATGACTAAATCCGAATGCATTAAAACTACCTGACTAGGGTAGGAATTACCCACCTGTTAGATAGCTCATGCTAGATATCCACATATGCAAACATCTATCACCAATCAAGGTCCTGCAAAAGAACACATAAAACATAAGTAAGTTCTATTTTACATCGAATGATTGAATCGATCATTATATCCAACTAGTTCAACATTCTCCATATCATTCATGAGTCAACTCTAACATCAACTATAAAGGTAACACATCCTACTTTATAACAATACCAAATCAAAGCTTACCTTACAATTGTTGCAATCAACCACCACTTCTTGATCCTCATCAGATCTGAATCCCATAATCAAATTAGGAAACCAATTCCAACTCTGATCTACCAATCCTATAAAGATACTGCTATATCACCATTCATTAACTTAATCAACGTATAATTAGCCAAATCCAAATTGAAACTTACCTAGTTTCAAAGACATAACATCAACCCGTAGTTGCCTCCCATTCTGACCAATTCATATATCGCAACCCACAACCAAATCACTACAAGCAACCTATGCTGCAACTTAGAAATATGATAGCATCATAAATCAAAACATCTTTACCTCAAACGTTCAGCTTCCACAACCCATCTAGAACACTCTTCCTCTATTCCCCATCATCCATGAAACCACAATCAAATTAGCTGCACAACAATCATATACCAAAATTTCCGAAACATCAACTTACCTGACCTTGCCTCCCCCATTCACAGCCAATCTAAAACAAATCCTATTCATGTCTCCCTCAGCTTGCTCAAGCGAAAGAAATGCCTTCCCCACAAATCAGAGACATTACAACCCAATCGCCATGCCAAAATCGAAAACACAACTGATCCAAAGATATGAGCACAAGAGGAGAAGAGGATCTGGACCAGACTGCCACTCCAGGCAGCACTGCTGCTCACGAAAAAATGTTGGCCAGTGGCGTGTAACTAGAGATCAGACAACAGGGGAGAGGTGGTAGCAAGGAGTAGATGCGATCGGTGACACCGATTGAAGGTGAAAGTCAACCAGCCGATGCACGATCCGGAGAACAGGCGGTGGTCGGTGATCGCCAAGGTTACGGTCGATGGTCGCGCGTGCAGGGATGGCGGGACATGAGGTGGTCTTCCCGGGAGCAGCGAGAGGTCGTGGATGGTCACGGGCGACGGTGAGTGGCGCGGAGATGCAGCGGCGGAGGTAGGGATGCAGTGGCGAAATGAGGAAATCGAGAGGGAGGGCTCGCGACGTGAGAAATCAGAAGGGAGAGGGAACAGGGGTTCACGGTTGTGGCTGGAAGGAGGAAAGTCGCGATCGGGGATGTGTGCACGGTGAGGAAGGTGGCGCGCAGCTTGGGCGGCGAGCATGAGCAGAAGAACAACAGGAGGGAGGGCGATCGAGTAGAAGAATCGCGCCTTCGGGGAGGAGAGGAAGAAGAAAATCGGGGAGAAGAGGAGTCAGGGGAGAGTAAAGAGGAATCGACAGGAAAACGGAAGGCGATTTAATTAAACCATTTAATACCTCCATAGAAGATTGTCTAAACAAGCTTTACAAAAGCCTATTCACTTTATCCCCATCAAATATCCATAAAACTTCCATTTAAATCCAAAAAATTTCTAAAAACTCCTGAAAATTCCACACGACAATTTATCAATTAACGATGAATATATTTTATTTTATTTTTTTTGGTATTTTACATACTAGGACTTCCTGTTAAGCCTGCACACTTAACACTTATATTAGATCACACGTGAGTCTTAACTATTAACTGTAGTTTATACATCAAAACTAAGGAGTGATGCTTACTGCATCAACAATCTCCTCCTTTTTGACGTATGACAACGCATCAGTTAAAGTTAGGAGAATCAAATACCAATCTCCATATTTAACATGTATAAGAAATGAACTTACAACTTTTGTAATGAATATAGATGCATAAATTTAACCATGTATGACATGCATTAATCCTTATCAAATTTTTGCATCTTCTCTAATTTTATCTCTCTTCTTCTTAAATTTATATCTTTTAATTTTATATCTCTTCTCTCCCCCTTTGGCATACATCAAAATAAGGGTGAAATTAAAGATATGAACTTAGTATATTATATTTTATCAAGACATATTTTCAAAAACTACCCTTGAACATTTTAACCTTTTAAAAAAAATCAAGAATTAACAACTTTTCCTTGAGTAATTAAAATTTTACACTTTTTTATTCAAAATTTTCAAACATTTTCAGAAACTCCCCTTGAAAATTTAATAATTTTAAAATATTTCAAAATGTTTACAATTTTCAAACATTTAACAATTTTTAGAAACTCCCCCTTTTAATATTTTATCCGGATCGGTGGATGAAGAAGTAGAAGTAGAAGAAGTTTCCACCTCTAGGATTGAGGGGGAGGATATTAGATCACTGGAGCAAGAGCAAGAAGAGCTATCTACTACCAGGAGAGATGAAGAACTCACTCCGACCACCACCATTAACCTAGGTAACTCAAACACTTCAATTAATAATAAAAATCATATAATATATTTTGAGTGTAGGGAATATGGACACTATAAGAGCAAGTGCCCTAAGAAGGTCAAGAAAAGTCAACCGGCACCAAAACCTCAAGAAATTTCAAAGGATGCTGGAGCCCCAACCATTAAGAGCAAGGAGCACGTGGTGTGCTTCAAGTGCCACCAAAGAGGGCATTATAGGAGCCAATGCCCTAGAGGGAGGAAGAAAGAGCAAGGAGGAGCTACACATGTAGGGGGAGCTAAGGCAAACCCTAAGGTAACCTCTAATTATGTTCCCTCCTTAATTAATAGGCAAAAGCATGCTAGGAATTTTATTGCTATTAGTCATGAAAAGCATGCTAGTAAAAATAGACTTTATTGCTTAGGAGCTAAATCATATAACTTTAAAAATAAGGAGAAATTTGGGACTAATGTCCCTAGAAAAACTCTACCTAAGGAAAGTATTAGGAAAATAGAGGATCATTTAGGCATTAACCCTAAAAAGGGTAGGCATATGCCTAGGAAATGGAACAATGCCTAAAGATTAGATCAAAATTCAAAAATTAGGCAATTAGAGTTAGAAAATCAAGTCTTGAGGTCAAAACTTGAGAAGATGGAGAAGACCCTTAGAAATATGCAAAATCAAATTCAAGGGTCTATGAGTCAAAATCAAGGGTGTAAGAGGCAAGAATCATCTAGGAGACAAGATTTGGGTCACAAACCTATGTCCTAGAAGGCAATGCCTACTTATCACAATGTTCCATTTGATTATGAAACTAGTTCTAGGTCTAGGAAAGCCAAGGTTACTAGGGAAGTTATCCCTAAGGTTAATCAAGGCAAGTGTCTAGTGGCCAAGGTTTCCATGAAACCTAGGAAGACCACTAAGAAGGTTATTAGGAAGGCAATTCTTAAAGTTAACCATGACAAGACCCAAATGACCAAGGGTACCAAGCCTAGGAGGGTCATTAGGAGGGTATCTAGGGAAGTTATCCCTAAGGAATACCTAGTTAACCCAAGGAAATCAAATAGATTTTGGGTTCCTAGGAACGTGATCGACTCACGCTAGATGAGTTAGGTTGTGCCAACTTTAAATGGATAGGTAGTTAACCTAACCATGGTAAAGGTAGAACTTTAGGTCATTTTCAAGGTCATGGGTACCTTGGAAATAAGTTTTGATCATAATCCTAAAGGTCTTTAGGATGTGCCAATATATTTTGACAATTATGAAAAAATAATCAAATTGGCACAAACAAGGTTTAGATGTCATAGTGTGTCATTTTGGGTTTTTGACACACTTGGGGGATGAGTGATAATATGGCAAAATGAAATTAATAATAACAAATGGCAACAAATGTTAAAAATTAGGTATTATATACCTTTATATTTTATTTGTCATGATTGATTTTCCATATGACATGTCATGACATCATTCATATTTTTAATCATATAAAATATCATGATTATGCTTAGAATTACATTTATGTCATGTATGCTTAGATTTATATCTTATGTCATGACATCATGATCATTGGTCATGCTTATTTATGCTATCATTTATGTCATGATCATTCATACATTAATTAAAATTGATTTAAGGATAATTGGCATGACTTGAAGTCCCATGTATAAGGGAATCAAGTAGTATTGCCTTAAAAAATGTATGAAACCTTAGATTAGGATGACCAAAACTCACATCTCGCATCAAATTGACATGTGTGTGTTTTCAAACACCCTAGAAACTTGTGGCTAGGAAATGAGTTAAGTTCAAGGTGCATAGTTTTTGCATCTAGATGAACTCAAACTCATCTTATACCATGGTGGATCATGGGGAAAGCTAATGTGCAAGTCATGTGCATTGAGCCCATTGATCATGATCCAATATAGGTTTTCAAAAACATTTTAAAATCATTTTAGAAAACCTTGGTATAGTCTATCTTTTGATAGAAGTCACTATTGATGATGTTGATACAAAGAGGGCTCAAAACATTGAAGCTTTTCTTATTTTTTGAACTTTGTATCAATTTCACTATTTTGTGGGTAAATTAATTTTCAAATATTTTTCACCCATTGTATTTTTTATAAGTATTATACATATGAATTTTCGTGATTTTTCATATTATGTATAATTACTTATGAATTTCTTAATTTCGTTTCTGATTTGTGATTTTAGCATTTGCAGAAATCAGTCGACTTCCGTTTATGTCAGTCGACTGGCATCGGCGGAAATTGACTGGTGACTATAAGAGTCGACTGCCAGAGCTGATTTTGGGTAAACAAGGATGTTTAACCCATGTTTCAGCTAGGTTAGGCTACCCTAACTGCTCCTAACCCTAGGATATGCTTTGGAAAGCATTAGAAAGGGTGAAAATCCATTGAATATGGATTATGAGAGTTGTTTAGGGTGTGTATCAATTTTAAAGTGTGTGAGAGTTCATGTTTGAACTTTTCTCCTTAATTTTGATGGTTTAGTGTTCCTATAGGCTTAGGGACTTTCCAAGGACATTGTTGGTGCAATGGTCAGGGGGGAACAAGCCTTTAGGGGGAGGTATCCATCATGGGATGATGGATGTGCTCTTCCTCATAAGGGAGAGAAATGGGAATGTGAGATGCCGAATTTGGAAATTGGGAGAGTTTATAGGAAGCCTCTCTTAAGTGATATGAGACTTATCACTAGGAAGAGTGAAGGCATCCCAGATGTTTTAGACTAAGGGGGAGATTGTAAGATCTCATTGGGATATGAGACATTGACCTCCTTGAGGAGAACCTTTTTGATGTATGTCAAAAAGGGAGAGAATTTATGGGATTACCAATTTGGGACAATTGGTAAGGAGATTTGAGTTAGGTGGCCTAACTCAAATGTGTTTGGTTTTTGTCAAACATCAAAAAGGGGGATTGTTGGTGTAATCGACCCAAGTCACGATTGACCAGACTCGAGTTAGACTCGAGTAGTGTTTTGATGTTTGACAATGTTTTGGGGAGATTGTTGGTGCAATCGACCCGGGTCATGATTGACCGGACTCGAGTTTGACTCGAGCGGTATTTTAATGTTTAACGATGGTTTGACCATTGTTTGACTATATGGTTGGCATGGGGTTGACCATATGATGGAAAGTCCAAGCATGGGTCTTGGCAAGGGAAAGTCAAAGCTTGAGTCTTGGCAAATGGAAAGTCCAACATGGGTTGGCAAGGGAAGCCCAAGGGGTGGTGATATTGGTGGCATAAAGTCCAAGGGTGGAGTCTTGGCATCATAAGTCCAATGGTTGGCGGCGTAAAGTCCAAGCGGTAGTTTTGGCAATGTAAGCCCAATGTGCCTTGGCGGTATAGACCAGTTTAGCATGACAATAGCCGATGGAAGCACCTGAAGGCTAGTATTTGGATGAATAAGTCATGGATGATTTGGAGGGATCCGATAGGTGTGAGGCTGACGGAGGTGGCTAGAAGGCTTAGGTCTAGGCTAAGAGTGGTCTAGCAAGTATGAGGGCATCATACTTGGGGTTAAACCTCGTGTTTGAGGTTATCAGTCAACTGGGACTTTGGACCAGTCGATTAGTCAAGTGTTTTGACACTTGGCAGCCGAGTTGACTCATTACGATCATCGGGATTATGACACCGAATCGCTAGAGTCAATCGGGTGTTCGATCGTAGGAAATAGCTTGTCGATCACCGATCGCTGCCCGGGCGATCGATGGTTGAGCAAATGAACCGCTGGATGGATGGGCAATGATCGATGGTTGGGGTTACAAGCACAGAACGCTTGGTAGTCGACTGGTCAGTCAGCTATGCCCCTGGTAGTCGACTGATGGATTATGGCAGTTGACTGCCAATGTATCCGTTGGCTTGGATGTCGACGTGGATTAAGTCGTTGTCTCACAACAGTACTATTGGCAGTCAACTGGGGTCTTACGACAATCGACTATCAGGCGCGAATCTAGCCCGATGTAGGCATAAAATGAGCAACTCGTGGAGGATTTGGGCAGAGATTTTTGGGGCGATTTTGGAGGAGAATTGTTGCTGCATTCCAGACCTTCAAGACTAATCCAAAGCAAGAAACAAGCAAGCAATCCAAAGTTCTTGTGTAAAGTGTTCTTTACTTGTTTTTTTGTATTGCTTAGTGTATTTGTTGTATTTCATTATACTACTCTTGTAATCGCTTGTACGAGGTTTCTCCAGCTTTGACTTATTGTCGAGAAGGAGTTTTATTAGTGGTGTTGTCATCACTAGAGCTCATTGAGCTCACCCCATGGAGTAGGAACCTTGAGGTTCCGAACCACGTTAAATCATTGTGTATTATGTGCTTGTGTCATGTTTTATTTTTATTATTCTATATTCCACTGCGCTAACGACATTATAGCAAGCACGCAATCATTATCCATCATCAACGTACCAAAACGTTATTCACCCCCTCTAGGCGGCGTCAATTCCCAACACCGCTTGTCAATGATCGACTAGTTCTTGATCAAGTAAACAATGATTTTTTAGCCCATTTACAACCATCCCTAGGTACCCTAATGTCCCCTAACCCTAGGATATGTTTTGGAAAGAATTAGAAGGGTGAAATATCATTGAAAATGATTAGGAGAGGTGTTTAGGGTGCAATCGAATTTTAAGGGAGGTGAAAGTTTAATGTTGAATTTTTACCCTTAATTTCGACTGTTTAGAGCTCCTATTAGCTTAGAGTCTCTCTAAGGACATTGTTGGTGCAATGATCAAGGGGGAGCAATCCTTTAGGGGGAAGTTATCCATCAAGGGATGATGGATGGGTTTTTCCTCATAGGGGAAAAGTTGGAGAGTAGTGAGGATTGCATCTAATTTAGTTATATGTGATTTATCACTAGGAAGAGTGAAGGCATCCAAGATGATTTTGGATCAAGAGGGAGAATGTAAGATCTCATTAGTATATGAGACATCGATACCCTTGGCAATCTTTTTTATGTATACCAAAGGGGGAGAAGTGAGGTTTAAGTTAGGTAAACCTTCGCTATGCTTTGGCATTGGAAGAGTTAAGGTTGCGCTTATTGGTTAGCTTAACTTAGAGGTGTTGTCAAACATCAAAAAGGGGGAGATTATTGGTGCAATCAGCCCAGGTCACGATTGACTGGACTCGAGTTTGACTCAAGTAGTATTTTGATGTTTGACAAAATGATTTACAATGTGATTATCATGGAAAGTCCAAGTCATGGGTACTTGGCATGTAAAGTCCAAGTCATGGGTACTTGGAATGGAAAGTCCAAGCATGGGTCTTGGCAATGGTAAAGTCCAAGTCATGGGTACTTGGCATGTAAAGTTAAAGTCATGGGTACTTGGCATGGAAAGTCCAAGCATGGGTCTTTACAATGGTAAAGTCTAAGTATGAATACTTAGTAATTGGAAAGTTCAAGAGTATGATATTGGCAGCGTAAAGTCTAAGCTATAGTTTTAACGGCATAAAATCCAAGCGTTTGTCTTGGCAGCATAAGTTCAAATGTATCTTGGCAAAGTAGACCCAATTAGCATGACAATAGCCGATGGAAACACCTGAAGGCTAGCATATGGATGAACAAGTCATGGATGACTTGGAGGGATCCAATAGGCGTAAGGCTGATGGAGGTGGCTAGAAGGCCTAGGTCTAGGCTAAGGGTGGTATATCAAGTATGAGGGGATCATACTTGAGTTAAACCCCATGTTTGAGGTTTATCTGTCGACTGGGATTATGGATCAGTCGACTGGCTGAGTGTTTGACACTGGCAACCTAGTTGACTCAGAGCAGTCGACTGGGGTTATGGCCCAGTCGACTGATTGAGGAGTCAACTGAGGCTCGATCTGATCCGTGGCTCGCGATCGGTAGTCCACAACGATCGATCGCTAGGGTTTGACAACGATCGGAGCGAACACAAGCATAGAAACTTTGGTAGTCGACTGGCCAGTTGAATGCCTTGCAACAGTTGACTGCTGGTAATGGCAGTCGACTGCTATAACATTCGTTGAAGTTTTTCCAGCATAGATTGAGCCATTGTGAGACAACGACACTATGAGTAGTCGACTGGTGCCTTTTGGTAGTTGGCTGCTAGGCGCGAAATCAACTCAATGCAGGTTATAAAAGCAGCTTGAGATGGAGGATTTTGTAGCGATTTTTGGGGAGATTTTGAATGGGAATTGTTGATGTATTCCAAACCTTCAAGAGCAATCCAAAGCAAGCAATCAAAAGTACTCTTGTAAAGTTTTCTTTGCATTTCATTTGTATACTTGTATTTTCTTGGTGTATTACTTTTGTAATCTTGTTCTAAGAGGTTTCTCCACCTTTAAAGTGTTTTTCGAGAATGAAAAATTTGATAGTGGTGATGTGCATCACTAGAGCTCACTTGAGCTCGACCAGTGGAGTAGGAATTCTAGGTTCCGAATTACGTTATATCTTGTGTTGTGTTTATGTATTCTTGTTGTGCATTTGTATTTATTGTATATTTCATTGTGCACTAACATCATTGTAGACAAGCAATCAAACGAACACAATCGAATTCCAAGTGACAAAGAAAAAAATGCTATTCACCCCCCTCCCTCTAGCGATGCTAATGTTCCTAACAGTGGACTCCTAAACAATCTATGGGTTGGCCGCTGAAGTCAGTCGACCGCTTTATAACAACAGTCAACTATTGCCATCAGAACTTTCCCCACCATGAGTTTAACATCCTGAGCACCTCGGCTGCCCGAGCACCAATGGTTGAGCCTTGCTCGTCCCGACTATCTGAGGCCAATCAACTACTTTACACAACAGTCGATTGCCCGAGCACTGCTCGGCTTAGCGAGTTCAAGTGTCGAGGATCGGAGTGTCGCTCAGGATAGGCTTCCCAAGCCCCACTCGGGAAGGGCTTCCCAAGTAGCGACTGCAATCGAATGACCTCAACAAGCAGTCAACTGGTATGTCTCAACACTAAGGTTTAACGTATCAAGTATGATCCTCTTATACTTGACACTTACCCTTAGTCTAGACCAAAGCCTTCAAGATTCTTCCATCAACCTCGCACCTTTTTAATGCCTATAAGTCTACAACTCCTCACCCTTTGTGTTTTCCTTCAAGTGCTTCCTTTGACTTTGTCATGCTATCGGGTCTTCCTTTGCCAAGAGGTCGCACCTCCAGGACTTCTTCACCAAGAGCCACACTCCATGACTTCCATTGCCAAGTTACACTTGGACTTACACCGCCAAGACTACATACTTAGACTTGTATTATCAAGTCTTCATACTTGGACTTTCCTTGTACCTATCACTCAATATTCATGTTAGATCACTAGAATTGCTTAACTAAAACTTGATTATTCAAACATCAAAAGTAATTAATACTTGGAGCAAGATTGCACCAACACTTTAAACATCAACATCATCGTGTCTCTCATCTAAAACCTTCTTGGTGTTGGTTTTCAAAGAACAACACCAAGGTGATACTGGACTTTAAACATCAACACCACCGTATACCAAATCTCAAACCTTGATTGTGTTGGTTTATAAGTCTAGAACCAAAGTGGTGTTATACTTTGAACATCAACACCATCATATAGCTCTTCTCAAATCTTCATGGTGTTGGTTTGACAGTACAACACTAAGGTGGTGTTGGACCTTGAACATCATCACCACTGTGTAGCTCATCTCAAATATTCTTGGTGATGGTTTTGAAAGTACAACACTAAGGGGGTGTTGCACCTTGAACATTAACACCACTGTGTAGCTCATCTCAAACCTTCATGGTGTTAGTTTTGAATGTACAACACCAAGGTGGTGTTGGACTTTGAACATCAACACCACCGTGTGGCTCATCTCAAACTTTCATGGTGTTGGTTTGACAGTACAACACCAAGGTGGTGTTGGACCTTGAACATCAACACCACCATGTAACTCATCTTAAACTTTCTTGGTGCTGGTTTTGAAAGTACAATACCAAGGTGGTGTTGGACCTTGAATATCAGCAGCACCATGTAGCTCATCTCAAATCTTCATGGTGCTGGTTTTGAATGTACAACACCAAGGTGGTATTGGACCTTGAACATCAACAACACCGTATATCTCACCTCAAACCTTCTTAGTGTTGGTTTTGAAAGTACAACACTAAGGTGGTACTGAACCTTGAACATCAACACTACGTGTAGCTCATCTCAAATCTTTTTGGTGCTAGTTTTGAAAGTACAACTCCAAGGTGGCATTGAACCTTCAATATCAACACCACCGTGTAGCTCATCTCAAACCTTTATGATGCTAGTTTTGAAAGTCCAACACCAAGATGGTGTTATACTTTGAACGTTAGTACCACCATGTAGCTCATTTTAAACCTTCTTGGTGCTAGTTTTCAAAGTTCAACACTAATGTGGTACTGGACTTTGAACATAAACACTACCATGTAGGTCATCTCAAACTTTCATGGTGTTGGTTTTAAAAGTCCAACACCAAGGTGGTGCTAAACTTTGAATATCAATATCACCGTGTACCCCATCTCAAACCTTCTTGGTGTTGGTTTTAAAATTCCTGGACCAAGGTGGTGCTAAACCTTAAACATCAACACCACTATATAGCTCATCTCAAACCTTGGCAGTGCTAGTTTAAAAGTCCAGAACTAACGTGGTGCTAGTCTTCCAACATCAACACCACAATATACTATAAATCAAGATGTTATTGTGTTTGTTTTGAAAATTCACAACCATTACAGTGCATGTTTTCAAATATCAACATAAATTTAGGGAAAATATCACAATAATAACAAAACCAGTATGTTGCTAGATTCAAGAAAACATTCCATGATATAGTAATTAAAACTGTAACTGATATAATAATCATAAATGATGATGCAATCGGTCTCAGGTCAAGATTAAACAAGTTCGAGTGGGGCTCGAGTACAATTTCGATGTTTGACAATGACTAGATGGTATGAGACATCCGTAGTCATATGGAGTAGGTATGACAAGGAGTCAAGTAGGTAAAGGTTAATGAGACACTTGACGAGTAAAGTCCAAGTATGGAGACTTGGTAAGAGAAAGTCCAAGTATGGAGACTTGGTAAGGGAAAGTCCAAGTATGGATACTTAGCAAGGATTGTCCAAGTATGAAGATTTGGCAAGGGGAAGTCCAAGTATGGATATTGTTGGGTTTCCGGCACCACGGCGAGTGTGTGTTCGAACATGTGCACAGTGGAAGAATTAAAAAGCAATAAATCTAATTTATTACAACACACACATCACACGCATGCATAGTAATACATGTGTAGACATAATCGTAGTTTCAAATTTTGCAATAAAAGAAAATTACTCTAGTTATATCTGACGTATCACGTGCAGCGGGAATGACATCAACCGGAGCGACTCTCGCTAGAATTGCCTCTATCCGTATCTATGTCGAGTATCGTCGGGATAGCTTCACAAAGCCACGAGCATCGTCTTCATAGGAGTCACTAGCCTTGTGTCGAAGACGATGTGATCGAGAGAAGATCACAATCCGAATCAAAATTCGGATTCAAAAACGAGTCCCCAAAACTCGCTTCTCCGGAGAGGTATTCGTCAACCGTTTGACGAATCCTTCATCCTCCACCTATGAGGATTATCAGAGATCGAATCCCCGGTAAGGTAGCCGCTGTCGGAGCTCCAAAAGTCGTCCAAACGATGCTCCGACACGAAAGGAAAGAAGCTGTCCAGAAAATTGGACAGCTTAGTGGAGGAGTTGCGCTGGCCCAAAGGAGGATGGTCGGCTGCACCTTAGTCACCGGAGCCAAGGGAAGTCACCGGAGGGTCGCCGGAGGATGACCGGCAGCAGCTTGGACGCTGACAGCAAGGTGGTTGGCGGCGTGGGCTGCTTGGGCGGCGGCAAGGAAAAGAGAGGGAGAGGGTGGCTAGGTTTTCCAACACTCAAGTTCTCCACGAAAAACCCTTAAGCCATGTTTTTATAGAGAATATATTCTCCTAATGGTTATTGGTTCATAACCAAAATTCGTTAACCCACTCCAATATCTTAAGTTAAAATAAATCAAACCACGTTGGTCTATTTTAAGTTAAAACGAACCGAACCAACTTTGGTTCATTCGTTTAAAACAAATCAACCCCCTTTGGTTTATTCTCCACCATTAGATTAGAACAAAACCAATTTGGTTCATCCATCATGTCTTCATAAGACTCGGCCCATCCTTGCTTCCATTGCGACTGAAACAATTTCATGCTCACTCCTTGTTTGGTCCAACCAAACCTAGTTTCTCTCGGTCTGAGAATCTCATTCTCAAGCTCGTTTTAAATCTTTTAGATTACGCTCGTTGTGTGTGTGACCAAATAGGTTCCTGATTTATGTTGGTCATCTATAATTAACCATTAATTATAGAACGATCATGAGTGGCACCTAGTAGTACATCATGATCCCTAATTAACCGGAAAATCAACGATTGATCCAGAATCATTTCTGAAACCCTTCAGCAGCTATAATGAATCGTGCCCCATTTCCTTCACTCATCTTATACCCACTTGGTTCAGGACATGATCTATAGTGTCAGTCCCCACTAGGCTGACTACGTCACACCTAGCCCAAGTATCATTTTCTCATCCTACGGATTCTAGTTACTGCACATGTATCTAATAGTACCTTACTCTAAATATGTAATGCTTTGGCCAAAGACTTTAGTAACAATCCGACAAGAGGCCATGGGTATACATCTCCTCGCAAGGAGTGGTGAATCCTTTATAGGCTATTCAAACACCTTCGGCCACTTCGACTTATACGCAATCATCGCAAGTCCACATCTCCTCAAAGATGCTTGCTTAAGATGTCAAAGCATAAGTCTTCATGACCAAGATGACTTGAATACCGTAAGTCAAAGGAACATCGCACTTAAGCTGCAGTAAGAACTTCATTGGCATATCCATATATGCAGAGAACCATATGAAGTCTTACAGCTGGTCACTCCAATGAACTAGTTACCATAACTAGCATCCACGATTAACTCTGGACATCATAATATCTCTAGCCAGTGAGAATCAGCTGCTTGGATACACCAAGAAGTATACCTCATGCTAGTCTTGACAGAATTGATGGTGTCCAAATCCATCAATTCATTGACTACGGATAATTCCAATACATCACAATTACATATGTAGATGTTAGTGAAAGCCCTAGAGTCAATCATGTGATGATTGTTGTATGGACTTTATTGTATCATATTCCTATTTATAATGGCATGGTTACTATATTTACTTGTATTGGTGTCAAATAACTAAATATAATAACATCCTTGAGTAGTAGGTTATTATCTATATCAATTGATTGGTTGAATTGATAATGAGATGATATAGAGAACACTACTCTTAATCATTCCAAGTCAAGTATTAACATTCAGGACAATGTTAATGCGTAGAGACTAGCATGTAGGTCAACACAATGACTTGATCTCACAAGTCATGGATATGAGATATCAAGTTGACACATGGGTATGCATTGGAGAATGTATACTGAATGACCCACCATGAGAAAGTATCGTGGATCGTTATATGAGTGTCATATACTTTCTCATGTGGCTATTAGTATAACTATTAGTCCTTAGACCTAAAGTCACCATGGTTCCCTACATAAGGAGTTGCATACTTTGGCTTCGTCAAATGTCACCCGTAAATGGGTGGACTATAAAGGCGATTACTGGGTATGTAACAAATTATGCGGAGGGATGTGAGTGATGTAGATGAGATCTATCCCTCCTATATGACGGGAGTGACATCGTTATTCTTGATAGAGTGAGACCACGAAGTGCATGACCATGCCCAAATGAGTCAATATGAGATATTGAGCTCATTTGATTAGAGTGAGTCTACTTGGAGTTCAAGATATAGATTGTGCCGAGGATGACACAATCTATGCCTCAATTGGTCAATCTAGATGTCAAGGATAGAGGGACATTGTCACATGTGTTGCTAGATACCGCTCATTGCTTATGTTCCTAAATCTGTTTAGGGACATTGCCAACGTTACAAGAACCTATAGGGTCACACATAAAGGGCAATTAGATGAAGATTAGGTTCATATGATGAACCATGAGGATTAGGTTCATGGGATGAACCAAATTGGATTAAGAGTAATCCAAATTAGACTAATTGAGTTAGACTCAAGTTGACTCAAGTGTTGAATGAGTCTAATTTAGATTTGATTCATTGAGTCAATTTAAATTAATGAATAGAGATTCATTAAATCAAATTGACTTGAATCAAGTGGTTAGATTTGATCAACCATGGGAGATAAGAGGTCAAGTTTGACTTGACTTGAGAGGGAAAATGAATAGTCAATTTTGACTTGACCAATTGTCATGTCATGGTGACATGGCATGGGGGTCGGCCAATGATGATGCTCCACATCATCATGGACCTATCATGTGGTGCCACCTCATGAGGGAGACCGAGAGCCATTGGCTCTTGGAGTTACATGCATGCATGTAACCCCCCATCCTTTGAGTGGTCGGCCATTTCTCATTAGCTGAGAATTGATTTTGGTGAGTTACTCTAACCCCATCTTCTTCTTCCTTGGATCATCCTCTCAAGCTCTCCCATCCTCTATCTTTGCCGAGACCTTCAAGGAGTTATAGCACACTCAAGATCGTCTTTTCTCCACCTATTTCTTGTGTGGATACCAATAGAGGAGTGTGCACTTGACACTCTCGAGTTCCGGCAATCCTTTTGGACGAGCGGGATAAGCGAAGGGCATCGCTTCAAGGGTAATTTCTTATCATGTAGATCTAGAGTATATCTAAAGTTAGTAAACACATACATGTTAGTTTTATTTGTTATACTTCACATGGATCCGTGGTCGGGCTTCCAAGGTTTCCACAACGCAAAAAGCAGTTTTTGCGACTCGGAAAACCCAACAGCGGTATCAGAGCCACGTGCGAAGCATGTATGTGTTTCATTTTTGTAGTTTTTGTATTAGATATAAAAATTATAGATTTTTATGTTTCTGTAAATTTTTTATTTTTATCAAATTTTTGGGTATTTTTCTCGAAGAGTCGAAGCAACGAGTGTTGGGACACTTGTAGGCTTCAACCATCGAGAAAAACTCTCCGAAACGGCGAGTTCTCGCTTTAGATTTTTGGGACAGCAACTTAAGTCACTATAAGATCATAGTAGGGACACTCGCAAAGTTTATTTTGTGAATAGGGCGTTGCCCCAATCCCCGAAATGGGCCTTGTCCCGCGATCGCACCCGGAAACCGCTTAGCGGGACCGTTACGGAGAGGTGACTCATAAAATTGAAAAAAAAAATAGGAAAAATTATAGAAATTTTCTATAAAAATATATAATTTAGAATTATGTATAATTCTGTGATTGTCATGGCCCAAGAATACCAATATGATTGGATGATGATGTGTTGTAATTCATAATACGGTCTGCGTGCCGTTTTTGAGGTTGTGCGTGTTGTATAGTGTATGCGACCTGCGCATCGTGCCTCTTCTTTTGAAAATATAGTTGTAAATAGTTTTAGACTTGAATGTAACTCGAGTTTCATATTTGTAATGTACAAAATGGAGCGGTGAAAAGTCTACTTGTAGACGAAGTTACGAGAATGGTTCCAATGACACATGGCAGTCAAAGGAAGCGCTTGGAGAAGCCGCTAGCCCTAGGTGTTGGTGCAGTAGGCGCCTAAGTCGAACTTGAGTTTTGATTATAGCAAACGATACAAAGTTAAACTCATGTCGTTATCTCACGAGCTGAATCGAGTGTGCAGAAGATTTCTATAGCTGGAGCTGAAGGCTAGCGACACCCGGAGGAAGCCGCGGTGGTCGGGCGACACTCGAGTGACTTCGGAGGGAGCCAAAGGAATCGAGTGGAAGGCCGGAAGCAAAAGCAACACGTAAGTATCGAGGTAAGCTCGTGTGTGCGAGCGTAAGTGAGGTCGTATCCTCTTTACGGGGATGACCTTAAGCGTAGATCTGACCAAAGACATCCTATAGATGGTCTAGGTCGAGATCGGATGGTCAGAGGCCGTCAAAATAATGTTTTTGTTAAGCTAACTTTGCCTTGTGCATCACGACCGCGCCTTAGAGGACTCGACTACCGCCAATCGGCCGATCGCCAGAGGTCAAGACTCGATCGATGTCGCCATCATCGATCGACTGATGATGGCCATCAGTCGACTGATGGTCAAAGGATCAGCTTCGAGGAGTCAAGGTTTATCACCAAAATTCAAGGGGAGTGGTGCTCAAATATGATTGGCTAGGGTTCCTCTCGAAAAGGGGCTCAAAGGCTATAAAAGGAGGTCCTAACCTAGGGTTTTCTCATCAATTCTAAGTGCTCAAAAGCCTCCACAACACTGCAACTCTCCGATAACTCTACGACAATGAAGTGCTGCCAACAACCCTAGTTTAAGTCCTATCTTCGAGTTGTTGGTATAATCTTGTTTTGTCATTTCTTTTAATCTTGCAATTCGTTTGTTAATCGAGGCTTTCTACCGTTGCATTTCATTTTAATAGAAGAGAGGGTTTGTCTCTCTATCTTATGCTTCGAAGGTTTTTGTAATCGTAAAACTCCTACCTCCAACGAGGAGGAGTGTTTTAGTGAATTTCCCTCCGTACACGGTCTAGGACCGTTAGGGCCTTGGAGTAGTAGCCTTTGGCTACGAACCAAGTAAAACCTTTGTGTCTATTGTCTCTATTTTTGTTTTTATCTTCCGCTGTGTCTACTCGCGTTTTAACGAAAAAATTTCTATCGCTATTCACCCCCCCCCCCTCTAGCGATCCGCTTCGATCCAACAATTGGTATCAGAGCCGGGGGTGCTTAGATTTGGTGAAACCACCAATCTAACATTTTTTTACAGATTTGTTTTTCGTTCGTTTAAATTTTTCTCCCGCGCTACTAATCCAAGACGAAGTCTTGGTACTCTTCGTTTGGTTTTGTTTTGCAAGTATTGATTGCCTTCGGAGTACCTCACGATCAAAGGAACATAACTTTTGCTACAAGTGGACTCACGAAACGATCTACCCACCAAATCGAAGCTCTCACAGAGATCTACACTTCTTACTGGGGTTTACCCCCATAACAAGCTGTTTTCATCCTCAAAAATCAACGTTTAGTAGCCTTTCGGGGACATCGAAGGTTGTGAGTACTTGCTTTTTATTTAGTTTCTTATTTCTTTGCTTAACTTTCTATTTTTCGTTTGTTTCTTTTTATTTCCCGCACTACTAATCCAAGACGCAAGTCTTGGTACTTTAGTGTGTTTTTGTTGTTGCTAGGTTTTCGTTTTAGTCTCCTTGTCTTTTTGTTCTAATGGCCCATCTCGAGGGTTTTAGCACCGTCCAACCTCCGTTTTACAATGGAGATGATTTTCGTTACTGGAAAGGTCAGATGGAATGCTTTCTCAAAACCCAAATTGAGATGTGGATCATAATTCAAACGGGTTTCACACTTCCGACTAATGAAGTGGGTGACTCCTTGGATTATGATCAATGGACCGTTGCAACAAAACGACAAGTCGAAGCCGATGCCAAGGCAACACAAATCCTCCAATGTGGCTTGTCCAAGGAGGAATTAAATCGCGTCGGCCCCTTCATCAGCGCAAAGGACCTATGGACAAAGCTAGTAGAGCTACACGAAGGGACCGATGAAGCCAAGGTATGTAAGCGCGACCTTTTGTTCAATAAACTATATAACCTAAAAATGCAGGAACACAAGTCCACGACGCAACTCAACGCCCGTGTCCAAGACATAGTCAACAACCTACATGCAATCGGGCAAAAGGTCGAAAACCGCGACCTTATAAGGTATGTCCTAAACTCTTTTCCGAGGACTACCTTGTGGGCATCCATGGTCGATGCCTACAAGGTCTCCAAGGATCTTTCTAAACTTAGGTTAGATGAACTCTTTTCTGATTTTGAACTTCATGAGCAGTCTAACTCGGAACCCGAGAAGGGTATAGCACTTTTTGTAGGTTTGAGGAAGAAAACCGCAAGCAAGCCACCCCCGAAGGAAGAAGAGGATGAGCCGGATTCGGAGGTTGACTCGGAAATGGAAGTTGAACTAGTCAACCTAGTTCGGAGGATAGTCAAGCGATGAAAACAAGCCGTCACTCGACCCAACGAAGGTAAGCCTAAAAGTTCAAACATAAGATGTTATGAATGCAACAGGTTTGGACACATTAAGTCCGAGTGCCCAAAACTCAAGAGCAAGGCACCAAAACATAAAAAGGAACTCAACGCTACTTGGGAAGAAGCCTCCGAGGAAGAAGACAACGATCGAGTCCTTATGGCTAAACCGGTGGAATCGGAGACGAGTCGAACCGAACGAATCAAACCAAGACCGAAACGATTCGGACTACGAAACACTATTCAAGACAAGCCACGGATACGCATCCGGTTCAAAAGATACACTCAAGGTAAGTCGGTCTCTTATTACTACTCTTTATAGTGCAATTAAGTTTTTAAATAAAAAGTTAGCTAAGTCCGAGTCCAAGGTCGAGACCCTGGTTGAGGAAGTTAAACTCCTCAAACACGAGGTCTCCCTAACCTCTTCGACTAGTCGAGTTCAAGAGAAGGACTCAACTCGAGTTGAAAAACTCGAAGTTGAGAACTCACTCTTGAAAAGTCAAGTCGAAGATCTTAGGAATACGTTGGAAAGGTTTACTTTGGGATCCAAAGGACTTGACCTCCTACTTGGATCGCAAAGGGCCGTGTACAACAAGGCCGGGCTAGGGTTTAGCTCAAACACGACCAAGTCGTATATGTCAATCGTAAGTAGACATAGAAAACGTGTCCAAGCATGGGTCCCTAAGACCACCTTGATTTCAAACTTAGGATCAAACCAGTACTGGGTTCCCAAGGACCAAATCCACTATGTGGAGAGACCGAATCAATTCAACGGTCCAGGGGGAGCTAGTACGAAATTTGTTTGTGTCTTAACTTAGAAATTGCATGCTTAGGTTTTTATTTAGTTTGATTTTTATTTTTAGAATGGTTAGATAGGACTATAACTCGTCAATACTTGATAACATAGTACCAGGACGCGGCGAGATGATAGTACGCTAGGAAAGCGGAGTCTTGTGTATTCGGGCTAGATAAGGCGTATCTAGTTCGGTGCACTTGACCGAGCGGAACTAGCTGAAGCTACCTCGCCGTATCCTAGACAAGTTAGACCAGGAAGTGGTCTTAGGTGAGTCAAGTCTCTATTTTCTTGAAAATGACTTTGTCTAAGGAAGTGGTCGTTGTTCCGATCAAAGAAGGCCTCTGTGCCTCGCCACGACCTAGAAGCTTGTTAGTAATATATGAGAGATGTCCTAAGGCAATCGCCTTATGTATGAAACATTTATATGATAAATGAAGATTCACTATTTGAGTATACATGTTTTATGTATTTGATTGGATCTTAAACTCATTTACTGAATGTCCACGATACGATTCACAACATGAGAGAATTTGTGATTGGATCACAACTAGTGAGTATCTCTACATGTGTAATTGTGATGTATCGGAATTATCCCTAGTCGATGAATTGATGGATTTGGACACCATCAATTCTGTTGAGACTAGCACGAGGTATACTCCTTGGTGTATCCAAGCAGCTGATTCTCACTGGCTGGAGACATTGTGATGTCCGGAGTTAATCGTGGATGCTAGTTATGGTAACTAGTTCATTGGAGTGACCAGACGTAAGACTTCATATGGTTCTCTGCATATATAGATATGTCAATGAAGTTCTTACTGTGGCTTAAGTGCGATGTTCCTTTGACTTGCGGTATTCAAGTCATCTTGATCATGGAGACTTATGCTTTGACATCTTAAGCAAACATCTCTAAGGAGATGTGGACCTGAGATGATTGGGTATAAGTCGAAATGATCGAAGGTGTTTGAATAGCCTATAAAGGATTCACCACTCCTTGCGAGGAGATGTATACCCATGGACTCTCGTCGAATTGTTACTAAAGTCTTTGGCCAAAGCAATACATGTTTAGAGTAAGGTACTCTTCGATACATGTGGAGTAACTAGAATCCGTAGGACGAGAAAATGATACTTGGGCTAGGTGTGACGTAGTCAGCCTAGTGGGGACTGACACAATAGACCATGTCCTGAACCAAGTGGGTATAAGTTGAGTGAAGGGAATGGGGCACAAATCATTCGAGCTGCTGAAGGGTTTCAGAAATAGTTCTGGATCAACCGTTGATCTTTTCGGTTAATTGGGGATCATGATGTACTACTAGGTGCCACTCATGATTGTTCTATAATTAATGGTTAATTATAGACGGCCAACATAAACCGAGAACCTATTTGGTCACACGCACAACGAGCGTAATCCGAAGGATTTAAAACGAGCTTGAGAATGGGATTCTCAGACCGAGAGAAACTAGGTTTGGTTGGACCAAACATAAAGCGAGCATGAAATCGTTTCAGTCGCAATGGAAGCGTGGATGGGCCGAGTCTTATGAAGACGTAATGGATGAACCAAAATGGTTTGGTTCTAATCCAATGGAGGAGAATAAACCAAAGGGTTTGGTTTATTTTAAATGAATGAACCAAAAGTTGGTTCGGTTCGTTTTAACTTAAAATAAACCATCATGGTTTGGTTTATTTTAACTTATCTTAATGGAGCGGGTTAACGGGCCTAATGGTTATGATCCAATAACCATTAAGAGAATTAGTTCTCTATAAAAGAGGGCTTAAGGGATGGTTTAAGCCCTAATCCACAACCCTAAGTTGCCGCCCACCTCTCCTTGGAGAAATTCGGAGCTAACTCTCCTCCTCCTTGCCGCCGCCCACCTTGCTCCTCCAACCATCGTCCAGAAGGTTGTTTCCTTCCCCCTCGCCGGGGTCGAGCTACTGCCGGTTAGTGCTCCGGTGATCTCCTTCAAGTTTGGCATCAAGGTGAGCTCTATCTCCCTTGGTTGGCCGGCGCCTATCACCTCCACCAAAGCTGTCCAGTTTTCTGGACAGCTTGTTCTCCTCTCGTCGGAGCGTCGTTTGGACGACGGTTAGAGCTCCAACAGCGGCTAACTTACCGGGGATTCAATCTCCGGTAATCCTCTGAGGTGGAGGACGAAGGATTCGTCAATTGGTTGACGAATATCTCTCCGGAGAAGCGAGTTTTGAGGACTCATCTTAGGATCCGAATTTGGATTCGGATCGTGATTATCTCTCGATCACATCGTCTTCAACACGAGGCTAGTAACCCGTACGAAGACGAAGCTCGTGGCTTAGCGAAGTCATCCCGAGGTACTCGGCGTGGATACAGATAGAGACGATTCTAGTGAGGATCGCCCGCTGATGCCGCTCGCCACACGTCATACGAAAGGTATAACGTAGATAAATTTCCTTTTATTGCAAATTTAAATTTACGGTTATGTCTACACTTGTTGTAATATGCATGTGTGTGTTGTAATAAATGTAGATTTATTATTTTTATTGCTTCCGCTGTGTTCATGTTTACGAAACGTGATCGAACACACACACGCCGCGGTGTCGAAAACCCAACAGTGGTATCAGAGCCCAGGTTGTGTTTCGACATAATCGTAAAATGGTTTTGCGATAGTCATAATGTTATTTCTGGAAATTTTCTAATTTTTGAAATTTAGAAGTATTTATGGAAATTTTTCAATTTTGGAAAGTCTAGAATTGTTTATGGAAATCTTCCACTTTTGGAAAGTTGAAAGTATTTATGGAAATTGATATTTTCCATAAATAAAATATTTGATTAGATTCTGGAAATTTGTTTCCTAATTTAATCATGATTTGATTTGGGAAATCAAATCTTAAAATATTTTATTTCCATAAGTAGTTTTAATGATTTAGGAAATTAGTTTCCTAAATAGTTTTCCTTGATCAAATAATTCCATAAATAAAATATGTGATTAGATTTGGAAATTTATTTCCTAATTTAATTATAATTTGATTTGGAGAATCAAATCTTAAACATATTTTATTTCCATAAATAGTTATGACATATAAGGAAATTATGTACATGACATAATTGTATGTCATGTAATTGCATTAGATGCATAACATTATGCCATGCGTGTCGTGACATGTAGATGTGTGCCATGTATGCCATGTCATGTAGATAATAGTTATTTGCATGCAAAGAGGATGAGACATAAAACCCTAACTCAATATTTAAACATACACCTTCCATTAATATGGTTAGAACCAGAGTTCTGTTTCTTGTTTGGGTTGTTGGACTCACTCCAAGCCCGGCTCGAACCTGAACATGTTCAAATCATTGGAATAGTTTAACTCTAATATGGTAAGAGTCAGAGGTCAATCGTTAGTTTGGGTTGTTGGACTCACTCCAAGCCTGGCTAATTGGTTGAATGCACTCTAACCATATTAAAACTATTTCGCGATTAATGGGTCGGCTCTAACTTGGAGCATCGATTTGTTGGACTCACTCCAAGGTCGATGTGAAGAGAGGTGAAGTTGGGTGCTATGCATATGATGCATACTTGTTAATGTGTTAACAACCCAATGTATGTGTAAACATTCAATTAGTTAATAGCACATTGTGATAGTTACATATACATGATATGTAATCGGTATACTTGATACCCACCATCATAGCTAAGAATGGCTTGTTGGACTCACGCCAAGGTTGTTCTTATCTATGATGGATATCAGCCCATTCGGAGATGGACCTACGATCTCCCGAAGTGATTTTGGGGTTTTTGAAATTCAAAAAATGAATGGGATTTATAAATGTATATTGATGCATTTTAAATCATCTTTCTCATATATGCTCGTTATGTATTTCTAAGATTGATCATGTTGTCTTTTAATTTGCATTCCATTTTGGATTCGAATAAATTGACTGGGTCGAACTTCTTGGACTGGCTTAGAAACTTGAGAATTGTTCTCAAGGTGAAAAACTTGTGTATGTCCTCGAAGCGCCTCTTCCCGCCCATCCTAGTGACGATGCAACTCCGGACCAATTGTTGGTCTATCAGAAACATGTGACTGATTCTGAACTGACAAGTTGCATCATGCTAGCCGTGATGGAACCCAAGCTACGAAAGCAGCATGAGCATATGGATGCTCATATCGTAGTCCTTCATCTTTATGAGTTGTTTGATAAGCAAGTGAGATTCGAAAGGTTCGAAGTCTCCAAGCTCCTCGTCACCTCTGAGATGCAAGAAGGTTCATCTGTGGTACTGCTCAACATGCTGAAGACTGTGGAGCCTTCTGAGAAGCATGAGCAGGGGACGGTGTTGTTAGTTGATTCCTCGAAGAAAGGTTCTAAGAGGGAGTCAAAGGAACAACAGAAGGGGAAGAAGAAAAAGGCTAAAAAGGCAGAACCAGCTCAAAAGGGCACTTGCCATCATTATGGCAAGTAGGGCCATTTGCGAAGAAAGTGCAAGATTTATCTTGAGTCCGTGAAGAAGGATAAGGCATCGGATGCCCCATCTTCTTCAGAAATCTTCTTTATTGATTGTTATTCTATTTCCTCAGACACTTGGGTATTTGATACTGGGTGTGGCTCACATATATGTAATGACATACATGGGCTAAGGAATAGAAGAAGACTCGTCAAGGGAGATTCAAATTTACGTGTTGGGAATGGAGCAAAGGTTGCTGCACTTGCCATCGGAACGTATTTGTTGAAACTCCCTGCAGGACTTGTCTTAGAACTGGACAATTGCTTTTATGTTCCTTCGTTGATAAAGAACATCATTTCTATTTCTTGTTTAAATAGAAATGGGTACCATTTGACTTTTAGTAACAATTGTTGTTACATAACTTTGAATGGAGTTCTTTAGAGGACTGGAACTTTAAGAAATGGTATTTATATGTTGGACGTATCCAGTGACATTTTCAATATCGAAGCGAGCAACACGCGTGCTCGAAAGGATAATCAAATAGACTCCTATATGTGGCATTGTCGTCTTGGCCATATAAGTAAGAAATGCATGTCCGAATTACACCGATGAGGAATTCTGCAATCGTTTGAATTGGATTCATATGATACATGTGAATCATGCTTAAAAGGCAAGATGACTAAGTTACCTTTTACTGGAAAAGGTGAACGAGTGGGAGAGTTACTAGGTCTAATACATACTGATGTATGTGGACCTATGTCAACTCAAGCATTAGGAGGCTATAGCTACTTCATTACCTTCACCGATGATCACTCACGGTTTGGGTATATGTTCTTGATGAAACACAATTCTGAAGCCTTTGAAAGATTCAAAGAATTCAGAAATGAAGTAGAGAAACAACATGACAAGAGTATTAAAATACTTCGATCGGATCGAGGTAGTGAATACTTAAGTTAAGAGTTTCTTGATTATCTAAGAGACAATGGCATATTGTCTCAATGGACTCCGTCATATACACCACAGCATATGGTGTATCTGAGAGGCGTAACCGGACCTTGTTGGATATGGTCAGGTCAATGATGAATCATGCGACTCTTCCCAAGTCCTTTTGGGGCTATGCACTTCAGACAGCTGTTTACTTATTAAACAGAATGCCTACCAAGGTAGTCTCAACTACTCCATATGAGATATGGAATGGTAAGAAACCTCATGTATCTTACTTGAAGATAGGGGGTTGTCCTGCTTATGTGAAGCGGACTGTATCAGACAAATTGGATGCTAAGTCTGATAAATGTCTATTTATTGGATACCCTAAGGAAACTAGGGGTTACCAATTCTATCATCTTGTGGAACAAAAGGTGTTTATTTCAAGGCATGCTGTGTTTCTAGAGAAATAGTTTCTCTTGCAAGAAAATAGTGGGAGTGTCGTCGAGCTTGAGGAGGCTCGAGAGACTAAAATAGACATTAATGAGATACCTGGTGAAGCACAACAGCCGACAACTCATAGTGATGAGCAATCGACTGGACCTATTGTAACACCACATCTTCGTAGATCTGGTAGAACACGCAATATTCATGAGAGATATGGATTTCTCGTAAGTGAATCGAACGACGTGTTACTCATTGATGATGAGGAGACTACCAGTTATGAAGAAGTGCTGACAAGTTCAGAAAGGGATAAGTGGCTTGGTGCCATGAAGTCGGAAATGGATTTCATGTATGAAAACCAAGTTTGGAACTTGGTTGACGCACCTGAAGGAATTAAGCCTATAGGGTGCAAGTGGGTTTTTAAAAGGAAAACCGACATGAATGGTAATGTGATTACCTATAAGGCTAGATTGGTGGCGAAAGGATATCGTCAAAAGCAAGGTGTTGATTATGACGAAACCTATTCGCCTGTAACTATGCTTAAATCCATTCGGATGCTCCTAGCCATAGCAGCTCATTATGATTATAAGATATGGCAGATGGATGTGAAAACAGCTTTCCTTAATGGAAACCTGCTCGAGGATGTGTATATGATACAACCTGAGGGTTTCACATCGGTTGATAAAACCAAGGTATGCAAATTGCGGCGATCCATTTATGGATTGAAGCAAGCATCCAGGAGCTGGAATATCCGTTTTGATGAGACAATAAAAAAGTTTGATTTCTCACAAAATTCAGACGAACCTTGTGTGTACAAGAAGGTTAGTGGGAGTGCAGTCGTATTCCTAGTATTATATGTTGATGACATATTACTTATAGGAAACGATGTTTCAATCTTACAGTCAGTTAAGGTTTGGTTATCCAGACATTCTCCATGAAAGACCTGGGAGAAGCAACCTACATCCTCGGGATTAAGATCTATAGAGATAGATCGAAACGGTTGCTTGGTCTTTCGCAGTCTATATATATGTAATCGAAAATAAGAGGTTTAGCATGTCGGAATCCAAGAAAGGTTTCCTACCCATCAGGCATGGGGTACACCTTTCGAAGTCTATGTGTCCGTGCACAGAAGACGAGAGGATTTGCATGAGTAAGATTCCCTATGCATCCGCAATAGGATCTATCATGTATGTTATGTTATGTATGAGGCCCGATGTATCGTATGCTCTGAGTGTCACGAGCAGATACCAGTTTGATCTAGGAATGGATCATTGGGCGACTGTTAAGATGATCCTTAAGTACTTAAGAAGAACTAAGGATGTGTTCCTAATATATGGAGAAGGGTACATGGTGATAAGTGGGTATACGGATGTCAGCTCCAGACAGACAAGGATGATTCCATGTCTCAGTCTGGGTATGTATTCACCTGGAATGGAGGTGCAATAAGTTGGAAAGGTTCCAAGCTTGACACTATAGCGGATTCTGCCACTAAGGCAGAATACATTGCAGCTTTGGAAGCAGCAAAGGAAGCGGTTTGGATCAAGAAGTTCATCTCTGAACTTGATGTGGTCTCATCAATGATCCAAACATGTGCTTCGCCGCTATCATCTTATCAGAGAGATCATCAGTAGGAAGGAAATACAAATCGAGAAAATTCCCACTGAAAGGAACTTAGCGGATCCTTTAACTAAGGCATTACCTCAAAATAAGTTTGAGGGTCATGTTAGAGCTTATGGTATTGGATACCGTAGCGATTGACATTAGGCCAAGTGGGAGTCTATTAGTAATATATGAGAGATGTCCTAAGGCAATCGCCTTATGTATGAACCATTTATATGATAAATGAAGATTCACTATTTGAGTATACATGTTTTATGTATTTGATTGGATCTTAAACTCATTTACTGAATGTCCACGATACGATTCACATCATGAGAGAATTTGTGATTGGATCACAACTAGTGAGTATCTCTACATGTGTAATTGTGATATATCGGAATTATCCCTAGTCGATGAATTGATGGATTTGGACACCATCAATTTTGTTGAGACTAGCACGAGGTATACTCCTTGGTGTATCCAAGCAGCTGATTCTCACTGGCTGGAGACATTGTGATGTCCGGAGTTAATCGTGGATGCTAGTTATGGTAACTAGTTCATTGGAGTGACCAGCCGTAAGACTTCATATGGTTCTCTGCATATATAGATATGTCAATGAAGTTCTTCGCGGGCTTAAGTGCGATGTTCCTTTGACTTGCGGTATTCAAGTCATCTTGATCATGGAGACTTATGCTTTGACATCTTAAGCAAACATCTCTAAGGAGATGTGGACCCGGGATGATTGGGTATAAGTCGAAGTGATCGAAGGTGTTTGAATAGCTTATAAAGGATTCACCACTCCTTGCGAGGAGATGTATACCCATGGCCTCTCGTCAGATTGTTACTAAAGTCTTTGGCCAAAGCAATACATGTTTAGAGTAAGGTACTCTTCGATACATGTGGAGTAACTAGAATCCGTAGGACGAGGAAATGATACTTGGGCTAGGTGTGACGTAGTCAGCCTAGTGGGGACTGACACAATAGACCATGTCCTGAACCAAGTGGGTATAAGATGAGTGAAGGGAATGGGGCACGAATCATTCGAGCTACTGAAGGGTTTCAGAAATAGTTCTGGATCAACCGTTGATCTTTTCGGTTAATTGGGGATCATGATGTACTACTAGGTGCCACTAATGATCGTTCTATAATTAATGGTTAATTATAGAAGGCCAACATAAACCGAGAACCTATTTGGTCACATGCACAACGAGCGTAATCCGAAGGATTTAAAACGAGCTTGAGAATGGGATTCTCAGACCGAGAGAAACTAGGTTTGGTTGGACCAAATATAAAGCGAGCATGAAATCGTTTCAGTCGCAATGGAAGCGTGGATGGGCCGAGTCTTATGAAGACGTAATGGATGAACCAAAATGGTTTGGTTCTAATCCAATGGAGGAGAATAAACCAAAGGGTTTGGTTTATTTTAAACGAATGAACCAAAAGTTGGTTCGGTTCATTTTAACTTAAAATAAACCATCATGGTTTGGTTTATTTAAACTTATCTTAATGGAGCGGGTTAACGGGCCTAATGGTTATAATCCAATAACCATTAAGAGAATTAGTTCTCTATAAAAGAGGGCTTAAGGGATGGTTTAAGCCCTAATCCACAACCCTAAGTTGCCGCCCACCTCTCCTTGGAGAAATTCGGAGCTAACTCTCCTCCTCCTTGCCGCCGCCCACCTTGCTCCTCCAACCGGCGTCCAGAAGGCTGTTTCCTTCCCCCTCGCCGGCGTCGAGCTGCTGCCGGTTAGTGCTCCGGTGATCTCCTTCAAGTTTGGCATCAAGGTGAGCTCTATCTCCCTTGGTTGGCCGGCGCCTATCACCTCCACCAAAGCTGTCCAGTTTTCTGGACAGCTTGTTCTCCTCTCGTCGGAGCGTCGTTTGGACGACGGTTAGAGCTCCGACAGCGGCTAACTTACCGGGGATTCGATCTCCGGTAATCCTCTGAGGTGGAGAATGAAGGATTCGTCAATTGGTTGACGAATATCTCTCCGGAGAAGCGAGTTTTGAGGACTCGTCTTAGGATCCGAATTTGGATTCGGATCGTGATTATCTCTCGATCACGTCGTCTTCAACACGAGGCTAGTAACCCGTATGAAGACGAAGCTCGTGGCTTAGCGAAGTCATCCCGAGGTACTCGGCGTGGATACGGATAGAGACGATTCTAGTGAGGATCATTCCGGTTGATGTCGTTCCCGCTACACGTCATACGAAAGGTATAACGTAGATAAATTTTCTTTTATTGCAAATTTAAATTTACGGTTATGTCTACACTTGTTGTAATATGCATGCGTGTGTTGTGTGTGTTGTAATAAATGTAGATTTATTATTTTTATTGCTTCCCCTGTGTTCATGTTTACGAAACGTGATCGAACACACACACACCGCGGTGCCGGAAACCCAACAAAGCCATGATCTTGAAAAGGTGACTTGATGAGCCCAAGGTCAAATCTGAATCTAACGCAAGGTTGACAAGTGTTTAAGTCATTAAATTTAATTCAACTAAAATTGGAAGTCATCTCACAAGAACATATAGGATTAACATGTTTTGATCATCTAGACATGGATGAGATGATTTAGGTTAATAATATTCAACCAATTTTTAATAAATCCAATATCCGATCCAACTACCTTGCGTATAGGATCAATGGATGTTGGACAGTGGTTGCTCCCGACACATGACCAGGGATCAACTCAAGTTTTCGAAGCTTCGATTCAAACGACAAGGATCGGTAGCCTTCGAAAATAACGGCAAGCTCAAAATCATCGGATCAGGTGATATTGAGCTCAATTCAAATTTTGTTATTCAAAATGTTTTATTAGTAGAAAATTTTCAATATAATTTACTTAGTGTAAGCCAATTGTGTGATAATAACTATAAGGTCATATTTCTAGAAAATGAATGCGTAATTAATACCAATGAAACCTCTAAAACAATTCTTAAAGAGACTAGAAATAACAACATTTACACGATCAACTTAACTAACTCCTCAACTAAGTGTCTTATGATACGGCAAGAGGAATCGTGGTTGTGGCACCGACGAATCGGTCACTCACACCCAAGACTCATCCACAAGATGAGTCAGAGTGATTTAGTCAGAGGTTTGCCTAACCTCAACAACTTGGATAATAAAATATGTAATGCTTGTCAACAAGGTAAACAATCTAGGACACAACATCAACTAACTAGTCAAGAACGAACCAAAAGTGTGCTTGAGCTCCTACACATGGATCTATTTGATTCACACGGAGCTAAGTCACTTAACTAAGAAGTAAGTGCTTAGTCATAATTGATGACTATTCTAGATTTACTTGGGTTAGGTTCATCAAACACAAAAATGATACCCTAGATCAATTAATCAATCTATTTAAGTTAATAGAAAATCAACAAAGCATTAAAATCAAAAGACTTAGGACTGATCATGGTGGTGAATTCGAAAACCATAGGTTTACAGAATTCTGTAACCTAAATGGATACCACCACGAGTTCTCTTGCCCTAGAACTCCACAACAAAATGGTCTAGTAGAACGCAAAAATAGAACCCTACAAGAAGCCGCTAGGACAATGTTAAATGAGTATAACCTACCCGATAGGTTTTGGGCGGAAGTAGTAGTCTGCATGCTATGTCCAAAATAGAATCCTTATGGTAAAGAGGCACCTTAAGACCTCATACGAGATTTATCACGATAAAATACCTAACATCAAGTACTTTAGGGTATTTGGATGTAAGGTACATATCCTAAACACTAAGGATTACCTAGGGAAATTTACATCCAAAACCACGATCGGAATCTTTCTAGGATACTTGACTACAAGCAGAGCTTATAGAGTATATAACCACGACACCCTTAGAGTCGAGGAGACTATCAATGTAGTATTTGATGAAGGACACGAACCTACAAAACCCCCAGCAACCCCAATTAGCGAGCCGACTCATACTAGACCTAACTCTGATCCGGAGATCAGGTCTAGTGTTAATCCTAACCTAAGTCAACCAAGTCACTCTATCGACCAAGTGATAGATGACTCCAACCAAACTAGAACTCAAACAAGCCATCCTATGGATCAAGTTGTAGACTCAAACCCAAATCCAACTAGGACCCAAACGAATCATCCTATCAACCAAGTGATAGGTGATCCAAGTCTAGGAGTTTGAACTAGAGCCTCATACAGAAACCTTAGTCAAATATCTTTGATTTCTAAAATTGAACCCAAAACTATTGACCAAGCTCTTCTTGATCCCGATTGGATTATTGCATTGCAAGAAGAGTTGGCTCAATTCACTAGGAACGAAGTATGGGAATTAGTACCACCACCTAAAGATAAAACAATCATTGGAACAAGGTGGGTGTTTAGAAATAAAATTGATGATAAAGGTGAAGTAGTTAGAAATAAAGCTAGACTAGTTGCTAAAGGGTTTAGTCAAGTCGAAGGTTTAGATTACGACGAGACCTATGCCCCAGTAGCTAGATTAGAGTCCATTCGAATGCTATTAGCATATACAGCACATCGAGGATTTAAGTTTTTTCAAATGGATGTGAAATCTGCATTCTTAAATGGATACATTAAAGAAGAAGTTTATGTTAGTCGACCCCCCGGTTTCGAAAGTTTAGACAAACCAGATCATGTCCTTAGATTAAAGAAAGCTCTTTATGGACTTAAACAAGCTCTGCGAGCTTGGTACGAGAGACTTTCGATTTATCTTAAGTGCAAAGGCTTTAACCAAGGTGTAGTTGACCCAACCCTTTTCGTAAAAACCTTAGGTAAAGACATATTCATAGCCCAAATCTACGTAGATGATATTATTTTTGGAACCACCAACTCAATCCTACTAAATGAGTTCATTTCACTTATGGAAAGTGAATTTGAAATGAATTTAGTAGGCGAGTTAAGTTTCTTCTTAGGTCTACAAATTAAACAAACTAAAGATGGAATATACCTACATCAACGCAAATATACTAGGGAATTAATTAAACACTTTGGAATGCAAGACGCTAAAATTATTAATACCCCAATGGCAACTAATGTGAATATAGAAGAAGATTTAATCGGAAACTCAATTGATTTAAAATACTATAGGAGCATAATAGGGAGTCTCCTTTACTTAACTGCAAGCCGACCTGATATCCTATTTGCAGTAAGTATGTGCGCAAGGTTCCAAACCGGTGCCAAGGAGTCTCACCTAACTCTAGTCAAGCGTATCCTTAGATATCTAAAGGGTACACTTAATGTTGGTATTTGGTACCCTAGATCTACCGAGTTTAAACTAATCGGCTACTCTGATTCAGACTATGCCGGCAGTAAGCTTGATAGAAAGAGTACCCTAGATCTAGTGAGTTGGTGCAGTAGGAAGCAACACTGTGTTGCCTTATCTACCACCGAAGCCAAATACATCGCGATGGGTGAGTGTGTCACGCAGCTTCTTTGGATGAAGCACACTCTCCGCGATTTTAAGTTAGACTTTACCAACACAAAACTCCACGTAGATAACATTAGTTCAATTAACCTTACTAAGAATCCGATATGTCACTCTAGGACTAAACATATAGAGGTCAAATACCATTTCATTCGAGAACATGTAGCCAACGGAGCCATACAACTCGAATACGTCGAATCAAAGTCTAACTTGGCAGACCTATTTACTAAACCCCTACCCGAAGCCGAATTCAGTCTATTAAGATGAAAATTGGGCATGTGCATAGTAGAATAGGACTTTGCAAATTATATTACTACTATTTCTTACTTTTCATTTTTCATGGAACTAGTATAGGACATACCTTAGATATCATGCACCTATAGATTTAAGGAGCCAATACATCTCACAACACATAGGACTAATGTGTTTGTGTACTTAGCCACGTAGATGGGCGTGAGATGTTAGGACCATACTCCTGGTTCCAGATGTAGAGCTAGTGCATCGCTATGAACCACGGAGTATAATCATACATACTAACCGACTCTAACCAGGACTGGTTGATCTTTCATATCAATCAAGCCAAATATGAGTCGAACATTTTATAGATGAACTTATTTTCAGTATATTATTTTCAAAATAATGTGGAACATGCTTGGACTTTATATTTAACACTTATTTTTGTTTTCCACACACACCCTCACTCTTTTCGATATATGACAAAAGGGGGAGAAAAAGGCCAAAGTTAAGGGGTCAAAAATTTTTTTTATATATAACTTAACTCTTACTTTATATTTAAACCAAAAGTTAACTTTAAGTTTTGAAAACTTATTAAGACCAAGTTAAGATAATTCTTAACTTAAACTTATTTGTGCCATCAACATTTTACTCATTTTTAATGCTTTATTTAAAGGGGAGAAAGGGCCAAGTTAAGAAGAAATCTTAACTTAAACGTTTTACTAAGGCCAACTTTAAGTAATTACTTAAAGCAACCCTCAAGGGGGAGGATTAAGGTCTTTCTTCAAGACTCACCCTCGGTCAAGGGGGAGGTTTACTCAAGGGGGAGTACTTGAAGAAAATCCTTACTACTCCAACTTAATCTTCTTTATTTCTTGTTTGTTTCTAATGCACATTATTCTTCATGCTTGCTATTTACTTAACTTTGTATGTGGGTTTGCCATAAATCAAAAAGGGGGAGATTGTTGGTGCAGTAGGCGCCTAAGTCGAACCTGAGTTTTGATTATAGCAAACGATACAAAGTTAAACTCATGTCGTTATCTCACGAGCTGAATCGAGTGTGCAGAAGATTGCTATAGCTGGAGATGAAGGCTAGCGACACCCGGAGGAAGCCGCGGTGGTTGGGCGACACTCGAGTGACTTCGGAGGGAGCCGAAGGAATCGAGTGGAAGGCCGGAAGCAAAAGCAACACGTAAGTATCGAGGTAAGCTCGTGTGTGCGAGCGTAAGTGAGGTCGTATCCTCTTTACGGGGATGACCTTAAGCGTAGATCCGACCAAAGACATCCTATAGATGGTCTAGGTCGAGATCGGATGGTCAGAGGCCGTCAAAATAATGTTTTTGTTAAGCTAACTTTGCCTTGCAGCTAGCATCAGTCGACTGTCAGCTTAGAGGACTCGACTCATCACAATCACGATCACAGAGGTCGACTGATCGTGATGCTACCATCACGATCGATGATGTCCATCACCGATCGATGGTCATCAAGTCAAGGTTTATCACCAAAATTCAAGGGGAGTGGTGCTCAAATATGATTGGCTAGGGTTCCTCTCAAAAAGGGGCTCAAAGGCTATAAAAGGAGGTCCTAACCTAGGGTTTTCTTATCAATTCTAAGTGCTCAAAAGCCTCCATAACACTACGATTCTCCGATAACTCTACGACAACAAAGTGCTGCCAACAACCCTAGTTTAAGTCCTATCTTCGAGTTGTTGGTATAATCTTGTTTTGTCATTTCTTTTAATCTTGCAATTCGTTTGTTAATCGAGGCTTTCTACCATTGCATTTCATTTTAATAGAAGAGAGGGTTTGTCTCTCTATCTTGTGCTTCGAAGGTTTTTGTAATCGTAAAACTCCTACCTCCAACGAGGAGGAGTGTTTTAGTGAATTGCCCTCCGTACACGGTCTAGGACCGTTAGGGCCTTGGAGTAGTAGCCTTCGGCTACGAACCAAGTAAAACCTTTGTGTCTATTGTCTCTATTTTTGTTTTTATCTTCCGCTGTGTCTACTCGCGTTTTAACGAAAAAATTTCTATCGCTATTCACCCCCCCCTCTAGCGATCCGCTTCGATCCAACACTAGGTTGACCGTCCGATCTTCTCATTGGCTTGAGAAGATCGTAGTAGGGCCATGACTACATCACAGTTAATTATATATATATATATATATATATATATATATATATATATATATATATATATATATATATATATATATATATATATATATATATATATATATATATATATATATATATATATATATATATTTGTTATGCTTGTATGTATGTGATGCATGCTAGTAGAATAATGCTTGTATGTATATGATGCATGCTAGGATATTTTTCTTGTATGTATATGATGCATGCTAGAATAATGCTTGTATGTATGTGATGCATGCTAATATAGAATAATAAAGGCCTTAATGTATATATGATACACATTACGATTAGATTAGATCTTAATCGAATCAACTCGTAAATGCCTACCAAGTCCTTGATACCCATCACTACCTCGATCATTTGTAGTTGTTGAATCTGCCAAAGCAGAGCAACGCATATTATCTTGGTAGGGTGCGGAGGGATAATCTTGGTCCCGCCTATCATGGCTTGGATTAGAGTAAGCTCAATTAGATTGAGTAAAACTAGTTAACTCAATTGGATCGAGTAAAACTATAGGCATATTCCAACCGTTGGAAAGATAGGATAAGGTCGCATTTACACTAAATCTTGGGTGATTTAGCCAATGTTAACTCTAGGTATTTTGTAAATGTGGGTCTTGATCCTATAAACAAGAGTTGCATAGAGATGTAATCGGTAATGTACTACCCACCGATTGTACTAAGTCTTGGGCGATTTAGCCAAAGCTAACTCAAGGCTTAGTATGATGTGGATCTTGTACCGCAAGAATTATAGCTAGTTTGTATGAATCTAGTAATGTGGTTTGACCACATCCATAACTCGATTCTACAAAATTCCTATAAATCAGTGGGAGTATCATTTGATTAAAGGCCTAATTAAATGATAAATGGAATATGATATTAATTCTCTATATTGTATGTTGTAGATTACTATGTCGACAAACACGAACACTCTCTCTCTCTGCGTTCTATCCTTGAGAAGGACAAGCTCAATGGAGCAAATTTTCTGGACTGGTACAGGAACTTGAGAATTGTTCTCACCCAAGAAAGGAAACTATACATCTTGGAGCAGCCCATTCCGGAGGCATCTTCTACCACTACCTCGTGAGCTGACAAAGATGCTTACAAGCATCAAGATGATGCATTAGATGTGTCATGTCTAATGCTCGCGACCATGAACTCTGAGGTTTAGAAGCAACATGAGTTCATGAATGCTTATGATATGGTTGAACATCTTCGTCAACTATATCAAGGACAAGCAAGGCACGAGAGATATGAAGTCTCTAAGGCATTGTTTGGTTCCAAAATGCAAGATGGGACTCCCGTAGGTCCATATGTACTCAAGATGATTGGGTACGTAGAAAACCTACAGAGATTGGGATTCCCCCTTGGCCAAGAGCTGGCCACCGACTTGATCTTGCAGTCTTTGCCGCAAAGCTATAATCAATTTGTCATGAATTACAACATAAATAAAATTGATAAGTCACTGCCTGAGATGCTTAGCATGTTGAGAACTGCTGAGCTCAACCTTAAGAAGAGAAAATCTGACGCCATTTTGATGGTGCAAAAGAAGAAAGGAAAGGGCAAGCCTAAAGGTAAGGGAAAGTCCCAAGCCAAGGGAAAAGGCAAGGAACTGAAACCCAAAGGAGGGCTGACCAAGGAAGGGGCTTGCTTCCACTGCAAGGAAGCTGAACACTGGAAGCGTAACTGCAAGGCATACCTGGAAGATCTTAAGAAGAAGAGAAGTGAGACTTCTACTCCAGGTATAAATGTTATAGAAGTCAATCTATATATTTCTTCATCATGGGTATTAGATACCAGATGTGCATCTCACATTTGTACCAATGTGCAGGCGCTGAGAAATAGCAAGGCATTGACAAAGGGCGAGGTGGACCTACGAGTAGGCAATGGAGCAAGAGTTGCTGTTGTTGCTATAGGAACTTATGATCTATCTCTGCCCTCTAGGCTTGTACTAGAATTAGATGAATGTTGTTATGTGCCTTCTTTAACTAAGAACATAATTTCGGTTTCTTGTTTGGGCAAGAAAGGATTTACATTTATAATAAAGAACAAATGTTGTTCAGTTTATTTAAATGATATGTTCTATTGTAGTGCACCTCTAATGAATAGACTCTACTTTCTAGACTTAGAGAGCCCTATCTATAACATAAGTACCAAAAGGTTCAAGTCAAATGAGTTGAACCAAACCTATCTCTGGCATTGTTGCTTAGGTCACATAAATGAGAGTCGTTTATCTTAGCTCCATAAGGATGGGTTGCTAAACTCATTTGATTTTGAATCATATGAGACATGCGAGTCTTGCCTTTTAGGCAAGATGACCAAGACTCCCTTTAGTGGACACAGTGATGTATGTGGCCCTTTCAATGTTGCTGCTAGAGGCGGTTACAGGTACTTCATTACATTTACTGATGACTTCAGTAGATATGGTTATGTGTATCTCATGACACATAAATCAGAATCCTCTGAAAAGTTCAAAGAAATCAAGAATGAAGTACAAAATCAGCTTGGCAAGAGTATTAAGATACTTCGATCAGATCGAGGTGGTGAATAACTTAGCCATGAGTTTCGTGACTATCTAGCTTAGTGTGGGATTCTATCCCAACTCACTCCTCTTAGAACACCACAGTGGAATGGTGTATCCGAAAGGAGGAATCGTACCCTATTAGATATGGTACGATCTATGATGAGTCACACAGATCTTCCTATATCCTTTTGGGGATATGCTCTAGACACAGCAGCCTTTACCCTTAACCGTGTACCATCCAAGGTTGTGATAAAGACACCATATACGATATGGACAGGGAGAATCCCAAGATATCTTTCATGAGGATTTGGGGTTGTGAGGCTTACGTTCAACGTCAAGTCTTAGACAAACTGGGACCCAAATCCGATAGGTGATATTTTGTTGGATATCCTAAGGACACAAAGGGATATTACTTCTACATTCCCAGTCAGCACAAAGTGTTTGTGGTAAAGACTGGGGTTTTTCTAGAAAGGGATTTTGTTTCTAGAAAAACTAGTGGGAGTACGTTCGATCTTGAAGAAATTCAAGATAAGGACCATAGCACTGAGGCCTTGATGGAGGTTGAACAGGAACCATAAAGTGTTGTGGGTGATGAGATTATTGCATAAAGAGTTATGGAACAACCACCTGTTCATGTAGACCTACCTCTTCTTAGGTCTGATAGGGTACGTCGTCAGCCTGAGAGATACTCATTTCTCTTGTCTGACCATGATGACGTTATGCTCATTGAGAATGAGCCTACCTCCTATCAGGAAGCTGTGATGAGCCCAGATTCTGAGAAATGGCTAGAGGCCATGAGATCCGAGATGGAATCCATGTACACCAATCAAGTATGGACTTTGGTTGATCCACTTGAAGGGGTCAAATCCATTGGGTGTAAGTGGGTCTTTAGGAGAAAGACTGACATGGATGGACTTACGCATACCTATAAGGGCCGATTGGTGGCTAAAGGTTTCAAGCAAATTCATGGTATTGACTATGATGAAACCTTTTCTCCAGTGGTGATGTTTAAGTCCATTCGGATCTTGCTTGCTATTGCAGCATACCACGATTATGAGATCTGGCAGATGGATGTCAAAATCGCATTTCTGAATGGAAACTTACTTGAGGATGTGTACATGACACAACCTGAGAGTTTTGAAGATCCACAGCATACTGGGAAATTATGCAAGCTGCAAAGGTCTATTTATGGGCTAAAGCAAGTCTCTCGGAGCTGGAATCTTCGATTCAATGATGCGATCAAACATTTTGGTTTCATCAAGAATGAAGATGAACCCTGTGTCTATAAGAGGGTTAATGGGAACATAGTTGTCTTCCTTATATTGTATGTGGATGACATACTACTCATTGGGAATGACATCCCTTCGCTACAGTCTGTGAAGACTTGGCTGGGGATGTGCTTCTCAATGAAGGACTTAGGTGAAGCAGCCTGTATTCTAGGCATCAAGATCTATAGAGATAGATCTAAGAGATTGCTTGGCCTAAGTTAGAGTACATACATTGACACGGTATTACTACGGTTTGCCATACAGAATTCCAAGAAGGGACTTCTGCCGATGTCACATGGTGTGAATCTTTCGAAGACTCAAAGTCCCTCTTCTAGAGAGGAGAAAGACCGCATGGATAAGATCCCTTACGCATCTGCTATAGGATCTATCATGTACGCCATGCTGTGTACTCGTCCTGATGTCTCGTATGCTTTGAGCATGACGAGTAGATACAATCGATCCGTGAGCGCCATCGATAGTAAATAAGAATATTCTTAAGTACTTGAGAAGGACTAAAGAATATTTCTTGATATTCGAGGCGATGAGGAGCTAGTGTAAAGGGTTACAATGATGCGGCTTCTAAACCACTCGTGATGATTATAGATCGCAATGATCGATTCGTGTTTTGCTTGAATGGTGGCACGTGGTGGAAGAGTTCAAGCGGACACACGATTCTTGATTCTACAATAGAAGGTATATTCTTTCGCATCCGAGGCAAAGAAGGAAGGCGATTTGGATCCGCAAGTTCATTACTGAGCTTGGGGTGGTTCCTAGCATAGCAGATCTCATAGAGCTCTATTGTGACAACAATGAAGCAATTGCGCAGGCTAAGGAACCTCGCTCACACCAGCGGACCAAATACAATCTACGACACTTCCATCTCATTCGAGAGATTATCGATAGAGGAGATGTGAAGTTTTGCAGAGTACCCACAAAGGCTAACATCGCAGATCCCTTGACCAAGGCTTTGGCACAGAAAAAGCATGATGGTCACACTAGGTCATTGGGTATTAGATACTACGATGATTGGCACTAGTGCCAGTGGGAGATTGTTAGTGAAAGCCCTAGAGTCAATCATGTGATGATTGTTGTATGGACTTTATTGTATCATATTCCTATTTATAAAGGCATGGTTATTATATTTACTTATATTGGTGCCAAATAACTAAATATAATAACGTCCTTGAGCAGTAGGTTCTTATCTATATCAATCGATTGGTTGAATTGATAATGAGATGATATAGAGAACACTACTCTTAATCATTCCTAGTCAAGTATTAGCATTCAGGGACAATGTTAATGCATAGAGACTAGCATGTAGGTCAACACGATGACTTGATCTCACAAGTCATGGATATGAGATATCAAGTTGACACATGGGTATGCATTGGAGAATGTATACTGAATGACCCGCCATGAGAAAGTATCGTGGATTGTTATATGAGTGTCATATACTTTCTCATGTGGCTATTAGTATAACTATTAGTCCTTAGACCTGAAGTCACCATGGTTCCCTACATAAGGAGTTGCATACTTTGGCTTCGTCAAATGTCACCCGTAAATGGGTGGACTATAAAGGCGATTACTGAGTATGAAACAAATTATGCGGAGGAATGTGAGTGATGTAGATGGGATCTATCCCTCTTATAGATCCCTCTTACTGATGGGTTATACGACGAGAGTGACATCGTTATTCTTGATAGAGTGAGACCACGAAGTACATGGCCATGCCCAAATGAGTCAATATGAGATATTGAGCTCATTTGATTAGAGTGAGTCTACTTGGAGTTCAAGATATAGATTGTACCGAGGATGACACGGTCTATTCCTCAATTGGTCAATCTGGATGTCAAGGATAGAGGGACATTGTCACATATTGTGAGAGTCGCAATTAGTAGTCACAAAGGTGATGTTGGAGCTCAACATTCTTGTAACTTGGGTAGCAATGATGTGTTGCTAGATACCGCTCATTACTTATGTTCCTAAATCGGTTTAGGGACATTACCAATGTTACAAGAACCTATAGGGTCACACACAAAGGGCAATTAGATGGAGATTAGGTTCATATGATGAACCATGAGGATTAGGTTCATGGGATGAACCAAATTGGATTAAGAGTAATCCAAATTAGACTAATTGAGTTAGACTTAAGTTGACTCAAGTGTTGAATGAGTCTAATTTACATTTGATTCACTGAGTCAATTTAAAATAATGAATAGAGATTCATTAAATCAAATTGACTTGAATCAAGTAGTTAGATTTGATCAACCATGGGAGATAAGAGGTCAAGTTTGACTTGACTTGAGAGGAAAGATGAATGGTCAATTTTGACTTGACCAATTACCATGTCATGGTGACATGGGATGGGGGTCGGCCAATGATGATGCTCCACATCATCATGGACCTATCATGTGGTGCCACCTCATGAGGGAGACCAAGAGCCATTGGCTCTTGGAGTTATATGCATGCATGTAACCCCCCATCCTTTGAGTGGTCGGCCACTTCTCATTAGATGAGAATTGATTTTGGTGAGTTACTCTAACCCCATCTTCTTCTTCCTTGGATCATCCTCTCAAGCTCTCCCATCCTCTATCTTTGTCGAGACCTTCAAGGAGTGCTAGCGCACTCAAGATTGTCTTTTCTCCACCTATTGCTTGTGTGGATACCAATAGAGGAGTGTGCACTTGACACTCTCGAGTTTCGGCAATCCTTTTGGACGAGCGGGATAAGCGAAGGGCATCGCTTCAAGGGTAATTTCTTTTCATGTAGATCTAGAGTAGATCTAAAGATAGTAAACACATACATGTTAGTTTTATTTGTTATACTTCGCATGGATCCGTGGCCGGGCTTTCGAGGTTTCCGCAATGCAAAAAGCGGTGTTTGCGGCTCGAAAAACCCAACAGTAGAGATACTCACTAGTTGTGATCCAATCACAAATTCTCTCATGTTGTGAATCATATTACGGGCATTCAGTAAATGAGTTTAAGATCCAATCAAATACATGAAAATATGTATACTCAAATAGTGAATCTTCATTTATCTAATAAATGGTACAACCATAAGGCGATTGCCTTAGGACACCTCTCATATATTACTAACAGATACTTGGCAAGGAAAGTTCAAGTATGGAGACTTGGCAAGGGAAAGTCTAAGGTGCAAGGTTGATGGAAGAAGCTTAAGGGCTTGGTCTCGGCTAAGGGTGTGTCAAGTATGAGAGGATTATACTTGATGCATTAAACCCCAATTTTAAGGTGTACCAATCGACTGGTTCAATGCTGGCGAGTGAGAAAGTTGCGACACTCAGGAAGGTGCTCAGGAAGCTTCGACGGGTTCTCGAGTAGTCGACTGGTGGTCTTGATCAGTGGACTGGTATGAGGTTCAAGCGCACTTATAGAAGGTGCTTAGGCACTCAGGTGCTCGGGCACTTACTATCAGGAAGTCTTGAGCAACGCTCAGACAATTAAGGAGTTGGGTGCTCAGTACTCAAACTCGGGAAGCCGAGCGATGCTCAAGTAGGTGACTACTGTGTGAAGCAGTCGATTGGTCGTGGATAGTCAGGATGAATGGGGCTCGATCACTGGTGATCGGGATGGGAAACTCATGGTCGAGAATGTTCCGATGGTAGCAAGTCGACTGCTGTGATGAAGTAGTCAATTGGATTCAGTGTCAGCGAACAGAAACCAATGGAATTGATTGGTGGTGGCTAAATTGATTGGTGGATCGACTGAAATCTAATGTGGATCTAGCCATTGTGAGACAATGGTCGAGTGACCAATTGACTGGGGGTAAGACGAGTCAACTGGTTGGCAGAGATCAGCCAGTGCAAAGCTTATAAAAGAAGGACTTTAAGAAGATTTGAAGCATCGATTCTTGGAGTCTTTGAAGAGGAAGTATTGTTGCATTCCAGATCTTTAGAAGTCATTCCACAACAACTAACAAACATTCAAGCAAAAGAAAACGTGTAAAGTATTTTCATTTTTTTTTATTTATACTTTGTATTTGGTTGTTGTATTGTAAAGCTCTAGGTTGTAAGAAGGTTTTCACCACTTTGGTGTTCATCCAAAGGAGAAGATAGTGAAAGCTTGAAAGATGAGTAATCTGCCTTAAGGATTATCGTTAAGTTACATCTTTGTGTTAGCATTTCTCTTCTTATTTTCCATTCTATGTTTTAAGTTATACTTTCTTCTGCTAACAAGTTGTAGAAAGAGTCGAAGAAAGGCTATTCATTCCCTCTAGCCTTAACAAGATCCCCAATAATAAATGCAGTGACTGTTAATCTATATTGTATCATTTCAATTAACACAAATACAGTTATACAAGTCACTCAAATACATAAATTTATATTTACAATCCCTCCCCAAGTATTGTTATATTACAGTTAACTATAAATTTGGAGAATCTATCCTTTAGAATTGACACTGAGACATCTATTATAAATTTTACCATGTCTGCTTGTTTGGAGTCCATCTTCTCACCATATAGCAGACATCTCATGTATTGCATCACAAAGAAGGTACAATCATTGCTGTAAAAATACCATGAACAATTTAATATTTCAATTCTAACAAAATTTCACATTCATAGTCTTTTTGTTTACTTACCTTGCTTCTTGTTGGCGACAATTAGTTATAATAGAAGCCCAGTTATCAATGAGATAATAATCTTCTAAATATGGATGAATAGTAATAAGTTTCTCAGATGAATATTTTTTTAATTTGAATACCTCTAATTATAAAATGATAGAACTAACATAAATATTCATTTATAGATACAAATGATGCAATATTGATATTTCAAAATATCATCTACTCACCACTCCTTCAAAATCACTAGCTAGTTTATCATCATATACAAGAAAGTTGTAATGATTGAAACTCATTGATTATGTGTCAATAGACAACAAGTGAAAGTGCATTTAGTCACTATTTAAAGGTATAAAAATATATGTAACCTCTCCCTCTTCCAGGTCAATTTTTATGATATGTGTCGTGACAGTCTTCCGCGATAGTTTTGATGGAGATTGCAATTATGTAAAGAGGGAAATAATTAGATAATTAGTATAACATATTAAACCATTATACTACAAGATAATTTTAATTTCTTACATTGAATCCAGATGAATAATATATAGACTTGTTATATAACCTACAAGATGAGGAGACCTCCTAAAAAGAATTGAATAATATGTATCAATCAACTCTCCAATTGTGAAAACAAATCTAATTACTCCAGAAAAGAAGGAATTCAGAGTTAACAAAAAATGTGCTACCTCCCAAACATAACCTGTAATAGACATACAAAATTTTTTTTAGTAAATAAATATTTGCACTTTGTATATCATTGTAACACAAATTTCAAATATAATGGAGGATGTAACTACCATACTTTATTTGTTCCAATATTTTTAACAAGTAGGACACATCATCATCTTGTTTTTTCTTCTTGGACATCTTAAATTGTTTCTTGACATACTATATAATAAAGAAAACACATTAGTAATTTAAATACGAATACACAAACTAATTTTTCTTTGCATAATGACTTACAACAATGACTTCTATTCTCATTTTGTAAAGTTTAACAATCCTTGCTGCCTCCTTCTCAAGCTCTTATTTAGATTTTTTTCAGAAATATAAATAGTATCCCTCCCTTCATGCAATTCATCCATACCAATTATTTCTTGTTCCTTATCCCCAACAACTTCCACTTCTTTTATATATTTTTCATGCTTACCTTATGATATCTCAACCTCACATATTTCTCTCTTGCTCCTCTTCCTCTGACATACCAATATAGACCAGAGTGGGCTATCAATTGAAGTATCCATGTAATCATAGCGAGTTCTATCAGGTTCTCTACTAGTCATCTTTCTAGTAGCAATTGGTTTTGGCTTAGGATGAGGATTGACTATAGGGTCACTTGATTCAGCTTGCATGCCTTCTCTTTCTATAATTTCGAGTAATTCTTTAACCCTTTCAGTTAGTGTCATGTTCTCTATTGTTAGATCTTTGATTTGATTCTAATAAACTATACAATTATGACATTCAATAGTAGGGTTTCTTGCTTGTATAACATATGATGATAATGTCTCTAATGGATGTGAAGTATTATCCATATAATAAAGGTTCTCAAGCAATATAATTTCATCGGGGGCTAGGGCTAGATCAACAATAACCTATAAAATATCAACAATTCTTTAGATAATGAAAATGAAAAAAAGTTAAGTGGCAAGCTTAATATTTACCTGTTTAGGTAAGACTTACTCTAACAAAGTCCTTACCTTGCTAATATGTGAAGGAGTATCCTCCACTTATTTATTCATGCCCCTTCAATATTATATGATCTTTGGATTGAGACATGCTCCAAAAATCAAGCATGCTTCATATTCAAAGTTTTACATACTTATGTCCATATAAAAAAATAAAATAAATTAGTAAAGAAGAACTTACAACCAAAAGCCCATCAAATCCCTTTAGATAAAGAAGTGAGTTGGCTGGTGCATGTCTTAGTAGATAAAAACATATCACAAATGGTAGATAATTATGGAGCCATAAATTGAAGAATGACTTCAACCCAATTGAAACTACCTATGTTGTCAAAATCATTAACAATATTTACAGGACCTATAGGAACCTTATATGTACTAGTAAAAAACAACACACAAATAAATATATATAATTTACAAAATACCAAAACATCTTCATCCGATTCAACTTTACAGAAAAATATTTTAAGCAACTCCTCTATTCTTGATCTAGTAGATTATTTTTTAGAGAAATGAGAAAGAAAGAGTTCACCCGATGCATTAGTTGAATTGATAGGAACAAAAGCACCTCTATATGCAATACCAAGCAAAAAAAACATCTCTTTTGGTGAAAGAAATTGGTACACTTGAAAACTTAAAGGTTTGAGATGTTGAATACTAATTTTGAAATATATTTACCAATATGTCGTGGATTTGTGGAATCTCTGGTATGTTAAAAAAAATAACAAATGGGGATTGTTTAATGATCTCCATGTGTCTATCATGTAAACAAACAAAACCACATTACTAGTTGGACCTCCCAAAAAACCATTAAAGTGTCCTAAAATTCTAATCCATTGGAGTTTCATTTCATAATCAATTGATGCCTACAATTTTGGAAAATAAAAAATAAAAAATAAAAGGCTTAAATTTTCCATCATATTGTAATTATATACAAATTGAAAAATTAAAAAATAGTGTGCTTTGCATATTTTGATATTGATAATATTGTACATCAATGAATTTTGGAAAAAAAAAACTCATTGTTGAATTTATCAACTTCAGATATAGACTAAAATTGTTGGTGCAATCGGCCCAAGTCACAATTGACCAGACTCGAGTGAGACTTGAGTAGTGTTTTGATATTTGATAATGGGTTTGACAATGGGATTGCCAATGTATTTATCAATATAGTTTGACCATATGACTAGGTGATTTTTGGAATATCCAAGGTCATATGGGGGAGATTGTTAGGAGGAGATTGTCAGGAGGCGATTGTCAGGAGGTGATTGTTGGAGCAATCGGCCTCAGGTCAAGGGCGACCTAGCTTGAGTGAGACTCGAGTGGAAATCCAAGTTTGGAGACTTGGCAAGGAAAAGTACAAGGGTGGAGTCTTGGCAAGGAAAGTCCAAGTATGAATACTTGGTAAAGAAAAAGTCCAAGGGTGTAGTCTTGGTCGTGTAAGTCCAAGTGTGTAGTATTGGCGGCGGAAGTCCAAGTATGGATACCTGTCAAAGGAAAAGTCTGAGAGTGTAGTCTTGGCCATGTAAGTCCAAGGGTGTAGTCTTAGCGGTGAAAGTCCAAGTTTGAAGACTTGGCAAAAGAGACCTAATGGCATGACATAGCCAATGGAAGCACCTGAAGGCTAGCGCAAAGGGTGAATGAGTCGTGAAGGGCTCGGATGGACCCTGAAGGTGTGGCTAATGAAGGTGGCTTGAAGGATTAGGTCTAGTCTAAGAGAACCCAATGGCATGACATAACTGATGGAAGCACTAGAAGGCTAGTGCGAAGGGTGAAAGAGTTGTGGAGGACTCAAATGGACCCTGAGGATGTGAGGTTGATGGAAGTGGTTAGAAAACTTTGGTCTAGGCTATGGGTGAGTGACAAGTATGAAGGGATCATACTTGGATTAAACTTCATGTTTGAGATTTACCAATCGACTGATCGAGTGCACTACACTCGGGAGGCTTAATTGACTCAGCCAATCGACTTGGGTTATGATTGGTCGTGTAGTCGACTGAGGCTCGACTGCGGACTGTGACTTTGGCAGTCGGCTGACCACTGGCAGTCGACTACCATGGATGGGCATCGTCTGACATTAGTGGGCACGAACACAAAAGGTTTCGTAGTCAACTGGGCAGTCAACTGAAGGCTTTGCAATCGACTAATGGTAATGGCAGTCGACTGCTCAAGTGTTTGGTAGGCAGAATCCTACGTGGATTAGTCCATTGTGAGACAACAGATAAGGGGGCAGTTGACTGAGGCCTTTTGGCAGTCAACTGCTAGATGAAAATCCAGCCCGAGTGAAGCCTTTAAATGAAGGTTGCGGGAGAAGGAGAAGTAGTCGATTCTTGGTGATTTGGGAGGGAATTTGCTAGTGCATTCCAAGGCATTCAAAGCAACCACATCAACAAGCAATCAAAAGTTTTTTCTTATAAAGTGTTCTTTACATTTGTAATTCATTCTTCTTGTATTTTCTTATTTTTATTGTTTCTATTTGTTGTAATCTATTGTAAGAGGTTTCTCCACCTCCGGTGTATTGCCAAGAAGGAGAAAGGGATTTAGTGGAGTAGACACTAAAGCCCGATCGTGGAGTAGGAACCATAGGTTCCAAACCACATAAAATATTGGTGTTGTGGTGTGTGCTTACATTTGTTGTTTTTGCTTTATTATTCTACTGTGTACTAACAAATTGTAGATAAGCACAACACAAATCGAAGAGTAAATCGATCGACGCTATTCACCACTCCCCCCCCCTCTAGTGCATCCAAAGGTCCTCAACAAGTGGTATCATAGCGAGGCTGCTCTTCAAGGACTGACCATCGCGAGAGCACAAGTGCTAGAGGTGTAGAACAATGGAGTTACCCAATGATGGATTCAACTATGACATTTGGATTCCTCCACCTTTCAACCGAGAAGATTTTTTTGCATGGAGTGCAAGGATGGAGACGTTCCTTATGATGGACATCGAGCAATGGTTCATCCTAATAGATGGGTTTGAGGCTCCCACGGATAAGAAAGGGAAAATTCTCAAGAAAAAGAAGTGGATGGAGAAGCAAGTCCAAAAATCCGAGACCAATGATGTGTGTAAATCATGCTATGTTTTCACTACTCCATATACATGCATTTTATCTCATTTCATATCCTAGGCATGTATTTTATCATGATTCAGTTAAGTTTAGCATATTTTGGGAAGAAGAGACTGCTTTTGGGTGTTTTTGTGTTAACAGGGCGAAGAAGCAGGCGTATCAAAACAACACAGGCGTGTTAGAAATCAACACGCCCGTGTCATGAGAGCCAGCAGCCGACACGCCCCAGTTCAACTCCGACACGCCCTAGTTCAAAGATCGACACGCCTGTGTCAGGGTTCCAGCAGCCGACACGCCCCAGTTTAGCTTCGACACGCCCCGGTTCAAGCACAACATGCTCGGTGGGAAATGCGCGACACGCCAGTGCCCTCATGTGGCACGGGCGTGTTGGCCTGATTCCAGAATTCCTTTTCTGCGAGCAATCAGGATCTTCGTCTCAATTACGGGGAAATCTATTACCTTAATTGAAGAGGAGGCCAAGGCTATAAAAGAGGAGAGATTCTAGCCCTAAAGGAGGACGGAGGTGGTCAGAGATCGACGACAAAGAAGACAAAGAGAAGGAGTCGGCAGAAGAAGGAGATGGCACCCAGTATCGTAATTTCTTTCTCTAGTAATTCTTGTCAGACTATGGAGTAGTATCCTGTAATCTTAGGATGGGGGAGTAGCCCTTGACAATTTATGACGGATGATATAATCTATACTACCTGATCTATTGTTTATTTTGATCTGGTTCTTTTGGATTCTTATTGATAAACCTAAGGAGCAAAGGGGAAGTACCTACAAGCAGAACCCGAGTTCTCAAAGCCGTAACCAACTAGGGAATAACTCCTACTAGTAGCGGTAGTGTATCTATGAGGGCTTATGCGGGGTCTCGTGATGTGTCTCCTTAGCTGATTATGGTCCCGTGTGCAAGCCTACCGTGAAGAGGAAATTTGACTCTAGAGGAACTCTCATGAATTTAATGGATCTATCAAATCCAGTTTTTACCAAGTAACGAAGGTAAGACATAGGGAGGTTTGCGGGGGTCTCGTGACAGGTCCCCTTAGCTGATTATGATCCCCTATGCTCGAACACCGTGACAAGTAAATTGAGTTTGATAGGTACAGTTAACGTAGACCTCGAAAGGGGCCGTTAATTTACCTTAGGATAGGTTCCATCAAAACAACTCTAATAAGGGTAGGAAAGAATTAAATCACCTTATAAATCGTCGACGTGGTGAAACCCATATCCTGAGATTCTCCTCAACTCTTGACTTTCAGCTCGTTCTTCTCATTCGTCGTTCTTGACTTCTCAGGTTCTTTGCTCAAACCACAATTCGATTGACTAGATAACTTGGTATCATGACCACTCGGTAATTGACCCAATCCCTGTGGGATCGATATTTTTATTACTTGACAACAACCGTGCACTTGCGGAAAATAATACATCAAGTTTTTGGCGCCGTTGCCGGGGATTGGCACTCAATATTGAATTGAGCGTGATTTAGTTAATCTAGATTTCTGTTCTGAATTCTATTCTGAATATTGATTGTTCTTATTTTTCTTCTTTTGCGTTTATTCTGAATTCTTGTTTTGGGAGCCTCTCTTGTTGTTGCATGCACAGACTTAATAGGGAAATTCTCGATATTGATCCTGAGATAGAGAGAACTTTCCTTGCTAGAAGACGATTTCAGCAACGATAGGAAGAAAATCTGACCTCCAACATGGCTGATCAGAATGAGAATAAACCTCTAAGGGATTATGCAGCACCTAGTACAAGGGGATTGAGATCGAGTATTAGAAGACCCCCTATTGAAGCGAACAATTTTGAATTAAAACCGGCTCTACTATCCATGGTCCAACAAAGATCAATTCGAGGAGCACTCATCAAGATCCAAATCTACACTTGGAAGTATTTTTGGAATTTTGAAACTTTAAAGCTGAATGGAGCCTCGGTGATGCTATTAGATCGCGCTTGTTTCCTTTCTCATTGCGGGACAAAGCTAGAGCTTGGCTACACTCTCTTCTAGCAGATTGTATAACTACCTGGGATCAGCTGGAGCAAAGATTCTTAGACAAGTATTTTCCACCCAGCAAAACTGCAAGTCTTCGTCATCAAATCACGAATTTTGCGCAAAAGGATGGAGAAACATTATTTGAAGCCTGGGACAGATTTAAGGGATTACTACAGCAATGCCCTCATCATGGGCTGGAGAAGTGGCTCATTGTTCATACTTTCTACAATGGAATCTCGTATGCTACTAAAGTTTCTCTTGATTCTGCTGCAGGAGGAGCTCTTATGAACAAAACATTGGATGAAGCTTTTGAGATCATCGAGAATGTGGCAATGAATTCTCACCAATGGGCTACAGAACGAGGATATCAAACTAAAATGCCAGGTAAGTTTGAGGTAAGTACCATCGATCTACTCAGTGCGAAAGTTGATGCGTTAACTCAAAAGCTCGAACATTTTAATGTATCAGCTGTAAACTCATCTAATGTCACTTGCGAGATATGTGGTGTAACAGGACATGCAGCAATGAATTGCCAAATCCTACACGCACCATCTGAAGGAGCTAGGATTGAGCAAGTAGATGCGCTAAATAATTTTAATCAGAAGCCTAATGGTGGCAACCCTTACTCGAACACGTACAATCCCGGTTGGAGGAATCATCCCAACTTTTCGTATAGAGCAAATCAAAATTCTTCTGGACTGAACAATTTTGGAGCACCTTCGGGATTTCAGCCAGGACCCAAGTCGAGCTTAGAAAAGATGATGGAAAATTTTATTACGTGTCAGGGGAAGATAAATGATGAATTTAAAAGATATTATAGAATCAAATTGGCAACATCAAAATAATACCGAGGCAATCAAGCAATTGGGAAGCAAGGTTGATAATTTGACTAATCACACAAGAATGCTGGAAAATCAAATTTCCCAAATTGCCACCAAGATCAAGGATCAGATTTCCGGAAATTGATAAACCCAAAGAGCATTGTAATTCTATAAGTTTGAGAAGTGGAAGGATTTTAGAAGGAGATGAGCTCATCAGCGACCTCGACACGGCGTGTCGAGTTGGAAGAAGATAGCACGCCTGGGCTGAATAGCAAAGGAAGTCGACAACACACCCTGACCCAGGGCGTGTTGTTCAACACGCCTGAGGGAAAGCAGACACACGAGCGCGTGTCAGCTGACACACCCGTGTCGGGTAACTCCAGCAGCCGACACACCCAGCCTGTGCCGAACGACACAGGCGTGCCGAATAGGGAACCAAGAACATATAAGCCCCCTATCCCGTTCCCTCAAAGGCTGATTAAGGAAAAATTGGATGAACAATTTGGTAAGTTCCTTGAGGTAATTAGGAAGCTATATATCAATATACCTTTTATAGAAGCTCTTCAACAAATGCCCACATACTCCAAGTTCTTGAAGGACATCTTAACAAATAAAAGAAAAGTCGAGGAGCACGTAACAGTGGCTCTTACAGAGGAGTGCAGCGCTTTAATTAAGAACATAGTACCTCCCAAACTAAATGATCCAGGTAGCTTTTCTATACCTTGCATAATTAATGACTCAAATTTTGATAAGGCTTTTTGTGATTTGGGCGCCAGTGTAAATCTGATACCTCTTTCCATATGCAAGAAATTGGATTTGGGAGAAATGAAACTAACTACTATGGCCTTGCAGTTAGCTGATCGCTCCATTAGATATCCTTTGGGAATCTTAGAAGATGTACCGGTCGGTGGGAAATTTTATTATTCCTGCAGATTTTGTAGTACTAGACATGGATGAAGACCCATGTATTCCACTCATTTTGGGGAGACCTTTCTTGGCTACTGCAGGAGCAATGATAGATGTCAAGAACCACAAACTCTCACTTGCATTTGGAAACGACAAAATTGAATTTGACCTTTCAAAAGCTGTTAAACAACCTTCTGTTTTTGATGTTTGTTGTAGGATTGACAGTCTCCAGTCAATAGCACTAGAAGGAGCACCAGAACAAACTCATCTTAATAAGCTCGGAGGGGATTTTGAGGATAAAGAGCTGGAGATTTCGACTGACCTCACACCACTAGAACTTAAGCCTCTTCCATCCACACTCGGTGCTATGAATTCCTTGGCGAAAACTCTACTTATCCTGTGATCATTAATGCTAATGAGCAATGCGAAAAACCTGATTGAAAAATTGAAAACACATAAGAATGTCATTGGATACAAGATTGATGATATTAGGGGAATTAGTCCATCGGTTTGCATGTACAGAATTCTATTAGAAGACAATTTTAAAACCTCTATAGAGCATCAAAGAAGGCTGAACCCAGCTATGAAAGAGATAGTCAAGAAAGAGGTCATGAAATTGCTAGATGCAGGAATTATCTATCCAATATCCGATAGCGAATGGGTAAGTCCAAATCCATGTCGTACAAAGAAAGGGGGTAACGGTGATAAGGAATGCTACGAATGAGTTAATCCCCACTAGAACTGTTACGGGATGGAGAATGTGTATTGATTATAGGAAATTGAATAAGGAAACTAGAAAGGACCACTTCCCCATCCCATTTATTGACCAAATGCTAGACCGATTGGCAAAACACTCGCATTTCTGTTACTTAGATGGATACTCCAGTTTCTATCAAATCCCTATTTATCCTAATGACCAAGAGAAAACAACTTTCACCTACCCATATGGTACTTTTGCTTTCAGAAGAATGCCTTTTGGACTATGCAATGCACCGGCCACATTTCAGAGGTGTATGACTTCAATTTTTTCTGACATGATCGAGAATATAATGGAAGTGTTCATGGATGATTTTTCTGTATATGGTGCAGATTTTGATATGTGTTTATCTAATTTGGTGAAGGTCTTGCAGAGATGCGAGGAAATGAATTTAATGCTTAACTGGGAGAAGTGCCACTTCATGGTGCGAGAAGGCATAGTACTTGGGCACCTAGTCTCACACGTGGTATCGAGGTGGACATTGCTAAAACAAGTGATCAAGAAGTTGCCTCCTCCAAGCGATGTCGAGAGTGCATAGTTTCCTAGGACATGCAGGGTTCTACCGACGGTTCATCAAAGACTTCTCAAAAATTTCAAAACCATTAACTAATTTGCTTGCTAAAGATGTTGTGTTTCACTTCGATAATCCTTGTCTTGATGCATTTTCCAGGTTAAAGGAAGCATTAACAACCGCCCCAATAATGCAACCTCCAGATTGGAGTCTCCCTTTTGAAATTATGTGTGATGCCAGCGATTTTACTGTGGGAGCAGTGTTAGGACAAAGGAAGGATCGCAAGGTGTATGCAATCTACTACGCCAGTAAAACATTGGATGAAGCACAAATGAATTATGCTACCACAGAGAAGGAACTCTTGGCTATAGTATTTGCTTTTGACAAGTTCAGATCTTATATCATAGGGACCAAGGTGATAGTTTACACAGATCATGCAGCCATAAGATATTTCTTTGAGTAAAAAGGAATCTAAGCCAAGACTTATCCGGTGGATACTTCTCCTACAAGAGTTTGACTTAGAAATTCGAGACAAGCAAGGAACGGAGAACGTAGTTGCAGACCATATATCGAGGCTTCATCTAGAACCAAATGTGGGAAGAGCCGATGATCTTGCTATAAATGACTTCTTTCCGGATGGCACTACTAGCTAGAACAATCAAAGCTCGTGGTATCGATTTTGCCAACTACCTAGCTTATGGATAATACCTTCTCACATGAGTTATCATCGGAGGAAGAAGTTCCTTTCGGATGTAAAGCATTATGTGTGGGGCGAACCATTCTTGTTCAAGCAAGGCGATGCTATATATCGAAGATGCGATCCAAGAAGAGATTGAGGATATATTGTATCCTTGTCATTCTTACGCATATGGAGGTCACACGAGCACAGACAAGGCTGCGGCAAAGGTTAAGCGAGATTTTATTGGCCTCATATTTTTAGAGACTCTCGGAATTATGTGACGACTTGTGACGCCGTCGAAGGACCGAGAACATATCAAGGAGACATGAGATGCCTCAAAATTCGATATTGGAAGTCGAATTGTTCGACGTCTGGGAATTGACTATATGGGACCCTTCCTACTTCCTATAAAAATACCTATATCTTGTAGCAGTGGACTATGTGTCTAAATGGGTTGAGGCTCTACCATCCCCTCTTGTGATGCAAAAGCAGTCATTAAGCTCTTTAAGAGTATAATATTTCCAAGATTTGGAATACGAGGAAGCGTAATAAGTGATGGAGGCTCACACTTTATCGAAAGACAATTCGAAAGTCTTCTCAAGAAGTATGGAGTAACCCATAAACTAGCCTCACCCTATCATCCACAAACGAGTGGGCAAGTAGAAGTTTCGAATAGGGAAATCAAGACTATCTTGGAGAAAACAGTATCAAGATCAAGGAAGGATTGGTCTTTAAGACTTAATGATGCTCTATGGGCCTATCGAACTGCCTACAAGACACCCATTGGAATGACTCCGTTTCGATTAGTTTATGGAAAACCATGTCATCTTCCAGTTGAAATAGAGCACAGGGCATATTGGGCAATTAAATGGCTTAATTTTGACCTGAAGAAAGCCGGAGAGAAAAGAAAACTACAGCTAAATGAACTTGAAGAACTACGCCTTGATGCTTATGAACATGCAAGGTCTTACAAGGAGAAAACGAAGAGGTGGCATGACAAGAACATCATGTGTAGAGAATTCCATCAAGGAGACTTGGTGTTACTATTTAACTCCAGATTGAAACTCTTTCCTGGGAAGCTGAAATCCAGATGGTCGGGGCCATATCGAGTTGAAAAGGTTTATCCTCATGGAGCTATTGATATATCTAGTGAGTCTACGGGAATTTTCAAAGTAAATGGTCAAAGACTTAAGAGATACTTCGCAAACAATTTTGTTGAGCTAATTAGAGATGAGGAGGGGCAGAGCACACTCCTCGAGCCATATCCCCAAAACTAGGGAGTAACCGAGGGGTCAAGCTAACGACCTTAAACAAGCGCTTCTTGGGAGGCAACCCATGCTATTTTCATATTTTTTTAGTCACTTTATTTTATTTTATTTTATTCTTTATTCTATTTTTATTTTTTCAGGTTTTTAGGATACGTGCCACTGCGTGCCAAGTTGACACGACCCGCCTGTGCCGAACGACACAGGCGTGTTGTTGGTACCCGAAGACAACACAGGCAGAGCGTGCTGACTAGCACGCCCGTGTCGCACACTTCTCAAACTCGACGCTGGCTGGATCATGCACGCACTGGGAGCAACGGAGCACGCCTATGTCGCGCTTAAACGGGTCGGGTATTTGCGTAAGAGGAGCTCCGACACGCCTATGCTGCGGATAGCCCTCTAAAACTGACCCGAGCACGCCCTAGTTTTCCACTCGCGATCCAAGGTTGAAGCAGCCACCGTCGGTCTCTCTCTCAAGCAGCCGAGGAGCTAACCTGTTGTCTCTCCATCACCAACGCCATGAGCAAGCGAGTGAAGACTAGAGGAGGAGCTTCTTCCTCTTCGGCAAGGGACAAGGGGAAAAGAAAAGCTCAGGATTTGGGTAACGAACCTCCTCCGACCTCTAGCCATCCATATGGAATTGTTTTTAGAGATGATGTTATGAAGACTAAATTCACTAAGCTTGAAAAAAGGAAGTTAGTATCTACAAGAACTATAGACTTCTACACGTTAACCACCCTAGGGTTAAGAGATGACATAACTTGCTTAACCAATAGGATAGGATGGACCGAGTTTATCACGCATCATCATCTTACTTACCCGAGCATCACTCTTGAATTCCTTAGCTCCCTGTCTGCTGAAATACTGCAAGGAAAGGATTGTGAGGAAGGAAAAATAAAATTTAGATTAATGAACCATGAGTTTACCCTTTCTTTAAGTGATTTTAATACGATATTTGATTTTCCTAGCGGAGGGGAGAGGCAAATTCATAGACATTTTATTGACCATCAATTTTGGAGATTAATTTCTGATGACCCTCGCCCCTATGATGCATCTAGGTCCAAATCATTTAACATCCCTAATCCTACTTTTCGTTATCTCCTTAGATTCATGGCTAATACAATCTCGGGAAGATATGATAGTGCAGGGGTGGCTAGGCAGAGTGAGTTACAATTTTTATGGGCCATGTTAAATGAAGTTAATATTGATTCTGGAGCCCATATGGTTAGACATCTAGTTAAGGTTAGTAATAGCCCATCCGGAGTCATAGTCATAGGTGGTATTATCACTAGGATTGTCGTAGCCTTAGGATGTGATTTAGATGACCTTGAATATTGTCCTGCTAGTCCTAGATTGGATTTGGATGCTTGTATAAATATGAAGATGATTGAGGCATGTGACGAGGGATATCGTTTGGTGTTAAGAAATGGAATTAAAATCCCTCTTCCGAACCCTGAGCAGATAACTGTACGTAATTCATCCAATTGGCTTTTTAGAGATGTCCAGGAACCCTTTCCTACCCTGCCGCCTATACTCCATCACCCTCCTAGGGAGCCATCTCACATAACCCCTGAGCCATCACATTCGACTCCTGAACCCCCACGGTTTCCTACTGACAATGTTTCTGCAGGGTACTCTTCTTTTGATTTTTCAGGATTCCGATCATCATTCGAAGCTTTCAGGGTCGAACATACCTCGCACATAGGTATATGGGATCGGTATGCCCAAGCTACGGAGGAGCACCATCGTATAGTGACACAACATTTGGACAGGGCAGCTGATTTTTACAGGAGAGCTAATGAGTTTTTCATCACGAGTCCGCTTGGAGAAAAGATGATGATAGATTTCGGCAGAGTCGGGAATTTTACCAGAGCGATGGCGTAGGTGGGCGAGAGGAGGATGCTAGTAGTGAAGACGATGACCATTGACCACCTTGAACTATTTTGTGAGTTTGATGCACATCCTTTATTGTTTGTTTTATCTCTACTTAGATTTTTAGTTTAGTTCTTGCCATTTTGTTTGCATCTTTTCATATATCATAATAAAGGCATTTTTTTTTTATCATCTAGCGTAATACAACTGAACATTGGTCGGATCATGATATTCCTTTTTGCCTATTTGATAAGAACCCTATTTCACTTCTAACACGGTCTATAGGTCTGAGGTATCCAATGAAAAGATTTAAATCCCCCATACCGGATGAGTACTCGATTTTCCATTGGAGACTTACCTGCGCAACTTGGTTACTGGAGAAACACTTTCACTAGAAGTAAAAAAAAAAAAAAAAAAAAAGGGTTACTGGAATTGTTTTCAAGCACCCCTTTGATACCAAGTAGTTACTGGGGAAACACCTAAAAGGTGCCCCTTTGAGACTAACTAGTTACTGGGGAAATGCTCTCTATAATTCCTTTCCTTCTCTCTTCTTAGAAAGTGCTCCTTTGAGACCTTTTGATGATAGGTAAGAATGATCCATGCATTAAGGCAGGTAAGTGCCTCTATGCCGGAAATAAGAATGTTCTACGATAGAAGGGATGTCAAGTCCAGATTGGTGTCCAATGACTTTAGTCCACCTTTTCACGTGCACTATATAGGAATCTTTCAAACTTGGCAACTAGGAATGATTTGAAAAGATTAAGATCAGATTGTATACCTCTGGATGGTGTCTAGCATTTCCACAATTAAGTTGTCTTTTGGGTTTTCTTTGCTTGAGGACAAGCAAAAGTTTAGGACTAGGAGATTTTGATGTGTGTAAATCATGCTATGTTTTCACTACTCTATATACATGCATTTTATCTCATTTCATATCCTAGGCATGTATTTTATCATGATTCAGTTAAGTTTAGCATATTTTGGGAAGAAGAGACTGCTTTTGGGTGTTTTTGTGTTAACAGGGCGAAGAAGCAGGCGTATCAAAACAACACAGGCGTGTTAGAAATCGACACGCCCGTGTCATGAGAGCCAGCAGCCGACACGCCCCAGTTCAGCTCCGACACGCCCTAGTTCAAAGATCGACACGCCTGTGTCAGGGTTCCAGCAGCCGACACGCCCCAGTTTAGCTTCGACACGCCCCGTTTCAAGCGCAACACGCTCGGTGGGAAATGCGCGACATGCCAGTGCCCTCATGTGGCACGGGCGTGTTGGCCTGATTCCAGAATTCCTTTTCTGCGAGCAATCAGGATCTTCGTCTCAATTACGGAGAAATCTATTGCCTTAATTGAAGAGGAGGCCAAGGCTATAAAAGAGGAGAGATTCTAGCCCTAAAGGAGGACGGAGGTGGTCAGAGATCGACGACAAAGAAGACAAAGAGAAGGAGTTGGCAGAAGAAGGAGATGGCACCCAGTATCGTAATTTCTTTCTCTAGTAATTGGAAGTTGAGAGATGCTCAACATCCGAGGAAGAGGAATAAGTCATGGAACCTTCCACCTCTAGAATTAAAGGGGAGGAGAGGCAACCTTCAACACCAAACAAGTAGAGGCATCAACCTCCGGAGCAAATGAGGAACAAGCTCAAGGTTCCTCTATAGGTTACTCAAAGGCATGTTTTAAAAATAAAGATCATATAATTTGCTTTGAGTGTAGAGAGAAGGGTGAGTACAAAAGCAAGTGTCCTAATTGATCAAGAAAAAGGCACAAGTAGTGCCAAAGGCAAAGGAGAAGATCAAGGAGGTCAGAGCCCCAATTCGCAAGAGAAAGGATCACATAGTATGCTTCAAATGTCAACAAAAGGGTTACTATAGGAGCAAATGTCCAAGGGAGAGGCACCCTAGCAAGGATAAAGGAGAGAGCTCACATGTAGGGGGGAGCTAAGGTAAAATCCAAGGTAACATTTAATAATGCTTTTCCTTTGGGTAATGATAAAAAAGCATGCTAGGAATGGTTTTAATTCACTTGGAATTGTTCATGATCAAAAGCATGATAGAAATAAATATTTTTGTTTAGGTGCAAAATATTGTAATATTAGGCCTAAGGATAACTCTAGGACTACCCTACCTAAGGACAATGATAGATTTATTTCACATAAGCATAGAAAGGTAGATAACAATCTAGGCATTTAACCCTAAGAAAGGTAGGTATATGTCTAGAAAGAAAAGAAATGCCCAAAAGAAGAATGAAAATTCAAAAATTTGGAAATTAGAAATGGAAAATCAAGCTTTGAGGTCAAAGCTTGAGAAATTAGAGAAGACCCTTAAAAGAATGGAAAACATGCTTCTAGGGTCAAATAGGCAACGTATAGTTTTTAGGAGGCAAGACCTACCTAAGGACAAGAAAGGTTTAGGTCACAAACCTAAATCCAAGGAAACCATGCCAACCTACTACAATGTTCCATTTAATTATGGAACTAACTCTAGGTCTAAGAAAGTCAAGGTCACAAGGGAAGTTATCCCTAAGGTTGACCGTGATAGGTGTCTAGTGGCTAAGGTTTCCAAGGAGCCAAGGAAAGTCACTAAGAAGGTCACAAGGGAAGCTATCCCTAGAGTTGACCTAGATAAAATCAAAATGACCAAGGCTTCCAAGCCTAGGAGGGTCATTAGGAAGGTACTAAGAGAGGTTATCCCTAGTGAGTACCTAGTAAATCCAAAGAGCTCAAATAGGTTTAGGGTTCCTAGGAGCATGATCCCTTCACGCTAGACGGGTTTAGGGTGTGTCAAACTTAAATGGATGAGTAGTTAACCTAACCATGGCAAAGTTGATACTTTAGGTAAATGTGTGATGTGAGAAAAACATATAGGATTTTAGGAGTAGTTTTTGCTCACATCTCATCTCATTTTATGTTGGTTTCATGCATATTTTACTTTGTTTTCCATGCATTTCTAAACAATCAAGGACTAGCATATTTTACTCTAAACTTGAAATCGTATTTGCAGTTGAATGATTATTTAGATCTATAGCTTTTTGTTTTGGTTTTCTATCTTCTGTGCGTAGACGATACGAGGAGTGATAGTCCTTGTATCTAAGATTTAGGGGATATTAGGAGGAACCTAGAGGTTGGCCTCATCGCCTGCAACTGTGGATAGAAGGATGCGATAGAGTCGGTAATGTGTCTCGTTTCTGGCTCATTGCAGGGATCGATTCGGCATCCTCGTACCATAGTGTATGATGTCCTTTCCACAAAACCCTAGCTAGAAAATTTGGATACATTTAATTGATAGCATGTTCTGCGACACACAAATGAAACCAAAGTCCTAGAATCCCATCCAAATCCTCGTAGCAACCTTTCTCTTCTTCCGTGTAACACCGTACTGAGTTCGGACCACCGACGACCTCTCATTCGTGAACCCTAGGATTACTAATCCGAACAACAACACATCCACTGGATAAATTGATACTCAAAATCTCAGTCCCTATGGGATCGATATTCTTTATTACTTGACGACATCCATACACTTGTGGGCGTTGAGCACGAGCGCGCACTTCAAGTCCTCGATGATCTCCGTCACAAGATTTGAGATTGTGTTTGCATGCATCAATGTGATACCTTAGAAATGAGTTTAGAAAGGGATTCTAAAACATTTTAGGATGTGCCTATGGATTTCATAGAAGATGAAAAATTTGTAAGGGATCCTTGGATGACTAGAGGGGGGGTGAATAGCCTCTTCTCGTTTTCTACAAAATGATTAGCGGAAACACAACAAATATAATAATAATAGAAATGAAAATGCAATGCTAACACGGAAGCATTTATGTGGTTCGGAGATAACGCTCCTACTCCACGGCGATCCTTAAGGTGGATCAACCCAAATCGATCTTCACTGACAAGCTTTCTCTTTTATAAAACCTCCCCTTCTTACAAAGGATGAAAATGAAGATTAGAGAAGAGGAAAGGATTTAAAACACTTAGAAATCTTAGAAAATTTATGGGAGCTTAAGAGAATGATCAGAATATAAGCATTAGGCTCTTCTTGCCCCCTTGGCCTCTTTTTATAGGAAAGAGCCTCTTTTTCCCGTTGGAGGTCCATCAGTCGACTGATGAATTACATCAGTCGACTGCCGTCGTGGCTAACGGTTTCTGAATAGTCGGATTCGCGGGATTTGTAATCGTCATCACCAACAGGAGGACTATCAGTCGACTGCCAATAGTAGCAGTCCGACTGATGTTGCCCGTAGCCGACTGGCCAGTCGGCTACGAGCCTTTCTGTTCGTGGCAGTCGACTGCCAATAATGGCAGTCGACTGCCAGCTTGTATGCGGCAGTCCGGTCTGAGTCGACTATCATCAGTTCGACTGGGATAACTCCCAGTCGACTGCCAGCAGCTCTCTGACCTCTAATGCTGCATTTTGAAAGGCTAGTTCGACTGGCACAATGTTCCAATAGACTGGTACACCCCAAGTATGACTAATTCATACTTGAAAATATACCCTAAGCCTAGACTTAACCTTCTAGCTTCTCCATTAGCCTTGCGCCTCCAGGATTTCTCTGAGTCCACGACTCCATCCATGTGCTTGTCTTCAAAATCTTCCTTCGGTTTCGTCATGCTTTTGGTTTCTTCTTTGCCAAAGTACGCTTGGACTTTACGCTGCCAAGACTATATGCTTGGACTTATGCCGCCAAGACTTGCCTTTGGTCTTCCTTTGCCAAGGACTGCTTGGACTTTACACTGCCAAGACTACATGCTTGGACTTACGCCGCCAAGACCTTTCCTTTGACTTCTCTTTGCCAAGATCACACTTGGACTTGTCTTTTACCAAGTCTTCATACTTGGATTTTCCTGTCACTTAAACATGTTCACAATTAGATCACAAAGCATTGTCTAACTTAGATGATTGTCCAAACATCAAAACATATAAATGCTTGGGGCATTGTTGCACCAACAATCTCCCCCTTTTTGATGTTTTACAATCATTTAAGTTAGGTCTTTAACACATGCACATAAACATATTTCCAATATGAATTCTGACTTAAACATCCCTTCTCCCCCTTTGTCATACATCAAAAAAAAGTTCATACAACAATAAGGTCATGAAAGAATTATAATAGACATATCTTGAACTAAGGTATAAGATTGATATGAGGCTCCCCCTTAATCCAGGACATGGTTCATGAGGTGGGAATAACATGTGAAGCAAAGCATAAACAATAGAATAGGAAAATATGTCCTAGCTTTGCACCAACATTTATAGATTTAAGGAATGTAGCTCCCCCTGATCCAATGCATAAAGAAAATCCTTCTTTCCATACAAGTTATCATTTATATACTGTGGGAATCATAATATGGAGATATAATGTTCAAAATTGAACCATTGAAACGATGAAAATAGTTTTCTATTCCAAAACAGTGTCACCGATTCGACTGAAATTGTCATCAGTCAACTATCGGCCTTGGCAGTCAACTGCCAATAATAGTAGTCGACTGATATCAGACAATTCTGAAATCATAGTTTTTCAGTCAAGGTTTAAAAACACGTAGGAAATTCTATGGATGTCCAAAAATCATGAAACTCGACATACACATTATTTATGACTAATATGACATGTGAAAAATAGTAGACTAAAATTATGCTCATCAGATTAACGGATTGATACAAGATTCAAAGTGATAAAAGTATGAAACGAAAATTGGATTGTATTGTATCAATATTCTTAACTGGATTACAATAAAGGTTTTCAAAAAAACACTTAGTAATATGTGTTCAATTCCTAAACTTGAAAAATATCAAATCATAGTAATATAGACGCGAATAGAAATGAACCAAAAAATAACTCCATCTCATTAAACAAAAAGTCATTAACACAAGTTTGAGTTAGTGTCGTACATATGGCCAAAACAAAATAAAACACAAACTATCTAAAGATCGGCATCATCAGCATCCATCAGTGCGGATGATGCCCCATCGTGAGGAGGCAAATGTCCGAGTGCAGGAGGGAGGAGAATCGCTAGAATGTCCTGCTGCTGACGATGCATCCCCCTCATGAGGGAGAGGAGCTCCTGATGCTCCCGGCAAAGCTCCTAGTGCCCAAAACTAAGCTCCTCAAGGCGTGCATCCATCCTCTCAGCAAAGGCATCGAAGCGGGTGACGAACATTGAGTCTGGCATAATGGCGCCACCGCAAAAGACTGCCGGTGACCGTCTCCGGCGGAGCCACCGCCGGGAGTGGCCTCGGGCCGCAGGTGGTCCTGCATAATCTGACCCTCGTGGGGCTTCAAACCCACCAAGGAGAAGCTCCGAGTGTTCATCTGGTTATATTTTTTGTTCATGATCTTAATGACCCCTTTAGTTACATCAATGCCCACGGAACTGAGCCACTGAGTAAGGACATTACCAAGTGACATATGAACCTTTCCATTGTTTGGCTTGATGAAACGACCAATGCAATGGAAAGTGTTGAGACCAATGTTGATGTCTAAGCTTTGACGGAAGATATGCATGAGGAGGAGGTGAACAGGTTGAACTAAAGCCAACCCATGTGTAACTATGGGAAGAATACAATGAGCAATGACCTTATAAAGGACATTGTCAGAAGCAGAAAGCTTTTGGGATTGAAAAAGATTAGTATTTAAAGGACGAGGAGAATTGTAGAAGATAGTATGAAGTGAGTCTAGAGAAATATCCTCAAAGGGAGGCGGAAGTGGCTCACTCCAAGATGGATAAAAAATGAACTCATTCTCGGAAGGGCGACATCCAAGAAAATCTGTCCAAATATGAGGGATGAAATCCAGATCACGTTGAGAGATGCGAGTCCGGTATCTCCAGCTGGTCGCAAATTGTTAAAAAATTCAGAAAGAAGGGTAATATTTATCGGGTAGTCACAAAAGACTAAGGACTCAAGATTGTAAAATTGGATAATCTGGACAATGTCGAAGCAGTTGTCCTTAATAAATACAGGGTCCAATGATCGAGACGAGATGAGTTGAAATTTGTTTTTATTGAATGCATTTTCAAGTGTTGAATTAGGAAACCTAGGATTGACCATGGGTGGAGGGTTCGACGGGCCCTCGTTTACCGGTGGTAATCGAGCACGCTTAGATGCAAAATGTTTAATTCTAAATGTGCGAAAAGAACAATGTAGGTCAATGATGATGATGATGAATGCATACACAAAAACAACACAAAAAAAAATGATTAGTGAAACAAAAAAATAGAGAATCAACCAAATTATGAGCAGGGGTGAGGGTTTACCTAGGAGGCATGGTGAATGATCAAAGAAGGGCGTTGGAAGCTAGGTTCCACGAAACCCTAACCGTGGGAGTGGAGTGTGGTGGAAACTAGGGCGTGAAATGGTGAGAGGAGGTGATCCTCGAGTCGAAGAACGCTTCAAATGCGAGCACCAGTCGGTGAGATCGCCGAAAAGAGGGAGAAAAAACAAGAGAAACGCGGTGGAAAGATCGTCAGGAGAAGAGGAAGAGGGAAGTTCGGGGTTTTTGGCGGGTAGAACCGGTGTGAAAACCCTAAAAACTGCAACATCGATCAGCCGTTAGTCGCGGGATAGAGATCGATCGAATCGACCGTTGGATCTGACGTTTTACGTAATGCGTGGCGATCAAAGCGCGATGAACCGTAATCCTGGTTTGAGAAAGGCTTATCAGTCGAACCGGCGATAAGCGCCAGTCGACTGATATCAGTCTGATAGGCTTTTTGGCTAGATTAAAACATGCATAATTAATTCAATAAAGATCAAAAAATTATGAAATTTTGTGGTTAACTTTGTTAGATCATTTCCTATCATGGAAAAATGATTTTAAAATATGTCACCTCTAGATTTTGGTATTGACACAAACTCGAGATCTTGCAAAAGTTATGATATTTTTGCAAGCTTTGTATCACTTTTGCTTATCAAATGAAAATTGTTTTTCGAAGTTTGATAGACATAGTTTAAATTTTATTTTATTTGACATTTCCAATCATATTATTGGAGCTATATGCACATTAATTATGCATAAGTCTTCCCAATGATTGGTCCAATGAGGGATTAATGTCTCTAGATGGCACTTTGTTTCATAGTAATGCATCATAACAAGCATGATGAACCAAGTGCATCTTCCTAACATCTCACATGATGTCTAAGTGTCTAAATACACAAATCATGGTTTCTTAGGTCTATTGTGAGATGTTTAGAGGTATAAAACCTAGATTTTCTATGGGATCATGCAAACCTACACTTCTATTCTACAAAGCACATTCCAAGTTCTCTCCTAAGTGATGAAAATTCTATTTCGGGGAGAAGCTTGGTAAAGATGTCGGCTAGGTTGGACTTAGATTCAATGTAATTGAGCTCAATGTCTCCCTTTGCCACATGATCCCTAATGAAGTGATGTTTCACTTCAATATGCTTGGTCCTAGAGTGATGCACCGGATTTTTTGTCAAATTTATTGTGATCACATTATCACAAAATACTTTTATGTTGGAGTAAGATAACTCATAGTCTTCTAAAGTATGTTTCATCCATAGTAATTGAGCTACACAACCACCCATAGCCACATACTCGGCCTCGGTGGTGGATAGGGCAACACAAGGTTGCTTCCTACTACTCCAACTAACTAGGGAGGACCCAAGGAATTGGCATCCACCACTAGTACTCTTCCGATCCAATTTGCAATCGACATAATCGGAATCGGTGTACCCAACCAAATCAAAAGACCTAGTCCTAGGGTACCATAGTCCTACATTTAGTGTGCCTTTAATATATCTTAAGATTCTCTTAACGGCAACTAAATGAGATTCTTTGGCACATGATTGGTACCTAGCATACATACCAACCGTAAATAATATATCGGGTCTACTAGCGGTTAGATACAAAAGGCTACCAATCATACTCCTATAGAGTGTAAGATCAATTTGTTTTCCTTCATGATCATTATCTATTTTTGTATTAGTTGTCATAGGGGTTGACACTACTTTAGCATTTTCTAAACCAAATTTCTTAATCATTTCCTTAGCATATTTGGTTTGGTAAATATAAATTCCTTCACCTGTTTGTTTGACTTGTAAACTTAGGAAGAAATTTAGTTCCCCAACTAGACTCATCTCAAACTCATTTTTCAAATTCTTAATAAAGTCTTGAAGAAGTTCATCATTTATTGACCCAAAGATAATGTCATCAACATATACTTGGGCTACAAAGATGTCCTTTGATGTTGACTTTATAAATAGAGTTTGATCTACACTACCCCTCTTAAAGTCCTTAGAGATTAAGAAAGATGATAATCTTTCATACCAAGCCCAGGGAGCTTGTTTCAAACCATACAAAGCTTTCCTAAGCTTGTATACATGGTTTGAATAGTCCATATTCTCAAACCCGAGAGGTTGTACTACATAAACCTCTTCCTTAATGAACCCATTTAGGAATGTTGATTTAACGTTCATTTGGAGTTTGAAACCCATATAAGAGGCATATCCTAATAGGATCCTAATAGACTCTAATCTAGCAACCGGGGCATATGTTTCATCATAGTCATGTCCTTCAACTTGATTAAATCCCCTTGCAACTAACCTTGCCTTATTCCTAGTAATATTTCCTTGGTCATCTAATTTGTTCCTAAAGACCCATCTTGTAGTAATGATGGTGTTGTTATTAGGTCTAGGAACTAACTCTCATACTTGACTCCTTTCAAATTGAGTCAATTCATCTTGCATTGCTAAGATCCAATCCGGATCAAGTAATGCATCTTTGATTGTTTTGGGCTCAATTTGAGAGATTATAGCTATATGACTAGAGGAATCTCTATGAAATGACCTAGTCCTAACACCTTGAGATAGTTCACCTACAATTTGATCTAGAGGGTGATTTTGATGAACTCTTATTATTGTAGGAGGTGTATTAATTTGATCGTGATCATGATTATCCTCAATCCTTCTTTCATCATCGGAACCACCTCTTACTTCCCCTTTATTTGACTCTCCCCCTTGATCATTACCCCCTAAAGTTAAATCTTGAAATTTTTGAGTAATTTCTTGATTCTTATCATTGATATCATCATCAATGGGGAATTTCCTAGGGTATGTATTAGAGGTTTCATTAAATTGAACATTTAAAGATTCTTCAATCTTTTGAGTTCTTTTATTATAAATTCTATACTCTACACTAGTGGATGAGTAACCAACTAGGATTCCCTCATCCGCTTTGGACTCAAATTTACCAAGGTTGTCTTTGGTGTTTAAAATGTAAACTTTGCATCCAAAGACCTTAAAATAGTGAATTGTTGGAATTGTACCATTCCATAATTCAAAAGGGGTTTTGCCTAAAAACCTATGAATTAAAACCCTATTTTGGATATAGCAAGCGGTGTTAACCGCTTCTGCCCACAAGTAGCTAGGTAAAGAATATGCATTAAGCATAGTCCTAGCCGCTTCTTGTAGGGCACGATTTTTTCTTTCCACAACTCCATTTTGTTGGGGTGTTCTAGGATAAGAAAATTCGTGCTTGTACCCTTGTTCTAAGAAAAAGTTTGAGAAATTAGAATTATCAAATTCTCCACCATGATCACTACAGATCCGGTTGATTTTGAGTTTTATTTCATTTTCTACTCTCTTGCTAAATCCTATGATTATTCCTAGGGTTTCATCCTTATTTTTCATGAAAAATACCCAAGTAAATCTAGAAAAATCATCTACTATCACTAAGCAATATTTACTATCAATCATGGAAGGGGTACTATGACAATCAAATAAGTCCATATGCAATAGTTCTAAAGGTAAAGCGGTACTAAGTAAAGTTTTACCTTTATGTGATGTTCTTGATTGCTTCCCTTCTTGGCATGCATCACGCATTTTGTCCTTCAGGTACTTGACTTTTGGCAATCCCTTGACTAACTTCATTTTGGCTATTTTGGCAATGTTCTTCATATTGATGTACCCTAGCCTCCTATGCCAAAGTCAACTCTCTCCTTCTTTTGCAACAAGACACTTAGTAGAAACATTAGTAGCATAGGACAAATCAACATAATATATATTTGATTTTCTAAAACCTACTAACATGCAATCATTTAAAGTTTTGTGTCATATGAAACATTTTGAAGCATCAAATTGAACATCAAAATTGGCATCACATAGTTGACTTACACTAAGCAAATTAAATTTCATGTTTTTAACTAATAAAACTTTATGAATGGCAAGATTTAGGGATACCTCAATTGTGCCTTTTCCAAGTATCTTAAGTTTACCACTATTCCCAAAAGACACCTTCCCCTTGCTAGTGTGGTTGATGGTGGAAAATTTGCTCTCATCACCGGTCATGTGTTTTGAGGACCCACTATCAACAATCTATAAGCTTAGTTCTTCTACCTATACAACACAAAAAATGTAAGCCTTAGGCACCCAAATTTTAGGACCACTAGCATCAATCAAAAACTTCTTAGGAACCCAAGCCTTCCTAACCTTGCTCCTAACGGTGGATTTTCTACTAACAAGGGATGTAAAGGCTACCTCCTTTTCCTTAGGCCTATATCCTATTCCGGCCTTGTTGTAAATAGCCATTTGATCCTTAATTATCATATCTAGGTATTTAGAGTCATTTGTAAATTTTTCTAAGCATGCTCTTAGTTCACTTATTTATTTTCTTAATTTATCATTTTCATTTCTAAGTGTACATGTATCATCACAAAGTGGTTCTACATTTTTAAGTGACTTAATTTCTACTTTTAAGTCCTTAATCCTAGTTTTTGATCTATTTAATGCATTTTGAAGACATGCAATGGTTTTGTAAAGTAAATCTACCCTAGGGAAGTTTCTTACCTCATCATCACTTGATGATGATTCGTCGCTTGAAGAAGAGGATGAAGACTCCTCACTTGAGCTTCCGGCTTCCTCCTCCAAGGCCATGAGGGCTAGATTCCGGGTGGCATGACACACTTCTTCATCATCGGAAGAGTCTTCTAAGCTTAGTGTGTCCCATGTTTGTGTCACCATTGCCTCCTTCTTCTTCTTCTCCTTATGCTTCTTTTCCTTCTCCTCCTTCTTCTTTAGTTCCAGGCAATTTGGCTTGATATGCCCTTTCTTGTTGCAACCATAACAAGTTACGTTAGATGAAGGAATTGAACTAGTAGAAGACTTACCTCTTGAGGATTGGAACATCCTCCTCACATCCTTCTTGGTGAGCTTCCTTGACCTCCCACCAAACTTCTTGACATAATGAGCCACCTCGCTTGCCGATAGCTCATCTTCACTACTAGATGAATTTTCCTCGGATTCGGATGAGGAAGACACTTCTTTCTTCTCCTTCTTCTTCTTGTCCTTCTTCCCTACAAAAAGAGCTACACCTTTCTCTTTGGATGAAGTGTAAGCTTGCTCGTGCAACTCAAATTCACAAAATAACTCATCTAATTTAACCAAAGAAAGATCCTTAGAGACCTTATAGGCATCTACCATTGAAGCCCATAAGGTTGTTCTAGGAAAGGCTTGGAGTACATACCTTACAAGGTCTCAGTTGTCGACCTTCTCACCTATCACATGTAGTCCGTTGACTACTTTCTTGAAGCAACCGTGCATTTGCCTCACGGTCTCGTTGGTCTTCATGGTGAAGCTTTGGAGTTGACCTATCAATAGATCTCTTTTGGCTCTTCTAGTCTCCTTTGATCCTTCATTCAATTCGATGAGTTTCTCCCAAAGCTCTTTTACGGAGTTGAAAGGCCCGACTTTGGAAAGTTGCTCCTTGGATAGACCACATTGAAGTATGGTCGTTGCTTTTGCATTAGCTTATACTTTCTTTGCCATCTCTCTTGTCCAATCTTTTATCGGTAGTGGTGCTCTGAATTCGTCGACCAGCTTTTCGAATCCATCTACAATACTAAACCAATTTTCGATGTCATTCATGAGGTAGTATTCCATCCTACCTTTCCAATAGCCGAAATCATTGCCGTCAAAGAATAGAGGCCTCGTCGTACTATATCCCTCTTGAAATTCCATGCTTCGGTTGATGGTTAGATCTTTCGATGCGATCCGGGCTCTGATATCACTTGTAAGGGATCCTTGGATGACTAGAGGAGGGGTGAATAGCCTCTTCTCATTTTCTACAAAATGATTAGCGGAAACACAACAAATACAATAATAATAGAAATGAAAATGCAATGCTAACACGAAAGCTTTTACGTGGTTCGGAGATAATGCTCCTACTCTACGGCGATCCTTAAGGTGGATCAACCCAAATCGATCTTCACTAACAAACTTTCTCTTTTACAAAACCTCCTCTTCTTACAAAGAATGTAAATGAAGATTAGAGAAGAGGAAAGGATTTAAAACACTTAGAAAGCTTAGAAAATTTGTGGGAGCTTAAGAGAATGATCCGAATATAAGCATTAGGCTCTTCTTGCTCCCCTTGGCCTCTTTTTATAGGAAAGAGCCTCTTTTTCCCATTGGAGGTCCATCCCGATGAATTACATCGGCGAGATTTGCCGTTATCACCAACGGAGGACAATCAATCCACCGCCAAGTAATCCCGATGATCGCCGCGTAGTCGACCGCCATCGGCTATGAGCCTTTCGTTTCATATAATCGATCGCAATAATGGCTGATCGTCGGCTTGTGTGCGGTAGTTCGGTCTAAGTCGACTATCATCAGCTCTCCGACCTCTAATGCTGCATTTTGAAAGGCCAGCAGCTCTCCGACCTCTAATGCTGCATTTTGAAAGGCCAGTTCGACTGACACAATGTTCCAGTTGACTGGAACACCCCAAGTATGACTAATTCATACTTGAAAATATACCCTAAGCCTAGACTCAACCTTCTAGCTTCTCCATCAGCCTTGCGCCTCCAGGATTTCTCTGAGTCCACGACTCCATCCATGCACTTGCCTTCAAAAGTTTCCTTCAGTTTCGTCATGCTTTGGGTTTCTTCTTTGCCAAAGTATGCTTGGACTTTACGCTGCCAAGACTACATGCTTGGACTTATGCCGCCAAGACTTGCCTTTGGTCTTCCTTTGCCACGGACTGCTTGGACTTTACGTCGCCAAGACTACATGCTTGGACTTATGCCGCCAAAACCTTTCCTTTGACTTCTCTTTGCCAAGATCTCACTTGGATTTTCCTGTCACATAAACATGTTCACAATTAGATCATAAAGCATTGCCTAACTTAGATGATTGTCCAAACATCAAAACATATAAATGCTAGGGACATTGTTGCACCAACAAAATTGATTATAATTGGCACAAATAAGTTAAGGTCAAGAATGTGTCGAGTTGAAACTTTGGCACACTCATAAGTGTTAGTTGAGTCATTATGGCAAATTGAATCTAATCCTAGAAAATGGCAATTAAGTTTAAATTTTAGGTATTTCTATACCTTTACCTTATAATATTTTCTACGCTTTGTTTGTCATATATCATGTCATGACATCATGCTTAATATGATCATTTAAAATGTCATGATAGTACTTAGAGTAATTAATGTCATGCTAATACTTAGGTAAATTTTATATCATGTCATGACATCATGAATCATGATTTATGTCATGATCATAATTCATGCATTAAGGTTAATCAAATTGAATTTAAGGACAAATGACATTATTTGATGTCCCAGATAAAGGAATCAAATGGATATGCCTAGATATAATGCATGCACCCTTAGATTTAAGGAAGAATAAATCCACATCTCATAAAACCCATAGGATGACATGTGTGTATATTGATACACCCTAGATATATGTGAGATGTTAGGAAATTGAGTTGAGTTCAATGTGCTTATATGGTACATCAAAAAGAACTTAAACTCTTTGAATTATAAGGATAAATCATGAGGAAAGCTAATGTACAAGTCATGTACATCTAGCCCATAGACCATGATTGAAATTAAGATTTGAAAACTATTTCAAAATCATTTTGAAAAATCTTAGTGAAATCTATCTTTTGATAGGAACCACCATTGACAATATTGATACAAAGTTAGCTAAAAACATTGAAGGCTTCAATGCTTTTGAACTTTGTATCAATTCTTCAAATTAATGGGCATTTTAATAAAAAAAACTATTTTTCACCCATTGTATCTAGCATAAGTAATATGTTTATGAAATTTCATGATTTTTTGAAACCTACGAAATTACTTATGCATTTTCAAATTTCATTTCTGAAACACTGATTTCTACAAATTCATATTTCAGTTAACTGTTGCATATAGTCAGTCAACTAGTGATGGTGTAGTCGACTAATTTCTGATTTCAGTCGACTACTGGTATTGATTTCGACTGAACAAGATTTGTTTAGCCATCTATCAGTAACCCTAGGTACCCTCACTTCTCCTAACCCTATGGAATAAATTGCTTGTACAAGCATTGGAAGGGTAAAATATTCATTAAAAATTATTAGGAGAGCTAATTAGGGTGAAGTATCGAATTTTAAGGGAAGTTAAAGTTCAAGTTTGAACTTTTACCCTTATTTTCAATTGTTTAGATTTCCTATAGGCTTAGGAACTCTCCAAGGACATTGTTGGTGCAATGGTCAAGAGGGAACAAACCTTTAGGGGGAGTTTATCCATCAATGGATGATGGATTTTTTTTTATGGGGAGAATGAAGAATTGCCTCTAATTTAGTGATAAAGGTTGTATCACGTAAAAGAGTGAAGACATTCAAGGCAATTTTGTACCAAGGGGGAGAATGTAGGATCTTATTGGAGATGAGACATTGAAAACTTTGGCAGACTTTTTGATGTATGTCAAAGGGGGAGAAATGAGAGTTTAAGTTAGGTAAATCTTCATTATGCTTTGGCATAAGAAGAGTCAAATTGGGCTTATGGGTTATCCTAACTTAAAGGTGTTGTCAAACATCAAAAAGGGAGGATTGTTAGTACAATCGATCCAGATCATGATTGACCAAACTCGAGTGGTACTCGAGTAGTATTTTGATGTTTGACAATAGATTTGATAATGGGATTGCCAATGTATTTATCAATATAGTTTGACCATATGTTGACCATATGACTAGTGGATTTTTAGGATATCTAAGTGTTGATGCAATCAGCCTAGGTCATGATTGACCAGACTCGAGTGTGACTCGAGTAGGATTTTGATGTTTGATAATGGGCTGACAATGGTTTTGACAATTATTTGACAATATGATTTGACCATATGTTGACCATATGACAAGTGAATGTTTGAAATATCCGAGGTCATATGGGGGAGATTGTTAGGAGGCGATTATTGGAGCAATCGACCTCAGGTCAAGGGTGACCTCGCTCGAGTGAGACTCGAGTGGAAGTCCAAGTTTAGATACTTGGCAAGGAAAGTCCAAGATTGGAGTCTTGGCAATGGAGAAGTCCAAGTATGGATACTTGACAAGAAAAGGTCCAAGGGTGATGTCTTGGCAAGGGAAAGTCCAAATATAGATACTTAGCAATGGAAAATTCAAGGGTGCAGTTTTGGCCATGTAAGTCCAAGAGTGTAGTCTTAGCAGTGAAGTCCAAATATGGATATTTACAAAGGAAAAGACCAAGGGTGTAGTCTTGACCGTGAAAGTCCAAGTGTGTAATCTTGGTGGCGTACGTGTAAGTCCAAGTGTGTAGTCTTGGTGACGTAAGACATGAAAGTATGACATAGTCGATAGAAGCACCTGAAGGCTAGCGCAAAGGGTGAACGAGTCGTGGAGGACTTGGATGGACCCTGAGGGTGTTAGGCTGATGGAGGTGGCTAGAAGGCTTAGGTCTAGGCCAAGGGTGGTTGATCAAGTATGAGGGGATCATACTTGGGTTAAACCTCATGTTTGAGGTGCATCAGTTGACTAGAGGATTTGCCCAGTCGACTGGTCCAGTGTGACCGACTCTCATTATGGGGCTCAGTTTTTAAACTGGGTGCTCGGCACAAGGCAGATCGATTTTCAAACTGAGTGCTCGATAGTCAATTGTTGTTGGAGAATAGTCAACTAGCCACTGTGCAACTCGACACTTGATGACTCGGCGATTACCCGAGGTGCTTGACAGTCGACTAGGCATTGTAAGCTCGATACCTGAAGGGTCCTCGGGCAGTCGACTGATAGCCCTGTAGTAGGCCATAGAAGGTTTGGTAGTCGACTGGACAATCGACTGCTGGTATGGGCAGTCTACTGCTCAGGTGTCCGTTGGCTAGAATGCCAATGTGGATTAGTCTGTTGTGAGACAATGAATAGGCGAGCAGTTGACTGCTGGTATGGGCAGTCCACTGCTCAGGTGTCAGTTGGCTAAAATGTCATATGGATTAGTCTATTGTGAGACAACGAATAGGCGAGCAGTCGACTGGGGCTTTTAAGCAGTAGACTGCTAGGTAGAAATCCAACCTGATGCAAGTTAGAAAAGGAGCTTGGCGCGAAGGATTTTGACAGTGGTTTTCTTAGAGATTTGGAAGGGAAATTACTGTTGCATTCTAGACTTTCCAAGGCATCTCAAAGCAACCAAAGAGCGAGCAAGCAAGCAAATTTTTTGTAAAGTCTTCTTTACTTTTGTTTTTCACTTCATTGTTGTATTTGGTTGTATTATATTTTCTTATTGTTCTAAGACATTGTAAGAGGTTTCTCAACCTCCGATTTTTTGCCGAGAAGGAGAAGGTGTTAGTGAGGATAGATCATTAGACCGCTATCGTTGAGTAGAAACCTTAGTTCCGAACCACATAAAATTATTTTATCGTGATTGTGTTGTGTATTTGTATCTTGTCTATGCTTTACTTTATTTCCGTTGTGCACTAACAAGTTGTAGACAAGCACTACGCAAATCAAACGACAAAATCGAAGGACACTATTCAACCCCCCTCCCCCCTGTAGCGCACATCAACGATCCCAACACCAAAGTCATATGGGGGAGATTATTAGGAGGCGACTGTTGGAGTAATCGACCTCAGGTCAAGGGTGACCTAGCTCAAGTGAGACTTGAGTGGAAGTCCAAGTTTGGAGACTTGGTAACGAAAAGTCTAAGGGTGGAGTCTTGGCAAGGGAAATCCAAGTATGAATACTTGGCAAAGGAAAATTCCAAGGGTGTAGTCTTGGCCATGTAAGTCTAAGTATGTAGTCTTGGCAGCGAAATTCCAAGTATGGCAAAGGAAAAGTCCAAGGGTGTAGTCTTGGCGGCGAAAGTCCAAGTTTGGAGACTTGGAAAAGGAGACCCGATGACATAACATAGCTGATGGAAGCATCTAAAGGCTAGTGCGAAGGGTGAACGAGTTGTAGAGGACTCGGATGGACCCTGAGTGCATGAGGTTGATGGAGGTGCCTTGAAGGCATAGGCCAAGGGTGCCCAATAGCAGGACATAGCCGATGGAAGCACTTGAAGGCTAGCGCGAAGGGTGAAGGAGTCGTAGAGGACTCAAATGGACCCTGAGGGCATGAGGCTGATGGAAGTGGCTAAAATGCTTAGGTCTAGTCTATGGGTGAGTGACAAGTATGAAGGGATCATACTTGGGTTAAACCTCATTTTGAGATTTACCAGTCGACTGGTTGAGTGCACTGCACTCGGGAGGCTTAGTTGACTTAACCATTCGACTGGGGTTATGACCTAATCAACTGAGACTCGACTGCAGACTATGGGTTTGGCAGTCGACTGGTGGCTTTCACCAGTGACTGACCACTGGCAGTCGACTGCCATGGATGGGAAGTTAACTGGCATTAGTGGACACGAGCACAGAAGGTCTCGTAGTTGACTAAAGGCTTTGCAGTCGACTGATGGTAATGGCAGTCGACTGCTCAAGTGTTTATTAGGTAGAATCCTATATGGATTAGTCCGTTGTGAGATAATGGATAAGGAGCAGTTGACTAGGGCCTTTTAGCTTTCGATTGCAAGGCAAAAATGTTGGTGCAATCGGCCCAGGTCACGATTGACCAGACTCGAGTTAGACTCAAGTAGTATTTTGATGTTTGACATTAATGTTTGATAATGTATTAGGGAGATTGTTGGTGCAATCAACCCAGGTCATATTTGATGTTTGACGATAGTTTGACCATTGTCATGGGAGAAGTCCAAGTCTTGTGTACTTGTCATGAAAAGTCCAACCTTAAGTCTTGGCATGGAAAGTCCAATATGGGTTGGCAAGGGAAGTCCAAGCATGGGTCTTGGCAAAGGAAAGTTCAAGCATGGGTCTTGGCATGGAAAGTCCAACATGGGTTGGCAAGGGAAAGTCCAAGGTTGAGTCTTGGCAATTGAGAAGTCCAAGGGGAATCTTGGCAGCATAAGTCCAATGGTTGGCAGCGTAAAGTCCAAGCGGAGTCTTGGCAGCGTAAGCCCAATGTGCCTTGGCGGCGTAGACCATATTAGCATGACAATAGCTGATAGAAGCACCTGAAGGCTAGCGTATGGATGAACAAGTCATGGATGACTTGGAGGGATCCAATAGGCATGAGGCTGATGGAGGTGGTTGGAAGGCTTAGGTCTAGGCTAAGGGTGGTCTAGCAAGTATGGGGACACCATACTTGGAGTTAAAACCTCATGGATGAGGTTATCAGTCAACTGGTATTATGGTTAGTCGACTGGTGTGAGTCAACGGGAGTTCGACTATAGGAATTAGCCTAGCAGTCGACTGCTAGCATTGGGCAGTCGACTGCTAGCCTGAGCAGTCGACTAATCTAGAGATCAGTCGACTGTTGGTCAGGAATATAGGGATAGAAGGTTCCCGAGTCGACTATTAGGGTTTAACAGTTGAGTGATGATTCAATCAGTCGACTGATGGGCATGATCAGTCGACTGATGGTCTATCCGTTGGAACTTATCCAACGTGGCTCATGTCGTTGTGAGATAACGATTACATAGGCAGTTGACTAATGGTCCCGATCAGTCGACTGCTAGGCGGAATCTAGCCCAAAATGAAACTTTAAAGGGAGCTCGTGGAGGAGGTTTTTGCTATCAGTTCTTGGACATTTTTGAGGCGATTTGCTGGTGTAAATCAGGGTCTTCAAGCACGGTTCAAGCAATCAACAAGCAAGCACTCCAAAGCAATAGTTGTAAAGTTTTCTTTACGTTGTTTTGTATATTCATCTTGTATTTGCTTATTTACTTCTTATATTACTTTTGTAATCTTTGTACGAGGTTTCTCCACCTCCAGATTGTTCCGAGAAGGAGTTATTGAGTAGTGGTGTGTGATTGACATCGCTAGGGCTCGTTCGAGCCCAATCCGTAGAGTAGGAACCATTCGATTCTGAACCACGTTATATTTGATGTTATGATTGTGTTTGTTCTTTTTGTTTTTGTTATTATCATTATTCCACTGCGCGCTAACACAATTTGTAGAAACGAACAAATTTCATCAAGTAATGTCGAATCACTATTCACCCCCCTCTAGCAGGCGCACAAGTCCTAACAAGAAATCCAACTCGAGTGAAGCCTTATCAGTTCTTGGTGATTTGCTAATTCATTCCAAACCTTCCAAGGCATTCAAAGCAACCACATCAACAAGAAATCAAAAGTTTCTTCTTATAAAGTGTTTTTTACATTTGTAATTCATTCTTCTTGTATTTGCTTGTTTTTATTGTTGTTATTTGTTGTAATCTATTGTAAGAAGTTTCTCCACCTTCGGTGTGTTACCGATAAGGAGAAAGGGTTTAGTGGAGTAGACACTAAATCTCGACCCATGAGGTAGCTCAACTGACCTAGTAGATAAGCAAAAGGAGTGTTTTGCTCGAATCTTGAGAACATGGGCAATCCAAGGGGTGATTTGATAGACTAGCAGGAGGAGCATTTCACCCATGTCCTGAGAATGTGAGTGGACATGTACAGATGTGAGCTAATGCATGAGGAAGGTGTAGGGTGCACGGTGAGACTTCTAATCGTTTGCTCTCAGATTTGTATAAAATGGCACCCATTTAGGCAGACAAAAGGGAAAAGGATCCACTTAAACTACTACTTCATCTCTCCTCCAATTTCTATTATCTATTTGCTAGCAAGACTTTGTTGGTGCAATCGGCCTAGGTCATAATTGACCAGACTCAAGTTGGATTCAAGTAGGGTTTTAATGTTTGACAATTATGTTTGACCATATATTGACTATATAACTAGTGGATGATTGGGATATCCAAGTTCACATGAGGGAGATGTTAGGAGGCGGATTGTTGGAGAAATCGGCCTCAAGTCAAGGTTGACCTACCTCGAGTGAGACTCGAGTGGAAGTCCAAGTTTAGAGACTTTGCAAGGAAAGTCCAAGTATGGATACTTGGAAATAGAGAAGTCCAATTATGAAGACTTGGCAAGAAAAAGTCCAAGGGTGGAGGTTTGGCAAGGGAAAGTCCAAATATGGATATTTGACAAAATAAAAAGTTTATGGGTGTAGTCTTGACCGTGTAAATCCAAATGTGTAGTCTTAGCGGCAAAAGTACAAATATGGATACTTGCAAAGGAAAAGTCTAAGGGTGTAGTCTTGGTTATGTAAGTCTAAGTGTGTAGTCTTGGTTATGTAAGTCTAAGTGTGTAGTCTTGATGGTGAAAGTCCAAGTATTGAGGTTTGGCAATGGAGAAGTTGTTGGATCGAAGCGGTTCGCTAGAGGGGGGGTGAATAGCGAAAAACTTTTTTTTTTAGCTCGTATCAAAACAATTAAGTGCAGCGGAAAGATAAATGAAACAAAAAGAGACAAGATATTTTTTTACTTGGTTCGTAGCCTTCGGCTACTACTCCAAGGCCCTAATGGTCCTAGACCGTGTACGGAGGGCAATTCACTAAAACACTCCTCCTCGTTGGAGGTAGGAGTTTGACGATTACAAAAACCCTCGAAGAAAAAAAGATAGAGAGACAAACCCTCTCTTCTATTTAAGTAAAATGCAACGATAGAAAACCTTGATTAAAAAGAATTGCAATATTGAAAGCAATAACAAAGTAAGATTATACCAACAACTAGAAAAAAAAGAACTTAAGCTAGGGTTGTTGGCAGCACTTCGTTGTTGTAGAGTCGTCGGAGAGTCGCAGCGTTGTGGAGGCTTTTGAGCACTTAGAATTGATGAAGAAACCCTAGGTTAGGACCTCCTTTTATAGCCTTTGAGCCCCTTTTCGAGAGGAACCCTAGCCAATCATATTTGAGCACCACTCCCCTTGAAATTTGGTGATAAACTTTGACTCCTCGAAGCTGATCCTTTGACCATCAGTCGACTGATGGCCATCATCGATCGTGATGGCGATCACGAGTGCTAACCTCCAAAGAATCGGCCGATTGGCTCGAGTCCTCAGTGGCGGTTGGTGATGCTTGCTGCAAGTCAAAGTTAGCTCAACAAAAACATAATTTTGACAGTCGTCGACCGTCCGATCTCGACCTAGACCATCCATAGGATGTCTTTGGTCGGATCTACGCTTAAGATCATCCCCGTAAAGAGGATACGACCTCACTTACGCTCACACACACACGAGCTTACCTCGATACTTACTGTGTCGCTTTCGCTTCTGGCCTTCCACTCGATTCCTTCGGCTCCCTCCGAAGTCACCCGAGTGTCACTCGACCACCGCGGCTTCCTCCGAGTGTCGCTAGCCTTTAGCTCTAGCTATAACAATTTTCTGCACACTTGATTCAGCTCGTGAGATAACGACATGAGCTTAACTTTGTATCATTTGCTATAATTAAAACTCAGGTTCGACTTAGGTGCCTACTGCACCAACAGAAGTCTCGGAGGCATGGCCTCTTGGCAAAGGTAGACCCGTTAGTATGACATGGCCAATGGAAGCACTTAAAAGCTAGGACCAAGGGTGAGGAGCCGTGGACTCAAACCAAGGGCTTGAGGCTGATGGAAGTGGCTTAAAAGCTTAGGTTTAGGCTAAGGGTACCCAATAACATGACATAGTCGATAGAAGTACTTGAAGGCTAGCGTGAAAAGTGAAGGACTCGTGGAGGACTCGAATGGACCCTGAGGGCGTGAGGCTGATGGAAGTGGCTAGAAGGTTTAAGTCCAGGCTATGGGTGAGTGACAAGTATGAAGGGATCATACTTGGGTTAAATTTCATATTTGAGGTTTACCAGTCAACTGATGGTATTTACTAGTCGACCGGTCAAGTGCACTACAATCGGGAGGCTTATTTAACTCGATCAGTCATTGGCATTATGACTCAGTCGACTGGTCGTGTAGTCGACTGAGTGTTGACTGTGGACTTTGGCTCTAGCAGTCAACTGCTAGGGTTAAGCAGTTGACTGGCAACTAGCAATCGACTGCTAGGGTTGAGCAGTCGACTAGTTTCGGTGGACATGGGCACAGAAGATTTCGTAGTCGACTGCTAGCTTATGGCAATTGACTGACTGGTGGCTATACAGTCGACTACTAGGTAAGGGCAGTCGACTAGTCAGGCCGAAATCCAATGTTGATTAGTCCGTCGTAAAGACAACAATACTGTGGGCAGTCAACTGGAGTCTTTTGGCAGTCGATTGCCAGGCAGAAATCAACCCAAGCGAAAATATTAAAAGGAGCTGAGGAGGATATTTCGAGAAGGGATTCTTGGAGCGATTTTGAGACAAAGTACTGCTGCATTTCAAGTCTTCAAAGAGATTCCAAAGCGACCAAAAGAGATCATCAAAATCATTCTTCTTGTAATGTTGTTTTTCATCTTGTATTTGCTTTTACTTGTATTTGGTCACTTATTCTTGTACAAGCTCTAGATTTCTCCACCTCCATTGTGTTGTCGAAAAGGAGAGAGTTTTAGTGAGGGTAGATCACTAGCTCAGTTGTGGAGTAGGAACCGTAGATTCCAAACCACATAAAATCTTGTTGTTGTGGTGTGTGCTTGTATTTTGTTTTTGCTTTATTATTTTTGCTATGCACTAACATTGTTGTAGATAAGCACGAACCCAATTGAATCAAAGAAATCAACAAGATGTTATTCACCCCCCTTCTAGCACATCCAAAGGTCCCCAACAAATGGTATTAGAGCGAGGATGCTCTTCAAAGACTATCCGTCGGAATGAGCAAAAGCGATAGAGGAGTAGAAGAATGGAGTTGTCAAATCTTTGACTAGGCCACAACATCAATGTTGGAGATTTGAGGGCGCTAGAGGGGGGGTGAATAGCGTGTTGATCGTACGTAGATGGAAATCGTTCGCGATCGTCTCTACAAAACTCGTTATGCGCAGCAGAATAGAAATAATAAAAGCAATAACGAAAAGATACAATCACGAACACAAGGATATAACGTGGTTCGGAACCGCACGGTTCCTACTCCACTGATCGGGCTCAAACGAGCCCTAGTGATGCCAATCACACACCACTAAGCAATAACTCCTTCTCGACAACAAGTCGGAGGTGGAGAAACCTCGTACAATGGATTACAACAAGTAATACACAAAAATACAAGCAAAATACAAGGAAATGTAAAGAACACTTTACAAACTAGGGTTTTGAGCGCTTGCTTGTTGGTTGCTTGGATGAGCTTGAAAGACCCTGAAATGCACCTGCAAATCGCCTTCAAATCGCCTCACCAAAGCTCCCAAAAATCTAACTCTCGAGCCTTCCACGAACAGCTGCTTTTATCCTTCATCGCCGATTTCCGCCAGCGATCGCTATAAGTCCCCGATCGATTGCGACCGCAAGATCAGCTGTGAGACAACGGCTCAATCCACGTTGGACAAGTTCCAATGGGACTCTTGGCGATCGCCAACATTGTCGGGCCGATCGGCTAACCCCGTAGTCGACCGTCGGGTTACAGGCCGCTCTTCGCTCGAACGTAATAAGCGATCGACTCGATCGACTTGGCAATGACCGCCAGAGACATCAGCTTCGATCGCTCCATAAGCGATCGCCAGAGCAGCTGAGGTTTTAACCCAAGTATGGTGCCCCATACTTGCTAGACCACCCTTAGCCTAGACCTAAGCCTTCTAGCCACCTCCATCACCTCACGCCTCTCGGATCCTCCAAGTCATCCATGACTTGTTCATCCATCGCGCTAGCCTCCGTGTGCTTCCTCGGCTATGTCATGCTAATCTGTCTACACCGCCAAGGCACATTGGACTTACGCCGCCAAGACTCCGCTGACTTTACGCCAATATCAAACCCTCGACTTCTCAAATGCCAAGACTCAAGCTTGGACTTTCCCTTGCCAACCCATGTTGGACTTTCCATGCCAAGACCCATGCTTGGACTTTCCATTTGCCAAGACCCATGCTTGGACTTCTCATGCCAAGTACTCAAGACTTGGACTTTCCCAAATGTCAAGTACCCATGACTTAGACTTTCCATGCGCCAAGTGTCCCACTTGGACTTTTCATGCCAAGTACTCAAGACTTGGACTTTACCAAATGTCAAGTGTCCCACTTGGACTTTCCATGCCAAGTACCCATGACTTGGACTTTACCTTGCCAAGACCCATGCTTGGACTTTCCCATAATCACATGGTCAACCCCAGTCAACCATCAAGGTCTTCCTCGAGTCAAACTCGAGTCCGGTCAAACATGACCCGGGTCGATTGCTCCAACAATCTCCCCAACATATTAACCGACATTAATGTCAAACATCAATGCCAAACCACTTTGTCAAATCCCTTTGTCAAACATCAAAACATCACTCGAGTCAAACTCGAGTCTGGTCAATCGTGACCTGGGCCGATTGCACCAACAATCAACACTCCCATTTCTTATGAAGTCTATGGATTTGAAGGATTTTATCAATGAAAGATGAGGATTAAGACATTCCTCATGATGAACATCGAAGATTGGTTCATCTTAATGGACGATTTTGAATTTCCAAGGGGCAAGAAGGGAGGATTCCTCAAGATGAAAAAATGGACTGAGGAACAACTCCAAAAATTTGAGACAAATATTAAGGTAATAAAATTTCTAATACATTTAATCCCTGATGATATCTTGTGTGAATTAGGTGATTATAAGGATGCCAAGGAACTATGGAGCAAGTTGGCAAAATTTCATGAGAAGCTCTCACCGACCCAAGAAGTAGAGGAAGAGTCCAAGGAATCAAGCTCATCATCTCAAGAGCTTAATGATTCAGAGGTTGATATGTGTTCAACATCCGAGTCAGACAAGGTTGAAGAAATTGAAGAAGCCTCCACTTATAGTATTGAGGGGGAGCATAGGTCTTCAATGTCGATGCAAGAGCAAGAGGAATCTTCTACATCCGGAAGAGATGAAGAACAAGTTCACGGTTTCTTTACCCCTATAGGTAACTCAAGCATAGCCATTAAAAATAAAAATCACATAATATGCTTTGAGTGTAGGGAATAAGAGCACTATAAAAGAAAATGTCAAAAAAGAGTCAAGAAGACGACTCAAGTAGCACCCAAAGTGAAAGAAAAGACCAAGGAGCACATAGTGTGCTTCCCGTGCCAACAAAAGGGGCACTATTGGAGCCAATGTCCAAGGGAGAGTCACCCTAAGAAGGATAAAGAAGAGATCTCTAGGGGGAGCGCCTAAGGCAAGGCCTAAGGTATCATTTAATAATGCACATTCAATTTCTCATAACAAAAAGCATGTTAATAATTTACTTGCAATTGTTCATGATTAAAAGCATGCTAAAAACATATATGTTTGTTTAGATGTTAAACATTGTAATATTAGGCCTAAGGATAATATTAGGTCAATCCCACCTAAGGATAACAAGAACCTAGGCATTACTCCAAAGAAAGATAGACACATGCCTAGGAGAAAGAAAATCCAAGGAAATAATAGAAGATACAAAATCAAACAATTAGAGATAGAAAATCAAGCTTTGATATCAAAGCTTAATAAATTGGAAAAGACCCTTTATCGGATGGAAAATATGATAAAGGAGTCTAATGGTCAAAATTTAGGAGTTAAGAGGCAAGAAAAATCTATGGACAAGACGGGTTTGTGTCATAAACCTATGTTCAAGGTAGATAAGCCTACCTATTATAATATTCCATTTAACTATAGAACAAATACTAGATCTAGGAATGCCAAGGTCATAAGGGAAGTCATTCCTAGAGTTGACCATGGTAGGTGTCTAATGGCTAAGGTTTCAAAGAAACCTAAGAAAGTCATTAGCAAGGTTACAAGGGAGGCAATCCCTAGAGTTAACCTTGAGAAGACCAAAATGACTAAGACTTTCAAGTTTAGGAGAGTCAATAGAAAGGTACTAAGGGAGGTTATCCTTAGTGAGTACCTAATAAATTCAAGGAGCTCCAATAGATTTTGAGTTCCTAAGAGCGTAATCCCTTCACGCTAGATGAGTTTAGTATGTATCCACCTTAAATGGATAGGCAGTTAACCTAACCATGATAAAGTTGATACTTTAGGACATTTTTAAGGTAATGTAATACCTTGAAAATGAGTTTAAAAATTAATCCTAAAGGAATTTAGGATGTACAATAAAAATAATGAAGTATGAAAAATTGATCAAAATTGACACAAATAGATTAAAGGAAAAAGTGTGTCATTTTGAATTTTGGCACACTTGAGAGATTTATTTATTATGGCAAATTGACCTAATCCTAGAAAATGACAATTAAACTTTAAACTTAGATATTTCTATACCTTATATTATATATATTTGTCATGCTTTGTTTGTCATATGTCATGTCATGACATCATGCTTATATTATTATTTAAAATGTCATGATAATGATTAGGTTAATTTATATCATGCTATGATATCATGCATCATTGGCAAATATACTTAAATTATGCAAATCATTTATGTCATGGTCATATTCATGTATTAGGATGCATTCAAATTGAATTTAAGGACAAATGAGATTATTTGATGTCCTAAATAAATGAATCAAATGGATATGTCTATGTATAATGCACGAACCCTTTGATTTAGGGAAGAACACATCCATATTTTACAAAACTCATAGGATGATATGTGTATGTATTGATACATCCTAGATACATGTGAGATGTTAGAAAATTGAGTTAAGTTCAATGTGCTAATATGATACATTTATATGAACTCAAACTCATAATAAACATAAAGAAATCATGAGGAAAGCTAGTGTACAAGTCATGTATACTTAGCCCATAGACCATGATTGAAATTAGGTTTTAAAAATATTTTGAAAGACCTTGGTGAAGTCTATCTTTTGATAGGAACCACCATTGACAATATTGACACAAAGTTAACCAAAAACATTAAAAGTTTCAATACTTTTGAACTTTGTACCAATTCTTCAAATTAATAGATATTTTAATATAAAACTATTTTTCATCCATTGTATTTAGCATGAATAATATGTTTATGAAATGTCATGAATTTTTTAAACCTATGGAATTACTTATGCATTCTCAAATTTTATTTCTGAAATCTAATTTTTGCAATCTACAGAAATCAGTTAACTGTCTCATGGAGCAGTCGACTAATGGTGGTGCAGTCGATTGATTTCTAATTTCATTCGATTGATGGTGTTGATTTTCGACTGAACAAGTTTTGTTTAACCATTTATCGCAACCCTAGGTACCCTCACCTCTCCTAACCCTATGAAATGCTTGTAAAATCATTAGAAGGGTGAAATATTCATTGAACATTATTAGGAGAGCTAATTAAGGTGAAGTATCGAATTTTAAGGGAGGTTAAAGTTCAAGTTTGAATTTTTACTCTTATTTTCGATCGTTTAGATTTTCTATAGACTTAGAAACTCTCCAAGAATATTGTTGGTGCAATGGTCAAGGGGAAATAAGCTTTTATGAGGAGTTTATCTATCAAGGGATGATGGATATTTTTAATGGGGAAGAGTGAAGAATTGACTTGAATTAGTGATAAGGGAGTACCACTAAGGAGAATGAAAGCGTTTTAGGATGATTTTGGACCAAAGGGGAGAATGTAGGTTCTCATTGGAGATGTGACATTGAAAACCTTGGTAGAATTTGTGATGTATGTCAAAGGGGAAGAAATGAGGGTTTAAGTTAGATAAACATTCATTATATTTTGGCATAAGAAAAGGCATAGTTGGGCTTATGGGTTAGCCTAACTTAAAGGTATTGTCAAATATCAAAAAGGGAGAGATTGTTAGTGCAATTGGCCTAGGTCACGATTAACCAGACTCGAGTTTGACTCGAGTAGGATTTTGATATTTGACAATATGGTTTGACCATATGTTGACCATATGACTAGTGAATGATTGAGATATCCAAGGTCATATGAGGGAGATGTTAGGAGGCAATTGTTGGAGCAATCGACCTCAAGTCAAGGTTGACCTAGCTCGAGTGAGACTCGAGTGGAAGTCTAAGTTTGATGACTTGGCAAGGAAAGTCCAAGTATGGATACTTGGCAATGGAGAAGTCTAAGTATGAATACTTGACAAGGAAAAGTCCAAGGGTGGAGTCTTGTGAAGGGAAAGTCCAAATATGGATATTTGGCAAAAGGAAAAGTCTAAGGGTATAGTCTTGATCGTGTAGGTCCAAGTATGTAGTCTTGGTGGTGAAAGTCCAAGTATGGATACTTGGCAAAGGAAAAGTCCAAGGGTGTATTCTTTGCTGTGTAAGTCCAAGTATGTAGTCTTGGCGACGAAAGTCCAAGCATTGAGGCTTGGCAATGGAGAAGTTCCAGAGGTGCAATCTCTTGGTAAAGGTAGACCCGTTAGCATGACATGGATGATGGAAGTACTTGAAGGCTAGGGCCAAGGGTGAGGAGTTATGGACTCAAACTAAGGGCTTGAGACTGATGGAAGTGACTTGAAGGCTTAGATCTAGGCTAAGGGTGTCCAATAACATGACATAGTCGATGGAAGCACTTGAAGGCTAGCGTAAAGGGTAAAAGAGTCGTGGAGGACTCAGATGAACCCTGAGGGTGTGAGGCTTATGGAAGTGTCTAGAATTCTTAGGTATAGTCTATAAGTGAGTGACAAGCATGAAGGGATCATACTTGGGTTAAACCTCATATTTGAGGCTTACCGGTTAACTAGTAGTATTAACCAGTTGACTAATCAAATACACTACACTCGGGAGGCTTAATTGACTCGACCAGTCAACTGGGGTTATAACTCAGTCGATTGATCATGTAGTCTACTGAGGCTCGACTACGAACTGTGACTCTGGCAGTCGACTCCTAGGGTTATGCAATTGACTAGCCACTAGCAATCAACTGATTTCGGTGGACATGGGCATAGATGGTTTCATAGTCGACTGTTAGCTTATTATAGTCAATTGGTGGCTATGACAATCGACTGCTAGGTAAGGGCAGTCGATGTTGGAGATCAAACGGCCGGCTAGAGGGGGGTGAATAGCCCTCAATCGTTTGATAGCGGAATTCGCTCGTTCTCGTTGCGTTGCTTGTCTACGATTGTTGTTAGCGCAACAGAATAATAATAATAATGAAAATAACAACAATACACAATCACACAACACAAGATATACGTGGTTCGGAACCAAATGGTTCCTACTCCACGGGCGAGCTCACCGAGCTCTAGTTATGCGCACGGCACTAACTAAACTCCTTCTCGACTACACGTCGGAGGTGGAGAAACCTCTCACAAGCAATTACAATAGTAATATACAAATACAAACAAGAATACAAATATAATACAAAAGAAACACTTTTCACCGATTGCTTTTGATCACTTGTTTGTTGCTTGCTTTGATTGGCTCTTGAAGGACTGGAATGCAGCAGCAATTCCCCTCCAATAGCTCCACAAAAATCATGGAAAAAACCTCCATCTTGAGCTCCTTTTATAACCTGCATCGAGCTATTTTCGCACCTAGCGATCCAATCGCCAAAAGGCCCGGTCATCGCCTGTAGCCATTGTCTTGTCTCACAAGGCGGCGGATCCACGTCAGACAAGTTCCAACGGATCACCTACCAGTCGACTGATGATGCCTATCAGTCGACTGGTGACCTAGTAGTCGACTGCCCAGTCGGCTACGGAGTGTTATGTGCTCGCGACACTCCCATCAGTCGACTGTCATCCCTCGGCAGTCGACTGCCAAGCATAAAACCCTAGCCTTACACCAGTCGAACCCTAGTCGACTTGGATCAGTCGAACCGGCACCTATGCCAGTCGATTGATGTCGGGAAAAACCTCAAACACCAAGTTGTTTGAGTATCCGGCCGTCGGGTAAATCCTCAAACATCAAGTTTGAGCCTCCGACACTCAGTCTTAGCCACTTGGCCAAGTCCACCTTATCCCTCATGGAGTTCCCCACCGAAGCTCCCTCGGCCTACGTCCCTCGGATGCGCCAAGCGCACGGCTTCGCAACGCCATCCTTCGCGTCTCATACCCTAGAAGTATGCTTCCCTTTGGGCTCACTCCATTCACTCCTCGTCCGGCGGTCCCTCGGATGCACCAAGCGCACGACTTCGTAATGTCATCCTTCACCGACTCAAGGACCCCGAGCCTAGTGAACTTACCAAGTCCTCAAGACTTCCCATATGCACCAAGCGCACGGCTTCGCAATGCATTTCCCATGCCAAGCACCAAGCGCACGGCTTCGCAATACTTTGGACTTTCCCATGCCAACACCATGTTGAACTTTCCCATGCCAACACCATGTTGGACTTTCCCATAACAATCTCATGTCATAAGTTTTGTCTATCATCAAAATACTATCATCTACCTGGGTCGATTGCACCAACAATCTCCCCCTTTTTGATGATTGACAAAATTGCCATCTCAAGTCTACCAATCCTCCCATATTGGCAATTCTCATATCCCAATGAGAATTCCAACAAACCCTAATTGGTAACTCCTCCCCCTTTTTGACATTACATCAAAAAGGTCCTCAAGGGTTTCAATGTCTCATATCCCAATGAGATCTTACAATCTTCCCCTTGGCATGCCCTCAATCTTTCTAGTGATCCCATATCACTTAAGAGAGGCAACCAAATTTTCCTCCCCTGAGGAAATACACATCCATCTTCCCATGATGGATACCTCCCCCTAGAGGCTTGCTCCCCCTTGACCATTGTACCAACAATGTCCTTGGAGAATCCCTAAGCCAATAGGAACATTAACCAAATCAAAATTAAGGCAAAGTTCAACAATGAACTCTCTTCCACCTTAAAGTTGATACTCTCCCTAAAACCCTTCTCCTAATCTATGTCCAATGGATTTCCACTCTCTCTAATGCTCTCCCAAGCATATCCTAGGGTTAGGAGTGGTTAAGGGACCTTAACCTAGCTGAACATGGGCCTAACCAACAAGATTTAAATCGAATCCACCCCATCGATCATTGCCAATCCATGGCGGTCATCGATAATCTTCATGATTTTGACATTTCGAAAATGGATTTCCGAAATCCATAAGTAAATATACATAAGTTTAAAATTCTTGAAATTTGGTATGTATATTACTTATCATAAACACTATGGGTGAAAAATATTGGAAAATTATTTTACCCATTAAATTAGGAGATTGATACAAAGTCCAAAATTTAAGAAAAGCTTCAATAAAGAGCCCTCTTTGTATCATCCCATTCAATGGTGATAGCTATCAAAAGATAGGCTTCACCAAGATTTTTCAAAATGTTTTAAAACATTTATTTTCTTTTTCCTAAACATCTCACCAATATCTAAATGTGTAAAACACATACAAGTCAAAAATCTTAGTGAGATGTGGGTTTTTTGTTCTTTATGTTCTCGTGCATATTTCTAAGGCAACATAATTTGATTCCCTTCAAATTGTGTCATAGTCCTTAATTTCATTTTATTTAATGCATGATATGATTATGGCATAAATATGATATAGATAAAAGCATATGCCAAAATCATGATGTCATGGCATGTAAATGACATTTAAGCATACATGACATATAAGGATAAGTCTAAACATGATTATGACATTTTTAGAGATAAGAATGAAAATGATGTCATGACATGGCAAGGCAAATAAAGCATGGCAAAAAAAATATACTAAGGTATAAAATACCTAAGTGTTAAAATCAATTTGTCATTTCTAGGGATTAAATTCACTTTGCCTTAAACCATTCATTTCCCTAGTGTACCAAAAACCCAAAATAGCACACCATGACCTCTATGACCTAATTGTGCCAATTTAAATCATTCTAAACTTCTCAAACACATTGGCACATCCTAATGTGTCAACTCTACTATGGTTAGGTTAACTACCCATCCATTTAGGGTTGACACACCCTAACCCATCTAGCGTGAATCGATCACGCTTCTAGGAACCCAATACCTATTGGAGCTCCTTGGGTTAACAAGGTATTCCTTAGGAATAACTTCCCTAGATACCTTCCTAATGACCCTTTTTGGTTTTGACACATTAGTCAATTAGGTCTTTCCTAAGTCAACTCTAGAGGTGACTCCTCTATTGACCTCCTTAGTGGCTTTCTTGGTTTTCCTTAAGTCCTTAGCCACTAAGCACACACCATGGCTAGTCTTAGGGATAGATTCCCTATTAGCCTTGGTTTTCCTAGACCTAGAAATAGTTCCATAATCAAATGGAACATTATGATAAGTCTTCTTGGACTTAAGTTTGTGACCTAAACCTTCCTTGCCCTTAGACTATTTTTGAACCCTAGGTCTTGACTTTTGAGCATTTGACCCTAGAATTGAATTTTCTATGATTCTAAAGGTTTTCTCCATTCTTTCAAGTCTTTACCTCAAGACTTGGTTCTCTAGCTCTAATTTTTCCATTTTTGAATTTTCATTAGGTTTTTGGAAAGACCTTTTTCTTTTCGGCATGTGCCTAGACTTTTTGGGATTAATACCCAAATTTTCTTCTACTCTCCTAATTGATTCCCTAGGCAAAATATTTCTAGAATTATGAGTCCTAGGTTTATCCTTAGAGAAACTAACATGCTTAGCACCTAAGCAATAAACCTTATTGTTTCTCCTAGCATGCTTTTCATTGATAATAGAAAGAGAATTAAAATACTTTTTGGCATGCTTTTTTATTCTAAAAATTGAAGGTGCATTATTTAAATGTACCTTAGGATTAGCTTTAGAAGCTCCCCCTACATGAGTCACACCTTCTTGCCCTTTCTTCCTCCCCCTAGAGCATTGGCTTCGGTAATGTCCCCGTTGGTTGCATTTAAAGCACACAATGTGCTCTTTGCTCTTGATTTTGGGAACACCGACATCCTTTGACTTTGGGTTGACTTTTGGTGTTGATGTCTTTTCCTTAGCCAATTTAGGGCATTTACTCTTGTAGTGCCCTTTCTCCCTACACTCAAAGCATATTATGTGATTTTTATTTAAAATAACAATACTTGAGTTACCTAGGGAGTTGGTGGAGGCCTCTTCTTCACTTCTTCCGGAGGTAGAAGCTTCATTTTGATCTTGCTCCGGAATTGAAATCCTTTCCTCCCCCTCAACGCTAGAGGTGGAGGTCTCTTCCAAATCATCAACATCATCAAAAGTAGATGGTGTTTCTTCTTCGGCATTATCCTCTACATGTGCCGGTTGGGAGTTTTCTTGAAATTTCATTATCTTCTCCCATAATTCCTTTGCATCCCTATAGTCACCCAAACTAGACCAAATTTTGTTAGGTAACAAATCACTAAATAATTTTATTACCTCGAGATTTGTCTTGAAGTCCTTAATTTGGTCTTGGATCCACCTTGACTTTTCAATTGGCTTGTTGTATTTGTCCCTAGGCATCTCAAAATCATTTTCTACAATAATCATATAATCAAAATTGGTTTCGAGATATACCTCCATCCGTTTCCTCCACCAAGCAAAATCTCCATCGAATTTCGGTGGATGGATGAAGTCGGCCATTTTGTAGTGCTCTCGAGGCGGTTAGTCCTTGAAGAGCGACCTCGGCTCTGATACCACTTGTTGGAGATCGAACGGTCGGCTAGAGGGGGGTGAATAGCCCTCAATCGTTTGGTGGCGGAATTCGCTCATTCTCGTTGCGTTGCTTGTCTACGATTGTTGTTAGCGCAGCGGAATAACAATAATAATGAAACTAACAATAATACACAATCACACAACACAAGATATACGTGGTTTGGAACCAAATGGTTCCTACTCCACGGGCGAGCTCACCGAGCTCTAGTTATGCGCACGACACTAACTAAATTCCTTCTCGACTATACGTCGGAGGTGGAGAAACCTCTCACAAGCAATTACAACAGTAATATACAAATACAATACAAAAGAAACACTTTTCACCGATTGCTTTTGATCACTTGTTTGTTGCTTGCTTTGATTGGCTCTTGAAGGACTGGAATGCGACAATTCCCTCCAATAGCTCCACAAAACCTCCATCTCGAGCTCCTTTATAACCTTCATCGAGCTATTTTGACGCTAAAAGGCCCGGTCATCCGCCTCGTAGTCGTTGTCTCTCACAACGGCCAGATCCACGTCACACAAGTTCCAACGGATCACCTACCAGTCGATTGATGATGCCCATCAGTCGACTGGTGACCTAGTAGTCGATCGCTCACGGAGCGTGCGTGCTCGCGACACTAATCACGATCATTGCCGACATCAATCGATCGCTAGTCCATGGCGATCGCTACAACACAAAACCCTAGCCTTACACCAATCGAACCCTAGTCGACTTGGATCAGTCGAACCGGCACCTATGCCAGTCGACTGATGTCAGGCAAAACCTCAAACACCAAGTTGTTTGAGCATCCAACCGTCGGGTAAACCCTCAAACATCAAGTTTGAGCCTCCGACGCTCAGTCTTAGCAACTTGGCCAAGTCCACCTTATCCCTCATGGAGTTCCCCACCGAAGCTCTCTTCCCTCGGCCTACGTCCCTCGGATGTGCCAAGCGCACGGCTTCACAACGTCATCCTTCACGTCTCATACCCTAGAAGTATGCTTCCCTTTGGGCTCACTCCATTCGCTCCTCGTCCGGCGGTCCCTCGGATGCACCAAGCGCACGACTTCGTAATGTCATCCTTCACCGACTCAAGGACCCCGAGCCTAGTGAACTTACCAAGTCCTCAAGACTTCTCATATGCACCAAGCGCACGGCTTCGCAATGCATTTCCCATGCCAAGCACCAAGCGCACGGCTTCGCAATGCTTTGGACTTTCCCATGTCAACACCATGTTGGACTTTCCCATGATAATCCCATGTCATAAGTTTTGTCTATCATCAAAATACTATCATCTACCTGGGCCGATTGCACCAATAGTCGACTAGTCGGGTCGAAATCCAACGTGGATTAGTCCATTGTGAGACAACGGTACTGTGGTCAGTCGACTGAGACCTTTTGACAGTCGATTGCTAGGCGAAAATTAGCCCAAGCGGAAGCATTAAAAGGAGCTGGGAGGAGATTTAAAGCAGGGGTTCTTGGAGCGATTTTGAGGCGAAGTGTTATTGCATTTCAAGTTTTCAAAGACATTCCAAAGCGACCAAAAGAGATCAAGCAAAAACATTCTTCTTGTAAAGTTATTTTTCATCTTGTATTTGCTTTTACTTATATTTGGTCACTTATTCTTATATAAGCTCTTTTGTACAAAGTTTCTCCACCTCCGATATGTTTCCGAGAAGGAGAGAATTTTAGTGAGGGTAGATTACTTGCTCGACTGTGGATTAGGAACTGTAGGTTTTGAATCACGTAAAATCTTATTGTTGTGGTGTGTGCTTGTATTTTGTTTTTGCTTTATTATTTTCGTTGCACACTAACATTGTTGTAGACGAGCATGAACCCAATCGAATCAAAGAAATCAACAAGACACTATTCACCTCCTCTAGCACATCTAAAGTTCCTCAATAGACTTGACTTAAGCATCAGTTGGGTAAAGCCCAAGTTCCTCCTTGGCTTCCTCTTAACACTTTCTTTATTGTTTACAATCGACTCGATCATATTACACAGCGTAAAATATTTCCCTTTGTTGTTAGATCAAAATATTGTCGATTCGATTAGCTCTCAACTTGCCACAAATCGACCCAATAAGAAATTGCACATCCGACAATGGTTTGACCTGTGTTTGGCCTGCTTGCGGAAGTCTACTTAGAGCTCTTGAGGGCTCAACCTATCCCCAAATGTTAGACCGGATTAATATCACTATATTTTTTGAATCTTGTCCATTCTTGAGCATTCCCTAGAGTAATTATGATCATCTAGGTGACCATTTATAAGAGTTATAGCATTTGACTTGTGTTGTTTATGTGTCCATTAAGTGTAAAGAGACTTACAATAGTCCATTTAGTAGCTCAAAGAACTTGTGGACTCAATGCGATCGAGTTGTTTCATTGCAGATAGTTTGATGGTTTGATGACCTAATAACATATGAACTCGGGAAGACAAGGGAAGAAGGATGACACTTGGATAAGCTTGAAGAAATTGGTGCATCCAAAGCACCAAGGCCCTAATGCAAGATATATTATAGGGCAACCCAAAAGAGGCGAACTCAAGCAAAGAGTGAGGGATGACATGGTGAATTTGATAGATTGAGGGTATAACAAGATGTGAACTCAAGGATAATGAAGATCATAAACAAAGGTTAAGACACAAAGCATGTGAGCTATGATGGATTACAAGGACATATAATCTTGGGATTTAGCTTTGGGGCAAAATGATTGAAGATGATGTATATAGTTAGGTAAGAGTTGGACTATCTAGTAGTTTGTATGAAACCTTCAACCAAGGAACAATAAGTTATAGATTGTAATTGGTGGCTTAGCTCAATCTTACCACTTCACATAGGTTTATAAGAGTGTAAGTTGAATGAAGGAGGAATCTTCAAGCAAATTTAGTTGATTGAACGTGAGTCACATTGATTAAAGAGTTTACTCAACTCTCGAGGCACTTGAAAATAAATAATTTAGAGAATAAAATATTTATATTTAATGTGGAATTGTCACATTAGCAATTTCCCTCATCTATCCCTAATCGAAGAGAGAGGTAAATCGAGCAGGTGTAGTGTGGGTTGTCTCAGCAGACTTGAATGTCTCAAGGAACCGATCCTCATTTGAAAAAAAAGTTTGTAAATACGCCGTAACTAGGGATCGACTCAGAAGTTCTTAGTCATCTGTATGGACACTCTACTACTGCACCATAGCTCGAGGCTTAAAAAATATATTTATATTTAAGCATCGACCGTTGGAGGTTTTGTCCAATCGATTGAATAAGATTTCCAGTTGACTACCTAAATAGTGGTTGCTCAACAACTAGACTTGCCTAAGAAGTCAATTGCAACCATTTCAAATCAATCGGAGACAAGTAAAATGGACCATTAGAGTCTTGTATATGAAAATCTTAGAGGTTGTTTGAATGACTAAGAGTGTACGAAATTATTTAAAATTTTACTATGACCTAGTGTTAAGTGAAATAACTAGCCAAGGGATCCAAATCCAAAGCAAAAGTTTCATTCTATAACTTTTTGGTATTCTCCTCTCGACTATTTATTTCATTTGGTACCGAGGAGATAGCTACTTGTAATCATGCCCAAGGATTTGGAGTTTGTACTCATGCCCAAGGATTTGGAGTGTAAAGAAACTTGCTCCATTGCTCCTTTTTAAAAGTAGTTGCAATAAATTGATCCGGAATGATTCATTTGACGAGTCATGTAGAAGTAAAGTACATTCCTTTTATTATATTTTTCATCGCGTATATAATTTAATAATCAATTCACACGTGGGTACATTACATATGCTTACATATGAATTAATTTTATATATTTATAAAAGAGTCTGATTTGCAGATCACAACTATTCACCCTTCCATTCTAGTTAGCACGTGCCATATTACAATCATTTTTTGATAATCAAGTTTATATCATTGCTTCTAATTTCATCTTTCATGAAGGATAAAAAAAAAGTGGCTTTGGCTATCATTAGTTCGTTTGGGAATAAGTGCAACTCAAATAATTTTTACCCTTTTTGTTAGACAATCTCCAATATTCAGTTCAATAGTATGCAATTGTACAATAGCCAGAACTGCTATAGCTGAGCAAATAACAAATATTCTTTTTTCATTTAACAATTACAATATTTGATTTTGTTGAAAAATACAAAACCAATATTGTATGAGCATTATGATAAGTCACGGTAACAAAATTGCCTTAGATATTGACAATTTATGATCGTAAGTAATGATTTGAGTATGAAATTGAAGCATTTTATGCTCACTAAGATAGAGATCCATACAATAAACCCAAACAAAGAGAGAATGTTGAAAAGATACAAGTTGTAAAATAATTCTCCTTCCCAAACATCGATTTTCAAAGGTGGGTGGGTTTGGGCTGTTATTAGGGTATTGAGTTCAATCCAGTTGTCTTTACAGACTTCCAAGGACAGAAAGATGTCTCCTTGAAGATCTTTGGGAGGAGCAAGAGATTAGAAGGATGGTGTCATCAGCCACTGAAAGTATCTTCCACCCCTAAACTTATACAGACCATTATTAAATAATTTCGTTGCTACTCTATCACCTGCATTAGAAGGGAAATATGAGATGAATAGTCAAAGTAACAGATAACAAATATTTTTTGAGGGTCTTGTATCAAAAAACAATTGTTCAAGGAAACCATCAGTCCAAGTAGCCTTTTTCCCACCCTCCATAAAAGAGAAAGAAATTGTTCATAGAGAATTCAATGCTGCAAATATTATGAAGGAACAGTTTAAAAGGTTTGGATGCGTAAACATGGTTTGAAGGAATTTCTACACTCAAAAGGATCTGAGATCAAGTTCAGACCGACACCAAGGTAACTTGCACAATCTACCAGGGTCGATTAAACGAGGCTATTCTCAACTCTCCATCTGTCAAGGGCAAAAAATAATAATAATAATAATAATAATGGTTGCCCAACGCTAATGCATCATGGAGATTTCAATAATAATCAAGTTCCTAGCACTTCAGGCAATTGAAGAAGCTTAACAGTCTAAATGCAAAATATAACAGTAAATTTAGCATGCTTGCAAGTGCTAAAGCGTTACTGAGTTGAATAGTGTCATATTGTAACAATGAAATAAAATTACTTAAATTTACTTTGAAAAAAAATAACAGGGGAGGAAATGTGTAAAATAGTGATTCGACACAGGAACATCTCAATTTTTACGTGATTCGGAACCTCCGGTTCCTATCCATGGTCTAGAATCCTAGTAATAATACCACTAATCTTTTTCATTTTTAGATATTTTTCGGAGACAGAAAAACCTTTTAAAATACTAATTCTTTACAAACAGTACAGAGAAGAAAACAAAATACAAATGTGAATGAAAACAATGCTAATAAAACAACTTTACAAATGATTTGTTTGCTTCGTAGTTGCTTTTTGTATTGCCTTTTGAAGGTCTAAAAATGTAACACTCTCCTCCAAAACTCCTAAGAACCAGTTGCTAACATATCCTCAAAACCTCCTTGAATCCCTTTTTTATAGGGTTACTGTTGGGGTTGGAAATTGCCTATTATTCGACTGTTTACTCATAGTAATTGATTGTTTTGGTTAAAATCCGAACGTTCCTATGACCCGCCATCCTAACAACTCCATTCAACTCAGCATTAGGGTTATCACTCAGCTGCTATGCACCATCAATCAACTGATGTATCAACAATTGAGTGTCGTAGTTGAGTTCAAAACATTTTGTTCACTTCACCACAACATCAGTCGAATCTTCACTCAACTAATGTAGAAGTTGAGTCTCGCAGTCAAGTCGATCCACAAACTTCTATTCGTGCAACAATCGTGCATGAGCAATCTGAGCCTGAGTGGGTTGAGATCACAACTGATTACATGCCTGAGTCTTGAGCTCAAATGGGTTCTCAAGATTTTTGATCGTCAAGTGTTTGATCAACCGTAACCTACTTGGGCATTTTCACTTGCAAACCTCTTGTTGGACTTCCGACCATCAAGTGTCCGATTAACCATGACCCACTTGGATTTCTCGCTTAAACATCGAAACTTAAACCAATCTTAGTCAATCCTTAATCCGAGGTCGATTGCACTAACAATTTTTTTCTCCAACAACCTCCCCTTTCAAATATCAAATGTATTAATTAAACTGAGTTTGATTACTCTTGATCAATAATCTCCCCAATGAGAATATTATTGAGCCATCAAAATATATTACTCAAACATCAAAACTCAACTCGATTTTGATGAACCTTGACTAGAGGTCGATTGCGACAATATTAATTTCATGCTATCATCCTCTGATGATGGCTTGAAATGTCAAAACGTGTCAAGTGACAATTGAAATGTATCATTCCAGCACACTACTAAAACTCAATATTGATCAACATAGATAATATCTCTTTAGTTGTATATGTCAATCTTTCTGATCAGTTTTGTGTCATGACGACACTTGAGCACATTTTGGCATGTTACCCAATGCATCAAGATGAATAAATAATGTTGATTATTTTCTAAAGCTTATTTCTCTAGAATTCTAACTCATTTGATTACCATATTAGTGTGGTTTAATTTCTATGAGTTAATAAGTCAAGTAGAAAATATTGTAGGAAATAATTTCATATGAATTCATTTCGAAACACATTTATGGAAAATGAAAAAAAAATCATTGTTAATTAAAGGCATATTAAAAGTGAAAAAGTATTAAATGAATAAAATTCCTGAATTCATCTCAATGTGCTTAAACTCATGTTAGATGTGTTTATCCTTAAAAAAATTTTTTGAAATGTGTTGAATATTTTTATGGTACATAAGATAAAATCTGACTCCAACAACATGCTCCCAAAACTTGACAAAACTGTACAATTTCAGCTGAAAAACAAGACTCTAATATGATACGATACTTTAACTTTACCCCTAGATATGATTGCAGCTATTTCTTATTTTTCTTTTGTTTTTTTTCCTTCATCTCCTTCCTCTCTCTAACTCATCATCCACATCATGCACATGATACTGAAACCATATTATTCCAGTCAAACACTGAAATTCTAACACAATCTGAAATTTCCAACCTTAACTAAGAGTCATGCCAAATTCATGCAATCTCTTGAGTACCTTTTCGAGTAATATCATGTTCGAGTTAAATTTATCTAATACTACCCACAACTGGCTGAAGAATTAGCTTCCAGTGATTCTTCTGAAATGAAAAAGTTTACCATTGCACTCCACTGAAGGAATGAAAATAGTCGGGATCAAAATGTTATGATATTATTTTATGTATCAATATTTAAGTTAGGGCAAAGCTGAAAATAAGGAATAGAAAAGCTAAAAGACGCAAATGCAGATTAAAAGAGAAGAAAATATTATCTACGAGGTTCACCAATATAAGGCATCAGCCATTACGTACAATTTTCTATCACTCACTTGCAAAAGCAAGCTGAGGTAGAAATGAAGGTAATAAATAGGCTACCATCCTAAATTGGATGTTCTAATCATTTTGCAGTCAAACATTCAAAAACCTGACTCATTTAACTTGGATTTCATCTCATGCTCTAATTTCAAAAGATTATAGGCAGAAACTGCTGAAACAAATAGTTTTTTTATCAGTACTTGTCAAGCATCAACAATTCCTATACCTAGTTGGGTGCTGAAACAAATAAATAGAAGGAGATGCAATTTCAGATGAAGGTACTCAACAGCAAATTATTCACAGGCAAAATTGGTTTCTTGGTTTTCAAATTGCTTACCTCTTGATGTCGATGTTATCAAAACTATATTAGGGGACATTTAACATTATCAAAATTTCTACCTTCATTGTAGAAAAAAAACAAGGACCATTTTTGTTCCTAAGATAGAGGAGTAGCTGTTGTTAAGAATTTTAATTTTCAAGACTATTTCCATGTGCAATATTATACACAAAATCATTAGTTAACCAAATGAAGCCTCACTTGATGAATTCAATTTCAATAAACTAAGGGATCTCTTATGTGGTAAGAACACTTCGAATATTCATTCATGCAGTGCCAAGTGACATTGTGCGCTCATTCTATAACTCACAGTGCTCAAGTACTTATGTTAATGTGAAATTTGATTTAGAGAAGACTTCGTAGTGTTTCCAAGAGAACAATTATTACTAGTATGAAACTTCTGGTTTTTAGAGAAGTTTTAGGAGGCTTCCCTTGCTTTTATTTCTCATAGCAAGGTTAATGCTACCGACCACATCTAGTAGAATAAGATTGTTGGAATGTATACTGAAAGTCTAGCTCTTTTGTATGAACATTTTTATTTTGAAATAAGAATCACATGATCATTGTTTGCACTTTATATTTATTATATGTGTGCATATTGTCTAATACTTTACATTGTAGATAACATGGTGTTTGGTGTGGCACAGAAGATCATGTTATCAGTCCCTTGTAGAATATAAGTAGAGGCTCACAACCAAGATGGTTTTGGACAAACCATTGGCATGGTTGTAGTGTAGCTTGGTATTGTTTTGTCTTGAACATAGAGTTATACTAGTACACTTAGGTGTATTGAGCAGGACCGACATAGAGGTGATTCAATTTATTGCTGACTACATAATTGAATCGGACCTCGGATATTATGTTGTACATGCTCTTAATCCCGATATAATAACGAGCACATGTACTTAGTATTTATTTCTTTGATTTACCAAAGGGTGAGATTTATATGGATTAAATCAATATGCCCGGTAAGTTGGGAAATAATATTATTTACATGGTGTGTCGTTGATTATAGGAGGAAACCGTGTCCTATATATTAGGTTGATGATGTCCCTTTGAGGAGCTCATAAGGTTCATCATGTAAACCCTGCAGGTTGACTTAGTCAACATGATGATAAGGTTGAGTGGTACTACTCGAGGAGTTAGATGTTAATTGATTGATGGTCGATCGTCAATTAATCGACATTCGATATCTTAAACACGAGATAGATGTACTGAAATAATGTATGGAGCCCGTATTAATTTATGGGGGTTGGTGAGGTAATTGATAATGATCCTCAGTGGAATGGAACATCGTTGATGGATCAGTTTGTGTGGTTCGATCCATCGGTGGCAAGATCGAACTCCTCCTCATGGTCTCTATCGTAGCCTAATATAAACCTCACGGCCTAGATCGATGATGGAAAACAAATCCTAGATCCGACGGTGGAGATTAAATCTCTAGATCCGACGGTTGAGATTAAATCCCTAGATCCGACGGTGGAGATTAAATCTCTAGATCCGACGGTTGAGATTAAATCCCTAGATCCGACGGTGGAGATTAAATCTCTAGATCCGACGGTTGAGATTAAATCTCTAGATCCGACGGTTGAGATTAAATTCCTAGATCCGACGGTGGAGATTAAATCTCTAGATCCGACGGTTGAGATTAAAACCCTAGAACCGACGGTGGAGATTAAAACAAGGCTTAAGCCCAACTCTATAAAAGGGGGCTTAAGGTGGGCGGGAAGAGAAGTTGTTGGTTGGTTTTTGGAGATTAGGGTTTTGCCTTTCATTGGCTTGGGCGGCAAGAAACCCTAGGGAGATTAGGGTTTGGTTCCTTGGTTGGGCGGCTAGGGTTTGGAAGCTAAGGTGGGCGGCAACTATAGGAGAGGTGCTCTTCTTCTTCCTAAGGGGTGGCCGGCTCCTACCTCTTCTTCCCTCTACCTTAGTCGGGGCTCAACCGATTCCTCTTCTCCTCTTCTTTTCCTCTTGGCCGGCGGCATAAAGGAGCTAAGGATTGTTCCTTTGTTCGGTTCCTTGGTTGGCCATCTTGTTCTCCTTTTCTTGGGGTCGGCGGCATCAAGCCTTTGTGGCTTGGTGGTTGGCTCAAGCAAGAAGGGAAGGAGAATTCTTCTTTCTTTTGATTGAAGAAGATCTAGGAAGCTTCAACTTGTGGAGGATCTTCGCCCACACGAAGTCTACAAGGAGGTTAGGACATACGATAGAAGATCAAGAGGTATAAAAGTTTTTACAAGTTTTATTATTGATCTTTGCATGTTCTTATTAATATGAATGTATGTGTTGATTATACATGTCTACATCCATATATATTTGTATAATCATGGACCCCGAAGATAAACACAAAAACCGGCGATCCGTCCATCGTCTCTTCCGCGGCTAACCGACTAGAAGAGCTTGGTTGCTTGAACAACTAGTTTGTTCAAGCGATCACTCAAGTCGTTAGCACGACGACGAATTGGTTGTGCTTAGGAAACTCATCCCATCCGGATTAGTTTTTTATTAGTGAAAATTTTAATCCGGGGACATGAGAGCCTACGAGCCTCCGAGCACAATGCCATCAAAGATTTGATTGTTGTTGTTGTTGCAAGGTTAATATTTTTGGAACTTAGTGGAATTTAAAATTGTTATACACTATGAATCTGCTATTGATTTGTTAAAGAATAACGTAAAGGTTTCTTTGTCTTTTCAATTTTTAGTAGAGGAGATTAAAATTTTAGGGGTTGGTAAGGTGAATGATTGGTATAATATGAGTAGAGCTGATAATAAGTGTGCTAACTCATTCACTAGTTTGTTGTTAGGACGGAGAAGCTTCATTGTTTCTGGTGATAATTGAGTCCATGTAACCATGATGCTATGCGAATGTCTATGATTGAACGAGAGAGGCTTCCACTGAGGTAGCACCTTGGAGAACTATTGTACCTAAAAGCTATATCTTTCATCCAAACTAGGCAGATGCTGAAGTGTCATTTATCAACAACTTGGAAAGATCTTCTTGCACTTTTCATTTCTGCTTCTCCTTCTCTTTCAGAGTTGGGGATGACTCTAACATAGATTGTGCAAGAATCATTGGAATTGAAACATTTGTATGGGAATGGCTTCCTCAGTTATTCAGTAAGAATTCAAGCAAGGATCTATTATTCTACCATGATGGTAATATAGTTGTTTGAAGCAAGTTTTGGCCGATATTTTCAATTTAGTTCATGAGTAAATATTTGTTGCCCTTTTTTCCTTTTAACTCAAATTCATTTCAATCTCCACTCTCTCTCACATTGATTCGCCTCCTCCCAATGCTGTTGCTTTGCTGGTGACTGGCAGCCTCTCCATTTTTGACCGGAATGTTACCCAACTCCCTCTGTCTCCTCCCTCTACCCTCTTTGCTCGAATTCATCCTAAACATACATCCGCCAAGAGAGATCTCTATTTCTCTGAGAGAACTGGATTGCACTGGCCACCACTGCTATTTTGATTCTGACAATGTCACTTCATTGCTTGCGTTGGCACCACCTGCTCAAGCCACGCATCCATGGAACCGATAGAACTGATTTTCATATAGGTATATGTCGTTATGTATATATATATAGCTGTTGTTTGGTTCATTCACTAATTGCATGTTGCACCTTTGTGTTTTTTGATTGAGCTATAAGCTAGTTTATTTTTTGCACCAGCAAATCGACAGATTGGAGAATTGTTGGCACCTTAGACAATCTTCACATCTGATCATCTCTATCCTACTATTTTTTTTTCAGTGGTTTTTTTTTTCTTATGCTACTTCGTTTGCTTGGTTTATACAGATTATGGTCATGTGTTTGGGTGTTGGTCTAATTCATTCCCTCTTGTGCCTGTTATTCAGGCAGGCGTGAAGTGAGTTTAGGGTGTTTGCAAGCTTAGGCTTTTAATTTTTCCATCGAGATCTCTAATTTATTATTTGGTTTCAGTTGTATGATTGTTTGGTGAATTTAGTAAATACAGTTGTTGGATTGATTGAGCCAAATGTGTGCATTAAAATGGATTAGATATAATGTGATTGGGGCCACTTTTTGTTTAAGTTGGTCATGTTTTGGCTTGTAGAAATCAGATGATACTGAACTAAGGATTGTATGATTTTACAATGTGTTTGAAAATAATTTGTCATATGAATAATAATTGGATTAACCGACTCAACTAGTTAGAAAAAATTTAGTTGTTATTGTTGTAGTATGAATAATAATTGGATTAGAAATATGCAATTTCATATGTGCATGCAGAATTAGTTAGTTGGAAAAAAAATTTAATATATGAAATTAAAATAAAAATTTATTTATTGGCGTGTATTTGGAATTTTGGCATGTGAAATTACCAGCAAGTTTGTTCTGTTTAAAATTAGAGTGGAACTTTATGTGAAATTATTTTTCAATTTATGTGAATTCATTTACCACTTTGATCTGTAGGTTGAAAAAAAGTTTTGCTCGGTAGTTTTGTTACTCGAGGCTAAAAAAATATACAGGTGAAAAAAAATCTGAAACAATTGAACTTTATTTTATTCCTTATTCAGTACTAGTAGTAAAATTAAAAAAAAAAATCCTATTTATACCTTAGAAACCCTTCTAGGAATTGACATTATATTTTATTAGTTGGCATGACACTCAAAATACAATGTCTTATCCAAGGTTTAAAATTTCGACCCGAATCGATATTTCGGTTCGTGATCGGAACGATACAGTTTCAGTATCGTATCGAGGCGTATCGATAAATTTCGATAATTTTTTAATATAAAATATATAAATTAAAAATAACAATATTAATTTAAATATTAAAAAATTAATAATATTATTTTCAATTAAATAGGATTAAAAAATAAATTATTATTTATAATATATAAATTAATAAAATAATTTTTAAAATAATTTTAATTAATTTTATTAACCTATAGTTAAACTATAGTTTGGAAAGTCAATTTTTTTTCCCTTCGTCACATCACGGTCACACGGAGGCCTTGCACGAGCAGCGACCTGCCAGCAGCCATCGGCCTGCTGGCGAGGCTACGGCCGTCTTGAGGGCCGCAGCGCGGCACGGCGATCACGAGCTGCTCGCGACAGGCCTCCGCGCCGTCGTCGCTGCCTCTTGCGTGTCTCGCGGGCGTGCCGATTTCGGTGGAGGGGCGGAACGAGAAATATTGTCTGTTTCGGACGAAACGGATCGGTATTTCAAACAATGATCTGATCCCCAATTGTCCTTTGAGACAGTTTGAGAGCATAAATGCCATATAATTTGATTTGTGATAAAAGAATTTCGGCGGCATTTTCCAGCTGTTCTTCAGGTGCATACATTTTTGATACGCTTGGAGAACTATGGGGAGATGCTGTTGAAATTAAGGTGCATCTTGAAGTGGAAAGGGTAAAGATGTTTAGCTTTATGATTAACTTAATCTACATTAAAATAGTCAATTGTTGGTGCAATGGTTCTCTTCCAGTATACTATTAAAGTTTCTCAAGAGTTGTTTTCTATAACCAAATTATGCCCCTAAATCTTACTAGGCAACCAAAAAAGCACTCCAAAATATTTGGATGAGATGAGACAATGTGTGTATGTGAAAAGAGGTGAACATTATTTAGAAAAGAGTCCGTAGATCTCAAGAAATGTCTGAACAAAGAAAATTCCAGAGTACCAACAGTTGTGACACTTCCTTTTAAAGTTGTGAATGCAAAGACTTTATTTGCATAAAGATTCAACTATTGAGATACGCTAACACAAAAAGAAATGAGTCGAAATTGACAATATTTTGAGGCATCCTGCTAATGTGATTCATAAATAATTTGATAAAATGTATCTAGATTTTGTTTCTAAACTAATAAATGTTTGATTCAGGTTAGCCAGGGATGAGTTTAATCCATTTGCAATAATGTTCTATTCATATAACATGTGGCCTACATTCCTTGTTCCATGTAGCATAACTCTTTAGAGCAAGATGAAATAGGCATACATGATGACACTCATGCCTGGGATAAAATCACTAGGAAAAAACATTGATGTGTTTCTTGAACCATTGAATGAAAAATTGAACAAGCTGTAAAATGATAAGATTTTGACACTAGATTCATCAGATGAAAAACGTTGATGGTTGCGTTAGGTTGTCAACCAATGTCAAATTCAGGCGAATATATTATGAATAAATCCATTAAATTATTATATTAATACTAGATTGTTCCTTAGAAGGAACACGTTATTGATGGATCTGTTGCGAAAATAATCGCAAACGCAGCGGAAAAAAAAATTTGATCTCTCCAAAGATCCATGTGTATACATAAAGGAAATCGTTTCTTTTATCTACACCTTAGTCGAGAAGTTACCCTTGTAGCGTAGCCCTTCGCAATCCCGACAGCAACTCCTTGATGGTGGATCTTAGCACAATCAGAATGGCCGCGCCTCTACGGTATCCACACGAACACTATCTTGGAGAAGGAGACAAAACCTTTGATTGTGCCAGCAACCACACCAAGGCTCTCCACCAAAGACTAGTTTTTGGCCAAGAAGGGAAGGGGAAAAATGGATACACGACATAAATGGGATACACGGCACAAATGAAAATACCACACACACTCACGTTGAGGAGAGAGCTTAAATCTCATTTTTCATGCATTAAATCTCATTTCATGCATTAATCCCCTTTGCATGCAACGTTGAGGAGGCTTCTCAAATTCCAATTGCATGCATTAATTCTCTTTGCATGCAACGTTGAGAAGGCTTCTCAAATTCCAATTGCATGCAGTAATCCCATTTGCATGGGATGACTCTCATTTGCATGGAACGTTCATGAGTGGAGTTAAATTCCATTGCATGCATTAAATCTCATTTGCATGCATTAAGTCCCATTTGCATGCAATGTTGAGGTTTGCATGCAACATTGAGGAGACTTCTCAAATCTCATTTGCATACATTAAATCTCATCTCATTTGCCTTCTTCAATTGGTTTCATTTGAGCCTAACTCAAATTAAACCCGAGTCCAACTCAAGTTTGGCCAAACGATGAGTCTGACTCATTCTAGTCCATTCAATTAACTAATGATTCATTTAGTCAAACTAAGATGATTCTATCTCCAAAATAACGTGTTCTTTGTGTGTGACCCAATAGGTTCTTGCAACGTTAGCAATGTTTCTAAAATCCTTTTAGAAACATAAGCAATAAATGACATCTAGCAATGCATCATTGCTATCCATGTAGCAAGAATGTCGAGATCCGACATAATCTTACTGTGGCTACTATAATATATAACTTTGTCTTTTTATCCTCGATATCTAGGTCGATCAATGAGGCATAGATCGTGTCATTCTCTTATCAATCATTGTGCTCTTGATCCCCAAATAGACTCACTCAAACAAATGAGCTCAATATCTCATATTGACTGATTTAAGCATGGTCATATATTTCGTGGTTCTACTCTATCAAAAGGATTAAAGATATCACTCCCGTAATATGGGAGGGATAGATTTCATCTACATCACTCACATCCCTCCGTATAATTTGTTACATACCCAGTGATCGCCTTTATAGTCCACACCCTGTTACGAGTGATGTTTGACGATACCAAAATACATAACTCCTTATGTAGGGAACCGTAGTGATTTCAGGTCTAAGGGTTAATCATACCAATAGTCACTATGAGAAAGTTTATGACACTCATATGATGATCCATGAAACTTTCTCACGACGGGTCAATTAAGTATATATTCTCTAATATATACCTATGTGTCAACGTGATATCACATGTCCATAACTTGTGAGATTAAGTCATCAATTGACCTACATGCTAGTCTCAATGCATTAATATTGTCCTTGTATATTAATGCTTGCCTAGGAATATTTAAGAATAGTGTTCTCTACAACCTCTCACAATCAATTTTACCAATTGATATGCTGTAGATAAGAACCTACTTTCCAGGGCATTATTATATTTATTCGGCTAGCACAAGCATGAAGTAAATATAATAACCAAACTTTACCTTTATTATTAATAGAATATGATACATAAGTCCCTAGTCAATCATCACATAATTGACTCTAAAGCGTACTACTAATAATCTTCCACTAGCACTAGTGTCAATCACTGTAATATCTAATACCCAGTGACCTAGTATGACCATCATGCTTTCTCTGTAACAAAACCTTGGTCAAAGGATCTGCGATGTTAGCATCCGTCGGTACTCTGCATATCCTCACATCTCCTTTATCGATGATCTCTCGAATGAGATAGAACCGCCGTAGTATGTGTTTAGATCGTTGATGAGAGCGAGGTTCCTTAGCCTATGCAATAGCCCTATTGTTATCACAATAGAGATCTATAGGGTCCGCTATGCTAGGAACCACCCCAAGTTCAATGATGAACTTCCGGATCCAAATAGCCTCCTTTGCCGCATCAGACGCAGCAATATACTTGGCTTCTGTCATAGAATCTGCGACTGTGTCTTGCTTCGAACTCTTCCAACTCACAACACCACCATTCAGGCAAAATACATACCCTGATTGCGATCTAAAATCATCCCTATCGGTTTGGAAGCTTGCATCATTGTAACCCTTTACAGCTAGCTCCTTATCTCTTCCAAATATTAAGAAATATTCTTTCGTTCTTCGTAAGTACTTAAGAATGTTCTTGGCAGTTGTCCAGTGACATTCACCTGGATCTGACTGGTATCTGCTCGTCATGCTCAAAGCATACAAGACATTGAGGCGAATACAAAGCATGGCGTACATGATAGACCCTATAGCAAATGCATAAGGGATCTAATCCATGCGGTCTCTCTCCTCTTTAGAAGAGGGGCATTGAGTCTTCGAAAGACTCACACCATGTGACATTGATAGAAATCCCTTCTTGGAATTATACATGGCAAAATGATTTAGAATCTTGTCAACGTATGTACTCTGACTTAGGCCAAGAAGTCTCTTAGATTTATCTCTATAGATCTTGATGCCCAATATATAGGTTGCTTCTCCTAAGTCTTTCATTGAGAAACAATTTCCAAGCCAAGTCTTTACAGACTGCAACATAGGGATATCGTTTCCAATGAGAAGTATATCATCAACATACAAGATAAGAAAAATAACTATGCTCCCACTAACCCTCTTGTAGACACAGGGTTCATCTTCATTCTTGATGAAACCAAACTTTTTGATTGCATCATCGAATCGAAAATTCCAGCTTCTAGATGCTTGCTTTAAACCGTAAATGGACCTTTGCAGCTTGCATATCTTTCCGGCATGCTTTGGATCTACAAAACCCTCAGGTTGTGTCATGTACACATCCTCGAGTAGGTTTCCATTCAGAAATTCAGTTTTGACATCCATTTTCCAGATCTCATAATCATGGTAAGCTGCAATAGCAAGCATGATCCGAATAGACTTGAGCATCGCAACTGGTGAAAAAATTTCATCATAGTCAATACCATGAATTTGCTTGAAACCTTTAGCTACCAATCACCCTTTATAGGTATGCATAAGACCGTCCATGTCAGTCTTTCTCTTAAAGATCCACTTACATCCAATGGGTTTGACCCCTTCAGGTGGATCAACCAAAATTCATACTTGGTTAATGTACATGGATTCCATTTCGAATCTCATGGCCTCTAGCCATTTCTCAGAATCTGAGCTCATCACAACTTCCTGATAGGATGTAGGCTCATTCAACTCAACAAGTATAATGTCATCATGGTCAAACAAGAGAAATAAATATCTCTCAAGCTGACAACGTACCCTATTAGACATGCGAAGAGCTTGGTCTACTTGAACAGGTTGTTGCTCCATAACTTCTTGTGCAACAATCTCATCCTCCACAACACTTTATGGTGTCTGTTCAATTTCCATCAAGACTTCAGTGTTATCCATATTTTAAACTTCTTCAAGATGGATTTTACTCCCACTAGGTTTTCTAGAAATAAACTCTCTTTCTATAAATACGTCATTTCTAGTGACAAACACTTTGCCTTGTGTGGGATTGTAAAAGTAATATCCCTTCGTTTCCTTGGGATATCTTACAAAGTAACACTTGTCTGATTTGAGGCCTAGTTTATCGGAGACTTGACGTCGAACATAAACCTCACAACCCCAAATCTTCATAAAAGACATTTTGGGATTCTTTCCAGTCCATATCGTATATGATGTCTTTATGACAGCTTTAGATGGAATGTGGTTAAGTGTAAAGACAACCAACTCTAGAGCAAATCCCCAGAAGAAAGTAGGTAGATCGATCTGACTCATCATCGATCGTACCATATCTAATAAAGTACGATTTCTCCATTATGATACACCATTCCACTGTGGTGTTCCAGGTGGAGTAAGTTGAGATATGATCTCACACTCAGTAAGATAGTCATGAAACGGTTGGCTAAGATATTCACCACCTCAATCTAATCGAAGCATCTTAATACTTTTGTCAAGTTGGTTTTGTACTTCACTCTTGAATTCTTTGAACTTTTCAAAGGATTCTGACTTATGTTTCATGAGATACACATAGTCATATCTACTGACATTATCAATAAAAGTGATGAAGTACTAATAGCCTCCTCTAGCAGCGATATTGAAAGGGTCACATACATCAGTATGTATGAGTCCTAACAAATCTGTCACTCTTTCGTCATATCCACTAAATGGAGTCTTGGTCATCTTGCCTAGAAGACAGGATTCACATGTCTCATATGATTCAAAATTAAATGAGTCCAGTAATTCCATCCTTATGGAGCTGGGATATGCGACTCTCATTTACATGATCCAGGCGACGATGTCAAAGATATGTTTGGTTCAAATCATTCAATTTGAATCGTTTTGTATTTATATTATAGATTGAGTTTTCAAAGTCAAGAACATAGAGTTCATTCATAAGAAATGCGCTGCAATAGAACATATCATTTAAATGAATAGAACAACATTTATCCTTTATCATAAACTAAAAACCTCTCTTGTCCAAACAAGAAACAGAGATAATGTTCTTAGTTAAAGCAGACACACAATAACACTCTTCTAGCTCCAAAATAAGCCTAGTGGGCAAAGATAAAGAGTATGTTCCTACAGCTATGGCAGCAACTCTTGCACCATTGCCTACTCGTAGGTCCACTTCACCTTTTGTTAATGATCTACTCTTTCTTAGGCCCTACACATTAGTACAAATGTGTGATGCACAGCCGGTATCTAATACCCATGAAGAAGAAATAGATAAATTAACTTCTATAACATATATACCTGAAGCAGAAGTCTCACTTCTCTTTTTCTTAACTTCCTCTAAGTATAACTTTCAGTTCCTCTTCCAATGCCCGATCTCACCGCAATGGAAGCAGTCCCCTTCCTTAGACACCCCACCTTTAGCCTTTGATGTAGTAGAGTTGGCCTTGCCTTTGGCTTGGGTCTTACCCTTGCCTTTAGGCTTTCTTTTGCCTTTTCCCTTTTTAACCATCAGTACATTACTAGTCTTGGTTTTTTTGAGATTAGGTTCAGCAGTTCTCAACATGCTAAGCATCTCAGGCAGAGGCTTGTCAATTTCGTTCATGTTATAGTTCATGACAAATTGACTATACCCTTTCGGTAATGATTGCAGGATAAGGTCAGTGACCAATTCTTGGCCCAGTGGAAATCCTAGTCTCTTAAGGTTCTCTACATACCCAATCATCTTGAGTATGTGAATTCCTATAGGAGTTCCTTCTTGCATCTTGCATGCAAATAGAACCTTAGATACCTCGAACCTAGTTGTTTTGAGTGCTCGACCATATCGTAATGTCCATTATTCTCGTGTTATACGAAGCTCGAGTTTATGGTGGCAAGCATTAAGCAGGATACATCTAGTGCATTATCCTGAAGCTTCTTGTAAGCATCTTTCTCCGCACGAGTGGCGGTAGTGGCGAGTGCTTCAGGAAGAGGTTGCTCTAGGATGTACAGTTTTCGTTCTTGCTAGGCACGAGCGGTTTGAGGTTGCTCAAGGACAGATCGCAAAGAGAGAATATTTGACGTGTTAGATGACACGGTGATTTACAACAGTAAAATGCAGAAATAAGTATCATATCTAAATCATTTAATTAGGCCTTTAATTAAATGATGCTCCCACTGAATCGCAGAACTTCGGTGGAGGATAGTCATGGATGTAGGCAAACGCCTTTGCCCACACTACTAGCTCCAAGCCCAACTATAAATTCACGTGGGACAAGATCCACATCATACTTCACCTTGAGTTAGCTTTGGCTAATCGCCCAAGATTTAGTATGATTAGGTAGGCAATATTTCACTAATTACATCTTATACAACTCTTTAGAAGAAAAAGGGTTAAGATCCACATTACACATCATCTTGAGTTAGCTTTAGCTAATCGCCTAAGACTTAGTATAATTGTTCTCTTACCCTATCTTCCTAACTTTTAGGATATGCCTCTAAGTTCTCAATCTAATTGAGATAACTTAATTAAGTCTCACCTAAAGTTCGATAACGGGACATCACAATTGTCCACTCGCACTCTAACAAGATAAAATATGTCACTTTGCTTTGGCAAATCCAACAACAAATGATCGAGGTAGTAGTGAGTATCAAACTTTGATAGGCATATCTATATTAACTTAATTAAGATAAAATTATTATCTAACATGCATCACATACACACAAAACATATATCAACAACATATAAGTTTAAGTGTGACATAGTTATGGCCTGAATCTACGATCTCCTCAAGTCAATGAGAAGAGCGATGGGTCAACCTAGGGATAACATCTTCTCAAAGTGCGTCCTTTGGTTATTGTGTGTTGTCGGCATCCTTCTTGTAACTTCATTCTCCAATGGATTTTTCACTCCTCATTTCGTACATTACAAAATAAGAATACTCGAGTTATATTCGAGTCTAAATCTAGTTTTTATTTACAACTAGGAAAAATAGAGAGGAAGACACGACACACAGGTCGTATTATGAATTACAACATGCACACGCAACACAACCACAATCTCATCGGGGTTAAGCGTCATAACCATGCATCATGACATACATCATTCACAAATATCTATGACATGCAGATTTTATTATGATGCTAAACACGACGATCCCGCTAGCCGGTTAGCGAGCGAGGTTAAAGGGCAGCGCCCTTTGCGGGGTGCAGGGGGCACGCCCCCAGAGCAAGATTTTATTTTAACAACTCTTTGAATGAGTCGTTGTCCTTAGTCCATCATAATGAACCCGAGACCCTTGCTGGCCACTGTTCGTAGCAATTTTGGGTGATATATCCGAACGACAAACATGTTGTTCGATCAACAAATATGGCATGCACATGTTGTTGCATAAAACCACCCAAATAATCGTGCATGCACTCATAATAAACTTCTTATTCGAATTTTATATCACATATAAAATGACATATAACGATCTTTATGTATACACAAGTGGCTCTGATACCACTGTTGGGATCTGTTGCGAAAATAATTGCAAACGCAGTGGGAAAAAAAACTTGATCCCTCCAGAGATCCATGTGTATACATAAAGGAAATCGTTTTTTTTATCTACACCTTAGTCGAGAAGTTACTCTTGTAGTGTAGCCCTTCGCAATCCCGACAGTAACTCCTTGATGACAGATCTTAGCGCGATTAGAATGGTCGTGCCTCTACGGTATCCACACGAACACTATCTTGGAGAAGGAGACAAAACTTTTGGTTGTGCTAGCAACCACACCAAGGCTCTCCACCAAAGACTAGTTTTTAGCCAAGAAGAAGGGAAGACGAAAAATGGATACACGGCACAATTGGATACACGACACAAATGAAAATACCACACACACTCACGTTGAGAGAGCTTAAATCTCATTTTTCATGCATTAAATCACATTTCATGCATTAATCCCCTTTGCATGCAAAGTTGAGGAGGCTTCTCAAATTTCAATTGCATGCATTAATTCTCTTTGCATGCAACGTTGAGAAGACTTCTCAAATTCCAATTGCATGCATTAATCTCATTTGCATGCAATGACTCCCATTTGCATGCAATGTTCATGAGTGGAGTTAAATTCCATTGCATGCATTAAATCTCATTTGCATGCATTAAGTCCCATTTGCATGCAATGTTGAGGTTTACATGCAAGAGACTTCTCAAATCCCATTTACATGCATTAAATCTCATCTCATTTGCCTTCTTCAATTGGTTTCATTTGAGTCTAACTCAAATTAAACTTAAGTCCAACTCAAGTTTGGTCAAGCAATGAGTCTGACTCATTCTAGTCCATTCAATTAACTAATGACTCATTTAGTCAAACTAAGATGATCCTATCTCCAAAATAACGTGTTTTTTGTGTGTGACCCAATAGGTTCTTGCAACGTTGGCAATGTTTCTAAAATCCGTTTAGAAACATAAGCAATGAGTGACATCTAACAATGCATCATTGCTACCCAAGTGGAAAAAATGTCGAGATCCGACACAACCTTACTTTGGCTACTATAATATATAACCTTGTTCTTCTATCCTCGATATCTAGATCGATCAATGAGACATAGATTGTGTCATCCTCTTATCAATCTTTGTGCTCTTGATCCCCAAGTAGAATCACTCAAACAAATAAGCTCAATATCTCATATTGACTCATTTGAGCATGGTCATGTATTTCGTGGTCCTACTCTATCAAGAGGCCTAAAGATATCACTCCCGTCATATGGGAGAGATAGATCTCATCTACATCACTCACATCCCTCCGCATAATTTGTTACATACCCAGTGATTGTCTTTATAGTCCACTCTGTTACGGGTGACGTTTGATGATACCAAAGTATACAACTCTTTATGTAGGGAAATGTAGTGATTTCAGGTCTAAAGACTCATACCAATAGTCACTATGAGAAAGTTTATGACACTCACATGACGATCCATGAAACTTTCTCACAGTGAGACAATTCAGTATATATTCTCTAATATATACTCATGTATTAACGTGATATCACATATCCATGACTTGTGAAATCAAGTCATCAATTGACCTACATGCTAGTCTCAATGTATTAATATTGCCCTTGTATATTAATGCTTGACTAGGAATATTTAAGAATAGTATTCTCTATAGTCTCTCACAATCAATTTTATCAATTGATGTGCTGTAGATAAGAACCTACTTTCTAGGGCATTATTATATTTATTCGGCTGGCACAAGCATGAAGTAAATATAATAATCAAACTTTGTTTTTATTATTAATAGAATATGATACATAAGTCCCTAGTCAATCATCACATAATTGGCTCTAGGGCTTACTACTAACAGTTATAAGATCTGTATGTAACGTCTTAGTAAGGATTATTATATCTCTATAAAAACTTGGAAAACAAAATATATTTAAGAACAGAATAGGAGTACAAGTATTAGGAGAAATACATGGTGCCTTGAATACGACTTGGAATAATATGATATTAAAGTTAAAAATGATAGCCAAGAAAGCACTTAGTGAGTCAAAAGAACATGCACTATCAAATAAAGAATTTAATGGTGGAATGAAAAAGTAAGAGAAAGTAAAGGAGAAAAAATCAATGTACAAGTTATTATACACTTTTAAGAATGATGAAATTTTTAAAAAGCTAAAAAAGTGGTGAGTGAAGCCGAGATTAGAACTTTTGAACGATTTATATTGGCCGTTGGAACAAAAGAAGAGAAAAACACATCTATATAATAGTTATAGTGAAAAAGAGAAAGACAAGAGATCTTATCCAAATAAGATGTATTAAAGATGAATGCAATAAAGTACTAATGAATAATGAGAAAATAAAAGAACGATAGAAGAGGTATTTTCATCAATTTTTAATAAACATTTAAGCGATCAACTTAATTAGGAAATTAAAATAAGTTAGAGTATAGAAATTTAAACTATTATTGTAAGATTCAAACTCCAAAAGTAGAACAAAGTTTAAATGAGATACAAAATGGAAATAGTTAGACCAGATGATATTCTTATGAAAATAAGGTATTAAAAGACTTATGAAATTATTTAACCTGATATTAAAAACGAAAAAAATGTCTAATTAATAAAGAGTAAGTACTTTAATTCTCTTATATAAAAACAAAAAAAATGTACAAAATTGTGTAAATTATAGGGGCATTAAACTAGGAGTCTATGTTGATTGAAAATAAATTTGGATTCATGTCTGGTAGGTAGTGTTGGTGCAATCGACTCAGGTCACGATTAACTAAACTCGAGTAGGGTTTTGATGTTTGACAATGAATTGACAATGAGATTATCAATATGTTTGTCAGTATGATTTGACCATATGTTGACCATATGATAAGTGGATGATTGGGATATCCAAGGTCATATGGGAGAGATTGTGAAGAGGCGATTATTGGAGCAATCAATCTCAGGTCAAGGTTGACCTAACTTGAGTGAGACTTGAGTGAAAATCTAAGTTTAGAGACTTGGCAAGAAAAGTCCAAGATTGGATTCTTGGCAATGGAAAAGTCCAAGTATGACTACCTGACAAGGGAAAGTTCAAGATTTAATTCTTGGCAATGAAAAAGTCCAAATATGGATACTTGACGATAGAAAAATCTAAGAGTGTAGTCTTGACCACGCAAGTCCAAGTATGTAGTCTTGGCGGTGAAAGTCCAAGCATTGAGGCTTGGCAATGGAGAAGTCCTGGAGATGCAACCTCTTGACAAAGGAGACCCAGTTAGCATGGCATAGCTGATGGAAGCACCTAAAAGCTAATGTGAAAAGTGAAGGACTCGTGGAGGACTCGGATGGACCCTGAGAGCGTGAGACTGATGGAGGTGGCTAGAAGGCTTAGGTCTAGGCTAAGGGTACCCGAAGGCATGACATAGCCGATGGAAGCACTCGAAGACTAGCGCGAAGGATGAACGAGTCGTAGAAGACTTGGATAGACCCTAAGGGCGTGAGACTGATAAAGATGGCTAGAAGGCTTAGATCTAGATCAAAGGTGGTCGATCAAGTACGAGGGGATCATACTTGGGTTAAACCTCATGTTTGAGATTTACCAATCGACTGAGGTTATAAACCAGTCGACTGGCCTAGTGTACGACACTTTGGAGCCAAGTTTGCCTCAAGCAGTTAACTGGAGTTATGACCTGGTCGATTAGTGTATAGTCAACTAAGGCTTGGCTGCTTGTCGTGCCTTGACAATCGATCGTGGTTTGCAGTTACCGATCGGGTCCATGATAATGATCGCTAAATGACGGGCATTGGTGGTGGTAATGGACACAAGCATAAGCTCGTAGTCGATCGGGCGATCGAGGCCTCGGGCAAATTAATCGATGGTAATGACGATCGCTTAGGTGTCCGCTATTAGTCCGGCTCGAGAAGGAGAGTTGAAGCTAGCGTTTCTTAAGGAAGTTGAAGAGGAATTGCTGCTGCGTTCCAGACCTTCAAGGCATTCCAAAAACAACCAAAAAACAAAGCGATCAAACTTCTTTTTGTAAAGCGTTCTTTACTTGTATTTGTTTTTGCATTTCGTGTTTCGTTATGTTTATTGTTGTAAACACTCCTTGTAAGAGATTTCTCCACTTCCGACGTGTTGCCGAGAAGGAGAAGTTTGTTAGTAGTGGTGTGCATCACTAGAGCTCACTCTAGAGCTCGACCGTAGAATAGGAACTAGGGTTCCAAACCACGTTAAATCATGTGTTTGTGATTGTGTTTTTTCTTTATTTGTGCTATTTATTTTTGTATATTCTGCTGTGCACTAATGAGTTTTGTAGATGAGCACGATCGAACACGAAATCAAGAAACCGCTATTCACTCCCCCTCTAGCGTGTCAAATCGATCCCTACAATTGGTATCAGAGTCAGGCTCGCTCGGAAGACCTACAAGTGGTATTAGCGAGGCCGCTTTTCAAGAACTAACCACCGAAAGAAGCACAAGCGCTAGAGGTTGAAGAGAAGAATGGAGTTGTCCAACGATGAACTAGGCTATGACATCAACACTCCTCTGTCCTACGAATTCTATGGACCAAAGAGATTCGATCTATGGGCGGCAAGGATCGAGACGTTCCTTCAAATGGAAATTGAAGATTGGATCATCTTGAAGTGCGGATTTGAAGCCCCTACGGACAAGAAGGGAAGAGTTCTAAAAATCGAGAAATTGACCAAGGAGCAACGTCGAAAATTTAAGATCGATTTTAAGGTAATAAAATTTTTAATTAAATTGATTCCTAATGATATTTTGTATAAGTTAGGGGATTATGAGGATGCCAAAGAGCTATGAAACAAATTGGCAAAATTCCACGAAAAGTCTTCATCAGTCCAATACCAAAGTAAGGATGATGACAAGCCCGAAGAAGAATCCAAGGAGGAAGAATGTTCATCTCAAGAGCATGAAGATTCGGAAGTTGAGAGATGCTCAACATCTGAGGAAGAGGTCTTGGAAGCTTCCACCTCTAGGATTGAGGGGGAGGAAAGACATTCCATGCCGAAGCAAGTAGAGGAGTCATCTACCTCCGGAAGAAATGAAGAACTAGACCACAATTCACCTATCATTCAAGAAGGTAACTCAAGCATATTTACTAAAAATAAAAAAACACATAATATATTTTGAATGTAGGAAAAAATGACACTATAAAAGAAAATGCCCAAGATTGATAAAGAAGACAGCTCAGCCGGCACCAAAGACCAAGAAGAAGATAAAGGAGGCCGCAACCCCAATATGCAAGAGCAAGGAGCACATAGTGTGCTTCAAGTGCCAACAAAAGGGATACTATAAGAGTCAATGTCCGAGGAGGAGTCACCTTAAAAAGGACAAAGGAGAAAGCTCAAATGTAGGGGGAGCTCCTAAGACTAAGGTAACGGTTAATAATGTTCTTTATTTATGTAAGGATAAAAAGCATGCTATGAATGATTTTAATTTACTAGCAATTGTTAATCATAAAAAGTATATTAGCAATAATAGATTTTATTGTTTAGGTGCTATGAATAATAAAAAGCATGCTTTAGTCGATTGATTTCTGATTTAAGTCGATTGTCATGTCTGATATTGGCTGAACAAGGTTTGTTTTGCTAGTTATCAACACCCCTAGATACTCTAACGTCTCTTAACCCTAGGATATGTTTTGGAAAATATTTGAAGGGTGAAATAATCATTAAAAATGATTAGGAGAGTTATTTAAGGTGGAGTATCGAATTTTAAGGGAGATTAAAGTTCAAGTTTGAACTTTTACTCTTATTTTTGATTGGTTTAGATTTCCCATAAGCTTAAGAACTCTCCAAGAACATTGTTAGTGCAATGGTCATGGGGGAGTAAGCCTTTAGGGGGAGGTCATCCATCTTGGTATGATAAATAAATTTTGATTACAAAGGAGGAGAAGTGAGGGTTAGGTAAACCTTCATTGTGGATTGCCTCTCATTTAGTGATAAGAATTGTATCACTAAGAAGAGTGAAGGCATCCAAGATGATTTTGGACCAAGGGGGAGAATGAAAGATCTCATTAGGAGATGAGATATTGAAAACGCTTAGTGGGTTTTTTTATGTATGTCAAAGGGGGAGAAGTGGGGGTTTAAATTAGGTAAACCTTTATTATGCTTTGACATAAGAAGAGTTAAGTTGGGTTATGGGACAACCTAACTTAAAGGTATTGTCAAACATCAAAAAGGGAGAAATTGTTAGTGCAATCAGCCCAAATCATGATTGACCAGACTCAAGTGGGACTCGAGTAGGATTTTGATGTTTGACAATGGGATTGTCAATGTGTTTGTCAGTATGGTTTAACCATATGACAAGTGGATGATTGGGATATCCAAGGTCATATGGAAGAAATTGCGAGGAGATGATTGTTGGAACAATCGGCCTCAGGTCAAGGTTGACCTAGCTCGAGTGAGACTTGAATGGAAGTTCAAGTTTGGAGACTTTGCAAGGAAAATCCAAGATTGGATTCTTAGCAATGGAGAAGTCTAAGTATGGATATTTGGCAAGGGAAAATCCAAGATTGGATTCTTGACAATGGAGAAGTCCAAGTATGGATATTTGGCGATGGAAAAGTCCAAGGGTGTAGTCTTGGCACGTAAGTTCAAGTGTGTAGTCTTGACGATGAAAGTCCAAACATTGAAGCTTGGCAATGGAGAAGTTCTAGAGGTGCGGCCTTTTAGCAAAAGAGACTTGATTAGCATGACATAGCCGATAGAAGCACTTGAAGACTAACGCGAAGGGTAAAAGAGTCGTAGAGGACTCGGATGGACCATGAGGGCGTGAGGCTGATGGAGGTGACTAGAAGGATTAGATCTAGACTAAGGGTATCCGAAAGTATGACATACTCGATGGAAGCACTTGAAGGCTAGCGCGAAGGGTGAACGAGTCGTGGAGGAGTCGGACGAACCGAACCCTGAGGGTGTGAGGTTGATGGAGGTGGCTAGAAGGCTTAGGTCTAGGCCAAGGGTGGTCGATCAAGTATAAGAAAATCATACTTGGGTTAAACTTCATGTTTGAGGTTTACCAGTTAACTGGGATTATGGACCAGTCAATTGGTCAAGTGCACGACATTTGGGAGCCTAGTTTGACTCGAACAGTCGACTGGGGTTATGACCCAATCGACTGGTGGCTTGACTACTTGTTGTGCCTTAGCGATCGGTGATTGACTTACCGATCGGTTCACGGCATGATCGGTGGTGGTAGTGACACAAGCACAAAGCTCGCGGTCGACTAGTAATCGATCGAGGCCTTGATATCGATGGTAATGGCGATCGACTTCTCGCGTCCATCGGGCAAAGCCAACACATGGATTAGTCCATTGTGAGACAGCGGATAACGAAGCAATGAGGGTCTTTAGAGCTCGAGAAGGAGGGCTAAAGCTAGCATTTCTTGAGGAAGTTAAAGGGGAATTGTTGTTGTGTTCCAGACCTTCAAGGCATTCCAAAAGCAATCAAAAAGTAAAGCGCTCAAACTTTTTTTTTGTAAAGTATTCTTTACTTGTATTTGTTTTTGCATTTCATGTTTGGTTGTGTATTCTTGTTTATTATTGAAAACACTCCTTGTAAGAGGTTTCTCCATCTCTATCGTGTTATCGAGAAGGAGAAGTTTATTAGTAGTGGTGTCGTTCTTGGGAGCTCAACTGAGGCAGGCTCCGACCGTGGATGGAACCATGGGGTTCCGAACCACGTTAAATCGTGTGTTTGTGATTGTGTTCTTGTCTTTGTTTGTCCTATTTATTTTTGTATATTCCGCTGCGTACTAACGAGTTTTGTAGACGATCACGATCGAACACGAAATTAAGAAACCACTATTCACCCCCCCTCTAGCGCGTCAAATCAATCCCTACAAGTAGACAATAGAAGTTGCACTTCTTCTCAGACAACTAATTGAAATGTATTCGAAATAAAAGCAAGATTTGCATATGATATTCATCGACCTAGAAAAAACTTATGACATAGTGTAAAATACTGCAAATAAATGGCTAGAGAGTGATGATAATTATTGGAAAAAAAATTAATTAAATAAATCAGATTAAGTAGTTAATTAGCTGTTTGAGGTCAAGTTGGGTTAGCTCAGATCGGATCTAGGCTAGCTCAATCACCTAGAACAGCCGTTGAAGGAAAAGAAAACCCGATCGCGATTCCTCACCCGTGACTTCTCTTCTTTCTTTTCCCCACCGCGAGTCGTTTCTTTCCGTTTCCTCGCCGTCTTTTATTTCTGCGTCGAATTGCCTCGAGCGTTTCCTCACCGCGACAATTCCTTTTTCTCGTGCGCGACTCTTCTCTTCCTCCCGAGCGCTTCCCCGATTTCTTTCTCACTGCGATTTCTCCTCTACACCGTTCCTCTTTCTCTCCACGAGATCTCTTTCCTTTCTCTACGAGCGCCAGTCTTCTTCCTCCCTGCTACAAGCGGCGGCGAGCGACGTTCCCTCGCCGGTGCTCACGGATGAGCCAAAGCTATAAGGGTGTGCATGGCTGGGGGGCTTGGGTCGGTGGCGAGTTCTGCCGGAGCAAGGTAAGGCGCTTTCCGTTCTTTGTTTTCCCTCAATCTCGGAAGGGATCCTCCTGTGAACGCGTCCTTTCGTGTTTGGGCAGTGATCTCGAGCGCGAATTTCTCCGAGGAACACAGGATAGGAGGAAGGGGGCTGCCGGAGGAGTTTCTAAGGTTGGTAAGCGATTTATCTTTCTCTTGATTGTTCTTTGTTCGATTTTATTATGCGAGTGTTTTTTGGTGAGGAGTTTTAGATTCGATTGAGATGGTGTGAGGTCTGTTTGGGTGTTTTCTTTGGTGTGAAGAAATTGAATGGGTAGTTGTGCGGTTGTGAGCAAAAGAATTACCGGCTGTGAACGGCTGTGATGGCTATGCATAAGCTGTGAAGGGTTGTAAATGAGTTTTGATGGAGTGGATGAAGATGGGTTTGCGATGGGATGTCAATTAGGGTGGTTAGATCCCTAATCTGCGTGTATGATAGGTTATGAAGAATTTATGAATGGTACATGGGTGGATGAGGGTGTTATTATGGATTATAGATGGGGTTGTAATTTGATTTACACATAGTGCTATCGTTCTTTGCAGATCAGATTACTTTTGTATCAAGAAGTAGCTATAGCCAATTGAATAAGTGTTGTGATTATGGATTAGATTTATAACAAATTTTGTTGGTGATACTATTACATCAGATTAGGTGTAAAGAGTTAAATCTTCATAAGATTAGCTTAGTTAAGTTGGATATGGATTGATCTTTATTATAACATATATGGGATTAAAGAAAGGGATAGATCGGTTAAGTGGATAGCTTAATCCATTAGGTTTTGATCTTAATACTAGAGTTGGCAATATAATCTGATTATATTTGTAATATTGCAGGACGTGGATACGAGACAGATCCGCGACCATGAGGATTTCGTTATTTCGAGCGTTATATCAGGTGGGTAATTTCCTACCCTGGTCAAGTAGTAGCTAAACCCTAAAATATATAACTTCATATTATTGTCACTTTAACCTTGACTCCACTCTAGTTTTTCTAATGTTTGATACTTAGTTTTTGACCTTTTTAAATATTCTATTGTTGTTATCACATTTTCCTTCATCATGATTATAGGTTATAAATGTGATGCATGTAAACCTATAGTTGTTCAATTAAGTGTATTTGATAGAGTACGGATGAAGACTTGAATTGTAAATGGGATAAAAAGGTCATCTTGAGGAGTGAGTAGTGTCCTGAACATAGAATTGAATCTTATGTTAAATCCTTATGTTGTGTACCCATTTCTGATCATGTGTTTATTTATGATCATATGGATTGTGGATATTGCGTCGCTACAGACCGGAGGTCCTAGCTTGGTTGTGATCAATTAAGGATAACTCTCTATAGGATAGAGAGTATGTTGATCAGATTAGTATGACTCCCTGTAGAATAGAGAGTCTGTGATGGATGTTTGTATGTGTGACTATGCATTCATGTCATTTACATGCATGCTGGCGACTTGGTCTCTCTTGTGGTTAATAGGGTCGTCAGTCATCCTGCCTCCCAAGTTACTCATGGAGGAGTAACTGGTGGGAGGGCAGAGCATTATTGTGCCGCACTCGACCACTATAGACGGTGATAGTTGGAGTTGCGTGCAGTTGTCCTGCGTGTGTGACACTCGACCATTCATGGATAGTGACTGTCGGAGTGGCCAACAGCATGGACCCCCGTTGTGTAGCTAGCTCTTTATGCTTATATGCTATTTGACCATACTGCCCACTCAGCCACTCGAGAGTAGTGGTTGGTGTTGAGTTGGGACAATTGTCATGTCGAGCCACCGAGGCCACACTGGGGTCGTGGTAGCTTTAGGGTCAGCCGGCATAACCATACATTCTGCATTGCCGTGTCTTATGGCGTTTTGTATATATATATATGTGTGTGTGTGTGTGTGTGGATGATTGTGATTAGTATATATATAGATGTAGTCTATATGTATGATTATTGTGATGTTGCATTTGTTTGTGCTATGCTTGTTGCATTTGTTTGTACATCTTCATACATGATACTCGCATTTGCTATATGGTGTGTGTGGGATACCTGTGTATGATTTGGTCGGACTATTACATATCTTTGACCAGTATCATGATGTAGTATGAGTTAGTCCAGATATTATTGTTGTATATTGTGGATATATGCTCAGGTTAGATAAGTGTAGTGTAGCAGACTTTCAGGTATGTCTGCATTCTTACATGGTTCAGTTGTTTAGAGGGTATATGCATGTATATATATTTATTATGCTGATGTACCTGTAGATTAAATTGTTGAATTACATATGATATTTGATATATACATGTTCTTTCATATTACCGCTGAGTTTATACTCACCACCATATACCCTGGGTTTTCTTGTCGCCTAGGTGACAGGTAGAAGACATGGTGCCGACTTGGAGCATGGCTAGTTGATCCCTCCCATCTCACTTCCGAGGCTCTCGTGGATATTTTGAAGCCGTGATACTATACGATTCGAGTTATTCGACATTTCAGGTCGCTGGACTTGTTTCGCGGTGCACACCTGTTCGTCTGGATTTTTACGTCGCACGGGTCGCCGTGAGCTCATATTATGTCGCGATGTCTTCTCGCTGTGTTTCGATACGGATATATTCATTTATGTTCGCGCGACGCGCGGAAGGCCTCAGATCAACAGGATACGCTTGTCACGACAGGAGATGTCGTCCGCTTGCTTTTCTGCCAAGATACTCCTGTGGCGACACATAGTCTCGAAGGAAATTATGTAGAGAATTCTATAAAAAAACAAAATGTTAGTGTTGTGTATATTAAAATAATTAAAGATGTAAAGACAAGAATGAAGATCCTAGGTGAATTAACTAAAGCATTTCCTATAAAGATAATATTATATCAAAGATTAGTTATAAGTCTCTATCTTTTTATACTAATGGATAAACTCACTAGACACACTCAAGACATGTTACCATAGTGCATGTTGTTTGTAGATTATATTGTTTTAGTAAATGAGACATGTGAAGGATTAAATATTAAACACGATTTTGATGGAAACACTAGAAGTGAAAGATTTTAAACCTAGTAGAGTAAAGACACAATATATAAAATTTAAATTTAGCAATATTAGACATAATAAGACAATTATTAAGGTAGGAGATGACAAGCTATCTGTAACTGAGAGCTTTAAATATTTAAAATCTTTTTTACAAAAGGATGGAGATGTTGAAAAAGATGTCTTACATAGAATATAAGTATAATTGTTGAAATAGAAGGAACATCAAGTTTTTTTTAATCACAAAGTACCATTAAAACTTAAAAGGGAAGTTCTACAAAATGATTGTTAGATCTAGAGTTGAATGTTACATTTATTGGTACAAATAAGATTCACATATCTTTACAATGGTATAATATTATCTACTTTGGGCCTAAGCCCTCATGATTTTGGTTTTAGACTATACCCAAAAGGTCTCACGTCAATGAAGATATTTTTTCATCTTATAAGTCCATGATCTTTTCCATGTCTTTTCAATGTGAGACTTTGATTGTTCTCCCAACAATCTTCCCTTCAAACAAAGGACCATATTGGGCCTCCCTTTCAAGCTCATCCGTCCTCGAAGGATTTCCTCTACTTGGTGTTAGATCCTCAACCCACCAAGTCTTTCTATCAACTATCCGATTCTCCTAACCCAGTTGGACTTCTTATCATTTATCTAATCCTTCTGACCCAACTAGACTCCCTATCAACTGTCTGGTCCTCCTAACCTAGCTGGACTTCTTATCAGGTGTCCGATCCTCCTGATCTAACTGAACTTCCTACTTGGTGTCTGGTTCTCTTGATCTGGACATGGGAGCTCCCACTTCCTTCGTTCGAGACACATGGCTCGATATGAACCATTAACTCTGATGTCAATTGTTGGTGCAAATAAGATTCACATATCTCCACAATGGTATGATATTGTCCATTTTGGGCTTAAGTCCTCGTGATTTTGGTTTTGCATTATACCTAAAAGGTCTCATGCTAATAGAGATATCTTTTCATCTTATAAGTCTATGATCTTTTCTGTCTTTCTAATATGGGACTTTGATTGTTCTCCCAACAACGCTATGACTCGAGAACACAAGTAAGATGAGAATCATAGAGATGAAGATACTAAGATGGATGGATGTATCAATATACAAGGATAGACACGATAAAAAATGAGAATACTAAAGTGAAAGTCGAGGTTGCACCCATTAAGGGGAAACTCCGAAAGACACTTTTAAGATGATCAATAAATGCTCTAATTAGATAATGTGAAACTATGTCAGATACATAAATTAAACAAGGAATAGAAAGACAAAAAAAAAACTTGATTAACAATGATAAAACAAAATAAAATTTATTTAAATATAAAAAATGATATAATAGAATATAAAGTCTAATAACATAGAAAGATCCATATAACTACCGATCTCGCATAGTAGATAAGACTTAGTTATTATTGTTTTTGTATTCATTGGATGGAGAATATTTTAATCTTCGTGTCATTTTATGAATTGTTCATGACTTTCTTGCATACGAAATTATTTTAATTAGAGCACCAAAGGGTACAAAGCATGCTCTAATTGTAACGTGGATACAAATGCAAAATCATTCCAAAGGCATGCATGGATTTGGAAAATAAGGGCTTGCGGCTTCAATTGCACATGCAAAAACATAGGACAAAACTTTTGAGTTAATGGCCAAAAACACTTTAAAACTTGATGATCGTAAGGATTTTTGTAGATGGTCAAAATGTGAGGTTTCTAGATGGTTATGCAACAAACATTTCTTGGTGAACGATTGAAAAAGAAAAGAGGTTGCTAAGATAATTGTCATATCCTTTTTTAGAAGTTGCTTCTTGTTGCTATTCAAAAATATTTGTTGAAAGGTATGTATGTGGCTATCATAAAGCACTGCAATTATTTTTCATGAGATAACAAAGGAGATATTGGTTGTCTAATAGTTGAAGAAGTTACAAAGCGAAATTATAATAATATTGTGCAAGCTTAACTTAATTTCTCCTATTGCTTTCTTTAATAACATAATTCACTAACCACTTCACTTGCCAAAAGAGACAATATTAGTTGAGCCAATTTAGGACAAAGAAATATGTCAAAAATAAGGAAATACATGTAGCGTCAATTACAAAGGGTCATATGATAGATGAGACATTAAATAATTAAATATACAGATGGAGTTCACTTGCCAAAAGAGGCAATATTGGTTAGTCTTGTTAAGAGTGAAGAAATATGTCATAAATAGGGCAAAACCTTTAGGGTCAATTGCAAAGGGTCACGTAATAGATGGGATATTAACATATAGGAGATGGAGAGACTCTATTTAACAAACTTGGCAAAATTGTTGATGGTGAATGACCAAGATGCATTGTTAAATGTTTTTTTTCCTCAAAATGTAAACCTCATAGGTTGTAAGAAATATGTTAAATTAAACAAGATAATGAAAGATAGAGCTCATTAGTGTATGTTGAAGACTATAGTGTGATTCAACTAATTTCAACTAAGTTTAAAGTTATACAAAAATTATTTTGAACTGAATATATAAAAAAAACTCCATACATTTTTTTTCCTAATGCAAATATAGAGAACATTGGAAGTTAATTATAGAGCTTGATGATGATATTATCAGAAATCAACTTCACCAAGAAAGATTTTTTGTCATGATTTGGAACAAAATAGTTCGTTTGAGGACTACAAAGGAATCTGAGTTGATTAAGCATAAAAGAGAGAACATGAATGATATTGTCCAACAATCATTCATTGTTGTTGATGATAATCCATTTGAGGTCAACTTGGATCATCTGATTATAACTGACCAAATGACCATTTTTTTCATAATTTATTTTGTAGTATATGTAGCTAAGGTTGTTATATTTTTAAATGCAAATGTGGTCTAAAACTACACCTAGTACCAGTGAATGAGCAAGCTTGCGTTTTCATTGATGCTAAACCCTCACCGTCAACACCTGACACATCCTTGATAACCGACATTTTTATATATTGTTTTGCACAGGTTTTAAATGTCAAGCCGTTACGGACGAAATCGCTAAAAAATTTCGTTCCGATGAATCACCGAAATCGAAATCGAGGGGGTCACCATCATTTCAATTTTGAAAATACCGAAGGAAAAAAGGTGAATAAAAAGAAATATTGTCGATTCATGCAATTCAATTTCAGAACTGAAAAATGTAGAATTTCTATCTTCAATAAGAAGGCAATCAACTTTTTTCACTAAAGAATGCTTACCATCATATCAATCAAGAAATCCCGTCTGCCTAAAAACAGCATCACGGACGCGCCGCAGATCTCTTCCTTTGAGCGTCCTCCCGGCTCCTTCCAGCACCGAGAAGGTTGTCTTGGGCGACCCCCTCACACTGCTCCTGGCAACGATCTCGTGAGGCGGCAGCATCTCGTTATCATCCACGTTTCCGTCATCGACTCCACCATTCTCCTCCGTCTCGAATCGTCTCAACCTCCTAGGAACAACCGGCACATTAACCGGAAGTGAGTGAGCTTGTTGCGCCCTCCCGCTCGGCGTCGAGAGCGAGTACTCCGGCTTCGGAATCGAGGGGGTCACCCGCGCAGCGGCCGCGGAAGCGGACGATGGGGAATTGGAAGCCGTGGAAGACGCGGAAGAAATCGACGATTTCCTCCGGATGAGATGAGGGCCAACGGCGACGACGGGGAAGGGGGAACCACTCGCGTCGTCCTCCGGGAGCGCGGCGAGGATTCCAAACTCGCGGTCGGGAGGGCGGCGGAGGGCGACGCGGGAGGAAGGGGAGAGTAGGGCATTGCTCGGCGATGCAGGCGGAGGAGGGGGCGCCGAGTCAGGGCCTTCTACGGTGGAGGTCCACAAGACGTCGGATTCGTGGAGCTCGATGGCGGCGCCCGCAGATTCACCGGCTGGCAGGGATGGGGAGAAGACGCCGAGGAAGCGGTTGGAACCAGGGGATCGGTGGCGGCGGAGGCTTTCCATGAAATCAGGAGCGTCGGTGGCGATCTGGGGGAAAGGGAGGAGAGATGGCAGGCAGTGAGGGATGAGAATTAAGTAAAGCTCGAGTGGAAATTGCAGATTTCGTGGGTGGCATCGGTTGTGTCAGTGACCGAAAAACCAATTTCGGCTCAGAGCAACGCCGCTGAGATCCCAAGGCTCGCGCGTCGTCGAGACTGAACAAGCGAAGGATAAACGTGGAAACTGAACATCAAGTACAAGTAGGAATATCCCATTTTGTTCTTTAACAAATTTACAAAAATAAGCTACGGTAATTTATAAAGACACTTTAGGATTATTCAAAAAACATCTCAAAGTTGAAAATATTCAAAAGACATATTTCTTTTTTATTTTAGTGTTCAAACAAAATTGTATTTTCTTCTCCTTTGAATATAAAAAAAATCCCCACTTATTTTTTTTCTCTTCTTTTTTGCAATAAAATTAATATTTTCTCTCCATCATATGCATGTAATAATTAATGTGGTACTATTTTTTAAAATTAGGCTCACAAATTAATTATATCAATACAATAGTTAAGTCGACAATTTACCAAACAGCACACGTGAAGTTTAGAATTACTCAAACAATACCTCATACTTTCATATTTATCAAATAGCACACTTAATTCTCTTTTTACCCCTCCCGCCAAACAGAACTTTTAATGCTGAGATTTTGCAGGCATCCAAGTCACAACTAGAAATCCCGAGTCATCTAAACGTCCCCTCCAAACGAGCCAACATTAGCATCTTTCTCTCTTTAGCTTCCAAGAAAATCTTCCAGACTCGGGGCACAAATCTTCCGAACTTCTTGCACTCCATTTTTCGTCCAGCGTGATTTCTCGAGCGAGCTTCCGAGTTTTAGGATTTTCGACGAGACGCTTCGAGGTAATCTCGTGTAGTCCTCTCATTTAATTATATGTGTTACCCATTTCTTACTCGGTTTTAGGGTTTATGTTGAAAGTCGTACATCTCATAAGCTTTCTGTCCATCATTCATGATTGCAGAATGAGTCAAGAATCTCGTTCAACCTCTCCTTCACCGGCCAAGGTATGTCTCGCATTCCTTGATTTAGTCGAATATGAAGGATGCCATTTATTTTAAATGTTTTTTCGATTATGATTTTGGAATGATTTCAAATATTCAAATGGACAATTTTTTTAATCTGTATCTGAATTAGATAAATATATCCATGAGGTTTTTTTCACAGGATTATTGTAAAGCATTGCGGATTCTCTAATTTGTTATATACAATTACAAAATGAAGGAATAAATCAGGTTTTTAAAATTTTATATTTCCAAATTTTTAGGGAAAAAATGAGTATGCGAAGAAACTCCAATGGACCAACGTTTTAGGTCACTTTATTGAATTTTTTGGAGGCCTAAGTACTAAAGGAAAGCAACGTCCGTTTGTTTGTTTACATGAAAGGCACAGAGAGATCATTAAACAAACCTCATTTGCTATTTTTTTTTAATATACAAGACATTCCACAAAATCTGTGGCATATTGGTCAATATATTTCAAAGTTGAAATTCGGCAAGTCAAAGTTTTAAGTTTTCAACTGTGCCAGTTGCTTTCACCAGAAGAGATGTGTCCCTTTTGCTCGGTATTGCAGATAGAGGGGCTTCTGTTCCCATGAATTCAACTAATGCATCATGTGTTCTTTTTATTTCTCAATTCTCCAAAAAAGAACCAACTAGATCAAAACTAGAGTATTTACTTAAAACTTATTCTGCCAGAGTAGAATTAGATGAAAATATTTTGGTGTTTTGTAAGTTGTATGTTTTGTATATATTTGTTTGTGTGTTGTTCTGTACTACTATATATAAGGTCCCCATAGGTCTTGTAGATATTGTAGATGATTTTGACAACATAGGTAGTTTCAATTGGGTTGAAGTCATCCATCAATTTATAGCTCCACAATTACCCACTATTAGAGATCTATGTTCATCTACTAATACAGTTGTGTAGAACAGCCAAATTCCTTACCTAAAGGGATTTGTCGGCATTTTGGCTATAAGTTCCTTCTTACTAATTTATTTTGTCTTTTATATTCACATAAGTATGTAACACTTTGGATATGAGCATACTTAGTTTCTAGAACATGTCCCAATCCAGAGACCATCCAATACCGAAGGGCCACGAATAAATAAGTGGAGGCCAACTCTTTCACATATTAACAATGTGAGAAATTTATTGGAGCAAGTCTCACCTGAACAGGTAAATAGAAGACCACAACTTAATATTTTTTTATTTTTGTTATCTAAATAATTGTTGATTTTTTGATAGGTTATTGTTGATCTAGTCTGTACCCGTAGTGAAATTATACTTCTTGATAAGGTTGACTATTATATTGAAAATACTCCCTATCCAATAGAGACATCGTCATCACAAACTATACAAGATAAATACCCTACTACTCAATGTCATGAGTGTTTAGTTTATCAGAGACAACTCAAAGAGTTAAGAATGGAAAACATGACACTAATTGAAAGGGTAAAAGAACTAATTGAAATTATAGGAAGAGAAGGTATGGAGGCTGAATCAAATAACCTTGAAGTTGATCCTCAACCTCAATTGGAATCAATTGCCACCGGAACAAGATAGCGAGAAAGAACCTGCTATGATTACAGGGATACTCTCATTGATAGTCCACTATGGGCAAAATTGGTATCTCAAAGGAAAAGAAAAAAGACAGAAATTTGTGATGTTGAGATATTAGAAGGGCAACCTGAGAAAGACGTAAATGAAGCAGAAGTTTTTGAGAAGAAGGTAAAATAAATAATTGGTATGGATGAATTGCAAACGAGGGATACTATCTCTATTATGAAAGAAGAATATGAAAAAGATCTTGAGAGAGAGGAAGCAAGAATTGATAAACTTAACCAAATGAGAATGGTCATTTGTGGTAAGTCAGAATACAAAGAAAATTAGTTTTTGTTAATTTTTTTAAATTACTAATCTAATTTTTTTACTATAGTATGTCAAGAAAAAATGTAAGACGTCAAAGAAACAAAAACAAGACGATGATTTGACCTACTTGCTAAAAAGTTTAGAAAAAATAAAGTATGGTAGTTACATCCACCATTACATTCGAAAATTTTGTTACAATAATATAGAAAGTGCAAATATTTATTTACCATTAAATTTTTTGTAGGCCTATTACAGGTTACGTTTGGGAGGAAGGTCCTTTTTTATTAACTTTGAATTCTTTATACTCTGGAGTTAATGGATCTGTTTTCACAGTTGGGGAGGTTATCGATACATTTTGTTCAATTCTTTTTAGGGGGTCTCTTCCTCATATAAATCATATAACAAGTCTATGTATTGCTCATCTGGGTTCATTGTAAGGAATTTAAATTATCTTATAGTCTGACGATTTAAAATGTTATACTAAATTTTTAAATATTTTCCTCTATACACAATTGCAGTCGGCATTAAGAATGTCATGGAAGACTGTCACGACACAAATCATAAACACGGACATGAATGATGGAGAGATTAGATATATTTTTATACCTCTAAATACTGACTAAACTCACTTTCACCTGTTGTGTATTGACACAAAAGCAATGACTTTCAATCATTACAACTCCCTTTCATTGGAGGAAGATCAAAAGCTGATTTTGAAGCAGTTATGAGTAGATAATTTTTTTAAATATGACATTGTATCTATAAATGAATAGTTATGTTAACTTAATCATTGTGTAATAATAGGTATCCCAATTTAAAGGATATTCATTTAAGAACCTTACAGCAATTCATCCATGTTTACAAGCTTATTACCCCATCGACAATTGGATTTCTGTTACAATTGATTGTCCCCAACAAGTAGCAAGGTACTAAAAGAAAAATACTGAATGTGAAATTTTACTTTTGAATTGAAATATAAAATTTGTCATGGTATTTTTACAGCAATGATTGTGTCTTCTTTGTGATGCAATACATGAGATGTCTGCTGTATGGTGAGAAGATGAACTTCAAATAAGCAGACATGACAAAATTCAGAATAGATGTCTCAGTGTCAATTTTAAGGGATGAGTTCTTCATAATGTAATTTAAGAAAATCTTAGGTGGGAGTATGACAATGCATTTTTATATTTAAGTTAATTATGAATTTTGTTAATTTGTAAATGATATTGCATTCCATAGATCAACAGTGACTGTAATTTTGATATATTGTTGAATATATTCTTGAATCTAACAATACAATGGTTTGGTTTTAATGTTGTGAAATTGAATGGAATGGAAGGGGACCTTTTTTATATCTGGCAGGTTTATATTCCCTATTGTTGAATTTTGTTTAAATTTTGAGCACCACGTTATTTAAAATACAGGACCATGGTGTTGATGCGATTTAAATTCCCAACACCACCTATCTTTGCCAGATTAAATGTCCATGTTGGAAATTTGAATCCCAGGACCACGATGGTACTGGGATTTTAATTCCAGGACTTCGATAGTGCTGAAATTGAAATCCCAAGAACACAGTGGTCCTGGGATTTAGATTTCTAGCAACACGCCCAATTTCAAACTGGTTCTAATCCAAAAAGTGGTGATGGGTATTATATTCCCAGGAACACAGTGGTCATGAGATTTAAATTCTCGGCACCACGTACAACATCAAGCTAGCCGAAAAAAGGTGGTGCTAGGAATTATATTCTCAGGAACACAGTGGTCCTGAGATTTACATTCCCAGCACCACGTACAATTTCAAGCTGCCCGAGACAAAATGTGGTGCTGGGATTTATATTCCCAAGAACACAGTGGACCTAGATTTAAATTCCCAGCACCACGTACAATATCAATAAGATGGCCGAAAAAAAAGGTGGTTCTGGGAATTATATTCCTAGGAACACAGTGATGCTGGGAATATAAAATTCAAATTCCACGTATAACTTCGAATTGGCCGAGAAAAAAGGTGGTGCTAGGAATTATATTCCCAGCAATACTATAGTCCTGGGATTTAAATTACCAGCACCACATGACACGGGGCCTAATTTCTGAAATATGACTGTGGAACCTAATAAAACCTCAATATCAAAAATTTTGGACATGGATACACAGAGGGGCACTTTTCAAATCCACTGGACTTGGATTGGATCGAAGAAGAGGTGAATAGGGTCATCAATGGGTTTTGACTGAAACCTATTGATGGACCTAGAGGAGTCCAAATTCCGAAATCTTGACATGGACTGAAAAATCTTGTAACATGAATTTTTGATGTGTCGAGAAAACTTTGTTCTGATCCTCCTACCTCCCAGATTTGGCCGCGTGCCACGAATAAATTCACTTTGGGCGAGATAAAAGGTGGTGCTGGAAATTATATTCTCAGAAACACTGTGGTGCTGGGATTTATATTTCCAGGAACATAGTGATCCTAAGATTTGAATTCCCAACACCACGTACAATATCCAACTCGCCTAGAAATAAAGTGGTGTTGAGATTTATATTCCCAGGAACACAGTGGTCCTGGGATTTGAATTTCCAGCACCACGTACAATATCCAGCTCGTCTAGAAAAAAGGTGGTGCTGGGATTTATATTCCCAAGAACACAGTGGTGCTGGAAATTAAATTTCCAGCACCACGTACAATTTCGAACTGACCGAGACAAAAGGTGGTGTTGGGAATTATATTCCCAGGAACACAGTGGTCCTGAGATTTAGATTCCCAGCACCACGTATAATATCCAGCTCGCCTAAAAAAGGTGGTGCTAGAAATTATATTCCCAGGAACATAGTGATCCTGGGATTGAATTCCTAACACCACGTACAATATCCATCTCGCCTACGATTTTGGTGGTGCTGGGATTTATATTCCCAGGAACATAGCGGTGTTGGGAATATAAATTCCCAACACCACGTACAATTTCGAATTGGCCGAGAAAAAATATGGTGCTGAGAATTATATTCCTAAGAATACAGTGGTCATAGGATTTGAATTCCCAGCACCACACACAATATCCATCTTGGCTAGAATAAGGTGGTGCTGAGATTTATATTCCCAGGAACAAAGTAGTCCTGAGATTTGATTTCCCAACACCACGTAGAATATATAGCTCGCCTAGAAATAAAGTAGTGCTAAGATTTATATTCCTAAGAACATAGTGGTCCTGGGATTTGAATTCCCAACACTACGTACAATAACCAGATCGGCTAGAAAAAGATGGTGCTAGGAATTATATTCCCAAGAACACAGTGGTGCTTGGAATTATATTCCCAGCACCACGTACAATTTTGAACTGGCCGAGAAAAAATATAGTGTTGGGAATTATATTCCCAGGAACACAGTGGTCATAGGATTTGAATTCCCAACACTATGTACAATATCTAGCTCGCCTACGATTTTGAACTGGCCGAGAAAAAAGATGGTGCTGAGAATTATATTTCCAGGAACACAGTGGTCATGGGATTTGGATTCCCAGCACCACTTATAATATCCAGCTCGCCTAGAAAAAGGTGGTGCTGGGAATTATATTCCCATGAACACAACTGGTCCTGGGATTGAATTCCCAGCACTACGTACAATGAATTTTTGATGTGTCGAGGAAACTTTGTTCTGATCCTCCTACCTCCCAATTTTGGCCGTGTGCCACGAATAAATTCACTCTGGGCAAGATAAAAGGTGGTGCTAGAAATTATATTCCCAGAAATACTGTGGTGTTGGGATTTATATTCCTAGGAACTACGTGGTCCTGGGATTTGAATTCTCAGCACCACGTACAATATCCAGCTCGCCTAGTAAAAGGTGGTGCTGGGATTTATATTCTCAGGAACACAGTGGTCCTGAGATTTGAATTCCCAACACCACGTACAATATCCAGTTCGCCTAGAAAAAAAGTGGTGTTGAGATTTATATTCCTAGGAACACAGTGGTCCTGAGATTTAAATTCTCGACATCACTTACAATATCCAGCTCGGCTAGAAAAAGGTGGTGCTGGGATTTATATTTCCAGGAACACAGTGGTGCTGGGAATTAAATTCTCAGGACCACGTACAATTTCGAACTGGTCGAGAAAAAAAGATAGTGCTGAGAATTATATTCCCAAGAACACAGTAGTCCTGGGATAAGAATTCCCAGCACCACGCACAAAGTATGCAAAATCATTTAGCATATAAAGTATGCAAAATGGTAGTCACAAGAAAATATACATTGTACAGATTTAAATCCCATCACAAAATTATAAAGTTGAAGTGGTTCACATATTTAACAACGTCTAAATTTTTTATAATTGTACAGATACTACACAATTTGGATTTACACTTTGCATCTTGAGAATGACTTTTACAAGTAGACACCTTGGTGCAGTAAAAAATTTATAACTTTGTATACTATTACAACATATCCCAAATTACAACACAGTTATAATTGCAAACAAAAGTGTGAGCTGCGCATTATTCTATTCCCCACCAAGAACCTAAAGCTTCTCATACCTTGTTGTCTGAATCTTTTAGGGTAACCAAATAATAGACTCTCAATGTATCATATTGTAAAAGATGCACAGTCATAGCTGTAAAAAAATACAAATAATTAGTCCATTTCTAACTTATAAAATATGGTATTTACAAAGAATATTAAATGTCTTACGAAGAGCTTTGTTTGGGACCCTGCACTCGACGCATGGAAAAATTTGCATTATCAAATTTATCAGGCAGGCCAGGATGCCAATTCTCATAATATGAAGGGTGGATCTTTTTAAATAATTCAACTTACACCCAAAAAAATGCTATCAATCCTCCATACACAAATGATTTATTTAAGTAACATATAAAATAACACTGCTTACTGTTTCTTCAAATTGAATAGTGTAAACTTTCCTGACAGACAATGAGTTATAGTGGATAAACTCTGCATTTTGCAAGTCCGCCACTAGTAGGTGGCAATGGTCATCACGAATTATTGGACAAAATATGTATCTGATTGGATCATCGCTTGGGGTTTTAAAAGTTTGCTGGAATGCTTGGGCGTACATCATATTAAACATACCCTATGTATAAAAAAACTTGTCAAAACACTGATGCTTTAAAGTTGATAATTTCATGCAAAAGGGGCAAAAACTTACCGGGAATCCAGTCCCATAGAATATTGAGCTATAGTATGCCTTATCAGTCTCCTTGCACTCATTAGCTAAGACTGATAAATAAGCACTGATGCAATCCCCATGTGTCAAAACATTCCAATCAAATATTATAAGGAAAGAGTCCATGTATAAGTTAATAGCATCTGTCTTTCACACTGGTCCTGATACTATCACACTACATAAGGAAAGGGTTATTAGCAACTCTCAAAACATAAGATTACTATTATAAAGTGTATGATCTTACTCCATTTTTTTTAGTTTCAATAAACACTCCCTGACTGCTGGATCCATCTTATTGGTGAATTCTTTATAAGCTTGTTGTATACAAAAAAATAGTTAGAATAAAAAAAATTCTCTAAAAATAGGACTGGACAAGATAACTTATGCTCACCTCCAATATCCTTGTCTTGACTTCGTCGAGTGGTTGTTGTTTGTCCGTGGAGACTTGTGTGGCAGTAGATAATATTTTATGTTCACACTCCTCGGCAGTTGATTTCCCTTTTTTATCCTGGACTGACTTCTGCTCAAAATTTGCCTCTTCAAGAGTGATATTAAGGTCTGATGAGGGATACTCAATAGCCTTGCTGGGGACTATTTGAGTTTCAACTCTCCTTCTTTTAGGAATGTTAGCAAACCATGCAGGAGGAACGCTTGTACTTGTAGGGGGTGATACACCATGAAGAGCCCTTTTCCGTACACAAACCTTCCGCCTAGTGTATTGATGTGAGCAAAACATATAGGGTTTTAGGAGTAGTTTTCGCTCACATCTCATTACATTTTTATGTTAGTTTCATGCATATGTTACTCTATTTTGCATGAATTTTCTATTTTTTGGTTCGGAGGTCTGCTCTTTGTACTTTTGTATGTAGGATAACATTTCGGGGGAAAAGGCACACTTTCGAAGCAAAAGAAGGATATTTTACAGCTAGACGCAGAATGGGACATGGCCAGGGTGTATGGCTACACACGACCGTGTCCAATGGGCGAGATCAGCCACCCTAGGGCCGCACACGGCCGTGTGGCGGCCCTCCAGATTTGCGCGACTAGGGTTTTCCGGATTTTGCAGCGGTCCGAGGTGTTGTCTATATAAGGATGGCTCCGCCCAAACCCTAGGGGGAGGCACGATGGCTAGGACGACATGCCGAAGCCCTAAAAAGCTTCGAAAACTCGCAACAGGGAGGAGGAACGCCGTCAGAGGTCCATGCCTTGCACTTCAACGCCGGAGAGAAGACCACAAAAGCATTGTAATCCTTTGTTCCTGTGTTTTATTCCTTATGTATTTGAATATAAACATGCTTTGTGATTCTTCCTTCATATACATGGAGTAGTACTTTCGATTCTAGGATTAGGAAGTAGCTTGTGTGCACATTACAATGTTGGTTCATGTTAAATTCTGCCTTTGAGTTTGATTTGACAATTGGTAGTTATTTTTACTATATCTATGCGTGTTTGATTTTCTATCTGCTGTGCTTAGGCGATACGAGGTGTGACAACCCTCGTATTTAAGATTTAGGGGATTTTATACAAGGAACCTAGGGGTAAACCTGATCTCCTGTAACTGTGGGTAGAAAGATGCGGTGGAATCGGAAACGATTCATCGTAGGGATTGATTTGGTATCCTCGTACTGTCTATCCCGTCCTTTTAGGCGGAGATAGCTCCCGGTAGATGCGACGGCTCATCGGGAGAGTGTATGATGTCCCTTCCACAAAACCATAGATAAACGTATAAACAACACCAATTGACAACATTGTTTTGTGATACACAAGCGAAACCGAAGTCCTAGAATCACCTTTGAAGACCTTGGCACACTCCCTTGTTGGTGCAATCTGCCCAGGTCACGATTGACCAGACTCGAGTTTGGCTCGAGTGATATTTTGATGTTTGACATAGTATGTTTAACAAAGTGAGTAGACATTGATGTTTGACATTAATGTCGGTTATAATTAACCGGACTCGAGTTTGACTCGAGGGAGATGTAAAATGGTTGACTAGGGTTGACCATGTGATTATGGTAAAGTCCAAGTCATGGGTACTTGGCATTGGGAAAGTCCAAGTGGGACACTTGGCAAGGAAAGTCCAAGTCATGGGTACTTGACATTTGAGAAGTCCAAGGGGTTGATATTGGTGGCATAAAGTTCAAGCGGAGTCTTGGCAGCATAAGTCCAATGATTGGCGGCGTAAAGTCCAAGCGGAGTCTTGGCAGCATAAGTCCAATGATTGGCGGCGTAAAGTCCAAGCGGAGTCTTGGCGGCATAAGTCCAATGTGCCTTGGCGGTGTAGATACCGTTAGCACGACATAGCCGATGGAAGCACCTGGAGGCTAGCGCGATGGATGAACAAGTCATGGATGACTTGGAGGGATCCGAGAGGCGTGAGGCTAATGGAGGTGGCTAGAAGGCTTAGGTCTAGGCTAAAGGTGGTCTAGCAAGTATGGGGAAACCATACTTGGGCTAAAACCTCATATTTGAGGTGTGCCAGTCGACTGATTCCATGTGACAGTCGACTGGTATGAGTCAACTAGGGTTGATTGCGAGATGTGTCCCAACAGTCGACTATCGGAGCGTGGCACTCGACTGATTGGACGAGCAGTCGACTGATCTTGTGATTGTTGGGGATCGATTGGCCGGCTAGGGGGGGGTGAATAGCCCTCGTTAGTTGGATGTCGTATTTTGCTCGTCTACAAAACGTTAGCGCAAGCGGAATATGCAAATACAAATAAATAAAGACAAGCAAATAAACAATGAAAACAAACAATACAAACACTGAGATGTAATGTGGTTCACGGCTACGCTGCTAATCCACGGTCCGATTCGTCCACGGTGAATCACTCCGCAATCTATCCACTAGATCTCTCCTTTGCACAAAGCTAGGTGGAGGTAACCTCTTTACAATCTCTCTTCTTACAATAGAATGGAAATAAAACAAGAAGAGTGGAAGAACACTTAGAGCACTTTGGGAGCAAATTGGAGCATGAGCATTTTTCTCCCAAAGCCCCATCCCCTTCCTTTTTATAGAGGAAGAGGGTTTCTTCCCGTTGACACAGGAGCAGTCGACTGATGCCCTCGATCAGTCGACTGGTCCTGTAGCCGTTGCCCAATAACGATCGCTTTTCACGTTGGACTTCATCCAAAGGTACTGGCATCAGTCGACTGATCCTACCATCAGTCGACTGATGCTCGATCAGTCGAGTGCTCAATGGAGTCGACTCCATTCTGTGCCCATGCACAGTGCCATCAGTCGACTGCCATTCCCTGGCAAGCCGATCGCCGCATCGATCCGATCGCCACCCATGGCAATCGACGCCTAAGCACTAAATGTCTTATACCCGATCGAACTATCGACGCCATGACATGGCAATATCCAACACTTGGCCAAATGACCAAGTTTCACCTAAGAGCTACCCCTTCCCGGGTTACATTCGCTCACTCTCATCTCTCGGAGTCCCTCGCCTTCGAAGTTCTCTTCGTTCGCGGCCACGTCCCTCGGCAGCATCAGGCGCACGGCTCTGCAATGCTCCTTCGCGTTTCTTGCCTCGAAGTCTACTTCCTCCGGCTTCACTCCAAGCTCCTCGTCCAACGGTCCCTCGGATGCTCCAAGTGCACGGCTTCCGCAAAGCTATCCTTCACCGAATCAAGGCACGAGTCATGAGATGTGAAACTCGCCACGACTCCATGTGCGAATTACTAAGTCCTGCATGACTTCAACGCACATATCAAATCAACATAACAAACTAACTTAAACCCTTTGCCACACACATCAAAACCTTATCACGGCAAGAGATTGCCCTAACAATCTCCCCCTTTTTGATGTGTGGCAATCCGTTTAAGTTAGGTAAAAATATTTGATAAAAATTTTAAGGTAAAAAGACATGTAAACATAAACATGATATAGCAACATGCAACTCCCCCTTAATCCATGAAACTCTCTCTACAAATTCTCCCCCTATCATAATTAACTTAAACATAATATTTTCTCCCCCTTTGACACCATCAAAAAGATTAACATTAAGTTATAAACTCATGGCATCAAGTATACTAGAAGGAAAATACCAAAAATTGGTTTAAAATATGAATTCGGCCTTCACTGTTCAGTTTTTTTGCCATCACGATCGATCGTAGTTACTACGGATCATTGATAAATTTCAGGAATTCCTGATTTTCGGATCGAAATTCAGAAATGCATTAAAAATTCCAGAAAATTCAAAAATCATGAAATTTGGGGAACTTATTTCTTGTAAGTATATCTATCAATGAAAAATGGTTTTTCATGAAAAATCATTATATTTTCACGTATTTGCCAAAAATCCAAAAGGTTTAAAAACCACTAGGTTTTTGATCATGTGAGTATCAAGTTTAACACCTAGTTTTGGTTCCAATTGTTTCAAAACATGAATACATAGATTTTAGATTAAGAAATTGTTTTGAAAACATATGAAATATCCAACCATGATCTTTGAGCTATATGAATTAATTTTACATTATGATCATGAAACACATGTATTCATCAAATAATAATCATGCATTAGGTATTATATGATGATAATAAACAAGGTATCACCTAAAGCATGATTCAAACCTATTTTCCATGATTATGTGCCAAATATCAATATCATAAATCATGATTGCAAACATGTGTAACAATTATATTAATCATCATGATTTATGCATTATTATCTATTTATGGGCACGTTATCATCACCCAACACTATTAAAAATGTTGTCCCGCCATCCTAAGTCAACCAAAAATATGATATAGGTCAAGTCCATATGGTTGACTACCCTAGAGTTATCCTAACCCTTAAGGATGGATTTTGGAACCCAAAATAAGTTCTTTCCAATTGGGTTCACTAAGTATTCCTTGGGGATCCATTTCCTAGCTATTACTTTCTTCTTATCTTGTCCCCTAGCTATTAGGCATTTGTAGCCCTTTTCATTTTTCTTTTCTTTATAACCTAGGCCCTTTTTGTTAAAGCTAGCTCTTTGGCTCCCAATTATCATGTTCAATGTATTTGAGCCAATTGTAAATTTTTCTAGGGCTTTGGTTAAATAATCTACTTTCTCCCTTAAAGCTCTATTTTCTTCTATACATGCATCACTAACATTCAAAGACATATAGTTATCATGTGAGCATGCATCATTTAAGATAGAAGACATATTATCATCATTTAAGCATGCTTTTTCTAGTTTATTTTCTAAGTCCTTAATTTGATCTAGCATGCTTTTGTTCTTCTTCTTAGCTCTAAATAAATCCCTAGTTAAGCTAGAAAGCATGGAAACTATTTTCTTAGGAGTTAGATTCGTTACCATAGTTTCCATGTTCTCTTCTTCTTCTTCGGATGAGGAGGATGTAGAGGCTCCCCCTTCACTTGAGCTCTCTCCACTTGAGCTTGATTCTTCATTTTCGGTGGAGGAGCAATCCAAGTCATCGAAGGCCATCAATGCAAGGTTGGAATAGACTTGTTCCTCTTCTTCGGATGAGGAAGAGGAGGCAAGGTCATCCCATGTCTTTGCTTTGAGAGCCATTGACTTTCCTTTTTTCCTTGGCCTTCTTCTCCTCTTTCTTCTTGCTCCCCTTCTTCTTCTTCTTTTCTTCCTTCTTTTTCTTCTCTTCCTTGCTCTTGTTTAGGAGGGGACAATTGTCCCTTATATGTCCTTCCCCTTGACAATTGTAGCAAATGACCTTCCCCCTAGGTCTTCTTCTCCTATCATAAGATTTATTAAATTGAAAACCTTTTAACGCACGTCTTACCCTCCTTACCATATAGGCTTCTTCGGTGCTATCCATGGAGGAGGAGGAAGACACTTCATCATCATCGGAGGAGGGGATCTCCATCTTCTTCTTCCCCTTATTTGCCATCAATGCTACTCCTCTTGAAGGTTGGATTTTTGGCTCTTCTTGTATTCCTTCAAGCCTCGTTTCGTGGAGCTCCATTGTTGAGAAAAACTCCTCCAAGGTACTTACTTCCAAGTTCTTGGAGATGTAGAATGAATCCACCATAGAGCTCCATCTTGAGGACCGGGGAAAGGCATCTATGGCCTTCATTACCATATCCCGGTTGGAGAACTTTTCTCCTACACTTGTTAGCCCAATTAAAATTTCTTTAAATCTTGAATGCAAAGAAGTTACCTTTTCTCCCTTTTCTAATTTTATGTTGGATAGTTGGGAGTGAAGAAGGTCTCTCCTTGCAAGTTTGGCTTCCGAGGTGCCTTCATGAAGCTCCACTAGCTTCTCCCACATCTCCTTTACACTAGAACACTCCCCTATCCTATTTACTTCTTGTTGAGGGAGCACATTGTAGAGGTGGTGCTTGGCCTTTGAATTTGCCAAATACTCCTCTCTTTGTCTTTTGCTCCATCTAGATTTTTCCAATGGCTCCCCATCTTCGTTCCTAGGCAACTCGAAACCGTTTTCCATAATTAATAATATTTCAAAGTCAGTTTCGAAGAATACCTCCATTCGCTTCTTCCACCAAGCGAATTCCCCTTCAAACTTTGGCGGATGAATGTTCGAGCCGGCCATCTTTTGATGAAGAGCTTGTTGCGGCGGTTAGTCCGGTGACAAGCAACCTTGCTCTGATACCACTTGTTGGGGATCGATTGGCCAGCTAGAGGGGGGTGAATAGCCCTCGTTCGTTGGATGTCGTATTTTGCTCGTCTACAAAACGTTAGCGCAAGCGGAATATGCAAATACAAATAAATAAAGACAAGCAAATAAACAATGAAAACAAACAATACAAACATCGAGATGTAACGTGGTTCACGGCTATGCCGCTAATCCACGGTCCGATTAGTCCACGGTGAATCACTCCGCAATCTATCCACTAGATCTCTCCTTTGCACAAAGCTAGGTGGAGGTAACCTCTTTACAATCTCTCTTCTTACAATAGAATGGAAATAAAACAAGTAAGAAGAGTGGAAGAACACTTAGAGCACTTTGGGAGCAAATTGGAGCATGAGCATTTTGTAGGGGATCGAAATGGCCGGCTAGAGGGGGGTGACTTTGTCACCAATTTGGCCTTGATGGCCTTTGATGACTTGGATTTCTCTTCCTCCAAAAATGAAGGATCAAGCTCAAGAGGAGAGAGCTCAAGTGAAGGGGGAGCTTCTACATCCTCCTCATCCGAAGAAGAAGAAGAGGATATGGAAACTATGGTAACGAATGCCTCTCCTAAGAAAATAGTTTCCATAATTTCTAGTTTAACTAAGGACTTATTTGGAATGAAAAAGAAAAATAAAAGCATGCTTAATCAAATTAAGGCATTGGAAAATAAGCTAGAAAATGCATGCTTAAATGATAATATTTCTCTTCGTTCCGGTTACGTATTGCTAAGCATATGCGAGCCCGTTAAATATTATTGCGTGCATGCGCCAGAGGAAAATAGGGTATTATAGGCTTAAGGTAAGATTACTTAACCGGTGAAGGATGAATTCACAATTGGCTCCAACACATTAAACATGATCTTAGGGAACCAAAGAGCTAGCTTCAACAAAAAGGGCCTAGGATATAAAGAAAAGAAAAATGAAAAGGCCTATAAATGCCTAATTGCTAGGGGACAAGATAAAAAGAAGGTAATATATAGGAAATGGATCCCCAAGGAGTATCTTGTGAACCCAATAGGAAAGAACTTATTTTGGGTTCCAAAATCCATTCTTAAGGGTTAGGAAAACCCTAGGGTAGTCAATCATATGGAATTGACCTATATCATATTTTGGTTGACTTAGGATGGCGGGACAACATTTTTAGAATAGTGTTGGGTGATGATAACGTGCCCATAAATAGATAATAATGTTTAAATCATGATGATTAATGTAATTGCTATGTATATGTGCAATCATGATTTATGATTTTGATATTTGGCACATCATCATAAGAAATAGGGTTTAAATCATGCCTTAGGTGATAATTTGTTTATTATCATGATATAATACCTAATGCATGAGAACAATTCAATGAATACATGTATTTCATGATCATAATATTGAATTAATATATATATATCTTTATGATCATGAGGATTGTTAGGTTGATACTTAACCTTGATAGAATTGTATGAATATAATGGTTAAGTATATACAAATACCCCCTAGGATGCATCTCACACTCACCATAGACTACTTTGATTGAAAACTTAGCATGGGTGAGAAGTTAGGATGATACAAATGTCCACTAATGCCTATGGCATTTAGATGGTCATTTAAAGTATCAAAATAGCAATAATAGACCAATCATGGGGAAGACTTATGTTTGATTCATAGACATATTGCCCAAAGATCATGGTTGAATATTTCATATGTTTTCAAAACAATTTCTTACTTTAAAATCCATGTATTCATGTTTTGAAACAATCCTAAGCAATACTAGGTGTTAAAATGGATACTAACATGCTCAAAAACTAGTGGTTTTTAAAGCCTTTGGATTTTTAGCAAATCTCAAAAAATATAATGATTTTTCTTGAAAAACTATTTTTCATTGATATATATACTTAAAAGAAATATGTTCCTCAAATTTCATGATTTTTTGGAATTTTTAATGTATTTTCAAATTACCAAAATCGTAATTTGAATCCATTATGCCACGATCGCCATTGATATATTTTCTGATTTCAGATTTTAATCATGTCTTTGGTATTTTCCTTCCATTAAACTTGATGCCATGAGTTTATAACTTAGTGTCAATCTTTTTGATGGTGTCAAAGGGGGAGAAGAAATTATGTTTAAGTAAATTATGATAGGGGGAGAAAATTTGAAAATTTGTATGGGGAGTTTCATGGATTAAGGGGGAGTTGTATGTTGCTATATCATGTTTATGTTTACATGCTTTCTTACCTTAGAATTTTCATTAAATATTTTACCTAACTTAAACGGATTGCCACACATCAAAAAGGGAGAGATTGTTAGGGCAATCTCTTGCCATGATAAGGTTTTGATGTGTGTGGCAAAGGGTTTAAGTTAGGATGATATTGTTATTTGATATGTGCGTTGGAGTCTTGCAGGACTTAGTAATTCGCACATGGAGCCTTGGCGGGTTCACCCTCACAACCTCGGTCCTTGAGTCGGTGAAGGATGACTTTGCGGAAGCCGTGCGCTTGGAGCATCCGAGGGACCGCCGGACGAGATGACTTGAAGTGAAGCCAAGGAAGCAGACTTCGGAGGCAAGAGACGCGAAGGAGCATTGCAGAGTCGTCGCTGATCCGAGGGGCGTGGGTGACGAAGAGCCGGCGAGGACTTAGAGAATGAGTGAAATGTAAGTAGCTCATTAGGTGAACTTGGCGAATGGTAGTGTCGGAGACTTGACCGGGGTTAAGGTTTACCCGCAGAAAGCTCAAACTTATGTTAAGTTTGAGTTTCACACGGCACCAGTCGACTGCCATGGAATGGCGGTCATCGCTTCAGTAGGTTCGACCGTATCCGATCGATGGGTTTATGCCCGGCGGATCCCATAGATTAGCGATCGATTGCGCGAAGGATATCAGCGAACGCGAACCGCTTCGATGGCCGTGGCGATCGACTACGAGGCGGCCGATCGTGGTGAGGTCCATCAGTTGACTGCCAAGAGTTCCGTTGGACTACAATGGTCGGGATTCGACGTGTTCGGAGGCCGTTGTAGTGGTAACGATCGGCCAAAGCGATCGTGGTGGCGGGAAGAAATCAGCCCTCTCTATAAAAAGAGAGGGTGTGAGCCTTTGAGAGGCTAATACTTATGCTCTAAGTGATCTTCCTAGTTCCCCACAAGCTCTAAACTCTTCTTACTTGTTTTTACTCCATTCTTATTGTAAGAAGAGTGATCTTGATTGTAAAGGTTACCTCCACCTAGCTTGGTGCAAAGGAGAGACCAATAGTGATTGGCTTTGGAGGAGTGATTCACCTTGGACGAATCGGACCGTGGATTAGCGGCGTAGTCGTGAACCACGTTACATCTTCTTTGTTAGCGTTTGTATTTTCATTTATTGCTTTGTCTTTATTGTTTATTCTTCCGCTTGCGCTAACGATTGTGTAGACGAGCAAACGAACGAGAGAATTCCGACATCCATCGTAAGAGGGCTATTCACCCCCCTCTAGTCGGCCGTTCGATCCCCTACATTTTCCTCATCCGATGATGATGAGGAGGATGAGGATGGGTCATCCCAAGTCCTTGTCTTTAGAGCTTTGGTCTTCCCCTTTTCTTTTGTCTTCTTCTCCTCTTCCTTCTTTTTCTTGCTCCCATTTTTCTTCTTTCTTTTCTTCTTTCTTTTTCTTCTCTTCCTTGCTCTTGTTTAGGAGGGGACAATTATCCCTTATGTGCCCCTCTTCTTGGCAATTGTAGCATATGACCTTCCCCCTTGGTCTTCTATTCCTATCATTTGATTTATGAAAGTGAAAACCTTTTAAAGCACGTCTTACCCTCCTTACCATATAGGCTTCTTCGGTGCTATCCATGGAGGAGGAGGAAGACGCTTCGTCATCGGAGGAGGAGGAGATCTCTATCTTCTTCTTCCCCTTATTTGCCAACAATGCTACTCCCCTTAAAGGTTGTATTATTGGCTCTTCTTGTATTCCTTCAAGCCTAGATTCATGTAATTCCATAGTGGAGAAAAATTCATCTAGAGTACTTACCTCTAGATTCTTTGAAATGTAAAATGAGTCCACCATTGAACTCCACTTGGATGATCGGGGGAAAGCATCTATGGCCTTCATTATCATATCGCGATTGGAGAGCCTTTCTCCTACACTTGTTAGTCCAATTAAAATTTCTTTGAATCTAGAATGCAAAGAAGTTATCTTTTCTCCCTTTTCTAATTTAATGTTGGATAGTTGGGAGCGGAGGAGATCTCTCCTTGCTAGCTTCGCCTCGGATGTGACTTCATGAAGCTCAATTAACTTCTCCCACATCTCCTTGGCACTTAGGCATTCTCCTATTCGGTTGATTTCTTGTTGGGGGAGCACATTGAAGAGATGATGCTTGGCTTTTGAATTTGCAAGGTACTCTTCCCTTTGCCTTTTGGTCCACCTAGATTTCTCTATTGGCTTCCCTTCTTCATCCCTAGGCAAAACGAAACCGGATTCCATTGTAATCATAATATCAAAATCCATTTCGAAAAATACCTCCATTCGCTTCTTTCACCAAGCGAATTCTCCTTCAAACTTCGGTGGATGAATGTTGGAGCCGGCCATTTTAAAAGTTGCTTGTTGTGGCGGTTAGTCCTCGACAAGCTTTCCTTGGCTCTGATATCACTTGTAGGGGATCGAAACGGCCGACTAGAGGGGGGGTGAATAGCCCTCTTACGATGGATGTCGGAATTCTCTCATTCATTTGCTCGTCTACACAATCGTTAGCGCAAGCGGAAGCATAAACAATAAAGACAAAGAAATAAACGAAAATACAAACGCTAACAAAGAAGATGTAACGTGGTTCACGGCTACGCCGCTAATCCATGGTCCGATTCGTCCAAGGTGAATCACTCCTCCAAATCTATCCACTAGATCTCTCCTTTGCACAAAGCTAGGTGGAGGTAACCTCTTTTACACAAGGATCACTCTTCTACAATAGAATAGAGATTAGAACAAATAGAAGAGTAAGGAATCGTGTATGGCACTTTGGGAGAAGTTTAGAGCTCAAGCATTAACCTCCCAAAGTCCCACTCCCTCTCTTTTTACAGAGAGGAAGATTTTCTTCCCGTTGGCCGCCACCAATCGACTGCTGCCCTTTGGCAGTCGACTGTCGCCACTCCAACGGCCTCCGAACATGTCGGATCCCGACCGTTGTAGTCCAACGGAACACTTGGCAGTCAACTGATGGTCCTCACCAGTCGACTGCTGCCTTCGTAGTCGACTGCCCAGTCGGCTACGAGCAGTTCTGTGCTCGCGACATCCTCTGGCACTTGACTGCCATTCCATGGCAGTCGAATGCTGGGCATAAACCCATTAGTCGGATACCAGTCGAACACACTCGACTCAGAGCGATCGCCATTACATGGCGATCGGTGTCATGAAACTCAAACTTAACATAAGTTTGAGCTTCCGGCGGTCGAGTAAATCTTAACCCTTGCGGTCAAGTCTCCGACACTCAGCCATTCGGCCAAGTTCACCTAATGAGCTACTTACATTTCACTCATTCTCTCATCTCACTCGAAGTCCCTCGCCGAAGCTCTCTTCGTTCGCAGCCACGTCCCTCGGCAGCATCAGGCGCACGGCTCTGCAATGCTCCTTCGTGTCTCTTGCCTCCGAAGTCTGCTTCCTTGGCTTCACTTCAAGTCATCTCGTCCGGCGGTCCCTCGGATGCTCCAAGCGCACGACTTCCGCAAAGTCATCCTTCACCGACTCAAGGACCGAGGTTGTGAGGGTGAACCCACCAAGGCTCCATGTGCGAATTACTAAGTCCTGCAAGACTCTAACGCACATATCAAATAACAATATCATCCTAACTTAAACCCTTTGCCACAAACATCAAAACCTTATCATGGCAAGAGATTGCCCTAACACATTTTTCTCCCAAAGCCCCATCCCCTTCCTTTTTATAGAGGAAGAGGGTTTCTTCCTGTTGACACAGGAGCAGTCGACTGATGCCCTCGATCAGTCGACTGGTCCTGTAGCCGTTGTCCAATAACGACCGCTTTCCATGTTGGACTTCATCTAATGGTACTGGCATCAGTCGATTGATCCTACCATCAGTCGACTGATGCTCGATCAATCGAGTGATCAATGGAGTCGATTCCATTCTGCGTCTGCAGTGCCATCGATCATTGCCATTCCACAGCGATCGGCTTGTTGTCGACTTATCACGATCCCCATCGGTCTTATACCAATCGATCGAACCATCGACTCAGAGCAGTCGACTACCATGACATGGCAGTCGACTGGTGTCGGGAAAACTCATCCGACACTTGGCCAAATGACCAAGTTTCACCTAAGAGCTACCCCTTCCCGGGTTACATTCGCTCACTCTCATCTCTCGGAGTCCCTCGCCTTCGAAGTTCTCTTCGTTCGTGGCCACATCCCTCGGCAGCATCAGGCGCATGGCTCTGCAATGCTCCTTCGCGTTTCTTGCCTCGAAGTCTACTTCCTCCGACTTCACTCCAAGCTCCTCGTCCGGCGGTCCCTCGGATGCTCCAAGCGTACGGCTTCCGCAAAGCTATCCTTCATCGACTCAAGGCACGAGTCATGAGATGTGAAACTCTCCACGGCTCCATGTGCGAATTACTAAGTCCTGCATGACTTCAACGCACATATCAAATCAACATAACAAACTAACTTAAACCCTTTGCCACACACATCAAAACCTTATCACGACAAGAGATTGCCCTAACATTGATCAGTCGACTGATGCTCGGATTTTGGGATACATAGTGGAGTCTCACTCGACCGCTGGGATGAGTAGTCGAGTGATGGCTTGAACAGTCGATTGATGGTAATTATCAGTCTACTGATGTCCTAGCCATTGGATTTTTCCAGCATGGATTACACCGTTGTCTCACAGCAACAGTGTGATCAGTCGACTGATGGTCCCAAGCAGTCGACTGATCGACTTTTTCCAGCACAGGTTGAAGCTATAAAAGGAGCTCGTGATGGAGAAAAATCTAACCGGTTCTTTAGGGCATTTGGGGTAATTTGCTATTGCAAATCAGAGTTTCCAAGTTCTTTTCAAGCAACCAAGCGATCAAGCATTCAAAGAGCAATTGTAAAGTAGTTTTCTTTACTTGCATTATATTTCATTGTTGTAATTGCTTGTATCTATTTCTTATTGTTGTAAGAATAGTTTGTAAGAGATTTCTCCGCCTCCGACTTGTGTCGAGAAGGAGTATTTGTGGTTAGTGATTGCATTGACATCGCTAGAACTCTTTAGAGCTCGATCCGTGGAGTAGGAATCGTTCGGTTCCGAACCATATTAAATACTTGTGTATTTGTGTTTGTCTATTTTGTATTGCTTCATTATTATTCCGCTGCGCGCTAACGAAATTTGTAGACGGACGCGAAGCGAATTCCATCACGCGACGCTATTCACCCCCTCTAGCGGCCTCAAATCACTTACAATTGATGTCACACATCAGTCGACTGGAGTCACAATTTTATAACGCCGAACCACTAGGGTTCAGCGTCTTCACACTCTTTTCCTCGCGATTTTCATCTCTGATCGGTGCTCATCGTCTCCGACCATCCTTTCCTCGTCCACGCCGACGACCAAAGCCCTAGGGTTGGTAGTCTTCTCTTTCGGTTGTGTCTTTGATCTCTCTATAACCCTAATGGCATCTCATAACCCTAGTTTTTCTTCTCCAAATGATTAGGGTTTCGGCGAGACTTTCTTCTCCGGCGATCCTTCCGGCGTTCCCCTCAGCAGCTGCCTTGTGCCTTCCCTTCATCACCTTCAAATGGCACCAAAGTATAAATTCTATACCCCTTAAACCCTAAATTTTTGTCTTTACAACTCATTGTGATCTAATCGTGTATTTGTATCATTGCATTCCATTCCACTGCATTGCATTCATATAGACGACAACGTAGGAACGACCCGACTGAGGTCGCATCATGATTGTACCAACCCATGTCGGTTAGGTACATTGACATCGACTTCTTTAGGCATTACTGTGGCGATGTCATTGAGGCTTTATCATATTATCAGCTTATGAAAGTAGCCCTCTGCAATCATTCCATAAATGATGATCTCCTTAAGGAGTTCTATCAAAACCTAAAGAAAGTTGATGATGGTCCGATATACACCACTCGGGTCACAAAATACGACCTTGAGTTCACTCTTGCAATTCTGCAGGAGTTCCTTGAGTGTCAGCCATCAAATGACACTTTCGTATTTTACCCTACCTTTGATGCTCCTCTGCCTCACCTTTTAATCATATCTCCTTGGACTCCATGCATGAGCATATCTTTCGCCACCCTCGCCCGCTAGCGCAGAACTTATTTCCCATCAATGAGCTATCTGCGCCCGACAATGTACTCTACAAAGTCATTGTTGGGTGTTTTCTACCTATTGTGACTCGGGGTCAGGCCAAGATTCGGCCTCTCCATCTTTTTCTTATGTATGTCATGCGTCATAGATTAGATATAAACATTGCATTGAACATGTTTCATTGCATTGTACATTTCATATCCCCTGTGCAAGGGAAAGTGCATATGCCTTTTGGCCATATCATCACTACATGGCTAGAGTCTATATGCATTAACATTAACAGGGGATCTCTGAGGGTGCTTTTCGAGGATTACAACTGTATATCAGTTCGTAACTTCTCATTGGCGAAGCTGCGGATCAGACATGGGCAGATGGAGTTGGTACCTCGACCTCCACCTAGGCCACGTGGAGAGCCACCTCTAGTACCGGAACGATATGAGGACCCTGATGCTGCTGATGAGGATGATCAGATACCAGCAGATACATCAGGAGCAGGTCCTTCAGATTGAGTTGCAGACCTGGAGGTCAGATTTCAGGAGTACCAGCAGACTGTGGACTCTCGACTAGCTGAGATTACGGAGGCGAGGCGCGTTGAAGCGCGTCGGTGGATATGGAGATGATCGAGCCGACCTTGGGTCGACCACCTCCGCCTCCACCTTCCGTAGAGGACTAGCGATATTAGGATGTTTAGCGATATAGGATGTCTTTTTGTTTGAACATTTCACATTTTGGATGTAAAATCTTGAAGTTTTTAATGAAATGTTTTGTTTCTAAAATTATTGTTGTCTGATTGTATGTTTGGTTGAAATGTGTTTGTTTGTGTAAGCTTGCTATGTCATGGCATCTAATTCCATTTTTTCATATAACATGTCATGTTGTTGATTAGGACTTTTGTAGATGTCATGTTCACTTTTTAAAAAGCTTATTAATATATCATGACATCATGATCATTGCCATGCTTTATTATTGTTATCATTTATGCCATGATCATTCATGCATTTAACTTGATTAAAATTGAGTTAAGGACAATGACATGACTTGGAGTCCCATTTATAAAGGAATCAAGTAATGTTGCCTTAGAAAAATGGATGAAACCCTAGTTTAGGGAAAACAAAATTCACATATCACATCAAAATGACATGTATGTGGGTGTATACACCTTAGATAACATGTGAGATGTTAGAAAAATAAGTTAAGTTCAAGATGCATAGGTAGTGCATCTAGATGAACTTAAACTTAGTCCAATCATCCATAAGAATCATGAGTAAAAGCTAATATACAAGTCATGTATATCTAGCCAAGAGTCCATGGTTCAAAATAGGTTTTCAAAAACATTTTAATATCACTTTAGAAAACCTTGGTGAAATCTATCTTTTGATAGCAATCATCATTGTAAAAGTTGATACAAAGTAGATCAAAAACTTTAAAGTTTTAATAGTTTTTGAACTTTGTATCAATCTCCTATTTTAATGGTTAAAATATTTTTCCAAGATTTTTCACCGATTGTATGTGTGATAAGTATAATACATGTGAAATTTCGTGATTTTTCAAGCTATGTATAATTAGTTATAATTTTTCAAAATCGATTACGATAATCAAAATAGATTTTTCGATTATCAATCGACCCTCTACAGGCGTGATCGATGAGCGATACCGCCAAAGGGCAATGGCTCTGCCTGAAACAATCGACTGATGCTCGGTGCTAGTCGACTGATGGGCACTTCAGTCGATTGGTTTCTGGCTAACTCGACTAATGGCCTGATTTCGGGGTAAACAAGATTGTTTAACCCGATTTCAGCTACGATTAAGGTCCCTAACCACTCCTAACCCTAGGATATGCTTTGGGAAGCATTATAAAGGGTAAAAATCCATTGGATATGGATTTGAAGAGGTGTTAGGTCAAAGTATCAAGTTTAAAGGTGGAAGAGTTCACTTTTGAACTTTGAACCTTATTTTTGATGTTTAAGAGTTCCTATTGGCTTAGGGACTTCCCAAGGACATTGTTGGTGCAATGGTCAAGGGGGAGCAAGCCTTTAGGGGGAGGTATCCATCATGAGATGATGGATGGTAATTTTCCTCATGAAAGGGAAAATGGGATTTGCAATACCCAATTTGGAAATTGGGAGAATATATAGGATTATCTCTCTTGAGTGATATGAGACTTATCATTAGGAAGATGGTAGGCATCCTAGATATTATTGGACCAAGGGGGAGATTGTAAGATCTCATTGGGACATGAGACATTGACCTCCTTGGATGAGCCTTTTTGATGTATGTCAAAAAGGGGGAGAGTAAAATTACCAATTTGAAAAATTGGTAAGGGAATTTGAGTTAGGGGCCTAACTCAAGGTTTGTTTTGTCAAACATCAAAAAGGGAGAGATTGTTAGTGCAATCGGCCCAGGTCACGATTGACCAGACTCGAGTTTGGCTCGAGTGATGTTTTGATGTTTGACATTGTATGTTTGACAAAGTGAGTGGACATTGATGTTTGACATTAATGTCGGTTATAATTAACCGGACTCGAGTTTGACTCGAGGGAGATGTAAAATGGTTGACTAGGGTTGACCATGTGATTATGGTAAAGTCCAAGTCATGGGTACTTGGCATTGGGAAAGTCCAAGTCATGGGTACTTGGCATTTGAGAAGTCCAAGGGGTTGATATTGGCGGCGTAAAGTCCAAGCGGAGTCTTGGCAGCATAAGTCCAATGATTGGCAGCGTAAAGTCCAAGCGGAGTCTTGGCAGCATAAGTCCAATGATTGGCGGCGTAAAATCCAAGCGGAGTCTTAGCGGCATAAGTCCAATGTGCCTTGGCGGTGTAGACACCGTTAGCATGACATAGCCGATGGAAGCACCTGGAGGCTAGCACGATGGATGAACAAGTCATGGATGACTTGGAGGGATCTGAGAGGCGTGAGGCTGATGGAGGTGGCTAGAAGGCTTAGGTCTAGGCTAAGGGTAGTCTAGTAAGTATGGGAAAACCATACTTAGGCTAAAACCTCATATTTTAGGTGTGCCAATCGACTGATTCCATGTGGCAGTCGACTGGTATGAGTCAACTAGGGTTGACTGCGAGATGTGTCCCAATAGTCGACTTCCGGCACTTGGCACTCGACTGATTGGACGAGCAGTCGACTAATCTTGTGATCGGTCGACTGATGCTCGGATTTTAGGATACAGAGTGGAGTCTCACTTGACCGCTGGAACGAGCAGTCGATTGATAGTAATTATCAGTCAACTGATGGTAATTATCAGTCGACTGATGTCCTAGCCGTTGGATTTTTCCAGCGTGGATTACACCGTTGTCTCACAGCAACAGTGTGATCAGTCGACTGATGGTCCCGAGCAGTCGACCGATCGACTTTTTCCAGCACAGGTTGAAGCTATAAAAAAAGCTCGTGATGGAGAAAAATCTAACCAGTTCTTGAGGGCATTTGGGGCGATTTACTGCTGCAAATCAGAGTTTCCAAGTTCTTTTCAAGCAACCAAGCGATCAAGCATTCAAAGAGCAATTGTAAAGTAGTTTTCTTTACTTGCATTGCATTTCATTGTTGTAATTGCTTGTATCTATTTCTTATTGTTGTAAGAATAGTTTGTAAGAGGTTTCTCCGCCTCCGACTTGTGTCAAGAAGGAGTATTTGTGGTTAGTGATTACATTGGCATCGCTAGAGCTCTTTAGAGCTTGATCCGTAGAGTAGGAACCGTTCGGTTCCGAACCACGTTAAATACTTGTGTATTTGTGTTTGTCTATTTCGTATTGCTTCATTATTATTCTGCTGCGCACTAACGAAATTTATAGATGAACACGAAACAAATTCCATCACGCGACGCTATTCACCACCCCTCTAGCGGCCTCAAATCACTTACATCCCTTCCTCCTCTGTGTGACACCGTATAGAGTAAAGTCCACCGACAGCCCTCACCAATCGAAACCTCTTAGAGTTATGTCCGAATAATTACAACCACTGAATATATTGATATTTGAATATCAGTCCCTGTGGGATCGATAATCTTTATTACTTTGACGACATCCGTGCACTTGCGGGCGTTGATTGCGAGCGTGCGCTTTGAGTCTTCGACGGTCTCCGTCGTGAGATTTGAGGTCGCGTTCGTGTGCATCATGTATGTAGTAGAAGGTTGTTGGGTTTGTAAAGCTTGTATGGGTTGTAATTGTAACCCTTCTACATCTCGGGATTGTAAATTCAGTTGAAGCTCCAATATTAAACTGTCATTTTCAGCGATTAATGCTTTTTTTCACAAATTATATTATCCCTTTCACTTATCTCATTGTCCTTTCTGCTTCTGACCACCTCTAACTGTTGAAGAAGCTCCTGTATTTTCTTTTCTTTTTCTTCGATGGTCGCATCCTTAAGTAGGGAGGTGCTATCCAAGTTAGTCCTTGCTTCAACTAGCTTGGTGCATAGAGTTGAAACTAGTTCTGCATTCTCTTGGCATACTGGACACGCCTTTTCTCCTGCGTCGAGCTGAGTTTCAGGTTGAAGAGTTGAAGCACAAATCCTAGGTGGAGAAGTGTTTTTGTATCAGATGCAGCTCTGACTGTGCTGGCATTAGATCAACAATTATTTTATCTGGTAGGAGACCATCTGTCATCTTCTTAACAACCCTTACATTTGCGGAACTCCACCTCCATCTCAACATTCTTGGCAAAGCATGAGGGATGTGTGGAGGTAGGATACACAAATGTTCACACATCCATACCTGGAATGACAAAACTAGTTGTTAATAGACAGATTGATCTATACTCTTTGTGGAAAACATAAAATATATTCACTTACAACCAATAAGTGTGTGAAACCCTTAAGCATTGGTCTCGTAGATCCACCACAGATCTCTACTTTTGGTCGCAACGTCACTCCCATACCAATTGACTCCATTTGAGGAGTCATGTAGGTATAAAGTGCTTCACACCAATTGTACCTACCTAAGTTATCAAAATCGTCTACACAATCTATAAGTGATCCATAGATATTCTAGCTTTATTGCTGGTGGTAGTAAAAAACACACAAGAGAAAAAATATAAAATAAACAACTGACAATAAAATTTTTCAGATCCCAAATTATCTGGAAATCTGGAACTCTTTATTAATTCCTCTAGATGCTTGTTAGAGCAATCAGCTTCCATGAAATATTGCAAATATAGCTGACCAGAGGGAGCTTCATTGTTAATAGGAACTACAAGTCCATCATCTGGTAGACCAAGGATGAGGGAGACATGTAGGGAAATTAACCGGATCATGACATTCATAATATCGCGGGCGAATACTTCGGACAACCACAGTGGAAACAAAAATAAATCGGATCCCTTCAGAGATCCATGCAAAACATATAAATCATTTTCTTTAATCTAGATCTTATCTAAAAGAAGAAATATACCTTCGATGCGAGCCCTTCGCAATCTCGCTAATCCAAATGCAGTTGGATCTCAATACGATAAGGACAACCGTATCTCTAAGGTATCCACACGAATCGTATCTTGGAGATGGAGATAACACCTTTGGTTGTGCTAGTAACTAAAAACCAAGGTTCTCCACAAAAGAAGAAGGGAAAATAGGGATGCAAGGCACACAATAGGATGTAAGCATAAAACTTAGCTCTAATCTCCACGTTTTGGAGATTTCTCAAATCACCTTTATCATGCATTAATCCACATTTACATGCATTAAATTCCAATTCATGCATTAACCCTATTCATGCATGCAACATTTGAGGATGAAACTCCACTTTATAGATTAATTCTTTTGCATTAACCCCTCTTTTGCATGCAACGTTTAGGGTGGTTTCTCAAATTCCAATTGCATGTGAAATCACATTTCATGCAATGTTAATGCAATAATCCAATTTGCATGCAATAATCCAATTTGCATGCAATAATGCCTTTGCATGCAACATTAAGCATTAAATCTCATTTCATGCATTAATCCATTTGTATGCAAAAACTCTCATTTGTATGCATGATTAATCATCGTTAATCATGCTTACCTTTTTCAATTGATTTCACTTGAGTCTAACTCAAGTTAAACCAATTTGAGTCCAACTCAAGTTTGGCCAAGCAATGAGTCTAACTCATTCTAGTCCATTCAATTAACTAATGATTCATTTAGTCAAACTAAGATGAACTATTCTCCAAAATATGTTCTTTGTGTATGACCCTATAGGCTCTCATAGCATTGGTAATGTATCTAAAACCATTTTAGATACATAAGCAATGAGCGACATCTAACAATACATCATTGCTACCCAAGCTACAAGAAAGTCAAGATCCGATAATCTTTCCGTGACTATTATCATGTATGATGGTGTCCTATCATTGATATCTTAGATCGATCAATGAGGCATAGACCGTGTCATCCCCTTATCGACCTTTATGTTTCTTGATCCCCAAGGAGACACTCAAACAAATGAGCTCAATATCTCATATTGACTCATTTGAGCATAGCCATGCATTTCGTGGTCATACTCTATTAAGAGGCCAAAGATATCACTCCCGTCATATGGGAGGAATATATCCCATCTACATCACTCACATCCCTCCGCATAATTCGTTACATATCCAGCAATCGCCGTTATAGTGCACCTTGTTACGGGTGACGTTAAACGATACCAAAGTACATAACTCCTTATGTAGAGAACCATAATGACTTCATGTCTAAGGACTATTCATACCAATAGTCACATGAGAAAGTATATGACACTCATATAATGATCCATAACACTTTTTCATGGCGGGTCAATTCAGTACATATATTCTCCAATATATATATCCATGTGTCAATGTGATATCACATATCCATGACTTGTGAGATCAAGTCATCCATTTACTTGCATGCTAGTCTCAATGTATCAATATATCCCTTTGCCTATGAATACAATGCTTGACTAGGAATGTTTAAGTATAGTGTTCTCTACAGCTTCTCATAATCAATTCTACCAATTGATATACTGTAGATTAGAACCTACTATTCAAGGGTAATATTATATTTATTTAGTTGGCACACGCATAAAATAAATATAATAATCAATCTTTGCGTGTTATTAATGAAATATGATACATATAATCCCTAATAAATCATCTCATGATTGACACTAAGGGCTGACACTAACAAGACATCAGTCTTTGTGAAATGTAATTTCTTGTTGTGGAATATAAAATATTTCTCCTTGTAGTCCCAATTATCAAATATATTTTGAACGAGGGGTCTGACATGGGTAATATTTGGAATGTCCAAAACCCACGCAAAAGGGGAGCTCCGAATCAGTGTTACTTTTTCCTTAGTCAGTGGCACACTTGCAATAAATTTTTTAAAATGTGAAACGTTGCTTTTTTAGTTCATTCTCTTTGTTCTTCCTCGCATCAATGCAAGGGTTCTTCCAGAACTATCGCTTGATGTTTCAACAGTTGAAGCCATCGTGACCTGAAAAAACTACGTTAGGTTACGAACTAAATACATTATAATATGACGATTTGAAACTAATAGATGAAATGGATTGAAACATGTGTGCTGATAGAAACAAACATTACCTCTGCTCAAATGGATTATTAAAATCCTAAACCCTATCAGACCCGACTTCAAATGATATCGTTGACGAAAATGAAAAAACCCTAGATGGGATGCACCTTCAGCTGCGACACAGATTATGGTCAACGAAAGAAGTTAAGTAATCTACAAAACTTACGAACGCTGAAAATCTAAACGTCAGACAATTCTATAAGAGATAGATCGAAAGGAGCGACAGAGAAATGAAATTTAGTCATTTGAACAGCCAACGGGGGGTTTTATATTAACGGGTCGGGTGCGGTGGCCCGGATTTTTATTACAGTTTTGCAAAATAGATCAACATTCAATTAGTTAGGCCATAAGTTTATAACGCCATAAGTTTTAAGTAGCCCACGATAATGCAAAATAGATCAACATTCATTTAGTTAGGCCAACCAAAACAGATTTAGATATATTAAAATGATCCAGGCTCGTTCGCCCGCCTCGATCGAGCGCCCTCTCGTTCTGCCATCCATTTCTCGACCAACGCCAAAGCATCACATACATTCTGCTCATGCTGGAGAATAACCTCCAAGTGTTGGGTGGCCTCCTCTCGGTCATGCCTCGCGGTCTCCAAGCGCCTTATCAGAATTGCACGCTGCTTCTCTAGTGTTGGGACGAAGATGCGCTGAGTCGGAGGAGGGGCCGAGGAGCCCTCCTCAACGTTCGAGGAGGAAGAAGACTTCTCCCCAGGGTTGTGTTCGCCTCGGGAAGCCATGAAGGAAATGATCTATTTGTAAAGGAAGGGGTTAAGAATTGCACAGTAAGTATTTGATAAATAAGTCGTCTAATATAAACATTATTTCCTTTACAAATATTTACACAATCACTATTCACAATTAAGAATTAGTAGGTGGTGGCACTCTACAGGACCTCCTATTATGACCAAGTTATTTGCATCTGCTGCATTTATTTTTCACCTTCCCAGTATGTTTAGACTCAATGCGTGTCTTTTTTCTTCGACCCGGCTGCACAAGGCTACGAGGAGGTAGAATTCCAAAATTTTTGTCACCATTAGGCCAAAATTTCTTACTTCGACATGGGTAAATACGATCCATGTAAGTGGTCTCCCAAGTTTTTCTTAGAAAATAATGCTCACAATAACGGTATGGATCCATGTTCCGATATATGATGATTACAATAGTATGCGAGCAAGGAATTCCTGAATTTTGAAACTCACCGCAAATGCAACTACACCTCTCCAAATCAACAGTATACGAAGAAGCTATTATCTGTACTTCTATTTCTATTTGTGAGTATGGGAATACTGAATATAATTGAGTTCTTTTTCTCCTTTCGTCAATCTCTTTAGTGGCATAAGGTGTTAGAAAACCTGACCTTTTTGAAGATTCTTCCCTACGATTAAAGAACCATTGAGCAACCTTTCTTCTATATTATCAATTAAACTAGTGATGGGGAGTTCATGTGTTTCCTTGAATAATACATTTAAACTCTCAGAACAATTAGTGGTTAACATTGTGTACATCCTCCCAAGAAAGTGTGCATTGACCCATCTTTTTGGATTGATCTTTTGTAGCCACGCATATACATCCTTGTGTTTTTCATGCATGTTTTGTATTAATCGATCAAACTCAACTGTTGTATTGGCTCTTGTTGCTGCTCAAAATAAACCTAATGAGGATCTATCTTGGGTATCTGTTACCATGTTACAAGACAAGTGATAGCAACAAAAAGCATTATGGGCAGATGGATACACTTTGTTAACTGCTGATATAATCCCCCGATGTCTATCCAATACAATGCTCAATGACTCTGGAAGGACAATAAGGAATGTCTTTAAATGATCCAAAAACCACTCCCAGGCAGATCCACATTCAACTTCGGCAATTCCAAATACAACTGGCAGAATTTTTGCATTACCGTTAAAGGCAGTTGCCATTAGCGTAGGGATGTCGTTTCCCATGAGAAGTATGTCATCAATATACAAGATAAGAAAGATAACTATGCTCCCACTAACCCTCTTGTAGAGACAGGGTTCATCTTCATTCTTGATGAAACCAAACTGTTTGATCGTATTATTGAATCGAAGATTCCAGCTTCTAGATGCTTGCTTTAAACCATAAATGGACCTTTGCAGCTTGCATACTTTGCCAGCATGCTTTGGATCTACAAAACCCTCAGGTCGTGTCATGTACACGTACTCAAGGAGGTTTCCATTCAGAAATGCAGTTTTGACATCCATTTGCCAGATCTCATAATCGTGGTAAGCTGCAATAGCAAGCATGATCCGAATGGACTTAAGCATCGCAACTGGTGAAAAAGTTTCATCATAGCCTATACCTTGAATATGTTTGAAACCATTAGCTATCAATCGCCCTTTATAGGTATGCATAAGACCATCCATGTCAGTCTTTCTCTTAAAGATCCACTTACACCCAATGGGTTTGACCCCTTCAGGTGGATCAACCAAAGTCCATACTCGGTTAGTGTACATGGATTCCATTTCAGATCTCATGGCCTCTAGCCATTTCTCAGAATCCGGCCTCATCATAGCTTCCTAATAAGATGTAGGCTCGTTCAACTCAACAAGCATAACATCATCATTGTCAGACAAGAGAAATGAATATCTCTCAGGCTGATGACGTATCCTATCAGACCTATGAAGAGGTTGGTCTACTTGAACAAGTTGTTGCTCCACAACTTCTTGTGCAAAAATCCCATCATCCATAACACTTTGTGGTGCCTGTTCAATTTCCATCTCAGTGCTATCTTTATCTTGAATTTTTTCAAGATGTATTTTACTCCCACTAGTTCTTCTAGAGATGAACTCTCTTTCTAGAAATACTCCATTTCTAGCGACAAACACTTTGCCTTGTGTGGGATTGTAGAAGTAATATCCTTTTGTTTCCTTAGGATATCCTACAAAGTAGCACTTGTCTGATTTGGGGCCTAGTTTGTTGGAGACTTGATGTCAAACATAAGCCTCACAATCCCAAATCTTCATAAAAGACATCTTGGGACTCTTCCCAATCCATATCGCATATGGTGTCTTTATGACTGCCTTAGATGGAACGTGGTTAAGTGTGAAAGTAGCCGTCTCTAAAGCGTATCCCCAGAAGAAAGAAGGAAAATTTGTGTGACTCATCATTGATCGTACCATATCTAATAATATACGATTTCTTCTTTCTAATCACCATTCCACTGTGGTGTTCCAGGTGGAGTGAGTTGAGATCTAATCCGAAACTCAATGAGATAGTCACGAAAAGCTTGGCTAAGGTATTCCCCACATCGATATGATCGAAGCACTTTTATACTCTTACCAAGTTGGTTTTGTACTTCATTCTTGAATTCTTTGAACTTTTCAAAGGACTCAGATATGTGTCTCATAAGATACACATATCCATATCTACTGAAATCATCAGTAAAAGTAATGAAGTACAGATAGCCTCCTCTAACTGCTACATTGAAAGGCCCACATACATTAGTATGTATGAGTTCTAAAAAATCAGTAGCTCGTTTGCCATGTCCACTAAATGGAGTCTTTGTCATCTTGCCTAGAAGACAAGATTCGCATGTCTCATATAATTTAAAATCAAATGAGTCCAGTAATCCATCCTTATGAGGCTGAGATATGCGACTCTCATTTACGTGACCCAGGCGACAATGCCAGAGATATGTTTGGTTCAGATCATTAGATTTGAACCATTTGGTATTTATGTTATAGACTGGAATTTCAAGATATAGAAGATAGAGGCCATTCACAAGGTTTGCACTACAAAAAACATATCATGTAAATAAATGGAACAACACTTGTCCTTTATTACAAATGAGAACCCTTTCTTGTCTAAACAAGAAACAGAGATAATGTTTTTCGTCAAGGCAGGCACATAATGTAGGGGATCGATCGATCGACTAGAGGGGGGTGAATAGCCCTCTTACGTTGGATAACGGTATTTGCTCGTCTATAAACAAGATTAGCGCAAGCGAAAAAATAAAACAAGACAAGCAAATAGAAATGACAAGAATATAAACGCTAACACAATACGTAACATGGTTCACGGCTACACCGCTAATCCACGGTCCGATTTGTCCACGGTGAATCACTCCGCAAGCTTCCACTAGATCTCTCCTTTGCACAAAGCTAGGTGGAGGTAACCTCTTTTACACAATGATCACTCTTCTACAATAGAATGAAGATTAGAACAAGTAGAAGAGTGGAAAACTGTTTAGGGCACTTTGGGAGTAGTTAGGAGTTCAAGCATTAGCCCCCCAAAGCCCCATACCCTTCCTCTTTATAGAGGAAGAGGGTTTCTTCCCGTTGACACAGGAGCAGTCGACTGATGTCCCTATCAGTTGACTGGTCCTGTAGCCGTTGCCCAATAATGGCTGCTTTCCACATTGGATCTCATCCAATGGCACTGGCATCAGTCGATTGATATTGCCATCAGTCGACTGATGCTCGATCAGTCAAGTGCTCCGCGAGCTCGACTCCATTCTGTGCCCGAAACTCTTGCGACCAGTCGACTGATGTCTTCATCAGTCGACTGGTGGTCTCGCAGTCAACTTCCATTCCATGGCAGTCGACTGTTGGCACTTGAACCGGACTCGAACACTAGTCGAGTCACCGTCGACTTAGAGTAGTTGACTACCATAACATGGTACTCAACTTGATGTCGGGAAATCCCATCCGACACTTAGCCAAATGGCCAAGTTCACCTAATGAGCTACTTACATTTCACTCATTCTCTCATCTCACTCAAAGTTCCTCGCCGAAGCTCTCTTCGTTCGCGGCCACGTCTCTCGGCAGCATCAGGTGCACGGCTCTGCAATGCTCCTTCGCATCTCTTGCCTCCGAAGTCTGCTCCCTTGGCTTCGCTTCAAGTCATCTCGTCCGGCAGTCCCTCGGCAGCATCAAGCGCATGACTCTGCAATGCTCTTTCTCCGACTCAGGCATGAGGTAGTGAGTGGTGAGCCCGCCTAGGCTCCATGTGCGAATTACTAAGCCCTACAAGACTCCAACGCACATATCAAATCATAATAACAACCTAACTTAAACCCTTTGTCACACACATCAAAACCTTATTATGGCAAGAGATTTCCCTAACACATAATAACATTCTTCTAGTTCTAAGATAATCCCAGTAGGCAAAGATAAGGAGTATGTCCCTACAGCGATGGCGACAACTTTTGCTCCATTGCCTACCTGTAGGTCCACTTCGCCCTTCGTAAATGATCTAGTCTTTCGAAGGCCCTGCACATTGGTACAAATGTGAGAAGCACAATCGGTATTTAATACCCAAGAAGACGAGATAGATAAATTGACTTCTATAACATATATACCTGAGGCAGAAGTCTCACTTCTCTTCTTTTTCACCTCTTCAAGGTATAGCTTGCAGTTTCTCTTCCAATGCCTAGTCTCACCACAGTGGAAGCATTCCCCTTCCTTAGACACCCCTCCTTTGGGTTTCAATGCATTTGCCTTGCCTTTGCCTTTGGATTGGGTCTTACCTTTACCTTTAGGCTTCTGCTTGCCTTTGCCTTTGCCCTTGTTCACCATCAAAATGGTTCCAGGCTTTGCCTTCTTAAGGTTGAGTTCAATAGTTCATAACATGCTCAATATCTCAGGTAAAGGCTTGTCAATTTTGTTCATGTTGTAGTTCATGACAAATTGACTATAGCTTTCTGACAGCGATTGTAAAACAAGGTCAGTGGCCAGCTCTTGGCCTAATGGAAATCCCAATCTCACTAGGTTCTCAACGTACCCAATCATCTTGAGTACATGAGTACCTACAGGAGTTCCCTCTTGCATCTTGCATTGAAACAAGGCCTTTGACACCTCGTATCTCTCGTAACTCGCTTGTCCCTGATATAGTTGTTTCAGATGCTCAACCATATCATAGGCATCCATGTTCTCATGTTGCTTCTGAAGCTCAGAGTTCATGGTGGCAAGCATAAGGAATGACACATCCACTGCGTCATCTTGATGCTTCTTATAAGCATCCTTATCAGCACGAGTGGCTGTAGGGGTGGGTGGTTCAGGAATGGGCTGCTCTAGGATGTACAGTTTGCGTTCTTGCTTGAGGACTATCCTCAAGTTCCTGTACTAGTCCAAGAAATTAGCTCCAGTGAGCTTGTCCTTATCAAGGATAGATCGCAGAGAGAATGTGTTCGATGTATTTGATGACATGGTGATCTACAATATAAAAATGCAGAAATGTATCATATTTCAATCATTTAATTAGGCCTTTAACTAAATGATTCTCCCACTAGTCACAAAGTGGGACAAGATCCATATTATACCGCATCTTGAGTTAGCTTTGGCTAATCGCCCAAGACGCATATAAGTTAGGTAGGTAACTTGTACCAATTACATCTAATGTAACTCTTGTATATTATGGACAATATTTGTTTATAGTGCCCATCGCATGAGATTTCCTTCTAAATTACCACTCATCTTGAGTTAGCTTTGGCTAATCGCCCAAGATTTGTATAATATAGGTAGATGTCCCGTATGAGTTATGCCTCTAAGTTCATCAATCTAATTGAGAGAGCTTAGTTAAGACAAATCCAAAATTTAATAGGTAGACATCATGATTGTCCTGTCATACTTTATCGAGGTAAATCGAGTCACTTTGCTTTGGCAAACACGCTACGATTGAACAAGGTAATAGTAAGTATTAAACTCTGGTAGACATATAATAAGCGACCTAATTTTTGTGACAACTAACTACACATGCTTTACATATATAAGCATCACATGCATTCACATATACAAGCATCACATGCTGTTGGTGCAGGGACACTAGATAATCAAACCTGTGTTTTGATTATGGCAAAGACACAAAGTTAAGTCTACATTGTTATCTCACGAGCTAAATCAAGTGTGCAGAAAAGTGTTAAAGCTGGAGCTGAAGGCTAGCGACACCCGGAGGAAGCCGCGGTGGTCGGGCGACACTCGAGTGACTTCGGAGGGAGCCGAAGGAATCGAGTGGAAGGCCGGAAGCGAGAGCTACTATCGAGGTAAGCTCGTGTGAGTGAGAGATTGTAAGGTCATGTCCTCTTTACGGGGATGACCGTAGGCGGCGATCCGACTAAGACTTCCTGTGGAAGGTCTAGGTCGAGATCGGACGGTTAGAAACCGTCGTATTTATCATTTTCCGAGCTAACCTCTTATTGCAGGGAAGTGGCCAAGCAATGATCACGGAAAATGGAGCAGCGATCGATGCCCATCACCGATCGATGGAGGAATCAGTCGACTGATGGCGACGATTCAGCTTTTGCGCTAGGTCAAAATGGATAATGTTTGACGCGGCCACTTCGCGATAAAATTTGGACAACTTCATGATTCGTTCCGAAATAAGAGGAGACAAATTCAGAGGCCAAAGTCTATAAAAGGAGGGGAGGATTCCATCTCAAAATCACATCAAGTGCTCCTACAACGCCAACGCTCTAACATCGTCATAACGCCGACGCGACGTCAAGTTTCGATCTTCTTCGTCGGCAGCAGAATCAAGTAATATTTTTGATATTGTATTCTTTGTTTTTCTTCATAACGAGGTGAGGTAGGCTTGTTGCCTCATCCTCGTATATTCGGTTTTGTGATCGTTGTCTCCTACCTCCAACGAGGAGGAGACGTTATAGTGCTTTGCCCTCCGTACGCGGTCTAGGACCGATAGGACCTTGGAGTAGCAACCGCTGGGTTGTGAACCAAGTAAAATAAACATGTCATTTTATTTTCCGCTGTGTTTACTCATTTATTTGTGTTTCGACGAACGAATTCGAATGAAAGATTTTCGATCGCTATTCACCCCCCCCTCTAGCGACACTTCTCGATCCAACACATGCATCACATACACACATAGTAAATAACGTGACATGGTTATGACCCGAATCTACGATCTTCTCAAGCCAATGAGAAGAGCGAATGATTATCCTAGGGATGACATCTTCTCTAAGTGCTTCCTTCGGTCATCCTGTGTTGTCGACATCCTCCTTGTAACTTCAACCTTCAATGGACTTTTAATTTCTTTATTTTTTACATTACAAAATAAGAACACTCGAGTTACATTCGAGTCTAAGTCTATTTTACAACCAGGAAAATAAAGATGAAGACACGACACGCAGGTCATATTATGAATTACAACATGCACATACAACACACAACCACAATCACATTGGGTCCTAGGCCATAACCATGCACCATGCTCTATATCATTCATAATGATGTAATTTTATAAAATTTATTATGAATACATACATTAATTTTAAGCCGCTTTGCCGATAAGTCGCAACGCCACGGCAGTCCTTGGTCCATCAATATAAACCCAAGACCCTCGTTTCCGAAGCGTCCTATGTTCAACACGGTCGGGTCATGCAAATTAGCATGACCATTCTAGGGTGATCAAAGGAACCCACGACCAGATCGTATTTTTCAACACGACCGTGGGTTACTCTGTTTGGCAGGTCGTGCTGAAAACACGGTCGTGTTTTCCAACACAGCTTGGCAGTGTTCAACCCTGTTTTTGCCCCTTATCAACATTCCAAGCCTAAAATTCGTGTACCCATAATGCAGATGTTTTATATCTCATAGAAAACATGAAAATCTAAATTTATATCACATATAAATCATCATAATGAAATATATGTTTTGCAAGTGGCTCTGATACCACTGTAGGGAAATTTACCGAATCATGACATTCATAATATCGCGAGCGAATACTTCACACAATCGCAGCAGAAACAAAAATAAATCGGATCCCTCCAGAGATCCATGCAAAACATATAAATCATTTTCTTTAATCTAGATCTTATCTAGAAGAAGAAATATACCTTTGATGCGAGCCCTTCGCAATCTCGCTAATCCAAATGCAGTCGGATCTCAATACGATAAGGACAATCGTATCTCTAAGGTATCGACACGAACCGTATCTTGGAGATGGAGATAACACCTTTGGTTATGCTAGCAACCAAAAACCAAGGTTCTCCACAAAAGAAGAAGAAGAGAAAATAGGGATGCAAGACACACAATAGGATGCAAGCATAAAACTTGAGCTCTAATCTCCACGTTTTGGAGATTTCTCAAATCACCTTTATCATGCATTAATCAACATTTACATGAATTAAATTCCAATTTATGCATTAACCCCATTCATGCATGCAACATTTGAGGATGAAACCCCACTTAATGGATTAATTCTTTTTCATTAACCCCTCTTTTGCATGCAACGTTTAGGGTGGTTTCTCAAATTCCAATTGCATGTGAAATCACATTTTATGCAATGTTAATGCAATAATCCAATTTGCATGCAATAGTGCCTTTGCATGCAACATTAAGCATTAAATCTCATTTCATGCATTAATCCATTTGCATGCAAAAACTCTCATTTGCATGCATGATTAATCATCATTAATCATGCTTATCTTCTTCAATTGATTTCACTTGAGTCTAACTCAAGTTAAATCAATTTGAGTCCAACTCAAGTTTGGCCAAGCAATGAGTCTAACTCATTCTAGTCCATTTAATTAACTAATGATTCATTTAGTCAAACTAAGATGAACTCTTCTCCAAAATATGTTCTTTGTGTGTGACCCTATAGGCTCTCATAGCGTTGGTAATATATCTAAAACCATTTTAGATACATAAGCAATGAGCGACATCTAGCAATACATCATTGCTATCCAAGCTACAAGAAAGTCGAGATCCGACAACCTTTCCGTGACTATTATCATGTATGACGGTGTCCTTCTATCATTGATATCTTAGATCGATCAATGAGGTATAGACCGTGTCATCCCCTTATCGACCTTTATGTTTCTTGATCCCCAAGTAGACTCACTCAAACAAATGAGCTCAATATCTCATATTGACTCATTTGAGCATGACCATGCATTTCATGGTCATACTCTATCAAGAGGCCAAAGATATCACTCCCATCATATGGGAGGAATCGATCACATCTACATCACTCACATCCCTCTGCATAATTCGTTACATACCCATCAATCGCCGTTATAGTGCACCCTATTACGGGTGACATTAGACGATACCAAAGTACATAACTCCTTATATAGGGAACCATAGTGATTTCAGGTCTAAGGACTATTCATACCAATAGTCACATGAGAAAGTATATCACACTCATATAATGATCCATGACACTTTCTCATGGCGGATCAATTCAGTACATATATTCTTTAATATATATACCCATGTGTTAGTGAAAGCCCTAGAGCCAATCATGTGATGATTGTCGTATGGACTTTATTGTATCATATTCCTATTTATAAAGGCATGGTTATTATATTTACTTGTATTGGTACCAAATTAACTAAGTATAATAACGTCCTTGAGTAGTAGGTTCTTATCTATATCAATCGATTGGTTGAATCGATAATGAGATGATATAGAGAACACTACTCTTAATCATTCCTAGTCAAGTATTAATATTCAGGGACAATGTTAATGCGTAGAGACTAGCATGTAGGTCAACACGATGACTTGATCTCACAAGTCATGGATATGAGATATCAAGTTGACACATGAATATGCATTGGAGAATGTATACTGAATGACCAGCCATGAGAAAGTATCAAGGATCGTTATATGAGTGTCATATACTTTCTCATGTGACTATTAGTATGACTATTAGTTCTTGGACCTGAAATCATCATGGTTCCCTACATAAGGAGTTGCATACTTTGGCTTCGTCAAACGTCACCCGAAAATGGGTGGACTATAAAGGCGATTACTAGGTATGTAACAAATTATGCGGAGGGATGTGAGTGATGTAGATGGGATCTATCCCTCCTATATGACGGGAGTGACATCGTTATTCTTGATAGAGTGAGACCACGAAGTGCATGACCATGTCCAAATGAGTCAATATGAGATATTGAGCTCATTTGATTAGAGTGAGTCTACTTGGAGTTCAAGATATAGATTGTACCGAGGATGACACGGTATATGCCTTAATTGGTCAATCTAGATGTCAAGGAAAGAAGGACATTGTCACATATTATGAGAGTCACAATTAGCAGTCACAAAGGTGATGTTGAAGCTCAACATTCTTGTAACTTGGGTAGCAATGATGTGTTGCTAGATACTGCTCATTGCTTATGTTCCTAAATCGGTTTAGGAGCATTGCCAATATTACAAGAACCTATAGGGTCACACACAAAGGGCGATTAGATGGAGATTATGTTCATATGATGAACCATGAGGATTAGGTTCATGGGATGAACCAAATTGGATTAAGAGTTGTAATATATATATATAAATATATATATATATATATATATATATAACAAATTAAATAAAATAAAAATAAAATAATATAATATGATAATAATATAATTTAATTACGAGATAAATAAAGTAAATTTATTTATCTATTTTATTAAATGGAAATTAGTTATTTATTAGTATATTAGTGGATAAATTCGGGATAAGATTTTATCAAATTGGATTAAGTCAAATTGGTTTTATCCAATAATAGAGATGATTATTTCAAAAACGAAATTTAGTTATTTAAATATTTATTAGAGAATTTAGAATAAATTTGTAGGACCTCGTTAATTGAATTAATCAAGATTTGATTAATTCAATGAAAAATAGGTTATAAGTAGGCCTAAGTTATTTTTCTTAAGTTCACGTTTTTCTTTTCTCCGTTTTTCCCTTCCCTTTGCTCGTGATTTCCTCTCGTGCCCAACTACGCCGCCGCCATTGCTTTCACCCTTTCCGCGTACACTTTGCCTCACTCACGCTCGCCGGCCATTGTGCATTGCGTGCCCTGGCAAGGCTGAAACCATCGCCGTCACCTCAAGCGTCACAGACACGACCAATAGCCGCTTGCCCACACGCATTGTTGCCACCTTCCGCCCGTTGCGCCGCCCGCCTCCGCTCACCGGTTCCGGCGATTGACCGCCTTCAGCTGGCGCCACGATCGCACACACACGAGCCATCACGATCGCCACGCGTCGTCGCGTCGCCGCCATCGAACACATCGCGCCCGCCACACCGGCTTTGCCGCGCCTTCTCCTCGTCGCCCTTCGATGTGTACGCAATTAGGATTAGGTAAATAAAAAAATTGATTAATCAGTTAATTTAGATTTAATTAGTAATTAGTTTCGATTAATTAAATTGAGTTTGAATTGATTAAATGATTAATTGAATCAACTACGACAACATAATTAATTTAATTAATTATGTTGCTGGTTTAATACAATGATAATTAAGCTAAGAGTTAATCTAATCTAAATTGATTAGATAGTCAACTAAGAGATTAATTGAGTTATTAAATACTTGTCCACTAATTAGTTAAAATATTGATCGGGTTAAATAACAGCTTTGAGAACGGACGCAAAGCTTTGGATTGGAAGATTGCTAGGTTGCTCTGCAGTCAGAGGTGGGTGGATCTTTTACATCTTTAGAATTTAGTGCATGGTTTTATTGGTTATTTGGTTTACTGATGTTATTGCTAGAATTACATTGATACTATATTCGCAGAACCCTGGGATTCTAAGTTGCTTGCTCATCATTAACATGTAGTTATTGATTGATATTACTGTTGTGGGTGCCTATTTAGTGCTGAGATATAAATAGGTAGATAGTGCTGGAAGATGCTTACCTATTATTTTGTTGGATTGGTATCATGAATGAACTAGTGAAATAGTATAATTAAGATAAGATTAATTGTTAGAGGATATATAACTTTTCCCCTGTCTCGACTGCCAGCTATGTCTCCCATTCGTGGTTGAGAGGGTCTGCAGTAGAGGATATATAACTTTTCTCCTGTCTCGACTGCCAGCTATGTCTCCCATTCGTGGTTGAGAGGGTCTGCAGTAGAGGATTTATAACTTTTCTTCTATCTCGGCTGCTAGCTATGTCTCCCATTCGTGGTTGAGAGGGTCTGCAGTAGAGGTTCTCTACTTTTGAACTATGGTTGCTTTGTATACCTGCGGTCGCTTATGTCTCCCATTCGTGGTTGAGAGGATCTGCCGTGGAGTTATACTCTTGGACTACTTGTTCGAAGTTAGTGATAGTTGGATTCGTGTATCGTATGTAGCTAGATAGCTACCTTACATCTTGACTGCCCACGAGACCCGGTCGTGGTAGCATGTTGTTGCGTGCAGTCCATAGCTAGATAGCTATATACTCTGTCTGCCCACGAGACCAGGTCGTGGTAGCATGTCGTTGCCCGCAGACATGGAGTCTTTTATTGCTTATCTGCCCACGAGTCCCGGTCGTGGTAGCATGTCAGTTCTTGTATGAGATAGTGTCTTTGTATTACCTCGAGCCACGAGGCTTTGTCGTGATATCTTGGTATGTATTGCTTGTAGATTGATGTTGCGTGTATTTGTTATATTGTTGATCGTAGTTGCAGGTCGATATTGGTACTCTGAGGTTTGGATTACTCTAGTTTGTTTCCTTTGACTTCCATTATGTCCATTATATCCCTTATGATTATGCACTATTTTCTATCCACCCACTGAGTGGTTGTACTCACCTCCTCTTCTTTTATCCTCCAGGTTAGCTAGTAGAGGACATGTCCAGTTGGCTTACCTTCCGCTCGCCAGAGAGTCCCTTGCCGTGCTGGTCCCACTGCATCATCGAGATGTCGTTTTATTTACTTTTTGTTATTGCATTTTGTTTATGTACTTTAGATTTTGGTCGCAGTTTGATTTGGTGTCATAAAACTAATTTACTTTTAATTGATTTATATTTTAGTCGTGCATGCATGCGGTTAATAAAATACTTATATTTCTATATTATTTCAAATTTTTTATCTGATTTGGTTCCAACGATGTATATCGGAATAATTGTCGCTAAGGGGCTCCTCCGTCATTTGGATGGCGAATGGGCTCCGGGGCGTGACAATTTTATTGGTATCAGAGCTTAGGTTTGCGATTTCGGTTTGTGGGTTTCGTGTTTCGAGGTTTTCTTTTCCTTTGGACTCTTGTATTTTGGGACCAGGCAAGCTGAAGGACATCTCTGAGCTATAGGAAAAGTATTGTCTTTAGTGGTTACTGTACTTTCCTTATAGGAAGTTATCATAATGTTCTTATTACATACCTATTTACTCTTAGTAGGAAATGGCACCCAATGAGACTGCCCCTGCTCAAGGTCGTGGACGAGGTCGACCTCGGAAACGACCTGCTGATGCTGCAGAACCTTCCATTGAGGCCGAAAATGTAGACTCTTCAGAGCCGCCGACTGAGGTGCAGTCAGAGGGGCAGGATCAGATCCGTCAATCACCCGTTGGAGGTCAAAGAGTAACCCCTCAGAGAGCCCCGAACCCCTCAGAGTATACCTGCATTGGTTAAAATGATGAAGGACCGGTTTACTTTATTTCAGGGGGATACTGATCCATGGATTGCTCGTGCGTGGATAGACAATCTAGAAGACTCGTTTGGATATATCACCTGCACGGATGCAAAAAAAGTGGAGCTTGCGATGTATCACTTACGAGGTCAGGCTCTCACCTGGTGGAAAATGCAGCGGACGATTTTCGAGGGACAGAGCATCACTTGGAGACAGTTCCGAGAGGCCTTTGAGAGACAGTATTTCCCCGCCTCTTTCTGTATGGGTCGTCGTTAGGAATTCCTAAATCTTAAACAAGGCAATCGAAGCGTCATGGATTATAATGCAGAGTTTAGTCGACTTGCGGAATTTTGCCCCCACCTGGTGGTACAGGACTACGAACGGATGCTCCAATTCATCCAAGGTCTTGCAGCCTACATACGGATTAGGATGTCCGGATCCTCCATTGGTACCTACCGAGAAGCATTAGATCGGGCCCTGTTGATTGAGATGACACAACAACAGATATCCCAGGAGAAAGAGGCAGAGAAACAAATATCACGGACAAAATCTCAACCACAGAACCAACAGGATGGCAGCCAAAAAGAACAAAACCAGAACCAAGGGTCATGATCTAGCACGGGAGGGGCCTCCCGACCGAGGAAGTCAGCGCGAACATCCTCCGAGCCTACCCAACAGAAACGATCATATAACCCTAGTTCGGTAAGGTGTTATCAATGTGGATCACAAAGCCATATGAAGTCGGAGTGCCCATTAGAGCAATCGATATGTTTTTATTGCAAACTACCGGGACATATGAGTAAGGAGTGCCCTTTGAGAGCCCAGTTGGAATCCACGGACGCATTAGCTCAGAAGGGTCAGGTCGTGCAACATCGACAGCAAAGAGAATCCCAGGTATCACAAGCATCACGCTCGTGAATCACTTCACAGTACAGTTGTACAACGTGCACTCCCTGGAGCACTCATCGATGCCCTATTTCATGCAACACCCATTGTTATCCTCCCAATACTATCCAGCGTGCCCACCACAACAGTACCTACCACCTCCACAACAACCCTACCTGTTGCCTCCATCACAGTCTCACTAGTTGACCCGAACTCTTTGCAGTCAACCGCAACTCGAGTCAAATTTGATAATCCTCCCTCCTGAAAAGCAAGCTGGACCTGAAACGAGATGGGTGCATGGTATGACTTGAGGGGAGGCGCAACAAACTAGTGGATTTGGTATATAAGGTATCGATTCAGTTTATTGTATCGTTGCTGATATACTGACAGTTTGCATTCTTTTATCTCGATAATTCTTAGGAAGAATTAGTAGAATTTTGATACCTCAACCTAGTGGAATTGTCATAATGACACTACCAAGGAAGACTCTAATGTCCTGCTATGAAGTAAAGGAGTATTCCTTGGATTGAGACAAACATATCTTAACTTTAGATTAGTCTACCATCAATTTAGAGTAAAAGACTTGACAAATACCTTGGATCTCACACTGCTGAAGATGAGAAGGCTAGTAACCAATTTAGGATAACAATCAGAGTGGCGCAGCGGAAGCGAGATGGGCCCATAACCCACCGAGAAGTTTACGATCTGACAATAGGAATGTGAAGGTTTAGAATGTGTTAGAAGAGTAACATAAGAATTAGGGATTAACTAACCATGGAAGTACATAAGGACTTTCATATTTTGTTAATATGAGAGTATGTACTTAACTTATTTATGTTGTGAAGGATATAGTTGAAGTTCCAGAATGTATCCCAAGCGCGAAGAATGAAACAAGGTCATCTGCTGGATTGAAGTTGGATGGTAACGAGATTCTGATGAAGCAACTGTTTAGAGTAAAAGAAGGAAATGTAGATAGGATATCTTCATTAGGGTATATCGAGTAGGAAATTTGGGGACCAAATTTTTATTAGTGGGGGAGAATGTAATATATCGAAATATATATATATATATATATATATGTAGATATATATAACAAATTAAATAAAATAAAAATAAAATAATATAATATGATAATAATATAATTTAATTACGAGATAAATAAAGTAAATTTATTTATCTATTTTATTAAATGGAAATTAGTTATTTATTAGTATATTAGTGGATAAATTCGGGATAAGATTTTATCAAATTGGATTAAGTCTAATTGGTTTTATCCAATAATAGAGTTGATTATTTCAAAAACGAAATTTAGTTATTTAAATATTTATTAGAGAATTTAGAATAAATTTGTAGGACCTCGTTAATTGAATTAATCAAGATTTGATTAATTCAATGAAAAATAGGTTATAAGTAGGCCTAGGTTATTTTTCCTAAGTTCACGTTTTTATTTTCTCCGTTTTTCCCTTCCCTCTGCTCGCGATTTCCTCTCGTGCCCAACTACGCCGCCGCCGCTGCTTCACCACCCTTTCCCGTGCCACTGCCTCCTCGCGTGCGGCCGCCATTGCTGCGGTGCCCTCTGCGGTTCTTGTGTTGAAACCTGTTGCGTCACTCTGGCGTCAAGACATCGCCAATAAACGCGAGCCCGCCCACAACCGCTGTTGCCACCTTCCGCCATTGCATGCGCCGCCCTCCCGCTGCACCGGTCTTCGCTGCCAGCATTGACTGCCTTCCAGCCAGTCGCGGCCACGACCGCACCACACACGAGCCACCGTCGACTGAGTCCGTCGTGTCACCGCCATCGAACACACGCGCACCGCCCACGACCAGCTTGTTATCGCCGCCTTCTCCTCGTGCGTCGCCCTTCGTTGTGTCCAGATCGCCACTGCCCGAGCTCCATCCGCCGCCCGAGCTCCGACCGCTGTCGCTGCCCTTACGGTTGCGCACCAAAACAACTAGCCGCCGCCCCTGTTCGCGGTCAACGTGCGCGGTGAGAAACTTAACTGCAATTAGGATTAGGTAAATAAAAAAATTGATTAGTCAGTTAATTTAGATTTAATTAGTAATTAGTTTCAATTAATTAAATTGAGTTTGAATTGATTAAATGATTAATTGAATCAACTACGACAACATAATTAATTTAATTAATTATGTTGCTGGTTTAATACAATGATAATTAAGCTAAGAGTTAATCTAATCTAAATTGATTAGATAGTCAACTAAGAGATTAATTGAGTTATTAAATACTTGTCCACTAATTAGTTAAAATATTGATCGGGTTAAATACTTGACTTTGAGCGGACGCAGAGCTTTGGATTGGAAGATTGCTAGGTCGCTCTGCAGTCAGAGGTGGGTGGATCTTTTACATCTTTAGAATTTAGTGCATGGTTTTATTGGTTATTTGGTTTACTGATGTTATTGCTAGAATTACTTTGATACTATATTCGCTGAACCCTTGGATTCTAGGTTGCTTGCTCATCATTAACATGTAGTTATTGATTGATATTACTGTTGTGGGTGCCTATTTAGTGCTGAGATATAAATAGGTAGATAGTGCTGGAAGATGCTTACCTATTATTTTGTTGGATTGGTATCATGAATGAACTAGTGAAATAGTATAATTAAGATAAGATTAATTGTTAGAGGATATATAACTTTTCCCCTGTCTCGACTGCCAGCTATGTCTCCCATTCGTGGTTGAGAGGGTCTGCAGTAGAGGATATATAACTTTTCTCCTGTCTCGACTGCCAGCTATGTCTCCCATTCGTGGTTGAGAGGGTCTGCAGTAGAGGATTTATAACTTTTCTTCTATCTCGGCTGCTAGCTATGTCTCCCATTCGTGGTTGAGAGGGTCTGCAGTAGAGGTTCTCTACTTTTGAACTATGGTTGCTTTGTATACCTGTGGTTGCTTAAGTCTCCCATTCGTGGTTGAGAGGATCTGCCGTGGAGTTATACTCTTGGACTACTTGTTCGAAGTTAGTGATAGTTGGATTCGTGTATCGTATGTAGCTAGATAGCTACCTTACATCTTGACTGCCCACGAGACCCGGTCGTGGTAGCATGTTGTTGTGTGCAGTCCATAGCTAGATAGCTATATACTCTGTCTGCCCACGAGACCAGGTCGTGGTAGCATGTCGTTGCCTGCAGACATAGAGTCTTTTATTGCTTATCTGCCCACGAGTCCCGGTCGTGGTAGCATGTGATTGCGCGTAGATAGTGTCTTTGTATTACCTCGAGAGCCACGAGGCTTTGTCGCGGTATCTTGGTATGTATTGCTTGTAGATTGCAGTTGGTTGTATATGTTGCAGGTGTATTTGTTATATTGTTGATCAGGGTAGTTGCAGACTGATATTGGTACTCTGAGGTTTGGATTACTCTAGTTTGTTTCCTTTGACTTCCATTATGTCTATTATATCCCTTATGATTATGCACTATTTTCTATCCACCCACTGAGTGGTTGTACTCACCCCCTCTTCTTTTATCCTCCAGGTTAGCTAGTAGAGGACATGTCCAGTTGGCTTACCTTCGCGTCGCTCAGAGAGTCCCTTGCCGTGCTGGTCCCACTACATCATCGAGATGTCATTTTATTTACTTTTTGTTATTGCATTTTGTTTATGTACTTTAGATTTTGGTCACAGTTTGATTTGGTGTCATAAAACTAATTTACTTTTAATTGATTTATATTTTAGTCGTGCATGCATGCGGTTAATAAAATACTTATATTTCTATATTATTTTAAAGTTTTTATCTGATTTGGTTCCAGCGATGTATATCGGAATAATTGTCGCTAAGGGGCTCCTCCGTCATTTGGATGGCGAATGGGCTCCGGGGCGTGACAAGAGTAATCCAAATTAGACTAATTGAGTTAAACTCAATTTGATTCAAGTGTTGAATGAGTGTAATTTAGATTTGATTCATTGAGTGAATTTAAATTAATGAATAGAGATTCATTAAATCAAATTGACTTGAATCAAGTGGTTAGATTTGATCAAACATGGGAGATAAGAGGTCAAGTTTGACTTGACTTGAGATGGAAGATGAATGATCAATTTTGACTTGACCAATTGTCATGTCATGGTGACTTGGCATGGGGGCCAACCAATGATGATGTTCCACATCATCATGGACTTATTATGTGGTGCCACCTCATGAGGGAGACCAAGAGCCATAGGCTCTTGGAGTTACATGCATGCATGTTACCCCCCAACAATATGTGGTCGGCCACTATTCCTTGATGAATGAATTCATTTTTGGTTTGTAACTTCATCATCTTCTTCCTAGCTCTCCTTCTTGCTCTCCCAAGACTTCCTTGGCCGAAATACCTAAAGGGTGCTAGCACACTCTAAGGTGTTTTTCTCCACCATTTGTCCGTGTGGATACTTGTAGAGGAGTGTACATTTGACACTCTTGAGTTCCGACAAAGCGTTTGGATGTGCGGGATAAGCGAAGGGCGTCACTACGAGGGTAATGCTCTCACCTTCTAGATATAAGGTAGATCTAGGGTTTTATAAACACATACATGAATTTAGTTTTATATATCTTCGCACGTATTTGTTCCCGGGCTTCCGAGGTTTTCACAACGCAAAAAGCGGTTTTTGCGGCTCGAAAAGTCCAACAATGGTATCAGAGCCATATGCGAAGCATGTATGTGTTTCATATTTGTAGTTTTTGTATTAGATATAAAAATTATAGATTTTTAAGTTTCTGTAAATTTCTTATTTTTATAGAATTTTTGGGTATTTTTCTCGAAGAGGTGAAGCAACGAGTGTTGGGACACTTGTAGGCTTCAATCACCGTGAAAAACTCTTCGAAACGGCGAGTTCTCGCTTTAGGTTTTTGGAACAGTGACTTAAGTCACTGTAAGATCATAGTAGGGACACTCCTAAAGTTTATTTTGCGAGTAGGACCGCTTCCCCTATCCCCGAAAGGGGCCTTGTCCCGCGATCGCGCCCGGAAACTGCTTAGCGGGACCGTTACGGAGAGGTGACTCATAAAATTGAAAAAAATAGGAAAAATTATAGAAATTTTTTGTAAAATACATAATTTAGAATTATGTATAATTCTGTGATGGTCATGGGCCAAGAACCCCAATATGATTGGATGATAATGTGTTGTAATTCATAATACGTCATGCGTGCCGTTTTTGTGGTTGTGCGTGTTGTATAGGGTATGCGACCTGTGCATTGTACCTCTTCTTTTAAAATTCTAGTTGTAAATAGTTTTAGACTTGAATATAACTCGAGTTTCATGTTTGTAATGTACAAAAATGGAGCGGTAGAAGGTCCACTTTTAGACGGAGTTACGAGGAGGGTGCCGACGACACATGACGGTCAAAGGAGGCTCTTGGAGAAGCCGCTAACCCTAGGTTGACCGTCCGATCTTCTCATTGGCTTGAGAAGATCGTAGTAGGGCCATGATCTAATCACAATTTATATATATATATATATATATATATATATATATATATATTTGTTATGCTTGTATGTATGTGATGCATGCTAGTAGAATAATTCTTGTATGTATATAATGCATGCTAGGATATTTTTCTTGTATGTATATGATGCATGCTAGGATATTTTTCTTGTATGTATATTGATGCGGGTATGGGAAAAAATCTGGTCACTCCGTTTTCAATGCAGTGAAGCACTGAGGGAGGTCTCAGAGGATTCTCTCCGGCCGTAATCAGTAAAGAATAAGAGGATGAAGTAGATGAAACGCAAGAAACTGACGCCAGCAATCGAGATTAAGACACAAGATGTAACATGGTTCAGAATGAGGATTCCTACTCCACGGAGGTGAGTTTTCTCACCAGATGCGGTGCCTAAGCACTTTCACTATGAAGGTCCTCCTTTACAGAAAGCAAGTTTCCGCAGGTGGAAGAGAAAGACCTCTTACAATGATATTACAAGACAAGGAAGATACAAGAGATGTAGCAATGGCCGATCTCCGTCCTTCTTCTCCGGCGAGATGGCTGTTCCCTTTCTTCCTTCGCCTCTTGCCTCTTCTTCTCTCTCTTGCTGCGTCGGAATGATTGCGGATCCTCTCCTTTTTTTCCTCCTTGCTTCCTCCCCTTTTATCTCTTTTTCCTTCCTTCATCGTAACGTCGTAGGTTATCTCCATCGTACACGTGGCCACCACCTTTCCCTGGAGGATAATTCTGTTACAGATATCAGGAGTGAAGACTCCTTGGAATATTATGTGGGGCCTCCCAGGCCGTTGCCTAACACCCTTTCCTCTATTTTTCGGGAAACTAGGCTAGACTATCTCCCTCAACCTTCCGTGTTGAGGGAAGCTAGTTTAGGTCTATAGCCCACGGGTGACCTAGCCCTAAGGCTTTTTATCAACCCGAACCAACTCCTCTTTTCCCCATGTCAAATTCCCCTTGTATTGATCAGATTGGACTGGCCTCTTAGCGAAGCGCCTTCCGCCTCTCCTTTGCCATATCAATTGCTTTCATTAACTCTCCCGTACCAATGGCTTTCAATATTTGCCCGTACCGATGGCTTCTGATGTTCGCCCGTGCCAATGGCTTTCAATATTCGCCCGTGCCAATGACTTTCAATATTTGCCCGTACCGATGGCTTCTGATGTTCGCCCGTGCCAATGGCTTTCAATATTCGCCGCGCCTTACGTATTGCTCTTCGATGTTAGCGTGCGGTAGCTTTCAATAGCCGTGCGATGACTTTCGATATTCGCCGTGCGGTAACCGATGTTCGCCGTGCGATGCGATGTTCATCAATGTGCGTTCGCCGATATGGTACGAGTTCGCCCGTGCTAACCGATGTTCGCGTGCCAATGGCGTTTCCTTGATAGCCGATTCGCGTGCTAAGCCTCGATGTTCGCCCGTGCGATAGCCTGTCGTATTCGCCCAAGACGCCAATCTTCCTTTTCTTTCTTAGCTGAACCGTGTATTTTGGATCGGATCTTAGGTCACCCGCTAACCCCTCTATTGGGGATTATGTAGAGAAGGTACCAGTAGTATCATTAGTCAACCCCGAAAAATAGTCAAGCGAAGTTATAAAGCGGCTTTCCTAATGTACATAAAGTTTCTAACCTATTCTTCATTTCTCGACTTAAATCCATCCGTTCCTTATAACTCCCCGGTATATTGAAGGAGGCCCAGGCCCATGGGCTCAGCTTCTCCTTCTCCTTACATCTTGAATGAATCGTCGCGGAAAACCCTATATAAACCCTCGCCTTCTTCTTTTAGGTATCGTTTAGTGTGCTTGATAAACCAGTCTGTTCTTCTTCTCCCGTGATTCTCACCGGTGGCGTTGCGGCGATCCAGTCCTTCCTTTCTCACACGATTCTTCCTTATCCTCCGAGTAAGTGTTCTGCTTTGTTCACACCCATGGCTCCTAGGACCCTCTCTTCACCCGCCTGGTATGAACATACCATAACTCAGTTAGATTGCAACCATTATTTCTTTAACCTGAAGAACAACTACATAGACCCTTCTATAAAATGTTGTTTCACGACCAAACTGCATCGGCCTCATAAACCTCCTCCTGGCTTGACATGCTTTTCTATGAACAATTTCTTAGCGGCCTATCCTGCTTCTATTTGGACCTCCTAAACTTCTACGGACTACCCCTGAACCAATTCACCCCCAACTCTTTCCGGATTCTATCGGGAGCCCACATAGTGTTCCAACATTTGAACCTCTCTTTGACCCCCGAAATATTCCATTGCTTCTTCCAGTTAAAGTCTTCTAAGGCAGGCCTCTTCTATTTGTCTAGTCGTTCAGACTGCCAATTCCTGGTGAACCTGCCTACTTCCCACAAGGGTTGGGAAGCCTTATATTTCTTTGTACAACTTCCAGAGTCTTTACCTTACTCTGATACTTGGAAGGTAGACCTTCCTGAATTGCCTTCTTTCCGGGAAATGAGGACCAAATGTCCCTTCCCGGAAGTGTATAGAGTCTTAGGAGAGCTACATTACTGCTCAAACCATCTGATAGAAACTCCCCTCTTAAGCCACTTTGGATTGTCTCCTCTACCTTTGACGACTTCGGTTGCTATAGGTAGGGTGACATTTATCCTGCAATGTGACTTCCTTTTTAGGGCATTCATCTTTCTTACCAGTATATCTTGTAGATAATCTGATGCAGAAGGCTTTGGTGGAAGGGGAGTCGATCGAGGCTGCCAAGAAGAAGAAGACCCTGACTAAAAGAGGCAAATCCACAGCAGCTCCGTCATCTCCTCGGAAGAAGCTGCGGCTTATCAAGAAAGGAGCTTCAAGTTCATCAGCTCTTCTTCCCTTGTCTTCCCACCAGCCGGAAGCTCAACCCCTAATCATCTATGAACCCAGAAGGGAAGGCAACACCTCCCCTGCCTCTTCTTTAGCTCCCCAAGGAGGAGATTCTCCCTCCCAATTTCTGCATTCTTCCCCCTCCGCACAGAATTCACCCCTGCCTTCTCATACGGAATCCCTCCAAGCTCCAATACCTTCCGACTCGAGAACCGCTCCTATCCATCTTCGCCGTACCAGGCCCCCATCTTCTTCGGAAGGAGAAGATCCTTCCCTTCCGGTTCCTCCGAGGGCCACTCTGGGATCTTTGCTGAAGATTCAGCACCCTTCGGAGGTAAAATTCTTTAACCAGTCGGGTATACAAGGCCCGTGTGAGAAAGTGAGCAAACTGCTGGCAGATGTATTTACTCCTTCTTCTCCTCCTCTTTGCTATGGGTATTTCCCTATACTGATGTAGGCTGATAATTTTCCTTTCCTTTTAGGCCTCCACCAACATAACAACATGGTAGCCCATCTAGCCTGATTCCAATCTAGTGTGGAGACTTCGCCATTTTTGCGCCGTGTAAAGCGAAAGAGCTCGTGACGGTTAAACGAGCAAGAGGCAAAGGAGGCGGACTTTAGGGGCCAGTGCGAAGATGCCACGATGCAACTAGCCTTGGTTCGAAGCGAGAAAGAGGAACTGCAACGAAAAAATGAGGAACTAGAACAGCGCCTCTTTTTGCAATCTAGCGGTAGCAAGCGGTAGATATCGACTCGAGGCGAAAGAGTATAAGAGATATCTTATGGATGTCATGATCAAGGATCGATTCTTCGGCTACTACTATCACAAATCAACAAGAATGTCATCATTTTAACCTAGAGCGTCAGGCCTGGGCAGTCACCAGGGAATCTTGTGCAAAGAAGTGTCAGGAGCTTTTCTCCATGGTAGCGGCTATTCCCCGAACCTTATCATCGGTGGCTCAGCAGCAATCCATCCTTCACCAAGAATACTCCGAAGCCCTCTCGACTCTGGGTAGGCAGGCCATCCAAGCAGCCGCTGAAAAAGATGCTCTGGCGGCTGAACTGGCGGAAAGTCGAGCTCAACTAGCCCAATGCCGAGATCAGATGAAGAGCGGGGGATCTTAAAAGACGCTATGTGAAGAAGGGGTAGATTTATTTGTATTAGGCTTTGAGGGTCCTCGGCTCAAAAGCAGCGAGGATACCGCCCCGCGTGGACACTAGTTATTTGGATCCAGAGGCGTTAGCCAAGTGTCCGCGATCTCTTTGATCAGTAACTTTTAACATTCTCTTTTTTAGTAACTTTCCTGAGGGCTTCTCGCTTGCTTCTGAACGATACCTTTGTCCCTATAACTAGTTATCATCCTCTTGTTATGCTCCTTGAGGGATTGGGAACTCTGAACCAATTTTAACTTGGTCTCGCTCTACACTGCTATCTCTTTCCCGTGTAGTACGGCGCAATAACCTTATCGGTTCGGGTTTATCGGAGAGATGTAGAATACCGTTATTCCCCTCCACCCTAATTTTGGTTCGGGGATTCGCTTGAAAGGTCTCTGCCTGACATCATTCATACCCGTCCCGATTCTGGTTCGGGCGACGCTTTAAACAACTCTTGCTTGTTGATCTTCCCTATCTCTCTTACTGCTTTGGAAATGATATCAACCTCTTCGTCTTCTTTCCCTTTCCCAGAACCTCTGTTGCCCCTTTCCTTCCATTATAAATCCTTCGTCCCCCATGTCTTCGTCCTGCTATCTTTCTATCATGGCTTCAGCGGGGCATCCCATCGAAGTTTCTTCAAAGTCAGAATCTTTTGAACTACAAGACTGGGTCTCTGAGGATATTTAAGATTCGGAGACCCACTCAACCACTTGACCTTAGCCTTCCCTTTTCCGCCTCTCAGTCCGGCTCCACCCCTCCGTGAGAGGTCCTTCGCGCTCCTTTCCCTCCTTCATCGGGTGTGGAATCCTCCCTTCACGTGGGAGTATACAGTGGGAGATCCTTGTGCTGCCGCTGAACTTCCCCCCCTTCCACTCCGCTTTCGTGGACTCATCCTTCCTCTTTCGATGAAGGTCCACCAGTTCTTCCTCCTCAAGCGACGCGAGTCATATTAGCTCCTTCTCCCCCCAAAGAGACATCTCCCGTTTCATCTGTTAGGAGTAATCATGGAAAGTCTTTATAGATCAAGCTAATGTAATCATTTCAAATATGTTAATAAAAAATAAGGGAGGCAAATGATATCTGTTTTTGTCTTTTTCCTGTAGAAGTAAGGTTTCTGTCTTCCAAAAGGACGGTAGTCTGATCCGAACATATCTTCCTCTATCATTTCTCGGGGATTCGGACCCTCTTAATTACAATCGTAGTCCCATCGACCTTCCCACTACTGCCCCCACATTTCCTCTTCTTTACTGGCATTTATGGTCGCTACTTCTCCCACCAATAAATGCACTATTCCCCTTCGTTGCCATAAAAACCCCCGACCTTTACCTGTTAGCTTCCATCATTCTCCTTTTTTCCTTTGCTTGCCATGGAGATATCGAATGTAGAACGAGGTACTTGATTCCTAAGCCTTCTAAAACGAGATAAATGCCCATTATCTTGGAGGAACAAGTGAAGTGTTTACAGCAATAGCTGAAGGAAACTTACGCCAATAATCGCTCCCTGCGCCAACAACTGGTCGGGTCCCAAAAGGAACTGGCCAAGCAGACCTTCCTGCAGCAATCCTATCGGCGTCAACTATGGTGCCAACCTCAACCATACAAGGGAACTCCCTCTGTCCCTCCTAACAAAGAACTGTAACGCCCGGGATATATAAGGGCTGCTGTTTGTTATCTTCCCTTGTAGATGACTCAGAATATGTAATTCTCTCACATTAATAAACTTTCCTAGTTTATCTCCTTTCTTCAGTATCTTCTGAGTTGTATTCACGTAGATTCACACAGGACTGAGGCATATTTCGACTCTTCCGTCTTTTCAATCTGCCGGGTATATGGAACCCTTAAATGAGTCAACCCTGCTATTTCACAGGAATACAACAATACAAAGTTAAACAAGAATTTCAACTCCCCCCCTTTACGGGGACAAAAAGTGATATACAACTGAGGAAGTCCCAGTCCTCCCGTTCCACCACCGCACGGGGATATCTCCCGCTTTGCGGGGATAGAAATCTATATATATAGAGTAAATAACAACCGAAGGATATCGGTTCTTCCGTTCCACCACCACACGGGGATAGCTTCCACTCTGCGGGGATAGAAATTTATAGATAAAGTAAATAATAACCTAAGGATATCGGTTCTTCCGTTCCACCACCACACGGGGATAGCTTCCGCTTTGCGGGGATAGAAATTTATATATATAGAGTAAATAACAACCGAAGGATATCGGTTCTTCCGTTCCACCACCACACGGGGATAGCTTCCGCTCTGCGGGGATAGACATTTATAGAAAAAGTAAATAATAACCGAAAGATATCGGTTCTTTCGTTCTACCACCACACGGGGATATCTTCCGCTCTGTAGGGATAGAAATTTATATATAAAGTAAATAATAACCGAAGGATATCGGTTCTTCCGTTCCACCACCAAACGGGGATATCTTCCGCTCTGCGGGGATAGAAATTTATATATAAAGTAAATAATAACCGAAGGATATCGGTTCTTCCGTTCCACCACCACACGGGGGTAGCTTCCGCTTTGCGGGGATAAAAATTTATATATATAGAGTAAATAACAACCGAAGGATATCGGTTCTTCCGTTCCACCACCACACGGGGATAGCTTCCGCTCTGCGGGGATAGACATTTATAGATAAAGTAAATAATAACCGAAAGATATCGGTTCTTCCGTTCCACCACCACACGGGGATATCTTCCGCTCTACCTTGCGGGGATAGAAATTTAGACATAGAGTAAATAATAACCGAAGGATATCGGTTCTTCCGTTCCACCACCACACGGGGATATCTTCCGCTCTGCCTTGCGGGGATAGACATTTATATATATAGAGTAAATAACAACCGAAGGATATCGGTTCTTCTATTCCACCACCACACGGGGATAGCTTCCGCTCTGCGGGGATAGACATTTATAGAAAAAGTAAATAATAACCGAAAGATATCGGTTCTTCCGTTCCACCACCACACGGGGATATCTTTCGCTCTGCGGGGATAGAAATTTATATATAAAGTAAATAATAACCGAAGGATATCGGTTCTTCCGTTCCACCACCACACGGGGATATCTTCCGCTCTGTGGGGATAGAAATTTATATATAAAATAAATAATAACCGAAGGATATCGGTTCTTCCATTCCACCACCACACGGGGATAGCTTCCGCTCTGCGGGGATAAAAATTTATATATATAGAGTAAATAACAACCGAAGGATATCGGTTCTTTCGTTCCACCACCACACGGGGATAGCTTCCGCTCTGCGGGGATAGACATTTATAGATAAAGTAAATAATAACCGAAAGATATCGGTTCTTTCGTTCCACCACCACACGGAGATATCTTCCGCTCTGCCTTGCGGGGATAGAAATTTAGACATAGAGTAAATAATAACCGAAGGATATCGGTTCTTCCGTTCCACCACCACACGGGGATATCTTCCACTCTGCCTTGCGGGGATAGACATTTATATGTATAGTGCCAAGGCCATCAGCATAAAGGAGGCAACGCCTTCATATAATTCCTCTTTTGGCTCTCCTCCCGAAGGGGGGAACGCCTATGTCCGCCCCTTCCCCTGCAGATGGGGGGCTTTTAACACATAATGGGTCATTTAGAAATATAAACCCTTCTTTCCCTTTCACCACAGACGAGAAGCCCACTAATGGCTGCAAGCCCATTCTTCCCCCCTTTTATAGGGGGTTCTTTTGTCTTCGTTTCTTCTGCCATCTTCATCCCTTCGCCTTTTGGTCTCCTTTTTCTTCATCTGCTTGCTCCTCCGCCGCCAAACCTTGTTTCCTCGATCCTTTCTTCCCAGCCCCTCTTTTCCTTTTATTTTTAGACCCCCAAGATGCATTCCAACTTCTTCCAGGAGATAGCGGGCCGCTACCCGAATCGCAAAGCGAGATCTTTGGTCGACCTTTCGCTTCTTCTTCCTTTTCACCTTCCCCGATCACCACCATATCTGATTCACCTCGTCGTTCTCCCTCTCCTCCTCCGGCGACCCTCACTACCTCCATCCCAGAGGAAGCCAGGGTCATTAGTCTCTCCTCACTTCCTCCGGTCTTTACAAGCCCTAACTTTCCCATTCTTTCTCCTTCTGCCAACGACGTTCAGAAATCGCCTTCTTCTTCCCCGCAACATGGGGAGGATGTATTCCCATGTCAGCCAATGACAGAGGCTGGATCACCCCTGTCTTCTCTTTCCCCGGCACGTCATTCCTTTTCTGAACCCATGGCGGTTGATATTCCTTCACTGCCAACTTCCCCCTTCGTTCATCGCCTGAAGAATCCCTCTCCTCCCGTGGACCCTGACCAGGGTCCCTCTACTTCTTGCGTCCCCATCGAAGGCTCCTCCAGCCCAATGCTCATCGTCTCGTCTTCTCAAGATCCCTCCTCCGATCAGCCTCCTATTTTTCCTTCCGAACCCAACCCCCAACCAGGCGTGACACATATTCTCCCCGCAACTCCGGATATGCCGCCCCTGACTACCACCTCCATGGGCCGTCCGAATGATACTCCTCCTTCTTTCCATTCTCAACCAATGGATACCGCCCCCATTTTCCCCTTTATAAGCGAGATTCCTCTTTCAGCATCTTCCGTCCCGTCTTCTTCCCTTTCTCCCAGGAGTCTTCGGATTCTGAACTTAGAGGAAGTGGTTCCTCGCATGGAAGGCCTGCGTCATGCTTTGGACTTGGTATGTTTTCTTACTCAGCTTCCTTAGCTTTTTCTAGCTGACCAATTTCTTTTCCCACAACCGGTATGTAGGCCCTGACCAACCATCAAGAATTGGATCGCTCTCTTCATCAATACCAGGCTCAAGCCCAAGAATGGGAGCGACAACAACGGGAAGGCTTGGCGAATGCTCAGAATCGAGAACGACTCCTGTTACAACAATTGCACCTGTGTCAAGAGCAATTAGCCGGCTTCACAAATTCAGAAGGATGCTGACACTATTGCAGCATTAAAGAAGCAACCATGTCCAGGTGCAAAGCCACTTGTCCCCCAGCAGGAAGTCCAGTCGGCCTCTCTTGACACAGAATCTTCCTCGGCTCAAGAGTTACTACGTCTTCAAAGGCAGGTAGCAGAACTCCTCCAGGGGAAGCAACAGGATTCTGATGTCATCGCTCGCCTTCAGGTTCAATATCAGCGAGCACAAGATAAGATAGGGGACCTTCGCACCCGCTTGTGCAAGGAGGTACAAGAAAACTCATCCCTTATAAATTCTCGGGCGCATGCTCATGCCCGTCTACGCAGGCAAGAAACTTCCCTCCAGAGGATGAGCCGAACTTGCGAACGGATCGTATTCGAGCGTGGAGGATTCAGCTTCCATGCGTCAAAATATGGTGGAGATGACGCACCTTGTGCAGCAGGACCAAAGTTCCCGAGCCGATGATGTCTCCATCTTGGCCGATGCTATTATGGAGGTGTCGCGGCGCTATGTGGACGTGCGTCGAAATCTTCAAGAGCAACAAGAAACATGCGAGAGGCTGCATCGAGAGCGAAGCCCTGACCGTCCGAACCGCGAGGAGCGGCTCATCATTTTAATGCGCGCCACCTATCAAGACGGATTTAATGACGCGGTTCAGCAGTATGCTGCCCAAGGATTACCTCCTCCCACTTATCCTTCATTTTCTTTAAATTGGGAGGCTGGTTTTCGACGTTATCCTCCCGACCGGTTTAAGCTGTAATTTAATATCCCATTTTGACACGGGAATTTCCTTTCTATTTTTCTTTTTCTTCTTCAAAATGTATTGATAATACCATATTGCCCTTATAAATAACCCCTTAATGAAATTTGGAGAATACTTGGCATCTAATTAACGCAATCAATTCAAGAAGCACCCCCTTCGGAGTTTCATAATTTCCCTTCTTCTATTCCATGTTTCTCATACAGTGTGAAAGAGTTTTAAATGAAGGGCATTCCAAGGTCGTGGAAGCTCTTTGCCTTGATCATCTTTCAGATAATATGCTGACCCTGCTACACAGCGCGTTATTTCATAGGATCCTTCCAAGTTGGGAGCCAGCTTTCCAGGGTCTCCAGCGGGATTGACTTTACGCAAAACCCAATCCCCTTCTTGAAATCTCCGAGGCATCACTTTCTTATTAAAGGCTCGCTGCACTCTTTGCTTGTAAAATTCCGCTCACCTCCGTGCCATCTCCCGCCTTTCCTCCACCAAGTCCAATTCGGTGCTTCAGATAAGTTGGTTCTGATTTGGTTTGTATGCCTTTATCCGAGCGCTATTCAACAAAATCTCGACCGGAATAACGGCTTCCGCCCCATATACCAAACTAAAGGGAGTTTCTCCTGTTGCTGTCTTGGGTGTGGTTCGATAGGCCCACAGGACGCCAGGTAACTCTTCTACCCAGTTTCCCCTCTGAGCACCCAACTTGGTCTTTAATCCTTGATACTTCGTTTCAGTTACGTATTGCTATCATGTTGATTATACATTGAGGATGGGCTCACAAGTCTTTGAATGTTGAGACTTTGGCACCATTCTTGGATCTTTTTTCCTTGGAACTGTCGTCCATTGTCACTGACTATTTTCTGAGGGATACCATACCGACAAATGATATTTCTCTATAAGAACTATATTACGACATTCTCAGTAATTTTGGCTAAGGGCTCTTGTTGGTGCAGTGGGCACCTAAGTCGAACCTATGTTTTGATTATAGCAAACGATACAAAGTTAAGCTTATATTGTTATCTCACGAGCTAAATCAAGTGTGCAGAAAAGTCTCAATGCTGGAGCTGAAGGCTAGCGACACCCGGAGGAAGCCGCGGTGGTCGGGCGACACTCGAGTTACTTCGGAGGGAGCTGAAGGAATCGAGTGGAAGGCCGGAAGCAAAAGCGACAAGTAAGTATCGAGGTAAGCTCGTGTGTGCAAGCGTAAGTGAGGTCGTGTCCTTTGTACGGGGACGTCCTTAGGCGACGATCCAACCCAAGACTTCCCATGGAAGGTCTATGTTAAGATCGAACGGCAAGTGGCCGTCGAATTCACTTATATTTTGAGCTAAACTCCTTTTTTAGTCAAAAATCGTGGCTGCCAGTTCAAGCCGCCGATTCAAGCGGCGGCGATTCAAGCGGCCGATTCAGCCGTGGCAATTAGCCTCGAGAGTCAAGCTTTATCACCATTTTTCAAGGAGTTTTGTGCCCATTTGTGATTGGTTGAAGACCCATTCGTTGAGGGCTTAAAGGCTATAAAGGAGGGCCAAACCTAGGGTTTTTCATCAATTCAAAAGCTTCCAAGTGCTCGATCGCTCTCGACTCTCCGACATCCCTACGATCCAAGCTCAGTATAATCTTTAATTTTGTATAAGTTGTCTTTATTTTCAAGCTTTAAATCATATCAAGGAGAGAGGAGTGTCCTTTACCTTGAATCTTTATTGAGTTTTGTATTAACTCCTATCTCTATCGAGAAGGAGTTCGTTTAATATTGCCCTCGTGCGTGGTCAAGGACCATTAGGGCCTTGGAGTAGTAGCCGTAGGCTACTGAACCAAGTAAAACCCCTCGTGTTTTTATTTATTTATTGCTATCTTTCCGCTCGTTTATTTGCCAATTCGAACGATTACGAAAAGTTTTTTCTTATCGCTATTCACCCCCCCTCTAGCGCTCAAATCGATCCAACAATTGGTATCAAAGCCGGGGGTTGCTAAGATTTGGTGAAACCACCAATCTAGCTTTTTTTTACAGATTTATTTTCTTTTAATTCTGTTTATGTCTATTTATTTTGTTTGTTATATTCTCTCCTTTTACTAATCCAAGGCGAGTCTTGGTACTTGTTTTGAGTTTTTGTCTTTGCTAGCTTTTCGGTCTTCGTCTCTTTTTGTCTTTTTGTTTCAATGGCCCATCTCGAGGTTTTAGCACCGTCCGACCTCCGTTTATAACGGAGATGACTTCCGTTATTGGAAGGTCGGATGGAATGCTTTCTCAAAACCCAACTCGAGATGTGGATCATAATCAAGCACGGGTTTCACACTTCCGACTAATGAAGTGGGTGACTCCTTGGATTATGATCAATGGACCGTTGCAACAAAACGACAAGTCGAAGCCGATGCCAAGGCAACACAAATCCTCCAATGCGGCCTATCCAAGGAGGAGTTAAATCGCGTCGGCCCCTTCATAAGCGCAAAGGATCTTTGGACTAAACTAATCGAGTTACGAAGGATCGGATCAAGCCAAGGTATGTAGCGTGATTTGTTATTCAATAAATTGTACACACTAAAAATGCAGGAACACGAATCCGCGATGCAACTCCACGCCGCGTGTCCGGGACATCAGTCAACAACTTACACGCAATCGGGCAAAAGGTCGAAAACCGCGACCTTATAAGGTATGTTCTAAACTCTTTTCCGAGGACTACCTTGTGGGCATCCATGGTCGATGCCTACAAGGTCTCCAAGGATGTTTCTAAAATTAGGTTAGATGAACTCTTTTCCGATTTCGAATTACATGAACAATCCAACTCGGAACCCGAGAGGGGTATAGCTTTATTTGCAGGATCAAAGAAGAAGAAAATCGCAAGCAAGCCACCACCAACCGAGGAGGAAGACGAGTCCGAAGAAGAAGTTGACCCGGAATTGACTGCCGAACTAATGAACCTAGCTCGAAGAATAGCCAAGGGACGAAAGTGAACCACGACTCGACCCAACCAAGGTAAACCTAAAAGTTCTAATATTAGGTGTTATGAGTGTAACAGGTTTGGACATATCAAGTCCGAGTGCCCTAAGCTCAACCACCAAGCACCTAAGCACAAGAAGGCCCTCAACGCGACATGGGAAGAAGCGTCATCCGAAGAAGACGAAGACCACGTCTTCATGGCGAAATCAATTGAGTCAGACACGGAGACCGAACCCGAACTTGAGTCAGAACCGGAGGATGATTCGGACTACGAAGCAATCTTCAAGTCAAGCCACGGATACGCATCCGGTTCAAAAGATACCCTTAAGGTGAGTCGTACTTTATTTAATACTTTACATAATACGGTTAGGTTTTTGTCTAGGAAGTTAGCTAAGTCCGAGTCCAAGGTCGAGACCCTGGTTGAGGAAGTTAAACTCCTCAAACACGAGGTCTCCCTAACCTCTTCGACTAGTCGAGTTCAAGAGAAGGACTCAACTCGGGTTGAAAAACTCGAAGTTGAGAACTCACTCTTGAAAAGTCAAGTCGAAGATCTTAGGAATACATTGGAAAGGTTTACTTTGGGATCCAAAGGACTTGACCTCCTACTTGGATCGCAAAGGGCCGTGTACAACAAGGCCGGACTAGGGTTTAGCTCAAACACGACCAATAAGTCGTATATGTCAATTGTAAGTAGACATAAAAAATGTGTCCAAGCATGGGTCCCTAAGACCACTTTGATTTCAACTCTAGGATCTAACTCGTACTGGGTTCCCAAGGACCAAATCCACTATGTGGATAGACCGAACCGATTCAACCGTCTAGGGGGAGCCAGTACAAAACATGTTTGTGCTTTAACTTAGAAATTGCATGCTTAGTTTTTTTTGTTGTTTTTTTTTAACTCACTTGGAATACACAAATTACCAACTAAAATCTTTCGAAAAGATTGAGCCTCGGGGAGCCTCTTTTCAAAAATAACTAGTTAGACTAGGAAATAGTCTTAGGTGAGTCAAGTCATCATTTTTTGAACATGGATTTGTCTAAGGAAGTGGTCGATGATCCGATAAAAGAAGGCCCCTGTGCCTCGCCACGACCTGGAAGCCATGATCTTGAAAAGGTAAACTTGACAAGCCTTGGGTTAAATCCAAATCTAACTTGAACCTAAATCCACTTAATCAAACTTAATTGAAAATCATCTCAACATAAAATTACTTGAACCTAAATCCACTTAATCAACTTAATTGAAAATCATCTCAATATAAAATTACTTGAACCTAAATCCTAATTACTTGAACCTAAATCCACTTAATCAATTTAATTGAAAATCATCTCAACATAAAATCACTTAAACCTAAATCCACTTAATAAATTTAATTGGGAGTCATCTCACAAAAAACACATAAGTATAACATGCTTGATCATATAGACTCGGGTGAGATGACCTAGGTTTAACAACTTACAACCAATTTAAAAATAAAAATCTAACATCCAATCCAACCACCTTGTGTGTAGGATCAATGGATGTTGGACAGTGGTTGCTCCCGACACATGGCCAGGATCGACTCAAATTCACAAAGCTTGATTCAAGCGACAAGGATCGGTAGCCTTTGGGAATAACGCAAGCTCAAAATCATCGGATCGGGTGATATCGAGCTTAACTCAAATTTTGTTATTAAAAATGTATTACTTGTAGAGAATTTTGAATATAACACCTTAGCGTAAGCCAATTGTGTGACAAAACTATAAGGTCATATTTTTAGAAAATGAATGTGTAATTAAAACAAATGAAACATAAAACAATACTCAAAGGAACTAGGACAAATAACATTTATACAATGAACTTAATCAAATCCTCACCAAATGTCTTATGACACAGAAGAGGAATCATGGTTAATGGCACCGACGACTCGGTCACTCGCACCCAAGACTCGTCCACAAGATGAGTCAGAGTGGCTTAGTCAGAGGCTTACCCAACCTCAACAACTTGGTTAATAAAAGCTGTAATGCTTGTCAACAAGGAAAACAACCTAGGACACAACACAAGTTAACTAACCAAGAACGAGACCTCAAGTGTACTTGAGCTCCTGCATATGGATCTATTCGATTCACATGGAGCCAAGTCACTCAATAAAAGTCAATATTGCTTAGTCATAATTGGACTACTCGAGTTTACAGGTTAGGTTCATCAAACATAAAAATGATACCTAGATCAATTAATCAATCTATTCAAATTAATCGAGAATCAAAAGACCTTAAGGTTAAAGACTTAGAAGCGATCATGGTGGTGAATTCGAAAATCAAAGGTTCACCGACTTACGTAACCTAAGCGGATACCACCATGAATTCTCTTGCCCTAGGACCCTCAACAAAATGGCCTAGTGGAGCGGAAAACCGAACTCTACAAGAAGCCGCTAGGACCATGTTAAACGAATATAACCTACGATAGGTTTTGGGCGGAAGCGAGAATAGATCCTTATGGTAAAGAGGCACCTTAAGACCTCGTATGAGATTTATCACGATAAAATACCTAACATCAAGTACTTTAGGGTATTTGGGTGTAAAGTACATATTCTAAACACTAAGGATTACCTAGGAAATTTACATCCAAAACCACGTAGGAATATTTCTAGGATGCTCACTACAAGCCAGCTTATAGAGTATATAACCACGACACCCTTAGAGTCGAGGAGACTATCAATGTAGTATTTGATGAAGGACACGAACCTACAAAACCCCCGACAACCCCAATTAGCGAGCCTACTCATACTAGACCTAACTCTGACCCTGAGATCGAGTCTAATCCACATCAACCAACTTCTCTTGTCGACCAAGTGACAAGTGATCCGAGTCAAACTAGTGTTCAACCAAGTCACCCCATTGATCAAGCATTAGGTGACACAAACCCAACCCAATCTAGGATTCAGACTAACCACCCTATCGATCAAGTGATAGGAGATCCTAATCTAGGAGTTCAAACTAGAGCATCCTATAGGAACCTTAGTCAAATTTCCTTAATTTCAAAGATAGAACCCAAATCAATTGAACAAGCTCTTCTTGATCCCGATTGGATTATTGCAATGCAAGAAGAGCTAGCTCAATTTACTAGGAATGAAGTGTGGGAATTAGTACCACCACCTAAAGACAAAACGACAATTGGAACAAGGTGGGTGTTTAGAAATAAGCTTGATGATAAAGGTGAAGTAGTTAGAAACAAGGCTAGGTTAGTCGCCAAAGGGTTCAGTCAAGTCGAAGGCCTAGATTACGACGAAACCTATGCCCCAGTAGCTAGACTCGAATCCATTCGAATGTTGCTAGCTTATGCCGCACATCGAGGATTTAAGCTATTTCAAATGGATGTTAAGTCGGCATTCCTAAATGGATACATTAAAGAAGAAGTTTATGTTAGCCAACACGTATTGCTAAATCTAGATAAACCCGACCATGTTCTAAAACTTAAGAAAGCTCTCTATGGACTTAAACAAGCTCCTCGAGCTTGATGCGAGAGACTTTCAATCCATCTTAAGTCAAAAGGGTTTAACCAAGGCTTAGTTGACCCAACTCTCTTCGTAAAAACCTTAGGTAAAGAAATATTCATAGCTCAAATTTACGTAGACGATATAATTTTTGGAACCTCTAACTCAGCCTTACTAAACGAGTTCGTTTCACTCATGGAAAGTGAGTTTGAAATGAACTTAGTAGGCGTTAAGTTTCTTTTAGGTCTACAAATTAAACAAACTAAGGATGGTATATACCTATATCAACAAAAATACACTAAGGAGTTAATTAAAGATTTGGAATGCAAGGCGCTAAGATAATACACCCCAATGGCGATTAATGTTAACATAGGAGAAGACCTAGAAAGTAAGTCCATTGACTTAAAGTACTATAGGAGTAGCGATAGGAAGTCTCCTATACTTAAGCTTGAGTCGACGACATCCTATTCGCGATAAGTATGTGCGCCAGGTTTCAAACCCGTGCTACGGAGTCTCACCTAACCCTAGTTAAGCGTATCCTTAGATATCTTAAGGGTACACTTAACGTTGGTATTTGGTACCCTAGATCTACGGAGTTCGAACTAATCGGCTACTCCGATTCGGATTATGCGGTAGTAAACTCGATAGAAGAGCACGCAGTGGTTGTTGTCAACTACTCGGCTCAAGTCTAGTGAGTTAGTGCGATGAAGCAACATTGTGTTGCCTTATCTACCACCGAAGCGAATACGTTGCGATGGGTGAGTGTGTAACTCGCTTCTTTGGATGAAACACACTCTCGAGACTTTAGGTTGGACTTCACCAAAACTAAAATTTTTGTAGACAACATAAGTTCGATAAATCTAACTAAGAACCCTATATGCCATTCAAGAACAAAGCATATAGAGGTAAAACACCATTTTATTCGAGAACATGTAGCCAGCGGCTCCATACAACTTCGAATATGTTGACTCAGTCTAACCTAGCGACATATTTACTAAACCACTATCCGGCGAATTTAGTCTCTTGAGACGAAAATTAGGCATGTCATCAATAGAATAGGTTTGCAAATTATATTACTACTATTTCTTACTTTTCATGAAACTAGCATAGGTCATACCTTAGATATCATGCACCTATAGATTTAAGGAGCCAATACATCTCACAACACATAGGACTAATGTGTTTGTGTACTTAGCCGTAGATGGGCGTGAGATGTTAGGACCTTACTCCCGGTTCCGGATGTAGAGCTAGTGCATCGCTATGAACCATGGAGTATAATCATACATACTAGCAGACTCGACTGTGATCCTTCATATCAATCAAGCCAAATATGAGTCGAACATTTCATAGATGAGCTTATTTTCAATATACTATTTTTAATAAAAAATGTGGAACATGCTTGGACTTTAAATTTAGCAATTATTTTGATTTCCACACACCCTTACTCTTTTCGATATACTGACAAAAGGGAGAAAAAGGCCAAAGTTAAGGGGTCAAATTTTTCAAATTTGAGAAAATTCTCTTAACTTAACTCTTACTTCATGTTTAAACCAAAAGTTAACTTTAGGTTTTGAGAACTTATTTAACTTTTGACAAAGGCCAAGTTAAGAGAATTCTTAACTTATTTATGTCGTTAGTGTTTTACTTAAGGGGAGAAAGGGCTTAACTAAAACGTTTTACTAAAGCTAATTTTAAAACGTTTTACTAAAGCTAATTTTAAGTAATGTTAATTACTTAAAGCAACCCTCAAGGGGGAGGATTAAGGTCTTTCTTCAAAGACTCACCCTCGGTCAAGGGGGAGGTTTCCTCAAGGGGGAGTACTTGAAGAAAATCCTTACTACTCCAACTTAATCTTCATTTTTTTTTCTCTCATGCACATTATTATTCTTCATGCTTGCTTAACTTTGTATGTGGGTTTGCCATAAATCAAAAAGGGGGAGATTGTTGGTGCAGTGGGCACCTAAGTCGAACCTATGTTTTGATTATAGCAAACGATACAAAGTTAAGCTTATATTGTTATCTCACGAGCTAAATCAAGTGTGCAGAAAAGTCTCAATGCTGGAGCTGAAGGCTAGCGACACCCGGAGGAAGCCGCGGTGGTCGGGCGACACTCGAGTTACTTCGGAGGGAGCTGAAGGAATCGAGTGGAAGGCCGGAAGCAAAAGCGACAAGTAAGTATCGAGGTAAGCTCGTGTGTGCAAGCGTAAGTGAGGTCGTGTCCTTTGTACGGGGACGTCCTTAGGCGACGATCCAACCCAAGACTTCCCATGGAAGGTCTATGTTGAGATCGGATGGCAAGTGGCCGTCGAATTCACTTGTATTTTGAGCTAAACTCCTTTTTTAGTCAAAAATCGTGGCTGCCAATTCAACCGGCCAGTTCAACCGGCGGCAGTTCAACCGGTGGTCAAAAATCAGCCTCGAGGAGTCAAGCTTTATCACCATTTTTCAAGGAGTTTTGTGCCCATTTGTGATTGGTTGAAGACCCATTCGTTGAGGGGCTTAAAGGCTATAAAAGGAGGGCCAAACCTAGGGTTTTTCATCAATTCAAAAGCTTCCAAGTGCTTCCGATACGCTCCGACTCTCCGACATCCCTACGACGAAGCGCTGCCGAGACGACGACTAAAGCTTCAACCTCCAATCCTTGAAGTCGTCGGTATAATCTTTAATTTTGTATAAGTTGTCTTTATTTTCAAGCTTTAAATCATATCAAGGAGAGGGGGAGTGTCCCTCTACCTTGAATCTTTATTGAGTTTTTGTATTCGCTTAACTCCTATCTCTATCGAGAAGGAGTTCGTTTAATATTTGCCCTCCGTGCGTGGTCAAGGACCATTAGGGACTTGGAGTAGTAGCCGTAGGCTACGAACCAAGTAAAAACCCCTCGTGTTTTTATTTATTTATTGCTATCTTTCCGCTGCGTTTACTCGTGCCAATTCGAACGATTACGAAAAGTTTTTTCTTATCGCTATTCACCCCCCCTCTAGCGCTCAAATCGATCCAACAGCTCTGCCTCCACCCATTTGAAAAAATAATCCATAGCTACCAATAAAAACTTCCTCTGTAAAGGTGCCGCCGACATCGGGCCTACTATATCTATTCCCCATTGATCGAAAGGACAAGAAGAGATTACGGCTTTCATTAACTCAGTTGGCCATTCAGAACGGTTGCTATGCTTCTGACAAGCGATGCAGGTTTGCACTATATGAGCAGCATCTTGCTGAAGAGTAGGCCAAAAGTATCCTGCCAATAAGGTCTTTCTTGCTAAAGCTCTCCCTCCTAAATGATTGCTACAGCATCCTTCATGGATCTCTCGGAGTACCCATTCCGCATCCTCATTTCCCAGGCATTTTAACAAGGGTCACCCAAAAGAGGTCTTGTATAGGTCTTCATTCAAGAAGATGAACCATTTGGCTCGATTTATTAAAGTGGATGCCACTATTTTCCCTTCAGGGATCTTCCCGTGTCGTAAATAAGCTATGATGTCGGTCCTCCAATCAAGAGTTAGGCTTAATTCGGGTATGTTTCCCTCCACGCTGCATATTGCTAAGGAAGTATGAATTCTCGTATGGATCACTTCCGAGGATTTTATTCCTCCCATAGCGCTAGCCATCCGAGCCAACTCATCTGCCTTCCCGTTGTGCTCCCGCGGGATTTGCTTCAAGAGGACCTGACGAAATTGAGCTTTTTCTTTCTCAAAAGTCTTCAAGTACTTATGCAGCCTTTCCTCCCGAACCGCAAAAGAACCTTGAAGTTGTGATATTACCAACTGGGAATCCGAGTGGATCACAATGGAAGAAGCCTCCACCGCTTTAGCAGCCTACAGTCCCGCTAGAATGGCTTCATATTCCGCTTCATTATTAGATGCCCGATATTCCAGGCGAACTGCTAATCGAGTTTCTTCACCCTTCGGGGAAATTAATAAAATACCAACGCCGCTTCCTGTAGATCCTGAAGAACCGTCTACGAATATATTTCATGCCTCTGATCCCTCCTCCTTTGTTGCCGAACCATCTTCTGCGCCGCAAGGTACCTCTGCCAGAAAATCAGCGAGTGCTTGGGCCTTGATAACCGTTCGAGGTTGATAGTGAATATCATACTCGCTTAGTTCTACCACCCATTTGGCCAATCTTCCAGAGAAATTTGGCTTAGTGATGACCTTACCCAATTCGCTGTGTGTTAGAACGATGATGGGATGAGCCAAAAAGTACGACCTTAATTTGCGGGCGGTTAGTACTAGGATATATGCCAACTTCTCTAGCTATGTATAATGGAATTCTGCCCCCTTCAGGATATGGCTGGTATAATAAATAGGTTGCTGGTGAGAACCTTCTTGTTTCAATAATACCGAACTAACGGCTCCCTCCGAGATGGCCAGATACATCCATAATGGTTCTCCAGGTATTGGTTTGGCTAGCAGGGGGAGTCCAGCCAAATATTTCTTCAACTCCTGGAAAGCCTATTCACATTGATCATCCCACTGAAATTTAGCAACCTTGTGCAAAATCTTGAAAAAAGGCAGCCCCTTGTCCGCCGATCTGGCTATAAATCGGGATAAAGAAACAATCCTGCCCACCAACCTTTGGGTCTCTCACAGATTAGCAGGTGATTTCATGTTGCATAGGGCTTGCACTTTCTCAGGGTTGGCTTGCAGCCCCTTCTCCGTTACTATGTACCCCAAGAACTTGCCACTCTTTACCCCGAACAGGCATTTGTTAGGGTTTAGCTTCATATTGAACCGCCTTAATGTAGCGAAGGTTTCATGTAAGTCCTTGACTAAATCCCGAGTGGCTTTCGATTTGACTAAGATGTCATCCACGTAGACCTCCACATTCTTCCCTTTCTGCTCCGCGAAGATTTTGTCCATAAGGCGCTGATAGGTGGCTCCTGCATTCTTTAGTCCGAACGGTATTACCACATAAGCGTATAACCCCCCCGCAGTCACAAAGCTAACCCTCTTTTGATCTTCTTGGGCCAAAGGTATTTGATGATACCCTTGATATGCATCCATTAGAGACACCACTTCATATCCCACAGTAGAATCCATCAATTGATCAATACGAGGCAAGGGGTAGCAGTCTTTAGGGCATGCTTTATTCAAATCACGGAAATCGATACACATCCTCCATTGCCCCGAAGGCTTGGGGACCAAGACTACATTAGAAACCCATTCGGGGAACTGGATTTCCTTTACATGACCCGCTTTTAGTAGTTTGTCCACTTCTTCTGCTATGACTTTGTCCTTTTCTGGTCCAAAATGTCGCCTCTTCTGTTGGACGGGTTGGGCTCCTTTAATGATATTGAGATGATGTTCCGCCACTTGAGGATGGATCCCCGTGAGATCATGCACATCTTTTGCAAAGATGTCTTCATTCTCCTTCAGGCAAGCCACCAGCTCTTCTTTGACATCCAGCTGTTATGCTATCCGTGTGGCCTTTCCTGGAGCGATTTCCACATGTTCTCCCTCCTCTATTTTATCAACTTTGGGGGGGGGGGATTCCTCCAGGACGCAGACATCAGTGATGATGACAGCTTTGCCCTTTAGGTCCTCGATTCGGGCTTTCTTCTGATCGTCCCGAACCATTTGCACATAGCAGCTCCTAGAGGCCTTCTATTCTCCACGAACTTCGCTCACCGATTGACCTACTGGAAATTTCAGCTTCTGGTGGTATGGGGAAGCCACTGCCTGAAAAAGGGTGAGGAAAGGATGCCCAAGAATAGCGTTATAAGTGGACGGAGCATCCACAATAAGGAAAGGAATTATACTGGTTTTTTGGTTGGATTTTACACCCAGAGTTAAAGGCAATGATATCTGTCCCTTCGGGTGAACCATGTGCCCTGCGAATCCGAAGAGGGGAGTGGACACATCTTCTAATTGGGCATTTCCCAGCTGCATTTGTCCGAAGGCTTCCTGGAAAAGGATGTTAACAGAGCTTCCCGAGTCAACTAGTACCCGGGCCACTTCATAATTGGCCAAGGATATACGAATAACCAAGGCGTCTGTGTGGGGCAGCAGGACACCTTGCAGATCTTCTGGCCCGAACGAAACGGGCGGTGCAACTTGAATAGTCTGGTCGGTGACGATGGCCAAACTCTCCATGAGACGGGCGTACGACTTTCGTGCCCGATTGGAGTCCCCGTCGGTAGGTCCTCCAGCTATAACATGAATAACTCCCCGTGTGGGAATGTCATCTAGATTGGATGAAGGGCCCTCACCTGATGGACCTTCTTGAGAGACAACCTCCTGGGATGGCGTTTGGGGGAAAGTGACCCGGGGTTGTTGATTATACGGCCCTGGACGGGTTACATTAGGTCGGGCCTCGCGCCACACGGCCCTCCTGCCTGAAACCTTACTTGCGGATATGCAGTATGGAGGCGATCCAATTCTTCTTGTAACTTGAAACATCGACCACTACTGTGGCCGTATTCTGTATGATATTGGCAAAAGAATGGGGCTGGGGGGTTACGCGGGATCCCCCTGTGTCCCAAGGGTCGTTGTAGCAGACCCTGCTGGTCGTAAAATTCCATTTCACGTTCTTTCCATGTCCTCACAGGAGGAAGTGCTTCAGCGGCCATGATCTGTAATGGCGGGGTGGGGCGAACACCTTGTAGCATTGGACGAGGCCTCGAAACCTCCTGTCGAAAAGGTCTTGTATACTCCCGCCGAGGGTGCTTGAGAACAGCGGGGCCGAACTCTTCGATTTAATTCTGTGGCGATCCGTTCGACCTCCGTACCTTTAATCCTTCTTCTTCGGATAAAGCTGCTCCACACGGCTCGGTGGCTCTTCGTAACTATCGGTAGATTGTCTTAACAAGGAAGGCGAGAAGGGGCCCTCCTCGGCCCATCTTTGAATAAGCGCCTCTGAAGATTGGATCGGGTGGCGAGGATTCCCCGGTGTAGAAGTGAATCGATGAATATACCCTAAGGGATTAGAAGGTCACTGGGTGATATGCATTAACATAGAGGTCTTGTTTATACGCCTTGCAGCCTAACAAATTCTTGATCGAACATTCTCTGGAAGTCGGTAAAGCAGTGATAGACCCCGGGCGAGTAGTAAACCACTTTTGTGCCAAGGCGATTAGGGTGGTTGGAAGACTCGACTTGAGAGAGTCGATATAGATGAAGCAAGGCCGCTCCGTCGAATTGCGATATGTGCTCTTCAGATCCGTCGAACCATCATACTTATTGACGAGGATTAGGAAGTAGGATGGAGAGGAGCTCGTGAGAATGTCCATCGTGAAGGGACTAGGCTCGTATACTTCGAGGTCCGTTGATTGACTTTCACCTGTTCCTCTCTCAGGCGCTTGGGTGAAGGGCATAGTATTCTGAGGCGTTCTTCCCCCAAGTCCGCCTCCAAGCAATACTTCCCCATTGGCGACTGTATGAGAGGGAGGAGGCATTTCTGGAGGTGGGCCTCTGGAAGAAGGTTCCCCGAAGTGCGGATGCAGATATCCGGTCCTTCCCCTTTCCCTGGCGAGGGCTTCTATAATAGCGTCATCCATCAGGGCCTTCACCGCGATGGTAGAAGGGTGATGGGCGCCTCCTCCGCAGAGGTATCGTTGTCGTATTTCTTGAGTTGCATCTCTGGCCCAGCTCAAATGTTCCCACAGACGGCGCCAACTGATGCGGGTATGGGAAAAAATCTGGTCACTCCGTTTTCAATGCAGTGAAGCACTGAGGGAGGTCTCAGAGGATTCTCCCCGGCCGTAATCAGTAAAGAATAAGAGGATGAAGTAGATGAAACGCAAGAAAGCGACACACGAATCGAGATTCAGACACAAGATGTAACGTGGTTCGGAATGAGGATTCCTACTCCACGAAGGTGAGTTTTCTCACCAGATGCGGTGCCTAAGCACTTTCACTATGAAGGTCCTCCTTTACAGAAAGCAAGTTTCCGTAGGTGGAGGAGAAAGACCTCTTACAATGATATTACAAGACAAGGAAGATACAAGAGATGTAGCAATGGCCGATCTCCGTCCTTCTTCTCCGACGAGATGGCTGTTCCCTTTCTTCCTTCGCCTCTTGCCTCTTCTTCTCTCTCTTGCTGCGTCGGAATGATTGCGGATCCTCTCCTTTTTTTCCTCCTTTCTTCCTCCCCTTTTATCTCTTTTTCCTTCCTTCATCGTAACGTCGTAGGTTATCTCCATCGTACACATGGCCACCACCACCTTTCCCCGAGAATAATTGCATGTATATCAGGAGTGAAGACTCCTTGGAATATTATGTGGGGCCTCCCAGGCCGTTGCTTAACACCCTTTCCTTTTTTTTTCGGGAAACTAGGCTAGACTATCTCCCTAAACCTTCCGTGTTGAGGGAAGCTAGTTTAGTTCTATAGCCCACGGGTGACCTAGCCCTAAGGCTTTTTATCAACCCGAACCAACTCCTCTTTTCCCCATGTCAAATTCCCCTTGTATTGATCAGATTAGACTGACCTCTTGGCGAAGCACCTTCCGCCTCTCCTTTTTCGTATCAATTGCTTTCATTAACTCTCCCGTACCAATGGCTTCTGATGTTCGCCCGTGCCAATGACTTTCAATATTCGCCCGTGCCAATGACTTTCAATATTTGCCCGTACCGATGGCTTCTGATGTTCGCCCATGCCAATGGCTTTCAATATTCGCCCGTGCCAATGGCTTCTGATGTTCGCCCATGCCAATGGCTTCTGATGTTCGCCCGTGCCAATGGCTTCTGCGTTTCACCCACGCCAATGCCTTCTGAGGTTCGCCCGTGACAATGGCTTCTGATGTTCGCCCGTGCCAATGGCTTCTGCGTTTCGCCCGCGCCAATCTTCCTTTCCTTTCTTAGCTGAGCCGTGTATTTTGGATCGGATCTTAGGTCACCCGCTAACCCCTCTATCGGGGATTATGTAGAGAAGGTACTAGTAGTATCATATATGATGCATGCTAGGATATTTTTCTTGTATGTATATGATGCATGCTAGAATAATGCTTGTATATATGTGATGCATGCTAGTGTATGATAATAAAGGACTAAATGCGTATATGATACACATTATGATTAGATTAGATCTTAATTGAATCTACTCGAAAATGCCTACCAAGTTCTTCTTACCCATCACTACCTCGATCATTTGTAGTTGTTGAATCTGCCAAAACAGAGCAATGCATATTAGCTTGGTAGGGTGCGGAGGGACAATCTTAGAGTAAGCTCAATTAGATTGAGTAAAACTAGTTAACTCAATTGGATCGAGTCAAACTATAGGCATATTCCAACCGTTGGAAAGATAGGATAAGATCGCATTTACACTAAATCTTGGGCGATTTAGCCAAAGCTAACTCAAGGTCTTTTGTACATGTGGGTCTTGATCCTATAAACAAGAGTTGCATAGAGATGTAATCGGTAATGTATTACCCACCGATCATACTAAGTCTTGGGCGATTTAGCCAAAGCTAACTCAAGGCTTAGTATGATGTAGATCTTATCCCGCAGGAATTATAGCTAGTTTGTATGAATCTAGTAATGTGGTTTGACCACATCCATAACTCGATTCTATAAATTTCCTATAATTCAGTGGGAGTATCATTTGATTAAAGGTCTAATTAAATGATAAAAGGAATATGATATTAATTCTCTGCATTGTATGTTGTAGATTACTATGTCGACAAACACGAACACTCTCTCTCTCTGCGTTCTATCCTTGAGAAGGACAAGCTCAATGGAGCAAATTTCCTGGACTGGTACAGGAACTTGAGAATTGTTCTCACCTAAGAAAGAAAACTGTACGTCCTGGAGCAGCCCATTCCAGAGGCACCTCTTGCCACTGCCTCGCGAGCTGACAAAGATGCTTACAAGAAGCATCAAGATGATGCATTAGATGTGTCATGTCTAATGCTCGCGACCATGAACTCTGAGCTTTAGAAGCAACACGAGTTCATGAATGCTTATGATATGGTTGAACATCTTCGTCAACTATATCAAGGACAAGCAAGGCATGAGAGATATGAAGTCTCTAAGGCATTATTTGGGTCCAAAATGCAAGATGGGACTCCCGTAGGTCCATATGTACTCAAGATGATTGGGTACGTAGAAAACCTACAGAGATTGGAATTCCCCCTTGGCCAAGAGTTGACCACTGACTTGATCTTGCAGTCTTTGCCACAAAGCTACAATCAATTTGTCATGAATTACAACATGAATGAAATTGATAAGCCATCATCGAGATGCTCAAAGATGTTGAGAATCACGAGCTCAACCTTAAGAAGGGAAAATCTGACTCCATTTTGATGGTGCAAAAGAAGAAAGGCAAGAGAAAGCCTAAAGGTAAGGGAAAGTCCCAAGCCAAGGGCAAAGATAAAGAACTGAAACCCAAAGGAGGGGTGGCCAAGGAAGGGGCTTGCTTCCACTGCAAGGAAGCTGGACACTGGAAGCATAACTGCAAAGCATACCTGGAAGATCTTAAGAAGAAGAGAAGTGAGACTTCTACTTCAGATATAAATGTTATAGAAGTCAATCTATCTATTTCTTCATCATGGGTATTAGATACTGGATGTGCATCTCACATTTGTACCAATGTGCAGGCGCTGAGAAATAGCAGGGCATTGACAAAGGGCGAGGTGGACCTACGAGTAGGCAATTGAGCAAGAGTTACCGCTGTTGCTGTAGGAACTTATGATCTATCTCTGCCCACTGGGCTTGTACTAGAATTAGATAAATGTTGTTATGTGCCTACTTTAACTAAGAACATAATTTCGATTTCTTGTTTGGACAAGAAAGGATTTACATTTATAATAAAGAACAAATGTTGTTTAGTTTATTTAAATGATATATTCTATTGCAGTGTAGCTCTAATGAACGGACTCTACTTTCTAGACTTAGAGAGCCCCATCTATAACATAAGTACCAAGAGGTTCAAGTCAAATGAGTTGAACCAAATCTATCTCTGCCATTGTCGCTTAGGTCACATAAATGAGAGTCGCTTATCTCAGCTCCATAAGGATGGGCTGCTAGACTCATTTGATTTTGAATCATATGAGACATGCGAATCTTGCCTTTTAGGCAAGATGACAAGACTCCCTTTAGTGGACACAGCGAAAGAGTAGCAGATTTGTTAGGACTTATACATAGTGATGTATGTGGCCCTTTCAATGTTGTTGCTAGAGGTGGTTATAGATACTTCATTACATTTACTGATGACTTCAGTAGATATGGTTATGTGTATCTCATAACACATACATCAGAATCCTTTAAAAAGTTCAAAGAATTCAAGAATGAAATACAAAACCAGCTTGATAAGAGTATTAAAATACTTCGATCAGATTGAGGTGGTGAATACCTTAGCCATGAGTTTCGTGACTATCTAGCTGAGTGTGGGATTCTATCCCAACTCACTCCTCCTGGAACACCAACACCACAGTGGAATGGTGTATCCGAAAGGAGGAATCATACCCTATTAGATATGGTACGATCTATAATGAGTCACACAGATCTTCCTATATCTTTTTGGGGATATGCTCTAGACACAGCAGCCTTCACCCTTAACCGTGTACCATCCAAGGCTGTGATAAAGGTACCATATATGATATGGATAGGGAGAAATCCCAAGATGAGGATTTGGGGTTGTGAGGCTTACGTTCGACCTCAAGTCTCAGATAAACTGGGACCCAAATCCGATAAGTGCTATTTTGTTGGATATCCCAAGGATACAAAGGGATATTACTCCTACATTCCTAGTCAGCACAAAGTGTTTGTGGCAAAGACTGGGGTTTTTCTAGAAAGGGATTTTGTTTCTAGAAAAACTAGTGGGAGTACGTTCGATCTTGAAGAAATTCAAGATAAGGACCATAGCACTGAGGCCTTGATGGAGGTTGAACAGGAACCACAAAGTGTTATGGGTGATGAGATTATTGCACAAAGAGTTATGGAACAACTACCTGTTCAGGTAGACCTACCTCTTCGCAGGTCTGATAGGGTACATCGTCAGCCTAAGAGATACTCATTTCTCTTATCTGACCATGATGATGTTATGCTCATTGAGAATGAGCCTACCTCCTATCAGGAAGCTGTGATGAGCCCAGACTCTGAGAAATGGCTAGAGGCCATGAGATCCGAGATGGAATTCATGTACACCAACCAAGTATGGACTTTGGTTGATCCACGTGAAGGGGTCAAAACCATTGGGTGTAAGTGGGTCTTTAAGAGAAAGACTGACATGGATGGACATACACATACCTATAAGGGCCGATTGGTGGCTAAAGGTTTCAAGCAAATTCATGGTATTGACTATGATGAAACCTTTTCTCTAGTGGCGATGTTTAAGTCCATTCGGATCATGCTTGCTATTGCAGCATACCACGATTATGAGATCTGACAGATGGATGTCAAAATTGTATTTCTGAATGGAAACTTGCTCAAGGATGTGTACATGACACAACCTTAGGGTTTTGTAGATCCATAGCATACTGGGAAAGTATGCAAGCTGTAAAGGTCCATTTATGGGCTAAAGCAAGCTTCTCGGAGTTGGAATCTTCGATTCGATGATGCGATCAAACAGTTTGGTTTCATCAAGAATGAAGATGAACCCTGTGTCTACAAGAGGGTTATTGGGAACACAGTTGTCTTCCTTGTATTGTATGTGGATGGCATACTACTCATTGGAAATGACATCCCTTCGCTACAGTCTATGAAGACTTGGCTAGGGACATGCTTCTCAATGAAGGACTTAGGTGAAGCAACCTGTATTTTAGGCATCAAGATCTATAGAGATAGATCTAAGAGATTGCTTGGCCTAAGTCAGAGTACATACATTGACACGGTATTACTACAGTTTGCCATGCAGAATTCCAAGAAGGGACTTCTGCCAATGTCACATGGTGTGAGTCTTTCGAATACTCAAAGTCCCTCTTCTAGAGAGGAGAGAGACCGCATGGATAAGATCCCTTATGTATCTGCCATAGGATCTATCATGTACGCCATGCTATGTACTTGTCCTGATGTCTCGTATGCTTTGAGCATAACGAGTAGATACTAGTCAGATCCAGGTGAGCGTCACTGGATAGCAGTCAAAAATATTCTTAAGTACTTGAGAAAGACTAAAGAATATTTCTTGATATTTGGAGGCAATGAAGAGCAAGCTGTAAAGGGTTACAGCGATGCCAGCTTCCAAACTGACCAGGATGATTATAGATCGCAGTCAGGGTTCGTATTTTGCTTGAATGGTGGCGCTGTGAGCTGGAAGAGTTCGAAGCAGGACACAGTTGCTGATTCTACAACAAAAGCTGAGTATATCGCTGCATCTGAGGCAGCAAAGGAGGCAGTTTGGATTCGCAAGTTCATTACTGAGCTTGGGGTGGTTCCTAGCATAGCAGATCCCATAGAGCTCTATTATGACAACAATGGAGCGATTGCACAGGCTAAGAAACCTCGCTCACACTAGCAAACCAAACAAATACTATGGCGCTTCCATCTCATTCGAGAGATTATCGATAGAGGAGATATGAAGATTTGCAGAGTACCCACAGAGGCTAACATCGCAGATCCCTTGACCAAGGCTTTGGCACAGAAAAAGCATGATGGTCACACTAGGTCATTGGGTATTAAATACTACGGTGATTGGCACCAGTGCTAGTGGGAGATTGTTAGTGAAGCCCTAGAGTCAATCATGTGATGATTGTCGTATGGAATTTATTGTATCATATTCCTATTTATAAAGGCATGGTTATTATATTTACTAGTATTTGTACCAAATTAACTAAGTATAATAACATCCTTGAGTAGTAGGTTCTTATCTATATCAATCGATTGGTTGAATCGATAATGAGATGATATAGAGAACACTACTCTTAATCATTCCTAGTCAAGTATTAACATTCAGGGACAATGTTAATGCGTAGAGACTAGCATGTAGGTCAACACGATGACTTGATCTCACAAGTCATGGATATGAGATATCAAGTTGATACATGGGTATGCATTGGAGAATGTATACTGAATGACCCGCCATGAGAAAGTATCATGGATCGTTATATGAGTGTCATATACTTCCTCATGTGACTATTAGTATGACTAATAGTTCTTGGACCTGAAGTCACCATGGTTCCCTATATAAGGAGTTGCATACTTTGGCTCCGTCAAACGTCACCCGTAAATGGGTGGACTATAAAGGCGATTACTGGCTATGTAACAAATTATGCGGAGGGATGAGTAATGTAGATGGGATCTATCCTATATAACAGGAGTGACATCGTTATTCTTGATAGAGTGAGACCACGAAGTACATGGCCATGCCCAAATGAGTCAATATGAGATATTGAGCTCATTTGATTAGAGTGAGTCTACTTGGAGTTCAAGATATAGATTGTACTGAGGATGACACGGTATATGCCTCAATTGGTCAATCTAGATGTCAAGGATAGAAGGACATTGTCACATATTGTGAGAGTCACAATTAGTAGTCACAAAGGTGATGTTGGAGCTCAACATTCTTGTAACTTGGGTAGCAATGATGTGTTGCTAGATACCGCTCATTGCTTATGTTCCTAAATCGGTTTAGGAGCATTGTCAATGTTACAAGAACCTATAGGGTCACACACAAAGGGCAATTAGATGGAGATTAGGTTCATATGATGAACCATGAGGATTAGGTTCATGGGATGAACCAAATTGGATTAAGAGTAATCCAAATTAGACTAATTGAGTTAGACTCAATTTGATTCAAGTGTTGAATGAGTCTAATTTAGATTTGATTCATTGAGTCAATTTAAATTAATGAATAGAGATTCATTAAATCAAATTGACTTGAATCAACTGGTTAGATTTGATCAAACATGGGAGATAAGAGGTCAAGTTTGACTTGACTTGAGATGGAAGATGAATGGTCAATTTTGACTTGACCAATTGCCATGTCATGGTGACTTGGCAAGGGGGCCGGCCAATGATGATGTTCCACATCATCATGGACTTATCATGTGGTGCCACCTCATGAGGGAGACCAAGAGCCATAGGCTCTTGGAGTTACATGCATGCATGTAACCCCCCAACAATAAGTGGCCGACCACTATTCCTTGATGAATAAATTCATTTTTGGTTTGTAACTTCATCATCTTCTTCCTAGCTCTCCTTCGTGCTCTCCCAAGACTTCCTTGGCAGAAATACCTAAAGGGTGCTAGCACACTCTAAGGTGTTTTTCTCCACTATTTGTCCGTGTGGATACTTGTAGAGGAGTGCACATTTGACACTCTTGAGTTCCGGCAAAGCGTTTGGATGAGCGAGATAAGCGAAGGGCGTCGCTACGAGGGTAATGATCTCACCTTCTAGATCTAAGGTAGATATAGGGTTTTATAAACACATACATGAATTTAGTTGTATATATCTTCGCACGGATCCGTGGCCGGGCTTCCGAGGTTTTCGCAACGCAAAATCCGGTTTTTGCGGCTCGGAAAGTCCAAAAGTGGTATCAGAGCCACATGCGAAGCATGTATGTGTTTCATATTTATAGTTTTTGTATTAGATATAAAAATTAAATATTTTTAAGTTTCGGTAAATTTCCTATTTTTATAGAGTTTTTGGGTATTTTTCTCGAAGAGGTGAAGCAATGAGTGTTGGGACACTTGTAGGCTTCAACCACCGAGAAAAACTTTCCGAAACGGTGAGTTCTCGCTTTAGGTTTTTGTGACAGCGACTTAAGTCGCTGTAAGATCATAGTAGGGACACTCGCAAAGTTTATTTTGTGAGTAGGGGCGCTGCCCCTATCCCCGAAAGGGGTCTTGTCCCGCAATCACGCCCGGAAACCGCTTAGCGGGACCGTTAAGGAGAGGTGACTCATAAAATTGAAAAAAATAGGAAAAATTATATAAATTTTCTTTAAAATATATAATTTAGAATTATGTATAATTCTGTGATGGTAATGGCCCAAGAACCCCAATATGATTGGATGATAATGTGTTGTAATTCAGAATACGACATGCTTGCCGTTTTTATGGTTGTGCATGTTGTATAGGGTATGCGACCTGCATGTCGTACCTCTTCTTTTAAAATTCTAGTTGTAAATAGTTTTAGACTCGAATGTAACTTGAGTTTCATGTTTGTAATGTACAAAAATGGAGCGGTGGAAGGTCCACTTCTAGATGGAGTTACGAGGAGGGTGCCGACAACACATGGCGGTCAAAGGAGGCGCTTGGAGAAGCCTCTAACCCTAGGTTGACCGTCCGATCTTCTCATTGGCTTGAGAAGATCGTAGTAGGGCCATGACCTAATCACAATTAATTTATATATATATATATATATATATATATATATATATTTGTTATGCTTGTATGTATGTGATGCATACTAGTAGAATAATGCTTGTATGTATATGATGCATGCTAGGATATTTTTCTTGTATGTATATGATGCATGCTAGAATAATGCTTGTATGTATGTGATGCATGCTAGTGTAGGATAATAAAGGCCTTAATGTGTATATGATACACATTACGATTAGATTAGATCTTAATCGAATCAACTCGAAAATGCCTACCAAGTCCTTGATACCCATCACTACCTCGATCATTTGTAGTTGTTGAATCTGCCAAAGCAGAGCAACGCATATTATCTTAGTAGGGTGCGGAGGGACAATCTTGGTCCCACTTATCATGGCTTGGGTTAGAGTAAGCTCAATTAGATTGAGTAAAACTAGTTAACTCAATTGGATCGAGTCAAACTATAGGCATATTCCAACCGTTGGAAAGATAGGATAAGATCGCATTTACACTAAATCTTGGGCGATTTAGCCAAAGCTAACTCAAGGTATTTTGTAAATGTGGGTCTTGATCCTATAAACAAGAGTTGCATAGAGATGTAATCGGTAATGTATTACCCACCGATCATACTAAGTCTTGGGCAATTTAGCCAAAGCTAACTCAAGGCTTAGTATGATGTGGATCTTGTCCCGCAGGAATTATAGCTAGTTTGTATGAATCTAGTAATGTGGTTTGACCACATCCATAACTCGATTCTATAAAATTTCTATAATTCAGTGGGAGCATCATTTGATTAAATACCTAATTAAATGATAAAAGGAATATGATATTAATTCTCTGCATTGTATGTTGTAGATTACTATGTCGACAAACACGAACACTCTCTCTCTGTGTTCTGTCCTTGAGAAGGATAAGCTCAATGGAGCAAATTTCCTGGACTGGTACAAGAACCTGAGAATTGTTCTCACCCAAGAAAGAAAACTGTATGTCCTAGAGCATCTCATTCCACTGCCTCACGAGCTGACAAAGATGCTTACAAGAAGCATCAAGATGATTCATTAGATGTGTCATGTCTAATGCTCGCGACCATGAACTCTGAGCTTCAGAAGCAACACGAGTTCATGAATGCTTATGATATGGTTGAACATCTTCGTCAACTATATCAAGGACAAGCAAGACACGAGAGATATGAAGTCTCTAAGGCATTATTTGGGATTAAAATGCAAGATGGGACTCCTGTAGGTCCATATGTACTCAAGATGATTGGGTACATAGAAAACCTACAGAGATTGGGATTCTCCCTTGGCCAAGAGTTGGCCACTGACTTGATCTTGCAGTCTTTGCCACAAAGCTACAATCAATTTGTCATGAATTACAACATGAATGAAATTGATAAGCCACTACCTGAGATGCTCAACATGTTGAGAACTGCTGAGCTCAACCTTAAGAAGGGAAAATCTGACTCCATTTTGATGGAGCAAAAGAAGAAAGACAAGGGAAAGCCTAAAGGTAAGGGAAAGTCCCAAGCCAAGGGCAAAGGCAAAGAACTGAAACCCAAAGGAGGGGTGGCCAAGGAAGGGGCTTGCTTCCACTGCAAGGAAGCTAGACATTGGAAGCATAACTGCAAAGCATACCTAGAAGATCTTAAGAAGAAGAGAAGTGAGACTTCTACTTCAGGTATAAATGTTATATAAGTCAATCTATCTATTTCTTCATCATGGGTATTAGATACCAGATGTGCATCTCATATTTGTACCAATGTGCAGGCGCTGAGAAATAGCTGGGCATTGACAAAGGGCGAGGTGGACCTACGAGTAGGCAATGGAGCAAGAGTTGTCGTTATTGTTGTAGGAACTTATGATCTATCTCTGCCCACTGGGCTTGTACTAGAATTAGATGAATGTTGTTATGTGTCTTCTTTAACTAAGAACATAATTTCGATTTCTTATTTGGACAAGAAAGGGTTTACATTTATAATAAAGAACAAATGTTGTTTAGTTTATTTAAATGATATGTTCTATTGTAGTACAGCTCTAATGAATAGACTACTTTCTAGACTTAGAGAGCCCCATCTATAACATAAGTACCAAGAGGTTCAAGTCAAATGAGTTGAACCAAACCTATTTCTGGCATTGTCGCTTAGGTCACATAAATGAGAGTCGTTTATCTCAGCTCCATAAGGATGGGCTGTTAGACTCATTTGATTTTGAATCATATGAGGCATGCGAATCTTGCCTTTTAGGCAAGATGACCAAGACTCCCTTTAGTGGACACAGCGAAAGAGCAACAAATTTGTTAGGACTTATACATAGTGATGTATGTGGCCCTTTCAATGTTGCTGCTAGAGGTGGTTATAAGTACTTCATTACATTTACTGATGACTTCAGTAGATATGGTTATGTGTATCTCAAAACACATAAATCAGAATCCTTTGAAAAGTTTAAAGAATTCAAGAATGAAGTACAAAACCAGCTTGGCAAGAGTATTAAGATACTTTGATCAGATCGAGGTGGTGAATAACTTAACCATGAGTTTTGTGACTATCTAGCTGAGTGTGAGATTCTATCCCAACTCACTCCTCCTTGAACACCACAGTGGAATGGTGTATCCGAAAGGAGGAATCGTACCCTATTAGATATGGTACGATCTATGATTAGTCACACAGATCTTCCTATATCCTTTTATGGATATGCTCTAGACACAGCAAACTTCACCCTTAACCGTGTACCATCCAAGGATGTGATAAAGACACCATATATGATATGGACAGGTAGAAATCCCAAGATATCTTTCATGAGGATTTGGGGTTGTGAAGCTTACGTTCGACCTCAAGTCTCAGATAAACTGGGACCCAAATCTGATAAGTGCTATTTTGTTGGATATTCCAAGGATACAAAGGGATATTACTTCTACATTCCCAGTCAACACAATGTGTTTGTGGCAAAGACTGAGGTTTTTCTAGAAAGAGATTTTGTTTCTAGAAAAACTAGTGCGAGTACGTTCGATCTTGAAGAAATTCAAGATAAGGACCATAGCACTGAGGCCTTGATGGAGGTTGAACAGGAACCACAAAGTGTTGTGGGTGATGAGATTGTTGCACAAAGAGTTGTGGAACAACCACCTGTTCAGGTAGACCTACCTCTTCGCAGGTCTGATAGGGTACGTTGTCAGCCTAAGAGATACTTGTTGGTGCAGTAGGCACCTAAGTCAAACTTGAGTTTTGATTATAGCAAATGATACAAAGTTAAGCTCATGTTGTTATCTCACGAGCTGAACCGAGTGTGCAGAAAATTGCTCTAGCTGGAGCTGAAGGCTAGCGACACCCGGAGGAAGCCGCGGTGGTCGGGCGACACTCAAGTGACTTCGGAGGGAGCCGAAGGAATTGAGTGGAAGGCCGGAAGCAAAAGCAACACGTAAGTATCGAGGTAAGCTCGTGTGTGAGAGTGTAAGTAAGGTCGTATCCTCGTTACGGGGAAAGACTTAAGCGTAGATCCGACCCAAGACATCTCATAGGTGGTCTAGGTTGAGATCGGACGGTCGACGACCATCGAAATAATGTTTTCTTTAAGCTAACATTGCCTTGCAGCCAGCATCAGTCGACTACCAACCTGAAGGACTCGACTGCCGTCCATCAGTCGGGTGACTACGGCTAGCACTCGACTGATGCTGCCAGCAGTCGACTGGTGATGGCCATCAGTCGACTGCTGGTCAAAGGATTAGCCTCGAGGAGTCAAGGTTTATCACCAAATTTCAAGGGGAGTGGTGCTCAAATATGATTGGCTAGGGTTCCTCTCGAAAAGGGGCTCAAAGGCTATAAAAGGAGGTCCTAACCTAGGGTTTTAATATAATTCTAAGTGCTCAAAGCTTCAGTGACTCTCCGACGACTCTACGACAACGAAGTGCTGCCAACAACCCTAGCTTAAGGTCTTTCTTTTTAGTTGTTGGTATAATCCTTGTTATTGTTTTCAATATTGCAACTCTTTTACTCGAGGTTTTTCTATCGTTGCATTTTACTTTAATAGAAGAGAGGGTTTGTCTCTCTATCATTTTGCTTCGAAGTTTTTTTGTAATCGTCAAACTCCTACCTCCAACGAGGAGGAGTGTTTTAGTGAATTGCCCTCCATTCGGTCTAGGACCGTTAGGGCCTTGGAGTAATGCTTGAAGGATACGAACCAAGTAAAAAACAAACTTGTCTCTTTTTGTTTCATTTACATTTCCGCTGCGTATATTTGTCTTGAAACGAATTCGAAAGAAAAAGGCTTTTCGCTATTCACCCCCCCCTCTAGCGAACCGCATCGATCCAACAATTGGTATCAGAGCCGGGGGTTGCTAAGATTTGGTGAAACCACCAATCTAGCCATTTTTATAGATTTATTTTTTTTAATTCTGTTTTTTTTGGATTTATTTCGCTTTGTTAAGTATTCTCCCGCACTACTAATCCAAGACGCGAGTCTTGGCACTTGTTTTTGTGTTTTTGTCGTTGCTAGTTTCTTCGTCGTCGTCTCCTTGTGTCTTTTGTTCTAATGGCCCATCTCGAGGGTTTTAGCACCGTCCGACCTCCGTTTTACAATGGAGATGACTTCCGTTATTGGAAGGGTCGGATGGAATGCTTCCTAAAAACCCAAATAGAGATGTGGATTGTGATCCAAACCGGGTTCACCCTTCCTACTAATGAAGAAGGTGAATCCTTGGATTACAATCAATGGACCATTGCGACAAAACGACAAGTCGAAGCCGACGCCAAGGCAACACAAATCCTCCAATGCGGCCTATCCAAAGAGGAGCTAAATCGCGTCGGCCCCTTCATAAGCGCAAAAGATCTTTGGACAAAACTAGTGGAGCTACACGAAGGGACCGATGAAGCCAAGGTATGTAAGCGCGACCTCTTGTTCAATAAATTATATAATCTAAAAATGCAGGAACACGAGTCCGCGACACAACTCCACGCCCGTATCCAAGACATAGTCAACAACCTACACGCAATCGGGCAAAAGGTCGAAAACCGCGACCTTATAAGGTATGTTCTAAACTCTTTTCCGAGGACTACCTTGTGGGCATCCATGGTCGATGCCTACAAGGTCTCCAAGGACCTTTCTAAACTTAGATTAGATGAACTTTTTTCGGATTTTGAATTACATGAGCAGTCCAACTCGGAACCCGAGAGGGGTATAGCCTTGTTTGCAGGTTCAAAGAAGAAGAAAATCGCAAGCAAGCCACCACCAACCGAGGAGGAAGACGAGTCCGAAGAAGAAGTTGACCCGGAATTGACTGCCGAGCTAATGAACCTAGCTCGAAGGATAGCCAAGGGACGAAAGCGAACCACAACTCGACCCAACCAAGGTAAGCCTAAAAGTTCTAATATTAGGTGTTATGAGTGTAACAGGTTTGGACATATCAAGTCCGAGTGCCCCAAGCTCAACCACAAAGCACCTAAGCACAAGAAGGCCCTCAACGCGACATGGGAAGAAGCGTCATCCGAAGAAGACGAAGACCACGTCTTCATGGCGAAATCAATTGAGTCAGACACGGAGACCGAACCTGAACTTGAGTCAGAACCTGAGGATGACTCGGACTATGAAGCTACCTTCAAGTCAAGCCACGGATACGCATCCGGTTCAAAAGATACCCTTAAAGTAAGTCGAACTTTATTTAATACTTTACAAAATACGGTTAGGTTTTTGTCTAGGAAATTAGTTAAATCCGAGTCCAAGGTCGAGACCCTGGTTGAGGAGGTCAAACTCCTCAAACACAAGGTCTCCCTAACCTCTTCGACTAGTCGAGTTCAAGAGAAGGACTCAACTCGGGTTGAAAAACTCGAAGTTCAGAACTCACTCTTGAAAGTCAAGTCGAAGATCTTAGGAACACGTTGGAAAGGTTCACTTCGGGATCCAAAGGACTTGACCTCCTACTTGGATCTCAAAGGGCCGTGTACAACAAGGCTGGACTAGGGTTTAACTCAAACACGACTAATAGGTCGTATATGTCGATTGTAAGTCGACATAGGAAACATGTCCAAGCATGGGTCCCTAAGAACCTTTTGATTTCAACTCTAGGATCCAACCCGTACTGGATTCCCAAGGACCAAATCCACTATGTGGATAGACCGAATCGATTCAACGGTCTAGGGGGAGCCAGTACAAAACATGTTTGTGCTTTAACTTAGAAATTGCATGTTTTAACTTAGAAAGTTTGTGCTTTAACTTAGAAATTGCATGCTTTAACTTAGAAAGTTTGTGCTTTAACTTAGAAATTGCATGTTTTAACTTAGAAAGTTTGTGCTTTAACTTAGAAATTGCATGCTTTCACTTAGAAAGTTTGTGCTTTAAAACTTGTGAACTCACTTAGAACATGAACATAACCAACTAAAATTCTTCGAAAAGATTGAGCCTCGGGGAGCCTCTTTTCAAAAACATAACCAACTAAAATTCTTCGAAAAGATTGAGCCTCGGGGAGCCTCTTTTAAAAAATAACCAGTTAGACTAGGAAATAATCTTAGGTGAGTCAAGTCATCATTTTCTTAAAAATAGCTTTGTCTAAGGAAGTGGTCGATGATCAGATAAAAGAAGGCCCTTGTGCCTCGCCACGATCTGGAAGCCATGATCTTGAAAAGGTAAACTTGACAAGTCTAGGGTCAAATCCAAATCTAACATAAAATTACTTGAACCTAAATGCACTTAATCAACTTAATTGGAAGTCATCTCACAAAAAACACATAAGTATAACATGCTTGATCATATAGACACAGGTGAGATGACCTAGGTTTAACAACTCACAACCAATTTTTTTAAAAATCTAACATCCAATCCAACCACCTTGTGTGTAGGATCAATGGATGTTGGACAACGGTTGCTCCCGACACATGACCGGGGATCAACTCAAATTCACAAAGCTTCGATTCAAACGACAAGGATCGGTAGCCTTTGAGAATAACGGCAAGCTCAAAATCATCGGATCAGGTTATATCCAGCTTAACTTGAATTTTGTCATTAAAAATGTATTACTTGTAGAGAATTTTGAATATAACCTGCTTAGCGTAAGTCAATTATGTGACAATAACTATAAGGTCGTATTTTTAGAAAATGAATGTGTAATTAAAACAAATAAAACAGCTAAAAAAATACTCAAAGGAACTAGGACAAATAACATTTATACAATTAACTTAATCAAATCCTCAGCCAAATGTCTTTTGACATAGGAAGAGGAATCATGGTTGTGGCACCGACGACTCGGTCACTCACACCCAAGACTCGTCCATGGTATCAGCAACTTGAGCTCCCAACCTCAACAACTCGTCCATGGTATCAGCAACTCGTCCATGGTATCAGCAAGATGAGTCAGAGTGGCTTAGTCAGAGGCTTACCCAACCTCAACAACTTGGTTAATAAAATCTGTAATGCTTGTCAACAAGGAAAACAACCTAGGACACAACACAAGTTAACTAACCAAGAACGAACCTCAAGTGTACTTGAGCTCCTGCATATGGATCTATTCGATTCACATGGAGCCAAGTCACTCAATAGAAGTCAATATTGCTTAGTCATAATTGGCGGACTACTCGAGGTTTACAGGTTAGGTTCATCAAACATAAAAATGATACCCTAGATCAATTAATCAATCTATTCAAATTAATCGAGAATCAAAAAAACCTTAAGGTTAAAAGACTTAGAAGCGATCATGGTGGTGAATTCGAAAATCAAAGGTTCACCGACTTCTGTAACCTAAACGGATACCACCATGAATTCTCTTGCCCTAGGACCCCTCGACAAAATGGCCTAGTGGAGCGGAAAAACCGAACTCTACAAGAAGCCGCTAGGACCATGTTGAACGAATACGACCTACCTGATAGGTTTTGGGCAGAAGCCGTTAGCACAGCTTGCTATGTCCAGAATAGGATCCTTATGGTAAAGAGGCACCTTAAGACCTCGTACGAGATTTATCACAATAAAGTACCCAACATCAAGTACTTTAGGGTATTTGGATGTAAAGTACATATCTTAAACACTAAGAACCACCTAGGGAAATTCGAATCCAAAACCTCCACCGGAATCTTCTTAGGATACTCAACCACGAGTAGGGCCTATAGGGTATATAACCACGATACCCTTAAAGTCGAAGAGACTATTAATGTAGTGTTCGATGAAGTACCCGAACCTACAAAACCCTTAATGACCCCAAGTGTGTTAGGGCAATCTCTTGCCGTGATATGGTTTTGATGGTGTGGCAAAGGGTTTAAGTTAGTGTGTTATGTTTATTTGATATGTGCGTTGAAGTCGTGCAGGACTTAGTAATTCGCACATGGAGCCATGGCGAGTTTCACATCTCATGACTCGTGCCTTGAGTCGGTGAAGGATAGCTTTGCGGAAGCCGTGCGCTTGGAGCATCCGAGGGACCGCCGGACGAGAAGCTTGGAGTGAAGCCAGAGGAAGTAGACTTCGAGGCAAGAGACGCGAAGGAGCATTGCAGAGCCGTGCGCCTGATGCTGCCGAGGGACGTGGCCGAGAACGAAGAGAACTTCGAAGGCGAAGGACTCCGAGAAATGAGAGTGAGCGATTGTAACCCGGGGAAGGGTAGCTCTTAGGTGAAACTTGGCCATTTGGCCAAGTGTCGGATGGGTTTTTCCCGACACCCCGATCGCTATGGAATGGCAATGATCGCTTCCGAGTCGAGTGTAGCTCGACCGTATACGATCGATCGTTTGCGGCGCAGCCGATCGCCATACGCTAAGGGCCGATCGCTAAGAATCACGATCGCCAAGGCGCAATGATCGTCAATAGGGTTTTGCCATTAGAACCGCTCGTAGCCGATCGGGCGCGATTGATGGGGTCGCAATGATCGGTGAGGTCCATCACGATCGCCAAGAGTTCCGCTGACACAACGGTCCGCATCCGACGCGGTTCGAGGTCGCTAGGACGGCAGCCGATCGCCAAGGGGCGGCAATGATCGATGGCGCAACGGAAAGAAGTTAGCCCTTCTATAAAAAGAGAGGGTGTGAGCCTTTGAGAGGCTAATGCTTAAGTTCCAAACAATCTTCCTAGTGCCCCACAAGCTCTAAACTCTTCTTACTCGCTTTACTCCATTCTATTTGTAAGAAGAGTGATCTTGATAAAGGTTACCTCCACCTAGCTTGGTGCAAAGGAGAGACCATTTAGTGGATTGGTTGAGCGGAGTGATTCACCGAGGACGAATCGGGGACCGTGGATTAGCGGCGTAGCCGTGAACCACGTTACATCTTGTGTTAGCATTGTCTATTTCCTTTGCTTTGTTTTTATTTGTTTAATTTGCTTGTATTGTTGTTTCCGCTTGCGCTAATCTAATTGTAGACGAGCAAATTCCGATAACCAACGAACGAGGGCTATTCACCCCCCTCTAGCCGGCCATCCGATCTCCAATAAGTGGTATCAGAGCCGAGGTTGCTTGTCACCGGACTAACCGCCGCAACAAGCCCTACATCAAAAATGGCCGGCTCCAACATCCATCCTCCGAAGTTTGAAGGAGAATTCGCTTGGTGGAAGAAGCGAATGGAGGTATTTTTCGAAACGGATTTTGATATAATGATTACAATGGAATCCGGTTTTGTTTTGCCTAGGGATGAAGAGGGGAAGCCAATAGAGAAATCTAGGTGGACCAAGAGGCAAAGAGAGGAGCACCTTGCAAACTCCAAAGCCAAGCACCATCTCTACAATGTGCTCCCTCAACAAGAGATCAACCGGATCGGAGAATGTGCTAGCGCCAAAGAGATGTGGGAGAAGCTTATAGAACTCCATGAAGGCACATCCGAGGCCAAGCTAGCAAGGAGAGACCTCCTCCGCTCCCAATTATCCAATATAAAACTAGAAAAGGGAGAAAAGGTAACCTCACTACACTCTAGGTTTAAAGAAATTTTAATTGGGCTAACAAGTGTAGGTGAGAAGCTATCAAACCGGGATATGGTAATGAAGGCTATAGATGCCTTTCCCCGGTCCTCAAAGTGGAGTTCCATGGTGGACTCCTTCTATATGTCCAAGAACTTGGAAGTAAGTACCTTGGAGGAGTTCTTCTCGACAATGGAGCTCCACGAAACGAGGCTTGAAGGAATTCAAGAAGAGCCCAGAATTCAACCCTCAAGAGGAGTAGCATTGTTGGCACACAAGGGGAAGAAGAAGATGGAAGTCCTCCTCCTCCGATGATGTAGCCTCCTCCTACTCCATGGTTAGCACCTTGGAATCATACATGGTAAGGAAGGTGAGGCGTGTATTTAAGAATTTTAGATTTGATAAATCAAATGATAGGAATAGAAGACCAAGGGGGAAGGTGATATGCTACAATTGCCAAGGAGAGGGACACATAAGGGACAATTGTCCTCTCCTAAACAAAAGCAAGGAAGAGAGGAAAAAGAAAGAAGAAAAGAAGAAGAAAAAGGGGAGCAAGAAAAAGAAGGAAGAGGAGAAGAAGGCAAAAGAAAAAGGGAAGGCCAAAGCATTCAAGGCCAAGACATGGGATGATCCTTCCTCATCCTCCTCCTCATCATCGGATGAGGAGAATGCCTTTGTCGCCAATTTGGCCTTGATGGCCTTTGACGATTTGGATTGCTCCTCCTCCGAAAATGAAGGATCAAGCACAAGAGGAGAGAGCTCAAGTGAAGGGGGAACCTCCTCCACATCATCATCCTCCTCATCATCCGAAGAAGAAGAAGAGGACATGGAAACTATGGTAACGAAAGCCTCTCCTAGTAAAATAGTTTCTATGATTTCTAGTTTAACTAAGGATTTATTTAGAGCTAAGAAGAAGAACAAAAGCATGCTAGATCAAATTAAGGACCTAGAACAAAAATTAGAAAATGCATGCTTAAATAATAATGATACTTCTTCTTGCCATGATGATGCATGCTCACATGATAATTATGTGCCTTTAGATGTTAGTGATGCATGCATAGAAGAAAATAGGGCATTAAGGGAAAAGGTAGATTATTTAACCAAAGCCCTAGGAAAATTCACAATTGGCTCCAACACCTTGAATATGATCATAGGGAGCCAAAGGGCAAGTTTTAACAAGAAAGGCCTAGGATATAAAGAGAAGAAAAATGAGAAGGCCTATAGATGCCTAATAGCTAGGGGACAAGACAAAAACAAAGTAATAGCTAAGAAATGGATCCCCAAGGAATTTCTAGTGAACCCCATAGGTAAAAATCTATTTTGGGTTCCAAAATCCATCCTTAAGGGTTAGAAAACCCCTAGGGTAGTCAACCATATGAACTTGACCTATATCATATTTTGGTTGACTTAGGATGACGGGACAACATTTTTTAGATAGTGTTGGGTGATGATAACGTGCCCATAAAAAGGTAATAATGCTTAAATCATGATGATTAATGTAATTTCTATGCATATGTGTAATCATGGTTTATGATTTTGATATTGGGCACATCATCATGAGAAATAGGTTTAAATCATGCTTTAGGTGATACTTTATTTATTATCATCATATAATGCCTAATGCATGGTTGTAATTTAATGAAAACATGAATTTCATGATCATAATGTGAAATTAATTGATATATGTCATTATGATCATGTAGGTTGATACTTAACCATGATAGAATTGCTTGAATATATTGGTTAAGTATATATATACAAATACCCCCCTAGGATGCATCTCACACTCACTATAGGCTAACTTGATTGCAAACTTAGCATGGGTGAGATGTTAGGATGATACAAATGTCCACTAATGCCTATGGCATTTAGATGGTCATTTAAAGTATCAAAATATCAATAATAGACCAATCATGGGGAAGGCTTATGTTTAATTAATAGACATATTGCCCAAAGAACATGGTTGGATATTTCATATGTTTTCAAAACAATTTCTTACCCTAAAATACATGTATTCATGTTTTGAAACAATTGGATGCAAAACTAGGTAGCTAACTTGACACTAGAATGATCAAAAACCTAGTGGTTTTTAGAACTTTTGGATTTTTGGCAAAAACAAGAAAATATAATGAGTTTTCATGAAAAACTATTTTTCATTGATAGATATACTTAAAAGAAATATGTTTCCAAAATTTCATGATTTTTCATATTTTCTGGAATTTATAATGCATTTCTAAAATTGGCGAAAAATCGTAAATATGGATTCATTTGTGCATGCCATGCGATAGCGATCGTAAATGATCTGTAAATCAGAATATTGAAGGCCGAATTCAGTTTATAAACCTCCTACAAGTGGTAGAAATATACTTGATGCCACCAACAAATGGTACCCAATTTTTAAATCAACTTGACATATTTTTCCTCCATTATAATTGATGCCATGAGCTTATAACTTAGTGTTAATCTTTTTGATGGTGTCAAAGGGGGAGAAATAAGTATGTTTAAGTTAATCACATTAGGGGGAGAAATATATGTAGGGGGAGAAATATATTGTAGGGGGAGAAATATATGATAGGGGGAGAAAATTTGCATAGAGAATTTCATGGATTAAGGGGAATTGCATGTTGTTATATCATGTTTATCTTTACATGCTTTCTTACCCTTAGAATTTATATCAAATGTTTTTACCTAACTTAAACGGATTGCCACACATCAAAAAGGGGGAGATTGTTAGGGCAATCTCTTGCCGTGATATGGTTTTGATGGTGTGGCAAAGGGTTTAAGTTAGTGTGTTATGTTTATTTGATATGTGCGTTGAAGTCGTGCAGGACTTAGTAATTCGCACATGGAGCCATGGCGAGTTTCACATCTCATGACTCGTGCCTTGAGTCGGTGAAGGATAGCTTTGCGGAAGCCGTGCGCTTGGAGCATCCGAGGGACCGCCGGACGAGAAGCTTGGAGTGAAGCCGGAGGAAGTAGACTTTGAGGCAAGAGACGCGAAGGAGCATTGCAGAGCCGTGCGCCTGATGCTGCCGAGGGACGTGGCCGAGAACGAAGAGAACTTCGAAGGCGAAGGACTCCGAGAAATGAGAGTGAGCGATTGTAACCCGGGGAGGGGTAGCTCTTAGGTGAAACTTGGCCATTTGGCCAAGTGTCGGATGGGTTTTCCCGACACCAGTCGACTGCCATGGAATGGCGATCGCTTCGAGTCGAGTGTAGCTCGGGTATACGATCGACCGGGTTTGTGGCGCGGCATCGCATCGTTAGCGATCGCCAAGACCGATGATCGGCAAGCGGCGATCGGTAGTCAATAGGGTTTTGGCAGCTCGTGAGCCGATCGGGCGGATCCGACAGGGTCGCAGCCGATCGTGAGGTCCAGCATGATCGCTAAGAGTTCCGTTGGACAACAACGGTCGGCATCCGACGTGTTCAGAGGCCGTAGTAACGCAGCCGATCGCCATGGGCGGTGATCGATGGCGCAACGGGAAGAAGTTAGCCCTCTCTATAACAAGAGAGGGTGTGAGCCTTTGAGAGGCTAATGCTTAAGTTCCAAACAATCTTCCTAGTGCCCCACAAGCTCTAAACTCTTCTTACTCGCTTTTACTCCATTCTATTTGTAAGAAGAGTGATCTTGATTGTAAAGGTTACCTCCACCTAGCTTGGTGCAAAGGAGAGACCATTTAGTGGATTGGTTGAGCGGAGTGATTCACCGAGGACGAATCGGGGACCGTGGATTAGCGGCGTAGCCGTGAACCACGTTACATCTTGTGTTAGCATTGTCTATTTCCTTTGCTTTGTTTTTATTTGTTTAATTTGCTTGTATTGTTGTTTCCGCTTGCGCTAATCTAATTGTAGACGAGCAAATTCCGATAACCAACGAACGAGGGCTATTCACCCCCCTCTAGCCGGCCATCCGATCTCCAATAAAGTGTTGAGCCCACTGATACCAAACTCGTCTCCGACCCTGAGATCGAGTCTAATCCACATCAACCAACTTCTCTTGTCGACCAAGTGACAAGTGATCCGAGTCAAACTAGTGTTCAACTAAGTCACCCCATTGATCAAGCATTAGGTGACACAAACCCAACCCAATCTAGGATTCAAACTAACCACCCTATCGATCAAGTGATAGGAGATCCTAATCTAGGAGTTCGAACTAGAGCATCCTATAGGAACCTTAGTCAAATTTCCTTAATTTCAAAGATAGAACCCAAATCAATTGAACAAGCTCTTCTTGATCCCGATTGGATTATTGCAATGCAAGAAGAGCTAGCTCAATTTACTAGGAATGAAGTGTGGGAATTAGTACCACCACCTAAAGACAAAACGATAATTGGAACAAAGTGGGTGTTTCGAAATAAGCTTGATGATAAAGGTGAAGTAGTTAGAAACAAGGCTAGGTTGGTCGCCAAAGGGTTTAGTCAAGTCGAAGGCTTAGATTACGACGAAACCTATGCCCCAGTAGCTAGACTCGAATCCATTCGAATGTTGCTAGCTTATGCCGCACATCGAGGATTTAAGCTGTTTCAAATGGATGTTAAGTCGGCATTCCTAAATGGATACATTAAAGAAGAAGTTTATGTTAGCCAACCCCCCGGATTCGAAAATCTAGATGAACCCGACCATGTTCTAAAACTTAAGAAAGCTCTCTATGGACTTAAACAAGCTCCTCGAGCTTGGTACGAGAGACTTTCAATCAATCTTAAGTCAAAAGGGTTTAACCAAGGCTTAGTTGACCCAACTCTCTTCGTAAAAACCTTAGGTAAAGAAATATTCATAGCTCAAATTTACGTAGACGATATAATTTTTGGAACCTCTAACTCAGCCTTACTAAACGAGTTCGTTTCACTCATGGAAAATGAGTTCGAAATGAACTTGGTAGGCGAGTTAAGTTTCTTTTTAGGTCTACAAATTAAACAAACTAAGGATGATATATACCTATATCAACAAAAATACACTAAGGAGTTAATTAAAAGATTTGGAATGCAAGATGCTAAGATAATAAACACCCCAATGGCGATTAATGTTAACATAGGAGAAGACCTAGAAAGTAAGTCTATTGACTTAAAGTACTATAGGAGCGCGATAGGAAGTCTTCTATACTTAACTGCGAGCCGACCCGACATCCTATTCGCAGTAAGTATGTGCGCCAGATTTCAAACCTGTGCTAAGGAGTCTCACCTAACTCTAGTTAAGCGTATCCTTAGATATCTTAAGGGTACACTTAACGTTGGTATTTGGTACCCTAGATCTACGGAGTTCGAACTAATCGGCTACTCCGATTCGGACTATGCCGGTAGTAAGCTCGATAGAAAGAGCACGAGTGGTTGTTGTCAACTTCTCGGCTCGAGTCTAGTAAGTTGGTGCAGTAGGAAGCAACACTGTGTCGCTTTATCTACCACCGAAGCTAAATACATCGCGATGGGTGAGTGTGTCACTCAACTTCTTTGGATGAAGCACACTTTCCGCGACTTTAAGTTAGACTTTACGAATACTAAACTTCACGTAGACAACATTAGTTCAATTAATCTTACTAAGAATCCGATATGTTACTCTAGGACCAAACATATAGAGGTCAAACACCATTTCATTCGAGAACATGTGGCCAACGGAGCAATACAACTCGAATACGTCGAATCGAAGTCTAACTTAGCAAACCTATTTACTAAACCCCTACCCGAAGCCGAATTTAGTCTATTAAGACGAAAATTGGGCATGTGCGTAGTAGAATAGGAACTTGCAAATTATATTTTCTTACTACTATTTCTTAAATTTTCATTTTTATGGAGCTAGCATAGGACATACCTTAGATATCATGCACCTATAGATTTAAGGAGCCAATACATCTCACAACACATAGGACTAATGTGTTTGTGTACTTAGCCACGTAGATGGGCGTGAGATGTTAGGACCTTACTCCTAGTTCCAGATGTAGATCTAGTGCATCGCCACGAACCATGGAGTATAATCATACACACTACTAAGGCTACTCACCGGGTGGTTGATCTTTCATATCAATCAAGCCAAATATGAGTCGAACATTTTATAGATGAGCTTATTTTCAGTATATTTTTTTAAAAATAAAAAATGGGGAACATGCTTGGACTTTAAATTTAACACTTATTTTGTTTTCCACACACCCTTTACTCTTTTCGATATACGGCAAAAGGGGGAGAAAAAGGCCAAAGTTAAAAGGTCAAAGTTAAGGGGTCAAATTTTTTCGATATACGGCACTTGAACTTATTTATTTTAAATACTATGGCCAATATTAAGTAATTCTTTTTTAGTAGCAAACGTCAAGGGGGAGAGTTAAAACTCTTTCTCAAGTACTCACCCTCGGCCAAGGGGGAGGATTCCTCAAGGGGGAGCACTTGAAAAAGAGTTTTTATACTCCTGTTCATTCATGCTCTTAACACTCCTGCTCATTCATGCATATCTTTTCTTAATGCACTTAACTTTGTATGTGGGTTTGCCATAAATCAAAAAGGGGGAGATTGTTGGTGCAATAGGCACCTAAGTCGAACCTGAGTTTTGATTATAGCAAACGATACAAAGTTAAGCTCATGTTGTTATCTCACGAGATGAACCGAGTGTGCAGAAAATTGCTATAGCTGGAGCTGAAGGCTAGCGACACCCGGAGGAAGCCGCGGTGGTCGGGCGACACTCAAGTGACTTCGGAGGGAGCCGAAGGAATTGAGTGGAAGGCCGGAAGCAAAAGCAACACGTAAGTATCGAGGTAAGCTCGTGTGTGAGAGTGTAAGTAAGGTCGTATCCTCGTTACGGGGAAAGACTTAAGCGTAGATCCGACCCAAGACATCTCATAGGTGGTCTAGGTCGAGATCGGACGGTCGACGACCGTCGAAATAATGTTTTCTTTAAGCTAACATTGTCTTGCAGCCCGGCATCGATCATTGCCAACTGAAGGACTCGATTCGTCCATCGGTCGGGTGACTCGACTAGCACTCGGTGATCTTGCCCGTGATCAGCGGTTATGGCCATCAGTCGATTGCTGGTCAAAGGATCAGCCTCAAGGAGTCAAGGTTTATCACCAAATTTCAAGGGGAGTGGTGCTCAAATATGATTGGCTAGGGTTCCTCTCGAAAAGGGGCCCAAAGGCTATAAAATGAGGTCCTAACCTAGGGTTTTAATATAATTCTAAGTGCTCAAAAGCTTCCGCAACGCTGCGACTCTCCGATGACTCTACGACAACGAAGTGCTGCCAACAACCCTAGCTTAAGGTCTTTCTTTTTAGTTGTTGGTATAATCCTTGTTATTTTTTTCAATATTGCAACTCTTTTACTCGAGGTTTTTCTATCGTTGCATTTTACTTTAATAGAAGAGAGGGTTTGTCTCTCTATCATTTTGCTTCGAAGTTTTTTTTTGTAATCGTTAAACTCCTACCTCCAACGAGGCAGAGTGTTTTAGTGAATTGCCCTCCGTACATGGTCTAGGACCGTTAGGGCCATGGAGTAGTAGCCGAAGGCTACGAACCAAGTAAAAAACAAACTTGTCTCTTTTTGTTTCATTTACATTTCTGCTGCGTATATTTGTCTTGAAACGAATTCGAAAGAAAAAGGCTTTTCGCTATTCACCCCCCCTCTAGCGAACCGCATCGATCCAACAATACTCATTTCTCTTGTCTGACCATGATGACGTTATGCTCATTGAGAATGAGCCTACCTCCTATCAGGAAGCTGTGATGAGCCCAGACTCTGAGAAATGGATAGAGGCCATGAGATCCGAGATGGAATTCATGTACACCAACCAAGTATGGACTTTGGTTGATCCACCTGAAGGGGGTCAAATCCATTGGGTGTAAGTGGGTCTTTAAGAGAAAGACTGACATGGATGGACATACGCATACCTATAAGGGCCAATTGGTGGCTAAAGGTTTCAAGCAAATTCATGGTATTGACTATGATGAAACCTTTTCTCCAATGGCGATGTTTAAGTCCATTCGGATCATGCTTGCTATTGCAGCATACCACGATTATAAGATTTGGCAGATGGATGTCAAAACCACATTTCTGAATGGAAACTTACTCGAGGATGTGTACATGACACAATCCGAGGGTTTTGTAGATCCACAACATACTAGGAAAGTATGCAAGCTGCAAAGGTCCATTTATGGGCTAAAGCAAGCTTCTCGGAGCTGGAATCTTCGATTCGATGATGCGATCAAACAGTTTGGTTTCATCAAGAATGAAAATGAACCCTGTGTCTACAAGAGGGTTATTGGGAATACAGTTGTCTTCCTTGTATTGTATGTGGATGACATACTACTCATTGGAAATGACATCCCTTCACTATAGTCTGTGAAGACTTGGCTAGGGATGTGCTTCTCAATGAAGGACTTAGGTGAAGTAGCCTGTATTCTAGGCATCAAGATCTATAGAGATTGATCTAAGAGATTGGTTGGCCTAAGTCAGAGTACATACATTATCATGGTATTACTACAGTTTACCAAGTAGAATTCCAAGAAGGGACTTCTGCCGATGTCACATGGTGTGAGTTTTTCGAAGACTCAATGTCCCTCTTCTAGAGAGGAGAGAGATCGCATGGATAAGATCCCTGATGCACCTGCTATAGGATCTATCATGTACGCCATGCTATGTACTCGTCCTGAGAGTCACAATTAGTAGTCACAAAGGTGATATTGGAGCTCAACATTCTTGTAACTTGGGTAGCAATGATGTGTTGCTAGTTACCGCTCATTGCTTATGTTCCTAAATCGGTTTAGGAGCATTGCCAATGTTACAAGAACCTATAGGGTCACACACAAAGGGCAATTAGATGGAGATTAGGTTCATATGATGAACCATGAGGATTAGGTTTATGGGATGAACCAAATTAGATTAAGAGTAATCCAAATTAGACTAATTGAGTTAGACTCAATTTGATTCAAGTGTTGAATGAGTCTAATTTAGATTTGATTCATTGAGTCAATTTAAATTAATGAATAGAGATTCATTAAATCAAATTGACTTGAATCAAGTGGTTAGATTTGATCAAACATGGGAGATAAGAGGTCAAGTTTGACTTGACTTGAGATGGAAGATGAATGGTCAATTTTGACTTGACCAATTGCCATGTCATGGTGACTTGGCATGGGGGCCGGCCAATGATGATGTTCTACATCATCATGGACTTATCATGTGGTGCCACCTCATGAGGGAGACCAAGAGCCATAGGCTCTTGGAGTTACATGCATGCATGTAACCCCCCAACAATAAGTGGCCGACCACTATTCCTTGATGAATGAATTCATTTTTGGTTTGTAACTTCATCATCTTCTTCCTAGCTCTCCTTCTTGCTCTCTTAAGACTTCCTTCGCCGAAATACCTAAAGGGTGCTAGAACACTCTAAGGTGTTTTTCTCCACCATTTGTCCGTGTGGATACTTGTAGAGGAGTGTACATTTGACACTCTTGAGTTCCGATGAAGCATTTGGACGAGCGGGATAAGCGAAGGGCATCGCTACAAAGGTAATGCTCTCACCTTCTAGATCTTGTTGGTGCAATCGACCCAGGTCACGATTGACCAGGACTCGAGTTTGACTCGAGTGATGTTTTGATATTCGACAAAAACATATGACAATGTAATTGTCATAGGGAAGTCCAAGTCTTGAGTACTTGGCATGGGAAGTCCAAGTGGGACACTTGGCATTTGGTAAAGTCCAAGCATGGTTCTTGGCAATGGAAAGTCCAACATGAGTTGGCATGGAAAGTCCAAGCATGGGTCTTGGCAAGGTAAAGTCCAAGTCTTGAGTACTTGGCATGGAAAGTCCAACATGGGTTGGCAAGGGAAAGTCCAAGCTTGAGTCTTGGCATGAGAAGTCCAAGGGGTTTGATATTGGCTGCGTAAAGTCCAAGCGGGAGTCTTGGCAGCATAAATCCAATGGTTGGCGGCGTAAAGTCCAAGCGGAGTCTTGGCGGTGTAAGTCCAATGTGCCTTGGCGGTGTAGACACCATTAGCATAACATAGCCGATGGAAGCACCTGAAGGCTAGCGCGATGGATGAACAAGTCATGGATGACTTGGAGGGATCCGAGAGGCGTGAGGCTGATGGAGGTGGCTAGAAGGCTTAGGTCTAGGCTAAGGGTGGTCTAGCAAGTATGGGGCACCATACTTGGGCTAAAACCTCATGTTTGAGGTGTGCGGTCGGCCCGGTGCCATGTGGCGTCGATTGGACCACGATCAACTAGGGTTTGATTGTGGGAAGTAGCCTATGATCATTGCGGAAGATGGCGGATCGGTGATGCTCAGCGATCGGCCCGGATTGCATGATCGGTCGTGATGCTCGAGGTAGCCCGCAGTGTAGTCTCACTCGGCCGTGGGACCGTGATCAGTGAGACACCATCGATCGGTGATGGGTTTGATCAGTCGACTGATGGTAGATCCGTTGGACTTATCCAACGTGAATCTAGCCGTTGTCTCATGACAACAGTGGCATCAGTCGACTGATCGACTTTTTCCAGCACAGGTTGAAGCTATAAAAGGAGCTCGTGATGGAGGAAATTGGCATCGGTTTCTTGAGGGTTTTGGAGCGATTTGTTGTTGCAAATCAGGGTCTCCAAGGTGATTTCAAGCAACCAAGCAATCAAGCAATCCAAAGGCAATCGTAAAGTAGTTTTCTTTACTTGCATTGTATTTCATTATTGTAATTGCTTGTATTTGTATCTTATTATTGTAATCATATTGTACGAGATTTCTCCGCCTCCGAATTATTCCGAGAAGGAGTTATTATTATAGTGGTGTGTGATTGGCATCGCTAGGGTTCGTACGAACCCGATCCGTGGAGTAGGAACCGTGCAGTTCCGAACCACGTTAAATCTTCGTGTCTTTGTGTTTGTGATTGTGTTTCGTTATTGTCATTATATATATATATTCCGCTGTGCTAACGAAACTTGTAGACATGATCAAGAACAAATTCCATCTACTAACGGTCAAACGCTATTCACCCCCCCCTCTAATGGCGCACAGGTCCCAACAAGTGGTATCAGAGCCCGGGGCTCTTCTACAGATTAACAACCCGGAGTCAAGACGCTAGAGGAAAAGATGGAAGTCCAAGGACAATTGGGATGGGATATCAACACCCCAATTCCGTATGCCTTCTATGGACGAGAAGGTTTTAATTCTTGGAAGGCGAGAATTGAAGATTTTTTGATGATGAGAGACCTTGAGGAGTGGTCCGCGTTGATGGAAGGATTTGAATATCATAAGGGACCAAAGGGAGGGTTTCTCAAGAAGAAGAAGTGGAGTGAGGAGCAACTCCAACAATTCGATAAAAACAAGAAGGTAATCAAATTCATTTTTGATTTAATTCCTAATGACCTCTTGTGTAGCCTAGGTGACTATGTGGATGCCAAGGAGCTATGGAGCGATTTGGCCAAGCTTCATGAAAATCAATCATCAATCCAAGAAGAAGAAGAAGAAGAAGAGGAGTGCTCACCCTCTCAAGCTCAAGCAAGCACATCCCCATCTAAAGAGCTTGAGGAGTCAGAAGTTGATAGGGAGTCGACTTCCGGATCGGAGAAAGAAGAGGTGGAAGAGGTGGAAGAAGCATCCACCTCAAGGATTGAGGGGGAGGAGAGAACTTCCACATCGGAGCCGGAACAGATTCAAGAAGAAGTCTCAACCTTCGGGAGGAATGAAGAATCCACTCCAATAACCATATCCACCATAGGTAACTCAAACATATCAATTTGTAATAAAAATCATATCATATATTTTGAGTATAGAGAAGCCGGGCACTACAAGAGCAAGTGCCCAAAGAAGGTTAGGAAAGCTCCACCGGCACCAAAAGTCAAGGATGCCGGTGCCCCAAGTCAAAAGAGCAAGGAGCATATCATATGCTTCAAGTGCAACTCAAAGGGGCATTACCGGAGTCATTGCCCAAGGGGGAAGAAGAAGAAAGGGCAACAAGTAGGGGAGCCTCAAGGCAAACCCTAAGGTAAAATTTATTAATGCACCTTCAATTTCTAGGGATAAGAAGCATGCTAGGAATAATTTTAATAGTCTTGCTATTGTACATGAAAATCATGCTAGAAATAATAGACATATTTGTTTAGGTGCTAAGAGTGTCCACTTAGGAAATAAGAAGAAATTTGGGACTAATGTCCCTAAAAATATTTTACCTAGGGAATCTATCAAGAAAATAGAAGAACACCTAGGTTTCAATCCTAAATGGACTAGGCATATGCCTAGGAAGTCCAATGCCCAAGGATTAAATCAAAATTCTAAAATTGGGCAACTAGAAAAGGAAAATCAAGTCTTGAGGTCAAGGCTTGAAAAGATGGAAAAGACCCTTGCAAAAATGCAAAATCTATTTCAAGGGTCAAGAGGTCAACGTGTAGGGTCTAGAAGTTAAAGCCTAGAGTCAAATGGTCAAAAATCAAGACCTAGGAAATTAGATTCATCCAAGGGCAAACCTAAGCCCAAGGAAACCTATCACAATGTTCCATTTGATTATGGAACTAAACCTAGGAAAACTAAGGTCAATAGGGAAGTCATCCCTAGAGTTGACCAAGGGTTATGCCTAGTGGCCAAGGTTTCTAAGAAACCTAGGGTGGCCACTACGAAGGTTGCAAGGGGAGTTACCCCTAGAGTCAACCTAGGTAAGACCAAAATGACCAAGGCTAATAAGCCTAGGAGGGTCATTAGGAAGGTTTCTAGGGAGGTTATCCCTAAGGAATACCTAATTAACCCTAGGAGCTCAAATCGATTTTGGGTTCCTAAGAGCGTGATTGATTCACGCTAAGATGGGTTTAGGGTGTGCCAACCTTGATTGGATGGGTAGTTAACTCAACCATGACAAAGGTGGCATTTTAGGTTATTTTCAAGGTTATGGTTACCTTGGAAATACATTTGAGCTTTAATCCTAAAAGATTTTAGGATGTGCCAATATTATTTGAAAAGTTTGATAAAATGATCAAATTGGCACAATTTAGGTTTAGAGGTTAGTGTGCCATTTTGGATTTTTGGCACACTTGGGAGAAAAAAATAGAAATATGGCAAAATATAATTAATTATATGAAATGACAATTAATATTAAAATTTAGGTATTACTATACCTATATATTTTATATGCCATGCTTTGTTTGCCATATAACATGTCATGACATCATGTTTATTTTTAATCATTCTATATGTCATGTACATGTTTAGGATTAAGGATTAAGTGTCATGTGTTTTTAGATTTCATATTATGCCATGACATCATGATTATGAGAATGTGTTTATCTATATCATCTCTAATTCCATAATCACTCATGCATTTAAGATAATTTGATTGAAATTGATTTAAGGACAATGACATGACTTGGAGTCCCATTTATAAGGGAATCAAGTAGGGTTGCCTTAGAAAAATGCATGAAACCCTAGATTAAATAAACCAAAACCCACATCTCACATTCAATTGACATGTATGTGTATTTATACACCCTAGATACATGTGAGATGCTAGGATATGAGTTGAGTTCAAGGTGCATAGTTTTTGCATCTAGATGAACTAAAACTCATCTTGTTTCAATGATGGATCATTGGGAACGCTTATGTACAAGTCATGTGCATAGAGCCCAAGGAATATGATCCAAAATAAGGTTTTGAAAACTTTTTAAAATCATTTTAGAAAACCTTGGTGAAGCCTATCTTTTGATAGCAATCACCATTGATGAGATTGATACAAAGTGAGCTTAAACTTTGAAGTTTTTAGTCACTTTTGGATTTTGTATCAAACTCGCTATTTTATGGGTAAAATATTTTTCAAACATTTTTCACCCATTGTATTGGTCATAGGTATTATACGTATCAAATCTCGTGATTTTTCGATATACGTATAATTATTTATGATTTTCTGAAATTCGATTCTGATAACTGAAATTCGGAAATTTCAGTTATCAGTCGACTGCCATTGGTGGCAGTCGACTGATAGAGGTGCCAGTCGACTGATGTCTGAATCACTCGACTGGTAGCCTGATTTCGGGGTAACCAAGGTTGCTTAACCCGATTTCAGCTACGGTTAAGGTCCCTAACCACTCTTAACCCTAGGATATGCTTTGGGAAGCATGATGAAGGGTGAAAATCCATTGGATATGGATTAGGAGAGGTGTTTAGGGTTTGTATCAATTTTAAGGTGTTGGAAAGTTCAATGTTGAATTTCTAACCTTAATTTTGATGGTTTAGAGTTCCTATTGGCTTAGGGACTTCCCAAGGACATTGTTGGTGCAATGGTCAAGGGGGAGCAAGCCTTTAGGGGGAGGTATCCATCTTGGAGTGATGGATGTGTTTTTCTTTCTTCTTGAAGGGGAGAATGTTATCAATTGGGAAAATTGATGGATTTTTAGAAACCCAATTTGGAAATTGGGAGAGTGTATAGGATTGCCTCTCTTGAGTGATATGAGACTTATCACTAAGAAGATGGTAGGCATCCTAGGTGTTTTTGGACCAAGGGGGAGATTGTAAGATCTCATTGGGACATGAGACATTGACCTCCTTGGAGAGAAAACCTTTTTGATGTTAGTCAAAAAGGGGGAGAATGTTTGGGGGAGAACATTTGGAGAGTGTTTACCAATTTGGGATAATTGGTAAGGGATTTGAGTTAGTATTCTAACTCAATGATTTGTTTGGTTTTTGTCAAACATCAAAAAGGGGGAGATTATTGGTGCAATCGACCCAGGTCACAATTGACCAGGACTCGAGTTTGACTCGAGTGATGTTTTGATATTCGACAAAAACATATGACAATGTAATTGTCATAGGGAAGTCCAAGTCTTGAGTACTTGGCATGGGAAGTCCAAGTGGGACACTTGGCATTTGGTAAAGTCCAAGCATGGTTCTTGGCAATGGAAAGTCCAACATGAGTTGGCATGGAAAGTCCAAGCATGGGTCTTGGCAAGGTAAAGTCCAAGTCTTGAGTACTTGGCATGGAAAGTCCAACATGGGTTGGCAAGGGAAAGTCCAAGCTTGAGTCTTGGCATGAGAAGTCCAAGGGGTTTGATATTGGCTGCGTAAAGTCCAAGCGGGAGTCTTGGCAGCATAAATCCAATGGTTGGCGGCGTAAAGTCCAAGCGGAGTCTTGGCGGTGTAAGTCCAATGTGCCTTGGCGGTGTAGACACCGTTAGCATGACATAGCCGATGGAAGCACCTGAAGGCTAGCGCGATGGATGAACAAGTCATGGATGACTTGGAGGGATCCGAGAGGCGTGAGGTTGATGGAGGTGGCTAGAAGGCTTAGGTCTAGGCTAAGGGTGGTCTAGTAAGTATGGGGGCACCATACTTGGGCTAAAACCTCATGTTTGAGGTGTGCCAGTCGACTGGACCAAGTCAACTAGGTTTTGACTGCGGGAAGTGGCCTAGCGATCATTGCGGAAGATGGCGATCGGTGATGGCTCAGCGATCGGCCCGATTGCATGATCGGTCGGCGGTGCTCGGGAATTGACCCGAGTGTAGTCTCACTCGACCGCTGGGACCAGCAGTCGAGTGAGGACACCATCAGTCGACTGATGGGTTTGATCAGTCGACTGATGGTAGATTCGTTGGACTTATCCAGCATGGATCTAGCCGTTGTCTCACGACAACAGTGGCATCAGTCGACTGATGGTCCCGATCAGTCGACTGATCGACTTTTTCCAGCACAGGTTGAAGCTATAAAAGGAGCTCGTGATGGAGGAAATTGGCATCGGTTTCTTGAGGGTTTTGGAGCGATTTGTTGTTGCAAATCAGGGTCTCCAAGGTGATTTCAAGCAACCAAGCAATCAAGCAATCCAAAGGCAATCGTAAAGTAGTTTTCTTTACTTGCATTGTATTTCATTATTGTAATTGCTTGTATTTGTATCTTATTGTTGTAATCATATTGTACGAGATTTCTCCGCCTCCGGATTGTTCCGAGAAGGAGTTATTATTATAGTGGTGTGTGATTGACATCGCTAGGGTTTGTACGAACCCGATCCGTGGAGTAGGAACCGTGCGGTTCCGAACCACGTTAAATCTTCGTATCTTTGTGTTTGTGATTGTGTTTCGTTATTGTCATTATATATATATATTCCACTGTGCTAACGAAACTTGTAGACGTGATCACGAATAAATTCCATCTACGAATAGTCAAACGCTATTCACCCCCCCTCTAACGGCGCACAGGTCCCAACAGATCTAAGGTAGATCTAGGGTTTTATAAACACATACATGAATTTAGTTTTATATATCTTTACACGGATCCGTGGTTTGGCTTCCGAGGTTTCTGCAACGCAAAAAGCGATTTTTTCTGCTCGGAAAGTCCAACACCATGTGTCAATGTGATATCACATATCCATGACTTGTGAGTTCAAGTTATCCTTTGACCTACATGATAGTCTCAATGTCTCAATATATTCCTTTGTCTATTAATACAATACTTGACTAGGAATGTTTAAGTATAGTATTCTCTACATCTTCTCATAATCAATTCTACCAATTGATATACTGTAGATTAGAACCTGCTATTCAAGGGCATTATTATATTTATTTAGTTGGAACACGTATAAAGTAAATATAATAATCAATCTTTGCTTGTTATTAATGAAATATGATACATATGATCCCTAATCAATCATCTCATGATTGACACTAAGGTCTGACACTAACAAGACATCAGTCTTTGTGAAATGTAATTTCTTGTCATGTAATATAAAATATTTCTTCTTGCAGTCCAAATTATTAAACATATTTTGAACGAGGGGTCTAACATGGGTAATATTTGGTGTAGGGATCTCGTGGCCACTAGAGGGCGCGCGCGCGGGGGGGGGGGGGGGGTGAATGGCAATTTCGTCGTCGATGGAGGAATTCGTTGCGTTCTTGCTACAAATGATTAGTGCGCAATGGAAATAAAGCAATAACAAGATACAAACACGCAAACACAATAATATAATGTGGTTTGGAACCGTATGGTTCATACTCCACGGATCGAGCCTAAACGAGCTTTAGCAATGCGACCACACACCACTAATCACAAATACTCCTTCTCGGAACAATCCGGAGGTCGAGAAACCTCTTACAAGATATTACAATAGTAATACAAGTAAACAACAAGCAAATACAAGTGAATATAACAAAATAAAGCTAAGAACACTTTACAACAATCTTTTGGAAGCTTGCTTATTGATTGCCTTGGACTAGCCTTGAAGACCCTGATTTGCAACAGCAAATCGCTCCAAATCGTCCAAGAAAACCGGTACCAAAACCTTCTTTTCGTGCTCCTTTTAAACCTGCAACTCAGGCTAATTTTTGCCTATCAGTCGACTGCTCGGGACAATCAGTTGACTGATGCCATTGTTGTCATGAGACAATGGCTAGATCCACGCTGGAAAAATCCAATGGATAGACCATCAGTCGACTAATCATACCCATTAGTTGACTAATGGCTCAATCAGTCAAGTGGTCGGGCTGATCACTCGACTGGAGAACCTTCTGTGCCCGAGATCCTGAGCATCAGTCGACTGATCACAAGATCAGTCCACTGCTTAGGCCAACAGTCGACTGTCAGGATACTTTCCGCAGTCAAACCCTAGTTGACTCCCACCAGTCGATTGATCCATGGTCCCAATCGACTGATACACCTCAAACATGAGGTTTTAGCCCAAGTATGGTGCCCCCATACTTGCTAGACAACATGTAGCCTAGACCTAAGCCTTCTAGCCACCTTCATCAACCTCATGCCTATCGGATCCCTCCAAGTCATCCATGACTTGTTCATCCATACTCTAGCCTTTAGGTGCTTCCATTGGCTATTGTCATGCTAACGGTGTCTACACCTCCAAGGCACATTGGACTTACGCTGCCAAAACTCCGCTTGGACTTTACGCCGCCAACCATTGGACTTATGCTGCCAAGACTCCTGCTTGGACTTTACACCGCCAACCATTGGACTTATGCCACCAAGACTCCCGCTTGGACTTTACACCGCTAATATTCCCCTTGGACTTTCCAAATGCCAAGACTCAAGCTTGGACTTTTCCTTGCCAACCCATGTTGGACTTTACATGCCAAGACTGTTGGTGCAGTGGGCACCAAAGTCGAACCGGTATTTTGATTATGGCAAAAGGCTCAATAGTTAAGGGTATATTTGTTATCTTACGAGCTCAATTAAGTGTGCAGAAATGCTAAAGTTGAGCGGAAGGTCTGCGACACCCGGTGGGAACCGAGGTGGTCGGGCAACGCCAGAGGGACTTCGGAGGAAGCCGAGGTACTCGGGTGAAGACCGGAAGCGAGGCTACAAGGTAAGCTCGTGTGAAAGCGAAGCAAGGTCGTTAAGCGTAGATCCGACCCAATACCTCCAATGGAAGGTCTAGGTCGAGATCAGATGGTTAGAACCATCGTACTTTATATTTTAAGCTAACTTGTACTGCAGTCCAAAACCCTTTGACTACAAATCAAGCGCTAGTCAAGTTCGACCTCGAGAAGAGCTCGAATTTCAAGGGGGTGAATTTGGACTTGACTCGTGTTTTGGTACAAAGGGTGATGTAGCATCAAGGTGGACATCCAAACCATCACCAAGCTTCCTTGTGGTGGACGCCCAAAATAAGGTGAGTTGGCACAAGATGGTTGGCTCCCATGATGTGGCACAAGTTGAATGGCTCCAACAAGTTGGCGCCCAAGGAGGTTGGAGGTGGCACAAGGTGGTTGGATGAAACACCTCATCCTCAAGTTGGCGCCCAAGGAGGTTGGAGGTGGCACAAGGTGGTTGGATGAAACACCTCATCCTTGAGTTGGCGCCAAGGAGGTTGGAGGTGGCACAAGGTGGTTGGATGAAACACCTCATCCTTGAGTTGGCGCAAAGGATGTGGATGAACAAGTCTTGGGGATAAGAACCTCACCTTGGACACTACCTATGTCTAAATTCATAGATCAATATCCATAAATAGACATGTTCAAGCCAAGCAAATAACAAGAATTCAAGAGCTCTCAACACGCCGTAACGCTTACTACTACTACTCACATTTGCTACGACGAAGTCGCCACGACAACGAAAGCTACATCTTCTACTTATAAGAGTTGTCGGTATATTTATTTAAGTTCTACTTCTTTAAATTGTCTTTGTGCTTTAATCGTAACAAGGAAAGGGGGAGTGTCCCTTTGCCTTGATTTCTTGTTGTAATCGTTGCTCCTACCTCCAACGAGGAGGAGTGGTTTTAGTGAATTGCCCTCCGTACGTGATCAAGGATCACTATGGCCGTGGATTAGCAATCGAAAGATTGTGAACCACGTAAAAATATCTTGTCTACTTTATATTTCCGCTGTGCATTCTCTACTTGCTTTTTACTTATTGCAAAAGTTTTTAACGACACCGTATCGCTATTCACCCCCTCTAGCGACACTTCGATCCAACAATTGGTATCGAGCGGGCGCTAAGATTCGGTGAAACCACCAATCTAGCTTTGTTTTTCTTTTTTACAGATTTTTTATTTATTTATTTCTGTTTTCGTATAATTATTTCATTTGCTTATCTTCTCCTACATATAGAATTGCATTAGAGGCTTTAGGATCCGGATAAGGTTGTCCTTCGGGTTAGATCCCGAGTAAGGTTGTCCTCCGGAACTTCAACGACATTCGCATTTGATTGTTTATTTCTTTTTGCAAGTTACATTTTATATATCTTTTTAGACTACTAATCCAAGACGAAAGTCTTGGAATATTCTTTCCGTGTGTGTTTTGCAAGATTCTTTTCGTCGCTCTTCTTCTTGTTTTTAAATGGCCCATCTCGAAGGGTTTAGCACCGCCCGACCCCCGTTTTACAACGGTAATGACTTTCGTTATTGGAAGGGTCGGATGGAATGCTTTCTTAAAACCCAAATCGAGTTGTGGATCGTAATCCAAACCGGTTTCACACTTCCTATTAATGAAGATGGTGAATCTTTGGGTTACGATCAATGGTCAAATTCCATGAAAAAACAAGTAGAAGCCGATGCCAAGGCAACTCAAATCTTGCAATGTGGGTTGTCCAAGGAAGAGCTCAACCGCGTCGGCCCCTTCATTAGTGCAAAGGACTTATGGACCAAGCTAGTGGAACTACACGAAGGCACCGACGACACGAAGGTATGTAAAAGAGATTTACTTTTAAATAAATTGTATAACTTGAAAATGCAGGAAAACGAGACCGCAACTCAACTACATGCTCGTATCCAAGACATCGTCAACCAACTCCATGCCATCGGACAAAAGGTCGAGAATCGCGACCTTATCAGGTATTCTCTTAACTCGTTTCCTAGGACCACCTTGTGGGCATCCATGGTCGATGCCTACAAGGTATCCAAGGACCTTTCTAAAATTAGGTTAGACGAATTGTTTTCGGAACTTGAATTACATGAGCAAACTAACGTGGTCCAGGCCGAGAAGAGTATTGCGTTAGTTGCAGGTTCCAAGAAGAAGAAGCCCGCAAGCAAGCCACCCCCGAAGGAAGAAGACGAGTCCGAATCGGAAGTAGACTCCGAAATAGAATCCGAACTAGTCAATCTAGTTCGGAAGATGATCAAGAGACGAAAACGACCAACAACTCAAGGTAAGCCTAAACCTAATTCAAATACTTCTAATTTTAGATGCTATGAGTGCAATGTGTTCGGTCACATCAAGTCCGAGTGCCCAAAGCTAAAGAATAACGCATCAAAGACCAAGAAAGCGCTAAACGCTACTTGGGAGGAGTTGTCGGAGGAAGAAGACGATATCCAAGCTCTAATGGCCAAGCCGACCGAGCACGACTCCGAAACCGAAGAAGAGTCCGAGTCCGAATCCGATGATGAGCTTCCATTCAAGACAAGCCACGGATCCGTATCCGGTTCAAAAGAATCATTAAGGGTAAGTCGGTCGTTACTTAATACTTTGTATGGTGCAATTAAATTTTTAAATAAGAAACTAGCTAAGTCCGAGTCCAAGGTCGAAACCCTAATTGAGGAGGTTAACCTTCTCAAACATGAGGTCTCCCTAACCTCTTCGACTACTCGTATTCAAGAGGAGGACTCAACTCAAGTTGAAAAGCTTGAAGTTGAGAACTCGCTTTTGAAAACACAAGTCGAAGACCTTAGGAACACGTTGGAAAGGTTCACTTTGGGATCCAAGGGACTTGACCTCTTACTTGGATCACAAAGGGCCGTGTACAACAAGGCCGGACTCGGGTTTAACTCAAATACAACCAATAAGTCATATATGTCTATAGTAAACCAACATAAGAAAAATGTCCAAGCATGGGTCCCTAAGACCACTTTGATTTCAACTTTAGGATCTAACATGTATTGGGTTCCCAAGGACCAAATTCACTATGTGAATAGACCCACTCGATTCAATGGTCCAGGGGGAGCCAATACAAAATGTATTTTTGTTAAGTCTTAGAAATTGCATGCTTAGTTTTTCCTTTATTTTTAGAATGATTAGATAGGACTCATAACCAACTAAAATCCTGCGAAAAGATTGAGCCAGCCTCTTTTCAAAAATAAACCAACTAAAATCCCACGAAAAGATTGAGCCTCGGGGAGCCTCTTTTCAAAAATAACTAGTTAGACCAAGACGTAGTCTCAAGTAAGTCGAGTTATCAATTTCTTGAAATTAGCTTTGTCTAAGGAAGTGGTCGTTGTTCCGATCAAAGAAGGCCTCTGTGCCTCGCCACGACTGGAAGCTAATCTCTTGAAAAGATTACTTGATGAGCTTAGACTAAATCGAATCTAACCTAATGTTGGTTAATTTAAATTCATTAAAATTAATCAAGTAAAATTGATAGTCATCTCACAATAACACATAGGAATAACATGTTTTGATCATGTAGATATTGGTGAGATGATTTAGGTTTAAAACTTACAAACAACCCTTTAGTAATTCCAATATCCGATCCAACTACCTTATGTGTAGGATCAATGGATGTTGGACGATGGTTACTCGACACATGACCGGGGATCAACTCAAATTTTGGTTACGATTCAAACGACAAGGATCGGTAGCCTTCGGAAATAACGGCAAGCTCAAAATCATCGGATCAGGTGATATTGAGCTCAACTCTAACTTTACAATTCAAAATGTCTTATTAGTAGAAAACTTTCAATATAATTTACTTAGTGTAAGCCAATTGTGTGATAACAATTATAAGGTCATATTTCTAGAAAATGAATGCGTAATCAAAATAAATGCAACATCTAAAATAATACTTAAAGGAACTAGGAGTAGCAACATCTACACAATAAATTTACCCAACTCCTCAACCAAGTGTCTTATGACACAAAGAAGAGGAATCTTGGTTATGGCACCAAGACTAGGACACTGCACTTTTAAGACTCGTCCACAAGATGAGTCAGAGTGGCTAGTTATAGGTTTGCCTAAACTAAACAACTTGGATAATAAAATATGTAATGCTTGTCAACAAGGTAAACAATCTAGGACACAACATCAATTAACTAATCAAGAATGAACCAAAAGTGTTCTTGAGCTCCTACACATGGATCTATTTGATTCACATGGAGCTAAGTTACTCAATGGTAGTCAATTTTGCTTAGTCATAATTGACGACTATTCTAGATTTACTTGGGTTAGGTTTATCAAACATAAAAATGATACCCTAGACCAACTAATCAATCTTTGTAGGTTAATCGAAAATCAAAAGAACCTTAAGATTAAAAGACTTAGAAGCGATCATGGTGGTGAATTCGAAAACCACGGGTTTACTGATTTACGTAACCTAGCGGATACCACCATGAGTTTTCATGTCCTAGAACCCCACAACAAAATGGGTTAGTCGAGCGGAAAAATAGAACCCTACAAGAAGCCGCTAGGACAATGTTAAACGAGTATAACCTACCCGATAGATTTTGGGCGAGAGGCCGTTAGTGCACTTGCTATGTCCAAAATAGGATCCTTATGGTAAAGAGGCACCAAAAGACCTCACGAGATTTATCACGATAAAATACCGAACATCAAGTACTTTAGGGTATTTGGATGCAAGGTACATATCTTAAACACTAAGGATTACCTAGGGAAATTCAAATCCAAAACCTCTCGGAACCTTTCTAGGATACTCAACCACCGATGAGAGCTTATAGGGTATACAATCACGACACTCTTAGAGTCGAAGAAACCATTAATATAGTTTTCGACGAAGGACACGAACCCGTGCTCAATCCTTAACAAAACCAACTAGCAAATCAACTTATAGCGAACCCGACTCGATCTTGAACTTGAATCTCGTCCTAACCCAAGTCATCCTATCGACCAAGTGATAGATGACTCTAACCCAAGTCAAACTAGAACTCACCCAAGTCATCCTATCGACCAAGTGATAGATGACCCTAACCCGAGTCACACTAAGACTCAAACAAATCATCCTATCAATCAAGTTATAGGTGATCCAAATTTAGGGGTTCGAACTAGAGCTTCATATCGAAACCTTAGTCAAATCTCGTTAATTTCCAAAATCGAACCCAAAACTATTGAACAAGCACTTCTTGATCCCATTTGGATTATTGCTATGCAAGAAGAGCTAGCTCAATTCACTAGAAATGAAGTCCGGAATTAGTACCACCACCTAAAGAAAAATCAATTATTGGAACAAGGTGGGTATTTGAAATAAACTTGATGATAAAGGTGAAGTAGTTAGAAATAAAGCTAGGTTAGTCGCAAAAAGGGTTTAGTCAAGTCGAAGGTTTAGATTACGATGAGACCTACGCCCCGTAGCGGACTAGAGTCCATCCGAATGTTGTTAGCATATGCTGCACATCGAGGTTTTAAATTGTTTCAAATGGATGTCAAGTCAGCATTTTTGAATGGATACATTAAGGAAGAAGTTTACGTCAGTCAACCTCCCGGATTCGAAAATCTAGATAAACCTGACCATGTCCTTAGACTTAAGAAAGCCCTATATGGACTCAAACAATCCCCAAGAGCTTGGTACGAAAGGCTTTCGATTTATCTTAAGTCCAAAGGATTCAACCAAGGTTTAGTCGACCCAACCTTATTCGTTAAAACCGTAGGAAAAGAAATCTTTATAGCCCAAATCTATGTAGATGATATAATTTTTGGAACTACCAACTCGATCCTGCTAAACGAATTCATCTCACTTATGGAAAGTGAATTTGAAATGAATTTAGTGGGAGAGTTAAGTTTCTTCTTAGGTTTACAAATTAAACAAATTAAAGATGGAATATATTTACATCAACAAAAATATACTAAGGACTTAATAAATCGATTTGGAATGCAAGATGCTAAAATAATCAATACACCTATGGCAACTAATGTTAATATAAACGAAGATGTAGAAGGAAAACCCGTTGACCTAAAATACTATAGGAGCGCAATAGGAAGTCTCCTATACTTAACCGCGAGCCGACCCGACATTTTATTCGCGGTAAGTATGTGCGCAAGGTTACAAACCTGTGCCAAGGAGTCTCACCTAACCCTAGTCAAGCGTATCCTTAGATATCTAAAGGGCACGCTAAACGTAGGTATTTGGTACCCTAGATCTACCGAGTTTAATCTAATCGGCTACTCGGCTCCGACTATGCGGTAGTAAACTCGATAGAAAGAGCACAGTGGTTGTTGTCAAATCCTCGGCTAGAGTCTAGTAAGTTGGTGCAGTAGGAAGCAGCATTGCGTTGCCTTATCTACCACCGAAGCCGAATACGTTGCGATGGGTGAGTGTGTCTCTCAGCTCCTGTGGATGAAGCACACTCTCCAAGACTTTAGCTTAATCTTTAACAACATTAAAACCTACATAGATAACATTAGTTCAATTAACTTAACTAAAAATCCAATATGTCATTCTAGGACAAAACATATAGAAGTTAAACACCACTTCATTAGGGAACATGTAACTAATGGAACTATACAACTAGAGTATGTTGAGTCCAAATCAAACCTAGCGGACATCTTCACCAAACCACTACCCGAAGCCGAATTTAGTTTATTAAGACGAAAGTTAGGTATGTGCGTAATAGAGTAGGATTTAAATTTTTCTATATATGTACTCTACTTTTGCTTCTTTTTATGAAATTAGCCTAAGTCTTACCTTAGAAATCATATACCTATAGATTTAAGGAGCCACATCTCACAACACATAGGACTAATGTGTTTGTGTACTTAGCCAATGACGGGCGTGAGATGTTAGGACCTTACTCATGGTTCCAGACGTAGATTCAGTGCATCGACATGAACCATGGAGTATAATTATTTAAAATTAATCAACTCCTTCAAGACTTATTGATCATTCTATATCAATCAAGTCCAACCGGAGTTGTACATTTTAGATGAACATATTTTCAAGCTTATTATTTTAAAAAAAAAAAATATTTATATTGGGAACTTGCTTGGACTTACAAACCCTAAAATATATTTACAAACTTTTTGAGTTAAGGCAAAAGGGGGAGAAAGTCACAAAAGTAAGGAAGAAAGTAAACAAAATTATTACCTTTTATATTAAGTAATTCCGTTTACTTAAGCAACTATTAAGGGGGAGTAAAAATTATTTTTCAAGAACTCACCTTCGGTCAAGGGGGAGGTTACCTCAAAGGGGAGAACTTGAAACAATAATATTTCTCACTCATGCTTAATCTTTATGCTAGCTCATTCATACTTAATCATTATGCTAGCTCATTCATATTTAATCATTATGCTAGCTCATTCATATTTAATCTTTATGCTAGCTCATTCATATTTAATCTTTATGCTAGCTCATTCATATTTAATCTTTATGCTAGCTCATTCATATTTAATCTTTATGCTAGCTCATTCATGCTTAATCATTATGCTAGCTCATTCATATTTAATCATTATGCTAGCTCATTCATATTTAATCTTTATGCTAGCTCATTCATATTTAATCTTTATGCTAGCTCATTCATGCTAAATCATTATGCTAGCTCATTCATATTTAATCTTTATGCTAGCTCATTCATGCTTAATCATTATGCTAGCTTACTGTTATGCTTAATTTTTCCTTAACTTTTGTGTCGGTTTGCCATGAATCAAAAAGGGGGAGATTGTTGGTGCAGTGGGCAACAAAGTCGAACCGGTATTTTGATTATGGCAAAAGGCTCAATAGTTAAGGGTATATTTGTTATCTTACGAGCTCAATTAAGTGTGCAGAAATGCTAAAGTTGAGCGGAAGGTCTGCGACACCCGGTGGGAACCGAGGTGGTCGGGCAACGCCAGAGGGACTTCGGAGGAAGCCGAGGTACTCGGGTGAAGACCGGAAGCGAGGCTACAAGGTAAGCTCGTGTGAAAGCGAAGCAAGGTCGTTAAGCGTAGATCCGACCCAATACCTCCAATGGAAGGTCTAGGTCGAGATCAGATGGTTAGAACCATCGTACTTTATATTTTAAGCTAACTTGTACTGCAGTCCAAAACCCTTTGACTACTACCAACTGCTAGTCAAGTTCCAGCCTCGAGAAGAGCTCGAATTTCAAGGGGGTGAATTTGGACTTGACTCGTGTTTTGGTACAAAGGGTGATGTGGCATCAAGGTGGACATCCAAACCATCACCAAGCTTCCTTGTGGTGGACGCCCAAGATAAGGTGAGTTGGCACAAGATGGTTGGCTCCCATGATGTGGCACAAGTTGAATGGCTCCAACAAGTTGGCGCCCAAGGAGGTTGGAGGTGGCACAAGGTGGTTGGATGAAACACCTCATCCTCAAGTTGGCGCCCAAGGAGGTTGGAGGTGGCACAAGGTGGTTGGATGAAACACCTCATCCTCAAGTTGGCGCCCAAGGAGGTTGGAGGTGGCACAAGGTGGTTGGATGAAACACCTCATCCTTGAGTTGGCGCAAAGGATGTGGATGAACAAGTCTTGGGGGATAAGAACCTCACCTTGGACACTACCTATGTCTAAATTCATAGATCAATATCCATAAATAGACATGTTCAAGCCAAGCAAATAACAAGAATTCAAGAGCTCTCAACACGCCGTCGTAACGCCGCTACTACTACTCACATTTGCTACGACGAAGTGCCGCCGACAACGAAAGCTACATCTTCTACTTATAAGAGTTGTCGGTATATTTATTTAAGTTCTACTTCTTTAAATTGTCTTTGTGCTTTAATCGTAACAAGGAAAGGGGGAGTGTCCCTTTGCCTTGATTTCTTTTTGTAATCGTTGCTCCTACCTCCAACGAGGAGGAGTGGTTTTAGTGAATTGCCCTCCGTACGTGATCAAGGATCACTAGGGCCGTGGATTAGCAATCGAAAGATTGTGAACCACGTAAAAATATCTTGTCTACTTTATATTTCCGCTGTGCACTCTCTACTTGCTTTTTACTTATTGCAAAAGTTTTTTAACGACATCGTATCGCTATTCACCCCCCCCTCTAGCGACACTTTCGATCCAACAAAGACCCATGCTTGGACTTTCCCTTGACAATGGTCAAACCATCATCAAACATCAAATACTAATCTGGGTCGATTGCACCAATCTCCCCAACACATGTCAGATATCAATGTCAAACATCAAAACACTACTCGAGTTAAACTCGAGTCAGGTCAATAGTAACCTGGGCCGATTGCATCAACAATCTCCCCCTTTTTGATATTTGATAAAAACAACCTTGAGTTAGGCCCCTAACTCAAATTACCAATCCCAAATTGGTAATTTTAACATTCTTCCCCTTTTTGATATACATAAAAAAGGTTCACTCCAAGGAGATTAATGTCTCATATCCAATGAGATCTTACAATCTCCCCCTTGGTCCAAAAACACCTAGGATGCCTACTAACTTCCTAGTGATAAGTCCCATATCACTCAAGAGAGACACTCCTATAAACACTCCCAATTTCCAAATTGGGTACTCACATTCCCATTAATTCTCCCCTTCAAGAGGAAAAACACATCCATCATCCCATGATGGATAACTCCCCCTAAATGCTTGCTGCCCCTTGACCATTGCACCAACAATGTCCTTGGGAAGTCCCTAAGCCAATAGGAAATCTAAACCATAAAAAATAAGGTTCAAAGTTCAACATTGAACTTTCCCATACCTTAAATTTGATACATCACCCTAACAATTCTTCTAATCTATATTCAATGGATTTTCACCCATTCTAATGCTTCCCAAAGTATATCCTAGGATTATGAGTGGTTAGGGAACCTTACCATAGCTGAAAATGGGCTAAACATACCTTGTTTTTCCAAAATCAGCATTGACAATCGACTTTATTAGGCAACAGTCGATTGTCGTGCCCATCAATCGACTGCCAGCAAGGGCAGTCGACTGATAACTGAAAAATCCAATTTTCAGTTATCAAAATCGAATTTTGAAAATTTATAAATAATTATACGTAATTTGAAAAATCATGAAACTTCATACGTATAATACTTATGACCAATACAATGGGTGAAAAATATTTGAAAAATATTTTACCCATAAAATAATGAAATTGACACAAAGTTCAAAAGTGAATAAAAACTTCAAAGTTTTAGCTCACTTTGTATCAACTTCATCAATGGTGATTGCTATCAAAAGATAGACTTCACCAAGGTTTTCTAAAATAATTTAAAAATATTTTTGAAAACCTATATTGGATCATAATTTTAAAATAACCTTGTTTTTGAAAACCAAGGTTATCAAAAGATATACTTCACCAAGGAGTGCATGCTTCGAGTCCTCGACGATCTCCGTCGTGAGATTTGAGGTCGCGATCGCGTGCGTCAAGTTTTTGGCGCCGTTGCCGGGGAATGATCAATTCGATATCGAACTGAACAGTGGAGAATTGGATCAGACTTAGGATTAGATTTATTTACTTTCTTTATTTTTCTTTTTTTTTTAGTTTGCCTTATTTACTTTAGTTCTAAACTTTCCATATTTAGATTTTGTTTTTAATTTTATTCTAGCAGTAGTTGTTTTTATTTCTTTTTTGCATCTTAGATTTTATTAGCTAGATTGTTTTATTTTCTGCCTCTTAGGATTAGTAGCACTCATAATTTTTGTGGCTCGGTCCGTCGTATGCTTAGACGCTTAGGATCGGAAGGCCTGATTCCGATCGACTTAGAGATTGAACGAACCTTTCATCGTCGGAGAGCAGAGAAGCGAAGGATGGAGGATCAAGCCGTATCCGAAGTGAACATAGGTAGCTAACCTTTGCAGGACTACACAACTCCTAGCTCTAGAGGATTTAGGCCGAGTATAGCTGGACCATCTATTTTGGAAAATAACTTTGAGCTAAAACCGACACTTATACATATGGTCCAGCAGAGTCAATTTGGGGGAGCTGCGACTGAAGACCTGAACCGGCACCTTGAGGCATTTTTAGAAATCTGCTCGATAATGAAAATTAACGGAGTCCCTACTAACGCAATCCGCTTGAGCCTATTCCCGTTCTCACTGTGGGATAATGCTAAGGCATGACTTCACTCCTTACCTTCGGGGAGCATCACTACATGGGAGCAATGTGAGCAGTAGTTTCTGAACAAATACTTCCCACCAAGCAAGACAACTCACATGCACCATCTTATCACGAGCTTCCTCCAGAAGGAGGGGGAGTCCTTATTTGAAGCTTGGGATCGCTACAAGGGGCTACTCTACCAATGCCCCCACCACGGATTGGAGAGGTGGCTGGTGATCCACATCTTTTACAATGGGATCGCGTACGCCACGAAGATGTCCCTGGATTCTGCTGCAGGAGGAGCACTGATGAGTAAGACCATAGAGGAAGCAGAGGAGCTGATAGAAGAGGTGGCCCAAAACCACCATCAATGCGCTTCCGAATGTGGTCAACCTACGCCTGTAGCAGGACAATACACTGTCAACTCCATGGACCATCTGGCAGCAAGGATGGATACGCTCAGCAGACGATTCAAATCTTTGAATCCTTCATCTGCATGCGCGACCATTGACTTTGGAGAGAGAGCGATAGTGTATCGAGAGGACTACTATGGAGGGCAAGGAACCTCAGAGGAGCAGATTGAGCACTACGACGCAGTTGGGGACTACGACCAAAGGCCCAACAACCCATACTTCAACACCTACAATCCCGGATGGAGGAATCACCCGAATTTCTCCTATAAGAATAACTTGAGAAACTCACAACCATCAGGGGGGTATGGGCAGCGACCACAGAAGTTTAGACTGGAACTAATGATGGAGGACTTCATCGCTACCCAAACTAAGGTAAATGAGGAATTTCGTCGCCAACATCAGAAGTCTGAAGAATCACTCAGGGACTTGAAGGCCATCGTTGACGGCCTTGCAAGTCACACCAGGATGTTGGAGATGCAAGTGGCCCAAATAGCCCAAACCATGTCGCAACCTGTGAAGAGCTCTCCGGTGAGTCAAGCTAAAAAGGAAGGAGTGGGGCAGAGTAGCAAATTCGCCAAGGGGTGTGCAACCATGATTACCACACTACCTGATCAAGCTGAAATTGTAGAGAAGATTCCACTACAGCTTGAGGACCCCGGTGAATTTGTTATCCCCTGCTCAATTTATGGGGAGAACTTCAATGAAGCTCTATGCGACTTGGGGTCATCAGTCAGTGTGATGCCCTATACTATCTGAAGATGGGACTGAGCGGGCTCCAACTAGCGAATCTTGGTATTCGTATGGGGGATGACTCAATCAAGGAGCCCATTGGCATGCTACCACACGTGCCTATGATGATTGAGGATTTCGTAATACCCACGAGCTTCATCATACTGGACACAGGACCCAATCCCCAGAATACCATCATTCTGGGAAGGTTTTTTCTGGCAACTGTGGGAGCATGCATAGACGTAAAGGCACACCATATCTCCCTGGAGGTAGATGGATAGATCATCCTCTTCAGCCTTTTGGAGCACAGAGCCCCCTACCTCGACTACTTCACGTTTAGCAAAATGAAGCCGGAACTGCCAGATGAAGCTTCTGAGACGGATGAATGGAGATTCATTGAACCTCTAGAGCCTAGTTGAAAGTGGAGTGATGTCAAGCTAAACGACCTTAAACAAAGCGCTTCTTGGGAGGCAACCCAAGTTTAGTTTTAGATTTCCCTTTGATTGTATTGCATGTATTTATTTAATTTTAGTTTTGATTTCCATCTCATTTAGAGTTAGGACTAGAAAAGAACCTTGCTAGGCAAAAATAAAATCCATTTGCCAAACAAAGCAAATGGAAAGCATGGAAAATAAAATATAAAGGTATATAATACCTAAATTTTTAAGGTTAATTGCCATTTGTTATTATTAAACCCATTTTTCCATATTGTCAATTATCTCCCAAAGTGTGCCAAAAACCCAAAATGACACACTAAGATCTCTAAACCTAAATTGTGCTAATTTGATTGATTTATCAAACTTCTTAAATAATATTGGCACATCCTAAAATCTTTTAGGATTAAAAATCAAACCTATTTCCAAGGTATCCATAACCTTGAAAATATCCTAAAGTGCCACCTTTACCATGGTTAGGTTAACTACCTATCCATTTAAAGTTGACACACCTAAACCCATCTAGCGTGAATCGATCACGCTCTTAGGAACCCAAAACCTATTTGAGCTCCTTGGGTTTACTAGGTATTCCTTAGAGATAACCTCCCTAGATACCCTCCTAATGACCCTCCTAGGCTTTGAAGCCTTGGCCATTTTGGTCTTACTAAGGTCAACTCTAGAGGTAACTCCCCCTTTGACCTTCTTAATGGCTTCCCTAGGTTTCCTTGAAACCCTAGCCACTAGACACACACCTTGGTTACCCTTAGGGATAACTTCCCTAGTAACCTTGGTCTTCCTATACCTAGTTTGAGTTCTATAATCAAATGGAACATTGTAGTAGGTCTTTTTGGGCTTAGGCTTGCCCTTGGATGATTCTTGTTTCCTAGGCTTTGACTTCTAGACCCTAGGCTTTGACCATTTGATCCTTTAATTGAATTTTATATATTCCTAAGGGTCTTCTCTAATTTCTCAAGCCTTGACCTCAAGGCTTGATTTTCTAGCTCTAATCTTCCCAAATTAGATTTTTCATATGTCCTTTGGGAATTGTTCTTCCTAGGCATGTGTCTAGTCCATTTAGGATTAAAACCTAGGTGGTCTTCAATTTTTCTAATAGATTCCCTAGGTATGGTTTTTCTAGGGACATTAGTCCCAAATTTCTCCTTATTGTTAAAATGAACACTTTTTGCACCTAGATAATAAAATCTATTTTTACTAACATGCTTTTCATGAGTGATAGCAAGAGAATTAACAGCATGCTTTTTGACCTTTAAACTAGAAGGTGCATTATTGAAATATACCTTAGGGTTAGCCTTAGCTCCCCCTACTTGTGATGCTCCTTTCCTTCTCCTAGGGCATTGGCTCCTATAGTGTCCCGGTTGTCGACATTTGAAGCACACCATGTGCTCCTTGCTCTTCTTGGTGGGGGCATCGGCATCCTTGACTTTTTCATTGACTTTTGGTGTCGGAGGAGCTTTCTTTACTCTTTTCGGGCACTTACTCTTGTAGTGCCCGGATTCTCTACACTCAAAGCATATTATATGGATTTTACTTTTAATTGACATTCTCGAGTTACCTAGGTCCGCGGTGGAAGCCTCTTGAGCTTGTTCATCTTCTCGACAGGAAGTGGATGCTTCCTCTTGATCATGCTCTGGAGTGGAAATTCTCTCCTCCCCCTCAATCCTAGAGGTGGAGGCTTCTTCTACTTCTTCCACCTCCTCTTCCACCAATCCGAAAGTTGACTCCTCTTCAACTTCTGACTCCTCACTTTCTTGTGAGGAAGAACTTTCTTCTTCTTCGGGCTCTCTCTCGACTTGAGCCATGGATGGTTCTTCATGGAGCTTGGCCAATTTTTTCCATAGCTCCTTGGCATCTAGACATTCACCTAACCTAGACACAATATCGTTAGGTAATGAATTTAATATCAATTGCATTACCTTATCATTTCTCTCGAAGGCTTGGACTTGCTCTTCGGTCCATCTCTTCTTCTTGAGGTATCCACCTTTTGGACCTGTTGGAAATTCAAAACCCTTCGCTAGGATCATCCAATCTTCGAAGTCCATCATGAAGAAGTTCTCCATCTGTGCCTTCCATTGCTCGAACGCTTCTTGTCCATAGAAGGCGTATGGAATTGGGGTGATGATATCCCATCCAACTTTTTCTTCAAACTCCATCTTCTTCCTCTAGCGGTGCTCCTTTGGTTGTTAAGCCGGTGAAGAGCTCCTAGCTCTGATGCCAATTGTAGGGGATCTCGTGACCGCTAGAGGGGGGTGGGTGAATAGCGATTTCGTCGTCGATGGAGAAATTCGTTGCGTGCTTGCTACAAATGATTAGTGCGCAGTGGAAATAAAGAAATAACAAGATACAAATACACAAACACAATAATATAACGTGGTTCAGAACCGTATGGTTCTGACACAGGCGGGGCAGCGCTAAAAGCCTTCCATACGTGAGGTTAGAATAAAAAGGGGCAGAGAGAATCGAAGGAGAAGGGGAATTCACAAACAAAAGAGGAACACCTCTTGGTTTGAATGAAAAAAGAATATTATTAATCAAAACTGAATTCTTACAAGAGCCTAAACCTATGTTTAAATAGGCTTAAAAAGAGAATGTTTCTTGATGCTAAAAAAAATAAACTAACTTTAACAGAAATTTCTTAACAAGTAAAAAAGTCAAAATAAAAAAAATAAAAAAACTAAGTCAAAAATTTCTTAACGAAACAGAAAAGCAAATATCAAAATTTTAAAACTTAAAAAAATAAAAATTCGTAATAAATAAATTTAATAATAAAATATTAATGAAATTCTAAAAAACGATCAAAAATTAAAATTAAATGAAAATTCGAAATAAATAAAATTAATAATAAAATATTAATGAAATTCTAAATAGCAACGAAAAATTAAAATTAAATGAAAATTTGAAATAAATAAAATTAGTAATAAAATATTAATGAAATTCTAAATAGCGGCGACGACATGCTACGACCATGACTTAGTCCATGGTTAGGTCGTAACCCTTGCTGGAGGTCCTGTGTCGAGCCATGGAATGATCCATGTTTGTGGTGGTAACCACAGATAGGCCGTGGTAGCCTCTAGGAGCTCTATTATATCTCGTCCTGATTCAAAATGAAGGGTATCCATATCAAGGGGCCATAGAGGCGTTGAAATCTTTATTTTAGGGCTTAATTTCTCCTTGTCATGATTTAGAGGAAGGCGGGATTGCATCCTATGATAAAAGTTGATCAAGATGCTGGATGTGCTTGCATCAGTCACTCAGGGTTGAAAAGAACTCGACCTCGAGTTCGAACTAATGCCATCCTCTTCTTTGGAATAAGGAATTATGCTTTCTCTTTCGTCTACTAGCTCCATCACTGATCGCTATGCTTTTAAATCCAAAATGTTGCTTGGGAGAAGTAGTAGGACATCTTGTGTGATCATCTCCAAATACCTGGACATAGGAAGGAAAGGAGAGGTAGAAGATACCAAAATAAGAGTGAGATCCTCTTGCTGGAGTATAATCTTCTGTTGTTTGCTATAGGTGTTTTTCTGTCCATCATGTATAGCTTCGTGATCAGGCAACCAAGGTGGTTCCAATAATATGCAACATGCAGCCATTGCTTCGACCTTAGAGAGAAGAAGATTATTTTGAGTAGTCAGCATCTCGTGGTCATCTCCATAAAGTATCTCATCATCATCGTACTCGTCGTAGATGGGGTCGCTAATGACCTCATCAATGTTATCATCATTATAGATGGGATCTTTTGTGTTGTCTCCAATTTCTTCATCGTAGACAGAATCTTCTACGTCATTATCATCATCGTAAACAAGGTTTGCAATTTCCTCGTAGTAGATAGAATCTTCCATGTCTTCATCATCATCGTAGACATGATCTTCAATTTTTTTATCAGTGGCTTTATCATAGACGGGGTCTTCAATTTCCTCGTCAATATCATCATTGTTGAAGATAGAGTCTTCCGTGTTTTCATCATTATCATAGACATAGTCTTCAATTTCCTCATCGTAGATAGAATTTTCATCGTCATCGTAGACGAGATCTTCATGCCATTCTTTACGACCACAATATTCTTGATGATGTAGAATTTTAGAGCGTCGAAGACTTATCTCAAGTTCTCGCAATGTTACATACCGAGTTAATGCTCCAACTTTTCTCCGTAGATTCTTGATGATCTTTGGCAAACTTCGATCCTGGGGTGAGGCTTCCTCAATCGGAACCTGCCAGTCACGATCATGATCACAACCATGACGACCATCTGTGAATCGTAGTCGCCGAGATAAATCCATAATTTTTCTCTGAAGATCGATGAACTCATGGGTACTTTGATCCTGGGGTGTGACTTCCTTAATCAGAACCTGCCGATCACGACCATAACTATGTCCTCGTCGACCTTCCATCGATCTAGGTCTCTGATATCAACTGACGCAGGCGGGGGGCAGTGAGGCGGTGCTAATAACCTTCCATACGTGAGGTTAGAATAGAGAGGGGCAGAGAGAATTGAAGGAGAAGGGGAATTCGCAAACAAATGAGGAATACCTCTTGGTTTGAACAAAAAAAGAATATTATTAATCAAACCTGAATTCTTACAAGAGCCTAAACCTATGTTTAAATAGGCTTAAAAAGAGAATGTTTCTTGATGCTAAAAAAAAAAAATAAACTAACTTTAACAGAAATTTCTTAACAAGTAAAAAAGTCAAAATAAAAAAACTAAGTCAAAAATTTCTCAATGAAACAAAAAAGCAAATATCAAAATTTTAAAACTAAAAAAAATCGTAATAAATAAATTTAATAATAAAATATTAATGAAATTCTAAAAAACGATCAAAAATTAAAATTAAATGAAAATTTGAAATAAATAAAATTAATAATAAAATATTAATGAAATTCTAAATAGCGATGGAAAATTAAAATTAAATGAAAATTTGAAATAAATAAAATTAGTAATAAAATATTAATGAAATTCTAAATAGCGGCGGCGGTGTGCTACGACCATGACTTAGTCCATGGTTAGGTCATAGCCCTTGCTAGAGGTCCTGTGTCGAGCCATGGAATGATCCATGTTCATGGTGGTAACCACAGATAGGCCGTAGTAGCCTTTAGGAGCTCTATTATATCTCGTCCTGATCCAAAATGAAGGATATCCATATCAAGGGGCCATAGAAGCGTTGAAATCTTTATTTTAGGGCTTAATTTCTCCTTGTCATGATTTAGAGGAAGGCGGGATTGCATCTTATAATAAAAGTTAATCAAGATGCTGGATGTGCCTGCATCAGGTGTAGGGGATCGGTATGGCCGGCTAGAGGGGGGTGAATAGCCCTCGTACGTTGGACGTCGTAAATTGCTCGTCTACAAAAGATTAGCGCAAGCGGAATATACAAATACAAAGCAAAAGACAAACAATAAAACAAACGCTAACACGATGGTATAACGTGGTTCACGGCTACGCCGCTAATCCACGGTCCCCGATTCGTCCTCGGTGAATCACTCCGCCAAAACCAATCACTATCGGTCTTTCCTTTGCACAAAGCTAGGTGGAGGTAACCTTTACAACCAAGATCACTCTTCTTACAATAGGATTGAAGTAAAGACAAGTAAGAAGAGTTTAGAGCTTGTGGGGCACTAGGAAGATCGTTTGGAGTATGAGCATTAGCCTCTCAAAGGCTTACACCCTCTCTTTTTATAGAGAGGGCTATTACTACAACGGCCTCGAACACGTCGGATCCCGACCATTGTAGTCCAACGGAACTCTGGCAATGATCGATGGACCTCATCACGATCACGCTCGTAGTCGACCGCCTCACGGCCACGAACGGTTCTACGGTCAACCCTTATTGACTACCGATCGGCCGCTTCAGCCGATCGATGGTTCTTGGCGACCGCCCACGACGCCGATCGCCGGCCACAATCCGGCCGGTCGTATACGATCGAACTCACTGACCAGCAATGACCGCTATGACATGGCAATGACCGGGTGTCGAGAAAACCCATCCGACACTTGGCCAAATGGCCAAGTTTCACCTAAGAGCTACCCTTCCCTGGGTTACAATCGCTCACTCTCATTTCTCGGAGTCCCTCGCCTTCGAAGTTCTCTTCGTTCTCGGCCACGTCCCTCGGAAGCATCAGGCGCACAGCTCTGCAATGCTCCTTCGCGTCTCTTGCCTCGAAGTCTACTTCCTCCGGCTTCACTCCAAGCTTCTCGTCCGGCGGTCCCTCGGATGCTCCAAGCGCACGGCTTCCGCAAAGCTATCCTTCACCGACTCAAGGCACGAGTCATGAGATGTGAAACTCGCCACGGCTCCATGTGCGAATTACTAAGTCCTGCACGACTTCAACGCACATATCACATCAACATATCAAACTAACTTAAACCCTTTGCCACACCATCAAAACCATATTATGGCAAGAGATTGCCCTAACATCAGGTTCCTACTCCATGGATCGAGCTCAAACGAGCTCTAGCGATGCGACCACACACCACTAATCACAAATACTCCTTCTCAGAATAATCCGGAGGTGGAGAAACCTCTTACAAGATATTACAATAGTAATACAAGTAAACAACAAGAAAATACAAGTGAATACAACAAAAGAAAGCTAAGAACACTTTACAACAATCTTTTGAAAGCTTGCTTGTTGATTGCCTTGCACTAGCCTTGAAGACCCTGATTTGCAACAGTAAATCGCTCCAAATCGTTCAAGAAAATAGGTGCCAAAACCTTCCCTTCATGCTCCTTTTAAACCTGCAACTCGGGCTAATTTTTGCCTATCAGTCGACTGCTCGGGACCATCAGTTGACTGATGCCACTATTATCGTGAGGCAACGACTAGATCCACGCTAGAAAAATCCAACGGATAGACCATCAGTCGACTGATCATACCCATCAGTCGACTAATGGCTCAATCAGTCGAGTGATCGGGCTGATCACTCGACTGGAGAACCTTCTATGCCCGAGATCCCGAGCATCAGTCGACTGATCACAAGATCAGTCGACTACTCAGGCCAGTAGTCGACTGTCAAGCTCTGGCAGTCGACTGCTGATAACTGCCATTTTGTTGTATTATTTTGGTCCTTAATATCACTATTTTTTATCCTCTCGAGTGATTTATTATTGATTATTATCATGTTTTATGAGTTGGATATATTTTTGGACCTTATTGTAAATTCTCCTAATTTTTGGACTTATATGCAAATTTTATCTTTGTTTGTAGGAGATCGAGATGAGCCACTGAACTAGACTCAAGTTGGATCAAATATGACTTCATCTGGGGTCATAATGGACATTTCAAAAGGATTTAATCTGAGACCTTCATCCAGATCAGAAGGCAAATTAAATCAAGGGTTCAGATCTGAGCATTATGGACCGTCCGAGGAAAGTGATTGATTCTGAGCCATCCATCTGGATCTGGAGCGATCCGGCCCGTACATTAAGATCTACATGTCTTGGCCGTTCATTCGGACCGTTGGATCGTGATTATACCTTTAGACAGATCAGATCCATCCATTGCAAATCAGACTGATTTCAGTCGTTGGATGGAGCAGCCTAATTAAGCAGTTAATATATCCATTAAACCCTAGCTTGTTTGGACGGCTAGGATCAAATGAGGCTCAGATCGGATGGCTAAGGTTTTTCATTTAATAAAACCTACCTTCCCAAATCGAAACAGAGAAGCGCAGAATCCTTTCAAGCGAGCGGTCGTCTTCTTCCTCTCGCGAGCGCGGGCGACTGGCGACTACACGCACGGCGGCGACAGTCCGACACTCCGCTCCAGCGACCTTCCCTCCGACAGCCGACGATGATCCCAGGCGAGCCTCGGCGGACGATTAGATGCCGTGATTCGGACAGTTAATCGGAAGAGGGGTGAGCGTGGGATTCCGGCGAGTACACCCTTCACCGGCGTTCACTCCATTCCGGCGGCTGGGATAGGCCTTTCCATCTTGCCGGAGCCACCCACAAGCTGCACCGGTTTAGGACAGCGCCATCTCCACCGGTGACGGCCCATTTCACTGTCCGGTGACTCCACAGCTGCCGGAACGGTGATCGCGTTCCTCCGTCTGTCTGTCCTCCCTGCTGCGCTGATTGGGCAGCTTCGCATTCACCGCCGGAGAGGGTTGTTCGATTTGTTGCGACCGCCGTGTGGTTACCGGTCGTTGTTTTATTTGGATCAATATGCGTGTTTGTTTGTGTGTTGAACACCTAATTAGTTGGGATTTTGTGTTAGTTACGTTCTGTTAATTATTCCTATTAGATTATGCATTTGTTAGTAGTTGATTAGGTTTGTTCCTGTTACGTGTTTGTTTGTTTACATGCAATGTTATTTCTATAGGTTTGGTTGTTGCTTAGTTGTTTAATTTTGTTCGTTATTTAGTTGTAGGTTAGTTTAATTTCTTATTGCTAATGTACTAACCCCATCCATTAAAATTGTCCAATTAATGCATCGTATAGTGACAGTATGGTGTTTTGGTTGGAGTGCTTTCATTATTAGGTTAGATTTCCTTTACATTCGAACAGTTGTCGTATAGTGACAGTGCGATGTCTGGTTGAATTGCTTTCTTTTATTGCATTTAATTTAGCTTTTCAGTGACTGTTTGATCACTGTGCCGTATAGTGACAGTGCGGTACTTGGTTAAATTGTTCACCTTTGTTTCGTGATCATTGTACCGTATAGTGATAGTGCGGTGCGTGATTACTTACTTTCGCGCATTAGGATAGTTGCTTGTTACTTTTTGCATTTGTTCTTGCATTAGGTTAGTTTCCCGGGAATTAATAATTGGTAGTTAGGTTTGCTTTTTGCATGTTTAATTCTCATGTTTGTTTTTTTGATTTTGCATTTTAATTGTTTTGAGCCACTGAACTAGACTCAAGTTGGATCAAATATGGCTTTATCTGGGGTCATAATGGACATTTCAAAAGGATTTAATCTGAGCCCTTCATCCAGATCAGAAGGCAAATTAAATCAAGGGTTCAGATCTGAGCATTATGGACCGTCCAAGGAAAGTGATTGATTTTGAGCCATCCATCTGGATCTGGAGCGATCCGGCCCGTACATTAAGATCTACACGTCTTGGCCGTTCATCCGGACCGTTGGATCATGATTATACCTTCAGACGGATCAGATCCGTCCAATGCAAATCAGACTGATTTTAGCCATTGGATGGAGCAGCCTAATTAAGCAGTTAATATATCCATCAAACCCTAGCTTGTTTGGACGGCTGGGATCAGATGAGGCTCAGATCGGATGGCTAAGGTTTTTTATTTAATAAAACCTACCTTCCCAAATCGAAACAGAGAAGCGCAGAATCCTTTCGAGCGAGCGGCCGTCTTCTTCCTCTCGCGAGCGCGGGCGACCAGCGACTACACGTGCGGCGGCGACAGTACAGCACTCCGCTCCGGCGACCTTCCCTCCGACAGCCGACGATGATCCCAGGCGAGCCTCGGCGGATGATTAGATGCCGTGATTCGGACAGTTAATCGGAAGAGGGGTGAGCGCGGGATTCCGGCGAGTACACCCTTCACCGGCGTTCACTCCATTCCGATGGCTAGGATAGGCCTTTCCATCTCGCCGGAGCCACCCACAAGCTGTGCCGGTTTAGGACAGCGCCATCTCCACCGGTGAAGGCCCATTTCACTGTCCGGTGACTCCACAGCTGCCGGAATGGTGATCGCGTTCCTCCGTCTGTCCATCCTCCCTGCTGCACTGATTGGGCAGCTTCACATTCACCGCCGGAGAGGGATGTTCGGTTTGTTGCGACCGCCGTGTGGTTACCGGTCATTGTTTTATTTGGATCAATATGCATGTTTGTTTGTGTGTTTAACACCTAATTAGTTGGGATTTTGTGTTAGTTACATTCTGTCAATTATTCCTGTTAGATTATGCATTTGTTAGTAGTTGATTAGGTTTGTTCTTGTTACGTGTTTGTTTGTTTACGTGCAATGTTATTTCTATTGGTTTGGTTGTTGCTTAGTTGTTTAATTTTTTTCGTTATTTAGTTGTAGGTTAGTTTAATTTCTTGTTGCTGATGTACTAACCCCATCCATTAAAATTGTCCAATTAATGCATCGTATAGTGACAGTATGGTGTTTTGGTTGGAGTGCTTTCATTATTAGGTTAGATTTCCTTTACATTCGACCAGTTCCCGTATAGTGACAGTGCGGTGCTTGGTTGAATTGCTTTCGTTTACTGCATTTAATTTAGCTTTTCAGTGACTGTTTGATCACTGTGCCGTATAGTGACAGTGCGGTACTTGGTTAAATTGTTCACCTTTGTTTCGTGATCATTGTACCGTATAGTGACAGTGCGGTGCGTGATTACTTACTTTCGCGCATTAGGATAGTTGCTTGTTACTTTTTGCATTTGTTCTTGCATTAGGTTAGTTTTCTAGGAATTAATAATTGGTAGTTAGGTTTACTTTTTGCATGTTTAATTCTCATGTTTGTTTTTTTGATTTTGCATTTTAATTGTTTTGATAATTATAAAACCCCCAGTATTTACTTCTGTTTAAAAACAAACGTTCAACCATTAGGTTCGTTGGGAGATGACCCGAGTCAGTCCTATACTGCATTAGTGTAGTTAGGGGGTTCGATAAATAATTTGAGAACGATATCACGACATAATAACCGTCATATCAAATTTTGGCGCCGTTGCCGGGGACTTTAATGGGTTCGTTTGTCTTTAAACTGTAGTTTATTTGTTTGTTTTCTTTTTCTTTTGTTATTATTGTCTTTCTTGTCATCTATATTTGTTTCTCATTGTAGTTGTTTGTGATAATGACCAGGTCTTCAGGCGATAAACACTTTGAGCTGGATCCGGAGATTGATAGGACTTTTCACGCACTGCGAAGAGCACAAGGCAGGTCAGCTGATACTTTTGATTATAGTCCATCAGAGTTACAGATAGTCATGGCAGATAACAACAGGACTCTGAAGGAGCTTGCAGCCCCTGATGCGACATACCAGTATTCTTGCATTAGCTACCCAGCTTTAGAAGAGGATTTTGAGCTCAGATCGGGTACAGTACATTTTCTTCCTAAGTTTCATGGATTGTCTGGTGAAGATCCCAACAGGCACTTGCACGAGTTCCATGTGGTGTGCTCTACTATGAAGCCACAGGGCATTTCAGAGGAAGATATAAAATTGAGAGCTTTTCCATTTTCACTGGCTAGAGCAGCTAAGGATTGGTTATACTATCTTCCACCTGGATGTATCAACAGTTGGCTTGAATTGAAGAAAGCATTCTTGGAAAAGTTCTTCCCAACATCAAGAACTGCTACCATCAGGAAAAGCATCTGCAGTATTCAGCAGTCTACTGGAGAGACATTGTATGAGTACTGGGAGAGATTCAAGAAATTATGTTCCAGTTGCCCCTAGCATCAGATCAGTGACCAGTTGCTTGTTCAGTACTTCTATGAGGGACTGCTTCCCATGGACAGGAGTATGATAGATGCAGCTAGTGGAGGGGCATTAGTGAACAAGACTCCTAGTGAGGCCAGAGAACTTATTGCAAATATGGCAGAGAACTCATAGCAGTTTGGGAGCAGAGCTATAGTGACTAGAGGGGTGAGTGAATGTAACGCACGTAAAATTTCTAGCAATTTTACGAGAATTTTTGGCTTTACGATGATGGGCTTTATGTGGGACTTTTCGAAAATAAAAGGAAAATAAGCCAAAAAAAGAGATGCAAGGCCTAGGAATTGAACCCCAAACCTCTAGAGATAGCCAAGCCCTATAGATGCACCCACTAACCAGAAGCCCAATAGGATTAGATCATTAGAGGAAGGGGGGAAATTGTAGATAAGTGTGATGGGGGTAAATGAAGAGGCATGGAAAAGAGAAGAGAAACTTCTCTTCCTCCCTTTATGAAGAAGAGGGAAGTTTCCACTTGGCCACTTCTTCTTCTCTTCTTCTTCCTCACCGAAAACCATCTCTCCCCCTCTCCATTTTCACCCTTTGGCCGAACCTCATCCAAGCAAGGGAAGTCTAGTTCTTGGCTTCCATTAGGTCATCTACCAACTAAAAGCAAGCGAAGGATGTAAGATTCCCTCACCTGCAGTATATTAGTTCTTGTAGGACATGATACATGAAAGGAATAGGATGTTTGATACCCTACATGTTTCAGCCAACCAAGGTTTTTGGGGGCTAGGGTTGCATGAAAATGATTCTAAGATATTTTATAGATTGTATGCTTCATGTAGGAATTTTAGGGACAAAATACAAGTCTTGTTGCCCTTGCAAGTTTCGGCCAACCAAGTATTTTTGGGCAAGGGTTGCATGAAAATGCTTCTAAGAAAAACTTTGATATGTTGTATGCTTCATGTAGGAATTTTAGGGACAAAATATAAGTCTTGTTGCCCTTGCAAGTTTCGGCCAACCAAGTATTTTTGGGCTAGGGTTGCATGAAAATGCTTCTAAGAAAAACTTTGATATGTTGTATGCTTCATGTAGGAATTTTAGGGACAAAATACAAGTCTTGGTGCCCTTACAAGTTTCGGCCAACCAAGGTTTTTGGGGCTAGGGTTGCATGAAAATGCTTCTAAGGAAATTTTGATATGTTGTATGCTTCATGTAGAAATTTTTAGGTGACAAAATCCAAGCTTTGTGCCCCTATATGTTTGACCACCAATGGTTTTAGGGTTAGGGTTTCATGAAAATACCCCTTATGAAGTTATGTTATGTCATATGCCTTCATGTATGAATTTACGTAACAAGAATCAAATTTTGGTACCCTACATATTTCGGCCAACATTGGTTTAGGGTTAGGATTTCATGAAAATACCCCTTATGAAGTTGTATTAGGTGGTATGCCTTCAAGTAGGAGTTTATGTAACAAAAATAAAGAAAATGGTGCCCTACATGTTTCGGCCAACATTAGGTTTAGGGTTAGGGTTTCATGAAAATACCCCTTATGAAGTTGTATTAGGTTGTATGCCTTCAAGAAATATGTTTATGTGATGAACATGATTATGATTTTTATGTGCCATGAAATAAGTTTATGTGAGGAACATGATTATGATTTTTATATGCCATGAAATATGTTTATGTGATGAACATGATTATGATTTTTATGTGCCATGAAATAAGTTTATGTGATGAACATGATTATGATTTTTATATGCCATGAAATATGTTATGTGGATGATTATAATATGCCATGAATTATGCCTATGTGATGAACATGTTTATGATGTAATATGCCATGAAATATGCCTTTGAGATAAACATGTTTTATGATTTAATATGCCATGAATATGCCTTTGAAATATGCTTATGTGATAAACATGTTTATGCTTTAGGACCCCTTTAGGGTACTCTTATGTTATGAATGCATGTATGTTATGAAATGTCTAACATGGAGATGCTTCCCTTTCAGGTAGGGATTAAGAGCTCTCCTTATGATAAGATAAGATGGAGATGCTTCCCTTTCAAGTAGGGATTAAGAGCTCTCCTTATGATAAGACAAGATTGAGATGCTTCTCTGTTTATGTTGGGGATTAAGAGCATTCTTTATGATATGACAAGAAAGAAAGGAATTAAGTATTTTACTTTGTAAGAGGTTAAGTACCCGACCCGTCAGGTGTTCGTTAATCAAATCCATAGGGACATAAGAAGACGTAAGAGGTCTTGCCCTGGTAAGACGTAAGAGGTCTTGCTCTAGTAGGTCTGGTGGCTCGCTACTGACCTATTAGGAACACGCATTATGTGGTACTTAACCTGGGGCCCCCCATTCAAGTTATGATTATGTTAAAGTACCTATATGTATATGTTTTGAAAAGAAAGGACTTTTATGAATGCTTATGTTAAGTTTAAGAATGCTTATGATTATGTCCTTGATGCTTGTCTATGATTTATGAAATTATGAATGCTTATGTTAAGTTTAAGAATGCTTATGATTATGTCCCTGATGCTTGTCTATGATTTATGAAATTATGAATGCTTATGTTAAGTTTAAGAATGCTTATGATTATGTCCCTGATGCTTGTCTATGATTTATGAAATTATGAATGCTTATGTTAAGTTTAAGAATGCTTATGATTATGACCTTTATGCATGTTAGAATTGAGGAAATTATGAATGCTTATGTCAAGTTTAAGAATGCTTATGATTATGTCCTTTATGCATGTTTAGGGTTGATGATGCCATGAATGCTTATGGTTTAATTTATGCCCTGCTTAGATTTAATTATGTTTAGCATGCTATGTAAATTGTATGCCATGCTTATGTTCTCATTACGTTGGTAAGTTGATGCATAGTGTTGTTATGAAATACTTATGCTATTTATGCTAGTATGCTCCTGCTTTCTATTTGTTTGATGAAGTTTGTGGCTTTTGTGAGTAGGCAAGAATCTTACTAAGCTATATGCTTATAGTTTATGTTGTCCATATACTGTAGATAAAGGAAACATGAACTAAGAGGAAGTAGCAGGAGGGGCCAAGTGTGTGTGATAGTGGCATGGTGGAAAATGACCCTATTACTATCTGCCTATATTTATATGCTCCGTGAACACCTTAAGACATTTGCTTCCGCTTATAAGACTTGAGAGTTATTAGTACCATGTTGAATGTTGCTTAGTTATGTTACTGTTCAATTACTTATAAAAGTTTGATATGATAGAACTCATGAATAGATCTTCATGTTATGCATGTGGTAAAATGAGATAGGATATGGAACATGCCAAATTTTGAATATGAAATGTGATGCATGTTATAAAAGAAGCTATGATATGTTAACATGCTAATTATGAATATGATGTGTGATGCATGTATAAAAGAAGGTTTAGGTCATGATAACATGTCTAAGTATGTAGATTGTGAAATGATCCATATATGTCATGTTATAAAAAAAAAAAAAGAAAAAGTAGTGCCGCCCTGAGAGCAGATAAGGGCGGGCGTTACAGGTTGGTATCAGAGCGGGTTCACCTTTCCACTATCACACATCAAGCCTCCTTCCTGCTATTTCCAAGTAAGTAACTTTATGCATACCTAAGTTTCTTTTATAATGAAGAGTGTCTTCTATCTAGTTAGAAATAATACCTCATCATGTTTTAGTAGAATGGAATCACACTCGTGATTTAGATAGAAATAATACCTCGTCATGTTTTAGTAGAATAGAACCCTACTTGTGACTTAGATAGTAATGATACCTTACCAAGCTTTATATGATGGGAAACATAGCTCTAACCCAGAAATACCACTAGAAAAAAAAAACTTATACTAGCTTCTCAGGAAATACTGGTGATTGGGTCAAAGGTAGACAAGTTAGGTAAATCGAAATTGATCAGAAAAAAAAACTCCTAAAATTACGAAGATTGGATTTTCCTAATTATTTGTGTAAGGTCTATGCTCATATGAATTGAATTAAGTCGGTTTTGTATGGGTTAGTCGGTTTTGTACTGACTTCATTTTCAATTTCAAATGGCACGGACGATGACTACCATGACCCGTCGTGATGTGTTACGAAACCGATTGAGGGAAGCTATTGAAGAGATAGTTTATAAACCTGATGGTGGGGTCATCGGACACATGAGAAGGCTCGATGGTCTTTTTAGGAGACTCGAGCAGCAGGAGTTTCCGGACAATTATCAGATATGGGCCTTGGTACGCTCTCTGCCAAATGATTTCATGGTAGTTGCACATCACGTATGGGGCCGCTATGAAGGGCGGATAACATATGCTGAGTTGTGCTGGGAACTACTGGAGCACAAGGTTCAAGAGAAGCCTGTGGCAGAGAATCCGGTGGTAGCTGTCCTCGAGGAGAAGAATGAAGAGAGTTCTATAAACAGTCAACTTATTGGCCAGCCTGAGACTACCCTAGTGAGGCCAAGGAAGATAGGACTAAAAATAATTACAACTGCACTAGGGTTTGTCCTAGTGGGAGTCGTAATGAACTATCTTCTCAAGTAGTTTTTGTTTAGATTAGAAATAAGGAATGTTATATGTTAATATTTTTCCTTCTTGTCTGAAAGTATGAATAAGAGATGATAAGTTCGTTTCTCTTGAAATTAATGATGAGTTCGTTGCATGGGATATGTATGGTATAGTTGATCAATGTCGGTTAGATTGGAACATACGAATAATGAGCGGAAACAAAGTTGCCGCTTGACTTTGTAAACCAATTCAATTTACATTGAGCCAATCAGGGACTGCATGGGACCTATCAATCGGCAAAGCTGTGAAGAGATTCAACCGACTCGCATGCCTATACCAGAGATGGTCAGCACGGAAAGAGAAAGGGTCAGACTCATGCTGAAGATGCTCCGACCAGGAATAGCTCTTAATGTGGCCGGTGGAGCTCCTAGATCGCAGACCACAGAGGAGCTATTCAGTAGTGCCCTGATTTTCGAGCAATACCTAAATATGAGGCAACGCAGATGGCTCGAGCTAGTCAAAGATTATGATTGTGAGATATTCTATCATCCCGGGGAAGGCCAACAAAGTGGCAAATGCACTTAGCAGAAAGTCCTGTGCCGCTTTGATGTCCTTATCAATGCTATCTCAGCCCCTGAAAAAGGGAAATAATGAATTACGGAATAGAGATTATTTATGGACAACTTTCCACCATGACGATAGCGCCGACGTTGTTCGACGATATATTGGGAAAGCAAGATGGTGATTCAGACATCCAGAAAAATCAAACAGGAAGTCCGGGAGGGAAGGGATAATGGATTCCGCATTGCCGATGGCGGATTATTATACTTCCGGGACCGACTATGTATTCCGGATGATCCGAAACTTCGAAAGAAGATACTCGAGGAATCCCATGGAACACCTTATACCATGCATCCCGAATCTACAAAAATGTATCAGGACTTAAGAGATAAATTTTGGTGGTCCGGCATGAAAAGGGATGTGGCTCAAGATCGTCGACTGTCGACACCTGCCCGGAGGGTTAAGCGAGAACACGTAAACAGGGGATTAATGCGGTGAAATCTGATTCTAGGGTGGAAATGGGAAGAAATTTCTATGGATTTCATCTCGGGATTACCCAGAACAACAAATGGTTATGATGTTATATGGGTAATCATAGACCGGTTGACAAAGTCTTCCCATTTCCTGGCAATTAAGATGACCTATCCGGTTGAGCAGCTAGCTCAATTATATGCCAAGGAAATTATCAGATTACATGGAGTGCCTAAGGCTATTATTTCTGATCGTGATGGCCGTTTTACCTCCCATTTCTGGGAATGTGTTCAGAAGGCTCTTGGCACTAAGTTGAGATTCAGCACTGCGTTCCATCCTCAGACCAAGCGATAAAAAGTGAACCAGTCTTTGGAAGATATGTTGCGGGCTTGTGTCTTAGACTTTAAGGGGAGTTGGTGTCGATATTTGTGCTTGGCAGAGTTTGCTTACAACAACAGTTACCAGGCTACTATTGGAATGGCACCATATGAAGCTCTATACGGGAGAAAATGCAGGTCTCCTATCTGTTGGTATGAGGGTGGTGAAAGGAGGGAAATGGGTCTTCAGGCCGATATTATTGACGATACCACCCGAGCTATACAGAATATTCGTCAGAGAATCAAAACTGCTCAGAGCCGACAAAAGAGCTATGCGGATATGCGGCGTAGACCGTTAGAATTCGAAGTCGGGGACCTGGTATTCCTCAAGGTGGCCCCTATGAAGGGAGTGATGAGATTCGGAAGAAAGGGTAAATTGAGTTCACGCTACGTGGGACCGTATCCGATATTGCAAAGGGTTGGCAAGGTAGCTTACAAGCTGGAGCTGCCTCAAGAGATGTCGGCTATACACAACGTGTTCCATGTCTCTGTGCTCAAGAAATGCATATCCAGTGCGGACCAAGTGATCGAGCCACAAATAGTACAAGTTCAAGAGGACCTGAGTATGGAAAGTTGGCCTATCTAGATATTAGACTGAGAAGTCAAGAGGTTAAGGAACAAAGAGGTGCCCTTAGTGAAGGTCCTGTGGCAAAATTAACGATACGAGGAAGCTACCTGGGAGCGCGAGGAGGACATGAAGCAGAAGTACCCAGAACTGTTTTAAGTTTCGAGGACGAAACTTTTACAAGGTATGGAGGATTGTAATGACCGTAAAATTTCTAGCAATTTTACGAGAATTTTTGGCTTTACGATGATGGGCTTTATGTGGGTCTTTTCGAAAATAAAAGGAAAATAAGCCAAAAAAAGAGATGCAAGGCCTAGGAATTGAACCCCAAACCTCTAGAGATAGCCAAGCCCTATAGATGCACCCACTAACCAGAAGCCCAATAGGATTAGATCATTAGAGGATGGGGGGAAATTGTAGATAAGTGTGAAGGGGGTAAATGAAGAGGCATGGAAAAGAGAAGAGAAACTTCTCTTCCTCCCTTTATAAAGAAGAGGGAAGTTTCCACTTGGCCACTTCTTCTTCTCTTCTTCTTCCTCACCGAAAACCATCTCATCCCCTCTCCATTTTCACCCTTTGGCCGAACCTCATCCAAGCAAGGGAAGGCTAGTTCTTGGCTTCCATTAGGTCATCTACCAACTAAAAGCAAGCGAAGGATGTAAGATTCCCTCACCTGCAGTATATTAGTTCTTGTAGGACATGATACATGAAAGGAATAGGATGCTTGATACCCTACATGTTTAACCAAGGTTTTTGGGGGCTAGGGTTGCATGAAAATGATTCTAAGATATTTTATAGATTGTATGCTTCATGTAGGAATTTTAGGGACAAAATACAAGTCTTGTTGCCCTTGCAAGTTTCGGCCAACCAAGTATTTTTGGGCTAGGGTTGCATGAAAATGCTTCTAAGAAAAACTTTGATATGTTGTATGCTTAATGTAGGAATTTTAGGGACAAAATATAAGTCTTGTTGCCCTTGCAAGTTTCGGCCAACCAAGTATTTTTGGCTAGGGTTGCATGAAAATGCTTCTAAGAAAAACTTTGATATGTTGTATGCTTCATGTAGGAATTTTAGGGACAAAATACAAGTCTTGGTGCCCTTACAAGTTTCGGCCAACCAAGGTTTTTGGGGCTAGGGTTGCATGAAAATGCTTCTAAGGAAATTTTGATATGTTGTATGCTTCATGTAGAAATTTTTAGGTGACAAAAATCCAAGCTTTGTTCCCCTATATGTTTCGGCCACCAATGGTTTTAGGGTTAGGGTTTCATGAAAATACCCCTTATGAAGTTATGTTATGTCATATGCCTTCATGTATGAATTTACGTAACAAGAATCAAATTTTGGTACCCTACATATTTCGGCCAACATTGGTTTAGGGTTAGGGTTTCATGAAAATACCCCTTATGAAGTTGTATTAGGTGGTATGCCTTCAAGTAGGAGTTTATGTAACAAAAATAAAGAAAATGGTGCCCTACATGTTTCGGCCAACATTAGGTTTAGGGTTAGGGTTTCATGAAAATACCCCTTATGAAGTTGTATTAGGTTGTATGCCTTCAAGAAATATGTTTATGTGATGAACATGATTATGATTTTTATGTGCCATGAAATAAGTTTATGTGAGGAACATGATTATGATTTTTATATGCCATGAAATATGTTTATGTGATGAACATGATTATGATTTTTATGTGCCATGAAATAAGTTTATGTGATGAACATGATTATGATTTTTATATGCCATGAAATATGTTATGTGGATGATTATAATATGCCATGAATTATGCCTATGTGATGAACATGTTTATGATGTAATATTCCATGAAATATGCCTTTGAGATGAACATGTTTTATGATTTAATATGCCATGAATATGCCTTTGAAATATGCTTATGTGATAAACATGTTTATGCTTTAGGACCCCTTTAGGGTACTCTTATATTATGAATGCATGTATGTTATGAAATGTCTAAGATGGAGATGCTTCCCTTTCAAGTAGGGATTAAGAGCTCTCCTTATGATAAGATAAGATGGAGATGCTTCCCTTTCAAGTAGGGATTAAGAGCTCTCCTTATGATAAGACAAGATTGAGATGCTTCCCTGTTTATGTTGGGGATTAAGAGCATTCTTTATGATATGACAAGAAAGAAAGGAATTAAGTATTTTACTTTGTAAGAGGTTAAGTACCCGACGTGGTAATCAAATCCATAGGGACATAAGAAGACGTAAGAGGTCTTGCTCTAGTAGGTCTGGTGGCTCGCTACCCCAGCCTATTAGGGAACGCGCATTATGTGGTACTTAACCTGGGGCCCCCCATTCAAGTTATGATTATGTTAAAGTACCTATATGTATATGTTTTGAAAAGAAAGGACTTTTATGAATGCTTATGTTAAGTTTAAGAATGCTTATGATTATGTCCCTGATGCTTGTCTATGATTTATGAAATTATGAATGCTTATGTTAAGTTTAAGAATGCTTATGATTATGTCCCTGATGCTTGTCTATGATTTATGAAATTATGAATGCTTATGTTAAGTTTAAGAATGCTTATGATTATGTCCCTGATGCTTGTCTATGATTTATGAAATTATGAATGCTTATGTTAAGTTTAAGAATGCTTATGATTATGACCTTTATGCATGTTAGAATTGAGGAAATTATGAATGCTTATGTCAAGTTTAAGAATGCTTATGATTATGTCCTTTATGCATGTTTAGGGTTGATGATGCCATGAATGCTTATGGTTTAATTTATGCCCTGCTTAGATTTAATTATGTTTAGCATGCTATGTAAATTGTATGCCATGCTTATGTTCTCATTACGTTGGTAAGTTGATGCATAGTGTTGTTATGAAATACTTATGCTATTTATGCTAGTATGCTCCTGCTTTCTATTTGTTTGATGAAGTTTGTGGCTTTTGTGAGTAGGCAAGAATCTTACTAAGCTATATGCTTATAGTTTATGTTGTCCATATACTGCAGATAAAGGAAACATGAACTAAGAGGAAGTAGCAGGAGGGGCCAAGTGTGTGTGATAGTGGCATGGTGGAAAATGACCCTATTACTATCTGCCTATATTTATATGCTCCGTGAACACCTTAAGACATTTGCTTCCACTTATAAGACTTGATAGTTATTAGTACCATGTTGAATGTTGCTTAGTTATGTTACTGTTCAATTACTTATAAAAGTTTGATATGATAGAACTCATGAATAGATCTTCATGTTATGCATGTGGTAAAATGAGATAGGATATGGAACATGCCAAATTATGAATATGAAATGTGATGCATGTTATAAAAGAAGCTATGATATGTTAACATGCTAATTATGAATATGATGTGTGATGCATGCATAAAAGAAGGTTTAGGTCATGATAACATGTCTAAGTATGTAGATTGTGAAATGATCCCTATATGTCATGTTATAAAAAAAAAAAAAAGTAGCGCCACCCTGAGAGCAGATAAGGGCGGGCGTTACAGTGAGGCTCACCTGGCTTATACTGATCAGGCTGAGATGAAGAATTCTATACAGGAGCTCACATCCTTAGTTAGGCAATTGGCTCTGAACCAGGCAAGCCAATCTTCTATAGTGCCTAGCAGCCTATGAGAGTTTGTGGTATTTGTTCGAGTCCAGAGCATCCTTCTGATTCATGTCCTTCACTCCAGCAAGATGAAATAGTAGCAGTGGAAAATAAGTTTCCTTCTAGACCTCAGTATCAGCCTCCATATCAGCATCATCAGCAGCATCAATATCAGCCTTAGCCTCAGCAACAATATTCCAGATATGTTCCGATGTCTGCCACTTATAATCCAGGATGGAGAGATCATCCAAATCTGAGGTATGAGAATTCATTCTATCAGCAGCTGTTTCAGCCAGGATCAGCATTGCAGAGACCCCTAGCCATCCAGAGTAACCCAGTACAGGTCAGATCTTCTGTTCATCCAGTTAGAGCTGAGTCTTCCAGTTCAAGTTCAAATCCAAAGATGGAGGATCTTTACAGCAATTTTTGGTACAACAGCAGCAGTTTCAGCAGAAGACGGATGCATCTATTCAGAACATAGAGAGACAATTTAGCCAGCTTGCATCCAACATTAACCAGCTGCAGTCACAGGGATCTAGTCAGCTACCATCTCAGACCATCCCGAATCCTAAAGGAAACATCAGTTCGATTACACTGTGGAGTGGTAGAGTTACTTCAGACCCCGAGCTTGGACCACTGCAAGATCCGATTCTTGATTCGAGTAGTTTAGAACAGTGCAGAGTAGAGCAGGATCCACAGCCGCGACGATCGGAGTCGCCAGTTCCATTAACTTTCCCTCAGAGGCCAGTACAACCTAGGAAGGGGGTTAGTGAAGAAAAGGCTAGGGAATTTCAGAAGCTTGTGAATTTGTTCAGTAAGGTGGAAGTTAATGTCCCTTTATTGACAATGATAGAGCAGATTCCCAAGTATGCCAAATTTCTGAAAGAATTGTGTGTGCATAAGAAGAAGATGAAAGGAAATGAGTTAATCAGAGTTGGAAAGAATGTTTCAGCACTTATTTAGCCTTTGCCCTAGAAGTGCGAGGATCCAGGAGTTTTCACTGTACCTTGCGTGATTGGGAGCCATGTGTTCGAGGATGCTATGTTAGATCTAGGAGCTTCCATTAATGTGATGCCAAGGTCTATTTTCCATTCATTAGGTATTGGACCCTTACAACCGACAGGTGTAGTGATTCAGTTAGCCAATCGCAGTCAGACTCACCCAGCTGGGGTGATAGAGGATGTGTTGGTTAAGGTGAGAGAACTGATATTTCCCGCAGATTTCTACATTCTTGACATGGAGGGTGATTCACAGAGCAGCAGAGCTCCGCTTATTCTGGGCAGGCCTTTCCTTAAGACTGCCAAGACCAAGATTGATGTGCATGCAGGTACACTTTCCATGGAGGTAGGAGACACTGTAGTTCAGTTCAGGATTTTGGACGCGATGAAACATCCAATGGAGGATCATTCTATTCTCAACATGGATTTAGAGGATGAGCTGGATTGCATGGGTTTCATTTCTGAGTCCATTTTTCAATTGGATATCTCTATACCTTCTGTTTTGTGTAGTGATTTTAGTGATTCTGACGATTCTGATATTATTGATTTGGACAGGGACATGAAATGTGTAGGGACTTGCGATCTTCAGGCAATGCCCCAGGAATCACTTCCATCAGATGTGCAACCACAACAGCTTGAATTGAAACCTCTTCCCGAGCATTTGAAGTATGTGTATTTGGATAAGGACGAGCGACGACTCGTTATTATTGCCCGAGATCTAGATCCAGATTAGGAGTATAGATTAGTAGATCTTCTGAGGCAGCATAGGAAAGCGATTGGGTGGACACTGGCAGATATCCCGGGTATCAGTCCTTCGATTTGTATGCACAGGATTCACTTGGAAGAAGATGTAAAACCAGTTAGACAACCACAACGATGGCTTAACCCACTGATTCTTGAGGTAGTAAAGAAAGAGGAGATGAGGCTTCTGCAGCCTGGTATCATCTATCCTATTTCCGATAGCAATTGGGTAAGCCCTGTTCAGGTGGTGCCGAAGAAATCTGGTATTACAGTGGTTGCTAATGCAGATAATGAGTTGATTCCCACCAGAGTTCAGAACTCTTGGAGAGTTTGTGTAGACTATAGGAAGCTTAATCAGGCCAGCAGGAAAGACCACTACCCCTACCTTTTATTGACCAGATGCTAGAGAGGTTGGCAGGCAAGTCACACTATTGCTTCCTAGATGGTTACACTGGGTATTTCCAGATCTGTATTACTCCAGAGGATCAGGAGAAGACCACTTTTACTTGCCCTTTCGGGACGTATGCATATCGGCGTATGCCTTTCGGACTTTGCAACGCTCTCGGGACATTCCAGCGATGTATGGTTAGTATTTTTGGTGATTTATTAGATCATTGCATGGAGGTGTTTATGGATGATTTTTCTATGTACGGTTCTTCTTTTGATTCATGTCTGGATAGTTTGTCGAGAGTTTTAAGGAGATGCATTGATACGGATTTGGTTTTGAATTTCGAAAAATGTCATTTCATGGTCGGGCATGGGATAGTTTTAGGTCATATTATCTCTGTGCATGGTATTGAAGTAGATCCTGCTAAAATTCATGCTATTTCTTCCCTATCTTACCCCGCTTCTGTGCGGGAAGTACGTGCTTTTCTGGGACATGTAGGTTTTTACAGACGTTTCATCAGAGATTTCAGCAAGATTGCCCTACCCCTGACCAACTTGCTATAGAAGGAGGTGGGATTCCAGTTTGATCAGAGGTGCAAGGACTCTTTTGACCAGCTCAAATCAGTGCTTTGACATGACCACCGGATTGGAATCTTCCGTTCGAGTTGATGTGTGATGCCTCGAACTACGCGGTGGGAGCAGTCTTGGCACAGAGAGTAGATAGAGTGTCTCATGTGATCTGCTACGCCTCGAGGACATTGGATGCTGCACAATCCAACTACACCACCACAGAAAAAGAGCTTTTAGCTATTGTTTTTGCTTTGGTTAAATTCAGATCTTATTTGCTATGTTCTCATGTGATTATTTTTTCTGATCATGCAACTTTGAAATTCCTTCTGAAGAAGCCTGATGCAAAACCGAGACTGATTAGATGGATGCTTCTGCTTCAAGAATTCGACGTAGAGATACGCGATAGGAGCGGGAGGGAGAATGGGGTAGTAGACCATCTGAGCAGGATAGTGACGGAGATAGATTCCACCCACATAGCAGATTCTTTCCCAGATGAGCAACTTTTTCACTTGCAGGGTAAGACACCATGGTATGCAGATATTGCTAACTATTTAGTTGCCTGTGTTGTACCTTCATTGTTTTCTCATGCACAAGTCTAGAAATTGAAAAGTGATGCCAAGTATTATGTATGGGATGATCCTTACCTTTGGAAGTTTTGTAGTGATCAGATTATTAGGAGATGTGTTCCTGACTATGAGTTTCATTCTGTACTTACTTTTTGTCATTCTCTGGCTTGTGGGGGGGCATTTTGGACCCCAAAGGACTGCTAGGAAAGTTTTAGAGTCTGGTTTGTATTGGCCCACCTTATTTCATGATGCCTATGAATTCTATAAAGCCTGTGAGAGATGTCAACGAACAGGGAACATATGACATAGAAATGAAATGTCTCAACAATCTTTGTTATTCTGTGAGATTTTTGACATTTGGGGTATCAATTTTATGGGTCCTTTTCCTGTATCTTTTGGATTTTCTTATATTCTTTTAGCTGTTGATTATGTTTCCAAATGGGTGGAGGCCATCCCCACCAGGACTGATGATTCTCCAGTTGTTGTGAATTTTGTCAGGTCTCACATATTTTGCAGATTTGGGGTACCCAGGGCGATCATCAGCGATCAAGGGTCTCACTTTTGCAATAGACAAATGAAAGCCATGCTGAGCAGGTATGGGGTGTTTCATAAGATTTCTACTCCTTATCACCCTTAGACAAATGGGAAGGCCAAAGTGTCAAACAGAGAGATCAAATCTATACTGGAGAAGATAGTGGGGCCAGACAGGAAAGATTGGAGCAAAAGGTTGGAGGACGCTTTGTGGGCCTACAGGACTGCCTATAAGACTCCCATAGGCATGTCCCCTTACAGATTGGTTTATGGCAAAGCATGTCACTTGCCAGTGGAGATTGAGCACTGGGCTTATTGGGGCAGTGAAAGCTTGCAACATGGAGGCTTACAGAGCTGGGAGAGAGAGGAAACTCCAACTTCAAGAACTTGAAGAGATACGATTAGAAGCATATGAGAACTCCCGCATTTACAAGGAGAAGACCAAAAATTTTCATGACAAGAGGCTTGTGAGGAAGGAGTTCCATATTGGCGACAAAGTTTTATTATACCAGTCTCGTCTCAGGTTAATCGGAGGTAAGTTGAGATCCAGGTGGGACGGTCCTTTTTGTGTGACTAATGTGTTTCCCTATGGTGTTGTAGAGGTGCAGGAACCTTCTTCAGGGAACACTTACAGAGTGAATGGACACCGTCTCAAGATATTTAACGAAGGGACGAGAGAAACTATAGTAGAGGAAGTGGACCTTGAGGATGCTTCTTCCCCGGCATGAAAGGGGAGTGTGTTCTTTTTGTTTACTGCATTTGTTTTCTTCCTTTCATGTTCGGAATAATCTGTGTTGGTTGTTTGGTTATTTGCCTGTTTGCCTCGGTTGTTTAGTTGTTTTCGTTGAGTCGAATAATATTCCCTATGCATACCTTAGTATCATTTCAGAGGTGGTAAAAATTAGTTAAGTTTAATCATTAAATTATGGATTTTTATGTATGATAGGAGACTTCACTTGCATGCAGTCACTTGTTATGATGGTGAACTTTTTATTGATAGTCTAAGCTTGATGTTTATTCACCTAGTGAGGTTACAAGCCATTCTTATCATCTACCCACTTTTGTGTGATAACACGTGATTCTTCTTACTCTAGAACTTGCTTTGAGTCTTTTCAAAACTGCAGTAACATTTATTTGCATGAATATGATGAAGGATTTCATTCTTTGACTCTTTTCCTGACTTGGTTTGATTGTCTAATCCACTTGATACTTCCATCTTCCATGTTTTACTTGTCTTATCTTTTCATTTGCTATCCATTGTCTTTGTATCTTTGTGGACTGTCTTTTTTATATCTATTATTTTCCATATTGGAGGAATAGTTTGATGGGTTGTATTGTCCGAGACGGACAAAATTTTTAAGTGTGGGGGAGGAGCTATATTATTTTTGTTGGAAACATGATATGGAAGGAATAGTTTTCAGAGGTCATTGGTCCTGAGATATATTTGTCTGTGATTAGTACTTGATTTCCTGCACACCAAAAAAAAAAACGCCGTTGATGTTTCTTTTGTAAAAAAAAAATGTGCAATTGTAATGCAGGCAAATGGAATTGTAATGTGTTGGCTAGAGCCATTTGATCCTGAATCCAATTCTAAAGTTTCCAATTGTCCTAGCATCTTTCCATATTGTTGGTTACTGAGTATTTCATAGAGCAACTCATCAGGTTTATTTCTCCAATTCTTCTCTTGTTCCCTATTCATTTGTACCTTTGTTTTGTACTTATCTTTGCATACCTCTGCACTCTACTTTTGATCTTGTTCTAATTCATGATAAATCCTTTTGATTCATGTATGAGATGTATTGATAGCAGTAGAGAAGTAGATGATAAGCAAGCATATGGTAGTACAAAATTGCATGTTGTTTTGAGGGCGCCCCACTCCTATGTTATTATGTGAGCATCAGTGCATTTATCCATTTTGGGAGGTTTTGTATCAGGCTTAGTCTATTTGATTTGACTATAAATCATCATACATGTTGACTGTTGTAGGAGTCGGATCTTTTGAATACCCTAGATTCTGATGAATTTGGTGATCCTAAGTAACTTATTTTTTCTGTCTCTGAATTATTGATCTAGGTATTGCTAGGGGAATGAGTTAGGGAGTTAGTGTTTCTTTATTTTCATTATTGCTCGGGACGTGCAAAAATAAGTGTGGGGGAAGTGATAACTGTCATTTTGTTGTATTATTTTGGTCCTTAATATCACTGTTTTTTATTCTCTCGAGTGATTTATTATTGATTATTATCATGTTTTATGAGTTGGATATATTTTTGGACCTTATTGTAAATTCTCTTAATTTTTGGACTTATATGTAAATTTTATCTTTGTTTGTAGGAGATCGAGATGAGCCACTGAACTAGACTCAAGTTGGATCAAATATGGCTTCATCTGGGGTCATAATGGACATTTCAAAAGGATTTAATCTGAGCCCTTCATCCAGATCAGAAGGCAAATTAAATCAAGGGTTCATATCTGAGCATTATGGACCGTCCGAGGAAAGTGATTGATTCTAAGCAGTCCATCTGGATCTGGAGCGATCTAGCCCATACATTAAGATCTACACGTCTTGGCCGTTCATCCGGATCATTGGATAGTGATTATACCTTCAGACGGATCAGATTCGTCCATTGCAAATCAGACTGATTTCATCCGTTGGATGGAGCAGCCTAATTAAGAAGTTAATATATCCATCAAACCCTAGCTTGTTTGGATGGATGGGATCAGATGAGGCTCAGATCGGATGGCTAAGATTTTTCATTTAATAAAACCTACCTTCCCAAATCGAAACAGAGAAGCGCAGAATCCTTTCGAGCGAGCGGCCGTCTTCTTCCTCTCGCGAGCGCGGGCGACCGACGACTACATGCACGACGGCGACAGTCCGGCACTCCGCTCCGGCGACCTTCCCTCCGACAGCCGGCGATGATCCCAGGCGAGCCTCGATGGACGATTAGATGCCGTGATTCGGATAGTTAATCGGAAGAGGGGTGAGCATGGGATTTCGGTGAGTACACCCTTCACCGGCGTTCACTCCATTTCGGCGGCTGGGATAGGCCTTTCCATCTCGCCGGAGCCACCCACAAGCTGCGCCGGTTTAGGACAGCGCCATCTCCACCGGTGAAGGCCCATTTCACTGTCCGGTGACTCCACAACTGCCGGAACGGTGATCGCGTTCCTCCGTCTGTCCATCCTCCCTGCTGCGCTGATTGGGCAGCTTCGCATTCACCGCCGGAGAGGGATGTTCGGTTTGTTGCGACCGCCGTGTGGTTACCGGTCGTTGTTTTATTTGCATCAATATACGTGTTTGTTTGTGTGTTGAACACCTAATTAGTTGGGATTTTGTGTTAGTTACGTTCTGTTAATTATTCCTGTTAGATTATGCATTTGTTAGTAGTTGATTAGGTTTGTTCCTGTTACGTGTTTGTTTGTTTACGTGCAATGTTATTTCTATAGGTTTGGTTGTTGCTTAGTTGTTTAATTTTGTTCGTTATTTAGTTGTAGGTTAGTTTAATTTCTTGTTGCTGATGTACTAACCCCATCCATTAAAATTGTTCAATTAATGCATCATATAGTGACAGTATGGTGTTTTGGTTGGAGTGCTTTCATTATTAGGTTAGATTTCCTTTACATTCGACCAGTTGCCGTATAGTGACAGTGCGGTGCCTGGTTGAATTGCTTTCGTTTATTGCATTTAATTTGTTTGCTCGCTTGCTCATCCGTAGAGTAGTGACAAAGGCGGTACTTGGTTAAATTGTTCACCCCTTTGTTTCGTGATCATTGTACCGTGATAGTTGATTACTTACTTTCACGCATTAGGATAGTTGCTTGTTACTTTTTGCATTTGTTCTTGCATTAGGTTAGTTTCCTGGGAATTAATAATTGGTAGTTAGGTTTACTTTTTGCATGTTTAATTCTCATGTTTGTTTTTTTGATTTTGTATTTTAATTGTTTTGATAATTATAAAACCCCCCAGTATTTACTTCTGTTTAAAAACAAACGTCCAGCCATTAAGTTCGTTGGGAGATGACCTGAGTCAGTCCTATACTGCATTAGTGTAGTTAGGGGGTTCGGTAAATAATTTGGGAACGGTATCATGACATAATAACTGTCAGATCAACTGCCAGGATACTTTCCACAGTCAAACCCTAGTTGACACCCACCAATTGACTGACCTATGGTCCCAGTCGACTGATACACCTCAAACATGAGGTTTTAACCCAAGTATGGTGCCCCCATACTTGCTAGACCATCCATAGCCTAGACCTAAGCCTTCTAGCCATCTCCATTAGCCTCATGCCTATCGGATCCCTCCAAGTCATCCATGACTTGTTCATCCATACGCTAGCCTTCAGGTGCTTCCATTGGCTATTGTCATGCTAACGGTGTCTACACTGCCAAGGCACATTGGACTTACGCTACCAAGACTCCGCTTGGACTTTACACCGCCAACCATTGGACTTATGCTACCAAGACTCCCGCTTGGACTTTACGTAGCCAACCATTGGACTTATGCCGCCAAGACTCCCGCTTGGACTTTACGCCGCCAATATTCCCCTTGGACTTTCCAAATGCCAAGACTCAAGCTTGGACTTTACCTTGCCAACCCATGTTGGACTTTACAAGCCAAGACCTATGCTTGGACTTTCCCTTGACAATGGTCAAACCATCTTCAAACATCAAATACTAACCTGGGTCGATTGCGCCAATCTCCCCAACACATGTTAGACATCAATGTCAAACATCAAAACACTACTTGAGTCAAACTCGAGTCTGGTCAATCGTGACCTGGGCCATTGCACCAACATTTGGAATGTCCAAAACACACGCAAAAGGGGAGCTCCAAATCAGTGTTACTTCTTCCTCAGTCGGCGGCACACTTGCAATAAATTTTTTAAAATGTGAAACGTTGGTTTTCCAGTTCATTCTCTTTGTTCTTCCTCGCATCAACACAAGGGTTCTTCCAGAACTATCACTTGATGTTTCAACAGTTGAAGCCATCGTGACCTGAAAAAACTATGTTAGGTTACGAACTAAATGCATTGTAATACGATGATTTGAAACTAATAGATGAAATGGATTGAAACATGTGTGCTGATAGAAACAAACGTTACCTATGCTCAAATGGATTATTAAAACCCTAAAACTTATCCGGCCCGACTTCAAATGATATCGCCGACGAAAATGGAAAAACCCTAGATGGGATGCACCTTCAACTGCGACACAGATTATGGTCAACGAAAGAAGTTAAGTATTCTATAAAACTTACGAACGCCAAAAATCTAAACGTCAGGCAATTCCACAAGAGATAGATCGAAAGGAGAGACAGAGAAATAAAATTTAGTCATTTGAACTACCAACGGGGGGTTTTATATTAACGGGTCGGGTGCGATGGCCCGGATTTTTATTATAGTTTTGCAAAATAGATCAACTTTCAATTAGTTAGGCCATAAGTTTATAATGCCATAAGTTTTAGGCAACCCACGATAATACAAAATAGATTAACATTCATTTAGTTAGGCCAACCAAACAAATTTAGATATATTAAGATGATCCAGGTATAGATCTAAGAGAATCCAGGCTCATCCCCCCGCCTCGATCGAGCGCCCTCTCGTTCTGCCATCCATTTCTCCACCAATGCCAAAGTAGCATGTACATTCTGCTCATGCTGGAGAATAACCTCCAAGCGTTGGGTGGCCTCCTCCCAGTCACACCTCGTGGTCTCCAAGCACCTTATCAGAATTGCACGCTGCTTCTCCAGTGTTGGGACGAAGATGTGCTGAGACGGAGGAGGGGCCGAGGAGCCCTCTTCAACGTTCGAGGAGGAAGAAGACTTCTCCCCAGGGTTGTGTTCGCCTCGGGAAGCCATGAAGGAGATGATCTATTGTAAAGGAAGGGGTTAAGAAGCTCCTCGACGATTTTTCACCTTATGTAGCCTAACAAAAATGAGTTAATGAGGACGCCAGAGGGTTGGTTTGTGATATTCCCAAAACACCCTTCCCGCATACTTTTGTGTCGATGTGTGGGAAGTCAGCAAACATTATTTTGTCAGCATTGGTGCGAGAAAAAAATTTAATACAACTACCGCACACAAATTAATTGCACAGTAAGTATTTGATAAATAAGCCATCTAATAGAAACATTGTTTCCTTTACAAATATTTACACAACCACTATTGACAATTAAGAATTAGTAGGCAGTGGCATTCTATAGGACCTCCTATTATGGCCAAGCTGTTTGCATCTGCTGCATTTATTTTTCACCTTCCCAGTATGTTTAGTGTCACGCCCCGAGAGCATACCGAGCCAAAAATCAAACGGACGACACCTCCCCTGTACGTGACAACATTTCGGGTTAATACAAGGCCCGTAGGCCCACAATAACAACACATATAAAAATATACCAAACTACTACGATATATATATATCAACACAACAACTACACACAGCGGAAACGATACAACAATAACACATCCTACACATGCATACCGGTATGACCAACACCATAACATAAAGAAAACCTCGACAAAACCCTCACCAACATGTGCGTACATCACATAATACATAACATCACGAAAACTCCGAATGCAAAACAAGACATACGGAAAATCTAAAATAGATACGGGAGCCACGGAGGTGAGATGAGACGATGTCAGCCGGCGGTGCTCCAATGCCATCACGAAGTCTTCTACCTGTTACCTGGGCGACATAAAACCCAGGGTCCGCGGGGGTGGTGAGTAAAACTCAGCAGGTAATAGAAAACATATATATATGTCATATCACATGTATTTTCAACAACATACTCTAGAGGTACAACAGGTATATCAGCATAGTATATAAATACAAGCATATACCGTCTAACCAAATAAACAACATACAAATGCAGACATACCTGAAGTTTGCTACGCTACTCTAATCCAACCTGAACATATATCAAACATATATATATATAACAGGAAGAGTAGATCAACTCACAATATACCCTAGCTACAGGTCAAGGTATCTAATGGTCTGTCCAACCCATACCAGTATCCGACACAATCGTATAACAAATGCAAGAAACATGCATGAATATGATGTACACCCAAATGCAGCAAGCATAGTACAATCAAATGCAACATTACAATAATCATATATATATAGACTGCATCTATATATGTATACTAATCACAATCATCCATATATATATATACATGTATATATGTATATATATGGCAATATGCAAAAATGCCATAAGTCGGCAATGCAGCATGCATGGTCATGTCGGCTCACCCTAAAGCTACCATGACCCTAGTGTGGCCTCGGTGGCTCGAGCATGACAACTGTCCCAACTCAACACCAACCACTACTCTCGAGTGGCCGAGTGGGCAGTATGATCGAGTAGCATATAAGCGTAAAGAGCAAGCTACACGATGGGGGTCCCTGCTGTTGGACACTCCGACAGTCACTACCCATGAGTGGTCGAGTGCCACACACGTAGGACTACGACACGCAGAATCCAACTACCACCGTCTATAGTGGTAGAGTGTAGCACCACAATGCTCTGCCCTCACACGGGTGACTCCTCCTATGAGTAACCGTGGAGGCAGGATGACTGGCGACACTCTCAACCACAAGGGAGACCTCGTCGCCAGCGTGCATGCAAATGCATGAATGCAATGTCTCACATACAGACATCCACCATAGACTCTCTATTCTACAGAGAATCATACTCACCAGATCAACGCACTCTCTATCCTGCAGAGAGTCGTACTCAACTGATCATAATACTCTCTATCCTGTAGAGAGTCATACCAATCTAATCGACGCACTCTCTATCTTGTAGAAAGTCATACTCAACTAATAGACGCACTCTCTATCCTGTAGAGAGTCGTACCTAACTGATTGACGCACTCTCTATCCTGCAGAGAGTCATACTCAAACCGATTATCAAGCTAGGACCACAGGTCCGTAGCGACACATTAAGTAGCATTCACTCGACCATTTATACAATACATAGTCAGTGGTAAACATGCAACCTAGGGGTACTAGAATTAACCGTAGGTTAAAGACCTTATCTACCCACGGATGACCTTTTTGCCCAATTTACAATCAGGTTGTCATCCGGACTTTACTACTTGCACTTAACTTAAACAAATTCTAAGTTACTTACATCACCTATATTTATAACTCCTAATCATGGTAAAATAAACATGATAGTAGCAATGGAGTTAATAGCCAATGGTAAAGTATCAAGCATACGATAAAAAGAGCAAGGTCAAGATAATATGAACACCTAACATGCTCATATCTATGACTAAATCTGAATGCAATACATCTACCCGGACCAGGTAGGAAATTACCCACCTGCTATGTAATCCATGCTATCCATCTTCACGTCCATGAACCTATCTTGAATCAAGGTCCCAACTGTAGAATACAATATAACCAGTCGCTATCATACATACTATAGGAATATGAATCTAAGCTAATCTTAGTCTATTTTGTAAACCACATATATATACTATAAGTAGAATTTCCTTACAGTACCAAATTAAATCAATTTAACATAGAAATCTCAATCTAAACTTACCTCACACTGATTCAACCTCCTCTCCTTGATAGGCTAAAGAGGATCCAATCTCCAGTAAATCTTAATTAATCATCCATCACTACACAATAGGAAACTATATCCCATTACCTGATTATAACATATCCAAACTAGTTACTAAACAACAGATATGCACTATAAACATTCAAATCTTACTTACCGAACTCAGCTTCCTTCTGCTCTACAAATCTACAAATCAACAACAAAACCAACACATTCATCAATTATCCAAATCCAAGCTTAACTTTACCAGCACCGCTTCTTGATCCACCCAAGAAGGTCCAACCTGAGTAATTGAGATGAACTGCAACCAAAACCCATTTCGATTACCCCAACACCTGCAATCATAGGATATTCAAGTTCCCTCTGCTATAGCATCCTCACATTAATAACCCAAGGTAGAGCAATCAACATTTACCAGAAGGGGGTGTAGACGTTGTAGGGAACAAGAGCTGTCGATTCCTCGATCTAAAGCTTCAAACCACCTTGAGCAGCAGTGATAATGCTCTTCCCAGCCACAATGTCAGCACAATCGGAACCTTCCACAAGCACAAATCAAGCACAAATCACTGACATCAAACAAATTGTGCTCCGGAGCAGAAATCGTCACGTAGATGCCCAAAATCACCAACTGGAACTCGTACAGGAATCGCAAAACCTAGATCAAGGTGGAGGCATGCCGTAGCATCGTGCAAAGGGCATCCTCGACCTCAATCAACACTGACCACGACACTGTGGCTGCAACGGAGGAGGAGGAGACGTCAGTGGCTGAGGCAGAGGCGTCGACGTTGCTTACGTGGAGGAAAGAACTCAAATCCTCGACGGTGAAGGGAGGAGAAGAAGCGGCGACGATTCAACGACTCCTCTTTGAGCACGGCGACGCTGCCACGGAGATCCCACGAGAAACAAAAAGATCGGCGACTGGTGGGAAGAGCAGGGTCCGGTGGCGATGAGTGGGAAGCGACGGCACAGGTCACTCGGCGAGAAGGAAATCGCGAAGAGAACCATCGTGGTGAGAAGCAGGAGTCGGAGGAAGTCATCGCTCGAGGGGAAAAAGGGTCGACGATGGCTAGCTGCGGCGCGGTGGTGTACGCGCGGTGTGGAGGCGAGTCGACAGTCGACGTTTGAGAGCTCGGGGTGGAGAAGAGAAAGAAACGAAAAAAGAGGAAGAGGCGACGCTCGAATGGAATCGGGAGAAAACACGATTGGGAAGAGAAATCACACAGTGAGGGAAATAAAAACCGAAGAAGAAGAAAACACTCACGTGAGGAAACCGGGCGGGTTTTGAAAGCGGATCGGGTTTGAGATTTAACCCGGCTCCTATTAACCCCATTAATTTTTAGGGTTAGGTTAATAAATCTAATTAACCACTAGACTTGGATTTAAACTCATTTTAAATCCTAAAAAAATTTTAAAAACTCCTGAAAAAAAATTCCACAAGGTAATTTCTTAAATATCAAGGATATTTTATGTATTATTATTATTATTTTTTCCGGTATTTTATATTCTCCCCCACTAATAAAAATTTGGTCCCCAAATTTCATACTACATGCAAAAATTACTTTAAGCAAATTTCGGAAAGGACCACATACATTCCTCATGTGAACAGATATGGATACCGAGCTCAGATAGTATCTTCTAGCTCCCACATAGCCTCCTCATCCGGTATGATGTTGTCATCCAACCTTTACGAGTCGGATGGTTTTGTCCCACAACTGTCGCTCCTTGCGACCCAGGATCCACCCTGGAATCTCCTCATAAGTCGCATTAGACTGAGGTAGAATCGGAACCTCTTACAGAACATGGTCAGATCGCGACATGTATTTCCTCAGCATATAAACATGAAATACGTTATGAATACCCGCAAGTGTCAGAGGTAAAGCCAACCGATAAGCTACACCTCCATAATCCACGACACAAGATTTGAATAGATCCTCCAACGTCTAAATGATACACTCAGACTGTTCATCTATTTGAGGATAAAACGTTGCACTAAGCCGAAGCTCTGTGCCCATAGTTTGGTGCAGACTCTGCCAAAATCGCAAGGTAAATTGCGAATCCCTATCTGATATGGTACTTAAAAGTACCCCACGCAATCTAATAATCTTTCGGTAATACACCGTTGTCGGATGGTCCAACGAGTACGACCCACAAATAGGAAGGAAATGAGCTGATTTGGTCAGTCGATCCACAATCACCCAAATCGCATCATGTCCTTTACGGGTTCTAGGCAATCCCGTAACGCAATCAATCGTGATATGCTCCCACTTCCATTCCGGAATCGAAATTTTCTAGAGCAATCCAGCGAGCTTCTGATGTTCAGCCTTCACCTACTGGCATACTAAACATCGAGCAGCAAAATCTGCTATAACTCTCTTTATACCATTCCACCAGTATAAACGTTTCAACTCTCGATACATCTGAGTACCACCAAGGTATATAGCCCATCTCGAATGATGTGCTTTCTGTAGCAACTCTTCCTCAAACGCTGCAACTCCAGAACCCACTATCCTTATCAGAGATGGGGAATTATTTTCTCAAAAGAGGAGTCCATCAACTATTCAAAATCCACTCTACCACACACTCTGTAAGTGCATGGAAGACTATAGCGATCATCTCACTTGTTACAAATCTCACTGTTTGCGTACCAGCAACTCTATAGTAGCAACCCAGTAGCTAGTCAAAACTCCATGAGCACTTCTGCTCCATATCACTACAAATCCCAATAATAACTACTAAAGTCACGTCATGTACATGACAACCTATCACGTAGTTTCTTAACTGTCGTAAGCATAAGATATGCCTCATTCAACTGCACAGAATCATTCCGATCCCTGAAATGATGCATTTGCGTAAAATGTCCTTTTATCCACTCCGGAAGGATTAACTAATACTCGTGTAAAAGTTAATCACCATCTAGGTCCTGTAAACTGGTTTCACTAGCTTCCGACTAAATGATTTCCATCATCACCTAAGTTAAACCAGTCCGTGGTATAGTAATGCTAAGACATTCTATCCACATCTACAGTACTAACCAAACCATACAAGGCAAACTACCATCTATGGTGGTCGAGTGCGCAACTCCAACTACCACAATCAACAGTGGTCAGGTTATGCAACTCCAACAACCATAAACTGATCCAATCATGTCCAGGGTACATGATTCTTAAATCCAATGGTGACTAAATCGTTAATTAGTCTAACAACTTAATCAAAACTCATACAATTCATACCAAGTATACAATTGTCGTCTCCACACACTTGCATCCCCTTTTTACTCTAGGCTGATGATATATCAATCATCACAACAACAATGATACTTATATGACACCATGTCACTACCATATCAACGCTCCAGTCGTAAACCAACCCTAGAGTATACACCGGTGTCTTTAGCTGATCTAAACAGATCATTTATCCTCAACGTAGGATATTTACTTTTAGCAATTATCGCATTCCATCATCGATAATCGATGCATAATTTCAAAGGTTCATCCCTCTTTTATCAAAGAGTTCTGGACCCTTCTCAAGGAGAAATACTGGGATAGACAAATATCTCCTCCAACATCTCCTATAATCACAACTTACGTTCTTCCAATTTCCATAGTGTTTAGTAACACTTATACCAGTCAAATTATCACCCGGTATAGGATCTTCGATACCGGAACTATTTCCGCAATCATTTCAATCGCCTACTCCATTTGCCTATGCAACAGCAAGGCTAGTAGTTCATCCGAAGGCTCTCGGATTATACACACATCTGAGAGACATATCATACCATAATCTCAACAACTTGACCATCCGTAAGGATATGTCTACCGTAAAGATATGTCTTTCCAAGTCTAAGGGCATCCCTTAACTTCTTAATTGTTGGTCCACATCTCACATGACAGTAGAGATGCCACCGACCCACAAGTCGATGTATAGGAACCCTAAACGATCAATTATCTGCCGATCTGATCTAAAGGCTCCTCGCAAGTCTCGGCCTTTCTCAGAAGAGAAAAAGATCAGATCCAACAGTTCGCGACAAAGCGATCGCATTTCTGCGATGAATGATCCGAGGATCTTGCTAGATCATCTGATCACATCACTTAATCCTACGAGCTACAACTGTAGAATACCCAATAGATACAACCATCATCGTATACTTTCTCCTCTGTACAAATCAATTCACATCTGGGGTAACTGTTGTTGTCTGCATGAGTCTTCCACGATGTCTTCTGCTGATGCTGCTTCTGTGCTGATCTCTACTGAAGGGGAGTATCAAGGAACTCCAACCACGCCTGAGGTAGTAGGTTGATGCTGATAAGATAACCCAATCCTCTGTGCTGATTTCTGCTGTCGAGACGATGCATCTTCCTCCCAGAACACCATCGATAGTCTTCAACTGAATCTTCAAGGTACACCTCCTCCACTGTACTGGTTGCTCAACAATAGCAACAGCTGAACTGCTCCAACAGATAATCTAGCTTTACGTGTCTTCGTGATCTGCACTGCACGCACACAATCCCTTCTGAGTCTTTGTTCTGATTTTGCTGATATCCACAAGAACCTTCTGATGATCTGCGATTGGTCTTCTATAATTGAAAAGTAGCTCAAGGCCTGTGACCCTGATATTGCTCCTTTTATCCAACATTCGGAGACTTCTAACTCTGTTAAGTTGACCTGTAATATTTGCTTATCGGTCTCCAACTCTTAAACCCTTGCACGGAGTCATTTTTTTAAACTCCTGTCTCAATCCAACGTCTTCCAGCAGGATTTGGTAGAAGATCCCGACATCCTAATCCAACTATAAGCCAATAACTCTGGGCGGCTTAAATCATCCATTCATCTCCTTGAGCTATTAGGTGGTAATAACCTCTGCAAGTCTCACGACTCTGCACAGTACACTATTACTAACCGATCACCCTTTCTTAAAGCTCAAGAATTCCTTACAATGCGTCACTAAAAGTGACACGGGGAAATACTCTCTTTCAACATCACTAAACCATGATGAAGTGATATATTATTTCCCGAAGATTATTTTTTGCATTTATCACTAAATACCGGCTTGACCCCGATAATGGTATGCAAATAACTCTACTTTCTCGGTATAACATGAGTTAAGTACTTAAAAGTACTCTCAAAGTTATACAACTCAGTACGAATAACTCAGGGATAAAATCTCTATGAAACTCCATAACCTAGCCTTCCGCTATCTGCATCAACAATAGTCTACAAGTCTGTTCATTACCCACAGGTAATGATCCGACTAGCACAGTTAGCGGAAATCTCTAAGACTGTAGTATCTGATTTCCATAATAAATGTGACGACTTGGCCCCTATTTTCCGACTCGGTATCAGTCGGCTCTCAGAGGTAAATCACCTCCTCGACACAGGTTCAAGACTCACAGACTCAACAGGTCGTTCCCGTGGTCAACTCATACCACGGTTACGAATAATAACCAACACACTACAGGTTATTCCCTGGTATAAGCATCTAAATGCATAGCCAACATAACCAAGAGTATAAACCCTAAAGGTCACTCCAGTTGGTCGTCTCAGTGGACGACCCCTACAACAAGTCTGCACAGGTGTCATAACTCTATTATATACACCTACTGATCAAGTTTAGATAAATATCTACTAAACCATAAGTTATCAGAAATTCTTACCTCGTGCTGCTTGGAGCTCAGGCCACTGTCCATCTCATCTCAGAAAACCAAAACTGAATAAATTGACTCCCGAGAATCCAAGACTCGACACAAAAATAACATTGTATGGCATCGCAGAACCTTGGGCTATGATACCACTAATGTTGTCACGCCCCGAGAGCATACCGAGCCGAAAATCAAACGGACGACACCTCCCCTGTACGTGGCAACATTTCGGGTTAATACAAGGCCCGTAGGCCCACAATAACAACACATATAAAAATATACCAAACTACTACGATATATATATATCAACACAACAACTACACACAGCGGAAACGATACAACAACAACACATCCTACACATGCATACTGGTATGACCAACACCATAACATAAAGAAAACCTCGACAAAACCCTCACCAACATGTGCGTACATCACATAATACATAACATCACGAAAACTCCGAATGCAAAACAAGACATACGAAAAATCCAAAACAGATACGGGAGCCACGGAGGTGAGATGAGATGATGTCAGCCGGCGGTGCTCCAATGCCATCACGAAGTCTTCTACCTGTTACCTGGGCGACAGAAAATCCAGGGTTCGCGGGGGTGGTGAGTAAAACACAGCAGGTAATAGAAAACATGTATATATGTCATATCACATGTATTTTCAACAACACACTCTAGAGGTACAATAGGTATATCAGCATAGTATATAAATACAAGCATATACCGTCTAACCAAATAAACAACATACAAATGCAGACATACCTGAAGTCTGCTATGCTACTCTGATCCAACCTAAACATATATCAAACATATATATATATATATATATATATATATATATATATATATATATATATATATATATATATATATATACATAACAGGAAGAGTAGATCAACTCACAATATATAGCTATCAAGGTATCTAATGGTATAACCCATACCAAGATATACAATCGTATAACAAATGCAAGAAACATGCATGAATATGATGTACACCCAAATGCAGCAAGCATAGTACAATCAAATGCAACATCACAATAATCATATATATATAGACTGCATCTATATATGTATACTAATCACAATCATCCATATATATATAAACATGTATATATGTATATATATGGCAATATGCAAAAATGCCATAAGTCGGCAATGCAGCATGCATGGTCATGTCGGCTCACCCTAAAGCTACCACGACCCCAGTGTGGCCTCGGTGGCTCGAGCATGACAACTGTCCCAACTCAACACCAACCACTACTCTCGAGTGGCCGAGTGGGCAGTATGATCGAGTAGCATATAAGCGTAAAGAGCAAGCTACACGCTGGGGGTCCCTGCTATTGGCCACTCCGACAGTCACTACCCATGAGTGGTCGAGTGCCACACACGCAGGACTACGACACGCAAATCCAACTACCACCGTCTATAGTGGTAGAGTGCGACACCATAATGCTTTGCCCTCACACGGGTGACTCCTCCTATGAGTAACCGTGGAGGCAGGATGACTGGCGACATTCTCAACCACAAGGGAGACCTCTTCGCCAGCGTGCATGCAAATGCATGAATGCAATGTCTCACATACAGACATCCACCATAGACTCTCTATTCTACAGAGAATCATACTCACCAGATCAACGCACTCTCTATCCTACAGAGAGTCGTACTCAACTGATCATAATACTCTCTATCCTGTAGAGAGTCATACCAATCTAATCGATGCACTCTCTATCTTGTAGAGAGTCATACTCAACTGATAGACGCACTCTCTATCCTGTAGAGAGTCGTACCTAACTGATCGACGCACTCTCTATCCTGTAGAGAGTCGTACTCAAACCGATTATCAAGCTAGGACCACAGGTCCGTAGAGACACATTAAGTACCATTCACTCGACCATTTATACAATAGATAGTCAGTGGTAAACATGCAACCTAGGGGTACTAGAATTAACCGTAGGTTAAAGACCTTATCTACCCACGGATGACCTTTTTGCCCAATTTACAATCAGGTTGTCATCTGGACCTTACTACTTGCACTTAACTTAAACAAATTCTAAGTTACTTACATCACCTATATTTATAACTCCTAATCATGGTAAAATAAACATGATAGTAGCAATGGAGTTAATAGCCAACGGTAAAGTATCAAGCATACGATAAAAAGAGCAGGGTCAAGATAATATGAACACCTAACATGCTCATATCTATGACTAAATATGAATGCAATATATCTACCCGGACCAGGTAGGAAATTACCCACCTGCTATGTAATCCATGCTATCCATCTTCACGTCCATGAACCTATCTTGAATCAAGGTCCCAACTGTAGAATACAATATAACCAGTCGCTATCATACATACTATAGGAATATGAATCTAAGCTAATCTTAGTCTATTTTGTAAACCACATATATATACTGTAAGTAGAATTTCCTTACAATACCAAATTAAATCAATTTAACATAGAAATCTCAATCTAAACTTACCTCACACTGATTCAACCTCCTCTCCTTGATAGGCTAAAGAGGATCCAATCTCCAGTAAATCTTAATTAATCATCCATCACTACACAATAGGAAACTATATCCCATTACCTGATTATAACATATCCAAACTAGTTACTAAACAACTGATATGCACTATAAATATTCAAATCTTACTTACCGAACTCAGCTTCCTTTTGCTCTACAAATCTACAAATCAACAACAAAACCAACACATTCATCAATTATCCAAATCCAAGCTTAACTTTACCAGCACCGCTTCTTGATCCACCCAAGAAGGTCCAATCTGAGTAATTGAGATGAACTGCAACCAAAACCCATTTCGATTACCCCAACACCTGCAATCATAGGATATTCAAGTTCCCTCTGCTATAGCATCCTCACATTAATAACCCAAGGTAGAGCAATCAACATTTACCAGAAGGGGGTGTAGACGTTGTAGGGAACAAGAGCTGTCGATTCCTCGATCTAAAGCTTCAAACCACCTTGAGCAGCAGTGATAATGCTCTTCCCAGCCACAATGTCAGCACAATCAGAACCTTCCACAAGCACAAATCAAGCACAAATCGCTGACACCAAACAAATTGTGCTCCGGAGTAGAAATCGTCACGTAGATGCCCAAAATCACCAACTGGAACTCGTACAGGAATCGCAAAACCTAGATCAAGGTGGAGGCAGGCCATAGCATCGTGCAAAGGGCATCCTCGACCTTAATCAACACTGACCACGACGCTGTGGCTGCAACGGAGGAGGAGGAGACGTCGGTGGCTGAGGAAGAGGCGTCGACGTTGCTTGCGTGGAGGAAAGAACTCAAATCCTCGACGGTGTAGGGAGGAGAAGAAGCGGCGACGATTCAACGACTCCTCTTTGAGCACGGCGACCCTGCCACGGAGATCCCATGAGAAACAAAAAGATCAACGACTGGTGGGAAGAGCAGGGTCCGGTGGCGACGAGTGGGAAACGGCGGCACAGGTCACTCGGCGAGAAGGAAATATCGAAGAGAACCGTCGTGGTGAGAAGCTGGAGTCGGAGGAAGTCATCGCTCGAGGGGTAAAAGGGTCGGCGATGGCTAGCTGCGACGCGGTGGTGTATGCACGGCGTGGAGGCGAGTCGACAGTCGACGTTTGAGAGCTCGGGGTGGAGAAGAGGAAGAAACGAAAAAAGAGGAAGAGGCGACGCTCGAATGGAATCGGGAGAAAACGCGAGTGGGAAGAGAAATCGCACGGTGAGGAAAATAAAAACCGAAGAAGAAGAAAATGCTCACGTGAGGAAACCGGGCGGGTTTTGAAAGTGGATCGGGTTTGAGATTTAACCCGGCTCCTATTAACCCCATTAATTTTTAGGGTTATGTTAATAAATCTAATTAACCACTAGACTTGGATTTAAACTCATTTTAAATCCTGAAAAATTTCTAAAAACTCCTGAAAAAAAATTCCACAAGGTAATTTCTTAAATATCAAGGATATTTTATGTATTATTATTTTTGTCCAGTATTTTACATTTAGACTCAATGAGTGCTTTTTTTCTTCGACCCAGCTGCACAAGGCTACGAGGAGGTAGAACTCTAAAATTTTTGTCACCATTAGGCCAAAATGTCTTACTTCGACATGGGTAAATACGATCCATGTAAGTGGCCTCCCAAGTTTACCTTAGAAAATAATGCTCACAATAACGGTATGGATCCATGTTTTGATATATGATGACTGCAATAGCATGCGAGCAAGGATTCCTGAATTTTGAAACTCACCGCAGATTTAACTGTGCCTCTCCAAATCAATAGTATACGAAGAAGCTATTATCTGTACTTCCATTTCTATTTGTGAGTATGGGAATACTGAATATAATCGAGTTCTTTCTCTCCTTTCATCAATCTTTTTAATGGCATAAGGTGTTAGAAAACCTGACCTTTTTGAAGATTCTTCCCTACGATTAAAGAACCATTGAGCAACCTTTCTTCTAGTATTATCAATTAAACTGGTGTTGGGGAGTTTATGTGTTTCCTTGAATAATAAATTTAAACTCTCAGAACAATTAGTGGTTAATATTGTGTACCTCCTCCCAGGAAAGTGTGCATTGGCCCATCTTTTTGGATCGATCTTTGTATCCATGCATATGCATCCTTGTGTTTTTCATGCATGTTCTACATTAATCGATCAAACTCAACTGCTGTATTGTCTCTTACTGCTGCCCAAAATAAACCTAATGAGGATCTATCCCGAGTATCTGTTACCATGTTACAAGACAAGTGATAGCAACAAAAAGCATGATGAGCAGATGGATACACTTTGTTAACTACTGATATAATCCCCCGATGTCTATTCGATACAATGCTCAACGACTCTGGAAGGACAACAAGGAATGTCTTTACATGATCCAAAGACCACTCCCAGGTAGATCCACATTCAATTTCGACAATTCCAAATGCAACTGGCAGAATTTTTGCATTACCGTCAAAGGCAGTTGCCATTAGCAACACACCAGGATACTTGCCGGTGATATGTGTAGCATCAATTCAAATTAGTTTTCACAAATAAGACCTGAATACTCTTCCACAAGAACCAAATGCCCAAAAACATCGTTGGAATTGATTTTCACCATTTCTTAGTACTACAACATAGGTATCATGATCTCTAACTCTTAATTCACGCAAGTACATTGGAAGATCAATATAGGCCTGATCAAAATCACCAACCACTCTTTTTAATGCTTTCTGTCTGACTGTGTATACTTTCTTGTATGAAATGTGAACACCAAACCTAGCTTGAATTTCTCTTCGAATTGAACTTGGTTTGTAATTATCAGAAGTAGCTAACCGTCCTACAATCTGGTTTGCTACAAATGTGGATGTGCAGGCATGGTGATCTGCTGTTTCCCTACTGTCTCACATTCATGCCACTTTACATATTTTGTGACAGTGAACTCCATATCTCCACTTGCAACTAATCTCCATGAACATGGCTGATTGAAGCAAATAACTTTAATTCTATTAAGTCTGGTGTCAACTGGCTTGTATCTGAAGTTTTTTTAGCATCGCATGCCCTACTAGTGCATCTTTAAACTCTTGTCGGGAGGAAAAAACTTATCCAGTGAAAAATTCATTTGGATGTGATGAACTGAGAGCTGCCAATTGTGTTATTCGTGGATTTAAAACATAGGGATCATTAGCAATTGGGAACACTTCCTCTAAGTCACTGTACTGATCTGGGTTTAACTCACCTTCTTCATGTTGGATATCATCAGCTAAAAATTCTTCTAAAGGATTTGTATATTCTAACTGTTCTATCACTTGTATATCACTTACCTCCTCTTCACTCCAAGTTTCTTCAAAATATTCATCAACTACTGTAGTACTAGTGACAAACTCTTCTTCGAGTGTGGAAGAACCTTCTCTATTTATATCAAGGTTTTGATCACTGGTAATTCTATTCCCCATATCAGTAAATTGAGATGAAGATGGAATATTACTTGGGGACACATTTATGGATTCTTGATCATCTAACTCTCTATCCTTCAAATTTGATTCAATTGTTTCAAAACATGAGAACACTTCATCAGGAAGCGGGTCATCCCTGCAAAGGTTTTTAAAACCAAAACAATTATATGTAGTGTGGTAACAATACTGGCACATAGGCTGAATTTTTTTAACTAGGGTTTAGAAGCCTAAGGACAAGTGGAGGATGAGAGTTTAGGGTTAGGTTTCCCAATTATGCACTTCACTAACCTACAAATTTGAGCTGGATAGGGCCATCAATGGGTTTTGACTGAAAGCCATTGATGGACCTAGAGATATTGAAATTAGGAACAGTTGATATGGAATGGAAGAGGAAGGCATTTAGAAGGTTTATACGCAGAGAGATACTTAGTTCCAACATTCATGCCAGCAGTTATGGGTGCGTGCCAATTGGCACACTCGTCTGAATGTTGGCACGGAGCATGAATGTTTAAAACTATAGTTTGGGAGCCTAAGGAAAGGTGGAGGATGATAGTTTAGGCCACACTTGCACTCCAATCGCATAGAGGACTTTATTTATCTCCGATATAAATTACTAGCACCACCATTTATCTCGGCCAGGTTCCATCTCCATGGTGTTGGGAGTTTGAATCCCAGGACCACGGTGGTGCTGGGATACAAATTCCCAACACCACCATTTATCTCGTCCAGTTCAATTTCCATGGTGCCGGAAGTTTTAATCGTAGAACCACAATGTTGCTCGGGTTTCAATTCTCATCACCACCTTTCATCTCGGCAACTTAAATCTCCTTGGTGATGGCAATGTAATTTCTAGCACCATGGTGTTGTTGGGAGTTTGAATCCCAGGACCACAGAGGTGCTGAGATATAAATTCCTAGCACCACCATTTATCTCGACTAATTTAATTTCCATGGTGCTGGGAGTTTTAATCGCAGGGCCACAGTGTTGCTGGGGTTTCGATTCCTAACACCACCTTTCATCTTGGCAACTTAAATCTCCCTGGTGCTGGGAATGTAATTCCTAGCACCATGGTATTGCTGGGAGTTTGAATCCCAGGACCATGGTGGTGCTGGGATATAAATTTCCAGCACCACCATTTATCTCGACCAGTTCAATTTCCATGGTGCTGGGAGTTTTAATTGCAGAACCACATTATTGCTGGGGTTTCAATTCCCAGCACCACCTTTCATCTCAGCAAATTAAATCTCCCTAGTGCTGAGAATGTAATTCCCAACACCATGATGTTGCTGGGAGTTTGAATCCCAGGACCACGGTGGTGCTGGGACATAAATTCCCAGCACCACCATTTATCTCAACCAGTTCAATCTCTATGGTGCTGGGAGTTTTAATCGCAGGACCACAGTGTTACTGGGGTTTCAATTTCCAGCACCACCTTTCATCTCAGCAACTTAAATCTCCCTAGTGCTGAGAATGTAATTCCCAGCACCATGGGGTTACTGGGAGTTTGAATCCCAAGACCACGGTGGTGCTGGGATATAAATTCCCAGCACCACCATTTATTTCGATCAGTTCAATTTCCATGGTGCTGGGAGTTTTATTCACAGGACCACAGTATTGCTGGGGTTTCAATTCCCAACACCACCTTTCAACTCGACAACTTAAATCTCCCTGGTGCTGGCAATGTAATTCCCAGCACCATGGTTTTTTTGGGAGTTTGAATCCCAGGACCACGGTGGTGTTGGGATATAAATTCTCAGCGCCACCATTTATCTCGACCAGTTAAATTTCCATGGTGCTGGGAGTTTTAATTGTAGGACCACAATGTTGCTGGGGTTTCAATTCCCAGCACCACCTTTCATCTCGCCAACTTAAATCTCCTTGGTGCTAGGAATTACATTCCCAGCACCATGGGGTTGCTGGGAGTTTGAATCCCAGGACGACGGTGTTGTGGGAATTTGAATTAACAACAACACCTTTTCTCTCGGCCAGGTTCAATCTGTCTGGTGCTGGGAGTTTGAATCCCAGGACAACGATGGTGTCGGGATTTCAATTCCCAGCACCACCTTTTATCCCGAACTGCTTGAACCTCAATGGTGATGGGAGTTTTAATTCTAGGACCACGGTGGTGAGGGAATTTCAATTCCTAGCACCACCTTTTATCCCGAATTGCTTGAACCTTAATGGTGCTGGGAATTTGAAGTCCATCACTTTTTATCTAGGCCGCTTCAATCTCCCCTGCTCCTGAGATTTTAAATTTAAGGGACACGATGGTGCTGGGAATGAAATTCCCAGCACCACCTACTATCTCGGACAGATTCAATCTCCCAGTGTTGGGAATATCAATCAGGGAACTTTAGTAGTCCTGAGATTTAATTCAAAGCATCACCTTTTAAGTTAGGTAGAATTTGTTTAGGTGGTGAAAAAACTTGGTTATGAACCTCCTACATCGCAATTATGGGTGCGTGCCAAACTTTGGTATGAAATTCCTACCTCGTATTTATGGGTGCGTGGAAAACTTGTTTATCCAACCTCCTACAATGCATTTATTAACCTCATAGCAGTCTCAAGTATAAAAACACATACATACATGATAATACTATGTGAAGCAGGCGGTGAATGAGCTGCGCCAACTTCTGGAAATCCTACCCGGATATTCTTTGGAGAAGTGATGTCATTGACAATATCTAGACTTTCAGAGTTTCTACTAGCATTTCATCAAAAATATTTTGCTCAGTTGGTTTACGGGGGAAACTTGCGTGTGGTGCTCATCAACAGTATGGAAAGCAGGGGGCTCCCACACGGGTGGAAGTGACATTTGGATGGCTCAGGATTTTCAGTTGTGGCTCGAATGCCTATAAATTCTCTCTCAGTATTAAATTACAGGTCTGTTTGGCGAGAGGGGTAAAAAGGGAATTAAGTGCGCCATTTGGTAAATATGAAAGTATGGGGCATTATTTGGGCAATTCTAAACTTCACGTGCGCTGTTTGATAAATTGTCGTAGTTAAGTTTTGAAAACCTTCTAATCACTACTGTTAATAACTTTAAGCTAATATATTTTGGTACATATAGACTCTATTACACTTCAAAAACCTATAACACTTCTAATGAATTCGATCAGGGCTCTCTAGGTTTATCAATGAGTTTTGATCGAAATTCATTGATGAATCTAGGGGATTTATATTTTTAAAAAGTTGAAATGTAATGGAAGAAGACAGTGCAATGAAGTTATTTATGGTGTTCATGTCTTGTTTTAACATCCTTACGATAAGTTATGTGTCAATTAAATTTTTTCTCTCCTTCATATACATGGAACATTGATTTTTAAAATCAGAACCATAGTTAGTGTTGATTTTCGAAAATCAACACCATTGTGATGCTGATTTTCAAAAACTAACACCATCAAATATGGTGCTGAAAAAATCCAGCACCAACATATGGTGCTGGTATCGAAAAATAGTACCAGCACTAAATGGTGGTGTTGGTTTTGAAACCAACACCATATAAATTAACTGAAACCAACACCACCATTTGGTGTTGGTGTTGGTTTTCGAAATTAGCACCAACAATTGGTATTGGTTTCGAAGCCAACACCATCATTTGTGTGTTGGGGACCATTGGATGCGCTAGAAGGGGGGGGTGAATAGTGTCTTTTGATTTCTCATTTGATTGCGATCATGATTGTTTGTCTACAAATGATTAGTGCACAGTGGAATACAAAATACTAATAGAAACAAATACAAAAACAAGAATCACACGCATAACACAAAGGTTTTATGTGGTTCGGAACCTAGGATTCCTACTCCATGATAGGGCTTTAGTGTCTATTCACTAAACCTTGTCTCCTTCTCGGCAACACGACGGAGGTGGAGAAAACCTCTTACAATGAGATTACAACAACCAAATACGAGAAATACAAAAACAAGTGAAAATACTTTATAATAGCAAAACCCCTCCCAAATGCTCAAGAATCGATGCCTCCTTTCTTCCCGTCGAGCTCCTTTTATAACTCTACGCAATTGGATTTTCGCCTAGCAGTTGATTGCCCTTACCCAGCAGTCGACTGCTCACAGTACCATTATCTCACAATGGACTAATCCATATCGGATTTGATCCGACCAGTCAACTTTCCCATACCCAATAGTCGACTGTCATATCCATCAGTCGATCGCTATAAGCCAGCAGTCGACTGTCAATTATTCTTTGCTCTGATCACTTAATTCTAATTGACTACTCAACCCTAGCAGTCGACTGCTAGTGGTCAGTTGATTGCTAAACCCTAGCAGTCGACTACAAGAGACACAGGTCACAATTAAGGCTTAGTCGACTGGGTCATAACCTCAGTCGACTGCTCGAGTCAACTAGGTCTCCCGATTATCATGCACTCGACCAGTCAACTCGTCCAAAGCCCCAGTCGACTATTAAATATCAAACATGGGGGTTAATCCAAGTATGATCCCCTCATACTTGATACTTACCCTTAGCCTAGACCTAAGCCTTCTAGCCACCTTTATCAGCCTCACACCCTAAGGGTCTATCCGAGTCCACCAAGACTTATTCAGCCTTCACGCTAGCCTTCAAGTGCTTCCATCGACTATGTCATGCCATCGGATCTACTTTGCCAAGAGGTCGCGTCTCCGGGACTTTTCTATTGCCAAGCCTCAATGCTTGGACTTTCATCGCCAAGACTACACACTTGGACTTACGTGGCCAAGACTATATAGGGATCCTTAGATGGCTAGAGGGGGGTAAATAGTCCTTTTTCATTTTCTACAAGAATTGTAAGCGGAAGCAAGACAAAGAATACAATTGAAAATAAAAACAATAAGAACAAAGACAATGCTAACTCAAGAATGTAACGTGGTTCTAAAATGAAGCTCCTACTCCACAGTAATCCTTAAGGAGGATCACTCCTTCAAGCCTTCACTAGAATTTCTCCTTTTGATGAACCCAAGGTGGAAAAACTTTTTCTTACAATGAACACTCTTCCTTTTACAAGATAATGAAGAATACGCTGAGAAGGAAGAGTTTGAAAGCTTAAAAACATAGAAGAAGACTTAGGAGCTTAGAGGATGAGAATTTCGTGTGTTTAGTCTACTCAAGCTCCCAAGTCTTCCCTTATATAAAATTTTGGGCATCAGCCCATTTATGTTTGTTGAGGGTTTCGTCAGTCGACTGCTGCATACCGACAGTCGACTGTTGCATATCAATAATTGACTGGTGCCACTATTGACCGAATCCAACAACTTCTGACAAAGCCTGATCGCGATCGTTACCACTCAACGGACACTTGATCAGTCGACTACTCATATATACTAGCAGTCGACTGCTAAAGCCTAGTCAACTAGTCAGTCAACTACCAAACATTTTGTGCCTTATCCACTTAATTCCAGTCGATTGCCAAACACTAGTAGTCGACTGGTGCAAGACACTAGTCGACTGCCAAGGCACAGTTGACAGTCTGACCATCAGTCAACTACTTGATCAGCTGACTGATTATAACCACAGTCGACTGCCCCGAGTCAGCCTGAGTTCTCGAGTGCTAAACACTCGAGATCAGTCGACTGGTATACCTCAAGTATGACTAATTCATACTTGAGAGCACACCCTAAGCCTAGACTACACCTTCTAGCTTTTCCATTAGCCTTGCGCCTATAGGATCCCTCCGAGTCGCGACTCCTACATCCTTGCACTTGCCTTCAAAAGTTTCCTTCGATTTTGTCATGCTTTGGGTTCCTCCTTTGCTAAGGTTTGCTTGGACTTTACGCCGCCAAGACTACATGCTTGGATTTATGTTGCCAAGACTCACCTTTGGACTTCCTTACCAAGATTCACTTGGACTTATGTCGCAAAGACCACAAGCTTGAACTTATGTCGCCAAGTTCACATTCTTGGACTTCTCTTGCCAAGGCTTCACCCTTGGACTTTCCTTTGCCATGTTTTTATACTTGAACTTTCCTGTCACTTAAACATTCATCATTGTTAGATCATAATTATTGCCTAACTTCAAATGATTATCCAAACATCAAAATACATTAATACTTGGGACATTGCTGCACCAACAATCTCCCCCTTTTTGATGTTTGACAATCATTTAAGTTAGGTCTTAAAATATGCAATAAAAGCACACTATGAATTTAACTTAAATTTTCCCTTCTCTCCCTTTGACACACATCAAAAAGAGAAGATCAAATATCAAATGAAGATATTTTTGAATAATATTGTTTATGCCTTGAACTAAGATACAGAATATACTTAAAGCTCCTCCTTAATCTAAGACATATGTGTGAATAACATGCTAATCAAAGCATAAAACATGAGTAAGAGTAATTCCTAGTTTTGCACCAACAATAAACCATATGCATATAGGTGTTTGGGTTTAGAAAGATATCATAGGAATGTTCCCCCTAAACCAATGCATCAATTAGTCCTACTCCCTCTTAACTATCATACTAATCATACCATAGGGTTAGGACAACTCAGGTTGAGCTCTTAAATGATGAAATTAAGCTAATCTGTCCAAAATAGTGCCATTAATTGACTAAGAAAATGTCAGTTGACTGAAGAACCTATCAGTCGACTGGTTTCTGATTGTCCAAAAATCAGTGAAACTTAAACAAGTTTAGAAAAAACATAAGTAAATCTACGGGGTTGGAAAAATCACAAAACTTTGTATACACATTACTTATGTTAAGTACAATGAGTGAAAAATAATTTAATAATGAGATACCCATGATTTTAAAAGATGGATACAAAGTTCAAAATCATTGAAACATTCAATGGTTTTAGCTAACATTGTGTTAATATCATTAATGGTGATTATTAACAGAAGATAGACTTCACCAAGATTTTTCAAAATAGTTTTAAAATGTTTTCAAGCTTTAATTTTAATCATGGTCGATAGATCATCAAGCATTTCAGATGATTTAACACAAGAATAAAATAGATTGAGGTCATTTTGACTTATCATGTACACCTAGGTTTTGAGGTAAAAGATTTTAAACCTCCCCTTTAACTATATTCAAAGACAAAAAAAAACATCTGACAAGGAAAATACACAAACATAATAAAACTGTGCATGATATTCCAAAACAAAATAATAACATAGTGGAAAGTAACAAGTCTTACAAGTTCAAAACGAGCAAAAATAAAAAAACACACACATTTGTAATCAACTAAGGGCCCTCAGTCTCATTGTCAACCTCCATCGTGTGTGTATCATCAACAACAACAACACGAACACCTAAAGGGGATGGAGGAACAAGCCGCGTCTAGCTACCCTAGGGCTAAGGATCTCAATCTGTCACTGCTCCATTGTATCAATACGGGAGAGTACTCGAGTCTCGAACTATTGCTGGGCCAAGAGAAGATTCTGGTTTTCTAGACTCAACTCCTCTAGGTGTGTGTCGATGGACTCCTCAAACTCCAGAAGATGTGAAGCAATGTTTAAGTCTGGCACAAGGTCATCTTCCTCAACCTCGGCAGGTCCGACTCTAGCTCCTTCGCCAAGGTGCCGCCCATCCTCCCACTCCATGGAGTGGGCAGCGGGCTTCAGCCCTGCCAAAGAGAAGGTCTGAGCATTCAGACGATCATACTTGGAGGTAATTGGCTTGATTGATCCTTTGGTGACATTGATGTCACCTGACGCAAGCCACTCGGTGATCGCTGCACCAAAAGGCATGTGTACCTTTTCACTATTGGGTTTGATGAAATGAGTGATGCAGTGGAAGGTGTTTAGGCTTATATTGATATCAAGGGAATGACGGAATGCATACATGAGGAAAAAATGTGGGGGTCGAACCAAAGGCAACCCACGAGTGACAATATATAAAAGGTAATGGACAATGACCTTATAAAGGACATTGTCTTGTCCAGATAACTCACTTGCTAAAAATAGATTTACACCCTTTCGACATGGTTTTTAAAAGAAATGTTCAAGGATGGAATCGAGAGAGATGGTATCAAAAGGTGAGGGAAGAGGCTTGATCAAGGAGAGGTAAAAGACAAGATCACTAGTGGAAAATCTGCATCCTAAGAACTCCTGTCAGATTTCAGGAGTGAAGTCTAGGTTGCGTTGGGCAATGTGTGTCCTATACTTCAACTCCTCGTCGACTGATCGAAGGTTATTATAGAATTTGGACAAAAGGGTGGAGTTAAGATCATGCTCACAAAAAACTAAGGACTCTAGTTTGTAATATTGAATGATTTGCATGATGTCAAAACAGTTTTCACGAAAAAAAATCTCATCCAGTGATCTAGCAGGGGTAAGTTAGAATTTGTTAGCGTGGATGGATGATTCATGAGCAGGAGTGGAAAAGTGCAGATCGACAGATGGTTGAGGGCCCGCTGTGTTGGATCGACTTGAGCGCTAGAGGGGGGGTGAATAAGGCAAAACAATTTTTTTAGTTCGTTTGTCAATTTATTAATAAATAAGAGTAAACGCAGCGGAAAAAGAAATAAGACAAAATAAATTTTACTTTGTTCATAGCCTTCCGGTTGCTAATCCAAGGCCCTAGTGGTCCTAGACCATGCACAGAGGGCAAATCACTAAAAACACTCCTCCTCGTTAGAGGTAGGAGTAAGCGATTACAAAAGCACAAAAAGGATTGAGGTAGAGGGACACTCCCCCTCTCCTCGTTACGATAAAAGCATGATAATCAAACAACAACTACAAGAAATGATTGAACTCTAAGAATACTTTTACCGACGACTTGTAGATGAGAAGATTGAGCTCTTGTTATCATTGTTTTGGCAGCGCTTCCTCGTCGTAGGAGTGTCGGAGAGTCGTGGCGTATCCGAAGCACTTGGAGGCTTTTGAATGAATGAAATGGTGAGAAATAGACCTTCTTTTATAGCCTTGAGAAACCCTAATCGTTGAGATGAGGTTTCATGAGGTGATGCCACCTAGCCCTTGAGAAATGGTGATAAGCTTTGACTCTTCTCAAGGTTGATCCTTGACTAGCAATCGACTGATCAACCCTAGCAGTCGACTGATGGAGGTAGCAGTCGACTGCCAACAACCAGCAATCGACTATTGTTAGGGTTTCTAGCTATAATAGAAGGTTAGCTCGAAAATAATTGATTTGGACGGCCACCAACTGTCCGATCTCGACATAGACCTTCCTTTGGAAGTATTTAGTCGGATCATCGCCTAAGGATGTCCCTGTACGGAGGACACGACCTTACTTACACTCACTCACACAAGCTTACCTCAACCTTTACCTTTGAAGCTTTGCTTTCGGTCTTCACTTGAGTTCTTCAGCTCCCTCTGAAGTCCTCCCAGTGTCGCTCGACCATCACGGTTCCCTCCAGGTGTCGTCGACCTTCCGCTTAAGCTTAGCATTCCTGCACACTTGATTCAGCTCGTGAGATAACAAAATGAACTTAACTTTGTGTATTTGCTATAATCAAAACTCAGGTTTGATTCAGGTGCCTACTGCACCAACAATCTCTCCCTTTTTGATCTATGACAAACCAACACAAAGTTAAGGAAATAATTGAAGTGCATTAAGTGAACGACTAACAAGAATGAGTACACTTAGCTTAACAAGTTAAGTAGGAATATGAGTAGGACTCTTTTTCAAGTGCTCCCCCTTGAGGAATCCTCCCCCTTGACCGAGGGTGAGTACTTGAAAAAGACTTTAACCCTCCCCCTTAGTGTTTGCTACTTTAAAAGGTTAAGTAATCAAAATTACTTAACATAGGCCAAATAATTTATATGAAGTTTAAGTTAAGTGATCAAAAGTTAACTTCTAATCTCTTAACTTTGGCATTTTCTTCTCCTTTTTCAATTAAGAATGTTTAACCATAAAGGTTAAGTTTAAAAATTAAGTTAAATAAGTATTCGGGCCATTAAAAGATACATAATATGTGTATTAAGTTAAGTTATCAAGGTTAAGTTTAAAAATTAAGTTAAATAAGTATTCGGGACATTAAAAGATACATAATATGTGTATTAAGTTAAGCTATCAAAAATTTGATCCCTTAAATTTTGGCCTTTTCTCTCCCTTTTTCCATAAATCGAAAAGAGTGGAGGGTTTTGAAAAACATAGTTTTTTGAATTTTGTCAAAAAAATACGTTTTATGTCCAAGCATGTTCCAAATAAATTTTGAAAATAGTAGATTAAAAATAGGCTCATCTAGTTGTATGTTCAACTCTATTTGACTTGATTGATATGGAATGATCAACAAGTCCTAATTAGAGTTGGTTAATATAGGTAATTATACTCTGTGATTCATGTCGATGCACTAAATCTACATCTGGAACCAGGAGTAAGGTCCTAACATCTCTTGCCCATCTACGTGGCTAAGTACACAAACACATTAGTCCTATGTGTTGTGAGATGTGTTAGCTCCTTAAATCTATAGGCACATGATATCTAGGGTAAACCCTAAGCTAGTTCCATTAACATGAAAAGTAAGTAATAGAGTATATAAAAAAAATGTAAGTCCTACTCTATCAGACACATGCTCAATTTTTGTCTTAGTAGACTAAATTCGACTTCGGGTAGCGACTTGGTAAAAAGATCGACTAGGTTGGACTTGGATTCCACATATTCGAGTTGAATGGTTCCATTAGCTATGTGTTCTTGAATAAAGTGGTGTTTAACTTCTATATGTTTGGTCCTAGAGTGGCATATAGGGTTCTTGGTTAAGTTGATTGAGCTAATATTATCTATGTGAGTTTTAATATTGTTGAAGTTTAAGTTAAAGTCTTGGAGAGTGTGCTTAATCCAAAGAAGTTGAGCTACACACTCACCCATTGCGACGTATTCAACTTCGGTGGTAGATAAGGCAACATAGTGTTGCTTCCTACTGCACCAACTCACAAGACTTGAGCCGAGAATTTAACAACAACCACACGTGCTCTTTCTATCGAGTTTACTACCGGCATAATCCGAGTCAGAGTAGCCAATTAGTTCAAACTCGGTAGATCTAGGATACCAAATACCTATACTTAGTGTGCCCTTTAGATATCTAAGGATACGCTTAACTAAAGTTAGGTGTGACTCCTTAGAATAGGTTTGGAACCTTGCGCACATACTTACTGCGAATAATATATCAGGTCGACTTGCAGTTAAGTAAAGGAGACTCCCTATTGCGCTCCTATAGTATTTTAGGTCAATAGGTTTTCCGTCTACATCTTCTCCTATATTAACATTTGTTGCCATGGGTGTATTAATGATTTTAGCATTTTGCATTCCGAATCGGTTAATTAGTTCCTTAGCATATTTTTGTTGATGTAAATAGATTCCTTCCTTAGTTTGTTTAATTTGTAATCCTAGAAAGAAATTTAATTCTTCTACTAAGTTCATTTCAAATTCACTTTCCATCAGTGAAATAAACTCATTTAGTAGGATTGAAATAGTGGTTCCAAATATTATGTCATCTACGTAGATTTGGGCTATAAAAATTTCTTTGCCTACGGATTTTACGAAAAGGGTTGGGTCAACTAAGCCTTGGCTAAATCCTTTAGACTTAAGGTATACAGAAATCCTCTTATACCAAGCTCTAGGAGCTTGTTTTAGTCCATATAAAGCTTTCTTGAGTTTAAACACATGGTTGGGTTTATCTAAGCTTTCGTACACTTCTTCCTTAATAAGTCCATTCAAGAAGGCCGACTTGACATCCATTTAAAATAATTTAAATCCTCGATGTGCAATGTATGTCGGATGGATTCTAATCTAGCTACAGGGGCATAAGTTTCATCGTAATCTAACCCTTCTACTTGACTAAACCCTTTCGTGACCAATCTCACTTTGTTTCTAACTACATTACCTTTGTCATCAAGTTTATTTCGGAAGACCCACCTTGTTCCAATAATTGATTTATCTTTAGGTGGTGGTACTAATTCCCAAACTTCGTTCCTAGTAAATTGAGCTAGCTCTTCTTGCATTGCAATAATCCAATCGGGATCAAGAAGAGCTTGTTCAATTGACTTGGGTTCGATTTTTGAAATCAAGAAAATTTGACTAAGGTTTTGATATGACGCTCTAGTTCGAACCCCTAGATTAGGATCACCTATCACTTGGTCGATAGGATGATTTGATTGAACTCTTGGATTAGGATCACCTATCACTTGGTCGATGGGATGATTTGTTTGAACTCTAGGTTGACTCAGGTTAGGATTAATACTAGACTTGATTTTATGGTCAGAGTCGAGTCTGGTATGAGTTGATTCGTTAGTTGATTCTACTATGAGTTTTGTGTGTTCATATCCTTCATCGAATACTACATTAATGGTTTCGTATGAGGCCTTAAGGTGCCTATTTACCATTAGAATTCTATTTTGGACATAACAAGCCATACTAACGACTTTGGCTCAAAACCTATCAGGCAGGTTGTATTCGTTCAACATGGTCCTAGTGGCTTCTTGTAGGGTCCTATTTTTCCGCTCGACTAGGCCATTTTGTTGTGGAGTTCTAGGACATGAGAATTCATGGTGGTATCCGTTTAGGTTATAGAAATCTGTGAACCTGTGGTTTTCGAATTCACCACCATGATCGCTTCTAAGTCTTTTAATTTTAAGGTTCTTTTGGTTTTCGATTAATTTAAACAAGTTGATGAGTTTGTCTAAGGTATCACTTTTGTGTTTAAGGAACCTAACCCAGTTAAACCTAGAATAGTCGTCAATTGTGACTAAGAAAAATTGACTCCCATTAAGTGACTTGGCTCCATGTGAATCGAATAGATCCAAATGTAAGAGCTCAAGCACACTTTTGGTTCATTCTTGATTAGTTAGTTGATATTGTGCCCTAGGTTGTTTACCTTGTTGACAAACATTACAATTTTTATTGTCTAAGTTGTTAAGGTTAGGCAAACCTCTGACTAAATCACTCTGACTCATCTTGTAAACGAGTCTTGGGTGCGAGTGACCAAGTCGTCGGTGCCACAACCAAGATTCCTCTTGCTGTGTTATAAGACACTTGGTTGAGGAGTTGGGTAAGTTAATTGTGTAGATGTTGCTATTCCTAGTTTTTTTAAGTATTGTTTTAGAGGTTTCATTTGTTTTAATTAAGCATTCGTTTTCTAAGAATATAACCTTATAGTTGTTATCACATAATTGACTTACACTAAGTAAATTATATTAAAAATCTTCAACTAATAAAACATTGTGAATTATGAAATTAGAATTTAGCTCTATATCACCTGATCCGATGATTTTGAGCTTGCTATTATTTCCGAAAGCTACCGATCCTTGTCGTTTGAATCTAAGCTTTGAAAACTTAAGTTGGTCTCCGATCATATATCGGGAGCACCCACTGTTCAACATCCATTGATCCTACACACAAGGTAGTTGGATCGGATATTGGAATTTAAGGTTTGGTTGAAGATTATTAGTCCTAGATCATCTCACCAATTTCTACATGATCAAACACGTTCTCCTTATGTGTTCTTATGAGATGACTTCAATTTTACTTGATTAACTTTAATGAATTGAAGCTATTCAACCTTGGGTTAGATTCGGATTTAACACTAAGCTTGTCAAGTCACCTTTTCAAGAAATTGGCTTCCAGGTCGTGGCGAGGCACAGAGACCTTCTTTGATCGGAACAATGACCACTTCCTTAGACAAAGCCAAGTTCGAGAAAATGATAACTTGATTCACCTAAGATCACCTCCTAGTCTAACTAGTTAAGGATACGGCGAGGTAGCTTCATCTAGTTCCACTTAGTTGAGTGCACCGAGCTAGATACGCCTTATCTAGCTTGGACACACGGGACTTCACTTTCCTAGCATACTATCATCTCGCCGCGTCTTAGTACTATGTGTTGGATCGATTTGAGCGCTAGAGGGGGGGTGAATAGCGATAAGAAAAAACTTTTCGTAATCGTTCGAATTGGCACGAGTAAACGCAGCGGAAAGATAGCAATAAATAAATAAAAACACGAGGGGTTTTTACTTGGTTCGTAGCCTACGGCTACTACTCCAAGGCCCTAATGGTCCTTGACCACGCACGGAGGGCAAATATTAAACGAACTCCTTCTCGATAGAGATAGGAGTTAAGCGAATACAAAAACTCAATAAAGCTTCAAGGTAGAGGGACACTCCCCCTCTCCTTGATATGATTTAAAGCTTGAAAATAAAGACAACTTATACAAAATTAAAGATTATACCGACGACTTCAAGGATTGGAGGTTGAAGCTTTAGTCGTCGTCTCGGCAGCGCTTCGTCGTAGGGATGTCAGAGAGTCGGAGCGTATCGGAAGCTTTTGAATTGATGAAAAACCCTAGGTTTGGCCCTCCTTTTATAGCCTTTAAGCCCCTCAACGAATGGGTCTTCAACCAATCACAAATGGGCACAAAACTCCTTGAAAAATGGTGATAAAGCTTGACTCCTCGAGGTGATTTTTGACCACCGGTTGAATCGCGGTTGAACTACACGCGGTTGGCGGCGGTTGAACTGGCGGTTGGCACGACCACGATTTTTGACTAAAAAGGAGTTTAGCTCAAAATACAAGTGAATTGACGGCCACTTGCCGTCTCAACATAGACCTTCCATGGGAAGTCTTGGGTTGATCGTCGCCTAGGGCGCCCTCGTACAAAGGACACGACCTCACTTACGCTTGCACACACGAGCTTACCTCGATACTTACTTGTCGCTTGCTTCCGGCCTTCCACTCGATTCCTTGGCTCCTCCGGTAACTCGAGTGTCGCCGACCACCGCGGCTTCCTCCGGTGTCGCTAGCCTTGACTCGGATTGAGACTTTTCTGCACACTTGATTTAGCTCGTGAGATAACAATATAAGCTTAACTTTGTATCGTTTGCTATAATCAAAACATAGGTTCGACTTAGGTGCCCACTGCACCAACAATCTCCCCCTTTTTGATTTATGGCAAACCCACATACAAAGTTAAGCAAGCATGAAGAATAATAATGTGCATGAGAAAAAAAATGAAGATTAAGTTGGAGTAGTAAGGATTTTCTTCAAGTACTCTTGAGGAAACCTCCCCCTTGACCGAGGGTGAGTCTTTGAAGAAAGACCTTATTCCTCCTCCTTGAGGGTTGCTTTAAGTAATTAACATTACTTAAAATTAGCTTTAGTAAAACGTTTTAAAATTAGCTTTAGTAAAACGTTTTAGTTAAGCCCTTTCTACCCCTTAAGTAAAACACTAACGACATAAATAAGTTAAGAATTCTCTTAACTTGGCCTTTTGTCAAAAGTTAAATAAGTTCTCAAAACCTAAAGTTAACTTTTGGTTTAAACATGAAGTAAGAGTTAAGTTATCAAAAAATTTGAAAAAATTTGACCCCTTAACTTTGGCCTTTTTCTCCCCCTTTTGCCGTATATCGAAAAGAGTAAGGGGTGTGTGGAAATCAAAATAATTGCTAAATTTAAAGTCCAAGCATGTTCCACATTTTTTATTAAAAAAATAGTATATTGAAAATAAGCTCATCTATGAAATGTTCGACTCATATTTGGCTTGATTGATATGAAGGATCAACCACCCGATCTGAGTGAGTCGGTTAGTATGTATGATTATACTCCATGGTTCATAGCGATGCACTAGCTCTACATCTGGAACCAGGAGTAAGGTCCTAACATCTCACGCCCATCTACGTGGCTAAGTACACAAACACATTAGTCCTATGTGTTGTGAGATGTATTGGCTCCTTAAATCTATAGGTGCATGATATCTAAGGTATGACCTATGCTAGTTTCATGAAAAAGTAAGAAATAGTAGTAATATAATTTGCAAAACCTATTCTATTACGCACATGCCTAATTTTCGTCTCAAGAGACTAAATTCGCCGGGTAGTGGTTTAGTAAATATGTCCGCTAGGTTAGACTTGAGTCAACATATTCGAAGTTGTATGGAGCCGCTGGCTACATGTTCTCGAAATGGTGTTTTACCTCTATATGCTTTGTTCTTGAATGGCATATAGGGTTCTTAGTTAGATTTATCGAACTTATGTTGTCTACAAAAATTTTAGTTTTGGTGAAGTCCAACCTAAAGTCTCGGAGAGTGTGCTTCATCCAAAGAAGCGAGTTACACACTCACCCATCGCAACGTATTCGCCGGTGGTAGATAAGGCAACACAATGTTGCTTCCTCGCACTAACTCACTAGACTTGAGCCGAGTAGTTGACAACAACCACTCGTGCTCTTTCTATCGAGTTTACTACCGGCATAATCCGAATCGAGTAGCCGATTAGTTCGAACTCCGTAGATCTAGGGTACCAAATACCAAGCGTTAAGTGTACCCTTAAGATATCTAAGGATACGCTTAACTAGGGTTAGGTGAGACTCCTTAGCACAGGTTTGAAACTCGGCGCACATACTTATCGCGAATAGGATGTCTCTGCCGACTCATAGCTAAGTATAGGAGACTTCTATCGCGCCCTATAGTACTTTAAGTCAATGGACTTACTTTCTAGGTCTTCTCCTATGTTAACATTAATCGCCATTGGGGTGTTTATTATCTTAGCGTCTTGCATTCCAAATCTTTTAATTAACTCCTTAGTGTATTTTTGTTGATATAGGTATATACCATCCTTAGTTTGTTTAATTTGTAGACCTAAAAAGAAACTTAACTCGCCTACTAAGTTCATTTCAAACTCACTTTCCATGAGTGAAACGAACTCGTTTAGTAAGGCTGAGTTAGAGGTTCCAAAAATTATATCGTCTACGTAAATTTGAGCTATGAATATTTCTTTACCTAAGGTTTTTACAAAGAGAGTTGGGTCAACTAAGCCTTGGTTAAACCCTTTTGACTTGAGATGGATTGAAAGTCTCTCGTACCAAGCTCGAGGAGCTTGTTTAAGTCCATAGAGAGCTTTCTTAAGTTTTAGAACATGGTCGGGTTTATCTAGATTTTCGAATCCGGGGGGTTGGCTAACATAAACTTCTTCTTTAATGTATCCATTTAGGAATGCCGACTTAACATCCATTTGAAATAGCTTAAATCCTCGATGTGCGGCATAAGCTAGCAACATTCGAATGGATTCGAGTCTAGCTACTGGGGCATAGGTTTCGTCGTAATCTAAGCCTTTGACTTGACTGAACCCTTTGGCGACTAACCTAGCCTTGTTTCTAACTACTTCACCTTTATCATCAAGCTTATTTCTAAACACCCACCTTGTTCCAATTGTCGTTTTGTCTTTAGGTGGTGGTACTAATTCCCACACTTCATTCCTAGTAAATTGAGCTAGCTCTTCTTGCATTGCAATAATCCAATCGGGATCAAGAAGAGCTTGTTCAATTGATTTGGGTTCTATCTTTGAAATTAAGGAAATTTGACTAAGGTTCCTATAGGATGCTCTAGTTCGAACTCCTAGATTAGGATCTCCTATCACTTGATCGATAGGGTGGTTCGTCTGAATCCTAGATTGGGTTGGGTTTGTGTCACCTAATGCTTGATCAATGGGGTGACTTGGTTGAACACTAGTTTGACTCGGATCACTTGTCACTTGGTCGACAAGAGAAGTTGGTTGATGTGGATTAGACTCGATCTCAGGGTCAGAGTTAGGTCTAGTATGAGTAGGCTCGCTAATTGGGGTTGTCGGGGGTTTTGTAGGTTCGTGTCCTTCATCAAATACTACATTGATAGTCTCCTCGACTCTAAGGGTGTCATGGTTATATACTCTATAAGCTCGGCTTGTAGTCGAGTATCCTAGAAATATTCCGGTCGTGGTTTTGGATGTAAATTTCCCTAGGTAATCCTTAGTGTTTAGAATATGTACCTTACACCCAAATACCCTAAAGTACTTGATGTTAGGTATTTTATCGTGATAAATCTCATACGAGGTCTTAAGGTGCCTCTTTACCATAAGGATCCTATTCTGGACATAGCAAGCCGTGCTAACGGCTTCTGCCCAAAACCTATCAGGTAGGTTATATTCGTTTAACATGGTCCTAGCGGCTTCTTGTAGAGTTCGGTTTTTCCGCTCCACTAGGCCCTTTTGTTGAGGGGTCCTAGGGCAAGAGAATTCATGGTGGTATCCGTTTAGGTTACAGAAGTCGGTGAACCTTTGATTTTCGAATTCACCACCATGATCGCTTCTAAGTCTTTTAACCTTAAGGTCTTTTTGATTCTCGATTAATTTGAATAGATTGATTAATTGATCTAGGGTATCATTTTTATGTTTGATGAACCTAACCCAGGTAAACCTGGAGTAGTCGTCAATTATGACTAAGCAATATTGACTTTTATTGAGTGACTTGGCTCCATGTGAATCGAATAGATCCATATGCAGGAGCTCAAGTACACTTGAGGTTAGTTCTTGGTTAGTTAACTTGTGTTGTGTCCTAGGTTGTTTTCCTTGTTGACAAGCATTACAGATTTTATTAACCAAGTTGTTGAGGTTGGGTAAACCTCTGACTAAGCCACTCTGACTCATCTTGTGGATGAGTCTTGGGTGCGAGTGACCGAGTCGTCGGTGCCACAACCATGATTCCTCTTCCTGTGTCATAAGACATTTGGCTGAGGATTTGATTAAGTTCATTGTATAAATGTTATTTGTCCTAGTTCCTTTGAGTATTGTTTTAGCTGTTTCATTTGTTTTAATTACACATTCATTTTCTAAAAATACGACCTTATAGTTATTGTCACACAATTGGCTTACGCTAAGCAGGTTATATTCAAAATTCTCTACAAGTAATACATTTTTAATAACAAAATTCGAGTTAAGCTCGATATCACCTGATCCGATGATTTTGAGCTTGCCGTTATTCCCAAAGGCTACCGATCCTTGTCATTTGAATCGAAGCTTTGTGAATTTGAGTTGATCCCCGGTCATGTGTCGGGAGCAACCACTGTCCAACATCCATTGATCCTGCACACAAGGCGGGTTGGATTGGATGTTAGATTTTTATTTTTAAATTGGTTGTAAGTTGTTAAACCTAGGTCATCTCACCCGAGTCTATATGATCAAGCATGTTATACTTATGTGTTTTTTGTGAGATGACTCCCAATTAAATTTATTAAGTGGATTTAGGTTTAAGTGATTTTATGTTGAGATGATTTTCAATTAAATTGATTAAGTGGATTTAGGTTCAAGTAATTAGGATTTAGGTTCAAGTAATTTTATATTGAGATGATTTTCAATTAAGTTGATTAAGTGGATTTAGGTTCAAGTAATTTTATGTTGAGATGATTTTCAATTAAGTTTGATTAAGTGGATTTAGGTCCAAGTTAGATTTGGATTTAACCCAAGGCTTGTCAAGTTTACCTTTTCAAGATCATGGCTTCCAGGTCGTGGCGAGGCACAGGGGCCTTCTTTTATCGGATCATCGACCACTTCCTTAGACAAAGCCATGTTCAAGAAAATGATGACTTGACTCACCTAAGACTATTTCCTAGTCTAACTAGTTATTTTTGAAAAGAGGCTCTCCGAGGCTCAATCTTTTCGAAGGATTTTAGTTGGTTATTTGAAAAGAGGCTCCCCGAGGCTCAATCTTTTCGAAGGATTTTTTAGTTGGTTATTTGTGTATTCCAAGTGAGTTAAAAAAAAAACAACAAAAAAAAAACTAAGCATGCAATTTCTAAGTTAAAGCACAAACATATTTTGTACTGGCTCCCCCTAGACGGTTGAATCGGTTCGGTCTATCCACATAGTGGATTTGGTCCTTGGGAACCCGATCTGAGTTAGATCCTAGAGTTGAAATCAAAGTGGTCTTAGGGACCCATGCTTGGACACATTTTTTATGTCTACTTACGATTGACATATACGACTTATTGGTCGTGTTTGAGCTAAACCCTAGTCCGGCCTTGTTGTACACGGCCCTTTGCGATCCAAGTAGGAGGTCAAGTCCTTTGGATCCCAAAGTAAACCTTTCCAACGTATTCCTAAGATCTTCGACTTGACTTTTCAAGAGTGAGTTCTCAACTTCGAGTTTTTCAACCCGAGTTGAGTCCTTCTCTTGAACTCGACTAGTCGAAGAGGTTAGGGAGACCTCGTGTTTGAGGAGTTTAACTTCCTCAACCAGGGTCTCGACCTTGGACTCGGACTTAGCTAACTTCCTAGACAAAAACCTAACCGTATTATGTAAAGTATTAAATAAAGTACGACTCACCTTAAGGGTATCTTTTGAACCGGATGTGTATCCGTGGCTTGACTTGAAGGTTGCTTCGTAGTCCGAATCATCCTCCGATTCTGACTCAAGTTCGGGTTCGGTCTCCGTGTCTGACTCAATTGATTTCGCCATGAAGATGTGGTCTTCGTCTTCTTCGGATGACGCTTCTTCCCATGTCGCATTGAGGGCCTTCTTGTGCTTAGGTCCTTGGTGGTTGAGCTTGGGGCACTCGGACTTGATATGTCCAAACCTGTTACACTCATAACACCTAATATTAGAACTTTTAGGTTTACCTTGGTTGGGTCGAGTCGTGGTTCGCTTTCGTCCCTTGGCTATTCTTCGAGCTAGGTTCATTAGTTCGTGATCAATTCTGGGTCAACTTCTTCTTGGACTCGTCTTCCTCCTCGGTTGGTGGTGGCTTGCTTGCGATTTTCTTCTTCTTTGATCCAAATAAAGCGAGACCCCTCTCGGGTTCCGAGTTGGATTGTTCATGTAATTCGAAATCGGAAAAGAGTTCATCTAACCTAATTTTAGAAAGATCCTTGGAGACCTTGTAGGCATCGACCATGGATGCCCACAAGGTAGTCCTCGGAAAAGAGTTTAGAACATACCTTATAAGGTCGCGGTTTTCGACCTTTTGCCCGATTGCGTGTAAGTTGTTGACGATGTCCTGGACACGGGCGTGGAGTTGCGTCGCGGATTCGTGTTCCTGCATTTTTAGTGTGTACAATTTATTGAATAACAAATCACGCTTACATACCTTGGCTTGATCCGATCCTTCGTGTAACTCGATTAGTTTAGTCCAAAGATCCTTTGCGCTTATGAAGGGGCCGACGCGATTTAACTCCTCCTTGGATAGGCCGCATTGGAGGATTTGTGTTGCCTTGGCGTCGGCTTCGACTTGTCGTTTTGTTGCAACGGTCCATTGATCATAATCCAAGGAGTCACCCACTTCATTAGTCGGAAGTGTGAAACCCGTTTGGATTATGATCCACATCTCGAGTTGGGTTTTGAGAAAGCATTCCATCCGACCCTTCCAATAACGGAAGTCATCTCCGTTATAAAACGGAGGTCGGACGGTGCTAAAACCCTCGAGATGGGCCATTGAAACAAAAAGACAAAAAGAGACGAAGACCGAAAAGCTAGCAAAGACAAAAACTCAAAAACAAGTACCAAGACTCGCGTCTTGGATTAGTAGTGTGGGAGAGAATTTAACAAACAAAATAAATAGAAATAAACAGAATTAAAAGAAAATAAATCTGTAAAAAAAACTAGATTGGTGGTTTCACCAAATCTTAGCAACCCCCGGCTCTGATACCAATTGTTGGATCGATTTGAGCGCTAGAGGGGGGGGGTGAATAGCGATAAGAAAAAACTTTTCGTAATCGTTCGCCTTGGCACGCGGAAACGCAGCGGAAAGATAGCAATAAATAAATAAAAACACGAGGGGTTTTTACTTGGTTCGTAGCCTACGGCTACTACTCCAAGGCCCTAATGGTCCTTGACCACGCACGGAGGGCAAATATTAAACGAACTCCTTCTCGATAGAGATAGGAGTTACGCGAATCTACAAAACTCAATAAAGCTTCAAGGTAGAGGGACACTCCCCCTCTCCTTGATATGATTTAAAGCTTTAAAATAAAGACAACTTATACAAAATTAAAGATTATAACGACGACTTCAAGGATTGGAGGTTGAAGCTTTAGTCGTCGCCTCTCAGCCTTCGTCGTTGGGATGTCGGAGATTCGGAGCATATCGGAAGCACTTGGAAGCTTTTGAATTGATGAAAAACCCTAGGTTTGGCCCTCCTTTTATAGCCTTTAAGCCCCTCAACGAATGGGTCTTCAACCAATCACAAATGGGCACAAAACTCCTTGAAAAATGGTGATAAAGCTTGACTCCTCGAGGCTGATTTTTGACCACCGGTTGAATCGCCGGTTGAATCGCCACGGTTGAATCGCCGGTTGAATCGCCACGGTTGAACTGGCGGTGAACTGGCAGCCACGATTTTGACTAAAAGGAGTTTAGCTCAAAATACAAGTGAATTCGACGGCCACTTGCCGTCCGATCTCAACATAGACCTTCCATGGGAAGTCTTGGGTTGGATCGTCGCCTAAGGACGTCCCCGTACAAAGGACACGACCTCACTTACGCTTGCACACACGAGCTTACCTCGATACTTACTTGTCGCTTTTGCTTCCGGCCTTCCACTCGATTCCTTCAGCTCCCTCCGAAGTAACTCGAGTGTCGCCCGACCACCGCGGCTTCCTCCGGGTGTCGCTAGCCTTCAGCTCCAGCATTGAGACTTTTCTGCACACTTGATTTAGCTCGTGAGATAACAATATAAGCTTAACTTTGTATCGTTTGCTATAATCAAAACATAGGTTCGACTTAGGTGCCCACTGCACCAACACTATGTTGTCAAAAATTGACTAGTTATAGGTCCTATATAACCATTCTAAAAATAAAAAGAAAAATACCTAAGCATGCAAAGTTTAATTAATAGCACAAACAAATTTTGTACTAGCTCCCCCTGGACCATTGAATCGGTTCGGTCTTTCCACATAGTAGATTTGGTCCTTGGGAACCCAGTACTTGTTATATCCTAATTTAGAAATCAAAATGGTCTTAGGGACCCATTCTTGGACATGTTTTTCATTTCTACTTACAATCGACATATACGACTTGTTTGTCGTATTTGAGCTAAACCCAAGCCCGACCTTGTTGTACATGACCCTTTGCGATCCAAGTAAGAGGTCAAGTCCCTTGGATCCCAAAGTGAACCTTTCCAACGTATACCTAAGGTCTTCGACTTGACTTTTCAAAAGTGAGTTCTCAACTTTGAGCTTTTCAACTCGAGTTGAGTCTTCCTTTTGAACTTGACTAGTCGAAGAGGTTAGGGAGACCTCGTGTTTAAGGAGTTTAACCTCTTCAACTAAGGTCTCGACCTTGGACTCAGACTTAGCTAACTTTCTAGTTAAGAATTTAATTGCATTGTATAAAGTGCTAAGCAAAGATCGACTTACCTTAAGTGACCCTTTTGAATCGGATGGTATCCGTGGCTTGTCTTGAATAGCGACTCATTGTCGGATCCGGACTCGGACTCTTCCTCGGGTTCGGAGTCTTGTTCGAGCTCGGTCGGCTTGGCCATGAAGACGAGATCATCGTCTTCCTCCTCCGACGATTCTTCCCAAGTAGTGTTAAGCACTTTCTTGGACTTGGGTGCTTTGTTCTTGAGTTTCGGACACTCCGACTTGATGTGTCCGAACCTGTTACATTCAAAGCATCTAAAATTAGAATTAGGTTTAGATTTACCTTGATTGACGGGTCATCTTTGACTCTTGATCATCTTCTGAACTAGGTTCACTAGCTCGGTTTCCATCTCAGGGTCTACCTCCGACTCGTACTCATCCTCTTCCTTGGGAGGTGGTTTGGTTACGGGCTTCTTCTTCGAACCTGCAAGTAAGGCAATACCTTTCTCGGGAACTGAATTAGACTGTTCATGGAGTTCAAATTCAGAAAATAATTCATCTAGTCTAATTTTTGAAAGGTCCTTAGAATCCTTGTAGACATCGACCATGGATGACCACAAGATAGTCCTAGGGAAAGCATTTAAAGCATACCTTATAAGGTCTCGATTCTCGACCTTTTCTCTAATGGCATGCAAGCTATTGATGATGTCTTGAATGTAGGCGTGTAGTTGTGTTGTCGCCTTGTGTTCCTACATCTTAAGATTATATAACTTATTGAAAAGCAAATCACGCTGACATACCTTCGTGTCGTCGGTTCTTTCGTGTAGCTTTACGAGTTTAGTCCATAGATCTTTTGCGCTAATGAAGGAGCCGATGCGGTTTAACTCCTTGGATAAGCTGCATTGTAAGATTTGGGTCGCCTTGGCGTCGGCTTCCACTTGTCTTTTCATGGCATTCGTCCATTGATCGTAATCCAATGATTCACCAACTTCATTAGTAGGAAGCGTTCATTAGTAGGAAGCGTGAATCCGGTTTGGATTACAATCCACATCTCGATTTGGGTCTTTAAGAAGCACTCTATCCGACCCTTCCAATAATGGAAGTCATCTTCGTTGTAAAACAGAGGTCGAACGGTACTAAACCCTTCGAGATGGGCCATTGAAAAAGACAACGGAAAAAGATCACCTCGCAAAAGAAAAAACAAGCAAATGTACCAAAACTTTCATCTTGGATTAGTAGTGCGAGAGAACGAAATCAAATGAAATGAAAAAAGTCGTAAACAAAAACAAAAGAAATCTGTAAAAATTTCTAGATTGGTTGTTTCACCAAATCGTAGTGCCCCGGCCCTGATACCAATTTTTGGATCGACTTGAGCGCTAGAGGGGGGGGGGGTGAATAGCGCAAAATAATTTTTTTCGTTCATTCATCGATTCGTTAAGCAATAAGAGTAAATGCAACGGAAAAAGAAATAAGACAAAATAAATTTTACTTGGTTCACAGCCTTCTGGCTGCTAATCCAAGGCCCTAGTGGTCCTAGACCACATGCAGAAGGCAAATCACTAAAAACACTCCTCCTCGTTAGAGGTAGGAGTAAGTGATTACAAAAGCACAAAAAGGATTGAGGTAGAGGGACACTCCCCCTCTCCTCGTTACGATAAAAGCACGATAATCAAACAACAACTACCAGAAATGATTGAACTCTAAGAATACTTTTACCGATGACTTGTAGATGAGAAGATTGAGCTCTTGTCGTCGTTGTTTCGGCAGTGCTTCGTCGTCGTAGGAATGTCGGAGAGTCGCAGCGTATCGGAAGCACTTGGAGGCTTTTGAATGAATGAAATGGTGAGAAATGGACCTTCTTTTATAGCCTTGAGAAATCCTAATCGTTGAGATGAGGTTTCATGAGGTGATGCCACCTAGCCCTTGAGAAATTGTGATAAGCTTTGACTCTCCTTGAGGCTGATCCTTGACCAGCAGTTGACTAATGGAGGTAGCAGTCGACTGCCAACAGTCGACAGTCGACTGTTGTTAGGGTTTCCAGTTGCAATAGAAGGTTAGCTCGAAAATAAGTGATTTCGACGGCCACCAATCGTCCGATCTCGACATAGACCTTCCTTTGGAAGTCTTTAGTCGGATCATCATCTAAGGATGTCTCCGTATGGAGGACACGACCTTACTTACACTCACTCACACAAGCTTACCTCAACCTTTACATTTGAAGCTTCACTTCCAGTCTTCACCTGAGTTCTTTGGCTCCCTCCGAAGTCCTCCCAGTGTCGCCCGACCACTACGGTTCCCTCCTGGTGTTGCTGACCTTCCGCTTAAGCTTAGCATTCCTACACACTTGATTCAGCTCGTGAGATAACAAAATGAACTTAACTTTGTGTATTTGCTATAATCAAAACTCAAGTTTGATTCAGGTGCCTAATACACCAACACACTGAGCCCTCATCGGGAGTAAAATGCCTACGCTTAGATGCGAGGTGTTTGACCATTAATGTAAACAATGAAAATGCACCATGAATGCATGAATGCAACAAAAGAAGAAAACAAATTAGTTAGAAAATAATAAAAAATCAACAGAAAATCAGAGGCAAGAAGAGTATGGTTTAGGGTTTAAATAGGTGCCATGATCTGAGGGTTGTGAATGGTGCACCAATGGATGACGGATTCGCTAGAGAAGTCCACCCAAACTGAAACCCTAGTGGTAGTGGAGATGAAACTTAGGGTTCCTAGAGAAGGGAATGAGGGTGAGGGTCAAAGGAAAGGCAGGACAACTCAAACGTGGCTGTGGAAGCACCGGAGAGGAGGAATAGAGGTGAAAGGAAAGTCGACAACGACGAGGAAAGGCGGAGAGAAGGAGAAGTGTCAGGGGTTTTTCGGGGTCGAATGAGTCAGATGATGTTTATAATCCATTTTGATAGTCGATTGCTGAATACATCAGTCGATTGATGAGGGTCAATTGAACTGGTCAATCGACTACGAGAGGTTCTGTGTCTTTGGCCAATAACATCAGTCGACTATGACGCAATCTGTGGGTTGGCCACTAAATTCCAGTCGACTGCTATGATGACAGTTGACTGAGATAATCCACCAATTGACTATCGGACACACTATCCATGGCCAACATTACCAGTTGGCTGGTGATATTCATCAGTCGACTGATATCAGTTGAAAGTTGCAGTTAGGTTTTTCAGCCAATTTGTGAAAATGAATAAATAAATATAGAAGTGTCAAAAATTCACAAAAATTTATAGACACATTTGTTAAGTTATTTTCTATCAAGGAAAAATAATTTTAAAACATAGATTTTCTGAATTGTGAAATTGACACAAACTTGAAAGCTAGCAAAAACCCTAAGGGTTTTCCAAAATTTTTTACCACTTTTGCTTAGTAAGTAAAAATTATTTTTCAAAACATGATAAACATAGTTTAAAGGTTATTTTATTTGACAATTCCAACCATGTTCTTAGAGATATGAGCACATCAATTGTACACAAACCTTCCTAATGATTGGTTCAATTAAGGAATTATGTCTCTAGATAGCAATTTAGTTCATAGTATTGCATCATAACAAGCATGATGAACCAAGTATATATTCCTAACATCTCACATGATATCTAAGTGACTCAATACAAAGATCATGGATTCTTAGGTATTTGTGAGATGCTTGAGGTATAGTCCTATATCTTGCTATAGGATCATGCAAACCTATACCACTATTCTACAAAGCACATGCCAAGTTCTCTCCTAAGTGATATAAATTTCGCTTCGGGAAGAGCCTTAGTGAAAATGTCGGCAAGGTTGGACTTAGATTCAATGTAGTTAAGTTTAATGTCACCTCTTGCCACATGATCTCTAATGAAGTGATGCTTTACTTCAATGTGCTTGGTCCTAGAGTGATGTACCAAATTTTTGATCAAATTGATGGTACTCACATTGTCACAATAAACTTTTACTTTGGAGTAATGTAGCTCATAATCCTCTAGAGTATGTCTTATCCAAATTAATTGAGCTACACAATCACCCATGGCCACATACTCAGCCTCAGTTGTGGACAAGGCAATGCAAGGTTGTTTCCTACTACTCCAACTCACTAGGGAGGATCTAAGAAATTGGCATCCACCACTAGTGTTTTTTCGATCCAATTTGCAACTCGCATAAATCGGAATCGGTGTACCCAATCAAATCAAAAGTTTGAGTCCTAGGGTACCATAAGTCTACATTAAGAGTTCCCTTGATATACCTTAAAATCCTTTTGACTGCTATCAAGTGGGACTCTTTGGCATAAGATTGGTACCTTACATACATACCTACCACAAATAAAAAATCAGGTCTACTAGTGGTTGGATATAATAGGCCACCAATCATACTCCTATAAAGTTTTGAATCAATCAATTTCCCATCTTAGACATTATCTATCTTAGTGTTTGTGGCCATAGGAGTAGACACTACCTTAATATTTTCTAAACCAAATTTCTTGATAATTTTCTTAGCATATTTGGTTTGATAGACATGAGTCCCTCACTAGTTTGTTTAACTTGTAAACCTAAGAAAAAGGTCAACTCTCCTACTAAACTCATTTCAAATTTATTTTCTATATTTTTAATGAAGTCTTGGAGAAGTTCATCATTTGTTGACCCAAAAATAATGTCATCAACATATACTTGGGCAACAAAGATGTCTTTTTCTTTTGACTTTAGAAATAAAGTTTGGTCAACTTGGCCTCTCCTAAAGTTCTTAGAGATGAGGAATGATGAGAGTCTCCCATACCAAGCCCAGGGAGCTTGTTTTAAACCATATAATGCTTTCTTAAGCTTACAAACATGGTTTGGATAGTATAGATTTTCAAACCCGGGTGGTTGCTCTACATAGACCTCTTCCTTAATGAACCCATTTAGAAATGCCGATTTCACATACATTTGATAGAGTTTAAAATCCATGTGAGCGGCGTACCCTAATAGGATTCGGATATACTCTAATCTAGCAACCGGGGCATAAGTCTCATCATAATCAAATCCTTCAACTTGATTAAATCCTCTAGCTACCAACCTAGCTTTGTTTCTAGTAATCTTACCTTAGTCATCCAACTTGTTCCTAAAGACTCATCTTGTGGTAACAATAGTGTTATGATTGGGCCTAGGAACTAGCTCCCAAACTTGACTTCTCTCAACTCCTCTTGCATTGCTAAAATCCAATCCGGATCAAGTAATGTATCATTAATTGATTTTGGCTCAATTTGGGAGATAAGGGCAACTTGACTAGTAGGAGCTCTATAGAAGGACTTAGTCCTTACTCCTTATGATAATTCTCCTACTACTTGATATAGTGGATGATTTTGGTCAATCCTTAAGTTCTGGGAGGTGAATCATATTGATTTTAATTATCATTATTCTTTCTCCTTTCATCATCAAAATCTCCTCTTCCTCCCCCTTGATCATTACCCTCTAAATTTAGATTTTGAAGTCTTTGGATAATGTCTTGATTTTTGTTATTGATATCCTTATCAATGAGGGATTTCCTAGGATTGGTACTAGTAGACTCATCAAATTCAACATTAGAGGATTCCTCAACCTTTTGAGTTCTCTTGTTGTATACTCTATAATCTCTACTAGTAGATGAGTATCCAACAAGGATTTCTTCATCCGTCTTAGATTCAAATTTTCCTAAGTTGTCTTTGGTATTTAAAATATAGACTTTGCATCAAAGACCTTGAAATAGTGAATTGTTGGAATTGTGTCATTCCATAATTCAAAGGGTATTTTTCCTAAAAACCTATGGATCAAGATACGATTTTGGATATATCAAGCGGTGTTAATCGCTTTCGCCCATAAGTAACTTGATAAGAAATATGCATTAAACATTGTCCTAGTCACCTCTTATAGAGCACGATTTCTCATTTTCACCACCCCATTTTGTTGGGGTGTTCTAGGACAAGAGAACTCATGCTTGTACCTTTATTCTAAGCAAAATTTTGAAAAGTTGGAATTCTCAAATTCTCCACCATGATCACTACGGATCCACTTGATTTTGAAATTCCTTTCATTTTCAACCTTTTTGCTAAATTCTATGATTATTTCTAAGGTATCATCCTTATGTTTCATAAAATAAACCCAAGTATATACCTAGAAAAATCATCAACTATAACTAAACAATATTTATTTCCATTTAATGGAGTGCTATGATAATCAAATAAATGTAAATGCAATAATTCTAATGGTAATGAAGTGTTAATTAGAGTTTTACCCTTTTGTGATGATTTTGATTGTTTTCCTTCTTGGCATGCATCACACAATTTGTCCTTGACATACTTCACTTTTGGTAGCCCCTTTACCAACTCCAATTTAGCTACCTTGGCTATGTTTTTCATGTTGATGTGCCCAAGCCTTCTATGCCACAACCAACATTCCTCTTCTTTTGACATGAAATACTTAGTAGAGATGTTAGAAGCATAGGATAAATCAACATAATAGATATTCGATTTCCTATATCCAACTAACATGCAATCTTTTAGGCTATTGTGTCTAATTAAACATTTGGAGGATTTAAAGTCAACATTATAACCGACATCACAAAGTTGACTAACACTAAGTAAATTAAACTTCATGCTCTTAACTCATAAAACTTTGTGAATGATGATTTTAGGGGATACCTCAATTACACCTCTACCTAAGATCTTGAGTTTCCCACTATTGTCAAAGGACACGGTTCCCTTCTTTACATACTCGATTGTGAAGAACTTGCTCACATCCCTGATCATGTGTCTTGAGCAACCTGTTAGAGGATCGGTGGCCGACTAGAGGGGGGTGAATAACCCTTTATCGCGATGATGGAAGTTGGTCGCTTAATCGTCTACAATTAAAATTAGCACAGCGGAATATTTGCTAAACAAAAACAATTAATCTAATGTAAAAGACAAAGAGAAGGCAAACGCAAACACGCGGATGTAACGTGGTTCACGATCCTTGCCGCTAATCCATGACCCGATTCATTCCAGGTGAATCACGCCTAAGCCTTCACTATTCTCTCCTTCAAGGTGGAGGTAAACCTTCCTTACAATCTCTCCCTCTTACAATAAGATGTAAATAAAAGCAAGTAAGAGGAGTAAAAATCATTTGGGCACTTTGGGAGAACTATAGAGTAGAAGCATTAACCTCCCCAAGTGACCCAAGGCCTCTTCTTATAGGGAAGAGGTCATTCTTCCCATTGGGTACCGAGAAGTCGACTGATGCAGTCATCAGTTGACTGCTGCTGTAGTCGTTGCCTCGCAATGGCCTTATCCACGTTGGCTTCCAGCCAATGGATCTCACATCAGTCGACTGATGGAGCTAACAGTCAAGTGATCAAGCCGATCAGTTGACTCTCAAATCTTCTGTGCCCGTGACCACCTTCATCATTCGATCGTCCCTTGGCGGATCGGTGATGCAACAATGATCGACGCCCGTCCTTGGCGATCGATCGATAGGCTAGAAACCGCACTTCAACACCGATTGAGTCTTCACGATTGAGGCCGATCGCCATATCATGGCAGTCAATTGATGTCGGGTAAACCTCAAACCAACCTTTATTGAGCATCAAACACTTAGCTATTTGGCCAAGTTCACCTATGAGCTACCCCGTCCTGGGTTACAATCGCTCACACTCATCTCCCTTGGAGTCCCTTGCCTCGAAGCTCTCTTCGTCCGACCACGTCCCTCGGATGCACCAAGCGCACGACTTCACAATGCCATCCTTCGCGTCTTGCCCTGAAGTCTGCTTCCTCTAGCTTCACTCCAATTCTCCTCGTCCGGCGGTCCCTCAGATGAACCAAGCGCACGACTTCCGCAATGTCATCCTTCACCGACTCAAGGACCGAGTCATGAGATGGTGAACTCACCAATGCTTTCACCATGTGTGAATTACTAAGTCCTGCATGACTTCAACACACATATCAAATCCATAAACATCCTAACTTAAACCTTTTCCACACATATCAAAACCACATCATACATGAGTTAATTGCCCTAACACAACCGCTATCCACAATCCACATACTTGGTTCACCTACCTAAACAACATGAAAAATAAACTCCTTTGGTACTCAAATATTTGGATCGGAAATATCAATCAAAAACTTCTTTGGGACTCAAGCTTTCTTCACCCTACTCCTAATTGTTACTTTTCTATTAATTAGGGAGATATAAGCTACTTCCTTATCCTTAGGTTTGTACCCTATGCCGACCTTGTTATAAACGACCCTTTGATATCTAAGGATCATATCAAGATATTTTGAGCCATTAGTAAACTTTTCTAAACATGCTTTTAATTCACAAACCTCATTATTAAGTTTTTTATTTTCTTCCCTAAGCATGCATGAATCATCACATAAAGATTGTTCGTTTCTAATTTCCTTAATTTCTACCTTCAAATCCTTAATCCTAGATTTTGACTTGTCTAATGCATTCTTAAGATAAGCAATAGTTTTATACAAAAGCTCTACTTGGGGTGAGTCTTTTACCTCATCGTTACTAGATGACGATTCATCACTAGAGGAGGCTTCTTCTTGGCTTGATTCATCGGAGTCATTCTCCAAAGCCATGAATGCCATGTGTCGGGTGATGTGGCATAGCTCTTCTTCATCTGATGAGTCTTCAACACGTTGAGTGTCCCACGTCGTTTGTGCTACCATAGCTTCCTTCTTCTTCTTCTCATTCTTTTTCCTTTTTCTTCTTTTCCTTCTCTTCCTTCTTCAACTCCGGGCAATTTGGCTTGATATGCCCCTTCTTATTGCATCCATAGAAAGTAACATTAGTGTTATAAATTGAATTAACATTTGATTTATCTTTTGAGGATTAGAACATCCTCTTCACATCCTTTCTTCTAAATCTTTTTGACCTTCCCATCAATTTCTTGACATAATGTGCCATTTCGTTTGTCGACATCTCTTCGTAACTACTTGATGGTTCATCCTCCAATTTGGATGAAGATGATTCTTCCTTCTTCTACTTCTTCCTCTTCTCCTTTTTCTCTACAAAAAGAGATAGATCTTTCTCCTTTGATGCCATGTTAGCTTGCTTATGCAACCCAAATTTACAAAACAATTCATCTAACTTAACTAAAGAGAGATCTCTAGATACCTTATAAGCATCAACTATTGATGCCCATAAGGTGGTTCAAGGAAAATCTTGAAGAATGTATCTTACCAAATCCCGATTGTCTACCTTCTCACCTATGACATGGAGTCCATTGACAATCTCCTTGAATCTACCGTGCATTTGGCTCACGGTCTCATTGGTCTTCATGACAAAAGTTTGGAGTTGACCTATCAATATGTCCCTCTTGGCTCTCCTTGACTCCTTGGATCCTTCATTGAGCTCGATGAGCTTCTCCCAAAGCTCTTTTGCGGAGTTGAATGGTCCAACTTTGCTCAATTTCTCCTTTGAAAGCCCACATTGAAGTATTGCTGTTGCCTTGGTGTTTGCTTGAGCTTTCTTTGCCATTTCTTTAGTTCAATCCTTTGTGGGTAGCGGCGCTTCAAATTCATCCATTAGCTTTTCGAAACCATCTACAACACTAAACTAATTCTAAATATCATTCATAAGGTAGTATTCCATCCTACCTTTTCAATAGACAGTCATTGCCATCGAAGAAAGGTGGGTGCGTCATGCTATAACCTTCTTGAAAATCTATCTTGCTTCGGTTGATGATTAGATCTTCCGATGCAATTCGAGTTCTAATACCACTTGTAGGGGATTATTAGATGGCTAGAGGGGGGGGGGGTGAGTAGCCCTTTTTCACTTTCTATAAGAATTGTTAACGGAAGCTGTTGGATCGAGTGAATCGCTAGAGGGTGGGGGTGAATAGCGATAAAAACTTTCGTTCGTTTCGATACTTGAGTTACGCAGCAGAAAGAATAAAACAATAAAGAAGACAAGAGAGTTTTTTACTTGGTTCGTAGCCTACGACTACTACTCCAAGGCCCTAGTGGTCCTTGACCACACACGGAGGGCAAATCACTAACGAACTTCTCCTCGTTGGTAAAAACTATAAAAAAGATCGAGATAGAGGGACACTCCCCCTCTTCTCGTTATGATAAAAACACGATAATGAACTTAAGTACAGATTTTAAACTATAAAACACTTTTACCGATGACTCGTAGATGAAGAAGATTGAGCTCTAGTCATCGTGTCTACAACGCTTCGTCGTAGAGATGTCGGAGAGTCGTAGCGTATCAGAAGCACTTGGAGGCTTAGAGAATTGATGAAAAACCCTTAGACAAACCCTCCTTTTATAGTTTTTGAGCCTCTCCTCGAGGGGATCTTTAGCCAATCAAAACTAGGCACAAAGCTCCTTGGAATGAGGTGATAAGGCTTGACTCCTCAAAGCTAATCCTTGACCATCAGTCAACTGATGGCCATCATCACTTGACTGATGGCAGTGCCAGTCGAGTCGCAACACTCAGTAGTCGACTGATTTAAGGCAGTCGAGTGGCTCTTGTGGGCAGTCGACTGATGCTTGCTGAAATTACAAGTTAGCTTAATAAAAACATAATTTCGACGGTCGCCGACCGTCCGATCTCGACCTAGACCATCCATGGGATGTCTTTGGTCGGATCTATGCTTAAGACCATCCTCGTAAGGAGGATATGACCTCACTTACGCTCACACACACGAGCTTACCTCGATACTTACTTTGTAGCTCTCGCTTTCGACATTCCACTCGATTCTTTTGGCTCCCTCCGAAGTCACTCGAGTGTCGCCCGACCACCGCGGCTTCCTCCGGGTGTCGCCAGCCTTCAGCTCCAGCTTTAGTACTTTTCTGCATACTTGATTTAGCTCATGAGATAACGATATGAGCTTAACTTTGTATCGTTTGCTATAATCAAAACTCAGGTTCGACTTAGGTGCCCATTGCACCAACAATCTCCCCCTTTTTGATCTATGACAAACCCATACAAAGTTAAGGAAATAACATGTATGAAGAATACTAATATGCATGAAGAATAAAAGATTAAGTAGAGACAAAGCTTTTCTTCCAAGTACTCCCCCTTGACTGAGGGTGAGTCTTGAAAGAAGATCTTAATCTCCCCCTTGACACTTGCTTCTCTAGAAGAGTTTTTTAAGTAATTAACAATTACTTAAAGTTTTGGTCATAGTATTAAAAATAAGTTTAAGTTAAGAATTTTCTTAACTTGGCCTTTCTCTCCCTTTTGTTAACTAAAAAGAGTTAAGTTGCAAAGATTAAAGTTAAGTAAACATTTACTTAACTTTTGGCCATGAGAATAAGTATGAAGTACTAAGTTAAGTTATAAAAAAAATGATCCCTTAACTTTGACCTTTTTCTCCCCCTTTTGCCATAAATTGGAAAGAGGGGTTTTGAAAGAAAAAAATAAGTATTAAGTTTAAGTTCGAAGTCCAAGCATGTTCCATATTATTTTGAAAATAATATACTAAAAATAAGCTCATCTATTGAATGTTCAACTCTTATTTGACTTGATTGATATGAAGGATCAACAAGTCCTGGTCAAAGTCAGTTAATATAGATGATTATACTTCATGGTTCATGGCGATGCACTGGCTCTACATCTGGAACCAGGAGTAAGGTCCTAACATCTCATGCTCATCTACGTGGCTAAGTACACAAACACATTAGTCCTATGTGTTGTGAGATATATTGGCTCCTTAAATCTATAGGTGCATGATATCTAAGGTATGTCCTAAGCTAGTTCCATGAGCATGAAAAGTAAAAAATAGTAATAAGAAAATATAATTTGTAAATTCCTACTCTACTATGTACATGCCCAATTTTCGTCTTAATAGACTGAATTCGGCTTCGGGTAGGGGTTTAGTAAATAGATCTGCCAAGTTGGACTTCGATTCGACGTATTCAAGTTGTATGGCTCCGTTGGCCACATGTTCTCGAATGAAATGGTGTTTGACCTCTATATGTTTGGTCCTAGAGTGACATATTGAATTTTTAGTTAGGTTAATTGAGCTAATGTTATCTACGTGAATTTTAGTGTTCGTAAAGTCTAACTTGAAATCTCAGAGAGTGTGATTCATCCAAAGAAGCTGAGTGACACACTCACCCATCGCGATGTATTCGGCTTCGGTGGTAGATAAGGCAACACAATGTTGCTTCCTACTGCACCAACTCACTAGACTCGAGCTGAGAAGTTGACAACAACCACTCGTACTCTTTCTATCGAGCTTACTACCGGCATAGTCCGAGTCAGAGTAGCCGATCAGTTCAAACTCGATAGATCTAGGGTACCAAATACCGACATTAAGTGTACATTTTAGATATCTAAGGATACGCTTAACTAGAGTTAGGTGAGATTCCTTGTCATAGGTTTAGAACCTTGCGCACATACTTACTACAGATAAGATATCAGGTCGGCTCACAGTTAAGTAAAGGAGACTCCCTATCACGCTCCTATAGTATTTTAAGTCAATTGAATTTTCGGTTACATCTTCTCCTATATTTACATTTGTTGCCATTGGGGTATTAATAATTTTAGCGTCTTGCATTACAAAGCACTTAATTAATTCCCTAGTATATTTGCATTGGTGTAAGTATATTCCATCTTTAGTTTGTTTAATTTGTAGACCTAAGAAGAAACTCAACTCACCTACTAAATTCATTTCAAATTCACTTTCCATAAGTGAAATGAATTCGTTTAGTAGGATCGAGTTGGTGGTTTCAAAGATGATATCATCTACATAGATTTGGTCTATGAATATGTCTTTACCTACGATTTTTATGAAGAGGGTTGGATCGACTAGGCCTTGGTTAAATCCTTTGGACTTAAGATAAATCGAAAGCCTCTTGTACCAAGCTCGAGGAGCTTGTTTGAGTCCATAGAGAGCTTTCTTTAATCTAAGGACATGGTTGGGTTTATCTAGACTTTCGAAACCAGGGGGTTGACTAAAATAAACCTCTTCCTTAATATATCCATTCAAGAATGCTTACTTTACATCCATTTGAAACAACTTAAATCCTCGATGTGCAACATATGCTAATAATATTCGGATGGACTCTAATCTAGCTATTGGGGTATAGGTCTTGTCGTAATCTAAACCTTTGACTTGACTAAACCCTTTAGCGACTAATCTAGCTTTATTTCTAACTACTTCACCTTTATCATCAAGTTTATTTCTAAACACCCACCTTGTTTGAATGATTGTTTTATCTTTTGGTGGTGGTACTAATTCCCATACTTCGTTCCTAGTGAATTGAGCTAGCTCTTCTTGCATTACAAAAATCCAATCGGGATCAAGAAGAGCTTGGTCAATGGTTTTGGGTTCAATTTTGGAAATCAAGGAGATTTGACTAAGGTTTTCGTATGACTCTCTAGTTAGAACTCCTAGGCTTGGATCACCTATCACTTGGTCAATAGGATGATTCGTTTAAGTCCTAGTTTGACTTGGGTTAGAGTCACCTATTGCTTGGTCGATAGGATGACTTGGTTGACTTAGGTTAGGAATAATACTAGACTCGATCTCAAGATCGGAGTTGAGTTTGGTATGAATCGGCTCGCTAATTGAGTTGAGTTTGTAGGTTCGTGTCCTTCATCAAACACTACATTAATAGTCTCTTCAACCTTAAGGGTGTCATGGTTATATACCCTATAGGCTCTACTCATAGTCGAGTATCCTAAAAAGATTCTGGTAGAGGTTTTGGATGTGAATTTCCCTAGGTAATCCTTAGTGTTTAAGATATGTACCTTACATCCAAATACCCTAAAGTACTTGATGTTAGATATTTTATCATGATAAATTTTGTACGAGGTCTTAAGGTGCCTCTTTACCATAAGGATCCTATTTTGGACATAGCAAGCCGTACTAACGACTTCTGCCCAAAACCTATCGGGTAGGTTATACTCGTTTAACATTGTCCTAGCGGCTTCTTGTAGGGTTCTATTTTTATGTTCTACTAGGCCATTCTGTTGTGGGGTTCTAGGGCATGAGAACTCATGGTAGTATCCATTTAGGTTACAGAATTCTATAAACATGTGGTTCTCGAATTCACCACCATGATCACTCCTAAGTCTTTTGATTTTAAGGTTTTGTTGATTTTCTATTAGTTTAAATAGGTTGATTAATTGATCTAGGGTATCACTTTTGTGTTTGATGAACCTAAACCAAGTAAATCTAGAATAGTCATCAATTATGACCAAGCAGAATTGACTCCCATTAAGTGACTTAGCTCTGTGTGAATCAAATAGATCCATGTGTAGGAGCTCAAGAACACTTTTGGTTCGTTCTTGATTAGTTAGTTGATGTTGTGTCCTAGATTGTTTACCTTGTTGACAAACATTCCATATTTTATTATCCAAGTTGTTGAGGTTAGGTAAACCTCTGACTAAGTCACTCTGACTCATCTTGTGGATGAGTCTTGGGTGTGAGTGACCGAGTCGTCGGTGTTATAACCAAGATTCCTCTTGCCGTGTCATAAGACACTTGGTTGAGGAGTTAGTTAAATTAATAGTATAAATATTGTTATTTTTGGTTCCTTTAAGAATTATTTTAGAGGTTTCATTTGTATTAATTGCACATTCATTTTCTAGAAATATGACCTTATAGTTATTATCACACAATTGGCTTACACTAAGTAAATTATATTGGAAATTTTCTACCAATAAGGCATTTTGAATAATAAAGTTTGAGTTGAGCTCAATATCACCTGACCTGATGATTTTGAGCTTGCCATTGTTTCCGAAGGCTACCGATCCTTGTCGTTTGAATCGAAGCTTCAAAAACTTGAGTTGATCCCCGGTCATGTGTCGGGAGCAACCACTGTCCAACATTCATTGATCCTACACATAAGGTAGTTGGATCAGATATTGGAATTCCTAAAGGTTGGTTGTAAATTATTAAACCTAGATCATCTCCCCCATGTCTACATGATCAAGCATGTTAACCTTATATGTTTTTGAGAGATGACTTCTAATTTTACTTGATTTAAATTTAATGATTTGAACACTTGTCAACCTTGCATTAGATTCGGATTTGACCTTAAGCTCATCAAGTCACCTTTTCAAGATCATGGCTTTTAGGTCGTGGCGAGGCATAGAGGCCTTCTTTGATCGTAAAAACGACCACTTCCTTAGACAAAGACATTTTCAAGAAAATAGAGACTTGACTCACTTAAGACCACTTCCTGGTCTAATTAGTCTAGGATACGGCGAGGTAGCTTCAGCTAGTTCCACTCGGTCAAGTGCACCGAACTATATACACATTATCTAGCCCGAATACATGAGACTCCGCTTTCCTAGCGTACTATCATCTCGCCGTGTCTTGGTACTATGTTACCAAGTATTGACGAGTTATAGTCCTATCTAACCATTCTAAAAATAAAAATCAAAATAAATAAAGGACCTAATCATGCAATTTCTAAGTTAAAGCACAAACAAATTTTGTACTGGCTCCCCCTGGACCGTTGAATCGGTTCAGTCTCTCCACATAGTGGATTTGGTCCTTGGGAACCCAGTACTGGTTGGATACCAAGTTTGAAATCAAAGTGGTCTTAGGGACCCATGCTTGGACACATTTTTTTATGTCGATTTACAATCGACATATACGACTTGTTGGTCGTATTTGAGCTAAACCCTAGTCCGACCTTGTTGTACATGGCCCTTTGCGATCCAAGTAGGAGGTCAAGTCCCTTGGATCCCAAAGTGAACCTTTCCAACGTGTTCCTAAGATCTTCGACTTGACTTTTCAAGAGTGAGTTCTCAACTTCGAGCTTTTCAATCCGAGTTGAGTCCTCCTCTCGAACTTGACTAGTCGAAGAGTTTAGGGAGACCTCGTGTTTGAGGAGTTTAACCTCCTCAACTAGGGTCTCGACCTTAGACTCGGACTTAGCTAATTTTCTAGTTAAGAATTTAATCGCACTATAAAGAGTACTAATAAGAGATCGACTTACCTTAAGTGTATAGGATCTTGGATCATGCGGCTTGTCTTGAATAAAGCCGTAGTCCGATTCATCTTCGTTTCGGACTCGTGCTCGTTGGACTCGTCCTCACGATTCAAATTTGGTTTAGCCATGAAGACATGATCATCGTCTTCTTCCTCTAACACTTCTTCCCATGTAGCATTGAGTGCCTTCTTGAGTTTCGGTGCTTTGCTCTTGAGCTTCGGACATTCAGACTTGATATGTTCAAACCTATTGCATTCATAACACCTAACATTAGAACTTTTAGGCTTACCTTCGTTGGGTCAAGTGACGGTCCACTTTCGGCCCTTGACCATCCTCCGAACTAGGTTGACTAGTTCAGCCTCCATTTTCGAGTCGACCTCCAAATATGACTCATCTTCTTCCTCCTTCGGGGGTGGCTTGCTCGCGGTCTTCTTCTTCGATCCTGCAAAAAGTGCTATACCCTTCTTGGGTTCTGAGTTAGACTATTCATGGAGTTTGAAATCCGAAAACAATTCATCTAATCTAAGTTTTGAAAGATCCTTAGAGACCTTGTAGGCATCGACCATGGATGCCCACAAGGTGGTCCTAGGAAATGAGTTTAGTACGTACCTGATAAGGTCGCGATTTTCAACCTTTTGTCCGATTGCATGTAGGTTGTTGACGATATCTTGAACCTGAGCGTGCAATTGTGTCGCTGTCTCATGTTCCTGCATTTTTAGATTATACAACCTATTGAAAAGGAGATCACGCTTACATACCTTGGCTTCATCGATCCCTTCATGTAGCTCCACTAGCTTTGTCCAAAGATCCTTTGTGCTGATGAAGGGGCCGACGCGATTAAGCTCCTATTTGGACAAGCCGCATTGAAGGATTTGAGTCGCCATGGTGTCAGCTTCAACTTGTCTTTTTGTAGCATTGGTCCATTCGTCATAATCCAAAGATTCACCCACTTCGTTAGTCGGAAGTGTGAATCCCGTTTGGATTATGATCCACATCTCGATTTGGGTCTTAAGGAAGCACTCCATCCTACCCTTCCATTAATAGAAGTCATCTTCATTGTAAAATGGAGGTCGGATGGTGCTAAAACCCTCGAGATGGGCCATTGACACAAAAAGAGCAAGAAAATGAAGAGAGAAAAAAAAGGAAAACCTAGCAACGACACAAATGGGCGAAATGTACGAAGACTCGCGTCTTGGATTAGTAGTGCAGGAGAAAAACTCAACAAATGAAAGATCTTAAAAAAAACAAAATAAATAGAAATAAAAATAAAAAATCTTTAGAAAAGCTAGATTGGTGGTTTCACCAAATCTTAGCACCCTCGACTTTGATACCAATTGTTGGATCGAGCAGATCCCTAGAGGGGGTGAATAGTGATAAAAACTTTCATTCGTTTCGATACTTGAGTTACGCAGTGGAAAGAATAAAATAATAAAGAAGACAAGAGAGTTTTTTACTTGGTTCATAGCCTACGGCTACTACTCCAAGGCCTTAGTGGTCCTTGACCACGCACGGAGGGCAAATCACTAACGAACTCCTCGTTGAAGGTAGGAGTTAATCGAATACAAAACCACGAAAAGGATTGAGATAGAGGGACACTCCCGCTCTTCTCGTTATGATAAAAACACGATAATGAACTTAAGTACAGATTTGAAACTATAAAACACTTTTACCGACGACTCGTAGATGAAGAAGATTGAGCTCTAGTCGTTGTGTCTGCAATGCTTCATCATAGAGATGTCGGAGAGTCGTAGCGTATCGGAAGCACTTGGAGGCTTAGAGAATTAATGAAAAACTCTTAGATAAGCCCTCCTTTTATAGGTTTTGAGCCCCTCCTCGAGGGGATCTTCAGCCAATCAAAACTAGGCACAAAGCTCCTTGGAATGAGGTGATAAGGCTTGACTCCTCGAAGTTGATTCTTGACCATCAGTCGACTGATGGCAGTGCCAGTCGAGTCGCAACACTCAGCAGTCAACTGATTTAAGGCAGTCGAGTGGCTCTTGTGGGAAGTCGACTGATGCTTGCTGAAATCACAAGTTAGCTTAATAAAAACATAATTTCGACGGTCGCCGACCGTCCAATCTCGACCTAGACCATCCATGGGATGTCTTTGGTCGGATCTACGCTTAAGACCATCCCCGTACGGAGGATACGACCTCACTTATGCTCACACACACGAGCTTACCTCGATACTTACTTTGTAGCTCTCGCTTCCAGCATTCCACTCGATTCCTTCGGCTCCCTCCGAAGTCACTCGAGTGTCGCCCGACCACTGCGGCTTCCTCCGGGTGTCGCCAGCCATCAGCTCCAGCTTTAGTACTTTTCTGCACACTCGATTCAGCTCGTGAGATAACGATATGAGCTTAACTTTGTATCATTTGCTATAATCAAAACTCAGGTTCAACTTAGGTGCCCACTACACCAACAGAAGCAAGACAAAGAACACAATTGAAAATGAAAATAATAAGGACAAAGACAACGCTAACTCAAGAATGTAATGTGATTCGGAGATGAAGCTCCTACTCCACAACAATCCTTAAGGTGGATCACTCCTTCAATCCTTGACTAGAATTTCTCTTTTAGATGAACCCAAGGTGGAGAAATCTTTTCTTACAATGAACACCCTTCCTTTTACAAGATGATGAAGAATAAGCTTAGAAGGAATAGTTTGAGAGCTTAAGAACTTGGAAGAAGGCTTGGGAGCTTAGAGGATGAGAATTTTGTGTGTTAGCATTAGCCTACTCAAGCTCCCAAGTCTGCCCTTATATAAACTTTCAGGCATCAGCTCGTTTCTGCCCATTGAGGGTTTCGCTAGTCGACTGTTGCATAACAACAGTCGACTGGTGCTACTATTGATCGAATCCAATGGCTTCTAACAAAGCCTGATCGTGATTATCACCACTCAACGGACATTTGATCAGTCGACTGCTCATACAAGAAGCTGACTGCTCAAGCCTAGTCGACTGGTCAGTTGACTATCAAATATTCTATTCTCTGTCCACATAATTCCAATCGACTGCCAAACACTAGTAGTCGACTGGTGCAAGCCACCAGTCAACTGCCAAGGCAAAATTGACAGTCTGACCATCAGTCAACTATTTGATCAATCGACTGGTTATAACCATAGTCAACTGTCCCGAGTCAACCTGAGTTCTTGAGTGCCAAACACTCGAGATCAGTCGATTGGTCCAAGATACTAGTCGATTGATACAATTCAAGTATGACTAATTCATACTTGAGAATACACCCTAAGCCTAGACTACACCTTCTAGCTTTTCCATCAGTCTTGCGCCTATAGGATCCCTCCAAGTCAATGACTCTTTAATCCTTGTGCTTTCCTTCAAAAACTTTATTCGGTTTTGTCATGCTTTGGGTTCCTCCTTTGTCAAGGTCCACTTAGACTTTACGCTGTCAAGACTACATGCTTGGACTTTACGCCGCTAAGACTACATGCTTGGACTTATGCTACCAATACTCACCTTTGGACTTCCTTGCCAAGATTCACTTGGACTTATGCCGCCAAGACCACAAGCTTGGACTTATGCCGCCAAGTCCACATTCTTGGAATTTTCTTGCCAAGGCTTCACTCTTGGACTTTCCTTTGCCAAGTTTTCATACTTGGACTTTCCTGTCACTTAAACATTCATCATTGTTAGATCACAATTATTGCCTAACTTCAAATGATTATCCAAACATCAAAATACATTAATACTTGAGGCATTATTGCACCAACATACTACACCCTTCAACTTTCCTTTGCCAAATATCTATATTTGGACTTTGGCCGCCAAGACTACACACTTAGACTTACATAGCCAAGACTGCACCCTTGGACTTTTCCTTTGCTAAGCATCTATACTTGGACTTTTCCTTTCCAAGACTTCACCCTTGGATTTTTCCTTGCCAAGTATCCATACTTGGACTTCTCCATTGCCAAAAATCCAATCTTGGTCTTTCCTTTCCAAGTCTCCAAACTTGGACTTCCACTCGAGTCTCACTCGAGCTAGGTCACCCTTGTTAGTGCAGGGGCACCAGATAATCGGACCTAGGCTTTGATAATGACAAAGATTCAAAGTTAAATTATTGTGTTATCTCATATGCTTTATTGAGTGTGTAGGTATTTTACTTTGCTAAGGTTAAAGATGTCCCGAGAATCTTGATGGAATGAGAAACCTAGGTGGTCAAGTGACCGGAAGAAAAATTGAGAGTCCAATTGGGTGTTAAGTGATCGGAAGCAAAATCTAGAAGTCCAATAGGGGGTTGGCAAAGGTAAGCTCTGAGTGAGGAGTGATGGTAACGACACATCCTCGGTAAGGGGACAATCCTAGGCGTCAATCCAACTAAGACTTTCGGAGGAAGGTCTAAGTCGAGATCGAATGGTCAAAGGACTTCCACTATTAATATAAATTATAGACATTGTACTAACCTTGGAATGCAGGAAGTATATTTTCTAATCATAGTACATCAGTCGACTGGATAAGAATAGCAGTCGACTGGAGTTGCTATCTTTGAGCCGCGCCAAAATACAAGAACCAGTCAACTGAGATTTCCTGCAGTTGACTGATGAAAAATTCAGTCGACTGATGTCAATGAATCAACCTTAGCATCAAGTCAAAGTTCACCCGCTTGCCACCTCATTGATAAGAGTTCGAGATTGGAAGGGATAAGGCTCTATCCTTATCATGTATTTGCATAAAATCTAGGAAATTTATGAATCTACAAAGACTATAAAAGAAGGATTTTCAAATGCTATTCACCCCCTATCCTACAATTGGTATCACAGCGAGGGCACTCAGATTCGGTGCAACCACCGATCGAGCAACTTCTTTTTATCTCTTTTTTCTTTGCGAAAGTTTTATCTCGCACTACTAATCCAAAATCAAGTCTTGGAATATATTTGTTGTTTTTGTTTTGTGCAAGATTTACATGGCTAGTAAAGAGGTATTTAACATCGTCCAACCTCCATATTTTTGCGGAGATGACTTCTGTTATTGGAAGGGTCAGATGGAGTGTTTCCTTAAGATTCAAGTCAACATGTGGATCGTCATCTAGAAAGGGTTCGATCTACCTACCGACAAAAAGGGTGAGCTCTTGGAATGTGACTCGTGGACCAATGCAATGAAGAAACAAATCAAAGCGAATGCCAAAGCAACCCAAATTTTGCAATGTGGTCTATCAAACGAGGAGCTCAACTGTGTCGGCCCCTTCATCAGTGCTAAAGATTTATGGGATAAACTCACTGAGCTCCACGAAGGAACCCTCGATACAAAGGTATGTAAAAGGGATTTACTATAAATTAAATTATTTAATTTAAAAATACAGGACAATGAGACTGCGAGTCAACTTCATGCTTGAATCCAAGACATCCTAAACGACTTCCATTCAATCGGACAGAAGATGGATAACCTCAATATTATAAGGTATGCACTTAAGGTTTTTCCTAGGACTACATTGTGGGCATCAATGGTTGATACTTACAAAGTGTCTCGGGATCTTTCTAAGATTAGATTAGATGAGTTTTTTTTTTTTGAATTTGAATTGCACGAACAAACTAATTCGGCCTTGGCCAAAAAAGTATAGCTCTGTTTGCAAGGCAAAAGAAAATAGAATGTAAACCAACTCCCGAAGACGATGAGTCTTATTCGGATCTAGACGACGAACTGGAAATGGAGATCGTCAACCTTGTTCGAAGACTAATCAAGAAAAGAAGATGTATAAACAAGTCAACTAAAGAGAAAAATCCCGAAACAAATCAAAAGGTCAAGCAAGACTACAAGTGCTACGAATGCAACATGAAGGGTCATTTCATAGCCGATTGCCCCAAGCTAAAGTTCAAATCTACCAAGAAGGTGTAGGATCAAAATATTCTTAGAGAGGGGGGTGAATCTCAGAGGTTACAATTTTCTTTAGATTTTTAAAACTTATTTCATATTTTCAATTAGAGTAAGCAATGGAATAAATGAAATCAAGACACAATCTATTTACTTGGTTCACAACCCCAACAGGGTTGCTACTCCAAGACCCATAGTGCTTCCGAGAGCTACCTCGATGGGCAATTATTATTACCCTCTGACTCGAGAACTCTTGACTTCGGAGGGGTTCATTTTTACAAATAATGAGAGATAGGTAACACTCTACCTTCTCTTTTGAAATTAAGTACACAAAGCGAAAATGAATACAAACAAAATTAGAGCTAAGTTGTCATGCCCCGAGAGTATACTGTGCCGAAAAGTAAATGGACAACATCTCCCCTGTACGTGGCAACATATCGGGTTAATACAAGGCCCGTAGGCCCACAACAACAATATATATAAAGACATGAACATACAAAATACAGCGGAAACATACTGACAGATAAAACAAGATACAAAAACACAACTGTGCACTCCAGAGTGACTTGACACGACAAGAAACATAATAGAAACCACATCAAAGATTAAATACATACAACACATCCGTATATCACAAATACGAAAACGATATAGGATAAAACCCAAAACAGTAATCCATAAGGATACAACAATACGAAATACATATCTATCCATTCGGTGTGAGATGGGATCAGCTGGTGGAGCTCCATACGTCCAAGGAATCTTCTAATTGTTATCTGGGCGACAGGAAGCCCAGAGTCCCAGGGTAGTGAGTATAAACTCAGGGGTAATATGTAGAAAGTGCATGAACAACATATAAGGATATAGAGATCTACAAGTATACAACATGAGTCCAATAGACATACAGTCATATCCAACTCTAATAACAAGTAACTACAGTAAAGTCATACTCAATGTATATACTAAACTGATCAACTGAATATGAAGTAATGTACCAACGTACCTGACGGTCTGCAACACCATAAGCTATATCATCTTGAATAGATATACAATAACATAACCCATATAACGCACAAAGTCAATCCCATACCTGACCAACACTCAGACATATGAACAGTATAGAATCACATGTAATAACATCTCGGTCCATACCACACTATGACATGACGCAAATCAAATGCATACAACAGTCTGGACCAACACATATATCATGCTCAACACACAGCAATATATATTATGCAAATGACATGTATCATGATGTACAAACATATGCAACAAACAAATGCAGCATCTCACAGGCATATATAAAACATATATCGAATACATGCATACATATATATCAATAATGCATATGCATGACCATGTCTGCGGACCCGTCCAACCACGACCCCAGTATGGCCCGGGTGGCACGACATGACTACTATCCCGACTCCAGCCGCCACCACTCTCAAGTGACCGAGTTGGGTAGTATGAAACAGTAGCTAGCCGCCATAGAGCTATATGCTACTCACACGGGGGTCCCTGCTGCTAGCCGCTCTGTCCCTACCCATGAGTAGACGAACACCGCACCCAGGACAACTGCACATCACACGACCACTGTCTATAGTGGGTGAGTGCGCTAACTACCACTCCGCACAGTGGCCAAGTGCGCATCTCCAGCTACCACAATCCATAGTGGCCGAGAACAGCACGCACAATAATGCTCTGCCCTCAACCCAGCTACCACTACCTTGAGTGGCCGGGGAGGCAGGATGATTGACGACCCGTCTCAACCACAAGGGAGACTCAGTCTACAACATGCATGCAATGTAATGATGCATAGCTCCATACATGTATCCTCGCCACACTCCCTATCCCACAGAGAGTCCTGGTCAACCAAAAGTCAACTATGCAAGGACTACAATACACAAGACTCTCTCTATCGCACAAAGAGTTATACACATATGACAATCAACCACGTTAAGACCTCTAGTAAGTAGCGAGATACTATCGACAATCCATATAACCATACACAGATATACGATCCATAATGGATATACCATCACGCTAGGACCTCTAGTCCATGGCCACATACTGACAACCACACACTTAACTATGCACATACAACTAGATCCACCATAGATGCACCACTAATATAGGTATGATATAACAATCGGCTTCATAATCCAATCCATCACCTAACCCTAGTGATGTAACACAGTAACCCAATCTGAGGTCACAAAGATAACCCTAACCACATGTACTTACTGAACATCTATCAGCTAATATATAATAGGGTTTGTAGTTCATATCCATGATAGATAATCAATGAAATAACAACAATATATCTCAAAGGTCAAAGGCAGTACAAGCATATGATTAAATATGAGTGGATTTAAGGTAAACAGGTATAAACATATATCCAAATTCATGCACTGGAATTTGGTCAAAACTACCGGACCAGGTAGATATTAACCACCTGATATACAGATTACATTATCCGTGCTATTCATTTCCACGTCCATGTATCTATCACAATCAAAGTCCTGTAACAATAGGATACAATTAAATACCATCACATATCTAATGATCGAATCAAATCCTACATCATCCTTGTATCTCGATCAACTAATAATTCACTATCAACTATAACATCAACTACAGATATAGTAAGCATCCATATCACTTAGATCAGACTTACCTCATGTTGCTTTAATCTCTCCCATCTTCTTCACCCGAAGGAAACTACGATTCAACCAATAACAATGCAACCAGGGGCTACATAAGACACAGATATCACAACAACAATCATACAACATACACTAGATCTAAATCAATGAACCACCTACTTCATTCTAATCAATTCACTTCAATGCACCAATTCACAATACCTTATTGTCAATACCTCCAACCGTAGCTCAACTAGTGCAACTTCAATCACAACTGCCCAATTCCAAGTATAAGTATTATATCTGCATCAACCAACCAAATCAAAAGAAAAACATAACTCAGATCATCCTCATTACCTACAATGAACTATAATTATCACACAAAAATGACAATTCAACCCAAATCTACGCTTACCTTGCTTATCCTCACCCGTGCAGCTTTAAACCCATCAACCTGTCGTTGAGATACAAGAGTAGCATTCATCCACTAAATCTCGGAATGGATTTTGGATTTCCAGAGCAATCTTTGATCCACTGATCGAGCCACCAATGACCACCACCACCTTAAATCTCGACAGTAGTATCAAGCAGCTATGATGCACACGCAAGAACCCAACAGCCAATGCGTTGATCGTAGCTGAGGCAAAGGCAGCTGATGGTGGAAATCAACCGGCGCTTCAAGTAGTGGCTAACTGCAAGGTCGATAAGCCAAGCGCAGGGGAAAAAAACACCAGCGACGAGGAAGACGGGCGTCGACGAGCTGAGCTTCCCGATAGGAACTAGATCAGGATCAAGGACAATCGAGGGCGTTGCGACGATGAAAATAGAGGAAGGGGAAGAACACCAGCGTGGTCGACGGTCGATCCGTAGGACCAAAGGCGGCTATGACAGTGAAGGCGAGCCGACTTGTCAAACAGCAGATAGGGCAACGATCCTGCATGAAGATCGACACCGACGACAATCGATACTCGTCGCAGATCAGGGCATTGGATGGGGCGGTGGAGCATCAACTGAAATGTGCAACGACCGGAGTAATCCACAGCGGTGAAAGCTAAGAGCGACGGAGATGGTAGCGAGTATCGCATACTGACCGATTAGGGCGACTGGAGGAGTTGTCTTGGTGGCCGCCGTAATCGTCCCATGGGTCGGAGCAAACTCGAAGGCCGAAGAAGCTCGTTGCCGCTGGAATCGAGAGGGAGAGGCATCGGCGATTGAGCACCGGGGAGAAGAAATCGTCGGCAGCAGCAGTGAAGCGGAAATCGTGAGCGAGGAGAAAGGGGAAATCGTGATAAGGGAAGAAGAAATCTGCATCCAAAATGGGTCAGGTCGGGTTCGGCCTTATAAACCCACTCCTTGTGGTTAAACTAGCCTAGGTCATGTCTAAGCTAGCCTATGTTGATCCAACCACCTATTTAAGTTTAATATTCCTCTTATGGACTCCTTTCGAATCCAGAAAAATTTCTGTGAACTCCTGAGAAATTATATAAGATAATTTCTTAATCATGATTTTTATTTTATTTTTATCTTTTCCGTATCTTACATTCTCTCTCACTAATAAAAATTTGGTCCCCAAATTTCTGACTCATGTACGAGTACGAGATGTCACAACAACTATCTCAAGTATCCGGGGCAAAGTCACACCTCAAGTGACTAAGTGGGGTATTGAGCTCGAATATTATATTCCATCTCTTATATACACTCTCAACTGACCTATTACAAGGTAAATAACTGTACCAAAGTGGAGCTCTATACCCGTAACCGATGGGAGACTTTGCCAGAATCGTAAGGTGAATCATGAATCACCATCGACAATGATACTCAAGGATATTCCATGAATATAATTCCGTCAAGCAATCCAACGAAATCCATCTTACGGCTCGGAAGAAGATGAGCGGACTTAGCTAATCGACCATCGATTATCCAAATTGCATCAATTCCTTTCCGAATTCTAGATAATCTCCCAACACAGTCTAACGTACTTGGCTCCCACTTCTATCTCAGTACGTAACCCTACTGGTCACTAATGTTTCGCCTTTACTTGTTGGCACACCCAACATTAAACTACGAAATCAACCGTGTCTCATATATCGTTCCACCAACATGAACGTTTCAATACTCACTATTTTCGGATACACTCCGAATAAATCATCACTTTCGAATAAAGAGTCTCCTGAAACAACTCTTCCTAAAGCGAATGCAACTCTGGGAACCACTATCCTTCCCAGAGACGGAGATTTATTCTCACAAGAGAAATTAATCTAATGTCCCAAAATTCACTCTGTCACCCAGAACTGAAAGTAACTGGAAGACTATAATGACTAATCTCGCTAGTTTCTCAACTAGCATACACATAATATATGTCTCATTCAACTGCATCGGAATCGCTCCTAATCCCTGAAATGATGCATCTGCGTACAATACCCTTCCATCCATATCAGACGGATTAACTAACACTGACACAAAAGTCAACCACCGTCTAGGCCCTGAAACCTAGCTTCACAAACTTCCGACCAGGTGATTTCCATCACCTTCTTGGTCCAATAAGTCAGCGGTATAGTATTGCTAGAACATCCTATCCTCATCTATGGTAAATACCAAATCAATCTAGGAAAACATAACTTCCCTTAAGATCGTGAATATATCCATAAATATATCCTCCACAGATATGATGACAATCGATCTCAAATACTCCAAGAGTACTTGATTCCTCAAATCCATGAATGACTAAATCGTAGATAAGTATAACAACATTATCAACATCTCCTAAAATTCATACCAAGTATGAAATGTCATCTTCTACACACCTGTATTCTTTTTACTCCAAGCAGATGATATCTCAATCATCACACCCACAAGGGTAATTGTATGACATCAAGTCACTACAATATCAACACTCCAATTATAAATCAACCCTAGAGTATACACCGGTGTCCTTTAACTGATCTAAACAGATCATCTATCCATGATGAAGGATATTCATTCTCAACTACTGCATTCCATCATCGATAATCGATGCATAACCTCAAAGGTTCGTCTTTCTTCTAACAAGAAGTTCTGGATCTTCTCGAGAAGAAACCCTAAGACAAATAAATCTCCTATAGTGTTTAGCAACACTGATACCCGTAAATCATCTCCCGGTATGAGGTCTTCAATATCGGAACTTTTTCCAAAATCACCCCCAATCGCATATTCCTACTTGCCTATGTAGTGGCAAGCCCGAGAGTTCATCCGAAACTATATCCGAATACTCTCGAATTATATGCACATCCGAGATACATGTTATACCCTCATTTCAACAATTTAACTACCCGTAAGGATATGTTTTATAGTGAAGGTATGTCTAGCCAAGGCTAAGGGTATCCCTTGACTTCTTGGTTGTTGATCAACATCTCACCTGATGGTAGAGAAAAATCACCAACCCACAAGTCGATAGGAACCCTTCTAATCCTATATAAGTACATTCTAGACAAAGCTACCTATAACTACAGTATATCTCGATATATCAGCAAATAGGGTAACTAAAGTAATACCCCGAAATGACCAATTCTTTGTCCTTCTATAACTCCTCTACTCAAGTAATCATGTAACGCGTCCAACTCTTGCTCTTGATGGCTGAGCTCAAGTAGTTGCAAAAGTCTGTCATGGAGAAACTGAAATCAACTGCTGAACTGAGATGCAATATCAAAAATGTCTGCAATGGAGATGGTAAACACTGTTGTACTAGTAAATAGTACACTACCGGCTATAAAATACTGAAGAACTGTCAACATCGTAGCACGCTCCAACTTTGTAAAAGATATAACTGCAACTGGAGAATACCGCAAAGATACGACCATCGTCGTATACACTCCCCTCTGTACAAAGCATAACCACGCTTGGAAAGGTAACAGTTGCTGTCATCTGGAGAGGTAACAGTTGTTGTCTGAATGTCTGAGTCTTCTGAGATGTCCTCTGCTGATAGTGTTGAGTAACTCGCTTCTCCCGACTGGAAGTATCAAAGAGCTCCAACTATATTTGAGGTAGTAGATTGTTGCTGACGTGATAAACCAATCTTCTATGATGATCTTGGCTTCCGAGGTTGTGGATCATCCTCTCGAAAACTTCATTCATAGTCTTTAGCTGAGTCTTCAAAGTACATACTCTCCTCGTAGATACTGGCTGCTTATAGTATAAGCGGATAAAATGATCCATCGGATAATCTGACTCTGCATCTCGTCATGACCCGCACTGCACGCACACAATCTCCCTTCGGAGTCTTTCCTCTGATTGCACTGATAAACATGAGAAGCTGTTGACGATCCGTAGTCGTTCTTCTATGATCGGAAAACTCTCCAATAGTAGCTCGTGGCCCACGACTCCAATCTTGTTCCTTTTATCCAACATACGGATACTTTTGATTCCAATAAGTTTGACTTGCAATATCTGCTTATCAAATCTCTAACTCTTAAAACACTTGATACGGAGTCATTTCTATACACATGACTCAGTCTCAAGACTTTCGGTAGGATCTGGTAGGAGATCCAAACATCATGATCAAGATGTCAACCGATAACCCGTGGGTGGCCAAAACCAACCCAATCACATTCTTGGGCTATTAAATGGTCATAATCTTCGCAAGTCTAACGACTCTGCATGGTACTCCCATAACCAAACGATCACCCTACTTGATGCCCAAGAATTCCCTGACAATGAGTCAAAGAAGATGACGTGGAGAAATACTCTCACAACATCACTACACCGTAGCCAAGTGATGTGCTATTTCCCGTAGGTTATTTCCTACATCTTCCACCAAATACCGACTAGATTCGGATAATGGTATTCAACTAACACTACTTCCTTCGTATAACATGAGTTAAGTACTCAAAAGTACCTTCAAAGTTATACAACCTAACATGACCAACTCAGGGATCAAAATCCCTATGAATATCTCCAAACTAATCCTCTACTATCTGCATCAGCAATAGTATACTCGCTTGTCCATTACCCCTCAGGTAATAATCTGACAAGTATAATTAGTGAAAATCTTTAGGACTGTAATCTTTGATCTCCACAAGAGATGTGACTACCTAACCCCTGCTTTCCGACTCAGTATCAGTCGACTCTCAAAGGTAATTACCTTTTCGATAGCAGGTACATGTCTAATAACCTCAACATGTTGTTCCCATGGTCAAATCAAACCACGGTTACGAATACTAACCAACACCCTACAAGTCATCCCTATTATAAGCAACTAAATGCATAGCCAACAGAAGGATATGTAATAACAGTTAACATACCTTAAACCTTGTAGCTCGGAGATGTCCGCAATAGCCAGATCCCAGAACTCACAAAACCAAAACCGAGTAAAGAAAAACTCGATATCCGAATGAAATAAAATCCGAAAGTAGACTTCGCAACCTAGGGCTCTGATACCAATAAAATTATCACGCCCCGAGAGTATACCGTGCCGAAAAGTAAACGGACATCTCCCCTGTACGTGGCAACATATTGGGTTAATACAAGACCCGTAGGCCCACAACAACAATATATATAAAGATATCAACATACCAAACATAGCGGAAACATACTGACAGATAAAACAAGATACAAAAACACAACTGTGGACTCCGGAGTGACATGACACGACAAGAAACATAATAGAAACCACATCAAAGGTTAAATACATACAACACATCCGTATATCACAAATACGGAAACGATATAGGATAAAACCCAAAACAGCAATCCACAAGGATACAACAATACGAAATACATATCTATTCGTTCAGTGTGAGATGGGATCAGCTGGCGGAGCACCGATCGTCCAAGGAATCTTCTACCTATTACCTAGGTGACAGGAAGCCCAGGGTCCCGGGGTGGTGAGTATAAACTCAGGGGTAATATGTAGAAAGTTCATGAACAACATATAAGGATATAGAGATCTACAAGTATACATGTGAAGATCTACAGGTATACAATATGAGTCCAATAGACAAACAATCCTATCCAACTCTAATAACAAGTAACTACAGTAAAGTCATACTCAATGTATATACTAAACTGATCAACTGAACATGAAGTAATGTACCAACGTACCTGACGATCTGCAACACCATAAGCTATATCATCCTGAACAGATATACAATAACATAACCCATATAACGCACAAAGTCAATCCTATACCTGACCAATACTCAGACATATGAACAGTATAGAATCACATGTAATAACATCCCAGTCCATACCACACTATGACATGATGCAAATCAAATGCATACAACAGTCTGGACCAACACATATATCATGCTCAACACACAACAGTATATAATATGCAAATGACATGTATCATGATGTACAAACATATGCAACAAACAAATGCAGCATCTCACAGGCATATGTAAAACATATATCGAATACATGCATACATATATATCAGCAATGCATATGCATGGCTATGCTCATGGACCGGATCGACCACGACCCGGTATGGCCGGGTGTACGACATGACTACTATCCCGACTCGGTGCCACCACTCTCGAGTGGCCGAGGTTGGGTAGTATAAACGATGGCTAGCCGCCATAGAGCTATATGCTACTCACACGGGGGTCCCTGCTGCTAGCCGCTCCGTCCCTACCCATGAGTAGACGAGCACCGCACCCAGGACAACTGCACATCACACGACTACTATTTATAGTGGGTGAGTGCGCTAACTACCACTCCGCACAGTGGCCAAGTGCGCATCTCCAGCTACCACCATCCATAGTGGCCGAGAATAGCACACACAACAATGCTCTGCCCTCAACCCTGCTACCACTACCCCGAGTGGCCGAGGAGGTAGGATGACTGACGACCCATCTCAACCACAAGGGAGACTCAGTCTATAGCATGCATGCAATGTAATGATGCATAGCTCCATACATGTATCCTCGCCACACTCCCTATCCCACGGGGAGTCCTGGTCAATCAAAAGTCAACTATACAAGGACTACAATCCATAAGACTCTCTCTATCGCACAAAGAGTCATACACATCTGACAATCAACCACGTTAAGACCTCTAGTCAGTAGCGAGATACTATCGACAATCCATATAACCATACACAGATATACGATCCATAATGGATATACCATCACGCTAGGACCTCTAGTCCATGGCCACATACTGACAACCACAAACTTATCTATGCACAGACAACTAGATCCACCATAGATGCACCACTAATACGGGTATGATATAACAATCAACTTCATAATCCAATCCATCACCTAACCCTAGTGATGTAACACAGTAATCCAATCTGAGGTCACAAAGATAACCCTAACCAAATGTACTTACTGAACATCTATCAGCTAACACATAATAGGGTTTGTAGTTCATATCCATGATAGATAATCAATGAAATAACAACAATATATCTCAAAGGTCAAAGGCAGTACAAGCATATGATTAAATATGAGTGGATTTAAGATAAACAGGTATAAACATATATCCAAATTCATGCACTGAAATTTGGTCAAAACTACCGGACCAGGTAGTTATTACCCACATAATATGCAGATTACAATATCCGTGCTATTCATTTCCATGTCCATGTATCTATCATAATCAAAGTCCTGTAACAATAGGATACAATTAAGTACCATCACATATCTAATGATCGAATCAAATCCTACATCATCCTTGTATCTCGATCAACTAATAATCCACTATCAACTATAACATCAACTACAGATATAGTAAGCATCCATATCACTTAGATCATACTTACCTCATGTTGCTTTAATCTCTCCCATCTTGTTCACTCGAAGGAAACTGCGATTCAACCAATAACAACGCAACCAGGAGCTACGTAAGACACAAATATCGCAACAACAATCATACAACATACACTAGATCTAAATCAATGAACCAACAACTTCATTCCAATCAATTCACTTCAACGCACCAATTTACAATACCTTATTGTCAATATCTCCAACCGTAGCTCAACTAGTGTAACTTCAATCACAGTTGCCCAATTCCAAGTATAGGTATTATATCTGCATCGACCAACCAAATCCAAAGCAAAACATAACTCAAATCATCCTCATTACCTACAATGAACTATAAGTATCACACAACAACTACAATTCAACCCAAATCTACGCTTACCTTGCTTACCCTCACCCATGCAACTTCAAACCCATCAGCCTGCCATTGAACTACAAGAGTAGCATTCATCCACCAAATCTCAAAATGGATTTTGGATTTCCAGAGTAGTCTCTGATCCACTGATCGAGCCACCAACGAATACCACCACCTTAGATCTCGACAGTAGTATCAAGCAGCTATGATGCACACACAAGAACCCAGCAGGCAATGCATTGATCGTAGATGAGGCAAAGGCAGCTGATGGTGGAAATCAATCGGCGCTTTAAGTAGTGGCTAACTGTAAGGTCGATCAGCCAAGCGTAGGGGAAAAAAAACACCAGCGACGAGGAAGACGGGCGTCGACGAGCTGAGCTTTGCAATAGGAACTAGATCAGGATCGAGGACAATCAAGGGCGTCGCGGCGATGAAAACAGAGGAAGGGGAAGAACACCAGCGTGGCCAATGGTCGATCCATGGGACCAAAGGCGGCTATGACAGTGAAGGCGAGCCGACTTGTCAAAGAGCAAATAGGGCAACGATCCTGCGTGAAGATTGACACCGACGACAATCGATACTTATTGCAGATCAGGGCATCAGATGGGGCGGTGGTGTGTCAACTGAAATGTGCAATGATCGGAGAAATCCACAGCGGTGAAAGCTAAGAGCGACGGAGATGGTAGCGAGTATCGCATACCGACCGTTTAGGGCGATCGGAGGAGTTGGCTTGGTGGCCGCGGTGATCGTCCCATGGGCCGGAGCAAACTCGAAGGCCAAAGAAGCTCGTTGCCGCTGGAATCGAGAGGGAGAGGCATCAGCGACTGAGCACCGGGGAGAAGAAATTGTCGGCAGTAGCAGTGAAGCGGAAATCGCGAGCGAGGAGAAAGGGGAAATCGCGATAAGGGAAGAAGAAATCTGCTTCCAAAACGGGTCGGGTCGGGTTCGGCCTTATAAACCCACCCCTTGTGGTTAAACTAGCCTAGGTCAAGTCTAAGCTAGCCTATGTTGATCCAACCACCTATTTAAGTTTAATATTCCTTTTATGAACTCCTTTTGAATCCAGAAAAATTTCTGTGAACTCCTGAAAAATTATATAAGATAATTTCTTAATCACGATTTTTTTTTATTTTTTCCGTATCTTACATAAGTTATACCAACACTAAAAAAAATTTGGAAGTAGGCACGAAGTGTCGGATGTGCGTCTTTGTGAGGATTTTAAGCTCTAGCAGACAAGAATGAATAGAGGCAGCACTTCGACGTAGTAACAATATTATTTTCGGAGCTGGTCGAGCATTTGTTTTATAGACTTTTTTCAGTCGACTGAAATGTATTCCAGTCGACTCCACATCAGTTCGTCGATATGAAACTTTTGGTCTTCTTATCGATTGAACATGCTCTAGTCGACTCCAGGTCACCTGGCTCCGTATTGGGAAGTTTGCCTCTTCAGTCGACTGAAACTCCCCAGTCAACTGAAACTCTTTCCATCTGCGCTGCTAGATCTTTGAACGATCATCAGCTAATCCTGCCAACTATGTTAGTAATATATGAGAGGTGTCCTAAGGCAATCGCCTTATGGTTGTACCATTTATTTGATAAATGAAGATTCACTATTTGAGTATACATGTTTTCATGTATTTGATTGGATCTTAAACTCATTTACTGAATGTCCGCAATATGATTCACAACATGAGAGAATTTGTGATTGGATCACAACTAGTGAGTTTCTCTACATGTGTAATTGTGATGTATTTGAATTATCCCTAGTCGATGAATTGATTGATTAGGATGCCATCAATTCTGTTGAGACTAGCACGAGGTATACTCTTTGGTTTATCCAAGCAGCTGTTTCTCACTGGCTGGAGACATTGGGATGTTCGGAGTTAATCATGGATGCTAGTTATGGTAACTAGTTCATTGGAGTGACCAACTGTAAGACTTTATATGGTTCTCTGCATATAAGGATATGTCAATGAAGTTCTTACAGCAGCTTAAGTGCGATGTTCCTTCGACTTGCGGTATTCAAGTCATCTTGGTCATGAAGACTTATGCTTTGACATCTTAAGTAAGCATCTCCGAGGAGATGTAGACCGAGATGATTGGGTATAAGTCGAAGTAGCCGAAAGTGTTTGAATAGCCTACAGAGGATTCACCGCTCCTTGCGAGGAGATGTATACCCTATGGCCTCTCGTTGGATTGTTACTAAAGTCTTTGGCCAAAGCATTACATGTTTAGAGTATGGTACTCTTGGATACATGTGCAGTAACTAGAATCCGGAGGACGGAGAAGTAATACTTGGGCTAGGTGTGACGTAGTCAACATAGTGGGGATTGACACAATAGACCATGTCCTGAACCAAGTGGATATAAGATGAGTGAAAGGAATGGGGCATGATTCATTGTAGCTGCTGAAGGTTTTCAGAAATGGTTTTGGGATAAATCGTTGATTTTCTTGTTAATTGGGGATCATGATGTACTACTAGGTGTCACTCATGATCGTTCTATAATTAATAGTTAATTATAGATGGCCAACGTAAACTGGGAATCTATTTGGTCACACGCACAACGAGTGTAATCCGAAGGATTTAAAATGAGTTTGAGAATATGATTCTCAGATCGAGAGAGACTTGGTTTGGTTGGACCAAATAAAGAGTGAATATAAAATTGTTTTAGTCGCATCGGAAGCATGAATGGGCCGAGTCTTTGAAGACATGATGGATGAACCAAATTGGTTTGGTTCTAATCCAATGGTGGAAAATAAACCAAAGTGGTTTGGTTTGTTTTAAACGAATGAACCAAAGTTGGTTCGGTTCGTTTTAACTTAAAATAGACCAATGCGGTTTGGTTTATTTTAACTTAAGTTATTGGAGCGGGTTAATGGGTTTTGGTTATGAATCAATAACCGTTAGGAGAATGTGTTCTCTATAAAAACATGGCTTAAGGGTTTTTCGTTAAGAATTAATTGGTTCAAAGGTTTTGGAAACCTTAGCCTCCTTTTCTCCTTCTCCTCCTTCTTGCCGCCCAAGCCAAGATTGTTGTCGCCCACCTTTGTGTCGTCGCTACCCATTGGAGCTACTGCCTCTCCTTGCCGCCAGCCATCCACCAGCTGTCGGCATCCCTTGGGCCACCCTCAGCCACCGGAAAACCTCCCTTGGCCACCGGCGACCAAGGAGTAACCGACCAAGCCTTTGGCCGGCCCCTTCTTCCTCCACAACAAGCTGTCCAGTTTTGGACAGCTTGTTCTCCTTTGCGTGGAAAGGCCATTTGGTCGGTGTTTAGTGCTCCGACAGTGACCTACTTGCCGGGGATTGTTTCTCCGGCAATCCTCATAGGTAGAGGGTTAAGTTTTTGTCAAACAGTTGACAAAAATCGCTTCCAACAAGCGAGTTTGTGAAACTCATTTTTGGATCTGAATTTATTTCCGATTGTGATAGTCTCTCGGATCACATCGTCTTTGACTCGGGGCTAGTGACTTTTTCAAAGATGAGGCTCGTGGCTTTGTGAAGCTATCCCGATGATACTCGGCGTAGATACGGATAGAGACGATTCTAGCGAGAGTCGCTACGGTTGATGTCATTCCCGCTACACGTGATCCGTCAGGTATACCTAGTATAAGTTTTCTTTTATTGCAAAATTTTAAATAGCGATTATGTCTACACATATTGTATCCTGCATGCATGTGATGTGTGTGTTGTAATAAATTAGATTTATTGATTTTATTGCTTCCGCTGTGTGCATGTTTATGAAACGTGTTCGAACACACACTCGCCGCGGTGCCGGGGAAACCCAACAAACTAAGTTCTGGTCAATTGAAACATACCTAGTCGACTGAACGTTAGTCGACTGTAGTCCATTCAGTCGACTGATCCCTACAAAATGAGATTGGCACAAATAGATAATACAAACTAGGATAGCAAGAGTAATACTGTTCGATCTCGACTTCTAAGTCCCACGCGGACTCTCTGTTGGATCGACGCCTAGCTTTGTCCCCCTAAAGAGGACTCAGCCTCACCTCTTCACTCAAGGCTTACCTGCCGGCTACCTGCCGTATTACCATTCTTGACATCTGATCTGACCCACCAAGGTTTCCACCAGCTATCTAGTCTACCTAACCCAGCTGAACTTTTTGATGATTGTCCGGTCTCCTGACCCAATCGGTCTTCATGCCAAATGTCCGGTCCACACGACCCATCTGGACTTCATGCTTGGTGTTTGGTCTTCCTAATCTGTCAAGTCATCTGCCTAGTATCTGGTCAACATGACCTACTAGGACTTCTTGTTATGTCTGCACACTTAACACTGATATTAGAACACAAGTAAGTCCTAACTTTAATTATGGTTCATACATCAAAACCAAGGAGTGATGCTTTCTGCATCAACAATCTCCCCATTTTTTATGCATGACAACACATCAGTTAAAGTTAAGAGAATTAAACTGCAATATCCAATTATAGCATATATAAGAAATGCATTGAATATGCATGACATGCTCATATGCATAAAGAACTTTAAATCTCTCTCTCTCTCTCTCTCTCTCTCTCTCTCTCTCTCTCTCTCTCTCTCTTTAAGTCTCTTCTTTCTAACTTTAAATCTCCTCTCTCCCCCTTTGGCATACATCAAAAAACAACATTAAGTTCAAAATTCCATAAGATGAGAATTAAAGTTTACAAACTAAAGATCAAGCTCTATAAAAAATGCTCAAGTTTTGAAAATAATATATCAATACTCCCCTTAAATGAGATTTTTTTTTAAAGATGGGATCTCTCCTTATATTTTTTGGATTCAAAATTTTCAAAAGATTAAATTTCTAAAATTTTCAAAACTCTTAGGCAGTGTTTGGTAAACACCGCCTTTTCCGTTTTCCAGGAAAAGGGAAAATGATTTTTTCTAACCAAATATAACTCTATTTTCCAAAAAACAGAGATAGAAAATAGCTAACCAAACGCGTTTTTTTGCATTTTTTCATTTTTCATGAAAAATAAAAATGGAAAATGCCTTAACCAAATGCAGCCTTAATGTCTCAATTTTCAAAATTTATCAATGATTCCCTTAAAATATTTTTAAAAAATCTTTGAAATTCTTTAAAGTTTAATTTTCAAAAATTGCCCTCAATAAAAACATTTTTCAAACTCTAAATTTTCAAAAATTCTAACTTCCCCTCAATAAAAATATTTTTCAAATTCCAAAATTTTCAAAAATTCTAACTCCCACTTAATAACAACATTTTTCTCCCATACATCAAAACCTAAGTAGTAATTCTTGAAACAAGTCTTCTAACTTAAAAATATTTAAGCTTTTCAAAAAACATTCAAATTTTACAAAAGGCTTAATCTTTTTAGTAAGTTTTTCTCCCCATTAATTTAAGTTTTAAATTTTCAATACTCTCCCTTCATTACGATTTAAATTTTTAAAACTCTTCCTTAATTGAAGCTTTAAAATTTCAAAACTAGTGTTCAAGATTCTAAACATAGATTCTATCATGATTTGTTTATATTTAAAAAGATATCTTAAGTTTAGATTTAGCTTAGCTAACTCTCATTTTCCAAATAATACTAAGTTACTTAGAAAGGAAGTTGTTTGAGTATCAAGTAACTAATCATTACTTAGATTGATAAGTCCAATTTCAAGTTTAAGTAAATTACTTGAGTTGTTCTTTAAATTTTTCTCTCTCCCCCTTAAGAATATTTCTCATCCAATTTCATTTTAAAACATAATTTTTGAAAAGATATTAAATATTTCATAATTTAACAACCCAAATCTTTTAGGCTCCCCCTAGATTCTTGATCTCCCCCTAAAGTAACATTGTTATGCTTACATTTAATTTCTTTTGAAAATACGTAGAATACAATTTTGAATGTGAAACTCCCCCTTGAATTATGTTTTTATTTTAAGTTTTAAAAATAATATTTTCAAAAATATTTTAACTCTCCCTTAATCTCATGCTTATGTATGTAATCTTACTTAAGGACTTTCCAAACATAGATCCTATCGAATGTTTTGAAAGTTTGAATAATGTTAAACTAACTTCCCCTTTGAAATATGTAGATTTACTTAGAATTATGTTGATTAGAATTGAGTTGATTAGGGTTGAGTTGTTTAAAATTTTCAAGTTTAAGTAAATTCGTTAAGTTACGTAAATTGTATTAAACTAATTAAGCTTGATTAAATTCTAAATCATCTTACCCAAACTAGGATTTCAATACACGTTACTCTTATGTGTTTTGTGAGATGAGGATTTCTATTTATCTTAATTAAATTTAATGAGCAATTTCAAAGTTTTTAAACTTGTGTTAGATTCAAGCTTAGCTCGAGCTAGTCAAGTAGGTTTTTCTAGCATTGACTTCCAGGTCGTAGCGAGGCATACACCCTTCTTGGATATCGAAGCTGATGGTGCTTGCTTCTTTAGATCACTAAGATCCCCCTCCCTTTCCTTGTGAACTGTTGGATCTAATACCAAGAAAGAGAACTAGGGAAAAAAAGACCAGCTGGAAGGATTACTCGTGATCTTTGGGATTAAGCTGAATCTGCAACCCCAAGGAAAAACGTTAAGGGTTGGTCGGCTTTCCGACGTGGCCACTCCAACGATCAAGTCAGTATGAGTATGAGAAGAAAAGTAATGAATTGGAAAAGAACACAGATCTCAGAGATACCAAATGGTGAAGAAAATAACCATCCACGATCCCGTCGTCTTCTGCCCCTTTTATAGACGAAGCCCCCTGCCTTCTCCTAGTGGTGAATGTACGTAAATGCCCCTTTGCCAAGCTGTCCTCCTAACCGCTTTTCCCACTTATGATTCAAAAATATCTCCTGCCACGTGTTAATCTCAAATAGAAAGATATGTATAATTATTTTAAACTAACCACCCTCAGCCTTTCATTGTTACCTTTCACCCTTCAGCACACCCCTTTTTCACTTTGGCTGATGCACTGACCACCCTGGACTCATCTAGACCAATTAGACCTACTCCAACTGCTCTGGAATTAACAACTGCCCAGGAACCACAATACTGCCCTTGGAAATACTCATACTGCCATGGCTCTATTCTTACTGTCCTGAGAATATACATACTGCCCTGGAATTATACCCACTGCTCTGGGAATTGCCTATACAACCCTTGAACCACACTGGACCTGTTTATACTGCCTTGGTCCCACTTACATTGTACTAGAATTGCTTATACTACCCTGGAATTACCTATAACGCCCTGGAACTATACATACTTGTCTGAATCTATCCAAACTACCCTGGAATTACTTACTGATCTAGAACTCCACATACTACACTGGAACCATACTGGAACTGTTTAAACTGCCCTGGAGCTATACATAATGTTGTAAACTTGTCCAAACTACCTTGGAACTACACTTTATATTCTGAACCTATCCAAACTGCCTTGGAAACACACATACTAGTCTGGAACTCCACATACTGCCCTGGAACAATATTGGAACTACTGAAACTGCCCTGGAACTGTACATAATGCTGTAAACCTATCTAAACTACCCTGGAACTACACAGTATTCTAAACCTATCAAAACTGCCCTGGAAACACACATACTGGTCTGGAACTCCACATATTGCCTTGGAACCATACTGGAACTGCTTAAACTTCCCTTGAGCTATACATAATGCTGTAAACCTGTCCAAACTACCCTGGAACTACACACAGTATCCTATATCTATCCAAACTACCCTGGAAATAGACATACTGGTCTGGAACTCCACATACTGCCCTGGAACCACACTAGAACTATCGAAACTTCCCTGGAACCGTACATAATGTTGTAAACCTATCCAAACTGCCCTAGAACTATACAATATTTTGAACCTATCCAAACTGCCCTGGAAACACACATACTGGTCTGGAACTCCACATACTACCCTGGAACCATACTGGAACTGCTGAAACTGCCCTGGAATTGTACATAATGTTGTAAGCCTGTCCAAACTGCCCTAGAACTACATATAGTATTCTTAACCTATCCAAACTACCCTAGAAACACTCATACTATTGTTGGATCGAGAAGCATCGCTAGAGGGTAAATCTTTTCGTTCGTTCATTCGATACATGAGTAAGCACAGCGGAAAATAAAAAGACACGTTTATTTTTATTTGGTTCACAACCCAGTAGTTGCTACTCCAAGGCCCTAATGGTCCTAGACCGCGTACGGAGGGCAAAGCACTATAACATCTCCTCCTCGTTGGAGGTAGGAGACACCGATCACAAAACCGAAAGTACGAGGATGAGGCAACAAGCCTACCTCACCTCGTTACGAATAAAAACAAAGAATACAATATCAGAATATATTACTTGATGCTGCTGCCGACGAAGAAGATCAGAACTTGTCATCACGTCAGCGTTATCACGGTGTTGAAGCTTTAGCGTTGTAAGAGCACTTGAGAATAAACTTGATGATCTTTGGAGTTGGAATCCTCCCCTACTTTTATAGATTTTGGCCTCTAAATGTGTCTCCTCATATTTCGGAATAGATCACGAAGTCGTACAAATTTTATCGTGAAGTGGCTGCGTCAAACCTTATCCATTTTGACCTAGCGCAAAGGCTGATTCGTCGCCATTAGTCGACTGATGCCTCCCATCAGTCGACTGCCCAATGTCCAACAGTCGATTGCCAGCCTGGCTACTTCCCTGCAGTAAGAGGTTAGCTCGGAAAATGATAAATGCGATGGTTTCTAACCATCTGATCTCGACCTAGAACTTCCACAGGAAGTCTTAGTCGGATCGCCGTCTACGGTTGTCCCCGTACAGAGGACACAACCTTACCATCTCTCACTCACATGAGCTTACCTCGATACTTACTGTGTCACTTTCGCTTCCGACCTTCCACTCGATTCCTTTGACTCCCTCTGAAGTCACTCGAGTGTTGCCCGACCATCGCGGCTTCCTCCGGGTGTCGCTAGCCTTCATCTCCATCTTTAGTACTTTTTTGCACACTCGATTTAGCTCGTGAGATAACGATGTAAACTTAACTTTGTGTCTTTGCCATAATCAAAACACAGGTTCGATTATCTGGTGCCCCTGCACCAAAAACTAGTATGGAACTCCCCATACTGCCCTGAAACTATACTAGAACTGCTTAAACTGTCTGAGAATTGCTTATACTGACGTGGAACTGCATTGGCTTTCCTTAAACTGCCCTAGCCTTACTTATACAGTCCTGGAACTATACTGGCCTGGCTTAAACTTCCCTGGGATTACTTTTACTACCCTGGAATTGCTTATACAACCCTGGACACCCCGACCCCATCATAAGTTCCCCCTCTTTAGTAAAACTGAAGAGCGAAATCAAATGAAGTTTTACAGGTGTCTACAACAAAAAATTTCTCAATCTTAACCGAAAAGACTCATACCCATCATAAGTTCTCCCTCTTTAGTAAAACTGAAGAGCGAAGTCAAATGAAGTTTTACAAGTTCCCCTGGATACACAAACATTATCCTATTAATCCTCCATAACCATACTCTACCATACCATCACATCACACATGAATCCTTGCATGCCATATAAAGGACTGCACCCTGACTAACCATTTGTGATACTCCATACTTAAAATATTATATAAGGCGTTTATGCCTTAGAACACTGTAAGAGGCTTTTATGCTTTAGAATATTGTAAAAGGCGTTTATGCCTTAGAATACTGTAAGAGACATTTATGCCTTAGAATACTGTAAGAGACGTTTATGCCTTAGAATACTGTAAGAGGCATTTATGCCTTAGAATACTGTAAGAGGCGTTTATGCCTTAGAATACTGTAAGAGGTGTTGAGCCGTGTTAGCATGTTACCTGCCTATTATATCTGGCGTTATAATTTCCCGTGGGGGCATAAAGCTATCTAGCTCTTAGGTTGTTATAATAGAATTATAAGAACCTTTTACATATGTCATATAGAGGCGTTATAGTTCCCCATGGGGGCATAAAGCTATCTAGCCCTTATGATGTTATAGTAGAACCGTAAGAATCCTTTACCTATGCCATATAGAGGCATTATAATTCCCCGTAGGGGAAAATAGCTATTTAGCCTTTAGGCTATTATAGTAGGCACGGAGCCTGAGTTAATTTCTAGTACTTAAAAGAAATAGCACCAAAATTACCATACCTTAGAAATAATACCATTGAGACAAGAAATAAGGAACTCCCACCAAGCATAATAACCGTTCACACTAATGCCATTAACAATTGCCAAAAAGAATGAGCTTTTGTATAACACATGCCCCAATTCTAGATTATAAACACATCATGCCCTCTTATCAAAAATCATCAGATACCCTGAAACCTTCTTAGAAAAATTAATAACCCTCCAAAATCATTCCCATCAACCTCCTAATACCATATTAAACACCAAAAACAAGGAAAAACTCCTCCAAAAACATCCATTAAAAATACCTTAAATCACTGCATGCTTAACTAACACATACCATTCTTACTTCTGCTAACTCCCCACCACTCCCCTACGGTCCTTCTCAAAAACCTTAACCCCTTCCCCCAAAACTCTCACCTCTCTGACGATTCCCTCGCCGCCATGACCTCTTCATCCTCCATCATTCCCTGGTATGAAACCAAAGCCAACCAACTTACCCTCAACAATTCTTTCTTCTGTCGCAACCTAAATACCTTCTCGAAAACTACCAGTTCCTTACTGATATACCCTCCTCCAATAAGGGTTGGAAAGAGCTCTATTTCTTTATCACCGTAGATCCTCCTCTTCCCTTATCTTCTCGCTGGAAAACTGCCCTTCCAGATCTCCCTGACCCTAAAATTGTTAAAACTAATATCAACTTTCCCTCCATCGAAGCCAAGTTGAAGAATAAATATTTCAGCATCGCAGAACTCATAAAGAAGCCCATTTTATCCTATTATGGGCTATCTCCCATTCCTTCCCTGGACGCTCATCCCATCGATAAGCTTCCCTTGTCCCTTTATCTTAATACAACAACTATCTTTATAGAAAATACTGCCCTTTTATTCCTTAATCTATAAACTAGCAACATATCATGTTTTCTTACCATATTTTTCCAACACTCCGTATCAAAAAACCCCCCAATTAAGAACCTACACAACCCCTTCCTTAACATTGCCACTCCATGTCAAAAATTGAACCGTTACTATCAGATTTTACATTCTTACTGCACTGCTAATTCATAATCACTTTTTATCCTTGCAGAAGACATGATGGGAACATCCATTGCTAAAACCTTGTCCCTCAAGCAGAAGAAAAGAAAAAGGTAAGATACTACATCATCCTCCACCCTTGAACCCCTTACCTCAGTAAGTAACCTCTACTCAACCTTTATTTACTTATAACCAATATGTTCACCATTCCTAGCAGCATGACATATTTCTTTGGCACAGGTTTCTCCCATATTAACACAAGTCCCCATTATTACTTCAGATGACCCAGATCAACACCCCCACATATTCCTTAACATCACCCTTGTTGGACTTTCCGAGCCGCAAAAACCACTTTTTGCAATGCGGAAACCTCGGAAACTCCGTCCACGGATCCGTGCGAAGATGTATTAGAACAAAAACATGTATGTGTTTATATAAAACCCTAGATCTACCTTAGATCTACATGATAAGGATGTTACCCTCGATGCGACGCCCTTCGCAAATCCCGCTCATCCAAAAGGTTCGCCGGAACTCGAGAGTGTCAAGTGCACACTCCTCTATAGGTATCCACACAAGCAATAGGTGGAGAAAATACACCCTTGAGTGTGCTAGCACTCTATGGATGGTTCGGCCAAGGAGGTTGGGAGAGGGAGAGAGCTTGAGGGAAGTTGATCCAAGGTTGAAGATGAAGTTGTATAACCCACCAAAATGAATTCCCACATCTAATGGGGTTGGCCGGCCACATTATGGCTTGGGAGGTTACATGCATGCATGTAACTCAAATGCCTCTTGGTCTCCCTCATGATGTGGCACCAATTGACAAAGTCAATGATGATGTGGAGCATCATCATTGGCCGGCCATGCCAAGTCATCATCATGACATGACATTTGGTCAAGTCAAACTTGACCTTTCATCTTCCCTCTCAAGTCAAGTCAAACATGACCTCTAATCTCTCATGGTTGATCAAATCTAACCACTTGACTCAAGTCAATTTAATTTAATGAATCTCTATTCATTATTTTAAATTGATTTGATGAATCAAATCTAAATTAGACTCATTCAACACTTGAATCAACTTGAGTCTAACTCAATTAGTCTAATTTGGATTACTCTTAATCCAATTTGGTTCATCCCATGAACCTAATCCTCATGGTTCATCATATGAACCTAATCTCCATCTAATTGCTCTTATGTGTGTGACCCTATAGGTTCTTGTAACGTTGGCAATGTCCCTAAACTGATTTAGGAACATAAGCAATGAGCGGTATCTAGCAACACATCATTGCTACCCAAGTTACAAGAATGTTGAGCTCCAACATCACCTTTGTGACTACTAATTGTGACTCTCACAATATGTGATAATGTCCCTCTATCCTTGACATCTAGATTAACCAATCGAGGCATAGACCGTGTCATCCTCGGTACAATCTAAATCTTGAACTCCAAGTAGACTCACTCTAATCAAATGAGCTCAATATCTCATATTGACTCATTTGGGCATGGCCATGCACTTCGTGGTCTCATTCTATCAAGAATATTGATGTCACTCCCGTCATATAGGAGGGATAGATCTCATCTACATCACTCACATCCCTTCGCATAATTTGTTACATACCCAGTAATCGCCTTTATAGTCCACCCATTTACGGGTGACGTTTGATGAAGCCAAAGTATGCAACTCCTTATGTAGGGAACCATGGTGACTTCAGGTCTAAGGACTAATAGTCATACTAATAGCCACATGAGAAAATATATAACACTCATATAACGATCCATGATACTTTCTCATGGCGGGTCATTCAGTATACATTCTCCAATGCATACCCATGTGTCAACCTGATATCTCATATCCATGACTTGTGAGATCAAGTCATCATGTTGATCTACATGCTAGTCTCTACGCATTAACATTGTCCTCGAATGTTAATACTCGACTAGGAATGATTAAGAGTAGTGTTCTCTATATTATCTCATTATCGATTCAACCAATCATTGATATAGATAAGAACCTACTACTCAAGGACATTATTATATTTAGTTATTTGGCACCAATACAAGTAAATATAATAACCATGCCTTTATAAATAGGAATATGATACAATAAAGTCCATACAACAATCATCACATGATTGGCTCTAGGGATTTCACTAACAATCTCCCACTAGCACTAGTGGCAATCACCGTAGTATCTAATACCCAATGACCTAGTGTGACAATCATGCTTTTTCTGTGCCAAAGCCTTGGTCAAGGGATCTGCGATGTTAGCCTCTGTGGGTACTCTACAAATCTTCACATCTCCTCTATCGATAATCTCTCGAATGAGATGGAAGCGCCGTAGTATGTGTTTGGTCCGCTGGTGTGAGCGAGGTTCCTTAGCCTATGCAATCGCTCCATTGTTGTCACAACAGAGCTCTATGGGATCTGCTATGCTAGGAACCACCCCAAGCTCAGTAATGAACTTGCGGATCCAAACTGCCTCCTTTGCTGCCTCAGATGCAGCAATATACTCGGCTTCTGTTGTAGAATCAGCAACTGGGTCCTGCTTCGAACTCTTCCAGCTCACAACGCCACCATTCAAGCTAAACACGAACCCTGACTGTGATCTATAATCATCCTGGTCAGTTTGGAAGCTGACATAGCTGTAACCCTTTACAGCTAGCTCCTCATCGCCTCCAAATATCAAGAAATATTCTTTAGTCCTTCTCAAGTACTTAAGAATATTCTTGACTGCTATCCAGTGACGCTCACCTGGATCTGACTGGTATCTACTCATCATGCTCAAAGCATATGAGACATCAGGATGAGTACACAACATGACGTACATGATAGATCCTATAGCAGATGCGTAAGGGATCTTATCCATGCGGTCTCTCTCCTCTCTAGAAGAGGGACTTTGAGTCTTCAAAAGACTCACACCATGTGACATCGGCAGAAGTCCCTTCTTGGAATTCTGCATGGCAAACCGTAGTAATACCGTGTCAATGTATGTACTCTGACTTAGGCCAAGCAATCTCTTAGATCTATCTCTATATATCTTGATGCCTAGAATACAGGCAGCTTCACCTAAGCCCTTCATTGAGAAGCACGTCCCGAGCCAAGTCTTCACAGACTGTAGCGAAGGGATGTCATTCCCAATGAGCAGTATGTCATCCACATACAATACAAGGAAGACAACTGTGTTCCCATTAACCCTCTTGTAGACACAGGGTTCATCTTCATTCTTGATGAAACCAAACTATTTGATCGCATCATCGAATCGAAGATTCCAGCTCCGAGAAGCTTGCTTTAGCCCATAAATGGACCTTTGCAGCTTGCATACCTTCCCAGTATGCTGTGGATCTACAAAACCCTCAGGTTGTGTCATGTACACATCCTCGAGTAAGTTTCCATTCAGAAATGCGGTTTTGACATCCATCTGCTAGATCTCATAATCATGGTATGCTGCAATAGCAAGCAAGATTCGAATGGACTTAAACATCGCCACTGGAGAAAAGGTTTCATCATAGTCAATACCATGAATTTTCTTGAAACCTTTAGCTACCAATCGGCCCTTATAGGTATGCATAAGTCCATCCATGTCAGTCTTTCTCCTAAAGACCCACTTACACCCAATGGGTTTGACCCCTTCAGGTGGATCAACCAAAGTCTATACTTGGTTGGTGTACATGGATTCCATCTCGGATCTCATGGCTTCTAGCCATTTCTCAGAATCTGGGCTCATCACAGCTTCCTGATAGGAGGTAGGCTCATTCTCAATGAGCATAACGTCATCATGGTTAGACAAGAGAAATGAGTATCTCTCAGGCTGACGACGTACCCTATCAGACCTGCGAAGAGGTAGGTCTACCTGAACTGATGGTTGTTCCACAACTCTTTGTGCAACAACCTCATCACCCACAACACTTTGTGGTTCCTGTTCAACCTCCATCAAGGCCTCAGTGCTATGGTCCTTATATTGAATTTCTTCAAGATCGAAGGTACTCCCACTAGTTTTTCTAGAAACAAAATCCCTTTCTAGAAAAACTCCAGTCTTTGCCACAAACACTTTGTGCTGACTGGGAATGTAGAAGTAATATCCCTTTATATCCTTGGGATATCCAACAAAATAGCACCTATCGGATTTGGGTCCTAGTTTGTCTGAGACTTGACGTCGAACGTAAGCCTCACAACCCCAAATCCTCATGAAAGTCATCTTGGGATTTCTCCCTGCCCATATCATATATGGTGTCTTTATGACAGCCTTGGATGATACACGGTTAAGGGTAAAGGCTGCTGTGTCTAGAGCATATCCCCAAAAGATATAGGAAGATTTGTGTGACTCATCATAGATCGTACCATATCTAATAGGGTACAATTCCTCCTTTCGGATACACCATTTCACTGTGGTGTTCCAGGAGGAGTGAGTTGGGATAGAATCCCACACTCAGCTAGATAGTCACGAAACTCATGACTAAGGTATTCACCACCTCGATCTGATCGAAGTATCTTAATACTCTTGCCAAGTTGGTTTTGTACTTCATTCTTGAATTCTTTGAACTTTTCAAAGGATTCTGATTTATGTGTCATAAGATACACATAACCATATCTACTGAAGTCATCAGTAAATGTAATGAAGTACCTGTAACCACCTCTAGCAGCAACATTGAAAGGATCACATACATCACTATGTATAAGTCCTAACAAATCTATTGCTCTTTCGCTGTGTCCACTAAAGGGAGTCTTGGTCATCTTGCCTAAAAGGCAAGACTCGCATGTCTCATATGATTTAAAATCAAATGAGTTTAGCAGCCCATCCTTATGGAGCTGAGATAAGCGACTCTCATTTATGTGACCTAAGCGACAATGCCAGAGATAGGTTTGGTTCAACTCATTTGACTTGAACCTCTTGGTACTTATGTTATAGATAGGGCTCTCTAAGTCTAGAAAGTAGAGTCCGTTCATTAGAGGTGCACTACAATAGAACATATCATTTAAATAAATTGAACAACATTTGTGTTAGTTATAGCCCTAGAACCAAACATGTGATGGTTGAATAGGGAACATTTTGTATCATATTCTATAAAGGCAAAGGATTGATTATTATATATTTATGTCTTGCTTGTGCCAGCTAAATTAAATATATAATAATGCCCTAGAAAAGTAGGTTCTTATCTACAGCACATCAATTGGCAGAATTGATTATGAGAGGCTGTAGAGAACACTTTCCTAAATGTTCCTAGTCAAGTATTAATATGCAAGGGCAATATTAATATATAAAGACTAGCATGTAGGTCAATTGATGACTTGATCTCACAAGTCATGGATATATGATATCAAGTTGACACATGGGTATATATTAGAGAATATATACTGAACTGACCCGCCATGAGAAAGTTTCATGGATCGTCATATGAGTGTCATAAACTTTCTCATGTGACTATTGGTATGAATAGTCCTCAAACCTGAAGTCACTACGGTTCCCTACATAAGGAGTTATGTACTTTGGTATCATCAAATGTCACCCGTAATAGGGTGGACCATAAAGGCGATTACTGGGTATATAACAAATTATGCGGAGGGATGTGAGTGATATAGATGGGATCTATCCCTCCCATATGACTGGAGTGATATCTGTGGGCCCCTTGATTGAGTAGAACTACTAAAACGCATGGCCATGCTCGAATGAGTCAATATGAGATATTGAGCTCATTTGTTTGAGTTAGTTTACTCAGGGATCAAGAAACACATAGATTGATCGAGGATGACATGGTCTATGCCTCATTGGTCAATCTGATATCAAGGAGGACACGGTCATACATTATAGTAGTCACGGAAAGGTTAGTCGGATCTTGACTTATCTCATAACTTGGGTAGCAATGATGTATTGCTAGATGCCGCTCATTGCTTGTGTATCTAAAAGAGTTTAGATCCACCGCAACGCGTTATGAGAGCCTATAGGGTCACACACAAAGAGCATGATGATTAGAAGAATTAGTGCATTCTAGTTTGACTAGAATAATTTGGGAATAAGCTTAAGTACAAAATGGTTTTTGGACTTTAAGCTTAATGAGAATTTTAGCTTATTGATTTAATGAGATTAATTCAATATGCTAAGCTTAATTGATTTAATAAGATTAATTCAATATGTTACCTTATTGATTTAATGAGATTAATTCAATATGATAACATAAGCTTATTGAATTAATAAGATTAATTCAACATCCATGAATGCCACATAAGCATGCCACCTAAGCATGCCACCTAAGCTTGATGAGTTGGAAGGAGACAAAGGGTTTTGACCCTTGGATTTTCTCCACATGTGGCCCGCCAAAACAAGGAGGATAACTCCTTGTTTAATTATCTTTCAATGCCATTGATTGCATTGAATGTGATAGGAGATGAAAGGTTTTTCAAATCCTATAAAACACCCCATGGGGTGGCCGGCCAAAGGAGTTGAGTTGGAGCTTAAGGCTTGGTGAGAGCTTGGTGGGAGAGGCTTTTGTTGTGTGGTTTTGTGAGTGTAAGCTAGCAAGAAGAGTAGTCTTCTTCTTCCTTTCTCTTCTTCCCTACCTTCCTCTCCTTTAGGGACTTCTCTAGCAAGAAGTAAAGGAGAGATCTTCTAGTTTTCTTTTGTGAGACAAGAGCTTGCTCGTGTGGATACATATAGAGGCACGGACATTTGAACGTGCTAAAAGATCCAACACATCCAAGGAAAAGCGGGATTGCAAAGGGCACGCAACAAAGGTAGAATTCTCCTATAAGATAGGCTTTCTTTTGAGAAATTTATTTTTGTACGAGTTTTTCTTTCGCAAGGATCACTTGGAAGGGATCCTAATTTTTCCGTTGCGCATATGCTATTTTGCATAAAGAGATCCCAACAGTGGTATCAGAGCCACTTGCGAAAGATCGTATAAAAAATAGTTTTTCTCTATTTTATATATGATATAGAAGTAGGATAAATTTTATTATGAGTTGATAATTGCATTAGCAATTTTTCAAACATAATAAAATATCCGATGTCTTTTAAAAGTTAAAAATGACATGGTGCATGGTTATGGCCTAGTCCCAAAAAGTTTGTGAATGTGTGTTGTAATTCTTAATACGGCCTGCGAGTCGTGCCTTTCTCCTAAAAATCTTGTTGTAAAATTAGTTTTAGACTCGAATGTAACTCGAGTATTTCTCCTTTTGTAATATACGCAACAAAGATGGAGGGTCCATTGGAAGATGATGTTACAAGGAGGAAGTCAACAACACACGACAACCAAAAGGAAGCACTTGGGAGAAGATGCTATCCCTAGGTTGACCAATCAATCTTCTCATTGGCTTGAGAAGATTGTAGAATAAGGGCCATAACCATGACACGCTTAGTATGCTAATATGTATGTGATGCATGTTAATTTAGCTTATATGTGATGTATGCTAATATGTATGTGATGCATGTTTAAGTTTATCTCTTAATAAGTCTAAACGATATGCCTACCAAAGTTTGGTACTCACTACTTCCTCGATCATTTGTTATTGGGTTTGCCAAAGCAAAGCAATGCATTTTATCTTGGAAGAGTGCGAGTGGACAATCGTGATGTCCCGCTATCAAACTTGGTTAAGACTTAATTAAGAAAGTAGAGGCATATATTAGCTTTGAACATAAGTTTTAAAAATTAGTTTTGTGTGATTTCCGAACATCAGCTTTGTCTTAGAAGTGGTCGTTGCTCCGATATCAAAGAAGGCCTCTGCCTCGCCATGAAGTCGGTTTAGGAATAAGCACTAAACTAATCTAAACTTAACCAAAGCTATTAAAGAGTTACATCAGATGTAATTGGCAACAGATTGCCTACCTAATCATACTACGTCTTGGGCGATTAGCCAAAGCTAACTCAAGACGAATTATGATGTGGATCTTTATCCCATATAAATTTATAGCTAAATAGAAGCTAATGATGTAAGCAAAATGTGTTTGCCTACATCAATAATTAGCTCATATCAAAGCTATGAGAATTTAGTGGGAGCCTCATTTAATTAAAGGCCTAATTAAATGACTTAGGTATGATACTTAATTTTGCATTTTAATGTTGTAGATCACCATGTCATCTAACACGACACACCCCTCGACTTGCGATCTGTCCTTGAGAAGACAAGCTCAATGGAGCTAACTTTCTAGAGTATAGGAACTTGAGGATTATCCTCAAGCAAGAGCGTAAATTGTATGTCCTAGAGCAGTCTATCCACTGAAACACCGCCCTGACTCGTCTCTTGAAAAGGATGCTTATAAGAAGCATCAAGATGACTCATTAGATGTGTCATGTCTTATGCTTGCCACCATGAACTCTGAGCTTCAGAAGCAACATGAGAACATGAATGCCTATGATATGGTTGAGCATTTAAAACAACTATATCAAGGACAAGCTAGGCACGAGCATTTTGAAGTGTCTAAGGCTCTTTTTGCATGCAAGATGCAAGAAGGAACACCTGTAGGAACTCACGTACTTAAAATGATTGGGTACGTTGAGAACCTTGAAAGACTAGGTTTTCCATTGAGCCAAGAATTGGCAACCGATGTTATCCTGCAATCGTTGCCGGAAGCATATAATCAATTCGTCATGAATTATAACATGAATGAAATTGATAAACCTTTGCCTGAGATTCTCAGCATGTTAAGAACTGCTAAACCGAATCTCAAAAAGAAAGTTAGTAATGTACTAATGGTCAAGAAGGGCAAAGGTAAGCGCAAAGGCAAGGGTAAGACCCAAGCCAAAGGCAAGGCCAATTCATCCACTTCAAAGGGTAAAGGTAAAGTACCTAAGGAAGGGGACTGTTTCCATTGCGGTGAGACTGGACACTGGAAGCGGAACTGCAAAGTCTACCTTGAGGAAGTAAAGAATAAAAGAAGTGGGACTTCCCATCAAAAGCCGTAGAAAAGACACCATACACGTTATGGACTGGGAAGAGTCCCAAAATGTCTTTTATAAAGATTTGGGGTTGTGAAGCTTATGTTAGACGTCAAGTCTCAGATAAACTAGGACCCAAATCAGATAAGTGTTATTTTGTAGGATATCCCAAGGAAACTAAGGGATATTACTTTTACAATCCCACACATGGCAAGGTGTTTGTTGCCAGAAATGCTGTCTTTCTAGAAAGAGAATTTATTTCTAGAAAAACTAGTGGGAGTAAAATTCATCTTGAAGAAATTCAGGATGAAGATAACACTAAGGCTTCGATGGAAAATGAACAGGCACCACAAAAGTGTTGTGGATGAGGAAATTGTTGCCCAAAGAGTTGTGGAGCTAACACATGTTCAAGTAGACCAACCTCTTCGTAGATCTGATAGGATCCGTCATCAACCCGAGAGATATTCTTTTCTCTTGACTGAAAACGGTGAAGTATTGCTTGTCGATCTTGATGAGCCTACATCCTATCAAGAAGCTATGATGAGCCCAGATTCTGAGAAATGGCTAGAGGCCATGAGATCCGAAATGGAATCCATGTACACTAACCAAGTATGGACTTTGGTTGATCCACCTGAAGGGGTAAAACCTATTGGGTGTAAGTGGGTCTTTAAAGTAAAGACTGACATGGATGGTAATAAGCATACCTATAAAGGTAGATTGGTGGCTAAAGGATTCAAACAAATTCATGGTATTGACTATGATGAAACCTTTTCACCAGTTGCGATGCTTAAATCCATTCGGATCATACTTGCTATTGTAGCCTACCACGATTATGAGATCTGGCAGATGGATGTCAAAACCGCTTTTCTGAATGGAAAGCTACTCGAGGATGTGTACATGACACAGCCTGAGGGTTTTGAAGATCCAAAGCATCCTGGAAAGGTATGCAAACTGCAAAGGTCCATTTATGGACTAAAGCAAGCCTCTCGAAGCTGGAATCTTCGATTCGATGATGCAATCAAGGAGTTTGGTTTCATCAAGAATGAAGATGAACCTTGTGTCTACAAGAGAAATAGTGGGAGCACAGTTGTATTTCTTGTCTTGTATGTAGATGACATACTTCTCATCGAAAATGATATTCCCTCACTCCAGTCTGTGAAGATGTGGTTAGGGAATTGTTTCTCGATGAAAGACTTAGGTGAAGCTGCCTATATTTTAGGCATCAAGATCTATAGAGATAGATCTAAAAGATTACTTGGCCTAAGTCAGAGTACATACATTGATAAAGTGCTAGATCGTTTTGCTATGCAAAATTCCAAGAAAGGATTTCTGCCTTTATCACATGGTGTGAGTCTTTCGAAGACTCAATGTCCCTCTTCTAAGGAGGAGAGAGATCGCATGGATAAGATCCCTTATGCATCTGCTATAGGGTCTATCATGTACGCCATGCTTTGTACTCGTCCTGACGTCTCGTATGCTTTGAGCATGACGAGTAGATACCAGTCGGATCCAGGTGAAAGTCACTGGATAGCAGTCAAAAATATTCTTAAATACTTACGAAGAACGAAAGAATATTTTCTGATATTTGGAGGCAATGAGGAGCTAGCTATAAAGGGTTACAGTGATGCAAGCTTCCAAACAGACAAGGATGACTATAGATCGCAATCGGGGTGCGTGTTTTGCCTGAATGGTGGAGCCGTGAGTCGAAAAGTTCCGGGCGATTCTTGATTTTACAATGAAGCGAGTATATTCTTTGGTCGATGTAGTAAAGGAGGCTGTTTGGCTCCGCAAGTTCATCAGTGAACTTGGGGTAGTTCCTAGCATTGAAGATCCAATAGACCTCTATTGTGACAACAATGGGGCTATTGCACAGGCTAAGGAACCTCGATCACATCAGCGGACCAAACACATACTGCGGCGCTTCCATCTCATTCGAGAGATCATCGATAGAGGAGATGTGAGGATATGCAGAGTACCGACAGAAGCTAACATCGCAGATCCATTGACCAAGGCTTTGGCACAGAGGAAGCATGATGGTCACACTAGGTCACTAGGTATTAGATATCATAGTGATTGGTACTAGTGCTAGTGGGAGATTGTTAGTTATAGCCCTAGAACCAAACATGTGATGGTTGAATAGGGAACATTTTGTATCATATTCTATAAAGGAAAAGGATTGGTTATTATATATTTACGTCTTGCTTATGCCAGCTAAATTAAATATATAATAATGCCCTAGAAAAGTATGTTCTTATCTACAACACATCAATTGGCAGAATTGATTATGAGAGACTGTAGAGAACACTTTCCTAAATGTTCCTAGTCAAGTATTAATATGCAAGGGCAATATTAATACATAAAGACTAGCATGTAGGTCAATTGATGACTTGATCTCACAAGTCATGGATATATGATATCAAGTTGACACATGAGTATATATTAGAGAATATATACTGAACTGACCCGCCATGAGAAAGTTTCATGGATCGTCATATGAGTGTCATAAACTTTCTCATGTGACTATTGGTATGAATAGTCCTCAAACCTGAAGTCACTACGGTTCCCTACATAAGGAGTTATGTACTTTGGTATCGTCAAACGTCACCCGTAACAGGGTGGACCATAAAGGCGATTACTGGGTATATAACAAATTATGCGGAGGGATGTGAGTGATGTAGATGGGATCTATCCCTCCCATATGACGGGAGTGATATCTGTGGGCCCCTTGATTGAGTAGAACTACTAAAATGCATGGTCATGCTCGAATGAGTCAATATGAGATATTGAGCTCATTTGTTTGAGTTAGTTTACTCAGGGATCAAGAAACACATAGATTGATCGAGGATGACACGGTCTATGCCTCATTGGTCAATCTGATATCAAGGATAGAAGGACACGGTCATACATTATAGTAGTCACGGAAAGGTTAGTCGGATCTTGACTTATCTCGTAACTTGGGTAGCAATGATGTATTGCTAGATGTCGCTCATTGCTTGTGTATCTAAAAGAGTTTAGATCCACTGTCAACGTTATGAGAGCCTATAGGTCACACAGCATGATGATTAGAAGAATTAGTGCATTCTAGTTTGACTAGAATAATTTGGGAATAAGCTTAAGTACAAAATGGTTTTGGACTTTAAGCTTAATGAGAATTTTAGCTTATTGATTTAATGAGATTAATTCAATATGCTAAGCTTAATTGATTTAATAAGATTAATTCAATATGTTACCTTATTGATTTAATGAGATTAATTCAATATGATAACATAAGCTTATTGAATTAATAAGATTAATTCAACATCCATGAATGCCACATAAGCATGCCACCTAAGCATGCCACATAAGCATGCCACCTAAGCTTGATGAGTTGGAAGGAGACAAAGGGTTTTGACCCTTGGATTTCCTCCACATGTGGCCGGCCAAAACAAGGAGGATAACTCCTTGTTTAATTATCTTTCAATGCCATTGATTGCATTGAATGTGATAGGAGATGAAAGGTTTTTCAAATCCTATAAAACACCCCATGGGGTGGCCGGCCAAAGGAGTTGAGTTGGAGCTTAAGGCTTGGTGAGAGCTTGGTGGGAGAGGCTTTTGTTGTGTGGTTTTGTGAGTGTAAGCTAGCAAGAAGAGTAGTCTTCTTCTTCCTTTCTCTTCTTCCCTACCTTCCTCTCCTTTAGGGACTTCTCTAGCAATAAGTAAAGGAGAGATCTTCTAGTTTTCTTTTGTGAGACAAGAGCTTGCTCGTGTGGATACATATAGAGGCACGGACATTTGAACGTGCTAAAAGATCCAACACATCCAAGGAAAAGCGGGATTGCAAAGGGCACGCAACAAAGGTAGAATTCTCCTATAAGATAGGCTTTCTTTTGAGAAATTTATTTTTGTACGAGTTTTTCTTTCGCAAGGATCACTTTGAAGGGATCCTAATTTTTCCGTTGCGCATATGCTATTTTGCATAAAGAGATCCCAACAATTTGTTCTTTATTATAAATGAAAAACCTTTCTTGTCCAAACAAGAAACTGAAATGATGTTCTTAGTTAAGGTAGGCACATAACAACATTCATCTAATTCTAGTACAAGCCCAGAGGGCAGAGATAGATCATAAGTTCCTCGAGCAACAGCAGCAACCCTTGCTCCATTGCCTACTTGTAGGTCCACCTCGCCCTTTGTCAATGCCCTGCTATTTCTCAGCGCCTGCACATTGGTACAAATGTGAGATGCACATCCGGTATCTAATACCCATGATGAAGAAATAGATAGATTGACTTCTATAACATTTATACCTGAAGTAGAAGTCTCACTTCTTTTCTTCTTAAGATCTTCCAAGTAAACTTTACAGTTACGCTTCCAGTGTCCAGCTTACTTGCAGTGGAAGCAAGCCCCTTCCTTGGCTACCCCTCCTTTGGGTTTAAGTTCTTTGCCTTTGCCCTTGGCTTGGGACTTTCCCTTACCTTTAGGCTTGCCCTTGCCTTTCTTCTTGTGCACCATCAAAATGGTGTCAGATTTTCCCTTCTTAAGGTTAAGCTCAGCAGTTCTCAACATGCTGAGCATCTTAGGCAGTGGCTTATCAATTTCATTCATGTTATAATTCATGACAAATTGATTGTAGGCTTGTGGCAAAGATTGCAAGATTAGGTCAGTGGCCAGCTCTTGGCCAAGTGGGAATCCCAGCCTTTGTAGGTTTTCTACGTACCCAATCATCTTGAGTACATATGGTCCTACGGGAGTCCCATCTTGCATTTTGGACCCAAATAATGCCTTAGAGACTTCATATCTCTCATGCCTTGCTTGTCCTTGATATAGTTGACGAAGATGTCCAACCATATCATAAGCATTCATGAACTCATGTTACTTCTGAAGCACAGAGTTCATGGTCGCGAGCATTAGACATGACACATCTAATGCATCATCTTGATGCTTCTTGTAAGCATCTTTGTCAGCTCGTGAGGCAGTGGCAGGAGGTGCCTCCGGAATGGGCTGCTCCAGGACGTACAATTTCCTTTCTTGGGTGAGAACAATTCTCAGGTTCCTGTACCAGTCCAGGAAATTTGCTCCATTGAGCTTGTCCTTCTCAAGGACAGAACGTAGAGAGAGAGTATTCGTGTTTGTCGACATAGTTATCTACAACATACAATGCAGAGAATTAATATCATATTCCTTTTATCATTTAATTAGGCTTTTAATCAAATGATGCTCTCACTGAATTATAGGAATTTTGTAGAATCGAGTTATGGATGTGGTCAAACCACATTACTAGATTCATACAAACTAGCTATAATTCTTGTGGGACAAGATCCACATCATACTAAGCCTTGAGTTAGCTTTGGCTAAATCGCCCAAGACTTAGTACGATCGGTGGGTAACACATTACCGATTACATCTCTATGCAACTCTTATTTATAGGATCAAGACCCACATTTACAAAAGACCTTGAGTTAGCTTTGGCTAAATTGCCCAAGATTTAGTGTAAATGCGATCTTAACCTATCTTTCCAACGATTGGAATATGCCTATAGTTCTACTCGATCCAATTGAGTTAACTAGTGGACTAAGATTGTCCCTCCAAGACTCCTACTAAGATAATTTGCATTGCTCTGCTTTGGCAGATTCAACAACAACAAATGATCGAGGTAGTGATGGGTATCAAGGCTCGGTAGGCATTTTCGAGTTGATTCGATTATGATCTAATCTAATCGTAATGTGTATCTTATATGCATTTAGGCCTTTATTATCCTATATTAGCATGCATCACATACATACAATCATTATTCTAGCATGCATCATATACATACAAGAAAATTATCCTAGCATGCATCATATACATAGAAGCATTATTCTACTAACATGCATCACATACATACAAGCAAAATCAAATATATATATATATATATATATATATATATATATATATATAACTGTGATATAGTCATGGCCCTACTACGATCTTCTCAAGCCAATGAGAAGATCGGATGGTCAACCTAAGGCTAGCGTCTTCTCCAAGCGCTTCCTTTGACCGTCATGTGTCGTCGACACCCTTCTCGTAACCTCGTCTTCAAGTGGACTTTTCACCGCTCCATTTTGTACATTACAAATATGAAACTTGAGTTACATTCGAGTCTAAAACTATTTACAACTAGAATATCATAAGAAGAGGTACGACGCGCAGGTCGCATACACTATACAACACGCACAACCACAAAAATAGCACGCAGGGCGTATTATGAATTACAACACATCATCCAATCAAATTGGGGTTATTGGGCCATGATAATCACATAATTATACATAATTCTAAATTATGTATTTTTACAGAAAATTTATATAATTTTTCCTATTTTTTTTTCAATTTTATGAGTCACCTCCCCGTAACGGTCCCGCTAAGCGGTTTCCGGGCGTGATCGCGGGACAAGGCCCCTTTCGGGGATAGGGGCAGCGCCCCTACTCACAAAATGAACTTTGCGAGTGTCCCTACAATGATCTTACAGCAACTTAAGTCGCTGTCCCAAAAACCTAAAGCGAGAACTCGCCGTTTCGGAGAGTTTTTCTCGACGGTTGAAGCCTACAAGTGTCCCAACACTCGTTGCTTCGATTCTTCGAGAAAAATACCCAAAAATTCTATAAAAATAGGAAATTTACAGAAACATATAAATCTGTAATTTTTATATCTAATACAAAAATTACAAAAATGAAACACATACATACTTCGCACGTGGCTCTGATACCACTGTTGGACTTTCCGAGCCGCAAAAACCGCTTTTTGCGTTGCAGAAACCTCAGAAACCCCGGCCACGGATCCGTGCGAAGATGTATTAGAACAAAAATATGTATGTGTTTATATAAAACCCTAGATCTACCTTAGATCTACATGATAAAGACGTTACCCTCGATGCGACACCCTTCGCAAATCCCGCTCATCCAAAAGGTTCGCCAGAACTCGAGAGTGTCAAGTGCACACTCCTCTATTGGTATCCACACAAGCAATAGGTGGAGAAAACACACCCTTGAGTGTGCTAGCACTCTATGGATGGTTCGGCCAAGGAGGTTGGGAGAGGGAGAGAGCTTGAGGGAAGTTGATCCAAGGTTGAAGATGAAGTTGTGTAACCCACCAAAATGAATTCCCACATCTAATGGGGTTGGCCGGCCACATTATGGCTTGGGAGGTTACATGCATGCATGTAACTCCAATGCCTCTTGGTCTCCCTCATGATGTGGCACCAATTGACAAAGTCAATGATAATGTGGAGCATCATCATTGGCCGGCCATGCCAAGTCATCATCATGACATGACATTAAGTCAAACTTGACCTTTCATCTTCCCTCTCAAGTCAAGTCAAACTTGACCTCTAATCTCTCATGATTGATCAAATCTAACCACTTGACTCAAGTCAATTTAATTTAATGAATCTCTATTCATTAATTTAAATTGATTTGATGAATCAAATCTAAATTAGACTCATTCAACACTTGAATCAACTTGAGTCTAACTCAATTAGTCTAATTTAGATTACTCTTATTCCAATTTGGTTCATCCCATGAACCTAATCCTCATGGTTCATCATATGAACCTAATCTCCATCTAATTTCTCTTATGTGTGTGACCCTATAGGTTCTTGTAACATTAGCAATGTCCCTAAACCGATTTAGGAACATAAGCAATGAGCGGTATCTAGCAACACATCATTGCTACCCAAGTTAAAAGAATGTTGAGCTCCAACATCACCTTTGTGACTACTAATTGTGACTCTCACAATATGTGACAATGTCCCTCTATCCTTGACATCTAGATTGACCAATCGAGGCATAGACCATGTCATCCTTGGTACAATCTAAATCTTGAACTCCAAGTAGACTCACTCTAATCAAATGAGCTCAATATCTCATATTGACTCATTTGGGCATGGCCATGCACTTCGTGGTCTCACTCTATCAAGAATATCGATGTCACTCCCGTCATATAGGAGGGATAGATCCTATCTACATCACTCACATCCCTCCGCATAATTTGTTACATACCCAGTAATCGCCTTTATAGTCCACCCATTTACGGGTGACGTTTGACGAAGCCAAAGTATGCAACTCCTTATGTAGGGAACCATGGTGACTTCAGGTCTAAGGACTAATAGTCATACTAATAGCCACATGAGAAAGTATATGACACTCATATAACTGTTGGTGCAGGGGCACTAGATAATCGAACTTGTGTTTTGATTATGGCAAAGACACAAAGTTAAGTTTACATCGTTATCTCACGAGCTAAATCGAGTGTGCAGAAAAGTACTAAAGCTAGAGCTGAAGGCTAGCGACACCCGGAGGAAGCTGCGGTGGTCGGGCGACACTCGAGTGACTTCGGAGGGAGCCGAAGGAATCGAGTGGAAGGCCGGAAGCGAAAGCGTCACAGTAAGAATCGAGGTAAGCTCGTGTGAGTGAGAGATGGTAAGGTCGTGTCCTCTATACAGGGACGACCGTAGGCGGCGATCTGACTAAAACTTCTTGTGGAAGGTCTAGGTCGAGATCGGACGGTTAGAAACCGTTGTATTTATCATTTTCCGAGCTAACCTCTCACTGCAGAGAAGTGGCAGCCGGTGTGATCATTGCGGACATGGAGCGATCGTGATGCCCATCGATCGGTGATGGGAGGCATCGATCGTGATGGCGATGACTTCGACCTTTGCGCTAGGTCAAGCGGATAACGTTTGACATAGCCGCCAGCGATAAAATTTGGAAAACTTCGTGATCCGTTCCAAAAAAAAGGGAGACATATTCAGAGCCCAAAGTCTATAAAAGGAGGAGGATTCCAACTCCAAAGGACATCAAGTTTATTCATCAAGTGCTCCTACAACGCCAATGCTCCAACACCGTCATAATGACGACGCGACGACAAGTTCCGATCTTCTTCGTCGGCAGCAGTATCAAGTAACATATTTTGATATTGTATTCTTTATTTTTATTCGTAACGAGGTGAGGTAGGCTTGTTGCCTCATCCTCGTAATTTCGGTTTTGTGATCGTTGTCTCCTACCTTCAACGAGGAGGAGACGTTATAGTGATTTGCCCTCCGTACGCGGTCTAGGACCGATAGGGCCTTGGAGTAGCAACCGCTGGGTTGTGAACCAAGTAAAATAAACGTGTCGCTTTATTTTCTGCTGTGTTTACTCATTTAATTGTCTACTTGAACGAAACGCCGAAAAGTTTTACGATCGCTATTCACCCCCCCCTCTAGCGACGCTTCTCGATCCAACAATAACGATCCATGATACTTTCTCATGGCGGGTCATTCAGTATACATTCTCCAATGCATACCCATGTGTCAACTTGATATCTCATATCCATGACTTGTGAGATCAAGTCATCATGTTGACCTACATGCTAGTCTCTACGCATTAACATTGTCCCCGAATGTTAATACTCGACTAGGAATGATTAAGAGTAGTGTTCTCTATATCATCTCATTATCGATTCAACCAATCGATTGATATAGATAAGAACCTACTACTCAAGGACATTATTATATTTAGTTATTTGGCACCAATACAAGTAAATATAATAACCATGCCTTTATAAATAGGAATATGATACAATAAAGTTCATACAACAATCATCACATGATTGGCTCTAGGGCTTTCACCAACAACCCTTCCTCCTCAAACAAACCCAATCCTCAATCTTTTTTCCTCCATCATCCCTGCATTTTTCTCCAATCCTATTTCCACTGTTCCCCCCTTGAATCCTCTTCCATCCTCTAATTCACCTACACCCAGTCCTTCCTCTGATACCCCCATCGAACCCATTGACGTTTCCTCCTCGCCCTCTTCCTCTTCAGCAGACGATCATCCCCTGATCTCTTTTTTCCCTCATAAATCACGAAAACCCTTACTTTTCATCAACCATCCTAAGCCTGATCCTACATCCTCCACCCCTTTGGACTTACTGGTACAGGTTGTATCAGATTCCGACCTTGGCCACCTCTCGTCCACTCTTCTCATTATGCCATCTTCAACTCCTCTTCCTTCAACTCCTTCCTCTAGCACTCAACCAGATAACCTTTCCCCATACCAGCTTCACCTCCCCAACAACCTCCTCATTCCCCCCCTCCAAGAGCTGATATTCCTACTTTTATTCAAGAGTTGAAAGAAAGTCTCCAAATAGTAAGTTTCTCACTTAATGCCTTAATTTCACATGCTTAATAATTTGTCTCACATATCCCTTTCCAATTTCCAGAGTACCCTGAGACTCCAAGTTTTCGAGCAATGGTACACTGACCATTAGAACCAGCTCAACCAACCTTCCACCTCTACTACAGAGCCACCCCCACCTATAATTACACCCCCATGCATTCCAATTGATTCTATAGAAACAATACACCATCTGGGCGTACAGACTGATCCCCCTTCCTCCCACGACCGAGCAGCTAGGGAGAACAAGCTTCAACAACAAATAAACTAGCTACAACTCCAAGTTGCATCCTTCTCTGCTGACTGGGACCAAATATCAACAAATGAAAAAAACTTACACTTAAAGGAAGCCCACATCAGGCGACTACAGGAACAAATTAAGATATCAGAGCAAACCATATCCTGCCAACAATCTGAACTCTCCCAGTGGAAACAAAAGGAGATCAACTGGCACCTTCATTCTAGCGACCTATTTCAACCTCTAGAAGACATTATAGATGCTCACCAGAATTTGAAAGCAACTGTCTATAGTAGTCTGGATGAATTTCATTTCAAATTCAACATTCTGAATCAACATTTCAATATGCTAGCTACTACTGCACAAGCTCACCTTACTAGAGCCAACCAACTTCATCAAGAGCTATCTGAACTAAAAGAGACAGAAGGCGAAAGATGGGCAAGAGAGAAAACCAGACTCCTGAAAAGGTTCTCCAAACAACTGAGCAAATACTTTCAGAGAGGCTTCGAAGGTTCTCTACACCAGGCAAACGAGAAGAAATATTTCCTTCCTGTGCCCCCTACCATGAGATCGACTTGGAAGAAACGTATAGCAGTATTCCTCCGGAGGCCCTAATGACTGATTCTGACACTGATTCAGAACAATAGGTTTCTATTCTCGTAATATTTTTGAAGAATTACATTTCAGCTCCCAAATCAATCTTGTATATATTCTGAACCTTTTTGACAATGAATGTCTATTTCTTTGAAACATGCCCACATCTACATTATTTTGCTTTGCTCTTGTTCAGGCTCATCGACCTTCTTTATAAAAATACACCCCATATTAATTATACCATTAACCTATGCATAAAAAGGAACAATTTCCCCATATCCTTCGTTTATCCAAACAACAACACCAAACAGAATATCTTCCACCCATTCTTGCCTCACTTGTCCTTCAATAATTACCCCGCCACATTATGCTATAACAGAAACTATTATACCCCCATCTTACCCTATTAACCACTGAATTCTTCACCTACCCTGCATTTGTACCTTAACAAACTTATGCCACTCCATCCCCAACTCCCCACCTTACTACATCCAGCGGGAAAAATTGATATTTCCCTCCCATTTCACCCTTCATCTCCTCTATAAATACAAAAACTTTTTCTTCCTCAAACCCTACCAAAAAGCTCCTCCGTCTTCATTTCCCCTTAATTTCCAAAAAATGCAACCTACTACCTCAATCCCCTGACCCTGGTTTGCTTCCACACGCTTTAAAATGACGGGGAACATTGTCGATCCCTCTCTTCTCGCTTACAACTCCCTTCCGGTTATCATATTGTCGCAGCTAATTCAACTGACCCTCATCATCCTCCTGGGTGCACCAAAGCTTTTTTCTTGGAACAGATAGAAGCTGGTCTATTTTTTCCCCTTCATCCCTTTCTTCTTGAAGTGTCAGAGTACTTTTCCATTCCCTTAAACCAACTAAGCCCCAACTTTTTCGATTTATGCTAGGTTTTTACCTTACCAGCTCCTTTTTATCGATTACTCCCTCACCCTTCCTTTTCCATTATTTTTTCCAAATAAAATCATCTGAGATAGGTATATTCTATTTTCAAGCCCGATCAGACTTCCAATTTCTCACAGGTGTCCCCTCGTCTCATAAAGGTTGGAAAGAACATTATTTCTTCGTGAACTCCCCTTCCCCTTTGCTTTTCCCCTCCACCTGGCTAACTACTCTTCCTCCTCGACCCCCCTAGACTTCTATCGAAACAATGAAGAATATTAGATGATTACCTTATCATTCTCAAAGGAGCAATTTGACCTAACCCACCTTTTAACCAAACCTGCAATGTCACTCATTCGAAACAGCTATCCCTTGCAGTCGATTGGCACGCTCGGTAAACCTCCCAACCTTTACATTCTTGTATACTATTTTTATATTTGCAAAATTTATCTTACATTTCCTATTCCAGAGTCTCTCCTACTGCAAGCTGCTAACAAAAACCCCCCATCATCCCCCAAAAATGTTGTTCCACCTCCTCATCAACTAGCACTTCTTCAGCCTCTTCCTTTTTAACAAACTCCTCTGACACCCATTTCATCCTTTTCCATACCCGATCTCCTAGATTCTCTACTCTCCAGTATTAACGAGGTTAGTATATTACTTTCCTACAACTCCCTCTTCTCCATACTAATACTTTCTTTTTCAGAGCATCAACAACATAAGCCATTTAAATAACCAATGGATTCAATATACCGACATTCTTAAAAAGGAAATACAGGAGTGTCAAACAAGAGAATCATCACTACAACAAGCCTATTATCGACTTGAAAGAGAATTGCAAGCCTCTCTTATAAAAGCCCAAGGCGATCGAGCAGAATTATCATCTCTTCAATTCTAGACCACCTTCCTACAAAACACGCTGGATATCATGAAATCCCGACCACTTTCTGAAAGAAACAGTACAGCTCAAGAACCCCTCTGGACTTCATCTGCCATCAATGATCTATTTCTAGATAGAGGATTTACCTTTCTACAATGGGGCTTTAAAGACTGCACCGCACAATTCAAAGCAGCTGGCTATCCTCCATTCGGGCACTCTCTTAGTTTTTTAGACATGGGCAGTACCATCGATCGTACTCCCCTGAGTTGCTATCCTTTCCCTCTCCTCCTGATAATAAAATGTGATTTGTACCCCATTAACTTGATTTTATACCTTCTTGTTATAAACTGTTACAACATATTTCTTCTATTTGAATCCAGGACATCAATGAGCTACCTCATATCTTTATTAACGAATCTTCCTAGATCACTTTTTTTTTAACGCAAAGTACTCAAAATTCTAGTTCACCACGCCTTATACCTTTTTCCCTTTATTAAAATAACATCCTAACTGAAATAAAACCTCCTAGAAAATAATTGCTCATTAAAATTGCCAGGGAAATAAATGCCCCTTCAAACAAGCTTTATTACCAAAACAACCCTTCTTTACTAACATCGCCACTGCTTCGGACAACAGGCCACTACTTGCAAACACATTCTTCCTTATGCACAGTTACCACTAAGAAGTCAGCTAATGCTTGCGCTTTGATAGAGGTACGAGGTTGATAAGTAATTTCATACTCACTAAGCTCAGTAGCCCATTTAATAAGCTTACCCGTGGCTTCCGGATGTGTAAGTATTCTTCCCAAAAGAGTATCAGTGAGCACCACTAAAGGATGAGATAAAAAATAAGGTCACAACCTTCGAGCAGTTAGAACCAGACCCCAGGTTAATTTCTATAAATTAGTATAACGAACTTCAGGCCCTTTCAATAGATAACTAATATAATAGATTGGATGTTGCTGACCCTTGTCCTCCCAAATCAATACTAAACTTACAACGACCTCCAAGAGAGCCAGATAAACCCATAACATCTCTCCAGGCTAAGGTTTAGCTAAAAAAGGGGGTTCCACCAAATATTCCTTCAGAGATTGAAAAGATTTATCACAATGTTCATTCCACTGGAACCGCGTAGCTCTTTTTAGTATTTTAAAGAAAGGAAGGCTCCTATCTGTCGATCGGGATATGAATCTGGACAGAGCAATAATTCTGCCTAACAACCTCTGTACTTCCTTCAAATTTCTTGGAGGTTTCATTTGTCAAATAGCCTCAATTTTAATAGGATTAGCCTTTTTACCTTGCTCAGTAACCACATAACCTAAGAAACAGCCTTGTGTCACCCTAAACACACATTTCTTTGGATTCAACTTCATCTTATATTGCCGCAAAGTACTAAAGGTTTCCTCCAGATCAGATATTAACTGCTCAGAATACAGAGTTTTAACCAAAATATCATCTACGTACACCTCCACATTTCTTCCCAACTATTTTTCAAAGATCTTATCCATCAGCCTCTGGTAAGTGGCCCTGACATTTTTTAGCCCGAAAGACATGACTACATAGCAGAAAGTTCCTTCGGCCGTAATAAAACTGACCTTATTCTGATCTTTCCTAGCTAATGGTATTTGATGGTACCCCTGATAAGCATCCATCATTGAAATAAACTGATGCCCAGAAGTAGAGTCCACTAACTGATTAATATGGGGCAGAGGATAACAATCCTTAGGACAAGCTTTGTTAAGATCTCTAAAGTCCACACACATTCTCCATTTTCTTGATGGCTTAGGCACCAACACCACATTAGATAACCAAGTTGGATATTGTACTTCTCTGATATGCCCAACCTTTAGTAATTTACCTATTTCTTTCTTAATAATAGCATCTTTTCCTGCTCCAAAATGCCGACGCTTCTGCTTTATAGGAATTACCATAGGTAAAATATACAATTTATGCTCCATAATGTTAGGATCAATTCCTAACAAGTCTTGCAGAGACCATGCGAAAATATCCATATTTTTGATAAGGCATTGTATCAAATCTGCTTTAATTTGCACAAGAAGATCCCAAGCAATAAAGGTAATATGTTCAACACACTTATCATCCAATACAATCGCTTCTTTATCATATTCTCCAATCTCCTCAGCAACCCCCTTTTGAACAAAACACACTGTATCTCCATACTTAGATTGCTGCAAAGACTTATCAACAAACTTCCCCTTCTTTCCCGTCTGAATAACATCCACATAGCATCGACGGGAGAGATGTTGGTCGCCTCTTACCTCCCCTACTTCACTCCCTACAAGAAACTTAAGCTTCTGATGGTAAGGAGAAACCACAGCTTGTAAACTGCTCAAAATAGGTCTTCCTAAAATAACATTGTAGGAAGAAGGCATGTCCACTATGGTGAAATTGATAAGTACTATCCTTCTCCTTGGTTCTTCCCCTAAGGATAAAGGTAACTTAATCTAGCCCATTGGCTGCACTTCATGCTCAGAAAATGCAAATAAAGAAGTCCCTACCGGTTGTAGATCAGTGATGGCAACTCCCATTTGTTCCAAAGCGGCCCAATACAGAATATCCACTGAACTGTCCGGGTCTACAAAAACTCTTCCCACATCGAAATTAGCAATAAGAGCTCGAATAACCAGAGCATCACTGTGAGGAGTTAACACTCCTAAATCATTATCATCAAAGCCTATTATGGGTCCCCTAGCTCTGGGCAGAACAGCCACAGTTGCACACTCCTCTCTACTATGTCTTTTTCGTGCTCTATTAGAATCTGCATTAGTGGAGCCCCCAGATATCATATTGATGGAACCCCTTACAGGGGGTTGATTAGCAGGTTTAACCCGACCGAGCACTATTTCCCTTATCTGTACCCGCTGCACCGACCAATTTAAAAGAGGTCTGGGATGACCTCTTCCATAATTTCTTCCTCCAAACCCCTACTGATAACGAGCCAGATTCATAACTAAATTTTGAATATGAGGGTGAGCTCCCATAATTCCTTGCAATTCCAAGTCTAACTGCTGACAATTCTGAGTATTATGTCCATATTCTTGATGAAAAGCACAAAAAGTAGGAGATGGTAATCTCCTAGGCCCTCTATCAGGCCCAAAGGGTCTCCACAATAGCCTTTGCTCTATACAAATATTCATAGTTCTCTCCTTAGAGAAATAGGGTAGGAGAGCATACAAAGTTTTATCTCCTATAGGGCACACATGCCTCACCCATTCAATTCTCCCTTCGGATCTTTCCGTTACCTTGAAATCCTACGAAGTTCGCTGAGACCTCTAAGTATCCTTTAAATTAATAAATTTCTCAGCCCAGGACAACATATCTTCAAAGATTACAAAAGGCTTCTTAGCTAAGGATTTAAAGAAGTCCCCCTCTCTGAGCCCCTGAGTAAAAGCTCCCATCATCATACCTGGCTCTACTGCAGGAATCTCACGAGCAGCTTGTGTAAATCTATGTACATATTGCCGTAAACTTTCTGGCTCTCTTTGCTTAAGATAAAAAAGACTCAAAGGCTGAGGAAAATATTTCTTAACAGTGGAAAAATGCCTTACAAATAGTGTGGAGAAATCCTTAAAAGATGCAATACTTTTCGGCTTCAAATCACTAAACCATTGCTCTGTCGGTCCTGTTAAAGTAGTAAGGAATACCCGACATATGACCCCATCAGTATAGCGATATAAGAAAGCGGCATTCTCAAATTTCCTTAAATGATCTTTAGGATCAAAAGAACCAGCATATTCAAATATATGAGGAAGCCGCAATCGTCAAGGTAATTCATCATTTAAAATACTTTCGACAACATGAGTTTCCTCCTCTATCTGTACAATAGTCCCTACAGTAGGAACATCCTCTTACAATGTTACACCTCCCAAAGGGGCCACACATTTCTCCTTCCCCTTTCATTTTTTACAAGCACTAGAGAACCTTTCTTTAATTCAGAAATCTTACCTCCCTCTTCTTCAGATTCACTATCAGAGATATTTTCTTTAACCATCTTCGGGGTAGGCCATTGCAACATTTGGTCCATCATCTTCGCCATAATATGCATAAGATCTTCCTTATACAGAGGTTACCATCGCCTTTTACTAGTGCCCCCTTGGGAAGTACTAGAGATAGATCTCTCTCCTTCTGCTGGCTCCTTCAATGTCCTTCTAGTATTGACCATCATGACTTTTTGTTCAGGTTCTCACAGATGACGCCAATTTGATGGTGCTTGGTTCTTTGGATCACCAAGATCCCCCTCCCTTTCCTTGTGAACCATTGGATCTAACACCAAGAAAGAGAACTGGGGAAAAAAGACCAGCTGGAAGGGTTACTCATGATCTTTGGGATTAAGCAGAATCTGCTACCCCAAGGAAAAACATTAAGGGTTGGTCGGCTTTCCGACGCGGCCACTCCGACGATCAAGTCAGTATGAGTATGAGAAGAAAAGTAATGAACTGGAAAAGAAGAGAGATCTCAGAGATACCAAATGGAGAAGAAAACAACCATCTGCGATCCCATCATCTTTTGTTCCTTTTATAGACGGAGCCCCCTGCCTTCTCCTAGTGGTGAATGTACGTAAATGCCCCTTTTCCAAGCTGTCCTCCTAACCTCTTTTCCCGCTTCTGATTCAAAAATATCTCCTTCCACGTGTTAATCTCAAATAGAAAGATATGTATAATTATTTTAAACTAACCACCCTCAGGCTTTCATCGTTACCTTTCACCCTTCAGCACACCCCTTTTTCCCTTTGGCTGATGCACTGACTGCCCTGGACTCATCCAGACCAATTAGGCCTACTCCAGCTGCTCTGGAATTAACAACTGCCCAAGAACCACAATACTGCCCTGGCCTTATTCATACTGCCCTTGGAAATACTCATACTGTCATGGCTCTGTTCTTACTGTCCTGAGAATATACATATTGCCCTGGAATTATACCCACTGCTCTGGGAATTGCCTATACAACCCTTGAACCACACTTGACCTGTTTATACTGCCTTGGACTCACTTACATTGTACTAGAATTGCTTATACTGCCCTGGAATTACCTATAACTTGGAACTGCACATACTGGTCTGAATCTATCCAAACTACCCTGGAATTACTTACTGATCTGGAACTCCACATACTACCCTGGAACCATACTGGAACTATTTAAACTGCCCTGGAGCTGTACATAATGCTGTAAACATGTCCAAACTACCCTGGAACTACACACAATATTCTGCACCTATCCAAACTGCCCTGGAAACACACATACTGGTTTGGAACTCCACATACTGCCCTAGAACTATACATAATGATGTAAACCTGTCCAAACTATCCTGGAACTACACAGTATTATGAACTTATCCAAACTGCCCTGGAAACACACATACTGGTCTGAAACTCCACATACTGCCCTGGAGTTGTACATAATGTTGTAAACCTATCCAAACCACCCTTGAACTACAAACAGTATTCTGCACCTATCCAAACTACTCGGGAAACACACATACTAGTCTGGAACTCCACATACTGCCCTAGAACCACATTGGAACTACTGAAACTTCCCTGGAACTGTACATAATGTTGTAAACCTGTCCAAACAACCGTGGAACTACACAGTATTCAGAACCTATCCAAACTACCCTGGAAACACACATACTGGTATGGAGCTCCACATACTACCCTGGAACCATATTGGAACTGCTGAAACTGCCCTGGAATTGTACATAATGTTGTAAACCTGTCCAAACTGCCCTGGAACTACACATAGTATTCTGAACCTATCCAAACTGCCCTGGAAACACTCATACTGGTCTGGAACTCCCCATACTGCCCTGGAACTATACTAGAATTGTTTAAACTGTCTAGGAATTGCTTATACTGACGTGGAACTACACTGGCCTTCCTTAAACTGCCCTGACCTTACTTATACTATCCTAGAACTATACTGGTATGGCTTAAACTGCCCTGGAATTACTTGTACTACCCCGGAATTGCTTATACAACCCTAGACACCCCGACCCCATCAGGATCAATGACCACTTCCTAGACAAAGTCAATGAAGGAATCAAGTACTTGATTCACTTTGGACTAAGCCTTGGTCTAACTAGTCAAAGACTTAGTGAGTTAGCTTTGGTCAGTTCAACTCGACTTAGTGCACCAGGTCATGGCGAGGCACATGACCTTCTTGGTTATCGGAACAATAACCACTTCCTAGACATGCAATTCGAAGAGCTTCACGCTTCGTCTTAGTACTAGGTTCTTTAAGTTTAAACTACTTTGTTTTATATCTAGTCCATTCTAAATTAAGCAAGTAAAGTAAACTAAAGCATGTAAGAGTTTAACTAAACAAGGAAACAACCAAGATGTTAGCTCCCCCTAAGTAATAGCTAGGTTGAGTTTTGTTCACTGAGTGAACTTGATTCTTGGGAACCCAAAATTAATTTGGTCCAGCTTGGTTGACTAAGCTAGACTTAGGAACCCATGCTTTACGTATTGCTGATAAGAATCGTTCAGTTGACCGAACCGAGGTTCGCTACACATATCTAGCCTTGTATCCGAGTCCGGACTTGTTGTACATGGCTTGTTGAGACCCAAGTATCATGTTTAGATATTTGGAGTCCAAAGTGAACCTTTCCAATGATTCGGTGAGATCTTCTACTTGCCTTTTTAGGACTGAGTTCTCTTCCTCAAGCTTTGCAACTTGAGTTGAGTCTCTATCCTTAATTTGGCAAGTCGAAGTTTTCGAGTTGACTTGCTCCTTAAGTACTTGGACTTCCTCAAGAAGCGAGTCGACTCAATTCTCGAACTTGGCTAGTTTCTTAACTAAGCATGCAATAATGTTATACAACTTATCTTCTAGGGGAGATGTTACCTCGTTTGATCCTTTGGAAACGGATGCAGATCCGTGGCTTCTCTTGGACTCGGACTCTCATCTTGATTCGACTTCGGACTCGTCGGCCACCATGAGTGCTACAAAACTTGTCTTCAGTATTTTAGCATCCGACTTGTCCGATGATGACTTGTCCAAATTTGCCTTAGATGCTTCCTTCCTTTTCCTTTTTCTCGATTTGGATTTCTTTCCTTTTTTGTTTGTTCCTTCCATCAAAACTAAACCATCCACGGGTTGACTCAAATTAGCCTGTTCATTCAATTTAATTAATTTGTCCCATAATTCTTTAGAATTTTGAACTGACCCGACTCGACTTAGCTCTTCATTCGTAAGTCCGCATTGCAAGGTGTTTAAAGCCTTGTAATCGACTTGAGTTTTTTTCCTAATATTTGGGTTCCATTTCTCCAGATCTAATAACTCTTTCGAGTTGTCCACTGAAGCTACGAACCCTTTCCTAATCGAAAATCAAACATCGAGGTCAGTTTTCAGAAAGCACTCCATTCGCCGCTTCAACGAGGGAAAATCCTCTCCGTTAAAGAGAGGAGGGTGAACGGTGCTATACCTTTCTAAGTGCGATATTACTAAATAAATCTTTTATTATTAAATTTTTATTTAAATTAATTAAAATTGAGAATTATTCCTAGAGTAATTTAAATTAAAAATATTATGCAAGAATTAAGTTTATACTAAGTGCAAAAATTAATGGAAAATTTATTCTAAGTCAAAAGCAAAAATTATTTTAAAATAAAAATTACGCTAAGTGCAGAAATTGATAAAAATTAATCTAATACAAAAAAATTAATTAAAATTAATCTAGATGTAGAAAAATTAATTAGAATTAATCTAGATATAGAAAAATTAAATAAAATTAATCTAAGTGCAGAAAATTAAATAAAATTAATCTAAATGCAAAAAATTTAAAAAATTTAATCTAAATGTAAAAAATAAAATAAAATAATTCTAAATGTAGAAAATTAAATAAAATTAATCTAAATGCAGAAAATTAAATAAAATTAATCTAAATGCAAAAAATTAAACTAAATGTAGAAAATTAATCTTAATGAAAAAAATTAAATAAGATTAATCTAAATGTAGAAAATTAAATAAAATTAATCTAAATGTAGAAGATTATATAAAATTAATCTAAATGCAGAAAATTAAATAAAATTATATTCTAAGAGAAAAATTAATAAAAAAATTATTTTAAAGCAAAAATTAATAAAAAATGTATTCTAAAGCAAAAATTAATAAAAAATAAAAAATATTAAAAATGCAAAAATGTTGAGCCTAAAGAAAATTCTATTGCTCTCGTTGGTGGTTGCACCAAATTCGAAGCACCCCTGCTCTGATACCAATTGTAGGATCGAAATATACCGAGAGAGAGGGTGAATCTCAAAGGTTACAATTTTCTTTATATTTTTAAAACTTATTTTATATTTTCAATTAGAGTAAGCAGTGAAATAAATGAAATCAAGACACAATCTATTTACTTGGTTCACAATCCCAACAGAGTTGCTACTCCAAGGTCTGTAGCTCTTCCGAGAGCTACCTTGATGGGCAATCACTATATACCCTCTGACTCGAGAAATCGACTTCGGAGGGGTTCGTTTTTACAAATAATGAGACAGATAAAACTCTACCTTCTCTTTTGAAATTAAGTACACAAAGCGAAAATGAATACAAACAAAATTAGAGCTAAGTTATACCGACACTAAAAGAAATTTGGAAGTAGGCACGGAGTGTTGGATGTATGTCTTTGTAAGGATTTGAAGCTCTAGCAGACAAGAATGAATAAAGGAAGAACTTCGACATAGTAACAGTATTGTTTTCGGAGCTGGTTGAGCTTTTATTTTATAGACTTTTTTCAGTCGACTAAAAGGCCTTCCAGTCGACTCCACATTAGCCCGTCGATATGGAACTTCTGGTCTTCCAGTCGACTGAACATGCTCCAGTCGACTCCAAGTCACCTGGCTCCGTATCGGGAAGTTTGCCTCTTCAGTCGACTGAAACTCTTTCCATCTGCGCTGCCATATCTTCAAACAATCATCAGCTAAACCTGCCAACTAGGTATCCAGTCGACTGAAACATACCCAGTTGACTGGACGTCAGTCGACTGATCCCTACAAAATGAGATTAGCACAAATAGATAATACAAAACAAGGTAGCATTAGTAATACTGCTCGATCTCGACTTCTAAGTCCCATGCAGACTCTCTATCGGATTGACACCTAGCTTTGTCCTCCTAAAGAGGACTCGGGCTCACCTCTTCAAGAATACATTAACCAAGAGTTGCCAAGATATCTGACATTGTAGTGAAACTAAAGTCCTAAGATTTACCCATAAACTAGTTCTCTACTCGTATCTCAAACTGTCTATTTTATCTCTTTTACTATTTCTCAAATATTTAATCTTCTAGATAATCTTTCCTTGCAAAACAACTAGTACTTGACAAAGTCTCTGTGGGATCGATATTTTATTACTTGACAATGATCGTGCTTGTAGAATTGACACATCAAGTTTTTGGCATCGTTGCCGGAGACTGTGTCAATATTAGTTAATTTGCAATTAGGTTATCTAGATTTTTTATTTATTTTCTTTTCTTGTTATCTTTTCCTAGCTTTATTTTCCTCTGCACTATCATTAATCACTTCCCTTGGAATGTATTTCTTATTTTATGCACAGATTAACTAGATAAGGAGAACTAATAGAAGAAGATCCTGAGATAGAAAGAACCCTCCATGGTAGGCAAAGACTCCAGAGACGACTTAAGGAAGCACAATCTGCTGTTATGGCAGCACAGGAGGAAAACAAACCTTTGAAGGATTATGCAGCTCCAACTACAAGAGGGCTAAGGTCAAGCAAACAAAGACCCCCTATTGAAGCAAACAACTTTGAATTTAAGCCAGCATTACTATCCATGATACAACAACATCAGTTCGGAGGAGAAGCTGCAGAAGACCCTAATTTGCACCTGGAGGTATTCCTAGAATTTTGTGAAACTTTAAAATTTAATGGGGCTTCTGCAGATGCTATCAGGTTAAGGTTATTCGCTTTCTCACTCCGAGACAAGGCAAGAGCCTTGCTACATTCTCTTCCTACGGATTACATCACGACATGGAATCAGCTTGAGCAGAAATTCCTCAATAAATACTTTCTCCCAAGTAAGATTGCAAACCTTCGTCATCAGATCACGTACTTCTCACAAAAAGACTGAGAGTCACTCTTTGAAGCTTGGGATCATTTCAAAGGATTACTAGAACAATGCCCCCACCATGGACATGAAAGATGGCTAATTGTCCACACATTCTACAATGGTATATCTTATTCTGCAAAAACTTCTCTAGATTCTGTAGTAGGTGGATCCCTAATGAACAAAATGCTAGACGAAGCATTTGATATCATTAAAAATGTCGCACTCAACCATCACCAATGGGCTACAAAGCGAGAAAACATTGCTCGTACCCCAAGTAAGTATGAGGTAATCGCTATAGATTTACTCGCTATGAAATTAGATGCATTATCTCACAAATTTGAACACTTTAATATGAATGCAGTCAATTATATATACTAATATTACTTATGAGGTATGTGGAATTTCAGGTCAAGCAACTCAAAATTGATAAGTAGGACTTATCCCATCTTCCATCGAACAAGTCGGCGCTCTAAACAATTTCAACCAACGACCTGTAAACATTTCGTACTCCAATACTTACAATCAAGGCTGGAGGAACCATCCAAATTTTTCATACCGGAACAATCAAACCCAATATGGACAAAAATTTTTGAAACAATCTTTAGGTCCTCCGCGCGAGCAAAAGACTGCATTGGAGTTAATGATGGAAAAATTTATAGAAACACAGACTGTTCAAAATAACGAGTTCTGCCAACAACATAAGGAGATGATAGAAACACTCCAACAACTAGCAAGTAAGATCAATAATTTAGCTAGACATGCTAAATTGTTAGAAACTCAAATTGCATAGATAGCTTGCTCAACTTCAAGAATACTGAGGAGATTCCCTACGAAAGTTAAAGCAAATATAGTAGAACATTGCAATGCGATACTTACTGAAGAGTACCGTATCATGAATGAACAAAACCATGACCCAAGATTGTGCATCCATCATCTCAATAAAAGAAGACAACTTGGTAATTTAAGATAAATATGCTTCTAAACTCGAAGACCCATGTGACTTTTCAATTCCCTTCACAATATATGGAATTAATTTTGATTCTGCTTTATGTGACCTAGGGTCTACTGTAAATCTTTTACCATCTGCATTCTATGAATATTTGAGACTACGTAGATTAAAACACACCAATATAACTTTAAGTTTTGTAGATCATTGATTAAAACAACTCATAGGCATACTAGAAGACATCCCAGTAGTTATTGAAAATTTTATAATTCCTACTAATTTCTTTATACTGGATATGGGAGAAAATCCTAAAAATCCCATTGTCCTAGGGTGACCTTTTATAGCTACTGCTGGAACCATGATTGATGTCAAGAATCAAAGACTATCTTTTGAAATTGAAGATGAGAAAATTGAGTTTAATTTTGCTAAATCTCTTAACTCACCATTCGTCAAGGAGTTTTGTTGCAGGATAAAATATAATAATCACAGGTATTCCTTAGAAGAACTCATGAGGATAAAAGGAAAGAATAATAAAATGCCCCATAATTTAGCTCCGTTTAGATGAAGGCGGAACATGAGTTTTGATCCAGTATGACAATAATAGGGGTTGAGCTTACGACCTAAAACAAGTGCTTTTTATGAGGCAACTCAAGATTTTATTTTATTTTTATTTTCTTTTCGCAATTTTCATTCTTTGCACTTACCTTTAAATTTTCTATTTAGGCAATAAACGATGAACCAAATATGCAAACTGGCTTAAAATCCACTCTGCAGCATTCAACACACCCTAGGACAAAGCTTCCCTATTCTGAGCTAAAAACTTCCCTTCAGTCGTCCTCCTTCGATTTCTAGTAATTTTGAGCAATTTTCAAGCCTTTCCAAGCCAATATCAAGCTTCCTCGAGGACCAACGATGATGTAGCGGCCATTCGAGATGAAGATCCGACGATTTGGCGCTCTTTCTTGCAAGTACAATTGTATCCTTCGATTTCTAGCTGGATCCTTCTTCCTAATTGAAGATCTAGCCTTCTTCAAGGTCAATCTAGCTTCTCCAAGAAATTTCATGTCCGAGGAAGCCGATCCAAGAAATTTCAATTTCTAAGGTGAAGAAATTCTTCATCACCATATTCAAGAGACTAAGAAGGAACACCACCGCTGCATCCGCCGCCGCTTCCACTATCGGAACTCCAAATCTGAGGCATAGGGCACGAGACGAGGGTAACAAAAATCTTTACGACATTATTTTTCGTAATGCTAATCATAGGGCTCGATTTGATACTTTGGTTAAAAGAAAATTGATTGGCACCCGATATATTGATGATTATACCATTGACACCTTAGGATTTAGGGATGATATTAATTGGATGATTAGTAGGGTGGGATGGAATGGACTTATGAATATTGATTACCCTACTTATCCAAAAATAACCCTAGAATTCCTAAGTTCTATGGAGGCTAAAATCTTGAATGGTCCTAATTGTGAAGAGGGGAAGACCACCTTTAGGATGTTTAATAATGAATACCCATGGACACTTAAGGAATTTAATAATGTTTATGATTTACCATGTGGAGGAGAGAGGAGATTAACTAGGGGATTTCAAGACTTTGTATTTTGGGGAGAAATTTCAAAGGGTATTGACACTTATGATCCTTCTAGATCTAAATCTTCAAACCTCCCGAACCCAATTTTTAGGTACCTCCATAGGATAATAGCTAATACAATCTTTGGTCGAGAAGATAGTGAAGGTGTAGTTAGGCAAAGTGAATTGATTATTTTATGGGCCATGATAAACAATGTAAATATCAATATTGGCTCACATTTTATTAAACATTTGGTAAAAATAAGAAAAAGTTCGACAGGATCAATCTTAGTTGGAGGTTTAATAACTCAGATAACATTGGCTTTGGGGTGTAATCTTGATGGATCAGAGTCGTTTCCACTTAGCCCAAGATTGATCTTGATGCATGTATGACCATGAGAATGATCACTAGAAATGAAGGTAGATATTGTTTAGTTTTACAGGATCATTTTCCCCTCACACTTCCAAATCCTGAGAAAACAACAGTGAGAAACCGAGCCAACTGGCTCATGGCCAACGTAGTACCTATTCATGACCCCTTGGAGTCCACTATAGTACCACCTATTAAGGCTGACCCCTCTAGACATTCTTTTGCTTTTGGTGGCACATCTTATGCAGGTACTAGTACTTCTGATGATGCATATGCTGGGATTCAACCCTCCCTGGATGCACTACACATATACTTAAGGGAGTAGTGGGCCGAACTTAGGGAGCAGAGGCAGATGATAGATGTCATGTATCAGTGGCACATTTTACAAGGTCATTTTTTCCCACCACCTCCTCTTGAATAGTTTTCTTTAGTGTTACCCTTTTATACATTGAGGACAATGCATATTTTAAGTTTAGGTGGGGGGGGGGGGGGGTAGCTTTGCATGCTTTGAATAAATTCCTACTGGTAGATTTTGCATATTTTTCATGTTTAGCATAATTTTTTTTGGTACTTCCTCCGCATATTTCCTTAGAATGATAACCTATTGTTCCTCTATCCAAAGTAGTATAACTAAACTTGGTTAGATTGGTGAAGGTTCTTTTGTCCTACTTGATAAGAACCTTGTTTCACTCTTTACACAATATCTAGGGTAGAGGTATCCATGAAAAGCTAAGTTCACAACGCCGAACTAGTACTCAAATTTCCATGGGGACTTTTGTAATACTTGGTTACTGGAGAAACATTCATCTCAGGAGTTTAAAAAAAAAGAGAGAAAAAAAAGTTTGAAAAAAAGAGAAAAAATTCTGAATATAAAAAAAGAAAGAGAGAAAAAAAGAGATGAAATATCATCGAAGCACCCCTTTGAGACCAAGTAGCTACTGGGGAAACACCCATATATGTGCCCCTTTAAGGCTAACTAGTTACTGGGGAAATGCTTGATTTTTATTTCCTACTTTTTTCTCCTTGACTATTGAAGGCTCCTTTGATATTAAGTATGTTAGTGAAAGGATGATCCAAGCACATTGGCAGGTAAGTGTCTTTATGTTGGGTATGCGAGGAACATGGTAAAAGGAATATAAACTTGGATTGGTGTCCAGAACCTTAAAGATCAAAACTCACATACACTACACAAGGATCTTTCAGGCTAAGCCACCGGGAATGAATTGATAAGACTAAGTATTTTATAACTTAGGATGAGTTTCTAATAAGTTATCATGATTCCCACTCATAGTTTCTTTCTTTTTCTTTGATTGAGGACAAGCAAAAGTTTAAGTTGGGGGTGTGATGGGTGTGAATCACATGCATATTTTAGGGTTTATTTAGCATTTCATTCACATAACATGGATAAAACATAGTATTTACTTTCATATTGCATTTTTAGTTCAGATGACTATGGTTTTAATGGCATGCTCGGAGGCTTGTCGGCTCCCATGTCCCCGGATTAAAATTTTCACTAATGAAAACTAATCCGGATGGGATGAGTTTCCTAAGCTCAACCAATTCATCGTCGTGCTAACGACTTGAGCGATCGCTTGAACAAACTAGTTGATCAAGCAACAAAACTCTTCTAGTCGGTTAGCCACGGAAGAGACGATGGACGGATCGCCGGTTTTTGTGTTTATCTTCGGGGTCCATGATTATACAAATACATATGGATGTAGACATGTATAATCAAGACATACAAACATATTAATAAGAACATGCAAAGATCAATAATAAAACTTGTAAAACTTTTATACCTCTCGATCTTCTATCGTATGTCCTAACCTCCTTGTAGACTTCGTGTGGGCGAAGATCCTCCACAAGTTGAATCTTCCTAGATCTTCTTCAATCAAAAGAAAGAAGAACTCTCCTTCCCTTCTTGCTTGAGCCAACCACCAAGCCACAAAAGCTTGTTGCCGCCGGCCCCAAGAAAAGAGAGAACAAGATGGCCAACCAAGGAACCAAACAAGGGAACAATCCCTAGCTCCTAGTGGCGCCGGCCAAGAGGAAAAGGATGAGAGAAAGACCAGCAAAAGGGGAGCAATAGAAGACCCTACAACCCCTTTGTGACGTCGGCCCTAGAGGGAGTGAAGAGGAGAAGATACTTAGGAAGAAAGCTTAGGGTTTCTTATATCTTTGTGCCACCAACCACAAGGGGATAGAGCTGGCCAAGCAAAGAAACCTAAACCCTAATTCTTGATCCTCATCGTGCCGCCCCCTTAGCCTCCCTTTTTTAGAACTTAGGAGAAAGTTGGTTATTGATGAGGTGGCCAAAAAATTAGGAACTAATTCCTAATTATTCTTGCCGCCCAAGGTAGCAAGGAATTAGTAAAAACAATTTTCTACCTCCTCTAATCTTGCCTCCCAAGGTGGCATAGAAAATATAATTTTTTTTTTTACCAATTCTAATATTGAAATTTTTTTTTAACTAATTCAAATCTTGCCGCCTAAGGTGGCATAGAATTAGAAAATAAATTTTTTTTATCAATCTTTAAACTTGCCGCCCACCTCATCCAACCTCTCCACTCCCTTTCCTTTCCTTTCCCTCCCCTTTCCTTTCCCTCCCCTTTCTTTTCCTTCTATTCTTATATCTAGGCATCATGAGGATTATATTAGGCTACGATAGGGACCATGAGGAGGAGTTGGATCTTGGCCACCCGATGGATCAGAACCACACAAACTTGATCCATCAATGATGTTCCATTCCACTAGAGGATCATCATTGAATTACCTTACCAACCCCCATAAATTAATATGGGCTCCATACATTATTTGAACATCCATCTCCCCGTATTTAAGATATTGAATGTCCATCAATTAATTGATTTACTGACCATCAATCAATTAACATCTAACTCCTCGAGTAGTACCACTCAACCTTATCATCATGTTGACTAAGTCAACCTGCAGAGTTTACATGATGAACCTAATATATAGGACACGGTTTCCTCCTATAATTAATGACACATCATGTAAATAATATCATTCCCAACTTATTGGGGATATTGATTTAATCCATTTAAATCTCACCCTTTGGTAAATCAAAGAAATAAATACTAAGTACATGTGCCTGTTATTATATCGGGATTAAGAGCATGTACAACATAATATCCGAGGTCCGATTCAATTATGTAGTCAGCAATAAATTGAATCACCTCTATGTCGGTCCTGCTCAATACACCTAAGTGTACTAGTGTAACTCTATGTTCAAGACAAAGCAATACCAAGCTACACTACAACCATGCCAATGGTTTGTCCAAAATCATCTTGGTTGTGAGCCTCTACTTATATTCTACAAGGGACTGATAACATGATCTTCTGTGCCACACCAAGCACCATGTTATCTACAATGTAATGTATTAGACAATATGCACACATATAATAAATATAAAGTGCAAACAATGATCATGTGATTCTTATTTCAAAATAAAAATATTCATATAAAACAGCTAGGCTTTCAGTATACATCCCAACAATCTCCCACTTATACTAAAAGACTATGTTGTCATCACACTGCCATACATCTGATCCCCATGTCCTCCACATGCCTATCAAACGCTTTCGCTGGAAGGGCCTTAGTGAATGGATCCACCAGGTTATCCTCTGATACAATCTTGGCGACAACTACTTCTCCTCGCTTTATGATCTCTCATATCAGGTGGTACTTGCGCTCTATATATTTACTCGCCTTATGGGCTCATGGTTCCTTCGAGTTTGCAACTGCACCATTGTTATCACAATAAATTGTGATAGTTCTGGGCAAACCAGGAATCACATCCAAGTCCATTAAGAAGTTCCTAAGCCATACAACTTCCGTGGCTGCCTCAGAGGCTGCCACATACTCAGCTTCCATGGTAGAGTCCGCCACGCATTTCTGCTCGACACTCCTCCATACTATGACTCCACCTCCAAAAGTAAACACAACCCCTGAGGTAGACTTACTGTTGTCCATATCTAATTGGAAATCAGAATCCGTGTAACCCATAGGGACTAATTGATCTGCCCGGTAAAGCAGCATATAATCCCTAGTCCTTCTCAGGTACTTCAATATATGCTTTACCGTAGTCCAATGTCCCTGTCCAGGATTACTCTGATATCTGCTGACCATGCCCACGGCAAAGCAGATATCTGGTCTCGTACATAGCATAGCATACATGAGGCTTCCTACTGTCAAAGCATAAGGATCCGCCTTCATCTCCTCTATCTCCTTTGATGTTTTGGGACACATCTCTTTAGATAAAGGTACTCCATGCCTAAAAGGTAGAAAACCTTTCTTGGAGTTTTGCATGCTAAAACGAGCAAGGATAGTGTCAATGTATGAAGCTTGAGATAAGCACAACATCCTTTTCTTGCGATCCCTTATCACCTTGATCCCAAGGATGTGTCCCACTTCTCCCAATTCCTTCATATCAAACTGTTTGGACAACCATACCCTTACGTCTGATAACACTCTGATATTATTGTCAACTAACAAAATGTCATCTACGTATAGTACAAGAAATACCACTATGTTTCTATCACATCTCTTGTATACACAAGGCTCATCTGGACTTTGAATAAATCCATATGACTAGATTACCTCATCAAAGTGGATGTTCCAAGATCTAGAAGCTTGCTTCAATCCATAAATGGACCGATTAAGCTTACACACAAGATGCTCTTTGCCCTTTGCAATGAATCCCTCTGGTTGCTTCATATAGATGTTTTTCTCAAGACTTCCATTAAGGAGAGCTGTCTTGACATCCATCTGCCAAATCTCATAATCCTCATGAGCAGCAATAGATAAGAGAATCCGGATAGACTTAAGCATAGCTACCGGTGAAAATGTCTCCTCATAATCGATACCCTCTTTCTGAGTATACCCTTTCGCAACAAGCCTAGATTTGAAGGTCTCAACCTTCCCGTCTACTCCTCTCTTTCTCTTGTAGATCTACTTGCATCCAATGGCTTTCACACCATCGGGTGGTTCTACTAGCTCCCAGATATGATTAGAATCCATAGATTCTATCTCTGAATTCATCGCTCTTTGCCAAGATACCGCATCTCTATCTTGGAGTGCCTCATCATATGTCCAGGGATCAGGTTCATGTTTACTAGGGACTAAGTCCGAAGACTCTCCCAAGAACATGAATCTCACGGGTTGTCTAACAACCCTCCCACTACGACGAGGTGACTCCTGTGTATGCTCTGTGACACGCGGTGCAGTGACTTGTGGTATTTCCTCTTATACCGGTGGTACTGAAGTCAGGACTTCCCCTGTCAACTCCTCAAGAACAATCCTACTCGTGGGCTTGTGGTTCATCACATAGTCTTCCTCTAGAAATCTGGCATTTGTACTCACGATCACCTTCTGATCTCTAGGACTATAGAACAAACCACCCTTCGTTCCCTTAGGGTAGCAAACAAACAAGCGTACTTCTGTACGAGATTCCAACTTACCAGCATCTCCCTTTAGCACATGTGCTGGACTACCCAAAATCCGAATATGTCTTAGACTAGGCTTTCGCCCAGTCCACAATTCTGTGGGAGTAGAGGGTACTGACTTAGATGGAACCAAGTTCAGAATGTGTGCTGCCGTTTCCAGAGCAAACCCCTAGAACAAATCAGGTAACTCAGAATAACTCATCATCGATCTGACCATCTCCATAAGAGTCCTATTCCTTCGCTCCGCCCCACCATTCTGCTGGGGTGTGCCAGGTGCGGACAATTGGGATTGAATCCCAGCCTCTGATAAGTAACTCCTAAACTCTCCCAAGAGGTACTCGACACCACGATCAGATCGTAGTGTCTTGATACTTTTACCTTGATGGTTCTCCACATCAGCCTTGAATTCTTTGAACATGTCAAAGCATTCTGACTTGCGGCGCATCAAGTAAATGTATCCATACCTTGAATAATCGTCTATAAAAGAGACAAAGTATTCAAAGCCACCTCTAGCCTGGATAGACATAGGACCGTACAAATCAGAATGAACCAATTCAAATACATCTTTGGCTCTATACCCCTTAGCCTTAAAAGGCCTCTTGGTCATCTTACCTTCCAAGCAAGACTCGTAGGTTGGGAGATCTTCCACCACTAATAAACCCAAGGGTCCATCAGCTATCAATCTTTGAATTCTACTCAGGTTAATATGACCAAGTCTTAGGTGCCAAAGATATGTCTGGTTCATTTTCAAAGGTTCTTTTCTCTTATTAGACTTAGAAGATGAGTTATTCACTTCTATATGCATCGTGGAAGTTTTCAGTTCAAGAGTGTACAAATTGCCAACCAATATACCAGAACAGATAATCTCCCTATTCCTTTTTATAACAACTTTATCATTAAAAGAAACAGAATATCCATCCAGAAAAAATTTAGAAATTGAAATTAGATTCTTTCTAAAAGTAGGTACATAAAGACAATTTCTCAAAACCAAAACTTTATTCCTATCAAAAGATAAATAAACATCTCCCACTGCAATAGCCGCCACCTTTGAAGCATTGCCCATGAAGACGGTAATCTCTCCCTCAGCTAGTCATCGGGTTTCCTGGAACCCCTGCAAAGTATTGTAGACATGATCAGTGGCTCCTGTATCTACACACCAGGTACTGGTAGATAACACCGCTAAACATGTTTCAACAACTAAACAAGAAGATATACCTTTGTTCTTTCACCGAGGATAGTCCGCCTTCCAATGTCCAGTCTGCTTGTAAGTGAAGCACTTGCCTTTTGGCTTCTTCACTCCTGCCTGAGGTCCTGCTGCCACTTTCTTTTCTCCACCTTGCTTCTTCTTCTTCTTCCCTTTCGGTTTAGAAGTAGAAACCTTCTGAGTAACCATGGCTTGAGCGCTTTGATGAAAAAGCCCCTCTGCCGCCTGGAGTTCTGTCAGAAGCTCCGCCAACGAATACAACCTCTTGTTCATGTTGTAGTTGAGGCAGAACTGCTCAAAACTCCTAGGCAGAGACTGGAGAATGATATCGACCTGGGTTTCCCCATCGATCTCAGCTCCGAGGACTTCCATCTCATTCAGATGAGCCATCATCTTGAGAACATGGTCCCTGACGGGTGTTCCCTCGATCATGGTGGTCGTCATCAAGCTCCTCATAGCCTCCTGTCTGGCCGCCCTACTCTGATATCCGAAAAGTTCCTTGAGATTGAGCATCATGTCATAAGCCGTGGCCATGGCCTGATGCTGATGTTGCAACACATTTGACATAGATGCCAAAATGTAACACCGCGCCATCTCATCTGCCTTGATCCATTTCTTATAACTCTCTTTCTCCTTTTCATCAGAGTCATCGGTGGGCTTAGGAGGACAGACCTCGAAGAGTACAAATTTGTACTCCTCTGCAGTTAAGACAATATCCAAATTTCTTTTCCAATCAATATAATTTGTTCCAGTAAGTTTATTTTCTTTCAATATCACAGCAAGTGGGTTGAAAGCCATTTGAAAAAAAAACTAAGAATCACAATGATCAAAATATTAGATTTCAAATATCATTGATTCCTCAAACAATAAAATTTCGAAATCAATCAACACCTCAAAACACCGAGAATATCGCATGCCACGATAGTGTGGACGTATATGAATTCTATATTTGTAAGAGGAGGTTTAACCAATTAATTTTATTATCTTGTCAACCTTACTTTTTGACAAATAAAATTAATAGTTGGTTCCTCTTTGGCCCTACAAATAAAAGTAGTGACTCCGATGGGGAGGATACTTTTTATTTGCATCTAAGTGTGCACCATTACACGATACTAAGGGAATTATCTCGGATTATGTGCCTTACCGATGGGGAAGTACACACGCTCCTAAATAATTTCTTATAATCATTATTTGACCTAGTGATCTGCAAACAAACTCATTCGATGGGGAGGAAGGCACTCAGAGCCGACGCGCAAGTTTGTTGCATCACACCTCAAATTGTAATGGAGGCCGCGGGAATTAATTAAAATGTCCCTCTCCCACTTAGTAAATTGACAGTGAGGAATTTTCAAGAACACACAACATGCATATAAAACAAATCAGTAATAAATATGGAAATAATCAGAATTTTCCCAACTATTATGGCATTGTTCTCTAATATGCGTCCCGTCGTGTCGCCACCTCGTCCGCTCCACCTTTTCCCGTGCGCAAGTCACCAAAGAGATCCGAGCCAAGATAAACTATTTTAATTTACATCCATCGATCCTATACTCCACGAAGGAGTGTACAAATAATCTAGATCGAAAGTAAACTAAAATGAGTGGCTAAACAATGCCGTATTTAATTACAAAAATTAAATACTAATTTAGCCTCGTCAACCCCGAGGATTCAAATAATATACAATCACATACACACATATATAGCCATAATAGTTGGAACTTATGCCTGCAACCAAAAAGTTATCCTACGCACATCCTACTATCATCCGACATACACAATATATGATAAGTGCATGAAAGTAACCGAATCCAAAACACACAAAACCGGAAACCGTGGCTCTGATACCGATTTGATGACATGCTCGGAGGCTCATCGGCTCCCATGTCCCCGGATTAAAATTTTCACTAATGAAAACTAATCCGGATGGAATGAGTTTCCTAAGCTCAACCAATTCATCGTCATGCTAACGACTTGAGCGATCACTTGAACAAACTAGTTGATCAAGCAACAAAACCCTTCTAGTCGGTTAGCCGCGGAAGAGACGACGGACGGATCGCCGGTTTTTGTGTTTATCTTCGGGGTCCATGATTATACAAATACATATGGATGTAGACATGTATAATCAACACATACAAACATACTAATAAGAACATGCAAAGATCAATAATAAAACTTGTAAAACTTTTATACCTCTCGATCTTCTATCGTAGTCCAAACCTCCTTGTAGACTTCGTGTGGGCGAAGATCCTCCACAAGTTGAAGCTTCCTAGATCTTCTTCAATCAAAAGAAAGAAGAACTCTCCTTCCCTTCTTGCTTGAGCCAACCACCAAGCCACAAAAGCTTGTTGCCGTCGGCCCCAAGAAAAGAGAGAACAAGATGGCCAACAAAGTGTTGGATGGAGAAGTGTCGCTAGAGGGGGGTAAATAGCGATCGTAAATCTTTTCATTCGTTTCGTTCGAGTAGACAATTAAACGAGTAAGCACAGCGAAAAATAAAAAGACACATTTATTTTACTTGGTTCACAACCCAGCGGTTGCTACTCCAAGGCCCTATCGATCCTAGACCGCATACGAAGGGCAAAACACTATAACGTCTCCTCCTCGTTGGAGGTAGGAGACAATGATCACAAAACTGAAATTACGAGGATGAGGCAACAAGCCTACCTCACCTCGTTACGAATAAAAAACAAAGAATACAATATCAAAATATATTACTTGATTCTGCTGCCGACGAAGAAGATCGGATCTTGTCGTCGCCTCGGCGTTATGATGGTGTTGGAGCGTTGGCGTTGTAGGAGCACTTGATGAATAAACTTGATGATATTTGAAGATGGAATCCTCCCCTCCTTTTATAGACTTTGGCCTATGAATATGTCTCCTCTTTTTTCGGAATGGATCACGAAGTTGTATAAATTTTATCGCAAAGTGGCTGCGTCAAACCTTATCCGTTTTGACCTAGCACAAAAGCTGAATCGTCGCCATCAGTCGACTAATGCCTCCCATCAGTCGACTGATGGGCATCAGTCGACTGCTCCATGTCCAGTAGTCGATTGCCAGCTTGGCCACTTCCCTGCAGTAAGAGGTTAGCTCGGAAAATGATAAATGCGATGGTTTCTAACCATCCGATCTCGACCTAGACCTTCTACAGGAAGTCTTAGTCAGATCGCCGCCTATGGTCATCCCCGTAAAGAGGACACGACCTTACAATCTCTCACTCACACGAGCTTACCTCGATACTTACCGTGTCGCTTTTGCTTCCGGTCTTCCACTCGATTCCATCGGCTCCCTCCGAAGTCACTCGAGTGTCACCCGACCACCACGGCTTCCTCCGGGTGTCGCTAACCTTCAGCTCTAGCTTTAGTACTTTTCTGCACACTCGATTTAGCTCGTGAGATAACGATATAAACTTAACTTTGTGTCTTTTCCATAATCAAAACACAGGTTCGATTATCTGGTGCCCCTGCACCAACACCAAGGAACCAAACAAGGGAACTATCCCTAGCTCCTAGTGCCGTTGGCCAAGAGGAAAAGGATGAGAGAAAGGCCGGCCAAAGGGGAGCAATAGAAGACCCTACAACCCCTTTATGCCGCCGGCCCTAGAGGGAGTGAAGAGGAGAAGATACTTAGGAAGAAAGCTTAGGGTTTCTTATATCTTTGTGCCGCCATCCACAAGGGGATAGAGCCGGCCAAGCAAAGAAACCTAAACCCTAATTCTTGATCCTCATCGTGCCACCCCCTTAGCCTCCCTTTTTTAGAACTTAGGAGAAAGTTGGTTATTGATGAGGTGGCCAAAAAATTAGGAACTAATTCCTAATTATTCTTGCCGCCCAAGGTAGCAAGGAATTAGTAAAAAAAAAAATTCTACCTCCTCTAATCTTGCCGCCCAAGGTGGCATAGAAAATAGAATTTTTTTTTACCAATTCTAATCTTTAAATTTTTTTTTAACTAATTCAAATCTTGCCACCTAAGGTGGCATAGAATTAGGAAATAATTTTTTTTTATCAATCTTTAAACTTGCCGCCCACCTCATCCAACCTCTCCTCTCCCTTTCCTTTCCTTTCCCTCTATTCTTATATCTAGGCTTCATGAGGATTATATTAGGCTACGATAGGGACCATGAGGAGGAGTTGGATCTTGGCCACCCGATGGATCGGAACCACACAAACTTGATCCATCAATGATGTTCCATTCCACTAGAGGATCATCATTGAATTACCTCACCAACCCTCATAAATTAATATGGGCTCCATACATTATTTGTACATCCATCTCCCCGTGTTTAAGATATCGAATGTTCGTCAATTAATTGATTTACTGACCATCAATCAATTAACATCTAACTCCTCGAGTAGTACCACTCAACCTTATCATCATGTTGACTAAGTCAACCTGCAGGGTTTACATGATGAACCTTATGAGCTCCTCAAGGGGACATCATCAACCTAATATATAGGACACAGTTTCCTCCTATAATTAACGACACACCATGTAAATAATATCATTTCCCAACTTACCGGGCATATTGATTTAATCAATTTAAATCTCACCCTTTGGTAAATCAAAGAAATAAATACTAAGTATATGTGTCCGTTATTATATCAGGATTAAGAGCATGTACAACATAATATCCGAGGTCCGATTCAATTATGTAGTCAGCAATAAATTGAATCACCTCTATGTCGGTCCTGCTCAATACACCTAAGTGTACTAGTGTAACTCTATGTTTAAGACAAACCAATACCAAGCTACACTACAACCATGCCAATGGTTTGTCCAAAACCATCTTGGTTGTAAGCCTCTACTTATATTCTACAAGGGACTGATAACATGATCTTCTGTGCCACACCAAGCACCATGTTATCTACAATGTAAAGTATTATACAATATGCACACATATAATAAATATAAAGTGCAAACAATGATCATGTGATTCTTATTTCAAAATAAAAATGTTCATACAAAAGAGCTAGGCTTTCAGTATACATTCCAATAGGTTTTTGTATTTTTACTCTTAGGAGGGACAAAAGAAGACATAATAGAGCCATGGAGGGAAGCCACGATGAAATAGGGAGCAAACGGAGCCGCAATGCATATTTTTGAGAGCTTCCAGCAACCGACACGCCTAGGGCGTGCTTGGGGGCATGTATGTGCCAAAAACTAGCCAGCACGGCCAATTTCGGGGTGTGCCAGCTCTTCACAATGCCTAGCACACCCAAGTCGTTCCAAATGGCACGACCGTGTTAAATTCCGTCTCTTTGCTAATGGAATTCACGAATTCTTCTCCAAAAAAAGCTATAAAAACCCCAAGACCTAAGAGAAAGGAGGCCAATTCATTCCAATTCATTGGAGGATTCGGGGTTCATTTAAGAATCCCAGGGATCATCTGGATCACTCCGATCCTTGGGATTACTCGGAGGAGGATCGAAGTTAAGAAGCCAAGGACAAGACGAGCGGAGCATAGGACGCCGGGTGAATTCTTTCTTTTCTATCGCCTATGTTTTGTAACTCCTCTATGGAGTAGTCTTGTACCTTAGGATGAGGAAGTAGCTCTTTGTCGGGTTGTCTTGGATTGTATGACTTTTTTATTTATTTCATTGTGAATTTCTTGAATTAGTTTTACGACGCATATGGTTTGCCTTGCAAGTTTGTTGATCGCTTATTCGCATGCTTTAGGGTTTTTATATCTCGGATTTGTATAACCAATCATGAGAACCTATTGTAAATTAGGGCTTTCATTAACTGTAGTGATCTGCCTAGGTATGTGGTAGGTGCCTGCCATTTCAATAAGTTCATTGACCTATGAATGTTCTAAAAAGCAATTAGACTCCCTCGAGGCTTTCATGATATATCTCTAGGGTTTTCATTAACTGTAGTGATCTGCCTGGGTATGTGACAGGTGCCTGCCATTGCAACAAGTTCATCGACCTATGGATAATCTGAAAAGATATGTCATAACCTATTCTAGAATCTAATTATATCTCTAGGATCATTCGTTAACTGTAGTGATCTGCCTGGGTACATGACAGGTGCCCGTCGTTGCAACAAGTTCATCGACCTACGAATGATCCAAAAGATATTTTATACATAGATAGGTTTCCTTCAAGAATACATAAACCAAGAGTTGCCAAGATATTCGACATTGTAGCAAAACCAAAGTCATAATATTTCCCCATAAACTAGCTCTCTACTCGTATCTCAAACCGTCTATTTTATTTCTTTTACTATTTCTTAACTATTTAATCTTCTAGATAATCTTTCCTTACAAAACAACTAGTACTTGACAAAGTCTCTGTGGGATCGATATTTTATTACTTGACGACGACTGTACGCTTGCAGAATCGACACATCAGACTCAGAAGTCGAGATCAGACAGTATTACTACGTCATGTCATATTTTACTATGTATTTTGTAAATCCCATTTTGTAGGTTACCAGGTGACTGGAAGGTATCTAGTCGACTCAGACCCAGTCGATTGAGTATGGTCCAGTCGACTGGGATGCAGAGTTGGCAACCTAGTCTAGTGATCAATCGAAGATCATGTAACTAAGATGACAAGTATTCCAGCCAACTCAGGAGGTCCAGTCAACTGGGATAGGAAATTTCTCGAACAGCAGAGGAGCGGAGCCATGTAGCATGGAGTCGACTGGACCAGGTCCAGTCGATTGGGAAGGCCAAAATACTAAATTGACGGGTTAATTTGGAGCTGACTAGAGGGTGTTTCAGTCGATTAGAAAGTGTCTATATAAGAAATGGAGAGCCAGCTCCTAGAAGAACAACAATACTACTCCGAAGTGATGTTGTCATCATCTCATATCTGCAAAAGCATCATCACGCTGGTATTCCACACATCCGACACTCCGAGCTCCATTTCAAAAGCTACAAGTGTCGGTATATTTAGTTAAATTGTATTTATTTTGCTTACTTGTACTTAATTCAAGAGGGAAGGTAGCTTGTACCTTTCCCTCTAATACTTGTAAAAAGTGAAGCCCTCTGAAGTCGAGAATTCTCGAGTCAAAGGGTCTTTTAGTGAATTGCCCAATGAGACGACTCTCGGATAGTCATGGGCCTTGGAGTAGCAACTTGACTCGGGTGGTGAACTAAGTAAATGAACTTATTCTTTTTTACTTTATTTACATTTCCGCTGCAATATCTCTAAGTTTTCAAAAGCAAAAGAAATGTTTTCAAATAATAAAGAAAATTTTGTTAGTGCCTATAAGAATTATATATCTCCACAATAACATGATATTGTCCACTTTGGGCCTAAGCCCTCATGATTTTATTTTTGGGCTTTACCCAAAAGGCCTCATGCCAATGGAGATATCTTTTCATCTTATAAGCACATGATCTTTTACATGTCTTACCAATGTGGGACTTTGATTGTATTCTCAATACTCCAACAATCCCCCCTTCTAACGAAGGACCACATTAACCTCCCCTCAAGCCTATCCGTCATCGAAGGATATCCTCTGCTTGATGTCCGATCCTCTACCCCCCAAGAGTTCATGCCAAATGTCTGATCCTCCTGACCCAGTTAGACTTCCTAACAATTGTCCCCTTCTGGTCCAACTAGACTTCTTGCCAGTTGTTCGGTCCTCCCAACCCAACTGGACTTTTTGCCTTGTGTCTGGTTCTCTTGATCCAGACATGGGAGCTCCACTTCCTTCGTTCGAGGTTCATGGCTTGATATGGATCATGACTCTGATACCAATTGTTAGTGCATATAAGAATCACATATCTCCATAATGACATGATATTGTCCACTTTGGGCTTAAACCCTCATGGTTTTATTTTTAGGCTTTACCTAAAAGGTCTCATGCCAATGGAGATATCTTTTCATCTTATAAGCACATGATCTTTTCCATGTCTTACCAATGTGGGACTTTGATTGTATTCTCAATACTCCAACAAATTTTATATTCTTCGAGATTAACCCTCTCTCGGGACTAGCGATCCTATAATTGGCATCAAAGTTGGGGGTGCTCTGATTTTGGTGAAACCACCAAAGTAGCTCTAAGAATTTTCTTTATATTTATGTCTTGCTTTAATTTATAAATTGTGAACTAAGATCAATTTTTCTAATACTTGTCCATCTTGCTTTAGTATATGTTTAAGTTTTGCACTAGTGCAATCTTTCTTTATTATTTTTGTAACTCTAGGAATATTTTTAAAAATAAAATAATAATAAATATTTTGTAATTTTTTTTAAAAAAATAAAAAATAAAGAATGTCACACTTAGAGGGTTATAGTACCATTCGCCTTCCTCTCTTTAACAGAGAGGACTTTAACTATTGGAAGCGGCGAATGAAATGCTTCTTGGAAACCGACCTATAAGTTTGATTTTCAAATAGGAAAGGGTTTACTTCTCCGGTAGACTACTCGGGTGAGTTGATAGATCCAAAGAAATGGACTGCGAACATTAGGAAAAGAGTTCGAGTCGATTACAAGGCCCTTAACACCTTGCAATGTGGACTAACCAAAGAGGAGCTCAATAGAGTCAGTCCCTTCAAAAACTCTATGGAACTTTAGGATAAACTAATAGAATTACATGAAGGCACTAATGACACTAGAATAGCTAAAAGAGATATGTTACTTAATAAATTATTTAATTGTAAAATGTTAGAAAATGAAAGTACGAGTCAACTTCACACTATGATAAAAGACATATTAAATGGACTACACCTAATAGGTCGTCAAATTGAAAATAAGGACATAATTAGATACACCCTTAAGGCATTTCCTCGGTACGCCTTATGGACATCTATCGTCGATGCCTATAAGGTCTCTCACAATCTTTCCTTAATTAGATTAGATGAATTATTTTGCAAACTTGAACACGAATAAGCTATCTCAGGTCAAGCCGATAACGGTATAACTCTAATTGTAGGTTTGACTAGGAGTGAAAAAGGAAAGAAAAACAAGAGTGAGTCCAAAGATGAATCGGAGCTGGAACTAAATGGAGAGGAAGAGATCGTGAATATGGTCCGAAAGATGTTCAACCAAAAAAAGAAGTTCACGAAGAAAGATGACAAAAAGGTAGTTGATAACAAACTGAGATCGAGATTGGAAGTCACATGCTACGAGTGCAATGAGAATGGTCACTACAAATCGGAATGCACAAACCTAAAAAGGGAAGAAAAACATAAAAAGGAAAAGAAGAAGAAAGCACTCAAAGCAACTTGGGATGAGTCATTATCGGAGGAGTCAGACACGGAAGAACCCAAAAGAAGCTTTGTAGCATTTATGGTTGAAGACGAGTCCGAGACCAAATCAAGCTTCGAGTCCGAGACTGAGTCTGAAAGAAGCTACGGATCCACATTCGTTTCCGAAAGACTAGACGAGGTAAACTCTCCCTTTGAAGATAAATTTTATAATATCATAGCATTCCTAGGTTGGAAATTAGCCAAGTCCGAAAATTGAGTCAACTCACTTCTTAAGGAAGTCCAAGTACTTAAGGAGCAAGTCAACTCGAAAACTTCAAATTACTAAGTTGAGGATAAAGACTCAACTCAAGTTGCAAAGCTTGAGAAAGAGAACTCTGTCTTGAAAAGGCAAGTAGAAGACCTTACCAGATCATTAGAAAGGTTCACCTCGGTCTCAAAGTATCTTGACATGATGCTTGGGTCTCAACGAGCCATGTACAACAAGTCCGAACTTGGATACCAGGCTAAGTCATCCTACAAATCATACATGTCATTGCTTATCCGAAATGCTAAGAGTCAAGTCCAAGCATGGGTCCCTAAGTCTAGCTTAGTCAACCAAGTTGGATCAAACAAATTTTGGGTCTCCAAGTGTCACGCCCCGAAAGCATACCATGCCGAAAAGTAAACAGACGGCATCTCCCCTGTACGTGACAATATTTCGGGTTAATACAAGGCCCGTAGGCCACAACAACAACAACATATATATATATATATATATATATATATATATATAAACATAACATAACGAAACACAGCAAAAACTAATACAATGACATACCCATAACCACACATATACAATACAACCACACACCATGCATAGTGGTATGACTAACACCAGAACACAAAGAAAACCTCGTCAAAACCCGCACCAACATGTGCGCACATCACATAACATATAACACCATGAAAACTCAGAATACATAACAAGACATACAGAAAACCCAAAAACCCGGACTCTCGAAGTTGAGATGAGACGATGCCAGCCAAAGGTGCTCCAAGTCCATCACGAAGTCGGCTACCTGTTATCTGGGCGACAGAAAAACCCAGGAACCGTGGTGGTGAGTAAAACTTAGTAGGTAATAAAAAAACATGTATATATCAAATATCACATGTAATTCAACAACATAATCTAGAGGTACAATAGGTATATCAGCATAGTATATAAATACAAGCATATACCGTCTAACCAAATGAACAACGTAAAATGCAGACATACCTAAAAGTCTTCTACGCTACTCTGATCCAACCTGAGCATATATCCAACATATATAAAATAGGAAGAGTAATACCAACTCAGAATATACTTCTGCTATAGGTCAAGGTATCTAATGGTCTGTCCAACACATATACAAGTATCTGATACAATCGTATAATAAAAGCAAGAAGCATGCATGAATATGATGTACAACCAAATGCAACAAGAATAGTACAATCAAATGCAACATCACAATAAGCATATATATATAGACTGCATCTATATATATATTAATCACAACCATCCATATATATATACATGCATATATGTATATATATGGTAATATGCAAAGCACCATAAGATACGGCAATGCAGCATGCATGGTCATGCCTGCGCACCCCTACTCGCTACTACGACCCCAGTGTGGCCTAGGTGGCACGACATGACAACTGTCCCAACTCAACACCAACCACCGCTCACGAGTGGGCAGTATGATCAAGTAGCATATGAGCGTAAAGAGCTCGATACACAATGGGGGTCCCTGCTGCTAGCCACTCCGACTGACACTACCAATAGTGGTAGAGTGTGGCACAACAGATGCTCTGCCCTCACACCAGTTACTCCTCGGGGAGTAACCTGGGAGGCAAGATGACTGACAACTCTTTCAACCCCAAGGGAGACTATGTCGTCAGAATGCATGCAAATGACATGAATGTGCTGTCACACGTACAAACATCTACCACAGACTCTCGGTTCAACAAAGAGTCGTACCCATCTGATCAATACACTCTCTATCCTGTAGAGAGTCGTACTCAACTGATCGACGGACTCTCTATCCTGTAGAGAGATGTACTCAAATGATCATAACTCTCTATCAAATAGAGAGTCATACTCAACTGATCGACGCACTCTCTATCCTGTAGAGAGTCGTACTCGACTGATCATAATTCTCTATCCAATAGAGAGTCATACTCAAATGATCGATGCACTCTCTATCCTGTAGAGAGTCGTACTTGACTGATCATATCAAGCTGGGACCACCGGTCCGTAGCGACACACTAATTACCTTTCACTTAACCATTACACAACACATGGTTGGTAATAAGTATGCAATATACGAGTATTGGAAATAAACCCTACATTTAGGGCATTACCTACCCACGGATGGCCTTTTTGCCAATTTATAAATTGGGTCATCACCCGTACTCCAACATCTACACCCTACTAAACATCTAGGCCTATTTACATCACATCTATAACCCTAAATCATAATAAAGGGAATGTGATATCAACCTTGGAGTAAATATAGCCAACGACAAGTATCAAACATAAGATAAATAAGAGCATGGTCAAGATAATATGAACACCTAACATGCTCATATCTACGACTAAATCTGAATGCAATTATATTTATCTGACCAAGGTAGAAAATTACCCACCTGATACGAAGCTCAAAATAATCCTCACAGTCGTGGATCTACTTCGTATCCCAAATCTGCACATAATAGCAATTATGATTAAGTACAAGTATCCGACAAATACATAACTACTATGTCATTTCTACACTCCCATCCTTTTATGGAACGCGAGTCAGCACTACGAGCACACACCTCTCATAACCCCAAATCTACATTCATCCTTGGTCGGTTCACACCAAACTCAATCCACAACAGATCACCAACATCCACAAGATCAATTAAAGTAATTAGATATAAACAACACTCACATAACTATCCAATCATCTAAACATAGTCTCCACACTTCAACCTAACCAATCCGTAACACCATTGCTCAACTGGCTCACGTTACATTGCTTCATAACTTCTTGACCTCAACTAGGATCTCAGATCCATTCATTTCCATAATCCCCTAAACCTGGTACTGATTAAGAACAACCCATTCAACCAAAAGCATATTAGCTATAACTAAATCATATCATAACTAAATCATATCATAACCAAAAATTCTTGCTCACAACCACTCCTCCGAAGGGGAAAATCCACTATAATAATCATACCACAATCCAAGCATCAAATAAACCGATGAAGAACTTACCCACTTGAGTCTTCTTTCACAAACCATCGCACAACCGGCAATTCGCCAGCACCAGCCCACACCACATGACACACACAACCTTCACAGCCTCACACAGCCGACGCTCCTTGCTCACAACCGACTCCATCGACAAAAAATTCACCCACAGATCACACTACTGCCAATCGATCCATAGAATCATACTAAATAGAAAAGAAAGAGGGAGATCCAAATATATACCAGCAAATTGAAGCTACGTTGACAGTACTCCTCCTCCAATCACTCTGTTCGCCGCAACTCCTCCTGCTGCCCTAGCATGCCGAAATCGCAAGAGCAGTTCACGATCGGAAATAGGAAGAAATCGTTGTAGATCTCCAAGATCCCAATGAGGCCACTTGCTCCCCACGAAGACACACGCCGGAATCTCGCACGGGGAAAGCCACGATCAACGGTGATAGGGAAGGTGATGTTGATGTGCTCGCGCGCAGGGATGACAGGACGTGAGGTGCTCTGCTCGTGGTCGCGAGCAGCCATGGATCGTCGCGGGACGACAGTGAGGGGAGGAGGGCGGCGAGTGAGAAACCGAGAGGGGGAGGGAAGAAGAAGACGCGATCGGAAGAAAAGAAGAGGAGCGAAATTGGGATGGAGAAGAAGAGTCACGCCGTGAAAGAAATGAGAATGAATTGGTTTTTAATAAAGCACATTAACTCTTCCGTAACGGGTAATCCAAACAGGCTTTGTAAAAGCCTGTTAAATCACTCCTTACACATTATCATAAGAATTCCGTTTAAATCCAGAAAAATTTCTAAAAATTTATAAAAATTCCTGAAAAATTCTATAAGATAATTTATTAATTAACGAGGAATATTTTATTTTATTTATTATTATTATTATTATTTTTGGTATTTTACATTCTCCCCCACTAATAAAAAATTTTGTCTCCAAATTTCGTACTAACATGCAAAAATTACTTCAAGTAAGTTTTCCAAAAGGACCACATACATTCTTCAAGTGAGCAGATGAGACTATCAAGCTCGGATAGTATCTTCCAGCTCCCACGTTGCCTCCTTATCGGTATGATGCTGTCATCCAACCTTTACGAGTCGGATGGTTTTGTTCCGGAACTGACGCTCCTTGCGACCAAGAATCTGCACTGGAATCTCCTCGTAAGTCACATTAGACTGAGGTAGAATCGGAACCTCTTTTAGAACATGATCTGAACGCAGAACGTATTTCCTCAGCATAGAAACATGAAATACGTTATGAACACCAGCAAGTGTCGGAGGTAAAGCCAATCGGTAAGCTATACCCCTAATCCGCTCTAATATCTCAAATGAACCAATGTAGTGTGGAGATAACTTTCATTTTAGACCATATCATTTCACCCCTCTCGTAGGTGAAACACACAGAAATACCTGTTCCCCGACTTCCTCCCATAACATGGGAGATCTACAGGGTCTACCATATAGGGCCTCAGAAGAAGTCATCTGTATGGATGAGTGATAACTGTTCTTGTAGTCAAATTCCACTAAAGGAATGTGATTCTCCCAACTACTTTCATAATCCATGACACAAGATCTTAATAGATCCTCCAATGTTTGAATGGTACGCTCAGACTGTCTATCTGTCTACGGCTGAACGTTGTACTGGGTCGAAGCTCTATGCCCATGGTCTGATGTAGACTCTACCAAAATCGTGAGGTAAATCGTGGGTCTCTATCAGATATAATACCCAAAGGCACGCCATGCAATCTGATAATCCCTCGACAGTACAACTCTCCCAGATGATTCAACAAGTCAATTCCACGAGTAGGTAGAAAGTGAGCGGATTTGGTTAGTCGATCATCCAAATCGCATCATGTCCTTTACGGGTTCTGGACAATCCCGTAACGAAAATCCATCGTGATATGCTCCCACTTCTAATCCGAAATTAGAATTTCCTGAAGCAATCCAGTGGATTCTTGATGTTCAACCTTCCCTTGCTGACATACTAAACATCGAGCATCAAAATCTGCTATATCTCTCTTTATACCGTTCGACCAGTATAAATGTTTCTAATCCCGGTACGCCCAAGTACCACCAGGATGTATAATAAATCTTGAATAATGTGCCTCTTGTAGCAACTCTTTCTTATGTGGATGCGTGTCTAGAACACATATCCATATTAGAGACGGAAAATTATCTTTGCACAAAAGAAGCCTATCTACCGTCCAAAATCCACTCCACCACACACTCTGTAAGTGCATGGGAGACTATAGCGCCCAATCTCACAAGTTGCAACTGTTCGCGTTCCAGCAACTCTATAGTAGCTACCCAGTAGCTAGTTAAAATCCCATGAGCATTCCTGCTCCGTACATCTATAAATCCAGATAATAACTACTAAAGTCTCATCATGTATATGACAGCCAATCTCATAGTTTCTTAACTGTCGTAAGCATAAGATACGCCTCATTCAACTGCATAGGAATCGCTCCAATTCTTGAAACGATGCATTTGCGTACAACATCCTTTTATCCACCCCGAAAAGATTAACTAATACTCGTGTAAAAGTTAATCACCGTCTAAGTCCTGTAAACTAGTTTCACCAGCTTCCGACTAAATGATTTCCATCATCACCTTTGTCAAACAAGTCCGTGGTATAGTAATGCTAAAACATTCTATCCACATCTACAGTAGTAACCAAATCATAAATGGCAAACCACCATCTACGGTGGCCGAGTGCGCAACTCCAACTACCACAATCAACAGTGGCTAAGTTACGCAACTCCAACAACCACGAACTGATCCAATCGTGTCCCAAATACACGATTTCTCAAATCCAAGGATGACTAAATCATTAAATACGTCTAATATCATTAACAACAGCTCGTAAATTCATACTAAGTATGAAATGTCGTCATCTATAAACCTACATTTTATTTACTCGAAGATGATGATATATCAATCATCACAATGACAATGATAATTGTATGAAATCATGTCACTACAATATCAACACTCCAGTCGTAAACCAACCCTAGAGCATACACAAGTGTCTTTAGTTGATCTAAACAGACCATCTATCTACAATGAAGGATATTCATTCCCAACAACTATCACATTCCATCATCGATAATCGATGCATAATCTCAAAGGTCCATCTTCCTTTTAACAAAGAGTTCTGGATCCTCTCTAGAGGAAATACTAGAACAGATAAATATCTCATCCAACATCTCCTATAATCGCAACTTATGTTCTTCTAATTTCCATAGTGTTTAGTAACACTGATATCAACAAAATTATCTCTCGTATGAGGTAATCAATATCGACACTATCTTCGAAATAACTCTGATCGCCTACTCCACTTGCCTATGCAGCGGCAAGCCTAGGAGTTCATCCAGAACTACATCCGACTACTCTCGGATTATTCGCACATCTTAGAGACATAATCATACCATAATCTCAATAATTTGACCATCCGTAAGGATATGTCTACAGTAAAAGTATGTCTATTAAAGTCTAAGGGCATCCCTTGACTTCTTAATTGTTGGTCCACATCTCACCTGATGGTAGAGATACCACCAACCCACAAGTCGATGTAATCCATCTAATCCGAACTAATAATGTTCAAGACACAGATACCTGTAACTACAAGCATCTCTCAATATATTAACCTTGAGGGTAAACTAAAGTAACACCCTATACGATCAATTATCTGTCGATTCGATCCAAAGGCTCCACGCAGGTCTTGACCTTTCTCTGAAGAGAAAAAGATCAGATTCAATAGTTCATGACAAAGCAGTCGCATTTCTGCGATGAATGATCCGAGGATTTTTTTTCCTAGATCATCCGATCCTATCACTTAATCCTATGAGCTGCAACTGTAGAATACTGAATAGATATGACCATCGTCGTATACTCTCTCCTTTGTACAAAGCAAATCACATCTGGGGATAACTGTTGTTGTTGTCTGCTGAGTCTTCTATGATGTCTTCTGCTGATACTGCTGCGTAAATCACTTCCCATGAAGGGAAGTATCATGAAACTCCAACCACGCTTGAGGCGGTAGATCGCTGCTGATGAAATAACTCAATCTTCTGTGCTGATCTCTACTGTTGAGACGGTGCATTATCCTCCCGGAATACCATCGATAGTCTTCAACTGAGTCTTCAAAATACACCTCAAATGTACTGGTTGCTTACAATAGCAACAGATGAACTAATCCAACAGATAATCCAACTTCACGTGTCTTCATGATCTGCACTGCACGCACATAATCCCTTCGGAGTCTTTATTTTGATTTCGCTGATGTGCACGAGAACATCCTAATGATCTGCTGTTGGTATTTTATAATCAGAAAATAGCTCAAGGCATATGAATTCGATCTTGCTCCTTTTATCTAATAGCCGGATACTTCAGACTCTAATAAGTTGACTTGCAATAACTGCTTATCGGTCTCCAACTCTTAAACACTTGTACGGAGTCATTTCTAAACTCCCGACTCAATCCAACATCTTCCGACAGGATATGATAGAAGATCCTATATCATTTTAATCTAACAATAAGCCAACAATCGTGGGTGGCTTAAAACATTCATTCACATTCCTGAGCTATTAGGTGAGCGTAACTCTGCAAGTCTAATGACTCTGCATGGTATTCCCGTTATCGACGATCACCCTACTTGAAGCTTAAGAATTCCCTACAATATGTCACTGAAAGTAACACGGGGAAATACTCTCTTTCAACATCACTAAACCATGATCAAGTGATATATTATTTCTCGAAGATTATTTTCTGCATTTATCACCAAATACCGGCTTGATCCTGATAATGGTATGCAAACAACTCTTCTTTCTCGGTATAACATGAGTTAAGTATTCAAAAGTACCTTCAAAGTTATACAACCCAGTACGCACAACTCAGGGATAAAAATCTCTATGAAACACCATAAACTAGCCTTCCGCTATCTGCATCAACAATAGCCTACTTGTCTTATCCATTACCCATCAGGTAATGATCTGACTAGTACCGTTAGTGAAAATCCCTAAGACTATAGTCTTTGATTTTTTTCACAAGAAATGTGACGACTTAACCTTATTTTCCAACCGGTATCAGTCGGCTCTCAAAGGTAAATCACCTTTTCAACACAGGTTCAAGACTCACAAACCCAATAGGTCGTTCCCGTGGTCAACTCATACCACAGATACTAACAATAACCAATATACTCCAGTTGGTCGTCGCGGTGGGCGACTTCTACTACAAGTCTGCACACGTGTCATAACTCTAACTGTATACACCTATTGATCAAGTTTAGATAAACATCTAACTAAGTATAAGTTATCAGGGATTTTTACCTCGTGCTGCTTGGAGCTCAGGCCGCTGTCCATCTCATCTCAGAAAACCAAAACCGAACAAATCGACTACCGAGAATCCAAGACTCGACACAAAAACAACCTTGTATGACATCGCAGAACCTAGGGCTCTGATAGCACTAAAGTTGTCACGCCCCGAGAGCATGCCATGCTGAAAAGCAAACTAACATCATCTCCCCTGTACGTGACAATATTTCGGGTTAATACAAGGCCCGTAGGCCAAAACAATAACAACATATATATATAAAAACATAACATAACGAAACACAGCGGAAACTAATACAACGACATACCCATAACCACACATATACAATACAACCACACACCATACAAACTGGTATGACTAACACCAGAACATAAAGAAAACCTCGTCAAAACTCGCACCAACATGTGCATACATCACATAACACATAACACCATGAAAACACATAATACATAACAAGACATATAGAAAACCCAAAAACCTGGACTCTCGGAGTTGAGATGAGACAATTCTAGCAAGCGGTGCTCCAAGTCCATCGCGAAGTCGGCTACTTGTAACCTGGGCGACAGAAAAACCCATGGTCCTGGTGGTGAGTAAAACTCAGCAGGTAATAGAAAAACATATATATATCAAATATCACATGTAATTCAACAACATAGTCTAGAGGTACAACAGGTATATCAGCATAGTATATAAATACAAGCATATACCATCTAACGAAATGAACAACGTAAAATGCAGACATACCTGAAAGTCTGCTACGCTACTCTGATCCAACCTGAGCATATATCCAACATATATAAAACAGGAAGAGTAATACCAACTCACAATATACTCCTGCTACAGGTTAAGGTATCTAATGGTCTGTCTAACACATATACAAGTATCCGACACAACCGTATAACAAATGTAAGAAGCATGCATGAATATGATGTACAACCAAATGCAGCAAGCATAGTACAATCAAATGCAACATCACAATAAGCATATATATATAGACTGCATCTATGTATATATTAATCACAACCATTCATATATATATACATGCATATATGTATATATATGGTAATATGCAAAGCGCCATAAGATACGGCAATGCAGCATGCATGGTCATGCCTGCGCACCCCTACTCGCTACCACAACCCCAGTGTGGCCTAGGTGGCACGACATGATAACTATCCCAACTCAACACCAACCACCGCTCTAGAGTGGACGAGTGGGTTGTATGATCAAGTAGCATATGAGCGTAAAGAGCTCACTACACAACGGGGGTCCCTGCTGCTGGCCACTCCGACTGACACTACTAATGAGTGGTCGAGTGTCATGCACCCAAGACAACTGCATGCAACTCCAACTACCACTGTCTATAGTGGTAGAGTGCTGCACAACAAATGCTCTGCCCTCACACCAGTTACTCTTCGGGGAGTAACCTGGGAGGCAAGATGACTGATGACTCTCTTAACCCCAAGGGAGACTATGTCGTCAGAATGCATACAAATGACATGAATGTGTTGTCACACGTACAGACATCTACCACAGACTCTCTGTTTAACAAAGAGTCGTACCCATATGATCAATACACTATCTATCCTGTAGAGAGTCGTACTCAACTGATCGACGGACTCTCTATCCTGTAGAGAGTACTCAACTGATCATAACTCTCTATTTAATAGAGAGTCGTACTCAACTTATCGACACACTCTCTATCCTGTAGAGAGTCATACTCGACTGATCATAACTCTCTATCCAATAGAGAGTCGTACTCAACTGATCGATGCACTTTCTATCCTATAGAGAGTCATACTCGACTGATCATATCAAGCTGGGACCACCGGTCCGTAGCGACACACTAATCACCCTTCACTTAACCATTACACAACACATGGTTGGTAATAAGTATGCAATATACTTGTATTGGAAATAAACCCTACATTTAGGGCATTACCTACCCACGAATGACCTTTTTGCCAATTTATAAATTGGGTCATCACCCATACTCCAATATCTACACCCTACTAAACATCTAGGCCTATTTACATCACATCTATAACCCTAAATCATAATAAAGGGAATGTGATATCAACCTTGGAGTAAATATAGCCAACGACAAGTATCAAGCATAAGATAAATAATAGCATGGTCAAGATAATATGAACACCTAACATGCTCATATCTACGACAAAATCTGAATGCAATTACATTTATCTGACCAGGGTAGGAAATTAACCACCTGATACTAAGCTCGAAATAATCCTCACAGTCATGGATCTGCTTCGTATCCCAAACCTGCACATAATAGTAACTATGATTAAGTACAAGTATCCGATAAATACATAACTACTATGTCATTTCTATACTTCCGTTCTTTTATCGAACGCGAGTCAGCACTACGATCACACACCTCTCGTAACCCCAAATCTACATTCATCCTTGGTCGGTTCACACCAAACTCAATCCACAACAGATCACCAACATCCACAAGATCAATCAAAGTAATTCGATATAGACAACACTCACATAACTATGCAATCATCTAAACATAGTCTCCGCACTTCAACCTAACCAATCCGTAACACCATTGCTTAACTGGCTCACGTTACATTGCTTCATAACTTCTTGACCTCAACTATGATCTCATATCCATTCACTTCCATAATCCCCTAAACTTGGTGCTGATTAAGAACAACCCATTCGACCAAAAGCATATTAGCTATAACTAAATCATATCACAACCAAAAATTCTTGCTCACAACCACTCCTCCGAAGGGGAAAATCCACTATAATAATCATACCACAATCCAAGCATCAGATAAACCGATGAAGAACTTACCCACTCGAGTCTTCTCTCACAAACCGTTGCACAATCGGCAATTCGCCAGCACCAGCCCACACCATAGGACACACACAACCCCCACATCACAGATAAAACCCTTCACAGCCTCACACAGCCGGTGCTCCTTGCTCACAGTCGACTCCATCGATAGGAAATTCACCCCATAGATCGCACTACTGCCAATCGATCCACAGAATCATACTGAACAGAAAAGAAAGAGGGAGATCCAAATATATACCAACAAATTGAAGCTACTTCGGCAGTACTCCTCCCCCAATCACTCTATTCGCAGGAACTCCTTATGCTGCCCTAGCACACTGGAATCGCAAGAGCAGTTCACGATCGGAAATAAGAAGAAATTGCTGCCGATCTCCAAGCTCCTAGTGAGGCCACTCGCTCCCCGCGAAGACACACGTCGAAATCTCACACGGGGAAAACCGCGATCGACGGTGATAGGGAAGGTGACGTTGCTGTGCTCACGCACAGGGATGGCAGGACGTGAGGTGCTCTGCTCGTGGTCACGAGCAGCAATGGATCGTCGCGGGACGACGGTGAGAGGAGGAGGGCGGCGCATGAGAAATCGAGAGGGGGAGGGAAGAAGAAGATGCGATCGGAAGAAAAGAAGAGGAGCGGAATCGTGATGGAGAAGAAGTGTCGCGCCGTGAAAGAAATGAGAATGAATCAGTTTTTAATAAAACACATTAACTCTTCCGTAACGGGTAATCCAAACAGGCTTTGTAAAACCCTGTTAAATCTCTCCTTACACAGTATCATAAGAATTTTGTTTAAATCCAGAAAAATTTCTAACAATTCATAAAAATTACTGAAAAATTCTATAAGATAATTTATTAATTAAAGAGGAATATTTTATTTTATTTTATTTGTTATTATTATTATTATTATTATTGGTATTTTACATTCTCTCCCACTAATAAAAAATTTGATCCCCAAATTTCGTACTAACATGCAAAAATTACTTCAAGCAAGTTTTCCGAAAGGACCACACACATTCTTCAAGTGAACAGATGAGGCTATCATGCTCGGATAGTATCTTCCAGCTCCCACGTAGCCTCCTCATCGGTATGATGCTGTCATCCAACCTTTATGAGTCGGATGATTTTGTTCCGCAACTGACGGTCCTTGCATCCAAGAATCCGCACTGGAATCTCCTCATAAGTCACATTAGACTGAGGTAGAATCGGAACCTCTTTCAGAACATGATCTGAATGCAGAACGTATTTCCTCAGCATAGAAACATGAAATACATTTTGAACACATGCAAGTGTCAGAGGCAAAGCCAATCGGTAAGCTATACCCCCAATCCGCTCTAATATCTTAAATGGACCAATGTAGTGTGGAGATAACTTTCATTTTAGACCATATCATTTCACCCCCTCTCGTAGGTTAAACACGTAGAAATACCTGTTCCCCGACTTCCTCCCACAACATGGGAGATCTACAAGGTCTACTGTATAGGGCCTCAGAAGAAGTCATCTGTATGGATGAGTGATAACTGTTCTTATAGTCAAATTCCACTAAAGGAATGTGATTCTCCCAACTGCCTCCATAATCAATGACACAAGATCTTAATAGATCCTCCAATGTCTGAATGGTACGCTCAGACTATCTATCTATCTGCGGCTGAATGTTGTACTGGGTTGAAGCTCTATGCCCATGGTCTGATGCAGACTCTACCAAAATCGTGAGGTAAATTGCGGGTCTCTATCAGATATAATACCCAAAGGCACGCCATGCAATCTGATAATCCCTCGACAGTACAACTCTACCAGACGATCCAACAAGTCAATTCCATGAGTAGGCAGAAAGTGAGTTGATTTGGTTAGTTGATCATCAAAATCGCATCATGTCCTTTACGGGTTCTGGACAATCCCGTAACGAAAACCCATTGTGATATGCTCCCACTTCTAATCCGAAATCGGAATTTCCTGAAGCAATCCAGCGAATTCCTTATGTTCAGCCTTCCCTTGCTGGCATACTAAACATCGAGCAACAAAATATGCTATATCTCTCTTTATACCGTTCTACCAGTATAAACGTTTCTAATCCCGGTATGACCAAGTACCACCAAGATGTATAACAAATCTCGAATAATGTGCCTCTCGTAGCAACTCTTTCTTAAGTGGATGCGTGTCCAGAACACTTATCCATATTAGAGACGGAAAATTATCTTCACATAAGAGAAGTCCATCTACCGTCCAAAATCCACTCCACCACACACTCTGTAAGTGCATGGGAGACTAAAGCGCCCAATCTCGTAAGTTGCAACTGTTCGCATTCCAGCAACTCTATAGTAGCTACCCAGTAGCTAGTTAAAATCCCATGAGCATTCCTGCTTCATACATCTATAAATCCAGATAATAACTACTAAAGCCTCGTCATGTATATGACAGCCTATCTCGTAGTTTCTTAACTGTCGTAAGCATAAGATACGCCTCATTCAACTGCATCGGAATCGCTCTGATCCCTGAAATGATGCATTTGCATACAACATCCTTTTATCCACCCCGGAAGGATTAACTAATACTCGTGTAAAAGTTAATCGCCATCTAAGTCTTGTAAACTGGTTTCACTAGCTTCTGACTAAATGATTTCCATCATCACCTTTGTCAAACAAGTCCGAGGTATAGTAATGCTAAAACATTCTATCCACATCTACAGTAGTAACCAAATCATATATGGTAAACCACCATCTACGGTGGCCGAGTGCACAACTCCAACTACCACAATCAACAGTGGCTAAGTTACTCAACTCCAACAACCACGAACTGATCCAATCATGTCCCAAATACATGATTTCTCAAATCCATGGACGACTAAATCGTTAAATACGTCTAATATCATTAACAATAGCTCATAAATTTATACTAAGTATGAAATGTCGTTATCCATACACCTGCATTTTATTTACTCGAAGTTGGTGATATATCAATCATCACAACGACAATGATAATTGTATGAAATCATGTCACTACAATATCAACACTCCAGTCGTAAATCAACCCTAGAGCATACACAGGTGTCTTTAGTTGATCTAAACAAACCATCTATCTACAATGAAGGATATTCATTCCCAACAACTATCACATTATATCATCGATAATCGATGCATAATCTCAAAGGTCCATCTCCCTTTTAACAAAGAGTTCTGGATCCTCTCTAGAGGAAATACTAGAACAGATAAATATCTCATCTAGCATCTCCTATAATCACAACTTACGTTCCTCTAATTTCCATACTGTTTAGTAACACTGATATCAATAAAATTATCCCTCGTATGAGGTATTCAATTTCGACACTCTCTTCGAAATCACTCCGATCGCCTACTCCACTTGCCTATGCAGCGACAAGCCTAGGAGTTCATCCAGAACTACATCCGACTACTCTCGGATTATTCGCACATCTTAGAGACATAATCATACCATAATCTCAACAATTTGACCATTCGTAAGGATATGTCTACAGTAAAAGTATGTCTATTAAAGTCTAAGGGCATCCCTTGACTTCTTAATTATTGGTCCACATCTCACCTGACGGTAGAGATACCACCGACCCACAAGTCGATGTAATCCATCTAATCCGAACTAATAATGTTCAAGACACAGATACCTGTAACTACAAGAATCTCTCAATATATTAACCTTGAGGGTAAACTAAAGTAATACCCCGCACGATCAATTATCTATCGATCCGATCCAAAGGCTCCACGCAGGTCTCAGCCTTTCTCCGAAGAGAAAAAGATCAGATCCAACAGTTCGCGACAAAGCGGTCGCATTTCTGCGATGAATGATCCAAGGATTTTTTTCCTAGATCATCTGATCCTATCACTTAATCCTACGAGCTACGACTGTAGAATACTGAATAGATACGACCATCGTCGTATACTCTCTCCTCTGTACAAAGCAAATCACATCTAGGGGTAACTGTTGTTGTTGTCTGCTAAGTCTTCTGCTGATACTACTGCGTAAATCACTTCCCTTGAAGGGAAGTATCATGAAACTCCAACCATGCATGAGTTAGTAGATCGCTGCTGATGAAATAACCCAATCTTATGTGATGATCTCTGCTATCGAGATGCTGCATCATCCTCCCGGAATACCATTGATAGTCTTCAACTGAGTCTTTAAAATACACCTCAAATGTACTAGTTGCTTACAATAGCAACATATGAACTAATCCAATAGATAATCTGACTTCACGTGTCTTCATGATCTGCACTGCTCGCACATAATCCCTTCGGAGTCTTTATTCTGATTTTGCTGATGTGCACGAGAACATCTTGATGATCTGCGGTTGGTCTTTTATAATCAAAAAATAGCTCAAGGCATATGACTCTGATATTGCTCCTTTTATCTAACAGTCGGAGACTTCATACTCTAATAAGTTGACCTGCAATAACTGCTTATCGGTCTCCAACTCTTAAACACTTGTACGAAGTCATTTCTAAACTCCCGACTCAATCCAACGTCTTCCGACAAGATCTGATAGAAGATCCTATCATCTTAATCCAACAATAAGCTAACAATCGTGGGTGGCTTAAAACATCCATTCACATTCGTGAGCTATTAAGTGAGTGTAACTCTGCAAGTCTAATGACTCTGCATGGTATTCCCATTATCGACGATCACCCTACTTGAAGCTCAAGAATTCTCTACAATGTGTCACTGAAAGTGACACGGGGAAATACTCTCTTTCAACATCACTAAACCATGATCAAGTGATATATTATTTCTCGAAGATTATTTTCTGCATTTATCACCAAATACCGGCTTGATACCGATAATGGTATGCAAACAACTCTTCTTTCTCGGTATAACAAGTTAAGTACTCAAAAGTACCTTCAAAGTTATACAACCCAGTATGCACAACTCAGGGATAAAAATCCCTATGAAACACCATAAACTAGCCTTCCGCTATCTGCATCAATAATAGCCTACTTATCTTATCCATTACCCATCAGGTAATGATATGACTAGTACCGTTAGTGAAAATCCCTAAGACTATAGTCTTTGATATTTTTCACAAGAAACGTGAGGACTTAACCCTGTTTTCCGACTCGGTATTAGTCGACTCTCAAAGGTAAATCACCTTTTCAACACAGGTTCAAGACTCACAAACCCAATAGGTCGTTCCCGTGGTCAACTCATACCACGATTACTAACAATAACCAATATACTACAAGTTATTCCCTGTTATAAGCATCTAAATGCATAGCCAACAAAACCAGGAGTATAAACCCTAACGACAACTTCGGTTGGTCACCACGGTGAGCGACTTCTACTACAAGTTTGCACAGGTGTCATAACTCTAACTGTATACACCTATTGATCAAGTTTAGATAAACATCTAACTAAGTATAAGTTATCAGGGATTTTTACCTCGTGCTGCTTGGAGCTCAGGCCGCTGTCCATCTCATCTCAGAAAACCAAAACCGAACAAATCGACTTCCGAGAATCCAAGACTCGACACAAAAATAACCTTGTATGGCATCGCAGAACCTAGGGTTTGTTGGGGATCGAAACGGTCGGCTAGAGGGGGTGAATAGCCCTCTTACGATGGATGTAGTAAATTGCTCATCTATAAAAGATTAGCGCAAGTGGAATATACAAATACAAATAGACAAAGAAAAAGATAAACAATAAAACAAATGCTAACACGATGGTATAACGTGGTTCATGGCTACGCCGCTAATCCACGGTCTGATTCGTCCAAGGTGAATCTCTCCTCCAAAGCCAATCACTATTGGTCTCTCCTTTGCACCAAGCTAGGTGAAGGTAACCTTCACAATCAAGAAGTCTCCTCTTACAAATACAATGGAAATAAGCTCAAGTAAGAGGATGGAAAGCTTTAGGGCACTTTGGGAGAAGATTGGAGCATGAACATTAGCCTCCCAAAGCCCCATCCCATTCCTCTTTATAGAGGAAGAGGGTTTCTTCCCGTTGACACAGGAGCAGTCGACTGATGTCCCAATCAGTCGACTGGTCCTGTAGCCGTTGCCCAATAATGGCCGCTTTCCATGTTGGATTTCATCCAACGGAACTGGCATCAGTCGACTGATGACACCCATCAGTCGACTAATGTCAATCAGTCGAGTGCTCCGCGAGATCGACTCCATTCGTCTGCGTGCGGTGTCATCATCGATGCTACCCGAGCTCGATCGATCGATCGCCATCACCGATCGACCGTTCGATAGATCGATCAACTTGATCCAACCACATTAGACCAGTCGATCGAACCATCGACTCAGAGCAGTCGACTGCCATGACATGGCAGTCGACTGGTGTCGGGAAAACTCATCCGACACTTGGCCAAATGGCCAAGTTTCACCTAAGAGCTACCCCTTCCCGGGTTACATTCGCTCACTCTCATCCCTCGGAGTCCCTCGCCTTCGAAGTTCTCTTTGTTCGAGGCCACGCCCCTCGGCAGCATCAGGCGCACGACTCTGCAATGCTCCTTCGCGTCTCTTGCCTCGAAGTCTACTTCCTCCGGCTTCACTCCAAGCTCCTCGTCCGGCGGTCCCTCGGATGCTCCAAGCGCACGGCTTCCGCAAAGCTATCCTTCACCGACTCAAGGACCGAGTCATGAGATGTGAAACTCGCCATGGCTCCATGTGTGAATTACTAAGTCCTGCACGACTTCAATGCACATATCAAATCAACATAACAAACTAACTTAAACCCTTTGCCACACACATCAAAACCTAATCATGGCAAGAGATTGCCCTAACAGGGTTCTGATACCACTAAAGTTGTCACGCCCCGAGAGCATGCCGTGCCGAAAAGCAAACGGACATCATCTCCACTTTACGTGGCAACATTTCGGGTTAATACAAGGCTCGTAGGCCACAACAACAACAACATAACGTAACACAGTGGAAACTAATACAACGACATACCCATAACCACACATATACAATACAACCACGCACCATGCATACTGGTATGACTAACACCAGAACATAAAGAAAATATCGTCAAAACCCGCACCAACATGTGCGTATATCACATAACACATAACACCATGAAAACTCAGAATACATAACAAGACATACAAAAAACCCAAAAACCCAGACTCTCGGAGTTGAGATGAGACGATTCCAGCCAGCGGTGCTCCAAGTTCATCACGAAGTCGGCTACCTATTACCTGGGTGACAGAAAAACCCAGGGTCTGTGGTGGTGAGTAAAACTCAGCAGATAATAGAAAAACATGTATATATCAAATATCACATGTAATTCAACAACATAATCTAGAGGTACAACAGGTATATCAACATAGTATATAAATACAAGCATATACTGTCTAACCAAATGAACAACATAAAATGTAGACATACCTGAAAGTCTGCTACGCTACTCTGATCCAACCTAAGCATATATCCAACATATATAAAATAGGAAGAGTAATACCAACTCACAATATACTCCTGCTACAGGTCAAGGTATATAATGGTCTGTCCAACACATATACATGTATCTGACACAACCGTATAACAAATGTAAGAAGCATGCATGAATATGATGTACAACCAAATGCAGCAAGCATAGTACAATCAAATGCAATATCACAATAAACATATATATATAGACTGCATCTATATATATATATTAATCACAACCATCCATATATATATACATGCATATATGTATATATATGGTAATATATAAAGTGCCATAAGATACGGCAATGCAGCATGCATGGTCATGCCTGCGCACCCCTACTCGCTACTACGACCCTAGTGTGGCCTAGGTGACATGACATGACAACTATCCCAACTCAACACTAACCACCGCTCTAGAGTGGCCGAGTGGGCAGTATGATCTGATGGAATGGCTCGGAGGCTCATTGGCTCCCATGTCCCCGGATTAAAATTTTCACTAATGAAAACTAATCCGGATGGGATGAGTTTCCTAAGCACAACCAATTCGTCGTCGTGCTAACGACTTGAGCGATCGCTTGAACAAACTAGTTGTTCAAGCAATACAACTCTTCTAGTCGGTTAGCCGCGGAAGAGACGATGGACGGATCGCCGGTTTTTGTGTTTATCTTTGGGGTCCATGATTATACAAATACATACAAATGCAAACTAGTATAATCAACACATACTAACATAAAGATAAGAACATGCAAAGATCAATAATAAAAGTTGTAAAACTTTTATACCTCTCGATCTTCTATCGTATGTCCTATCCTCCTCGTGGACATCGTGTGGGCGAAGATCCTCCACGAGTTGAAGCCTCCTAGATCATGTTCTTCCCTTCCTTGCTCACTCCGAACAAAGAGAAGAACCAAACAAAAACTCCTTCTCCTATCTAGAACCGGCCACCAAGCCAAGGAACTTGATATAACCGCCAGCCAAGGAGTAGCTTCTTGAGCCCCGTCCAACCTTGAAGAAAAGTTGCCGCCGGCCACCAAGGAGAAAAGAAGAGGGCAGCGGCCAAGAGCTCCAAGGATAAACCCTAGCCCTTGTTTCCACCGGCCAAGGTGAAGAGGAAGAAGGGAAGAGCGCCGGCCAAGGTTGAAAGGAGGAAAAGGGATAGGCGCCGACAACACCTTAGGAAGAAGAAGGGATCTACTCCTCTTGTTGCTGCCTACTCCTAAATCCAAACCCTAGCCGCCCAACCAAGAACCCCCTTAGGGTTTCTTGCCGCCCAAGCTTAGGTAGGCAAAACCCTAATCTCTCAAAAAAAACAACCTCTCATGCCGCCCACTTAAGTCTCCCTTTTATAGAGTTAGGCTTAAGCCTTGTTTTAATCTCCACCGTTGGTTCTAGGGTGTTAATCTCAACCGTCGGTTCTAGGGATTTAATCTTAACCGTCGGTTCTAGAGATTTAATCTCCACCGTCGGTTCTAGGGATTTAATCTTAACCGTCGGTTCTAGAGATTTAATCTCCACCGTCGGATCTAGAGATTTAATCTTAACCGTCGGTTCTAGAGATTTAATCTCTACCGTCGGATCTAGAGATTTAATCTCAACTGCCGATTCTAGAGATTTAATCTCCACCGTCGGATATAGAGATTTAATCTTAACCGTCGGTTCTAGAGTTTTGTTTTACATCCTTGGATCTAGGCTTCATGAGGATTATATTAGGCTACGATAGGGACCATGAGGAGGAGTTGGATCTTGGCCACCCGATGGATCGGAACCACACAAACTTGATCCATCAATGATGTTCCATTCAACTAGAGGATCATCATTGAATTACCTCACCAACCCCCATAAATTAATATGGGCTCCATATATTATTTGTACATCCATCTCCCCGTGTTTAAGATATTGAATGTCTGTCAATTAATTGATTTACTGACCATCAATCAATTAACATCTAACTCCTTGAGTAGTACCACTCAACCTTATCATCATGTTGACTAAGTCAACCTGCAGGGTTTACATGATGAACCTTATGAGCTCCTCAAGGGGACATCATCAACCTAATATATAGGACACGGTTTCCTCCTATAATTAACGGCACACCATGTAAATAATATAATTTCCCAACTTACAGGGCATATTGATTTAATCCATCTAAATCTCACCCTTTGGTAAATCAAAGAAATAAATACTAAGTACATGTGCTCGTTATTATATCGGGATTAAGAGTATGTACAACATAATTTCCGAGGTCCGATTTAATTATGTAGTCAGCAATAAATTGAATCACCTCTATGTCGGTCCTGCTCAATACACCTAAGTGTATTAGTGTAACTCTATGTTCAAGACAAAACAATACCAAACTACACTACAACCATGCCAATGGTTTGTCCAAAACCATCTTGGTTGTGAGCCTCTTCTTATATTCTACAAGGGACTGATAACATGATCTTCTGTGCCAGACCAAGCACCATGTTATCTACAATGTAAAATATTAGACAATATGCACACATATAATAAATATAAAGTGCAAACAATGATCATGTGATTCTTATTTCAAAATAAAAATGTTCATACAAAAAGAGCTAGGCTTTCAGTATACATTCCAACAATCTCCCACTTATACTAAAAGACTATGTTGTCATCACAATGCCATACATCTGATCCCCATGTCCTCCACATGCCTATCAAACGCTTTTGCTGGAAGGGCCTTAGTGAATGGATCCGCAAGGTTATCCTCTGATGCAATCTTGGCGACAGCTACTTCTCCTCGCTTTACGATCTCTCGTATCAAGTGGTACTTGCACTCTATGTGTTTACTCGCCTTATGGGCTCGTGGTTCCTTCGAGTTTGCAACTGCACCACTATTATCACAATAAATTGTGATAGTTCTGGGCAAACCAGGAATCACATCCAAGTCCATCAAGAAGTTCCTGAGCCATACAGCTTCCTTGGCTGCCTCAGAGGGTGCCATATACTCAGCTTCCATGGTAGAGTCCGCCACGCATTTCTACTTGACACTCCTCCATACTATGGCTCCACCTCCAAAAGTAAACACAAACCCTGAGGTAGACTTACTGTTGTCCCTATCTGATTGGAAATCAGAATCCGTGTAACCCACAGGGACTAATTGATCTGCCCGGTAAACCAGCATATAATCCCTAGTCTTTCTCAGGTACTTCAATATATGCTTTATCGCAGTACAATGTCCCTGTCCAGGATTACTCTGATATCTGCTAATCATGCCCACGATAAAGCAGATATCTGGTCTTGTACATAGCATAGCATACATGAGGCTTCCTACTGCCGAAGCATAAGGAACCGCCTTCATCTCCTCTTTCTCCTTTGATGTTTTGGGACACATCTCTTTAGATAAAGGTACTCCATGCCTAAAAGGTAGAAAACCTTTCTTGGAGTTTTGCATGCTAAAACGAGTAAGGATAGTGTCAATGTATGAAGCTTGAGATAAGCACAACATCCTTTTCTTGCGATCCCTTATCACCTTGATCCCAAGGATGTGTCCCACTTCTCCCAAGTCCTTCATATCAAACTGTTTGGACAACCATACCCTTACGTCTGATAACACTCTGATATTGTTGCCAACTAACAAAATGTCATCTACGTATAGTACAAGAAATACCACTACGTTTCTGTCACATCTCTTGTATATACAAGGCTCATCCGGACTTTGAATAAATCCATATGACTGGATTACCTCATCAAAGCGGATGTTCCAAGATCTAGAAGCTTGCTTCAATCCATAAATGGACCAATTAAGCTTACACACAAGATGCTCTTTGCCCTTTGCAGTGAATCCCTCTAGTTGCTTCATATAGATGTTTTCCTCAAGACTTCCATTAAGGAAAGCTGTCTTGACATCCATTTGTCAAATCTCATAATCCATATGAGCAGCTATAGATAAGAGAATCCAGATAGACTTAAGCATGGCTACCGGTAAAAAAGTCTCCTCATAACGATACCCTCTTTCTGAGTATACCCTTTCGCAACAAGCCTAGCTTTGAATGTCTCAACCTTCCCATCTACTCCTCTCTTTCTCTTGTAGATCCACTTGCATCCAATGGCTTTCACACCATCGGGTGGTTCTACTAGCTCCCAGACATGATTAGAATCCATAGATTCTATCTCTGAATTCATCGCTCTTTGCCAAGATACCGTATCTCTATCTTGGAGTGTCTCGTCATATGTCCAGGGATCAGGTTCATGTTCACCAGGGACTAAGTCCGAAGACTCTCCCAAGAACATGAATCTCTCGGGTTGTGTAACAACCCTCCCACTACGACAAGGTGCCTCCTGTATATGCTCTGTGACATGCGGTGCAGTGACTTGTGGTATCTCCTCTTGTACCAGTGGTACTGAAGTCGGGACTTCCCCTGTTAACTCCTCAAGAACAATCCTACTCGTGGGCTTATGGTTCATCACATAGTCCTCCTCTAGAAATCTGGCATTCGTACTCACGATCACCTTCTGATCTCTAGGACTATAGAACAAACCACCCTTCGTTCCCTTAGGGTAGCCAACAAACAAGCATACTTCTGTACGAGATTCCAACTTACCAGCATCTACCTTCAGCACATGTGCTGGACTACCCCAAATCCGAATATGTCTTAGACTAGGGTTTCGCCCAGTCCACAATTCTGTGGGAGTAGAGGGTACTGACTTAGATGGAACCAAGTTCAGAATGTGTGCTGCCGTTTCCAGAGCAAACCCCCAGAACAAATCAGGTAACTCAGAATAACTCATCATCGATATGACCATCTCCATAAGAGTCCTATTCCTTCGCTCCGACACACCATTCTGCTGGGGTGTGCCAGGTGCAGATAATTGGGATTGAATCCCAACCTCTGATAAGAAATTCCTAAACTCTCCCAAGAGGTACTCGCCACCACGATCAGATCGTAGTGTGTTGATACTTTTACCTTGATGGTTCTCCACATCAGCCTTGAATTCTTTGAACCTGTCAAAGCATTCAAACTTGCGGCGCATCAAGTAAATGTATCCATACCTTGAATAATCGTCTATAAAAGAGACAAAGTATTCAAAGCCACTTCTAGCCTGGATAGACATAGGACCGCACAAATCAGAATGAACCAATTCCAATACATCTTTGGCTCTATACCCCTTAGCCTTAAAAGGCCTCTTGGTCATCTTACCTTCCAAGAAAGACTCGCAGGTTGGGAGATCTTCCACCACTAATGAACCCAAGGGTCCATCAGCTATCAACCTTTGAATTCTACTCAGGTTAATATGACCAAGTCTTAGGTGCCAAAGATATGTCTGGTTCATTTTCGAAGGTTCTTTTCTCTTATTAGACTTAGAAGATGAGTTATTCACATCTATATGCATCGTGGGAGCTTTCGATTCAAGAGTATACAAATTGCCAACCAATGTACCAGAACAAATAATCTCCCTATTCCTTTTTATAACAACTTTGTCATTAAAAGAAACAGAATATCCATCCAGAAACAATTTAGAAACTGAAATTAGATTCTTTCTAAAAGTAGGTACATAAAGACAATTTCTCAAAACCAAAACTTTATTCCTATCAAAAGATAAATAAACGTCTCCCACTGCAATAGCCGCCACCTTTGAAGCATTGCCCATGAAGATGGTAATCTCTCCCTCAGCTAGTCGTCGGGTTTCCTGGAACCCCTGTAAAGTATTGCAGACATGATTAGTGGCTCCTGTATCTACACACCAGGCACTGGTAGATAACACCGCTAAACATATTTCAACAACTAAACAAGAAGATATACCTTTGTTCTTTCGGTGAGGACAGTCCGCCTTCCAATGTCCAGTTTGCTTGCAAGTGAAGCACTTGCCTTTCGGCTTCTTCACTCCTGCCTGAGGTCCTACTACCATTTTCTTTGCTCCACCTTGCTTCTTCTTCTTCTTCCCTTTCGGTTTAGAAGTAGAAACCTTCTGAGCAACCATGGCTTGAGCACTTTGATGAAAAAGCCCCTCTGCCGCCTGGAGTTCTGTCAGAAGCTCCGCCAACGAATACAACCTCTTGTTCATGTTGTAGTTGAGGCAGAACTGCTCAAAACTCCTAGGTAGAGACTGGAGAATGATATCGACCTTGGTTTCCCCATCAATCTCAGCTCCGAGGACTTCCATCTCATTAAGATGAGCCATCATCTTGAGAACATGGTCCCTGACGGGTGTTACCTCGATCATGGTGGTCGTCATCAAGTTCCTCATAGCCTCCTATCTAGCTGCCCTACTCTGATGTCCGAAAAGTTCCTTGAGATTGAACATCATGTCATAAGCCGTGGCCATGGCCTGATGCTGATGTTGCAGCACATTTGACATAGATGCCAAAATGTAACACTGCGCCATCTCATCTGCCTTGATCCATTTCTTATAACTTTCTTTCTCCTTTTCATCAGAGTCATCGGTGGGCTTAGGAGGACAAACCTCGAAGAGTACAAATTTGTACTCCTCTGTTGTTAAGACAATATCCAACTTTCTTTTCCAATCAATATAATTTGTTCTAGTAAGTTTATTTTCTTTTAATATCACAGCAAGTGGGTTGAAAGCCATTTGAAAAACCTAAGAATCACAATGATCAAAATATTAGATTTCAAATATCATTGATTCCTCAAACAATAAAATTTCGAAATCAACCAACACCTCAAAACACCGAGAATATCGCATGCCACGATAGTGTGGACGTATACGAATTCTACATTTGTAAGAGGAGGTTTAACCCTTTAATTTTATTATCTTGTCAACCTTACTTTTTGACAAATAAAATTAATAGTTGGTTCCTCTTTGGCCCTACAAATAAAAGCAGTGACTCCGATGGGGAGGATACTTTTTATTTGCATCTAAGTGTGCACCATTACACGATACTAAGGAAATTATCTTGGATTATGTGCCTTACCGATGGGGAAGTACACACACTCCTAAATAATTTCCTATAACCATTATTTGACCTAGTGATCCGCAAACAAACTCTTCCGATGGGGAGGAAGGCACTCAGAGCCGACGCGCAAGTTTGTTGCATCACACGTAAAATTGTAATGGAGGCCGCGAGAATTAATTAAAATGTCCCTCTTCCACTTAGTAAATTGATAGTGAGGAATTTTCAAACACACACAACATGCATATAAAACAAATCAGCAAAAAACATGGAAAAAATCAGAAATTTCCCAACTATTATGGCATTGTTCTCCAATATGCGTCCCGTCGTGTTGCCACCTTGTCCGCTCTATCTTTTCCCGTGCGCAAGTCACCAAAGAGATCCGAGACAAGATAAACTATTTTAATTTACATCCATCGATCCTATACTCCACGAAGGAGTGTACAAATAATCTAGATCGAAAGTAAACTAAAATGGGTGGCTAAACAATGCCGCATTTAATTACAAAAATTAAATACTAATTTAGCCTCATCAACCCCGAGGATTCAAATAATATACAATCACACACAACCAATCACATACATACATATAGCCATAATAATCGGATCTTATGCCTGCAACCAAAAAGTTAGTCTACGCACATCCTACTATTATCTGGCATACTCAATATAGGATATGTGCATGAAAGTAACCGAATCCAAAACACACAAAACCAGAAACCGTGGCTCTGATACCAATTGATGGAATGGCTCGGAGGCTCATTGGCTCCCATGTCCCCGGATTAAAATTTTCACTAATGAAAACTAATCCGGATGGGATGAGTTTCCTAAGCACAACCAATTCATCATCGTGCTAACGACTTGAGCGATCGCTTGAACAAACTAGTTGTTCAAGCAATACAACTCTTCTAGTCGGTTAGCTGTGGAAGAGACGACGGACGGATCAACGGTTTTTGTGTTTATCTTCGGGGTCCATGATTATACAAATACATACAAATGCAAACTAGTATAATCAACACATACTAACATAATGATAAGAACATGCAAAGATCAATAATAAAATTTGTAAAACTTTTATACCTCTCGATCTTCTATCGTATGTCCTATCCTCCTCGTGGATGTCATGTGAGCAAAGATCCTCCACGAGTTGAAGCCTCCTAGATCACGTTCTTCCCTTCCTTGTTCACTCCGAACAAAGAGAAGAACCAAACAAAAACTCCTTCTCCTATCTAGAACCGGCCACCAAGCCAAGGAACTTGATATAACCGTCGGCCAAGGAGTAGCTTCTTGAGCCCCGACCAACCTTGAAGAAAAGTTGTCGCCAGCCACCAAGGAGAAAAGAAGAGGGCGCCGACCAAGGGCTCCAAGGATAAACCCTAGCCCTTGTTTCCACCGGCCAAGGTGAAGAGGAAGAAGGGAAGAGCTCCGGCCAAGGTTGAAAGGAGGAAGAGGGATAGGCACCGGCAACACCTTAGGAAGAAGAAGGGATCTACTCCTCTTGTTGCCGCCTACTCCTAAATCCAAACCCTATCCGCCCAACCAAGAACTCTCTTAGGGTTTCTTGCCGCCCAATCTTAGGTAGGCAAAACCCTAATCTCTCAAAAAACAACTTTTTTTTGCCGCCCACTTATGTCTCCCTTTTATAGAGTTAGGCTTAAGCCTTGTTTTAATCTCCGCCGTTGGTTCTAGGGTTTTAATCTCAACCGTCGGTTCTAGGAATTTAATCTTAACCGTCGGTTCTAGAGATTTAATCTCCACCGTCGGATCTAGAGATTTAATCTTAACCGTCGGTTCTAGAGATTTAATCTCTACCGTCGGATCTAGAGATTTAATCTCAACTGTCGATTCTAGGGATTTAATCTCAACCGTCGGTTCTAGAGATTTAATCTCCACCGTCGGATCTAGAGATTTAATCTTAACCGTCGGTTCTAGAGTTTTGTTTTACATCCTTGGATCTAGGCTTCATGAGGATTATATTAGCCTACGATAGGGACCATGAGGAGGAGTTGGATCTTGGCCACCCGATAGATCAGAACCACACAAACTTGATCCATCAATGATGTTCCATTCCACTAGAGGATCATCATTGAATTACCTCACCAACCCCCATAAATTAATATGGGCTCCATATATTATTTGTACATCCATCTCTTCGTGTTTAAGATATCGAATGTCCGTCAATTAATTGATTTACTGACCATCAATCAATTAACATCTAACTCCTCGAGTAGTACCACTCAACCTTATTATCATGTTGACTAAGTCAACCTGCAGGGTTTACATGATGAACCTTATGAGCTCCTCAAGGGGACATCATCAACCTAATATATAGGACACGGTTTCCTCCTATAATCAATGACACACCATGTAAATAATATCATTTCCCAACTTACCGGGCATATTGATTTAATCCATCTAAATCTCTCCCTTTGGTAAATCAAAGAAATAAATACTAAGTATATGTGCCCGTTATTATATCGGGATTAAGAGTATGTACAACATAATATCCGAGGTCTGATTCAATTATGTAGTCAGCAATAAATTGAATCACCTCTATGTCGGTCCTGCTCAATACACCTAAGTGTACTAGTGTAACTCTATGTTCAAGACAAAACAATATCAAGCTATACTACAACCAGGCTAATGGTTTGTCCAAAACCATCTTGGTTGTGAGCCTCTTCTTATATTCTACAAGGGACTGATAACATGATCTTCTGTGCCAGACCAAGCACCATGTTATCTACAATGTAAAATAGTAGACAATATGCACACATATAATAAATATAAAGTGCAAACAATGATCATGTGATTCTTATTTCAAAATAAAAATGTTCATATAAAAAGAGCTAGGCTTTTAGTATACATTCCAACATGATCAAGTAGCATATGAATATAAAGAGCTTGCTACACAACGGGGGTCCCTGCTACTGGCCACTCCGACTGACACTACCAATGAGTAGTTGAGTGCCACGCACCCAGGGCAACTGCACACAACTCCAACTACCACCGTCTATAGTGGTAGAGTGCGGCACAATAGATGCTTTGCCCTCACACCAGTTACTCCTCGAGGTGTAACCTGGGAAGCAAGATGACTGACGACTCTCTCAACCCCAAGAGAGACTATGTCGTCAGAATGCATGCAAATGATATGAATGTGCTATCACACGTACAGACATCTACCACAGACTCTCTGTTCAACAAAGAGTCATACCCATCTGATCAATACACTCTCTATCTCGTAGAGAGTCGTACTCAACTGATCATAACTCTCTATCCAATAGAGAGTCGTACTCAACTGATCATAACTCTCTATCCAATAGAGAGTCGTACTCAACAAATCGACGCACTCTCTATCCTGTAGAGAGTCGTACTCGACTGATCATAACTCTCTATCCAATAGAGAGTCGTACTCAACTGATCGACGCACTCTCTATCCTGTAGAGAGTCGTACTCGACTGATCATATCAAGCTGGGAACACCGGTCCGTAGCGATACACTAATCACCCTTCACTTAACCATTACACAACACATGGTTGGTAATAAGTATGCAATATATGGGTATTGGAAATAAACCCTATATTTAGGGCATTACCTACCCACGAATGACCTTTTTGCCAATTTATAAATTGGGTCATCACCCGTACTCCAACATCTACACACTACTAAACATCTAGGCCTATTTACATCACATCTATAACCCTAAATCATAATAAAGGGAATGTGATATCAAACATGGAGTAAATATAGCCAACGACAATTATCAAGCATAAGATAAATAAGAGCAGGGTCAAGATAATATGAACACCTAATATGCTCATATCTACGACTAATCTGAATGCAATTACATCTACCTGACTAGGGTAGGAAATTACCCACCTGATACGAAGCTCGAAATAATCCTCACAGCTGTGGATCTGTTTCGTATCCCAAACCTTGATTAAGTACAAGTATCCGACAAATACATAACTACTATGTCGTTTCTATACTCTCATACTTTTATCGAACGTGAGTCAGCACTACGAGCACACACCTCTCGTAACCCCAAATCTACATTCATCCTTGGTCGGTTCACACCAAACTCAATCCACAACAGATCACCAACATCCACAAGATCAATTAAAGTAATTAGATCTAAACAACACTCACATAACTATCCAATCATCTAAACATAGTCTCCACACTTCAACCTAACCAATCCATAACACCATTGCTCAACTGGCTCACGTTACATTGCTTCATAACTTCTTGACCTCAACTAGGATATCAGATCCATTCACTTCCATAATCCCCTAAACCTGGTACTGATTAAGAACAACCCATTCAACCAAAAGCATATTAGCTATAACTAAATCATATCACAACCAAAAATTCTTGTTCACAACCACTCCTTCGAAGGGGAAAATCCACTATAATAATCATACCACAATCCAAGCATCAGATAAACCGATGAAGAACTTACCCACTTGAGTCTTCTCTCACAAACCGTCGCACAATCGGTAATTTGCCAGCACCAACCCACACCATAGGACACACACAACCCCCACATCACAGATAAAACCCTTCACAGCCTCACACAGCCGACGCTCCTTGCTCACAGTCGACTCCATCGATAGGAAATTCACCCCATAGATCACACTACTACCAATCGATCCACAGAATCATACTGAACAGAAAAGAAAGAGGGAGATCCAAATATATACCAGCAAATTGAAGCTATGTTGGCAGTACTCCTCCCCCAATCACTCTATTCGCAGGAACTCCTTATGCTGCCCTAGCACACTGAAATCGCAAGAGCAGTTCACGATCGGAAATAGGAAGAAATCACTACCGATTTCCAAGCTCCTAGTGAGGCAACTCGTTCCCCGTGAAGACACACACCGAAATCTCGCACGGGGAAAGCCGCGATCGACGGTGATAGGGAAGGCTATGTTGTTCTGCTTGTGCACAGGGACGGCAGGACGTGAGGTGCTCTGCTCGTGGTCGCGAGTAGCCGTGGATCATCACGGGACGGCGATGAGGGGAGGAGGGTGGCGCGTGATAAACCGAGAGGGGGAGGGAAGAAGAAGACGCGATCAGAAGAAAAGAAGAGGAGTGGAATCGGGATGGAGAAGAAGAGTTGCACCGTGAAAGAAATGAGAATGTATCGGTTTTTAATAAAACACATTAACTCTTCTGTAACGGGTAATCCAAACAGGCTTTGTAAAAGCCTGTTAAATCTCTCCTTACACAGTATCATAAGAATTCCGTTTAAATCCAAGAAAATTTCTAAAAATTCATAAAAATTACTGAAAAATTTTATAAGATAATTTATTAATTAACGAGGAATGTTTTATTTTATTTATTATTATTATTATCATTTTTTTTGGTATTTTACACCAAGAGTCAAATTCACTTAGTGAATAAAACTCATATGATTTATTACTCAGGGGGAGCTAAATCTTTACTTGTTTCTACACTTAGTTAAACTCTTGCGTGCTTAGTTTACTTGCTTAATTTAGAACAGACTAAATAGGAAACAAAGTAGTTTAAACTTGAACACCCTAGTACTAAGACGAAGTGAACTGATAGTAAGTTAGGGGAATTCTTCGAAGTGCATGTCTAGGAAGTGGTCCACCTGATATCCAAGAAGGTCATATATCTCGGCACTTCCCTGTACACTAAGTTGAGTGGAACTAACTGAAGCTAACTCACTAAGTCTTTAATTAGTTAGACCAAAGCTTAGTCCAAAGAGAGTCAATTACTTGATTCCTTTATCAACTTTGTCTTAGGAAGTGGTCCACCTGATATTCAAGAAGGCCATATGCCTCGCCACTACCTGGAAGTTGATTCTGAAAAAATTTACTTGATTAGCCTAAGTTAAACTAGACTCTAACACAAGTTTAAACACTTTTAATTTTAATTAAATTTAATTGAGATAAAAATTGATCCCGCATCTCACAAAATAAATAAGGTTAACATGTATTGAAAACCTAGAATTGGGTGAGATGCTTAAGGTTAATTAATTTTCAAGGGGGAACCTAAGAACAATTAAATAATTTAAAAATTAATTTTCAAAGAAAGTTAAAATTCAAAATCAATATATCCTATCATAAAAAGTTTAATTTTCAAAAAGGTTCAAATCTTTAAAAGTCCAAAAAAAATTTCAAGATAAAGGCCAAAATTAAAAGTCTCATCAAATATAAGTTTATCATGAGTTGAAAAAGATAAAATTATTAACAAAATCTTTATAAATCCAAAGGTCTTTACACTTAAAATTTTGAAAAATACCTATCCAGTCGACTAGACTATAATTAGTTGATTGGACTACCCCCAAGTCGAATGGACCATGTCCAGTTGTCTAAGGAGGTTAAAATAACTATGGTGGTGAAAAACACGAACCCAGTCAACTAGAGCATATCTAGTCGACTAGAATGCTTCGCAGTTAAGTGATAAGACTAACCTTGTCGACTTAATCTAATACAATCGACTGGGGAGTAGATGCAATAAATGGTAAAACCAACTAGGTCGACTTAACCGAGTTTGACTGCATTGTTTCCAGTCGACTAGATTCTCATTATAAGTTCAATGCCGAGGCAGTGCCAAGGCAACTCAAACCCACCTTCAAACCATCGAAAAATCTTGTTTTCAGCTCTTTTGTACATTTAGGTAATCAAATCTATTATATAATTTCATCTATGATCCTAGGTAACGATTATAAACCTTTTTCCAATTATTTTTAAATTAGTATTAAAATTTACAATTTAATTAGAGGAAAGAAAAGAGAAATTGAGATTGAGGCATCCTCCGAACCAAGTTTGGATATCAGGTTTCCCACTGAGGGACATAGGATTAGATTTAATAGGACCACATATACCCCTATGCCTAATAGGTATCTGAGTAGGTCATTTTTCACTAGGTCATGCATACCTAGTGTAGAAGTCATTGAGCATTATGGTATAGGTAAATTAGTTTATTGCAAGAACTCAATAAACATAGACTTATGTGCTAAGTTTTGCAATAACCTTATTAGGATCAATGACTTCACATACTCTACTAGAGTACAGGGTAGAGATTTTATCTTTACCCTATCCAAGTTAAGAGATCATATTGATCTTACGCATTCATCATGTCCAGCTATTTGTTTCCCTCCCAGGGAATTATTGGTGCAGAGAGCGCCACTCCTTAGTTTTGATGTATGAACCAAAGTTAAAGTTAGGACTTACTTGTGTTCTGATATTAGTATTAAGTGTGCAGGCTTAATAGGAAGTCCTAGTAGGTCAAGTTGACCGGATACTAGGCAGAAGTCTTGATAGATTAGGAGGACTGGACACCAGACATGAAGTTTAGATGGGTCAAGTGAACCGGACATTTGGTATGAAGACCGATTGGGTCAGGAGACCAGACAATCGACAAAAAGTCTAGCTGGGTAGGATAGACCGGACAACTGGTGGAAGCCCTAGTGGGTCAAATCGGATGTCAAGAATAGTAAGTCCGGCAGGGTAGTTGGCAGGTAAGCTTCAAGTGGAGAAGTGATGTCGAGTCCTCTGTATGGGATAAAGCTAGGCGTCGATCCGACGGATAGTCCGCATGAGACTTAGAAGTCGAGATCGAGCAGTATTACTATTGCTATTGGATATTATATTGTTTGCTTTTGCTAGTCTCATTTTGTAGGTATCAGTCGACTGAGGTCCAGTCGACTAAGAATGGTCCAGTCGACTGAGAATGGTCTAGTCGATTGGATATATAGTTGGTAGGATTAGCTGGTGATCGATCGAAGATCTGACAGGACAAATGGAAAGAGTTTTTGTCAACTAGGGAGGTCCAAATCGACTGGAAAAGGCAAACTTCCCGATGCGGAGCTGGGTAAGCTGGAGTCGACTAGGACAGGTCCAGTCGACTGGAAACACTGAAGTACCATATCGACGAGCTGATGTGGAGTCAACTGGGTGGCATTCCAGTCGACTGGAAAAGGTTTATAAAAGAGATGCACGATCAGCTCCAAACATATCTTATTTACTATGTCCAAGTGCTGCTACTATTGTTCGTCCTTCACAGAAGCTTCATCTCTTCACAAAGACGCAATTCTGACACTCCGTGCCTAATTCGATAGCTCAAAAAAGTGTTGGTATACTTTAGTTTTATTTACTTGTCTTTATTTTGCTTTTGTGTACTTAATTTCAAAGAGAAGGTAGAGTGTTACCTATCTCTTATTCATTATAAAAAGCGAACCCCTCCGAAGTCGAGAGTTCACGAGTCGGAGGGCTTTATAGTGCATTGGCCATCGAGGTAGCTCTTAGAGAGCTACGGGCATTGGAGTAGCAACCTGGCTAGGGTTGTAAACCAAGTAAAAATCTTGTCTCTCTATTTTATTTATTCCACTGTATACTCTTGTTTCTAAAGATTTCAAATTAAATTTTAATTTCTAAAGAAAATTTGTAACCTCCGAGATTCACCCCCTCTCTCGGAGTATTTCGATCCTACATTTGATATCAGAGCGGAGGCGCTCCGAATTTGGTGCAACCACCAATGAGAGCATTAAAATTTTCTTTAGTTTTAGCATTTTTGTCTTTTAATAATTTTTGCATTAGAATTAATTTTTAATATTTGTCATGCTTTAGTATAAATTTAATTTTTCCACAATATTGTTTAATTTGAATAACTCTAGGAATAATTTTGAATATTAGTTAAAATTAATTTAAATAAAAATTTAATAATTAGAATTTATTTGTAATGTCGCACTTAGAAGGGTATAGCACCGTTCGCCCTCCTCTCTTTAATGGAGAGGACTTTTCCTAATGGAAAAGGTGAATGGAGTGCTACCTGAAAACCGACCTTGAGGTATGATTTTCAATTAGGAAAGGTTTCATCTCTCCGGTAGATGACTCGGGTGAGTTGTTAGAACCAGATAAATGAACCGCGAATGTTAGGAAACGAGCTCAAGTCGATTACAAGGCCCTTAACACCTTGCAATGTGGACTTAACAAAGAAGAGCTCAATAGAGTCGGTCCCTTCGAAAACTCTATGGAATTATGGGACAAATTAATTGAATTACATGAAGGTACTAATGATACTAGAATAGCTAAATGGAACAAGTTACTTAATAAACTTTTTAATTGTAAAATGAACAAAAATGAAAATACTAGTCAACTCCACACGAGAATAAAAGATATATTAAATGGATTGTATTTAATAGGACATCAAATAGAAAATAGGGACGTAATTAGGTATACACTTAAGGCATTCTTGAGGAATGCCTTATGGACATCCATCGTCGATGCCTATAAGTTCTCCAGGGATCTTTCCTCAATTAGATTAGACTAACTATTTTGTGAACTCGAACTACACAAACAAGCTAACTCGGGTTAAACCAAGAATGGTATTGCTTTTGTGGCAAGTTCGACCAAAAAGGAAAGAAAAATGAAAAGTGAGTCCGAAGACAAGTCGGAATCGGACCTAAACAGAGAAGAGGAAATCGTAAATATAGTTCGAAAAATGTTCAACCGGAGAAAGAAGTTTATGAAGAACGATGCCAAAAAGGTCGTCTACAAGCCGAGACCCAGATCGAAAGTAACGTTCTACGAGTGCAACGGAAAAGGGCACTACAAGTCAGAATGCGCAAATCTAAAAAGGGAAGAAAAATCTAAAAAGGAAAAGAAGAAGAAATCACTTAAGGTAACTTGGGACGAATCGTCCTCGGAAGAGTCGGACGTAGAAGAGACAAAGAGAAGCTTCGTGGCATTCATGGCCGAATCAAGCTCCGGAGCCGATTCAAGTTCCGAGTCCGAGTCCGAGTCCGAAAGAATCCACGGATCCGCATATGTTTCTGAAGGACAAGACAAGGTAACTACTCCTCTAGAAGATAAACTTTACAATATAATTGTATGCCTAGGAAGAAAATTAGCTATCCGAGAACCGAGTAGACTTGCTTCTTAAGGAAGTCCAAGTACTTAAGGATCAAGTCAACTCGAAGACTTCGACTTGCCAAATTAAGGATAGAGACTCAACTCAAGTTGGAAAGATTGAGGAAGAGAACTCGGATCTAAAAAGGCAAGTAGAAGATCTCACCGGATCATTGAAAAAGTTCACTTCGGGCTCCAAGTATCTCAACATGATGCTTGGATCTCAGCGAGTCATGTGTTGGGATGTATACTAAAAGCCTTGCTCTTTTGTATGAACATATTTATTTTGAAATAAGAATCACATGATCATTGTTTGCATATTTTTATAGTTATGCAAAATTGTCTAATATTTTACATTGTAGATAACATGGTGCTTGGTGTGGCACAGAAGATCATGTTATCAGTCCCTTGTAGAATATAAGTAGAGGCTCACAACCAAGATGGTTTTGGACAAACCATTGGCATGGTTGTAGTGTAGCTTGGTATTGTTTTATCTTGAACATAGAGTTACACTAGTACACCTCGGTGTATTGAGCAGGACCGACATAGAGGTGATTCAATTTATTGCTGACTACATAATTGAATCGGACCTCGGATATTATGTTGTACATGCTCTTAATCCCGATATAATAACGGGCACATGTACTTAGTATTTATTTCTTTGATTTACCAAAGGGTGAGATTTCTATGGATTAAATCAATATGCCCGGTAGGTTGGGAAATAATATTATTTACATGGTGTGCTGTTGATTATAGGAGGAAATTGTGTCCTATATATTAGGTTGATGATGTCCCCTTGAGGAGCTCATAAGGTTCATCATGTAAACCCTGCAGGTTGACTTAGTCAACATGATGATAAGGTTGAGTGGTACTACTCGAGGAGTTAGATGTTAATTAATTGATGGTCAAATCAATTAATTGACGGACATTCGATATCTTAAACACGGGGAGATGGATGTACAAATAATATATGGAGCCCATATTAATTTATGGGGGTTGGTGAGGTAGTTCGATGATGATCCTCTAGTGGAATGGAACATCATTGATGGATCAAGTTTGTGTGGTTTCGATCCATCGGGTGGCCAAGACCCAACTCCTCCTCATGGTCCCTATCGTAGCCTAATATAAACCTCATGAAGTCTAGATCAAATGATGGAAAACAAATCTCTAGATCCGACGGTTGAGATTAATTCTCTAGATCCGACGGTTGAGATTAATTCTCTAGAACCGACGGTTGAGATTAATTCTCTAGAACCGATGGTTGAGATTAATTCTCTAGATCTGATGGTTGGGATTAAATCTCTAGAACCGATGGTGGAGATTAAAATCTCTAGAACCAACGGTTGAGATTAAATCTCTAGATCCGACGGTTGAGATTAAATCTATAGAACCAATGGAGGAGATTAATCCAAGGCAAAAACCCAACTCTATATATAAGGCTTATTGGGTTGGGCGGCAAGGATGATGGATGGTTTAGGGGATTAGGGTTTGCTTCCTTTGGAGGCAAGAAACCCTAGTTTGTTTAGAATTTTTGGGCAGCTAGGGTTTGGGAGCAAAGATGGGCGGCAACAAGTGGAAGATGAGTTTCTTCTTCTTCCTAAGGCATGGCCGGTCCCTTCCTTCTACCCTCTACCTTGGTCAGTCCACACTCTATCCTTCTTCCCCTCTTCCATGGCCGACACATAGAAGATGGTTTTCAAAGAGATTAGGATTTTGCCTTTCCTTTGGTTGGGCGGCAAGAAATCCTAGATTAGGGTTTGGTTGGGCGGCTAGGGTTTGGAAGTTGGAGTGGGCGGCAACTATAGGAGAGGTTCTCTTCTTCTTCCTAAGGTGTTGCCGGGACCTATCTCTATTCCCTCTACCTTGGTTGGCACTCAACTCATTCCTCTTCTCCTCTTTATTTCATCTTGGCTGGCGGCACTAGAAGCTAGGGTTTGTCCCTAGTTTGGTTCCTTGGTGGTTTCCATTATGTTCTCTCTATTCTTGGGGCCGGCGGCATCAATCCTTTATGGATTGGTGGTTGGCTCAAGCAAGAAGGGAAAGAGAGTTCTTCTTTCTTTGGATTGAAGAAGATCTAGGAAGCTTCAACTTGTGGAGGATCTTCGCCCACACGAAATCTACAAGGAGGTTAGGACATACGATAGAAGATCAAGAGGTATAAAAGTTTTACAACTTTTATTATTGTTCTTTACATGTTCTTATTGATATGCTAGCTTATGTTCTTTATGTTAGTATGTGTTGATTATACTAGTTTACATTTGTATGTATTTGTATAATCATGGACCCCGAAGTTAAACACAAAAACTGGCGATCCGTCCGTCGTCTCTTCCGCGGCTAACCGACTAGAAGAGTTGATTGCTTGAACAACAAGTTTGTTCAAGCAATCGCTCGAGTCGTTGGCACGACGATGAATTGGTTGTGCTAAGGAAACTCATCCCATTCGGATTAGTTTTTATTAGTGAAAATTTTAATCCGGGGACATGGGAGCCGATGAGCCTTCCGAGGAATAGCATGATTTCCAACATCATGTACAACAAGTCCGGACTCGGGCACAAAGCTAAATCCACATACAAATCATACATGTTGGTACTTAGCCGAAATGCTAAGAAACGAGTCCAAGCATGGGTTCCTAAGTGTAGCTTAGTCAACCAAGTTGGACCAAATCAATTTTGGGTTGCCAAGAGTCAAGTTCACTTAGTGAACAAAACTCAACAAAGTTATCACTTAGGGGGAGCTAACACTTTGCTTGTTTCCTTATTTAGTTAAATTCTTGCATGTCTTAGTTTACTTTACTTGCTTAATTTAGAATGGACTAGATAGGAAACAAAGTAGTTTAAACTTGAACAACCTAGTACTAAGACGAAGTAAACTGATAGTAAGTTGGGGAAGCTCTTCAAAGTGCATGTCTAGGAAGTGGTCCATCTGATATCCAAGAAGGTCATATGCCTCACCACGACCTGGTGTACTAAGTCAAGTGGAACTAACCGAAGCTAATTCACTAAGTATTTAACTAGTTAGACCAAGGCTTGGTCCAAAGTAAGTCAAGTATTTGATTCCTTGATTGACTTTGTCTAGGAAGTTGTCCATCCGATATCCAAGAAGGCCATATGCCTCGTCATGACCTGGAAGTCAATATTGGAAAAACCTACTTGATTAGCTCAAGCTAAGCTTGAATCTAACACAAGTTTAAAATCTTTGAAATTGTTCATTAAAATTAATTAAGATAAAAAGAAATCTTCATCTCACAAAACCCATACGATTAACATGTATTGAAAACTTAGTTCGGGTGAGATGAATTTGAACTTAATCAAGCTTAAATAGTTTAATTTACTCAACTTAACTAAACTTAACAAATTTACTCAACTTAACTAAACTTACAAATTTACTCAACTTAACTAAACTTGACAAATTTACACAACATAACTAAATTTACACAACTCAACTTAACTAAACTTAATAAATTTACTCAACTTAACTAAACTTAACAAATTTACTCAACTTAACTAAACTTAACAAATTTACACAACTTAACTAAATTTACACAACTCAACTAAACAAATTTACACAACTCAAATTATAACTTAATTAAACTCAACTATCTTAGTGAACTTAATCATTTTCAAAATCAATCAACGTAATTAACTTAGTCAAATCAACTAAATCAAATTAACCATAAAAATTAACCAAAATTAAAAATTAATCGATTCCAGTCGATTGGAATATTTCCAGTCGACTCAACAAGAGTCGACTGAATGATATTCAATTTCCTCCAAATCTTGGAAAGGTAAAATGCAACTCCAGTCGACTGAAACTAATTCAGTCGACTAGAATGCAACGGTAGATAAGGGTTAGGCGGTCACAGTAAATGGTAAATTTATTATAGTCGACTGAACCAAGTCCAGTCGACTCTAATTCAGTCGACTGGATTCCGTCTATAAGACCAGCACTTGGGAAGCGCCAAGTCGACTCACAACCACCCCAACCAGTGATGAAAACCTCGTTTTTAACCCTTCGAAGCATCTAGGTCGTCATATCTCTTTGATAACATTGTCTATAATGCCAAGGTTAAAATTCTAAACTCTAATTTCAATTATTTTTTCAATAAATATTAAATAATTATAATTTAATTAGGGGATAAAAGAAGAGCCATTGAGGCTGAGTCATCTTGCACTCCGTGTATAGACATTAGGTTCCCTACTGAGGGGCATAGGATTAGGTTTGAAAGCACTCTTTATACTCCCATGCCTACTAGATATTTTAGTAGAACATTTTTTAGTAGATCATGCATGCCTAGCATCAAAGTAACACATTATGGGTTAGAGAAATTAGTTTATTGTAAAAACTCTATTAACATAGATTTATGTGCAGAGTTTTTCAATAATTTCACTAGAATTGATGGTCTTACATATTCCACTAGAGTGCAGGGTAAGGATTTTATTCTTATCCCCTCTATGTTGAGAGATCATCTAGGACTCATGCATTCATCATGTCCAGTTGTATGTTTTCCATCTATGGAGTTACTGTACAGTGACCCCTACTCGCACATCACACTAGATAGGATACACTTGCATCTATTTAGTGAGGAGAGGACTCCATCTATGAGTATCTTCAGTTCCACTAGACTCAAAGTACAAGACTATGCCCTATACTATGTCCTGTACTGAGTCATAGTGAACTACATTTTGCCACTCACCACTAGGGGCATCGCTATGATGCGTCCCTATCATTCATTTCTACTCTATTTACTTAGTCATAAATTAGATTTAGACATTAGTTTACAGATGTTTCATTTCATCATCCATCATTCTAGGACAGTTACTAGTAGGAAGGCACATTTGCCTTACTGCCATGTCATCACATCTTTACTAGCCACATTAGGATTTGATGTTACCACAGGTGACATCAAACAACTTTCCGAGTATAACATGATAGGTTCTAGATAATTTGGTTTAGCTAAAATAGGTTTAGATGAAAATAATGTCCTAACATGGAAGAGAGATGGTCCTTAGCCCCAGCATCAGCCTGAGCCTGAGGTTGACCCAGAGCACCACTTTGAGTCTAAGCATCAGGAAGCACCAGGATTCGATAGTCTATCACTTTTTCTTGGGATTCTAGCATCTCCTACTATAGCAGAGAGATTATCCAGATTAGAGGATGCGATGCAACGTTAGGAGCAACAACATCAGGCTCATCATCTTGAGATGATGTAGACGTTCTAGGCATAGAGAAAGGATCATCGAGAGATGATGGAGTTTTTTAGATCTTGGATCATGGTCCATCCACCTCCTCCACCTCCTCCTTCTGATTAGGATTGTTTTAGATACACTAGTTGTTAAAATTTGAACTTATGCAGTGGATTTGATAACTTTTAAATCTTGGTTATGACTTGGATTATGCTTAGTAGACTAGGATGCTTTCATGTTCATTAATCAAAATCTATTTTGTTAAGTAATATTATATTATTTTCTTGAAGGAAAATTAAAAATCAATCTAGCCTTGGTCAATTTAGATTTCATGATCCTATAGACCTAGGTAAACCTTTGCATCTCACAAACACCTAGGATTACCTATTTGCTTGGACATTTTTCTATCTCATTCACATCATCTTAACTTAATCTTAGAACAATTGTTGAAAATTTTGAAAACTTTAAGTTTCATTTAAAGTTTTTTAGCTTTTATTGAGGGGGATTTATGTAAAGTTTTGAAAATTTAGAATTTTAAAAAATATTTTGTGGGGGTGTCTTGTAAAGCTTTAAAAATTTTAAAAATATTTTTATTGAGGGGGAGTTTCAAAGGTTTTGAAAATTAAAGAATTTGGGAAAATACAAGAATATTAAGGGGGAGTTTTAAAAGTCTTGAAAATTAAGATAGTGTGAAAATTTCAAAAATATTAAGAGAGGAGTTTCAAAGTTTTGAAAATTTTAAGAATTTCAAAAATATTTTTTAAAGGAGGAGTTTTGAAAATTAAAAAATTAAGAGTTTTGAAAACATTGACTTTTGGATATTTTCATAAATTTGTTCAGATTTTGAAAATTTTAGAAGTTTAAAATTTTTTAATGGTTAAATACTTTTGAAAATTTTGAAACGCAAAGATTAAGGGGGAGATCCTGTTGGTGCAGTAGGCACCTAAGTCAAACATGAGTTTTGATTATAGCAAAAGACACAAAGTTAAGCTCATATTGTTATCTCACGAGCTGAATCAAGTATGCAAGAATGCTAAGCTAAGCTGAAGGTCAAAGATGCCCGGAGGAAATCATGGTTGGGTGACACCGGGAGGACTTTGGAGGGAGCCAAAGAAATCAGGTGGAGACCAAAAGCGAAGCTTCAAAAGTAAAAGGTTGAGGTAAGCTCGTGTGAGTGAGCGTAAGTAAGGTCGTGTCCTCCGTACAGGGACGTCCTTAGGCGACGATCCGACTAAGACATCCCATGGAAGGTCTAAGTCGAGATCAAATGGTAAATGATCGTCAAATTTACTTATATTAACTGTATTTTTGAGCTAACTCTTCATTGCAGCTGGAAACCCTAGCAACAGTCGACTGTCGGCTATTGGCAGTCGACTGCTAGGGTTGAGCAGTCGATTGATGTTCAAATTCCAGCTTCAAGGAGAGTCAAAACCTCATCCCCTTATCTTAGGGTGAGGTGGCTTTTGGAGATAAGGCTTCATCTCAACGATTAGGGTTTCTCAAGGTTATAAAAGAAGGGGTTCTTCACACCATTTTCATCATTCAAAAGCTCTCCAAGTGCTTCCGAAATGCTACGACACTCCAACGATCCTATGATGATGAAGCGCGGCCGAAACTACGACAACTCGAGCTCAATCTACCATTACTTAAGTTGTCAGTAAAAGTTTCATTTTAAGTTTTATTCCAAAGTTTGTAATCTTTCTTTTTTCGGAGCTTTAATCGCAACGAGAAGAGGGGGAGTGTCCCTCTATCTCGAGTTCTTGTTTTCTTGTACTCGCTTACTCCTACCTCTAACGAGGAGTGTTTTTAGTGATTTACCCTCCATACACGGTCTAGGATCGTTAGGGCCTTGATTTAGCAGCCGGAAGGCTGTGAACCAAGTAAAAGCAAAATTGTCTTTACTTACTTTCCACTGTGCACTCGTGTTTTATTGAAACAAATTCTAAAAATCGCTTAGCGCTATTCACCCCCTCTAGCGCTCAAATCGATCCAACAATTGGTATCAGAGCCGGGGATGCTACGATTTGGTGAAACCACCAATCTAGCAAATTTCTTACATATTTTTCTTTTTGTTTTACAAGATTTTCGTTTAGTTTAAATTCGTTCTCCCGCACTACTAATCCAAGACGAAAGTCTTGGTACATTTTGGTTGATTTTGTTTTTGCGAGGTACTTGTTTTCCTTATTTTGAATAAATGACCCATCTCGAAGGGTTTAGCACCATCCGACCTCCGTTTTACAACGGAGATGACTTCTGTTACTGGGAGGGTCAGATGGAGTGCTTCCTAAAGACCCAAATTGAGATGTTGATCATAATCCAAACCGGATTCATGCTTCCTACTAATGAAGTGGGTGAATCATTGGATTACGATCAATGGACTAATGCCATGAAAAGACAAGTGGAAGTCGATGCCAAGGAGACCCAAATCTTACAATGTGGCCTGTCCAAAGAAGAACTAAACCAAGTCGGCCCCTTCATTAGCGCGAAAGATCTATGGACTAAACTCGTAGAGCTACATGAAGGAACTGACGACGCGAAGGTATGTAAACATGACCTACTCTTCAATAAGTTATATAATCTTAAGATGCAGGAACATGAGATGAAAACACAACTACACACCCGCATTCAAGATATCGTCAATAGCCTGCACGCCATCGGACAAAAGGTTGAAAATCGAGACTCATAAGGTATGCTTTAAATGCTTTCCCAGGACTACCTTGTGGGCATCTATGGTCGATGCCTACAAGGTTTCTAAGGACCTTTCAAAAATTAGACTAGATGAATTATTTTTTGAATTTGAACTTCATGAACAGTCTAATTCGATTCCCGAGAAAGGTATTACCTTACTTGCAGGTTCGAAGAAGAAGCTCACAGACAAACCACCCCCAAGGAAGAGGACGAGTACGAGTCGGAGGTGGACCCCGAGATGGAAATCGAACTAGTAAATCTAGTTAGGAAGATGATCAAGAGCCTAAGATGACTTGTCAATCAAGGTAAATCTAAATCTAATTCTAATTTTAGATGTTTTGAATGTAACAGGTTCGGACACATCAAGTCGGAGTGTTCGAAACTCAAGAACAAAGCACCCAAGTCCAAGAAAGCGCTTAACGCTACTTGGAAAGAATTGTCGGAGGAGGAAGATGATGACCTCGTCTTCATGGCCAAGCCAACTGAGCCCGAACAAGAGTCTGAACTCGAGGAAGAGTCCGAGTCTGGATCTGACGATGAGTCGCTATTCAAGACAAGCCATGGATCCGCATCCGGTTCAAAAGGGCCACTTAAGGTAAGTTGATCTTTACTTAGCACATTATATAATGCAATTAAATTCTTAACTAGAAAATTAGCTAAGTCCGAGTCCAAGGTCGAGACCTTAGTTGAGGAGGTTAAACTCCTTAAACACGAGGTCTCCCTAACCTCTTCGACTAGTCAAGTTCAAAAGGAGGACTCAACTCGAGTTGAAAAGCTCGAAGTTGAGAACTCACTTTTGAAAAGTCAAGTCGAAGACCTTAGGCATACGTTGGAAAGGATTACTTTGCGATCCAAGGGACTTGACCTTTTACTTGGATCGCAAAGGGCCGTGTACAACAAGGCCGGGCTTGGGTTTAGCTCAAATATGACTAACAAGTCATATATGTCGATTGTAAGTCAAAATAAAAAACATGTCCAAGCATGGGTTGTTGGAACGTCGGTGGCCGGTTAGAGGGGGGCGAATAGCCCTAATCGCATGTACGGTGGAAGTCATTCGTTCTTGCGTGTCTACAATCTCGTTAGCGCAGCGGAATGTTAGAAATATAAAACTAATGCAATACAACACACAAGACACGATGATATACATGGTTCGGAACCTTAGGATTCCTACTCCACGGGGCGAGCTCAACGAGCTCTAGAGATGCACACGACAATACTCAAACTCCTTCTCGACTACAAGTCGGAGGTGGAGAAACCTCGTACAAGAAATTACAATAGTAATACAAAAATACAAGCCAAAATACAAAGACAATACAAAAGAGAACTTTTACACAATTGCTTTGATCACTTTCTTATTGCTTGCTTTGGTTTTCTCTTGAAGGACTGGAATGCAGTAGCAATTCCCCACCAAAATCTCCCCAAATCCCTTGGTGAAATCCTCCATATAGAGCTCTATTTATAACCTGCATCGAGCTGATTCCGCGCCCATCAGTCGACTGATCGTGTTCATAAGTCGACTGGTCCTATAGTCGTTGTCTCACAACGACTCGATCCATGCTGGCCAAGTTCCAATGGATCCATCATTAGTCGACTGATCATGCCCATCAGTCGACTGATGATCCCATAAGTCGAGTGGTCACCGTGACCACTCGACTGGAAACCATTCTATGCCCGAATTCGCCCCTATCAGTCGACTGCTCCCATCATCAGTCAACTGATGGCGTCAGCAGTCGACTGTCCTCCCTCAGTAGTCGACTGTTCGGCCAGAACTTGTTCAATCGAACACCGGTCGAGTCCAATCGACCTAGAGCAGTCGACTGGCACCTATGCCAGTCGATTGATGTCGGGTAAAACCTCAAATACCAAGTTGTTTGAGCATCCGACCGTCGAGTAAACCCTCAAACACTACGTTTGAGCCTTCGACACTCAGTCTTAGCCACTTGGCCAAGTCCACCTCATCCTCTCATGGAGTTTCCCACTGAAGCTCCCTTCCCTCAGCCTATGTCCCTCGGATGCACCAAGTGCATGACTTCGCAATGCCATCTTTCGCATCTCTTACCCTAGAAGTCTACTTCCCTTGGGCCTCACTCAATTCACTCCCCGTTCGGCGGTCCCTCGGATGTGCCAAGCGCACGGTTTCACAATGCTATCCTTCACTGACTCAAGGACCCTGAGCCTAGTGAACTTGCCAAGTTCTCAAGACTTCCCACACCATGCCTACACACTTGGATTTACGTGGCCAACCCATGTTGGACTTCCCATGTCATGCGTTTTGTCTAACATCAAAATACAGTTCGAGTCAAACTTGAGTCCGGGCCGATTGCACCAACAATCTCCCCCTTTTTTGATGTTTGACAAAAGCTTAAACTCAAGTCTACCAATTATCCCCAATTGGCAATTCTCACATCCCAATGAGAATTCCAACTATCCAAATTGGTAACTTCTTCCCCTTTTTGACATACAACAAAAAGGTCCTCCCCAATGGTATGAATGTCTCATATCTCAATGAGATCTTACAATCTCTCCCTTTGAGGAACACGCATGCCTACAATCTTTCTAGTGATAAGTCCCATATCACTTTAGAGAGGCAACCCAATTTTCCTCCCATGAGGAAATACACATCCATCTTCCCATAATGGATACCTCCCCCTAAAGGCTTGCTCCCCCTTGACCATTACACCAACAATGTCCTTGGAGAGTCCCTAAGACAATAGGAACATTTAAACAATCAAAATTAAGGCAAAGTTCAACAATGAACTCTTACACACCTTAAAATTGATACTCACCCTAAACTCTTCTCCTAATCCATATCCAATGGATTTCCACCCTTTCTAATGCTCTCCCAAGCATATCCTAGGGTTAGGAGTGATTAGGGGACCAAGACATAGCTGAACATGAGCCTAACAACCATGGTTTACCTGAAATCAGCATTATCAGTCGACTCTCTCGGAGATTAGTCAACTCCTGCCCACATCAGTCGACTGCCATCCATGGCAGTCGACTGATAACTGAAAATCCAATTTTTCAGTTATCAGATATGAGATTCCGAAAATGATAAGTAAATATACGAAAATTGAAAAATCTTAAAAATTCATACGTATAATACTTATAACAACACTATGGGTGAAAAATATTAGAAAATTATTTTACCCACAAAATATTGAGATTGACATAAAGTTCAAAAATTGAGAAAAGCTTCAATATTGAGCCCTCTTTGTATTAACTCATTCAATGGTGATTGCTATCAAAAGATAGACTTCACCAAGGTTTTTCAAAATGTTTTTGAAATATTTTTAAAACCTTTAATTTAATTTTCCTAAACATCTCACTTGTATCTAGATGTGTAAAACACATATAAGTCAAGTATTAGTGAGATGTGGGGTCTTTGTTATTTAGGGTTTCATGCATATCTCTAGGCAACATATTTGATTCCCTTCAAATCATGCCTTAGTCCTTAAATTCATTTTATTTATGCATGAATGATGATTATGGCATAAATGATACAAAGATAAGAGCATGTGCCAAAATCATGATGTCATGACATGTGAATGAAATCTAAGCATACATGACATACAAACATAACCCTAAATATGATCATGACATTTTATATGATAAAAATAAATATGATGTCATGTCATGGAAAGGCAAACAAAGTATGACAATTATAAAGTACTAAGGTATATAATACCTAAGTGTTAAGCCCAAATTGTCATTTCTAAAATCAAATCCATTTTTTCCATAATGCCAATTATCCCCCTAGTGTGCCAAAAGCCCAAAATGGCACACCATTACTCTTAAGACCTAATTGTGCCAATTTAATCATTTTTCAGCTTCTCAAAGCACATTGGCACATCCTAAGGTGTCAACTCTACCATGGCTAGGTTAACTACCCATCCACTTAGGGTTGACACACCCTTATCCATCTAGTGTGAATCGATCACGCTCCTAAGGACCCAATATCTATTGGAGCACCTTGGGTTAACTAGGTATTCACTAGGGATAACTTCCCTAGATACCTTCCTAATGACCCTTTTTGGTTTTGACACCTTAGTCAAATGGGTCTTTCCTAGGTCAACTCTAGAGGTGACTCCTCCTTTGACCTTATTAGTAGCTTTCTTGGTTTTTCTTAAGTCCTTAGCCACTAAACACCTACCATGGCTAGTCTTAGGGATAACTCCCCTATTTGCCTTGGTTTTCCTAGACCTATAAATAGTTCCATAATTCAATGGAACATTATGGTAGGACATAGGTTTGTGACCCAAACCTTTCTTTCCCTTGGACATTTCTTGTTTCCTAGGCCTTAAATTTTGATCCTTTGATCCCTTAAATGAATTTATAATTATTGCTAGGGTCTTCTCAAGTTTCTCAAGCCTTGATCTCAAGGCTTGGTTTTCCACCTCTAATTTTCCCAATTTTGATTTATCATAAGATTTTTGGGAATTGTTTTTTCTTTAAGGCATATGTCTAGATTTCTTGGGGTTAATGCTCAAGTTCTCTTCTATTCTGCTTATGGACTCCCTAGGTATGATTTTTCTAGAATTAATGTGTCTAGGTTTGTCCTTAGGTAAGCCAACATGCTTGGCACCTAAACAAACATATTTGTTCCTACTAGCATGCTTTTCATTGATAATGGCAAGAGAGATAAAATAATTTCTAGCATGCTTATTAACCTTAGAAATTGAAGGTGCATTAAATTTTACCTTAGGGTTAGCTTTGGAAGCTCCCCCTAAATGAGATGCCCCTTCTTGGCCCTTCTTCCTCCCCTTAGGACATTGGCTTTGGTAATGTCCCCTTTGGTTGCATTTGAAGCACACAATGTGCTCCTTGCTTCTAATTGTAGGGATGTCAGTATCTTTCACCTTTGGTACCAGTTGAGCCTTTTTCACCTTCTTGGAACACTTACATTTATAGTGCTCTTGCTCCCTACACTCAAAACATATTATATGACTTTTATTTGTAATTATAATGCATGAGTTACCTAGGGAGGTAGAGGAAGTCTCTTGATCACTTCTTCCGGAGGTAGATTCTTTGTTTTGATCTTGCTCCGGAATGGAAGGCCTCTCCTCCCCCTCAATGCTAGAGGTGGAGGTCTCCACCAAATCATCCACATCGTCGAATGTAGATGGAGATTCTTCAACATCCTCGGATTCAGATGTTGATAGGTGTTCTTCCTTGGCTTCTTCCTCTACTTGTGCCGATTCAGGATGTTCATTGAATTTTACCACCTTATGCCATAGCTCCTTTGCATCCCTATATTCACCTAGCCTAGACCAAATGTGTTAGGAATCAAATCACTAAGCAATGTGATTACCTTGAGATTTGTCTTGAAATCCTTCATTTAGTCCTTGGTCCATCTTGCCTTTTCAATTTGCCTATTGCTTTTATCCCTAGGCAATTCAAAACTATTTTCTAGAATTAACATGAAATCGAAATCGGTTTCGAGATATACCTCCATTTTTCTTTTCCACCATTAAAAATCCCCTTCGAATTTTGGTGGTTGGAGGTTGTAGCCGACCATCTTGTCGTGCTTGTGTTGGCGGTTAGTCCTCGACAAGCAACCTGCTCTGATACCACTTGTTGGAACGTCAGTGGCTGGCTAGAGGGGGGTGAATAGCCCTAATCGCGTGTACGGTGGAAGTCGTTTGTTTTTGCGTGTCTACAATCTTGTTAGCGCAGCGGAATGATAGAAATATAAAATGAATGCAATACAACACACAAGACATGATGATATATGTGGTTCGGAACTTTAGGGTTCCTACTCCACGGGGCAAGCTTAATGAGCTCTAGAGATGCACACAACAATACTCAAACTCCTTCTCGACTATAAGTCGGAGGTGGAGAAACCTCGTACAAGCAATTACAATAGTAATACAAAAATACAAGCCAAAATACAAAGACAATACAAAAGAAAACATTTACACAATTTCTTTGATCACTTGCTTGTTGCTTGCTTTGGTTTGCTCTTGAAGGTCTAGAATGCACTAGCAATTTCCCTCCAAAATATCCCCAAAATCCCTTGGCGAAATCCTCCATCTCGAGCTCCATTTATAACCTGCATTGAGTTGATTCCGTGCCCATCAGTTGACCGATCATGACCATCAGTCGACTGGTCCTGTAATCGTTGTCTCACAATGACTCGATCCACGCTAGCCAAGTTCCAACGGATCCATCATCAGTCGACTGATCATGTCCATCAGTCGACTGATGATCCCATCAGTTGAGTGGTCACCGCGATCACTCGATTGGAAACCATTTTGTGCTCGAATTCGCCCCTATCAGTCGACTGATCCCATCATCAATCGACTGATGGCATCTGTAGTCGACTGCCCTCCCTCGACATTCGACTGTTCAGCCAAAACTTGGTCAGTCGAACACTGGTCGAGTCCAATTGACCTACAGCAGTCGACTGGCACCTATGCCAGTCGATTGATGTCGGGTAAAACCTCAAACACCAAGTTGTTTGAGCATCCGATCGTTCGATAAACCCTCAAACACTACGTTTGAGACTCTGACACTTAGTCTTAGCCACTTGGCCAAGTCCACCTCATCCTCTTATGGAGTTCCCCAACGAAGCTCTCTTCCCTCGGCCTACGTCCCTCGGATGCACCAAGTGCATGACTTCGCAATGCCATCCTTCGCATCTCTTGCCCTAGAAGTCTGCTTCCCTTGGGCCTCACTCCATTCGCTCCTCGTCCGACGATCCCTCAGATGCACCAAGCGCATGACTTCGCAATGCTATCCTTCACCGACTCAAGGACCCTGAGCCTAGTGAACTTGCCAAGTCCTCAAGACTTCCCACATCAAGCCTACAAACTTGGATTTACATGGCCAACCCATGTTGGACTTCCCATGACAATCCCATGTCATGCATTTTGTCTAACATCAAAATACAGTTCAAGTCAAACTCGAGGTCGGGCCGATTGCACCAACATGGGTCCCTAAGATCATTTTGATTTCTAAATTAGGATCTAACAAGTACTGGGTTACCAAGGACCAAATCCACTATGTGGAAAGACCGAACCGATTCAATGGTCCAGGGGGAGCTAGTATAAAATTTGTTTGTGCTATTAATTAGACTTTGCATGATTAGGTATTTTTCTTTTTATTTTTAGAATGGTTAGATAGGACCTATAACTAGTCAATTCTTGACAACATAGTACTAGGATGTAGCAAGATGATAGTACACTAGGGAAGTGAAGTCCTGTGTGTCCAAGTTAGATAAGGCATATCTAGCTCGGTGCACTCGACTAAGTGGAACTAGCTGAAGCTACCTCGCCATATCCTTAACTAGTTAGGCCAGGAGGTGATCTTAGGTGAATCAAGTTATTATTTTCTCGAACTTGGCTTTGTCTAAGGAAGTGGTCATTGTTTCGATCAAAGAAGGCCTTTGTGCCTCGCCACGACCTGGAAGCCAATTTCTTGAAAAGGTGATTTGACGAGCTTAGAGTTAAATCCGAATCTAACCTAAGGTTGACTAGTTTCAATTCATTAAATTTAATCAAGTAAAATTGAAGTCATCTCATAGGAACATATAAGAATAATGTGTTTGATCATGTATAAAAGGGTGAGATGACTCTCGGACCAATAACCTTCAACCAAACCTTAAATTCTAATATCCGATCCAACTACCTTGTGTGTAGGAACAATGGATGTTGGATAGTGGGTGCTCCCGACATATGATCGGAGACCAACTTAAATTTTTGAAGATTAGATTCAAACGACAAGTATCGATAGTTTTCAAAAACAAAGATAAGCTCAAAATCATCGGATCAGGTGATATTGAGCTAAATTCTAATTTCACAATTCACAATGTTTTATTAGTTGAAGATTTTCAATATAATTTATTTAGTGTAAGTCAATTGTGTGATAACAACTATAAGGTTATATTATTAGAAAATGAATGCTTAATTAAAACAAATGAAACCTCTAAAACAATACTTAAAGGAACAAGGAATAGGAACATCTGCACAATTAACTTACCCAACTCCTCAACCAAGTGTCTTATGACACAATAAGAGGAATCTTGGTTGTGGCATCGACGACGTGGTCACTCACACCCAAGACTCATTCACAAGATTAGTCAGAGTGGCTTAGTCAGAGGTTTGCCTAACCTTAACAACTTAGACAATAAAATTTGTAATGCTTGTCAATAAGGTAAACAACCTAGGGCACAACATCGACTAACTAATCAAGAATGAACCAAAAGTGTGCTTGAGCTTCTACACATGGATCTATTTGATTCTCATGGAGCCAAGTCACTTAATGGGAGTCAATTTTGCTTAGTCATAATTGACGACTATTCTAGGTTTACCTGGGTTAGGTTCCTTAAACACAATAGTGATACCTTAGACCAAGTCATCAAATTGTTTAAATTATTCGAAAACCAAAAGAACCTTAAAATTAAAAGACTTAGAAGTGATCATGGTGGTGAATTTGAAAACCACAGGTTCACAGATTTTTGTAACCTAAATGGATACCATTGTGAATTCTCATGTCCTAGAACCGCACAACAAAATGGCCTAGTCGAGTGGAAAAATAGAACCCTACAAGAAACCGCTAGGACCATGTTGAATGAATACAACCTACCCGATAGGTTTTGGGTAGAAGCCGTTAGTACGACTTGTTATGTCCAAAATAGAATCCTAATGGTAAAGAGGCACCTTAAGACCTCATACGAAATCTACCATGACAAAGTACCTAACATTAAATACTTTAGGGTATTTGGATGTAAGGTACATATCCTAAACACTAAGGACTACCTATGAAAGTTCACATCCAAAACCTCCACCAGAATCTTCCTAGGATACTCAACTACGAGTAGAGCCTATAGGGTATATAACAATGACACCCTTAAAATTGAGGAAACCATTAATGTAGTATTCGACGAAGGACATGAACCCACAAAACCCATAGTAGAACCAACTAACGAACCAACTCATACTAGACTCGACTCTGACCATAAAATCGAGTCCAATATTAATCCTAACTCGAGTCAACCTAGGGTTCAAACAAATCATCCTATCGACCAAGTGATAGGTGATCCTAATCCAAGTCAGTCTAGAATTCAATCAAATCATCCTATCGACCAAGTGATAGGTGATCCTAACCTAGGGGTTCGAACTAGAGTGTCATATCGAAACCTTAGTCAAATTTCCTTGATTATGAAAATCAAACCCAAGTCAATTGATCAAGCTCTTCTTGATCCCGATTGGATTATTGCAATGCAAGAAGAGCTAGCTCAATTTACTAGGAACGAAGTTTGGGAATTAGTACCACCACCTAAAGATAAATCAATTATTGGAACAAGGTGGGTATTTTGAAACAAACTTGATGACAAAGGTGAAGTAGTTAGAAACAAAGCAAGATTGGTCGCAAAAGGGTTTAGTTAAGTAGAAGGTTTAGATTACGATGAAACCTATGCCCCCGTAGCTAGATTAGAATCCATCCGAATGTTGTTGGCATACGTTGCACATCGAGTGTTTAAATTATTTCAAATGGATGTAAAGTCAGCATTTTTGAATGGACTTATTTGTTAGTGCAATCAATCCTTGATATGGTTTTGATGTGTGTGGCAAAGGGTTTAAGTTAGGTTGTTATTGTGATTTGATATGTGCGTTGGAGTCTTGCAGGACATAGTAATTCACACATAGAGCCTTGGCGAAGGATGGCTCATGACTCGGTCCTTGAGTCGGTGAAGGATGGCTTTGCGGAAGTCGTGCGTTTGGAGCATCCGAGGGACCGTCGGACGAGGAGCTTGGAGTGAAGTCGGAGGAAGTAGACTTCAGGGTGAGACGCAAAGGATGGCGCTGCAGATCTGTGCGCTTGGCGCATCCGAGGGACGTGGCCGGACGAAGATAACTTCAAAGGCGAGGACTCCGAGGGATGAGAGTGAGCGAATGTAACTCGGGAAGGGGTAGTGCTCCTAGGTGAAACTTGGTCATTTGGCTAAGTGTCGGATGATTTTTCTCGACATCAGTCGACTGCCATGGAATGGAAGTTGACTGCTCTGAGTCGAACGGGTTCGATTGGTATCCGACTGAGTGGTTTTTGGGCCAGCAGTCGACTGCCATATGTTGCCAGTCAGCGCTAAGACCATCGATCATTCTGGCGATGGCGGCGATCCAGTCAAGAGGGTTTGGGCCCGCACCGCTTATGGCGGTGAAGTCGACTACGAGGCATCAGTCGACTGATGGATACATCAGTCACCTGCCAAGGGATCCGTTGGACTACAACGGTCAGGATCTGACGTGTTTGGAGGCCGTTGTAGTGGCGTGATCACCCGAACCTGATCGTGGTGGCGACCAACGGGAAGAAATTAGCCCTCTCTATAAAAAGAGAGGGTGTGGGCTTTTGGATGGCTAATGCTTATATTCCAAACCATCATCCAAGTGCTCTACAAGTGATAAACTCCTTCTTCTAGTTTCTTTCACATCAATTGTAAAAGAATGAGTGTTCTTGAGTTGTAAGGGTTACCTCCACCTAGCTTGGTGCAAAGGAGAGACCAATAGTGGATTGGTTGTGGAGTGATTCATCGAGGACGAATCGGGGACCGTGGATTAGCGGCGTAGCCGTGAACCACATTACATATTGTGTTAGCATTATTTACCTTTGCATTTGTTGTTTTGTTTGCTTGTTTATTAGTATTTCGGTTGGACTAACGATTTTGTAGATGAGCAAATTACATCATCGAACGAAAGAGGGATATTCACCCCCCTCTAGCCGGCCAATACACACTGATCGATCCCCTACAAGTGGTATCAGAGCCAAGTCACTTGTCGAGGACTAACCGCCGCAACAAGCACTTCATTCAAGAATGGACGACTCCAACATTCACCCACCAAAATTTGAAGGCGAATTATCTTGGTGGAAAAAAGAGAATGGAGGTATTTTTCGAAACTGATTTCGAAATTCTTTTAATTATGGAAAACGGTTTCGAATTGCCTAGGGATGAAGAAGGGGAGTCATTGGAGAAATCATGGTGGAGCAAGAGGCAAAGGGAAGAATACTTGGAAAATTCAAAGGCCAAGCATCACCTCTACAATGTACTCCCCCAATAAGAAGTGAATAGGATAGGGGAATGCTCTAGTGCCAAGGAGATGTGGCAGAAGCTAGTAGAGCTTCATGAAGGTACCTCGGAGGCCAAGCTTTCAAGAAGAGACCTCCTCCGCTCCCAACTATCAAACATCAAATTAGAAAAGGGAGAAAAGGTAACCTCACTACACTCTAGATTTAAAGAGATAATAACCGGTTTATCTAGTGTAGGGGAGAAGCTTTCAAATAGGGACATGCTCATGAAGGCTATAGATGTCTTTCCCCGGTCATCAAGATGGAGCTCTATGGTGGATTCTTTTTACATCTCCAAGAACCTAGAAGTTAGCACCTTGGAGGAATTTTTCTCAACCATGGAGCTCCACGAAACAAGACTTGAAGGAATAATAGAAGATCCAAGAATTCAACCTTCAAGAGGAGTGGCACTTTTGGCCAACAAGGGGAAGAAGAAGATGGAGACCCCCTCCTCCTCTGATGAAGCATCCTCCTCCTTCTCCATGGATAGCACGGAAGAAGCCTATATGGTAAGGAGGGTAAGGCGTGCATTAAAAGGTTTTTAAATTTAATAAATCTAATGATAGGAGGAGAAGACCAAGGGGGAAGGTTATTTGCTACAATTATCAAGGGGAGGGACATATAAGGGATAATTGTCCCCTCCTAAACAAGAGCAAAGAAGAGAAGAGAAAGAAGGAAGAAAAGAAGAAGAAGAAGAAGAGTAAGAAGAAGGAAGAAGAGAAGAAATCCAAGGAGAAAGGGAAGACAAAAGCACTCAAAGCAAGGACATGGGATGATCCCTCTTCATCATCATCATCATCCGAAGAGGAAGAACATGTCTACTCCAACCTCTCTTTGATGGCCTTTGACGACCTAGACTCCTCCTCCACCGAAAATGAAGAATCAAGCACAAGTGAGGAGAGCTCTCGTGAAGGGGGAGCCTCTTCACCATCATCCTCATCCGAAGAAGAGGACATGGAAACTATGGTAACGAACCTTTCACCAAGTAAAATAGTTTCCATGATTTCTAGTCTTACTAAGGATCTATTTAGAGCCAAAAAGAAAAATAAAAGCATGCTTGATCAAATTAAGGATTTAGAACAAAAATTAGAAAAAACATGTTTTAATGATAATAATGATGATGCATGCTCACATGATAACTATATGCTTTCAGATGTTAATGATGCATGCATAGAAGAAAATAAGGCTTTAAGAGAGAAGGTAGATCATTTGACCAAGGCCCTAGAAAAATTCACAATAGGCTCCAACACCCTTAACATGATAATTGGGAGCCAAAGGGCAAGCTTCAACAAGAAAGGCCTAGGTTATAAGGAAAATAAAAATGAAAAGGTCTATAAATATTTAATTGCTAAGGGTCAAGACAAAAAGAAGGATATAGCTAGAAAATGGATCCCTAAGGAATTTTTAGTGAACCCCATAGGAAAGAACTTATTTTGGGTTCCTAAATCCATCCTAAAGGGCTAGGAAAACCCTAGGATAGTCAACCATATGGATTTCACCTATATCATATTTTTGGTTGACTTAGGATGGCGGGACAACATTTTTGAAATAGTGTTAGGTGATGATAATGCACCTATAAATAGATAAATCATGCTTTAGGTGATATTTGCCTTATTATCATGATGTAATACCTAATGCATGATCACAATTTGATGAATACATTTGTTTCATGGTCATAATATGAAATCAATGCATATGTATATTTATGATCATGTGAGATGTTAGGATGATACTTAACCATGTATAGAATTGCATGAAAATAATGGTTAAGTATATACAAATACCTTTAGGATACATCTCACACTCACCATAGGCTACCTTGATTGAAAACTTAGCATGAGTGAGATGTTAGGATGATACAAATGTCCACTAATGCATATGGCATTTAGATGATCATTTAAGGTATCAAAATAGCAATAATAAACCAATCATGGGGAAGACTTATGTTTAATTGATAGACATAATGCCCAAAGATTATGGTTGGATATTTCATATGTTTTCAAACAATTTTTTACTTTAAAATCTATGTGTTCATGTTTTGAAACAATTCAAACCAAAACTAGGTGTTAAATATGATACTAACTTGATCAAAAACCTTATTGTTTTTAAAGCTTTTGGATTTTTGACAAATCCTTGAAAATATAATGTTTTTTCATGGAAAACTATTTTTCATTTGATAAATAACCCTAAAAGAAATGTGTTCCCCAAATTTCACTATTTTTTGAATTTTCTGAAATTTATAGTGCATTTCTGAAATTCATCCAGAAAATCAGAAATTCAGATTTCATTGTGCCAGTCGACTGCCATACTGATAGCAGTCGACTGCTTACCTGAAAAAATGGCCAGTAACTTTTGATACATGGTTTAAGGCTTGTTTTTGGTTTATGTTTCTCTCTAGGCTTGATGCCATGCTGTATAAACTTTGTTAATTATTTTTGATGGTGTCAAAGGGGGAGAAAAATATATGTTTAAGTAAGGGGGAATGTATTTAGGGGGAGTTTCATGTATTAAGGGGGAGAGTTGCTAATCATGTTATTTACATGCTTTCCTTTCTTAATATTTTATCAAATGTTTTTACCTAACTTAAACGGATTGCCACACATCAAAAAGGGAGAGATTGTTAGTGCAATCAATCCTTGATATGATTTTGATGTGTGTGGCAAAGGGTTTAAGTTAGGTTGTTATTGTGATTTGATATGTGCGTTGGAGTCTTGAAAAACTTAGTAATTCGCACATGGAGCCTTGGCGAAGGATGGCTCATGACTCGGTCCTTGAGTCGGTGAAGGATGGCTTTGCGGAAGTCGTGCGCTTGGAGCATCCGAGGGACCGCCGGACGAGGAGCTTGGAGTGAAGATGGAGGAAGTAGACTTCAGGGTGAGACGCGAAGGATGGCGCTGTAGAGCCGTGCACTTGGAGCATCCGAGGGACGTGGCCGGACGAAGATAACTTTAAAGGTGAGGGACTCTGAGGGATGAGAGTGAGCGAATGTAACCCGGGAAGGGGTAGTGGTCCTAGGTGAAACTTGGCCATTTGGCTAAGTGTCGGATGAGTTTTCCCGAAATCAATCAACTGCTCTGAGTCGAACGGGTTCGACTGGTATCCGACTGAGTGGTTTTTGGGCCAACAGTCGACTGCCAAGACCATCAGTCGACTGCTGATGGCAGCAGTCGACTGGTCAAGAGGGTTTGGGCCACAAAACCGCTCGTAGCCGACTGGGCAGTCGACTACGAGGCATCAGTCGACTGATGGATACATCAGTCGACTGCCAAGGGATCCGTTGGACTACAACGATCGGGATCCGACGTGTTTGAAGGCTGTTGTAGTGGCGGCAGTCATTTGTCAAGGGCAGCAGTCGACTGGTGGTGGCCAAGGGAAAGAAATCAACCCTCTCTATAAAAAGAGAGGGTGTGGGCTTTTGGATGGCTAATGCTTATATTCCAAACCATCATCCAAGTGCTCTACAAGTGATAAACTCCTTCTTCTAGTTTCTTTCACATCAATTGTAAAAGGAGTGTTCTTGAGTTGTAAGGGTTACCTCCACCTAGTTTGGTCGTTTCGGTTACGTATTGCTATGATGGATTGTTATGGGTGATTCACGAGGGCGAATCATGGATTGGCTAAGTGAACCACATTACATATTGTATTAGCATTGTTTACCTTTGCATTTGTTGTTTTGTTTGCTTGTTTATTAGTATTCCGCTTGCACTAATGATTTTGTAGATGAGCAAATTACGTCATCGAACGAAAGAGGGCTATTCACCCCCCTCTAGCCGGCCAATACACACCGATCGATCCCTTACATTGTTAAGGAAGAAGTGTACGTTAGTCAACCCCCAGGATTCGAAAGCCTAGACAAACCCAACCATGTCTTTAGACTCAAGAAAGCTTTATATGGACTAAAACAAGCTCCTAGAGCTTGGTATGAGAGGCTTTCTGTATACCTTAAGTCTAAAGGGTTTAGCCAAGGCTTAGTCGACCTGACCCTTTTTGTAAAAACCATAGGCAAAAAATTTTTTATAGCCCAAATCTACGTAGATGACATAATGTTTGGAACCACTAACTCAATCCTACTAAACGAGTTTATTTCACTCATGGAAAGTGAGTTTGAAATGAACTTAGTAGGAGAATTAAATTTCTTTCTAGGATTACAAATTAAATAAACTAAGGAAGGAATCTATTTACATCAACAAAAATATGCTAAGGAATTAATCAACCGATTCAGAATGCAAAATGCTAAAATCATTAATACACTCATGGTAACAAATGTTAATATTAGAGAAGATGTAGAAGGAAAACCTATTGACTAAAATACTATAGGAGCGCAATAGGTAGTCTCCTTTACTTAACTGAGAGTCAACCCGATATATTATTCGCAGTAAGTATGTGTGCAAGGTTCCAAACTTGTGCCAATGAGTCACACCTAACATTAGTTAAGTGTATCCTTAGATATCTAAAGGGCACGCTAAGTGTAGGTATTTGGTATCCTAGATCTATCGAGTTCGAATTAATCGGCTACTCCGACTCGGATTATGCCAGTAGTAAACTCGATAGAAAGACCACGAGTGGTTACTGTCAACTTCTCGGCTCGAGTCTAGTGAGTTGGTGTAGTGGAAGCAACACTGTGTTGCCTTATCTACCACCGACGTCGAATACGTCGCAATGAGTGAGTGTGTGGCTCAGCTTCTTTGGATGTAGCACACTTTCCAAGACTTTAACTTAAACTTCAACAATATTAAAACTCATATAGATAATATTAGCTCAATCAACTTAACCAAGAATCCCATATGCCACTCTAGGACCAAACATATAGAGGTCAAACACCACTTTATTCGAGAACATGTAGCTAACTGAACCATACAACTCAAATACGTGGAATCCAAGTCGAACCTAGCAGACCTTTTTACCAAGCCTCTACCCGAAGCCGAATTTAGTCTACTAAGACGAAAATTGGGCATGTGCGTAATAGAGTAGGATATACAACTTATATTTTTATATACTCTATTATTTACTTTTCATGTTAATGGAACTATCTTAGGCCTTACCTTAGAAATCATGTGCCTATAGATTTAAGGGGCCAGTACATCTCACAACACATAGGACTAATGTGTTTGTGTACTTAGCCACATAGATGGTTGTGAGATGTTAGGACCTTACTCCTAGTTCCAAATGTAGATTTAGTGCATCGACATGAACCATGGAGTATAATTACCTAAATTAACCAACTCTAATCAGGACTTGTTAATCATTCCATATCAATCAAGTCAAATAGAGTTAAACATCCAAATAGATGAACTTATGTTTAAACTACTATTTTCAAAATTTATTTGGAACATGCTTGGACATAAAACTTATTCAAAAAACTATGTTTTTCAAAACCCCCCACTCTTTTCGATTTATGGCAAAAGGGGGAGAAAAGGCTAAAGTTAAGGGATCAAATTTTTGATAACTTAACTTAATACGCATATTATGTATCTTTTAATGGAACAAATACTTACTTAACTTAATTTTTAAACTTAACCTTTATGGTTAAACTTTCTTAATTGAAAAAGGAGAAGAAAAGGCCAAAGTTAAGAGATCAAAATTTAACTTTTGATCACTTAACTTAAACTTCATATAAATTATTTGGCCTATGTTAAGTAATTTTGATTACTTAACCTTTTAAAAGTAGCAAACATTAAGGGGGAGGGTTAAAGTCTTTTTTAAGTACTCACCTTCGGTCGAGGGGGAGTACTTGAAAAAGAGTCTTACTCATACTCCTACTTAACTTGAGAAGTTATGAATACTTTTTCAAATTTCATATTCATGATAGTCAATTCACTTAATACATTCAATTTATTTCCTTAACTTTGTGTGGGTTTTCCATAGATCAAAAAGAGGGAGATTGTTGGTGCAGTAGACACCTAAGTCGAACCTGAGTTTTGATTATAGCAAAAGACACAAAGTTAAGCTCATATTGTTATCTCACGAGCTAAATCAAGTATGCATGAATGCTAAGCTAAGTTAAAGGTCAGCGATGCCCGAAGGAAACCGTGGTCGGGCGACACCAGGAGGACTTCGGAGGGAGCCGAAGAAATCCGGTGGAGACCGAAAGCGAAGCTTCAAAAGTAAAAGGTTGAGGTAAGCTCGTGTGAGTGAGCGTAAGTAAGGTCGTGTCCTCCATAGGAGGACGTCCTTAGGCAACGATTCGACTAAGACATCCCATGGAAGGTCTAAGTCGAGATTAGATGGTAAATGACCATCAACTTTACTTATATTAACTGCATTTTCGAGCTAACTCTTCATTGCAGCTGGAAACCCAAGCAACAGTCGACTGTCGGCTGTTGGCAGTCGATTGCTGCCTCCATCAGTCGACTGCTAGGGTTGAGCAGTTGACTGATGTTCAAATTCTAGCTTCGAGGAGAGTCAAAACCTCATCCCCTTATCTTAGGGTGAGGTGGCTTTTGGAGATAAGACTTCATCTCAACAATTAGGGTTTCTCAAGGCTATAAAATAAGGGGTTCTCTGCACCATTTTCATCATTCAAAAGCTCTCCAAGCGCTTCCGAAATGCTACGACACTCCGACGATCCTATGACGATGAAGCACTGTCGAAACGACGACAACTTGAGCTCAATCTACCATTCCTTAAGTTGTCAATAAAAGTTTCATTTTAAGTTTATTCCAAAGTTTGTAATCTTTCTTTTTTCAGAGCTTTAATCGCAACGAGAAGAAGGGGAGTGTCACTCTATCTCAAGTTCTTGTTTTCTTGTATTTGCTTACTCCTACCTCTAACGAGGAGGAGTGTTTTTAGTGATTTTCCATCCGTATATAGTCTAGAACCATTAGGGCCTTGGATTAGCACCCAGAAGGCTGTGAACCAAGTAAAAACAAAATTTTCTTTACTTACTTTCTGCTGTGCACTCGTGTTTTATCGAAACGAATTCGAAAAATCGCTTAGCACTATTCTGTTAGTGAAATCCCAAGAGACAATCATGTGATGATTGTTGTATGTACTTTATTGTATCATATTCCTATTCATAAAGGCATGGTTATTATATTTACTTGTATTGGTGCCAAATAAACTAAGTATAATAACGTCCTTAAGTAGAAGGTTCTTATCTATATCAATCGATTGGTTGAATCGATAATGAGATGATATAGAGAACACTACTCTTAATCATTCCTAGTCAAGTATTAACATTCAGGGACAATGTTAATGCGTAGAGATTAGCATGTAGGTCAACTCGATGACTTGATCTCACAAGTCATGCATATGAGATATTAAGTTGACACATGGGTATGCTTTGGAGAATGTATACTGAATGACCCACCATAAAAAAGTATCATGGATTGTTATGTGAGTGTCATATACTTTCTCATGTGACTATTAGTATGACTATTTGTTCTTGGACCTGAAGTCACCATGGTTCCCTACATAAGGTGTTTCATACTTTGGCTTCGTCAAACGTCACCCGTAAATGGGTGGACTATAAAGGCGATTACTGGGTTTGTAACAAATTATGCGGAGGGATGTGAGTGATGTAGATGAGATCTATCCCTCCTATATGATGGGAGTGACATCGTTATTCTTGATAGAGTGAGACCACGAAGTGCATGACCATGCCCAAATGAGTCAATATGAGATATTGAGCTCATTTGATTAGAGTGAGTCTACTTGGAGTTCAAGATATAGATTGTACCGAGGATAACACGGTCTATGCCTCAATTGGTCAATCTGGATGTCAAGGATAGAGGGACATTGTCACATATTGTGAGAGTCACAATTAGTAGTCACAAAGGTGATGTTGGAGCTCAACATTCTTGTAACTTGGGTAGCGATGATGTGTTGCTAGATACCACTCATTGCTTATGTTCCTAAATCGGTTTAGGAGCATTGCAAACGTTACAAGAACCTATAGGGTCACACACAAAGGGCAATTAGATGGAGATTAGGTTCATATGATGAACCATGAGGATTAGGTTCATGGGATGAACCAAATTTGATTAAGAGTAATCCAAATTAGACTAATTGAGTTAGACTCAATTTGATTCAAGTGTTGAATGAGTCTAATTTAGATTTGATTCATTGATTAAATTTAAATTAATGAATAGAGATTCATTAAATCACATTGACTTGAATCAAGTTGTTAGATTTGATCAACCAGGGGAGATAATAAGTCAAGTTTGACTTGACTTGAGAGGGAAGATGAATGGTCAATTTTGACTTGACCAATTGCCATATCATGGTGACTTGGCATGGGGGCCGACCAATGATGGTGTTCCACATCATCATGGAATTATCATGGGGTGCCACCTCATGAGGGAGACCAAGAGCCATTGGCTCTTGGAGTTATATGCATGCATGTAACCCCCACCCAAATAAGTGGCCGACCACTTTTCTTCATGGTGTGAAGTTATTTGGTGAGTAACTCCATCTTCTTCTTCCTTGGATCTTCTTCCTCTCAAGCTCTCTCCTAATCCTCTACTTTGGCTGAAACTTCCAAGGGGTGCTAGCACACTCTAGGTTGTTTTTCTCCACCATTTTTCCATGTGGATACCAATAGAGGAGTGTACACTTGACACTCTTGAGTTCCGGCAAAACATTTGGACAAGCGGGATAAGCGAAGGGCGTCGCTACGAGGGTAATGCTCTCATCTTGTAGATCTAAGGTAGATATAGGGTATTTAAACACATACATGTTTTATTTTTATATCTTTCCACGGATCCTTGGCCGGGCTTCCGAGGTTTCCGCAGTGCAAAAAGCGGTTTTTGCGGCTCGGAAAGTCCAACAGTGGTATCAGAGCCACGTGCGAAGCATGTATGTGTTTAATATTTGTAGTTTTTGTATTAGATATAAAAATTACAGATTTTTAAGTTTCTGTAAATTTCCTATTTTTATAAAATTTTTGGGTATTTTTCTCGAAGAGTCGAAGAAACAAGTGTTGGGATACTTGTAGGCTTCAACCGCTAAGAAAAACTCTCCGAAACGATGAGTTCTCGCTTTAGGTTTTTGGGACAGTGACTTAAGTCGCTGTAAGATCTAGTAGGGACACTCGCAAAGTTTATTTTTACGAGTAGGGGCGCTGCCACTATCCCCGAAAGGGGCCTTGTCCCGCGATCGCGCTCGGAAACCGCTTAGCGGGATCGTTACGGAGAGGTGACTCATAAAATTAAAAAAAAAAGGAAAAATTATAGAAATTTTCTTTAAAATACATAATTTATTATTATGTATAATTCTGTGATGGTCATGGCCCAAGAACCCCAATATGATTGGATAGTAATGTGTTGTAATTCATAATACAGTCTGCGTGCCATTTTTGTGGTTGTGTATGTTGTATAGGGTATACGACCTGCGCGTCGTGCTTCTTCTTTTAAAATTCTAGTTGTAAATAGTTTTTAGACTCGAATGTAACTCGAGTTTCATATTTGTAATGTACAAATTGGAGTGGTGGAAAGTCCACTTGTAGACGAAGTTATGAGAAGGGTGCCGACGACACATGGCGGTCAAAGGAGGCGCTTGGAGAAGCCGCTAACCCTAGGTTGACCGTCCAATCTTCTCATTGGCTTGAGAAGATCGTAGTAGGGTCATGACCACATCACAATTATATATATATATATATATATATATATATATATATATATATATATATATATATATATATATATATATATATATATATATATATATTTGTTTTGCTTGTATGTATGTGATGCATGCTAGTAGAATAATGCTTGTATGTATATGATGCATGCTAGAATAATGCTTGTATGTATGTGATGCATGCTAGTATAGGATAATAAAGGCCTTGATGCATATATGATATATATTCATGATTAGATTAGATCTTAATCGAATCAACTCGAAAATGCCTACCAAATCCTTGATACCCATCACTACCTCGATCATTTGTAGTTGTTGAATCTGCCAAAGCAGAGCAACGCATATTATCTTAGTAGGGTGCAGAGGGACAATCTTGGTCCCGCCTATCACGGCTTGGGTTAGAGTAAGCTCAATTAGATTGAGTAAAACTAGTTAACTCAATTGGATCGAGTAAAACTATAGGCATATTCCAACCGTTGGAAAGATAGGATAAGATCGCATTTACACTAAATCTTGGGTGATTTAGCCAAAGCTAACTCAAGGTCTTTTGTAAATGTGGGCCTTGATTCTATAAACAAGAGTTGCATAGAGATGTAATCGGTAATGTGTTACCTACCGATCATACTAAGTCTTGGGTGATTTAGCCAAAGCTAACTCAAGGCGTAGTATGATGTGGATCTTGTCCCGCAGGAATTATAGCATGTTTGTATGAATCTAGTAATGTGGTTTGACCACATCCATAACTCAATTCTACAAAATTCCTATAATTCAGTGGGAGCATCATTTGATTAAAATCCTAATTAAATGATAAAAGGAATATGATATTAATTTTCTGCATTGTGTATGTTGTAGATTACAATGTCGACAAACACAAACACTCTCTCCCTGCATTCTGTCCTTGAGAAGGACAAGCTTAATGGAGCAAATTTCCTGGAATGGTACAGGAAGCTGAGAATCATTCTCACCCAAGAAAGGAAACTGTACATCCTGGAGCAGCCCATTCCGGAGGCACCTCCTGCCACTGCCTCACTAGTAGACAAAGATGCTTACAAGAAGCATCAAGATGATGCATTAGATGTGTCATGTCTCATGCTCGCGACCATGAACTCTGAGCTTCAGAAGCAACACGAGTTCATGAATGCTTATGATATGGTTGAACATCTCCGTCAACTATATCAAGGACAAGCAAGGCACGAGAGATATGAGATCTCTAAGGCATTGTTTCAGTCCAAGATGCAAGATGGGACTCCCGTAGGTCCATATGTACTCAAGATGATTGGGTACGTAGAAAACCTACAAAGATTGAGATTCCCCCTTGGCCAAGAGCTGGCCACTGACTTGATCTTGCAGTCTTTGCCACAAAGCTACAATCAATTTGTCATGAATTACAACATGAATGAAATTGATAAGCCACTGCCTGAGATGCTCAGCATGTTGAGAACTGCTGAGCTCAACCTTAAGAAGGGAAAATCTGACTCCATTTTGATGGTGCAAAAGAAGAAAGGCAAGGGCAAGCCTAAAGGTAAGGGAAAGTCCCAAGCTAAGGGCAAAAGAAAGGCACTGAAACCGAAAGGAGGGGCGGCCAAGGAAGGGACTTGCTTCCACTGTAAGGAAGTTGGACACTGGAAGCGTAACTACAAAGCTTACCTAGAAGATCTTAAGAAGAAGAAAAGTGAGACTTCTACTTCAGGTATAAATGTTATAGAAGTCAATCTATCTATTTATTCATCATGGGTATTAGATATCGGATGTGCATCTCACATTTGTACCAATGTGCAGGCGCTGAGAAATAGCAAGACATTGACAAAGGGCAAGGTGGACCTACGAGTAGGCAATGGAGCAAGAGTTGTTGCTGTTGCTGTAGGAACTTACGATCTATCTCTGCCCTCTGGGCTTATACTAGAATTAGATGAATATTGTTATGTGTCTGCTTTGACTAAGAACATAATTTCGGTTTCTTGTTTGGACAAGAAAGGATTTACATTTATAATAAAGAACAAATATTGTTCAATTTATTTAAAAGATATGTTCTATTGTAGTGAACCTCTAATGAACGGACTCTACTTTCTAGACTTAGAGAGCTCCATCTATAACATAAGTACCAAAAGGTTCAAGTCAAATGAGTTGAACTAAACCTATCTCTGGCATTGTCGCTTAGGTCACATAAATGAGAGTCGCTTATCTCAGCTCCATATGGATGGGCTGCTAGACTCATTTGATTTTGAATCATATGAGACATACGAGTCTTTCCTTTTAGGCAAGATGACCAAGACTCCCTTTAGTGGACACAGCGAAAGAGCAACAGACTTGTTAGGACTTATACATAGTGATGTATGTGGCCCTTTCAATGTTGCTGCTAGAGGTGGTTACAGGTACTTCATTACATTTACTGATGACTTCAGTAGATATGGTTATGTGTATCTGATGACACATAAATCAGAATCCTTTGAAAAGTTCAAAGAATTCAAGAATGAAGTACAAAACCAGCTTGGCAAGAGTATTAAGATACTTCGATCATATCGAGGTGGTGAATACCTTAGCCATGAGTTTCGTGACTATCTAGCTGAGTGTGGAATTCTATCCCAACTCACTCCTCCTGGAACACCACAGTGGAATGGTATATTCGAAAGGAGGAATCGTACCCTATTAGATATGGTACTATCTATGATGAGTCACATAGATCTTCCTATATCCTTTTGGGGATATGCTCTAGACTCAACAGCCTTCACACTTAACCGTGTACCATCCAAGGCTGTGATAAAGACACCATATACGATATGGACAAGGAGAAATCCCAAGATGTCTTTCATGAGGATTTGGAGTTATGAGGCTTACGTTCGACGTCAAGTCTCAGGCAAACTGGGACCCAAATCTGATATGTGTTATTTTGTTGGATATCCCAAGGAGACGAAGGGATATTACTTCTACATTCCCAGTCAGCACAAAGTGTTTATGGCAAAGACTGGGGTTTTTCTATAAAGGGATTTTGTTTCTAGAAAAACTAGTGGGAGTACGTTCGATCTTGAAGAAATTCAAGATAAGGACCATAGCACTGAGGCCTTGATGGAGGTTGAACAGGAACCACAAAGTGTTGTGGGTGATGAGATTGTTGCACAAAGAGTTGTGGAACAACCACCTGTTCAGGTAGGCCTACCTCTTCGCAGGTCTGATAGGGTACGTCATCAGCCTGAGAGATACTCATTTCTCTTGTCTGACCATGATGACGTTATGCTCATTGATAATGAGCCTACCTCCTATCAGGAAGCTGTGATGAGCCCAGAATCTGAGAAATGGCTAGAGGCCATGAGATCCGAGATGAAATCCATGTACACCAACCAAGTATGGACTTTGGTTGATCCACCTGAAGGGGTCAAACTCATTGGGTGTAAGTGGGTCTTTAAGAGAAAGACTGACATGAATGGACTTACGCATACCTATAAGGGCCGATTGGTGGCTAAAGGTTTCAAGCAAATTCATGGTATTGACTATGATGAAACCTTTTCTCCAGTGGCGATGTTTAAGTCCATTCGGATCATGCTTGCTATTGCAGCATACCACGATTATGAGATCTGACAGATGAATGTCAAAATTGCATTTCTGAATGGAAACTTGCTCAAGGATATGTACATGACACAACCTGAGGGTTTTGTAGATCCACATCATACTGAGAAATTATGCAAGCTACAAAGGTCCATTTATGGGCTAAAGCAAGCTTCTCGGAGCTAGAATCTTCGATTCGATGATGTAATCAAACAATTTGGTTTCATCAAGAATGAAGATAAACCCTGTGTCTACAAGAGGGTTAATGGGAACACAGTTGTCTTCCTTGTATTGTATGTGGATGACATACTACTCATTGGGAATGACATCCCTTCACTACAGTCTGTGAAGACTTGGTTGGGGACATGCTTCTTAATGAAGGACTTAGGTGAAACAGCCTGTATTCTAGGCATCAAGATCTATAGAGATAGATCTAAGAGATTGCTTGGCCTAAGTCAGAGTACATACATTGACACGGTATTACTATGGTTTGCCATGCAGAATTCCAAGAAGAGACTTCTGTCGATGTCACATGGTGTGAGTCTTTCGAAGACTCAAAGTCCCTCTTCTAGAGAGGAGAGAGACCGCATGGATAAAATTCCTTACGCATCTGTTATAGGACCTATCATGTACGCCATGTTGTGTACTCATCCTGATGTCTCGTATGCTTTGAGCATGACGAGTAGATACCAGTCAGATCCAGGTGAGCATCACTGGATAGCAGTCAAGAATATTCCTAAGTACTTGAGAAGGACTAAAGAATATTTCTTGATATTTGGAGGCGATGAGGAGCTAGCTGTAAAGGGTTACAGTGATGCCAGCTTCCAAATTGACTAGGATGATTATAGATCACAGTCAGGGTTCATGTTTTGCTTGAATGGTGGTGCTGTGAGCTTGAAGAGTTCGAAGCAGGACACAGTTGCTGATTCTACAATAGAAGCCGAGTATATCGCTGCATCTGAGGCAGCAAAAGAGGCAGTTTGGATCCGTAAGTTCATTACTGAGCTTGGGGTGGTTCCTAGCATAGCAGATCCCATAGAGCTATATTGTGACAACAATGGATGATTGCACAGGCTAAGGAACCTCGCTCACACTAGCAGACCAAACACATACTATGACGCTTCTATCTCATTCGAGAGATTATCGATAGAGGAGATGTGAAGATTTGTAGAGTACCCACAGAGGCTAACATCGTAGATTCCTTGACCAAGGCTTTGGTATAGAAAAAGCATGATGGTCATACTAGGTCATTGGGTATTAAATACTACGGTGATTGGCACTAGTGCTAGTGGGAGATTATTAGTGAAATCCCTAGAGCCAATCATGTGATGATTGTTGTATGGACTTTATTGTATCATATTCCTATTTATAAAGGCATGGTTATTATATTTACTTGTATTGGTGCCAAATAAACTAAGTATAATAACGTCCTTGAGTAGAAGGTTCTTATCTATATCAATCGATTTATTGAATCGATAATGAGATGATATAGAGAACACTACTCTTAATCATTCCTAGTCAAGTATTAACATTCAGGGACAATGTTAATGCATAGAAACTAGCATGTAGGTCAACTCGATGACTTGATCTCACAAGTCATGGATATGAGATATCAAGTTGACATATGGGTATGCATTGGAGAATGTATACTGAATGACGCGCCATGAGAAAGTATCATGGATCATTATATGAGTGTCATATACTTTCTCATGTGACTATTAGTATGACTATTAGTTCTTGGACCTGAAGTCACCATGGTTCCCTACATAAGGAGTTGCATACTTTGGCTTCGTCAAACGTCACCCGTAAATGGGTGGAATATAAAGGCGATTACTGGGTATGTGACAAATTATGCAGAGGGATGTGAGTGATATAGATGGGATCTATCCCTCCTATATGATGGGTATGACATTGTTATTCTTGATAGAGTGAGATCACGAAGTGCATGGCCATGCCCAAATGAGTCAATATGAGATATTGAGCTCATTTGATTAGAGTGAGTCTACTTGGAGTTCAAGATATAGATTGTACCGAGGATGACACGGTTTATGCCTCAATTGGTCAATCTAGATGTCAAGGATAGAGGGGCATTGTCACATATTGTGAGAGACACAATTAGTAGTCACAAAGGTGATGTTGGAGCTCAACATTCTTGTTACTTGGGTAGCAATGATGTGTTGCTAGATACCGCTCATTGCTTATGTTCCTAAATCAGTTTAGGAGCATTGCCAACATTACAAGAACCTATAGGGTCACACACAAAGGAAAATTAGATGGAGATTAGGTTCATATAATGAACCATGAGAATTAGGTTCATGGGATGAACCAAATTCGATTAAGAGTAATCCAAATTAGACTAATTGAGTTAGACTCAATTTGATTCAAGTGTTGAATGAGTCTAATTTAGATTTGATTTATTGAGTCAATTTAAATTAATGAATAGAGATTCATTAAATCAAATTGACTTGAATCAAGTGGTTAGATTTGATCAACTATGGGAGATAATAGGTCAAGTTTGACTTAACTTGAGAGGGAAGATGAATGGTCAATTTTGACTTGACCAATTGTCATGTCATTGTGACTTGGCATGGGGGCCAGCCAATGATGGTGTTCCACATCATCATGGACTTATCATGGGGTGCCACCTCATGAGGGAGACCAACAACCATTGGCTCTTGGAGTTGCATGCATGCATGTAACCTCCACCCAAATAAGTGGCCGGCCACTTTTCTTCATGGTGTGAAGTTATTTGGTGAGTAACTCCATCTTATTCTTCCTTGGATCTTCTTCCTCTCAAGCTCTCTCCGAATCCTCTACTTTGGCCGAAACTTCCAAGGGGTGCTAGCACACTCTAGGTTGTTTTTCTCCACCATTTGTCCGTGTGGATACCAATAGAGGAGTGTGTACACTTGACACTCTTGAGTTCCGACAAAGCATTTGGATGTGGAGATAAGCGAAGGGCATCGCTATGAGGGCTCTCATCTTGTAGATCTAAGGTAGATCTAGGGTATTTAAACACATACATGTTTTATTTTTATATCTTCACACGGATCCGTAGCCGGGATTTCGAGGTTTCCGCAATGCAAAAAGCTATTTTTGCGGCTCGAAAAGTCCAACATATTCACCCCTCCTCTAGTGCTCAAATTAACAAATCGATCCAACAGATCCTATTTTTAAAAGAAAATCTTATTGCTTGTATTTAGGGGGAGCATTGAGAAATTATTTCCAAAATCTTAGGCATTTTTGGTGAAGCTTGTTAAGCAAATTTATAATATTTAGTTAATATGTTTGAAAAGCTTTATTCCTCATCTTTAAATTGTGGCATTTGGTGCTTAATAATGATTTTGATGTATGCCAAAGGGAGAGAGAGGAGATTTAAAGTTAGAAAAATTTAAAGTAAAGAAAATTTTTCATTCATATGAGCATCACATGCATATACAATTCTAGCTTAATGCATTCCTAATATATGTCAAATTTGAATATTGCAAAATTGATTCTCCTAACTTTAACTAATGTGTTGTCATACATCAAAAAGGGGGAGATTGTTGGTGCAAAGAGCACCACTCTTTAGTTTTGATGTATGAACCAAAGTTAAAGTTAGGACTTACTTGTGTTCTGATATGAGTGTTAAGTGTGCAGGCTTAATAGGAAGTTCTAGTAGGTCAATTTGACGGAATACTAGGCAGAAGTCTTGATAGATCAGGAGAATCAGACACTAGGCATGAAGTCCAGATGGGTCAAGTGGACTAAACATTTGGCATGAAGACGAGTTGGGTCAGGAAACCAGACAATCGGCAAAAAGTCCAGCTGGGTCAGGTAGATTGGACAGCTGGTGGAAGCCTTGGTGGGTTAGATCGGATGTCAAGAATGGTATGTTCGACAGGGTAGTCGGCAGGTAAGCCTCAAGTGGAGAGGTGAGGGCTAGTCCTCTGTAGGGGGACAAAGTTAGGCATTGATTCAATGGATAGTTCGCGTGGGACTTAGAAGTGGAGATCGAGCAGTATTACTACTGCTATTGGATATTATATTGTTTTCTTTTTCTAGTCTCATTTTGCAAGTATTAGTTGACTGAAAAGATTCCAGTCAACTGAGGTCCAGTCGACTGAGAATGGTTCAGTCGATTGGATACACAGTTTGCAGAATTAGCTAGTGATCAATCAAAGATCTGGTAGCACAGATGGAAAGAGTTTTAGTCAACTGGGGAGGTCCAGTCGACTGGAAAGGAAAACTTCTCGATGCGGAGCAGGGTGAGCTGGAGTCGACTGGGACAGGTCCAGTCGACTGGAAACGCCGAAGTACCATATCGACGGGCTGATGTGGAGTCTACTGAAGGGTATTCCAGTCGAATGGAAAAGGTTTATAAAAGAAATGCCCGACTAGCTCCGAACATATCTCACCTACTACGTCCAAGTGCTACTACTATTGTTTGTCATTCGCAGAAGCTTCATCCTTTCACAAAGACACAATTCCGACACTCCGTGCCTAATTCGATAGCTCTAAAAAGTGTTGGTATACTTTAATTTTATTTACTTGTCTTTATTTTGCTTTTGTGTACTTAATTTCAAAGAGAAGGTAGAGTGTTACCTATCTCTTATTCATTGTAAAAAGCGAACCCCTCTGAAGTCGAGAGTTCTCAAGTCGAAGGGCTTTATAGTGCATTGGCCATCAAGGTAGCTCTTGGAGAGCTACGAGCCTTGGAGTAGCAACCCGGCTAGGGTTGTGAACCAAGTAAAAATCTTATCTCTCTATTTATTCCGCTGCATACTCTTTTTTCTAAAGATTTCAAAATATGTTTTAATTTCTAAAGAAAATTTGTAACCTCCGAGATTCACCCCCCTTTGTTGGAGTATTTCGATCCTACAGGAATTACCGTATGGTGATCCCTACTCTCACATTACATTAGATAGGATGCATTTGCATTTCTTTGGTGAGGAGAGGATTCCATATGTGAGTCTATTTAGTTCCACTTGACTCAGAGTATAGGACTATGCCTTGTACAGAATCTTAGTGAACTGTGTTTTGTCACTCACCACTAGGGACATCGCTATGATGCACCCTTATCATTCATTTTTACTTTATGCATTCATTCACAGATTAGACATAGACATAAATCTGTAGATGTTCCAGTCTATTATTCATCATTCTAGGGTCATTACTAGCGGTAGGGCACATTTGCCTTACTACCATATCATCACATCTTTATTAACTGTATTACAGTTTGATGTTACCGTAGGTAACGTCAAACAACTTACTGAGTATGATATGATAGGTTCCAGACAGTTCACATTAGCAAAGATAGGTTTAGATTAGAATAATTTCCTAACTTGGAGGAGAGATAGACCACAATTTCAGCCCCAGCCTCAGCTTGAACATGACACCGAGTATCAGCCAGATAGGACTGAGAAGGCACCAAACTATGAGATCCTTGACCTATCTCCCTTTCTTGGACTTCTTGCTCATCCCATAGTAGCATAAAGATTATCTAGACTGAAGGATGCGATGCGGCGTCAAGAGCAGCAACATTAGCCACATCATCTAGAGATAATGCAGATGCTCCAACAATAAAGGGACTATCACAGAGAGATGATGGAGATGCTCTGAGCTTGGGGCATGAGTCACTATCATCCACCTCCTACTTCAGATTAGGACTTTCTTAGACTTTGATATATTATGGACATATGTAGTTAACATTTCAACTTCTAAAAGGGCTAGTTTCATCTTAAAAGTCTTGATTGTTGATTTAGTATTTAATTAGGTTTATGCTTGGTAGAATATGTTTCTTTAATATTTTACCATTACAAACTTATTTTTTTACTAAGTAATATTATTTTAAAAGAAAATTAAAATTGAGCTAATTTAGGTTAAATCTAAAATTCATGATTTTATAGATCTAGACAAGCCTTCGCATCTCACGAACACCTAGGACTACCTATTTGCGTACTGAGCCACGAAGATGGGCGTGAGATGCTAGGACTGCACCCTAGGTTCCAAATTTAGACCTAATGCATCGACATGAACCAAAAGGGATTTAAAGAAAATCGATCACTTCAGTGACTAACTCTCACCCAAAACTTAATAATAATCTTATATCATTTGAGTTTCCCAAGAGTTAGACATTTTCTTTAAGGATGTTTTTTATATTTTTATTTTAAATATATTATTAGAAAAAGGGATTTATGCTTGGAACTTTGATGACATTTGCATTATTACATTTTTGAAATATGTAAAATATGGTTTTTGAATTAAGGGAGAGTGTTAAAGTATTAAAGATTTCGAGGGAAAGTTTTCAAAGATTTTTAAACATTTAACTTTTGTTAAGGGGGAGTTTCAAAGATTTTTAAACAATTATTTTTTGTTGAGGGGGAGTTTCAAAGTTTATGAGAATTTCAAAATTTGAAAGAGATTTTTGAAAAAGGTTAACTTTAAGTTTACCAATTCTTGAAATCAAATTTTTCACGGACCTTAGTAGTTTAAATATGTTGAAATACTTTGAAAAACTTGGAGTATTTTGAAAAGTTTATTCTTTAAAAGCTTAAGTACTTTTGAAACTTAGCTTTTAACTTATATAAGTCTTTCTTAAACCTAATCATTTACTGGTTTAACTCTTGGATTGTTTTTTTTTATGAAAAAGATAAGTAATTCTTGAATATCAAATTTTGGCATTGAAAGATAATTAATAATGCTTTGATGTATGCCAAAAGGGGAGAAAGAGAGAGGTTAAAAATAATATAGTGGTTTAAAGTTAGTACATTTCATGACTTCATGCATTGCATATGAACTTAAACTTGAATCTTGATGCATTGCATGTAAACCTGATGTATTATCATACATCAAAAAGGAGAAGATTATTGGTGTAGAGAAATCCACTCCTTAGTTTTGATGTATGAAGCATAGTTAAAGTTAGGATCATCTTGTGATCTACATGCAATTAAGTGTGCAGACTTAACAGAAAGTCCTAGCATGTCATGTTGACTGGATACTAGGCAGAATACTTGATAGATAAGGAGGATCGGACATCAGGTAGGAAGTCCAGATGGGTAATGTGGATCAGACATTTGACAGAAGATCGGCTGGGTCAAGGAGATCGGACAATCGATAGGAAACCCAGCCGGGTCAGGGAGATTGAATAGCTGGCATGAAGCCCTGGTGGGTCAGATCAGATGTCAAGCAAGGTAAGTCCGGTAGGACAACCGACAGGTAAGCCTCGAGTGAAGAGGTGAGGGCGAGTCCTTAGGTGGGGACAAAGCTAGGTGTCGATCCGATAGAGGGTTCGTGTTGGAATCAGAAGTCAAGAACGGACAATATTACTACTGCCATGTCATATTATACTATGTGTTTTGTTAATCTCATTTTGCACGTCTGCAGGCAATTGGAAGGTTTCCAATTGACTCAGATTCAGTTGATTGGGATGCAGAGTTGGCAACCTAGTCTGGCGATTGACCAGAGATCATGTAATCGAGATGACAAGTGTAAGATACCAAAAGAATAAAATAATATTGTTTAATTAGGAAAATGCCTATTAGAATTTTTCAGAGATTTTTAGAAATTTTTCTAGAATTAAATGGAGTTCTTACGATATTTTATGGGGAAAGATTTAATAGGCTTTGATAAATCTTGTTGGAATTAATTGTGATAAGGGTTAATTGAGTTGATTAACCTAAGTATATAATTATTAAAACCTCGGTTTCCTTTAATCTCAAGTTTTCTCCCGATTCTTTGTTCTTCTCCACCACCCCACTTCACCTTCTTGTGACGCCCATCCACGCGTCGGCGGTCAGGTTGCCGCCGTCGCCGCCATCTTCTCATGCCCAATCTCTATTCTTTCTCTTCCTCCACCACTGCTCTCGTTTCGCCACCATCGCATGAGCGTCGCTGCCCGCCTGCGTCGCATGCGATGCATCGCCACCGCCAAGAATGCGACCTTTGCTGCCCATGCGTTTGTCATCTTGGTCATCGCCGCCTCCCCGAGCTAGTTCCACAACCACCCTCATGTTCCTTTCTCTCTTGCTATCCGAGCCGGACTTTTCGCACCACTATTGGCAATGGACGCGCTGCCTCCTCTGGTTTTGGAGTTGTACCTACCACTGCCGATCTGTTCTCTTCGCCTTCAGCCGTGCCAAACAAGTGAATCAATGTGGTTGCTATAGCTCCACATCCGATTTCTGGTAACCATTTTAGGATTGTCAATTTCTTGAATTATGGAGTGATAATCAATTGTTGGTGAACTAATCAGGTTATGAGGTTGCTTTCAATTTGGCTGTGTGGACTTTAATCCAATGCCTTGAATTAGGACAAGAGGTTGTGGTCGAGTGAAATGGAATTAAGGTAAGCTTGGCTTTACTGTGGCTAGTAATTTTGCTAGCGATTTGCTCACATAATGTTTCAGGCTTGCTGCTGTCCACTTGGGTTCCATTGGTTACTCTTCAATCTTTAGGTGTTGAGTAGAGTTGAGAGATTTTGCTTCCGATTCGATTATTTATTTTGAGTTGATATTCTGTGATTGGATCAAGAGACTATTGTGGTGAATTTGATCAAAAAGCTATGAAGCATTGAAAGGTAAGCTTTAGTTTGGTATGTTATAAACCTTTATGGTTGATGTTGTAGTTGATTGTTGATTATTAGTTATGAATAGGGTAGGTGTTGTGGATTGAGATGTGGATTTGATTAGCTTGATCTACAGCTAATTAACTGTTAATGGTAGGACTTTGATTTAGGGCAAATTTCTCAGACGTGAAGACAATTGGTGTTCTTCATAATAGGTGGGTAATATCCTACCCTGGTCATGTAGTAGATAAATCATGTGCATGATATTTATGTTGACAATACCTTTACCTTGACTCCACTCTTATTTAATCATGTGTTTGATACTTAGTCTTTGCACTTTGAGTTATACTATTGTTGTTATCTATCGTTCATCGTTGTTATAAATTACCAATGCTATGGTAGGTGGATCATTAGATGCTTAACCATGGGTATGTAGCTGAGTATGGTTATAGTCTTGACTTTGTCGTTAGGATTAATCATCCGGGGTTGGGTGATGTCCTTAAGGTAGAGTTGATGGTTGTTTCATCTTCCTTTTTTGTTGTATATATATACCTACTACAGATCATGTAGTCGTGTATGGACGTGTGGTTTGTCGATAGAGTGTCACTACGGACTGGAGGTCCTAACTTGGTTGTTGTTAGTTGTATATGCCTCTCTATAGAATAGAGAGTGTGTTGTGGACATATGTATATGCTGTCGTGCATTCTTTTCATTTACATGCATGCTGGCGACTTGGTCTCCCTTGTAGTTGAGAGGGTCGTCAGTCATCCTGCCTCCCAGGTTACTCGTGGAGGAGTAACTGGTGTGAGGGCAGAGCATTTGTTGTGCCGCACTCACCCCACTATTGACAGTGGTAGTTAGATTTGCGTGTAGTTGTCCTGGGTATGTGACACTCGACCACTCATGGGTAGTGTCAGCAGAGTGGCCAATAGCAGGGACCCCCGTTGTGTAGCTTATAGCTCTTTAGCTTATCGCTACTTATTCATACTGCCCACTAGCCCACTCGAGAGCAGTGGTTGTTGTTGAGTTGGGACAATTGTCATGTCATGCCACCTAGGCCACACTGGGGTCGTGATTGTGAGTGGGGTGCGCAAGCATGACCATGCATTTGCATTGTCATGTATATATATATATATATATGCTTGTTGTATTGTTGCATTTGTTTGTGCTATGTTTGCTGCATTTGATTGTACATCATATTGCATGTTATTTGCATGATCTATACTGTTGTGTGTGGGATACTAGTGTATGACTCGGACCGGACGGTTGTATGCATTTGACCAGTACCTTGATGTTGAGTAGGTTGGATCAGGTATGTTGTTGTATTTGTTGTAGTATGTTCGCTAGACCGTGTATTAAATACAGAGGTAGTTTTACTCTATCCTGTCATACGAGCTATATTGTTGCATATCTATTTAGGTTGTGTAGGTTGTGTCGTTGCAGACCATTCAGGTATGTCAGTACATTACGTTATGTACAGTTGATCAGATGGTAGTTTATGCTCTGTTTATATTTACACTGATAGTTGTTTGTTATCACCTTTACGACTGTATACCATTGATCTCCATCTATATATATATCTGTTCATCTCCATTTTTATATCTGTTGCTCTTTATGTGTTATTTGTTGATCATGCACTATCTTGTATATTACCGTTGAGTTTTATACTCACCACTATAGACCCTGGGTTTTCTTGTCACCCAGGTAACAGGTAGAAGTTTCCTTGAGTACTCGGAGCTCCGCCAGCTGATCCCATCTCACACCGAGGGTATGGATTGTATGCCATACTATTGTATGTTTTTGGATAGTTTGTTTTGGTATTGTATCCTATGTTATTCCCGCATTTGGAGTTTATGGTTGTGTTGTACGTATTTGGCCTTGACTATGGATTTTGATTGGATGTTGGTTTCGACTGTATTTTCTGGTTATATCAAAGTCATACCGGTACCCATGTATTTGAGTCATTGTATTTTTTTTATTGTTGGTGTATTCTACTGTGATTTTGGTTATATACTTCATTATGTTGTGTGGTTATGGCCGATAGGCTTTGTATCAACAGGGAATTATATCACGTACAGGGGAGTGTTGGTGCAGTAGGCACCTAAGTCGAACCTAAGTTTTGATTATAGCAAACGATACAAAGTTAAGCATATATTGTTATCTCATGAGCTAAATCAAGTGTGCAGAAAAGTCTCAACGCTGGAGCTGAAGGCTAGCGACACCCGGAGGAAGCCGCGGTGGTCGGGCGACACTCAAGAGACTTCGGAGGGAGCCGAAGGAATTAAGTGGAAGGCCGGAAGCAAAAGCAACATGTAAGTACTGAGGTAAGCTCGTGTGTGCGAGCGTAAGTAAGGTCGTATCCTCTTTACTGGGATGATCTTAAGCGTAGATCCGACCAAAGACTTCTTATAGATGGTCTAGGTCGAGATCGGATGGTCGACGACCATCGAAATTATGTTTTTGTTGAGCTAACCTTGCCTTGCAGCTAGCATCCCGACCGCTACTTGGAGGACTCGATCCGCCATCAAACAATGACGCCGAAGGTCGCAATCGATGATCGATGCCGCCATCACCGACGATGATGGCCATCACGATCACGGTCAAAGGATCAGCCTCGAGTAGTCAAGAGTTATCACCATTTTTCAAGGAGTTTTGTGCCCATTTGTGATTGGCTAAAGACCCATTCGATGAGGGGCTCAAAGGCTATAAAAGGAGGGCCAAAACTAGGGTTTTTCATCAATTAAAAAGCTTCCAAGTGCTTCCGATACGCTCCGACTCTCCGACATCCCTACGACGAAGCGCTGCCGAGACGACGACTAGAGCTTCAACCTCCAACCTTTAAAGTCGTCGGTAACGAAAGTTCTAAATTGTATTTCAATTTATTTCTTTTAGTAAAGCTTTAAATCATATCAAGGAGAGGGGGAGTGTCCCTCTACCTTGAGTCTTTATCGAGTTTTGTATTCGTTTAACTCCTATCTCCAACGAGGAGGAGTTTGGTTAGTATTTTTCCCTCCGTGCGTGGTCAAGGACCACTAGGGCCTTGGAGTAGTAGCCGTAGGCTACGAACCAAGTAAAAATCCTCGTGTTTTTATTTATTTATTGTTATCTTTCCGCTGCATTTTACTTGTACCTTAACGAACGATTACGAAAAAGTTTTTATCGCTATTCACCCCCCCCCCCTCCTCTAGCAAACCGCATCGATCCAACAATTGGTATCAGAGCCGGGGGTTGCTAAGATTTGGTGAAACCACCAATCTAGCCATTTTTCACAGATTTATTTTTCTTTTATTTCTGTTTATTTCAGATTTATTTCGCTTTGTTAAATTTACTCCCGCACTACTAATCCAAGACGCGAGTCTTGGTACTTTTTGTGTGTTTTTGTCGTTGCTAGTTTTTTTTTCCTTCGTCTCCTTGTGTTCTTTGTTCTAATGGCCCATCTCGAAGGGTTTAGCACCGTCCGACCTCCATTTTACAACGGAGATGACTTCCATTATTGGAAGGGTCGGATGGAATGCTTTCTTAAAACCCAAATCGAGATGTGGATCATAATCCAAACGGGTTTCACACTTCCGACTAATGAAGTGGGTGACTCCTTGGATTATGACCAATGGACCATTGCGACAAAAAACAAGTCGAAGCCGACACTAAGGCAACGCAAATCCTTCAATGCGGCCTATCTAAGGAGGAGCTAAATCATGTCGGCCCCTTCATAAGTGCAAAAGATCTTTGGAGAAAACTAGTGGAGCTACACGAAGGGACCGACGAAGCCAAGGTATGTAAGCGTGATCTTCTTTTCAATAAACTATATAACCTAAAAATGCAGGAACATGAGTCTGCGACCCAACTTCACGCCCGAGTCCAGGACATAGTTAACAACCTACATGCAATCGGGCAAAAGGTCGAAAACCGCGACCTTATAAGGTATGTTCTAAACTCGTTTCCGAGGACTACCTTGTGGGCATCGATGGTTGATGCCTACAAGGTCTCCAAGGATCTTTCTAAAATTAGGTTAGATGAACTCTTTTCCGATTTCGAATTACATGAACAATCCAACTCGGAACCCGAGAGGGGTATAGCCTTGTTTGCAGGATCAAAGAAGAAGAAAATAGCAAGCAAGCCACCACCAACCGAGGAGGAAGACGAGTCCGAAGAAGAAGTTGACCTGGAGTTGACTGCCGAACTAATGAACCTAGCTCAAAGGATAGCCAAGGGACAAAAGCGAACCACAACTCGACCCAACCAAGGTAAGTCTAAAAGTTCTAATATTAGGTGTTATGAGTGTAACAGATTTGGACATATCAAGTCCGAGTGCCCCAAACTCAACCACAAAGCACCTAAGCACAAGAAGGCCCTCAACGCGACATGGGAAGAAGCGTCATCCGAAGAAGACGAAGACCACGTCTTCATGGCGAAATCAATTGAGTCAGACACGGAGACCGAACCTGAACTTGAGTCGGAACCTAAGGATGACTCGGACTACGAAGCTACCTTCAAGTCAAGCCACGGATATGCATCCGGTTCAAAAGATACCCTTAAAGTAAGTCAAACTTTATTTAATACTTTACATAATACGGTTAGGTTTTTGTCTAGGAAGTTAGCTAAGTCCGAGTCCAAGGTCGAGACCCTTGTTGAGGAGGTTAAACTCCTCAAACACGAGGTCTCCCTAACCTCTTCGACTAGTCGAGTTCAAGAGAAGGACTCAACTCGAGTTGAAAAGCTCGAAGTTGAGAACTCTCTCTTGAAAAGTCAAGTCGAAGATCTTAGGAACATGTTGGAAAGGTTCACTTCGGGATCCAAAGGACTTGACCTCCTACTTGGATCTCAAAGGGTCGTGTACAACAAGGCTGGACTAGGGTTTAACTCAAACACGACTAATAGGTCGTATATGTCGATTGTAAGTCGACATAGGAAACATGTCCAAGCATGGGTCCCTAAGAACCTTTTGATTTCAACTCTAGGATCCAACCCGTACTGGATTCCCAAGGACCAAATCCACTATGTGGATAGACCGAACCGATTCAACGGTCTAGGGGGAGCCAGTACAAAACATGTTTGTGCTTTAACTTAGAAATTGCATGCTTTAACTTAGAAAGTTTGTGCTTTAACTTAGAAATTGCATGTTTTAACTTAAAAAGTGTGTGCTTTAACTTAGAAATTGCATGCTTTAACTTAGAAAATTTGTGCTTTAAAACTTGTGAACTCACTTAGAACATGAACATAACCAACTAAAATTCTTCGAAAAGATTGAGCCTCGGGGAGCCTCTTTTCAAAAACATAACCAACTAAAATTCTTCGAAAAGATTGAGCCTTGGGGAGCCTCTTTTCAAAAATATAACCATCTAAAATTCTTCGAAAAGATTGAGCCTCGGGGAGCCTCTTTTCAAAAATAACCAGTTAGACTAGGAGATAGTCTTAGGTGAGTCAAGTCATCATTTTCTTGAAAATGGCTTTGTCTAAGGAAGTGGTCGATGATCTGATAAAAGAAGGCCCCTGTGCCTCGCCACGACCTGGAAGCCATGATCTTGAAAAGGTAAACTTGACAAGCCTAGGTTTAAATCCAAATCTAACATAAAATTACTTGAACCTAAATGCACTTAATCAACTTAATTGGAAGTCATCTCACAAAAAACACATAAGTATAACATGATTGATCATATAGACACAGGTGAGATGACCTAGGTTTATCAAATTACAACCAATTTTTTTTTTTTTAAAAAAAAATCTAACATCCAATCCAACCACCTTGTGTGTAGGATCAATGGATGTTGGACAGCGGTTGCTCCCGACACATGACCGGGGATCAACTTAAATTCATAAAGCTTCGATTCAAACGACAAGGATCGGTAGCTTTTGGGAATAATGACAAGCTCAAAATCATCGGATCAGGTGATATCGAGCTTAACTCGAATTTTGTTATTAAAAATGTATTACTTGTAGAGAATTTTGAATATAACCTGCTTAGCGTAAGCCAATTATGTGACAATAACTATAAGGTCGTATTTTTAGAAAATGAATGTGTAATTAAAACAAATAAAACAGCTAAAACAATACTCAAAGGAACTAGGACAAATAACATTTATACAATTAACTTAATCAAATCCTCAGCCAAATGTCTTATGACACAGGAAGAGGAATCATGGTTGTGGCACCGACGACTCGGTCACTCACACCCAAGACTCGTCCACAAGATGAGTCAGAGTGGCTTAGTCAGAGGCTTACCCAACCTCAACAATTTGGTTAATAAAATCTGTAATGCTTGTCAACAAGGAAAACAACCTAGGACACAACACAAGTTAACTAACCAAGAACGAACCTCAAGTGTACTTGAGCTCCTGCATATGGATCTATTCGATTCACATGGAGCCAAGTCACTCAATAGAAGTCAATATTGCTTAGTCATAATTGACGACTACTCCAGGTTTACCTGGGTTAGGTTCATCAAACATAAAAATGATACCCTAGATCAATTAATCAATCTATTTAAATTAATCGAGAATCAAAAAGACCTTAAGGTTAAAAGACTTAGAAGCGATCATGGTGGTGAATTCGAAAATCAAAGGTTCACCGACTTCTGTAACCTAAACGGATACCACCATGAATTCTCTTGCCCTAGGACCCCTCAACAAAATGGCCTAGTGGAGCGGAAAAACCGAACTCTACAAGAAGCCGCTAGGACCATGTTGAACGAATACGACCTACCCGATAGGTTTTGGGCAGAAGCCGTGAGTACAGCATGCTATGTCCAAAATAGGATCCTTATGGTAAAAAGACACCTTAAGACCTCGTACGAGATTTATCACGATAAAATACCTAACATCAAGTACTTTAGGGTATTTGGGTGTAAGGTACATATCCTAAACACTAAGGATTACCTAGGGAAATTTACATCCAAAACCACGACCGGAATCTTTCTAGGATACTCGACTACAAGTCGAGCTTATAGAGTATATAACCACGACACCCTTAGAGTCGAAGAGACTATTAATGTAGTGTTCGATGAAGTGCCCGAACCTACAAAACCCTTAATGACCCCAAGTGTTGAGCCCACTGATACCAAACTCGTCTCCGACCCTGAGATCGAGTCTAATCCACATCAACCAACTTCTCTTGTCGACCAAATGACAAGTGATCCGAGTCAAACTAGTATTCAACCAAATCACTCTATTGATCAAGTGATAGATGACTCCAACCAAACTAGAACTCAAACGAGTCATCCTATGGATCAAGTTGTAGACTCAAACCCAAATCCAACTAGGACTCAAACGAATCATCCTATCGACCAAGTGATAGGAGATCCTAATCTAGGAGTTCGAACTAGAGCATCCTATAGGAACCTTAGTCAAATTTCCTTAATTTCAAAGATAGAACCCAAATCAATTGAACAAGCTCTTCTTGATCCCGATTGGATTATTGCAATGCAAGAAGAGCTAGCTCAATTTACTAGGCATGAAGTGTGGGACTTAGTACCACCACCTAAAGACAAAACGCTACTTGGAACAAGGTGGGTGTTTCGAAATAAGCTTGATGATAAAGGTGAAGTAGTTAGAAACAAGGCTAGGTTAGTCGCCAAAGGGTTTAGTCAAGTCGAAGGATTAGATTACGATGAAACCTATGCCCCAAAGAGCTAGACTCAATCCATTCAATGTTGCTAGCTTATTCCGCACATCGAGGATTTAAGTCGTTTCAAATGGATGTTAAGTCGGCATTCCTAAATGGATACATTAAAGAAGAAGTTTATGTTAGCCAACCCCCCGGATTCGAAAATCTAGATAAACCCGACCATGTTCTAAAACTTAAGAAAGCTCTCTATGGACTTAAACAAGCTCCTCGAGCTTGGTACGAGAGACTTTCAATCCATCTTAAGTCAAAAGGGTTTAACCAAGGCTTAGTTGACCCAACTCTCTTCGTAAAAACCTTAGGTAAAGAAATATTCATAGCTCAAATTTACGTAGACGATATAATTTTTGGAACCTCTAACTCAGTCTTACTAAACGAGTTCGTTTCACTCATGGAAAGTGAGTTCGAAATGAACTTGGTAGGCGAGTTAAGTTTCTTTTTAGGTCTACAAATTAAACAAACTAAGGATGGTATATACCTATATCAACAAAAATACACTAAGGAGTTAATTAAAAGATTTGGAATGCAAGACGCCAAGGTAATAAACACCCCAATGGCGATTAATGTTAACATAGGAGAAGACCTAGAAAGTAAGACCATTGACTTAAAGTACTATAGGAGCGTGATAGTTAGTCTCCTATACTTAACTGTGAGTCGACCCGACATCCTATTCGCAGTAAGTATGTGCGCCATGTTTCAAACCTGTTCTAAGGAGTCTCACCTAACTCTAGTTAAGCGTATCCTTAGATATCTAAAGGGTACACTTAAGGTTGGTATTTGGTACCCTAGATATACGGAGTTCGAACTAATCGGCTACTCCGATTCGGATTATGCCGGTAGTAAACTCGATAGAAAGAGCACGAGTGGTTGTTGTCAACTACTCGGCTTGAGTCTAGTAAGTTGGTGCAGTAGGAAGCAACACTGTGTCGCTTTATCTACCACCGAAGCCGAATACATTGCAATGGGTGAGTGTGTCACTCAACTTCTTTGGATGAAGCACACTCTCTGCGACTTTAAGTTAGACTTTCCGAATACTAAACTTCACGTAGACAACATTAGTTCAATTAATCTTACAAAGAATCCGATATGTCACTCTAGGACCAAACATATAGAAGTTAAACACCATTTCATTCGAGAACATGTGGCCAACGGAGCCATACAACTCGAATACGTCGAATCGAAGTCTAACTTAGCAGACCTATTTACTAAACCCCTACCCGAAGCCGAATTTAGTCTATTAAGACGAAAATTGGGCATGTGCGTAATAGAATAGGTACATGCAAATTATATGTTCTTACTACTATTTCTTTAATTTTATTTTTATGGAACTAGCATAGGACATACCTTAGATTTCATGCACCTATAGATTTAAGGAGCCAGTACATCTCACAACACATAGGACTAATGTGTTTGTGTACTTAGCCACGTAGATGGGCGTGAGATGTTAGGACCTTACTCCTGGTTCCAGATGTAGAGCTAGTGCATCACTATGAACCACGGAGTATAATCATACATACTAACTGACTCTGACTAGGACTGGTTGATCTTACATATCAATCAAGCCAAATATGAGTCGAACATTTTATAGATGAGCTTATTTTCAGTATATTTTTTTTATAAAAAATGAGGAACATGCTTGGACTTTAAATTTAACACTTATTTTGTTTTCCACACACCCCTTACTCTTTTCGATATACGGCAAAAGGGGGAGAAAAAGGCCAAAGTTAAGGGGTCAAAATTTTTTTTTACTTCATATTTAAACCAAAAGTTACAACTTAGTTAACGTTTACCAAAAGGCCAAAGAATTCTTAACTTAAACTTATTTGTGTCGTCTATGTTTTACTTAAACTTATTTTTTAAACATTATGTCGTTAATGTTTTACTTAAGGGGGAGAAAGGGCTTAACTAAAACGTTTTACTAAGGCCAACTTTAAGTAATGTTAATTACTTAAAGCAACCCTCAAGGGGGAGGATTAAGGACTTTCTTCAAGACTCACCCTCGGTCAAGGGGGAGGTTTCCTCAAGGGGGAGTACTTGAAGAAAATCCTTACTACTCCAACTTAATCTCCATATTTTTTGTTTCTCATGCACATTATTACTCTTCATGCTTGCTATTTACTTAACTTTGTATGTGGGTTTGCCATAAATCAAAAAGGGAGAGATTGTTGGTGCAGTAGGCACCTAAGTCGAACCTAAGTTTTGATTATACCAAACGATACAAAGTTAAGCATATATTGTTATCTCATGAGCTAAATCAAGTGTGCAGAAAAGTCTCAATGCTAGAGCTGAAGGCTAGCGACACCCGGAGGAAGCCTCGGTGGTCGAGCGACACTCAAGAGACTTCGGAGGGAGCCGAAGGAATTGAGTGGAAGGCCGGAAGCAAAAGCAACACGTAAGTACTGAGGTAAGCTCGTGTGTGCTAGCGTAAGTAAGGTCGTATCCTCTTTATGGGGATGATCTTAAGCGTAGATCCGACCAAAGACTTCTTATAGATGGTCTAGGTCGAGATCGAATGGTCGACGACCATCGAAATTATGTTTTTGTTGAGCTAACCTTGCCTATTAGCATCTCATTGCCAGCTTGGAGGACTCATTGCCATCAAACAATGACCGTAGAAGGTCAGCAATCGATCGATGCTTCCATCACCGGTCGATGATGGCCATCGATCATTCGGTCAAAGGATCAGCCTCGAGTAGTCAAGAGTTATCACCATTTTTCAAGGAGTTTTGTGCCCATTTGTGATTGGCTAAAGACCCATTCGATGAGGGGCTCAAAGGCTATAAAAGGAGGGCCAAACCTAGGGTTTTTCATCAATTAAAAAGCTTCCAAGTGCTTCCGATACGCTCCGACTCTCCGATATCCCTACGACGAAGCGCTGCTGAGACGACGACTAGAGCTTCATCCTCCAACCTTTAAAGTCATCGGTAACGAAAGTTCTAAATTGTATTTCAATTTATTTCTGTTAGTAAAGCTTTAAATCATATCAAGGAGAGGGGGAGTGTCCCTCTACCTTGAGTCTTTATCGAGTTTTGTATTCGTTTAACTCCTATCTCCAACGAGGAGGAGTTTGGTTAGTATTTTGCCCTCCGTGCGTGGTCAAGGACCACTAGGGCCTTGGAGTAGTAGCCGTAGGCTACGAACCAAGTAAAAATCCTCATGTTTTTATTTATTTATTGTTATCTTTCCGCTGCGTTTTACTCGTACCTTAACGAACGATTACGAAAAAGTTTTTATCGCTATTCACCCCCCCCCCTCTAGCGAACCGCATCGATCCAACAGGGAGATGCTGTTCAATTTTCGGGCTCGACATACTCTCGGGGCGTGACAACAAGTTTCCAGTCGACTGGGATAGAAAATTTCCTGAATAGCAGAGGAGCGGAGCCATGCAACGTGGAGTCGACTGGACCAAGTCCAATCGACTAGGAAGGCTGAAATACCAAATCGATGGGCTGTTTTAGAGTTGATTGGAGGGTGTTTCAGTCGACTGGAAAGTTCCTATATAAGAAATAGAGATCCATCTCTGAGAAGAACAATAATACTACTTCAAAGTGATGTCGTCATCATCTCTTATCTGCAAAAGCATCATCATGCCGACATTCCACACATCTGACACTCCAAGATCCATTTCAAAAGCTACAAGTGTCGGTATATTTGGTTATATTGTATTTATTTTGCTTACTTGTACTTAAATTCAAGAGGGAAGGTAGCTTTTATCTTTTCCTCTAATCCTTGCAAAAAGTGAACTCCTCCAAAGTCGATTTCTCGAGTCGGAGGGTCTTTTAGTGAATTTCCCAACGTGATGACTCTTAGAGAGTCTTGTGCCTTGGAGTAGCCACTCGGCTCGGGTTGTGAACCAAGTAAACGAACTTGTTCTTTTTTACTTTATTTACATTTTTGCTATAATATCTCTAAGTTTTCAAAAGAAAAGAAAAGTTTTCAAACGATAAAGAAAATTTTATTTTATTCGAGATTCACCCCCCTCTCTCTCGAGAACTCACATCCTACATAACTAACACTCCTAATCATTTTCAATCATAATTTTACTCTTCCAATGATTCTCTAAGCATATCATAGGGTTAGGAGAAGTTAGAATACCTTAGGGGTGTTGATAATTAGCTAAACAACCCTTGTTTAGCAAGAATCAGACATGACAATTGATTGAAATCAGAAACCAGTCGATTGCACCACCATCAGTCGATTGGTTTCTGCAATTGCAAAAAATAGTTTTTCAAATTGAATTTCAAAAATTCATAAGTAATTATATGATTTTCTAAAATTTATGAAATTTTATATGTATAATACTCATGTCAAATAGTATGGGTGAAAAAAATTTAAATTAAATACCCATTATTTTGAAAGATTGATACAAAGTTGAAATGCATTGAAACGTTTCAATGTTTTATCTAACTTTGTGTCAATATTATCAATGGTCATTGCTATCAAAAGATAGACTTCACCAAGGTTTTCTAAAATGATTTCAAAATCTTAATTTCAATCATGGTCTATGAGCTAGATGTACATGACTTGTACATAATTTCTTCATGTTATATTATGAGTTTGAGTTCATATAAATGTACTCTATAAACACATTGAACTCAACTCAATTTTCCAACATCTTACATGTCTCTAGAGTGTATCAATACACACACATGTCATTCTATGGGTTTTGTGAGATGTGGATGTGTTCTTTCCTAAATCTAGGGTCCATGCATTATACCTAGGCATATCCATTTGATTCTTTTATCTAAGACATCAAATAATGTCATTGTCCTTAAATTCAATTTTAAAGCATCCTAATGCATGAATATTATCATGGCATAAATAATTTGCATAATTTAAGCATATTTACCAATGATGCATGCTATTATAGCATGATACAAATTAACCTAAGCATTATCATGATATTTTAAATAATAATATGAGCATGATGTCATGACATATCATATGACAAACAAAGCATGACAAATATGTAATATAAGGTATAGAAATACCTAAGTTTTAAACATAATTGCCATTTGCTAAAACTATACCCAATTTGTCATAATAACTCAAACTCCCAAGTGTGTCAAAAACCCACAATGACACACTTTTAACCTTTTAACTTAAATGTGCTAATTTTGATCAAATTTTCAACTTTTATAATTCTATTGGTACATCATAAATTCCTTTAGGATTAATTTCTAAACTCATTTCCAAGGTATCACATAACCTTAAAAATGCCCTAAGGTGTCAACTCTACCATGATTAGGTTAACTACCCATCTATTCAAGGTTGACACATCCTAAACCAATCTAGCTTGAAGGAATCATGCTCTTAGGAACCCAAAATTTATTTGAGCTCCTTGGGTTTACAAGGCACTCACTAGGGATAACCTCCCTTAGTACCTTCCTAATGACCCTCCTAGGCTTATAGGCCTTGGTCATTATGGTCTTATCTAGGTCAATTCTAGGGATGACTTCCCTTGTGACCTTCTTAGTGACTTTGCTAGGTTTCTTCGAAATCTTAGTCACTAGACACCTATCACTGTCAACTCTAGGGATGACTTCCCTTGTAACCTTGACTTTCTTAGACCTAGGGTTGGTTCCATAGTCAAATGGAATACTATGGTAAGATGATATTACCTTCTTAGACTTAGGCTTGTGACTAAAACCATTCTTGTCCATAGATGCACCTTGCCTCCTAAAACCTAAGTTTTGTTTGTTAGACCCTAGCTTTTTGACATAAAACCCTTTAAATTCATTTTACATCTTCCTAAGGGCCTTTTCCATTTTCTCAAGCTTTGACCTCAAAGCTTAATTTTCTAACTCTAATTTCTCAATTTTTGATGTTTCATTTTTCTTTTGGGCATTCCCCTTCTTTCTAGGCATATGCCTACCCTTAGGTGGGATAGTCCTAGAGTTATCCTTAGGTCTAATATTACAATGTTTAGCACCTAAACAAAAATATTTATTGTTAGCATGCTTCTTATGATAAATTGAAAGTGCATTAAAACCATTCCTAGCATGCTTATTATCATTACATAAAGGAAGAGGATTATTGAAATATACCTTAGGGTTTGCCTTGGCTCCCCTTACATTTGAGCTCTCTCCTTTCTCCTTGTTAAGGTGACTCCCCCCTTGGACATTGACTTATATAGTGATCCTTTTGTTGACATTTGAAGCATACTATATGCTCATTACTTTTGGGGATTGGGGCTCCGGTATCCTTTAGCTTCTCCTTTTCCTTTTGTGCCACTTGTGTTAAATACTGAAATTTAAAATACTAAATTTAATGGACAAAAAATTTAGGAAAAATAATTCTAGGAATTATTTTGGGATTTTTGGATAATTTTAGGAATTTTTTCCAGAATTTTTCTATATTTAAACGGGGCCTATTTAGATTAACCGTTATTGAGGAGTTAATAAGTTTATTAACCTAAGGTTTAAATAGAAAACCTAAGGTTTAAATAGAAAACCTAAGTTTTCTTTTCCTCATTTTTCTTCCACGCCGCAGCCACCAATTTCCTCGCGATAATTCTTTCTCAACGCGATCCTTTTCTCCACCGCGCGATCTCCTCACTTCGTGATTCCTCACCGCGACCTCCTCTCCGCCGCGCTTAACCTTCCCTCTTCCGCTCCCGTTCCTTCTTCCTTGCGGCAAGAAACGGAGAGCGACCTTGACGGTGCCCACAGGCGAGTCGACGGCGAGCGCGCAAGCTGGGAGGTGGCATCAGTGGCGGCTGCACCTTGTTATGACCTAGGGACATGATCTTCGCCGGAGCTAGAGGTTCAGCGTGTGGGATTAGGGCAGTCAGGTGGAGACTGCCGCCGGTGTGGGAGTTTCCCTTCTGGCCGGTGGTCGCCGGAGCAAGGTAAGGGCTGCTCTTTTCCTCAATCTTGGACGGGATTGAAATCCCTACTATGGTTACCTTTGGGTTGAACAGGGATTCGGTTCAGGCAGTGGTATGTGTTGGGATGTATACTGAAAGCCTAGCTCTTTTGTATGAACATCTTTATTTTGAAATAAGAATCACATGATCATTGTTTGCATATTTTTATGATTATACAAAATTGTATAATACTTTATATTGTAGATAACATGGTGCTTGGGTGTGGCATAGAAGATCATGTTATCAGTCCCTTGTAGAGTATAAGTAAAGGCTCATAGCCAAGATGGTTTTGGACAAACCATTGGCATGGTTGTAGTGTAGCTTGGTATTGTTTTGTCTTGAGCATAAAGTTACACTAGTACACTTAGGTGTATTGAACAGGACCGATATAGAGGTGATTCAATTTGTTGCTGACTACATAATTGAATCGGACCTCGGATATTATGTTGTACATGCTCTTAATCCCGATATAATAACGGACACATGTACTTAGTATTTATTTCTTTGATTTACCAGAGGGTGAGATTTCTATGGATTAAATCAATATGCCCGGTAAGTTGGGAAATGATATTATTTACATGGTGTGTCGTTGATTATAGGAGGAATCCGTGTCCTATGTATTAGGTTGATGATGTCCCCTTGAGGAGCTCATAAGGTTCATCATGTAAACCCTGCAGGTTGACATAGTCAACATGATGATAAGGTTGAGTGGTACTACTCGAGGAGTTAGATGTTAATTAATTGATGGTCAGTAAAACAATTAATTGACGGACATTCGATATCTTAAACACGGGGAGATGGATGTACAAATAATATATGGAGCCCATATTAATTTATGGGGGTTGGTGAGGTAGTTCAATGATGATCCTCTAGTGGAATGGAACATCATTGATGGATCAAGTTTGTGTGGTTCCGATCCATCGGGTGGCCAAGATCCAACTCCTCCTCATGGTCTCTATTGTAGCCTAATATAAACCTCAAGAAGTCTAGATCAAATGATGAAAAACAAATCTCTAAATTCGATGGTTGGGATTAAATCCCTAGATCCGACGGTTGAGATTAAATCTCTAGATCCGACGGTTGGGATTAAAACCCTAGAACCGACGGTTGAGATTAAATCTCTAGACCCGACGGTTGAGAATAAAACCCTAGAACCGACGGTGGAGATTAAACCAAGGCCTAAACCTAACTCTATATATAAGGGAGCATGGGTTGGGCGGCAAGAAGTTTTTTTTGGATGATGGAAATTAGGGTTTAGCCTCTCTTTGCTTGGGCAGCAAGAAACCCTAAGGAGGAAACCCTAATTAGGGTTTGGCTCCTTGGGTTGGGCGGCCATGGTGAGGAAAGGAGAGTGGGCAGCAACTTGTGGAAGAGTTCTTCTTCTTCCTAGGGAAGGTGGCCGGTTCTAGATCTCCTCCTTCCACCATGGTTGGGCGGCAAGAAATAGGAAGAGGCTAGGGTTAGGGTTTAGTCCATGATGGTGGGCGGCAACCCTTCTTCCTCCTTCCTCCTTGGTTTGGCCGGCGCCCAAGCTTCACCCTTCTTTCTATGGATTAGGTTGGTTTGGGAAATTAGGGTTTGCCCTTCCATTAGTGGGTGGCAAGAAACCCTAGAGTTTTCCTTTCCTTTGTTGGGCGGCTAGGTTATGGAGGGGAAAGTGGGCGGCAACTATAGGAGAGGATATCTTCTTCTTCTTCCTAGGGTGTTGCCGGCTCCTAGATCTTTTCCCTCTACCTTGGTCGGCACTCAACCTATTCCTCTCATCCTCTTCTTGTTCTCTTTGGACCGGCGGCAAACATCATGCTTGGAGCTTGATGGTTGGTCCTAGATAAGAGATGAGTTTTGTTTCCATTTTGTTCTCTCTATTCTTGGGGCCGGTGGCATCAATCCTTTATGGATTGGTGGTTGGCTCAAGCAAGAAGGGAAAGAGAGTTCTTCTTTCTTTGGATTGAAGAAGATCTAGGATGCTTCAACTTGTGGAGGATCTTCGCTCACACGAAGTCTACAAGGAGGTTAGGACATACGATAGAAGATCAAGAGGTATAAAAGTTTTATAACTTTTATTATTGTTCTTTGCATGTTCTTATTGATATTCTAGCTTATGTTCTTTATGTTAGTATATGTTGATTACACTAGTTTACATTTGTATGTATTTGTATAATCATGGACCCCGAAGATAAACACAAAAACCGGCGATCCGTCCGTCGTCTCTTCCGCGATCGCTCATGTTGTTAGCACGACGACGAATTGGTTGTGCTTAGGAAACTCATCCCATCCGGATTAGTTTTCATTAGTGAAAATTTTAATCCGGGGACATGGGAGCCAATGAGCCTCCAAGGAATAGCACATTGCCAACAAAATGGTATCAGAGCCACGGTTTCCGATTTTGTGTGTTTTGGATTCGGTTACTTTCACGCACTTATCATATATTGTGTATACCGGATAATAGTAGGATGTGCGTAGGCTAACTTTTTGGTTGCATGCATAAGATCCAACTATTATGGCTATATATGTGTGTATGTGATTGCATGTGTGTGTGATTGTATATTATTTGAATCCTCGGGGTTGACGAGGCTAAATTAGTATTTAATTTTTGTAATTGAATACGACATTGTTTAGCCACTCTTTATTTTATTTTACTTTCGATCTAGATTTCATGTACACTCCCTCGTGGAGTATAGGATCGATGGATGTAAAATAAAATAGGTTTTATTCTCGGCTCGGATCTCCGGTTGGCTCATACATGGCGTAGGAGGAGCGGACGAGGTGGCGACACGACAGGACGCATATTAGAGAACAATTCCATAATAGTTAGAAAAATTCTGATTTTTCCATATTTATTGCTGATTTGTTTTATATGCATGTTGTGTGTGCTTGAAAATTCCTCATTTTCAATTTACTAAGTGGGAGAGGGATATTTTAATTAATTCCCACGGCCTCCATTACAATTTGACGTGTGATGCAACAAACTTGCGTGTCGGCTCTGAGTGCCTTCCTCCCTGCGGATGAGTTTGTTTGCGGATCACTAGGTCAAATAATGGTTATAGGAAATTATCTAGGAGCATGTGTACTTCCACAGCGGTAAGGCACATAATCCAAAATAATTCCCTTAGTACCGTGTAATGGTGCACACTTAGATGCAAATAAAAAGTAGTTTTATTTGTAGGGCCAAAGAGGAACCAACTATTAATTTTATTTGTCAAAAGTAAGGTTGACAAGATAATAAAATTAATGGGTTAAACCTCCTCTTACAAATGTAGAATTCGTATACGTCCACACTATCGTGGCATGCGATATTCTCGGTGTTTGAGGTGTTGGTTGATTTCAAAATTTTATTGTTTGAGGAATCAATAATTTTTATTGAAATCTACAGTAATAATAAGCATGTTATGTGTGCTTGAAAATTCCTCATTTTCAATTTACTAAGTGGGAGAGGGATATTTTAATTAATTCCCGCGGCCTCCATTACAATTTGACGTGTGATGCAACAAACTTGCGTGTCGGCTCTGAGTGCCTTCCTCCCTGTGGATGAGTTTGTTTGCAGATCACTAGGTCAAATAATGGTTATAGGAAATTATCTAGGAGCGTGTGTACTTCCACAGCGGTAAGGCACATAATCCGAAATAATTCCCTTAGTATCGTATAATGGTGCACACTTAGATGCAAATATAAAGTATCCTCCCCATCGGAGTCACTGCTTTTATTTGTAGGGCTAAAGAGGAACCAACTATTAATTTTATTTGTCAAAAAGTAAGGTTGACAAGATAATAAAATTAATGGGTAAAACCTCCTCTTACAAATGAAGAATTCGTATACGTCCACACTGCGTGGCATGCGATATTCTCGGTGTTTTGAGGTGTTGGTTGATTTCGAAATTTTATTGTTTGAGGAATCAATAATTTTTTGAAATCTAAAGTAATGATCTATGTGATTCTTAGGATTTTCAAAATGACTTTCAGTCCACTTATTGTGATACTAAAGGAAATAAACTTACTGTATCCAAATAATATTGATTGGAAAAGATTCTAGATATTGTCTTATCTGCTAAGAAGTACATGTATGCACTCTTCAAAGAGTGTCCTCAAGCCATCATTGCTCAAAAGGGTTTCTACTTCTAAGCCGAAAGGCAAGAAAAAGAAGAAACAAGGTGAAGCAAAGATGGTCGGAGGATCTCAGGGAAGAGTGAAGAAGCCGAAAGGCAAGTACTTCACTTGCAAGCAGGATGGACATTGGAAGAAGGACTATCCCAATCCAAAATAGAACAAAGGTATATCTTTTGGACTAGTCATTGAAACATGATTAGCGGTGATATCTACCGGCACCTGGTGAGTAGATACGGGAGCCGCTAATCATGTCTGCAACAATTTGCAGGGGTTCCAGGAAACCCGATGACTAGCTAAAGGGGAGATTACCATTTACTTGGGCAATGCCATGAAGATGGCGGATATTGCAGTGGGAGATGTTTTATTTATCTCTTGAGAAAAATAAAGGTTTTGGTTCTTAAGAATTTCCTTTATGTACCCTTATTTAGAAAGAATTGATTTCGATTTCTAAATTTGTTTTGGATGGATAATCTATTTCTTTTCATGATAGATTGTTATAAAAGGAATAGGGACATTATCTATTCAGGTACATAGATAGGAAATTTATGACTTGAACCACGAGCTCCCACGGTGCAAACAGAAGTTATTAACTCATCTTCTAATTCCGATAAGAGAAAAGAACCTTCGAAAATGAACCAAACATATCTTTTGGGATCTTAGGCTTGGTCATATTAACCTAAGCAGAATTCAAAGGTTGATAGCTGATGGACCTTTGGGTGCATTAGTGGTGGAGCATCTCCCAACCTGTGAATCTTGCTTGAAGGGTAAGATGACCAAGAGGCCTTTTCAAGGCCATGGGGTATAGATCCAAAGATGTGTTGGAATTGGTTCATTCTGATTTGTGTGGTCCTATGACTATCTAGGCAAGAGGTGGTCTTGAATATTTCATCTCTTTTATAGACAATTATTCAAGATATGGATGACACTACGATCTGATCGTGGTGGTGAGAACCTCTTGGGAGAGTTTAGGAACTACTTATCAGAGGTTGGGATTCAATCCCAATTGACTGCACCTGGCACACCCCAGCAGAACGGTGTAGCAGAACGAAGGAATAGGACTCTTATGGAGATGATTAGATCGATGATGAGTTATTCTGACTTGTTTTATAGTCCTAGAGATCAGAGAGTGATCGTTAACACGAACGCCAAATTTCTAGAGGAAGACTATGTGATAAGCCACAAGCCCAAGAGTAAAATTGTTCTGGAGGAGTTAAAAAGGGAAGTCACTTCTTTAGTACCACCAGTACAAGAGGATATACCGCATGTCACTGCACTGCGTGTCACAAAGGATACACAGATGATACCTCGTCGTAGTGGGAGGGTTGTTAGACAGCCTCTAAGATTCATGTTTTTGGGTGAATCTTCTGATTTGGTCCTTAGCAAACATGAACCTGATCCCTAGACATACGACGAGACAATCCAATATATAAATATGGCATCTTGGCAAAGTGCAATGAATACTGAGATTGAATCTATGGATTCAAGTCAGGTCTGGGAGCTCTTATGCATTGCAGCTCATATGGATTATGAGGTGTGGCAGATGGATGTCAAGACAACTTTCCTTAATGGAAGTCTTGAGGAAAACAACTATATGAAGCAACCAGAGGGATTCATTGCTAAGGGCAAAGAGCGTATTGTATGTAAGCTTAATCGGTCCGTTTATGGACTGAAGCAAACTTTGAGGTCTTGGAACATCCGCTTTGATGAGGTAAATCCAGACTTATGGATTTATTCAAAGTCCGGATGAGTCTTGTGTATACAAGAGATGTGACAGAAACATAGTGGTATTTCTTGTACTATATGTAGATAATATTTTGGTAGTTGGCAACAATATCAGAGTGTTATCAGACGTAAGGGTATGGTTGTCCAAACATTTTTGAAGGACTTGGGAGAAGTGGGTCACAACCTTGGGATCAAGGTTGTTGTGCTTATCCCAAGCTTCATACATAGACATGATTTTGGATCATTTTAGCATGCAGAACTCCAAGAAGGGTTTTCTACCTTTCAGGTATGGAGTTACTTTATCTAAGGAGATGTGTCCTAGATCATCTAAGGTGATAAAGGAGCTGAAGGCGGTTCCTTATGCTTCGGCAGTAGGAAGCCTCATGTATGCTATGTACGAGACCTGATATCTGCTTTGCCGTGGGCATGGTTAGCAGATATCAGAGTAATCCAGGACAGGAGGGACATTGGACTACGGTAAAAGCATATATTGTAGTGCCTGAGAAGGACTAGGGATTATATGCTAGTTTACCGGGCAGACCAATTACTCCCTGTGGGTTGCATGGATTGCGATTTCCAATCAGATAGGGATAACAGTAAGTCTACCTCAGGTTTTGTGTTTACTTTAGGAGGTGGAGCCATTGTATGGAGGAGTGCCCAGCAGAAATGCATGGCAGACTTCACCATGGAAGCTGAGTATGTGGCAGCCTGTGAGGCAGCCAAAGAAGCTGTGTGGCTCAGGAACTTCCTGATGGACTTGGATGTGATTCCTGGTTTGCCCAGAACTATCACAATTAATTGTGATAATAGTGGTGCAGTTGCAAACTCGAAGGAACCACGAGCCCATAAGGCCAGTAAACACATAGAGTGCAAGTACCACCTGATACGAGAAATCGTAAAGGAGGTAGAAGTTGCTGTCGCCTAGATTGCATCAGAGGATGACCTGGTAGACCCTTTCACTAAGGCCCTTCTAGCGAGAGCTTTGATAGGCATGTGGAGGGAAGGGGAATCAGATGTATGGCAGTATGATGATAGCATAGTCTTTTAGTATAAGTGGGAGATTGTTGGGATGTATACTGAAAGCCTAGCTCTTTTGTATGAACATCTTTATTTTGAAATAAGAATCACATGATCATTGTTTGCATATTTTTATGATTATGCAAAATTGTCTAATACTTTATATTGTAGATAACATGGTGCTTGGGTGTGGCACAGAAGATCATGTTATCAGTCCCTTGTAGAGTATAAGTAAAGGCTCACAGCCAAGATGGTTTTGAACAAACCATTGGCAAGGTTGTAGTGCAGCTTGGTATTGTTTTGTATTGAACATAAAGTTACACTAGTACACTTAGGTGTATTGAGCAGGACCGACATAGAGGTGATTCAATTTGTTGCTAACTACATAATTGAATCGGACCTCGGATATTATGTTGTACATGCTCTTAATCCCGATATAATAACGGTCACATGTACTTAGTATTTATTTCTTTGATTTACCAGAGGGTGAGATTTCTATGGATTAAATCAATATGCCCGGTAAGTTGAGAAATGATATTATTTACATGGTGTGCCGTTGATTATAGGAGGAATCCGTGTCCTATGTATTAGGTTGATGATGTCCCCTTGAGGAGCTCATAAGGTTCATCATGTAAACCCTACAGGTTGACTTAGTCAACATGATGATAAGGTTGAGTGGTACTACTCGAGGAGTTAGATGTTAATTAATTGATGGTCAGTAAAACAATTAATTGACGGACATTCGATATCTTAAACACGGGAAGATGGATGTACAAATAATATATGGAGCCCATATTAATTTATGGTGTTGGTGAGGTAGTTCAATGATGATCCTCTAGTGGAATGGAACATCATTGATGGATCAAGTTTGTGTGGTTCCGATCCATCGGGTGGCCAACATCCAACTCCTCCTCATGGTCCCTATCGTAGCCTAATATAAACCTCATGATGTCTAGATCAAATGATGGAAAACAAATCTCTAAATCCGACGGTTGGGATTAAATCCCTAGATCCGACGGTTGAGATTAAATCTCTAGATCCGACGGTTGGGATTAAAACCCTAGAATCGACGGTTGAGATTAAATCTCTAGATCCGACGGTTGAGATTAAAACCCTAGAACCGACGGTGGAGATTAAACCAAGGCCTAAACCTAACTCTATATATAAGGGAGCATGGGTTGGGCGGCAAGAAGTTTTTTTTGGATGATGGAAATTAGGGTTTAGCCTCTCTTTGCTTGGGCGGCAAGAAACCCTAAGGAGGAAACCCTAATTAGGGTTTGGCTCCTTGGGTTGGGCGGCCATGGTGAGGAAAGGAGAGTGGGCGGCAACTTGTGGAAGAGTTCTTCTTCTTCCTAGGGAAGGTGGCCGGTTCTAGATCTCCTCCTTCCACCATGGTTGGGCGGCAAGAAATAGGAAGAGGCTAGGGTTAGGGTTTAGTCCATGATGGTGGGCGGCAACCCTTCTTCCTCCTTCCTCCTTGGTTTGGCCGGCGCCCAAGATTCACCCTTCTTTCTATGGATTAGGTTGGTTTGGGAAATTAGGGTTTGCCCTTCCATTAGTGGGCGGCAAGAAACCCTAGAGTTTTATTTTCCTTGGTTGGGCGGCTAGGTTATGGAGGGGAAAGTGGGCGGCAACTATAGGAGAGGATATCTTCTTCTTCTACCTAGGGTGTTGCCGGCTCCTAGATCTTTTCCCTCTACCTTGGTCGGCACTCAACCTATTCCTCTCATCCTCTTCTTGTTCTCTTTGGACCGGCGGCAAACATCATGCTTGGAGCTTGATGGTTGGTCCTAGATAAGAGATGAGTTTTGTTTCCATTTTGTTCTCTCTATTCTTGGGGCCGGCGGCATCAATCCTTTGTGGATTTGTGGTTGGCTCAAGCAAGAAGGGAAAGAGAGTTCTTCTTTCTTTGGATTGAAGAAGATCTAGGATGCTTCAACTTGTGGAGGATCTTCGCCCACACGAAGTCTACAAGGAGGTTAGGACATACGATAGAAGATCAAGAGGTATAAAAGTTTTATAACTTTTATTATTGTTCTTTACATGTTCTTATTGATATGCTAGCTTATGTTCTTTATGTTAGTATATGTTGATTATACTAGTTTACATTTGTATGTATTTTTATAATCATGGACCCCGAAGATAAACACAAAAATCGGCGATCCGTTCGTCGTCTCTTCCGCGGCTAACCGACTAGAAGAGTTGTGTTGCTTGAACAACTAGTTTGTTCAAGCGATCGCTCATGTTGTTAGCACGACGACGAATTGGTTGTGCTTAGGAAACTCATCCCATCCGGATTAGTTTTCATTAGTGAAAATTTTAATCCGGGGACATGGGAGCCAATGAGCCTCCGAGGAATAGCACATTACCAATATTATGGTGCCGGTTAACAGGGTTTCCAGCGGGAAGTAAGGGCAGCGGAGTTGGCGTTGGGTGTTCCGGCAATCCAAGCCATTGGGGGGGAGGCTCTCATCACAGGTATAACTCGAATTAACTTCTTTTATCTACTGTTGGTTGATTCGGGGTGGATTTCCTTCAGAGGAATAGGCTGTTAAGGGCTACCGGGGGCTTGTGGGTGTTGTGCGGCTGTGAACAGGGGTGTTGCCAGCTGTGAGTTGAGGGTTGGCCGACTGTCCAACTGTGAGCAAGAAATTGCCGATTGAGAGGGTTGTGAGGGTCTATTTGGGTGATGTCGGTTGTGCACAGTTAGGTGTTGGAGTTTGTACAAATTTTCTGTGATGTGGGGTTTTGGTCGACTGTGAATGGGTTAGATAATTTGTGAAAGGTTAGAGAGTTGTGTTGGTTTGTGAAACATTCTATCAATATAGGAATTGACGTATGGAGTTGAAGGTTGTAGGTTAGCATATTTTCTAGTTGGAAAATGGTGGGTTTTATTATGGTGTTAAATGTATAATTTGGGGGTTTTTAATTCGTATTCAATATAAGGATGCGAATATAGAAACTATATAGTAGTGAGTTAGCACGTTGTTGTGTGCTAGAATTTAATGATAATTATGTCATATGCAGGTTTTGGTCGCGTTACAGGTCCACGGGCGTGACGATTGCATTGTTTCGAGCATTATAGCAGGCAGGTATTTTGACTTATCTTTTGATATAGTCATGTTGATATGCTAGTTAGGATAGGTTGCAATAATTTTCATGTTTATCTGCTTGCATGTTTTTGTGCCTACTTGATACATGCATTTGATCGGTTTATGGTTATACTTTCCCTGTTTTACTCGGATCATGGATATGCACTTATTGGTTGTGCATATTATTCGGTTATGCATTTTAGTTGGATTTACATGCTTTAGTATCATGCACCATCTTGCATGATTGTATGCTGGCTGGAGGAGGTTCATTTATAGTTGAGCCCGCAGTCAGTTACATGGCCTACACACGCTGCCACTCACGGGTTAATGGTACATCAGGAGGGTGTGTGCAGTTGCTCTGTTAGGCTCCGCTGGTCCGCTCATGGGTAGCGATGAGGCAGCGTGGTAGCGGGTAGGGATCTCTCCTCTGGTCTATGACATCGGGAGATGAGAGCTTAGCTCCCCCACTCTGTTTGGGGCAGGAGGATAGGTGTACTCCGACAGCATCCTATCCACTCGGTCACTCAGGAGTAGTGATGGCAGAGTGCACAGTGTTGGTGCAGTAGGCACCTAAGTCGAACCTGAGTTTTGATTATAGCAAATGATACAAAGTTAAGCTCATGTCGTTATCTCACGAGCTGAATCGAGTGTGCAGAAGATTGCTATAGCTAGAGCTGAAGGCTAGCGACACCCGGAGGAAGCCGCGGTGGTCGGGCGACACTCGAGTGACTTCGGAGGGAGCCGAAGGAATCGAGTGGAAGGCCGGAAGCAAAAGCGACATGGTAAGTATCGAGGTAAGCTCGTGTGTGTGAGCGTAAGTGAGGTCTTATCCTCCTTACGGGGATGGTCTTAAGCGTAGATCCGACCAAAGACATCCCATCGATGGTCTAGGTCGAGATCGGACAGTCGAAGGCCGTCGAAATAATGTTTTCTTTGAGCTAACTTTGACTTGCAGCAAGCATCAGTCGATTGTTAGCTTGGAGGACTCGACTGCCGTCAATCAGTCAACTGCCGGAGGTCAGCACTCGACTGATGCTGCCATCAGTCGACTGATGATGGCCATCAGTCGACTGATGGTCAATGATCAGCTTCGAGGAGTCAAGGCTTATCACCCCATTTCAAGGAGATTGGTGCTCAATTGTGATTGGCTAGGGTTCCTCTCGAAAAGGGGCTCAAAGGCTATAAAAGGAGGGCCAATCCTAGGGTTTCATCAACAATTCTAAGCTTCCAAAAGCCTCCGCAAAGCTACAACTCTCTGACAACGAAGTGCTTCTTCTCCGACGTCTAGGTCATAACTTCTTTTCTTTTTGTAATGTCGGTTTAAGCTTTTACTTCAGTTTGTTACTTTAATTCTTTTGGAGCTTTTATTGTAACGAGGAGAGGGGGAGTGTCCCTCTACCTCAAGTTTAGTTCTTTATTGTATCGATTAACTCCTACCTCCAACGAGGAGGAGTTCGTTTAGTATTTTGCCCTCTGTGCGTGGTCAAGGACCACTAGGGCCTTGGTGTAGTAGTCGAAGGCTACGAACCAAGTAAAATATTTTTCTTCTCTTTTTATTGCTTATCTTTTCCACTGCAAATTAATTATCTACTCGGTTTTTAAATGAACGAACAAAAAGAAAGTTTTAACGCTATTCACCCCCCCCTCTAGCGTTTCAAATCGATCCAATAATTGGTATCAGAGCCGGGGGTTGCTAAGATTTGGTGAAACCACCAATCTAGCCATTTTACAGATTCTTTTATTTTTTTTAATTCTGTTTTATCTCTTTTTGTTAGATTTTCTTCCGCACTACTAATCCAAGACGCAAGTCTTGGTACTTTCGTGTGTTTTTGTCGTTGCTAGGTTTTCGTTTTAGTCTCCTTGTTTTTTTTGCTCCAATGGCCCATCTCGAGGGTTTTAGCACCGTCCGACCTCCGTTTTACAACGGAGATGATTTCCGTTACTGGAAAGGTCGGATGGAATGCTTTCTCAAAACCCAAATCGAGATGTGGATCATAATCCAAACGGGTTTCACACTTCCGACTAAGGAAGTGGGTGAATCCTTGGGTTATGATCAATGGACCATTGCGACAAAATGACAAGTCGAAGCCGATGCCAAGGCAACACAAATTCTCCAATGTGGTTTGTCCAAGGAGGAGTTAAATCGCGTCGGCCCCTTCATCAGCGCAAAGGACCTATGGACAAAGCTAGTGGAGCTACACGAAGGGACCGATGAAGCCAAGGTATGTAAGCGCGACCTTCTATTTAATAAATTATATAATCTAAAAATGCAGGAACATGAAACAGCAATGCAACTCCACGCTCGCGTCTAGGACATAGTCAACAATCTACACACAATCGGGCAAAAGGTCGAAAACCGCGACCTTATAAGGTATGTCCTAAACTCCTTTCCGAGGACTACCTTGTGGGCATCCATGGTCGATGCCTACAAGTTCTCCAAGGATCTCTCTAAACTTAGATTAGATGAACTTTTTTCTGATTTTGAACTTCATGAGCAGTCTAACTCGGAACCCGAGAAAGGTATAGCACTATTTGCAGGTTCAAAGAAGAAAACCGCCAGCAAGCCACCCCCGAAGGAAGAAGAGGATGAGTCCGATTCGGAGGTCAACTCGGAAATGGAGGCTGAACTAGTCAACCTAGTTCGGAGGATAGTCAAGGGCCGAAAATGAGCCGTCACTCGACCCAACGAAGGTAAGCCTAAAAGTTCAAACATAAGATGTTATGAATGCAACAGGTTTGGACACATTAAGTCCGAATGCCCAAAACTCAAGAGCAAGGCACCAAAACACAAAAAGGCACTTAACGCTACTTGGGAAGAAGCTTCCGAGGAAGAAGATAACGATCGAGTCCTCATGGATAAACCGGTGGAATCGGAGACGGAGTCGGAATCAGAACTTGAATCGGAAACCGAAGACGAGTCGGACTGCGAAGCACTATTCAAGACGAGCCACAGATACGCATCCGGTTCAAAAGATACACTCAAGATAAGTCGGTCTCTTATTACTACACTTTATAGTGAAATTAAGTTTTTAAATAAAAAGTTAGCTAAGTTCGAGTCCAAGGTCGAGACCCTGGTTGAGGAAGTTAAACTCCTCGAACACAAGGTCTCCCTAACCTCTTCGACTAGTCGAGTTCAAGAGAAGGACTCAACTCGGGTTGAAAAACTCGAAGTTGAGAACTCACTCTTGAAAAGTCAAGTCGAAGATCTTAGGAATATGTTGGAAAGGTTTACTTTGGGATCCAAAGGACTTGACCTCCTACTTGGATCGCAAAGGGCCGTGTACAAAAAGGTCGGGCTAGGGTTTAGCTCAAACACGACCAATAAGTCATATATGTCGATTGTAAGTTGACATAAAAAATGTGTCCAAGCATGGGTCCCTAAGACCACCTTGATTTCAAACTTAGGATCAAACCAGTACTGGGTTCCCAAGCACCAAATCCACTATGTGGAGAGACCGAATCGATTCAACGGTCCAGGGGGAGCTAGTACGAAATTTTTTGTGTTTTAACTTAGAAATTGCATGCTTAGGTTTTTATTTAGTTTGATTTTTCTTTTTTTTTAGAATGGTTAGATAGGACTATAACTCATCAATACTTGATAACATAGTACCAGGATGCGGCGAGATGATAGTACGCTAGGAAAGCGGAGTCTTGTGTATTCGGGCTAGATAAGGCATATCTAGTTCGATGCACTTGAGCGAGCGTAAATAGCTGAAGCTACCTCGCCATATTCTAGACTAGTTAGACCAGGAAGTGGTCTTAGGTGAGTCAAGTCTCTATTTTCTTGAAAATGGCTTTGTCTAAGGAAGTGGTCGTTGTTCCGATCAAAGAAGGCCTCTGTGCCTCGCCACGACCTGGAAGCCATGATCTTGAAAAGGTGACTTGATGAGCCTAAGGTCAAATCCGAATCTAACGCAAGGTTGAAAAGTGTTTAAGTCATTAAATTTAATTCAACTAAAATTAGAAGTCATCTCACAAGAACATATAGGATTAACATGTTTGATCATGTAGACATGGGTGAGATGATTTAGGTTAATAATTTTTAACCAATTTTTAATAAATCCAATATCCGATCCAACTACCTTGCGTGTAGGATCAATGGATGTTGTGTTGGTGCAATTGGCCCAGGTTGACTCGAGTTTGACTCGAGCAGTACCTTGATAGTATTTTGATGATAGACAAAACTCATGACATGGGATTGTCATGGGAAAGTCCAACATGGGGTTGGCATGGAAAATCCAAGCATGGAGCTTGGTGTGGAAGTCCAAGGGGGAAGCCTTGGCATGGGAAAGTCCAAAGCATTGCGAAGCCGTGCGCTTGGTGCTTGGCATGGGAAAGTCCAAAGCATTGCGAAGCCGTGCGCTTGGTGCTTTGTGAGAAATGCATTGCGAAGCCGTGCGCTTGGTGCATTTGGGAAGTCTTGAGAACTTGGCAAGTTCACTAGGCTCGGGTCCTTGAGTTGGTGAAGCATGGCATTGCGAAGCCATGCGCTTGGTGCATCCGAGGGACCGCTGGATGGAGAGCGAATGGAGTGAGCCCAAAGGGAAGCATACTTCTAGGGCATGAGACGCGAAGGATGGCGTTGCGAAGCCGTGCACTTAGCGCATCCGAGGGAAGAGAGCTTCGGTGGGGAACTCCATGAGGGATAAGGTGGACTTGGCCAAGTGGCTAAGACTGAGTGTCGGACGCTCAAACAACTTTGTGTTTGAGGTTTTAGGTGTCGATCGGTCATATAGGTTCGACCGGTGTTATTGAACCAAGTCCGGTGATCAATCATTTGCTAGGGAGGCGATCATTGTAGGAAAGTCGATCGGCATTGTCGAGGATGGCGATCGGTGATGACCGCTGTACTGCAGAGCGAGAATGGAGTCGAGCTCAAGACACGGTCGATGGATGATCGATCCGATCGTGATGGGTGCCATCAGTCGACTGATGTGTGATCCGTTCGAACTTAACCAACGTGGATCTGGCCATTGTGAGACAACGGCTACGGGACCAGTCGACTGATGGTCACGATCAATTGACTGATGGGCACGAAATCAGCTTGATGTAGGTTATAAAAGGAGCTCAAGAGGGAGGATTTCGCCAAGACTTTAAGGAAGCGATTAGAGGGGAATTGCTGCTGCATTCCAGTCCTTCAAGAGCCATCCAAAGCAAGCAACAAGAAAGGGTTCAAAGCTAAGAGTTGTAAAGTGTTCTTTTCTTGTATTTCTTAGTGTATTTGTATTTCTTGTAGTATTACTGTTGTAATATCTTGTATGAGGTTTCTCCACCTCCGACATGTCGTCGAGAAGGAATTTGAGTATTGTCGTGTGCATCTCTAGAGCTCGTTGAGCTCGCCCCGTGGAGTAGGAACCCTAAGGTTCCGAACCACGTATATGCTTACGTATTTGGTGTGCTTGTATTGTTGTTAGTATTATTCTTGTTTTATTGTTTCCGCTGCGCTAACGACAATCGTAGACAAGCAACGCAACGAGAACGAGCGAATTATGACATCCATCGATTGAGGGCTATTCACCCCCCTCTAGTCGGCCGTTTCGATCCCCCAACATGTTGGACAGTGGTTGCTCCCGACACATGACCGGGGATCAACTCAAGTTTTCGAAGCTTCGATTCGAACGACAAGGATCGGTAGCCTTCGGAAATAACGGAAAGCTCAAAATCATCGGATCAGGTGATATTGAGCTTAACTCAAATTTTGTCATTCAAAACGTTTTATTAGTAGAAAATTTTCAATATAATCTTCTCAGTGTAAGCCAATTGTGTGATAATAACTATAAGGTCATATTTCTAGAAAATGAATGCATAATTAATACAAACGAAACCTCTAAAACAATTCTTAAAGGGACTAGAAATAATAACATTTACACTATCAACTTAATTAACTCCTCAACTAAGTGTCTTATGACACGGCAAGAGGAATCATGGTTGTGGCACCGACGACTCGGTCACTCACACCCAAGACTCATCCACAAGATGAGTCAGAGTGATTTAGTCAGAGGTTTGCCTAACCTCAACAACTTGGATAATAAAATATGTAATGCTTGTCAACAAGGTAAACAATCTAGGACACAACATCAACTAACTAGTCAAGAACGAACCAAAAGTATGCTTGAGCTCCTACACATGGATCTATTTGATTCACACAGAGCTAAGTCACTTAACGGAAGTAAATTCTGTTTAGTCATTATTGATGACTACTCTAGATTTACTTGGGTTAGGTTCATCAAACACAAAAGTGATACCCTAGATCAATTAATCAACCTATTCAAGTTAATAGAAAATCAACAAAGCATTAAAATCAAAAGACTTAGGACTGATCATGGTGGTGAATTCGAAAACCATAGGTTTACAGAATTCTGTAACCTAAATGGATACCACCATGAGTTCTCTTGCCCTAGAACTCCACAACAAAATGGCCTAGTAGAACGCAAAAATAGAACCCTACAAGAAGCCGCTAGGACAATGCTTAATGAGTATAACCTACCTGATAGGTTTTGGGCGGAAGCCGTGAGTACGGCGTGCTATGTCTAGAATAGGATCCTTATAGTAAAGAGGCACCTTAAGACCTCATACGAGATTTATCACGATAAAATACCTAACATCAAGTACTTTAGGGTATTTGGGTGTAAGGTACATATCCTAAACACTAAAGATTACCTAGGGAAGTTTACATCCAAAACCACGACCGAAATCTTTCTAGGATACTCGACTACAAGTAGAGCTTATAGAGTATATAACCATGACACCCTTAGAGTCGAGGAAACTATCAATGTAGTATTCGATGAAGGACACGAACCTACAAAACCCCCGGCAACCCCAATTAGCGAGCCGATTCATACTAGACCTAACTCTGATCCGGAGATCAGGTCTAGTGTTAATCCTAACCTAAGTCAACCAAGTCACACTATTGATCAAGTGATAGATGACTCCAACCAAACTAGAACTCAAACAAGCCATCCTATGGATCAAGTTGTAGACTCAAATCCAAATCCAACTAGGACTCAAATGAATCATCCTATCGACCAAGTGATAGGTGATCCAAGTCTAGGAGTTCGAACTAGAGCCTTATACAGAAATCTTAGTCAAATATCTTTGATTTCTAAAATTGAACCCAAAACTATTGACCAAGCTCTTCTTGATCCCGATTGGATTATTGCAATGCAAGAAGAGTTGGCTCAATTCACTAGGAACGAAGTATGGGAATTAGTACCACCACCTAAAGATAAAACAATCATTGGAACAAGGTGGGTGTTTAGAAATAAAATTGATGATAAAGGTGAAGTAGTTAGAAATAAAGCTAGACTAGTTGCTAAAGGGTTTAGTCAAGTCGAAGGTTTAGATTACGACGAGACCTATGCCCTAGTAGCTAGATTAGAGTCCATTCAAATGCTATTAGCATATGCAGCACATCGAGGATTTAATTTGTTTCAAATGGATGTGAAATCTGCATTCTTAAATGGATACATTAAAGAAGAAGTTTATGTTAGTCAACCCCCCGGTTTCGAAAGTTTAGACAAACCCGATCATGTCCTTAGACTAAAGAAAGCGCTTTATGGACTTAAACAAGCTGCGCGAGCTTGGTACGAGAGACTTTCGATTTATCTTAAGTCCAAAGGCTTTAACAAAGGTGTAGTTGACCCAACCATTTTCGTAAAAACCTTAGGTAAAGACATATTCATAGCCCAAATCTACGTAGATGATGTTGGATCGAAGCGGATCGCTAGAGGGGGGGTGAATAGCGATAAAAACTTTTCTTTTAAATCGTTCGATAGACAATTAAACGCAGCAGAAATGTAAATAAAAACTAAATGAGACAAATAGTTTTTTTACTTGGTTCGTAGCCTTCGGCTACTACTCCAAGGCCCTAACGGTCCTAGACCGTGTACGGAGGACAATTCACTAAAACACTCCTCCTCGTTGGAGGTAGGAGTTTTACGATTACAAAAGCCTTCGAAGCAAAAAGATAGAGAGACAAACCCTCTCTTATATTAAAGTAAAATGCAACGAAAAGCCTCGATTAAAAAGAATTGCAATATTGAAAGCAATAACAAATTAAGATTATACCAACAACTAAACAAAAGAAACTTTAAGCTAGGGTTGTTGGAAGCACTTCGTTGTTGTAGAGTCGTCGGAGAGTTGTAGCGTAACGGAGGCTTTTGAGCACTTAGAATTGAGGATAAAACCCTAGGTTTGGCCCTCCTTTTATAGCCTTTAAGCCCCTCAATGAATGGGTCTTCAACCAATCACAAATGGGGACAAAACTCCTTGAAAAATGGTGATAAAGCTTGACTCCTCGAGGCTGATTTTTGACCACCGGTTGAACTGGCCGGTTGAACTGGCTGGTTGAACTGATGGCCAGGATTTTTGACTAAAATAAAGAGTTAGCTCAAAATATAAGCGGATTCGACGGCCACTTGTCGTTCGATCTCAACATAGACCTTCCATGGGAAGTCTTGGGTCGGATCGTCGCCTAAGATCATCCCCGTAAAGAGGATACGACCTCACTTACACTCGCACACACGAGCTTACCTCGATACTTACGTGTCGCTTTTTCTTCCGGCCTTCCACTCGATTACTTCGGCTCCCTCCGAAGTAACTCGAGTGTCGGCCGACCACCGCGGCTTCCTCCGGGTGTCGCTAGCCTTCAGCTCCAGCATTGAGACTTTTCTGCACACTTGATTTAGCTCGTGAGATAACAATATAAGCTTAACTTTGTATCATTTGCTATAATCAAAACTTAGGTTCGACTTAGGTGCCCACTGCACCAACAATCTCCCCCTTTTTGATTTATGGCAAACTCACATACAAAGTTAAGACAAAAATAATTATGAGATTATGCATGAATGAGTAGGAGTATATAAAAATTCTTTTTCAAGTGCTCCCCCTTGAGGAATCCTCCCCCTTGACCGAGGGTGAGTACTTGAGAAAGGGTTTTAACTCTCCCCCTTGATATTTGCTACTAAGAAAAAGAATTAAGTAACCGAAATTACTTAATATTGGCCATAGTGTTTAAAATAAGTTTTAAGTTAAGAAACCAAATGATTTCTTAACCTTGGCCTTTAAAAGTTAAATAAGTTTTCAAAACTTAAAGTTAACTTTTGGTTTAATTATGAAGTAAGAGTTAAGTTATCAAAAAAAAATTTTGACCCCTTAACTTTTGTCCTTTTTCTCCTTTTTCTCCCCCTTTTGCCGTATATCGAAAAGAGTAAGGGGTGTGTGGAAAATAAAATAAATGTTAAATTTAAAGTCCAAGCATGTTCAACATTTTTATTTTTAAAAATAATATACTGAAAATAAGTTCATCTATAAAATGTTCGACTCATATTTGGTTTGATTGATATGAAGGATCAACCAGTCCTGGTCAGAGTCGGTTAGTATGTATGATTATACTCCGTGGTTCATAGCGATGCACTAGCTCTACATCTGGAACCAGGAGTAAGGTCCTAACATCTCACGCCCATCTACGTGGCTAAGTACACAAACACATTAGTCCTATGTGTTGTGAGATGTATTGGCTCCTTAAATCTATAGGTGCATGATATCTAAGGTATGTCCTATGCTAGTTCCATAAAAAAAAAGTAAGAAATAGTAGTAAGAAAATATAATTTGTAAGTTCCTATTCTATTACGCACATGCCTAATCTTCATCTCAAGAGACTAAATTCGGCTTCGGGTAGTGGTTTAGTAAATATGTCTGCTAGGTTAGACTTCGAGTCAACATATTCGAGTTGTATGGAGCCGTTGGCTACATGTTCTCGAATGAAATGGTGTTTTACCTCTATATGCTTTGTCCTTGAATGGCATATAGGGTTCTTAGTTAGATTTATCGAACTTATGTTGTCTACAAAAATTTTAGTTTTGGTGAAGTCCAACCTAAAGTCTCGGAGAGTGTGCTTCATCCAAAGAAGCTGAGTTACACACTCACCCATCGCAACGTATTCGGCTTCGGTGGTAGATAAGGCAACACAATGTTGCTTCCTACTGCACCAACTCACTAGACTTGAGCCGAGTAGTTGACAACAACCACTCGTGCTCTTTCTATCGAGTTTACTACCGGCATAATCCGAATCAGAGTAGCCGATTAGTTCGAACTCCGTAGATCTAGGGTACCAAATACCAACGTTAAGTGTACCCTTAAGATATCTAAGGATACGCTTAACTAGGGTTAGGTGATACTCCTTAGCACAGGTTTGAAACCTGGCGCACATACTTACTGCGAATAGGATGTCGGGTCGACTCGCAGTTAAGTATAGGAGACTTCCTATCGCGCTCCTATAGTACTTTAAGTCAATGGACTTACTTTCTAGGTCTTCTCCTATGTTAACATTAATCGCCATTGGGGTGTTTATTATCTTAGCATCTTGCATTCCAAATCTTTTAATTAACTCCTTAGTGTATTTTTGTTGATATAGGTATATACCATCCTTAGTTTGTTTAATTTGTAGACCTAAAAAGAAACTTAACTCGCCTACTAAGTTCATTTCAAACTCACTTTCCATGAGTGAAACAAACTCGTTTAGTAAGGCTGAGTTAGAGGTTCCAAAAATTATATCGTCTACGTAAATTTGAGCTATGAATATTTCTTTACCTAAGGTTTTTACGAAGATAGTTGGGTCAACTAAGCCTTGGTTAAACCCTTTTGACTTAAGAAGGATTGAAAGTCTCTCGTACCAAGCTCAAGGAGCTTGTTTAAGTCCATAGAGAGCTTTCTTAAGTTTTAGAACATGGTCGGGTTTATCTAGATTTTCGAACCTGGGGGTTGGCTAACATAAACTTCTTCTTTAATGTATCCATTTAAGAATGCCGACTTAACATCCATTTGAAACAGCTTAAATCCTCGATGTGCGGCATAAGCTAGCAACATTCGAATGGATTCGAGTCTAGCTACTGGGGCATAGGTTTCATCGTAATCTAAGCCTTCGACTTGACTAAACCCTTTGGTGACTAACCTAGCCTTGTTTCTAACTACTTCACCTTTATCATCAAGCTTATTTCGAAACACCCACCTTGTTCCAATTATCGTTTTGTCTTTAGGTGGTGGTACTAATTCCCACACTTCATTCCTAGTAAATTGAGCTAGCTCTTCTTACATTGCAATAATCCAATCGGGATCAAGAAGAGCTTGTTCAATTGATTTGGGTTCTATCTTTGAAATTAAGGAAATTTGACTAAGGTTCCTATAGGATGCTCTAGTTCGAACTCCTAGATTAGGATCTCCTATCACTTGATCGATAGGGTGGTTAGTCTGAATCCTAGATTGGGTTGGGTTTGTGTCACCTAATGCTTGATCAATGGGGTGACTTGGTTGAACATTAGTTTGGTTGGAGTCATCTATCACTTGATCAATAGAGTGACTTGGTTGACTTAGGTTAGGATTAACACTAGACCTGATCTCCAGATCAGAGTTAGGTCTAGTATGAATCGGCTCGCTAATTGGGGTTGCCGGGGGTTTTGTAGGTTCATGTCCTTCATCAAATACTACATTGATAGTCTCCTCGACTCTAAGGGTGTCGTGGTTATATACTCTATAAGCTCGACTTGTAGTTGAGTATCCTAGAAAGATTCCGGTCGTGGTCTTGGATGTAAATTTCCCTAGGTAATCCTTAGTGTTTAGGATATGTACCTTACACCCAAATACCCTAAAGTACTTGATGTTAGGTATTTTATCGTGATAAATCTTGTATGAGGTCTTAAGGTGCCTCTTTACCATAAGGATTCTATTTTGGACATAGCATGTCGTACTCACGGCTTCTGCCCAAAACCTATCGGGTAGGTCATATTCGTTCAACATGGTCCTAGCGGCTTCTTGTAGAGTTCAGTTTTTTCGCTCCACTAGGCCATTTTGTTGAGGGGTCCTAGGGCAAGAGAATTCATGGTGGTATCCGTTTAGGTTACAGAAGTCGGTGAACCTTTGATTTTCGAATTCACCACCATGATCGCTTCTAATTCTTTTAACCTTAAGGTTTTTTTGATTCTCGATTAATTTGAATAAATTGATTAATTGATCTAGGGTATCATTTTTATGTTTGATGAACTTAACCCAGGTAAACCTGGAGTAGTCGTCAATTATGACTAAGCAATATTGACTTTTATTGAGTGACTTGGCTCCATGTGAATCGAATAGATCCATATCCAGGAGCTCAAGTACACTTGAGGTTCGTTCTTGGTTAGTTAACTTGTGTTGTGTCCTAGGTTGTTTTCCTTGTTGACAAGCATTACAGATTTTATTAACCAAATTGTTAAGGTTGGGTAAGCCTCTGACTAGGCCACTCTGACTCATCTTGTGGACGAGTCTTGGGTGCGAGTGACCGAGTCGTCGGTGCCACAACCATGATTCCTCTTCCTGTGTCATAAGACATTTGGCTGAGGATTTGATTAAGTTAATTGTATAAATGTTATTTATCCTAGTTCCTTTGAGTATTGTTTTAGCTGTTTCATTTATTTTAATTACACATTCATTTTCTAAAAATACGACCTTATAATTATTGTCATATAATTGGCTTACGCTAAGCAGGTTATATTCAAAATTCTCTACAAGTAATACATTTTTAATAACAAAATTTGAGTTAAGCTCGATATCACCTGATCCGATGATTTTGAGCTTGCCGTTATTCCCAAAGGCTACCGATCCTTGTCGTTTGAATCGAAGCTTCGCGAATTTGAGTTGATCCCCGGTCATGTGTTGGGAGTAATCACCGTCTAACATCCATTGATCCTACACACAAGGTGGTTGGATTGGATGTTAGATTATTATATTTTTTTAAAAAAAAATTGGTTGTAAGTTGTTAAACCTAGGTCATCTCACCGGAGTCTATATGATCAAGCATGTTATACTTATGTGTTCTTTGTGAGATGACTTCCAATTAAGTTGATTAAGTGCATTTATGTTTAAGTAATGTTAGATTTGGATTTGACCCTAGGCTTGTCAAGTTTACCTTTTCAAGATCATGGCTTCCAGGTCGTGGCGAGGCACAGGGGCCTTCTTTTATCGGATCATCGACCACTTCCTTAGACAAAGCCATTTTCAAGAAAATGATGAGTTGACTCACCTAAAATTATTTCCTCGTCTAACTAGTTATTTTTGAAAAGAGGCTCCCCGAGGCTCAATCTTTTCGAAGGATTTTAGTTGATTATTTGAAAAGAGGCTCCCCGAGGCTCAATCTTTTTGAAGGATTTTAGTTGGTTATTTGAAAAGAGGCTCCCCGAGGCTCAATCTTTTCGAAGGATTTTAGTTGGTTATTTACGTGTTCTAAGTGAGTTCACAAAAGAAAAAAAAAATCTAAGCATGCAATTTCTAAGTTAAAACACAAACATATTTTGTACTGGCTCCCCCTAGACCGTTGAATCGGTTCGGTCTATCCACATAGTAGATTTGGTCCTTGGGAACCCAGTATGAGTTGGATCCTAGAGTTGAAATCAAAGTGGTCTTAGGGACCCATGCTTGGACACATTTTTTATGTCTACTTACGATTGACATATACGACTTATTGGTCGTGTTTGAGCTAAACCCTAGTCCGGCCTTGTTGTACACGGCCCTTTGCGATCCAAGTAGGAGGTCAAGTCCTTTGGATCCCAAAGTAAACCTTTCCAACGTATTCCTAAGATCTTCGACTTGACTTTTCAAGAGTGAGTTCTCAACTTCGAGTTTTTCAACCCGAGTTGAGTCCTTCTCTTGAACTCGACTAGTCGAAGAGGTTAGGGAGACCTCGTGTTTGAGGAGTTTAACTTCCTCAACCAGGGTCTCGACCTTGGACTCGGACTTAGCTAACTTCCTAGACAAAAACCTAACCGTATTATGTAAAGTATTAAATAAAGTTCGACTCACTTTAAGGGTATCTTTTGAACCGGATGCGTATCCGTGGCTTGACTTGAAGGTAGCTTCGTAGTCCGAGTCATCCTCAGGTTCTGACTCAAGTTCAGGTTCGGTCTCCGTGTCGGACTCAATCGATTTCACCATGAAGACGTGGTCTTCGTCTTCTTCGGATGACGCTTCTTCCCATGTCGCATTGAGGGCCTTCTTGTGCTTAGGTGCTTGGTGGTTGAGCTTGGGGCACTCGGACTTTATATGTCCAAACCTGTTACACTCATAACACCTAATATTAGAACTTTTAGGCTTACCTTGGTTGGGTCGAGTTGTGGTTCGCTTTCGTCCCTTGGCTATCCTTCGAGCTAGGTTCATTAGTTCGGCAGTCAATTCCGGGTCAACTTCTTCGGACTCATCTTCCTCCTCGGTTGGTGGTGGCTTGCTTGCGATTTTCTTCTTCTTTGAACCTGCAAACAAGGCTATACCCCTCTCGGGTTCCGAGTTGGACTGCTCATGTAATTCAAAATCCGAAAAGAGTTCATCTAATCTAAGTTTAGAAAGGTCCTTCGAGACCTTGTAGACATCGACCATGGATGCCTTATAAGGTCGCGGTTTTCGACCTTTTGCCCGATTGCGTGTAGGTTGTTGACTATGTCTTGGACACGGGCGTGGAGTTGCGTCGCGGACTCGTGTTCCTGCATTTTTAGTGTGTACAATTTATTGAACAACAAATCACGTTTGCAAACCTTAGCTTGATCCGATCCTTCGTGTAACTCGATCAGCTTTGTCCAAAGGTCCTTTGCGCTAATGAAGGGGCCGACGTGATTTAACTCCTCCTTGGACAAGCCGCATTGGAGGATTTGTGTTGCCTTGGCGTCGGCTTCGACTTGTCGTTCTGTCGCAATGGTCCATTGATCATAATCCAAGGAGTCACCCACTTCATTAGTCGGAAGTGTGAAACCCGTTTGGATTATGATCCACATCTCGATTTGGGTTTTGAGAAAGCATTCCATCCGACCCTTCCAATAACGGAAGTCATCTCCGTTGTAAAACGGAGGTCGGACGGTGCTAAAACCCTCGAGATGGGCCATTAGAACAAAAGACAAAAAGGGACGAAGACGAAGAAACAAGCAACGACAAAAACACAAAACAAGGTACCAAGACTCGCGTCTTGGATTAGTAGTGCGGGAGTAAATTTAACAAAGCGAAATAAATCAGAAATAAAAGAAAAATAAATCTGTGAAAAATGGCTAGATTGGTGGTTTCACCAAATCTTACCAACCCCCAGCTCTGATACCAATTGTTGGATCGAAGCGGAACGCTAGAGGGGGGGTGAATAGCGATAAAAACTTTTCTTTTAAATCGTTCGATAGACAATTAAACGCAGCGGAAATGTAAATAAAAACTAAATGAGACAAATAGATTTTTTACTTGGTTCATAGCCTTCGGCTACTACTCCAAGGCCCTAACGGTCCTAGACCGTGTACGGAGGGCAATTCACTAAAACACTCCTCCTCGTTGGAGGTAGGAGTTTTACGATTACAAAAGCCTTCGAAGCAAAAAGATAGAGAGACAAACCCTCTCTTCTATTAAAGTAAAATGCAACAAAAAGCCTCAATTAAAAAGAATTGCAATATTGAAAGCAATAACAAATTAAGATTATACCAACAACTAAACAAAAGAAACTTTAAGCTAGGGTTGTTGGCAGCACTTCGTTGTTGTAGAGTCGTAGGAGAGTTGTAGCGTAACGGAGGCTTTTGAGCACTTAGAATTGAGGATAAAACCCTAGGTTTGGCCCTCCTTTTATAGCCTTTAAGCCCCTCAACGAATGGGTCTTCAACCAATCACAAATGGGCACAAAACTCCTTGAAAATTGGTGATAAAGCTTGACTCCTCGAGGCTGATTTTTGACCACCGGTTGAACTGGCCGGTTGAATTGGCGCCAGTTGAACTGGCCGGTTGAACTGATGGCCAGGATTTTTGACTACAATAAAGAGTTAGTTCAAAATATAAGCGGATTCGACGGCCACTTGCCGTCCGATCTCAACATAGACCTTCCATGGGAAGTCTTGGGTTGGATCGTCGCCTAAGATCATCCCCGTAAAGAGGATACGACCTCACTTACGCTCGCACACACGAGCTTACCTCGATACTTATGTGTCGCTTTTGCTTCCGGCCTTCCACTCGATTCCTTCGGCTCCCTCCGAAGTAACTCGAGTGTCGCCCGACCACCGCGGCTTCCTCCGGGTGTCGCTAGCCTTCAGCTCCAGCATTGAGACTTTTCTGCACACTTGATTTAGCTCGTGAGATAACAATATAAGCTTAACTTTGTATCGTTTGCTATAATCAAAACTTAGGTTCGACTTAGGTGCCCACTGCACCAACAAATGATATTATTTTCGGAACCACCAACTCAATCCTACTAAATGAGTTTATTTCACTTATGGAAAGTGAATTTGAAATGAATTTAGTAGGCGAATTAAGTTTCTTCTTAGGATTACAAATTAAACAAACTAAAGATGGAATATACCTACATCAACGCAAATATACTAGGGAATTAATTAAACGCTTTGGAATGCAAGACGCTAAAATTATTAATACCCCAATGGCAACTAATGTTAATATAGAAGAAGATGTAATTGGAAACCCAATTGATTTAAAATACTATAGGAGCATAATAGGGAGTCTCCTTTACTTAACTGCAAGCCGACCTGATATCTTATTTGCAGTGAGTATGTGCGCAAGGTTTCAAACCTGTGCCAAGGAGTCTCACCTAACTCTAGTCAAGCGTATCCTTAGATATCTAAAGGGTACACTTAGTGTCGGTATTTGGTATCCTAGATCTACCGAGTTTGAACTAACCGGCTACTCCGATTCGGACTATGCCGGTAGTAAGCTCGATAGAAAGAGCACGAGTGGTTGTTGTCAACTTCTCGGCTCGAGTCTAGTGAGTTGGTGCAGTAGGAAGCAACACTATGTTGCCTTATCTACCACCGAAGCCGAATACATCGCGATGGGTGAGTGTGTCACTCAACTTCTTTGGATGAAGCACACTCTCCGCGACTTTAAGTTAGACTTTACGAATACTAAACTTCACGTAGATAACATTAGTTCAATTAATCTTACTAAGAATCCGATATGTCACTCTAGGACCAAACATATAGAGGTCAAACACCATTTCATTCGAGAACTTGTGGCCAACGGAGCCATACAACTCGAATACGTCGAATCGAAGTCTAACTTAGCAGACCTATTTACTAAACCCCTACCCGAAGCCGAATATAGTCTATTAAGACGAAAATTGGGAATGTACATAGTAGAATAGGAACTTGCAAATTATATTTTCTTACTACTATTTCTTAAATTTCATTTTTATGGAACTAGCATAGGACATACCTTAGATTATCATGCACCTATAGATTTAAGGAGCCAATACATCTCACAACACATAGGACTAATGTGTTTGTGTACTTAGCCACGTAGATGGGCGTGAGATGTTAGGACCTTACTCCTGGTTCCAGATGTAGAGCTAGTGCATCGCCATGAACCACGGAGTATAATCATACATACTAATCGACTCTGACCAGGACTGATTGATCTTTTATATCAATCAAGCCAAATATGAGTTGAACATTTTATAGATGAACTTATTTTCAGTATATTATTTTTAAAATAATGTGGAACATGCTTGGACTTTAAATTTAACACTTATTTTTTGTTTTCCACACACACCCTCACTCTTTTCGATATATGGCAAAAGGGGGAGAAAGGCGAAAGTTAAGGGGTCAAAATTTTTCTTGATAACTTAACTCTTACTTAGTTAAGGGGTAAAAAATTTTTTTTATAACTTAACTCTTACTTTATATTTAAACCAAAAGTTAACTTTAAGTTTTGAAAACTTATTAAAGGCTAAGTTAAGAGAATTCTTAACTTAAACTTATTTGTGCCATCAACATTTTACTTATTTTTAAACATTATGCCCTTAATGTTTTACTTAAGGGGGAGAAAGGGCCAAGTTAAGAAGAACTCTTAACTTAAACGTTTTACTAAGGCCAACTTTAAGTAATGTTAATTACTTAAAGCAACCCTCAAAGGGGAGGATTAAGGTTTTTCTTCAAGACTCACCCTCGGTCAAGGGGGAGGTTTCCTCAAGGGGGAGTACTTGAAGAAAATCCTTACTACTCCAACTTAATCTTCTTTATTTTTTGTTTGTTTCTAATGCACATTATTCTTCATGCTTGCTATTTACTTAACTTTGTATGTGGGTTTGCCATAAATCAAAAAGGGGGAGATTGTTTGTGCAGTAGGCACCTAAGTCGAACCTGAGTTTTGATTATAGCAAATGATACAAAGTTAAGCTCATGTCATTATCTCACGAGCTAAATCGAGTGTGCAGAAGATTGCTATAGCTAGAGCTGAAGGCTAGCAACACTCGGAGGAAGCCGCGGTGGTCGGGCGACACTCGAGTGACTTCGGAGGGAGCCGAAGGAATCGAGTGGAAGGCCGGAAGCAAAAGCGACATGGTAAGTATCGAGGTAAGCTCATGTGTGCAAGCGTAAGTGAGGTCATATTCTCCTTATGGGGATGGTCTTAAGCGTAGATCCAACCAAAGACATCCCATCGATGGTCTAGGTTGAGATCGGATGGTCGAAGGCCGTCGAAATAATGTTTTCTTTGAGCTAACTTTGACTTGCGCGAGCATCGATGATCGCCCGGCTTGGAGGACTCGATCACACAATCAATCGATCGCGCGAGGTCAAGATTGATCGATCCGCCATCGGACTGATGATGGCAGCTTCGAGGAGTCAAGGCTTATCACCCCATTTCAAGGAGATTGGTGCTCAATTGTGATTGGCTAGGGTTCCTCTCAGAAAGGGGCTCAAAGGCTATAAAAGGAGGGCCAATCCTAGGGTTTCATCAACAATTCTAAGCTTCCAAAAGCCTCCGCAAAGCTACAACTCTCCGACAACGAAGTGTTTCTTCTCTGACGTCTAGGTCTTAACTTCTTTTCTTTTTGTAACGTCGGTTTAAGCTTTTACTTCAGTTTGTTACTTTAATACTTTCGGAGCTTTTATCGTAACGAGGAGAGGGGGAGTGTCCCTCTACCTCAAGTTTTGTTCTTTATTGTATCGATTAACTCCTACCTTCAACGAGGAGGAGTTCGTTTAGTATTTTGCCCTCCGTGCGTGGTCAAGGACCACTAGGGCCTTGGAGTAGTAGCCGAAGGCTACGAACCAAGTAAAATATTTATCTTCTCTTTTTATTGCTTATCTTTTCTGCTGCAAATTAATTATCTACTCGGTTTTTAAACGAACGAACAAAAAGAAAGTTTTAACGCTATTCACCCCCCCCCTCTAGCATTTCAAATCGATCCAACACACAGTTATCATAGCCCTACCCACTCGGCTTCACCATCGCGTGTGAGGCGGCTGACTGGCGTCAGGGGTGACCATGTCATTTACACGACATGCACTTTGCATGGATAGCATTTGTATTATTTTTGCTGCATTTTTATTTATGCCTTGGATGTTGCATATGATTGCCATGCATACAGGATTCATATTTGTATATGGTGATGACTTTATCTCTTATAGTATGGCACATGCTCCTGTATCAGGACATGAGATTCAGGTAAGTACAGTCCTTGTGTATTTCTTGCTTGCATACCCTATTTATATGAGATTATACTGGCATGATTCTTATTGTTAGCTATATCTTGCTATGAATATCGACTATTATACACTAAGTTCTTTGAACTTACCCCGCTGCTTTACATCTGTTTCAGGTTGAAACTGCCAGGAGAGTCCAGCTGCCAATCCCCCCTCGTCGAAATAGATAGGTTTTATTGGTCTTAAGGTTTTGGTTTTTAACTAGATGAAGTGTGTAGGATTTGTGTTTGTTTTGGTTATGTACTTGTGGAGGTTTGTAGATATTTGTTGTGTCCTTATGGACTATTCGATTGGTTTGGTTGTATATTCCTGCTCAGATGGCAAAAGGGGTAAGTATAGATATATTAGACTGTTGCTATTTACTTAGATTGATGGCTTGAGGTCAATTTATTATCTACGTGTGTAGTTTTTGTTCTGGTCGGGTTGACCGATGTATAGTGGCCATGTAGGCCTTGTATGCAAGTTCCATATTGTCACCCGTACAGGGGAGATGCTGCCGGATTTTCATCTGGCGGGGACTCCCCCAGGGCATGACAACTTAAGTCATCTTCTTAATTCTTTTGGGACACTTGCTCTTATAATGCCCTTGTTCCCTACACTCAAAATATATAATATAATTTTTATTTTTAATACATGCATTTGAGTTACCTAGCTCGGTAGTAGGGGACCCTTGAGCTTGCTCTTCATCTCTCTCGGAGGTGGAGGGTTCTTCTTCTTGCTTTAGCTCCGGTTATGATCTTTCCTCCCCTTCAATCCTAGAGATGGAAGCTTCCTCAATTTTTTTTCTTGGATGTTGAACACCTATAAACTTCTAAATCTTCATGATCTTGAGAGGATGAGCATTCCTCCTTAGACTCCTCCTCTACTTCTTGGGTCGGTAAGAAGTTTTCATGAAATTTTGCAAACTTGCTCTATAGCTCCTTGGCATCCTTATAATCACCTAATAACAAAATGTCATTAGGAATTAAATTAGTTTAAAAAAATGTTACCTTATCGTTGGTCTCAGATTTTTGGACTTGCTCCTCTGTCCGCTTCTTCATCTTATCCTCCCTTCTTGCCCCTTGGAGGTTCGAACCCTTCTATTAAGATGAACCAATCTTCAATGTTCATAATAAGGAAGCCTATACTTGCCTTTCATTTATCAACCCCTCCCCCCCAAATCTATAGAATCCACAAGGCAGTGGGGTATAGATGTCATATCCAAGTCCATCATTTGGCAACTCCATCTTCTCTACTACTCCTCTAGTGCTTGCTCTCTTGGTGATGAGTCCTTGAAGAGAGGCCTCGCTCAGATACCACTTATTGGGTCCTTGGATGCACTAGAGAGGAGGTGAATGACGTCTTTCGATTTCTTGTTTGATTGCAATCATCATTTCTTGTCTACAAATAATTAGTGCACAACGGAATACAAAATACTAATAGAAACAAATATAAAAACAAGAATCACACACACAACACAAAGGATTTACATGGTTTGGAATCTACGATTCCTTCTCCATGATCGAACTTTAGTATCTATTCCACTAAACATTGTCTCCTTCTCTGCAACACGGCAAAGGTGAAGAAAACTTCTTACAATGAGATTACAATAACCAGATACAAAAAATACAAAAGTAAATACAAGAACAAGTGAAAAATACTTTACAACAATGATCTCTTGATTGCTTGATTGTTTAGTTGCTTTGAACACCTTAGATGGTCTGCAATGCAACAGTAAAACCCCTTCCAAATGTTCAAGAATCGGTGCCTCCTTTTTTCTCGTCAAGCTCCTTTTATAAATCCGTGTAGTAGGATTTCCACCTAATAGTTGACTGGCCTTACCATACAATCGACTGCCCATAGTACCGTTATCTCACAATGGACTAATCCACATAGGATTCGACACAACCAATCGACTGCCCCATACCTAGTAGTCGACTGCCAAACATTATGTTCCTTGGCCACTTAATTTCAGTCGACTGCTCAATCTTAGCAGTCAACTGCTAAACCCTAGCAGTCGACTGCAAGAGCCACAGATCATAGTCGAGTCTCAATTGATTATATGACTAGTTGACTAGGTTATAACCTCAGTCAACTGATCGAGTCAACTAGGTCTCCCAAGTGTCGTGCACTCGACCAGTTGACTGGTCCAAATCCCTAATTGATTGCTAAACCTCAAACATAAGGTTTAACCCGAGTATGATACCCTCATACTTAATACTTACCCTTAGCCTAGACCTAAGCCTTTTAACCACCTCCATTAGCCTCACACCCTCAGGGTTCATCCGAGTCCTCCACGATTCATTCACCCTTCGCGCTAGCCTTCAAGTATTGGGTCTACTTTGCCAAGAGGTCGCACCTTCAAGACTTCTCCATTACCAAACCTCAATGCTTGGACTTTCACCGCCAAGATTAAACATTTGGACTTTTGCGACCAAGGCTGCACCCTTAGACTTTCCTTTGCCAAATATCCATATTTGGACTTTCATTGCCAAGACTACATACTTGGACTTACACGACCAAGACTACACCCTTAAACTTTTCCTTTGCCAAGTATCCATACTTGGACTTTCCCTTGCCAAGACTTCATTCTTGGACTTTTCCTTGCCAAGTATCCATATTTGGATTTCTTCATTGCCAAGAATCCAATCTTAGGCTTTCCTTGCCAAGTCTCCAAACTTGAACTTCCACTTGAGTCTCACTCGAGCTAGGTCACTCTTGACCTGAGGCCGATTACTCCAACAATCACCTTCTAACAATCACCCATATATGACTTTGGATATCACAAACATCCACTTGTCATATGGTCAACATATGGTCAAACCTATATTATCAAACAATGGTTAAATCCATTGTCAAATATCAAAACCTACTCGAGTCTAGTCAATCGTGATTTGGGCCGATTGCACCAACATTGTGGTGGTGGTGAATTTTGATACCAACACCATCTGTTGGTGTTGGATTTTTCCAACACCATATTTGGTAGTATTGGTTTTCGAAAACAAACACCAACTCTGGTGTTGGAAAAATCCAGCAGTTGGTGTTGGTTTCGAAACTGACAGTTGCCATTGAATTTTTTTTTGAATTGTGGTTTAAAAATCAGCACCAATAAATATGATTTTTCCAACACCATATTTGGTGATGATAGTTTTCGAAAATCAACACCACAATGATACTAGTTTTTAAAAATCAGCATCAATTGTGGTGTTAATTTTAAAAATCATCACCATAGTGGTTATTGAAGTTATATAAGCAAAGAAAAATAATAATTGATACATAACTTATTGTAATGATGTTAAAACAATATATGAACACCATAAATAATTTTTATTGCACTATCCTCTTTCGTTACATATCAACTTTTCAAAAATCCAAATCCTCTAGGCTCATTAATAGGGTTTGGTCAAAATCCATTGATGAACATAGACAACTCCAATCAAACTCATTCCAAGTGTTATAGGTTTTTGAAGTGCCCTAGAGTCTATATGTGCCAAAAAATATTAGCTCGAAGTCATTAACAGCAGTGATCAGAAGGTTTTCAAAACTTAACTATGGTTTAGTATAATTAAATTGTGGTGCTGATTTTTTAAAAATCAACACCACATTAATTATTGTATGCATGCAATGGAAAGAAAATGTTTAATTTTATTGGGAAAGAGAAGAGAAAAAAATCAGTTGATTTTTTTTTTTACGTGCAAAGGAGAAGAAAAAATAACTTTGTCAAAGGAATAAAATAGGAAAGAGATACGTCTTTTGGACATTTTCAAACTTTGGGACATCTTTTGGATAATCCTAAACTTTAAGTGCACCTTTTTTATAAATTGCTAGCATATTACCAAAGGGCATATCCAAATTTATGAAACTAAGTATACCATATTTTATTTTTTTTTACCAAAGAGTATATCTGATTTCAATATTATCAGTCCACAACCATAATATCATTTCATTTTCTCAAACATCCATACTATAAAAATATTAGATCTGCTGAAATGTCATCTAAAATTTCGTGCTGGCCAAAGTCAATTTTACATACAACTCTTCTCATTAAAGATACTATTGCAACTGTATAACAATCCACGAAAAATATTTGAAGAAATGCTTAAAGACTAGTTGTTTTTTTAAAATATTGATTACGATTTTAACAAAGCTTATTCAATATCATTTTATTGGTTCTTTTTAAGACTTTCTCATGTGTATATATATAGAAAGTTTTGATATGTTGGGCGACAATTACTGCACGCCGTGTGTGCGATGACTTCTCTACCGTCCGATCAAATAGAATTGCACAATAATGAGGAATGCAAAATATTTCTGCCGTTCGTCTTCATCTCCAATGAACACTATAGCTCAACCCTTGAATGCATTGGGATTGCTGTCGTTAACCCTCCACCCGACTCCGGTAGGACCGCAATCGGATTACAGTCAAATTGCGCTCGAAACCCATTTCCTATTTCGTGGCCTGGTCATGGTCAGTACCATAGTCGTGGTCTTGACCACAAACCCATCTGTGGAATCCTTTGGAAAGTCGTTTGCTTGACATTCTTGACCTCCACAGTTCGGGGTATGATCTGGCCATGTTTAGGACCACAATTTGGTCGTGGTTGCCTCTATATTTTCTCTAAAACTCTTTTATGATGTCTTGCAATCAAAATATAGCTCAAATTAGTGATAGAATCGACATTTCTAATTTATTTACTACAAATACATTCATCAATCCATTACTCACAAACCATACTAAGTTACACAAATTAATCGCACGAGTAGGCTAAGACATTGAAAAATAACACAATAATAATGTGTTAAATTACTAGTTATCAAGTCGCCTGGACCAGGTCGAGGCGCCTGGGAAGACTGAGTTGACTAATCGATAGACTGAGTTGGAGGTGCCTAGAAAGCTATCTAGGCACTTGGAGAAGGTCTATAAAACAAGCGTTGACCAAACTCGAAGAGATAACTTACTCGATCACCTCTCAGTGCTACATCTTCTTTCACAGTCCACAAAGCTCTATTGTGCCATTCTGACACTTCACCGATAATCAAGCATTCACATCCTACTTCATTATATTGTACATATGATCTTTATTTTAAATTAGAATTTATAATTATAATTATGAGGGAAGGTAGGATGTTATCTTTCCCTGAATCTTTGTAAACGAACTGCCTCTGAGATTGAAAGTTTTTGAATCAAAGGGATATTAGTTATTTTCCCAATGAGCTAACCCCATAACGGTTACAAGCCTTCGACTAGTAATCCAATCTAGATTGTGAACCAAGTAAAATTATTTGTGTCTCATTTACTTTCCACTGCATAGTATCTAATCTTTAAAAGCTAAAAGGAAAGTTTTTCAAATAATAAAAGAATTTTTTAATACCGAGATTCACCCCATCTCTCTGTCTTCTCGATCCTACAATTGGTATCAGAGTGGGGGTGCTCTAAATTTGGGGCAATCACCAAGTTGAACAAATTAAAAATATTCTTTATTTATTTCATATAATTTCTATTAGTAAATTATTTTTATTTATTTCCTGTGTTTTTCTTGACAGAGCATGGCATGACTATGCACGCCTCTAGCATGCCCGTGTTCACCTCTTTAACTCCCATTTCCTGCCCCTTTAAGTCCGGTCCAATCAGACATCCTCTTCTCATTGAGAATCTTATTCTCTAACTTGTTTTACATCTCTTGAGACACCATTATGCATATAACCTAATAAGTTCCTGAGTATGTTGGAAATTCATAACTAAACATTAGTTATGAATATATCATGAGTAGCACCTAGCAATAAATCATGATCCTCAATTGACCAAAAAATCGATGTTGACTTCAGAACAATTCTGAACCCTTCAGCAACTTCAGTTATTTGTACCCATGTTCCTTTCACTCATCCTATACCCACTTGGTTCAGGATATGGTCTATAGTATTTGCCCCCACTAGGTTGACTACGTCACACCTTACCCAAGTTTGTTTCTTGTCCTGTAGATTTAAATTACTCCATACATTTGTTCAAGAAGACTATCTTCATCACATGCGTTCTTTGGCTAAAGACTTATGAGTAACAATCCTAACAAGAGACCTAGGGTATACATCTCCTTTACATGAGTGGTGAATCCTCTGTGGGCTATTCAAACATCTTCGATCACTTTGACTTATACTAAATCAAACCAGAATAACACCTCCTATGGAGATAGTTGTGAAGCAGTCAAAGTATAAGTCGTCATAACCAAGATGACTTGAATACCTCAAGTTTAAGGAAGCTTGCACTTGAGCTACAATGAAACTTCATTGACATAAAGAACCATAAGAAGTTTCATAGTAGGTCACTCCAATGAACTAATTATCCTTAACTAGCATTCACATGTTCACTCTCAATATCCCTATATTTCCATTCAGTGAGTACCGAATGCTTGGATAAATCTAGGAGCATAATATGTGATAGTCTCATAGAATTGATGATGCTCAATCACATAAATTCATTGAGTAAAGATAATTTCAATACTTATATAATTACACATGATGAGATACTCACTAATTATGATCCAATCATAATTTCTCTCATGCTATGTATCGTATCGTGGACTTCAGTAAATGAGTTTAATATTCAATCAAATGCATAGAGAATGTACACTCAAATAATGAATTTTATTAATAATAACCAAGGCGATTGCCTTAGGACATCTCTCTATTATAACATACTCCCACTTGACCTACAACCAATTGCCTTAGTATCTAATATCATAGGCTTTTACATGCCCCTTAAATTTCTTTTGGGAAAGAGTCTTAGTCAAGGGTTATGCTAGATTCCTATCAGTGAGAATTTTTTCTATTTGTACTTCTTTTCTACCTATGATTTCACTGATCAAGTGATAGTGACAAAGTACATGTTTGGATCGCTGATGAGACCGGGGTTCCTTCGCCTGTGCAATGACACCATTGTTGTCATAGTACACTAGTAATGCTTCAACAACACTCAAAACAACTCCAAGTTCAGAAATGAACTTCTTGATCCAAACTGCTTCCTTTGCTGCTTTCAAAATTGCAATGTACTCTACCTTCATGGTAGAATCAACAACGATCTCTTGTTTGGAACTTTTACAATTGATCACACCTCCATTTAAGATGAATATGTATCCAGACTAGGATTTGGAATCATTCTTATCCATCTAGAAGTTGACATCAATATACCAGCATATCACCATATCACCTCCTCCATATACTAAGAATAAATCCTTAGTTTTTCGTAAGTACTTAAGGATTGCCTTGCCAACCATCCAATGGTTCATACCAAGATCCGATTGGTATTTACTCGTAACACTCAAAGCATATGATACATCGAGCCTCATATATAATAGAGCATACATGATCGATCCTATAGCTGACACGCATGAGATTTATCTCATGCAAATCTTCTCATCTTCAGTGCGTAGGCACATAGACTTTAAAAGGTTGATCCCATGTCTCATGGAAATGAAACCTTTCTTGGATTCATTCATGCTAAACCATTTTAGTACACTATCTATGTATGTAGACTATAAAAGACTAAGCAACCGATTCGATCTATTTCTATAGATCTTTATCCCCAAGATATAGTTTACTTCTCCCATGTCTTTCATGAAGAATATTTTAGATAACCAACCTTTAACTATTTGTAAGATAGGAATATCATTTCCAATAAGCAATATGTCATCTACATATAGTACTAGGAACATAATCAGACTCCCACTAATCCTTTTGTAGACACAGGGTTCATTAAGATTTTATGAGAAATCAAACTATTTGATTGCCTCATTAAAACAAATGTTCCAACTCCTGGATGCTTACTTTAATCCATAAATGGATCTTTGGAGCTTGCATACTTTGTTCTTGTCGAAAGATATGAAATCCTTAGGTTGTATCATATATACATTTTTAGACAAGTTTCCATTCAAGAAATCTATTTTCACATCCATCTTTCATATCTCATAATCATAATGAGCTATTATGGCAAAGAGTATTCGAATGTATTTAAGTTTATCTACTAGTAAAAAGGTTTCATCATAGTCAACCCCTTGTCTTTGGCGATATCCTTTCACCACTAATCTAGCTTTATAGGTAATTACATTACCTTCCATCTCAATTTTCTTCTTGAAAATTCATTTTCACCCTATAGGCATAACGCCTTTAGGTGGGTCAACCAAGTTTGAAACTTGGTTTTCATACATGAAATCCATTTTTGACTTCATAGCTATAAGTCACTTTTCCCTATCTAAACTTTTTAGAAATTCTTCATAACTAGTAGGCTCATCATCCTCTATTCGTAATATGCCATTCGATTCACTTACAAGAAATTCATATCTCTCAAGAACATGACGTATCTTACCAGATCTATGAAGAGGTTGTATTTCTAAAGGTTCAACCGTTGCCTCATCTCTATGTTGTTGGATCAAATAGTCTGCGAAAGGGTGGGGATGAATAGCGCTAAACACTTTTCTTTAAAACACGTAAGAGTACACAACAGAAATATAAAAGACAAAACATAAAGCTATTTTTACTTGGTTCAAAATCGAAGGCTACTAGTCCAAGGTCCTGATGTAATTGAGGTGTCCTATGGTAATCACCTTAGATATTATTCTTAAAATTCAATATTTTAGTGTACATTTTCTATATATGTGATTGGATCTTAAACTCATCTACTGTATTACACAATACGATACATAGTATGAGAGAAATTATGATTGGATCACAATTAGTGGATATCTTGTTGGTGCAAGAATACCCCAAGTATTATGGTATTTTGATGTTTGGATAATCATCTATAGTTAGACAATGTTTATGATCTAACATAAATGTCAAGTGACAGGTTTAAAGGAAGTCCAAGGGTGAGGTCTTTGCAACATAAGTCCAAGCATGTAGTCTTGGTGACGTAAAATCCAATCGGACCGTGACATGGAAAGTCCAAGAATGGTCTTGGCAAGGGAAGTCCAAGTTTGGATACTTGGAATGGAAAGTCCAAGAATGGTGTTGGCAAGGGAAGTTCAAGTTTGGATACTTAGCATGGACAGTCCAAGCTTGGAGACTTGGCAAGGGAAAGTCCAAGAATGGTCTTAGCAATGGAAAGTCCAAGTATGAATGCTTGGCAAATGGAAAGTCCAAGGGTGAGGTTTTGGCAGCATAAGTCCAAGCATGTAGTCTTGGCAGCGTAAAGTCTAAGTAGACCTTGATAAGGAAGTCCAATAGTGAGGTTTTGACAGTGTAAAGTCCAAGCATGGAGTCTTGACGGCATAAGTGTTGGATCGAGAAGCGTCGCTAGAGGGGGGGGTGAATAGAGATCGTAATTCTTTTCGACGTTTCGTTCGAGTAGTCAATTAAACGAGTAAGAGCAGCGAAAAATAAAGGAACACTTTTATTTTTACTTGGTTCACAACCCAGCGGTTGCTACTCCAAGGCCCTATCGGTCCTAGACCGTGTACGGAGGGCAAAGCACTATAACGTCTCCTCCTCGTTGGAGGTAGGAGACAACGATCACAAAAACCGAATGTACGAGGATGAGGCAACAAGCCTACCTCACCTTGTTACGATTAAAATAAAGAATACAATAAAAATAATTACTTGCTACTGCTGCCGATGAAGGAGATTTGAACTTGTCGTCGCGTCGGCGTTAGAGCGTTGGAGTTGTAGGAGCACTTGATGAATAAAATTGATGATGCTTGGAGTTGGAATCCTCCCCTCCTTTTATAGATTTTGGCCTTTGAATATGTCTCCTCTTTTTTCGGAACAGATCATGAAGTTGTCCAAATTTTATCGCGAAGTGGCTGCATCAAACCTTATCCGTTTTGACCTAGCACTAAGGCTGATTCATCGTCATCGATCGATGCCTCCTATCGATCGGATCGGATGAGCATCGATCGGCGCTTGATGTTCGACGATCATGCCAGCCTGGTCACTTCCCTGCAGTATGAGGTTAGCTCGGAAAATGATAAATGCGACGGTTTCTGACCGTCCGATCTCGACCTAGACCTTCCACGGGAAGTCTTAATCGGATCGCTGCCTACGGTCATCCCCGTAAAGAGGACATGACCTTACAATCTCTCACTCACACGAGCTTACCTCGATAGTAGCTCTCGCTTCCGACCTTCCACTCGATTCCTTCGGCTCCCTCCGAAGTCACTCGAGTGTCGCCCGACCACCGCGGCTTCCTCCGGGTGTCGCTAGCCTTCGGCTCCAGCTTTAACACTTTTTTGCACACTTGATTTAGCTCGTGAGATAACGATGTAAACTTAACTTTGTGTCTTTGCCATAATCAAAACACAGGTTCGATTATCTAGTGCCCCTGCACCAACAATCTCTCCCTTTTTGATCTATGGAAAACCAACACAAAGTTAAGGAAAATTAAAGCATAAAACAGGTATAGTAGAAGATGAATGTGAAGATGAATATCATTTCCAAAAACTCCCCCTCAACCAAAACTCACCCTTAACCCTAGGTGAGTTTTGAAAGAGATAATTTAATTTTCAAAATTAAATTTTATGTTACTCCCCCTTAACTTTTGCTCTTCTCCCCCTTTTGCCATAAATCAAAAAAATTTGGGGTTTTTGTATAAAATAGGGTTTTGAAAACAATATCGTATATGCATGCATCTAGATAAATCAAATATGAGTCCAAGCATGCGTCTAGCAGTAGTTAGATAGATTGGTTCGAGGTGTGTCCCTCTGCACCAATAATCTAAAGGTTTATAATATAACCCTTAGGATTAGTTTTCTCTCCCCCTTAGTCAAATATATGAAGTATAAGAGATGTAGGGGGCGCTAAACTTTGGCCTAAGAGTTGTTAAGTACAACAGTTGAGAAAATAAGTAGTATCTTGAAGAGATTGTTTTAAGTATATTTCAATTATCCTTAACATCTCATCCATTCTATGTGTCTCATAATTTGTTCACCTTATATGTTTTGTGAGATGATTTTAAATTGATTAAAGATAGTCACCTTGGATTAGATTCGTATTTAACCTTTAGATCGTTAAGTAACTTTTCGAGAAACTGGTTTCTAGGTCGTGGTGAGGCACAGGGGCCTTCTTTGATCAGAACAATGACCACTTCCTTAGACAAAGCCAAATTCAAGAAAATATCACTTAAGTCACTTAGGGTTACTTCCTGGTCTAACTAGTTTAGGATACGGCGAGGTAGCTTCAGCTAGTTCCACTCGGTCAAGTGCACCAAGCTAGATACGCCTTATCTAGCTCGAATACACGAGACTTTGTTTCCCTAACGTACTATCATCTCGCCGCATCCTGATACTATGTTGTCAAGAGTTGACTAACCATTTACCCTATCTAGCCATTCTAAAAAATTGAAGTAAAATATGCAATGGTTTTGCTAAGTAAGCGGGTATACTATTTTAGTGTTAGCTCCCCCTGGACCATTGAACCAATATGGTCTATTCAAATAATGAACTTGATCCTGGGGAATCCAAACCTTATTAGTCCTTATATGTGAGTTCAATAAAACCTTTGGGACCCATGCTTGGACTCTTTGATGACTACGATTTACGATAGACATATAAGACCTATTCGTAGTCTTTGGCTTAAATCTGAGTCCGACTTTGTTGTACACGACTCTTTGGGTTCCAAGTAGTCGATTAAGGTTCTTAGATCCCAATGTGAACCTTTCCAACCTAGCCTCAACCTCTTGAACTCGGTCTTTCAAGAGAGAATTCTCCTCCTCAAGTTTTTCAATTTGGGTTGAGTTTCCCTCTTGAACTTGACTAGTTGAAGAGGTTAGAGTAGCCTCTTTCTTGAGGGTTTCAACCTCCTCAAGTAACGACTCAACCCTAGACTCGGACTTAGTTAATTTCCTATTAAGCATTTTAATTGTATTGTAAAGCGTATGAATTAGTGAGCGGCTAACCTTAATTTTCTCTTTCGGTCCAGCTTTGAGTTGCTTCTCGAAGTAGTCCTCGAGTTCGGAGTCGGTGTTATAGTTGGACTCGGCTTCGGATTTTGACTCGGACTCCTCCGATCTTGCCATGTAAGCTATGTCTTCTTTGTTGTCCCAAGTTGCATGGAAGGCTTTCCTTGCTCCCTTTTTCTTTTGGTTCTCGTACTTCAATTTCCTTCTTTCTTTTCGAACTATTCTCCGCACAACGTTCACTATTGCTTCCACCTCTTCTGATTCGGACTCTGATTCATCTTCGGGTTTGAGTTCATCTACTTGCCTAGTAGGTGGCTTGCTTCTTTGTCCTGCAAGTAGAGCAATACCTCTCTCGGCCCGGACCACGTTAGTTTGCTCGTGAAGTTCAAACTCGGAAAATAATTCGTCTAACCTAAGCTTTGAAAGGTCCTTAGAGACCTTGTAGACATTGACAATGGATGACCACAGGGTAGTCCTAGGGAAAGCATTTAAGGCGTACCTTATAAGGTCCCGGTTCTTTACGGCTTGCCCGATCGAGTGAAGACCATTGACGATGTCTTGGATCTGCGTATGTAATTGGGTGGTGGTCTCACGATCCTGCATCTTTAGATTGTACAATTTATTTAAAAGTAAATCTCTTTTACATACCTTAGCATCGGGCGTCCCTTCGTGTAGATCAATCAATATGTTCCAGAGGTCTTTGGCGCTAATGAATGGACCGATGCGGTTGAGCTCCTCCTTGGACAAGCCACATTGTAATATTTGAGTTGCTCTTGCATCGGCTTCGATTTGCCTCTTGGTTGTATTTGTCCACTTATTGAAATCCAAGGGCTCTCCTTGATCATTGGTAGGTAGAGCAAATCCGGTTTGGATTATTATCCAAGTCTCGACTTGTGTTTTCAAGAAACACTTGTTGGTGCAATCGGCCCAGGTCACGATTGACCAGACTCGAGTTTGACTCGAGTGATGTTTTGATATTTGACAAAGGGATTTGACAAAGTGGGTTGGTATTGATGTTTGACATTAATGTCGGTTAATATGTCAGGGAGATTGTTGGAGCAATCGACCCGGGTCATATTTGACCGGACTCGAGTTTGACTCGAGGAAGACCTTGATGGTTGACTGGGGTTGACCATGTGATTATGTGAAAGTCCAAGCATGGGTCTTGGCAAGGTAAAGTCCAAGTCATGGGTACATGGCATGGAAAGTCCAAGTGGGACACTTGGCATTTGGTAAAGTCCAAGTCTTGAGTACTTGGCATGAAAAGTCCAAGTGGGACACTTGGCGCATGGAAAGTCCAAGTCATGGGTACTTGGCATTTGGGAAAGTCCAAGTCTTGAGTACTTGGCATGAGAAGTCCAAGCATGGGTCTTGGCAAATGAGAAGTCCAAGCATGGGTCTTGGCAAATGGAAAGTCCAAGCATGGGTCTTGGCATGGAAAGTCCAACATGGGTTGGCAAGGGAAAGTCCAAGCTTGAGTCTTGGCATTTGGGAAGTCCAAGGGGATTGATATTGGCAGCGTAAAGTCCAAGCGGAGTCTTGGCGGCGTAAGTCCAATGTGCCTTGGCGGTGTAGACACCGTTAGCATGACATAGCCGAGGGAAGCACCTAGAGGCTAGCACGATGGATGAACAAGTCATGGATGACTTGGAGGGATCCGAGAGTCGTGAGGCTGATGGAGGTGGCTAGAAGGCTTAGGTCTAGGCTAAGGGTGGTCTAGCAAGTATGGGGGCACCATACTTGGGTTAAAACCTCATCTTTGAGGTTGGCAGTCGACTGACATTATGGTCGGTTCGACTGTCGTGAGTTGACTTGAGTTCGACTGCTAGTTTAGAGCTGGAATTGCTCGCAATGATCGCCAAGGGTCGGCCGACCGCCGCCTTGGTCGAGCATGGAACGCTGAGCCAAATTCGTTGTCTCACGACAACAGTGGCATCAGTCGACTGGTGACTTATGGCAGTCGATTGATAGGCAGAAATCCAGCCCGACGCAGGTTATAAAGGCAGCTCGGAAGGAGGGTTTTAGCAGCGATTTTCTTGGGCGAAATTGAAGGGGGAAGTTGGTGCTTTCCAGTCCTTCAAAGCTAGTTCAAGGCAATCAAAGATCAAGCAATCCAAAGCTCTTGTAAAGTTGTTTTTCCTTTACTTGCATTGTATTTCTTACTTGTGTTTGTTTGTATCTTGTGTATTACTTAGTGTAATCCTTGTACGAGGTTTCTCCGCCTCCGGATTGTTCCGAGAAGGAGTTATTATTGATTAGTGATTGCGTGTGCATCACTAGGGCTCTTTAGAGCTCGATCCGTGGAGTAGGAACCGTTCGGTTCCGAACCACGTTATATACTTGTGTTCGTGATTGTTGTATTTCGTTATTGCTTTCATTTCTATATTCCACTGCGCTAACGAAATTGTAGACACGATCACGATTGAATTCCATCTTCGTACGGTCACAACTCTATTCACCCCCCCTCTAGCGTCCTCAAATCTCCAACAACACTCCATCCGACCTTTCCAATAACGGAAATCATTTCCGTTAAAGAACGGAGGTCGGATGGTGCTATACCCCTCAATGTGAGCCATTAAGTCTCTTGCAAAAACACAAATAAAAACCAAAGAGAATTTCAAGACTTGGTCTTGGATTAGTAGTGCGGGAAATAATAGGAAATAAACAGAAATAAATAAGAAGAATAAGAAACTAACAAAAACTAGAAACTTACGACCTTCGGTGTCCCCGAAAGGCTACTGAACGTTAGATTTTGGGGCTGGAAACAGCTTGTCACGAGGGTAACCCTTGTAAGAAATGTAGATTTCTCAGAGGGCTTCGATTTGGTAGGTAGATCGTTACGTGAGTCCACTTGTACGAAAAGTTATGGCCGTTTTACCGTCGGCTACTCCAAGGGAGAATACTTGCAAGCACACAACCAAAAGAAACGTACCAAGACTTCGTCTTGGATTAGTAGTGCGGGAGGAATAAAAACCTAAGAAAGATACGAATCGAAAAATACGAAAAGAAAACCAAAACGTGCTAGATTGGTGGTTTCACCAAATCTTAGCTCCCCCGCTCTGATACCAATTGTTGGATCGAGAAGCGTCGCTAGAGGGGGGGGTGAATAGCGACCGTAAATCTTTTCGACGTTTCGTTCGAGTAGACAATTAAACGAGTAAGAGAAGCGGAAAATAAAGGAACACTTTTATTTTTACTTGGTTCACAACCCAGCGGTTGCTACTCCAAGGCCCTATCGGTCCTAGACTGCGTACGGAGGGCAAAGCACTATAACGTCTCCTCCTCGTTGGAGGTAGGAGACAACGATCACAAAAACCGAATGTACGAGGATGAGGCAACAAGCCTACCTCACCTCATTACGATTAAAATAAAGAATACAATAAAAATAATTACTTGCTACTCACGCTTGAAGCGAAGGAGATTTGAACTTGTCGTCGCGTCGGCGTTATGACGGCGTTGGAGCGTTGCCGTTGTAGGAGCACTTGATGAATAAACTTGATGATGCTTGGAGTTGGAATCCTCCCCTCCTTTTATAGATTTTGGCCTTTGAATATGTCTCCTCTTTTTTCGGAACAGATCACAAAGTTGTCAAAATTTTATCGCGAAGTGGCCGTGTCAAATCTTATCCATTTTGACCTAGCGCAAAGGTTGATTCGTCGCCATCGGCGATGTCTCCCATCGATCGATGAGCATCGATCGGCTTGATGTCCGGTCAAGCTGCCACCGCCACTTCCCTGCAGTAAGAGGTTAGCTCGGAAAATGATAAATGCGACGGTTTCTAATCGTCCGATCTCGACCTAGACCTTCCATAAGAAGTCTTAGTCGGATCGCCGCCTACGGTCGTCCCCGTAAAGAGGACACGACCTTACAATCTCTCACTCACACGAGCTTACCTCGATAGTAGCTCTCGCTTCCGACCTTCCACTCAATTCATTTGGCTCCCTCCGAAGTCACTCGAGTGTCGCCCAACCATTGTGGCTTCCTCCGGGTGTCGCTAGCCTTCAGCTCCAGCTTTAGCACTTTTTTGCACACTTGATTTAGCTCGTGAGATAACTATGTAAACTTAACTTTGTGTCTTTGCCATAATCAAAACACAGGTTCGATTATCTAGTGCCCCTGCACCAACAATAAGTCCAAATGAACCCTAGCAAAGGACTCAGTTAGCATGACATAGCTGATGGAAGCACTTGAAGGCTAGTGCGAAGGGTGAATGAGTCATTGAGCACTCGGAGGGACCCTAAGAGCGTGCGACTGATGGAAGTAGCTAGAAGACTTAGGTTTAGGCTAAGGGTGGACGATCAAGTATGAGGGGATCATACTTAGGTTAAATCTCATGTTTGAGATTTGCCAGTCGATTGACCAAGTATATGACACTTGGGAGCCTAGTTTGACTTGAGCATGACCAGTCTACTAGTCATGTAGTCGATTGAGGCTCAACTGGTCGGCTGTGGCTCTAGCAGTTGACTGGACACTAAGCAATCGACTGCTAGGGTTGAGTAGTCGACTGTAATTATATAGCTAAGGAATAGAAGATTTGGAAGTCGACTGCTAGCTCAGAGTAGTCGACTGATGGCCTCTAGAAGTCAACTGATGGTCAGGGCAGTCAATTGATGGGCATTAATATAACATGGATTAAGTCATTGTTAGGCAACGGTATAGTGTCCAGTCGACTTCTTGGTAAGAGTTATCAATTGGAAGGTAGAAATCTTGTTTGTGCGAGGCTTTAAAAGGAGCTCGACAGGAAGAATGGAAGGCATGGTTCCTGGGCGATTTGAGGTGAAGTGTTGGTGCATTTCAAGGTCTTCAAAGGCATCCAAAAGAAACCAACAGGCAAGCAACCAAAATCCCTAGTTTGTAAAGTGTTTTTCACTTCTTGTTTCATTTGCTTATTGTATTTGCTTGTTTTTGTTTCTTATTATTGTAAGATCCTATTGTAAGAGATTTCTCCACCTTCGATGTTATACCGAGAAGAAGAAGTTTGATAGTTGTGTGTGCATCATTAGAGCTCAACTAGAGCTCATCCCTTGGATTAGGAATCCTTGTTCCGAACCATGTAAATCTTGTGTTGTATTTTAGTTTGTGCATTTTATTTTGTATATTCCGCTGCGCACTAACATATTGTAGACAAGCACGTGATCAAATTGATGTGAGAAATCAAAAAGAGTTATTCACCCCCATCTATCACGACAACCAATCTCCAACAAGTGGTATCATAGCGAGGGCGCTCCTTAAGGATTAACAACCGAGGGAGAAAAATGTTAAAGGTTGAAGAGAAGATGGAGTTGCCCAAAGATGGATTGGGCTATGACATCACAGTTCCACCTACCTTCGACCGCGAATATTTTGGGTATTGGAAGGGTAGGATAAATATTTTCTTATATGTAATTTAGAAAATTGGCTTATTTTGGTAAAAGGATTTGAAGCTCTGATGGACAAGGGAAAAATCCTCAAGAAGAAGAAATGGACGGAGGATCAAATTCAATATTTCGAGACCAATGTAAAGGTAACCAAAATGTTAAGGTACCTAATGATATCTTGTCCAAGTTAGGTAACTATAAGGATGCTAAAGAGTTATGGAGCAAGTTGATCAAGCTCCATGAAGATCCCTCACCGACACAAGTGGTAGAGGAGTCAAAGGAGGAGTGTTCATCCTCTCAAGCACAAAAAGAAAGCACATCATCATCCCAAGAGCTTGAGGATTCGGAAATTGAGAGATGCTCAACATCTAGGTCGGTAGAGGAGGTTGAATAAGTTTCCACCTTTAGGATTGAGGGGGAGGAGAGACTATCCTCAATGCCGGAGCAAGATCAAGAGGATCCATCCACCTCCGTGTTAGTGTCAACCCTTAGTGTCAATCATGAGATGATTGATTAGAGATCATGAGTATCATATTTCATTAATAAAAGGCAAAGATTGTTTATTATATTTACTTTATGCATGTGCCAGCTAAAATAAATATAATAATGTCCTTGAATAGTAGGTTCTAATCTACAGTATATCAATTGGTAGAATTGATTATGAGAAGATGTAGAGAATACTATTCTTAATATTCCTAGTCAAGTATTAATAAATAAGGGCAATATTAATACATTGAGATTAGCATGTAGCTCAATAGATGACTTGATCTCATAAGTCATGAATATGTGATATCGCATTGACACATGGGTATATATATTGGAGAATATATATACTTAATTGACCCACCATGAGAAAGTATCATGAATCGTTATATGAGTGTCATATACTTTCTCATGTGACTATTGGTATGAATAGTCCTTAGACCTAAAGTCACTACGGTTCCCTACATAAGGAGTTATGTACTTTGGCATCGTCTAACGTAACACCGTAAAAGGGTGCACTATAACGGCGATCACTGGGTATGTAACGAATTATGTGGAGGGATGTGAGTAATGTAGATGAGATCTATCCCTTCCATATGACGAGAGTGATATCTTTGGCCTCTTGATAGAGTATGACCACGGAATGTATGACCATGCTCAAATGAGTAAATATGAGATATTGAGCTCATTTGTTTTAGTGAGTCTACTTGGGGATCAAGAAATATAAAGATCGATAAGGGGATGACACGGTCTATGCCTCATTCATCGATCTAAGATATCAGAGATAGAAGGACACCATCATATATGATAATGGTCACGGAATAGTTGTTGGATCTCGACTATCTTGTAGCTTGGATAGCAATGATATATTGCTAGATGTCGCTCATTGCTTATGTATCTAAAATGATTTTAGATACATTGCCAATGTTACGAGAGCCTATTGGGTCACACACAAATGACATTATATTTTGGAGATGGTTTCTTTTAGTTGGACTAAAAAGAACAATTGAGCATATGGCCAAGACTTGAGTTTGACTCAAACTGGTTAAACTTGAGTTAGACTCAAGTTGAACCATGGAAAATGATTCATCATCAACATCCATGATTAATGTGATTAATCATGCATGAGATCAACATGCATGATTAATGTGATTAATCATGCATGGGAATATTCATGATGAGGAGAAGGCTTCATGCATTTAAAAGGAGAGGCTAAATAGGATTTGGCTTAATGTATGAAAAGCAAAATTAGATTTTGGCTTGAGTTGTTCCAACGTGAAAATTAAAATAGGATTTGGCTTTCCAATGTGGAAAACAAAATTGGATTTTGGCTTGAGTTGTTCCAATGTGAAAGGATAAATAGAGAAGATTGTGGGCAGAATTTGATGTTGGTGTTTTTTTTTGGGTTGTGAACATGCAAGCCAAGAGAATTGTTCTCTCCTTATTCTCCTTCTTTCTTCTAAGTATTCTTGGCATTTTGCTAGGGTTGCTAGCACAATGTGACTCCAAAACTACTGAGTGTCAGTGTGGATACTAAAGAGATACGGTTATCCTTACCGTATTGAGATCCGGTGAACCTTGGAAAAGTGGGATTGCGAAGGGCGTGCATCAAAGGTATAATCTCATCTTCTAGATAAGATCTAGATAAGGGTAATAAAATGATTTGTATGTTTTTGCATGGATCTCTGGAGGGATCTGGGTTTTATTATTGTTTCCACTGCGGTTGTGCGAAGTATTCGCCCGTGATGTTTTGAACGTCAGATCCCGGAATTTCCCAACAGTGGTATCAGAGCCACTTGCAAAACATATATTTCGTTAACATGATTTATATGTAATATAAATTTACATTTTTGAAATTACATCATTATGAATGATATGATGCATGGTGCATGGTTATGGCCTAGGACCCAATGTGATTGTGGTTGTGTGTTGTATGTGCATGTTGTAATTCATAATACGACCTACGTGTCGTGTCTTCATCTCTATTTTCCTAGTTGTAAAATAGACTTAGACTCGAATGTAACTCGAGTGTTCTTATTCTGTAATGTACAAAATAAGAAATGGAAAAAACCATTGAAGGTTGCAGTTACAAGGAGGATGCCGACAACACAGGATGACCAAAGGTAGCACTTGGAGAAGATGTCATCCCTAGGTTATCCATTTGCTCTTCTCATTGGCTTGAGAAGATCACAGATTCAGGTCATAACCATGTCACGTTTAAAGTTATATGTTGATATATATTATGCTTGCATGTGATGCTTGTGTACATGATGCTTGTATGTGATGCATGCATAGTTAGTTGTCACAAAATTAGGTCACTTATCATATGCCTACCAAAGTTTAATACTTACTATTACCTTATTCAATCATAGCGCATTTGCCAAAGCAAAGTGACTCGATTTACCTCGGTAAAGTACGATAGGACAATCGCGATGTCCGCTTATTAAACTTTGGGTTTGACTTAACTAAGCTCTCTCAATTAGATTGATGAACTTAGAGTCATAGCTCATACGAGACATCTACCTACATTATACAAATCTTGAGCGATTAGCCAAAGCTAACTCAAGAAGAGTAGTAATTTAGAAGGATATCTCATTCGATGGGCACTATGAACAAATAATGTTGTTCATATAGATATACAAGAGTTACATTAGATGTAATTGGTACAAGTTACCTATCTAACTTATACGCATCTTGGGCAATTAGCCAAAGCTAACTCAAGATGCGATATAATATGGATTTTGTCCCACTTTGTGAACAGTGGGAGAATCATTTAGTTAAAGGCCTAATTGAATGATAGAAATATGATACATGTCTGCATTTCAGTATTGTAGATCACCATGTCATCAAATACGTCAAATACACTCTCTCTGCGATCTGTCCTTGATAAGAACAAGATCACTGGAGCTAACTTCCTAGACTGGTATAGGAACTTGAGGATAGTCCTCAAGCAAGAACGTAAACTATACGTCCTAGAGTAGTCCATTCCTGAACCACCCGCACCTACGACCACTCGTGCTGACAAGGATGCTTATAAGAAGCATCAAGATGATGCAATGGATGTATCATGCCTTATGCTTGCCACCATGAACTCTGAGCTTCAGAAGCAACATGAGAACATGGATGCCTATGATATGGTTGAGCATCTGAAACAACTATATCAGGGACAAGCAAGGCACGAGAGATATGAGGTGTCAAAGGCCTTGTTTCACTGCAAGATGCAAGAGGGAACTCCCGTAGGTACTCATGTACTCAAGATGATTGGGTACGTTGAGAACCTAGTGAGATTGATATTTCCATTAGGCCAAGAGCTAGGCACTGACCTTGTTTTACAGTCATTGCCAAAAAGCTACAGACAATTTTTCATGAACTACAACATAAATGAAATTGATAAGCCTTTACCTAAGTTGTTGAGCATGTTATGAACTGTCAAACTCAACCTTAAGAAGGCAAATCTTGGCACCATTTTGATGGTGAACAAGAACAAAGACAAAGGCAAGCAGAAGCCTAAAGGTAAGGGTAAGACCCAAGCCAAAGGCAAAGGCATTGAAACCCAAAGGAGGGGTGTCAAAGGAAGGGGAATGCTTCCACTGCGGTGAGACTGGGCATTGGAAGAGAAACTGCAAGCAATACCTGGAAGAGGTGAAAAAAAAGAGAAGTGAGACTTCTGCCTCAGGTATATATGTTATAGAAGTCAATTTATCTATCTCGTCTTCAATGGTATTAGATATCGATTGTGGTTCTCACATTTGTACAAATGTGCAGGGCCTTCTAAAGGTTAGATCATTGACGAAGGGCGAGGTGGACCTACGGGTAGGCAATGGAGCAAAAGTTGTCGCCATCACTGTAGGGACATATTCTTTATCTTTGCCCACTGGCTTATCTTAGAACTCAAGGACTGTTGTTATGTGCCTGCCTTGACGAAAAATATTATCTCTGTTTCTTATCTAGACAAGAAAGGTTTCTCATTTGTAATAAAGGACAAGTGTTGTTCGTTTATTTACATGATATATTTTATTGTAGTGCACATTTTGTGAATAGTCTCTATCTTCTAGATCTTGAAACCCCAGTTTATAACATAAATACCAAATAGTTCAAATCTAATGATCTGAACCAAATGTATCTCTGCCATTGTTGCCTGGGTCACGTAAATGAGAGTCACATATCCTAGCTCCATAAGGATGGATTACTAGACTCATTTGATTTTGAATCATATGAGACATACGAATCTTGTCTTCTAGGTAAGATGATCAAGACTCCATTTAGTGGACATGGCGAATAAGCTACTGATTTGTTAGAACTCATACATATTGATGTAGGTGGGCCATTCAATGTAGCAGCTAGAGGAGGCTATTAGTACTTTCTTACTTTTACTGATGATTTCAGTAGATATGGATATGTGTATCTTATGAGACACAAATCTAAATCATTTGAAGAGTTCAAAGAATTCAAGAATGAAGTACAAAACCAACTTGGTAAGAGTATTAAAATGCTTCGATCAGATCGAGGCGGGGAATACCTTGGCCAAGCTTTTCGTGACTATCTCATTGAGTTTGGGATTAGATCTCAACTCACTCCACCTGGAACACCATAGTGGAATGGTGTATCAGAAAGGAGAAATCGTACATTATTAGATATGGTACGATCAATGATGAGTCACACAAATCTTCCTTCTTTCTTCTGGGGATACGCTTTAGAGACGACTTTCACACTTAACTACATCCCATCTAAGGCAATCATAAAGACACCATATACGATATGGATTGGGAAGAGTCCCAAGATATCTTTTATGAAGATTTGGGGATGTGAGGCTTATGTTCGACGTCAAGTCTCCGATAAACTAGGCCCCAAATCAGACAAGTGCTACTTTGTAGGATATCCTAAGGAAACGAAAGGATATTACTTCTACAATCCCACATAAGGCAAAGTGTTTGTCGCTAGAAATGGAGTATTTCTAGAAAGAGAGTTCATCTCTGGAAGAACTAGCGGGAGTAAAATACATCTTGAAGAAATTCAAGATAAAGATAGCACTCATATGGAAATTGAACAGGTACCAAAAGTGTTGTTGATGATGAGATTGTTGCACAAGAAGTTGTGAAGCAACAACCTATTCAAGTAGACCAACATCTTCGCAGGTCTGATAGGATACGTCGTCAGCCTAAGAGATATTCATTTCTCTTGTCTGACAATGATGATGTTATGCTTGTTGAGTTGAACGAGCCTACATCCTTTTAGTAAGCTGTGATGAGCCCAGATTCTGAGAAATGACTAGAGGCCATGAGATCCGAAATGGAATCCATGTACACCAACCAAGTATGGACTTTGGTTGTGTTGGGTTTCTAGCACCGTGGCGAGTGTGTGTTCAAACATGTTTTGTAAACATGTGCACAGTGGAAGAATTAAAAAACAATAAATCTAATTTATTATAACACACACATCACACGCATGCATAGTACAACATGTGTAGACATAATCGTAATTTCAAATTTTACAATAAAAGGAAATTACTCTAGTTATACCTGACGTATCACGTGCAGCGGGAATGACATCAATCGAAGCGACTCTCGTTAGAATCACCTCTATCCGTATCCACACTGAGTATCGTCGGGATGGCTTCACAAAGCCACGAGCCTTGTCTTCGTAGGACTCACTAGACTCGTGTCGAAGACAATGTGATCGAGAGAAGATCACAATTCGAATCAAAATTCGGATTAGAAATCGAGTCCCAATAACTCGCTTCTCTGGAGAGGTATTCGTCAACCGTTTGACGAATCCTTCTTCCTCCACCAATGAGGATTACCGGAGATCAATCCCCGATAAAGTAGTCATTGTCAGAGCTCAAAATGTCATCTAAACGACACTCCGACACGTAAGGAAATAAGTTGTCCAGAAAACTGGACAGCTTGGTGGAGGATGTTGCGCCGGCCAAAGAGGATGTATTAGGGCAATCAACCTGTGATATGGTTTTGATGTGTGTGACAAAGGGTTTAAGTTAGGATGTTTGGATTTGATATGTGCGTTGGAGTCTTGCAGGACTTAGTAATTTGCACATGGAGCATTGCCAAGTTTCACCTCTCATGACTCGGTCCTTGAGTCGGTGAATGATAGCTTTGCGGAAGTCGTGCACTTGGAGCATCCGAGGGATCGCCGGACGAGGAGATTGGAGTGAAGCTGAGGAAGTAGACTTTAGGGCGAGACGCGAAGGATGACACTGCAGAGTTGTGCGCTTGGCGCATCCGAGGGATGTGGCCGGACGAAGACAACTTCAAAGGCGAGGGACTTCAAGGGATGAGAGTGAGTGAATGTAACCCGGGAAGGGGTAGTGCGCTTAGGTGGAACTTGGCCAATTTGCTAAGTGTCAGATAGGATTTCCTGACATCAGTCGACTGCCATGTCATGACAGTCAACTACTCTAAGTCGACTGTGACTCGACTTGTGTTCGAGTTTGGTTCATGTGCCAACAGTCGACTTCCATGGATTGGCAGTCGACTGTCGAGACCACCAGTCGACTGATGAAGGCATCAGTAGACTGGTCACAAGGGTTTCGAGTACATAATGAAGTGTGCGCTTTCGGCACTCGACTGATAGCTCCATCAGTCGATTGATGGTAAGATCAGTCGACTGATGTAGGAGCCATTGGGTGAAATACAACGTGGAAGAAGCCTTTATTGGGCAATGGCTACAGGATCAGTCGACTGATCGGGGCATCAGTCGACTGGTCATGTGTTAATGGGAAGAAACCCTCTTCTTCTATAAAAAGAAGGGGTGAGGGCATTTGGGAGCCTAATGCTTTAACTCCTAACAACTCTCAAAGTGCCCTAAAGGATTCCCACTCTTATTACTTGCTATTATTTCATTCTATTGTAAGAAGAGGGATTGTAAAGAGGTTACCTCTACCTAGCTTAGTGCAAAGGAGAGAATAGTGAAAGCTTGAGGCGAGATTCACCTTGGACAAATCAGATCGTGGATTAGTGGCAAGGCCGTGAACCACGTTACATTGTGGTGTTAGCATTTGTGTTTCTATTCTTCCTTTGCTTTGTCTTTAATTGTTTGTATTAGTATATTCCGCTTGCGCTAATAGTGTTTGTAGACGAGCAACGAACGAACGACTTCCACTGTCTACGATAAAGGCTATTGACCCCCTCTAGCCGGCCAACCACTGACCATCGATCCCCTACAAGTGGTATCAAAGCCAAGGCGCTTGTCACCGGACTAACCGCCACAACAAGCACTACATCACGAGATGGCCTGCTCTAATATTCATCCGCCGAAGTTCGAGGGAGAATTCGCTTGCTGGAAGAAGCGAATGGAGGTATTTTTCGAAACCGACTTCGAAATTTTATTAATTATGGAAAACGGTTTCGAGATGCCTAAGGATGAAGAAGGAGAGCCATTGGAAAAATCAAGGTGGAGTAAGAGGCAAAGGGAGGAGTATGTGCTAGCACCAAGGAAATGTGGGAGAAACTCATAGAGATTCATGAAGGCACATCCAAGGCCAAGCTAGCAAGGAGAGATGTCCTTCGCTCCCAACTAACCAATATCAAACTCGAAAAGGGAGGGACGGTAAAATCTCTACACTCTAGGTTTAAAGAAATTCTAACGGTTTGACAAGTGTAGGGGAAAAACTCTCCAATCGGGATATGGTAATGAAGGCTATAGATACCTTTCCCCGGTCCTCAAGATGGAGTTCAATGGTGGATTCCTTCTACATCTCCAAGAACTTAGAAGTTAGCACTTTGGAGGAGTTCTTCTCAACCATGGAGCTCCATGAAATAAGGCTTGAGGGAGTAATTGAAGAATCAAGTATCAAGCCATCAAGAGGAGTAGCCCTAGTAGAAAATAAGGGGAAGAAGAAGAAGATAGAGACTTCCTCCTCCTCCGATGAAGCATCCTCCTCCTCCTCCATGGATAGCACGGAAGAAGCATACATGGTAAGGAAGGTAAGGCATGCATTAAAAGGTTTTAAATTTAATAAATCTAATGATATGAGAAGAAGACCAAGGGGGAAGGTAATTTGCTACAATTGCCAACAAGAGGGACACATAAGGGATAATTGTCCCCTCTTGAACAAGAGCAAAGAGGAGAGGAGAAAGAAAGAAGAAAAGAAGAAGAAGGGGAGCAAGAAGAAAAAGGAAGAGGAGAAGAAGGCCAAAGAAAAAGGGAAGGCCAAGGCACTAAAGGCAAGGACATGGGATGACCCCTCTTCTTCATCATCATCATCCGAAGAAGAAGAAAATGCCTTTGTCACAAACTTGGCACTAATGGCGTTTGATGACCTAGACACCTCCTCCTCCGAGCAAGAAGAAAGAAGCACTAGTGAGGAGAGCTCAAGTGAAGGGGGAGCTTCATCCTCATCATCGTCGGAATCGGAGGAAGAGGATATGGAGACTATGGTAACGAATCTCTCACCAAATAAAATAGTTTCCATGATTTCTAGTCTTACTAAGGATCTATTTAGGGCTAAGAAAAAGAACAAAAGCATGCTTGATCAAATTAAGGATCTAGAAAATAAATTAGAACAAGCATGTTTACATGTTAATGATGATGATGCATGCTCACATGTCTATATGTCATTTGATGTTAATGATGCATGTATGGATGAAAATAGGGCTTTAAGAGAGAAAGTAGATCATTTAACCAAGGCCCTAGAAAAATTCACCATTGGCTCCAACACCCTTAACATGATCATAGGGAGCCAAAGAGCAAGCTTCAATAAGAAAGGCCTAGGATACAAGGAAAATAAAAATGAAAAGGCCTATAAATGCTTAATTGCTAGGGGTCAAGATAAAAATAAAACAATAGCTAGAAAATGGATCCCTAAAGAATTTTTAGTGAACCCCATAGGAAAGAACTTGTATTGGGTTCCTAAATCCATCCTTAAGGGTTAGGAAAACCCTAGGACAGTTAACCATATGGAATTTATCTATATCATATTTTTGGTTGACTTAGGATGGCAGGACTAATTTTAGAAATAGTGTTGGGTGATGATAATGCACCCATAAATAGTTTAAATCATGCTCAACACTTAGTGTTATTTGATACTCATGTCCTATACATTTTTAGCATAGTGTTGGGTGATGATAATGTGCCCATAAATTGATAATAATGCTTAAATCATGATAGTTAATGTAATTGTTACACATGTTTGCAATCATGATTTATGATCTTGATATTTGACACATAGTCATGGGCAATAGGGCTTAAACCATGCTTTGGGTAATACTTGACTCATTATCATACTTTTATACCTAATGCATGATTACAATTTTAGTGATACATGTGTTTCATGATCATAATGTGAAATTAATTCATATATATTTTTATGATCATGTAGTATGTTAGGATGATAGTTAACCTTGTGTAAAATTGCATGAAATTAATGGTTAAGTATATACAAATACCTTTAGGAACATCTCACACTCACCATAGGCTACCTTGATTGAAAACTTAGCATGGGTGAGATGATAGGATGATACTAATGGTCCACTAATGCCTATGGCATTTAGATGGTCATTTTAAGTATCAAAATAGCAATAATAGACCAATCATGGGGATGACTTATGTTTAATTCATAGACATATTGCCCAAATATCATGGTTGGATATTTCAAATGTTTTGAAAACCATTTATTGTTTCATAAACTGAACTTTCATGTTTTGAAAAGTTTCAAGGCAAAACTAGGTTTCAAAATTGATACAAACTTTAAATATTTTCCAACTTTTGAGTTTTTGCCTAATTTTCAAAAATATAATGATTTTTCATGAAAAACTATTTTTCATTGATGAAGATACTTACAAGAAATGTGTTCCCCAAATTTCATTAATTTTTGAATTTTATAAAATTTTTAATGCATTTCTGAAATTCATCCTGAAAATCAGAAAAACTCGAAATTAGAGTGCCAGTCGACTGGTAGTCTGAACCAGTCGACTGATCGACTGATAACATGCCTAGTAACATTCTTTTATCATATTTTAAGGCATGTTTTGGAAATTTTTGTTCCCTAGAGTTGATGTCATGCTTATATAAACTTTGTTTAATATTTTTTATGGTGTCAAAGGGGGAGAAATATGTATGTTTAAGTAAGGGGAGAATTGCATTTAGGGGGAGTTTCATGCATTAAGGGGGAGAGTTGATAATCATGTTTATTTACATGGTTTCTTACCTTAATATTTTATCAAATGTTTACCTAACTTAAACGGATTGTCACACATCAAAAAGGGGGAGATTGTTAGGGAAATCAACCCGTGATATGATTTTGATGTGTGTGGCAAGGGTTTAAGTTAGAATGTTTGGATTTGATATGTGTGTTAGAGTCTTCAGGACTTAGTAATTCGCATATGGAGCATTGGCGAGTTTCACCTCTCATGACTCGGTCCTTGAGTCGATGAAGGATAGCTTTGCGAAAGTCGTACGCTTGGAGCATCCGAGGGACTGCCGGACGAGGAGATTGGAGTGAAGCCGGAGGAAGTAGACTTCAGGGCGAGACACAAAGGATGGCGTTGCAGAGTCGTGCACTTGGCGCATCCGAGGGATGTGGTCGAACGAAGACAACTTCAAAGGCGAGGGACTTCAAGGGATGAGAGTGAGCAAATGTAACCCGGGAAGGGGTAGTGCGCTTAGGTGGAACTTGGCCAATTGGCTAAGTGTCGGATGGGATTTCCCGACATCAGTCGACTGCCATGTCATGGAAGTCGACTACTCTAAGTCGATTGTGACTCGATTAGTGTTTGAGTCCAGTTCATGTGCCAACAGTCGAATGCAGAGACCACTAGTCGACTGATGAAGGCATCAATCGACTGGTCACAAGGGTTTCGAGCACAGAATGGAGTGTGCGCTTCTGGCACTCGACTGATACCTCCATCAGTTGACTGATGGTAAGATCAGTCGACTGATGTAGGAGACATTGGGTGAAATCCAATGTGGAAGAAGCCTTTATTGGGCAACGACTACAGGATCAGTCGACTGATCGGGGCATCAGTCGACTGGTCCTGTGTTAACAGGAAGAAACCCTCTTCTTCTATAAAAGGAAGGGGTGAGGGCATTTGGGAGCCTAATGCTTTAATTCCTAACAACTCTCAAAGTGCCCTAAAGGATTCCCACTCTTCTTACTTGCTATTATTCCATTCTATTGTAAGAAGGGGGATTGTAAAGAGGTTACCTCCACCTAGCTTGGTGCAAAGGAGAGAATAGTGAAAGCTTGAGGCATGATTCACCTTAGACGAATCGGACCGTGGATTAGCGGTGAGGCTGTGAACGCGTTTGTGTTTCTATTCTTCTTTTTCTTTGTCTTTAATTGTTTGTATTTGTATATTCCGCTTGCACTAATAGTGTTTGTAGACGAGCAACGAATGAACGACTTCCACCGTCTACGATAAAGGCTATTCACCCCCTCTAGCCGGCCAACCACCGACCATCGATCCCCTACAGGATGGTCGGCTAACCCTTGGTCGCCGAAACCAAGGTGAGTAGCCGGAGTATAGCCGACAGTAGCTTGGACGTCGATAGTAGCTAGGACAGCGGCACAAAAGCTGGGCGGCAACAAGGCTGGGCAGCGGCAAGGAGAAGAGGGGGAGAGGGGTTGGGCGGTTAGGTTTTCCCAACAACCAAAAGTTCTCCACGAAAAACCCTTAAGCCATGTTTTATAGAGAACACATTCTCCTAAAGGTTATTGGTTCATAACCAAAACCCGTTAACCCACTCCAATAACTTAAGTTAAAATAAACCAAACAACGTTGGTCTATTTTAAGTAAAAACGAACCGAATAATCTTTTGGTTCATTCGTTTGAAACAAACCAAACCCCTTTGGTTTATTCTTCACCATTGGATTAGAACCAAATCAATTTGGTTCATCCATCATGTCTTCATAAGACACGACCCATCCACACTTCCATTGTGACTGAAACAATTTCATGCTCGATCCTTGTTTGGTCCAACCAAACCTAGTTTCTCTCGGTTTGAGAATCTCATTCTCAAGCTCGTTTTAAATCCTTCGGATTACGCTCGTTGTGTGTGTGATCAAATAGGTTCTCGGTTTATGTTGGTCATCTATAATTAACCATTAATTATAGAACGATCATGAGTGGCACCTAGTAGTACATCATGATCCCCAATTAATTGAAAGATCAACGATTGATCCAGAACTATTTTCTGAAACCCTTCAGTAGCTACAATGAATCGTGGCTCATTCCTTTCACTCATCTTATACCCACTTGGTTCAGGACATGGTCTATAGTGTCAGTCCCCACTAGGTTGACTATGTCACACCTAGCCTAAGTATCATTTTCTCGTCTTACGGATTCTAGTTATTGCACATGTATCCAAGAGTACCTTACTCTAAACATGTAATGCTTTGGCCAAAGACTTTAGTAACAATACGACGAGAGGCCATGGGTACACATCTCCTCGCAAGGAGTGGTGAATCCTTTATAGGCTATTCAAACACCTTCGATCACTTTGACTTATTCCCAATCATCCTGGGTCCACATCTCCTCAGAGATGCTTGCTTAAGATGTCAAAGCATAAGTCTTCATGACCAAGATGACTTAAATACTGCAAGTCAAAGGAACATCGCACTTAAGCTGCAGTAAGAGCTTCATTGACATATCTATATATGCAGAGAACCATATGAAGTTTTACAGCTGGTCACTCCAATGAACTAGTTACCATAACTAGCATTCACGATTAATTCCGGACATCACAATGTCACCAGCCAGTGAGAATCAGCTACTTGGATACACCAAGGAGTATACCTCGTTCTAGTCTCGACAGAATTGATGGTGTCCAAATCCGTCAATTCATTGACTAGGGATAATTCTGATACCTCACAATTACACATGTAGAGATACTCACTAGTTGTGATCCAATCACAAATTCTCTCATGCTGTGAATCGTATCGTGGACATTCAGTAAATGAGTTTAAGATCTAATCAAATACATAAAAACATATATGCTCAAATAGTGAATCTTCATTTATCATATAAATGGTTCAAACATAAGGCGATTGCCTTAGGACATCTCTCATATATTACTAACAGGTTGATCCACCTGAAGGGGTCAAACCCATTGGGTGTAAGTGGGTCTTTAAGAGAAAGACTGACATGGAAGGACTTATGCATACCTATAAAGGGCGATTGATAGCTAAAGGTTTCAAACAGATTCATGGTATTGACTATGATGAAACTTTTTCCTCAGTTGCGATGCTTAAGTCTATTCGGATCCTGCTTGCTATTGCAGCTTACCACGATTATGAGATATGGCAAATAGATGTCAAAATTGCATTTTTGAATGGAAACCTCCTCGAGGATGTGTACATGACACAACCTGAGGGTTTGTAGATCCAAATCATGCTGGTAAGGTATGCAAGCTGCAAAGGTCCATTTATGGTTTAAAGCAAGCATCTAGAAGCTGGAATCTTCGATTCGATGATGCGATCAAACAGTTTGAGTTCATCAAGAATGAAGATGAACCCTGTGTCTACAAGAGGGTTAGTGGGAGCATAGTTATCTTTCTTATCTTGTATGTTGATGACATACTTCTCATTGGGAACGACATCCCTACGCTGCAGTCTGTGAAGACTTAGCTTGGGAATTATTTTTTAATGAAGGACTTAGGTGAAGCAGCCTATAATTTAGGCATTAAGATCTATAGAGATAGATCTAAGAGATTGTTTGGCCTAAGTCAGAGTGCATACATTGACAAAGTGCTTAAATGTTTTGCCATGCAGAATTCCAAGAAGGGATTTTTGTCAATGTCACATGGTGTGAGCCTTTTGAAGGCTCAATGCTCTTCTTCTAAAGAACAAAGGGAATGCATGGATCAGATCCCTTATGCATATGCTATAGGATCTATCATGTACGTCATACTATGCACTCGTCCTGATGTCTTGTATGCTTTGAGCATGATGAGTAGGTACCAGTCGGATCTAGATGATAGTCACTAAATAACTATCAAAAATATTCTTAAGTACTTGAGAAGAACTAAAGAATATTTCTTGATATTTGGAGGTAATAAGGAGCTCGCTGTAAAGGGTTATAGCGATGCTAGCTTCCAAACGGACAAGGATGATTACAGATCGCAATCAAAGTATGTCTTTTGTTTAAATGGTGGTGCTATGAGCTAGAAGAGTTCAAAGCAAAATATAGTCGTGGATTCTAATACAGAGGCCGAGTATATTGCTGCTTCAAATGCGGCAAAGGAGGCTGTTTGGATCAGGAAGTTTGTTTCTGAGCTTGGTGTAGTTCCTAGCATCGTGAGCCCCATAGAGCTTTATTGTGACAACAATGAGGCTATAACACAGGCTAAGGAACCTCGTTCTCACCAGCGTTCCAAACATATACTGCGACGGTATCACCTCATTCGACAGATCATCGATAGAGGAGATGTGCGGATATGCAGAATAGATACTGATGCTAACATTGCGGATCCCTTGACCAAGGCTTTGACATAGAGGAAGCATGATGGTCATACTAGGTCACTGGGTCTTAGAGATTACAGTGATTGACACTAGTGCTAGTGGGAGATTGTTAGTGTTAGCCCTTAGTAACAATCATGAGATGATTGATTAGGGATCATGAGTATCATATTTCATTAATAAAAGGCAAAGATTGTTTATTATATTTACTTTATGCATGTGCCAGCTAAAATAAATATAATAATGTCCTTGAATAGTAGATTCTAATATACAGTATATCAATTAGTAGAATTGATTATAAGAAGCTGTAGAGAATGCTATTCTTAATATTCCTAGTCAAGCATTAATAGACAAGGGCAATATTAATACATTGAGACTAGCATGTAGGTCAATGGATGATTTGATCTCACAAGTCATGGATATGTGATATCGCATTGACACATGGGTATATATATTGGAGAATATATATACTGAATTAACCTACCATGAGAAAGTATCATGGATCGTTATATGAGTGTCATAAACTTTCTCATGTGACTATTGGTATGAATAGTCCTTAGACCTGAAGTCACTACGTGTAACGCCCATAAAATTCCTAGCAATTTTACAAGAATTTTTGGCTTGATGATCATGGGCTTTATGTGGGCCTTTTCAAAAATAAAAGAAAATAAGCCGAAAAGGGGTGCAAGGCCTAGGAATTGAACTCCAAACCTCTAGAGATAGCCAAGCCTTATAGATGCACCCACTAACCAGAAGCCCAATAGGATTATATGATTAAGGAAGAGGGGGAAACTATAGATAAGTGGGATTAGGAGTAAATGAAGAGGCATGGAAAAGAAAAGAGGAACTTCTCTTCCTCCCCCCTTTATAAAGAAGAGGGAAGGTTGAATTTGGTCACTTCCTCTCTTCTTCTTCCTCTTCTCACCGAAAATCTTGAGCTCCCTCTCCATTTCCTCCATTGGCCGAACCTCCTTCAAGCAAGAAGCAAGGGCTAGGGTTGGTTCTTAGGTCATCTTCTCCACCCAAAACAAAGCGAAGGAAGTAAGTATCCCTCACCTGCATACGAGTAGTTGCGATTGAATGTTTGAACAACTTGTATGTTATATTCGGCCAAGCATGTTTTAGTTTACCAATGAAGTTGAAATCTATGTTTAGGAAGGATATGATGATGCTAAGATGGGAAAAGAGGGTTGGTTACAAAGCTAACCCTAGTTGAGCCCTTATGTGTTTCGGCCACCCTAGGAAATTAGGGTTAGGGTTTCATGAATGCCATGTTTTAATTGCTGTATGATGTAGTTAGGGTTAAAAAGGGATTAGGTCAAAAGTTAACCCTAGGAAACCCTATGGACCATTCGGCCAACATGGGTTTTTGGGTGTTTTTGTTGAAGTTTATATCTTGCTTTACTTGCAAATGATGATGATAACATGTTAAAAGGGATTAGGATAAAGATCTAACCTCAAAGGTCTCCATGAACCATTCGGCCAAATCATGGACTAGGGTCTAAATGAAGCTCCATGTTATGTTTATGCTATGTTCTATAACTAGATGATGATGTTAGGGGTTAAAGTGGATTAGGACAAAAGCTAACCCTAATGAACCCTAAGAACCATTCGGCCAAGTCATGGACTAGGGTCTAAATGAAGCTCCATGTTATGTTTATACTATGTTCTATAACTAGATGATGATGTTAGGGGTTAAAGTGGATTAGGACAAAAGCTAACCCTAATGAACCCTAAGAACCATTCGGCCACCTTTGAGTTTTTAGGTTACAATGAAGTTCATACCATGAATTTTATGGAATTTGTATGCATATGTATGTTACTTGAATTAGGTTAAAGGTCTAAACCCTAAAAAGCCTATAAGGGCCATTCGGCCACCTTTGACCTCTTTAGGTTACAATGAAGTTCATACCATGAAGTATGCTATGCTATGTTAATGAAATAAGCTAAGTTGTTATGAAATGAAGTATGCTATGCTATGTAAATGAAATGAAGCATGATGTATATGAAATGAAGTATGCTATGCTATGTTAATGAAATAAGCTAAGATGTTATGACATGAAGTATGCTATGCTATGTGAATGAAATGAAGCATGATGTGTATGAAATGAAGTATGCTATGCTATGTTAATGAAATAAGCTATGTTGTTATGAAATGAAGTATGCTATGCTATGTGAGTGAAATGAAGCGTGATGTGTTATGAAATGAAGTATGCTATGCCATGTTAAAGAAATAAGCTATGTTGTAAAATAAGCATATAAGTATTTTACTTTCTGCATGGCTTGTACCAAGACCTTAACAAGGTCCAAAGAAGGGATGGGCTCCTAAGATGCCCTAGGTCGATGGAATAAGACTCGGGCCTAGGATGGGCTTCTATGTATGATTGCCCCTAGGTCGATGGAATAAGATTCGGGCCTAGTACGGGATGGGCTCCAAGATGCCTTAGGTCGATGGAGTAAGACTCGGGCCTAGGATGGGCTTCTACGCTATGACGATTGCCCCTAGGTCGATGGAATAAGACTCGGGCCTAGGAACCTATTAGGTTCGAGACTTGCTACCTCGGGCCTATTTAGGGATGCGCGCTATGATAATGAAGAAGTGGTACAATGCCGGGCCCAAATATGTTGAGATCTATATTTACGTACCTAACATATATGTTTTCAAAAGCATCTTGCATATGTATGCCATAATGTTAAGTTACATGTTATGTTAGATGCTATGCCATGATTGTTTACGTTACCTGTTATGTTAGATGATATGCCATGATTGTTAAGTTATATGTTATGTTAGATGATATGCCATGATTGTTAAGTTACATGTTATGTTAGATGATATGTCATGATTGTTAAGTTACATGTTACGTTAGATGATATGCCATGATTGTTAAGTTACATGTTATGTTAGATGATATGCCATGATTGTTAAGTTACATGTTATGTTAGATGATATGCCATAATGTTTAAGTTACCTGTTATGTTAGATGATATGTCATGATGTATAAGTTACATGTTATGTTCGATGGCACGCTATGATGTTAGGTTACTAAGTTACATATGATGCCATGTATGTTATGTTTATGTTACTTAAGCTACAAGTTAAGTTGATGCTGCCATGTATGTTACATGATATATTGATTATATGTTATAAATGCTACAAGTCATGATTAATGATGATATATGGTTTTTGTGAGTAGGACAGGATCTTACTAAGCCTATGTGCTTATAGTTTATCTTTCCTCAGATCGCAGATAAGGGTAAGGGATGGATAAACTAAAGGGAACAGCAGGAGGGGTCAATGTGTGTGGTAGTGGAATGGTGGAGAAGATCCGTTAAGTCTACTTATACATGTATTACCTATGATGATGATGCCTATGGATGTCTTTACTTATGTCTCCCAATGACAATGATGTTATGAACCTACTAAGCCCTAAGTATCTATATATATATGATGCATACTTTATGTTGATAAGAAGAAGTAAAGAAGAATGCGTTATGTTGATAAGAAGAAGTAAAGAAGAAGTAAGAAGAAGTATCTATGCATGCTATGCTATGAAACATGCTCTATGTTAAGAAGAAGTGTTAATGCATATTTATGTTTAAAAGAAAAAAAAAGTATTTAGGTCTCAAGTCTTCCGCTGTAAGAAATAATAAGTATATATATATATAAAGTCTTCCGCTGTATGAAATGTATGTACGGTCGCGTCACGCGCCGCCTCTCCGGACATTTAGGGTCCCGGAAGGGCGGGCGTGACAAGTTGGTATCAGAGCGGATCTGCCCTCCCACTACACACACATCAAGCTCCAAATCCTGCTGCTCCAAGTAAGAATTCTATGTCTATACTCTAAATTTTGTTAATTTTGATCATGCATGATATGAAATATCTTTAGATTATTTAGTTCATGTATAATATGAAATGCCTCTAGCTTAATTTTAAAATGCCTTCACCTTATGCTTGTTCATGAATGATAGGAAATGCTTCTAGCTTAAAAATGCATGAATGATAGGAAATGCCTCTAACTTAAAAATGCATGGGAATATGTGTGGTACCCTTATGACTTGTTCTGGTATGATGTAAAATACCTTAAGTTTAAACTATGCAGGAGAACATGAGTGATGCCTTAAGCTATGATGCCTTAAGCTTAAAACAACCTTATGCTAGCCTTAGTTTAATTACAAAAAAAAAAAAAATAATAATAATAATAATAATAAAATATCTATATATATATATATATATATATATATATATATATATATATATATATATATATATATATATATATATATATACATATATATATAAACAAATAAATAAATAAATAAACAAATTTTGTTACGAAAATTTGATTTTTTCGTAATTAATTGTGTAAGGTCTATGTTCATCTGAATTGAATTAAGCCGGTTTCGTACGGGTTGGTCGGTTTTGTACTGACTTCATTTATTTCAATTTCAGATGGCACGGACGATGACTACCATGACCCGTCGTGATGTGTCACGAAACCGATTAAGGGAAGCTATTGAAGAGATAGTCTATAAACCAGATGGTGGGGTCACCGGACACATGAGAAGGCTCGATGGTCTTTTTAGGAGACTCGAGCGGTAGGAGTTTCCGTTACTAGATAACTATAAGATATGGGCCTTGGTCCGCTCCCTGCCAAATGAGTTCATGGTAGTTGCACACCACGCGGGCCGCGTTATGAAGGCGCGATAACCTATGCGGAGTTGTGCTGGGAACTGCTGGAGCACAGGGTTCAAGAGAAGCCTGTGGTAGAGGATCCGGTGGTAGCTGGTCTCGGGAGGAAGGGAGAAGGATCTGCAAACAGTCAACTTATTGGCCAACCAAAGACCACCCTGGTGAGGCCAAGGAAGATGGGACGAAAAATAATTACGATCGCACTAGGGTTTGTCCTAGTGGGAGTCATAATGAACTATCTTCTCAAATAGTTGCTGTGGTTTAATTTGGAAATAAGGAATGTTATCTGTTAACGTTTCTCCTTATGATTGGAAAGGATGAATAAGAGATGTGAATAAGAGACGACAAGTCGTTTCCCTTTTTGAAATTGATGATGAGTTCATTTCATGGGATGTGTATGATATAGTTGAACAATGCTGGGTAGACTGGAACATACAAAAAAAAAAAAAAAAAGATTATGCGTTACGGGGTTGAAATCATCTCCGGACAGCTCTCGACCCTGACGATAGCGCCGACATTGTTCGATGATATACTGGAAAAGCAAGCACGTGACCCAAGCCTTCAGAGGATCAAACAAGAGGTCCTAGAGGGAAAGGACGATGGGTTCCGGATCTCTGATAGTGGAGTACTCTACCTCAGGGATCGCTTGTGTATTCCCGACAATCCAGAATTGCGGGAGGAGATATTTGAGGAAGCCCACAAAACTCCCTATGCGATGCATCCTGGAACCACCAAGATGTACCAAGACCTTAAACGAAAGTTCTGGTGGTTCGGAATGAAAAGAGATGTGGCTCAGTATGTCAGTACTTGCCTGACCTGCCAAAGGGTTAAGGCAGAGCACCAAAGACCTGGAGGAACACTGCAGCCGATCCAGATTCCAGAATGGAAATGGGAGGACATTTCTATGGATTTCATCTCAGGATTGCCCAAGACGACAAACGGTTACGATGCTATATGGGTGATTGTAGACAGATTGACTAAGTCCGCCCATTTCTTAGCAATCAAGATGACCTATTCGACGAGCAACCGCTCGATTATATGCTAGGAAATTATCGACTACATGGAATTCCTAAGACCATCATTTCTGACAGAGATGGTCGCTTTATCTCCCATTTCGAATGCGTTGTAAGGCCTTAGCACGGTTAGCTATGTTCAAGATCTTGCCTTCCATCCCAGACAGACGAAGACGAGAGAGTAAATCAAGTACTGGAGGATATGTTAAGAGCCTGTGCCCTGGATTTCAAGGGTAGCTGGTGTCGATACTTATGTCTGGCAGAATTCGCCTACAATAATAGCTACCAAGCTACCATTGGAATGACACCCTACGAAGCCCTATACGGGAGGAAATGTAGATCTCCCATATGCTGGTACGAGGGTGGTGAAAAGAAGAGGATGGGACTCCAGACGGATTTCATCGACGACACCACCAGAGCTATACGGAACATCCGCCAGAGGATTGAAACTGCCCAAAGCCGACAAAAGAGCTATGCGGATAAGAGGCGTAGACCATTAGAATTCGAGGTTGGGGACCTAGTATTCCTCAAAGTGGCTCCCATGAAGGGAGTAATGAGGTTCGGAAGGAAGTGTAAACTGAGTCCACGTTACGTGGGACCGTATCCGATATCGCAGAGGATCGGCAATGTAGCCTACAAGCTAGAGCTGCCTCAAGAGATGTCGGCTATTCACAACGTGTTCCATGTCTCTGTGCTCAAGAAATGCATTTCAGAAGATGTACTAAGTGATCGAGCCACAAACAGTACAAGTTCAAGAGGACCTGAGTATTGAAAGTCGGCCTATCCAAATACTAGACCGAGGAATCAAGAGGCTAAGGAACAAAGAGGTGCCCTTAGTAAAGGTCCTGTGGCAGAATCAACGGTACGAGGAAGCTACCTGGGAACGCGAGGAGGACATGAAGCAGAAGTACCCAGAATTGTTCTAAGTTTCGAGGACGAAACTTTTTAAAGGTATGAAGGATTATACGCCCAGTAAAATTCCTAGCAATTTTACAAGAATTTTTTTTATGATCATGGGCTTTATGTGGACCTTTTCAAAAATAAAAGAAAATAAGCCGAAAAGGGTTGCAAGGCCTAGGAATTGAACTCCAAACCTCTAGAGATAGCCAAGCCTTATAGATGCACCCACTAACCAGAAGCCCAATAGGATTATATGATTAAGGAAGAGGGGGAAACTATAGATAAGTGGGATTAGGAGTAAATGAAGAGGCATGGAAAAGAAAAGAGGAACTTCTCTTCCTCCCCCCTTTATAAAGAAGAGGGAAGGTTGAATTTGGTCACTTCCTCTCTTCTTCTTCCTCTTCTCACCGAAAATCTTGAGCTCCCTCTCCATTTCCTCCATTGGCCGAACCTCCTTCAAGCAAGAAGCAAGGGCTAGGGTTGGTTCTTAGGTCATCTTCTCCACCCAAAACAAAGCGAAGGAAGTAAGTATCCTCACCGCAGACGAGTAGTTGCGATTGAATGTTTGAACAACTTGTATGTTATATTCGGCCAAGCATGTTTTAGTTTACCAATGAAGTTGAAATCTATGTTTAGGAAGGATATGATGATGCTAAGATGGGAAAAGAGGGTTGGTTACAAAGCTAACCCTAGTTGAGCCCTTATGTGTTTCCACCCTAGGAAATTAGGGTTAGGGTTTCATGAATGCCATGTTTTAATTGCTATATGATGTAGTTAGGGTTAAAAAGGGATTAGGTCAAAAGTTAACCCTAGGAAACCCTATGGACCATTCGGCCAACATGGGTTTTTGGGTGTTTTGTTGAAGTTTATATCTTGCTTTACTTGCAAATGATGATGATAACATGTTAAAAGGGATTAGGATAAAGATCTAACCTCAAAGGTCTCCATGAACCATTCGGCCAAATCATGGACTAGGGTCTAAATGAAGCTCCATGTTATGTTTATGCTATGTTCTATAACTAGATGATGATGTTAGGGGTTAAAGTGGATTAGGACAAAAGCTAACCCTAATGAACCCTAAGAACCATTCGGCCAAGTCATGGACTAGGGTCTAAATGAAGCTCCATGTTATGTTTATACTATGTTCTATAACTAGATGATGATGTTAGGGGTTAAAGTGGATTAGGACAAAAGCTAACCCTAATGAACCCTAAGAACCATTCGGCCACCTTTGAGTTTTTAGGTTACAATGAAGTTCATACCATGAATTTTATGGAATTTGTATGCATATGTATGTTACTTGAATTAGGTTAAAGGTCTAAACCTAAAAGCCTATAAGGGCCATTCGGCCACCTTTGACCTCTTTAGGTTACAATGAAGTTCATACCATGAAGTATGCTATGCTATGTTAATGAAATAAGCTAAGTTGTTATGAAATGAAGTATGCTATGCTATGTAAATGAAATGAAGCATGATGTATATGAAATGAAGTATGCTATGCTATGTTAATGAAATAAGCTAAGATGTTATGACATGAAGTATGCTATGCTATGTGAATGAAATGAAGCATGATGTGTATGAAATGAAGTATGCTATGCTATGTTAATGAAATAAGCTATGTTGTTATGAAATGAAGTATGCTATGCTATGTGAGTGAAATGAAGCGTGATGTGTTATGAAATGAAGTATGCTATGCCATGTTAAAGAAATATGCTATGTTGTAAAATAAGCATATAAGTATTTTACTTTCTGCATGGCTTGTACCAAGGCCTTAACAAGGTCCAAAGAAGGGATGGGCTCCTAAGATGCCCTAGGTCGATGGAATAAGACTCGGGCCTAGGATGGGCTTCTATATATGATTGCCCCTAGGTCGATGGAATAAGATTCGGGCCTAGTACGGGATGGGCTCCAAGATGCCTTAGGTCGATGGAGTAAGACTCGGGCCTAGGATGGGCTTCTACGCTATGACGATTGCCCCTAGGTCGATGGAATAAGACTCGGGCCTAGGAACCTATTAGGTTCGAGACTTGCTACCTCGGGCCTATTTAGGGATGCGCGCTATGATAATGAAGAAGTGGTACAATGCCGGGCCCAAATATGTTGAGATCTATATTTACGTACCTAACATATATGTTTTCAAAAGCATCTTGCATATGTATGCCATAATGTTAAGTTACATATTATGTTAGATGCTATGCCATGATTGTTTACGTTACCTGTTATGTTAGATGATATGCCATGATTGTTAAGTTATATGTTATGTTAGATGGTATGCCATGATTGTTAAGTTACATGTTATGTTAGATGATATGTCATGATTGTTAAGTTACATGTTACGTTAGATGATATGCCATGATTGTTAAGTTACATGTTATGTTAGATGATATGCCATGATTGTTAAGTTACATGTTATGTTAGATGATATGCCATAATGTTTAAGTTACCTGTTATGTTAGATGATATGTCATGATGTATAAGTTACATGTTATGTTCGATGGCACGCTATGATGTTAGGTTACTAAGTTACATATGATGCCATGTATGTTATGTTTATGTTACTTAAGCTACAAGTTAAGTTGATGCTACCATGTATGTTACATGATATATTGATTATATGTTATAAATGCTACAAGTCATGATTAATGATGATATATGGTTTTTGTGAGTAGGACAGGATCTTACTAAGCCTATGTGCTTATAGTTTATCTTTCCCTCGTACTGCAGATAAGGGTAAGGGATGGATAAACTAAAGGGAACAGAAGGAGGGGTCAATGTGTGTGGTAGTGGCATGGTGGAGAAGATCCGTTAAGTCTACTTATACATGTATTACCTATGATGATGATGCCTATGGATGTCTTTACTTATGTCTCCCAATGACAATGATGTTATGAACCTACTAAGCCCTAAGTATCTATATATATATGATGCATGCTTTATGTTGATAAGAAGAAGTAAAGAAGAATGCGTTATGTTGATAAGAAGAAGTAAAGAAGAAGTAAGAAGAAGTATCTATGCATGCTATGCTATGAAACATGCTCTATGTTAAGAAGAAGTGTTAATGCATATTTATGTTTAAAAGAAAAAAAAAGTATTTAGGTCTCAAGTCTTCCGCTGTAAGAAATAAGAAGTATATATATATATAAAGTCTTCCGCTGTATGAAATGTATGTACGGTCGCGTCACGCGCCGCCTCTCCGGACATTTAGGGTCCCGGAAGGGCGGGCGTGACACTACGATTCCCTACATAAGGAGTTATGTACTTTGGCATCGTCTAACGTCACACCATAACAGGGTGCACTATAACGGCGATCACTGTGTATATAATGAATTATGTGGAGGGATGTGAGTGATGTAGATGAGATCTATCCCTCCCATATGACGAGAGTGATATCTTTGGCCTCTTGATAGAGTATGACCACGGAATGCATGACCATACTCAAATGAGTCAATATGAGATATTGAGCTCATTTATTTTAGTGAGTTTACTTGGGGATCCTGAAACATAAAGATCGATAAGGGGATGACACGGTCTATGTCTCATTGATCGATCTAAGATATCAGTGATAGAAGGACACCGTCATACATCATAATGGTCACGAAAAGGTTGTCGGATCTCGACTATCTTGTAGCTTGGGTAGAAATGATGTATTACTAGATGCCGCTCATTGCTTATGTATCTAAAATGGTTTTAGATACATTGCCAACATTACGAGAGCCTATTGGGTCACACACAAATGACATTTTATTTTGGAGATGATTTCTTTTAGTTGAACTAAAAAGAACAATTGAGCATATGGCCAAGACTTGAGTTTGACTCAAACTGGTTAAACTTGAGTTAGACTCAAGTTGAATCATGGAAAATGATTCATCATCAACATGCATAATTAATGCGATTAATCATGCATGGGATCAACATGCATGATTAATGTGATTAATCATGCATGGGAATATTCATGATGAGAAGAAGGCTTCATGTATTTAAAAGGAGAGGCTAAATAGGTTTTGGCTTAATGTATGAAAAGAAAAATTGGATTTTGGCTTGAGTTGTTCCAACGTGAAAAGTAAAATAGGATTTGGCTTTCCAACGTGGAAAACAAAATTGGATTTTGTCTTGAGTTGTTCCAACGTGAAAGGATAAATAGAGAAGAGTGTGGGCATAATTTGATGTTGGTGTTTTTTTTTTGTGTTGTGAACGTGCAAGCCAAGAGAATTGTTCTCTCCTTCCTCTCCTTCTTCTCCTTCTTCTCCTTCTTTCTTCTAAGTATTCTTGGCATTTTGCTAGGGTTGCTAGCACAACGTGACTCCAAAACTATTGAGTGTCAGTGTGGATACTGAAGAGATACGGTTATCTTTACCGTATTGAGATCCGACAAACCTTGGAAAAGCGGGATTGCGAAGGGCGTGTATCAAAGGTATAATCTCATCTTCTAGATAAGATCTAGATAAGGGTAATAAAATGATTTGTATGTTTTTGCATAGATATCAAGAGGGATCCGGGTTTTATTATTGTTTCCATTGCGGTTGTGCAAATATTCGCCCGCGATGTTTTGAACGTTAGATCCCGGAATTTCCCAACACTCCAGACAAAATGATGAACAAATTCAAGACTCTCCTATAGGTAACTCAAGCATATCTATTAAAATTAAAAATCACATAATATGCTTTGACTGTAGGGAATAAGGACACTACAGGTGTAAGTGTTCAAAAAGAGTCGAGAAGACGATTCAAGTGCCCAAGGGGAAGGAGAAGGTAAATGGAGTCGGAGCCCCAACACAAAAGGGGAAAGAGCACATTGTGTGTTTCAAATGTCAACAATGAGGGCACTATAGGGGCCAATGTCCTAGGCGGAGTCACTCCAAGAAGGACAAAGTAGGGAGCTCAATGTAAGGGGAGCTAAGGTAAACCCTAAGGTATCATTAATTATGCACCTACTAATTTTCATAATAAAAATAAGCATGCTAATAATTTTATTGCTATTACTCATGAACAAAATCATGTTAGGAATAGATTTTATTTCTTATGTGTTAAACATGTCAATTTGCCTAATGACAAGACCTTAACTAAGGATAAGAATAACCTAGGTAGTAATCCTAAGAAATCTAGACATATATGCCTAGAAAGAAAAATTCCCAAAAGAAGAATGAGAATTCAAATATTGGGAAATTAGAAATATAAAATCAAGAATTGAGGACAAAGCTTAAGAAAATGGAAAAGTCCCTTGCAAGGATGGAGAAAGTGATTAATGGGTCAAATGGTCAAAATTTAGGAGTTAGGAGGCAAGGTGTGTCCAAGGATAAAGGTTTGGGTCACAAACCTAAGTCCAAGGAAGTCAAAAGGCCTAAATGGTCTATCTACCATAATGTTCCATATAACTATGGAACAAGTCTTATGTCTAGGAAGGTCAAGGTCATAAGAGAGGCAATCCCTAGAGATGACCTTAGGAAGACCAAAGTGACAAAGGCCTCTGAAAGGCCTAAGAAGGTCACTAGCAAGGTCACAAGGGTGGCAATCCCTAGAGTTAACCTTGAGAAGATCCAAATGATCAAGCCATCCAAGCCTAGGAGGATCATTAGGAAGGTACTTAGGGAAGTCATCCCTTGCGAGTACCTAGATAACCCAAGGAGCTCCAATAGGCATTAGGTTCCTAGGAGCGTGATTCCATGCTAAATAGGTTTAGGGTGTGTCAACCCTAAATGGATGGATAGTTAACCTAATCATGGAAGAGTTGACACCCTAGGACATTTTCAAGGTGATGTGATGCCTTGGAAATGAAATTATAAATATATCCTAAAAGATTTTAGGATGTGTGAGGATGTGAATCCGCAAGTGCATGGTCATCATTAAGTAGTGAAATATCGATCCCATAGAGACTGGTCAAGTACCAGATGAATGCAAGGAAAGATTATCTAGAAGAATCAAAATGGATGAGTCGATAAAAGATAATGAACGGATTAAAAGATACGATAGAGAATGATTCTAAGACTTTGGTTTCGCTATAATGTCTAATGTCTTGGCAACTCTTGGTTAATATGTGTTCTTGAAGGAAACCTATCTAAGGATTTATTTGGGTTCTGCTTTCACAGTATTAGTTCTTTTGGAGAATTTGTTGCAACGACGGGAACCTATCACAAGAACCCAAGCAAATCTTTGCTTAAGCACTAGTATGATTACTTATGGAATCCATAAATTATTAGATTCTAGGATAGGGTATGAAATATCTTTCAGAGCATTCATAAGTCGATGAACTTATTTGCAACGGCAGACACCTGTCACGAACCTGTTGGAAATTCCGAGATCATGCACAGTGGAATAAAGAAAATAAAGCAATTTTATTACATCCTAGACATCCCTTGGGGGCCAGGAAAACTTACTTTGGCATAATCACATGAAAACACACATAAGGAGAAGGAGAAGTTATACCTTCGATATTCTTTTGAATCCGTCAAAACCACAAGCAAGACGAGCCATGTCTCTATCAGTATCCACGCTGGGATCACCTGAGACAACTCCTAAAGCAACAAGCCTTTGTCTTCGATTGGTGCTAGCCAATCGGCGGAGACAAGAGAAGAGGAGAGAGGAAAAATGACTACCAAGGGAGAAAACCTAAAACCAAAAACCTTTTTTTTTTCCCAAAGATTATTAAGGGATATATTTATAGATCTCTTGATTAGGTCATCTTAGGAGGCTTAAATGGAACATATCTTACCATAATTATCCTATAATTAAGGTAAGAACAACTCAAGAAATTTCCATAAGAGAAATCTCCAAAATTGTTGGAACTACGACACGATAGTGTGGATTCACATGGGTAGCCATGCCAGGACACACGACACGACCGTGTGTGCTTCTAGGCACAACCCATTTTTCGGCCAGAGCTAGGCACGACCCATGCCAAGTTAGGCACGACCGTGTGAGACTCTGTATGGTTAGTTTGACTTTGTTTAGGTGTGATAAGGTCGTGCTAAGTACAACAAGGTCACAGGAGGTTCCATAGCCTCCATTTCGCACCCCCCTTCACCTGGTCCAACCAGACATATCCTCTCTTCAATGAGAATCTCATTCTCAGACTTGTTTTACATCTCGAGATCACCCGTAGTATGTGTGCCCCAATAGGTTCTCGGTTATGTTGGTCATTCATAACTAACCCCTTAATTATGAATAGATTATGAGTGACACCTAGCAGTACATCATGACCCCCAATTGACCGAAAAGTCTAAATTAACTCCAGAATATTTTTTGAACCCTTCAGTAGCTTTAGTTGTTCGTGCCTTGTTCCTTTCACTCATCCTATACTCACTTGGTTCAGGACATGGTCTGTGTGTTCGTCCCTACTAGGCTGACTACGTCACACCTAGCCCAAGTTAATTTCCTTATCCTGTGGATTCAAGTTACTCCTACATGTTCCCAAGAAGACCATCTTCTTAACATGCTTGCTCTGGCCAGAGACTTTTGAGTAACAAACTTGACAAAAGGCCTAGGGTATACATCTCCTTTATCAAGAGTGGTGAATTCTCTCTGGGTTATTCAAACACCTTCGATCACTTTGGCTTATACCCAATCATCCCAGAGTTAGACCTACTATGTAGATGGTTACGAAGAAGTCAAAGTACAAGGTGCCATGATCAAGGTGACTTGAATACGTCAAGTCTAAGGAAGCTCACACTCAAGCTGCAATGAGATCTTCAACAACACATAGAACCATATGAAGTCTCATAGCAGGTCACTCTAATGAACTAGTTACCATGACTAACATCCATATGTTCACTCTCAGCATCTCTATGCTTCCATTCAGTGAGTACTGAATGCTTGGATAAACCAAGGAGCATAACATGTGCAAGTCTCACAGAATTAATGATGTCCAATCTCATCAATTCATTGACTAGGGATAGTTTTAATACTTGTATATTTACACATGATGAGATACCCACTAATTGTGATCCAATCACAATTTCTCTGATGCTATGCATCGTATTGTGGACTTCAATACATGAGTTTAAGATCTAATCAAATACATAGATAATGTATACTCAAATAGTGAATTTTATTAATAACTTCTAAGGTGATTGACTTAAGATACCTCTCAATTACATCAAACTCCCAATTGGCCTATACCCAATCGCCTTGATATCTAATACCATACGCTTCTATATGCCTCCCGAACTTTTCTTGGGGAAGAGGATTTGTCAAGGGATCTGCTAGATTCCTATCAGTGAGAACTTTCTCTATTTGTACATCTCTTCTACCAATGATCTCTCTGATCATATGGTAACGACGTAGTACCTTCTTGGATCACTGATGAGACCATGGTTCCTTCGCCTCTACAATGGCGCCATTGTTGTAGTAGTAAACTGGTAATGCTTCAACAATACTCGAAACTACTTCAAGTTTAGTAATTAACTTCTTGATCTAGACGACCTCTTTTGCTGCTTCAGAAGTTGCAATGTACTCTACCTCCGTAGTAGAATCAACAACGGTGTCTTGCTTGGAACTCTTCCAACTCACCACACTTCCATTCAAGATGAATATGTATCCAGACTGAGATTTAGGATCATCCTTATTTGTCTGAAATTGGCATCAGTATACCTGCTTACTACCATATCACCTCCTCCATATACCAAGAACAAATCTTTAGTCCTTCTCAAGTATTTAAGGATTATCTTGACAGCCACCCAATGGTCCATACCAGGATCTAACTTGTATCTACTTGTAATGCTCAAAGAGTACGATACATCGGGCCTCGTACATAACATAACATACATGATCAATCCTATAGCTGATGCATATGATATCTGACTCATGTGAATCCTCTCATCTTTAGTGTGCGGGCTCATATACTTCGAAAGGTGAATCCCATGCCTCATGGGAATAAAATCTTTCTTGGATTCTTCCATGCTAAACCATTTTAGCACTTTGTCTATGTATGTAGACTGTGAAAGACTAAGAAACCGATTCAATCTATCTCTATAGATCCTAATCCCCAAAATATAGGTTGCTTCTCCCACGTCATTCATGGAGAACATTTCAGACAACCAGACCTTGACTATTTGAAAAATAGGAATATCATTTTCTATAATTAATATGTCATCGACATACAATACTAGGAACATGATCACACTCCCACTAACCTTCTTATACACACAGGGATCCTCAGGATTTTGTGAGAAATCAAACTGTTTGATTGCCTCACCAAAATGGATATTCCAACTCCTGGATGCTTGCTTCAATCCATAAATGGAATGTTGAAGCTTTCATACTTTGTTCTTGTCAATGGATGTGAAATACTCAGGTTGTATTATATATACATCCTCAGACAGGTTTTCGTTAAGGAAAGCTATTTTCACATCCATCTATCATATCTCATAATCAAAATGAGCCGCCATGGCTAGGAGTATCCGAATAGATTTAAGCATAGCTACTGGTGAAAAGGTTTTGTCATAGTCAACACGTTGTCTTTGATGATAGTCTTTTGCCACTAATCTAGCTTTATAGGTAATAATATTACCATTCATGTCAGTTTTCTTCTTGAAAACCCACTTGCACCCTATAGGCGTTATGCCTTCGGGTGGGTCTACCAAGTTCCAAATCTAGTTTTCATACATGGAATCCATTTCTGATTTCATGGCTATTAGTGATCTATCCCTATCTGAACTATTCAGTGCCTTATTGTAACTAGTAGGTTCCTCATCATCCATGAGCAACACGTCATTAGATTCACTTATGAGAAATCCATATCTCTCAGGAATCCTACATATCCTACTAGATCTATGAGGAGGTGGTGTATTATCAGGTTCATCTATTACCTCATCCGAATGAGTAATCAACTGTGGTTCTTGACTAGACATCTCTTCTGTGTCTACCGGAGGCTTTTGAACTACACTTAGTTCAACCTCACTCCCACTGTTTTTCTGTAAGAGAAACTCCTTCTCTAGGAATACAACATGTCTTGAAACAAACACCTTTTGTTCCAAGGGATGATAGAATTGGTAACCCCTCATTTCCTTAGGGTAACCAATAAATAGACATTTATCAGACTTTGCCTCTAGCTTGTCTGATACTGTCCTCTTCACATAAGCAGGACAACCTCATATCTTCAAATAAGATAAATGAGGTTTTCTACTATTCCACATCTCATATGGAGTAGTAGAGATTGCCTTAGTCGGGACTCTATTTATTAGGGCAATCAACCCAAGTATGTTATTGGTTTTGATGTGTGTGGCAAAGGGTTTAAGTTAAGATGTTTATGTGATTTGATATGTGTGTTTAAGTTGTGCAAGACTTAGTAAATCACACATGGTTAGCTTGATGCAGCATTGGCGAGTTCATCCTCTCTTGGCTAGGGTCCTTGAGTCGGTGAAGGATGGCATGGGTAGAAGACGTGAGCTTGATGAATCCGAGGGACCACCGGACGAGGAGCAAATGGAGTGAAGCCAAAGGAAGCAAACTTCAGGGAAAGACACGAAGGATGGCATGGGGGAAGCCGCAAGCTTAGTGCATCCGAGGGATGCAGGCCGGACAAAGAGAGCTTCGGTGAGGGACTCTATGGGAGATGAGAGATTCAGCGAATGTAACCCGGGATGGGGTAGCTCAAGTAGGTGAACTTGGCCAAGTGGCTAAAGTCAAGTGTTGGACGCTCAAACATGTGTGTGAGGTTTTATTCGACGATTGGATGTGTTGGATGCTCAAACATATGGTTTGAGATTTTACCCGACGATCGGATGCTCAAACAGTTTGTTGTTTGAAGTTTTACTTAATATCAGTCGATTGATTATGTATCAGTCAACTAGTCCGAGTCGACTGATAGTTGACTGGTGTCAACTAGGGTTTTATGGCCCAATGGTCGACTGCTAAGGTTTGGTAGTCGACTGGTCCACCATCAGTCGACTGCCGTGAAGGGAAATCAACTGTTATAAGTGGACACGGGCACATAAACGATTTGAGTCGACTGATTGTCATGATCAGTCGACTGATGGTTTGATCAGTCGACTGATGGGCACGATTAGTCGACTGACTAATGTGCTGTTGGACTACAACGGTCACGGTTCAACCTTGGTCGTAAGCCGTTGGAACTGCAACAGTCGACTGATGCATGCCCAATGGGAAGAAACCCTTCTTCTCTATAAAAAGAAGGGTTGGGGGCCTTGGGGAAGCTAATGCTTCCACTCCTAAGTGCTCTCCAAGTGCCCTAAAATGTTTCTAACCTCCTCTTCCTTGTTCTTATCTCAATCTTATTGTAAGAGGGAGGGTTTTGTGTAAAGAGGGCTTCTCCACCTTGCTTGAGCTAAAGGAGAGTTCTAGTGGATTGGTTTGTGGGAGTGATTTGTCAAACGAATCGTCGTGGATTAGCGACAAGGGCCATGAACCACATTACATCCTTGAGTTTGCATTGATTCTCTCTTTTACTTTGTCTACCTTTTAAATTTCTTTGGTTTCATTATTCCGCTGCGCTAAAAATATTGTAGACAATTAAGAACGACTGAATTCCATTGAGCACCATCAAGGTTATTCAACACCCCTTCTAGTCAGGCCACGATCATCCAACAAGTGGTATCAGAGTGAGGAGCTTGTTGATGGACTCATCGCCGTAACATGCAAGTCGAAAGATGGCTGGCATGAATATCCACCCGCCTAAATTCGAAAGAGACTTCTCTTGGTGAAAAAAACGGATGGAGGTATTTTTCGAAACTGACTTCGATATAATGCTAATCATGGAAAGTGGTTTCGAGATGCCTAGGGATGAAGAAGGGAAGCCAATATAAAAATCAAGATGGACAAAGAAGCAAAAAGAGGAGCACCTAGCAAATTCAAAAGCAAGGCACCATCTCTTCAATGTGCTACCTCAATAAGAGATCAATAGAATTGGAGAATGCTCGAGCGCCAAGGAGATGTGGGAGAAGCTAGTGGAGCTTCATGAAGGCACCTCCGAAGCTAAATTAGCAAGAAGGGACCTTCTCCGATCGCAATTAAATAATATCAAATTGGAAAAAGGAGAAAAGGTATTGTCCCTATACTCAAGATTTAAAAAAATTATTAATGGGTTATCTAGTGTAGGGGAGAAGCTCTTCAATAGGGATATGATCATGAAGGCAATTGATGCATTCCCCCGATCATCGAAATGAAGCTCTATGGTGGACTCATTCTACATTTCAAGGAATCTAGAGTTAAGTACTTTAGAGGAATTCTTTTATACTATGGATCTTCACGAAACTAGAATTGAAGGAATAATAGAAGAACCAAGCACTCAATCAAGGGGAGTAGCTCTAGTGGCAAACAAGGAGAAGAAGAAGGAGACTACACCACCTTCATCGGATGACGAATCATCTTCCTCCATAAACACTGATGAAGAGTCCTACATGGTAAGAAAGGTAAGGCGTGCCTTAAAAAGTTTTAAATTTAACAAATCTCATGATAGGAGAAGAATGACTAGGAAGGTCATATGCTAAAATTTCCAAGGAGAGGGACACATGAGGGATGAGTGTCCCTTGTTGAACAAAGCAAAGGAATAAAAGAAGAAAGACAAGAAGGAGGAAGAAAAGAGGTCAAAAGAAAAGGGGAAGACAAAAATGCATAATCTAAAAGCTACGTGGGATGACCCATTATCATCGGAAGAAGAAGAAATCGTCTCCCATTTTGCACTAATGGGTATAGATGACATTGCCTCCACCTCATCCAAACAAGAAGAAGGAAATACAAGTGAGGAGGAGAGCTCAAGTGTAGGGGGAGCATCTCCCTCGGATTCGGAAGAAGAAGATTGGGTAAGTGAGGTAAAGAAACTACCCTCTCAAGATGTTATTTCTATGATTTCAAGCTCAACTAGGGATTTGTTTAGAATAAAGAAGAAAAATAGATGCATGCTTGATGAAATTAGAAGTCTAGAAGAAAAGCTTAAAAATGCATGTTCACATGATGATCCTATTTCTTCTAGTACTAATGATGCATGTTTAGAAGAAAATAAGATTTTAAGAGAAAAGGTAGAATACCTTAGTAAAGCCCTTGAAAAATTCACTATAGGCTCAAATGCCTTGAATATGATTATAGGGAGCCAATGGGCAAGCTTTAACAAAAAGAGCCTGGATACAAGGGATCTAAAAATGAAAAGGTTTATCATTGTCTAATTGCTAGGGGGCAATCAAAAACACCACAATGGTAGCTAGGAAATGGATCCCTAAGGAATACTTGGTGAACCCTATTGGAAAGAACTTATATTGGATTCCCAAGTCAATCCTTAAAGGTTAGAAAAACCTAGGATAGTCAACCATAAGTGGGCTTATTTCATATCTTATTACATGGTTGACTTATGATGATGTTGGGTGATAATATTTAACTTATGATTATGTTGATATTTGGATGATACTTAACCTTGGGTAGCATTGCATAGATTTTTTGGTTAAGTATAAATACCTTAGTTACATCTCACAATTCACCATAAGGAGAACTTGATTGAAAACATAGAAATGGGTGAGATGTTAGGTTGATACAAGTGATTCACTATTGCTTATGAAATTTAGATGAGTCATTAAGAGTATCATGATATAGCAATCAAATACCAACTATGGGGAAAGCAAATATTTAATTCATGAACATCTTGCCCAAAGATCATAGTTGGATATTTTTAATGATTTAAAAAAATTTTATGTTTTGAAAACTTTAAGTTCATGCATTGAAACATTCTAAGGCAAAACTCGACTTTCAAGTTGATACAAAAATTGAAGATTTTAAAGCTTTTGAGTTTTTGCCTAATTTTCGAAAATTAAATGAATTTTCATGAAAAAAAATCATTTTTCCTTGATAGAGGAACTCATTAGAAATGCGTTCCCAAAATTTTATGATTTTTTTGAATTTTTGTGATTTTTTAATGCATTTCTGAAGTTGGCTCCAAAAATCAGAAATCAGAGTTATCAGGTGTCAGTTGACTGGTGTTGTGAACTAGCCGACTGTTGGAACTGTGCATGGGCATAGCAACCTGTTTTGAGTGTTTTTCAGTCAGATTTTGATATTTTTATTCCCTTAGATATTGATGCCATGATGAATAAACATATGTATGATGTTTTTGATGGTGTCAAAGGGGGAGAAGTGTTAGAGTTTAAGTTAATCATGCTAGGGGGAATTAGCATGTGTTAAGGGGGAATTAGTATGTGTTAAGGGGGAGTTGGCATGTGTTAAGGGAGAGTTTTGATATCCATGTTAGATTTACATGCTTACTTTCCTTTAAGTGTTTTTGAATGGTTTACCTAACTTAAACATATTGCCACACATCAAAAAGGGGGAGATTATTAGGGCAATCAACCCAAGTATGTTATTGGTTTTGATGTGTGTGGCAAAGGATTTAAGTTAGGATCTTTATGTGATTTGATATGTGTGTTTAAGTTGTGCAGGACTTAGTAAATCACACATGGTTAGCTTGATGAAGCGTTGGCGAGTTCATCATCTCTTGGCTCGGGTCCTTGAGTCGGTGAAGGATGACACGGGGAGAAGCCGTGAGCTTGGTGCATCCAAGGGACTGTCGGACGAGGAGAAAATAGAGTGAATCCAAAGAAAGCAGACTTCAGGGCAAGATGCGAAGGATGTCATGGGAGAAACTGTAGGCTTAGTGCATCCCAGGGACGCAGGTTGGACGAAGAGAGCTTCAGTGAGGGACTATTGGGTTTCCGACACCGCAGCGAGTGTGTGTTCGAACATATTTCTTAAATATGTGCACAGCGGAAGAAATAAAAATAATAAATCTAATTTATTACAATACACACACTACACGCATGCATAGTACAACATGTGTATACATAACCTTAGTTTCAAATTTTGCAATAAAAAGAAATTTATTCTACATATACCTGACGTATAACGTGTAGCGGGAAAGGCATCAACCGGAGCGACCCTCGCTAGAATCGCCTCTATCGGTATCCACGCCGAGTATCTTTGGGATGACTTCACAAAGTCACGAGCCTCATCTTCGTACGAGTCACTAGCCTCGTGTCGAAGATGATGTGATCGAGAGAAGATCACAATCCGAATCAAAATTCGGATTCAAAACGAGTCCTCAAAAACTCGCTTCTCCGAATAGGTATTCGCCCACCGTTTGACGAATCCTTCATCCTCCACCTATGATGATTATCGGAGATCGAATCCCTGACAAGGAAATCACTGTCGGAGCTCCAAATGTCGTCTGAACGATGCTCTAACACGAAGTAAACAAGCTATCCAGAAAATTGGACATCTTTGGTGGAGGATTAGCGCTGGCCAAATAAGGAAGCTAGATGCTCACCTTGTCGCCGGAGCCAAGGAAGATCACCAGAGGGTCGCCGGAGGATTGCCGGCTGAATCTTGGATGCCGGCAACAAGTTGGACGGCGGCACAAGAGGTGGGCGGCGGCTAGGGTTTGGGCGCCGACCACAAGAGGAGAGGAGAGAGAGGGGCGGTAACTTTGGATTAGCGCTCTCATTAAACCCTTGAGACCTATTTTATAGAGAAGAAATTCTCCTAATGGTTATTGGTTAATAACCAAAATCCATTAACCCGCTCCATTAATTTAAGTTAAAATAAACCAAACCGATTTGGTCTATTTTAATTTAAAACGAACTGGACTAACTTTTGGTTCATTTGTTTAAAACTAACCAAACCCCTTTGGTTTATTCTCCACCATTGGATTAGAACCAAACCAATTTGATTCATCCATCATGTCTTTATAAGACACGGCCTATCCACGCTTCCATTGCGACTGAAATGATTTCATGCTCGATCCTTGTTTGGTCCAACCAAACCTAGTTTCTCTCGGTATGAGAATCTCATTCTCAAGCTTGTTTTAAATTCTTCGGATTACGCTCGTTGTGCGTGTGACCAAATAGGTTTTAGGTTTATGTTGGCCATCTATAATTAACCATTAATTATAGAATGATCATGAGTGACACCTAGTAGTACATCAAGATCCCCAATTAATCGAAAAGATCAACAGTTGATCCAGAACTATTTCTGAAACCCTTCAGCAGCTATAATGATTCGTGCCCCATTCCTTTCACTCATCTTATACCCACTTGGCTAAAGACATGGTCTATAGTGTCAGTCCCCACTAGGTTGACTACGTCACGCCTAGCCCAAGTATCATTTTCTCATCCTACGGATTCTAGTTACTGCACATGTATCCAAGAGTACCTTACTCTAAACATGTAATGCTTTGGCCAAAGACTTTAGTAACAATACGACGAGAGGCCATGGGTACACATCTCCTCGCAAGGAGTGGTGAATCTTTTATAGGCTATTCAAACACCTTCGATCATTTCAACTTATACCCAATCATCCTGGGTCCACATCTTCTTAGAGATGCTTGCTTAAGATGTCAAAGCATAAGTCTTCATGATCAAGATGACTTGAATATCGCAAGTCAAAAGAACATCGCACTTAAGCTACAATAAGAACTTCATTGACATATCTATATATGCAGAGAACCATATGAAGTCTTACGACTGGTCACTTTAATGAACTAGTTACCATAACTAGCATTCATGATTAACTCCGAACATCACAATGTCTCCAGCTAGTGAGAATCAGCTGCTTAGATACACCAAGGAGTATACCTCATGCTAGTCTCGACAGAATTATTGTCCAAATCCATCAATTCATCGACTAGGGATAATTTTGATACTTCACAATTACACATGTAGAGATACTCACTAGTTGTGATCCAATCACAAATTCTCTCATGCTGTTAATCGTATCGTGGACATTCAGTAAATGAGTTTAAGATCTAATCAAATATATGAGAACATGTATACTCAAATAGTGAATCTTCATTTATCATATAAATGGTTCAAACATAAGGCGATTGCCTTAGGATATCTCTCATATATTACTAACAAACTCCCACTTGGCCTAATGCCAATCGCTACAGTATCCAATACCATAGGCTCTAACATGACCCTCAAACTTACTTTGAGGAAATGCCTTAGTCAAAGGATCCGCTAAGTTCCTTTTAGTGGGGATTTTCTCGATTGTATTTCCTTCCTGCTAATGATTTCTCTAATCAGATGATAGCGGCAAAGCACATGTTTGGATCATTGACGAGACCTCATCAAGTTCAGAGATGAACTTCTTGATCCAAACCGCTTCCTTTGCTGCTTCCGAAGTTGCAATGTATTCTACCTCAGTGGTAGAATCCGATACAGTGTCTTGTTTGGAACTTTTCCAACTCACTGCGCCCCCATTCAAGGTGAACACGTACCTAGACTGAGACCTGGAATCATCCTTGTCTATCTAGAAGTTGGCATCCGTATACCCGCGTATCACCATGTCCCCTTCTCCATATATTAGAAACACATCCTTAGTTCTTCTTAAGTACTTAAGGATTGTCTTAACAGCTACCCAATGATCCATTCCTGGATCAGACTGTTATCTACTCATGACACTCAGAGCATATGATACATCGGGCCTCATATATAACATAGCATACATGATAGATCCTATTGCGAATGCATAGGGAATCTTACTCATGCAAATCCTCTCGTCTTCTGTGCACAGACACATAGACTTTGAAAGGTGTATCCCATGCCTGATGGGTAGGAAACTTTTCTTGGATTCTGACATGCTAAACCTCTTTAGCACTCGGTCTATATATATAAACTGCGAAAGACCAAGCAACCATTTTGATCTATCTCTATAGATCTTAATCTCGAGGATGTAGGTTGCTTCTCCCAGGTCTTTCATGGAGAATGTCTTGGACAACCAAATCTTAACCGATTGTAAAACAGAAACATCGTTTCCTATAAGTAATATGTCATTGACATACAATACTAGGAACACGACTTCACTCTCACTAATCTTCTTGTACACACAAGGTTCGTCCAGATTTTGTGAGAAATCAAACCTTTTGATTGTCTCATCAAAATGGATATTCCTGCTCCTGGATGCTTGCTTCAGTCCATATATGGACTGTTGCAATTTGCATACCTTGGTTTTATCAACCGATGTGAAACCCTCAGGTTGTATCATATACACATCCTCGAGTAGGTTTCCATTAAGGAAAGCTATTTTCACATCCATCTGTCATATCTCATAATCATAATGAGCCACTATGGCCAGGAGCATCCGAATGGATTTAAGCATAGCTACAGGTGAATAGGTTTCATCATAATCAACACCTTACTTTTGACGATATCCTTTCGCCACCAATCTAGCCTTATAGGTAATCACATTACCATCTATGTCGATTTTCTTCTTGAAAACCCACTTGCACCCTATAGGCTTTATGCCTTCAGGTGGGTCAACCAAGTTCCAAACTTTGTTTTCATACATGGAATCCATTTCTGACTTTATGACGTCAAGCCACTTATCCCTTTCTGAACTTTTTAGAACTTCTTCATAACTGGTAGGCTCCTCATCATCAATGAGTAACACGTCATTCGATTCACTTACGAGAAATCCATATCTCTCAGAAATATTGCATATTCTACCAGATCTACGAAGATGTGGTGTCTTAATAGGTCCAGCCGATTGCTCATAACTATGAGTTATTGGCTGTTGTGCTTCACCAGGTATCTCATCAATGTCTATTTGAGTCTCTCGAGCCTCCTCAAGCTCAACGACACTCCCACTGTTTTCTTGTAAGAGAAACTCTTTCTCTAGAAACACAGCATGCCTTGAAACAAACACCTTTTGTTCCATAGGATGATAGAATTGGTAACCCCTTATTTCCTTAGGGTATCCAATAAATAGATATTTATCAGACTTAGCATCCAATTTGTCTGATACAGTCCACTTCATATAAGCAGGACAACCCCATATCTTCAAGTAAGATACATGAGGTTTCTTACTATTCCATATCTCATATGGAGTAGTAGAGACTACCTTGGTTGGCATTCTGTTTAACAAGTAAACAGTTGCTTGAAGTGCATAGCCCCAAAAGGACTTGGGAAGATTCGCATGATTCATCATTGACCTGACCATGTCCAATAAGGTCTGGTTACGCCTCTCAGATACACCATTATGTTGTGGTGTATATGGCAGAATCCATTGAGACAATATACCATTGTCTCTTAGATAATCTAGAAACTCTTGACTTTAGTATTCACCACCTCGATTCGATCGAAGTATTTTAATACTCTTGTCATGTTGTTTCTCTACTTCATTTCTGAATTCTTTGAACCTTTCAATGGTTTCAGACTTGTGTTTCATCAAGAACACATACCCAAACCGTGAGTGATCATCGGTGAAGGTAATGAAGTAGTTATAGCCTCCCATAAATCTTGAGTTGACATATGTCCACATACATCAGTATGTATTAGACCTAGCAACTCTCCCACTCGTTCACCTTTTCTTGTAAAAGGTAACTTAGTCATCTTGCCTTTTAAGCATGATTCGCATGTATCGTATGAATCCAATTCAAACGATTCCAGAATTCCACATCGGTGTAATTCGGACATACATTTCTTGCTTGCATGGCCAAGATGACAATGGCACATGTAGAAGTCTAATTGATTATCCTTTCGAGCACGCTTGTTGCTTGCTTCGATATTGAAAATGTCACTGGATACGTCCAACGTATAAATACCATTGCTCAAAGTTCCAGTCCCATAAAGAACTCCATTCAAAGTTATGTAACAACAATTGTTACTAAAAGTCAAATGGTACCCATTTCTATTTAAACAAGAAATAGAAATGATGTTCTTTATCAACGAAGGAACATAAAAGCAATTGTCCAGTTCTAAGACAAGTCATGTAGGGAGTCTCGACAAATACATTCGGATGGCAAGTGCAGCAACCTTTGCTCCATTCCCAACACGTAAATTTGGCTCTCCCTTGACGAGTCTTCTTCTATTCCTTAGCCCATGTATGTCATTACATATATGTGAGCCACACCCAGTATCCAATACCCAAGTATTTAAGGGAATAGAATGACAATCAATAACGAGGATATCTGAAGAAGATGGGGCATCCGATGCCCTATTCTTCTTCACGGACTCAAGATAAATCTTGCAAATTCTTCGCCAATGGCCCTCCTTGCCACAATGATGGCAAGTGCCCTTTTGTACTGGTTCTGCCTTCTTAGCCTTTTTCTTCCCCTTCTGATGTTCCTTTGACTTCCTCTTAGAACCTTTCTTCGAGGAATCAACTAACAGCACCGTCCCCTACTCATGCTTCATAGAAGGCTCCATAGTCTTCAGCATGTTGAGCAGTACCACAGATGAACCTTCTTGCATCTCAGAGGTGAAGAGGACCTTGGAGACTTCGAACCGTTCGAATCTCACTTGCTCATCAACCAACTCATAAAGATGAAAGACTATGGTATGAGTATCCATATGCTAATGCTACTTCCGCAGCTCAGGTATCATCGCGACTAGCATGATGCAACTCACCATTTCAGAATCAATCACATGTTTCTGATAGGCCAACAATTGGTCCGGAGTTGCATTGAAACTAGGACGAGCGGGAAGAGGCGCTTCGAGGACATTCTCAAGCTTTTCCACCTTGAGAACAATTCTCAAGTTTCTAAGCTAGTCCAAGAAGTTTGGCCCAGTCAATTTATTTGAATCCAAAATAGAGCGCAAATTCAAAGATGTCATGATCAATCGATTAACCTAGAAATTCGAATCGAGCATATATGAGGAAGATGATTTAAATGTATCAACATACATTTATAAGTCCCATTCATTTTTTGAATTTCAAAAACCCCAAAATCACTTCGGGAGATCGTAGGTCCATCTCCGAATGGGATGATATCCATCATAGATATGAACAACCTTGGAGAGAGTCCAACAAGCCATTCATAGCTACGATGGTAGGTATCAAATATACCGATTGCATATCACATATATGCAACTATCACAATGTGCTATCAACTAATTGAATGTTCACACATACATCGGGTTGTTAACTCATTAACAAGTATGCATCATATGCATAACACCCAACTTCACCTCCCTTCACATCGACCTTGGAGAGAGTCCAACAAGCCGATGCTCCAGGTTAAAGTCAACCCATTAATCAAGACATAGTTTTAATATGGTTAGAGTACATTCAACTAATTAGCCCGGCTTGGAGAGAGTCCAACAACCAAAGCTAATGATTGACCTCTGACTCTTACCATATTAGTATTAAACTATTCCATGGTTTGAACATGTTCGGATTCGAACCGGGCTTGGAGAGAGTCCAACAACCCAAACAAGAAACGAAACTCTGGTTCTAACTATATTAATGGAAGGTGTAGACTTTAATATTGAGTAAGGGTTTTTATGTCTCATTCTCTTTGCATGCAAATAACTATTATCTACATGGCATGACATACATGACATACATCTACATGTCATGACACGCATGACATAATGATATGCATCTTATGCAATTACATGACATACAATTATGACATGTACAAAATTTCCTTATATGTCATAACTATTTATGGAAATAAAATATGATTGAGATTTGATTCCCCAAATCAAATCATGATTAAATTAGGAAACAAATTTCCAAATCTAATCACATATTTTATTTGTGGAAAGAGTTGATTAAGGAAAGTTAATTTTAATTTAGGAAACAAATTTCCTAAATTGTCAAAACTATATATGGAATTAAAATATATTTAAAATTTGATTCCCAAATCAAATCACGATTAAATTAGGAAACAAATTTCCAAATCTAATCAATATTTTATTTATGAAAAATGTTAATTTCCATAAATACTTCTAACTTTCCAAAAGTAGAAGATTTCCATAAATACTTCTAAACTTTCCAAAATTAAAAATTTCCATAAATACTTCTAACTTTTCAAAAGTAAAAAATTTCCATAAATACAATTACGACTATTGCAAAACAATTTTACGATTATGTCGAAACACAACCTGGGCTCTGATACCACGGTTGGGTTTTCGACACTGCGGCGAGTGTGTTCGAACATGTTTCGTAAACATGTGCACAGCGGAAAAATAAAAATAATAAATTTAATTTATTACAATACACACACCACATGCATGCATAGTACAACATGTGTAGATATAACCGTAGTTTCAAATTTTGCAATAAAAGAAAATTTATTCTAAGTATACCTGACGTATCACGTGTAGCGGGAAAGGCATCAACCGGAGTGACCCTCGCTAGGATCGCCTCTATTCGTATCCACGCCGAGTATCTTCGGGATGAATTCACAAAGTCACGAGTCTCGTCTTCGTATGAGTCACTAGCCTCGTGTCAAAGACGATGTGATCGAGAGAAGATCACAATCCGAATAAAAATTCGGATTCATAACGAGTCCTCAAAAACTCGCTTCTCCGGAGAGGTATTCTCCCACCGTTTGACGAATCCTTCGTCCTCCACCTATGAGGATTACCGGAGATCGAATCCCCGACAAGGAAGCTGCTATCAGAGCTCCAAACGTCATCCAAACGATGCTCCGACATGAAGTAAATAAGCTATCCAGAAAACTAGACAACTTTGGTGGAGGATTAGTGCCAGCCAAATAAGGAAGCTAGATGCTCACCGTGTCGCCGGAGCCAAGGAAGATCACCGGAGGGTCACCGGAGGATCACCGGCTGAAGCTTGGACACCGACAACAACTTGGACAGCGACACAAGAGGTGGGAGGCGGCTAGGGTTTAGGCGCCGACCACAAGAGGAGAGGAGGGAGAGGGGCGGCAACTTTGGATTAGGGCTCTCATTAAACCCTTGAGCCCTATTTTATAGAGAACAAATTCTCCTAATGGTTATTGGTTCATAACCAAAACCCGTTAACCCGCTCCATTAATTTAAGTTAAAATAAACCAAATCGATTTGGTCTATTTTAAGTTAAACCGAACCGAACTAACTTTTGGTTCATTGTTTAAAACAAACCAAACCGCTATGGTTTATTCTCCACCATTGGATTAGAACCAAACCAATTTGGTTCATCCATCGTGTCTTCATAAGACATGGCCCATCCATGCTTCCATTGCGATTGAAATGATTTCATGCTCGATCCTTATTTGGTCCAACCAAACCTAATTTCTCTCGGTCTGAGAATCTCATTCTCAAGCTCGTTTTAAATCCATCGGATTACGCTTGTTGTGCGTATGACCAAATAGGTTCTCGATTTATGTTGGCTGCCTATAATTAACCATTAATTATAGAATGATCATGAGTGGCACCTAGTAGTACATCATGATCCCCAATTAATCGAAAAGATCAACGGTTGATCCAGAACTATTTCTGAAACCCTTCAACAACTATAATGATTCATGCCCCATTCCTTTCACTCATCTTATACCCACTTGGTTTAGTATATGGTCTATAGTGTCAGTCCCCACTAGGTTGACTACGTCACACCTAGCCCATGTATCATTTCCTCATCCTACAGATTCTAGTTACTGCACATGTATCCAAGAGTACCTTACTCTAAACATGTAATGCTTTGGCCAAATACTTTAGTAACAATCCGACGAGAGGCTATGGGTATACATCTCCTCGCAAGGAGTGGTAAATCCTTTATAGGCTATTCAAACACCTTCGATCACTTCAACTTATACCCAATCATCCCGGGTCCACATCTCCTCAGAGATGCTTGCTTAAGATGTCAAAGCATAAGTCTTCATGATCAAGATGACTTCAATACCACGAGTCAAAGGAACATCGCACTTAAGCTACAGTAAGAACTTCATTGACATATCTATATATGCAAAGAACCATATGAAGTCTTACGTCTGGTCACTCCAATGAAGTAGTTACCATAACTAGCATCCACGATCAACTCCGGACATCACAATGTCTCCAGCCAATGAGAATCAGCTGTTTGGATACACCAAGGAGTATACCTCGTACTAGTCTCAAAAGAATTGATGTTGTCCAAATCCATCAATTCATCGACTAGGGATAATTTCGATACATCACAATTACACATGTAGAGATACTCACTAGTTGTGATCCAATCACAAATTCTCTCATGCTGTGAATCGTATCGTGGACATTCAGTAAATGAGTTTAAGATCTGATCAAATACATGAGAACATGTATACTCAAATAGTGAATCTTCATTTATCATATAAATGGTTCAAACATAAGGCGATTGCCTTAGGACATCTCTCATATATTACTAACAGGGACTCCATGGGAGATGAGAGATTGGGCGATTATAACCCTGGACGGGGTAGCTCAAGTAGGTGAACTTGGCCAAGTGGCTAAAGTCAAGTGTTGGATGCTTAAACATGTGTTTGAGATTTTACCCGACGATTGGAAATGTTGGATGCCCAATCATATGGTTTGAGGTTTTTCTCGACGGTCGGATGCTCAAACAGTTTGTTGTTTGAGGTTTTACCCGACATCAGTTGACTGATATAGGTATCAATCGATTGGTCCGAGTTGACTGCTAGTTGGCCGGGGGTAACTAGGGTTTTATGGCCCAACAGTCAACTGCTAGGGTTTGGTAGTCGACTGGTCCACCATCAATCGACTGTCGTGAAGAGTAATCGACTGTTTTAAGTGGACACGGGCATAGAAATGATTTGAGTCAACTAATTTCCATGATTAGTCGACTGATGGTCATGATCAGTCGACTGCCCAGTGTGCGGTTGGACTGCAACGGTCACGATTCAGGCTTGGTCATAAGCCATTGGAACCGCAGTAGTCGACTGATGGCATGCAACAGTTGACTACTGCATGCCCAACGGGAATAAACCCTTCTTCTATATAAAATGAAGGGTTGGGGGCTTGGGGAAGCTAATGCTTCCACTCCTAAGTGCTCTCCAAGTGCCCTAAACATTTCTAACCTCCTCTTCCTTGTTCTTATCTCAATCTTATTGTAAGAGGGAGAGTTTTGTGTAAAGAGGTCTTTTCCACCTTGCTTGAGCTAAAGGAGAGTTCTAGTGTATTGGTTTGTGGGAGTGATTCGTCGAACGAATCATCATGGATTATCTGCAAGGGCCGTGAACCAAGTTACATCCTTGAGTTTGCATTGATTCTCTCTTTTACTTTGTGTAGCTTTTAATTGTCTTTGGATTCATTATTCCGTTGCGCTAACGATATTGTAGACAATTAAGAATGACCAAATTCCATCGAGCACCATCAAGGCTATTCAACCCCCCTTCTAGCCGAGCCATGATCATCCAACACTATTTAACAAGTAAACAGCGGTCTCAAGTGCGTAACTCCAAAAGATTTTTGGAAAACTTGCATGCTGCATCATTAACCTAACCATGTCCAACAAGCTTAGGTTTCGCCTTTTAGCCACACCATTATGTTGTGACGTGTAAGGTGGAGTCCTTTGAGATAAGATTTCATTGCCCCTTAGATAATCTTAAAACTCTTGGCTTAAGTATTCACCACCTTGATCCGATCGAAGTACTTTAATACTTTTTCCATGTTGTTTCTCTACTTCCTTTCCAAAATCTTTAAACCTTTCAAAGACTTCAGATTTGTATCTTAACAAATACAAATACCCATATCGTGAATAATCGTCAATAAAGGTAATGAAGTAGTTATAACCTCTTATGGCATGAGTTGACATTGGTTCGCATACATCAGTATGTATAAGACCCAATACCTCAACTGCTCATTCACCCTTTCCTCTAAAAGGTAGTTTAGTCATCTTTCCTTTTAAGCATGAAACATGTGTCTAATGAATCTGATTCATAAGACTCCAAAATGCCAAGCCTATACAGTTTTACATGCGTTCATTGCTTATATGGCCAAGACGACAATGCCATAATTGCGAGGTTAATTGATTATCTAACTTAGTGTGTTTGCTATTTGATTCGATATTGAATATCTCATTGGATGTATCTAACATGTAGATTCCATTATTTAATATCCCAGTAGCATAAAGAATACCATTTAACGTAATGTAACAACAATTATTACTAAACATCAAATGATAACCTTTCTTATTCAAACATGAAATAGAAACAATGTTCTTTATTAATACAGGAATATAAAAACAATCATTCAACTCTAAAACTAGTCTCATAGGAAGGCGCAACATATAAGTACCCTTGGCTACTGCAACAACTTTTGCTCCATTGCCAACCCTTAGATCTGCTTCTCCCTTAACCAGTCTTCTTCAGTTCCTAAGCCCCTGATGTTATTACATATATGTGAGCCACACCCGGTATCCAATACCCAAGTGCTAGAAGAAATAGTATGACATTCAATAACAAATATACCTGAAGTAGATTGGTATCAGATGCCTTTTTCTGCTTCAGTGACTCCAGATACTGCTTACAGTTTCTCTTCCAATACCCATCCTTGCCACAATGATGGTAGGTGCCCTTGGGAGTTATTTGTTCCTTCTTTGCCTTTTTCTTCCCTTTAGCTTTGGTTTTTGGCTTCCTCTTAGAACCTTTCGTTGATGAGTCAACCAACATCACCGCCTTCTATTCTTTAGCAACAAATGACTCCACTGTTTTGAGCATATTGATCAATTCAGGAATCGTGGACTCAATCTTATTCATCTGATAGTTCATCACAAATTGTTAATAGCTACCAGTCAGATTGTGAAGAATTAAGTCAATACTTAATTCATGGTCCATGAAAGACCCTAATGATCCCAATCACTCAATATAGCTATTCATCCTTAGTGTAAACTACACTGGAGATGAACCCTTCTGCATCTTCGAGCGAAAGAGGAGCTAGGTGACCTCGAACCTTTCAGATCGTGCCTGCTCATCGAACAACTCTCGAAGATGAAAGACAATTGTATTAGCATCCATATGCTCATGTTGCTTATGTAACTCAGGAGACATTGAGGCTAGCATAATGCAACTCGCCATCTCAGAGTCAGTAACATGTTTCTGGTAAGCCAACTTTTGGTCACCAGATGCATTATCTGCAGGAGATTTGGGAAGAACCTCTTCAAGGACATAAGTTAGCTTTTCAGCCTTGAGAACAATTCTCAGGTTGCGAAGCTAGTCCAAGAAGTTTGGCCCAGTCAATTTATTGTTGTCTAAAATCGAATGTAAATTAATGGAGGTTGACATGTTGTTCTAATTAGTACCTAGACATACAAAAAAAGGTGTATAAGAGAGATGAATTTATAGTAATGTAAACAATTTACATTAACAAGAAACTCCCACTATTTTTATCAAATTCAATAGCCCTCACTTTGAATTTGAGAGATGGTAGGTGATCTCCTAGTGGGTTGATATCCATTATGACTAAGAACAACCTTGGAGAGAGTCCAACAAGTCATTCATGTTAGTAATATATGAGAGATGTCCTAAGGCAATCGCCTTATGTATGAACCATTTATATGATAAATAAAGATTCGCTATTTGAGTATACATGTTTCATGTATTTGATTGGATCTTAAACTCATTTACTGAATGTCTACGATGTGATTCACAGCATGAGAGAATTTGTGATTGGATCACAACTAGTGAGTATCTCTACATGTGTAATTGTGATGTATCGGAATTATCCCTAGTCGATGAATTGATGAATTTGGACACCATCAATTTTGTCGAGACTAGCACGAGGTATACTCCTTGGTGTATCCAAGCAGCTGATTTTCACTGGCTGGAGACATTGTGATGTTCGGAGTTGATCGTGGATGTTAGTTATGGTAACTAGTTCATTGGAGTGACCAGCCGTAAGACTTCATATGGTTCTCTGCATATATAGATATGTCAATGAAGTTCTTACTGTAGCTTAAGTGCGATGTTCCTTTGACTTGCGGTATTCAAGTCATCTTGATCATGGAGACTTATGCTTTGACATCTTAAGCAAACATCTCTAAGGAGATGTGGACCCGGGATGATTGGGTATAAGTCGAAATGATCGAAGGTGTTTGAATAGCCTATAAAAGATTCACCACTCCTTGCGAGGAGATGTATACCCATGGCCTCTCGTCGTATTGTTACTAAAGTCTTTGGCCAAAGCATTACATGTTTAGAGTAAGGTACTCTTCAATACATGTGGAGTAACTAGAATCCGTAGGACGAGGAAATGATACTTGGGCTAGGTGTGACGTAGTCAGCCTAGTGGGGACTGACACAATAGACCATGTCCTGAACCAAGTGGGTATAAGATGAGTGAAGGGAATGGGGCACGAATCATTCGTCTTGCTGAAGGGTTTCAGAAATAGTTCTGGATCAACCGTTGATCTTTTCGGTTAATTGGGGATCATGATGTACTACTAGGTGTCACTCATGATCGTTCTATAATTAATGGTTAATTATAGACGACCAACATAAACCGAGAACCTATTTGGTCACACACACAACGAGCATAATCCAAAGGATTTAAAACGAGCTTGAGAATGAGATTCTCAGACTGAGAGAAACAAGGTTTGGTTGGACGAAACATAAAGCGAGCATGAAATCGTTTCAGTCGCAATGGAAGCGTGGATGGGCCGAGTCTTATGAAGACGTAATGGATGAACCAAAATGGTTTGGTTCTGATCCATTGGAGGAGAATAAACCAAAGGGTTTGGTTTATTTTAAACGAATGAACCAAAAGTTGGTTCAGTTCGTTTTAACTTAAAATAAACCATCATGGTTTGGTTTATTTTAACTTATCTTAATGGAGCGGGTTAACGGGCCTAATGGTTATGATCCAATAACCATTAAGAGAATTAGTTCTCTATAAAAGAGGGCTTAAGGGATAATTAAGCCATAATCCAAAACCCTAGCAAGGAGTTGCCGCCCACCCCATTGAGGGAGTTGCCGCCCAACCTCCTTTGCCGCCCAGTTTTGTGCCGCCATCCAAGTCCTTGCCAGCGTCCAAGCTTCAGCCGGTGATCCTCCGACGACCCTCCGGTGATCTTCCTAGGCTTCGGTGAAAAGGTGAGCACTTGGCTTCCTTGTTTTGGCCGGCGCCTACTCCTCCACCAAAGCTGTCCAGTTTTCTGGACAGCTTGTTCTCCTCTCGTCGGAGCATCGTTTGGACGACGATTTGAGCTCTGACAGCGGCTAAACTACCGGGGATTCGATCTCCGGTAATCCTCTGAGGTGGAGGACGAAGGATTCGTCAATTGGTTGACGAATACCTCTCCGGAGAAGCGAGTTTTGAGAACTCGTATTAGGATCCGAATTTGGATTCGGATCGTGATCATCTCTCGATCACGTCGTCTTCAACACGAGGCTAGTAACCCGTACGAAGACGAAGCTCGTGGCTTAGCGAAGTCATCCCGAGGATACTCGGCATGGATACGGATAGAGACGATTCTAGCGAGGATCGTTCCGGTTGATGCCGTTCCCGCTACACGTGATACGAAAGGTATAACGTAGTTAAATTTCCTTTTATTGTAAATTTAAATTTACGGTTATGTCTACACTTGTTGTACTATGCATGCGTGTGTTGTGTGTGTAATAATAAATGTAGATTTATTATTTTTATTGCTTCCGCTGTGTTCATGTTTACGAAACGTGATCGAACACACACACGCCGCGGTGCCAGAAACCCAACAGTGGTATCAGAGCCCAGGTTGTGTTTCGACATAATCGTAAAAATGGTTTTGCGATAGTCATAATGTATTTCTGGAAATTTTCTAATTTTGGAAATTTAGAAGTATTTATGGAATTTTTTCAATTTTGGAAAGTCAAGAAGTATTTATGGAAATCTTCCACTTTTGGAAAGTTGGAAGTATTTATGGAAATTGATATTTTCCATAAATAAAATATTTGATTAGATTCTGGAAATTTGTTTCCTAATTTAATCATGATTTGATTTGGGAAATCAAATCTTAAAATTTTTTATTTCCATAAGTAGTTTTAATGATTTAGGAAATTGGTTTCCTAAATAGATTTTCCTTAATCAAATAATTCCATGAATAAAATATGTGATTAGATTTGGAAATTTATTTCCTAATTTAATTATGATTTGATTTGGAGAATCAAATCTTAAACATATTTTATTTCCATAAATAGTTATGATATATAAGGAAATATATACATGACATAATTCTATGTCATGTAATTGCATTAGATGCATAACATTATGCCATGTGTGTCGTGACATGTAGATGTATGCCATGTATGTCATGCCATGTAGATAATAGTTATTTGCATGCAAAGAGGATGAGACATAAAACCCTTAAACAATATTAAAGCCTACACCTTCCATTAATATGGTTAGAACCAGAGTTCCGTTTCTTATTTGGGTTGTTGGACTCTCTCCAAGCCCGGCTCGAACCCGAACATGTTCAAACCATGGAATAGTTTAATACTAATATGGTAAGAGTCAGAGGTCAATCGTTAGCTTTGGTTGTTGGACTCTCTCCAAGCTGGGCTAATTGGTTGAATGCGCTCTAACCATATTAAAACTATTTCTCTATTAATGGGTTGGCTTTAACCTGAAGCATCGGCTTGTTGGACTCTCTCCAAGGTCGATGTAAAGGGAGGTGAAGTTGGGTGCTATGCATATGATGCATACTTGTTAATGTGTTAACAACCCAACGTATGTGTGAACATTCAATTAGTTGATAGCACATTGTGATAGTTGCATATACGGGATATGCAATCGGTATAGATGATACCTACCGTCGTAGTTATGAATGGCTTGTTGGACTCTCTCCAAGGTTGTTCATAACTATGATGGATATCAGCCCATTCGGAGATGGACCTACAATCTCCCGAAGTGATTTTGGGGTTTTTGAAATTCGAAAAATGAATGGGATTTATAAATGTATATTGATGCATTTTTAAAATCATCTTTCTCATATATGCTTGTTTTGTATTTCTAAGATTGATCATGATGTCTTTGAATTTGCGTTCCATTTTGGATTCAAATAAATTGACTGGGCCGAACTTCTTGGACTGGCTTAGGAACTTGAGAATTGTTCTCAAGGTGAAAAGTTAGCGTATGTCCTCGAAGTGCCTCTTCCCGCCCATCCTAGTGACGATGCAACTCCAAACCAATTATTGGTCTATCAGAAACATGTGACTGATTCTGAACTGACAAGTTGCATCATGCTAGCCGCGATGGAACCCAAGCTACAAAAGCAACATGTGCATATGGATGCTCATATCGTAGTTCTTCATCTTTATGAGTTGGTTGATGAGCAAGTGAGATTCGAAAGGTTCGAAGTCTCCAAGCTCCTCTTCACCTCTGAGATGCAAGAAGATTCATCTGTGGTACTGCTCAACATGCTGAAGACTATGGAGTCTTCTGAGAAGCATGAGCAGGGGACGGTGTTGTTAGTTGATTCCTCGAAGAAAGGTTCTAAGAGGGAATCAAAGGAACAACAGAAGGGGAAGAAGAAAAAAAAAGGCTAAAAAGGTAGAACCAGCTCAAAAGGGCACTTGCCATCATTATGGCAAGTAGGGCCATTTGCGAAGAAAGTGCAAGATTTATCTTGAGTCCGTGAAGAAGGATAAGGCATCGGATGCCCCATCTTCTTCAGAAATCTTCTTTATTGATTGTCATTCTATTTCCTCAGACACTTGGGTATTTGATACTGGGTGTGGCTCACATATATGTAATGACATACATGGGCTAAGGAATAGAAGAAGACTCGTCAAGGGAGAGTCAAATTTACGTGTTGGGACGCACTCGCCATCGAACGTATTTATTGGAACTCCTGTAGGACTTGTCTTAGAACTTGATAATTGCTTTTAGGTTTTTCGTTGATAAAGAACATCATTTCTATTTCTTGTTTAAATAGAAATGGGTACCATTTGACTTTTAGTAACAATTGTTGTTACATAACTTTGAATGGAGTTCTTTATGGGACTGGAACTTTAAGCAATGGTATTTATACGTTGGACGTATCCAGTGACATTTGCAATATCGAAGCGAGCAACAAGTGTGCTCGAAAGGATAATCAAATAGACTCCTACTGTGGCATTGTCGTCTTGGCCATATAAGCAAGAAACGCATGTCCGAATTACACCGATGTGGAATTCTGGAATCGTTTGAATTGGATTCATACGATACATGCGAATCATGCTTAAAATGCAAGATGACTAAGTTACCTTTTATAGGAAAAAGGTGAACGAGTGGGAGAGTTGCTAGGCCTAATACATAGTGATGTATGTGGACCTATGTCAACTCAAGCTTTAGGAGGCTACAACTACTTCATTACCTTCACCGATGATCACTCACGGTTTGGGTATGTGTTCTTGATGAAACACAAGCCTGAAGCCTTTGAAAGGTTCAAAGAATTCAGAAATGAAGTAGAGAAACAACATGACAAGAGTATTAAAATACTTCGATCGGATCGAGGTGGTGAATACTTAAGTCAAGAGTTTCTTGATTATCTAAGAGACAATGGTATATTGTCTCAATGGACTCCGCCATAGACACCACAGCAGAATGGTGTATCTGAGAGGCGTAACCGGACCTTGTTGGACATGGTCAGGTCAATGATGAATCCTGCGCATCGTCCCCAGTCCTTTTGGGGCTATGCACTGCAGATAGCTGTTTACTTGTTAAACAGAATGCCTACCAAGGTAGTCTCAACTACTCCATATGAGATATGGAATAGTAAGAAACCTCATGTATCTTACTTGAAGATATGGGGTTGTCCTGCTTATGTGAAGCGGACTGTATCAGACAAATTGGATGCTAAGTCTGATAAATGTCTATTTATTGGATACCCTAAGGAAACTAGGGGTTACCAATTCTATCATCCTGTGGAACAAAAGGTGTTTGTTTCAAGGCATGCTGTGTTTCTAGAGAAAAAGTTTCTCTTGCAAGAAAACAGTGGGAGTGTCGTCGAGCTTGAGGAGGCTCGAGAGACTCAAATAGACATTGATGAGATACCTGGTGAAGCACAATAGCCGACAACTCATAGTGATGAGCAATCGGCTGGACCTATTGTAACACCACATCTTCGTAGATCTGGTAGAACACGCAATATTCCTGAGAGATATGGATTTCTCGTAAGTGAATCGAACGACATGTTACTCATTGATGATGAGGAGCCTACCAGTTATGAAGAAGTGCTGACAAGTTCAGAAAGGGATAAATGGCTTGGTGCCATGAAGTCAGAAATAGATTCCATGTATGAAAACCAAGTTTGGAACTTGGTTGACCCACCTAAAGGCATAAAGCCTATAGGGTGCAAGTGGGTTTTCAAGAAGAAAACCGACATGGATGGTAATGTGATTACCTATAAGGCTAGATTGGTGGCGAAAGGATATCGTCAAAAGCAAGGTGTTGATTATGACGAAACTTATTCTCCTGTAGCTATGCTTAAATCCATTCGGATGCTCCTGGCCATAGTGGCTCATTATGATTATGAGATATGGCAGATGGATGTGAAAACAGCTTTCCTTAATGGAAACCTGCTCGAGGACGTGTATATGATACAACCTGAGGGTTTCACATCGGTTGATAAAACCAAGGTATGCAAATTGTGACGGTCCATTTATGGATTGAAGCAAGCATCCAGGAGCTGGAATATCCGTTTTGATGAGACAATCAAAAAGTTTGATTTCTCACAAAATCCAGACGAACCTTGTGTGTACAAGAAGGTTAGTGGGAGTGCAGTCGTGTTCCTAGTATTGTATGTCGATGACATACTACTTATAGGAAACGATGTTTCAATCTTACAGTCAGTGAAGGTTTGGTTATCCAAGACATTCTCCATGAAAGACCTGGGAGAAGCAGCCTACATCCTCGGGATTAAGATCCATGGAGATAGATCGAAATGGTTGCTTGGTCTTTCGCAGTCTACATATATAGACCGAGTGCTAAAGAGGTTTAGCATGTCGGAATCCAAGAAAGGTTTCTTACCCATCAGGCATGGGGTACACCTTTCGAAGTCTATGTGTCCGCGCACAGAAGACGAGAGGATTTGCATGAGTAAGATTCCCTATGCATCCGCAATAGGATCTATCATGTATGCTATGTTATGTACAAGGCCTGATGTATCGTACGCTCTGAGTGTCACGAGCAGATACCAGTCTGATCTAGGAATGGATCATTGGGTGACTGTTAAGACGATCCTTAAGTACTTAAGAAGAACTAAGGATGCGTTCCTAATATATGGAGAAGGGTACATGGTGATACGTGGGTATACGGATGCCAGATCCAGACAGACAAGGATGATTCCTTGTCTTAATCTGGGTATGTATTCACCTAGAATGGAGGCGCAATAAGTTGGAAAGGTTCCAAGCTTGACACTATAGCGGATTCTGCCACTAAGGTAGAATACATTGTAGCTTTGGAAGCAGCAAAGGAAGAAGTTTGGATCAAGAAGTTCATCTCTGAACTTGATGTAGTCTCATCAATGATCCAAATATGTGCTTTGCCGCTATCATCTTATCATAGAGATCATCAGTAGGAACGAAATACAAATCGAGAAAATTCCCACTGAAAGGAACTTAGCGGATCCTTTGACTAAAGCATTACCTCAAAGTAAGTTTGAGGGTCATGTTAGTGCCTATGGTATTGGATACCGTAGCGATTGACATTAGGCCAAGTGGGAGTCTGTTAGTAATATATGAGAGATGTCCTAAGGCAATCGCCTTATGTATGAACCATTTATATGATAAATGAAGATTCGCTATTTGAGTATACATGTTTCATGTATTTGATTGGATCTTAAACTCATTTACTGAATGTCCACGATGTGATTCACAGCATGAGAGAATTTGTGATTGGATCACAACTAGTGAGTATCTCTACATGTGTAATTGTGATGTATCGGAATTATCCCTAGTCGATGAATTGATGAATTTGGACACCATCAATTCTATTGAGACTAGCACGAGGTATACTCCTTGGTGTATCCAAGCAGCTGATTTTCACTGGCTGGAGACATTGTGATGTTCAGAGTTGATCGTGGATGTTAGTAATGGTAACTAGTTCATTGGAGTGACCAGCCGTAAGACTTCATATGGTTCTCTGCATATATAGATATGTCAATGAAGTTCTTACTGTAGCTTAAGTGCGATGTTCCTTTGACTTGCGGTATTCAAGTCATCTTGATCATGGAGACTTATGCTTTGACATCTTAAGCAAACATCTCTAAGGAGATGTGGACCCGGGATGATTGGGTATAAGTCGAAATGATCGAAGGTGTTTGAATAGCCTATAAAGGATTCACCACTCCTTGCGAGGAGATGTATACCCATGGCCTCTCGTCGGATTGTTACTAAAGTCTTTGGCCAAAGCATTACATGTTTAGAGTAAGGTACTCTTCGATACATGTGGAGTAACTAGAATCCGTGGGGACGAGGAAATGATACTTGGCTAGGTGTGGCGTAGTCAGCCTAGTGGGGACTGACACAATAGACCATGTCCTGAACCAAGTGGGTATAAGATGAGTGAAGGGAATGGGGCACGAATCATTCGAGCTGCTGAAGGGTTTCAGAAATAGTTCTGGATCAACCGTTGATCTTTTCGATTAATTGGGGATCATGATGTACTACTAGGTGCCACTCATGATCGTTCTATAATTAATGGTTAATTATAGACGACCAACATAAACCGAGAACCTATTTGGTCACACGCACAACGAGCATAATCCAAAGGATTTAAAACGAGCTTGAGAATGGGATTCTCAGACTGAGAGAAACAAGGTTTGGTTGGACCAAACATAAAGCGAGCATGAAATCGTTTCAGTCGCAATGGAAGCGTGGATGGGCTGAGTCTTATGAAGACGTAATGGATGAACCAAAATGGTTTGGTTCTGATCCATTGGAGGAGAATAAACCAAAGGGTTTGGTTTATTTTAAACGAATGAACCAAAAGTTGGTTCGGTTCGTTTTAACTTAAAATAAACCATCATTGTTTGGTTTATTTTAACTTATCTTAATGGAGCGGGTTAACGGGCCTAATGGTTATGATCCAATAACCATTAAGAGAATTAGTTCTCTATAAAAGAGGGCTTAAGGGATAATTAAGCCATAATCCAAAACCCTAGCAAGGAGTTGCCGCCCACCCCATTGAGGGAGTTGCCGCCCAACCTCCTTTGCCGCCCAGTTTTGTGCCGCCATCCAAGTCCTTGCCAGCGTCCAAGCTTCAGCCGGTGATCCTCCGACGACCCTCCGGTGATCTTCCTAGGCTTCGGTGAAAAGGTGAGCACTTGGCTTCCTTGTTTTGGCCGGCGCCTACTCCTCCACCAAAGCTGTCCAGTTTTCTGGACAGCTTGTTCTCCTCTCGTCGGAGCATCGTTTGGACGACGGTTTGAGCTCCGACAGCGGCTAAACTACCGGGGATTCGATCTCCGGTAATCCTCTGAGGTGGAGGATGAAGGATTCGTCAATTGGTTGACGAATACCTCTCCGGAGAAGCGAGTTTTGAGAACTCGTATTAGGATCCGAATTTGGATTCGGATCGTGATCATCTCTCGATCACGTCGTCTTCAACACGAGGCTAGTAACCCGTACGAAGACGAAGCTCGTGGCTTAGCGAAGTCATCCCGAGGATACTCGGCGTGGATACGGATAGAGACGATTCTAGCGAGGATCGTTCCGGTTGATGCCGTTCCCGCTACACGTGATACGAAAGGTATAACGTAGTTAAATTTCCTTTTATTGCAAATTTAAATTTACGGTTATGTCTACACTTGTTTTACTATGCATGCGTGTGTTGTGTGTGTAATAATAAATGTAGATTTATTATTTTTATTGCTTCCGCTGTGTTCATGTTTACGAAACGTGATCGAACACACACACGCCGCGGTGCCAGAAACCCAACAATTCATAGTTATAATGTTAGGTATCAACAGTACCCATTATATATCAAATATATAACTATCACTTTATGCTATCAACTAATTGAATACTCACATATATATTAGGTTGTTAACTCATTAACATATATACATCTAATGCATATCACCTAATTGCACCTCTACCCACATTGACCTTGGAGAGAGTCCAACAAATCAATGCTTTCAGTTAGGGTCGCCCCATTAATCGTGAGATAGAATTTAAATGATTTGAACACAAGTCAGGCTTGGAGAGAGTCCAATAACCCAAACTTGAAATTGACCTCTGGGCCTTACCATTTAAAATAAGCATCGAATCTCATATGAATTGAACATGCTCGATGTCATGCCAGGCTTGGAGAGAGTCCAACAACTCAAACACAAAAAAGAACTCTGGTTCAACCATATTAATGGAAGGTGTTAGCCCTAATATTTGCATGAGTGATTTTAGATTATTATGGGTCTCATCTATAAAAGAAAATAAACCTAAATATGGAAAAACCAAGGTCACATTAGAAAATAAATTTTCCGATGTGAATGTGAGTCTCTGCTTAGGTTCTAACAATGCGGCCAACACCTTCGGTGTTTCTAGGCGCATCATCGGTATTTCCTTTTAGGTTACAATCATATCCTATATGTAAAATCAAGCATACTCTAATCTATCATATAGATAAACATGGCATAGGTATATTAAAACATAAAACATGCTTTAAATATTCTCCTATAATATGCAATCTATGCCAAACGAACAAGGTGGCTATGATACCATTTGTTGGAGATTCCAGGATCATGTGCAATGGAATAAAGTGAGTAAAACAATTTTATTACATCCTAGTCATCCCCTGGGGGCCAGGAAAACTTGCTTTGGCATAATCACTTGAAAACACACACAAGGAGAATGAGAAGTTATACCTTTGAGATTCTTTTGAATCCGTCGAAACCACAAGCAAGACCAACGGGCCTTGTCTCTATCAGTATCCACATAGGGATCACCTGAGAAAACTCCTAGAGCAGTAAGCCTTTGTCTCCGATTGATGCTAGCCAACCGACGGAGACAAGAGAAGAGGAGAGAGAAAAAATGGCTACCAAGGGAGAAAACCTAAAACCAAAATCCCTTTTTTCCCAAAGATTATCAAGGGATATATTTATAGATATCTTGATTAGGTCATCTTAGGAGGCTTAAACGGAATATATCTTACCATAATTATCTCATAATTAAGGTAAGAACAACCCAGGAAATTTCCATAAGAGAAATCTCCAAAATCGGCGGAACTATGACACGACCGTGTGGATTCACACGGGCGGCTATGCCAAAAGGCACAGCCGTGCCATGGCACACGACACGAATGTGTGTCCTTCTGGGCATAACTCAATTTTTGCCATTTTTTGTCCAGAGCCAAGCATGACCCGTGCCAAGTTAAGCATGGTCGTGTGAGGCTCTGTATGGTTTGTTTGACTTCGTTTAGGTGTGATATAGTCGTGCTAAGTCCAATAAGTCCATAGGAGGTTCCATAGCCTCCATTTCACACCCCCTTGGTCTGGTCCAACTAGACATATCATCTCTTCAACGAGAATCTCATTCTCAAACTTGTTTCACATCTCGAGATCACCCGTAGTGAGTGTGACCCAATAGATTCCCGGTAATGTTGGCCATTCATAATTAACCCCTTAATTATGAATAGATCATGAGTGGCACCTAGCAGTATATCATGACCCCCAATTGACCAAAAAGTCTAAATTAACTCCAGAACATTTTCTAAACCCTTCAGCAGCTTTAGTTGTTTGTACCTTGTTCCTTTCACTCATCCTATACCCACTTAATTCAGGAAATGGTCTTTGTGTTCGTCCCCACTAGGCTGACTACGTCACACCTAGCCCAAGTTAATTTTATTATCCTGTGGATTCAAGTTACTCCTACATGTTCCCAAGAAGACCATCTTCTTAACATGCTTGCTTTGGCCAGAGACTTCTGAGTAACAATCCTGACAAGAGGCCTAGGGCATACATCTCCTTTATTAGGAGTGGTGAATCCTCTGTGGGCTATTCAAACACCTTCAATCACTTTGGCTTATACCGAATCATCCCAAAGTTACACCTACTATGTAGATGGCTGCGAAGAAGTCAAAGTACAAGGCGTCATGATCAAGGTGACTCGAATACCTCAAGTCTAAGGAAGCTCGTACTCAAGCTGCAATGAGATCTTCAACAACATATAGAACCATATGAAGTCTCATAGCAGGTCACTCCAATGAACTAGTTACCATAACTAGTATCTACATGTTCACTCTCAGCATCCCTATGCTTCCATTCAGTGAGTCTCGAATGCTTGGATAAACCAAGGAGCATAACATGTGCTAGTCTCACAGAATTGATGATGTCCAATCTCATCAATTCATCGACTAAGGATAGTTTCAATACTTGCATATTTACACATGATGATATACCCACTAATTATGATCCAATCACAATTTCTCTCATGCTATGCATCGTATTGTGGGCTTCAGTACATGAGTTTAAGATCCAATCAAATACATAGATAATGTATACTCAAATAGTGAATTTTATTAGTAACTTCTAAGGTGATTGCCTTAGGACACCTCTCAATTACATCAGAACCCAGGCAGATCACTACAGTTAATGAAAGCCCTAGAAATAGATCATAAAATTCTTGAGAGATTCTAATTGCTTTTGGAGCATTCATAGGTCGATGAACTTATTTGTAATGGCGGACACCTGTCACGAACCTAGGTAGATCACTACTGTTAATGAAAGCCCTTAATTGTTATAGTTTCTCACGATTGGTTATGCAAATCTAGGATAGAAAAACCCAAAAGCATGCAAATAAGTGATCAACAAACTCGCAAGACAATCTATATGCACCGTAAAACCAATTCACGAAATTTGCAATGAATAAATAAAAAAAGTCGTACAATCCAAGACCTATTGACAAAGAGCTACTCCCTAATCCTAAGATACAAAACTACTCCATAAAGGAGTTACAAAATATAGACGATAGAAAAAGGAAGAATTAATCCGGCATCCTATGCATTGAGCATCTTGTCCTCGGTGGCTCCCCAAGAAAGATCGCTGTCACCGACCTTTGGATCCTTGGTCGTCGGCCTCCCCTTAGGGTTTTCTTTGGCTCCTCTTGATCTTCTACTCGATGATAATCCAATTCTATTATTTGATCCTTGCATCCTTCGATTCTGATTGTTGGTGTCTTAGGGGCCTTTTATATATTTTTTTGGAGAGAAAATCAGGAAATTATTTGCAAGAAATTCGGAACAACCTTGAGAAAAATTGGGATAGGTTATCCCATGACACAATCACGCCATTTGGTACAGACTGGGCGTGTCAGGCATTGTGGATGCTTGACTTGCCCAGAAATTGAACGTGTTGAAGAGGTTGAGCAAGGGAATTCCCCTTGGCACTCCTTGGGCGTGTTGGACATTGGGGACTTCGAAAAAAATGAGTTGTAGCTCCGTTTGCTCCCTGTTTGCTCCCTGTTTTCTCCATGGCTCTATTATATCTTATTTTATCCAGATTTATGCCCTCATGAGAATAAAAACATAAAAATCATAGTTATCTAAACTAAAAGTGCAATATGAAATTAAATGCTATGTTTTATGCATGCTATCTGAATAAAATACTAGAATAAACAAGGTAAATAAACCCTAAAATATGTATGTGATTGACACTCATCACCCCCCAAACTTAAACTTTTGCTTATTCTCAAGCAAAGAAAAAGAAAGAAACTATGAGTGAGAATCATGATAACTTGTTAGAAACTCATCCTAAGATATAAAATACTTTGTCTTATCGATTCGTTCCCGGTGGCTTAGATTGAAGATCCTTGTGTACTGCATGTGAGTTTTGACCTTTAAGATTTTGGACACTAATCCAAGTTTATATTCCTTCTACCGTGTTCCTTGCATACCTAGTATAAAGACACTTACCTGCCAATGTTCTTGGATCATCCTCTCACTGACATACTTAGTCTCAAAGGAGCATTTAAGGTCAAGGAGAAGAAAAGTAAGAAATAAACATCAAGTATTTCTCTAGTAACTAGTTAGCCTCAAAGGAGCACCTATATAGGTGTTTCCCCAGTAGCTACTTGGTCTCAAAGGGGGTAATTTAATGATATTTCATCTTTTCTTTTTATTCTCTCTTTTTATTTATTCTCTTTTTTTCACTCTTTCTCTTTCTTTTTTTCTACTCACTTTTTTCTTCTCTTCTCTTTTATTTTTACTCTCTCTCTCTCTTTTTTTAAACTCCTGCAATGAATATTTCTCCAGTAACTAAGTATTGTGAAAAGTCCCTATGAAAATTTGAGTACTAGTCCGATATGGGGACAAACCCTTTTTGAACACCTCTACCTCATAGGTCGTGTAAAAAAGTAAAATAAGGTTCTTATCAAGTAGGCCAAAAGGACCTTTACCGATCTAACTATGTTCAGTTATACTACTCTAAATAGAGGAATAATATGTTATAAATCTAAGGAAATATAAGCAGGAAGTATCCTAACAATGCAAGAGAATATCGCAAAAAGTACTAAAAAATTATAGTAAACAGAAAAAACATGCAAAGCTACCCCCCCCCCCCCCCCCACACACACACAAAACTCAAAATATGCATTGTCCTCAATGTATAGAAGGGTAATAATAAAGTAAACTACTCAAGAGGAGGTTGAAAGAAATGACCTTGTGAAATGTGCCACTGGTACATGACCTCTATCATCTGCCTTTGAGCACTAAGTTCGTCCTGCTGCTCCTTTAGGTGGAGATTCTTATTCCTGAAATCTAAAAAAAAAAAATGTATATAAGGAAAGTATACTTGGGTTGCCTCCCAAGAAGCACTTGTTTTAGGTCGTAAGCTCGACCCCTTATTGAATGTTTTTACCCTAGTTCGAGGAGATCTTGCTCCTCTTCTTGATCTTTGACTTGGTTTACAAAATACTTCTTTAACCATTATTCGTTTACTTTGCAAGTTCTCAAATTTTTGTCTTGTATTGTCTACTGCTCCAAAAGGGTATACCTTTTGGATTTGGTATGGGTTGGTCCATCTTGATTTGAGTTTCCCAGGAAAAAGATTTAAGCGAGAGTAAAAAAGGAGCACAAGATCTCCTTCATGAAATTCTCTACGCATGATATGTTGATCATGCCAATGTCTTGTTTTTTCCCTATATGACTTGGTGTGTTTGTAGGCATCCAACCTTAATTCTTCGAGTTCATTAAGTTGTAGTTTTATCTTCTCTCCAGCCTTCTTTAGGTCGAAATTTAGTAATTGAATGGCCCAAAATGCTTTATATTCTAATTCGACTGGGAGGTGGCATGGTTTCCCATAAAATAATCGGAATGGAGTCATATCAATGGGTGTTTTATAGGTTGTTCGGTATGCCCATAAGGTATCGTCTATTTTCAAAGACCAATCTTTTCTCGATCGTGATACTTTCTTTTCCAAGATATTCTTAATTTCTCTATTGGAAACTTCCACTTGACTGTTGGTCTGAGGATGATAGGGAGAGGCTATTTTGTGGGTCACACAATATTTGCTGAGAAGGTTCTTGAATTGTTTTTCGATAATGTGCGATCATCCTCCATCGCTGATCACTGCTCGAGGTACTCCGAATCTTGGAAATATGATTTTTTAAAAAGCTTTATTATTGTTTTTGCATCATTAGTTGGTGATGGTATTCCCTCAACACATTTAGAGACATAGTCTACTTCTACTAAGATATATTCATTTTAGTTAGAGGGTGGAAAAAATCCCATGAAGTCAATTTCCCATACATCAAAAGGTTCGATTTCTAGAACATGATTTAGGGTCATCTCATGTCTTTTCGATATGTTGCCTATCCTTTGACATCGATCGCAGGCAAATAAAAATTCTCGAGTATCTTTAAACATGTGAGGCCAGTAAAAGCCTACTTGTAAAATCTTTGCTACTGTCATTGAGGTTCTTGCATGACCTCCGTAGGAAGAGGAATGACATTGATAACTTATACCTCTTATTTCTTCGTCGGCTATGCATCTCCTGTAGATGGTTTCATCACACTTTTTAAAAAGGAAGGGTTCATCCCAGATATAATTTTTTAGATCCACGAAGATTTTTTTCTTTGATACTAATTCATATTAGGAGGTAGGACTCCACCGGCGAGATAATTTGCAAAATCAGCATACCATGGGGCTTTGTTCTTTTCTAGTGCTAATAAATGTTCATCATGTTGGTGCAATCGACCCATGTCATGATTGATCAGACTCGAGTGGGACTCGAGTAGTGTTTTGATGTTTGAAAAATGGTTTGACCATTATTTGACAATGGGTTGATCATATGGTTGACATGAGTTTGACCATGAGGAGATAGTTTTATGGGGATATTATTGAAGCAATCGACCTCAGGTCAAGGTTGACCTAGCTTGAGTAGGACTCGAGAGAAGTCCAAGTCTTGGGTGCATGGCATGAAAAGTCCAAGCATGGGTCTTGGCAATGGTGAAGTCCAAGTCATGAGCACTTGGCATGTGAAAGTCCAAGTCAGGGGCACTTGGCAATGGTAAAGTCCAAGTCATGGGCACTTGGCATGTGAAAGTCCAAGTCATGGGCACTTGGCATGTGAAAGTCCAAGTCATGAGAACTTGGCAATTGGAAGCATGGGTCTTGGCAATGGAAAGTCCAAGTCTTGGGTACTTGGCAAAGAAAGTTCAAAGGTATAGTATTGATGGCATAAGTCCAAGTGTGGTATCTTAGTGGCATAAAGTCCAAGTGAACTTTGGCGGTGAAAGTCTAAGTATGGATGCTTGGCAATTGAGAAGTCCAAGGGTGTAATATTGGTTGTGTAAAGTCCAAGCATGTAGTCTTGGTATCATAAGCCCAATGTTTGGCAGCGTAAAGTCCAAGCATGGAGTCTTGGCAGCATAAGTCCAAATATACTTTGGCAAGAAACCCGATTAGCATGACATAGCTGATGGAGGCACTTGAAGGCTAGAATAAGGATGAAGAGTCACGGACTCGAGGGATCTGAGAGGAGTGAGGCTGATGGAAGTGGGTTGAAGGCTTAGTCTAGACTAAGAGTATTTATCAAGTATGAGGGGTTCATACTTGGGTTAAATCTTATTGTTGAGGTTTATCAATCGACTAGGGTATTGGACAGTCGACTGGCCGAGTGTTTGACACTCGGGAGCTAAGTTGACTCAGAGTAGTCAATTGGGATTATGATCAGTCGACTGATCATATAGTTGATTGAGGCTCGACTACTCGAGCTGTGCTCTGGCAGTCGACTTCCAGTTATGGGCAATCGACAGGCCTTGGGGCATTCGACTGCCATGGATAGAAATCGACTAGAATTTGTGGACATGAGCACAAAATGTTTAGTAGTTGACTGGTCAGTCGACTATTGGGCATCAGTCGACTGGTGCCTTTGGGTAGTCGATTATTGGTGCATCCATTGGTTGGAATGTCAATGTGGATTAAGTCCATTGTGAGACAATGACATTGTAGGCAGTCAACTGGCGCCTTTTGGTAGTTGATTTCCAGGCGAAAATCCAAGTCACACAGAGGCATAAAAGGAGCTCAATGAGGAGGATTTTGGAAACAATTATAGAGGTTATTTGAGGCAAAGTGTTGGTGCATTTCAGGGTCCTTCAAGCTCATCCAACCAATCACATCAACAAGCATTCAAAAGCCCTAGTTTGTAAAGTGTTCTATGCATTTCATTTTTACTCTTGTTGTACTTGGTTGTATCTTGATTCTTATTATTGTAAGAGGTTTCTCTACCTCCGAGGTGTCACCGTGAAGGAGTTTATTAGTGGTGGTGTGCATCACTAGAGCTCACTAGAGCTCGCCCTTGGAGTAGGAACCCTAGGTTCCGAACCATGTTATATCGTTGTGTTTGCATGTGATTTTGTATTTGTTGTGCATTTCTATTTGTATTCCTCTGCGCACAAACATTGTTGTAAGCAAGCATGCGAACGAATGATGAAATTAGTGAATCGCTATTCACCCCCCTCTAGAACGACCACATCGGTCCCTACAATTAGTAACAAAGCCAGAGGCTCTCAGAAGAACAAATCGCTATGATACCCTACAAGTGGTATTATATCTAGGAGATCTTCTATGGACTGACCATCAAGAGAGGAAGCGCTAGAGGAGAAGAAAAAGGAATAGAGTTGCCAAAGCTTGGACTAGGACATGACATCTACACTCCACCACCATATGAACTCTACAGATTTGGGGGCTTCAACCAATGGAAGGCAAGAATGGAGAACTTTCTCATGATGGACATCGAGGAATGGTTCATCTTGATGGACAGTTTGAATTTCCAAAGGGTCTGAAGGGAGGATATCTCAAGATGAAGAGATGGACCGAAGAGCAAGCCCAAGCCTTCAAGATAATTGAAAGGGTAACAAAAATTTTAGTTAATGAAATCCCTAATGATATTTTGTGTAGATTAGGTGAGCTTAAGAATGTCAAAGAGAAATGGAGAAAATTGGCCAAATATCATGAAGATCCATCATCAGCTCGAGTAGAGGAGCCCGAAGAAGAGGAGTGTTCATCCTCTCAAGCTTAAGAAGAAAGTGCATCATCATCATCCCAAGAGCTTGAGGATTCGGAGGATGAAAGGGAATCAATATTCGGGTCGGTAGAATAAGTGGGAGAATTGGAGGAAGTCTCCACCTCTAGGATTGAGGGGGAGAGACCTTCCACGCCGGAGGAAGAGAAAGAGGAAGCCTCTACCTCCAGAAGAGAAGAGAAATCTAACCAAGAGTCTCCTACCACGATCCAAGAAGGTAACTCAAGCATGCTAATTAAAAATAAAAATCACATAACATATTTTGAGTGTAGGGAAGTAGGACATTACAAGAGCAAGTGCCCAAAAAGAGTTAAGAAGACTCAACTGACACCAAAGGTTAAGGAGAAGACCAAGGAAACCAGAGCCCCGATAAGGAAGACCAAGGAGCATGTGGTGTGCTTTAAGTGCCACAAAAAGGGCACTATAGAAGTCAATGTCCTAGGGGGAGTCACTCCAAGAAGGACAAAGTAAGGAGCTCAAATGTAGGGGGAGCTAAGGCAAACCCTAAGGTATCATTTAGTTATGCACCTACTAGTTTTCATAATAAGAAAAAGCATGCTAAGAATTTTGTTGCTATTGCTCATGAACAAAAAACATGCTAGGAATAGATTTTATTGTTTAGGTGCTAAACATGTAAATTTACCTAAGGACAATTCTAGGTCAATCCCACCTAAGGATAACAAGAACTTAATTAGGCATTAACCCTAAGAAGGGTAGACATATGCCTAGGAAGAAATATGTCCAAGGAATTAATGGATAATCAAAATTGGACAAATTGGAGGGAGAAAATCAAGCCTTGAGGTCAAGGCTTGAAAAATTAGAAAAGACCCTTCAAATTATGACAAATTCAATTAAAGGGTCTAATGGTCAAAATTTAGGTGTTGGTAAGAAAAATTTAGTTAAGGGCAAGGAAGGTTTGGGCTGGGTCACGAACCTAAGTCCAAGGTAGTCATGCCTACCTACCATAATGTTCCATTTAATTATGGAGCCAACACTAGGTCTAGAAAAACTAAGGTCACAAGGGAAGTCATCCCTAGAGTTTACCATGGTAGATGTCTAGTGGTTAAGGTTTCAAAGAAACCTAGGAAAGTCACTAACTAGGTTACAAGGGAAGTTATCCCTAGGGTTAACCTTAGTGAGACCAAAATGACTAAGGCTTCAAAGCCAAGGAGAGTCATTAGGAAGGTACTAAGGGAGGCTATCCCTAGAGAGTACCTTGTGAACCCAATGACTCATATAGATTTTGAGTTCCTAGGAGCGTGATTCCACATGCTAGATGGGTTATGGTATGTCAACCCTAAGTGGATGGGTAGTTAACCTACCCATAGTAGAGTTGACACTTTAGGACATTTTCAAGGTTATGTTATATCTTGGAAATGATTTTTGGATTTATATCCTAAAATATTTTAGGATGTGCCAATAGAATTTGAGAAGTTTGAAAAATCAATTAAAATTGGCACAATTAGGTTTAAGAGTCATAGTGTGCCATTTTTTTTTGGCACACTTGGGGTTTAGTTGGTTATTATGGAAAAATGGGGATTACTTCTTGAAAATGGAAATTTGAATTAAAACTTAGGTATTCTTATACCTTTACATTATATTTGTCATGATTTTTTTGCCTTGCCATGCAATGACATCATGCTTCATATTAATCATTTACAATGTCATGATAATCTTTAGATTAATTATGTCATGTTTGTATCTAGGTCATTTTTATGCCATAACCCCATGATTATTGGAAAATGCCTTAATTTATGCTATTATTTATTCCATTGATCATCATTCATGCATTTAGGTTAATTAAAATCAATTTAAGGACAATAGCATTATTTGAAGTCCCATGATAAGAGAATCAAATAGAGTTGCCTAAATAAATACATGAACCCATAGATTAGGGAAGAACCTAAATCCACATCTTACAAAACCATTATATTGACGTGTGTGTATTGATACACCTTAAACATATGTGAGATGTTAGGAAAATGAGTTAAGTTCAAGGTGTATAGTTATTGCATCTAGATGAACTCAAACTCATAATATACCATGGATGAATCATGAGGAAAGCTAATGTACAAGTAATGTACATCTAACCCATAGACCGTGGCTCAATATAAGGTTTTAAAATCATTTCAAAATCATTTTGAAAAACCTTGGTGAAGTCTATCTTTTGATAGCAATCACCATTGATGAAGTTGATACAAGTTAGGCCAAAGAAATTTTCAATGGTTTTAAACTTTGTATCAATCTCACAATTTAATGGGTATTTTATCATAAAGTTATTTTTCACCCATTGTATTTAGCATAAGTAATATATTCACTAAGTTTCATTATTTTTTGAATTTTTTAGATTTACTTATGCATTTCTGAATTTTGTTGAAATTCAATTGATTTTAGAACTTACATAAATCAGTCGACTGCTACTATGGATAGTCGACTGGTGGTAGTCCAGTTGACTGGTGTGTCTGATATTGGCTGAACAAGGGTTGTTTAGCTATGTATTAGCTATGTTATAGTACCCTAATGTCTCCTAACCTTAGGATATGCTTTGTAAAGCATGGGAAAGGTGAAATATCATTGAAAATGATTAAGAGAGGTGTTTAGGGTGGAGTGTCAAAATCTAAGGGAGGTTAAAGTTCAAGTTTAAACTTTTACCCTTATTTTTGATGGTTTAAGTTTCCTATAGGCTTAGGAACTCTCCAAGGACATTGTTGGTGTAATGGTCAAGGGGGAGTAAGCCTTTAGGGGGAGGTTATCCATCAAGGGATGATGGATGAGTATTCCTCAAAGGGATGAAGGGTTTGGAAACCCTCATTGTGCTCACCAAAGGGGGGAAATTGGAAAAGTGAGGATTGCCTCTCATTTAGTGATATGGGACTTATCACTATGAAAAGTGAAGGCATCCTAGATGTTTTTGGACCAAGGGGGAGAATGTAAGATCTCATTGGGATATGAGATATGGATACTCTTGGTAGTCTTTTTAATGTATGCCAAAGGGGGAGAAGAGGTTTAAGTAAGGTAAACTTTCACTATACTTTGGCATTGGAGGAGTTAAGTTTGGGCTTATTGGTTAGCCTAACTTAAAAGTGTTGTCAAACATCAAAAAGGGAGAGATTGTTGGTGCAATCAGCCCGGGTCACGATTAACCAGACTCGAGTGGGACTAGAATAGTGTTTTGATATTTGACAAATGTTTTGACCATTGTTTGATAATGGGTTGATCATATGGTTGACATGGGTTTGACTATATGAGGAGATAGCTTTATGGGGAGATTGTTGAAGCAATTGGCCTCAGGTCAGGGTTAATCTAGCTCGAGTAGGACTCGAGCGAAGCCCAAGTCTTGGATATGTGGCATGAAAAGTCCAAGCATGGGTCTTGGCAATGGTAAAGTCCAAGTCATGGGCACTTGGCATGTGAAAGTCCAAGTCATGGGCACTCTTGCCAATGATAAAGTCCAAGTCATGGGCACTTGACATGTGAAAGTCCAAGTCATGGGTACTTGGCAATTGGAAACAAAAAATTATGGTAAACAGAAAAAACATGCAAAGTAACCCCCCCCCCCCCAAACTTAAAATATGAATTGTCCTTAATGTATAGAAGGGTAACATTAAAGTAAACTATTCTGGAGGAGGAGGTCATCTGCCTTTGAGTGCTAAGTTTGGCCTGCTGCTCCTTTAGGTGGAGATTCTTATTCCTGAAATCTAGATCCTTGAGCTTTGGAGGTAACTTATTTTTAATCAGCATGTTGTACTCTTCTGTTAGTGTTATTGTCACATTTTCCTAAAATTTTCTTTTATTTGTAAGGATGTCTTTGAGAAATTTAGAATAGGTCGGTATTTGCTACAAAGCGAATTGTTCATCCATTTTAGCCCTGGCCAACCTCTGAAGAAAGGGTACTAGAGGGTTGTAGGTTCTCGTTGGTAATGGATCCTTAGGGTCCTTTCTTTCATTTGTCAGATTCTTGATTTCTTGAGTGTCAATTAGCGGCATTGCCATGCCAGGTGACATGGGCGAACTATTGAGATCTTGTTTTCTTTATTGTGACTCTTCTATGCGACATCTTTCTGCTTTTTAATGTAATGGCATTGCATTGGTCAACAGGAGTATTCTTGAGTGAACTTTTAACTTGAGTATCTAAACAATTAGTAGTGTTAACTAAATTATCGAATTTACTTACTAATTGTTTTATCATTTTTGGCATATGTTATAGGGCATTGCAACGACACTAAAAATTTGATGGTGCGAATCCGCAAGCGCACGGTCATCGTCAAGTAATAAAATATCGATCCCACAGAGACTGGTCAAGTACCCGATGAATGCAAGGAAATATTATCTAGAAGAATTAAAATGGATGAGTCGATAAAAAATAACGAATGGATTAAAAGATACGATAGAGAATGATCCTAGGACTTTTGTTTTGCTATAATGTCTAATGTCTTAGCAACTCTTGGTTAATATGTATTTTTGAAGGAAACCTATCTAAGGATATATTCGGGTTCTACTTTCACAGTATTAGTTCTTTTGGAGAACTTGTTGCAACGACGGGAACCTGTCACGAGAACCCATGCATATCTCTACTTAAGTACTAGTACTGATTACTTATAGAATCCATAAATTATTAGGTTTTAGGATATGCTATGAAATATCTTTTGGAGCATTCATAGGTCGATGAACTTATTTGCAACGATAGGCACCTGTCACGAAACCAAGCAGATCACTACAGTTAATGAAAGCCCTAGAAATAGATCATGAAATCCTCAAGAGATTCTAATTGCTTTTGGATCATTCATAGGTCGATGAACTTATTTACAACGGCGGATACCTGTCATGAACCCAGGCATATCACTACTATTAATGAAATCCCTTAATTTCTATAGTTTTTCATGATTGGTTATACAAATCTTGTTGGTGAAATCAGCCCAGGTCACGATTGACCGGACTCGAGTTTGGCACGAGTGATATTTTTATGTTTGACATGGAGACTTGACATTGATGTTTGACATTGATGTCTGATAATGTTTTGGAGAGATTGTTGGCACAATTGACCCGGGTCATGATTTGATCGGACTCGAGTTTGACTCGAGGGGATTTTGATGGTTGACTAGAGTTGACCATGTCATGGAAAGTCCAAGTCTTGAGTACTTGGCATGTAAAGTCCAAGCATGGGTCTTGGCAAAGAAAAGTCCAAGCATGGGTCTTGGCATGTAAAGTCCAACATGGGTTGGCAAGGGAAAGTCCAAGCTTGAGTCTTGACATTTGTAAAGTCTAAGGGGTTTGATATTGGCGGCGTAAAGTCCAAGGGTGAAGTCTTGGCAGCATAAGTCCAATGGTTGGCGGCGTAAAGTCCAAGCGAAGTCTTGGCAGCGTAAGTCCAATGTGCCTTGGCGATGTAGACACCATTAGCATGACATAGCCAATGGAAGCACCAGAAGGCTAGCATATGGATGAAAAAGTCATGGATGACTTAGAGGGATCCAATAGGCGCGAGGCTGACGGAGGTGACTAGAAGGCTTAGGTCTAGGCTACGGGTGGTCTAGCAAGTATGGGGGCACCATACTTGGGTTAAACCTTATGTTTGAGGTTAAAAACATATGTTTGAGGTGTATCAGTTGACTGGCATCATGTGGTAGTCGACTGGTGTGAGTCAACTAGGGTTTGACTGCGGGGAGTGTCCTAACAGTCGACTACTAGAGGTGGGCAATCGACTGATTGGTCGAGCAGTCGACTGATCTTGTGATCAATCGACTGGTGCTCGGTATTTCAGGCACAGAATGGAGTCGGACTCGACTGCTGGGGTTAGCAGTTGAGTGAAGGCTTGATCAGTCGACTGATGGACATGATCAGTCGACTAATGTCCTATCCATTGGATTTTTCCAGTGTGGATTGCACCGTTGTCTCATAGCAATAGTGTCATCAGTCGACTGATAGGCGATTTCCAACCCAGGCAGCAGCTTTAAATGGAGCTCGTGGAGGAGGTTTGGCACAACATTTTTTTGAGGAGTTTTGGGGTGAATTGCTGGTGTAATTCAGGGTCTCCAAGTGCAACTCAAGCAACCACAAAGCAAGCAATCCAAAAGCTCTTGTAAAGTTGTTTTCTTTACTTGTATTGCATTATATTATTGTATCTCGCTTGTTTTTGTTTCTTACTATTGTAAGATTATTTGTACGAGTTTTCTCTGCCTCCGACGTGTTGTCGAGAAGGAGATTATTGTAGTAGTGGTGTGTGATTTGCATTGCTAGGGCTCTTACTATTAGACTTTTTGAGCCGCAAAAACGACTTTTTGCATTACAGAAACCTCGGAACCCGACCACGGATCCGTGCAAAGATATAAAAAATAAAACATGTATGTGTTTAAATACCCTAGATCTACCTTAGATCTACAAGATGAGAGCATTACCCTCGTAGCGACACCCTTCGCTTATCCCGCTCGTCCAAATGCTTTGCCAGAACTCAAGAGTGTCAAGTGTACACTCCTCTATTGTTATCCACACGAACAAATGGTGGAGAAAAACAACCTAGAGTGTGCTAGCACCCCTTGGAAGTTTCGGCCAAAGTAGAGGATTGGGAGAGAGCTTGAGAGGAAGAAGATCCAAGGAAGAAGAAGATGGAGTTACTCACCAAATGAATTCCCATCAAATGGAAAAAGTGGTCGGCCACTTCAATGGGTGGGGATTACATGCATGCATGTAACTCTAATAGCCAATGGCTCTTGGTCTCCCTCATGAGGTGGCACCACATGATAAGCCCATGATGATGTGGAACACCATCATTGGCCAACCCCCATGCCATGTCACCATGACATGGCAATTGGTCAAGTCAAAATTGACCATTCATCTTCCCTCTCAAGTCAAGTCAAACTTGACCTCTTATCTCCCATGGTTGATCAAATCTAACCACTTGATTCAAGTCAATTTGATTTAATGAATCTCTATTCATTAATTTAAATTGACTCAATGAATCAAATCTAAATTAGACTCATTCAACACTTGAATCAAATTGAGTCTAACTCAATTAGTCTAATTTGGATTACTCTTAATCCAATTTGGTTCATCCCATGAACCTAATCCTCATGGTTCATCATATGAACCTAATCTCCATCTGATTTCCCTTTGTGTGTGACTCTATATGTTCTTGTAATGTTGGCAATGCTTCTAAACCAATTTAGGAACATAAACAATGAGCAGTATCTAGCAACACATCATTGCTACCCAAGTTACAAGAATGTTGAGCTCCAACATCACCTTTGTGACTACTAATTGTGACTCTCACAGTATGTGACAATGTCCCTCTATCCTTGACATCTAGATTGACCAATTGAGGCATAGACCGTGTCATCCTCGGTACAATCTATATCTTGAACTCCAAGTAGACTCACTCTAATCAAATGAGCTCAATATCTCATATTGACTTATTTGGGCATGGCCATGCACTTCGTGGTCTCACTCTATCAAGAATAACGATGTCACTCCCATCATATAGGAGGGATAGATCTCATCTACATCACTCATATCTTTCTGCATAATTTGTTACATTCCCAGTAATCGCCTTTATAGTCCACCCATTTATGGGTGACGTTTGACGAAGCCAAAGTATGCAAGTCCTTATGTAGGGAACCATGGTGACTTCAAGTCCAAGAACTAATAGTCACATGAGAAAGTATATGACACTCATATAACGAACCATGATACTTTCTCATGGCGGGTCATTCAGTATACATTCTCCAATGCATACCAATGTGTCAACTTGATATCTTATATCCATGACTTGTGAGATCAAGTCATCGAGTTGACCTACTTGCTAGTCTCTACGCATTAACATTGTCCCTAAATGTTAATACTTGACTAGGAATGATTAAGAGTAGTGTTCTCTATATCATCTCATTATCGATTCAACCAATCGATTGATATAGATAAGAACCTTCTACTAAGGATGTTATTATACTTAGTTTATTTGGCACCAATACAAGTAAATATAATAACCATACCTTTATGAATAGGAATATGATACAATAAAGTCCATACAACAATCATCACATGATTGACTCTAGGGTTTTCACTAACACTTTCGAGCCCAATCCGTGGAGTAGGAACCATTCAGTTCTGAACCACGTTATATGATTGTGTTTGCATGTTTGTATTTCATTATTGCTTTATTTCCGCTGAGAACTAATCATTTGTAGCAAGCACGCGAATGAATTCCATCGATGCATTTAAAACGAGCTATTCACTCTCCCCTCTAGTGGCCACCGAATCCTCTACATTTGGTATCCGAGCTAGGAGCTCTTCTACGGATTAACACCCGGGAGTAACACCGCTAGAGGAAGGAAGATGGAGATTCAAGAGACGTTGGGATGGGATATCAACACGTCGGTCCCTTACGCACTATATGGACGAGAAGGCTTCAATTCTTGGAAGAGAAGAATTGAAGATTTCATCATGATGAGAGACTTTGAGGAATGATCTATTTTGATGGAAGGTTTTGAATATCCAAAAGGACCAAAGGGAGGTTTCATCAAGAAGAAGAGATGGACAGAAGAGTAAGTCCAAGCCTTCGAGAAAAATGATAAGGTAATGAAATTTTTGATTAATTTAATACCTAACAATATCTTGTGTATGTTAGGTAATTATATAGATGCCAAGGAGCTATGGAGCCAAGTGGCAAAGCTCCATGAAGATTCATTACCGGTCCAAGAAGAGGAGTGTTCATCGGTTCAAGAAGAGGAAGAGGCCGATGAAGCGAGTTCCTCATCCTCACAAGCGAGTGAGGATTCGGAAGTTGATAGGGAGTCAACCTCCGAATCGGTGGAAGAAGAGGAAGAATTGGATGAGACCTCCACCTCTAGGATTGAGGGGGAGGAGATTAGGGCATCCTCAACACCGAAACAACAAGAAGAAGCATCTACATCCAGTCGAGAGGAAGAGCAAGCTCAAGAGATCCTCAACACCACCCTAGGTAACTCAAACATATGTCTTAATAATAAAATGCATATAATATATTTTGAGTGTAGGGAATGTGGGCATTACAAGAGTAAGTGCCCAAAGAAGGTCAAGAAACCTCCACCGGCACCAAAGATCAAGGATATCGGTCCCCCAACAATCAAAAGCAAGGAGCAAGTGATTTGCTTCAAATGTCGACTACCGGGTCATTACCGGAGTCAATGCCCAAAGGGGGAGAAAAAGGCTAAAAAGGGAGCATCACATGTAGGGGGAGCTAAGGCTAACCCTAAGGTATATTTTAGTAATGCTCCTTTTAATTTAAATGTCAAAAAGCATGCTAGGAATTTTAATTCTCTTGCAATTTATCATGACAAGCATGCGAGGAATAACAAATACTTTTATTTAGGAGCTAAAAATGTCCACATTTAAAATAAGGAGAAATTTGGGACTAATGTCCCTAGAAAGACCTTACCTAGGGAATCTATCAAGAAAATAGAAGACCACCTAGGTTTTAACCCCAAATAGACTAGGCATATGCCTAGGAAGAACAATGCCCAAAGTTTAAATCAAAATTCAAAAATTGGGCAATTAGAGTTGGAAAATCAAGCCTTGAGGTCAAGGCTTGAAAAATTAGAGAAGCCCCTTAGGATTATGCAAAATCAAATAAAAGGGTCAAATGGTCAAACTCTAGGGTCTAGAAGTCAAAGTCAACACCTAGGGTCTAAGAAACAAGAGTCAACCAAGGGCAAGAAAGGTTTGAGTTACAAACCTAAGCCTAAGGTGACTTATCATAGTGTTCTATTTGATTATGGAACTAAACCTAGGTCTAGGAAGACCAAGGTCAATAGGGAAGTCATCCCTAAGATTGACCAAGGAATGTGCCTAGTGGCTAGGGTTTCAAGAAAACCTAGGGAGGCCACTAAGAAGGTTACAAGGGGAGTCACCCCTAGAGTGAACCTAGGCAAAACCCAAATGACCAAGGCTAACAAGCCTAGAAGGGTCATTAGGAAGGTATCTAGAGAGGTTATCCCTAAGGAATACCTAATTAACCTTAGGAGCTCAAATAGGTTTTGGGTTCCTAAGAGCATGATTGATTCACACTAGATGGGTTTAGGGTGTGCCAACTTTAAATGAATGGGTAGCTAACCTAATCATAGTAAATGGACACTTTAGGTAATTTTCAATATTATGGATACCTTAGAAATAGATTTGATCTTATAATCCTAAAAGATTTTAGGATGTGTCAATACATTTTTGGGATTATGAAAAATTAATTAAATTGGCACAATATAGGTTTGGAGGTCATAGTGTGTCATTTTGAGTTTTTGGCACACTTGGGAGAAAAATGATAATATGGAAAAATATACTTAATTATATCAAATGGAAATTAATATTGAATTTTAGGTATTGTTATACCTATCCATCTTATGTGACATGCTTTGTTTGCCATATAACATGCCATGACATCATATTTATTTTTAATTATTTAATATGTCATGATCATGATAGGATTAAGGTTAAAAATGTCATGTGTTTTTAGATTATATCATATGCCATGACATCATGATCATTGGTCATGCTTAATTATGTTATTATTTATGACATGATCATTCATGCATTTAATTAAAATTGATTTAAGGACAATGACATGACTTGGAGTCCCATTTATAAGGGAATCAAGTAGTGTTGTCTTAGAAAATGCATGAGGCTTTAGTTTTAAGATAAACCAAAACCCACATCTCACATCTAAATTGACATGTATGTGTATTGATACACTCTAGATACATGTGAGATGCTAGGATATGAGTTAAGTTCGAGGTGCATAGTTTTTGCATCTAGATGAACTAAAACTCATCTTATCTTAATGGTTGATCATTGGGAAAGCTAGTGTACAAGTCATGTACATTGAGCCCAAGGAATATGATCCAATATAGATTTTGAAACTATTTTAAAATCATTTTAGAACCCCTTGGTGAAATCTATCTTTTGCTAGCAATCACCATTGATGAAGTTGATACAAAGTGGGCTCAAACATTGAAGTTTTTCTTTATTTTTGAACTTTGTGTCAATTTCACTATTTTATGGGTAAATTATTTTTCAAACATTTTTCACCCATTGTATTACTTATAAGTAATGTACGTATGAAGTTTCACGATTTTTCAATATACATAGAATTACTTATGCTTTTTCCAATTTCATTTCTAATAATTGAAAACCGATCGATGAGCACTATAATGATCGATTTTCTGAGAGACTCGACTACCAGGTTGATTTCGAGAAAAATAAGGTTGTTTAGCCTGTTTTCAACTACGGTAAAGTTTCCTAACCACTCCTAACCCTAGGATACGTTTTGGGATACATTATGAAGGGTGAAAATCCAATGGATATGGATTAGTAGAGTTGTTAGGGTGATGTATCAAATTTAAGGGGTTGGAAATTTCAATGTTGAACTATGAACCTTATTTTTGATGGTTTAGAGTTCCTATTGGCTTAGGGACTTCCCAAGGACATTGTTGGTGCAATGGTCAAGGGGGAGCAAGCCTTTAGGGGGAGGTATCCATCATGGGATGATGGATGGTATTTTTCCTCATGAGGGGGAAAATGGATTTTGGAGATACCCAATTTGGAAATTGGGTGAGTGTATAGGATTGCCTCTCTTGAGTGATATGAGACTTATCACTAGGAAGATTGTAGGCATCCTAGGTATTTTTGGACCAAGGGGAGATTGTAAGAACTCATTGGGACATGAGACATTGACCTCCTTGGAGAAAACCTTTTTGATGTTAGTCAAAAAGGGGGAGAATGTTTGGGTGAGAATGTTTTGAAAAATGTTTGGGAATACCAATTTGGGATAATTGGTAAGAAGATTTGAGTTAGTGTTCTAACTCAATGGTATGTGTTTTTTTCAAACATCAAAAAGGGAGAGATTGTTGGTGCAATCGGCCCAGGTCACGATTGACCGGACTCGAGTTTGACTCAAGCGATGTTTTGATGTTTGACATGGAGACTTGACATTGATGTTTGACATTGATGTCTGATAATGTTTTGGGAAGATTGTTGGCACAATCGACCTGGGTCATGATTGACCGGACTCGAGCTTGACTCGAGGAGATTTTGATGGTTGACTGGAGTTGACCATGTCATGGAAAGTCCAAGTCTTGAGTACTTGGCATGTAAATTCCAAGCATGGGTCTTGGCAAGGAAAAGTCCAAGCATGGGTCTTGGTATGAAAAGTCCAACATGGGTTGGCAACGGAAAGTCCAAGATTGAGTCTTGGCATTTGAAAAGTCCAAGGGGTTTGATATTGGCGGCGTAAAGTCCAAGGGTGAAGGTTTGACAGCATAAGTCCAATGGTTGGCGGCGTAAAGTCCAAGCGGAGTCTTAGCAGCGTAAGTCTAATGTGCTTTGGCGATGTAGACACCGTTAGCATGACATAGCCGATGGAAGCACCTGAAGGCTAGCGTATGGATGAACAAGTCATGGATGACTTGGAGGGATCCGATAGGCGCAACGCTGACGGAGGTGGCTAGAAGGCTTTGGTCTAGGCTACGGGTGGTCTAGCAAGTATGGGAGCACCATACTTGGGTTAAATCTCATGTTTACGGTGTATCAGTCGACTGGCATCATGTGGCAGTCAACTAGTGTGAGTCAACTAGGGTTTAACTACGGGGAGTATCCTAGTAATCATTGCGGAGGTGTCGCGATCGGTGATTGGCGGCGATCGGTGATCTTATGATCGATCGACTAGTGCTCGATATTCGAACCTCGAGAATGGAGTCGGACTCATTCGGTTAGCGATCAGTGAAGGCTCGTCGATTGGTGATGGACATGATCGATCGTGATGTCCTATCTGTTGGATTTTCGGCGTGGATTACCTTTGTTGTCTCACATCAGCGGTGTCATCGATCGTGATGGCCCGATCGGTCGTGATAGGCGATTTCGACCCATGACTTTAAATGGAGCTCGTGGAGGAGGTTTGGAGCAACATTTTCTTGAGGAGTTTTGGGGTGAATTGCTAGTGTAATTTAGGGTCTCCAAGTGCAACTTAAGCAATCACAAAACAAGCAATCCAAAAGCTCTTGTAAAATTGCTTTCTTTACTTGTATTGCATTATATTGTTGTATCTTGCTTGTTTTTGTTTCTTACTATTGTAAGATCATTTGTACGAGGTTTCTTTGCCTCTGACGTATTGTCGAGAAGAAGTTTATTGTAGTAGTGGTGTGTGATTTGCATCACTAGAGCTCTTACGAGCCCAATCCGTGGAGTATGAACCATTCGGTTCTGAACCACATTATATGATTGTGTTTGCGTGTTTGTATTCCATTATTGTTTTATTTTCGCTGCGCACTAATCATTTGTAGCAAGCACGTGAACAAATTCCATTGACGTATTCAAAATGAGCTATTCACCCCCCCCTTCTAGCGGCCACCGAATCCTCTATAAATATGAGATAAAAAAAACCTAAAAGCATGCAAATAAGTGATCAGCAAACTCGCAAGACAACCTATATGCACCGTAAAACCAATTCAAGAAATTTGCAATGAATAAATAAAAAAAGTCATATAATCCAAGACTAATCGACAAAGACCAACTCCCTAATCCTAAGATATAAGACTGCTCCATAAAGGAGTTACCAAAACATAGATGATAGAAAAAGAAAGAATTAACCCGGCGTCCTATGCATTGAGCGTCTTGTCCTCAGTGGCTCCCCAAGAAAGATCGCTATCACTGACCTTCGGATCCTTGACCTCTCCTTAGGGTTTGCATTGGCTTCTCTTGATCTTCTACTCGATGATAATCCGATTCTGATTGTTGGTGGCTTGGGGGGCCTTTTTATAAGATTTTTTTGGAGAGAAAATTGAGAAATTATTGAAAGAAATTAGGAACAACCTTGAGAAAAATTGGGATTCAATTTTCCCATGACACGGTCATGCCATTTGGCATGGCCTGGGCATGTCAAGCACTGTGGAGGATCTACACACCCCGAAATTGAACACTGGGGACTCCGAAAAATATGAGTTGTGGCTCTGTTTGATCCCCATTTCATCATGGTTTTCCTCCATGGCTCTATTATATCTTCTTTTATCCAGATTTATTCCCTCCTAAGAATAAAAACATAGAAATCACAGTTATCTAAACTAAAAGTGCAATATGAAAGTAAATGCTATGTTTTATGCATTCTATGCAAATAAAATACTAGAAAAATATGGTAAATAAATCCTAAAATATGCATGTGATTCATACTCATGAATGTGCCAATAGAAATTTTAAAGGTTGAAAAATTGATCAAAATTAGCACAAGTAGGTTTAGAGTCAATAATGTATCATTTTGGATTTTTGGCACACTTGAGGGGAAATTGGGCTTTATGATAAATTGGTATAAATTTTATGATACATCCGTTACCTTTTCTCTACGAACTAGATAGAAGAGCTCATAGGCAAGGTATTACCCGAACCAAGTAGAGGGTTCAATGGAGAAAAAAGAGAGGAACGGGTCGGGCGCAAGCGCTTGAGATAACTGGTACGGGAAAGTAAGTGAAGGTAATCGGCACGGCAAAGCGAAAAAGTACTTCGTTGGGAAATAGGCCAGAATCGGTTCAGCCAAATAAGCCTAGAAGGCCCACGGGGTGGATAAGAATCGGTTCGGTCATATAAGCCTAAAGACCGACGGAGCGGATGAGAATCGATTCGGCCAAATAAGCCTAGAAGGCCCACGGGGCGGATAAGAATTGGTTCGGTCATATAAGCCTAAAGACCGACGGAGCAGATGAGAATCGGTTCGGCCACATAAGCCTAAAGGCCAACGGGGCAGATAAGAATTGGTTCGACCAAATAAGCCCAAAGACAGATCGGGCGGATGAGAATCGGTCCGGCCAGATGAGCCTTAAGGCTATACTATCCGTGGGCTGGAGACCTACGTTAGTTTTACCAGAAGTAGATGGTTGAGGGGGATGGGCTAACCTAGTTTCCTGGAATAGGGATGAGGGAGTGATATCTAACAGAAAGATAGGTCCCCACAGAAGATTCCGAAGAGCCTTCGCCCTCGTACCTGTAATAGAATTATTCTCCAGGTGGACATGGTGGCCATGCAGATGTGCGATTGGATCAGAGGAAGAGGATAAAAGGCAAAGAGAGAGGAAAAGGAGGAGATCCGCAATCATTCCATCAGACACGAAACAAAGACACCGGAGGAGAAGGAGGAGAGTTGTCATCACCTTGCCGGAGAAGAGGAGCAGCGACCTTGATCTTGAGTCGCACGTACTCTTTCTTGTATTTGTAACCCAACTGTAAGAGGTTTTCTCCTCCGCCTCAGGAAGTTTCCTTTCCGTAAAGGAGGGCATTCATAGTGGAAAGTGCTTGGGAATTGTCCCCGGTGGGAGAGCTCACCTCCGTGGAGTAGGAATACTCATTCTGAACCACGTTATATTTTGTGTCCTAGTTTCCACTGTCTGTTTGGGTGTTCTTGCATTTCTTGACTTTGTCTTCTACATCCATTTTTACTGTTGCGGCCTGTGAGAACCCTCGTAAAAGCTCCCTTTGTGCCTTCGTTGCGTCGAAAGGGGGTAAAGTAAATTTTTCTCGCCGCATCAGTTGGCGCCGTCTGTGGGAAACATTTGAGCTAGACGTTGAGATGCAACCGGAAGAGATACAACAACCCGCTACCTCCGCAGCGGAGGAGCGCCCCATCATCCTCCTACTATCACAGTTGTAGGCCCTGATGGATGACGCTATTATAGAGGCCCTTGCTAGAGAAAGGAGAAGGACCGGATATCTGCATCCTCATTCCGGTGAACCTTCTTCCAGAGGTCCACCCCCAGAAATACCTCCTCCATCTCGTACTGCCGTCAATGTGGAAGTAGTGCCTGGAGAAGGACTTGGGGGAAGAGCACCTCAGAACACTATGCCCTTCACCCAAACTCGAAGGGAAGAACAGGGCGAAAGTCAATCAACCAGACCTCCAGAAGTATATGAGCCCAGTCCCTTTACAATGGACATCCTCTCTGAAGTCCCCCGTCCTACTTCCGGAATCCTCAGATCGATAAGTATGATGGCTCGACGGATCCCGAAGAGCACCTATCACAATTCGACAGAGCAGCCTCGCTCCACTGTTATACCGATGCTCTCAAATGCCGAGTTTTCCGGACCACCTTAACCGGCTCGGCACAAAAATGGTTTAATACTCTGCCCCATGATCCATCACTTGTTTCGCTGATTTCCGGGGGATGTTCAGCCGGGAGTTTTCTAGCTGCGAGGCGTATAAGCATGACGCCTCTATCCTAATGCACCTCACCACGAAACCCTCAGAATCCCTTAGAGGGTATCTCCACCGATTCACTTCTGCAGTTATGGGAATCCCCTCTGCCAGATCAGAAGCTTTTAGAGGCGCTATTCTGCACGGGCTGAAGGAGGGCCCCTTCCTCAGTTCCTTATTAAGATAACCTGCTGACAGTTATGAGGAGCTGCTAGGTCGTGTGGAGCAATTTATCCACGAGGAGGAAGGATTGAAGGTGCGGAGAGCTGAACGAGTTGTCGCAGCAGTTCCAACTGAAAGAGCTTGCCCCGCCCCTCCTCAAGCACCCCCTCAGCGGGGATATGTGTGACCTTTTCGACAAGAGGCTCCTAGGCCTCGTCCACTGCTACAGGGCATTCGCCCCATACCGCCGTTACAAATTATGGCCGCTGAAGCACTTCCTCCTGCAAGGACTTGGAAGGAGCGAGAGATGGAATTTTATGACCAACAAGGTCTGCTGCAACGACCCTTAGGATACAGGGGGATCCCACGTAACCCCCCCCCCTGCCCCGTTCTTCTGCTAATATCATACGGAATATGGCCACGCTAGTGGCCGATGTTTCAAGTTACAGGAGGAACTGGATCGCCTCCGAACCGCATATCCACAATTGCGATTCCAGACGGGAGGACCAGCACGGCGAGGCCCCCGACCCGATGTAACCCGTCTAGGGTCGTATAATCAACAACCTCAAGTCACTTTCCCCCAAACGCCATCCCAGGAGGTTGTCTCTCAAGAAGGCCCAATGGGTTGAGGGCCCTTCATCCAATCTAGATAACGCTCCCACACGGGGGGTTATCCATGTTATAGCTGGAGGACATACCGACGGGGACTCTAACCGGGCGCGGAAGTTATACGCCCATCTCATGGAGAGTTTAGCCATCGTCACCGACCAGACTGTTCAAATTGCACCGCCCATTTCATTCGGGATGGAAGATCTCCAAGGTGTCCTGCTGCCCCACACGGACGCCCTAGTTATTCGTATATCCCTGGCCAATTATGAAGTGGCCAGGGTGTTGGTCGACTCGGGAAGCTCCATCAATATCCTTTTCCAAGAAGCTTTCGGACAAATACAGCTGGGAAATGCCTAGCTAGAAGATGTGGCCACCCCCCTCTTTGGATTCGCAGGGCATGTGGTCCACCCTACAGGGCAGATTTCATTGCCTCTGACTCTGGGCGTAAAGGCCAGCCAAAAAACCAGTATTATCCCTTTCCTCATCGTGGATGCTCCGTCCACTTATAATACTATTCTTGGGCGTCCTTTCCTTACCCTTTTTCAGGCGGTGGCTTCCCCGTACCACAAGAAGCTGAAATTTCCAGTGGGACAATTGGTGGGAGAAGTTCGCGAAGAACAGAAGGCCTCCAGGAGCTGCTACGTGCAAATGGTTCGGGATGATCAAAAGAATGCCCGAACTGATGACCTCAAAGGCAAATATATCATCATTTCGAACGTCTGCGTCCTGGAAGAATCCCCCCCCCAAGGCCGACAAAATAGAGGAAGGAGAGCTGGTGGAAATCGCTCTGGGAAAGGCTACACGGGTAGCACAGCAGCTGGAAGCCAAGGAGGAGCTGGTGGCTTGCTTATGGGAGAATGAAGACATCTTTGCGGGAGATGTGCATGATCTTACCGGGATCGATCCTCATGTGGCTGAACACCATCTCAATATAACCAGAGGGGCCTGACCTGTCCAACAGAAGCGGCGACATTTTGGACCTGAGAAGGACAAGGTCATAGCTAAAGAGGTGGAAAAACTGCTAAAGGTGGGTCATGTAAAGGAAATCCAGTTCCCCAAATGGGTTTCTAATGTAGTCTTGGTCCCCAAGCCTTCTGGGCAGTGGAGGATGTGTATTGATTTTCGTGATTTGAATAAAGCGTGCCATAAAGACTGCTACCCCTTGCCTCGTATTGATCAGTTGGTAGACTCCACTGTAGGATATGAAGTGGTGTCCCTAATGGATGCATATCAAGGATACCATCAAATACCTTTGGCCAAAGAAGATCAAAAGAGGGTTAGCTTTGTGACGGCAGGAGGGTTATACGCTTATGTGGTAATGTTGTTCGGATTAAAGAACGTAGGGGCCACCTATCAGCGCCTTATGGACAAGATCTTTGCAGAGCAGAAAGGGAAAAATGTGGAAGTCTACGTGGATGACATCTTGGTCAAGTCAAAGACCACTGGGGATTTAGTTGAGGATTTAAATGAAACCTTTGCTACATTGAGACAGTTTAATATGAAGCTAAACCCTAACAAATGCCTATTCGGGGTAAAAAGTGGCAAGTTCTTGGGGTACATAGTAACTGAGAAGGGGTTGCAAGCCAACCCTGAGAAGGTGCAAGCACTGTGCAACATGAAATCACCCACTAATCTGTGAGAGACCCAGAAGTTGGTGGGCAGGATTGTTTCTTTATCCCGATTCATAGCCAGATCGGCAGACAAAGGGCTGCCTTTCTTCAAGATTCTATGAAAGGCTACTAAATTTCAGTGGGACGATCAATGCGAGCAGGCTTTCCAGGAGTTGAAGAAATATTTGGCTGGACTCCCACTGCTGGCCAAACCAGTGTCTGGAGAACCGTTATGGATGTATTTGATCGTCTCAGAGGGAGCTATTAGTTCGGTTTTATTGAAGCAAGAAGGCTCTCACCAGCAGCCTATTTATTATACCAGCCATATTAATGAAGAAATTTGAATTCGCATTATCTGTGGAGAAGGTGGCATATATTACAGTATTAAGGTCGTACTTTTTGGCTCATCCCATCACCATTCTAACTCACAGCGAATTGGGCAAGGTCGTCACTAAGCCCAATTCCTCCGGAAGATTAGCCAAATGGGTGGTAGAACTAAGCGAATATGATATTCACTACCAACCCCGAACGGTTATCAAGGCCCAAGCGCTTGCTGATTTTCTAGCAGAAGTACCTTGCGGCCTGGAAGATGGTTCGTCGGCAAAAGAGGAAGGAGCCGATGCATGGAGCATATTCGTAGACAGTTCTTCAGGATCTACGGGCAGTGGCGTCGGTGTTCTGTTAATTTCCCCTGATAAGGAGGAGACCTGCATAGCCGTACGCCTGAGATATCGGGCATCCAATAATGAGGCGGAATATGAAGCCATTTTAGCGGGATTACAGGCTGCTAAGGCGGTGGGGGGCTTCTTCAATTGTAATCCATTCGGATTCCCAGTTGGTAATATCACAACTTCAAGGTTCTTTCGCGGTTCGGAAGGAAAGGCTACATAAGTACTTGAAGGCTTTTGAAAAAGAAAAAGCTCAATTTCAGCATGTCCTCTTAAAGAAAATCCCACGGGAGAATAACAGGAAGGCAGATGAATTGGCTCGGATGGCTAGTGCTATGGAAGGAGTGAAGTCATTGGAAATGGTCCATGCGGAAATCCATACTTCCTTAGCGATATGCAACGTGGAAGAAGACGCACCCGAATCAAGCCTAATTCCTGATTGGAGGACTGACATCATAGCTTATTTACGGCATGGGAAGGTCCCTGAAGAAAAAGTAGCGGCATCTGCTTTAATATGCCGATCTAGACGGTTTACCCTCTTAAATGGAGACTTATACAAGACTTCTTTCGGACGACCCTTATTGAAATGCTTGGGAAGTGAGGATGCGGAATGGGTACTCCAGGAGATTCATGAAGGTTGTTGCAGTAATCATCTAGGAGGGAGAGCTTTAGCAAGGAAGGCCCTGTTAGCAGGATATTTTTGGCCTACTCTCCAACAGGATGCCGCTCGTATAGTGCAGACTTGCCCAGCTTGTCAGAAGCATAGCAACCGGTCCGAACAGCCGGCTGAGTTAATGAAAGTTGTGGTCGCTTCATGTCCTTTTGATCAATGGAGAATGGATATAGTGGGTCCGATGCCAGTGGCACCTTTACAGAAGAAATTTTTGTTGGTGGCTGTGGATTACTTCTACAAATGGGTGGAAGCAGAGCCCCTGGCCAAAATTACCGAGAATGTTGTAATACAATTCTTATGGAAGAATATTGTCTGTCGATATGGTATTCCTCGGAGGATAGTTAGTGATAATGGATGTCAGTTCCAAGGCAAAGAGATCAAAGAGTGGTGCCAAAGTCTCAACATTTAGCAAGCTTTTACTTTGGTAGCTCACCCTCAAGCTAATAGGCAAGTAGAAGTGACTAACAGAATTCTCATTCAAGGATTAAAGACCAAATTGGGGGCTCAGAAGGGAAACTGGGTAGAAGAATTGCCAGGAGTCCTGTAGGCCTACCGAACTACACCAAAGACTGCAACAGGGGAAACTCCCTTTAGTTTAGTATACGGGACGGAAGCTGTTATTCCGGACGAAGCTCTTTTAAGTAGCGCTCGGATAGAGGTGTACGAACCAGATCAGAACCAACTTATCCGAAGCACTGAGTTGGACTTGGTGGAGGAAAGGCGGGAGATGGCACGGAGGCGAGCGGAAATTTACAAGGGAAGAGTACAGCAAACCTTTAATAAGAAGGTGATGCCTCAAAGCTTTCAAGAGGGAGATTGGGTGTTGCGAAAAGTTAATCCCGCTGGAGACCCTGGAAAGTATGCTCTGAACTGGGAAGGGTCTTATGAAGTAACACGTCGCATAGCGGGGTCAGCATATTACCTGAAAGATGACCAGGGAAAAGAATTTTCGTGACCCTGGAACGCCATTCATTTGAAACTTTTTCACACTATATGAGAAGTGAGGGATAGAAGAAAAGAAGTTGTGGGGTTCCCGAGGGGGTGTACTCCCTAACTTGATTGTATTAATTAGACGCGAAGTAACTCCAAATTTTATTAATGAACCATTTACAATTGCGGTACGGTACCTTTAATAAACTTTGAAAAAGAAAAAAGAAGATGGAAAGGAAGCTCCCATTTCGAAGCAATACATCGAATTACAGCTTAAATTGGTCGGGAAGGTAGTGTCGAAAGCCAGCCTCCCAATTTAAAGAGAACGAAGGATAAGTTGGAGGAGGTAATCCTTGGTCAGCATATTGCCGAACCGCTTCATTAAATCCATCCTGATAAGTGGCGTGCAGCAAAATGATGAGTCGCTTCTGTCGGTTCGGGTGGTCCGGACTTCGGTCTCGATGGAGTCTTTGACACTTCTCTTGATGCTCTCGAAGCTCTCGACGCATGTCACTGTAACGCCTAGATACTTCCATAATGGCGTCCGCCAAGACCGAAATATCGTCGGCTCGGGAAGTTTGATCTTGCTGCATAAGGTGCGTCATCTCCACCATATTTTGATGCATCGAAGCTGAAATTCCCTCTACTGCTTCAGAGTAGGATCTGGTTCGGACGAGTTCAGTGCTCAGTCTCTGGAGGGAAGTTTCTTGCCTGCGTAGACGGGCGTGAGCATGCGCCCTGGAATTTATGAGGGATGAATTTTCTTGTACCTCCTTGCATAAGAGGGTGCGGAGGTCCCCTATTTTGTCCTGTGCCTTCCGGTATTGAATCTGCAGATGGGCGATGGTGTCGGAGTCCTATTGTTTCCCATGGAGGAGCTCTACTACATGCCCTTGAAGGCGTATTAATTCTCAAGAAGAGGAAGACTCCTCGTCAAGATGAGCCGGCTGGACTTCCCGCTGGAGGAAGGATGGCTCCACACCCGCTCGCTGTTGTTTTTGTAATGCTGCAATGGTATCAGCATCTTTTTGAATTTGTCGGCGAGCTTCTGCCAATTGCTCCTGGCATAGGTGAAGTTGTCGCAACAGGAGTTGTTCTTGATTCTGGGCAGCCGCTAAATCTTCCCGTTGCTGCTGCTCTAATTCCAGAACTTGAGCTCGGTATTGGAGAAAAGAGCGGTCCAACTCTTGGTAGTTGGTCAAGACCTGCACGCCGGTTGTGAAAAAGAAATTGATTAGTAAGATAAAGTTAGGGAAGCTGATTGAAAAAAAAAACATGCCAAATCAAGGGCATGGCGTAGGCCTTCCATGCGAGGAACCAATTCCTCTGAATTTAGGATTCGAAGACTCCTGGGGGAAAGGGAAGAAGATGGGACAGTTGATGTTGAGGGGGGAATTCCACTTATAATGGGGAGAATGGGGGTGGTATCCATGGGTTGAGAAGGGAAAGGAGGAGGGGCATCAGTCAGAAGGCTCATGGGGGTGGTAATCAGAGGCAGCATATCAGGAGCTGGAGGAGGAACATGTGTCATAACCGGCTGTGAGGTAAGCATGGCAGGAGGGACGGAGGGAAGCTGGTTGGACGAAGAATCCGGAGAGGGTGATATGATGAGCATAGGGCTGGAGGTGCCTTCAATGGGAAGGAGAGAAGTAGAAGGACACTGGTTAGGGCCCATAGGAAGAGAAGGGCTCTTCAGGCGATGAGTGGAGGGGGAAGTAGGCAGTGAGGGGATATCAATCGCCATGGGTTCAGAGGTGGAATCGTATTCAGGGGAAAAAGAAGGCAGAGGTGAGCCAGCCTCTTTCGTTGGCTGACACGGAAGTACATCCTCCCCAGGTTTATCCTCAGATTGCGGTGAAGGAGAAGGCGACTTCCGAACATTTATGGCGGAAGGAGAAAGAGTGGGAGAGCTAGGGTTTGTAAATGACGGAGGAAATGAGGAGGGGCTGATTACCCCAGTTTCCTCCGGGATGGAGGTAACAAGGGTTCCAGGAGAAGGAGAGGAAGAAAGGCGAGACGGAGCAGGTGCGGTAGTGATCGGGGAAGGTGAAGAGGAAGACGAAGCTGACGGCTGACCGGCGCCTCGCTTGAGGTGTGAGTAACAGTTCGCTATTTCTTGAAAGAAGGTGGAATGCATCTTGCTGGTCTGAGAATACGGAAAAAGGGATGAAGTAGGGGATTGAGGTAACGGAGTATGGCGGCGGAAAAACGAATAGACGAAGAGGAAGAAGATGAAGAGGTGTAAGGAATGAAGGTAATAAGAGGGAAGACGAAGAATCCCCTATAAAAAGGGAGAAGAATGGGCTCATAATGATTATTGGGCCCCTCGTTTATAGTGAAAGAGGCCCTAAGTGGAAGGGAAAGAAGGGTTTATTTTTCTAATGGCCCAGTATGTACTAAAGCCCTCATTTTCATGGGAAGGAACGGATGTAGGTGTTCCCCTTCGGGAGGAAAGCAGAAAGAAGGATGATATGAATGTTGGTGCAATCGGCCCAGGTTGACTTGAGTTTGACTCGAGCAGTACCTTGATAGTATTTTGATGATAGACAAAACTCATGACATGGGATTATCATGGGAAAGTCCAACATGGGGTTGGCATGGAAAATCCAAGCATGGAGCTTGGTGTGGAAGTCCAAGGGGGAAGCCTTGGCATGGGAAAGTCCAAAGCATTGCGAAGCCGTGCGCTTGGTGCTTGGCATGGGAAAGTCCAAAGCATTGCGAAGCCGTGCGCTTGGTGTTTGGCATGGGAAATCCAAAGCATTGTGAAGCCGTGCGCTTGGTGCTTGGTGAGAAATGCATTGCGAAGTCGTGCGCTTGGTGCATTTGGGAAGTCTTGAGAACTTGGCAAGTTCACTAGGCTCGGGTCCTTGAGTCGGTGAAGGATGGCATTGCAAAGCTGTGCGCTTGGTGCATCCGAGGGACCTCCGGACGGGGAGCGAATGGAGTGAGCCTAAAGGAAAGCATACTTCTAGGGCATGAGACGCGAAGGATGGCGTTGCAAAGTCGTGCGCTTGGCGCATCCGAGGGATGTAGGCCGAGGGAAGAGAGCTTCGGTGGGGAACTCCATGAGGGATAAGGTGGACTTGGCCAAGTGGCTAAGACTCAGTGTCGGACGCTCAAACAACTTTGTGTTTGAGATTGTAGTCGACATCAGTCGACTGGCATAGGTGTCAGTCGACTGCTCTAGGTCGTATGGGTTCGACCAGTGTTCGACTGAACCAAGTTTGGCTGATTAGTCATTTAGGAGAGGCGATCGACTATTGGGAGAATCGATCAAGCCTAGGGATGCAGCTGACTAATGACACCGTGAACGCACGGCATGCAATGGAGTCGAGCTCACAAAGACTGATCGATGGATGATCACCGACCGATGGGTGCCATCACGACCGATTGATGTGATCCGCTGAACTTAACCAATGTGAATCCGCCGCCAGAGACAACGACTACGAGACCAGTCGACTAATGGTCACGATCAGTCGATTGATGGGCGCGAAATCAGCTTGATGCAGGTTATAAAAGGAGCTCAAGAGGGAGGATTTCACCAAGGCTTTTGAGGTGACTTTGGAGGGGAATTGTTGTTGCAGTCCAGACCTTCAAGAGAAAGCAAAAGCAAGCAACAAGAAAGCGATCAAAACAATTGTGTAAAAGTTCTCTTTTGTATTGTCTTTGTATTTCTTATTGTATTTCATATTACTTGTTGTAATAGCTTGTGAGAGGTTTCTCCACCTCCGACGTGTAGTCGAGAAGGAGTTTGGTTAGTGTCATGCACATAACTAGAGCTCGAGGAGCTCGCCCGTGGAGTAGGAACCATTCGGTTCCGAACCACGTATATCGTGTGTGTTTGCGTGTGCTTATTTATTGTTAGTATTATTATTGTTTCCGCTACGCTAACGACAATTGTAGACAAGCAACGCAACGAGAACGAGCGAATTTCGACATCCAACGATTGAGGGCTATTCACCCCCCTCTAGCCAGCCGTTTCGATCCCCCAACAAGTGGTATCAGAGCCGAGGTCGCTCTTCAAGGACTAACCGCCGCGAGAGCACTACAAAATGGCCGGCTTCATCCATCCACCGAAATTCGATGGAGATTTTGCTTGGTGGAGGAAACGGATGGAGGTATATCTCGAAACCAATTTTGATTATATGATTATTGTAGAAAATGGTTTTGAGATGCCTAGGGACAAATACAACAAGCAAATTGAAAAGTCAAGGTGGACCCAAGATCAAATTAAGGACTTCAAGACAAATCTCGAGGTAATAAAATTATTTAGTGATTTGTTACCTAACACTATTTGGTCTAGATTGGGTGATTATAGGGATGCAAGGGAATTATGGAATAAGATAATGAAATTCCAAGAAAATTCCCAACCGGCACAAGTAGAGGAGAATGTCGAGGAAGAACCATCCACTTTTGAAGATGTGTATGACTTGGTGGAGACCTCCACCTCTAGCATTGAGGGGGAGGAAAGGCAATCTTTCATCCCAGAGCAAGAACAATAAGCATCCACATCCGGGAGAAGTGAAGATCAAGAAGAGGTCTCCACCACCTCCCTAGGTAACTCAAGTGTTATTATTTTAAATAAAAATCACATAATATGCTATGCGTGTAGGGAGAAAGGGCATTACAAAAGTAAGTGCCTAAAATTGGCTAAGGAGAAGGTATCGACACCAAAAACCCAAAAATCAAAAGATGCCGAAGTTCCCAAAATCAAGAGCAAAGAGCACATTGTGTGTTTAAAGTGCAACCAATGGGGACACTACCGAAGTCAATGCCCTAGGGGGAGGAAGAAAGGGCAAGAAGGTGTGACACATGTAGGGGGAGCTTCTAAAGCTAACCTTAAGGTAAATTCTTTTAATGCACCTTTAATTCCTAAAGTCAAAAAGCATGCTAAGAATTACTTTAGTTCTCTTGCCATTATAAATAAAAAACATGCTAAGAGAAATAATGAGGTTTATTGCTTAGGTGCCAAGCATGTTCATATAACTAAAGACAAACCTAGTGTTGGAATGTATACTGAAAGCCTAGATCTTTTTGTATGAACATTTTATTTTGAAATAAGAATCACATGATCATTGTTTGCACTTTATATATTTATTATATGTGTGCATATTGTCTAATATTTTACATTGTAGATAACATGGTGCTTGGTGTGGCACAGAAGATCATGTTATCAGTTCCTTGTAAAATATAAGTAGAGGCTCACAACCAAGATGGTTTTGGACAAACTATTGGCATGGTTGTAGTGTAGCTTGGTATTGTTTTATCTTGAACATAGAGTTACACTGGTACACTTAAGTGTATTGAGCAGGACCGACATAGAGGTGATTCAATTTAGTAGTGACTACATAATTGAATCGGACCTCGGATATTATGTTGTACATGCTCTTAATCTCGATATAATAACGGGCACATGTACTTAGTATTTATTTCTTTGATTTACCAGTGGGTGAGATTTAGATGGATTAAATCAATATGCCCGGTAAGTTGGGAAATAATATTATTTACATGGTGTGCCGTTGATTATAGGAGGAAACCGTGTCCTATATATTAGGTTGATGATGTCCCCTTGAGGAGCTCATAAAGTTCATCATGTAAACCCAGCTGGTTGACTTAGTCAACGTGATGATAAGGTTGAGTGGTACTACTCGAGGAATTAGATGTTAATTAATTGATGGTCAGTAAATCAATTAATTGACGGACATTCGATATCTTAAACACGGGGAGATTAATGTATGAATAATATATGGAGCCCATATTAATTTATGGGGGTTGGTGAGGTAGTTCAATGATGATCCTCTAGTGGAATGGAACATCATTGATGGATCAAGTTAGTGTGGTTCCGATCCATCGGGTGGCCAAGACCCAACTCCTCCTTATGGTCCCTATCGTAGCCTAATATAATCCTTGTGAAGTCTAGATCCAAGAATATAAAACAAAACCTAGAACCAACGGTTGGGATTAAATCCCTAAGATCCGATGATTAGGATGAAACCCTAGAACCAACGGTTGGGATTAAATCCCTAAGATCCGATGGTTAGGATGAAACCCTAGAATCGACGGTTAGGATTAAATCCCTAGATCCGACGGTTGGGATAAAACCCTAGATTCGATGGTTGGGATGAAACCCTAGATCCGACGGTTGGGATGAAATCCTAGATCCGACGGTTGGGATGAAACCCTAGATCCGACGGTTGGGATAAAACCCTAGATCCGACGGTGGAGATTAAATCCCTAGAACTGACGGTGGAGATTAAAGGAGGCTTAAGCCCAATTCTATAAATAGGGGGCTTAGGCTTGTGCGGCAATAAGAGATTTCGAATTGGAGTTAGGGTTTTTGGGTGGCTAGGGTTTTTTTGGGCGGCTATGGTTTGAAGCAAAGTGGGCGACAACCTTCATCCTTCTTGTTGATTGTCGGCGCCCATCTCCTTTGATCATTCCTTGGCCGGCGCCCATCCTAGAGGCCTTTCCCTTCTTCCTTGGCCGGCGGTTTTCCTCCTATTGGTGGTCGGTTCTCATCCTCCTCCCTATTCTCCAAGGTGGCCGGCGGTTCTCCTTCATTTGGTGGCCGGCGCATCATCCATTTGATCCTTGGCCGGCGGTTGCACCAAATTTTCAAATTTGGTGGCCGGCTCTAGAAAGGATAGGTATTTGTAAGTTCTTCTCTTTGTTCACAGCAGACAAGGTAGAGAAGAAAGCGATCTAGAAGGCTTCTACTCGTGGAGGATCTTCGTCCACACGTCGTCCACGAGAAGGATAGGACATACGATAGAAGATCGTGAGGTATAAAGTTATTTTAACTTTATTTATAGATCTGAGCTTGTTCTTTTATATTTTGATTATGCATGTGTAAATTAGTAAATATATTGTATAATCATGGACCCCGAAGACAAACACAAAAACCGGCGATCCGTCCGTCGTCTCTTACGCGGCTAACCAACTAGAAGAGTTGTGTTGCTTGAACAATTAGTTTGTTCAAGCGACCACTCAAGTTGTTAGCACGACGACGAAATGGTTGTGCTAAGGAAGCTCATCCCATCTGGATTAATTCTTTCATTAGTGAAAATTTTAATCCGGGGACATGGGAGCCAATGAGCCTCCGAACTTCCTGCAAGTGGTATCAGAGCCACGGTTTCCGGTTTTGTGTGTTTAGGATTCGGTTAATTTTTTTTATGCATTTTTCATATATTATATGTGCCGGATAATAGTAGGATATGCGTAGTTTAACTCTTTGGTTGCAGGCGTAAGATCCAACTATTATGGCCATGTGTGTGTATGTGAATGGATGTGTGTAAAAATTTATTATTTGAATCCTCGGGGTTGACGAGGCTAGATTAGTATTTAATTTTTGTAATTAAATACGGCATTGTTTAGCCGCTCATTTTAGTTTACTTTCGATCTAGATTATTTGTACACTCCTTCGTGGAGTATAGGATCGATGGATGTAAATTAAAATAGTTTTATCTCGGCTCGGATCTCTTTGGTGACTTGCGCACAGGAAAAGATGGAGCGGACGAGGTGGCGACACGACGGGATGCATATTAGAGGACAATGCCATAATAGTTGGAAAAATTCTGTTTTTTCCATATTTATTGCTTATTTGTTTTATATGCATGTTGTGTATGATTTAAAATTCCTCATTTGCAATTTACTAAGTGGGAGAGGGACATTTTAATTAATTCCTCATGACCTCCATTACAATTTGACGTGTGATGCAACAAACTTGTGTGTTTGGCTCAGTGCCTTCCTCCCGAGGACAGTTTGTTTATGCGGATCACTAGGTCAAATAATGGTTATAGGAAATTATCTAGGAGCATGTGTACTTCCACAGAGGTAAGGCACATAATCCAAAATAATTCCCTTAGTATCGTGTAATGGTGCACACTTAGATGCAAATAAAAGTATCCTCCCCATAGGAGTCACTGCTTTTATTTGTAGGGAGAAAGAGGAACCAACTATTAATTTTATTTGTCAAAAAGTAAGGTTGATAAGATAATAAAATTAATGGGTAAAACCTCCTCTTACAAATGTAGAATTCGTATACGTCCACACAGAGTGGCATATGAAATTCTCGGTGTTTTGAGGTGTTGGTTGATTTCGGAATTTTATTGTTTTGAGGAATCAATAATATTTGAAATCTAATATTTTGATCATTGTGATTTTTAGGATTTTCAAATGGCTTTCAACCCACTTACTGTGATTTTAAAAGAAAATAAACTTACTGGTCCAAACTACATTGATTGGAAAAGAAACCTGGATATTGTCTTAACTGTGGAGGAGTACAAATTTGTACTCTTCGAGGTCTGTCCTCCTAAGCCCACCGATGACTCTGATGAATAGGAGAAAGAACGTTATAAGAAATGGGTCAAGGCAGATGAGATGGCGCGGTGTTACATTTTGGCATCTATGTCAAATGTGCTGCAACATCAGCATCAGGCCATAGCCACAGCTTATGACATGATGTTCAATCTCAAGGAACTTTTCGGACATCAGAGTAGGGCGGCTAGGCAGGAGGCAATGAGAAACTTGATGACGACCTCCATGATCGATGGAACACCCGTTAGGGATCATGTTCTCAAGATGATGGCTCATCTTAATGAGATGGAAGTCCTAGGAGCTGAGATCGATGGGGAAACCCAGATCGATATCATTCTCCAGTCTCTGCCTAGGAGTTTTGAGCAGTTCCGCCTCAACTATAACATGAACAAAAGGTTGTATTCGTTGGCGGAGCTTTTGACAGAACTCCAGGCGGCAGAGGGGCTTTTTCGTCAGAGTGCTCAAGCCATGGTCTCTCAGAAGGTTTCTTCCTCTAAACCGAAATGTAAGAAGAAGAAGAAACAAGGTGGAGCGAAGAAAGTGGCAGTGTGACCTCAGGCAGGAGTGAAGAAGACGAAAGGCAAGTGCTTCACTTGCAAGCAGACTGGACATTGGAAGGCGGATTGTCCTCCCCAAAAGAACAAAGGTATATCTTCTTGTTTAGTTGTTGAAACATGTTTAGCGGTGTTATCTACCAGTGCCTGGTGTGTAGATACAGGAGTCACTGATCATGTCTGCAATACTTTGCTGGGGTTCCAGGAAACCCGACGACTAGTTGAGGGAGAGATTACCGTCTTCATGGGCAATGCTTCAAAGGTGGCGGCTATTGCAGTGGACCACATTTATTTATCTTTTGATAGGAATAAAGTTTTGGTTTTGAGAAATTGTCTTTATGTACCTACTTTTAGAAAGAATTTAATTTCAATTTCTAAATTGTTTTTGGATGGGTATTCTGTTTCTTTTAATGACAAAGTGGTTATAAAAAGGAACAGGGAGATTATCTGTTCTGGTACATTGGTTGGCAATTTATATACTCTTGAACCAAAATCTCCCACGATGCATATAGAAATCAATAACTCATCTTCTAAGTCTAATAAGAGAAAAGAACCTTCGCAAATGAACCAAACATATCTTTGGCATCTAAGGCTTGGTCATATTAACCTAAGCAAAATTCAAAGGTTGATAGCTGATGGACCTTTGGGTTCATTAGTGGTGGAGGATCTCCCAACCTGCGAATCTTGCTTGGAAGGTAAAATGACCAAGAGGCCTTTTAAGGCCAAGGGGTATAGAGCCAAAGATGTGATAGAATTGGTTCATTCTGATTTGTGCGGTCCTATGTCTATCCAGGCAAGAGGTGGCTTTGAATACTTCGTCTCTTTTATAGACGATTATTCAAGGTATAGATACATTTACTTGATGTGCCGCAAGTCTGAATGCTTTGACAGGTTCAAAGAATTCAAGGCTGATGTGGAGAACCGTCAAGGTAAAAGTATCAAGACATTACGATCTGATCGTGGTGGCGAGTACCTCTTGGGAGAGTTTAGGAATTACTTATCAGAGGCTGGGATTCAATCCCAATTGTCTGCACCTGGCACACCCCATCAGAATGGTGTAGCGGAGCGAAGGAATAGGACTCTTATGGAGATGGTCAGATCGATGATGAGTTATTCTGAGTTACCTGTTTCATTCTGCAGGGGTATGCATCGGATACGACAATGTACACTCAACTTGGTTCCATCTAAATCAGACCTTCTACCTCAGTAGATTTGTTGGTCGGGCGAAAGCCTAGTCCGAGACATATTCGGATATGGGGAGTCCAAAGACATGTGAAAGCCGATCTTTCGGTAAGTTGGAACTTCATACAGAAGTGTGCATGTTTGTTGGCTACCCTAAGGGAACGAAAGCTTGTTTGTTTTATAATCCTAGAGATCAGAGGGTGATCGTTAGCACGAACGCCAGATTTCTAGAGGAGGATTATGTAATGAACCACAAGCCCAAGAGTAGGATTGTTCTTGAGGAGTTGACAGGGGAAGTCCCGACTTCAGTACCACCGGTACAAGAGGAGACACCACAAGTCACTGCACCGCATGTCACAGAGCATACACAGGAGGCACCTCGTCGTAGTGGGAGGGTTGTTAGACAACCCGATAGATTCATGTTTTTGGGGGAGTCTTCGGACTTAGTCCCTGGTGAACATGAACCTGATCCCTGGACATATGACGAGGCAATCCAAGACAGAGATGCGGTATCTTGGCAAAGATAGATGAATTCAGAGATAGAATCTATGGATTCTAATCAGGTCTGGGAGCTAGTAGAGCCACCCGATGGTGTAAAAACCATTGGATGCAAGTGGATCTACAAGAGAAAGAGAGGAGTAGACGGGAAGGTTGAGACCTTCAAAGATAGGCTTGTTGCGAAAGGGTATACTCAGAAAGAGGGTATCGATTATGAGGAGACCTTTTCGCCGGTAGCTATGCTTAAGTCTATCCGGATTATCTTATCTATAGCAGCTCATATGGATTATGAGATTTGGCAGATGGATGGCAAGATAGCTTTCCTTAACGGAAGTCTTGAGGAGAACATCTATATGCGGCAACCAGAGGGATTCATTGCTAAAGGAAAAGAGCATCTTGTATGTAAGCTTAATCGGTCCATTTATGGATTGAAGCAAGCTTCTAGATCTTGGAACATCCGCTTTGATGAGGTAATCCAGTCATATTGATTTATTCAAAGTCCGGATGAGCCTTGTGTAAACAAGAGATGTGACAGAAACGTAGTGGTGTTTCTTGTACTATACGTAGATGACATTTTGTTAGTTTGCAACAATATCAAAGTGTTATCAGATGTAAGGGTATGGTTGTCCAAACAGTTTGATATGAAGGACTTGGGAGAAGTGGGACACATCCTTGGGATCAAAGTTATAAGGGATCGCAAGAAAAGGATGTTGTGCTTGTCTCAAGCTTCATACATTGACACTATCCTTGCTCGTTTTAGCATGCAGAACTCCAAGAAAGGTTTTCTACCTTTTAGGCATGGAGTTCCTTTATCTAAAGAGATGTGTCCCAAAACATCAAAGGATATAGAGGACATGAAGGCGGTTCCTTATGCTTGGCGAGGAAGCCTTATGTATGCTATGCTATGTCACGAGGACCAGGATATCTACTTTTGTGGGCATGGTTAGCGGATATCGGAGTAATCACAGGATAGGGACATTGGGTAAAGCATATATTGAAGTACACAGAAGGACTAGGGATTATATCTTTGGTTTCACAGGCGGATCAATTAGTCCTATGGGTTACAGTTCGGATTTCCAATCGAGATAGGGACAGAGTAAGTCTACCTCGGGGTTTGTGTTTACTTTTGGAGGTGGAGCCATAGTATGGAGGAGTGTCAAGCGAAATCGTGGCGGACTCTACCATGGAAGGCGAGTATGTGGCACCTCTGGCGACCAAGGAAGGTTGTATGGCTCAGAACTTCTTGATGGACTTGGATGTGATTCTTGGTTTGCCCGAACTATCACAATTTATTGTGATAATGATGAGTGCGATTGCAAACTCGAAGGAACCACGAGCCCATAAGGCGAGTAAACACATAAGCGCAAGTACCACCTTATCGAGAGATCGTAAGCGAGGAGAAGTTCTTTATCGCCAAGATTGCATCGAGAGGATAACTGGCGGATCCATTCACTAAGGCCCTTCCAGTAGCATTTGATAGGCATGTGGAGGACATGGGGATCGGATGTATGGTAGAGTGATAATGACATAGTCTTTTAGTATAAGTGGGAGATTGTTGGAATGTATACTGAAAGCCTAGCTCTTTTGTATGAACATTTTATTTTGAAATAAGAATCACATGATCATTGTTTGCACTTTATATATTTATTATATGTGTGCATATTGTCTAATATTTTACATTGTAGATAACATGGTGCTTGGTGTACGAAGATCATCATGTTATCCTTTGTAAAATATAAGTAGAGGCTCACAACCAAGATGGTTTTGGACAAACCATTGGCATGGTTGTAGTGTAGCTTGGTATTGTTTTGTCTTGAACATAGAGTTACACTGGTACACTTAGGTGTATTGAGCAGGACCGACATAGAGGTGATTCAATTTAGTACTGACTACATAATTGAATCGGCCCTCGGATATTATGTTGTATATTCTCTTAATCCCGATATAATAACGGGCACATGTACTTAGTATTTATTTCTTTGATTTACCAGTGGGTGAGATTTAGATGGATTAAATCAATATGCCCAGTAAGTTGGGAAATAATATTATTTACATGGTGTGCCGTTGATTATAGGAGGAAACCGTGTCCTATATATTAGGTTGATGATGTCCCCTTGAGGAGCTCATAAAGTTCATCATGTAAACCCAGCTGGTTGACTTAGTCAACGTGATGATAAGGTTGAGTTGTACTACTCGAGGAATTAGATGTTAATTAATTGATGGTCAGTAAATCAATTAATTGACGGACATTCGATATCTTAAACACGGGGAGATTAATGTATGAATAATATATGGAGCCCATATTAATTTATGGGGGTTGGTGAGGTAGTTCAATGATGATCCTCTAGTGGAATGGAACATCATTGATGGATCAAGTTAGTGTGGTTCTGATCCATCGGGTGGCCAAGACCCAACTCCTCCTTATGGTCCCTATCGTAGCCTAATATAATCCTTGTGAAGTCTAGATCCAAGAATATAAAACAAAACCTAGAACCAACGGTTGGGATTAAATCCCTAAGATCCGATGGTTAGGATGAAACCCTAGAACCAACGGTTGGGATTAAATCCCTAAGATCCGATGGTTAGGATGAAACCCTAGAATCGACAGTTAGGATTAAATCCCTAGATCCGACGGTTGGGATAAAACTCTAGATCCGATGGTTGGGATGAAACCCTAGATCCGACGGTTGGGATGAAATCCTAGATCCGACGGTTGGGATGAAACCCTAGATCCGACAGTTGGGATAAAACCCTAGATCCGACGGTGGAGATTAAATCCCTAGAACTGACGGTGGAGATTAAAGGAGGCTTAAGCCCAATTCTATAAATAGGGGGCTTAGGCTTGTGCAGCAATAAGAGATTTCGAATTGGAGTTAGGGTTTTTGGGCGGCTAGGGTTTTTTTGGGCGGCTAGGGTTTGAAGCAAAGTGGGCGACAACCTTCATCCTTCTTGTTGATTGTCGGCGCCCATCTCCTTTGATCATTCCTTGGCCGGCGCCCATCCTAGAGGCCTTTCCCTTCTTCCTTGGCCGGCGGTTCTCCTCCCATTGGTGGCCGGTTCTCATCCTCCTCCCTATTCTCCAAGGTGGCCGGCGGTTCTCCTTCATTTGGTGGCCGGCGCATCATCCATTTGATCCTTGGCCGGCGGTTGCACCAAATTTCCAAATTTGGTGGCTGTCTCTAGAAAGGATAGGTATTTGTAAGTTCTTCTCTTTGTTCGCAGCAGACAAGGTAGAGAAGAAAGCGATCTAGAAGGCTTCTACTCGTGGAGGATCTTCGTCCACACGTCGTCCACGAGAAGGATAGGACATACGATAGAAGATCGTGAGGTATAAAGTTATTTTAACTTTATTTATAGATCTGAGCTTGTTCTTTTATATTTTGATTATGCATGTGTAAATTAGTAAATATATTGTATAATCATGGACCCCGAAGACAAACACAAAAACCGGCGATCCGTCCGTCGTCTCTTCCATGGCTAACCAACTAGAAGAGTTGTGTTGCTTGAACAACTAGTTTGTTCAAGCGACCACTCAAGTTGTTAGCACGACGACGAAATGGTTGTGCTAAGGAAGCTCATCCCATCTAGATTAATTCTTTCATTAGTGAAAATTTTAATCCGGGGACATGGGAGCCAATGAGCCTCCGAACTCCCTGCAAGTGGTATCAGAGCCACGGTTTCCGGTTTTGTGTGTTTAGGATTCGGTTAATTTTTTTTATGCATTTTTCATATATTATATGTGCCGGATAATAGTAGGATATGCGTAGTTTAACTCTTTGGTTGCAGGCGTAAGATCCAACTATTATGGCCATGTGTGTGTATGTGAATGGATGTGTGTAAAAATTTATTATTTTAATCCTCGGGGTTGACGAGGCTAGATTAGTATTTAATTTTTGTAATTAAATACAGCATTGTTTAGCCGCTCATTTTAGTTTACTTTCGATCTAGATTATTTGTACACTCCTTCGTGGAGTATAGGATCGATGGATGTAAATTAAAATAGTTTTATCTCGGCTCGGATCTCTTTGGTGACTTGCGCACGGGAAAAGATGGAGTGGACGAGGTGGCGACACGACGGGATGCATATTAGAGGACAATGCCATAATAGTTGGAAAAATTCTATTTTTTCCATATTTATTGCTTATTTGTTTTATATGCATGTTGTGTATGATTTAAAATTCCTCATTTGCAATTTACTAAGTGGGAGAGGGACATTTTAATTAATTCCCGCGGCCTCCATTACAATTTGACATGTGATGCAACAAACTTGTGTGTCGGCTCTGAGTGCCTTCCTCCCTGAGGACAGGTTTGTTTGCGGATCACTAGGTCAAATAATGGTTATAGGAAATTATCTAGGAGCATGTGTACTTCCACAGAGGTAAGGCACATAATCCAAAATAATTCCTTTAGTATCGTGTAATGGTGCACACTTAGATGCAAATAAAAGTATCCTCCCCATAGGAGTCACTGCTTTTATTTGTAGGGCCAAAGAGGAACCAACTATTAATTTTATTTGTCAAAAAGTAAGGTTGACAAGATAATAAAATTAATGGGTAAAACCTCCTCTTACAAATGTAGAATTCGTATACGTCCACCCAGAGTGGCATATGAAATTCTCGGTGTTTTGAGGTGTTGGTTGATTTCGGAATTTTATTGTTTTGAGGAATCAATAATATTTGAAATCTAATATTTTGATCATTGTGATTTTTAGGATTTTCAAATGGTTTTCAACCCACTTACTGTGATTTTAAAAGAAAATAAACTTACTGGTCCAAACTACATTGATTGGAAAAGAAACCTGGATATTGTCTTAACTGCGGAGGAGTACAAATTTGTACTCTTCGAGGTCTGTCCTCCTAAGCCCACCGATGACTCTGATGAAAAGGAGAAAGAACGTTATAAGAAATGGGTCAAGGCAGATGAGATGGCGCGGTGTTACATTTTGGCATCTATGTCAAATGTGCTGCAACATCAGCATCAGGCCATAGCCACAACTTATGACATGATGTTCAATCTCAAGGAACTTTTCGGACATCAGAGTAGGGCGACTAGGCAGGAGGCAATGAGAAACTTGATGACGAACTCCATGATCGAGGGAACACCCATTAGGGATCATGTTCTCAAGATGATGGCTCATCTTAATGAGATGGAAGTCCTAGGAGCTGAGATCGATGGGGAAACCCAGATCGATATCATTCTCCAGTCTCTGCCAAGGAGTTTTGAGCAGTTCCGCCTCAACTACAACATGAACAAAAGGTTGTATTCGTTGGCGGAGCTTTTTACAGAACTCTAGGCGGCAGAGGGGCTTTTTCGTCAGAGTGCTCAAGCCATGGTCTCTCAGAAGGTTTCTTCCTCTAAACCGAAATGTAAGAAGAAGAAGAAACAAGGTGGAGCGAAGAAAGTGGCAGTGGGACCTCAGGCAGGAGTGAAGAAGCCGAAAGGCAAGTGCTTCACTTGCAAGCAGACTGGACATTGGAAGGCGGACTGTCCTCCCCAAAAGAACAAAGGTATATCTTCTTGTTTAGTTGTTGATGTTAGTTAAAGCCCTAGAACCAATCATGTGATGGTTGAATAGGGAACATTTTGTATCATATTCTATAAAGGCAAAGGATTGGTTATTATATTTACATCTTGCTTGTGCCAGCTAATTTAAATATAATAATGCCCTAGAAAAGTAGGTTCTTATCTACAGCACATCAATTGGCAGAATTGATTATGAGAGGCTGTAGAGAACACTTTCCTAAATGTTCCTAGTCGAGTATTAATATGCAAGGGCAATATTAATACATAAAGACTAGCATGTAGGTCAATTGATGACTTGATCTCACAAGTCATGGATATATGATATCAAGTTGACACATGGGTATATATTAGAGAATATATACTGAACTGACCCGCCATGAGAAAGTTTCATGGATCGTTATATGAGTGTCATAAACTTTCTCATGTGACTATTGGTATGAATAGTCCTTAGACCTAAAGTCACTACGGTTCCCTACATAAGGAGTTATGTACTTTGGTATCGTCAAACGTCACCCGTAACAGGGTGGACCATAAAGGCGATTACTGGGTATGTAACAAATTATGCGGAGGGATGTGAGTGATGTAGATGGGATCTATCCCTTCCATATGACGGGAGTGATATCGGTGGGCCCCTTGATTGAGTAGAACTACTAAAACGCATGGCCATGCTCGAATGAGTCAATATGAGATATTGAGCTCATTTGTTTGAGTTAGTTTACTCAGGGATCAAGACACACATAGATTGATCGAGGATGACACGGTCTATGCCTCATTGATCAATCTGATATCAAGGATAGAAGGACACGGTCATATATTATAGTAGTCACGGAAAGGTTAGTCGGATCTTGACTTATTTCGTAACTTGGGTAGCAATGATGTATTGCTAGATGCCGCTCATTGCTTGTGTATCTAAAAGAGTTTAGGTCCACTGCCAACGTTATGAGAGCCTATAGGGTCACACACAAAGAGCATGATAATTAGAGGAATTAGAGTATTCTAGTTTGACTAGAATAATATGGGAATAAGCTTAAGTACAAAATGGTTTTTTGGACTTTAAGCTTAATGAGAATTTTAGCTAATTGATTTAATGAGATTAATTCAATATGTTACCTTATTGATATAATAAGATTAATTCAATATGATAACATAAGCTTAATTGAATTAATAAGATTAATTCAATATGATAACATAAGCTTAATTGAATTAATAAGATTAAATCAACATGCATGAATGCCACATAAGAATGCCACATAAGCATGCCACATAAGCATGCCACCTAAGCATCCACCTAAGCTAGATAAGGTGGAAGGAAACAAAATGGTTTTGTCTCCTTAAGTGGCCGGCCAAACAAATGTCCCAATGCAATGGATTGCATTGAATGGTAGGAGGTGAAAGGGTTTTTCCAACCCTATAAAAGACCATGAAGTGGTCGGCCATTCCATAGCAATTGTTGTTGTGGTTGTGGAGTGTGGTTGTTGGGAGCTTGAGGCTTGGAGAGAGCTTGAGAGCTTATTGTTGTGTGGCTTTTTGTGAGTAGCAAGAAGAGTAGTCTTCTTCTTCCCTTCTCTTTTCCCTAGCTTCCTCTCCTTTAGGGACTTCTCTAGCAAGAAGTAAAGGAGAGCTCCTCTAGTTTTCTTTTGTGAGACAAGAGCGTGCTCGTGTGGATACGTATAGAGGCACGGACACTTGAACGTGCTAAAGATCCAACAAACCGAAAGGAAAAGCGGGATTAACAAGGGCATGCAACAAAGGTAATCCTCTCCTATAAGATAGGTTTGGTTTAGAGAAATTTATTTTATACGAGTTTTCTTTCGCATGGATCACTTGGAAGGGATCCTATTTTCCGTTGCGCATATGCCATTTGGCATACGAGAATTCCCTACAGTGGTATCAGAGCCACTTGCGAAAGATCGTATAAAAATAGGTTTTCTCTATTTTATATGTGATATAGAAGTAGGATAAATTTTATTATGAGTTGATAATTGCATTAGCAAATTTTCAAACATAATAAAATATCCAATGTCTTTTAAAAGTTAAAATAACATGGTGCATGGTTATGGCCTAGTCCCAAAAAGTTTGTGATTGTGTGTTGTAATTCTTAATACGGCCTGCGTGTCGTGCCTTTCTCCTAATATTCTTGTTGTAAAATTAGTTTTAGACTCGAATGTAACTCGAGTATTTCTCCTTTTGTAATGTACAAAACAAGGATGGAGGGTCCATTGGAAGATGAGGTTACAAGGAGGAAGTCAACACACAAGACAACCAAAAGGAAGCACTTAGGAGAAGATGCTATCCCTAGGTTGACCAATCAATCTTTTCATTGGCTTGAGAAGATTGTAGAATAAGGGTCATAACCATGACACGTTAGTTTAATATGTATGTGATGCATGTTAGTTTAGCTTGTATGTGATGCATGATTAGTTTAGCTTATATGTGATGTATGCTAATATGTATATGATACATGTTTATTTCTTAATAAGTCTAAACGATATGCCTACCAAAGTTGGTACTCACTACTTCCTCGATCATTTGTTATTGGGTTTGCACAAAGCAAAGCAATGCATTTTATCTTGGAGGGGTGCGAGTGGACAATCGTGATGTCCCGCTATCGCCTTGGTTAAGACTTAATTAAGTGTTTTCTTAATTGGTTAAGAAAGTAGAGGCATATATTAGCTTTGAACATAAGTGTTAACATTAGTTTTGTGTGATTTCAACAACATCACTTTGTCTTAGAAGTGGTCGCGTTCGATATCCAAGAAGGCCCTCGTGCTCGCCACACCGAAGCCGGGTTTAGGAATAAACACTAAACTAATCTAAAACTTAACCAAAGCTATTAAAGAGTTACATCAGATGTAATTGGCAAAAGATTGCCTACCTAATTATACTACGCCTTGGGCGATTAGCCAAAGCTAACTCAAGACGCAATTATGATGTGGATCTTTATCCCATATAAATTTATAGCTAAATAGTAGCTATGAGAATTTAGTGGGAGCCTCATTTAATTAAAGGCCTAATTAAATGATTTAGGTATGATACTTAACTTTGCATTTTTAATGTTGTAGATCACCATGTCATCTAACACGACACACCCTCAACTTGCGATCTGGCCCTTGAGAAGGACAAGCAATGGAGCAAACTTTCTTGATCGGTATAGGAACTTGAGGATTATCCTCAAGCAAGAATGCAAACTATATGTCCTAGAGCAAAGGCTACCCTCAAATACCCGCCTACGGCCACTGTCTTTGAAAAGGATGCTTATAAGAAGCATCAAGATGACGATTAGATGTGTCATGCCTTATGCTTGCCACCATGAACTCGAGCTTGCAACATGAGAACATGGATGCCTATGATATGGTTGAGCATTTGAAACAACTATATCAAGGACAAGCTAGGCACGGCTTTGAAGTGTCTAAGGCTCTTTTTGCATGCAAGATGCAAGAAGGAACACTGTAGGAACTCACGACTCAAAATGATTGGGTACGCTGAGAACCTTGAAAGACTAGGTTTTCCATCGAGCCAAGAATTGGCAACCGATGTTATCCTACAATCGCTTAGGAAGCATACAATCAATTCGGTCATGAATTATAACATGAATGAAATTGATAAACCTTGCTCGAGATTCTCAAAGATGTTAAGAATCACAACAAAATCTCAAGAAGAAAGTTAGTAATGTACTAATGGTCAAGAAGGACAAAGGTAAGCGCAAAGGCAAGGGTAAGACCCAAGCCAAAGGCAAGGCCAATTCATCCACTTCAAAGGGTAAAGGTAAAGTACCTAAGGAAGGGGACTGCTTCCATTGCGGTGAGACTGGACACTGGAAGCGGAACTGCAAAGTCTACCTTGAGGAAGTAAAGAACAAGAGAAGTGGGACTTCTGCCTCAGGTATACACGTTATAGAAGTTAATCTATCTATTTCTTCTACATGGGTATTAGATACCGGATGTGCATCTCACATTTGTACTAATGTGCAGGGACTGAGAAATAGTAGAATAATGGCAAAGGGTGAAGTGGACCTACGAGTAGGCAATGGCGCAAAAGTTGCTGCTGTAGCTGTAGGAACATATTCTTTGTCTTTGCCCACTGGGCTTATCTTAGAACTAGAGGAGTGCTTCTATGTACCCGCATTAACAAAGAACATAATTTCTGTATCTTGTTTAGACAAGAAAAACTTTTCTTTTATAATAAAGGACAAATGTTGTTCCATTTATTTAAATGAAATATTCTATTGTAATGCACCACTTATGAATGGTCTCTATGTTCTAGATTTAGATAACCCAATTTATAACGGTAAATATAAAACGGTTCAAATCGAATGATTTGAACCGCATATCTTCGCATCGCCGCCTAGGTCACATAAATGAAAAACGCATATCCCAACTCCATAAAGATGGACTATTGGACTCATTTGATTTTGAATCATATGAGGTATGCGAGTCTTGTCTTTTAGGAAAGATGACTAAAACTCCATTTAGTGGACATGGCGAGAGAGCGACAGACTTGTTAGGACTCATACATACTGATGTATGTGGCCCTTTCAATGTCGAAGCCAGAGGAGGCTATAAGTACTTTATTACTTTCACTGATGATATGAGTAGATTTGGCTACTTATATTTGATGAGACATAAGTCGTAATCCTTTGAAAAGTTCAAAGAATTCAAGAATGAAGTACAAAACCAACTTGGTAAGCGTATTAAGCTACTTGATCGGATCGAGGTGGTGAATACCTTAGTCAAGAGTTTCGTGATCACCGGGCCGAGTGTGGGATAATATCCCAACTCACTCCCGAACACCACAATGGAATGGTGTATCCGAGAGGAGAAATCGTACTCTATTAGATATGGTACGATCAATGATGAGCCAGATCGATCTACCTACTTCCTTTGGGGTTTAGCTCTAGAGATACCGCTTACACTTAATCGCGTTCCATCAAAAAAGTCAGAAAAAGACACCATATACGATATGGACCGAAGAGTCCCAAAATGTCTTTTATAAAGATTTGGGGTTGTGAAGCTTACGTAGACGCCAAGTCTCGATAAACTAGGACCCAAATCAGATAAGTGTTATTTTGTAGGATATCCCAAGGAAACTAAGGGATATTACTTTACAATCCCACACTTGGCAAGGTGTTTGTTGCCGTAAATGCCGCTCTTCTAGAAAGAGAATTTATTTCTAGAAATACTAGTGGGAGTAAAATTCATCTTGAAGAAGTTCAAGATGATGATAACACTAAGGCTTCGATGGAAAATGAACAGCACCACAAAGTGTTGTGGATGAGGAATTTGTTGCCCAAAGAGTTGTGGAGCAAACACTGCTCAAGTAGACCAACCTCTTCAGATCTAATAGGATCCGCCGCCAACCCGAGAGATATTCTTTTCTCTCGACCGACAACGGTGATGTATTGCTTATCAATCTCGACGAGCCTACATCCTATAAAGAAGCTATGATGAGCCCAGATTCGAGAAATGGCTAGAGGCCATGAGATCCAAATGGAATCCATGTACACTAACCAAGTATGGACTTTGGTTGATCCACCAAGGGGTAAAACCCATTGGTGTAAGTGGGTCTTTAAAGTAAAGACCGACATGGATGGTAATAGCATACCTATAAAGGTAGATTGGTGGCTAAAGGATTCAAACAAATTCATGGTATTGACTATGAAGAAACCTTTTCACCGGGCCATGATGCTTAAATCCATTCGGATCATACTTGCTATTGCACTTACCATGATTATGAGATCCGCAGATGGATGTCAAAACCGCTCAATGGAAAGCTACCGAGGATGTGTACATGACACAACCGAGGGTTTTGAAGATCCAAAGCATCCTCGGAAAGGTATGCAAACCGCAAAGGTCCATTTATGGACTAAAGCAAGCCTCTCGCTAGAATCTTTGATGATGCAATCAAGGAGTTTGGTTTCATCAAGAATGAAGATGAACCTTGTGTCTACAAGAGAAATAGTTGGAGCACAGTTGTATTTCTTATCTTGTATGTAGATGACATACTTCTCATCGGAAATGATATTCCCTCACTCCAGTCTGTGAAGATGTGGTTAGGGAATTGTTTCTCGATGAAGGACTTAGAGTGAAGCTGCCTATATTCTAGGCATCAAGATCTATAGAGATAGATCTAGAAGATTACTTGGCCTAAGTCGAGTACATACATTGATAAAGTGCTAGATCGTTTTGCTATGCAAAATTCTAAGAAAGGGTTTACGCTTTATCACATGGTGTGAGTCTTTCGAAGACTCAATGTCCCTCTTCTAAGGAGAGAGATCGCATGGATAAGATCCCTTATGCATCACTATAGGGTCTATCATCATGCATATGCTTGTATGCTCTCCTAACGTCTCGTATGCTTTGAGCATGGCGAGTAGATACGATCGGATCGGTGAAAGTCAGCTGGATAGCGATCAAAAATATTCTTAAGTACTTACGAAGAGCGAAAGAATATTTCACGATATTTGGAGGCAATGAGGAGCTAAGCGTAAAGGGTTCGATGCAAGCTTCCAAGCAGACAAGGATGACTATAGATCGCAATCGAGTGCGTGTTTTGCACGAATGGTGTGTTGGAAGAGTTGAGCGAGGACACGATTCTTGATTCTAGCGGCCAGTATATTGCGGCATCGATGCGTGAAAGGAGGTGTTTGGCTCATGAAGTTCATCAGTGAACTTGGGGTAGTTCCTAGCATTGCAGATCCAATAGACCTCTATTGTGACAACAATGTGGCTATTGCACAGGCTAAGGAACCTCGATCACATCAGCGGACCAAACACATACTGCGGCGCTTCCATCTCATTCGAGAGATCATCGATAGAGGAGATGTGAGGATATCTGATCTTAAGCGAAGCTAACATCGCAGATCCATTGACGAGGCTTTGGTACGGAGGAAGCATGATGGTCACACTAGGTCACTAGGTATTAGATATCATAGTGATTGGTACTAGTGCTAGTGGGAGATTGTTAGTTATAGCCCTAAGAACCAATCATGTGATGGTTGAATAGGGAACATTTTGTATCATATTCTATAAAGGCAAAGGATTGGTTATTATATTTAAGTTTTGCTTGTGCCAGCTAAATTAAATATAGTAATGCCCTAGAAAAGTAGGTTCTTATCTACAGCACATCAATTGGCAGAATTGATTATGAGAGGCTGTAGAGAACACTTTCTAAATGTTCCTAGTCAAGTATTAATATGCAAGGGCAATATTAATACATAAAGACTAGCATGTAGGTCAATTGATGACTTGATCTCACAAGTCATGGATATATGATATCAAGTTGACACATGGGTATATATTAGAGAATATATCTTGAGCCCGACCCGCCATGAGAAAGTTTCATGGATCGTTATATGAGTGTCATAAACTTTCTCATGTGACTATTGGTATGAATAGTCCTCAGACCTGAAGTCACTACGGTTCCCTACATAAGGAGTTATATACTTTGGTATCGTCAAACGTCACCCGTAACAGGGTGGACCATAAAGGCGATTACTGGGTATATAACAAATTATGCGGAGGGATGTGAGTGATGTAGATGGGATCTATCCCTTCCATATGACGGGAGTGATATCGGTGGGCCCCTTGATTGAGTAGAACTACTAAAACGCATGGCCATGCTCGAATGAGTCAATATGAGATATTGAGCTCATTTGTTTGAGTTAGTTTACTCAGGGATCAAGAAACACATAGATTGATCGAGGATGACACGGTCTATGCCTCATTGATCAATCTGATATCAAGGATAGAAGGACACGGTCATATATTATAGTAGTCACGGAAAGGTTAGTCGGATCTTGACTTATCTCGTAACTTGCGTAGCAATGATGTATTGCTAGATGCCGCTCATTGCTTGTGTATCTAAAAGAGTTTAGATCCACTGCCAACGTTATGAGAGCCTATAGGGTCACACACAAAGAGCATGATAATTAGAGGAATTAGAGTATTCTAGTTTGACTAGAATAATATGGGAATAAGCTTAAGTACAAAAATGGTTTTTGGACTTTGCTTAATGAGAATTTTAGCTAATTGATTTAATGAGATTAATTCAATATGTTACCTTATTGATTTAATAAGATTAATTCAATATGATAACATAAGTTAATTGAATTAATAAGATTAATTCAATATGATAACATGTTTAATTGAATTAATAAGATTAAATCAACATGCATGAATGCCACATAAGAATGCCACATAAGCATGCCACATAAGCATGCCACCTAAGCATCCACCTAAGCTAGATAAGGTGGAAGGAAACAAAATGGTTTTGTCTCCTTAAGTGGCCGGCCAAACAAATGTCCCAATGCAATGGATTGCATTGAATGGTAGGAGGTGAAAGGGTTTTTCCAACCCTATAAAAGACCATGAAGTGGCCGGCCATTCCATAGCAATTGTTGTTGTGGTTGTGGAGTGTGGTTGTTGGGAGCTTGAGGCTTGGAGAGAGCTTGAGAGCTTATTGTTGTGTGGCTTTTTGTGAGTAGCAAGAAGAGTAGTCTTCTTCTTCCCTTCTCTTTTCCCTAGCTTCCTCTCCTTTAGGGACTTCTCTAGCAAGAAGTAAAGGAGAGCTCCTCTAGTTTTCTTTTGTGAGACAAGAGCGTGCTCGTGTGGATACGTATAGAGGCACGGACACTTGAACGTTCTAAAGATCCAACAAACTAAAGGGAGAAGCGGGATTAACAAGGGCACGCAACAAAGGTAATCCTCTCCTATAAGATAGGTTTGGTTTAGAGAAATTTATTTTGTACGAGTTTGCTTTCGCATGGATCACTTGGAAGGGATCCTATTTTCCGTTGCGCATATGCCATTTGGCATACGAGAATTCCCTACAGTTGAAACATGTTTAGCGGTGTTATCTACCAGTGCCTGGTGTGTAGATACAGGAGTCACTGATCATGTCTGCAATACTTTGCAGGGGTTCCAGGAAACCCGACGACTAGCTGAGGGAGAGATTACCGTCTTCATGGGCAATGCTTCAAAGGTGGCGGCTATTGCAGTGGACCACATTTATTTATCTTTTGATAGGAATAAAGTTTTGGTTTTGAGAAATTGTCTTTATGTACCTACTTTTAGAAAGAATTTAATTTCAATTTCTAAATTGTTTTTGGATGGGTATTCTATTTCTTTTAATGACAAAGTGGTTATAAAAAGGAACAGGGAGATTATCTGTTCTGGTACATTGGTTGGCAATTTATATACTCTTGAACCAAAAACTCCCACGATGCATATAGAAATCAATAACTCATCTTCTAAGTCTAATAAGAGAAAAGAACCTTCGCAAATGAACCAAACATATCTTTGGCATCTAAGGCTTTGTCATATTAACCTAAGCAGAATTCAAAGGTTGATAGCTGATGGACCTTTGGGTTCATTAGTGGTGGAGGATCTGTTGGTGCAGTGGGCACCAAAGTCGAACCGGTATTTTGATTATGGCAAAAGGCTCAATAGTTAAGGGTATATTTGTTATCTTACGAGCTCAATTAAGTGTGCAGAAATGCTAAAGTTGAGCGGAAGGTCTGCGACACCCGGTGGGAACCGAGGTGGTCCGCAACGCCGCCAGAGGGACTTGGAGGAAGCCGAGGTACTCGGGTGAAGAAGCGAGGCTACAAGGTAAGCTCGTGTGAAAGCGGGCAAGGTCGTTAGCGTAGATCCGACCCAATACCTCCAATGGAAGGTCTAGGTCGAGATCGGATGGTTAGAACCATCGTACTTTATATTTTAAGCTAACTTGTATCTGCGGTCCAAAACCCTTTGACTACATCAATCGCTAGTCAAGTTCCATTTCGAGAAGAGCTCGAATTTCAAGGGGGTGAATTTGGACTTGACTCGTGTTTTGGTACAAAGGGTGATGTGGCATCAAGGTGGACATCCAAACCATCACCAAGCTTCCTTGTGGTGGACGCCCAAAATAAGGTGAGTTGGCACAAGATGGTTGGCTCCCATGATGTGGCACAAGTTGAATGGCTCCAACAAGTTGGCGCCCAAGGAGGTTGGAGGTGGCACAAGGTGGTTGGATGAAACACCTCATCCTCAAGTTGGCGCCCAAGGAGGTTGGAGGTGGCACAAGGTGGTTGGATGAAACACCTCATCCTTGAGTTGGTGCACAAGGAGGTTGGAGGTGGCACAAGGTGGTTGGATGAAACACCTCATCCTTGAGTTGGCGCAAAGGATGTGGATGAACAAGTCTTGGGGGATAAGAACCTCACCTTGGACACTACCTATGTCTAAATTCATAGATCAATATCCATAAATAGACATGATCAAGCCAAGCAAAATATATAAGAATTCAAGAGCTCTCAACACGCCGTCGTAACGCCGCTACTACTACTCACATTTGCTACGACGAAGTGCCGCCGACAACGAAAGCTACATCTTCTACTTATAAGAGTTGTCGGTATATTTATTTAAGTTCTACTTCTTTAAATTGTCTTTGTGCTTTAATCGTAACAAGGAAAGGGGGAGTGTCCCTTTGCCTTGATTTCTTTTTGTAATCGTTGCTCCTACCTCCAACGAGGAGGAGTGGTTTTAGTGAATTGCCCTCCGTACGTGATCAAGGATCACTAGGGCCGTGGATTAGCAATCGAAAGATTGTGAACCACGTAAAAATATCTTGTCTACTTTATATTTCCGCTGTGCACTCTCTACTTGCTTTTTACTTATTGCAAAAGTTTTTTAACGACATCGTATCGCTATTCACCCCCCCCTCTAGCGACACTTTCGATCCAACAATTGGTATCAGAGCCATGGTCCATGTCAAGCCATGAACCTCGAACGAAGGAAGTTGAGCTCCCACGTCCGGATCAAGAGAACCAGACATCAGGAAGGAAGTCTAGTTGGGTCGGGGGGACCGAACAACTGACAGGAAGTCCTGGTGGGTTGAAGATCGGACATCAAGCAGAGAAAATCCTTCGAGGAGGGATAGGCTTGAGGGGGGGCCCAATGTGGTCCTTCGTTTGAGGGGGGGATTGTTGGGAGTATGGGGAATACAATCAAAGTCCCACATTGGTAAGACATGGAAAAGATCATGTGCTTATAAGAAAAAAGATATCTCCATTGGTATGAGGCCTTTTGGGTAAAGCCCAAAAACAAAACCATGAGGGCTTGGGCCCAAAGTGGACAATATCATACCATTGTGGAGATATGTGGATCTTATATGCACTAACAGGATCTCCCAACCTGCGAATCTTGCTTGGAAGGTAAAATGACCAAGAGGCCTTTTAAGGCCAAGGGGTATAGAGCCAAAGATGTGATAGAATTGGTTCATTCTGATTTGTGCGGTCCTATGTCTATCCAGGCAAGAGGTGGATTTGAATACTTCGTCTCTTTTATAGACGATTATTCAAGGTATGGATACATTTACTTGATGTGCCGCAAGTCTAAATGCTTTGACAGGTTCAAAGAATTCAAGGCTGATGTGGAGAACCGTCAAGGTAAAAGTATCAAGACATTACGATCTGATCGTGGTGGCGAGTACCTCTTGGGAGAGTTTAGGAATTACTTATCAGAGGCTGGGATTCAATCCCAATTATCTGCACCTGGCACACCCCAGCAGAATGGTGTAGCGGAGCGAAGGAATAGGACTCTTATGGAGATGGTCAGATCGATGATGAGTTATTCTGAGTTACCTGTTTCATTCTGGGGGTATGCACTGGATACGATAATGTACACTCTGAACTTGGTTCCATCTAAATCAGTACCTTCTACCCCTGTAGATTTGTGGACTGGGCGAAAGCCTAGTCTGAGACATATTCGGATATGGGGGAGTCCAGCACATGTGCTGAAAGCTGATGCTGGTAAGTTGGAACCTCATACAGAAGTGTGCATGTTTGTTGGCTACCCTAAGGGAATGAAAGCTGGTTTGTTTTATAATCCTAGAGATCAGAGGGTGATCGTTAGCACGAATGCCAGATTTCTAGAGGAGGATTATGTAATGAACCACAAGCCCAAGAGTAGGATTGTTCTTGAGGAGTTAACAGGGGAAGTCCCGACTTCAGTACCACCTGTACAAGAGGAGACACCACAAGTCACTGCACCGCATGTCACAGAGCATACACAGGAGGCACCTCGTCGTAGTGGGAGGGTTGTTAGACAACCCGATAGATTCATGTTTTTGGGGGAGTCTTCGGACTTAGTCCCTGGTGAACATGAACCTGATCCCTGGACATATGACGAGGCAATCCAAGACAGAGATGCGGTATCTTAGCAAAGAGAGATGAATTCAGAGATAGAATCTATGGATTCTAATCAGGTCTGGGAGCTAGTAGAGCCACCCGATGGTGTAAAAACCATTGGATGCAAGTGGATCTACAAGAGAAAGAGAAGAGTAGACGGGAAGGTTGAGACCTTCAAAGATAGGCTTGTTGCGAAAGGGTATACTCAGAAAGAGGGTATCGATTATGAGGAGACCTTTTCGCCGGTAGCTATGCTTAAGTCTATCCGGATTCTCTTATCTATAGCAGCTCATATGGATTATGAGATTTGGCAGATGGATGTCAAGACAGCTTTCCTTAACGGAAGTCTTGAGGAGAACATCTATATGCAGCAACCAGAGGGATTCATTGCTAAAGGCAAAGAGCATCTTGTATGTAAGCTTAATCGGTCCATTTATGGATTGAAGCAAGCTTCAAGATCTTGGAACATCCGCTTTGATGAGGTAATCCAGTCATATGGATTTATTCAAAGTCCGGATGAGCCTTGTGTATACAAGAGATGTGACGGAAACGTAGTGGTGTTTCTTGTACTATACGTAGATGACATTTTGTTAGTTTGCAACAATATCAAAGTGTTATCAGACGTAAGGGTATGGTTGTCCAAACAGTTTGATATGAAGGACTTGGGAGAAGTGGGACACATCCTTGGGATCAAAGTTATAAGGGATCGCAAGAAAAGGATGTTGTGCTTGTCTCAAGCTTCATACATTGACACTATCCTTGCTCGTTTTAGCATGCAGAACTCCAAGAAAGGTTTTCTACCTTTTAGGCATGGAGTTCCTTTATCTAAAGAGATGTGTCCCAAAACATCAAAGGAGATAGAGGACATGAAGACGGTTCCGTATGCTTCGGCAGTAGGAAGCCTTATGTATGCTATGCTATGTACGAGACCGGATATCTACTTTGCCGTGGGCATGGTTAGCAGATATCAGAGTAATCCTGGACAGGGACATTGGACTGCGGTAAAGCATATATTGAAGTACCTGAGAAGGACTAGGGATTATATGCTGGTTTACCGGGCAGATCAATTAGTCCCTGTAGGTTACACGGATTCGGATTTCCAATCAGATAGGGACAAGAGTAAGTCTACCTCGGGGTTTGTGTTTACTTTTGGAGGTGGAGTCATAGTATGGAGGAGTGTCAAGCAGAAATGCATGGCGGACTCTACCATGGAAGCTGAGTATGTGGCAGCCTCTGAGGCAGCCAAGGAAGCTGTATGGCTTAGGAACTTCTTGATGGACTTGGATGTGATTCCTGGTTTGCCCAGAACTATCACAATTTATTGTGATAACAGTGGTGCAGTTGCAAACTAGAAGGAACCACGAGCCCATAAGGCGAGTAAACACATAGAGCGCAAGTACCACCTTATACGAGAGATCGTAAAGTGAGGAGAAGTTGCTGTCGCCAAGATTGCATCAGAGGATAACCTGGCGGATCCATTCACTAAGGCCCTTCCAGCGAAAGCGTTTGATAGGCATGTGGAGGACATGGGGATCAGATGTATGGTAGAGTGATGACGACATAGTCTTTTAGTATAAGTGGGAGATTGTTGGAATGTATACTGAAAGCCTAGCTCTTTTTGTATGAACATTTTATTTTTAAATAAGAATCACATGATCATTGTTTGCACTTTATATATTTATTATATGTGTGCATATTGTCTAATATTTTACATTGTAGATAACATGGTGCTTGGTGTGGCACAGAAGATCATGTTATCAGTTCCTTATAAAATATAAGTAGAGGCTCACAACCAAGATGGTTTTGGACAAACCATTGGCATGGTTGTAGTGTAGCTTGGTATTGTTTTGTCTTGAACATAGAGTTACACTGGTACACTTAGGTGTATTGAGCAGGACCGACATAGAGGTGATTCAATTTAGTACTGACTACATAATTGAATCGGCCCTCGGATATTATGCTGTACATTCTCTTAATCCCGATATAATAACGGGCACATGTACTTAGTATTTATTTCTTTGATTTACCAGTGGGTGAGATTTAGATGGATTAAATCAATATGCCCGGTAAGTTGGGAAATAATATTATTTACATGGTGTGCCGTTGATTATAGGAGGAAACCGTGTCCTATATATTAGGTTGATGATGTCCCCTTGAGGGGATCATAAAGTTCATCATGTAAACCCAGCTGGTTGACTTAGTCAACGTGATGATAAGGTTGAGTTGTACTACTCGAGGAATTAGATGTTAATTAATTGATGGTCAGTAAATCAATTAATTGACGGACATTCGATATCTTAAACACGGGGAGATTAATGTACGAATAATATATGGAGCCCATATTAATTTATGGGGGTTGGTGAGGTAGTTCAATGATGATCCTCTAGTGGAATGGAACATCATTGATGGATCAAGTTAGTATGGTTCCGATCCATCGGGTGGCCAAGACCCAACTCCTCCTTATGGTCCCTATCGTAGCCTAATATAATCCTTGTGAAGTCTAGATCCAATAATATAAAACAAAACATAGAACCAATGGTTGGGATTAAATCCCTAAGATCCGATGGTTAGGATGAAACCCTAGAACCAACGGTTGGGATTAAATCCCTAAGATCCGATGGTTATGATGAAACCCTATAATCGACGGTTAGGACTAAATCCCTAGATACGACGGTTGGGATAAAACCCTAGATCCAACGGTTGGGATGAAACCCTAGATCCGACGGTTGGGATGAAATCCTAGATCCGACGGTTGGGATGAAACCCTAGATCCGACGGTTGGGATAAAACCCTAGATCCGACGGTGGAGATTAAATCCCTAGAACCGATGGTGGAGATTAAAGGAGGCTTAAGCCCAATTCTATAAATAGGGGGCTTAGGCTTGGGCGGCAATAAGAGATTTCGAATTGGAGTTAAGGTTTTTGGGCGGCTAGGGTTTTTTTGGGCGGCTAGGGTTTGAAGCAAAGTGGGCGGCAACCTTCATCCTTCTTGTTGATTGTCAGCGCCCATCTCCTTTGATCATTCCTTGGCCGGCGCCCATCCTAGAGGCCTTTCCCTTCTTCCTTGGCCGGCGGTTCTCCTCCCATTGGTGGCCGGTTCTCATCCTCCTCCCTATTCTCCAAGGTGGTCGGCGGTTCTCCTTCATTTGGTGGCCGGCGCATCATCCATTTGATCCTTGGCCGGCGGTTGCACCAAATTTCCTAATTTGGTGGCTGGCTCTAGAAAGGATAGGTATTTGTAAGTTCTTCTCTTTGTTCGCAGCGGACAAGGTAGAGAAGAAAGCGATCTAGAAGGCTTCTACTCGTGGAGGATCTTCGTCCACACGTCGTCCACGAGAAGGATAGGACATACGGTAGAAGATCGTGAGGTATAAAGTTATTTTAACTTTATTTACAGATCTGAGCTTGTTCTTTTATGTTTTGATTATGCATGTGTAAATTAGTAAATATATTGTATAATCATAGACCCCGAAGACAAACACAAAAACCGGCGATCCGTCCGTCGTCTCTTCCGCAGCTAACCAACTAGAAGAGTTGTGTTGCTTGAACAATTAGTTTGTTCAAGCGACCACTCAAGTTGTTAGCACGACGACGAAATGGTTGTGCTAAGGAAGCTCATCCCATCCGGATTAATTCTTTCATTAGTGAAAATTTTAATCCGGGGACATGGGAGCCAATGAGCCTCCGAAGCAACTCCCTGCACCTAGGACTCATAATTCTAGAAATATCTTGCCAAGGGAGTCAATTAGGAGAGTAGAAGAAAATTTGGGTATTAATCCCAAAAAGTCTAGGCACATGCCTAAGAAGAAGAGGCCTTCCCAAAAACCTAATGAAAATTCAAAAATGGGAAAATTATAGCTAGAGAACCAAGTCTTGAGGTCAAGACTTGAGAGAATGGAGAAAGCCCTTAGAATCATAGAAAATTAAATTCTAGGGTCAAATGCCCAAAAGCCAAAACCTAAGGTTTAAAAACGGTCTAAGGGCAAGGAAGGTTTGGGTCATAAACCTAAGCCCAAGAAGACTTATCTTAATGTTCCATTTAATTATGGAACTATTTCTAGGTCTAAGAAAACCAAGGCTAATAGGGAAGCCATCCCTAAGTCTAGCCATGGTATGTGTTTAGTGGCTAACACCTCAAAGAAATCAAATGTAGCCACTAAGAAGGTCAATGGAGGAGTCACCTCTAGAGTTGACCCAAGTAAGACCCAAAAGACTATGGCTTCAAAGCCAAAAAGGGTCATTAAGAAGGTATCTAGGGAAGTTATCCCTAGGGAATACCTTGTTAACCCAAGGAGCTCCAATAGGTATTGGGTTCCTAGAAGCGTGATCGATTCACGCTAAATGGGTTAGGGTGTGTCAACCCTAAGTGGATGGGTAGTTAACCTAGCCATTGTGAGTTGACACATTAGGATGTGCCAATATGCTTTGAGAAGTTTAAAAATGATTAAATTGGCACAATTAGGTCATAGAGGTCATTGGTGTGTCATTTTGGGTTTATGACACACTAGGGAAATAATGACTTTAATGCAAAATGGACTAAACCCTAAAAATGGCAAATTGATTTTCACACTTAGGTATTCTATACCTTAGTATATTTTACTTGCCATGATTTGTTTGTCTTACCATGTCATGACATCATTTTCATTTTTATCTATAAAAATGTCATTATCATATTTAGATTTATGTTTAGATGTCATGAATGCCTAGATCTCATTTACATGCCATGACATCATGATATTGGCATATGCTTTTACTTATATCATATCTATGCCATAATCATATCATGCATATAAATAAAATGAAATTAAGGACTATGGCATGATTTGATGGGAATCAAATAATATTGCCTAGAAATATGCATGAGACCATTAAAAGAATAAAAACCCACATCTCACTAGATTAATTGCCTTGAATGTGTTTTACACATCTAGATATAAGTGAGATGTTTAAGGAAAAGAAATTAAAGGTTTTGAAAACATTTTGAGAAACCTTGGTGAAGCCTATCTTTTAATAGCTATCACCATTGAATGAGATGATACAAAGAGAGCTCTTTATTGAAGCTTTTCTTAAATTTTGAACTTTGTATCAATCTCCTAGTTTAATGGGTAAAATAATTTTCTAATATTTTTCACCCATAATGTTTGTGATAAGTAGTATACATACCAAATTTCAAGATTTATCAATTTATGTATATTTACTTATGAATTTCGGAAAGTCATTTCTGAAATTCAAAAAACTGCAAATGCAGTTATCAGTCGACTGCCAGGGAGGCCAGTCGACTGATGAGGGTATCAGTCGAATGGTTTTTGACGCAGTCAACTGACAATGTTGATTTTGGGTAAACCTTGTTGGTTAGGCCCATGTTCAGCTGTGTTTTGGTCCCCTAACCACTCCTAACCCTAGGATATGCTTGGGAGAGCATTAGAGAGGGTGGAAATCCATTGGATATGGATTAGGAGTTGGGTTGAGGGTGAGTATCAATTTTAAGGTGGATGAGAGTTCATTGTTGAACTTTGCCTTAATTTTGTTTGGTTTAATGTTCCTATTGGCTTAGGGACTCTCCAAGTACATTGTTGGTGCAATGGTCAAGGGGGAGCAAGCCTCTAGGGGGAGGTATCCATCATGGGAAGATGGATGTGTATTTCCTCATGGGAGGAAAATTGGGTTGCCTCTCTTTAAGTGATATGGGATCACTAGAAAGATTGTAGGCATGTGTTCCTCCAAGGGAGAGATTGTAAGATCTCATTGGGATATGAGACATTTATACCCTTGGGGAGGACCTTTTTGATGTAATGTCAAAAAGGGAGAGAAGTTACCAAGTTACCAATTAGGGTTCATTGGAATTCTCATTGGGATATGAGAATTGCCAATATGGGAGAATTGGTAGACTTGAGATGGTAGTTTTGTCAATCATCAAAAAGGGGGAGATTGTTGGTGCAATCGGCCCAGGTTGACACGAGTTTGACTCGAGCAGTACCTTGATAGTATTTTGATGATAGAAAAAACTCATGAAATGGGATTGTCATGGGAAAGTCCAACATGGGGTTGGCATGGAAAATCCAAGCATGGAGATTGGTGTAGAAGTCTAAGGGGGAAGCCTTGGCATGGGAAAGTCCAAAGCATTGCGAAGCCGTGCGCTTGGTGCTTGGCATGGGAAATCCAAAGCATTGCGAAGCCGTGCGCTAGGTGCTTGGTGAGAAATGCATTGCGAAGCCGTGCGCTTGGTGCATTTGGGAAGTCTTGAGAACTTGGCAAGTTCACTAGGCTCGGGTCCTTGAGTCGGTGAAGGATGGCATTGCGAAGCCGTGCGCTTGGTGCATCCGAGGGACCGCCGGATGGGGAGCGAATGGAGTGAGCCCAAAGGGAAGCATACTACTAGGGCATGAGATGCGAAGGATGGCGTTGCGAAGCCGTGCGCTTGGCGCATCCGAGGGACGTAGGCCGAGCGAAGAGAGCTTCGGTGGGGAACTCCATGCGGGATAAGGTGGACTTGGCCAAGTGGCTAAGACTGAGTGTCGGATGCTCAAACAACTTTGTGTTTGAGGTTGTAGCCGACATCACGATCGCATAGGTGCTAGGTCGTATGGGTTCGACGTTCGACGAACCAAGTCGGTTGATCACCGACCGCCGAGGAGGGCAATGATCGCTGGGAGAATCACCGATCGCCGAGGGATGGAAGTCAATCGATGACACCGCACGGCACGAATGGAGTCGAGCTCGCCAAAGACTCGACCGATGGATGATCGATCGATGGGTGCCATCAGTCGACTGATGTGTGATCCGTTGGAACTTAACCAACGTGGATCCGGCAGTTGTGAGACAACGGATACGATACCAGTCGACTGATGGTCACGATCACCGATCGATGGGCTAAAATCGACGATGCAGGTTATAAAAGGAGCTCAAGAGGGAGGATTTCGCCAAGGCTTTTGAGGTGACTTTGGAGGGGAATTGCTGTTGCATTCCAGACCTTCAAGAGCAAGCAAAAGCAAGCAACAAGAAAGCGATCAAAACAATTGTGTAAAAGTTCTCTTTTATATTGTCTTTGTATTTCTTGTTGAATTTCATATTACTTGTTGTAATAGCTTGTGAGAGGTTTCTCCACCTCCGACGTGTAGTCGAGAAGGAGTTTGGTTAGTGTCGTGCGCATAACTAGAGCTCGAGGAGCTCGCCCGTGGAGTAGGAACCATTCGGTTCCGAACCACGTATATCGTGTGTGTTTGCGTGTGCTTATTTGTTGTTAGTATTATTATTGTTTTATTGTTTCCGCTGCGCTAATGACAATTGTAGACAAGCAACGCAATGAGAACGAGCGAATTCCGACATCCAACGATTGAGGGCTATTCACCCCCCTCTAGCCGACCGTTTCGATCCCCCAACAATGAAGGCGTCACATTCTTTATGTTGAAGGCCTTTAGGCAATATATATTATAATTTTTATCCCCGCGAAGCGGAAGAAATCCCCGTGCGGTGGTGGAATGGAAGAACCGAGATTTCCTCGGTTATACTGAATTTTTATCCCCGCGAAGCGGAAGAAATCCCCGTGTGGTGGTGGAACAGAAGGATCGAGATTTCCTCAGTTATACTTAATTTTTATCCCCGCGAATGAGAAGAAATCCTCGTGTTGTGGTGGAACGGAAGAACCGAGATTTCCTCAGTTATACTTAATTTTTATCCCCGTAAAACGGAAGAAATTCCCGTATGGTGATGGAACGGAAGAACCGAGATTTCCTTGGTTATACTTAATTTTTATCCCCGCGAAGCGGAAGAAATCCCCGTGCGATGGTGGAACGGAAGAACCGAGATTTCCTCGATTATACTTAATTTTTATCCCCGCGAAGCGGAAGAAATCCTCGTGTGGTAGTGGAACAGAAGAACCGAGATTTCCTCGGTTATACTTAATTTTTATCCCCACGAAGTGGAAGAAATCCTCGTATGGTGGTAGAACGGAAGAACCGTGATTTCCTCGGTTATACTTAATTCTTATCCCCGCGAAGCGGAAGAAATCCTCGTATGGTGGTGGAACGGAAGAACCGAGATTTCCTCGGTTATACTTAATTCTTATCCCCACGAAGCGAAAGAAATCCCCGTGTGGTGGTGGAATGGAAGAACCGAGATTTCCTCGGTTATACTTAATTTTTATCCCCGTGAAGCGGAAGAAATCCCCGTGTGGTGGTGGAATGGAAGAACCGAGATTTCCTCGGTTATACTTAATTTTTATCCCCGCGAAGTGGAAGAAATCCCCGTATGGTGGTGGAACGGAAGAACCGAGATTTCCTCGGTTATACTTAATTCTTATCCCCACGAAGCGGAAGAAATCCCCGTGTGGTGGTGGAACGGAAGAACCGAGATTTCCTCGGTTATACTTAATTTTTATCCCCGTGAAGCAAAAGAAATCCCCGTGTGGTGGTGGAACGGAAGAACCGAGATTTCCTCGGTTATACTTAATTTCTATCCCCGCGAAGCGGAAGGAATCCCCGTGTGGTGGCGAAACGGAAGAACTGAGCGGTAGAGCAGCAGAGTTGGCTCATTTAGCGACTTTATATTATTATATTCCTGGAAGGGTAAAAAGGCAAAAGAGCCGGAATATGCCTCAACTATATGTCAGTCTATGTAAATATGAAAAAAAAAAAAGTAAAGCGTGGCATAACTCAAGAGATACTGGAAGAAGAAGATAAACAGGAAGAGTTCACTAATGCGGGAAAATTACATATTCTAAGTCATTTACAAAGAGGGGATAACAAAAGAAACCCTTATACATCTAGGGTATTAAAGTTCTTTGTTGGGAGGAACGGATGGAGCTCCTTTGCGCGGTCGAGGTTGGGACAGTAGTTGCCGAAGATAAGACTGCTGCAGGAAGATTTGTTTGGATTGCTCCTTTTGGGACCCGACCAACTGTTAACGCAAAGAGCGGTTACTGGCGGAAGCTTCCCTCAGTCGCTGTTGCAAATACCTCACCTGCTCCTCCAGGTTAGCTATGTAGCGGAGATCGTCTATCTGTTCTTCAGTAGGAGAGGAATTGCTGCCCTGTTCCGATGGTTGATCCATGACAAAGGGAAAGAAAAGGGAAAGATGGAAGGTATACGGTAAGGGTTGGAAGTCTTTATAGCGAGGAAAGAGAAGGGTGCATTTGTTTGTAGAAGAGAGGGGGATAATAAATGCCCGTGAAGAAGGGGAAGTGTAGGGACAGTAGGTGAAGGGTCGCCGGAACTGTAACCGTAATTAAGAGGGTCTGAATCCCTAGGAGATGGTGAAAGAAGGTATGTTCGGGCCAGATTATAGTCCTTCTGAGGATAGAAATCTTACTTCTGCTGGAAAATGACAAAAGCAAATATCAGTTCCCTCCCTCATTTTTATTAACATGTTTGAAAAGGATTACATCGTTTAATCTATGAAGGCTTTTTGTTGCTTTTAACAGAAGAAGCATTCGAAGGTTCCTAGAGTGGGGAAGATGCCAGGATAACCCTATAGCGCTCGCCTTGAGCGGGAGGAATGGCTGATGGACCTTCATCGAAAGGAGGAGGATGAGCTCTCGCCGGGGAGACTGGGAGGAAGGTTAGCGTCGGTGAAAGTGGGGGAACTTCGACAGCAGCACGGGGGTCTCCCACTGTGTACTCCCATGTGAAGGGAGGATTCCACACCCTATTGCGAAATGAGGGAAACGGTGCACGAAAGGACCTCCCTGTAGGAGGAGTTGGAGCTGGAACGGGAGGCGGAAAAGGAAGGGGGTGGAAGGCTGAGGTGGCAGTTGAGCGGGTCTCCAAATCTTCAGTGTCTTCAGAAACCCAGTCTTGTAGCTCAAAAGATTCTAATTCTGAAGAAATTTCGATGGGGTGCCCCGCTGAAGCCATGAGAGTGAGATAAAGGGACGAAGACATGGAGGGCAATGATTTATAGCGGAAGGAAAGCGACGGCAGAAGTTCTTGGGAAGGGGAAGAAGATGAAGAGACTAATATCGTTTCAGAAGCAGTAAGAGGGATAGGGAAGATCAACAGGCGAAAGTTATCTAAAGAGTTGGCCGAACCAAAATCGGGTCGGATATGAATAATGTCATTCGAGAACTTCCAAGTAAGTCCCCGAACCAACTCGACGATTGCGCCGTATGACACAAAAAAAGGAATGATAGTATAAAAAGAGGAAAGATTGAAGTTGGTCCAGAATTTCTGACCCACAAGGAGACATATAGGGATGATAATAAAAGTTATGGTTAACATAATTGTTCTTACTTGATAAGGAAAAAGTCATTACAAGAAGCGGAACATTAGAAGTTACAATTCAAATAGTTTAGGAGGACACTTGGCTAGGGCGTCTACAGGATTTAAGTAGGGGGCGGGTATCCTCGTTCGACATTTTGAGCCGAAGACCCCTTAAAACCTAGTATGAAAAGATCTACCCCCTTCTTGACGTATCGCCCCTTAAGATCGGCTTCTTGCTCCTTCAGCTAATCTTGACATTTGGCCAGTTGGGCTCGACTTTCCGCCAATTCGGCCGCCAAGGCATCTTTTTCGGTGGCTGCTTGTATGGCTTGCCATCCCAGAGTTGAAAGGGCATCAGAGTATTCTTTGTGAAGGGTGGACTGTTGCTGAGCCACCGGTGATAAGGCTTGGGGAAGAGCCACCACCATGGAGGAAAGCTCCTGACATTTTTCTATACAAGATTTCTTGGTAGCTTCCCAGGCCTGACGCTCCAGTTGAAGCCTATAGTGTTCTTGATGAAGCTGTAGAATTGTAGTCGAGGAGTCAGCAGTTTTTGATCATGGCATCCCCAAGGTGCCCTTTATATTCCTTCAGTTCACGGGCCAAGACGTCCACCTGTTGCAGTTCACTAGATTGGAGGAAAACTCATCGTTCGAGTTCCTCATTCTTTCGCTGCAGTTCCTCCTTCTCGCTTTGGACTAGGGCCAATTGCATCATTGCATCTTCACATTGGCCCCTCAGGTCCGCTTCCTTCGCCTCTTGCTCGCTTAACTATCGAACGAGCTCTTTCTGTTCCACTATAGCGGCGAAGTGGCGGGTCTTTACGCTGGATTGGAACTGAGCCAGCTGGACTACCATGTTGTGGTGCTGGGATGAGACCTGGAAGAAGGAAAGCAATGTCAGTGTATGCCGACACATAGAGACGTATAGTAAAGATAAGAAAGAAATAGCAAATACCTCGGCCAGCAGTTTGCTCACTTTTTCACAAGGGCCTTGTATGCCCGATTGATTGAAAAATTTCACCTCCGAGGGATGACGAATCTTCAACAAGGACCCCAGTGTGGCCCTCGGAGGAATGGGAAGGGGAAGATCCTCTCCTTCAGAGGGAAGTGTGGGTCCAATGCGCCGAAGAGGGGTAGGAGAAGCAAGTGCGTCGGCAGGGATAGGAGCAGAGGGGGACTCGGTGTGGGAAGGTAGAGGCGAGTTATGTGCAGGAGGGGATGAATTGGGAGAATAAGAAGGAGAGTCCCCCCCTTGGGGAGATGAAGACGGGACGGATAGGGTAGTTCCCCTTTTTCTCGGTTCATAGATAGTCAGAGACTGCAAACTAGGTTGACCGACAGAAGGAGGGGGAAGAGCAGAGGAACTCGGGGCTCCTTTCTTAGCTAGCCGCAGTTTCTTCCGAGGGGACGAAGGAGCTGCTACTGATTTACCTCTCTTGGTGGAGGCTTTCTTCTTCTTGGCGGCTTCAATCGCCTCTCCTTCTACTAAAGCTTCCTGCATTAGATTATCTGCAAAATATATCGGTGAGACAGATGAATAAGGTAGGAAGAAAATTATATTGCAAGATAGGTATCATCCTACCTACAACCACCGAGGTCGTCGAAGGAAAAGGGGATAATCCAAAGTAGCTTAAAAGGGGAGTCTTTATCAGATGATTTGAACAATAGTGTGACTCTCCTAATACTCTATAAACTTATGGGAAAGGACATTTGGTCCTCATTTCCCGGAAGGAAGGTAGTTCGGGAAGGTCTACCTTCCAGGTATCAGAATAAGGTAAAGAGGCTGGAAGTTGTACAAAAAAGTATAATTCTTCCCATCCCTTATGGGAAGTAGGAAGGTTCACTAGGAATTGACAGTCGGGGCGGCTAGATAAATAAAAAAGACCTGCCTTAGAAGATTTTAATTGGAAAAAGCAATGGAATATTTCGGGGGTTAAAGAGAGGTTTAAGTGTTGGAACACTATATGGGCTCCCGACAGAATCTGAAAGGAGTTGGGGGTGAATTGGTTTAGGGGTAGTCCATAGAAGTCTAAAAGGTCTAAATAGACAACCGGTACTGGTAGGGACAGGCCGTTAAGAAATTGTTCAGAGAAGAAACAAGTCAGACCAGGAGGAGGATGATTTGGTCGGTGCATTTTGGTCGTGAAGCAGCATTTTAAGGAAGGGTCTATAAACCTGTCTTTAAGATTACAGAAATAGTGGTCGCGATCTAGTTGGGTTATGGTCTGCTCATACCACGCAGAGGAAGAGATGGTCTTAGGGGTCATAGGTATAAAGCAAGACAGAGCACTTACTTGGAGGGTGAGAAGAAGAACGTATAAGAGGGAGAAGGTTGGGTCACTGGAACACCGCCGGTGAAAGTCGCAAGAGAGAAGAAGTCGAAGGGACGGTATCGTCGGGCACACTAAGTAATACCTAAAAGAAAAAGGCGGAGGTTTATATAGGGTTTTTGTGACGATTCGATTGTAGAGAGAAAAAGGAAAAGTGGGGCCCATGGGCCCATTAGGCCACCTCAAGTATATGCGATAAAGCTTTAAGAAAAGAGTAAATTTGAACTTAGTAAGGCCAAGGAGGGAGTAGGAACCTTATATAGTGGGAAAGTCAAGCTTATAACTTCGCTTGACTATTTTTTGGGGTTGACTAATCATACATCCGTTACCTTTTCTCTACGAACTAGATAGAAGAGCTCATAGGCAAGGTATTACCCGAACCAAGTAGAGGGTTCAATGGAGAAAAAAAGAGAGGAACGGGTCGGGCGCAAGCGCTTGAGATAACTGGTACGGGAAAGTAAGTGAAGGTAATCGGCACGGCAAAGAGAAAAAGTACTTCGTTGGGAAATAGGCCAGAATCGGTTCTGCCAAATAAGCCTAGAAGACCCATGGGGCGGATAAGAATCGGTTCAGTCATATAAGCCTAAAGACCGATGGAGCGGATGAGAATCGGTTCGGCCAAATAAGCCTAGAAGGCCCATGGGGCGGATAAGAATCGGTTCGGTCATATAAGCCTAAAGACCGACAGAGCGGATGAGAATCGGTTCGGCCACATAAGTCTAAAGGCCAACGGGGCAGATAAGAATTGGTTCGACCAAATAAGCCCAAAGACAGATGGGACAGATGAGAATCGGTTTGGCCAGATGAGCCTTAAGGCTATACTATCCGTGGGCTGGAGACCTACGTTAGTTTTACCAGAAGTAGATGGTTGAGGGGGATGGGCTAACCTAGTTTCCTGGAATAGGGATGAGGGAGTGATATATAACAGAAAGAGAGGTCCCCACAGAAGATTCCGAAGAGCCTTCGCCCTCGTACCTGTAACAGAATTATTCTCTAGGTGGACATGGTGGCCACGTGTACGATGAAGACAGTCCGCGAGATGGTGATGGATCAGAGGAAGAGGATAAAAGGCAAAGAGAGAGGAAAAGGAGGAGATCCGCAATCATTCCATCAGACACGAAATGAACACCGGAGGAGGAGGAGAGCTGTCATCACCTCACCGGAGAAGAGGAGCAGCGACCCTGATCTTGAGTCGCACGTACTCTTTCTTGTATTTGTAACCCAACTATAAGAGGTTTTCTCCTCCGCCTCGGGAAGTTTCCTTTCCGTAAAGGAGGGCATTCATAGTGGAAAGTGCTTGGGCATTGTCCCCGGTGGGAGAGCTCACCTCCGTGGAGTAGGAATACTCATTCCGAACCACGTTATATTTTGTGTCCTAGTTTCCACTGTCTGTTTGGGTGTTCTTGCGTTTCTTGACTTCGTCGGCTACATCCATTTTTACTGTTGCGGCCTGTGAGAACCCTCCCAAAAGCTCCCTTCATGCCTTCGTCGTGTCGAAAGGGGGTAAAGCGAATTTTCCTCGCTGCATCATTTTAACAAATGGCAATTAGAATTAAAATTTAGGTATTTCTATACCTTTATATTATATGTCATGCTTTGTTTGCCATATGTCATGTCATGACATCATGCTTAATATAATCATCTTGTAATGTCATGAAAATGCTTAAGTTAATATGTTATGTTTGTATTTAGGTTTATCTTTATGCCATGACATCATGATTATTGGTAAATATTTTAAATTATGTACATTTTTATTCCATGATTATCATTCATGCATTTAGGATAATTAAAATGAAATTAAGAACAATGGCACGATTTGAAGTCCTAAGATAAGGGAATCAAGTAGAGTTGCCTAGATAAAATGCATGAACCCTTGGATAAGGAAGAACGAAAACCCACATATCACAAGGACCATAGGATGACATGTGTGTGTATTGATACACCTTAGACACATGTGAAATGTTAGGAAAATGAGTTAAGTTCAAGGTGCTTAGATGTTGCATCTAGTTGAACTCAAACTCATAATATGACATTAAGGAATCATGAGAAAAGCTAATGTATAAATCATGTATATCTAGCCCATAGACCATGGTTCAAAATAAGGTTTTGAAAACTATTTTAAAATCATTTTAAAAAATCTTAGTGAAATCTATCTTTTGATAGCAATCACTATTGAACAAGTTGGCACAAAGTTAAGCAAAAACATTGAAGTTTTCAATGGTTTTGAACTTTGTATCAATTTTGTAATTTAATGGGCATTTTTATATAAAAATCAATGACTATAGCTCAAGTATCTCACCAAATACCTAAGAAGCCATGATTTTTGTATTTATCCATCTAGACATCATGTGAGATGATAAGAAGATGCATTTGGTTCATCATGCTTGTCATGATGCATTACTATGAACCAAGGTGACATCTAGAGACTTAAATCCTTTATTGGACCAATCATTGGAAAGACTTGTGTATAATTGATGTGCATATAGCTCTAAGAACATGGTTGGAAATATCAAATAAAATAACTTGTAAACTATGTTTATCATGTTTTTAAAAATAGTTTTCACTTGCCAAGCAAAAATGGTACAAAGTTTTGAAAAACCTTTAGAGCTTTTGCTAGTTTTCAAGTTTTTGTCAATTTCAAAATCTAGAAAAGATATATCTTTTAAATTATTTTTCCTTGATAGAAAATGGGTTTATCAATGTGTTTCTAAAATTTCATGAATTTTTGACACTTCTAGATTTATTTATGAATTTTGGAAATTCGGTTGAAAAACTAAACTACACAGTTGACTGCTTCAGATATCAGTCGACTGGTCTTGCACTAGTCGACTAACATTTATCTGAGTCAACTATTAACTCTGATTTTGGTTATTTGAGCCTTGTTTAACCATTTATTGCCAATCCTAAGCTATCCTAACCCTATAATATGATTAGCGTAACATTAAACTAATAATTGTTTAAGGATTAAGGGGGAGTAGGAATAATTGATGCATTGGTTAAGGGGGAGCTTTCCTATGATATATTTCTAAACCCAAAACCTATATGCACTTGTTTTTTGTTGGTGCAAAGTTAGGCAATACTTCTTATCCATGTTATTCATAAATGATAGAATATGTCTTGGATTAAGGGGGAGACTTAAGTATATTTTATACCTTAGTTCAAGACATAAACATCCTATTCACATATGCTTTATTAAATTTTCCCTTCTCTTTTTGATGTGTGTCAAAGGGGAAGAGGGAAAGATTTAAGTTAGAATTCATATTGTGATGTTCTTATATTGCATATTTAAAGACCTAACTTAAATGATTGTCAAACATAAAAAAGAGGGAGATTATTGGTGCAAGAATGCCCCAAGTACTAAGGTTTTTTGATCATTTATAGTTAGGCAATGTTTATGATCTAACATGAATGTCAAGTGACAGGTTTAAAAGAAAGTCCAAGGGTGAGGTCTTGGCAGCATAAGTCCAAGCATGTAGTCTTGGTGGCGGAAAGTCTAGCGGACCTTTTCATGGAAAGTCCAAGAATGGTCTTGGCAAGGGAAGTCCAAGTTTGGATACTTGGCATGGAAAGTCCAAGAATGGTCTTGGCAAGGGAAGTCTAAGTTTGGATACTTGGAATGGAAAGTCCAAGTTTGGAGACTTGGCAAGAGAAAGTCCAAGAATGGCCTTGGCAATGGAAAGTCCAAGTATGTGTTGGTGCAATAGGCACCAGATAATCGAACCTAAGTTTTGATTATGACAAAGACCCAAAGCTAAGGTCATATTGTTGTCTAATGAGTTGAACCAAGTGTGCAAGAATGATTAAGCTAAGCTAAAGGTTGCTGACACCCGAAGAATCTCGTGTTGGGAAACCGCGGTAGTCGAGCGACACCGGGAGAACTTTGGAGGGAGTCGAAGAACCCAGGTGGAGACCAAAGGCTGATCTACAAGTCACTAAGGTAAGCTCGAGTGTAAGTGAAGGTAAGGTCGGGTCCTCCGTACGGGGACATCTTTAGGCGGCAATCCGACTAAGACTTCTCGTGGAAGGTCTAGGTCGAGATTGGATGGTAAGTGACCGTCAAAATTACCATTACTATTATGTTTTTGAGCTAACTTTGTGTTACAGCTGAATAACTTAGCCATCGATCATTCCGGGTTGTTGGCGATTGGCTAGCCGATGGTATCGATCCAATTGATTAGGAAATCGATCATTGCTATTCAAACTGCTAGCTTCGATGAAGGTCAAAGTTGATCCCCTTATCTTAGGGTGAGGTGGCCTTTTTGGATAGATCTTGATCTCAACGTTCACTGGGCTCAAGGGCTATAAAATAAGGGGGTTTCACCCCTTTTGGTATCATTCCAAGCTTCCAAAATGATCCTACTAAAGGTTGAAGCTTCGCTTCCCACTTCAACTTGGTCGCTTGTGCATGGTGATCCCATCTACGCCCTTGGATTAAAAAAATTAATCCAAGATGATGACGGATTACCCAAGCAACCGATCCATCATCGTGCTATTCGATTAGAGTGGTCTCTTGAACAAACTTGTTGTTCAACCAACTTAACTCTTTTCCTCGATTAGCCGCAGAATAGATGATGTACGGATCACCGATTTTTGTGTTTAACTTTGGGGTCCAAGTAAATTAGCCACATGCAATTACATACATAATACAAAGAAATAAAAGGAAACCAAAACAAGAATTATACCTCTTGTTTACCTCTTGGTCTTTTATTGTATGTCCTATCCTCCTCTTGGATGTTGTGTGGGCAACGATCCTCCAAGAGATGAAGCCTCCTAGATCACGTATCTTCCTTTCCTTGTTCGCTCAGAACAAAGGAAGATAATAAGCTCCCTTCTTCTCCTATCTAGTTCCGGACACAATCCCTTTGGAGAAAGATCAAACCTCTTTCTCCTCTTTGTTGTTGACGCCGGCCACCAAGGAGAGGGAGATGGACTATGAATGTCGGCCAACAAGAGGAGCTCTTGTTGCTGCCGGCCAAAACTTGAGGAAGAATGGAGATGGGCGTCGACCAAGAAGAGAAAGAAGATTAAGATGGGCGCTGGCCAACCAAAGGAAGAAGAGTAAAGCCTAGCCCTAGTTTCCACCCAAAGCCTCTCCAAACCCTAGCCACCCAAGCCAAAGAGCAAAACCCTAATCCTTTCAATTGTGTTCACCACCAAAGCCCTAGCTTGAAGGGTTTTGCTTAACGAGTCCGTGAGGGAAAACTTCGCTTCCCACTTCACCTCGGTAGCTTGTCCATGGCAATCCCTTCGATGTCCCCGGATTAAAAAAATTTAATCCTAGACAAAAGGGATTGCCCAAACCACCAAGTCATCATCGTGCTATTCGTTTAGAGAGGTTACTTGAACAAACTAGTTGTTCAAGCGACCATCCTCTATTCTACGAGTAGCCGCGGAATAGACGATGTCCGGATCGCCGGTTTTCGTGTTTATGCTCAGGATCCAAGTATTATTTAGCCATTTATAGATTTATAACATGCTTATAATTGAAAAAAAAACAAGCAACAAACAAAAGAGAAAAGAGAATAGATATACCTCTTGATCTTCTAATGTATATCCTTCCTCCTTTTGGACGTCGTGTGGGCGACGATCTACCAAAAGTCGAAGCTCCAAGATCGCAAATCTTCCTTCCTTGCTCTTCCAAAGCAAGAGGAAGAATAGAAACAAGGTTTTTCTCCTCTCTAGAAACAACCAACAAGGAACTAAAACTATCCTTGCCGCCGGTCAACTAGGTGAAGGAGAAGATGGTGGAAAACAACCAAGACACCATGGGAAGCCCTATATCTTGTTTCCACCACCTAAGGAGAAGGAGAAGGGAGCTTTTGGGCACTGGCCAAGGCTGGAAAAAAGGCTGGAGAGGTGCTGGATGTTGTCCAAAAGAGGAAGAAGAAGAGAAGAATACCTTCCTTATTTGGTGCCACCCTTGCCTCCAAACCCTAATCCTAATCCTATCTCAACTAGGATTCTTCTTCCTTGCCGCCCAAAAACCCTAGCTCTCATCAATATTGTCACGCCAACTCCCTTGACATCCTTTTATAGAGTTAGGGATAATTCATGAATTAATCTCATCCATTGGTTCTAGGGATTTAATCTCAACCGTCGGATCTAGAGATTTAATCTAAACTGTCGGATCTTAGAGTTTTGTTTCTATCCATTGGATCTAAGAATCATGAGGTGTTAATAGGCTACATTAGGGACCATGAGGAGGAGTTGGGTCTTGGCCACCCATGGATCAAGCTCACATAAAGTCCGATCCACTAATGACGATCCAATCGACTAAAGGTTCATCATTGATCTACCTCACCAACCCCCATATGATAATATGGGCTCCATATATTATTTGTACATTTTCTCCCCGTGTTTAAGATCTCCCAATGTCCGTCGATTAATTAATTTACTGACCATTAATTAATCAACATCTAACTCCTTGAGTAGTACCACTCAACCTTTTCATCATGCCGAACCAAGTCCACCTGCAGGGTTTACATGATGAACCTTATGAGCTCCTCAAGGGGACATCATCATCCTAATATATAGGACACGGTTTCCTCCTATAATCAACGGCACACCATATAAATAATATCATCTCCCAACTTACTGAGCCTATCGATTTAATCTATAAATCTCGCCCATTGGTAAATCAAAAAGATGAGTACTAAGTATATGTTCCAGTTATTATATCGGGATTAAGAGCATGTACTAAATAATATATGAGGTCCGATTCGATTATGTAGTCAGCAATAAATCGAATCACCTCTGAGTCGGTCCTGCTCAATATACACAAAGTGCACTAGTATGATTCTATGGTCAAGACAAACCAATACCAAATCACACTACAACCATTCCGATGGTTTGTCTAAAGTCATCTCGGTTGTGAGCCTTTACTTATACTTTTCAAGGGGCCGATAACATGGTCTCCTATGTGACACCACACACCATGTTATCTACAATGTAAAGTATTAGACTATATTGCATAACCATAAAAATATGTAAACAATGATCATTTGATTTTTATTCCAAAATAAAGATGTTCATACAAAAGATAGACTTTTTAGTATATATCCCTACAATCTCCCACTTATACTAAAAGACTATGCTGTCCTCAAAGTGCCATACATCTGATCCCCATTCCCTCCATATGCCTATCAAAAGCTCTCGCCGAAAGGGCCTTAGTGAAAGGATCTGCCAGGTTATCCTCCGATGCAATCTTGGCCACAACAACTTCTCCTCTCTTTACGATTTCTCGTATCAGGTGGTACTTTCGCTCTATGTGTTACTAGCCTTATAGGCTCGTGGTTCCTTCGAGTTTGCAACTGCACCACTATTATCACAATAAATTGTGATAGTTCTGGGCAAACCAGGAATCACATCCAAGTCCATTAGGAAGTTCCTGAGTCATACAACTTCTTTGGCCGCCTCAGAGGCTGTCACATACTTAGCTTCCATGGTGGAGTCCGCCACACACTTCTGCTTGACACTCCTCCATACAATGGCTCCACCTCCCAAAGTAAACACAAAACCTGAGGTAGACTTACTGTTATCCCTATCAGATTGGAAGTCGAAATCCATGTAACCCACAGGGAGTAATTGGTCTGCCCGGTAAACCAGCATATAATCCCTAGTCCTTCTAAGGTACTTCAATACATGCTTTACCGCAGTCCAATATCCCTGTCCTGGATTACTCTGATATTTGCTGACCATGCCCACGACAAAGCAGATATCTGGTCTCGTACAGAGCATCGCATACATGAGGCTTCCTACTGCCGAAGCATAAGGAACCGCCTTCATCTCCTCTATCTCCTCAGATGATCTAGGACACATCTCCTTAGATAAAGGAATTCCATGTCTGAAAGATAGAAAACCCTTCTTGGAGTTCTGCATGCTAAAACGCTCCATAATCGTGTCTATGTATGAAGCTTGGGATAAGCACAACATCCTTTTCCTGCGATCCCTTATAACCTTTATCCCAAGGATGTGTCCCACCTCTCCCAAGTCCTTCATATCAAACTGTTTGGACAACCATACTCTTACGTCCGATAACACCTTAATATTGTTGCCAATCAACAAAATGTCATCTACATATAGTACAAGAAATACCACTATGTTTCCGTCACATCTCTTGTATACACAAGACTCATCCGGACTTTGAATAAATCCATAAGACTGGATCACCTCATCAAAGCGGATGTTCCAAGACCTCGAAGCTTGCTTCAATCCATAAATGGACCGATTAAGCTTACATACAAGATGCTCTTTTCCCTTAGCAATGAATCCCTCTGGTTGCTTCATGTAGATGTTTTCCTCAAGACTTCCATTAAAAAAAGTCGTCTTGACATCCATCTACCACACCTCATAATCCATATGAGCTGCTATGCATAAGAGAATCCGGATAGACTCGATACCCTCTTTCTGAGTATACCCCTTCGCAACAAGCCTCGCTTTGAAGGTCTCAACCTTCCCATCTATTCCTCTCTTTCTCTTGTAGATCCACTTGCATCCAATGGTTTTTACACCATCGGGTGGTTCTACTAGCTCCCAGACCTAATTTGAATCCATAGATTCAATCTCAGCATTCATTGCACTTTGCCAAGATACTGCATCTTTATCTTGAATTGCCTCGTCATATGTCCAGGGATCAGGTTCATGTTCGATAGGGACCAAATCAGAAGATTCTCCCAAGAACATGAATCTATCAGGCTGTATCACAACCCTTCCACTATGACGAGGTATCACCTATGTATCCTCTGTGAAACGCGGTGCAGTGACATATGGTATGTCCTCTTGTACCGGTGGTACTAAAGAAGTGACTTCCCCTTTTAACTCCTCCAGAACAATTTTACTCTTGGGCTTGTGGTTCATCACATAGTCTTCCTCTAGAAATCTAGCATTCGTGCTAATGATCACCCTCTGATCTCTAGGACTATAAAACAATCCACCCTTCGTTCCTCTTGGATAGCCAACGAACAAGCGTACTTCTGTACGAGGTTCCAACTTACTAGCATCTGCCGTCAGCACATGTGATGGACTCCCCCATATCTGAATATGTCTTAGACTAGGCTTTCGCCCAGTCCACAACTCTGTGGGAGTAGAAGGCACTGATTTAGATGGAACCAAGTTCAGAATGTACACCGTCGTATCTAGAGCATATCCCCAGAACGAATCTGGCAAGTCAGAATAACTCATCATCGATCTAACCATCTCCATAAGAGTCTTATTCCTTCGCTCTGCTACACCGTTCTGCTGGGGTGTGCCAGGTGCAGTCAATTGGGATTGAATCCCAACCTCTGATAAGTAGTTCCTAAACTCTCCCAAGAGGTACTCACCACCACGATCAGATCGTAGTGTCTTGATACTTTTACCTTGACGTTTCTCCACATCAGCCTTGAATTCTTTGAACTTGTCAAAGCATTCAGACTTGCGGCGCATCAGGTAAATGTATCCATATCTTGAGTAATCGTCTATAAAAGAGACAAAATACTCAAAACCACATCTAGCCTGGATAGACATAGGACCACACAAATCAGAATGAACCAATTCTAACACATCTTTGGCTCTATACCCCTTGGCCTTAAAAGGCCTCTTGGTCATCTTACCCTCCAAGCAAGATTCACAGGTTGGGAGATCCTCCACCACTAATGAACCCAAAGGACCATCAGCTATCAACCTTTGAATTCTGCTTAGGTTAATGTGACCAAGCCTAAGATGCCAAAGATATGTTTGGTTCATCTTCGAAGGTTCTTTTCTCTTATTGGAATTAGAAGATGAGTTATTAACTTCAATTTGCATCATGGGAGGTTTTGGTTCAAGTGTATACAAATTTCCTATCAATGCACCCAAACAGATAATGTCCCTATTCCTTCTTATAACAACTCTATCATTAAAAGAAATAGAATATCCATCCATAAACAATTTAGAAACCGAAATTAAATTCTTTCTAAATAAGGGTACATAAAGGCAATTCTTAAGAACCAAAAGTTTATTTTTCTCAAAACATAATTGAACATCTCCCACTGCAACAGATGCCACCTTCGTGGCATCGCCCAAGTACAGGGTAATCTCCCCCTAAGCCAGTCATCTAGTTTCCTGGAACCCCTGCAAAGTATTGCAGACATGATCAGTGGCTCCCATATCTACACACCAGGTGCCGATAGATAACACCACTAAACATGTTTCAATGACTAGACCAAAAGATATACCTTTGTTCTTGCGGTTGGGGCAGTCCTTCTTCCTGTGTCCAGTCTGCTTACAAGTGAAGCACTTGCCTTTCGGCTTCTTCACTCCTCCCTGAGTACCTCCCACCTCCTTCGCTCCAGTTTGTTTCTTCTTCTTCTTGCCTTTCGACTTAGAAGTAGAAACCTTCTGGGTCACCACAGCATGCGCCTGAGCACTCTGACGAAATAGTCCCTCTGTCGCCTGGAGTTCTGTCAGAAGTTCCGCCAACGAATACAACCTTTTGTTCATGTTGTAGTTGAGGCAAAACTGCTCAAAACTCCTAGGTAGAGACTGGAGTATGATATCGACCTGGGTTTCCCCATCGATCTCAGCTCCTAGGACCTCCAGCTCATTCAAATGAGCCATCATCTTGAGAACATGATCCCTCACGAGTGTTCCCTCGACCATGGTAGTCGTCATCAAGTTTCTCATGGCCTCTTGCCTCGCAGCCCGATTCTGGTGTCCGAAAAGCTCCTTGAGATTGAGCATCATATCATAAGCAGTGGACATGGCTTGATGCTGATGTTGCAGTACATTTGACATAGATGCCAAAATTTAACACCGCGCCATCTCATCGGCCTTGATCCACTTCTTATAGCTCTCTCTCTCCTTTTTCCCAGAATTATCTGTAGGCTTGGGAGGGCACTCTTCGAGGAGTACATATTTGTATTCCTCTGCAGTCAAGACAATGTCTAGATTCCTCTTCCAATCAACATAGTTGGGTCGAGTAAGTTTGTTCTCTTTCAGTATCACAGCAAGTGGGTTGAAAGTCATTTTGAAAGAAAACCTAAGAATCACATAAATCAAAATATTAGATTTCAAAAAATTATTGATTCCTCAAACAATAAAATTTTAAAATCAACCAACACCTCAAAACACCGAGAATATCGTATGCCACAATAGTGTTGACGTATACGAATTCTACATTTGTAAGCGGAGGTTTTACCCATTAATTTTACTATCTTGTCAACCTAACTTTTTGACAAGTAAAATTAATAGTTGGTTCCTCTTTGGCCCTACAAATAAAAGCAGTGACTCTGATGGGGAGGATACTTATATTTATATCTAAGTGTTCACCATTACTCGGTACTAAGGTAATTATCTCGGGTTATGTGCCTTACGATAGGCAAGTACATATGCTCCTTAATAATTTTCTATAACCATATTCGACCTTGTGATCCGCAAACAAACCCATCCGATGGGGAGGAAGGCACTCAGAGCCGACGCGCAAGTTTGTTTGCATCACATGTCAAATAGTAATGGAGGCCGTGGGAATTTAAAAAAATTTCCTCTCCCACTTAGTAATTTGAAATTGAGGAATTTTCCTAGCCTATGACATGCATATCAAACAAAAAGAAATAAATATGAAAAATAAATTATTTTCCAACTATTATGGCTTTTGTCTTCAATATGACTCCCGTCGCATCGCCATCTCGTCCGCTCCTCCTACGCCATGTACAAGCCATCCGGAGATCCGAGCCGAGACTAAAACCTATTTTAATTTACATCCATCGATCTTATACTCCACGAGGGAGTGTACATGAAATCTAGATCGAAAGTAAAATAAAATAAAGAGTGGCTAAACAATGCTATATTTAATTTACAAAAACTAAATACTAGCCTCATCAACCCCGAGGATTCAACAAAATAAATATTCACACACATACAATCACATACACACATATGACCATAATAGTCAGATCTTATGCCTGCAACCAAAGAGTTAAACTACGCATATCCTACTATTATCCGGCACATATAATATATGAAAAAGTGCATAAAAATTAACCGAATCCTAAACACACAAAACCGGAAACCTTGGCTCTGATACAAATTGAAGGGTTTTGCTTATCGAGTCCGTGAGGGGAAAATTCGCTTCCCACTTCACCTCGGTAGCTTATCCATGGCGATCCCTTCGATGTCCCCGGATTAAAAAAATTTAATCCTAGACAAAAGGGATTGCCCAAACCACCAAGTTATCGTCGTGCTATTCGTTTAGAGAGGTTACTTGAACAAACTAGTTGTTCAAGCGACCATTCTCTATTATACGAGTAGCCGCGGAATAGACGATGTTTGGATCACCGGTTTTCATGTTTATGCTTGGGATCCAAGTATTATTTATCCATTTATACATTTATAACATGCTTATAATTGAAAAACAAAAACAAGCAACAAACAAAAGAGAAAAGAGAATAGATATACCTCTTGATCTTCTAATGTATATCCTTCCTCCTTTTGGACGTCGTGTGGGCGACGATCTACCAAAAGTCGAAACTCCAAGATCACAAATCTTCCTTCCTTGCTCTTCCAAAGCAAGAGGAAGAATAGAAACAAGGTTTTTCTCCTCTCTAGAAACAACCAACAAGGAACTAAAACTATCCTTGCTGCCGGCCAACTAGGTGAAGGAGAAGATGGTGGAAAACAACCAAGACACCAAGAGAAGCCCTATATCTTGTTTCCACCACCTAAGGAGAAGGAGAAGGGAGCTTTTGGGTGCTGGCCAAGGCTGGAAAAGAGGCTGGAGAGGTGCTGGACATTGGCCAAAAGAGGAAGAAGAAGAGAAGAATACCTTCCTTATTTGGTGCCACCCTTGCCTCCAAACCCTAATCCTAATCCTATCTCAACTAGGATTCTTCTTCCTTGCTGCCCAAAAACCCTAGCTCTCATCAATATTGTCACGCCAACTCCCTTGACATCCTTTTATAGAGTTAGGGATAAGTCATGAATTAATCTCATCCATTGGTTCTAGGTATTTAATCTCAACCGTCGGATCTAGAGATTTAATCTCAACCGTCGGATCTTAGAGATTTAATCTCTACCTATGGATCTTAGAGTTTTGTTTCTATCCATTGGATCTAAGCATCATGAGGTGTTAATAGGCTACATTAGGGACCATGAGGAGGAGTTGGGTCTTGGCCACCCATGGATCAGGCCCACATAAAGTCCAATCCACTAAAGGTTCATCATTGATCTACCTCACCAACCCCCATATGATAATATGGGCTCCATATATTATTTGTACATTTTCTCCCCGTGTTTAAGATCTCGAATGTCCATCGATTAATTAATTTACTGACCATTAATTAATCAACATTTAACTCCTTGAGTAGTACCACTCAACCTTTTCATCATGCCGGACCAAGTCCACCTGCAGGGTTTACATGATGAACCTTATGAGCTTCTCAAGGAGACATCATCATCCTAATATATAGGACACGGTTTCCTCCTATAATCAACGGCACACCATATAAATAATATCATCTCCCAACTTACCGAGCCTATCGATTTAATCTATAAATCTCGCCCATTGGTAAATCAAGGAGATGAGTACTAAGTATATGTGCCCGTTATTATATCGGGATTATGAGCATGTACTAAATAATATCTGAGGTCCGATTCGATTATGTAGTCAGCAATAAATCGAATCACCTCTGAGTCGGTCCTGCTCAATACACACAAAGTGCACTAGTGTGATTCTATGGTCGTGACAAACCAATACCAAATCACACTACAACCATTCCGATGGTTTGTCCAAAGTCATCTCGGTTGTGAGCCTTTACTTATACTTTTCAAGGGGCCGATAACATGGTCTCCTGTGTGACACCACACACCATGTTATCTACAATGTAAAGTATTAGACAATATTGCATAACCATAAAAATATGCAAACAATGATCATATGATTCTTATTCCTAAATAAAGATGTTCATAAAAAAGATAGAATTTTCAGTATACATCCCTACATAGCCCTCCTTTTATAGAGCTAGGCTTAAACCTCCTTTCAATCTCCACCGTCGGATCTAGGGATTCAATTTCCACCATCGGATCTAGGGTTTAATTTTCCACCGTCGGATCTAGGCTTCATGAGGGTTTTAATAAGCTACAATAGGTACCATGAGGAGGAGTTGGATCTTGGCCACCCAATGGATCTAGCCCACATAAAGTCCGATCCATTAATGATAATCCATTCCACTAGAGGATTATCATTGATCTACCTCAACCCTCATAAATAAATATGGGCTCCATATATCAATTGTACAAATATCTCTCCGTATTTAAGATATCGAATGTCCATCAATTAATTAATTTACTGACAATTAATTAATCAACATCTAACTCCATGAGTAGTACCACTCAATCTTATCATCATGCTGGACTAAGTCCACCTGCAGGGTTTACATGATGATCCTTATGAGCTCCTCAAGGGGACATCATCATCCTAATATATAGGACACAGTTTCCTCCTATAATCAACGACACACCATGTAAATAATATCATTTCTCAACTTACCGAGCCTATCAATTTAATCTATAAATCTCGCTCATTGGTAAATCAAAGAAATAAATACTAAGTACATGTGCCCATTATTTTATCGGGGTTAAGAGCATGTACACCATAATATCCGAGGTCTGATTCAATTATGTAGTCAACAATAAATTGAATCACCTCTAAGTCAGTCCTGCTCAATACACACAAAGTGTACTAGTGTAATTCTATGGTCAAGACAAACCAATACCAAATCACACTACAACCATATCATTGGTTTGTTCAAAACCATCTCGGTTGTGAGCCTCTACTTATACTCTACAAGGAACTGATAACATGATCTCCTGTGTGACACTACACACCATGTTATCTATAATGTAATGTATCAGACAATATGCATAACCATAAATATGCAAACAATAATCATGTGATTCTTATTTCAAAAATAAAGATGTTCATATAAAAGATAGACTTTTCAGTATACATCCCAACACCTACAACGCCGCTTCTCTACAACAACGCTACGATGTCAAACGCGCGCAATGCACATATGACCTCAACGATTTCTTTGTATCGTTGTCTCCTACCTCCAGCGAGGAGGAGATCTTTAGTGAATTGCCCTCCGTGCGCGATCTAGGATCTGGGGCCTTGGATTAGCAATCCATTTGGTTGTAGACCAAGTAAAAATAAATGTGTCATTTATTTTTCCTTTGCTAACTTTCTAGTTTTTAATCAGATCGAATCAAAGAAAGAAATTTTATGCATACTATTCATCACCTTCTAGCACTTTTCGACCCTACAATTGGTGTAAGAGTGGGGGTGCTACGATTCGGTGCAACCACCAATCTAGCATCATTTTCAACTTTCTTTTCATATTCATTTTAAATCGCATGTTTCATTAAATTCGCTTTTCTACCGCACTACTAATACAAGACGAGAGTCTTGGCAACTTGTCTTTTTTTTGTGTCGTTTGTGTTTTTGCAAGGTTTTTTTTCTAAATGGCCCATCTCGAAGGGTTTAGCACCGCTCGCCCTCCGTTTTACAACGGAGATGACTTCTGTTACTAGAAGGGTCGGATGGAGTGCTACTTCAAAACCCAAGTAGAGATGTGGATCGTGATACAAACCGAATTCACCCTTCCAACAAATGAAGATGGTGAATGCTTGGATTGCGATCAGTGAACAAATGCTATGAAACACCAAGTGGAAGCCGATGACAAGGCTACACAAATCCTACAATGTGGGCAATCCAAAGAGGAGTTCAACCATGTCGGCCCGTTCATAAGTGCAATGGACTTGTGGAACAAGCTCATCGAGCTTCATGAAGGAACCACCGACACCAAGGTATGTAAAAGGGATCTCCTTCTCAATAAATTGTTTAATTTGAAAATGTAGGAACATGAGTCAGCCACTCAACTCCATGCTCGAATTCAAGACATTATTAAATGGGCTACATTTGATCGGACAGAAGGTCAAAAATTAGGACGTAATCAGGTACGCACTTAATGCCTTCCCTAGGACCACCTTGTGGGCATCCATGGTTGATGCCTACAAGGTTTCTAAGGATCTTTCAAAAATTAGTTTAGATGAATTTCCCTCTAAATTCAAACTATATGAGCAGTCTAATTCGTCCCCTGCCGAGAAAAGTATCACCTTGTTTGCAGGTCCGAAGAAGAAGCCGAAGAACAAACCACCACCGAAGGAAGAAGACGAGTACGAATCGTAGGTGGACAACGAGATGGAGACCGAACTAGTAAATCTAGTTCGAAAAATGATCAAGAGCAGAAGACAACAAATCAATCAATCCAAGGAGGGTAAGTCAAAACAAAGTTCTAACTATAGATGCTATGAGTGCAACAGGTTAGGCAATATCAAATCGGAGTGCCCAAGACTCAAGAACAAGGCACCACAATCCAAGAAGGCACTCAACTCAACGTGGGAGGAATCGTCGGAGGAGGAAGACGAGCTCAACAACCTCGCCTTCATGGCCAAGCCGACCGAAACCGAGGATGAGTCCGAACCCGAAGATGAGTCCGACTCCGAATTCGACGATGAGTTTCAATTCAAGACAAGCCACGGATCCGTATCCTGTTCATAAGGTTCAATCAAGGTGAGTCAGTCTTTAATTGACACATTGTATAGTGCAATTAGATTTTTAACTAAAAAATTAGCTAAGTCCGAGTCCATGGTCGAGACCTTAGTTGAGGAGGTTAAACTCCTTAAACACGAGATCTCTTTAACCTCTTTGACTAGTCAAGTTTGAGAGTTGAACTCAACTCGAGTTGAAAAACTCGAAGATGAGAACTCTCTCTTGAAAGGACAAGTCCAAGATCTTAGACAAACATTGAAAAGGTTCACTTTGGGATCCAAGAGGCTTGACCTACTACTTGGATCACAAAGGGCCATGTACAACAAGGACGGACTAGGATTTAGATCAACCACAACTACTAAATCATACATGTCAATCATGAATCGGAATAGAACACAAGTTGAATCATGGGTCCCTAAGACCGCTTTAATTTCACAATTAGGATTTAATATGTACTGAGTTTTTAAGACCAAATCCATTACGTGGAAAGATCGAATCGATTCAATGGTCCAGGGGGAGCTAGTACTAAATTTGTTTGTTCTATTACATGAAATTAGACTCGCATGCTTAGTTAAGTTTTTGTTTTAATTTTTAGAATGGCTAGATAGGATTAATAACCAATCAATCTCGACAATATAGTATTAGGATGTGGCGAGATGATAGTACGTTAGGGAAACGAAGTCCTATGTGTCCAAGTTAGAAAAGATGTATCTAGTTTGATGGACTCGACTAAGTTGAACTAGCTGAAGCTACCTCGCTGTATCCTTAACTAGTTAGACCAGGAAGTAATCAATTTTTTGAATTTGGCTTTGTCTAAAGAAGTGGTTATTGTTCCGATCAAAGAAGGCCTCTATGCCTCACCACGATCTGGAAGCCAATTTCTCGAAAAGTTTATTTGATGAGCTAAGGGTTAAATCCGAATCTAACCCAAGGTTGATTAGTTTCAAAATACTAAATTTAATCAAGTAAAATTGAAGTCATCTCAAAAAACATATAAGGTTAACATGTTTGTGTTGGATCGATTTGAGCGCTAGAGGGGGGGTGAATAGCGCAAAAGAAACTTTTTCATTTTTGTTCGATATAAAACACAAGTAAGAATAAATGCAGCGGAAAATAAAAATGACACTTTTTGTTTTTACTTGGTTCACAGCCTTCGGCTGCTAATCCAAGGCCCTAATGGTCCGAGACCTTCAGTTTACGTATTGCTAGAACCAAATCGTAAAGGGGGAAATCAAGTAGAGGACACTCCCCCTCTCCTTGTTATGATTAAAAGCTCCAAAATACAAATGAAACTCAATACGATGACTAAAGATTTTAGAAGAAGAAGCTAGGGTCGTCGGCATTTCGGCAGTGCTTTGTTGATGTAGGATTGTCGGAGAGTCATGGCATTGCAGGAGAACTTGGAAGCACTTTGAATGATGGAAAAGGGGTGGAGAACCCCTACTTTTATAGCCTTGTGAAACCCTAATCATTGAGATGAGGTTTCATGAGGTGATGCCACCTAGCCCTTGAGAAATGGAGATAAGATTTGACTATCCTTGAGGCTGATCCTTGACCATCAGCCGACTGTTGGAGGCATCAGTCGACTGATACAAGCTATCAGTCGACTGATGACAGGGTTTCCAGCTGCAATGAAGAGTTAGCTTGAAAATGCAGTTAATATAAGTAAGCTCAATGGTCGTTTACCATCCGATCTCGACTTAGACCTTCCATGGGAGGTCTTGGTTGGATTAACACCTAAGGACGTCCCCGTATGGAAGACACAACCTTACTTACACTCACTCATACGAGCTTACCTCAACCTTTACCTTTGAAGCTTCACTTACGGTCTTCACCTGAGTTCTTTGGCTCCCTCCGAAGTCCTCCCAGTGTCGTCCGACCACCACAATTCCCTCTGGGTGTCGCTGACCTTCGGCTTAGCTTTAGCAATTCTGCACACTTGATTCAGCTCGTGAGATAACAAAGTGAACTTAACTTTGTGTATTTGCTATAATCAAAACTCAGGATCAATTCAGGTGCCTACTGTACCAACAGTTTGATCATGTAGAAAGGGTGAGATGACTATTAGGCTAAAATAATCAAACAACTTTAAAATTCTAATGTCCGATCCAACTACTATGTGTAGGATCAATGGATGTTGGATAGTGGGTGCTCCCGACACATGACCGGAGACCAACAAAAATTTTTGAAACTCAGATTCAAAAGTCAAGAATCGATAGCATTCGAAAATAATAGGAAGCTCCAAATGATGGGTTCAGATGATAATGAGTTGAACTCTATGTTGGTGCAATCGACCCGGGTTGACTCGAGTTTAACTCGAGAAGTATTTTGATGATAGACAAAACTTATGACATGGGATTGTCATAGGAAAGTCCAACATGGAGTTGGCATGGAAAACCCAAGCATGGGGCTTAGTGTGGAAAAGTCCAAAGGATTGCGAAGCCATACGCTTGGTGCTTGGTGAGAAATGCATTACGAAGTCGTGCGCTTGGTGCATTTGAGAAGTCTTGAGGACTTGGCAAGTTCACTAGGCTCGGGGTCCTTGAGTCGGTGAAGGATGGCATTGCGAAGTCGTGTGCTTGGTGCATCTGAGGGACCGTCGGACGAGGAGAGAATGGAGTGAGGCCCAAGGGAAGCATACTTCGAGGGAAAGAGACACGAAGGATGGTGTTGCGAAGCCGTACGATTGGCGCATCCAAGGGACATAGGCCGAGGGAAGAGAGCTTCGGTGGGGAACTCCATGAGGGAAGAGGTGGACTTGGCTATGTTGCTAAGACTGAGTGTCGGATGCTCAAATAACTTGGTGTTTGAGATTTTATCCGACATCAGTTGACTAGCATAGGTGTCAGTCGACTGCTCCAAGTCGACTAGGGTTCGATTGGTGTTCGATCAACAGAGTCTAGCCGATCGATCGATGAGGATGGCAATGATCGATAACACCATCGATCAATGGTGAGGAGATCGGTCGGTGATCGGGGTGTTTTCAACCACAGAATGCTTTCCAGTCGAGTTCTCGCGCTAGCACTCGATTGATGGGCATGATCAGTCGACTGATGATGAATCCATTGGGGTTTTGCCAATGTGGATCAAGTTGTTGTGAGACAACGGCTATAGGACCAGTCGACTGATGGTCACGATTAGTCAATTGATGGGCACAAAATCAGCTTGATGCAGGTTATAAATGGAGCTCAAGAGGGAGGATCTCGCCAAGACTTTAAGGGTGACATTGGAGGGGAATTGTTGTTGCATTCCAGACCTTCAAGAGCCAACTAAAGCAAGAAACAAACAAGTGATCAAAAGAAATCGGCGAAAAGTGTTCTTTTGTATTGTATTTGTATTCTTGTTTGTATTTCTATATTACTGTTATAATTTCTTGTACAAGGTTTCTCCACCTCCAATGTGTTGTCGAGAAGGAGTTTAGTTAGTGTCATGCGCATAACTAGAGCTCGGTGAGCTCGCCCATGGAGTAGGAACCATTCGGTTCTGAACCACGTATATCTTGGTGTATTGCGTGTGCTTGTGTTGTTGTTAGTATTTCTATTTGTTCCTATTGTTTCTGTTGTGCTAACGATAATTGTAGACGAGCAACACACGACGAATGATCGTATTCCACCGTACAACGATTGAGGACTATTCACCCCCCTCTAGCCAACCACCGACGTTCCAACAATTCGTATCAGAGCCAAGTTGCTTGTAGTGGACTAACCACCAACACAAGCACTACAAGATGGCCGGCTACAACCTCCAACCACCAAAATTCGAAGGAGACTTTCAATGGTGGAGAAGAAAAATGGAGGTATATCTAGAAACCGATTTTGATATTATGTTAATTCTAGAAAACGGTTTCAAAATGCCTAGGGATGAAGAAAATAGGCAAATTGAGAAGTCAAGGTGGACCCAAGACCAAATGAAGGATTTCAAGACAAATCTCAAGGTAATCACATTACTTAGTTATTTGATTCCTAACAACATTTGGTCTAGGCTAGGTGAATATAGGGATGCAAAGGAGTTATGGCATAAGGTGATAAAATTCAATGAACATCCCGAATCGGCACAAGTAGAGGAAGAAGCCGAAGAAGAGTGCCCATCAACATCCGGATCTGAGGATGTTGAAGAATTGTCATCCACATTCGAAGATGTGGATGACTTGGTGGAGACCTCCACCTCTAGCATTGAGGGGGAGGAGAGGACTTCCATTCTGGAGTAAGGGCAAGATGAAGCATCTACCTCCGGAAGAAGTGATCAAGAGGCTTCTACCACTTCCCTAGGTAACTCATGAATTATAATTAATAATAAAGATCATATAATATGTTTTGAGGGTAGGGAGAAAGGGAATTACAAGAGTAAATGCCCAAAATTGGCTAAGGAAAAGGCACTGGCACCAAATGTCACGCCCCGAGAGTATGCCGTGTCGAAAAGCAAACGGACGGCATCTCCCCTGTACGTGGCAACATATCGGGTTAATACAAGGCCCGTAGGCCCACAACAATAATATGATATACGCAGATATCAACATATCAAAACACACTAAACACAGCGGAAACATACAACAGATAAAACAATATACAATGACTCAACTGTGCACTCCGGAGTGACTTGACACGACAAGAATCATAATAGAAATCAAATCGAAGACCAAATATATACAACACATCCGTATATCGCAAATACGGAAACAATACAGGCTAAAACCCAAAACAACAATATGGAATACATCAATCCACAAGAATACAACAACGCGTAAATACACCTTCATCCATTCGTCCGGTGCGAGATGGGATCACCGGTGTGAGCTCGACGTCCAAGGAATCTTCTACACATTATCACAGGCGGGAAGCCCGGTCGAGGTGGTGAGTATAAACTCAGGGGTAATATATAGAAAGTGCATGAACAACATATAAGGATAGATCTACCAGTATACATGTGAAGATCTACAGGTATACAACATGAGTCCAATAGACATACAGTCATATCCCAATTTAATAACAAGTAACTACAGTAAAGTCATACTCAAGGTATATACTAAACTGATCAACTGAACATAAAGTAATGTACCAACGTACCTGGCGGACTGTAACGCCATATGCTAGATCATCCTGACAGATATACAATAACATAACTCATATAACATACTAAGTTAATCCCATACCTGACCAATACGCCAACATATGAACAGTATATGATCACCTGTGATAACAACCCGATCCATACCACACTATGACATGACGCTAATCAAATGCATACATCGGTCAGGACAAACACCTATATCATGCTCAACACATAACAGTATATAAAAATGCAAATGGCATGTATCATGATGAACAACCATATGCAGCAATCATAGCTCAATCAAATGCAGCATCTCACAGGCATATGTAAAACATATATCAAATACATGCATACATATATATCAGCAATGCATATGCATGGTCATGTCTGCGTACCCAACTCGCTACCACGACCCCAGTGTGGCCTAGGTGGCACGACATGACAACTATCCCGACTCCAGCCGCCACCACTCTCGAGTGACCGAGTTGGGTAGTATGAAACAGTAGCTAGCCCGCTATAGAGCTATATGCTACCCACACGGGGGGGTCCCTGCTGCTAGCCGCTCCGTCCCTACCCATGAGTAGACGAGCACCGCACCCAGGACAACTGCACATCACACGACCACCGTCAATAGTGGGTGAGTGCGCTAACTACCACTCCGCACAGTGGCCAAGTGCGCATCTCCAGCTACCACCATCCCTAGTGGCCGAGAATGGCACGCACAACAATGCTCTGCCCTCAACCCTGCAACCACTACCCCGAGTGGCCGGGGAGGCAGGATGACTGACGACACGTCTCCACCATAAGGGAGACTCAGTCAACAGCATGCATGTAGTGTAATGATGCATAGATCCATACATGTATCCTCGCCACACTCCCTATCCCACGGGGAGGCCTGGTCAACAAAAGTCAACTATGCGAGGACTACAATCCACAAGACTCTCTCTATCGCACAAAGAGTCATACTCATCTGACAGTCAACCCCACTAAGACCTCTAGTCCATAACGATATACAATCGACCGTCCATATAACCATACACAGGCACACAATCCATAATGGATATACCATCACGCTAAGACCTCCAGTCCATGGTCACATACTGACAACCATACACTTATCTATACACAGACAACTAGATCCATCATAAATGCACTACCAATACAGATATGATATAACCATTGACTCCATAATCCAAACCATCACCTAACCCTAGTGATGTAATACAGTAACCCAATCTGAAATCACAAAGATAACCTAACCCTATGTACTTCTCAACATCTATCACTAATACATAATAGGGTTTATAGTTCCTATCCGTGCTAGATAATCAATGAGTAACAGAGTATATATCTCAAAGGTCAAGGCAGTACAAGCATGTGATTAAATGAGAGTGGATCTAAGGTAAACAGGTATATACATATATCCAATATCATGCACTGGAATTGATCAAAACTACCGGACCAGGTAGATATTACCCACCTGATACGAAGCTCGTATAATCCTCACGATCGTAGACCTGCTTCGTATCCCAAACCTGTACAATAATAACAATTTATGGTTAAGCTCAAGTCTCCGATAATTATATGAACAAAATACTAATTCGTTCTATATTCGCATCCTTCCCTCGTCTTACGAGTAAGAACCCCAATTATCCCAAATTCGATACACCATGGAAAGCAAAAGGAAACAATCGAGACTATCCCACAACTGATTCTTGCCTCAAGCACAGTCAAAGAAACCCCATTTACAACTCCGATTCACTGTTTGTCCCCAAATCACAGTGACAAATCTATAATCAACAACTCTTTAATCATCTACAAACACCCATAGAGGTATCTGACCAACTAAGCCAACTATTGATACAAACACCACAATCAACCGATTTCCTACACAATTTGATCAACGGAAAATAGAGATTATACCCTACCTTTCACCGTTCCATCCATACACCCAAACAACCCATCGGCAGAATATAGATCTACACCGAATCAGCAATTCCACTCAACTCACAGGTTAACTTCCAAATCACAGTTATGATTCATAACCCGCAGCTAATCAATTCAATACATCCACCGAATAGATCACTCGGAAACATTTACAACACCTAACTCATCTCTACAGATCAACCTCACATATATGAAAATCTAAACATCCATATCAACTCGCATATTCACAAATCTAATACCAAACACAACCAAATCGAAACTTACCTTATCGCCAATACAAATCCATCATTCCTCACAACCGATCACACGCTTGCCTCCCTTAGCTTCTGCCCAATAATCGATTGCTAACCAGAACAATCCACTATAAACACAGAAATACAGATGAACAATAGGCACACCCAAAACTTACCGATTAGCTCTTCACCGGCAGCACCCCCTGTTCTCCGACGAAATCCAACGACCTTGATCTAATCACTGCCCAAAACCATAGATTAACGCTAAATTAAGGAATCCTCAGCAAACTCTCAATTCACATCTCAAAGAAGGAAGGAGATCGACCCCTACCTAGCTCCGGCGACAAGCAGCTAGCTCCCTCACGCTTCGACCTTTCACTCCGGCGGCGCCAGAAGGATTGCTCGTTTGCGGCTCAAATCCAACTCGAGAAGGTGGGAGTAGAGTTCACCGCCTGCCCCTTTTCCATCGACTCGACTGCAGATCACGGGATCTTGCGGGACCGAGGCGAGCGATGAGCGTGGCGCGCACGACAAGCACAAAGAAGAGGAGATGTCGATGCTGAGCTCCGATCCCAGCGATCTGCCGTCGAGGTTAGCGTCGGACGAAACGGCGTGATGAGGCAGGGAAGAAATCGCGAAGAAGAAATGCGCCGATTGGGTTGGGTTCGGCCTTTAAGAACCGGTCTCTTAGGGTTAAGCTAGCCTAGTTTAAGTTAACCCAACACTAATCCAAATCCAATCTAATTTAGCCCAATCCGGTCAAGCCCATTTCAGCCCAAAGCCCAATTTCATCCCAAGCCCCAAATCCAGCCCAATTAATCCCCTAATTAATCACAATTAATTAAAGGGTTTAATCCATAAAATTTTTTTTTTTTTTTCGTATTTTACATTCTCCCTCACTTATAAAAATTTGGTCCCCAAATTTTCGACTCATATACTTGTACGAGATGTCACAATAATCATCTTAAGTATCTGGAGCAAAGTCACCCTCAAGTGACTAAGTAAGTACTGAGCTCGAGTATTATATTTCAACTCTTATATACACTCTCAATCAACCTATTAAAAGATAAATAACTGTACCAAAGTGGAGTTCTAGACTCATAACTGATGGGAAACTTTGCCAGAATCGTAAGGTGAACCATGAATCACTATCAGAAATGATACTCAAGGTTACTCCATGGATATAATTCCATCAAACGATCCAACGAAATTCATCTTACGGCTCAGAAGAAAATGAGCGGACCTAGCTAATCGATCATCGACTACCCAAATCCTATCAAGTCCTTTCCGAATTCTAGATAATCTCCCAACACGATAACGTACTAGGCTCCACTTCATCACGGTACATAACCCTACCGATCACAATATTCCACTTTTGCTTGTTGGCATACCCAACATCAAACTACGAAATCAACCGTGTCCCATATATCGTTCCACCAACGTGAACGTCTCAAACTCGCTATTTCCGGATACACTCCGAATAAATCATCACTCTCGAATGAAGAGTCTCCTGAAACAACTCTTCCTAAATTGAAATACAGTTCTGGGAACTACTATCCTTCCCAGAGACGGAGATTTATTCTCACAAGAGAATTTAATCTAATGTCCAAAATTCACGCTGTCACCTAGAACTGAAGGTAACTGGAAGACTATAATGACTAATCTCGCTAGTTCCTCAACTAGCATACACAATATATGTCTCATTCAACTGCATCGGGATCGCTCCTAATCCCTGAACTGATGCATCTGCGTATAATACCCTTTCATCCATATCAGACTGATTAACTAACACTGACACAAAAGGCAATCACCTTCTAGGCCTTGAAACCTAGCTTCACAAACTTCCGACCAGGTGATTGCCATCACATTCTTGGTCCAACCAGTCGACGGTATAGTATCGCTAGAATATCCTATCCTTATCTCTGGTAAATACCAAATCAATCTAGGGAAACATAACTTCCCTTAAGATCGTGAATATATCTCAAAATATATCCTCCACATATATGATGACAATCGATCTCAAATACTCCAAGAGCACTTGATTCCTCAAATCCATGAACGACTAAATCGTTAATAAGTCTAACAACATTATCAACATCTCCTAAAATTCATACCAAGTATGAAATGTCGTCTTCACACACCTGCATCCTTTTACTCTAAGCTACAGATAACTCAATCATCACACTGACAATGATAATTGTATGACACTAAGTCACTACAATATCAAACCTCCAGTCGTAGGCCAACCCTAGGATATACACAGGTGTCATTTAGCTGATCTAAAAGATCAGCTATCCACAACGAAGGATATTCATTCTCAACTATTATGCGTTGAATCATCGATAATCGATGCATAACCTCAAAGGTCTGTCTCTCTTTTAACAAGAGTTACGAGTCTTCTCAAGAAGAAACACTAGGAAAGATAAATCTCCCATGGTGTTTAGCAACACTAATATCAATAAAATCATCTCCCGGTATGAGGTCCCCAATATCAGGACTATTCCCGAAATCACCTCAATCGCATATTCCACTTGCCCATGCAGTGACCTGCCCGAGAGTTCATCCGTAACTACATCCGAATACTCTCGGATTATACGCACATCCGAGAGTCCTAGTATACCAACGCTCCAACAATCCAACTATCCGTAAGGATATGTCTATAGTGGAGGTATGTCTAGCAAAGGCTAAGGGTATCCCTTGACTTCTTGATTGTTGATCAACATCTCACCTGACGGTAGAGAAAATTACCAATGCACCAGTCAATAGAAACCCTTCGAACCCTATCCAAGAATGTTCTAGACAAAGATACCTGTAAACTACCAGTATCTTTCGATATATCCGCAAATAGGATAACCTAAAGTAATACCCCGAAGGACCGATCCTTCGGTCTTCTATACTTCTTCTCGAGTAATCATGTAAACTTGTCTGACATCTGTTCTGGACGGCTGAGCTCATGTAGGTTCGAAGACTGTCATGGAGGAACTGAAATCAACTGCTGAACTGAGATACAAACTGAAACAACCGCAATGGAGATGGTAACCACTGTTGTACTGGCAAAAGATACACATCCGGCTGTAAAATACTGAAGAATTGTCAACATCATAGCACGCTCCATCTCTGTGAAAGGAATAGCTGCACCCGGAGAATATGCGTAAATACGACCATCATCGTAAAATCTCTCCTCTGTATAAAGCATAACCACGCCTGGGAAGGTAACAGTTGTTGTTGTCAGATATGCAGATCTTACGAGATGTCTTGGTGATCTTCTTTGAGTAACTACTTCTTCCGGGTGAAAGTATCAAAGAGCTCCAACTATATCTGGGGTAGTAGATCACTGCTGATGTGATAACCTAATCTTCTGTAATAATCTCGGCTTTCGAGGTTGTGGATCATCCGCTCGAAAGCATCATCCATAGTCTTCAAATGAATCTTCAAAATACATATTCTTCTCATAGATACCGGCTGCTTATAGCAGAAATAGATACAATGGTCCATCGGATAATCTGACTCTGTGTCTCGTCGTAACCCGCACTGCACAGACATAATCTCCTTTCGGAGTCTTTCCTCTGAGTTCGCTGATAAACCTGAGAAGCTGCTGACAATCTGCAATCGGTCTTCTATGATTGAAAAACTCTCCAATAGTCGCTCGTGACTCACGACTTTAATCTTGCTCCTTTTGTCAAACATTCGGAGACTTCCAATTCCAATAATTTGACTTGCAATATCTGCTTATCAAATCTCCATTTCTTTAAAACACTTACTATGGAGTCATTTCTATACACATGACTCGGCCTAAGGACTTCCGGTAGGATCTGGTAGGAGATCCAAACATCCTGATCAAGATGTCAACCGATAATCTGTGGGTGGCTAAAACCAACCCAATCACATTCTTGGGCTATTAAATGGTCGTAACTTTCGCAAGTCTAACGACTCTGCATGGTACTTCCATTACCAACGATCACTCGACCTAAAGCCCAAGAATTCCTTGACGATAAGTCAAAGAAGATGACGTGGGGAAATACTATCTCACAACATCACTGAACTGTGACCAAGTGATTCATTATTTCCCGTAGGTTACTTTCTATCTCTTCCACCAAGTACCGTGAAAATCAGGATAATGGTATTACACTAACACTACTATCTTCGTATAACCCGAGTCAAGTACTCCAAAAGTACTCCTAAATGTTATACAACCTAGAATAACCAACTCAGGGATCAAAATCCCTATGAATATCTCCAAACTAATCCTCTACTATCTGCATCAGCAATAGTATACTCGCTTAGTCCATTACCCCTCAGGTAATGATCTGACTAACATAATTAGTGAAAATCTTAGGACCGTAATCCTTGATCTCCACAAGAGATGTGACTACTAACCCCTGCTATCCGACTAGATCGATCGGCTCTCAAAGGTAATTCACCTTTTATATCTAATAACCTCCACATGTCGTTCCCGTGGTCAACTCACCATGGTTACTAATACTGATTAACATACTACAAGTCATGCACTGTTATAAGCAACTAAATGCATAGCCAACAGAAGGATATGTAATAACAGTTAACATACCTTAATCCTTATAGCTCGGAGATGTCCGCAACAGCCAGATCCCAGAACTCACAAAACCAAGACCGAGTAAAGCAAAACTCGATGTCCGAACGAAATCAAATCCGAAAATGGACTTCGCAACCTAGGGCTCTGATACCAATAAAATTGTCACGCCCCGAGAGTATGCCGTGCCGAAAAGCAAACGGACGGCATCTCCCCTGTACGTGGCAACATATCGGGTTAATACAAGGCCCGTAGGCCCACAACAATAATATGATATACGCAGATATCAACATATCAAAACACACTAAACACAGCGGAAACATACAACAGATAAAACAATATACAATGACTCAACTGTGCACTCCGGAGTGACTTGACACGACAAGAATCATAATAGAAATCAAATCGAAGACCAAATATATACAACACATCCGTATATCGCAAATACGGAAACAATACAGGCTAAAACCCAAAACAACAATATGGAATACATCAATCCACAAGAATACAACAACGCGTAAATACACCTTCATCCATTCGTCCGGTGCGAGATGGGATCATTGTGAGCTCCAAACGTCAAGGAATCTTCTACATTATCCGGCGGCGAAGCCCGAGGTCCAGGTGGTGAGTATAAACTCAGGGGTAATATATAGAAAGTGCATGAACAACATATAAGGATAGATCTACAAGTATACATGTGAAGATCTACAGGTATACAACATGAGTCCAATAGACATACAGTCATATCCCAATTTAATAACAAGTAACTACAGTAAAGTCATACTCAAGGTATATACTAAACTGATCAACTGAACATAAAGTAATGTACCAACGTACCTGGCGGACTGTAACGCCATATGCTAGATCATCCTGACAGATATACAATAACATAACTCATATAACATACTAAGTTATACCACCAATACGCCAACATATGAACAGTATATGATCACCTGTGATAACAACCCGATCCATACCACACTATGACATGACGCTAATCAAATGCATACATCGGTCAGGACAAACACCTATATCATGCTCAACACATAATAAAGATATAAAAATGCAGATGACAGGTATCATGCTGCACAACTATATGCAGCAATCATAGATCAATCAAATGCCGCATCTCACCGGCATATGTAAAACATATATCAACTACATACATACATATATATCGAATGCATATGCATGGTCATGTCTCAGTGCCCTAACTCGCTACCACGACCCCGGTGTGGCCTAGGTGGCTACGACATGACAACTATCCCGACTCGGTAGCCACCACTCTCGAGTGGCCAGGTTGGGTAGTATGAAACAGTAGCTAGCCCGCTATAGAGCTATATGCTACCCACCCGGGGGGTCCCTGCTGCTAGCCGCTCCGTCCCTACCCATGAGTAGACGAGCACCGCACCCAGGACAACTGCACATCACACGACCACCGTCAATAGTGGGTGAGTGCGCTAACTACCACTCCGCACAGTGGCCAAGTGCGCATCTCCAGCTACCACCATCCCTAGTGGCCGAGAATGGCACGCACAACAATGCTCTGCCCTCAACCCTGCAACCACTACCCCGAGTGGCCGGGGAGGCAGGATGACTGACGACACGTCTCCACCATAAGGGAGACTCAGTCAACAGCATGCATGTAGTGTAATGATGCATAGATCCATACATGTATCCTCGCCACACTCCCTATCCCACGGGGAGGCCTCGGAGTCAACAAAAGTCAACTATGCGAGGACTACAATCCACAAGACTCTCTCTATCGCACAAAGAGTCATACTCATCTGACAGTCAACCCCACTAAGACCTCTAGTCCATAACGATATACAATCGACCGTCCGTATAACCATACACAGGCACACAATCCATAATGGATATACCATCACGCTAAGACCTCCAGTCCATGGTCACATACTGACAACCATACACTTATCTATACACAGACAACTAGATCCATCATAAATGCACTACCAATACAGATATGATATAACCATTGACTCCATAATCCAAACCATCACCTAACCCTAGTGATGTAATACAGTAACCCAATCTGAAATCACAAAGATAACCCTAACCCTATGTACTTACTGAACATCTATCAGCTAATACATAATAGGGTTTATAGTTCCTATCCGTGCTAGATAATCAATGAGTAACAGAGTATATATCTCAAAGGTCAAGGCAGTACAAGCATGTGATTAAATGAGAGTGGATCTAAGGTAAACAGGTATATACATATATCCAATATCATGCACTGGAATTGATCAAAACTACCGGACCAGGTAGATATTACCCACCGATCTAAGCTCGATAATCCTCACGATCGTAGACCTGCTTCGTATCCCAAACCTGTACAATAATAACAATTTATGGTTAAGCTCAAGTCTCCGATAATTATATGAACAAAATACTAATTCGTTCTATATTCGCATCCTTCCCTCGTCTTACGAGTAAGAACCCCAATTATCCCAAATTCGATACACCATGGAAAGCAAAAGGAAACAATCGAGACTATCCCACAACTGATTCTTGCCTCAAGCACAGTCAAAGAAACCCCATTTACAACTCCGATTCCTTTGTTTGTCCCAAATCACAGTGACAAATCTATAATCAACAACTCTTTAATCATCTACAAACACCCATAGAGGTATCTGACCAACTAAGCCAACTATTGATACAAACACCACAATCAACCGATTTCCTACACAATTTGATCAACGGAAAATAGAGATTATACCCTACCTTTCACCGTTCCATCCATACACCCAAACAACCCATCGGCGAGAATATAGATCTACAATCAATCGAATTCCACTCAACTCACGTTAACTTCCAAATCACGTTATGATTCATAACCGCACTAATCAATTCAATACATCCACGAATAGATCACTCGGAAACATTTACAACACCTAACTCATCTCGATCAACCTCACATATATGAAAATCTAAACATCCATATCAACTGCATATTCACAAATCTAATACCAAACACAACCAAATCAAAACTTACCTTATAACGCCAATACAAATCCATCATTCCCGGCTCAACTTCGATCACACTGCGCCTCCCTTAGCTACGCCCAATAATCGATTGCTAACCAAAACAATCTAAACACGAAATACAGATGAACAATAGGCACACCCAAAACTTACCGATTAGCTCTTCACCGGCAAAGACTGTTCTCTCCGAAATCCAACGACGCCAATCTAATCACGCCCAAAACCATAGATTAACGCTAAATTAAGGAATCCTCAGCAAACTCTCAATTCACATCTCAAAGAAGGAAGGAGATCGACCCCTACCTAGCTCCGGCGACAAGCAGCAGCTAGCTCCCTCACGCTCAGCCTTTCACTCCAGTGACGCCAAGAAGGATTGCTCGTTGCACAGCTCAAATCCAACTTGAGAAGGTCGCCAAGTAGAGTTCACCGCCCGCCCCCTTTTCCATCTGACTCGAGATCTGCTCCACGGGATGCGGCGGACCCGAGGGTCGGAGGCGATCAGCGAGGGCCGGCGACGCAAGCACAAAGAAGAGGAGATGTCGATGCACTGAGCTCCGCGATCCCAGGCGACTGCCGATCGAGGTTGGCGTCGGACGAAACCAGCCGCGGCGATGAGGCAGGGAAGAAATCGCGAAGAAGAAATGCGCCGATTGGGTTGGGTTCGGCCTTTAAGAACCGGTCTCTTAGGGTTAAGCTAGCCTAGTTTAAGTTAACCCAACACTAATCCAAATCCAATCTAATTTAGCCCAATCCGGTCAAGCCCATTTCAGCCCAAAGCCCAATTTCATCCCAAGCCCCAAATCCAGCCCAATTAATCCCCTAATTAATCACAATTAATTAAAGGGTTTAATCCATAAAAAAATTTTTTTTTTTCGTATTTTACACCAAAAGTCAATCAAAAGTCAAAGGATGTTGGAGTTCCCACAATTAAGAGCAAAGAACACATTGTGTGCTTCAAATGCAACCAACGGGGACACTACCGAAGCCAAATGCCCTAGGGGAAAGAAAATGCAAGAAGGGGCATCTCATGTAGGGGGAGCTTCTAAAGCTAACCCTAAGGTAAATTTAATTAATGCACCTTCAATTTTTAGGGTTAACAAACATGCTAGGAATTATTTTAGTTCTCTTGCAATTATTAATGAAAAGCATGCTAGTAGAAATAATAAGGTTTATTGTTTAGGTGCTAAGCATGTAAATTTATCTAAGGATAAACCTAGGGCCAATAACACTAGAACTATTCTACCTAGGAAATCAATTAGGAGAATAGAAGAAAATTTGGGTATTAATCCCAAAAAGTCTAGGCACATGCCTAAGAAGAAGAGGCCTTCCCAAAAACCTAATGATAAATCAAAATTGGGAAAAATTAGAATTAGAAAACCAAGTCTTGAGGTCAAGATTTGAGAGAATGGAAAAGACCCTTAAGATTATAGAAAATTCTATTCAAGGGTCAAATGCCCAAAAGTCCAGACCTAGGGTTCAAGAATGGTCTAAGGGCAAGGAAGGTTTGGGTCACAAACCTAAGCCCAAGAAGACTTATCATAATGTCCCATTTAATTATGGAACAATTTCTAGGTCTAGAAAAACCAAGGCTAATAGGGAAGTTATCTCTAAGACTAGCTATGGTGTGTGTTTAGTGGCTAAGGACTTAAGAAAAATCAAGAAAGCCACTAAGAAGGTCATTGGGGGAGTCACCTCTAGAGTTGACCTAGGAAAGACCCATTTGACTAAGGCTTCAAAGTCAAAAAGGGTCATTAGGAAGCTATCTAGGGAAGTTATCCCTAGTGAATACCTTGTTAACCCAAGGAGCTCCAATAAATATTGGGTTCCTAGGAGCGTGATCAATTCATGCTAGATGGGTTAGGGTGTGTCAACCCTAAGTAGATGGGTAGTTAACCTAGCCATGGTGAGTTGACACATTAGGATGTGCCAATATGCTTGAGAAGTTGAAAAATGATTAAATTGGCACGATTAGGTCTTAGAGGTATGGGTGTACCATTTTTTGTTTATGGCACACTTGGGAGGTAATGGTATTAAGGCAAAATAGAATTAATCCCTAGAAATGGCAATTTGGATTTAACACTTAGGTATTTTATACCTTAGTATATTTTACTTGCCATGATTTATTTGCCTTGCCATGTCATGCCATTATTTTCAATTTTATCTCTAAAAATGTCATGATCATGTTTAGACTTATTTTTATATGTCATGTATGCTAACAATTTCTTTCACATGCCATGACATCATGATTTTGGCACATGCTTAGTTATATCATATATATGCCATAATCATATCATGCATAAAATAAATTGATTTAAGGACCATTGACATGACTTGAAGTCCCATGCATAAGGGAATCAAGTAGAGTTGTCTTAGAATATGCATGAGACCATTAAAGAACAAAAACCCACATCTCACTAGAATATTTGACTTGAATGTGTTTTGCACATTTAGATACAAGAGAGATGTTTAGGAAAAAGGAATTAAAGGTTTCAAAAATATTTTGAAAACATTTTGAAAAATCTTGGTGAAGTCTATCTTTTGATAGCTATCACTATTGAATGAGATGATACAAAGAGGACTCATTATTAAAGCTTTTCTAAACTTTTGAACTTTGTGTCAATCTCACTAATTTGTGGGTGAAATAATTTTCCAATATTTTTCACCCATTATGATTGTAATAAGTAATATACATACAAAATTTCAAGATTGTTCAACTTATGCATATTTACTTACGAATTTCATAAATTCATTTTTGAAAATCAGAAAACTGTAAATGCAGTTATCAGTCGACTGCTAGGGAGGCCAATTGACTGATGTGGGAAGGAGTTGACTGGTATCTGATTCAATCGACTAATACTGCTGATTTCGGGTAAACCTTGGTGGTTAGGCCCATGTTCAGCTATGTTTTAGTCCCCTAACCACTCCTAACCCTAGGACATTCTTGGGAGAGCATTAGAAAGGGTGGAAATCCATTGGATATAGATTAGGAGAAGTGTTTAGAGAAAGTATCAATTTTAAGGTGGATGAGAGTTCATTGTTGAACTTTTCCTTAATTTTGATTGTTTAATGTTCCTATTGGCTTAGGGACTCTCCAAGGACATTGTTGGTGCAATGGTCAAGGGGGAGCAAGCCTCTAGGGGGAGGTATCCATCATGGGAAGATGGATGTGTACTTTTCCTCATGGGAGTAAAATTGGGTTGCCTCTCTTTAAGTGATATGGGACTTATCACTAGAAAGATTGTAGGCGCATGTTCCTCCAAGGGAGAGATTGTAAGATCTCATTGGGATATGAGACATTCATACCCTTGGGGAGGACCTTTTTGATGTAAGTCAAAAAGGGGGAGAAGTTACCAAGTTACCAATTGGATTTGGAATTCTGATTGGGATGTGAGAATTGCCAATATGGGAGAATTGGTAGACTTGAGATGGTAGTTTTGTCAATCATCAAAAAGGGAGAGATTGTTGGTGCAATCGGCCCAGGTTGACTCGAGTTTAACTCGAGCAGTACCTTGATAGTATTTTGATGATAGACAAAACTTATGACATGGGATTGTCATAGGAAAGTCCAACATGGAGTTGGCATGGAAAACCCAAGCATGGGGCTTGGTGTGGAAAAGTCCAAAGCATTGTGAAGTCGTGCGCTTGGTGCTTGGTGAGAAATGCATTGCAAAGTCATGTGCTTGGTGCATTTGGGAAGTCTTGAGGACTTGGAAAGTTCACTAGGCTCGGGGTCCTTGAGTCGGTGGAGGATGGCATTGCGAAGCTGTGCGCTTGATGCATCCGAGGGACCATCGGGCAGGAAGCGAATGGAGTGAGGCCCAAGGGAAGCATACTTCGATGGCAAGAGACACGAATGATGGCGTTGCGAAGCCGTGAGCTTGACGCATCCGACGGACGTAGGCCGAGGGAAGAGAGCTTTGGTGGGGAACTCCATGAGGGAAGAGGTGGACTTGGCCAAGTGGCTAAGACTGAGTATCGGATGCTCAAACAACTTGGTGTTTGAGGTTTTACTCGACATCGTCGACCAAGTCAACTAGGGTCAATCGTTGTTCGATCAATAGGGTCCGCCGATCACCAATCGCCGAGGATGGCCGATCGATAACACCATCAGTCGACTGATGAGGGAGATCAATCGACTGATCGGGGTGTTTTCAGCCACAGAATAGTTTCCAGTTGAGTGTTCGCACTAGCACTCGACTGATGGGATCATCAGTCGACTGATGGGCATGATCAGTCGATTGATGATGGATCCGTTGGGGTTTTGCCAACATGGATCTAGTCATTGTGAGACAACGGCTACAAGACCAGTCGACTGATGGTCACGATCAGTCGACTGATGGGCGCAAAATCAGCTTGATGCAGGTTATAAATGGTGCTCAAGAGGGAGGATTTCGCCAAGACTTTAAGGGTGACATTGGAGGGGAATTATTGTTGCATTCCAGACCTTCAAGAGCCAACTAAAGCAAGCAACAAACAAGTGAGAAAAAGCAATCGGTGAAAAGTGTTCTTTTATATTGTATTTGTATTCTTGTTTGTATTTCTATATTACTATTGTAATTTCTTGTACGAGGTTTCTCCACCTCTGACATGTTGTCGAGAAGGAGTTTAGTTAGTGTCGTGCGCATAACTAGAGCTCGGTGAGCTCACCCGTGGAGTAGAAACCATTCGATTCCGAACCACATATATCTTGGTGTATTGCGTGTGCTTGTGTTGTTGTTAGTATTTCTATTTGTTTCTATTGTTTCCGCTGCGCTAACGACAATTGTAGACAAGCGACACGCGACACGCGATGAACGATCGTATTCCACCGTATGACGATTGAGGGCTATTCACCCCCCTCTAGCCGGCCACCGATGTTCCAACACTCTAACTTTATAATTTGTAATGTACTTTTAGTGGAACATTTTGATTTTAATTTACTTAGCGTAAGCCAATTATGTGATAACAACTATAAAATTACCTTCTTACAAAATGAATTCTTAATTAAAACTAATGATACCTCAAAAATAATACTTAAAAGAACGAGGAATAACAACATATACACAATTAATTTACCCAACTCTCCATCCAAGTGTCTAATGACACAGTAAGAGGAATCTTGGTTGTGGCACCGACGACTTGGACACTCTCATCCAAGACTCGTACACAAAATGAGTCAGAGTGGCCTAGTCAGAGGTTTACCGAACCTTAACAACTCAGACAATAAAATTTATAATGCATGTCAACAAGGTAAACAAACTAGGATACAACATCAACTAACTAACTAAGAAAGAACCAAAAGTGTACTTGAGCTCCTACACTTAGACCTATTTGATTCTCATAGATCCAAGTCACTAAACGGAAGTCAATTCTGCTTAGTCATAGTTGATGACTACTCTAGGTTTACCTGGGTTAGGTTCCTAAAACACAAAAGTGAAACCTTAGAACAACTCACCAACTTATGCAAGTTAATAGAAAACAAAAAGAATCTTAAGGTTAAGAGACTTAGAAGCGATCATGGTGGTGAATTCGAAAACCATAGGTTCACCGACTTCTGTAACCTAAACGGATACCACTATGAGTTCTCCTGCTTTAGAACCCTACAATAAAATGGTCTAGTCGAGTGAAAGAATAGAACCCTACAAGAAGTCGCTAGAACCATGTTAAATGAATACAACCTTCCTAATAGGTTTTGGGCAGAATCCGTTAGTATGGCTTGTTATGTCCAAAATAGAATCCTACTAATCAAGAGACACCTTAGGACCTCATACAAAATCTACTATGAAAAATTACCTAACATTAAATATTTTAGGGTATTTGGATTTAGGGTACACATCTTAAATACTAAAGACTAAAGACTACCTAGGGAAATTCACGTCTAAAACAACCACAAGAATATTCCTAGGATACTCAACCACAAGTAAAGCCTATCGATTAATGTAGTATTTGATGAAGGAGATGAACCCACAAAACCCGAAGTAGAACTAATTAATGAACCAATTGATACTAGACCTGAGTCTAACCATGAAAATGAGTCTAGTATAATTCCCAACCCAAGTCAGTCTAGGTTACAATCAAATCATCCCATTGATCAAGTAATAGGTGATCCCAACCTAGGGGTTCGAACTAGAGCGCCATATATAAACCTTAGTCAAATCTCATTAATCTCGAAAATTGAACCCAAATCAATTGAACAAGCTCTTCTTGATTCCGATTGGATTATAGCTATGCAAGAAGAGTTAGCTCAATTCACTAGGAGTGAAGTTTGAGAATTAGTACCCCCCACCTAAAGATAAAATGATCATTGGAACAAGGTGGGTATTCCGGAACAAATTCGATGATAAAGGAGTAGTTAGAAATAAGGCAAGATTGGTCGCTAAAGGATTTAGTCAAGTAGAGGCGTTAGATTATGACAAAACCTATGCCCCTGTAGCTAGACTAGAATCGATCAGAATGTTATTAGCCTACGCTGCACATCGAGGATTTAAGTTATTTCAAATGGATGTGAAGTCAGCGTTTCTAAATGGTTTCATTAAGGAAGAAGTCTATGTTAGCCAACCCCTAGAATTTGAAAGTTTAGACAAACCCGACCATTTTTTCAGACTTAAGAAAGCTTTATCTGGACTAAAACAAGCTCCTAGAGCTTGGTATGAAAGGCTTTCCATTTATCTCAAGTCAAAAGGGTTTAGTCAAGGCCTAGTAGACCCAACCCTGTTTGTAAAATTCGTAGGTAAAGAAATTTTTATTGCCCAAATATACGTAGATGATATAATCTTTGGAACAACCAACTCAATTTTACTAAATGAGTTCATTTCACTAATAGAAAGTGAATTTGAAATGAACTTAGTAGGAGAATTAACATTTTTTCTAGGCTTTCAAATTAAACAAACTAAGGAAGGAATTTACCTACATCAACATAAATACGCTAAGGAATTAATTAATAGATTTGGAATGAAAAATGCTAAGGTAATAAATACACCAATGACTACATATGTCAATATAGGAGAAGACTTAGATGGAAAACCAATAGACCTAAAATACTATAGAAGCGTGATAGGTAGTCTCCTATATTTAACTACGAGTCAACCCGATAGACTATTCCCAGTGAGTATGTGTGCAAGATTTCAAACTTGTGCTACGGAGTCACACCTAACATCAGTCAAACACATCCTTAGATATCTAAAGGGAACACTAAACGTAGAAATTTGGTACCCTAGATCTAACGAGTTCGAACTAATCGGCTACTCCGACTCAGATTATGCCGGTAGTAAACTCGATAGAAAGAGCACGAGTGGGTCTTGCCAACTTCTCGGCTCGAGTCTAGTGAGCTAGTGCAGTAGAAAGCAATACTGTGTTGCCTTATCTACTACCAAAGCCGAATACGTCGCAATGAGTGAGTGTGTAGCCCAACTCCTTTGGATGAAACACACACTCCAAGACTTTAAGTTAAACTTTAACAACACTAAAATTTACATCAACAACATTAGTTCAATTAATTTAACCAAAAACCCAATCTGTCATTCTATAACCAAACATATAGATGTCAAACACCACTTCATTCGAGAACATGTAGCAAATGGAACCATACAACTCGAATACGTGGAGTCCAAATCGAACCTAATAGACCTATTTACCAAGCCCTTACTCGAAGCAGAGTTTAGTCTGCTTAGACAAAAATTAGGTATGTGCGTAATAGAGTAAGACTCAAAACTTATATTTTCCTTTATACTCTATTTTTTTCATGCAAAATGGAACTAGCCTATGGCTTACCCTAGAAAGATTGTACCTATAGATTTAAGGAGCCAATACATCTCACAACACATAGGACTAATGTGTTTGTGTACTTAGCCACGTAGATGGGCGTGAGATGTTAGGACCTCACTCCTGATTCCATATGTAGATCTAGTATATCGACATGAACTATGGAGTATAATTATATAAATTAACCAACTCTAATCAGAACTTATTGATCATTCTATATCAATCAAGTCAAATAGAGTTGAACATGCTATTAGTTGAGCTTATGTTTAAAGTATTATTTTCATAATCTAATAGGAACATGCTTGGACTTATTATTTTCACTATGTTTCGAAAAAGTTTTTTCTATAAACCCCCACACTATTCGATTTATGGCAAAAGGGAGAGAAAAAGGCCAAAGTTAAGGGATCAAATTTTTTGTTGATAACTTAACTTAAATCTAAACTTAAAACCATCAGGCCAAAGTTAAGTAAGTGATTTATGGCAAAAAGGGAAGGAAAAGGCCAAAGTTAAGGGATCAATTTTTTTTTTTTGATAACTTAACTTAAATCTAAACTTAAAACCATCATGCCAAAGTTAAGTAAGTGATTACTTAACTTAAACATTTAGGCCAATGTTAAGTAATCTTGATTACTTAACTTTTTAAGTAGCAAACCGTTAAGGGGGAGAGTTAAGATCCTTTTCAAGTACTCACCTAAGGTCAAGGGGGAGGTTACCTCAAGGGGGAGGACTTGAAAAAGAGTTTTACTCATACTCCTACTTATGCTAACTTACTAAGTTACTCACACTAACTTACTAAGTTATGCATTTATGCTTCTTTCATATTTATGCTTATTTCATATTCATAATAATCATTTCACTTACTTAATGCACTCTTATGCGTTAATTTTTCCCTTAACTTTGTGTCGGTTTGCTATAGATCAAAAAGGGAGAGATTGTTAGTGCAATAGGCACCAGATAATCAAACCTAGGTTTTGATTATGGCAAAGACCCAAAGCTAAGGTCATATTGTTGTCTAATGAGCTGAACCAAGTGTTCAGGAATCATTAAATTGAGCTGAAGGTCGGCGACACCCGGAGAATCTCGTGTTGGGAAACCGCGGTGGTCGGGCGACATCGGGAGAACTTCGGAGGGAGTCGAAGAACCTAGGTGGATGTTAGGGATCCTTGGAAGGCTAGAGGGGGGTGAATAGCCTCTTTTCGTTTCTACAAGAATGGTTAGCGGAAGCAAAAAAAATATAGACGAAAAGACAAAAGCAAGCGCTAACAAGATTATTTAACGTGGTTCGGAGATTATGCTCCTACTCCACGACGATCTGTAAGGTGGATCAACCCTAGCAAGTCTTCACTAAGAGCTTCTTTTGATGATCAATCAAGGTGGAAAAAGCCTTCTTTACAATGCATTCCTCTTCTTACAAATGATGGAGATGAGAATTAGAGAAGAGGAGGTTACAATACACTAGAAAGCTTTTGAAGATGTGGAAAGCTTGAGAGTATAGTTAGGAATGAAAGCACTAGCCCTCTCAAGCATCTTAAGGCCTCTTTTTATAGAGAAGAGGTTGATTTTACCGTTGGGGCTACAACAATCGACTAATTGAGCTATCAGTCGACTACTGCTGTAGTTGACCTCATCCAATGGCTTCTGACGAAGCCTGATTTGCAGTCGTCACAACCCAATGGGACTCCGATCAATCGACTGATCATACTATTAGTCGATTGATTGAGTCATCAATCGACTACTTCAAGCAATCAATCGACTCAAAACCTTTCTGTGCCCGTGTCCACTTATAATAGTCGACTGCTAGGGTATAGCAGTCGACTGATAGTGGACCAGTCGACTGTCAAACCCTAGCAGTCGACTATAGGACCACAGACCTTAGCAGTCTTCAGTTGACTAATTGATCAGTCGACTGGGACAAATCACCAGTCGACTAATACACTTCAAGTATGATCAAATCATACTTGAAATCAACTCCCTAGACCTAGACTCAACCTTCTAGCTCTTCCTTCAGCCTTGCACCTCCAGGATCCCTCCGAGTCTGCGACTCCTTCATCCTTGCGCTTGCTTCCAAGAGCTTCCCTCGGTTTCGTCATGTCTTGGGGTTCTCTTTTTGCCAAAGTTCACTTGGACTTTACGCCACCAAGACTACATGCTTGGACTTATGTTGCCAAGACTTTTCCTTTGGACATCCTTTGCCAAGGGTCCACTTGGACTTTATGTCGCCAAGACTACATGCTTAAACTTACGCTGCCATGACCTTCCCTTGGACTTCCCTTGCAAAGATCATACTTGGACTTTCTTTTACCAAGTCTTCACACTTGGTTTTTTCTGTCACTTAATACATTTGCAGTTAGATCACACATATTGCCTAACTATAAATGATTATCCAAACATCAAAACATATAAATGCTTGGGGCATTGTTGCACCAACAGTGGACACCAAAGGCTGAGCTTCAAGTCACTAAGGTAAGCTCGAGTGTGAGTGAAGGTAAGGTCGGGTCCTCTGTATGGGGACATCTTTAGGCGGCGATCTGACTAAGACTTCTCGTGGAAGGTCTAGGTTGAGATCGGACGGTAAATGGCCATCGGAATTACATTTACTATTATGTTTTTGAGCTAACTTTGTGTTGCAGCTGGATAAACTACCATCAGTCGACTGCTGGCTATTGACAGTTGGCTGCTGGTGGTATTAGTCGACTGATTAGGGCAATCAGTCGACTGCTATTCAAACTGTCAACTTCAATGAAGGTCAAAGTTGATCCCCTTATCTTAGGGTGAGGTGGCCTTTTTGGATAGATTTGTTTCGTAAGCATGTGCACAGCGGAAGAATTAAAAAGAAATAAATTTAATTTATTACAACACACACATCACACACATGCATAGTACAACAAGTGTAGACATAATTGCAGGTTCAAATTTTGCAATAAAAGAAAATTATGCAAGTTATACTTGACGTATCACGTGTAGCGAGAATAACATCAACTGGAGCAACTCTCTCTAGAATTGTCTCTATCCATATCCACGCCGAGTACCGTCGGGATAGCTTCACCAATCTACGAGGCTCGTCTTCGTAGGAGTCACTAGCCTTGTGTTGAAGATGATGTGATCGAGAGAAGATCACAATCCGAATCAAATTCGGATTTGAAAACGAGTCCCCAAAACTCACTTCTTCGGAGAGGTATTCGTCAACCGATTGACGAATCCTTGGTCCTCCACTTATGATGATTACTGGAGATCCAATCCCCGATAATAAAGTCACTGTCGGAGCTCCAAACGTCATCCAAACGACGCTCTGACAAGAAGGAACAAGCTGTCCAAAAATTGGACAGCTTGGTGGAGGACTTGGCGTCGACCAAAGGAGATGGTTGGCTAATCCTTGGTCGCCGGAACCAAGGTGGTCCGCCGGAGGGTCGTCGGAGGAGTGGTCGACAGCTAGGGTGGACGACGGCACAAAAGGGCTGGGCGGCGTGGACTCCTTGGGCGGCGACAAAGAGAAGATAGGGAGAGGAGAGGAAGAGTATTTCCAAAAATAAACTTAGGGCTCTCCAAACCTCTAACCACACTTTTATAGAGCGCGTGTTTTTTAACCATTAAGAAACCTTCTCCTTAGAGTTATTAGTTCCTAACCAAAACCCGTTAATCCGCTCCAATAACTTAAGTTAAAATAAACCGAACCGAGTTGGTCTATTTTAAGTTAAAATGAACCGAACCATCTTTGGTTCATTCGTTTAAAACAAACCAAACTCCTTTGGTTGATTATCCACCATTGGATTAGAACCAAACCAATTTGGTTCATCCATCATGTCTTCATAAGACTCGGTCCATCCATGCTTCCGTTGCGACTGAAACAATTTCATGCTCGCTCCTTGTTTGGTCCAACCAAACCTAATTTCTCTCAATATGAGAATCTCATTCTCAAGCTCATTTTAAATCCTTCGGATTACACTCGTTGTGTGTGTGACCAAATAGGTTCTCAGTTTATGTTGGCCATCTATAATTAACCATTAATTATAGAACGATCATGAGTGGCACCTAGTAGTACATCATGATCCCCAATTAACCAAAAAATCAACGGTTGATCTAGAACCATTTCTGAAACCCTTCAGCAGCTACAATGAATCGTGCCTCGTTCCCTTCATGCATCTTATCCCCACTTGGTTCAGGACATGGTTTATAGTGTCAGTCCCCACTAGGTCGTCTACGTCACACCTAGCCCAAGTATCATTTTCTCGTCCTACGGATTCTAGTTACTGCACATGTATCTAAGAGTACCTTACTCTAAACATGTAATGCTTTTCCCAAAGACTTTAGTAACAATCCGACGAGAGGCCATGGGTATACATCTCCTCACAAGGAGTGGTGAATCCTTTATAGGCTATTTAAACACCTTCGGCCACTTCGACTTATACCCAATCATCCCGGGTTCATATCTCCTAAGAGATGCTTGCTTAAGATGTCAAAGCATAAGTCTTCATGACAAAGATGAATTGAATACCGTAAGTCAAAGGAACATTGCACTTAAGCTGCAGTAAGAACTTCATTGACATATCTATATATGCAGAGAACCATATGAAGTCTTACAGCTGATCACTCTAATGAACTAGTTACCATAACTAGCATCCACGATTAACTCCAGACATCACAATGTCTCTAGCCAGTGAGAATCAGCTACTTGGATACACCAAAGAGTATACCTCGTGCTAGTCTCGACAGAATTGATGGTGTCCAAATCCATCAATTCATCGACTAGGGATAATTCCAATACATCACAATTACACATGTAGAGATTGTTAAATACGGAAAATTTAAAATATAAATTTAATGGCCAAAATTTAGGAAAAGTAATCCTGGAAATATTTCAGGATTTTTAGAGAATTTTAGGAATTTTTTTGGATTTAAACGGAGCTCGTACGAGATATTTAAAGGGATAATTAACTTACTAAGGGGTTAATAAAAATAAAACCTAGGTTTCTCTCTAATTTTTCCCCGATTCCCGTTCCCAAACTTACTGAGCCCTTCTTCCTCGTGTCGCGACCCTCAACACCGCCCGCGCCCGCATCTCCGCCGGATTCTCGCGCGATTCCCTCTCTACCGTTGCCGCCCGAACCGCCCTCGCCGACGACCAGGCCGCCGCCCTTCCCTGAGCCCAGGACCATCACGCGACCCTCTCTCTTTCCTTCCCTTGCGCCGCAGTAGTGCTCAACCCCACATCGTCGTGCGCTCGCCGTCCACAGCCGCACGCGCTGGCCTCCTCGGCCACAGGCGACGCCTTCTTCCCCGATTCTCCTCTTTACTCGCCCACCTCGCCGTCGTTTCTCTCGCCCGACCCCTTTCTCCGTGCGCCGCACTCTTCCCCTCTCCGTGCGTGTCGCCGTTTCACACCACCGCCTCCTTGGGAGTTGTGATCTATGCCGGTGGTCACCGAAGCCAGTGAACTGGAGCAGCAGGATTTCCAGCGTAGCTCCTATTGCTGGTATATGCTTGATTCATTGTGTTTGCTTTCTGTCCATTGTGTTTTTGTGGGTCGATTGCTGTCGTGAGGAATTGGGGGTGTCTTGTGGCTGATGTTGGAGGTTTGGTCGTCTAAGGTTGGCTGTGGGTTTTAGATATGAGTTTGTTATGAGTTTTGCATGGTTGTGAGTGAGAGGAGGAAACTTGTATGGGCTGTAAATGGTGGTGGCGGCAGTGTGAATTGGAGGGGTTGTGAATGGAGGGTTCTATCGATGAAATTGTCGACTGTGAAGGCTGTGTAGGGTTGTTTGTGATTTGTACTGGGGCTGGTAATAGGTTGGAGCAGCTCGATCTCGGTTGTGATGGGCTATTTAAGGCTATGAATGAGCTTGTAGGAGCTGGAGTTGATTTGGAATGGAAAGGGTCTTGAGTTGGATCGTGTTTGAGGTAAGGTTTGCTTGAGTCGTGTGTATGTCACCTAGGGTTAGGTTGGATTCATATTTATGATCGGTTCTGTAATTATGTATGGAGGATTGATTAGGTTAAATAGGACAACTAAATCAATTTAGTGGATCGGATATGAGGTCGATGGAGGATTCGATTCGAGCACGTTGTCGTGTGCTTGGATTTGATGGATTTACTTCGGGTTAATTGGTTATGGAAGGAATCGATTAAGTATTCGATTTGTCGGTGTATGATATTTTTGTGCTTAACAATAGTTATGCATTATGCAGGTTTCGGTCACGAGGCAGGTTCACGGTCGTGACGATCTGGTTCTTTTTGCGGACATTTTGGCAGGCGGGTATTTTGACTTATCTCTTAGATATAGTCATGTTGATATGCTAGTTAGGATAGCTTGCAATAATTTTCATGTTTATATGCCTAGTACGTTATGTGCCTACTTGATATATGCATTTGATCAGTATGATTATATCATCCATGTTTTTCTTGGATCATAGATATGCACTTATTGATTGTGCATATTATTCGGATAGGTATTTTTAGTTGGATTTACATGTTTTAGTATCATGCACCATCTTGCATGATTGCATGCTGGCTGGGCGGGGTTCCTTTATAGTTGAGCCCGCAGCCAGTTACATGGCCTGCACACACTGCCACTCATGGGTTAGTGGTACATCAGGAGGGTGTGTGCAGTTGCTTTGTCAGGCTCCGCTGGTCCGCTCATGGGTAGCGATGAGGCAGCGTGGTAGCGGGCAGGGATCCCTCCTCTGGTCTATGACACCGGGAGATGAGAGCTTAGCTCCCCCACTCTGTTTGGGGCAGGAGGATAGGTGTACTCCGACAGCATCCTGTCCACTCGTTCACTCAGGAGAAGTGATGGCAGAGTGCACAGTTGTCATAACCCTACCCACTTGACTTCACCATCGCGTGTGAGGCGGCTGACTGGCGTCAGAGGTGACCATGTCATTTGCACGGCACGCATTTTGTATGGATAGCATTTGTATTTTGTTTGTTGCATTTTTATTGCTGCCTTGGATGTTGCATATGATTGCCATGCATACAGGATACATATTTGTTTATGGTGATGACTTGATTACTTCTAGTATGGCACATGCTCCTATATCAGGGTAGGAGAATCAGGTAAGTACAGTCCTTTTGTATTTCTTTCTTGCATACCCTATATATGTGAGACTGTACTGGCATGATTAGTATTGTTAGCTATATCTTACTTTGCATATCGACCATATTCGCTAACTTCTTTGAACTTACCCCATTGCTTTACATCTGTTTCAGGTTGAAACTGCCAGGAGAGTCCAGCTGCCAATCCCCCCTCGTCGAAATGGATAGGTTTTATTGGGCTTATGGTTTTGGTTTTTAACTAGATGAAGTGTGTAGGATTTGTCTTTGTTTTGGTTATGTTACTTGTGGAGGTTTGGAGATATTTGTTGTGTCCTTATGGACCTTTATTCGGATTTTATCTCGATTAGTTTTGGTTGGGTATTCCTGCCCAGATGGCAGAAGGGGTAAGTCTAGTTGTTGTAGACGATTTACCATTTACTTTGATTATTGGCCTGAGGCCTTATTACCTGCGTGGGTTGTTTGGATTCCGATCGTGTTGACCGATGTATAGTGGTCGTATAGGCCTTGTATGAAAATTTGGTATTGTCACCCGTACAGAGGAGATGCTGTCGAATTTTTGTCTGGCGGGAACTCCCTTAGGGCGTGAAAATTTATTTGGTATCAGAGCGTAGGTTTTCCGAGTTCCTTAGGGTCTTTGGATTTTCGGAGTTTGCCACATTTGGCAGGTTAACTGGAGTATTTTCGGAGTTGTACGGATTTCCGATGATTTTTATGTTTCAAAAATTCGAGGTATTATTGACGAGGTCAATTTGGGGGATTTGGTGGCGATAGGACATCTCCAAATGGCTAACAGGTAAATAAATTCTAGAAAATTTTCTAGATTAAGTACATATTTGTATTGGTTATATTCATTATGCGGTTTACTTAGGTGGTATCATGTTTTGTCTAGTATTGTACTAACATTATATCTGTTAGACTGTTGGATTTTTAGATTGCTGGTTTATCGTTAGCATATGGTTATTAATTGTTATTACTGCTATACGTAGCTAGTAATCATTGTGATATAAATGATTAGATATTATTGGTAGATGTTTACCTCTTACTATTTGGATTAGTATTAGGATTAGACTAGTTGAATAATATGGCTAAGATGGATAAATTCGTAGAAGGTATACATATAGGTTCTTTGACTCTCTAGATCCTAGTGCATGATGACATGATATCATTGCTTACGTAGTTTAGGGTATATATAGGCATCTGCTGCTTTATTTTAGTATTGCCTTGATTTTGTTCTTGCATGACCCTTTGGTTATACCCTAATTAATTTCAGCCATTGATTCCCGTTAGTATGACTATGCTGTCGTTTATTAGACAGCGTGTTATATGTTTATAGGGTTATGTGTTTTTGCGGTGGATACCATGATTAAGACTAGTAGAGATAGAATAACTTAGATGAGGTTATTCTGTAAAAGCGGATCTCAGGAATGAAACATTAGTAGAATCCTAGGTGTTGGAATCCTAGGCGTAATAACCCGGATGTGCATATTTGTATATGTTTATCCATTTACTATTTCAGTGATATGGCGATCGGACTAGTAGAGTTCGTATGGTTAGGATACGATTAATCCTTACAATATCTCCCATTCTTGGTTGAGAGAGAGAGTCTGCAGTAGAGTCTCTCTATAGGTAGGTGCTTTGTATACATGTGGTCAATCATGCCTCCCAATCATGGTTAAGATGACCTATTGTAAGGTTATATTCTTACGTTATTCATTCGGAATTGGTAAAAATCGGATTCGTATGACGCCGGTAGCTAGATAGCTACTTTACGTCTTAAGTACCCACGAGATATGTTAATGGTTGCAGGTTGGTGCATGAATGATTGAACTGGTAGGATGATATAATTTAGGCTTAACCCTCTTGCTGGGCTTGTTAGTAGATTTGTTGTCCTTATTGGCCTTGATAGACGTTTCCTGTTAGCTGGGACGAAACCCTATGATTAATCTTCTCGACGGGTTTATAAGTGGACTGGATTTATGATTTTTATCGACCTTGATAACCGTTCATGTTTGAAGGGTTGGAACTCTAGACTTAACCATCTCGACTTATTTATTTATAAGTCGATGATCTTTATCGGCTTTGGTAGAACTTTTGTATTAGAGGTGTTGAAACCCTCGCTTGACCGCCTCAATGGGTTTAATTGTAGATCGATGATCTTTGTCTACGTTGAAAGTCGATTTATGCTGGATGTATTGGATAACCCTAGGCTTAAGAACCTAGGATAATCGACTGGCCACGCAACCCATTAGTGTTAGTATGTTGTTGCGTGCAGTCAATAATTAGATATCTATATGTGCTGTCTGCCCATGATACCCATTCGTGGTAGCATGTCGTTGCTTGCAGACATTGAGTTTTTCTACTGTCGGTCTATCCACGAGTCTCATTTGTGGTAGCATATAGTTGCGCATAGACCGTGCTATTGATTGTCGGCCCATGGGTTACGTTCGCGGTAGCTCATAGATAGTTTCCTTTTTGTGCGAGATCCACGATGCTTTGTCGTGGTATCCTGATGTGCACTGCTTGTTGCAGTGGTTGTGTATGTTGCGGGTATATTTATTATACTGCTGATCAGGATAGTTGCAGACTGATATTGCTACTCTAGGGTTGGGTTACTCTAGCTTGTTCCCTGTGACTTCCATTATGTGCATTATGATTATGCACTATTGTCTATACATCCACAGATTGGTTGTACTCACCCCCTCCTCACTTATCCTCTAGGTTAACTGATGGAGGACGTGTCATGTTGACCTACCTTGTGTCGCTCAGAGAGTTCCTTGTCGTGCTTGTTCTACTGCATCGTCGAGATGCCACTTTGTTTACTTTATCGGTATTGCATTTTGGTTATGCCCTTTGGATTTTGTTGCAATTTGGTTGGTGTCATAAAAAAAACTATTTTTACTTTAATTGATATATGTTTAGTCGTGCATGCATGCAGTCATTAAAATATTGGTATTTCTATAATTATTTCGAGGTTTTTACCAGATCTGGTTGATGTACTTCGGAATATTGTCACTAAGGAGCTCCTTTGTCATTTGGATGACGGATATGCCCCCAGGATGTGACAATTTTGTTGGTTTGTGGTTTTGGTTTGTGGGTTTTATGTTTCAAGGATTTTCTTTTCCTTGGATTTTTGGGAGTTCTCGTGTTTTGGGACCAAGCAAGCTAAAGGATATCTTTGAGGTATAAGAAAAGTATTGTCTATAGTGGTTACTGTACTTTAGTGGTTAGGAAAACTATTGACTTAGTGAAATTATCCCTACTCATGGTCGGGGACGAGGTCGATGACGTATTGACCTTGCGAAACCTAACGATGATTTCAAAAGTACGGACTTTTTAGAGGTGCCGACTAATGTCGAATTAGGAAGCTAGGGATTTGGCCTGCTAGCCACCAATTTGAAGGACAAGGAGTAAACCCTCAGAGAGTATCAGTCCCTACTAATAGTGATTTGGTTATGGATAAGGCGTGTATGCCTACACTGGTCAAGACGATGAAAGATCGTTTTACCTTATTATAGGAGGTGTTGGATGGGATATTTATCTGTCCCAGTATTTTTCTAAAGAAGATCTGAAACTCTTTGTTAAAAAAGAGGTGAACCTTTGAGATTATGCGTCGATTTTCGATGATAGAATGCAGTAGTTGTGGAAAGAAAAGAATATCCTTCATTGTGGATAGAGGATCTATTTAGATCAACTATGGGACACCTGTGTATACTCTAGGATTGATTTGACTGGTGGGTTGATATTGTAGTGACATGGTGTCATACAATTATCATTGTCATTGTGATGATTGTTATATCATCAGCCTAGAGTAAAGGGAATGCAGGTGTGTAGCGACGACAATTTCATACTTGGTATGAATTGTATGAGCTTATGATTATTTTATTAGAATTATTGACGACTTAGTCGTCCAGGAATTTGGGAAGTCGTGTATTTTGGACACGATTTGCTCAGTTTTGGTCGTTGGAGTTACGTAACTTGGCCACTGTTGAGGGTGGTAGTTGGAGTTGCGCACTCGGTCACCATTAATGGTAGTTTTCTGTGTATTGATTTGATTATTACTATAAGATATGGATAGGATGCTCAAGCGGTACTACATCGCTGACTGGATGGATCAGGAAGGTGATGGAATTTACTTGGTCTGAAGCTTGTGAAACTAGTTTCAGGGTTCAGACGATGGCTGACCTTTACGTCAATGTCGATTAATTATTCTGGTGTGGATGGAAGGGTAGTGTATATGGATGTATCATTTCGGGGATCGGAGTGATTTCGATGCTATTGAATAAAATGTATCTTAAGCTTACAGCAGTTAAAGGACTGTGAGATAAGCCGCCATATATATATGACGTGGACTTCGCAGTTATTATGTTGTTTTGTAGAGGTGAAGAGCAGGAATGCTCATGGAGTTTTGGCTAGCTACTGGATAGTTACTATAGAGTAGCTGGAACACAAACGGTTGTAACAAGGAAGTTTGGTCGCGATAGCCTCCCATGAACTTATAGAGTGTGTGGTGGAGTGGATTTTGGATGGTAGATGGATTATCGTCTCTGACTCTGAGGAGGATAATGGTTTCCGGAGTTGCATTAGTTTAAGGAACAAATGCTTCAGGAAATTTCGGTTCCGGAAGGGGAGTGGAAGCGTATTATTATGGAGTTTGGTGGTGGATTTGCCTATGACACATCAAGACCATGACGCAATTTGAATAGTCGTTGACGACTAACTAAATCCGCACACTCCTTAGCGATTCGGAAGACCCACTCTCTGGATCGTTTGGCAGAGTTATATTGTCGGGAGATCATCAGATTGCATGATGTTCCTTTGAGCATTATATCAGATAGAGATCCCTGGTTCACGTCCCAGTTCTAGCAGAGTCTGCAGCAGGCCTTAGGCACGCAGCTTCGTTTTAGTACTGCATTCCATCCGCAGACAGATGGACAATTTGAGTGGACCATTCAGACACTAGAGGATTTTCTGAGGTCCTGTGTTATGGATTTCGGGGCTAACTGGGAGGACCAGTTGCTAAGTCCCATAGAGCTTAGTATGAGGCAGCATTGGTCCGTACTATCAGACGTAGGATGGCAGAGGCGCAGGATCGTCAGAAGAGTTATGTCGATCGGAGACGGAGACCTCTGGAGTTTTCTGTTAGTGACCATGTATTCTTGTGAGTTTCACCCACGGAAAGGGATGAAGAGATTTGATCTCCGTGGTAAGTTAGCTCCAAGGTACATTGGGCCTTTCAAGTTTTTGGAGAGGATCGGAGCAGTCGCTTACCGACTAGCGCTACCACCATCTTTGGCTAGTATTTATGATGTGTTTCATGTGTCCATGTTGAGGAAGTATGTGCCAGACTCTACCCATATTCTGTCAGATGTGTCAGGTTCCATTCAACCTGATGCTACTTACGAAGAGGTTCGGTACGGATTTTGGGATCGCAAAGAATGACGGTTGCGGAACAAGATTGTGCGACTTGTTAAAGTCGGGTGGAGTCACCACATCGATGAAGAGGCTATTTGGGAGCTTGAGGAGAAGATCAGAGCTCAATCCCCCCACTTGTTTACTTAAGGTACATGAGATATATTTTTAGTACTTGTGGTATCTCTTACTTGAGATATATTTGAGTAAGAAATTTGGGGACCAAATTTTTATTAGTGGGGGAGAATGTTAAATACGAAAAATTTAAAATATAAATTTAATGGCCAAAATTTAGGAAAAGTAATCCTGGAAATTTTTCGGGATTTTTAGAGAATTTTAGGAATTTTTCCGAATTTAAACGGAGCCCGAACGAGATATTTACGGGGATAATTAATTTACTAAGGGGTTAATAAAAATAAAACCTAGGTTTCTCTCTAATTTTTCCCCGATTCCTGTTCCCAAACTTCCCGAGCCCTTCTTCCTCGCGTCGCGACCCTCAACACCGCCCGCACCCGCATCTCCGCCGGATTCTCACGCGATTCCCTCTCTGTCGTTGCCGCCCGAGCCGCCCTCGCCGATGACCAGGCCGCCGCCCTTCCCTGAGCCCAAGACCACCGCGTGACCCTCTCTCTTTCCTTCCCTTGCGCCGCAGCAGTGCTCAACCCCACGGCGTCGCGTGCTCGCTATCCACAGCCGCACGCGCCGGCCTCCTCGGCCACAAGCGACGCCTTTTTCCCCAATTCTCCTCTTTACTCGCCCACCTCGTCGTCGTTTCTCTTGCCCGACCCCTTTCTCCGCGCGCCGCACTATTCCCCTCTCTGTGTGTGTCGCCGTTTCACACCACCGCCTCCGTGGGAGCTGTGATCTATGCCGGTGGTCGCCGGAGCCAGTGAACTGGAGCAGTAGGATTTCCAGCGTAGCTCCTATTGCCGGTATAAGCTTGATTTGTTGTGTTTGCTTTCTATCCATTGTGTTTTTGTGGGTCGATTGCTGTCGTGAGGAATTGGGGGTGTCGTGCGGCAGATGTTGGAGGTTTGGTCGTCTAAGGTTGGTTGTGGGTTTTAGATATGAGTTTATTATGAGTTTGTTATGAGTTTTGCACGGCTGTGAGTGAGAGGAGGAAACTTGTATGGGCTGTAAATGGTGGTGGCGGCAGTGTGAATTGGATGGGTTGTGAATGGAGGGTTCTGTCGATGAAATTGTCGACTGTGAAGGTTGTGCTGGGTTGGTAATAGGTTGGAGCAGCTCGATCTCGGTTGTGATGGGATATTTAAGGCTGTGAATGAGCTTGTAGGAGCTGGAATTGATTTGGAATGGAAAGGGTCTTGAGTTGGATCGTGTTTGAGGTAAGGTTTGCTTGAGTCGTGTGTATGTCACCTAGGGTTAGGTTGGATTCATATTTATGATCAGTTCTGTAATTATGTATGGAGGATTGATTAGGTTAAATAGGATAACTAAATCAATTTAGTGGATCGGATATAAGGTCGATGGAGGATTCGATTCGAGCATGTTGTCGTGTGCTTGGATTTGATGGATTTACTTTGGATTAATTGGTTATGGAAGGAATCGATTAAGTATTCGATTTGTTGGTGTATGGTATTTTTGTGCTTAGTGTTTCGGCCACAAGGCGTGTTCACGACGACGATCCGGGTTCTTTATGACATTTTAAAGCGATATTTTGACTTATCTCTTAGATATAGTCATGTTGATATGCTAGTTAGGATAGCTTGCAATAATTTTCATGTTTATATGCCTAGTACGTTATGTGCCTACTTGATATATGCATTTGATCAGTATGATTATATCATCCCTGTTTTTCTTGGATCATAGATATGCACTTATTGATTGTGCATATTATTCGGATAGGTATTTTTAGTTGGATTTACATGTTTTAGTATCATGCACCATCTTGCATGATTGCATGCTGGCTGGGTGGGGTTCCTTTATAGTTGAGCCCGCAGCCAGTTACATGGCCTGCACACACTGCCACTCATGGGTTAGTGGTACATCAGGAGGGTGTGTGCAGTTGCTCTGTCAGGCTCCGCTGGTCCGCTCATGGGTAGCGATGAGGCAGCGTGGTAGCGGGCAAGGATCCCTCCTCTGGTCTTTGACACCGGGAGATGAGAGCTTAGCTCCCCCACTCTGTTTGGGTCAGGAGGATAGGTGTACTCCGACAGCATCCTGTCCACTCGGTCACTCAGGAGAAGTGATGGCAGAGTGCACAGATGTCATAGCCCTATCCACTCGGCTTCACCATCACGTGTGAGGCGGCTGACTGGCATCAGGGGTGACCATGTCATTTGCACGGCACGTATTTTGCATGGATAGCATTTGTATTGTGTTTGTTGCATTTTTATTGCTGCCTTGGATGTTGCATATGATTGCCATGCATATAGGATACATATTTGTTTATGGTGATGACTTGATTACTTCTAGTATGGCACATGCTCCTATTGTTAGTAATATATGAGAGATGTCCTAAGGCAATCGCCTTATGTATGAACCATTTATATGATAAATGAAGATTCACTATTTGAGTATACATGTTTTATGTATTTGATTGGATCTTAAACTCATTTACTGAATGTCCACGATACGATTCACAGCATGAGAGAATTTGTGATTGGATCACAACTAGTGAGTATCTCTACATGTGTAATTGTGATGTATCGGAATTATCCCTAGTCGATGAATTGATGGATCTGGACACCATCAATTCTGTTGAGACTAGCATTAGGTATACTCCTTGGTGTATCCAAGCAGCTGATTCTCACTGGCTGGAGACATAGTGATGTCCGGAGTTAATCGTGGATGCTAGTTATGGTAACTAGTTCATTGGAGTGACCAGCCGTAAGACTTCATATGGTTCTCTGCATATATAGATATGTCAATGAAGTTCTTATTGTGGCTTAAGTGCGATGTTCCTTTGACTTGCGGTATTCAAGTCATCTTGATCATGGAGACTTATGCTTTGACATCTTAAGCAAACATCTCCGAGGAGATGTGGACCCGGGATGATTGGGTATAAGTCGAAGTGATCGAAGGTGTTTGAATAGCCTATAAAGGATTCACCACTCCTTGCGAGGAGATGTATACCCATGGCCTCTCGCCAGATTGTTACTAAAGTCTTTGGCCAAAGCATTACATGTTTAGAGTAAAGTACTCTTCGATACATGTAGAGTAACTAGAATACGTAGGACGAGGAAATGATACTTGGGCTAGGTGTGACGTAGTCAGCCTAGTGGGGACTGACACAATAGACCATGTCCTGAACCAAGTGGGTATAAGATGAGTGAAGGGAATGTGGCACGATTCATTCGAGCTACTGAAGGGTTTCAGAAATAGTTCTGGATCAACCGTTGATCTTTTCGGTTAATTGGGGATCATGATGTACTACTAGGTGCCACTCATGATCATTCTATAATTAATGGTTAATTATAGACGGCCAACATAAACCGAGAACCTATTTGGTCACACGCACAACGAGTGTAATCCAAAGGATTTAAAACGAGCTTGAGAATGAGATTCTCAGACCGAGAGAAACTATGTTTGGTTGGACCAAACATAAAGCGAGCATGAAATTGTTTCAGTCGCAATGGAAGCGTGGATGGGCAGTGTCTTATGAAGACATAATGGATGGACCAAAATGGTTTGGTTCTAATCCAATGGATGAGAATAAACCAAAGGGTTTGGTTTATATTAAACGAATGAACCAAAGGTTGGTTCGGTTCATTTTAACTTAAAATAAACCATCATGGTTTGGTTTATTTTAACTTATCTTAATGGAGCGGGTTAACGGGCTTTATGGATATGATCCATTAACCATTAAGAGAATTAGTTCTCTATAAAAGTGGGCTTAAGGGATTGTTAAACCCTAACTAATCCAAACCCTAGCCCCCCCCCTTGAGTTGCCGCCCACTCCTTGGAGGAGTTAATCGGCGCCAACCCTAAAGCTGTCGCCGCCCAGCTTTGTGCCGCCGTCCAAGACCCTTGTCGGCGTCCAAGCTCCAGCCGGTGAACCTCCGGCGACCCTCCGGTGATCTCCTATAGGTTCGGCATCAAGGTGGGTTTTTCCTCTCCTTGTTTTGGCCGGCGCCTACTCCTCCACCAAGCTGTCCAGTTTTCTGGACAGCTTCTCCTCCTCTCGTCGGAGCGTCGTTTGGACGACGGTTAGTGCTCCGACAGCGGCTAACTTACCGGGGATTTGATCTCCGGTAATCCTCTGAGGTGGAGGACGAAGGATTCGTCAAACGGTTGACGAACACCTCTCCGGAGAAGCGAGTTTTGAGAACTCGCTTTGGATCCGAATTTGGATTCGGATCGTGATCATCTCTTGATCACGTCGTCTTCAACACGAGGCTAGTAACCCGTACGAAGACGAAGCTCGTGACTTAGCGAAGTCATCCCGAGGAGCTCGGCGTGGATACGGATAGAGACGATTCTTACGAGGATCGTTCCGGTTGATGCCGTTCCCGCTACACGTCATACGGAAGGTATAACGTAGTTTAATTTTCTTTTATTGCAAATTTTAATTTACGGTTATGTCTACACTTGTTGTAATAGCATGCGTGTGTTGTGTGTGTTGTAATAAATATAGATTTATTATTTTTAATTGCTTCCGCTGTGTTCATGTTTACAAAACATGATCGAAAACACACATTGATGCTTAAAACCCAACAAAGGGTATCATAGCCCAGGTTGTGTTTCGACATAATCGTAAAATGGTTTTGCGATAGTCATAATGTATTTCTGGAAATTTTCTAAATTTTGGAAATTTAGAAGTATTTATGGAAATTTTTCAATTTTGGAAAGTCTAGAAGTATTTATGGAAATCTTCCACTTTTGGAAAGTTGGAAGTATTTATGGAAATTTATATTTTCCATAAATAAAATATTTGATTAGATTCTGGAAATTTGTTTCCTAATTTAATCATGATTTGATTTGGGAAATCAAATCTTAAAATATTTAATTTCCATAAGTAGTTTTAAAGATTTAGGAAATTGGTTTCCTAAATAGATTTTCCTTAATCAAATAATTCCATGAATAAAATATGTGATTAGATTTGGAAATTTGTTTCCTAATTTAATTATGATTTGATTTGGAGAATCAAATCTTAAACATATTTTATTTCCATAAATAGTTATGACATATAAGGAAATTACATACATGACATAATTGTATGCCATGTAATTGCATTAGATGCATAACATTATGCCATGCGTGTCGTGACATGTAGATGTATGTCATGTATGCCATGCCATGTAGATAATAGTTATTTGCATGCAAAGAGGATGAGACATTAAAAACCCTTAATCAATATTAAAGCCTACACCTTCCATTAATATGGTTAGAACCAGAGTTCTGTTTCTTGTTTGGGTTGTTGGACTCTCTCCAAGCCCGGCTCGAACCTGAATATGTTCAAACCATGGAATAGTTTAATACTAATATGGTAAGAGTCAGAGGTCAATCGTTAGCTTTGGTTGTTGGACTCTCTCAAAGCTGGGCTAATTGGTTGAATGCGCTCTAACCATATTAAAACTATGTCCTGATTAATGGGTTGGCTTTAACCTGGAGCATCGGTTTGTTGGACTCTCTCCAAGGTCGATGTAAAGGGAGGTGAAGTTGGGTGCTATGCATATGATGCATACTTGTTAATGTGTTAACAACCCGATGTATGTGTGAACATTCAATTAGTTGATAGCACATTGTGATAGTTGCATATACGTGATATGCAATCGGTATAGATGATACCTACCGTCGTAGTTATGAATGGCTTGTTGGACTCTCTCCAAGGTTGTTCATAACTATGATGGATATCAGCCCATTCGGAGATGGACCTACAATCTCCCGAAGTGATTTTGGGGTTTTTTGAAATTCGAAAAATGAATGGGATTTATAAATGTATATTGATGCATTTTAAAATCATTTTCTCATATATGCTCGTTTTGTATTTCTAGGTCAATAAATTGATCATGACGTCTTTGAATTTGTGCACTATTTTGGATTCGAACAAACTGACTGGGCCTAACTTCCTGGACTGGCTTAGAAACCTGAGAATTGTTCTCAAGGCGGAAAAGCTTGCATATGTCCTTGAAGAGCCTCTTCCCTCTAAGAACGATGCAACCTGCACCAAATGTTGGTCTATCGTAAGCATGTGGCGATTCGAAATGGGCGAGTTGCATCATGCTAGCGGCGATGGTACCTGAGCTGCAGAAGCAGCATGAGCATATGGATGCTAACACTATGGTCTTCCATCTTCATGAGTTGTTCGATGAGCAAGCGAGATCCGAAAGATTCGAGGTCTCTAGGCTCCTCTTCACCACGAAGATGCAAGAAGGTTCGTCTGTAGTACAGTTTGTGCTAAAGATGAACGGGTACATCGAGCGGCTAGCTACCCTCGGTTTTGTGATGGATCATGAGTTAAGTATTGACTTAATTCTGCATTGTTTGCCCAAGAGTTTCGCAAATTTGTGATGAACTATCGGATGAACAAATTGGAATCCACCATTCCCGAGCTCCTCAATATGCTGAAGACTGTGGAGCCTTCTGTGAAGCATGAGGAGAAGGCGGTTCTGTTAGTTGATTCCTCAAAGAAAGGTTCTAAGAGGAAGGCAAAAGAACAGAAGAAAGGAAAGAAAAGGAAAGAAGGCAAAGAAGGCGGAACAAGAAAGGGCACTTGCCATCACTGTGGCAAGGAAGGCCACTGGCGAAGAAATCGCAAGATTTATCTTGAGTCCATGAAGAAGAAGAAGGCATCCGATGCCCCATCCTCTTGTATCTTCGTTATTGATTGTCATTCTATTTCCTTAGACACTTGGGTATTGGATACCGGGTGTAGCTCACATATATGTAATGACATACAGGGCTAAGGAATAGAAGAAGACTTGTCGAGGGGAGTCAAATTTATGAGTCGGCAATGGAGCAAAGGTTGCCATGGCGCCATCGGAACTTATTTGTCAAGCTCCTAGTGGACTAGTCTTGAATCGACAATTGCTATTATGTTCCTTCTCTAATAAAGAACATTGTTTCTATTTCGCTTAAATAGAAATGGTTTCCATTTAACGCTTAGTAACAATTGTTGTTATATAACTTTGAATGGCGTACTTTTTATGGGCCGGAACTTTGAGTAATGGCATTTATCGTTGGGCGTATCCGGTGACATTTTCAATATCGAGCGAGCAACAGCGTGCTCGAAAGGATAATCACATAGACTCTATATGTGGCATTGTCGTCTTGGCCATATAAGCAAGAAGCATGTCGAATTACCGATGTGGAATTACGGAATCGTTTGAATTGGATTCATACGATACATGCAGAATCATGCTTAAAAGGCAAGATGACTAAGTTACCTTTCTTTGGAAAGGTGAGCAGTGGGAGAGTTACTAGGTTTAGTACATCTTGATGTATGTGGACCTATGTCAACTCAAGCATTAGGAGGCTATAGCTACTTCATTACCTTCACCGATGATCACTCACGGTTTGGGTATGTGTTCTTGATGAAACACAAGTCTGAAGCCTTTGAAAGGTTCAAAGAATTCAGAAATGAAGTAGAGAAACAACATGACAAGAGTATTAAAATACTTGATCGGATCGAGGTGGTGAATACTTAAGTCAAGAGTTTCTTGATTATCTAAGAGACAATGGCATATTGTCTCAATGGACTCCGCCCTATACACCACACATAATGGTGTATCTCGAGGCGTACTTAGGACCTTGTTGGACATGGTCAGTCAATGATGAATCATGCGACTCTTCCCAAGTCCTTTTGGGGTTATGCATGAGACATTGTTTACTTGTTAAGCAGAATGCCTACAAGGTAGTCTCCTACTCCATATGAGATATGGAATGGTAAGAAACCTCATGTATCTTACTTGAAGATATGGGGTTGTCTGCTTATGTGAAGCGGTATGTCGGACAAATTGGATGCTAAGTCGATAAATGTCTATTTATTGGATACCCTAAGGAAACAGGGTTACCAATTCTATCATCTGTGGAACAAAGGTGTTTGTTTGAGGCATCTTTGTGTTTCTAGAAAGAGTTTCTCTTGCAAGAAAGCAGATTGGGAGTGTCGTCGAGCTTGAGGAGGCTCGAGAGACTCAAATAGACATTGATGAGATACGGTGAAGCACTGACGGTAAACTGACTCATAGTGATGAGCAATCAATTTGGACCTATTGTAACACCACATCTTCGTAGATCTGGTAGAACACAAATATTCACGAGAGATATGGATTTCTCGTAAGTGAATCGAGCAGCGTGTTACTCATTGATGATGAGAGCCTACGATTATGAAGAAGTCTTGACAAGTTGAGAAAGGGATAAGTGGCTTGGTGCCATGAAGTGAAATGGATTCCATGTCGAAAACCAAGTTTGGAACTTGGTTGACCCACTGAAGGCATAAAGCCTATAGGGTGCAAGTGGGTTTCAAGAAGAAAACCGACATGGATGGTAATGTGATTACCTATAAGGCTAGATTGGTGGCGAAGGATATCGTCAAAAGCAAGGTGTTGATTATGTGAAACCTATTACTTTGTAGCTATCTTAAATCCATTCGGATGCTCACGGCCATAGCGGCTCATTATGATTATGAGATATGGCGGATGGATGTAACGACTTTCCTTAATGGAAACTTGCTCGAGGGCGTGTATATGATCCTGAGGTTTCACATCGGTTGATAAAACCAAGGTATGCAAATTGCGACGATCCATTTATGGATTGAAGCAAGCATCGAGGCTGGAATATCCGTTTTGATGAGGCGATCAAAAGTTTGATTTCTCACAAAATCGAAGAACCTTGTGTGTACAAGAAGGTTAGTGGGAGTGCGATCGTGTTCCTAGTATTGTATGTCGATGACATATTACTTATAGGAAGCGATGTGTCAATCTTCTGATCGATTAAGGTTTGGTTATCCAAGACATTCTCCATGAAAGACACAGGAGAAGCAACCTACATCCTTGGGATTAAGATCTATAGAGATAGATCGAAGCGGTTTGCTTGGTCTTTCGCGATCTACATATATAGGCCAGAGTGCTAAAGAGGTTTAGCATGTCTGAATCCAAGAAAGGTTATCTGCCCATCAGGCATGGGGTACACCTTTCGAAGTCTATGTGTCCGCGCACAGAAGACGAGAGGATTTGCATGAGTAAGATTCCCTATGCATCCGCAATAGGATCTATCATGTATGCTATGTTATGTACGAGGCCCGATGTATCGTGCGCTCGAGTGTCACGGCGGATACCATTCGATCCGAGAATGGATCATTGGGCGGTATTAAGGCGATCCTTAAGTACTTGAGAAGAACTAAGGATGTGTTCCTAATATATGGAGAAGGGACATGGTGATACAGCGGGTATCGGATGCGGCTTCGAGACGGACAAGGATGATTCGGTCTCGATGCGGATCGTGTTCACCTTGAATGGGAAGCGCGATGAGTTGGAAAAGTTCCAAACAAGGCGATGGCGGATTCTACCGCGAGCGAGAATATATTGCGGCCGGGCGGAAGAAGGCGGTTTGGATCGAAGTTCGTTCATGAACTTGGTGTGATTCCGGCCATTGTTGAAGCAATCTGCGGTCTCTGCGACAACAATGGAGCAATTGCGACGAAAGAGCCAAGGTCTCATCATCAATGATCCAAACATGTGCCATGCGCTATCATCTTATCGGAGAGATCATCGGTAGGAGCGAAATACAAATCGAAAATTCCCCTTTGAAAGGAACTTAGCGGATCCTTTGACTAAAGCATTACCTCAAGTAAGTTTGAGGGTCATGTTAGAGCTTATGGTATTGGATACCGTAGCGATTGGCATTAGGCCAAGTGGGAGTCTGTTAGTAATATATGAGAGATGTCCTAAGGCAAACGCCTTATGTATGAACCATTTATATGATAAATGAAGATTCACTATTTGAGTATATATGTTTTATGTATTTGATTGGATCTTAAACTCATTTACTGAATGTCCACGATACGATTCACAGCATGAGAGAATTTGTGATTGGATCACAACTAGTGAGTATCTCTACATGTGTAATTGTGATGTATCGGAATTATCCTAGTCGATGAATTGATGGATTTGGACACCATCAATTACATGTTGAGACTAGCTTACGAGTATACTCCTTGGTGTATCAAGCGGTGATTCTCCTTTGGTGGAGACATAGTGATGTCGGAGTTAATCGTGGATGCTAGTTATGGTAACTAGTTCATTGGAGTGACCGGTAGTAAGACTTCATATGGTTCTCTGCATATATAGATATGTCAATGAAATTCTTCTTGTGGCTTAAGTCGATGTTCCTTTGACTTGCGGTATTCAAGTCATCTTGATCATGGAGACTTATGCTTTGACATCTTAAGCAAACATCTCAGGAGATGTGGACCGAGATGATTGGGTATAAGTCGAAGTGATCGAAAGGTGTTTGAATAGCCTATGATTCACCACTCCTTGCGAGGAGATGTATACCCATGGCCTCGTCGGATTGTTACTAAAGTCTTTGGCCAAAGCATTACATGTTTAGAGTAAAGTACTCTTGATACATGTGGAGTAACTAGAATCGTAGGGACGAGAAATGATACTTGGGCTAGGTGTGGCGTAGTCGGACCTAGTGGGGCCCGACACAATAGACCATGTCCTGAACCAAGTGGGTATAAGATGAGTGAAGGGAATGGGGCACGATTCATTCGAGCTCTTGAAGGGTTTGAAATAGTTACGGATCAGCGTTGATCTTTTAGGTTAATTGGGGATCATGATGTACTACTAGGTGCCACTCATGATCGTTCTATAATTAATGGTTAATTATAGGCGGCCAACATAAACCGAGAACCTATTTGGTCACGCACACGCGCGAGTGTAATCCAAAGGATTTAAAGCAGAGCTTGAGAATGGGATTCTCGGCCAGGAGAAACTATGTTTGGTTGGACCAAACATAAGCGAGCATGAAATTGTTTGATCGCAATGGAGCGTGGATGGGCCGTGTCTTATGAAGACATAATGGATGGACCAAAATGGTTTGGTTCTAATCCAATGGATGAGAATAAACCAAAGGGTTTGGTTTATATTAAACGAATGAACCAAAGGTTGGTTCGGTTCATTTTAACTTAAAATAAACCATCATGGTTTGGTTTATTTTAACTTATCTTAATGGAGCGGGTTAACGGGCTTTATGGATATGATCCATTAACCATTAAGAGAATTAGTTCTCTATAAAAAGTGGGCTTAAGGGATTGTTAAACCTAACTAATCCAAACCCTAGCCCCCTTGAGTTGCCGCCCCTCCTTGGAGAGTTAATGGCGCCAACCTAAATGCCGCGCCTTGCTGCCGCGTCCAAGACCCTTGTCGGCGTCAAGCTCCAGCGGTGAACCTCCGGCGACCCTCGGTGATCTCCTATAGGTTCGGCATCAAGGTGAGCTTTCTCTCCTTGTTTTGGCGGCGCCTACTCCTCCACCAAGCTGTCCAGTTTTCTGGACAGCTTCTTCCTCGTCGGGCGTCGTTTGGGCGGCGGTTAGTGCTCCGACAGCGGCTAACTTACGGGGATTTGATCTCCGGTAATCCTCTGAGTGGAGGGCGAAGGATTCGTCAAGCGGTTGTGAATACCTCTCCGGAGAAGCGAGTTTTGAGAACTCGTTTTGGATCAGGAATTTGGATTGGATCGTGATCATCTCTCGATCACGTCGTCTTCAACACGAGGCTAGTAACCCGTCGAAGACGAAGCTCGTGACTTAGCGAAGTCATCCCGAGGAGCTCGGCGTGGATACGGATAGAGACGATTCTTACGAGGATCGTTCCGGTTGATGCCGTTCCCGCTACACGTCATACGGAAGGTATAACGTAGTTTAATTTTCTTTTATTGCAAATTTTAATTTATGGTTATGTCTACACTTGTTGTAATAGCATGCGTGTGTTGTGTGTGTTGTAATAAATATAGATTTATTATTTTTAATTGCTTCCGCTGTGTTCATGTTTACGAAACATGATCGAACACACACACGCCGCGGTGCCGGAAACCCAACAGTGGTATCAGAGCCCAGGTTGTGTTTCGACATAATCGTAAAAATGGTTTTGCGATAGTCATAATGTATTTCTGGAAGTTTTCTAAATTTTGGAAATTTAGAAGTATTTATGGAAATTTTTCAATTTTGGAAAGTCTAGAAGTATTTATGGAAATCTTCCACTTTTGGAAAGTTGGAAGTATTTATGGAAATTTATATTTTCCATAAATAAAATATTTGATTAGATTCTGGAAATTTGTTTCCTAATTTAATCATGATTTGATTTGGGAAATCAAATCTTAAAATATTTAATTTCCATAAGTAGTTTTAAAGATTTAGGAAATTGGTTTCCTAAATAGATTTTCCTTAATCAAATAATTCCATGAATAAAATATGTGATTAGATTTGGAAATTTGTTTCCTAATTTAATTATGATTTGATTTGGAGAATCAAATCTTAAACATATTTTATTTCCATAAATAGTTATGACATATAAGGAAATTACATACATGACATAATTGTATGCCATGTAATTGCATTAGATGCATAACATTATGCCATGCGTGTCGTGACATGTAGATGTATGCCATGTATGTCATGCCATGTGGATAATAGTTATTTGCATGCAAAGAGGATGAGACATAAAAACCCTTAATCAATATTAAAGCCTACACCTTCCATTAATATGGTTAGAACCAGAGTTCTGTTTCTTGTTTGGGTTGTTGGACTCTCTCCAAGCCCGGCTCGAACCTGAATATGTTCAAACCATGGAATAGTTTAATACTAATATGGTAAGAGTCAGAGGTCAATCGTTAGCTTTGGTTGTTGGACTCTCTCAAAGCTGGGCTAATTGGTTGAATGCGCTCTAACCATATTAAAACTATGTCCTGATTAATGGGTTGGCTTTAACCTGGAGCATCGGTTTGTTGGACTCTCTCCAAGGTCGATGTAAAGGGAGGTGAAGTTGGGTGCTATGCATATGATGCATACTTGTTAATGTGTTAACAACCCGATGTATGTGTGAACATTCAATTAGTTGATAGCACATTGTGATAGTTGCATATACGGGATATGCAATCGGTATAGATGATACCTACCGTCGTAGTTATGAATGGCTTGTTGGACTCTCTCCAAGGTTGTTCATAACTATGATGGATATCAGCTCATTCGGAGATGGACCTACAATCTCCCGAAGTGATTTTGGGGTTTTTGAAATTCAAAAAATGAATGGGATTTATAAATGTATATTGATGCATTTTAAAATCATTTTCTCATATATGCTCGTTTTGTATTTCTAGGTCAATAAATTGATCATGACGTCTTTGAATTTGTGCACTATTTTGGATTCGAACAAACTGACTGGGCCTAACTTCCTGGACTGGCTTAGAAACCTGAGAATTGTTCTCAAGGCGGAAAAGCTTGCATATGTCCTTGAAGAGCCTCTTCCTGACCGTCCTAAGGACGATGCAACTCCAGACCAAATGTTGGTCTATCAGAAGCATGTGGCAGATTCTGAGCTGGCGAGTTGCATCATGCTAGCGGCGATGGTACCTGAGCTGCAGAAGCAGCATGAGCATATGGATGCTAACACTATGGTCTTCCATCTTCATGAGTTGTTCGATGAGCAAGCGAGATCCGAAAGGTTCGAGGTCTCTAGGCTCCTCTTCACCACGAAGATGCAAGAAGGTTAAATGCAGTAGTGCGGTTTGTGCTAAAGATGAGCAGGTACATCGGCGGCTAGCTACCCTCGGTTTTGTGATGGATCATGAGTTAAGTATTGACTTAATTGCATTGTTTGCCCAAGAGTTTCGCAATTTGTGATGAACTATCGGATGAACAAATTGGAATCCACCATTCGAGCTCCTCAATATCTTGAAAGGCTGTGGAGCCTTACTGTGAAGCATGAGGAGAAAGGCGGTTCATTAGTTGATTCCTCAAAGAAAGGTTCTAAGAGGAAGGCAAAAGAAAGAGGAAGAAAGGAAAGAAAAAGGCAAAGAAAGGCGGAACCAGCGCAAAGGGCACTTGCCATCCTGTGGCAAGGAAGGCCCGAAGAAAGCTGCAAGATTTATCTTGAGTCCATGAAGAAGAAGAAGGCATCCGATGCCCCATCCTCTTGGTATCTTCGTTATTGATTGTCATTCTATTTCCTTAGACACTTGGGTATTGGATCTGGGTGTAGCTCACATATATGTAATGACATACAGGGCTAAGGAATAGAAGAAGACTTGTCGGAGAGTCAAATTTGCGAGTTGGCAATGGAGCAAAGGTTCTTTGCGATGCGCCATCGGAACTTATTTGCTGAAGCTCCCTAGTGGACTAGTCTTGGAACTGGACAATTGCTATTATGTTCCTTCTCTAATAAAGAACATTGTTTCTATTTCCTGCTTAAATAGAAATGGTTTCCATTTAACGTTTAGTAATAATTGTTGTTATATAACTTTGAATGGCGTACTTTATGGAACTGGAACTTTGAGTAATGGCATTTATACGTTGGACGTATCCAGTGACATTTTCAATATCGAAGCGAGCAACACGCGTGCTCGAAAGGATAATCACATAGACTCCTATATGTGGCATTGTCGTCTTGGCCATATAAGCAAGAAACGCATGTCCGAATTACACCGATGTGGAATTCTGGAATCGTTTGAATTGAATTCATACGATACATGCGAATCATGCTTAAAAGGCAAGATGACTAAGTTACCTTTTACTGGAAAAGGTGAACGAGTGGGAGAGTTACTAGGTTTAGTACATACTGATGTATGTGGACCTATGTCAACTCAAGCATTAGGAGGCTATAGCTACTTCATTACCTTCACCGATGATCACTCACGGTTTGGGTATGTGTTCTTGATGAAACACAAGTCTGAAGCCTTTGAAAGGTTCAAAGAATTCAGAAATGAAGTAGAGAAACAACATGACAAGAGTATTAAAATACTTCGATCGGATCGAGGTGGTGAATACTTAAGTCAAGAGTTTCTTGATTATCTAAGAGACAATGGCATATTGTCTCAATGGACTCCGCCCTATACACCACATAATGGTGTATCCGAGAGGCGAATCGACCTTGTTGGACATGGTCAGGTCAATGATGAATCATGCAACTCTTCCCAAGTCCTTTTGGGGTTATGCACTTCAGACAGCTGTTTACTTGTTAAACAGAATGCCTACCAAGGTAGTCTCAACTACTCCATATGAGATATGGAATGGTAAGAAACCTCATGTATCTTACTTGAAGATATGGGGTTGTCCTGCTTATGTGAAGCGGATGTAGATGCTAAGTCGATAAATGTCTATTTATTGGATACCCTAAGGAAACAAGGGGTTACCAATTCTATCATCTGTGGAACAAAGGTGTTTGTTTCAAGGCATCTTTGTGTTTCTAGAGAAAGAGTTTCTCTTGCAAGAAAGCAGTGGGAGTGTCGTCGAGCTTGAGGAGGCTCGAGAGACTCAAATAGACATTGATGAGATACCTGGTGAAGCACAACAGCCGACAACTCATAGTGATGAGCAATCTTGGACCTATTGTAACACCACATCTTCGTAGATCAGTAGAACACGCAATATTCACGAGATATATGGATTTCTCGTAAGTGAATCGAGCGTGTTACTCATTGATGATGAGGAGCCTACAGTTATGAAGAAGTCGACAAGTTCGAGAAAGGGATAAGTGGCTTGGTGCCATGAAGTGGAAATGGATTCCATGTCACGAAAACCAAGTTTGGAACTTGGTTGACCCACTGAAGGCATAAAGCCTATAGGGTGCAAGTGGGTTTTCAAGAAGAAAACCGACATGGATGGTAATGTGATTACCTATAAGGCTAGATTGGTGGCGAAAGGATATCGTCAAAAGCAAGGTGTTGATTATGGCGAAACCTATTACTTTGTAGCTATCTTAAATCCATTCGGATGCTCCTGGCCATAGCGGCTCATTATGATTATGAGATATGGCGGATGGATGTGAAAACGACTTTCCTTAATGGAAACTTGCTCGAGGGCGTGTATATGATACGACTGAGGTTTCACATCGGTTGATAAAACCAAGGTATGCAAGTTGCGACGATCCATTTATGGATTGAAGCAAGCATCCAAGAGCGAATATCCGCTTTTGATGAGACGATCAAAAGTTTGATTTCTCACAAAATCCAGAATCTTGTGTGTACAAGAAGGTTAGTGGGAGTGCGATCGTGTTCCTAGTATTGTATGTCGATGACATATTACTTATAGGAAAGCGATGTGTCAATCTTACGATCGATTAAGGTTTGGTTATCCAAGACATTCTCCATGAAAGACACAGGAGAAGCAACCTACATCCTTGGGATTAAGATCTATAGAGATAGATCGAAACGGTTGCTTGGTCTTTCGCATCTACATATATAGACCGAGTGCTAAAGAGGTTTAGCATGTCGGAATCCAAGAAAGGTTTCCTACCCATCAGGCATGGGGTACACCTTTCGAAGTCTATGTGTCCGTAAGAAGGCGAGAGGATTTGCATGAGTAAGATTCCCTATGCATCCGCATGATAGGATCTATCATGTATGCTATGTTATGTTATACGAGGCCCGATGTATCGTATGCTCACGAGTGTCACAGCGGATACGATCACGATCCGAGAATGGATCATTAGGCTATTAAGGCGATCCTTAAGTACTTGAGAAGAACTAAGGATGTGTTCTAATATATGGAAAAGGGACATGGTGATACGCGGGTATAGATGCGGCTTCGACCAGACGGACAAGGATGATTCGGTCTCGATGCGGATACGTGTTCACCTTGAATGGGGGCGCAGTGAGTTGGAAAAGTTCCAAACAAGAGACTGTAGCGGATTCTACCACTGAGGCAGAATATATTGCAGCTTCGGAAGCAGCAAAGGAAGAGGTTTGGATCAAGAAGTTCGTTCATGAACTTGGTGTGATTCCGGCCATTGTTGAAGCAATACCGGTCTACTGCGACAACAATGGAACAATTGCACAGGCGAAAGTGCCAAGGTCTCATCAACGATCCAAACATGTGCTTCGCCGCTATCATCTTATCAGAGAGATCATCAGTAGGAACGAAATACAAATCGAGAAAATTCCCACTGAAAGGAACTTAGCGGATCCTTTGACTAAAGCATTACCTCAAAGTAAGTTTGAGGGTCATGTCGGTGCTTATGGTATTGGATACCGTAGCGATTGGCATTAGGCCAAGTGGGAGTCTGTTAGTAATATATGAGAGATGTCCTAAGGCAATCGCCTTATGTATGAACCATTTATATGATAAATGAAGATTCACTATTTGAGTATATATGTTTTATGTATTTGATTGGATCTTAAACTCATTTACTGAATATCCACGATACGATTCACAGCATGAGAGAATTTGTGATTGGATCACAACTAGTGAGTATCTCTACATGTGTAATTGTGATGTATCGGAATTATCCCTAGTCGATGAATTGATGGATCTGGACACCATCAATTACATGGAGACTATAGCACGAGGTATACTCCTTGGTGTATCCAAGCGGTGATTCTCTTGGGGAGACATAGTGATGTCGGAGTTAATCGTGGATGCTAGTTATGGTAACTAGTTCATTGGAGTGACCAGTAGTAAGACTTCATATGGTTCTCTGCATATATAGATATGTCAATGAAGTTCTTACTGTGGCTTAAGTGCGATGTTCCTTTGACTTGCGGTATTCAAGTCATCTTGATCATGGAGACTTATGCTTTGACATCTTAAGCAAACATCTCCGAGGAGATGTGGACCCGGGATGATTGGGTATAAGTCGAAGTGATCGAAGGTGTTTGAATAGCCTATAAAGGATTCACCACTCCTTGCGGAGATGTATACCCATGGCCTCGTCGGATTGTTACTAAAGTCTTTGGCCAAAGCATTACATGTTTAGAGTAAAGTACTCTTGATACATGTGGAGTAACTAGAATCCGTGGGACGAGGAAATGATACTTGGGCTAGGTGTGGCGTAGTCGACCTAGTGAGGCTGACACAATAGACCATGTCACTGAACCAAGTGGGTATAAGATGAGTGAAGGAATGGGGCACGATTCATTCGAGTTGAAGGGTTTGAGAAATAGTTACGGATCAGCAGATTGATCTTTTGATTGGTGGGGATCATGATGTACTACTAGGTGCCACTCATGATCGTTCTATAATTAATGGTTAATTATAGGCGGCCAAGCATAAACCGAGAACCTATTTGGTCACGCTGTGGAGTGTAATCCAAAGGATTTAAAGCGAGCTTGAGAATGGGATTCTCGGGCCAGAGAGAAACTATGTTTGGTTGGACCAAACATAAGCGAGCATGAAATTGTTTGATCGCAATGGGCGTGGATGGGCCGTGTCTTATGAAGACATAATGGATGGACCAAAATGGTTTGGTTCTAATCCAATGGATGAGAATAAACCAAAGGGTTTGGTTTATTTTAAGCGAATGAACCAAAGGTTGGTTGGTTCGTTTTAACTTAAAATAAACCATCATGGTTTGGTTTATTTTAACTTATCTTAATGGAGGCGGGTTAGCAGGCTTTATGGATATGATCCATTAACCATTAAGAGAATTAGTTCTCTATAAAAGTGGGCTTAAGGGATTGTTAAACCCTAACTAATCCAAACCCTAGCCCCCTTGAGTTGCCGCCCACTCCTTGGAGGAGTTGGCGCCAACCCTAAAGTGTGCCGCCCCAGCTTTGTGCCGCCTTCCAAGACCCTTGCGGCGTCCAAGCTCCAGCCGGTGAACCTCCGCGACCCTCCGTGATCTCCTATAGGTTGGCATCAAGGTGAGCTTTTTCTCTCCTTGTTTTGGCGGCGCCTACTCCTCCACCAAGCTGTCCAGTTTTCTGGACAGCTTCTCCTCTCTCGTCGGGCGTCGTTTGGGACGGTTAGTGCTCCGACAGCGGCTAACTTACGGGGATTTGATCTCCGGTAATCCTCTGAGGTGGAGGGCGAAGGATTCGTCAAGCGGTTGTGAATACCTCTCGGAGAAGCGAGTTTTGAGAACTTCGCTTTGGATCGAATTTGGATTCGGATCGTGATCATCTCTCGATCACGTCGTCTTCAACACGAGGCTAGTAACCCGTACGAAGACGAAGCTCGTGACTTAGCGAAGTCATCCCGAGGAGCTCGGCGGGGATACGGATAGAGACGATTCTTACGAGGATCGTTCCGGTTGATGCCGTTCCCGCTACACGTCATACGGAAGGTATAACGTAGTTTAATTTCCTTTTTATTGCAAATTTTAATTTACGGTTATGTCTACACTTGTTGTAATAGCATGCGTGTGTTGTGTGTGTTGTAATAAATAGGAGTATTTATTATTTTTATTGCTTCCGCTGTGCTCATGTTTGCGAAACATGATCGAACACACACTGCCTTGTAGGAAAAACCTTGATGGTATCGAGCCCAGGTTGTGTTTCGACATAATCGTAAAAATGGTTTGATAGTCATAATGTATTTCTGGAAGTTTTCTAAATTTTGAAAATTTAGAAGTATTTATGGAAATTTTCAATTTTGGAAAGTCTAGAAGTATTTATGGAAATCTTCCACTTTTGGAAAGTTGGAAGTATTTATGGAAATTTATATTTTCCATAAATAAAATATTTGATTAGATTCTGGAAATTTGTTTCCTAATTTAATCATGATTTGATTTGGGAAATCAAATCTTAAAATATTTAATTTCCATAAGTAGTTTTAAAGATTTAGGAAATTGGTTTCCTAAATAGATTTTCCTTAATCAAATAATTCCATGAATAAAATATGTGATTAGATTTGGAAATTTGTTTCCTAATTTAATTATGATTTGATTTGGAGAATCAAATCTTAAACATATTTTATTTCCATAAATAGTTATGACATATAAGGAAATTATATACATGACATAATTGTATGCCATGTAATTGCATTAGATGCATAACATTATGCCATGCATGTCGTGACATGTAGATGTATGCCATGTATGTCATGCCATGTAGATAATAGTTATTTGCATGCAAAGAGGATGAGACATAAAAACCCTTAAACAATATTAAAGCCTACACCTTCCATTAATATGGTTAGAACCAGAGTTTCGTTTCTTGTTTGGGTTGTTGGACTCTCTCCAATCAAGGATAGAACCCGAATATGTTCAAACCATGGAATAGTTTAATACTAATATGGTAAGAGTCAGAGGTCAATCGTTAGCTTTGGTTGTTGGACTCTCTCAAAGCTGGGCTAATTGGTTGAATGCGCTCTAACCATATTAAAACTATGTCCTGATTAATGGGTTGGCTTTAACCTGGACATCGGCTTGTTGGACTCTCTCCAAGGTCGATGTAAAGGGAGGTGAAGTTGGGTGCTATGCATATGATGCATACTTGTTAATGTGTTAACAACCCGATGTATGTGTGAACATTCAATTAGTTGATAGCACATTGTGATAGTTGCATATACGGGATATGCAATCGGTATAGATGATACCTACCGTCATAGTTATGAATGGCTTGTTGGACTCTCTCCAAGGTTGTTCATAACTATGATGGATATCAGCCCATTCGGAGATGGACCTACGATCTCCCGAAGTGATTTTGGGGTTTTTGAAATTCAAAAATGAATGGGATTTATAAATGTATATTGATGCATTTTAAAATCATTTTCTCATATATGCTCGCTTTTGTATTTCTAGGTCAATAAATTGATCATGACGCCTTTGAATTTGACACTATTTTGGATTCGAACAAACCGACCGGGCCTAACTTCCTCGGATCGCTTAGAAACTCGAGAATTGTTCTCAAGGCGAAAAGCTTGCATATGTCCTTGAAGAGCCTCTTCCCGACGCCCTAAGGACGATGCAACCTGCATCAAATGTTGGTCTATCGTAAGCATGTGGTGATTCTCGAAATGCGAAGTTGCATCATGCTAGCGGCGATGGTACCGAGTCAGAAGCAGATGAGCATATGGATGCTAACACTATGGTCTTCCATCTTCATGAGTTGTTCGATGAGCAAGCGAGATCCGAAAGGTTCGAGGTCTCTAGGCTCCTCTTCACCACGAAGATGCAAGAAGGTTCGCTCAGAGTACGCTTTGTGCTAAAGATGAACTGTACATCGAGCGGCTAGCTACCCTCGGTTTTGTGATGGATCATGAGTTAAGTATTGACTTAATTTTGCATTGTTTGCCACAGAGTTTCTCGCAATGTGTGATGAACTATCGGATGAACAAATTGGTATGCAGCATTACCGAGCTCTTCTATATGCTGAAGACTGTGTTGCCTTCGGTGAAGCATGAGGAGACTGCGGTTCTGTTAGTTGATTCTCAAAGAAAGGTTCTAAGAGGAAGGCAAAAGAACAAGAAAGGAAAGAAAAAGGCAAAGAAGGCGAATAACGCAAAAGGGCACTTGCCATCATGTGGCAAGGAAGGCCACCGCGAAGAAATCGCAAGATTTATCTTGAGTCCATGAAGAAGAAGAAGGCATCCGATGCCCCATCCTCTTCGTATCTTCGTTATTGATTGTCATTCTATTTCCTTAGACACTTGGGTATTGATACGGGTGTAGCTCACATATATGTAATGACATACAGGGGCTAAGGAATAGAAGAAGACTTGTAGGGGAGTCAAATTTATGAGTTGGCAATGGAGCAAAGGTCACGCTGCCATCTAACTTATTTGTCAAGCTCCTAGTGGACTAGTCTTGAATCGACAATTGCTATTATGTTCCTTCTCTAATAAAGAACATTGTTTCTATTTCGCTTAAATAGAAATGGTTTCCATTTAACGCTTAGTAATAATTGTTGTTATATAACTTTGAATGGCGATTTTATGGAACCGGAACTTTCGAGTAATGGCATTTATACGCTGGACGATCCAAAGGACATTTTCAATATCGGCTTGAGCAACACGCGTGCTCGAAAGGATAATCACATAGACTCCTATATGTGGCATTGTCGTCTTGGCCATATAAGCAAGAAACGCATGTCCGAATTACACCGATGTGGAATTCTGGAATCGTTTGAATTGGATTCATACGATACATGCGAATCATGCTTAAAAGGCAAGATGACTAAGTTACCTTTACCGAAAAGGTGAACGAGTGGGAGAGTTACTAGGTTTAGTACATACTGATGTATGTGGACCTATGTCAACTCAAGCATTAGGAGGCTATAGCTACTTCATTACCTTCACCGATGATCACTCACGGTTTGGGTATGTGTTCTTGATGAAACACAAGTCTGAAGCCTTTGAAAGGTTCAAAGAATTCAGAAATGAAGTAGAGAAACAACATGACAAGAGTATTAAAATACTTCGATCGGATCGAGGTGGTGAATACTTAAGTCAAGAGTTTCTTGATTATCTAAGAGACAATGGCATATTGTCTCAATGGACTCCGCCCTATACACCACATCATAATGGTGTATCTGAGAGGCGTAACCGGACCTTGTTGGACATGGTCAGGTCAATGATGAATCATGCAACTCTTCCCAAGTCCTTTGGGTTATGCACTTCGCATACCGCTTACTTGTTAAATGTAATGCCTACCAAGGTAGTCTCAACTACTCCATATGAGATATGGAATGGTAAGAAACCTCATGTATCTTACTTGAAGATATGGGGTTGTCTCCGCTTATGTGAAGCGGATCAGACGACAAACTGGATGCTAAGTCTGATAAATGTCTATTTATTGGATACCCTAAGGAAACAAGGGGTTACCAATTCTATCATCCCGTGGAACAAAAGGTGTTTGTTTCAAGGCAGGCTATGTTTCTAGAGAAAGAGTTTCTCGCAAGAAAAAAAGTGGGAGTGTCGCCGAGCTTGAGGAGGCTCGAGAGACTCAAATAGACATTAATGAGATACCGGTGAAGCACAACACCGACAACTCATAGTGATGAGCAATCTACGACTTATTGTAACACCACATCTTCGTAGATCCGTAGAACACGCAATATTCCCGAGAGATATGGATTTCGTAGTTTAATCGAACGACGTGTTACTCATTGATGATGAGGAGCCTACCTTATGAAGAAGTGCCGACAAGTTCGTAGAAGGGATAAGTGGCTTGGTGCCATGAAGTCGGAAATGGATTCCATGTACGAAAACCAAGTTTGGAACTTGGTTGACCCACCTGAAGGCATAAAGCCTATAGGGTGCAAGTGGGTTTTCAAGAAGAAAACCGACATGGATGGTAATATGATTACCTATAAGGCTAGATTGGTGGCGAAAGGATATCGTCAAAAGCAAGGTGTTGATTATGACGAAACCTATTCGCCTGTAGCTATGCTTAAATCCATTCGGATGCTCCTGGCCATAGCAGCTCATTATGATTATGAGATATGGCAGATGGATGTGAAAATAGCTTTCCTTAATGGAAACTTGCTCGAGGACGTGTATATGATATAGCCTGAGGGTTTCACATCGGTTGATAAAACCAAGGTATGCAAGTTGCGACGATCCATTTATGGATTGAAGCAAGCATCCAGGAGCTGGAATATCCGTTTTGATGAGACGATCAAAAAGTTTGATTTCTCACAAAATCCGCATTTAACCTTGTGTGTACAAGAAGGTTAGTGGGAGTGCAGTCGTGTTCCTAGTATTGTATGTCGATGACATATTACTTATAGGAAACGATGTGTCAATCTTACAGTCAGTTAAGGTTTGGTTATCCAAGACATTCTCCATGAAAGACCTGGGAGAAGCAACCTACATCCTTGAGATTAAGATCGATAGAGATAGATCGAAACGGTTGCTTGGTCTTTCGCAGTCTACATATATAGACCGAGTGCTAAAGAGGTTTAGCATGTCGGAATCCAAGAAAGGTTATCTGCCCATCAGGCATGGGGTACACCTTTCGAAGTCTATGTGTCCGCGCACAGAAGACGAGAGGATTTGCATGAGTAAGATTCCTTATGCATCCGCAATAGGATCTATCATGTATGCTATGTTATGTACGAGGCCCGATGTATCGTATGCTCTGAGTGTCACGAGCAGATACCAGTCTGATCCAGGAATGGATCATTGGGCGGCTGTTAAGACGATCCTTAAGTACTTGAGAAGAACTAAGGATGTGTTCCTAATATATGGAGAAGGGGACATGGTGATACGCGGGTATACAGATGCCAGCTTCCAGACAGACAAGGATGATTCCAGGTCTCAGTCTGGATACGTGTTCACCTTGAATGGGGGCGCAGTGAGTTGGAAAAGTTCCAAACAAGAGACTGTAGCGGATTCTACCACTGAGGCAGAATATATTGCAGCTTCGGAAGCAGCAAAGGAAGCGGTTTGGATCAAGAAGTTCGTTCATGAACTTGGTGTGATTCCGGCCATTGTTGAAGCAATACCGGTCTATTGCGACAACAATGGAGCAATTGCACAGGCGAAAGAGCCAAGGTCTCATCAACGATCCAAACATGTGCTTCGCCGCTATCATCTTATCAGAGAGATCATCAGTAGGAACGAAATACAAATCGAGAAAATTCCCACTAAAAGGAACTTAGCGGATCCTTTGACTAAAGCATTACCTCAAAGTAAGTTTGAGGGTCATGTTAGAGCTTATGGTATTGGATACCGTAGCGATTGGCATTAGGCCAAGTGGGAGTCTGTTAGTAATATATGAGAGATGTCCTAAGGCAATCGCCTTATGTATGAACCATTTATATGATAAATGAAGATTCACTATTTGAGTATACATGTTTTATGTATTTGATTGGATCTTAAACTCATTTACTGAATGTCCACGATACGATTCACAGCATGAGAGAATTTATGATTGGATCACAACTAGTGAGTATCTCTACATGTGTAATTGTGATGTATCGGAATTATCCCTAGTCGATGAATTGATGGATCCGACACCATCAATTCTGGAGACTAGCACGAGGTATACTCCTTGGTGTATCCAAGCAAATGATTCTCACCGGCCGAGACATAGTGATGTCCTGAGTTAATCGTGGATGCTAGTTATGGTAACTAGTTCATTGGAGTGACCAGCCGTAAGACTTCATATGGTTCTCTGCATATATAGATATGTCAATGAAGTTCTTACTGTGGCTTAAGTACGATGTTCCTTTGACTTGCGGTATTCAAGTCATCTTGATCATGGAGACTTATGCTTTGACATCTTAAGCAAACATCTCCGAGGAGATGTGGACCCGGGATGATTGGGTATAAGTCGAAGTGATCGAAGGTGTTTGAATAGCCTATAAAGGATTCACCACTCCTTGCGAGGAGATGTATACCCATGGCCTCTCGTCGGATTGTTACTAAAGTCTTTGGCCAAAGCATTACATGTTTAGAGTAAAGTACTCTTCGATACATGTGGAGTATCTAGAATCCGTAGGACGAGGAAATGATACTTGGGCTAGGTGTGACGTAGTCATCCTTGTGGGGACTGACACAATAGACCATGTCCTGAACCAAGTGGGTATAAGATGAGTGAAGGGAATGGGGCACGATTCATTCGAGCTACTGAAGGGTTTCAGAAATAGTTCTGGATCAACCGTTGATCTTTTCGGTTAATTGGGGATCATGATGTACTACTAGGTGCCACTCATGATCGTTCTATAATTAATGGTTAATTATAGACGGCCAACATAAACCGAGAACCTATTTGGTCACACGCACAACGAGTGTAATCCAAAGGATTTAAAACAAGCTTGAGAATGGGATTCTCAGACCAAGAGAAACTATGTTTGGTTGGACCAAACATAAAGCGAGCATGAAATTGTTTCAGTCGCAATGGAAGCGTGGATGGGTAGTGTCTTATGAAGACATAATGGATGGACCAAAATGGTTTGGTTCTAATCCAATGGATGAGAATAAACCAAAGGGTTTGGTTTATATTAAACGAATGAACCAAAGGTTGGTTCGGTTCGTTTTAACTTAAAATAAACCATCATGGTTTGGTTTATTTTAACTTATCTTAATGGAGCGGGTTAACGGGCTTTATGGATATGATCCATTAACCATTAAGAGAATTAGTTCTCTATAAAAGTGGGCTTAAGGGATTGTTAAACCCTAACTAATCAAAACCCTAGCCCCCCCCCCCTTGAGTTGCCGCCCACTCCTTGGAGGAGTTAATCGGCGCCAACCCTAAAGCTGCCACCGCCCAGCTTTGTGCCACCGTCCAAGACCCTTGCCGGCGTCCAAGCTCCAGCCGGTGAACCTCCGGCGACCCTCCGGTGATCTCCTATAGGTTCGGCATCAAGGTGAGCTTTTTCTCTCCTTGTTTTGGCCGGCGCCTACTCCTCCACCAAGCTGTCCAGTTTTCTGGACAGCTTCTCCTCCTCTCGTCGGAGCGTCGTTTGGACGACGGTTAGTGCTCCGACAGCGGCTAACTTACCGGGGATTTGATCTCCGGTAATCCTCTGAGGTGGAGGACGAAGGATTCGTCAAACGGTTGACGAACACCTCTCCGGAGAAGCGAGTTTTGAGAACTCGCTTTGGATCCGAATTTGGATTCGGATCGTGATCATCTCTCGATCACGTCGTCTTCAACACGAGGCTAGTAACCCGTACGAAGACGAAGCTCGTGACTTAGCGAAGTCATCCCGAGGAGCTCGGCGTGGATACGGATAGAGACGATTCTTACGAGGATCGTTCCGGTTGATGTCGTTCCCGCTACACGTCATACGGACGGTATAACGTAGTTTAATTTCCTTTTATTGCAAATTTTAATTTACGGTTATGTCTACACTTGTTGTAATAGCATGCGTGTGTTGTGTGTGTTGTAATAAATATAGATTTATTATTTTTAATTGCTTCCGCTGTGTTCATGTTTACGAAACATGATCGAACACACACACGCCGCGGTGCCGGAAACCCAACACCTATATCAGGGTAGGAGAATCAGGTAAGTACAGTCCTTTTGTATTTCTTTCTTGCATACCCTATATATGTGAGACTGTACTGACATGATTAGTATTGTTAGCTATATCTTACTTTGCATATCGACCATATCCGCTAAGTTCTTTGAACTTACCCCGTTGCTTTACATCTGTTTCAAGTTGAAACTGTCAGGAGAGTTCAGCTGCCAATCCCCCCTCGTCGAAATGGATAGGTTTTATTGGGCTTATGGTTTTGGTTTTTAACTAGATGAAGTGTGTAGGATTTGTGTTTGTCTTGGATATGTTACTTGTGGAGGTTTGGAGATATTTGTTGTGTCCTTATGGACCTTTATTCGCATTTTATCTCGATTGGTTTTGGTTGGGTATTTCTGCCCAGATGGCAGAAGGGGAAAGTCTAATTGTTGTAGACGATTTACCATTTACTTTGATTGTTGGCCTGAGGCCTTATTACCTGCGTGGGTTGTTTGGATTCCGGTCGTGTTGACCGATGTATAGTGGCCATGTAGGCCTTGTATGAAAATTTGGTATTGTCACCCGTACAGGGGAGATGCTGTCGGTTTTTTGTCTGGCGGGGACTCCCTCGGGGCGTGACAGAGATACTCCCTAGTTGTGATCCAATCACAAATTCTCTCATGCTGTGAATTGTATTGTGGATATTTAGTAAATGAGTTTAAGATCTAATCAAATACATGAAAACATGTATACTTAAATAGTGAATCTTCATTTATCATATAAATGGTTTAAACATAAGGCGATTGCCTTAGGACACCTCTCATATATAACTAACAAGATCTTGATCTCAACATTCACTGGGCTCAAGGGGTATAAAAGAAGGGGGGTTCACCCCTTTAGGTACCATTCTAAGCTTCTGAAACGCTCCCGCAATGTCGCTTCTCTACGACAATGCTACGATCCCGAAACACTGCTGCAACACCGACGACATGACCTCAACCTCTACTTCTTTAGTCGTCGGTATCAGTATTTATAGTTATCATTTCTAATTCTTGTACTTAATCTTCTTTTCAATCTTTTATCAAAATGAGGTGAGGTAGGCTTGTTGCCTCATCCTCGAGTTTTTGATTTTCTTGTATCCGTTGTCTCCTACCTCCAACGAGGAGGAGATTTTTAGTGAATTTTCCTCCGTACACAGTCTAGGATCACTAGGGCCTTGGATTAACAACTGATTGGTTGTGAACCAAGTAAAAATAAATTTTCTTATTTATTTTTCTGCTGCACAACTTTGTCTTAGTCGAATCGAACGAAAAAGAAATTTTTTTTTTACGTACGCTATTCAACCCCCCTCTAGTGCTTTTTGATCCTACAGTATGGATGCTTGGAAATCGAAAAGTCCAAGGGTGAAGTTTTGGTGGCATAAGTCCAAGCATGTAGTTTTGGCAGCATAAAGTCCAAACGGACCTTGGCAAGGAAGTCCAAGAGTGACATTTTTGTAGCGTAAAGTCTAAGTATGGAGTCTTGGCAGCATAAGTCCAAATGAACCTTGGCAAAGGACCCAGTTACCATGACATAGCCAATGGAAGAATTTGAAGGTTAGCGTGAAGGGTGAATGAGTCGTTTGTGACTCGGAGGCACTCTGAGGGAGTGAGACTGATAGAAGTGGTTAAATGGCTTAGATCTAGGATAAGGGTGGTTGATCAAGTATAAGGGGATCATACTTGGGTCAAACCTCATGTTTGAGGTTTACTAGTCAACTGGTGTTATGGACAAGTCGACTGACCAAGTGCACGATACTTAGGAGCCTAGTTTGACTCGAGCAGTCAGTTGAGATTATGACCAGTCGACTGGTTGTGTAGTCGACTGAGGCTCGACTACTGGGTTGTGGCTTTGGCGGTCGACTGCTATGATTTAGTAGTCGACTGCTAGGGTTGAGCAGTCGACTAGAATTAAGTGAATAGGGCATAGAAGGTTTGACAATTGACTTCTAGCTCAGAGCAGTCGACTGATGGTTAGGGCAGTCCACTGATGGGCATTAATTTGACATGGATTAAGCCGTTGTGAGGCAACGGTACAATGTCTAATCGACTGCTAGGTAAGAGCAATCGAATGGAAAGAAGAAATCCAATTTGTGCGAGGCTTTAAAAGGAGTTTGATAGGAAGAATGGAAGGTACAGTTCTTGAGTGATTTGAGGTGAAGTGATGGTGCATTTCAGGGTCTTCAAAGGCATCCCAAAGCAACCAACAAGTAAGCAATCAAAAGCCCTAGTTTCTAAAGTGTTTTTCACTTCATGTTTCATTTGCTTATTGTATTTGCTTGTTCTTGTTTCTTATTGTTGTAAGATCCTATTGTAAGAGGTTTCTCCACCTCCGGTGTCATACCGAGAAGGAGAAGTTTGATAGTGGTGGTGTGCATCACTAGAGCTCTCTCTGTAGAGTAGGAACCCTAGTTCTTGTTGGAATGTCGGTGGCCGACTAGAGGGGGTGAATAGCCCTCAATCGTCCTAAGGTTGAAGTCATTCTTAATCATCTACAATTATCGTTAGTGCAAGCGGAAATATAAAGCTAAGACAATTAAGAACAACACAAAATAAAGAACAATGCTAACAAAAGATATAATGTGGTTCACGGCCTCGCCGCTAATCCACGGTCCGATTCGTCTCCAGTGAATCACTCCGAAACCAATCCAATATTGTCTCTCCCTTTAGCCAAAGCAAGGTGGAGGTAAACCTTCTTACAACACAACACTCCTTCTTACAATAAGATTGAAGTAAGAACAAGGAGTTTAAAACTTATGGAGCACTTGGATGATAGTTTGGAGCATGAACATTAGCCATCCAAAAGCCCACACCTTCTCTATAAATAGAGAAGGCTATTTTCTTCCCATTGGCCACTAGCAGTCGATTGATGTCCTGATCAGTCGACTGCTCCTATAGCCGTTGCCCAATAACGGCTTCTTCCACATTGTATTTCATCCAACATCTCCCACATCAATCGACTGATCTTCCCATCAGTCGACTGATGGAGCTAACAGTCGAGTGTCGGAAGCGGGCACTCGAATGATCACCATTCTGTGCCCGAAACCCTTGCGACTAGTCAACTGATGCCATCATTAGTCGACTGGTGGTCTCGGCAGTCGACTGCCAACCCATGGCAGTCGACTGATGGCACATAAACAAGACTCGAACACCAGTCGAGTCACAGTCGACTTGGAGCAGTCGACTGCCATGTCATGGCAGTCGACTGATGCTGAGTAAACCTCAAACTTCACATCTGTTTGAGCGTCCAGCGGTCGGGTAAACCCTCAACCCTATCGGTCGAGCCTCTGACACTTAGCCATTCGACCAAGTTCACTTAATGAGCTACTTACATTTCACTCATTCTCTCATCTCACTTGATGTCCCTCGTCGAAGCTATCTTCATTCGCGGCCATGTCCCTCAGCAGCATCAAGCGCTCGGTTTCGCAATGCTCCTTCACGTATCTTGCCCTTGAAGTCTGCTTCCTTGGCTTCGCTTCAAGTCATCTCGTTCGACGGTCCCTCAGATACATCAAGCACACGACTTCGCAATGCTCCTTCGCCGTCTCAAGCACGAGGTTGTGAGTTGGTGAAACTTGCCAAAGCTCCATGTGTGAATTACTAAGTCCTGCAAGACTCCAATGCACATATCAAATCCAATCAACCTAACTTAAACCCTTTGCCACACACATCAAAACCATATCACATGGGTTGATTGCCCTACCAGTTCTAAACCACGTAAATCTTGTGTTGTGCTTGAGTTGTATTTTAGTTTGTGCATTTTATTTTGTATATTTTGCTGCGCATTAATGTATTGTAGACAAGCACACGATCAAATCGAAGTGAAAAACCAAAAGAGCTATTCAACCCCTTTAGTGTGGCAACCGATCTCCAACATATCTCATCATGTATAAATATGTAAGTATTAATACTATCCTTAGTCGATGAATTGATGAGATTGGACATCATCAATTCAGTGAGACTAGCACATGTTATGCTCCTTAGTTTATGTAAGAATTTGATACTCACTGAATGGAAGCATAATGTTGGTGCAATCGGCCCACGTCACGATTGACCAGACTCGAGTTGCACTCGAGTAGTGTTTTGATGTTTGACAATATTTTGGGGAGATTGCTGGTGCAATCGACCCGGGTCATGTTTGACTGGACTCGAGTTTAACTCGAGGGGTATTTTGGATGTTTGACGATGGTTTGACCATTGTTTGACTATATAGTTGACATGGGGTTGACCATATGATGGAAAAGTCCAAGTCATGGGTACTTGGCATGGAAAGTCCAAGCATGGGTCTTGGCAAGGGAAAGTCTAAGCTTGAGTCTTGTCAAATGGAAAGTCCAACATGGGTTGGCAAAGGAAGTCCAAGGGGTGATATTGGTAGCGTAAAGTCCAAGGGTGAAGTCTTGGCAGCATAAGTCTAATGGATGGCGGCGTAAAGTCCAAGCGGGAGTCTTGGTAGCGTAAGCCCAATGTGCCTTAGTGGTGTAGACCACATTAGCATAACAATAGCTGATGGAAGCACTTGAAGGCTAGCATTTGGATGAATAAGTCATGGATGACTTGGAGGGATCCGATAGGTATGAGGCTGACGGAGGTGGCTAGAAGGCTTAGATCTAGGCTAAGGGTGGTCTAGCAAGTATGAGGGCATCATACTTGGTGTCAAAACCTCATGGATGAGGTTACACTGACCGACTATTATGGGCACACGATCTGACTATCGTGAGTCGACCGTGTTCGATCGCAGAATGATAGCAAATGACGCCAAGATTGGGTAGTCGATCCGTTGGTTCGATCAATCGACCGATATGGAGATCACCGATCATCGTCAATTTTTTTGGGGATAGAAAGTTTTTGAGTTGACTGTTAGGGTTTGACAGTCGAGTGATGACTCGATTAGTCAACTAATGGGCATGATCAGTCGACTGATGGTCAATCCGTTGGAACTTATCCAACGTGGCTCGGGCCGTTATGAGACAACGGCTACAGGAGCAGTCGACTGATGGTCTCGATCAATCAACTACTAGGCAAATATGCCCGAATGCAAGTTATAAAAGCACCTCGTGGAGAGGGATTTGGCAATGGTTCTCTTGGGCGATTTGAAGGGGAATAGTTGGTGTTTTCTAGTCCTTCAAGGCTAGTCCAAGGCAATCAAAGATCAAGCAATCAAAAGCTCCTTGTAAAGTGTTTTTCTTTACTTGTATTGTATTTCATATTTGTATTTGCTTGTATCCATTGTATTACTTAGTGTAATCATTTGTACAAGGTTTCTCTGCCTCCAACTTGTTGTTAAGAAGGAGTATTATTGTTTAGTGGTGTTGGTTGCATCGCTAGAGCTCATTTGAGCTCACCCCATGGAGTAGGAATCTTGAGGTTCCGAACCACATTATATTTGCGTTTTTGTGCTTGTATTGTATATTTTTTGTAACATTTCTATATTCTGCTACGTACTAACAATCATAGGCAAGCACACGAAGGAATTCCATCATGCAACATTGAATCTCTATTCACACCCCCTCTAGCGGACATCACGGTCCCTACAATTGGTATTAGAGCTAGGAGCTCTTCACCGGCTTCACATCTGAGGGAGTGCGCTAGAGGGAACAAGATGGAGTTTGAAGAAAAAATAAGATGGGACATCCACACACCGCCACTATACGACAAAGAAGGTTTTCCGACATGGAGGGCGAGAATGGAGACATTCTTGATGATGGACATAGAAGATTGGTTCATTATTATGGAAGGTTTTGAACCCCCTAGGGATAAGAAGGGAGATGTCTTGAAATTGAAGAAGTGGATCCAAGAGCAATGTCTAAAGTTCAAGACCGAAGTCAAGGCAACAAAACTTTTAGAAGATTTGATACCTAATGATATTTTGTCTAGACTAGGTGAATATCAAGATGCCAAGGAACTTTGGAGAAAATTGGCAAAGTTCCATGAAGGCCCATCACGGGCTCATGAAGGAGAGGAGGAGTGCTCATCCTCTCAAGCTCAAGAAGAAGCAAGCACATCTTCATCACAAGAGCTCGAGGATTCAGATAATGATAGAGAATCAACATCCGGATCATTAGAGGAGGAAGAAGTGGAAGAAGTCTCCATCTCTAGGATAGAGGGGGAGGAGACTAGGTCATCTTCAATACCGAAGCCAACTCAAGAGGAATCATCTACCTCCGGTCGAGAAGATGAAGAAGTCCAAAATTCCACCACCATTGACCTAGGTAACTCAAGCACATTAACTCAAAATAAAAATCATATTATGTGTTTTGAGTGTAGGGAATATGGGCACTATAAGAGCAAGTGCTCTAAGAATGTCAATAAGACTCAACTGGTGCCATAGGTCAAGGATACCGTGCCCCAACTATTAAGAGCAAGGAGCACGTGGTGTGCTTCAAATACAACCAAAAGGGGCATTATAGGAGTCAATGCCCTAGGGGGAGCAAGAAGGTCAAAGAAGGAGCTACACATGTAGGGGTAGCTTTAAAAGCAAACCCTAAGGTATATTTTAATAATGCAATTTTGAATTTTAATAATAAAAATCATGCTTTGAATTCCCTTGCTATTGTTCATAAGAAGCATGCTAGAAACAATAAGTTATATTGTTTAGGGGCTAAACATGTTAACTTTAGAAATAAGGAGAAATTTGGGACTAATGTCCCTAGAAAAATCCTACCTAAGGAAACCATTAGGAAGGTAGAGGAACACTTAGGCATTAACCTTGAGAAGGGTAGGCATATCCTAAGAAATGGAACAATACCCAAAGATTAAATCAAAATTCAAAAATTGGGCAATTAGAGCTAGAAAATCAAGTTTTGAGATCAAAACTTGAGAAAATGGAGAAGACCCCTGCAAGGATACAAAATCAAATTAAAGGGTCAAATGGTCAAAATTTAGGTCCTATGAGACAAGGTTCATACAAAAGCAAGAAAGGTTTGGGTCACAAACCTAAGCCTAATGAAACCTATCATAATGTTCCATTTGACTATGGAACTAAACCTAGGTCTAGGAAAACCAAGGTTGCTAGGGAAGTCATCCCTAAGGGTAACCATGGTGTGTGCCTAGTGGCTAAGGTTTCGAAGAAACCTAAGGAGGCCACTAAGAAGGTTACAAGGGGAGTTACCCCTAGAGTTAACCTAGGCAAGACCCAAATGACCAAGGCTACCTAGCCTAGGAGGGTAATTAGGAGGGTATCTAGGGAGGTCATCCCTAAGGAATACCTAGTAAACCCAAGGAGCTCTAATAGATATTGGGTTCGTAGAAGCGTGATCGATTCACGCTAAATGGGTTAGGGTGTGTCAACTTTAAATGGATGGGTAGTTAACCTAACTATGGTAAAGGTGACACTTTAGGTTATTTCAAGGTTATGGATACCTTGGAAATAGGTTTGAATTTAAATCCTAAAAGTTTTTTGGATGTGCCAATATTATGTAAGAAGTTTGATAAATTGATCAAATTGACACAATTTAGGTCTTAGAGTCATGGTGTGCAATTTTGGGTTTTTGGAACACTTGGGGGATTAGTAATAATATGACAAAATGGAATTAATCATAACAAATGGCAATTAATATTAAAATTTAGGTATTATATACCTTTATATATTTTATTTGCCATGATTGATTTGTCATATGTCATGTCAAGACATCATATCTATTTTTATCATTTATATGTCATGATCATGCTTAGGTTGTAGTCTTAATGTCATGTATGCTTAGGGTATATCATATGTTATGACATCATGATCATTAGCCATGCTTATTTATGTCATCATTTATGCCATGATCATTCATGCATTTAAAGTAATTAAAATTGATTTAAGGACTATGGCATGACTTGAAGTCCCATGTATAAGGGAATCAAGTAGTATTGCCCTAAAAATTGCATGAAACCCTAGTTTAGGATGAACAAAACTCACATCTCACATCACATTGACATATGTGTGTATTGATACACCCTAGACACATGTGAGATTCTAGGAAATGAGTTAAGTTCAAGGTGCATAGTTTTTGCATCTAGATGGACTTAAACTCAACTTATACCACGGATGAATCATGAGGAAAGCTTGTGTACAAGTCATGTGCATTAAGCCCATAGATCATGGTTCAATATAAGATTTAAAAACTATTTCAAAATCATTTTAAAAAACCTTAGTGTTGTCTATCTTTTGATAGAAGTCACCATTGATGATGTTAATACAAAGTGAGCTCAAAACAATGAAGTTTTTTTCTCATTTTTGAACTTTGTTTCAATTTCACTACTTTGTGGGTAAATTATTTTTCAAATATTTTTCACCCTTTGTATTTGTCATAAGTATTATAGATATGAATTTTCGTGATTTTTCGTATTATGTATAATTACTTATGAATTTCTAAAATTCATTTCTGATTTCTGTATTTTGCATATATCAGTCAACTGATTCTTGATGGCAGTCAATTGATTCATAGGATAGTTGACTGATTACTATTAGAGTTGATTGTCAATGCTGATTTCAGGTAAACAAGGATGTTTAACCCATGTTTCGGCTATGTTAGGCTACCCTAAATGCTCCTAACCCTAGGATATGCTTTGGAAAGCATTAGAAAGGGTGAAAAACCATTGGATATGACTTAAGAGAGTTGTTTAGGATGTGTATCAATTTTAAGGTGTGTGAAAGTTTAAGTTTGAACTTTTGACCTTAATTTTGATGATTTAGTATTTCTATTGGCTTAGGGACTCTCCAAGGACATTGTTGGTGCAATGGTCAAGGGGGAGCAAGCCTTTAGGAGGAGGTATCCATCATGGGATGATGGATGTATTCTTCCTCATGAGGGGGAAAAATGGGAATGTAAGATGCCCAATTTAAAAATTGAGAGAGTTTATAGGATGCCTCTCTTAAGTGATATGGGACTTATCACTAGGAAGAGTGAAGGCATCCTAGGTGTTTTTGACCCAGGGAGAGATTGTAAGATCTATTGGGATATGAGACATTGACCTCCTTGGGGAGAGAACCTTTTTGATGTATGTCAAAAACGGGGAGAATTGACACGGGAGAATTAATGGGATTAGCAATTTGGGAGAATTGGTAAGGAGATTTGAGTTAGGTGGCCTAACTCAATGTTTTGTTTGTGGTTTTTGTCAAATATCAAAAAGGGAGAGATTGTTGGTGCAATTAGCCCAAGTCATGATTGACCAGACTCTTGTTGGACTCAAGTAGTATTTTGATGTTTGACAATGTTTTGAGGAGATTGATGGTGCAATCGACCCGGGTCATGTTTGACTGGACTCGAGTTTGACTCGAGGGGTATTTTAGATATTTGACGATGGTTTGACCATTGTTTGACTATATGGTTGACATGTGGTTGACTATATGATAGAAAAGTTCAAGTCATGGGTACTTGACATGGAAAGTCCAAGCATGGGTCTTGGCAAGGGAAAGTCCAAGCTTGAGGCTTGGCAAATGGAAAGTCCAACATGGGTTGGCAAGGGAAGTCCAAGGGATGATATTGGCGACGTAAAGTCCAAGGGTGGAATCTTGGCAGCATAAGTCCAATAGTTGGCGGCGTAAAGTCCAAGCAGGAGTCTTAGCAGCGTAAGCCCAATGTGCCTTGGCGGTGTAGACCACATTAGCATGACAATAGGTGATGGAAGCACCTGAAGGGTAGCGTATGGATGAACAAGTCATGGATGACTTAGAGGGATCCGATAGGCGTGAGGCTGACAGAGGTGGCTAGAAGGCTTAGGTCTAGGCTAAGGGTGGTCTAGCAAGTATGAGGGCATCATACTTGGTGTTAAAACCTCATGGATGAGGTTATCAGTCGACTGATATTATGGGCAGTCGACTGATGTGAGTCTACTAGTGTTCGACTGTAGGAAATGGCCTAGCAGTCAACTGCCAGCATTGGGTAGTCGACTGTTGGCAAGCGATCTGATATGGTGATCACCATTGTTGGTCAAGTTTTCATGACGAAAGTTTAGTCATTCGTTAGGGTTTGACAGTCGAGTGATGAATCAATCAGTCGACTAATGGGCATGATCAGTCGACTGATTGTCTATCCGTTGGAACTTATCCAATGTGGTTCGGGCCGTTGTGAGACAATGGCTACAGGAGCAGTCGACTGATGGTCTCGATCAGTCGACTGCTAGGCAAAATCTAGCCCGAATGCAGGTTATAAAAGCATCTCATGGAGAGGAATTTAGCAATGGTTCTCTTGGGCGATTTGAAGGGGAATAGTTGGTGCTTTCTAGTCCTTCAAGGCTAGTCCAAGGCAATCAAAGATCAAACAATCAAAAGCTCCTTGTAAAGTGTTTTTCTTTACTTGTATTACATTTCATATTTGTATTTGCTTGTATGCATTGTATTACTTAATGTAATCATTTGTACAAGGTTTTCTGCCTCCGACTTGTTGTCAAGAAGGAGTATTATTATTTAGTGGTGTTGGTTGCATCACTAGAGCTCATTTGAGCTCACCCCATGGAGTAGGAACCTTAAGGTTCCGAACCACGTTATATTTACGTGTTGTGCTTGTGTTGTATATTTGTTGTATCATTTCTATATTCCACTACATACTAACAATCATAGGCAAGCACACGAACGAATTCCATCACGCAACGTCGAATCGCTATTTACCCCCCCCCCCCCCTCTAGCGGACATCACGGTCCCTACACATAAGAATGTGGAGAGTGAACATATGGATGCTAGTTAGAGTAATTAGTTCATTGGTGTGCCTGCTATAAAACTTCATATGGTTCTTTATGTCAATGAAGTTTCATTACAACTCGAGTGCAAGCTTCCTTAGACTTGAGTTATTCAAGTCATCTTGATCACGACGACTTATACTTTGACTTCTTCACAACCATCTCCATAGGAGATGCTACTTTGGCTTGATTGGGTATAAGTTAAAGTGATTGAAGATGGTTGAATAACCCACAGAGGATTCACCACTCCTATAAAGTAGATGTATACCCTAGGACTTTTGTCAGGATTGTTACTCAAAAATCTCTATCCAAAGCAAGCATGTTAAGAAGATAGTCTTCTTAGAAACATATAAGGAGTAACTTGAATCCACAGGACAAGAAACTAACTTGGACGTGACGTAGTCAGTCTAGTGAAGATGAGCACATAGATCATGTCTCAAACCAAGTGGGGTATAGGATAAGTGAAAGAAACAAGAGCATGAACAACTCAAGCTGTTGAAGGGTTCAAAAACGTTCTGAAGTCAATATTGGACTTTTCGATCAATTGGGGGTCATGATGTACTACTAGGTTCCACTCATGATCTATTCATAATTCATGGATTAATTATGAATGACTAACATAGCCGGGAACTTATTGTCTCACACACAATGATAGTGATCTAGAGACATGAAACAAGTTTAAGAATGAGATTCTCAAAGAGAGAGGTTATACCTGGTTGGACCAGGCCAAAAAGAGATGATACATGGGTTATAGAACCTCCCATGGTTGAGCCAGAACTTAGCAAGGTCATGCCACATAATGTCGAGTCCAAACAGAGCATACAGGGCCCAACATGGTCGTGCTAGAGCTGGCACTGTCGTGTTAGGCTCTACCTCTGCCAAGATGGCCATGGCAGAGGACACCACAACTTGACCGTTGAGCCCTCCACGACCATGGCCAACACGACCAAGTTATAGCCTCAGCAAAGGTCTCCACGACCTAGCCTCGAGCCCTCCATGGGCGTGGCTAAGCTCCACAGCTAGGACGTGGAGCATACCACAGTCGTGGTATGGGGCACCGTTTCGAGGGTTTTGTAAGTTGGATTATTTCTTGGATTTCTTACCATAATTACATGTTAATTTAGGTAAGAAAGTCTTTGTTTAATACTCCCATGAGGCCCTGATCAAGAGATTTATAAATATATCTCTTGATAATCTTTGGAGAGAACTTTTTTTCTTGGTAGTTGTCTTCCTCATCTCTCTCCATCTAGCCTCCGTCGGTTGGCTAGCATCAACCGGTGGCAAAAACTTGTGCTCGTGGAGTTGACCCTAGAGATCTCGGTGTGGATATCGATAGGGGCAAATCTTGTTAGGAATGTTGAAATAAGTTTACTGAATTAGGAATGTTGAAGTGAAGCTTGAAGTCGGAGTTGTATTTTACCGCAAAAAAATTAAAATAAAGTAATATAATAATAATATAATTTAAAATAAATAAATAAATTTTTTTGATTTCATTAAAATAAATTTTAGTTACTAAATATTTATTAGAAATTTCGGGATAAAATTTTATTAGATTTGGTTAAGTCTAATTATTTTACCCAAAATATTGATTAAGTCAAGTAACCTAGGGTTATATAAATTAAAGCCTAGGTTAGGATTTTACTGAGATAAATTTAGGCTAAGCTGGAAATTAGGGATTTAATTTCATTTTCTTTTCCTTCCTTCCATTTCTTTTTCTCGCGTCGCCCATCCACACACCGTCGCACTCCTCTTCGCCGCCCTTTTGCCGCCGCTCATGCGCATGCACCGCACGCCCACGGTTGATGCACGTAAAAGTGACCACAAATCTCACGATGGAGACCGTCGAGGACTCGAAGCGCACGTTCGCGCTCAACGCCCGCAAGTGCACGAATGTCATCAAGTAATAAAAAGATTATCTATCCCACAGAGACTGAGATTCGAGTACCGATTTGGTAAGTGGACGTTATTATTTGGAATTCAGTTCTAAGGGTTGTGATTGCGAGGGTTGAGGGCGGTCCCAACTCAATACGGTGTCACACTGAAGAAGAAAGAAACTAGTTGCGAGTCTTAAGAAGGGATTCTAGGATTTAGGTTTCGTTTGTGTGTCGCAGAACACGTTGTCAATTGGGTTTTGTCTAGGTTTCTAGCTACAGTTTTGTGGAAAGGACATCATACACTCCCCCGATGAGCCTTCGCATCTATCGAAAGCTACCTCTGCCATTACTAGGTCGACCCTTGGACTTAGGATGGGATAGTCAGTACGAGGATGCCGAATTGATCCCTATGACGAGTCAAAAACGGGGCGTGTTTCCTACTCTATCGCATCCTTCTACCCACGGTTATGGGAGATGAGGCCAACCCCTAGGTTCCTCCTTAATTCTCCTAAATCTTAGATACGAGGGTTGTCACACCTCATATCGGCTAGAATAGTAGATAGAAAACCAAAACAATAGTTATAACTCTAAACCAAATGCCAATTACAAATATAAATTCAAGAACGAAAAGATATTTGAACCAACATGTTCTAACTCAACACAAACTACTCCCTAGTCCTAGAATCGAAGAGCCTACTCCATAAATAAGAGAGGAGAAACACAAAGAATGATCATGTTCGTATAAACAATAAAAATTATGTAAAGAACAGAAATTACAATGCGATGTGACTCTTCTCTCTGACGTTGAAGTGTAGAATTTGGATCTCCAGCGGCTTTCTTCCTTCCCGCTGTGAGTTTCCGAAGCTTTTTAGGGTGTCGGAGTGTCGTCTCGGTCATCATGCCTCTCCCCTAGGGTTTGGGCGTAACCTCCTTTATATAGACATCAGCCTGGATCTCCTCGAAACCTAGAAAATAACTAACTCGTGTCGAAATCGCACAGCGCCACACAACCGTGTGTTTCCACACAGCCAGGCTGTGTGTGGCGCTGTGGCGCAAGCCGTGTGTTTTCACAGGGCTAGGGTGTGTGACATTCTGATCTAGTTGCCAAATGTCTTCTTTTCGCTCCAAAAGTACGCCATTTTCCCCGTATAATGCTATCTTGCACACAAAAGTACAACGAGTAGATCTCCGAACCAGAAAACAGGAAATGCATGCAAAATAAAGTAAAATATGCATGAAACAAACATAAAACAAAATGAGATGTGAGTGAAAACTACTCCTAAAACCTTATATGTTTTGCTCACATCAATTCCCCGACTTAAGTCTTTGCTTGTCCTCAAGCAAACCTCAGTTCCATGAAATTTTAAAAAGGTATTGTTCCATACATAGCATGTTAACTAGATTTATCAAGTGGTATTTGCAATCAAAGAAAAATAGATATGTTCTAAAAATTCACTAAGTTAGATTCTCGTGCTCATGCTAAGCGAATCTTCTTAGGGGATACCCGTTCCATGGTAAGTTAAGTCATCATCCTATAGCTTTCCTAAGGTCTCCGGCTCTTAGGCACTGTCCAAAGCGAGGGTCATTCCCTAGATCTAGCACAAAGTGTCAAAGGCGTGCTCGGTATTGAGAGAAATTGGTAGGTATTTCCCTAGTAACCTAACTCAGTCTCAAAGGGGTACCTAATCATTTCCACCCACAACAACTATTTTTTTTGTCCCTCATAATCTTTTTCAATCAATAAATTTTATTTTCAGGATTTTGATTTTTCTAATTGGGCTTCCACAATCTGAGCATCTCCAGTAACTAAAATGCTAAACTTATGGCCACTTATGGATTCCAAAGTACAGACTACTAAGATGAATCATAACTACGTATGTACTAGATTTTCCCTTTCAGAATTTTCATCATGTATAGGTGTAAATAAAAGCTAACCAGTGTAAGTCTAGAACATTCGTTAGAGCAAATAAAATAAAATACCACGAGATAAATGAAGTTAAGCTACCCATGGAAATAACTCATGAAGAAAACTTTAGCAATACTACTGAGGTAGCTTAAAGATAGCAAGAATTAAGTATTGAAGAAACTAAAAACTCTATGTATGAACAAATGAATGCTAACAAAAAATGTAAATGACATGAAAGAAACTATTGCTAGAAACAAAATAAATCAAAACTTGGCGTCCCCTCTAGATGTATATGAGACTGTATCACTAATATGGTAGCCGAGGTGGGAAGTCCAACAGTCTCGGCATGTCAGGCTCCTGGGTAAACCTGGTGCTCAGCCGCTGATACCACATGTATATGTGGTCGATCTGAGAGCTGGTGGATGCAACGATTGCTCTGTGCTCCTCCTCCCGGGCCCACTATGCCTGTTGGGCATGCATGTGCTGTCGCATCTCCTGGCGATAGGTGGCCTCATCCTGGTGACGGGCAGCCTCCTCTTGGAAGTAGATGCGGGTGTCATCATAGAACTACTTAGCCTACTGGAAGTGCTCCTGGAAGTCCTGAAACTTTGCCTGTATGTAGGCACTCTGCTCCTCCTATCGTTGCCTCTACGTCTGTTTATTGGCATATATGTCGTTGAGGCGCGATCGGACTCCAAAAAATCATAGGCAGATGTACTTGCATCCTGTTCAAAAGTAGAAAAAGGTGGTGGTGTAGGTGCAGGCTCATGTCTACATGGACTAGGTGAGCTCCTATGCATGCATGGACTGGAGAGAGAGTGATGTAAAGGGGGAGAGATGGGTGTCGATGTGAATGGTCCCTCATATGGCAGGGACTCCACTATCATGTCTAAGCGTCAGTTGACGCGTGTGGTGATGGTGGTACGATCACGATCAGGGAGCCTAAGGGATGATAGGTTTTTCCTTACAAAACACAAGGAGTGTCTCTCTCTCACTATCATCTTCATGGCCATACACACTCCTAAGTCGATCCTAGGGCTCCCCTCTATGTTATCTACCACGGTGTAGTTGTACCTCATCCTAGGGCAAATATGGGTAAGTAGCCCCCCCACAATAATCTCTCCTCTCGCCGCTTTGCCCATTTTCACTAAGTGTCTAATGAAATGGGACCCTACATCAATGCTACTCCTTTCTTGTAGCATGTCCCATAAGCAAAGTAGCTCACTTGCTCTCACTACACCGTCACTCTCCCCACGACCAAAAATTATACTTGCCATAATTTCGTGTAAGTACCGAAAAATGGGGTTTTGGAGGCACGATGCTTTGGCCCTAGAAAGGTCGTACGCATGCTCTCCTGTCAATTCGGTCCAAAAAATCCGAGAGTTAAAACCAATAGGGGTTCTTCTCTCTCCCCCACTAGGCAAGCCAAAACATGTGTTCCATTGGTGTAATGTCCATTCATGCTCAGTGTTAAATAACCTAAAGGTAATCTTACCCTCTTCGCTCTTTTTACCCGTTAAAACCTCAACTTCTAAAGAACTTAAAAACTCTAAAACTATCCTAGGATAGGTTTGGTGTCTTATCCCCATTATCTCTCCCCACCCCATTTTTACGAATAAGGATTGAATATAACCTAGCAAACCTAGAGATTCTAAGAAATCTTCATCAAGATACCTAGTTGCGGTGATTCTTCTAGTAGCAAGCATGTCATATCTATCCCTATGCTCGTTATTTCGAAAAAGAAGGGTTGGAAGAGTGTTACCTTCCTCTGGAGCTTGAGGGGTGTCCATTCTCCTTGTTCTTCACTCCGAAGCACCGGATCGAGATGTCACTTGCTTGGTTCTCCTCATCCATACTTCTTTTGGGCTTCCTTGAAGGTTGGAAAGGCTTATAGGTGGTCAGAAAGAGGGATTCACACGCCTAGGTCAAGAAGAATCAAAGCACATGGCGCATTTGGGGCTAAAACACACAGTACATTCCATTTAACCCTTGCGTGACACGTGTTGGGTTTCCAACACCGCAGCGAGTGTGTGTTCGAATATTTTTCATAAACATGTGCGCAGCGGAAGAAATAAAAAGCAATAAATCTAATTTATTACAACACACACACCACACACCTGCATAGTAAAACATGTGTAGACATAATTGTAGTTTCAAATTTTGCAATAAAAGGAAATTACTCTACGTATACCTGACATATCACGTGTAGCGGGAAAGACATCAACCGGAGCGACTCTCGCTAGAATCGCCTCTATCCGTATCCACGCTGAGTATCATCGGGATGACTTCACAAATCCATAAGCCTCGTCTTCGTAAGAGTCACTAGCCTCGTGTCGAAGACGATGTGATCGAGAGAAGATCACAATCCAAATCAAAATTCGGATTCAAAAATGAGTCCCCAAAACTAGCTTCTCCGGAGAGGTATTCGTCAACCGTTTGACGAATCCTTCGTCCTTCACCTATGAGGATTATCAGAGATCGAATCCCCAGTAAGGTAGCCACTATCGGAGTTCCAAACATCGTCCAAATGATGCTCCGACACGAAGGATACAAGCTGTCCAGAAAACTGGACAGCTTGGTGGAGGATGTTGCGCCGGCCAAAGAGGATGGTTGGCCAACCCTTGGTCGCCAAAACCAAGGTGAGTCGCCGGAGGGTCACCGGAGGAGTGGCCGGCAGCAGCTAGACGCCAGCAACAAGGGTGGATGGTGGCAAAAAGCTGGGCGGCGTGGAACCCTTGGGGGCGGCAAGGAGAAGAGAGGGAGAGGGAGGCTAGGTTTTCCAACTCCAAAAGTTATCCACAAAAAACCCTTAAGTCATGTTTTTATAGAGAACACATTCTCCTAACGGTTATTGGTTCATAACCAAAATCCGTTAACCCGCTCCAATAACTTAAGTTAAAATAAACCAAACCGCCTTGGTCTATTTTAAGTTAAAACGAACCGAACCAACTTTTGGTTCATTTGTTTAAAACAAACCAAACTCTTTTGGTTTATTCTCCACCATTGGATTAGAACCAAACTAATTTGGTTCATCCATCATGTCTTCATAAGACACAGCCCATCCATGCTTCCATTGCGACTGAAACGATTTCTTGCTTGATCCTTGTTTGGTCCAACCAAACCTAGTTTCTCTCGGTCTGAGAATCTCATTCTCAAGCTCATTTTAAATCCTTGAGATTACGCTCATTGTGCGTAAGACCAAATAGGTTCTCGATTTATGTTGGCCGTCTATAATTAACCATTAATTATAGAATGATTATGAGTGACACCTAGTAGTACATCATGATCCCCAATTAACCGAAAGATCAACGGTTGATCCATAACTATTTCTGAAACCCTTCAGCAGCTACATTGAATCGTGCCCCATTCCTTTCATGCATCTTATACCCACTTGGTTCAGGACATGATCTATAGTGTCAGTCCCCACTAGGTTAACTATGTCACACCTAGCCCAAGTATCATTTCCTCGTCCTACAGATTCTAGTTACTGCACATGTATCTAAGAGTACCTTACTCTAAACATGTAATGCTTTGGCCAAAGACTTTAGTAACAATCCGACGAGAGGCCATGGGTATGCAACTCCTCGCAAGGAGTGGTGAATCCTTTATAGGCTATTCAAACACCTTCGGCCACTTCGACTTATACCCAATCATCTCAGGTCCACATCTCCTCAGAGATGCTTGCTTAAGATGTCAAAGCATAAGTCTTCATGACCAAGATGACTTGAATACTGCAAGTCAAAGGAACATCGCACTTAAGCTGCAGTAAGAACTTCATTGACATATCCATATATGCAAAGAACCATATGAAGTCTTACAACTGGTCACTCCAATGAACTAGTTACCATAACTAGCATCCACGATTAACTCTGGACATCACAATGTCTCCAGCCAGTGAGAATCAGCTGCTTGGATACACCAAGGAGTATACCTCGTGCTAGTCTCGACAGAATTGATGGTGTCCAAATCCATCAATTCATCAACTAGGGATAATTCCGATACATAACAATTACATATGTAGCGATACTCACTAGTTGTGATCCAATCACAAATTCTCTCATGTTGTGAATCGTATTGTGGACATTCAGTAAATGAGTTTAAGATCTAATCAAATACATGAAAACATATATACTCAAATAGTGAATCTTCATTTATCATATAAATGGTTCAAATATAAGGCGATTGCCTTAGGACATCTCTCATATATTACTAACAAACTCCCACTTGGCCTAATGTCAATCGCTACGGTATCCAATACCATAAGCTCTAACATGACCCTTAAACTTACTTTGAGGTAATGCCTTAGTTAAAGGATATGCTAAGTTCCTTTTAGTGGGAATCTTCTCGATTTGTATTTTCTTCCTACTTATGATCTCTCTAATCAAATGATAGCGGCGAAGCACATGTTTGGATCATTGATGAGACCACATCAAGTTCAGAGATGAACTTCTTGATCCAAACCACTTCCTTTGCTTCTTCCGAAGCTATAATGTATTCTGCCTCAGTGGTAGAATCTGCTACAGTGTCTTGTTTGTAACTTTTCCAACTCACTGTGCCCCCATTCAAGGTGAACACGTACCCAGACTGAGACCTAGAATCATCCTTATCTGTCTGGAGGCTGGCATCCGTATACCCGCGTATCACCATGTCCCCTTCTCCATATATTAGGAACACATCCTTAGTTATTCTTAAGTACTTAAGGAACGTCTTAACAGCCGCCCAATGATTCATTCCTGAATCAGACTGGTATCTGCTCGTGACACTCAGAGCATACAATACATCGAGCCTCGTACATACATAGCATACACGATAGATCCTATTGCGGATGCATAGGGAATCTTACTCATGCAAATCCTCTCGTCTTCTGTGCGCGGACACATGAACTTCGAAAGGTGTATCCCATGCCTGATGGGAAGGTAACCTTTCTTGGATTCCGACATGCTAAACCTCTTTAGCACTCGATCTATATATGTAGACTGCGAAAGACCAAGCAACCGTTTCGATCTATCCCTATAGATCTTAATCCCGAGGATGTAGGTTGCTTCTCCCAGATCTTTCATGGAGAATGTCTTGGATAACCAAATCTTAACTGTCTGTAAGACTGAAACATCATTTCCTATAAGTAATATGTTATTGACATACAATACTAGGAACACGACTGCACTCCCACTAACCTTCTTGTACACACAAGGTTCATGTAGATTTGGTGAGAAATCAAACTTTTTGATTGTCTCATCAAAATAGATATTCCAGCTCCTGGATGCTTGCTTCAATCCATATATGGACCGTTGCAATTTGCATACCTTGGTCTTATCAACCGATGTGAAACCCTCAGGCTGTATCATATACACGTCCTCGAGCAGGTTTCCATTAAGGAAAGCTATTTTCACATCCATCTGCCATATCTCATAATCATAATGAGCCACTATGGCCAGGAGCATCCGAATGGATTTAAGCATAGCAACAGGCGAATAGGTTTCGTCATAATCAACACCTTACTTTTGACGATATCCTTTCGCCACCAATCTAGTCTTATAGGTAATCACATTACCATCCATGTCAGTTTTCTTCTTGAAAACCCACTTGCACCCTATAGGCTTTATGCCTTCAGGTGGATCAACCAAGTTCCAAACTTGAGTTTCATACATGGAATCCATTTCCAACTTCATGGCTTCAAGCCATTTGTCCCTTTCTAAACTTTTCAAAACTTCTTCATAATTGGTAGGCTCCTCATCGTCAATGAGTAACACGTCATTCGATTCACTTACGAGAAATTCATATCTCTCAGGAATATTGCGTGTCCTACCAGATCTACAAAGATGCGGTGTCACAATAGGTTAAGCCGATGTCTCATCACTATGAGTCATCGGTCGAGGTGCTTGACCAGGTATCTCTTCAATGCCTACAGGAGTCTCTTGAACCTCCTTAAGTTCAACGACACTCCCACTGTTTTCTTGCAAGAGAAACTCTTTCTCTAGAAACACAACATTCCTTGAAACAAATACCTTTTGTTCCAAGGGATGATAGAATTGATAACCCCTCATTTCCTTAGGATATCCAATAAATAGACATTTATCAGACTTAGCATCCAATTTGTCTGACACAGTCCGCTTCACATAAGCAGGACAACCCCATATCTTCAAGTAAGATAAATGAGATTTCTTACTAGCCCATATCTCATATGGAGTAATAGAGACTACCTTGGTCGGGACTCTGTTTAACAAGTAAACAGTTGTCTGAAGTGCATAGCCCCAAAAGGACTTGGGAAGATTCGCGTGATTCATCATTGACCTGACCATGTTCAACAAGGTTCGATTTCGCCTCTCAGATACACCATTAAGTTGTGGTGTATATGGCGGAGTCCATTGAGACAATATACCATTGTCCCTTAGATAATCTAGAAACTCTTGACTCAAGTATTCACCACCTCGATCCGATCGAAGTATTTAATACTCTTGTCAAGTTGTTTCTCTACTTCATTTCTGAATTCTTTGAACCTTTCAAAGGCTTCAGACTTGTGTTTCATCAAGAACACATACCCAAACCGTGAATGATTATCGGTGAAGGTAATGAAGTAGTTATAACCTCCTAAGGCTTGAGTTGACATAGGTCCACATACATCAGTATGTATTAGACCAAGCAACTCACCCACCTTTTCACCTTTTCCAGTAAAAGGTAACTTAGTCATCTTGCCTTTTAAGCATGATTCGCATGTATCATATGAATCTAATTCAAACGATTCTAGAATTCCACATCGGTGTAATTCGGACATGCATTTCTTGCTTACATGGCCAAGACGACAATGCCACATGTAGGAGTCTAATTGATTATCTTTTCGAGCACGCTTATTGCTCGCTTCAATATTGAAAATGTCACTGGATACGTCCAACATATAAATACCATTGCTTAAAGTTTCAGTTCTATAAAGAACGTCATTCAAAGTTATGTAACAAAAATTGTTACTAAAAGTTAAATGGTACCCATTTCTATTTAAACAAGAAATAGAAATGATGTTCTTTATCAATGAAGGAACATAAAAACAATTGTCCAGTTCTAAGACAAGTCCTGTAGGGAGTTTCAATAAATACGTTCCGATGGCGAGTGCAGCAACCTTTGCCAAGGGATGGCAGTCGACTGATCAAGGTGAATTTGGGCATAGAAGGTTTTTCAGTCGGGTGATCGCTTCGGTCACTCGACTGATGGCTCCATCAGTCGATTGATGGGGATGATCAGTCGACTGATGTGGGAGCCATTGGCTAGAAGCCAACATGGATTAGGCTGTTGCGAGGCAATGGCTATAGCAGTAGTCGACTGTGTTGGTGCAGGGGCACCAGATAATCGAACCTGTGTTTTGATTATGGCAAAGACACAAAGTTAAGTTTACATCGTTATCTCATGATCTAAATCGAGTGTGCAGAAAAGTACTAAACCTGGAGCTGAAGGCTAACGACACCCAGAGGAAGCTGCGGTGGTCGGGCGACACTCGAGTGACTTCGGAGGAATCGAGTGGAAGGTTGGAAGCGAGAACTACAAGGTAAGTATCGAGGAAAGCTCGTGTGAGTGAGAGATTGTAAGGTCGTTCCCTCTTTACGGGGACAACCATAGGCGGCGATCCGACTAAGACTTCCTGAGGAAGGTCTAGGTCGAGATCGGACGGTCAGAAACTGTCGCATTTATCATTTTCCGAGCTAACCTCTTACTGCAGGGAAGTGGCCAGGCTGGCAGTCAACTGCTGGACATTGGGCAGTCGACTGATGGGAGGCATCAGTCGACTGATGGCGACGAATCAGCCTTTGCGCTAGGTCAAAATGGATAAGGTTTGACGCGGCTGTTGGCATGATAGGAGGCTCGTTTCGTTGGCTCCCATGTCCCTGGATTAAAATTTTCACGAATGAAAACTAATCCGGATGGGATGAGTTTCCTAAGCACAACCAATTCGTCGTCGTGCTAACAACTTGAGCGATCGCTTGAACAAACTAGTTGTTCAAGCAACAAAACTCTTCTAGTCGGTTTGCCGCAGAAGAGACGACGGACAGATCACCGGTTTTTGTGTTTATCTTCGGGGTCCATGATTATACAAAAACATATGGATGTAGACATGTATAATCAACACATACTATCATATTAATAAGAACATGCAAAGATCAATAATAAAACTTGTAAAACTTTTATACCTCTCGATCTTCTATCGTATGTCCTAACTTCCTTGTAGACTTCGTGTGGGCGAAGATCCTCCACAAGTTGAAGCTCCTAGATTGCACATCTTCCTTCCTTGCTCATCCAAAGCAAGAGGAAGAATAGAAACAAGGTTCATCTCCTTCCTATGGCCAACCAACAAGCAACAAAAGAAATGCTTGCCGCCGGCCAACAAGGAGAAAGAGATAATGGTGGAAACCGACCAAGACATCAAGGGAAACCCCTAAGTCTTGTTTCTGTTGGTGTAGTAGGCACCTAAGTCGAACCTAAGTTTTGATTATAGTAAACGATACAAAGTTAAGCATATATTGTTATCTCATGAGCTAAATCAAGTGTGCAGAAAAGTCTCAACGTTGGAGCTGAAGGCTAGCGACACCCGGAGGAAGCCGCGGTGGTCGGGCGACACTCAAGAGACTTCGGAGGGAGCCAAAGGAATTGAGTGGAAGGCCGGAAGCAAAAGCAACACGTAAGTACTGAGGTAAGCTCGTGTGTGCGAGCATAAGTAAGGTCGTATCCTCTTTACGGGGATGATCTTAAGCGTAGATCCGACCAAAGACTTCTTATAGATGGTCTAGGTCGAGATCGGATGGTCGACGACCATCGAAATTATGTTTTTGTTGAGCTAACCTTGCCTTGCAGCTAGCATCGATCATTGCCCGGCTTGGAGGACTCGACTACCATCAAGCGATCAAGCTGTCGAAGGTCGACAATCGGCCGATCTTGCCATCGATCGGGATGATGGCCATCAGTCGACTGCTGGTCAAAGGATCAGCCTCGAGTAGTCAAGAGTTATCACCATTTTTCAAGGGGTTTTGTGCCCATTTGTGATTGGCTAAAGACCCATTCGATGAGGGGCTCAAAGGCTATAAAAGGAGGGCCAAACCTAGGTTTTTTCATTAATTAAAAAGCTTCCAAGTGCTTCCGATACGCTCCGACTCTCCGACATCCCTACGACGAAGCGCTGCCGAGACGACGACTAGAGCTTCAACCTCCAACCTTTAAAGTCGTCGGTAACGAAAGTTCTAAATTGTATTTTAGTTTATTTCTTTTAGTAAAGCTTTAAATCATATCAAGGAGAGGGGGAGTGTCCCTCTACCTTGAGTCTTTATCGAGTTTTGTATTCGTTTAACTCCTATCTCCAACGAGGAGGAGTTTGGTTAGTATTTTGCCCTCCGTGCGTGGTCAAGGACCACTAGGGCCTTGGAGTAGTAGCCGTAGGCTACGAACCAAGTAAAAATCCTCGTGTTTTTATTTATTTATTGTTATCTTTCCATTGCGTTTTACTCGTACCTTAACGAACGATTACGAAAAAGTTTTTATCGTTATTCACCCCCCCCTCTAGCGAACCGCATCGATCCAACAATTGGTATCAGAGCCGGGGGTTGCTAAGATTTGATGAAACCACCAATCTAGCCATTTTTCACAGATTTATTTTTCTTTTATTTCTGTTTATTTCAGATTTATTTCGCTTTGTTAAATTTACTCCCGCACTACTAATCCAAGACGCGAGTCTTGGTACTTTAATGTGTTTTTTATGCGTTGCTAGTTTTTTTTCCTTCGTCTCCTTGTGTTCTTTGTTCTAATGGCCCATCTCGAAGGGTTTAGCACCGTCCGACCTCCGTTTTACAACGGAGATGACTTCCGTTATTGGAAGGGTCAGATGGAATGCTTTCTTAAAACCCAAATCGAGATGTGGATCATAATCCAAACGGGTTTCACACTTCCGACTAATGAAGTGGGTGACTCCTTGGATTATGACCAATGGACCATTGCGACAAAAAAACAAGTCGAAGCTGACGCTAAGGCAATGCAAATCCTTCAATGCGGCCTATCTAAGGAGGAGCTAAATCGCGTCGGCCCCTTCATAAGTGCAAAAGATCTTTGGACAAAACTAGTGGAGCTACACGAAGGGACCGACGAAGCCAAGGTATGTAAGCATGATCTTCTTTTCAATAAACTATATAACCTAAAAATGCAGGAACACGAGTCCGCGACCCAACTTCACGCCCGAGTTCAGGACATAGTTAACAACCTACACGCAATCGGGCAAAAGGTCGAAAACCGCGACCTTATAAGGTATGTTCTAAACTCATTTCCGAGGAGTACCTTGTGGGCATCCATGGTTGATGCCTACAAGGTCTCCAAGGATCTTTCTAAAATTAGGTTAGATGAACTCTTTTCCGATTTTGAATTACATGAACAATCCAACTCGGAACCCGAGAGGGGTATAGCCTTGTTTACAGGATCAAAGAAGAAGAAAATCGCAAGCAAGCCACCACCAACCGAGGAGGAAGACGAGTCCGAAGAAGAAGTTGACCCGAAATTGACTGCCGAACTAATGAACCTAGCTCGAAGGATAGCCAAGGGACGAAAGCGAACCACAACTCGACCCAACCAAGGTAAGTCTAAAAGTTCTAATATTAGGTGTTATGAGTGTAACAGATTTGGACATATCAAGTCCGAGTGCCCCAAACTCAACCACAAAGCACCTAAGCACAAGAAGGCCCTCAACGCGACATGGGAAGAAGCGTCATCCGAAGAAGACGAAGACCACATCTTCATGGCGAAATCAATTGAGTCAGACACGGAGACCGAACCTGAACTTGAGTCGGAACCTGAGGATGACTCAGACTATGAAGCTACCTTCAAGTCAAGCCACGGATACGCATCCGATTCAAAAGATACCCTTAAAGTAAGTCAAATTTTATTTAATACTTTACATAATACGGTTAGGTTTTTGTCTAGGAAGTTAGCTAAGTCCGAGTCCAAGGTTGAGACCCTTGTTGAGGAGGTTAAACTCCACAAACACGAGGTCTCCCTAACCTCTTCGACTAGTCGAGTTCAAGAGAAGGACTCAACTCGAGTTGAAAAGCTCGAAGTTGAGAACTCTCTCTTGAAAAGTCAAGTCGAAGATCTTAGGAACACGTTGGAAAGGTTCACTTCGGGATCCAAAGGACTTGACCTCCTACTTGGATCTCAAAGGGCCGTGTACAACAAGGCTGGACTAGGGTTTAACTCAAACACGACTAATAGGTCGTATATGTCGATTGTAAGTCGACATAGGAAACATGTCCAAGCATGGGTCCCTAAGAACTTTTTGATTTCAACTCTAGGATCCAACCCGTACTGGATTCCCAAGGACCAGATCCACTATGTGGATAGACCGAACCGATTCAACGGTCTAGGGGGAGCCAGTACAAAACATGTTTGTGCTTTAACTTAGAAATTGCATGCTTTAACTTAGAAAGTTTGTGCTTTAACTTAGAAATTTCATGTTTTAACTTAAAAAGTGTGTGCTCTAACTTAGAAATTGCATGCTTTAACTTAGAAAATTTGTGCTTTAAAACTTGTGAACTCACTTAGAACATGAACATAACCAACTAAAATTCTTCGAAAAGATTGAGCCTCGGGGAGCCTCTTTTCAAAAATAACCAGTTAGACTAGGAGATAGTCTTAGGTGAGTCAAGTCATCATTTTCTTGAAAATGGCTTTGTCTAAGGAAGTGGTCGATGATCCGATAAAAGAAGGCCCCTGTGCCTCGCCACGACCTGGAAGCCATGATCTTGAAAAGGTAAACTTGACAAGCCTAGGTTTAAATCCAAATCTAACATAAAATTACTTGAACCTAAATGCACTTAATCAACTTAATTGGAAGTCATCTCACAAAAAACACATAAGTATAACATGATTGATCATATAGACACAGGTGAGATGACCTAGGTTTAACAACTTACAACTAATTTTTTTTAAAAAAAAAAAAATCTAACATCCAATCCAACCACCTTGTGTGTAGGATCAATGGATGTTGGACAGCGGTTGCTCCCAACATATGACCGGGGATCAACTTAAATTCACAAAGCTTCGATTCAAACGACAAGGATCGGTAGCTTTTGGGAATAACGGCAAGCTCAAAATCATCGGATCAGGTGATATCGAGCTTAACTCGAATTTTGTTATTAAAAATGTATTACTTGTAGAGAATTTTGAATATAACCTGCTTAGCGTAAGCCAATTATGTGACAATAACTATAAGGTCGTATTTTTAGAAAATGAATGTGTAATTAAAACAAATAAAACAGCTAAAACAATACTCAAAGGAACTAGGACAAATAACATTTATACAATTAACTTAATCAAATCCTCAGCCAAATGTCTTATGACACAGGAAGAGGAGTCATGGTTGTGGCACCGACGACTCGGTCACTCGCACCCAAGACTCGTCCACAAGATGAGTCAGAGTGGCTTAGTCATAGGCTTACCCAACCTCAACAATTTGGTTAATAAAATATGTAATGCTTGTCAACAAGGAAAACAACCTAGGACACAACACAAGTTAACTAACCAAGAACGAACCTCAAGTGTACTTGAGCTCCTGCATATGGATCTATTCGATTCACATGGAGCCAAGTCACTCAATAGAAGTCAATATTGCTTAGTCATAATTGACGACTACTCCATGTTTACCTGGGTTAGGCTCATCAAACATAAAAATAATACCCTAGATCAATTAATCAATCTATTCAAATTAATCAAGAATCAAAAAGACCTTAAGGTTAAAAGACTTAGAAGCGATCATGGTGGTGAATTCGAAAATCAAAGGTTCACCGACTTCTGTAACCTAAACGGATACCACCATGAATTCTCTTGCCCTAGGACCCCTCAACAAAATGGCCTAGTGGAGCGGAAAAACCGAACTCTACAAGAAGCCGCTAGGACCATGTTGAACGAATACGACCTACCCAATAGGTTTTGGGCAGAAACCGTGAGTACAGCATGCTATGTCCAAAATAGGATCCTTATGGTAAAAAGGCACCTTAAGACCTCGTACGAGATTTATCACGATAAAATACCTAACATCAAGTACTTTAGGGTATTTGGGTGTAAGGTACATATCCTAAACACTAAGGATTACCTAGGGAAATTTACATCCAAAACCACGACCAGAATCTTTCTAGGATACTCGACTACAAGTCGAGCTTATAGAGTATATAACCACGACACCCTTAGAGTCGAAGAGACTATTAATGTAGTGTTCGATGAAGTGCCCAAACCTACAAAACCCTTAATGACCCCAAGTGTTGAGCCCACTGATACCAAACTCATCTCCCACGAGATCGAGTCTAATCCACATCAACCAACTTCTCTTGTCGACCAAGTGACAAGTGATCCGAGTCAAACTAGTGTTCAACCAAATCACTCTATTGATCAAGTGATAGATGACTCCAACCAAACTAGAACTCAAACGAGTCATCCTATGGATCAAGTTGTAGACTCAAACCCAAATCCAACTAGGACTCAAACGAATCATCCTATCGACCAAGTGATAGGAGATCCTAATCTAGGAGTTCGAACTAGAGCATCCTATAGGAACCTTAGTCAAATTTCCTTAATTTCAAAGATAGAACCCAAATCAATTGAACAAGCTCTTCTTGATCTCGATTGGATTATTGCAATGCAAGAAGAGCTAGCTCAATTTACTAGGAATGAAGTGTGGGAATTAGTACCACCACCTAAAGACAAAACGATAATTGGAACAAGGTGGGTGTTTCGAAATAAGCTTGATGATAAAGGTGAAGTAGTTAGAAACAAGGCTAGGTTAGTCGCCAAAGGGTTTAGTCAAGTCAAAGGATTAGATTACGACGAAACCTATGCCCCAGTAGCTAGACTCGAATCCATTCGAATGTTGCTAGCTTATGCCGCACATCGAGGATTTAAGCTGTTTCAAATGGATGTTAAGTCGGCATTCCTAAATGGATACATTAAAGAAGAAGTTTATGTTAGCCAACCCCCCGGATTCGAAAATCTAGATAAACCCGACCATGTTCTAAAACTTAAGAAAGCTCTCTATGGACTTAAACAAGCTCCTCGAGCTTGGTACGAGAGACTTTCAATCCATCTTAAGTCAAAAGGGTTTAATCAAGGCTTAGTTGACCCAACTCTCTTCGTAAAAACTTTAGGTAAAGAAATATTCATAGCTCAAATTTACGTAGACGATATAATTTTTGAAACCTCTAACTCAGCCTTACTAAACGAGTTCGTTTCACTCATAGAAAGTGAGTTCGAAATGAACTTGGTAGGCGAGTTAAGTTTCTTTTTAGGTCTACAAATTAAACAAACTAAGGATGGTATATACCTATATCAACAAAAATACACTAAGGAGTTAATTAAAAGATTTAGAATGCAAGACGTCAAGGTAATAAACACCCCAATGGCGATTAACGTTAACATAGGAGAAGACCTAGAAAGTAAGACCATTGACTTAAAGTACTATAGGAGCATGATAGGAAGTCTCCTATACTTAACTGCGAGTCGACCCGACATCCTATTCGCAGTAAGTATGTGCGCCAGGTTTCAAACCTGTGCTAAGGAGTCTCACCTAACCCTAGTTAAGCGTATCCTTAGATATCTAAAGGGTACACTTAACGTTGGTATTTGGTACCCTAGATCTACGGAGTTCGAACTAATCGACTACTCCGATTCGGATTATGCCGGTAGTAAACTCGATAGAAAGAGCACGAGTGGTTGTTGTCAACTACTCGGCTCGAGTCTAGTAAGTTGGTGCAGTAGGAAGCAACACTGTGTCGCTTTATCTACCACCGAAGCCGAATACATTGCGATGGGTGAGTGTGTCACTCAACTTCTTTGGATGAAGCACACTCTCCGCGACTTTAAGTTAGACTTTACGAATACTAAACTTCACGTAGACAACATTAGTTCAATTAATCTTACAAAGAATCCGATATGTCACTCTAGGACCAAACATATAGAAGTTAAACACCATTTCATTCGAGAACATGTGGCCAACGGAGCCATACAACTCGAATACGTCGAATCGAAGTCTAACTTAGCAGACCTATTTACTAAACCCCTACCCGAAGCCGAATTTAGTCTATTAAGACAAAAATTTGGCATGTGCGTAATAGAATAGGTACATGCAAATTATATGTTCTTACTACTATTTCTTTAATTTCATTTTTATGGAACTAGCATAGGACATACCTTAGATATCATGCACCTATAGATTTAAGGAGCCAGTACATCTCACAACACATAGGACTAATGTGTTTGTGTACTTAGCCACGTAGATGGGTATGAGATGTTAGGACCTTACTCCTGGTTCCAGATGTAGAGCTAGTGCATCACTATGAACCACGGAGTATAATCATACATACTAACCGACTTTGACCAGGACTGGTTGATCTTACATATCAATCAAGCCAAATATGAGTCGAACATTTTATAGATGAGCTTATTTTCAGTATATTTTTTTATAAAAAATGGGGAACTTGCTTGGACTTTAAATTTAACACTTATTTTGTTTTCCACACACCCCTTACTCTTTTCGATATACGGCAAAAGGGGGAGTAAAAGGCCAAAGTTAAGGAGTCAAAATTTTTTTTACTTCATATTTAAACCAAAAGTTACAACTTAGTTAACGTTTACCAAAAGGCCAAAGAATTCTTAACTTAAACTTATTTGTGCCGTCTACGTTTTACTTAAACTTATTTTTTAAACTTTATGTCGTTAATGTTTTACTTAAGTGGGAGAAAGGGCTTAACTAAAACGTTTTACTAAGGCCAACTTTAAGTAATGTTAATTACTTAAAGCAACCCTCAAGGGGGAGGATTAAGGACTTTCTTCAAGACTCACCCTCGGTCAAGGGGGAGGTTTCCTCAAGGGGGAGTACTTGAAGAAAATCCTTACTACTCCAACTTAATCTCCATATTTTTTGTTTCTCATGCACATTATTACTCTTCATGCTTGCTATTTACTTAACTTTGTATGTGGGTTTGCCATAAATCAAAAAGGGGGATATTGTTGGTGCAGTAGGCACCTAAGTCGAACCTAAGTTTTGATTATAGCAAACGATACAAAGTTAAGCATATATTATTATCTCATGAGCTTAATCAAGTGTGCAGAAAAGTCTCAACGCTGGAGCTGAAGACTAGCGACACCCGGAGGAAGCCGCGGTGGTCGGGCGACACTCAAGAGACTTCGGAGGGAGCCGAAGGAATTGAGTGGAAGGCCGGAAGCAAAAGCAACACGTAAGTACTGAGGTAAGCTCGTGTGTGCGAGCGTAAGTAAGGTCATATCCTCTTTACGGGGATGATCTTAAGCGTAGATTCGACCAAAGACTTCTTATAGATGGTCTAGGTCGAGATCGGATGGTCGACGACCATCGAAATTATGTTTTTGTTGAGCTAACCTTGCCTTGCAGCTAGCATCAGTCGACTGCTAGCTTGGAGGACTCGACTGCCATCAAAGCGGTCATTGCAAGGTCGCAATTGATCGATGTTGCCATCAGTCGGATCGATGATGGCCATCACCGTCATTCGTCAAAGGATCAGCCTCGAGTAGTCAAGAGTTATCACCATTTTTCAAGGGGTTTTGTGCCCATTTGTGATTGGCTAAAGACCCATTCGATGAGGGGCTCAAAGGCTATAAAAGGAGGGCCAAACCTAGGTTTTTTCATCAATTAAAAAGCTTCCAAGTGCTTCCGATATGCTCTGACTCTCCGACATCCCTACGACGCTGGCTGAGGCAGCGACTAGAGCTTCAACCTCCAACCTTTAAAGTCGCTTAACGAAAGTTCTAAATTGTATTTCAGTTTATTTCTTTTAGTAAAGCTTTAAATCATATCAAGGAGAGGGGGAGTGTCCCTCTACCTTGAGTCTTTATCGAGTTTTGTATTCGTTTAACTCCTATCTCCAACGAGGAGGAGTTTGGTTAGTATTTTGCCCTCCGTGCGTGGTCAAGGACCACTAGGGCCTTGGAGTAGTAGCCGTAGGCTACGAACCAAGTAAAAATCCACGTGTTTTTATTTATTTATTGTTATCTTTCCGCTGCATTTTACTCGTACCTTAACGAACGATTACGAAAAAGTTTTTATCGCTATTCACCCCCCCCCCCCTCTAGCGAACCGCATCGATCAAACAGTTTCCACCACCCAAGGAGAAGGAGAAGGAGTCTTTGGATTCTTCCCAAGGGCTGGAAAGAGTGATATGGGCGCCAACCACCAAAGCATGAAGAAGAAAAGAAGAAACCTTCCTTATTTGGTGCCACCCAAACCTCCTAAACCCTAAGCTTCCAAACCCTAATCCAAGCTCTCCTTATGGCCGGCCATGGAAGTGAGGAAGAAGATTAGGATGAGCTCAAGCCAAGGTAGAGGGAAGATGGAGGAACTGGCCACACCTTAGGAAGAAGAAGAAAATCTCCTCCCAATGTTGCCGCCCACCCCTAGCTCCCAAAACCCTAGCCACCCAACCAAACCCTAATCTCCCTAGGGTTTCTTGCCGCCCAATCCAATGAAAGGCAAAACCCTAATCTCCAAAACCAACCAACAACCACCTTGCCGCCCACCTTAAGCACCCTTTTATAGAGTTGGGCTTAACCCTTGTTTTAATCTCCACCGTCGGTTCTAGGGTTTTAATCTCAACCGTCGGTTCTAGAGAATTAATCTCAACCGTCGGATCTAGAGATTTAATCTCCACCGTCGGATCTAGGGATTTAATCTCAACCGTCAGATCTAGAGATTTAATCTCAACCGTCGGATCTATAGATTTAATCTCCACCGTCGGATCTAGGGATTTAATCTCAACCGTCGAATCTAGAGATTTAATCTCAACCGTCGGATCTAGAGATTTAATCTCCACCGTCCGATCTAGAGTTTTGGTTTCCATCATTGGATCTAGGCTTCATGAGGATTATATTAGGCTATGATAGGGACCATGAGGAGGAGTTGGATCTTGGCCACCCGATGGATCGGAACCACACAAACTTGATCCATCAATGATGTTCCATTCCACTAGAGGATCATCATTGAATTACCTCACCAACCCCCATAAATTAATATGGGCTCCATATATTATTTGTACATCCATCTCCCCGTGTTTAAGATATCGAATGTCCGTCAATTAATTGATTTACTGACCATCAATCAATTAACATCTAACTCCTCGAGTAGTACCACTCAACCTTATCATCACGTTGACTAAGTAAACCTACAGGGTTTACATGATGAACCTTATGAGCTCCTCAAGGGGACATCATCAACCTAATATATAGGACACGGTATCCTCCTATAATCAACGGCACACCATGTAAATAATATCATTTCCCAACTTACTGGGCATATTGATTTAGTCTATATAAATCTCACCCTTTGGTAAATCAAAGAAATAAATACTAAGTACATGTGCCCGTTATTATATCGGGATTAAGAGCATGTACAACATAATATTCGAGGTCCGAATCAATTATATAGTCAGCAATAAATTGAATCAACTCTATGTCGGTCCTGCTCAATACACCTAAGTGTACTAGTGTAACTATATGTTCAAGACAAAACAATACCAAGCTACACTACAACCATGCCAATGGTTTGTCCAAAACCATCTTGGTTGTGAGCCTCTACTTATATTCTACAAGGGACTGATAACATGATCTTCTGTGCCACACCAAGCACCATGTTATCTACAATGTAAAGTATTAGACAATATGCACACATATAAAGTGCAAACAATGATCATGTGATTCTTATTTCAAAATATAAATGTTCATACAAAAGAGCTAGGCTTTCAGTATACATCCCAACAATCTCCCACTTACACTAAAAGACTATGTTGTCCTCATACTGCCATACATCTGATTCCCCTTCCCTCCACATGCCTATCAAAGCTCTCACTAGAAGGTCCTTAGTGAAAGGGTCTACCAAGTCATCCTCTGATGCAATCTAGGCGACAGCAACTTCTACCTCCTTTATGATTTCTCGTATCAGGTGGTACTTGCGCTCTATGTGTTTACTCGCCTTATGGGCTCGTGGTTCCTTCGAGTTTGCAACTGCACCACTGTTATCACAATAAATTGTGATAGTTCTGGGCAAACCAGGAATCACATCCAAGTCCATCAAGAAGTTCTTGAGCCATATAGCATCCTTGGCTATCTCAGAGGCTACCACATACTCAGCTTCCATGGTAGAGTCCGCCATGCATTTCTGCTTGACACTCCTCCATACTATGGCTCCACCTCCACAAGTAAACACAAACCCTGAGGTAGACTTACTGTTGTCCTTATCTGATTGGAAATCAGAATCCGTGTAACCCACAGGGACTAATTGATCTGCCCGGTAAACTAGCATATAATCCTTAGTCCTTCTCAAGTACTTCAATGTATGCTTTACCGCAGTCCAATGTCCCTGTCCAGGATTACTCTGATATCTGCTAACCATGCCCACGGCAAAGTAGATATCTGATCTCGTACATAGCATAGCATACATGAGGCTTCCTACTGCCAAAGCATAATGAACGACCTTCATCTCCTCTATCTCCTTTGATGTTTTGGGACACATCTCTTTAGATAAAGGTACTCCATGTCTAAAAGGTAGAAAACCTTTCTTGGAGTTCTGTATGCTAAAACGAGCAAGGATAGTGTCAATGTATAAAGCTTGAGATAAGCACAACATCCTTTTCTTACGATCCCTTATTACTTTGATCCCAAGGATGTGTCCCACTTCTCCCAAGTCCTTCATATCAACCTGTTTGGACAACCATACCCTTATGTCTGATAACACTCTGATATAGTTGCCAACTAACAAAATGTCATCTACATATATTACAAGAAATACCACTACATTTCCATCACATCTCTTGTATACACAAGGCTCATCCGAATAAATCTATATGACTGGATTACCTCATCAAAATGGATGTTCCAAGATCTGGAAGCTTGCTTCAATCCATAAATGGACCGATTAAGCTTACACACAAGATGCTCTTTGCCCTTTGCAATGAATCCCTATGGTTGCTTCATATAGATGTTTTCCTCAAGACTTCTGTTAAGGAAAACTGTCTTGACATCCATCTGCCAAATCTCATAATCCTCATGAGCAGCAATAGATAAGAGAATCCGGATAGACTTAAGCATAGCTACCGGTGAAAAGGTCTCCTCATAATCGATACCCTCTTTCTGAGTATACCCTTTCGCAACAAGCCTAGGTTTGAAGATCTCAACCTTCCCGTCTACTCCTCTCTTTCTCTTGTAGATCCACTTGCATCCAATGTCTTTCACACCATCGGGTGGTTCTACTAGCTCCCAGACATGATTAGAATCCATAGATTCTATCTCTGAATTCATCGCTCTTTGCCAAGATATCGCATCTCTATCTTGGAGTGCCTCGTCATATGTCCACGGATCAGGTTCATGTTTACCAGGGACTAAGTCCGAAGACTCTCCCAATAACATGAATCTCTCTGGTTGTCTAACAACCCTCCCACTACGACGAGGTGCCTCCTGTGTATGCTCAGTGACATGCGGTGCAGTGACTTATGGTATTTCCTCTTGTCAAAAATCCTACTCGTGGGCTTGTGGTTCATCACATAGTCCTCCTCTAGAAATCTGGCATTCGTACTCACAATCACCTTCTGATCTCTAGGACTATAGAACAAACCACCCTTCGTTCCCTTAGGGTAGCCAACAAACAAGCGTACTTCTGTACGAGATTCCAACTTACCAACATATCCCTTCAGCACATGTGCTGGACTACCCCAAATCTGAATATGTCTTAGACTAGGCTTTCGCCCAGTCCACAATTCTGTGGGAGTAGAGGGTACTGACTTAGATGGAACCAAGTTGAATGAATGTCTGCGTTTCGAGCAAACCCCGACGAATGAATCGGGTAACTTTCGAATAACTCATCATCGATCTGACCATCTCCATAAGAGTCCTATTCCTTCGCTCCGCCACACCATTCTGCTGGGGTGTGCCAGGTGCGGACAATTGGGATTAAATCCCAGCCTCTGATAAGTAACTTCTAAACTCTCCCAAGAGGTACTCGCCACCACGATCAGATCGTAGTGTCTTGATACTTTTACCTTGACGGTTCTCCACATCAGCCTTGAATTCTTTGAACCTGTCAAAGCATTCAGACTTGCGGCGTATCAAGTAAATGTATCCATACCTTGAATAATCGTCTATAAAAGAGACAAAGTATACAAAGCCACCTCTAGCCTGGATAGACATAGGACCGCACAAATCAAAATGAACCAATTCCAATACATCTTTGGCTCTATACCCCTTAGCCTTAAAAGGCCTCTTGGTCATCCTACCTTCTAAGCAAGACTCGCAGGTTGGGAGATCTTCCACCACTAATAAGCCCAAGGGTCCATCAGCTATCAACCTTTGAATTCTACTCAGGTTAATATGACCAAGTCTTAGGTGCCAAAGATATGTCTGGTTCATTTTCGAAGGTTCTTTTCTCTTATTAGACTTAGAAGATGAGTTATTCACTTCTATATGCATCGTGGGAGTTTTCGGTTCAAGAGTGTACAAATTGCCAACCAATGTACCAGAACAGATAATCTCCCTATTCCTTTTTATAACAACTTTGTCATTAAAAGAAACAGAATATCCATCCAGAAACAATTTAGAAACTGAAATTAGATTCTTTCTAAAAGTAGGTACATAAAGACAATTTCTCAAAACCAAAACTTTATTTCTATCAAAAGATAAATAAACGTCTCCCACTGCAATAGCCGCCACCTTTGAAGCATTGCCCATGAAGACGGTAATCTCTCCCGCATCTAGTCATCGGGTTTCCTTGAACCCCTGCAAAGTATTGCAGACATGATTAGTGGCTCCCGTATCTACACACCAAGTGCTGGTAGATAACACCGCTAATCATGTTTCAACGACTAGTCCAAAGGATATACCTTTGTTCTACTTTGGATTGGGATAGTCCTTCTTCCATTGTTCATCCTGCTTGCAAGTGAAGTACTTGCTTTTCGGCTTCTTCACTCCTCCTAGAGATCCTCCCACCATCTTTGCTTCACCTTGTTTCTTCTTCTTCTTGCCTTTCGGCTTAGAAGTAGAAACCTTTTTGAGCAACTATGGCTTGAGGACATTCTTTGAAGAGTGCATACTTGTACTCCTTAGCAGATAAGACAATATCTAGATTCTTTTCCAATCATCATAATTATGCACAGTAAGTTTATTTTCTTTTAGTATCAAAACAAGTGGACTGAAAGTCAATTTTGAAAATCATAAGAATCACATAGATCATTACTGTAGATTTCAAAATATCATTGATTCCACAAACAATAAAATTTAGAAATCAACCAACACCTCAAAACACCGAGAATATCGCATGCCACGATAGTGTGGATGTATACGAATTCTACATTTGTAAGAGGAGGTTTAACCCTTTAATTTTATTATCTTGTCAACCTTACTTTTTGACAAAAAATATTAATAGTTGGTTCCTCTTTGGCCCTACAAATAAAAGCAGTGACTCCGATGGGGAGGATACTTTTTATTTGCATCTAAGTGTGCACCATTACAAGATACTAAGGGAATTATCTTGGATTATGTGCCTTACCGATGGGGAAGTACACATGCTCCTAAATAATTTCCTATAACCATTATTTGACCTAGTGATCCGCAAACAAACTCATCCGATGGGGAGGAAGGCACTCAGAGCCAACGCGCAAGTTTGTTGCATCACATGTCAAATTGTAATGGAGGCCGCGGGAATTAATTAAAATGTCCCTCTCCCACTTAGTAAATTGACAGTGAGGAATTTTCAAGCACACACAACATGCATATAAAACAAATCAGCAATAAATATGGAAAAAATCAGAATTTTCCCAACTATTATGGCATTGTTCTCCAATATGCGTTCCGTCATGTCGCCACCTCGTCCGCTCCACCTTTTCCCGTGCGCAAGTCACCAAAGAGATCCGAGCCAAGACAAACTATTTTAATTTACATCCATCGATCCTATACTCCACGAAGGAGTGTACAAATAATCTAGATCGAAAGTAAACTAAAATGAGTAGCTAAACAATGTCATATTTAATTACAAAAATTAAATACTAATTTAGCCTCGTCAACCCCGAGGATTCAAATAATATACAATCACACACACATGCAATCACATACACACATATATAGTCATAATAGTTGGAACTTACGCCTGCAACCAAAAAGTTATCCTACTCAAATCCTACTATCATCCGGCATATACAATATATGATAAGTGCATAAAAGTAACCAAATCCAAAACACACAAAACCGGAAAACGCGGCTCTGATACCACTTTGTTGGCATGCTAGGAGGCTTGTTGGCTCCCATGTCCCCGGATTAAAATGTTCACTAATAAAAACTAATCCGGATGGGATGAGTTTCCTAAGCACAACCAATTCATCGTCGTGCTAACGACTTGAGCGATCGCTTGAACAAACTAGTTGTTCAAGCAACAAAACTCTTCTAGTCGGTTAGCCGACTAGAAGAGATGACCGACGGATCGCCAATTTTTGTGTTTATCTTCGGGGTCCATGATTATACAAAAACATAATGATGTAGACATGTATAATCAATACATACAATCATATTAATAAGAACATGCAAAGATCAATAATAAAACTTGTAAAACTTTTATACCTCTCGATCTTCTATCGTATGTCCTAACTTCCTTGTAGACTTCGTGTGGGCGAAGATCCTCCACAAGTTGAAGCTCCTAGATCGCACATCTTCCTTCCTTGCTCATCCAAAGCAAGAGGAAGAATAGAAACAAGGCCCATCTCCTTCCTATGGCCAACCAACAAGCAACAAAAGAAATGCTTGCCGCCGGCCAACAAGGAGAAGGAGATAATGGTGGAAACCGACCAAGACATCAAGGGAAACCCCTAAGTCTTGTTTCCACCACCCAAGGAGAAGGAGAAGGAGTCTTTGGATGCTGCCCAAGGGCTGGAAAGAGTGATATGGGCGCCGGCCACCAAAGCATGAAGAAGAAAAGAAGAAACCTTCCTTATTTGGTGCCACCCAAACCTCCTAAACCCTAAGCTTCCAAACCCTAATCCAAACTATCCTTATGGCCGGCCATGGAAGTGAGGAAGAAGATTAGGATGAGCTCAAGCCAAGGTAGAGGGAAGATGGAGGAACGGCCACACCTTAGGAAGAAGAAGAAAATCTCCTCCCAATGTTGCCGCCCACCCCTAGCTCCCAAAACCCTAGCCACCCAACCAAACCCTAATCTCCCTAGGGTTTCTTGCCACCCAAGCCAATGAAAGGCAAAACCCTAATCTCCAAAACCAACCAACAACCACCTTGCCGCCCACCTTAAGCACCCTTTTATAGAGTTGGGCTTAGGCCTTGTTTTAATCTCCACCGTCGGTTCTAGGGTTTTAATCTCAACTGTCGGTTCTAGAGATTTAATCTCAACCGTCGGATCTAGAGATTTAATCTCAATCGTCGGATCTAGACATTTAATCTCCACCGTCGGATCTAGGGATTTAATCTCAACCGTCGGATCTAGAGACTTAATCTCAACCGTTGGATCTAGAGATTTAATTTCCACCGTCCGATCTAGAGTTTTGTTTTCCATCATTGGATCTAGGCTTCATGAGGATTATATTAGGCTACGATAGGGACCATAATGAGGAGTTGGATCTTGGCCACCCGATTGATCGGAACCACACAAACTTGATCCATCAATGATGTTCCATTCCACTAGAGGATCATCATTGAATTACCTCACCAACCCCCATAAATTAATATGGGCTCCATACATTATTCGTACATCCATCTCCCCGTGTTTAAGATATCGAATGTCCGTCAATTAATTGATTTACTGACCATCAATCAATTAACATCTAACTCCTCGAGTAGTACCACTCAACCTTATCACCATGTTAACTAAGTCAACCTGCAGGGTTTACATGATGAACCTTATGAGCTCCTCAAGGGGACATCATCAACCTAATATATAGGATATGATTTCCTCCTATAATCAACGGCACACCATGTAAATAATATCATTTCCTAACTTACCGGGCATATTGATTTAATCCATATAAATCTCACCCTTTGGTAAATCAAAGAAATAAATACTAAGTACATGTGTCCGTTATTATATCGGGATTAAGAGCATGTATAACATAATATCTTCAGTTTACGTATTGCTAGCTACACAATATGCTCCGAAGTGCGCCAAATATTGTTGCATATCGTTACAATATCAGGAATTCAATCTTACATGGAGTTGAAATAACATTTACATCAGTTGTGACATCCAAGTCATCCAAAGAAACTTGTTTTCTAGAATTTACAGGGCTCCTCTTCCTCTGAGATGAAAAAATCGCATATTTATAGGGGAGATTACAAGAAGATTGATTTGAATCAGTGAGCCACAACACCTTCAAGATCATAATATACATATAAAGTGCAAAAAATGATCATGTGATTCTTATTTCATAATATAAATGTTCATACAAAAGAGCTAGGCTTTCAGTATACATCCTAACAATCTCCCACTTATACTAAAAGACTATGCTGTTCTCATATTGCCATACATATGATTCCCCTTCCCTCCACATGCCTATCAAAGCTCTCGCTAGAAGGTCCTTAGTGAAAGGGTCTACCAGGTCATCCTCTGATGCAATCTAGGCAATAAGAACTTCTACCTCCTTTACGATTTCTCGTATCAGGTGGTACTTGCGCTCTATGTGTTTACTCGCCTTATGGGCTCGTGGTTCCTTCGAGTTTGCAACTGCACCACTGTTATCACAATAAATTGTGATAGTTCTGGGCAAACCAGGAATCACATCCAAGTCCATCAAGAAGTTCCTGAGCCATACAGCTTCCTTTGCTGCCTCAGAGGCTGCCACATACTCAGCTTCCATGGTAGAGTCCGCCACGCATTTCTACTTGACACTCCTCCATACTATGGCTCCACCTCCAAAAGTAAACACAAACCCCGAGGTAGACTTACTGTTGTCCTTATCTGATTGGAAATCAGAATCCGTGTAACCCACAGGGACTAATTAATCTGCCCGGTAAATCAGCATATAATCCTTAGTCCTTCTCAAGTACTTCTATATATGCTTTACCGCAGTCCAATGTCCCTGTCTAGGATTACTCTGATATCTGCTAACCATGCCCACGGCAAAGCAGATATCTGGTCTCGTACATAGCATAACATACATGAGGCTTCTTATTGCCAGAGCATAAGGAACCACCTTCATCTCCTCTATCTCCTTTGATGTTTTGGGACACATCGCTTTAGATAAAGGTACTCCATGTCTAAAAGGTAGAAAACCTTTCTTGGAGTTCTGCATGCTAAAACGAGCAAGGATAGTGTCAATGTATGAAGCTTGAGATAAGCACAACATCCTTTTCTTGCGATCCCTTATTACCTTGATCCCAAGGATGTGTCCCACTTCTCCCAAGTCCTTCATATCAACTTGTTTGGACAACCATACCCTTACGTCTGATAACACTCTGATATTGTTGCCAACTAACAAAATGTCATCTACGTATAGTACAAGAAATACCACTACGTTTCCATCACATCTCTTGTATACACAAGGCTCATCCAGACTTTGAATAAATCCATATGACTGGATTACCTCATCAAAACGGATGTTCCAAGATCTAGAAGCTTGCTTCAATCCATAAATGGACTGATTAAGCTTACACACAAGATGCTCTTTGCCCTTTGCAATGAATCCCTCTGGTTGCTTCATATAGATGTTTTCCTCAAGACTTCTGTTAAGGAAAACTGTCTTGACATCCATCTGCCAAATCTCATAATCCTCATGAGCAGCAATAGATAAGAGAATCCGGATAGACTTAAGCATAGCTACCGGTGAAAAGGTCTCCTCATAATCGATACCCTCTTTCTGAGTATACCCTTTCGCAACAAGCCTAGGTTTGAAGGTCTCAACCTTCCCGTCTACTCCTCTCTTTCTCTTATAGATCCACTTGCATCCAATGGCTTTCACACCATCAGGTGGTTCTACTAGCTCCCAGACATGATTAGAATCCATAAATTCTATCTCTAAATTCATCGCTCTTTACCAAGATACCGCATCTCTATCTTGGAGTGCCTCGTCATATGTCCAGGGATCAGGTTCATGTTTACCAAGGACTAAGTCCGAAGACACTCCCAAGAACATGAATCTCTCTGGTTGTCTAACAACCCTCCCACTACGATGAGGTGCCTCCTATGTATGATCAATGACACGTGGTGCAGTGACTTGTGGTATTTCCTCTTGTACCGGTGGTACTAAAGTCGGGACTTCCCCTGTCAACTCCTCAAGAACAATCATACTCGTGGGCTTGTGGTTCATCACATAATCCTCCTCTAGAAATCTGGCATTCGTACTCATGATCACCTTCTGATATCTAGGACTATAGAACAAACCACCCTTCGTTCCCTTAGGGTAGCCAACAAACAAGCGTACTTTTGTACGAGATTCCAACTTACCAGCATCTCCCTTCAGCACATGTGTTGGACTACCCCAAATCCGAATATGTCTTAGACTAGGCTTTCGCCCAGTCCACAATTTAGTGGGAGTAGAGGGTACTAACTTAGATTGAACCAAGTTCAGAATGTGTGCTGCCGTTTCCAGAGCAAACCCCCAGAACGAATCAGGTAACTCAGAATAACTCATCATCGATCTGACCATCTCCATAAGAGTCCTATTCCTTCGCTCCGCCACACCATTCTACTGGGGTGTGCCAGGTGCGGACAATTGGGATTGAATCCCAGCCTCTGATAAGTAACTCCTAAACTCTCCCAAGAGGTACTCGCCACCACGATCAAATCGTAGTGTCTTGATACTTTTACCTTGACGGTTCTCCACATCAGCCTTGAATTCTTTGAACCTGTCAAAGCATTCAGACTTGCGGCGTATCAAGTAAATGTATCCATACCTTGAATAATCGTCTATAAAAGAGACAAAGTATTCAAAGCCACCTCTAGCCTGGATAGACATAGGACCGCACAAATCAGAACCAACGTTCCAGTTTACGTATTACTGGTGATAAAGGCTCACCACTCTCTTGTGAGACTTGGTATACCCATCAAGACTCGCGAGGTTGGGAGATCTTCCACCACTAATAAACCCAAGGGTCATCGCTATCAACCTTTGAATTCTACTCAGGTTAATATGACCAAGTCTTAGGTGCCAAAGATATATACAGTTCATTTTCGAAGGTTCTTTTCTCTTATTAGACTTAGAAGATGAGTTATTCACTTCTATATGCATCGTGGGAGTTTTCGGTTCAAGAGTGTACAAATTGCCAACCAATGTACCAGAACAGATAATCTCCCTATTCCTTTTTATAACAACTTTGTCATTAAAAGAAACAGAATATCCATCCAGAAATTATTTAGAAACTGAAATTAGATTCTTTCTAAAAGTAGGTACATAAAGACAATTTTTCAAAACCAAAACTTTATTTCTATCAAAAGATAAATAAACGTCTCCCACTGCAATAGCCGCCACCTTTGAAGCATTGCCCATGAAGACGGTAATCTCTCCCTCAGCTAGTCGTCGGGTTTCCTGGAACCCCTGCAAAGTATTGCAGACATGATTAGTGGCTCCCGTATCTACATACCAAGTGCTGGTAGATAACACCGCTAATCATGTTTCAACGACTAGTCCAAAGGATATACCTTTGTTCTACTTTGGATTGGGATAGTCCTTCTTCCATTGTCCATCCTGCTTGCAAGTGAAGTACTTGCTTTTCGGCTTCTTCACTCCTCCTAGAGATCCTCCCACCATCTTTGCTTCACCTTGTTTCTTCTTCTTCTTGCCTTTCGGCTTAGAAGTAGAAACCTTTTTGAGCAACTATGGCTTGAGGACATTCTTTGAAGAGTGCATACTTGTACTCCTTAGCAGATAAGACAATATCTAGATTCTTTTCCAATCATCATAATTATGCACAGTAAGTTTATTTTCTTTTAGTATCAAAACAAGTGGACTGAAAGTCAATTTTGAAAATCCTAAGAATCACATAGATCATTACTGTAGATTTCAAAATATCATTGATTCCTCAAACAATAAAATTTCGAAATCAACCAACACCTCAAAACACCGAGAATATCGCATGCCACGATAGTGTGGACGTATACGAATTCTACATTTGTAAGAGGAGGTTTAACCCTTTAATTTTATTATCTTGTCAACCTTACTTTTTGACAAATAAAATTAATAGTTGGTTCCTCTTTGGCCCTACAAATAAAAGCAGTGACTCCGATGGGGAGGATACTTTTTATTTGCATCTAAGTGTGCACCATTACACGAGACTAAGGGAATTATCTCGGATAATGTGCCTTACCGATGGAGAAGTACACACGCTCTTAAATAATTTCCTATAACCATTATTTGACCTAGTGATCCGCAAACAAACTCATCCGATGGAGAGGAAGGCACTCAGAGCTGACGCGCAAGTTTGTTGCATCACATGTCAAATTGTAATGGAGGCCATGGGAATTAATTAAAATGTCCCTCTCCCACTTAGTAAATTGACAGTGAGGAATTTTCAAGCACACACAACATGCATATAAAACAAATCAGCAATAAATATGGAAAAAATCAGAATTTTCCCAACTATTATGGCATTGTTCTCCAATATGCATCCCGTCATGTCGCCACCTCGTCCGCTCCACCTTTTCCCGTGCGCAAGTCACCAAAGAGATCCGAGCCAAGACAAACTATTTTAATTTACATCCATCGATCATATACTCCACGAAGGAGTGTACAAATAATCTAGATCGAAAGTAAACTAAAATGAGTAGCTAAACAATGTCATATTTAATTACAAAAATTAAATACTAATTTAGCCTCGTCAACCCCGAGGATTCAAATAATATACAATCACACACACATGCAATCACATACACACATATATAGTCATAATAGTTGGAACTTACGCCTGCAACCAAAAAGTTATCCTACTCAAATCCTACTATCATCCGGCATATACAATATATGATAAGTGAATAAAAGTAACCGAATCCAAAACACACAAAACCGGAAACCGCGGCTCTGATACCACTTTGTTGGCATGCTAGGAGGCTCGTTGGCTCCCATGTCCCCGAATTAAAATGTTCACTAATGAAAACTAATCCGGATGGGATGAGTTTCCTAAGAACAACCAATTCATCGTCGTGCTAACGACTTGAGCGATCGCTTGAACAAACTAGTTGTTCAAGCAACAAAACTCTTCTAGTCGGTTAGCCGCGGAAGAGACGACGGACGGATCGCCGGTTTTTGTATTTATCTTTGGGGTCCATGATTATACAAAAACATAATGATGTAGACATGTATAATCAACACATACAATCATATTAATAAGAACATGCAAAGATCAATAATAAAACTTGTAAAACTTTTATACCTCTCGATCTTCTATCGTATGTCCTAACCTCCTTGTAGACTTCGTGTGGGCGAAGATCCTCCACAAGTTGAAGCTCCTAGATCGCACATCTTCCTTCCTTGCTCATCCAAAGCAAGAGGAAGAATAGAAACAAGGCTCATCTCCTTCCTATGGCCAACCAACAAGCAACAAAAGAAGTCTTGCCGCCGGCCAACAAGGAGAAGGAGATAATGGTGGAAACCGACCAAGACATCAAGGGAAACCCCTAAGTCTTGTTTCCACCACCCAAGGAGAAGGAAAAGGATTCTTTGGATGCTTCCCAAGGGCTGGAAAGAGTGATATGGGCGCCGGCCACCAAAGCATGAAGAAGAAAAGAAGAAACCTTCATTATTTGGTGCCACCCAAACCTCCTAAACCCTAAGCTTCCAAACCCTAATCCAAGCTCTCCTTATGGCCGGCCATGGAAGTGAGGAAGAAGATTAGGATGAGCTCAAGCCAAGGTAGAGGGAAGATGGAGGAACCGGCCACACCTTAGGAAGAAGAAGAAAATCTCCTCCCAAAGTTGTCACCCACCCCTAGCTCCTAAAACCCTAGCCACCCAACCAAACCCTAATCTCCCTAGGGTTTCTTGCCGCCCAAGCCGATGAAAGGCAAAACCCTAATCTCCAAAACCAACCAACAACCACCTTGCCACCCACCTTAAGCACCCTTTTATAGAGTTGGGCTTAAGCCTTGTTTTAATCTCCACCATCGGTTCTAGGGTTTTAATCTCAACCGTCGGTTCTAGAGATTTAATCTCAACCGTTGGATCTAGAGATTTAATCTCCACCGTCGGATCTAGGGATTTAATCTCAACCGTCGAATCTAGAGATTTAATCTTAACCGTCGGATCTAGAGATTTAATCTCCACCGTCGGATCTAGGGATTTAATCTCAACCGTCGGATCTAGAGATTTAATCTCAATCGTCGGATCTAGAGATTTAATCTCCACCGTCCGATCTAGAGTTTTGTTTTCCATCATTGGATCTAGGCTTCATGAGAATTATATTAGGCTACGATAGGGACCATGAGGAGGAGTTGGATCTTGGCCACCCGATGGATCGGAACCACACAAACTTGATCCATCAATGATGTTTCATTCCACTAGAGGATCCTCATTGAATTACCTCACCAACCCCCATAAATTAATATGGGCTCCATACATTATTTTTACATTCATCTCCCCGTGTTTAAGATATCGAATGTCCGTCAATTAATTGATTTACTGACCATCAATCAATTAACATCTAACTCTTCGAGTAGTACCACTCAACCTTATCATCATGTTGACTAAGTCAACCTGCAGGGTTTACATGATGAACCTTATGAGCTCCTCAAGGGGACATCATCAACCTAATATATAGGACACGGTTTCCTCCTATAATCAACGACACACCATGTAAATAATATCATTTCCCAACTTACCGGGCATATTGATTTAATCCATATAAATCTCACCCTTTGGTAAATCAAAGAAATAAATACTAAGTACATGTTCCCGTTATTATATCGGGATTAAGAGCATGTACAACATAATATCCGAGGTCCGATTCAATTATGTAGTCAGCAATAAATTGAATCACCTCTATATCGGTCCTGTTCAATACACCTAAGTGTACTAGTGTAACTCTATGTTCAAGACAAAACAATACCAAGCTACACTACAACCATGCCAATGGTTTGTCCAAAACCATCTTGGTTGTGAGCCTCTACTTATATTCTACAAGGGACTGATAACATGATCTTCTGTGCCACACCAAGCACCATGTTATCTACAATGAAAAGTATTAGACAATATGCACACATATAAAGTGCAAACAATGATCATGTGATTCTTATGTCAAAATATAAATGTTCATACAAAAGAGCTAGGCTTTCAGTATACATCCCAACAGCGGCCACTTCGCGATAAAATTTATTACAACTTCGTGATCTGTTCCGAAAAAAGAGGAGACATATTCAGAGGCCAAAATCTATAAAAGGAGGGGTGGATTCTAACTCCAATCATCATCAAGTTTATTCATCAAGTGCTCCTACAACGCCAACGCTCCAACACCGTCATAACGCCGACACGATAACAAGTTCAGATCTTCTTCGTCGGCAGCAGCATCTAGTAATATATTTTGATATTGTATTTGTTGTTTTTATTCGCAACGAGGTGAGGTAGGTTTGTTGCCTCATTCTCGTATATTTGGTTTTGTGATCATTGTCTCCTACCTCCAACGAGGAGGAGACGTTATAGTGTTTTGCCCTCCGTACGCGGTCTAGGACCGATAGGGCCTTGGAGTAGCAACCGTTGGGTTGTGAACCAAGTAAAAATAGACGTGTCTCTTTATTTTCCGCTGCTCTTACTCGTATATCGAACGAACTAACAAAAATATTTACGATCGCTATTCACCCTCCCCCTCTAGCAACGCTTCTCGATCCAACAATTGGTATCAGAGCGGGGGCGCTAAGATTTGGTGAAACCACCGATCTAGCACGTTTTGGTTTTCTGTTCGTATTTTTCGATTCGTATTTTTTTAGGTCTTTTTCCTCCTGCACTACTAATCCAAGATGAAGTCTTGGTACGTTTCTTTTGGTTGTGTGCTTGCAAGTTTTCTCTCTTGGAGTAGCCGACGGTAAAAGGGTCATAACTTTTCGCACAAGTGGACTCACATAACGATCTACCTACCAAATCGAAGCTCTCTAAGAGATCTACATTTCTTATGAGGGTTTACCCTTGTAACAAGCTGTTTACAGCCCCAAAATCCAATGTCTAGTACCCTTTCGGGGACATCGAAGGTTGTAAGTTGTTAGTTTTTGTTAGTTTCTTATTTTTCTCATTTAAGTCTGTTTATTTCCTATTTATTTCCCGCATTACTAATCCAAGACCAAGTCTTAGAATTCTCTTTGGTTTTTATTCGTGTTTTGCAAGATACTTAATGGCTCACATTGAGGGGTATAGCACCACCCGACCTCCGTTCTTTAACGGAGATGATTTCCGTTATTGGAAAAGTCGGATGGAGTGTTTCTTGAAAACACAAGTTGATACTTAGATAATAATCCAAACCGGCTTTTCTCTACCCACCAATGATCAAGGAGAGCCCTTGGATTTCAACAAGTGGACAAATGCAACCAAGAGGCAAATTGAAGCCGATGCAAGAGCAACCAAAATATTGCAATGCGGCTTGTCCAAGGAGGAACTCAACCGCATCGGACCATTCATTAGCGCCAAGGACCTATGGAACAAATTAATCGAGCTACACAAAGGAACGTCTGATGCTAAGGTATGTAAACGTGACCTTCTTTTCAATAAGTTGTATAACCTTAAGATGCAGGAACACGAGACGGCGACGCAACTACACGCCCGCATCCAGGACATTGTCAACGGCCTGCACACCATCGGACACAAGGTCGAAAATCGTGACCTACTAAGGTACGTTCTTAATTCATTTCCTAGGACTACCTTATGGGCATCCATGGTCGATGCCTACAAGGTCTCTAAGGACCTTTCGAAGCTTAGGTTAGACAAATTATTTTTCGAATTTGAACTTCACGAGCAAACTAATGTGGTCCGGGCCGAGAGAGGTATTGCTCTACTTGCAGGACAAAGAAGCAAGTCACCTATCAGACAAGAAGATGGACTCGAACCCGACGATGAATTAGAGTCTGAATCCGAAAAGGTGGAAGCAATAGTGAACGTAGTGCAGAAGATCATTCGGAGGGAAAGGAGGCTACTAAAGAATCAAAAGAGGGCACAATTCAAATCAAATCAAAAGAAGGCTTTCATGCAACATGGGACAATGAAGAAGGCAGCGGCATAGCATGCATGGCAAGACCCGAAGAGTCCGAGTCAGAGTCCGAATTCGAATCCAATTATAACACTGACTCTGAACTCGAGGACTACTTCGAGAAGTAACTCAAAGCCGGACCGAAAGAGAAAATTAAGGTTAGCCGCTCACTAATTCATACGCTTTACAATACAATTAAAATGCTTAATAGGAAATTAACTAAGTCCGAGTCTAGGGTTGAGTCGTTACTTGAGGAGGTTGAAACCCTCAAGCAAGAGGCTACTCTAACCTCTTCAACTAGTCAAGTTCAAGAGGGAAACTCAACCCAAATTGAAAAACTCGAGGAAGAGAATTCTCTCTTGAAAGACCGAGTTCAAGAGGTTGAGGCTATGTTGGAAAGGTTCACGTTGGGATCTAAGAATCTTAATAGAATACTTGGAACCCAAAGAGCCATGTACAACAAAGTCGGACTCGGATTTAGGTCAACGACTACGAATAGGTCATATATGTCTATCGTAAATCGTAGTCATCAAAGAGTCCAAGCATGGGTCCCAAAGGTTTTATTGAATTCACATATAAGGACTAATAAGTTTTGAATTCCCCAGGATCAAATTCATTATTTGAATAGACCATATTGGTTCAATGGTCCAGGGGGAGCTAACACTAAAATAGTATACTCGCTTACTTAGCAAACCATTGAATACTTTACTTTAATTTGTAGAATGGCTAGATAGGGAAAATAGTTAGTCAACTCTTGACAATATAGTATCAGGACGCGGCGAGATGACAGTACGTTAGGGAAACAAAGTCTCGTCTATTCAAGCTAGATAAGGCGTATCTAGCTTGGTGCACTTGATCGAGTGGAACTAGATGAAGCTACCTCGCCGTATCCTAAACTAGTTAGACCAGGAAGTAACCCTAAGTGACTTAAGTGATATTTTCTTGAATTTGGCTTTGTCTAAGGAAGTGGTCGTTGTTCCGATCAAAGAAGGTCCCTGTGCCTCGCCACGACCTGGAAGCCAATTTTTCAAAAAGTTACTTAACGATCTAAAGGTTAAATCCGAATCTAACCCAAGGTTGACTAGCTTTAATCAATTTAAAATCATCTCACAAAACATATAAGGTGAACAAATTCTGAGACACATAGAATGGGTGAGATGTTAAGGATAATTGAAATATAACCTTTCAAAAGACTACTTATTTTCCCAACTATTGTACTTAACAACTCTTAGGTCAAAGTTTAGTTCCCCCTACATCTCTTATACTTCATATATTTGACTAAGGGGGGAAGCAAACTAACCCTAAGGGTTATATTACAAACCTTTAGATTATTGGTGCAAAGGGACACACCTCGAACCAATCTATCTAATTACTGCTAGACGCATCCTTGGACTCATAGTTGATTTATCTTGATGCATGCATATACCATATTTTATATAACAAACTTCGTTTTTACATAACAAACCCCAACATTTGTTTTGATTTATGGCAAAAGGGGGAGAAGAGCGAAAGTTAAGGGGGAGTAACACAAAATTTATTTAATTTTGAAAACTAAAGTATCTCTTTCAAAACTCACCTAGGGTTAAGGGGGAGTTTTGGTTAAGGGGGAGTTTTTGAAAATGACATTCATCATTTACTATACTTGTTTTATGCTTTAATTTCCCTTAACTTTGTGTTGGTTTGCCATAGATCAAAAAGGGAGAGATTTTTGGTGCAGGGGCACCAGATAATCGAACTTGTGTTTTGATTATGGCAAAGACACAAAGTTAAGTTTACATCGTTATCTCACGAGCTAAATTGAGTGTGCAGAAAAGTACTAAAGCTGGAGCTGAAGGCTAGTGACACCCGGAGGAAGCCGCGGTGGTCGGGCAACACTCGAGTGACTTCGGAGGAATCGAGTGGAAGGTCGGAAGCAAGAGCTACAAGGTAAGTATCGAGGAAAGCTCATGTGAGTGAGAGATTGTAAGGTCGTGTCCTCTTTACGGGGACGACCGTAGGCGGCGATCTGACTACGACTTCCCGTAGAAGGTCTAGGTTGAGATCGGACAGTCAGAAACCATCGCATTTATCATTTTCCGAGCTAACCTCTTACTGCAGGGAAGTGGCCAGGCTGGCAGTCGACTGATGCTCATCAGTCGACTGATGGCGACGAATCAGCCTTTGCGCTAGGTCAAAATGGATAAGGTTTGACGCGACCACTTCGCGATAAAATTTATTATAACTTTGTGATTTGTTCCGAAAAAAGAGGAGACATATTCAGAGGCCAAAATCTATAAAAGGAGGGGTGGATTCCAACTCCGATCATCATCAAGTTTATTCATCAAGTGCTCCTACAACGCCAACGCTCCAACACTATCATAACGCCGATGCGGCAACAAGTTCACATCTTCTTCGTCGACAGCAGCATCTAGTAATATAATTTGATATTGTATTCATTGTTTTTATTCGTAACGAGGTGAGGTAGGTTTGTTGCTTCATTCTCGTACATTCGGTTTTGTGATCGTTGTCTCCTACCTCCAACGAGGAGGAGACATTATAGTGCTTTGCCCTCCGTACGCTGTCTAGGACCGATAGGGCCTTGGAGTAGCAATCGCTGGGTTGTGAACCAAGTAAAAATAAACGTGTCTCTTTATTTTCCACTGCTCTTACTCGTATATCGAACGAACTAACGAAAAGATTTACGATCACTATTCACCCCCCTCCTCTAGCGATGCTTCTTGATCCAACAGACTGATGACTACATCAGTCGACTGCTCGGTGCCCAATGGGAAGAATGGCCTCTTCCCTATAAGAAGAGGCCTTGGGTCACTTGGGGAGGTTAATGCTTGAACTCCAATCATACTCCCAAGTGCTCTAAATATTTTCTTCCCTCTTTCTTGCTATTATTTCAATCTTATTGTAAAGAGGGAGATTGTAAGAAAGGTTTACCTCCACCTTGCTTAGTGCAAAGGAGAGACTAGTGAAGATTTAGTTGAGGGAGTGATTCGCCATACGAATCGGTCGTGGATTAGCGACAAGGGTCGTGAACTACATTTCATAATTGTGTTAGCGATTGCTCTCCTTTTTACTTCTGGTACTTAGCTTAATTGTTTTGTATTAGCATATTCTGTTGCGCTAACTTTGCTTGTAGACGATTAAGAGTGATCGACTTCCATCGTATGCGATAAAGGGCTATTCACCCCCTCTAGCCAGCCACCGATCTTCCAACAAGTGATATCAGAGCAAGGAGCTTATTGCAGACTAATCGCCAACACAAGCGCGACAAGAGATGGTCGGCTCCAACATTCATCCGCCTAAGTTCGAAGGAGAATTCGCTTGGTGGAAAAAGCGAATGGAAGTATTTTTTGAGACCGACTTCGATATCATGTTAATAATGGAAAACAGTTTCGAGATACCTAGGGACGACGATGGGAGAATGCTAGAGAAGTCAAGATGGACAAAGAAGCAAAGGGATTGAGCACCTTGTGAATTCAAAAGTAAAACAGCACCTCTTCAATGTGCTCCCCCAACAAGAGATCAACTGAATTGGAGAGTGCACAAGCGCCAATGAGCTGTGGGAAAATCTTGTAGATCTTCATGAGGGCACCTCCGAGGCAAAGCTTGCAAAAAGGGATCTCCTTCATTCTCAATTAAACAACATCAGGCTTGACAAAGGGGAAAAGGTATTATCCTTACATTCTCATTTTAAAGAGCGAATTAATGGCTTGACAAGTGTAGGAGAAAAGCTTTCGAACCGGAACATGGTAATGAAGGCAATAGATGCATTCCCTCGATCATCAAAATGGAGCTCTATGGTGGACTCCTTTTATATCTCAAAGAATCTAGAGGTAAGTACTCTAGATGAATTTTTCTCCACCATGGAATTACATGAGACTAGGCTTGAAGGCATAGTTGAAGATCAAATCAAGCCATCAAGGGGAGTAGCACTAGTAGCGGAAAAAGGAAAGAAGAAGAAGAAGGAGACTCCACCCTCTTCCTCCAATGAAGAATCTTCCTCCTCCATGGATAGTAATGAAGAAGTCTACATGGTAAGGAAGGTGAGACGTGCATTAAAAAGCTTTAAATTTAATAAATCTCATGATAGGGGAAGAAGGCCGAGGAGAAAAATTATTTGCTACAATTGTCAAGGAGAGAGACACATAAGGGATGATTGTCCCCTCTTGAACAAAAGCAAGGAAGAAAGGAGAAAGAAAGAAGACAAGAAGAAGGGGAGCAAGAAGAAGGAAGAAGAAAGAAAAGCAAAAGAAAAAGGGAAGGCCAAGGAACACAAGGCAACATAGGATGATCCATCATCATCATCGGAGGGAGAACAAGCATTCACAAGCCTTGCCCTAATGGCAATAGAATACTTGGACTTCACCTCCTCCGAAAAAGAAGAAACAAGCTCAAGTGAAGGGGGAGCTTCATATTCATCCTCATCGGAATCACAAAAAGGAGATTGGGTAAGTGAGGTAACGAATCTCCCTCCCAAGAAAGTTATTTCATGATTACTAGTTTAACTAAGGAGCTATTTAGGGCTAAAAAAAAAAAAATAAAAGCATGCTTAATGAAATCAATGAACTAGAAGAAAAATTGAAAATTGCATGTTCTCATGACAATGATAATTCTTCTAGTGTAAGTGATGCATGCTTAGTTGAGGAAAATAAGGCTCTAAGGGAAAAGGTAGAATTCCTCACAAAGGCCCTAGAAAAATTAACCATTGGCTCCAACACCCTAAATATGATCATTGGGAGCCAAAGGGCTAGTTTTAACAAGAAGGGTCTAGGCTACAAGGGATCCAAAAATGAAAAGGCTTACCATTGTTTGATTGCTAGAGGTCAAGCTAAAACTACAATGGTAGCTAGGAAATGGATTCCAAAGGAATACTTAGTGAACCCTATTGGAAAGAATCTATATTGGGTTCCTAAGTCCATCCTTAAGGGGTTAGGAGAACCTAGGTTAGTCAACCATAAGTGAACTTAAGTTTATATCATGTTAAATGGTTGACTTAGGATGATGAGGATGTTAGTTTTAGACTTGTGATATTTGATTTATGAGGATGATGTGGGTGAAAATTTTTAACTTAGTGTTGGGTGATGATAATGTGTAACCCATGAATTGAATGTTTAGATCAGATTTATGCTTGATTTTATACTTGATATACATATTTATAGTCATGATTCATGATTTGGATGGTAGTGTTGGGTGATGATAATGTATAATTTATGAATTGAATGTTATACTTGATTTGTGATCATAATGTGCAATTAGTGATAATACATGATTTATGATCATAATATGCAATTAGGATCATATTAGTATTATGATTATGTTGAGTGATACTTAACCTTGGTAGAATTGCATGAAAATTGGAGTTTAAGTATAAATACCTTAGGTTCATCTCACACTCACTATAGGCTAACTTGATTGAAAATATAGCATGGGTGAGATGTTAGGATGATACAAATGACTCACTTATTATTATAACATTTTGATGAGTCATTATTGGTATCATGATAGCAATAATAGACCAATCATGGGGAAAGCATATGTTTAATTCATAGACATATTGCCCAAAGATCATGGTTGAATATTTCAAATATTTCAAAATCATTTTATGTTTGATAATCTGTGAGTTCATGCTTTGAAAAGTTTCTAAGGCAAAACTAGCTTTCAACTTGATACAAAATTGAAGGTTTTGATAACTTTTGAGTTTTTGCCAAATGTTTGAAAATTAAATTAATTTTCATGAAAAACTATTTTTCACTGATAAAGGAAATTATTAGAATTATGTTCCCCGAATTTCATGATTTTTAGAATTTTTTAGAATTTTTAATGCATTTCTAAAATTTGGGTCAAAAATCAAAAATTCTGCTTTTATTGGTGCCAGTCGACTGGCGCTCTGATTCAGTCGACTGATGTACTGTGCATGAGCATAGTAACCTATTTTATCAAGATTTGAGTTAGATTTTAGTGATTTTCATTCCCTAGACTTGATGTCATGCTTGTATAACATATGTTAATGTTTTTGATGGTGTCAAAGGGGGAGAAATATGTGTGTTTAAGTTAATCATGCTAGAGGGGATTAGCATGTGTTAAGGGGGAGTTTGCATGTATTATGAGGGAGATTTGATTTCCATGTTTACATTACATGCTTATTTTCATTATGTATTTTGGTTATTGTTTTAGCTAACTTAAACGGATTGCCACACATCAAAATGGGGGAGATTGTTAGGGCAATCAACCCATGTATGATGTGGTTTTGATGTGTGTGTGGCAAAGGGTTTAAGTTAGGTTGATATGTTCATTTAATATGTGTGTTGAAGTCATGTAGGACTTAGTAATTCACACATGGGATTGGCTTGGCGAGAGCATTGGTGAGTTCACCATCTCATGGCTTGGCTCTTTGAGTCGGTGAAGGACGACACTACGAAGCCGTGCGCTTGGTGCATCCGAGAGACCGTCGGATGAGCAGCATTGGAGTGAAGCCAAGGAAGTAGACTTCAGGGCGAGATGCAAAGGATGGCATTACGAAGTCGTGCACTTGGTGCATCCGAGGGATATGGCCGGACGAAGAGAACTTCGACGAGGGACTTCAAGCGAGATGAGAGAATGAGCGAAATGTAACGTAGCTCATGGGTGAACTTTGTTGGGAAAATGTTGACCGCTATAGGGGGTGAATAGCGTCGTAGGATGCGTCGATGGAATTCGTTTTGTTCATCTACAATTTTCATTAGCATGCAGCGGAATAATAATAATAAAGCAATAACAAAATAGAACAATACGCAAATACAATTATTTAATGTGGTTCGGAACCAAACGATTCCTACTCCACGGATCGAACTCTAAAGAGCTCTAGCAATGCCACAAACACACCACTATGCAATAACTCCTTCTCGACACAAGTCGGAGGCAGAGAAACCTCGTACAATAGTTTACAACAATAAACTAAATACAACAAGCAAATACAATATGAAATACAACAAGAGATGTAAAGAAAACTTTACACAAAACTCTTTTGAATGCTTGCTTGCTAGGTTGATCGAGTAGCACTTGGAGACTCTGAATTGCAGCAGCAACTCGCCCCAAAATACCTCAAAGAACCTTGGTGAAATCCTTCTCCACGAGCTCCATTTAAAGCTTCTGCCTGGGCTAGAAATCGCCGATCAGTTGACTGATGACACTGTTACTATGAGACAATGGTGTAATCCACGCTGGAAAAATCCAACCGATAGGACATCAGTCGACTGATCATGACCATGAGTTGACTGATGGAGCCTTCACTCGACTGCTGACCCCACAGTCAAGTCTCGACTCCATTCTATGCTCGAAAAACTGAGCACTAGTTGACAGATCACACGATCAGTCGACTGCTCGGCCAATCAGTCGACTCCCAAAGGCTGGCAGTCGACTTCTAGGCTAATTCCCGCAGTCAAACTCTAGTTGACTTACACCAGTCGACAGCCATATGACACCAGTCAACTGACACACCTCAAACATGAAGTTTTAACACAAATATGGTGCCCCCATACTTGCTAGACCACCCGTAGCCTAGACCTAAGACTTCTAGCCACCTCCGTCAGCCTCACGCCTCTCGGATCCCTCCAAGTCATCCATAACTTATTCATCCATTGCGCTAGCCTTCAGGTGCTTCCATCGGCTATGTCATGCTAACGGTGTCTACACCGCCAAGGAACATTGGACTTACACTACCAAGACTCCCGCTTGGACTTTACGCTGTCAACTATTGGACTTATGCTACCAAGACTCCTGCTTGGACTTTACGCCGCCAATATCAAACCCCTTGGACTTTCCAAATGCCAAGACTCAAGCTTGGACTTTCCCTTGCCAACCCATGTTGGACTTTTCATGCCAAGACCCATGCTTGGACTTTTCCTTGCCAAGATCTATGCTTGGACTTTACATGCCAAGTACTCAAGACTTGGACATTACATGACATGGTCAACTCCAGTCAACCATCAAAATCTCCTCGAGTCAAACTCGAGTTCGGTCAATCATGACCTGGGTCGATTGTGCCAACAATCTCCCCAAAATAATATCAGACATCAATGTCAAGTATCGATGTCAAACTTTCATGTTAAACATCAAAACATCACTCGAGTCAAACTCGAGTCCGATCAATCGTGACCTGGGCCGATTGCACCAACAATCTCCCCCTTTTTGATGTTTGACAAAAACACATATCTTTGACTTAGAATACTAACTCAAATCTCCTTACCAATTATCCCAAATTGGTAATCCCAAACATTCTCCCCAATTCTCCGAATTGACAATTGATAACATCAATTGATAACACTCTCCATACCATTCTCCCCCCAAAACATTTTGGAGAAAGGTAAGATTACCAATTTCCATAACATTCTCCCCCAAAACATTCTCCCCCTTTTTGACTAACATCAAAAAGGTTCTCTCCAAGGAGGTCAATGTCTCATGTCCCAATGAGAATATCTTACAATCTCCCCCTTAGTCCAAAAACACCTAGGATGCCTACCATCTTCCTAGTGATAAGTCTCAAATCACTCAAGAGAGACAATCCTATACACTCTCCCAATTCCCAAATTGGGTATCTAAAATCCCATTTTCCTCCTCATGAGGAAAAATACCATCCATCATCCCATGATGGATACCTCCCTTTAAAGGCTTGCTCCCCCTTGACCATTGCACCAACAATGTCCTTGGGAAGTCCCTAAGCCAATAGGAACTTTAAACCATCAAAATTAAGGCTTAAAGTTCAACATTGAACTTTTCTTTACCTTAAAATTGATACAAACCCTAAACAACTCTCTTAATCCATATCCAATGGATTTTCACCCTTTCCCAAAGCATATCCTAGGGTTTAGAGTGGTTAGGGAACCTTACCTTAGCTGAAATGGGGTTAAACATCCTTGTTTTACCCGAAAAAGATAGGCAATGAGTCCTTCGTAAATCAGATCGCTTTGCACATCACCAACCGCCACCATGAGAAGCTTGATCGAGCAATCAAAACTAATTTCAACTTATCAAAAATGGATTTTGAAAATTCATAAATAATTATACGTATATCAAAAAATCATGAAAATTCATACGTATAATACTTATGACCAATACAATGGGTGAAAAATATTTGAAAATTATTTTACCCATAAAATAGTGAAATTGACACGAAGTTTAAAACCATTGAAATTTTCAATGTTTTGGCCCTATTTTGTATCAACTTTATCAATGGTGATTGCTATCAAAAGATAGACTTCACCAAGGTTTTCTAAATGGTTTTTAAAATGTTTTTGAAACCTTATTTTGGATCATATTCCTTTGGCTCAATGTACATGACTTGTACACAAGCTTTTCCAATGATCCATTAATGATTTTGATGAGTTTGAGTTCATCTAGATGCAAAAATTATGCACCTTGAACTTAACTCATATCCTAGCATCTCACATGTATCTATGGTGTATAAATACACATACAAGTCAATGTGATGTGAGATATGGGTTTTGTTCATCCTAATCTAGGGTTTCATGCATTTTTCTAAGGCAACACTACTTGATTCCCTTATAAATGGGACTCCAAGTCATGTCAAAGTCCTTAACTCAATTTTAATCAATTTAGATGCATGAATGATTATGGCTTTAATGATGGTATAAATAAATACATGCTCATAATCATGATGTCATGGCATAAGATGGAATCTAAAAACATATGACATTAAACCTTAATCCTAAACATGATCATGATATTTTAAATGATTAAAAATAAGCATGATGTCATGGCATGTTATATGGCAAACAAGGCATGACATATAAAATATATAGGTATAATAATACCTAAATTTTAATATTTGTTGCCATTTGATATAATTAAGTATATTTTTCCATAATACCAATTTTCTCCCAAATGTGCCAAAAACCCAAAATGACACACTATAACCTCTAAACCTAAATTGTGCTAATTTGATTGATTTTTCATAATTCCAAAAACATATTGGCACATCCTAAAATCTTTTAGAAAATAATATCAAATCTATGTTCAAGGTATCCATAACCTTGAAAATTACCTAGAGTGTCACCTTTACCATGGTTAGGTTAACTACCATTCCATTTAAAGTTGCCACACCCTAAACCCATTTAGCGTGAATCAATCACGCTCTTAGGAACCCAAAACTTATTTGAGCTCCTAGGGTTAATTAGGTATTCCTTAGGGATAGCCTCCCTAGATACCTTTCTAATTACCCTTCTAGGCTTGTTAGCCTTCGTCATTGTGGTCTTGCCTAGGTTAACCTTAGGGATTGCCTCCCTAGTAACCTTCTTAGTGGTCTTCCTAGGTTTCATGGAAACCTTGGCCACTAAGCACCTACCTTGGACAACCTTAGGGATGACTTCCCTATTGACTTTGGTCTTCCTAGACCTAACTTGAGTTCCATAATCGAATGGAATATTGTGATAGGTCTTTTTAGGCTTAAGCTTGCCCTTAGATGGTTCTTGTTTCCTAGGTCTTGACTTTTGACCATTTGACCTAGGTTTTGACTTCTAGACCCTAAGTGTTGACCACTTGACCCTTGAAATTGATTTTGCATCTTCCAAAGGGTCTTTTCCAATTTTTCAAGCCTTGACCTCAAAGCTTGATTTTCTAACTCTAATTGCCCAATTTTTGAATTTTGATTTGGTCTTTGGGCAATACCATTTCCTCTAGGCATATGCCTACCCTTCTTAGAGTTAATTCCTAAATGGTTTTCTATTTTCCTAATAGACTCCTTAGGAAGGGTTTTTCTAGGGACATTAGTCCCAAATTTCTCCTTATTTCCTAAGTGGACATTTTTAGCTCCTAAACAAAAATATTTATTACTGTTAGTGAGAGCCCTAGAGCCAATCATGTGATGGTTGTTGTATGGACTTTGTTGTATCATATTCCTATTTATAAAGACATTTCTTTATGGTTATTATACTTACTTGTATTGGTGCCAAATAACTAAGTATAATAACATCCTTGAGTAGAAGGTTCTTATCTATATCAATCGATTGGTTGAATCGATAATGAGATGATATAGAGAACACTACTCTTAATCATTCCTAGTCAAGTATTAACATTCAGGGACAATGTTAATGCGAAGAGACTAGCATGTAAGTCAACTCGATGACTTAATCTCACAAGTCATGTATATGAGATATCAAGTTGACATATGGGTATATATTGAAGAATGTATACTGAATGACCCGCCATGAGAAAGTATCAAGGATCGTTATATGAGTGTCATATACTTTCTCATGTGACTATTAGTATGACTATTAGTCCTTGGACCTGAAGTCACCATGGTTCCCTACATAAGGAGTTGCATACTTTGGCTTCGTCAAACGTCACTCGTAAATGGGTGAACTATAAAGGCGATTACTGGGTATGTAACAAATTATGTAGAGGAATGTGAGTAATGTAGATGGGATCTATCCCTCCTATATGACGGGAGTGACATCGTTATTATTGATAGAGTGAGACCACTAAGTGCATGGTCATGCCCAAATGAGTCAATATGAGATATTGAGCTCATTTGATTAGAGTGAATCTACTTAGAGTTCATGATATAGATTATACCGAGGATGACACGGTCTATGCCTCAGTTGGTCAATCTAGATATCAATGATAGAGGGACATTGTCACATATTGTGAGAGTCACAATTAGTAATCACAAAGGTGATGTTGGATCTCAACATTCTTGTAACTTGGGTAGCAATGATGTGTTGCTAGATACCGCTCATTGCTTATGTTCCTAAATCGGTTTAGGAGCATTGCCAATGTTACAAGAACCTATAGGGTCACACACAAAGGGCAATTAGATGGAGATTAAGTTCATATGATGAACCATGAGGATTAGGTTCATGGGATGAACCAAATTGGATTAAGAGTAATCCAAATTAGACTAATTGAGTTAGACTCAAGTTGATTCAAGTGTTGAATGAGTCTAATTTAGATTTGATTCATTGAGTCAATTTAAACTAATGAATTGAGATTCATTAAATTAAATTGACTTGAATCAAATGGTTGGATTTGATCAACCATGGGAGATAAGAGGTCAAGTTTGACTTGACTTGAGAGGGAAGATGAATGGTCAATTTTGACTTGACCAATTGTCATGTCATGGTGACTTGGCATGGGGCCGGCCAATGATGATGTTCCACATCATCATGGATACATCATGGGGTGCCACCTCATGAGGGAGACCAAGAGCCATTGGCTCTTGGAGTTACATGCATGCATGTAACCCCCTTATAGTGGTCGGCCACTATTGATGGGTTATGAAAGTGTGAAGTTAAGTTGTGTAACTTCATCATCTTCTTCCTCCTTGGCTCTCTTCCCTCAAGCTCTCTTCCTCATCTTGCCGTGAGATTTCAAAGGGTGCTATCACACTCTAGGTTGCTTTTCTCTACCTATTGCTTGTGTGCATACCAATAGAGGAGTGTACACTTGACACTCTCGAGTTCCGGCAAGTCGTTTGGACGAGCGGGATAAGCAAAGGGCGTCGCATCAAGGGTAAAACTCTTAACATGTAGATCTAGAGTAGATCTAAGGTTTTTAAACATGTACATGTAGTTTTTGTTTATCTTCTCACATATCCGTGGCCGACTTCCGGGGTTTCCGCAATACAAAAAGCGATTTTTGCGGCTCGGATAGTCCAATAGTGGTATCAGAGCCACATGCGAAGCATGTATGTATTTTAGTTTTGTAGTTTTTGTATTAGATATAAAAATTACAGATGTATAAGATTTTTTAAATTTCCTATTTTTATAGATTTTTTGGGTATTTTTCTTGAAGAGTCGAAGCAACAAGTGTTGGGACACTTGTAGGTTTCAACCACCGAGAAAAACTCTCCGAAATGGCGAACTCTCGCTTTAGGTTTTTGGGACAGTGACTTAAGTCATTGTAAGATCAAGATGGGACACTCACAAAGTTCATTTTGCGAGTAGGGGTGCTGCCCCTAACACCGAAAGGGGCATTGTCCCGCAATCGCACCCGAAAATCGCTTAGCGGGATCATTACGGAGAAGTGACTCATAAAAATTGAAAAAAAAAAGGAAAAAATATAGAAATTTCTGTAAAATACATTGTTTATAATTATGTATAATAATGTTATGGTCATGGCCCAAGAACCCCAATGTGATTGGATAAATGTGTTGTAATTCATAATACAGCTTACGCGCCGTTTTTGTGGTTGTGCATGTTGTACATGGTATGTGACCTGCGCGTCGTGCCTCTTCTTTTAATATTCCAGTTGTAAATAGTTTTAGACTCGAATGTAACTCGAGTTTCATGTTTGTAATGTACAAAAATTGGAGCGGTGGAAGGTCCACTAGTAGATGGAGTTACGAGGAGGGTGCCGACAACACATGGCGGTCAAAGGAGGCGCTTGGAGAAGCCGCTAACCCTAGGTTGACCATCCGATCTTTTCATTGTCTTGAGAAGATCGTAGTTGGGCCATGACCTCATCACAATATATATATATATTTGCTTGTATGTATGAGATGCCTGCTTACTTGTATGTATATGATGCATGCTAGGATATTTTGCTTGTATGTATGAGATGCATGCTAGTAAATTTTACTTGTATGTATATGATGAATGCTAGGATATTTTTCTTGTATATTTCTTGTATGTATGTGATGCATGCTGATGTAGGGTAATAAAGGCCTTAATGCGTATATGATACACATTCACGATTAGATTAGATCTTAATCGAATCAACTCAAAAATGGCTACCAAGTTTTGATACCCATCACTACCTCGATCATTTGTTGTTGTTGAATCTACCAAAGCAAAGCAACGCATATTATCTTGGTAGGGTGCAGAGGGACAATCTTCGTCTCGCCTATCACAGCTTGGGTGAGAATAAACTCAATTAGATTGAGTAAAACTAGTTAAATCAAGTGGATTGAGTAAAACTACAGGCATATTCCAACCATTGGAAATGTAGGATAAGGTTACATTTACACTAAATCTTAGGCGATTTAGCCAAAGCTAACTCAAGGTCTTTTGTAAATGTGGATCTTGATCCTATAAACAAGAGTTGCATAGAGATGTAACCGGTAATTTGTTACCTACCGATCATACTAAGTCTTGAACGATTTAGCTAAAGCTAACTCAAGGCATAGTATGATGTGGATCTTGTCCCGCGAGAATTATAACTAGTTTGTATGAATCTAGTAATGTGGTTTGACCACATCCATTACTCGATTCTACAAAAGTCCTATAATTCAGTGGGAGCATCACTTGATTAAAGGCCTAATTAAATGATAAATGGAATATGATATTAATTTTCTGCATTGTGTATATTGTAGATTACCATGTCGACAAACATGAACACTCTTTCCCTGCGTTCTGTCCTTGAGAAGGACAAGCTCAATGGAGCTAATTTCCTGGACTGGTACAGAAATCTGAGAGTCGTTCTCACCCAAGAAAGAAAACTGTATGTCCTGGAGCAGCCCATTTCGGAGGCACCTCCTACCACTGCATCGCGAGCTGACCAAGATGCTTACAAGAAGCATCAAGATGATGCATTAGATGTGTCATGCCTCATGCTCGCGACCATGAACTCTGAGCTTCAGAAGCAACATGAGTTCATGAATGCTTTTGATATGGTTGAACATCTTCGTCAACTGTATCAAGGACAAGCAAGGCACGAGAGATATGAGATTTCTAAGGCACTATTTCAATCCAAGATGCAAGATGGGACTCCCGTAGGTCCATATGTACTCAAGATGATTGGATACATTGAGAACCTACAGAGGTTGGGATTCCCACTTGGCCAAGAGCAGGCCACTGACTTGATCTTGCAATCTTTGCCATAAAACTACAATCATTTTGTCATGAATTACAACATGAATGAAATTGATAAGTCACTTCCTAAATGCTTAGCATGTTGCGAACTGCTGAGCTCAACCTTAAGAAGGAAAAACCTGACTCCATTTTGATGGTGCAAAAGAAGAAAGGCAAGGGCAAGCCTAAAGGTAAGGGAGAGTCCCAAGCCAAGGGCAAAGGCAAGACACTGAAACCGAAAGGAGGGGTGGCCAAGGAAGGGACTTGCTTCCACTGCAAGGAAGCTGGACACTGGAAGCGTAACTGCAAAGCATACCTGGAAGATCTTAAGAAGAAAAGAAGTGAGACTTCTACTTTAGGTATAAATGTTATAGAAGTCAATCTATCTATTTCTTCATCATGGGTATTAGATACCGGATGTGCATCTCACATTTGTACCAATGTGCAAGCGCTGAGAAATAGCAGGGCATTGACTAAGGGTGAGGTGGACCTACGAGTAGGCAATGGAGCAAGGGTTGCTACTGTTGCTGTAGGAACTTATATTCTATCTCTGCCCTCTGGGCTTATACTAGAACTAGATGAATGTTGTTATGTGTCTGCTTTGACTAAGAACATAATTTCAGTTTCTTGTTTGGACAAGAAAGGCTTTTCATTTATAATAAAGAATAAATATTGTTCAGTTTATTTAAATGATATGTTCTATTGTAGTGCACCTTTGATGAACAGACTCTACATTCTAGACTTAGAGAACCCCATCTATAACATAAGTACCAAAAGGTTCAAGTCAAATGAGTTGAACCAAACCTATCTCTGGCATTGTCGCTTAGGTCACATAATTGAGAGTCGCTTATCCTAGCTCCATAAGGATGGGCTGCTGGACTCATTTGATTTTGAATCATATGAGATATGCAAGTCTTACCTTCTAGGCAAGATGACCAAGACTCCCTTTAGTAGACACAGCGAAAGAGCAATAGACTTGTTAGGACTTATACATAGTGATGTATGTGGCCCTTTCAATGTTGTTGCTAGAGGTGGTTATAGGTACTTCATTACATTTACTGATGACTTCAATAGATAAGGTTATGTGTATCTGATGACACATAAGTCGGAATCCTTTGAAAAGTTCAAAGAAATCAAGAATGAAGTACAAAACTAGCTTGGCAAGAGTATTAAGATACTTCGATCAGATCGAGGTGGTGAATACCTTAGCCATGAATTTCGTGACTATCAAGCTGAGTGTGGGATTCTATCCCAACTCATTTCTCCTGGAACACCACAGTGGAATGGTGTATCCAAAAGGAAGAATCATACCCTATTAGATATGGTACGATCTATGATGTGTCACACAAATCTTCCTATATCCTTTTGGGGATATGCTCTAGACACAGCAGCCTTCACACTTAACCGTGTACCATCCAAGGTTGTGATAAAGACACCATATACGATATGGACAGGGAGAAATCCCAAGATATCTTTCATGAGGATTTGGGGTTGTGAGGCTTACATTCGACATAAAGTCTTAGATAAACTGGGACCCAAATCCGATAAGTGCTATTTTATTGAATATCCCAAGGAGACAAAGGGATATTACTTCTACATTCCTAGTCAACACAAAGTATTTGTGGCAAAGACTGGGGTATTTCTAGAAAGGGATTTTGTTTCTAGAAAAACAAGTGGGAGTATGTTCGATCTTGAAGAAATTCAAGATAAGGATCATAGCACTGAGGGCAAGATGGAGGTTGAAAAGGAACCACAAAGTGTTGTGGATGAGGAGATTGTTGCACAAAGAGTTGTGGAACAACAACCTGTTCAGGTAGACCTACCTCTTCGCAGGTCTGATAGGATACGTCATCAGCCTGAGAGATACTCATTTCTCTTGTCTGACCATGATGACGTTATGCTCATTGAGAATGAGCCTACCTCCTATCAGGAAGCTGTGATGAGCCCAGATTCTGAGAAATGGATAGAGGCCATGAGATCCGAGATGGAATCCATGTACACCAACCAAGTATGAACTTTGGTTGATCCACCTGAAGGCGTCAAACCCTTTGGGTGTAAGTGGGTCTTTAAGGGAAAGACTGACATGGATGGACTTACACATACTTTTAAGGGCTGATTTGTGGCTGAGGTTTCAAGCAAATTCATGGTATTGACTATGATGAAACCTTTTCTCTAGTGGCGATGTTTAAGTCCATTCGGATCATACTTGCTATTGCAGCATACCATGATTATGAAATCTGACAGATGGATGTCAAAACCGCATTTCTAAATGGAAACTTGTTCGAGGATGTGTACATGATACAACCTGAGGGTTTTATAGATCCACAGCATACTGGGAAAGTATGCAAGTTGCAAAGGTCCATTTATGGGATAAAGCAAGCTTCTCAGAGCTGGAATCTTCGATTCGATGATGCGATCAAACAGTTTGGTTTCATCAAGAATGAAGATGAACTCAGTGTCTACAAGAGGGTTAATGGAAACACAGTTGCCTTCCTTGTATTGTATGTGGATGACATACTACTCATTGGGAATGACATCCCTTCATTACAGTCTGTGAAGACTTGGCTGGGGACATGCTTCTCAATGAAGAACTTAGGTGAAGCAGTCAATATTCTAGGCATCAAGATATATAGAGATACATCTAAGAGATTGCTTGGCCTAAATCAGAGTACATATATTGACACGGTATTACTACGGTTTGCCATGCAGAATTTCAAGAAGGGACTTCTGTCGATGTCACATGGTTTGAGTCTTTCGAAGACTCAAGGTCCCTCTTCTAGAGAGGAGAGAGACTGCATGGATAAGATCCCTTATGCATCTGCCATAGAATCTATCATGTACGTCATGCTAAGTACTCGTCCTAATGTCTCGTATGCTTTTAGCATGACAAGTAGATACCAGTCATATCCACGTGAGCGTCACTGGATAGTAATCTAGAATATTCTTAAGTACTTGAGAAGGACTAAAGAATATTTCTTGATATTTGGAGGCAATGAGGAGCTAGCTGTAAAGGGTTACAGCGATGTTAGCTTCCAAACTGACCAGGATGATTATAGATCATAGTCAGAATTCGTGTTTTGATTGAATGGTGGCGCTGTGAGATGGAAGAGTTCGAAGTAGGACACAGTTACTAATTCTATAACAGAGGCCGAGTATATTGCTACATCAGAGGCAAAAAAGGAGGCAATTTGGATCTGCAAGTTCATTACTGAGCTTGGGGTGGTTCCTAGCATAACAGATCCTACAGAGCTCTATTGTGACAACAATGGAGCGATTGCACAGGCTAAGGAATCTCGCTCACACCAGCGGACCAAACACATACTACGGCGCTTCCATCTCATTCGAGAGATTATCAATAGAGGAGATGTGAAGATTTACAAAGTACCCATAGAGGCTAACATCGCAGATCCCTTGACCAAGGCTTTGGCACAGAAAAAGCATGATGGTCACACTAGGTCTTTGGGTATTAGATACTACAGTGATTGACACTAGTGCTAATGGGAGATTGTTAGTGAAATCCCTAGAGTCAATCATGTGATGGATGTTGTATGGACTTTGTTGTATCATATTTCTATTTATAAAGGCATTTCTTTATGGTTATTATACTTACTTGCATTGGTGCCAAATAACTAAGTATAATAACGTCCTTGAGTAGAAGGTTCTTATCTATATCAATCGATTGGTTGAATCGATAATGAGATGATATAGAGAACACTACTCTTAATCATTCCTAGTCAAGTATTAACATTCAGGGACAATGTTAATGTGAAAAGACTAGCATGTAGGTCAACTCGATGACTTGATCTCACAAGTCATGGATATGAGATATTAAGTTGACACATGGGTATGCATTAGAGAATGTATACTGAATGACCCGTCATGAGAAAGTATCATTGATCGTTATATGAGTATCATATACTTTTTGATGTGACTATTAGTATGACTATTAGTCCTTGGACCTGAAGTCACCATGGTTCCCTACATAAGGAGTTGCATACTTTGGCTTCGTCAAACGTCACCTGTAAATGCGTGGACTATAAAGGTGATTACTCGGTATGTAACAAATTATGAAGAGGGATGTGAGTGATGTAGATGAGATCTATCCCTCTTATATGATGGGAGTGACATCGTTATATAGGAGGGATATATCCCATCTACATCACTCACATCCCTCTGCATAATTTATTACATACCTAGTAATCACCTTTATAGTCCACCCATTTATGGGTGGCGTTTGACGAAGCCAAAGTATGCAACTCTTTATGTAGGGAACCATGGTGACTTCAGGTCCAAGGACTAATAGTCACATGAGAAATTATATGACACTTATATAACGATCCATGATACTTTCTCATGGTGGGTCATTCAGTATATATTCTCCAATGTATACCCATGTGTCAACTTGATATCTCATATCCATGACTTGTGAGATCAAGTCATTGAGTTGACCTACATGCTAGTCTCTTCGCATTAACATTGTCCCTGAATGTTAATACTTGACTAGGAATGATTTCTAGCATGATTTTCATGAGAGATAGCAAGAGAATTAAAAGCATGCTTTTGACTTTTAAACTTAGAAGGTGCATTATTGAAATATACCTTAGAGTTAGCTTTTGAAGCTCCCCCTACTTGTGATGCTCCTTCTTGAGTCTTTTTGGTCCCCCTAGGGCATTGATTCCTATAATGCCCTCTTTGACTACATTTGAAGCATATAATATGCTTCTTGCTTTTGATGGTTGGGGAACCAGCATCCTTTGACTTTTCTTGACTTTTAGGCGCTAGTGGAGCTTTTCTTACTCTCTTTGGGCACTTACTCTTATAGTGTCTGGCTTCCCTACACTCAAAGTATATAATATTATTTTTATTATTAATTGACATGCTTGAGTTACCTAGTTCGGCGGTGGTGATCGGAGTGGGTTCTTCATCCCTCCCGGAGGTTGAGGCTTCTTCTTGAGGTTGCTCCGGTGCGAATGGTCTCTCCTCCCCCTCAATCCTAGAGGTGGAGGTCTCCTCCAATTCTTCCTCTTCCTCTTCCACCGACCCAGAAGTTGACTCCTCCTCAACTTCCGAATCCTCACTTGCTTGTGAGGATGAGCTCTCTTCCTCCTCTTCCTTTTCTTCTTGGATTGAGTGAGGCTCCTCATGGAATCTTGCCAATTTACTCCATAGCTCCTTGGCATCCATGTAATCCCCTAGCTTGCACAAAAAATCATTAGGGATTAAATCTTCCAAAAGTTTTGTTACCTTAACTTCGGTCTTGAACTTTTGGCATTGCTCTTGGGTCCACTTCTTTAATTTTAGGACCTCTCCCTTCTTATCCCTAGGAGGTTCAAAGCCTTCCATGAGGATGAATCAATCCTCTATGTTCATCATCAAGAATGTCTCCATTCTTGCTCTCCACGTCAGAAAATCTTCTCGGTCATATGGTTGTGGAGTGTTGATGACCCATCCTAGCTTCTCTTGAAATTCCATCTTCACTCTAGCGTCTTTAGCTCTTGGCAGTTAGTCCGTAGAAGAGCCCCAGGCTCTGATACCACTTGTAGAAGATTTGTGAATGCTTGCTTACTAGGTTGATCGAGTAGCACTTGGTGACCCTGAATTGCAGCAGCAACTCCCCCCCCCCCCAAAATACCTCAAAGAACCTTGGTGAAATCCTCCTCCACGAGCTCCATTTAAAGCTTCTGCCTAGGTTGGAAATCGCCGATCAGTCAACTGGTTGGGACCATCGGTCGACTAATGACACTGTTGCTGTGAGACAATGGTGTAATCCATGCTGGAAAAATCCAACAGATAGGACATCAATCGACTGATCATGACCATCAGTCGATTGATGGAGCCTTCACTCGACTGCTGCCCCCGCAGTCGAGTCTCGACTCCATTCTGTGCCTGAAAAACCGAGCACCAGTCGACTGATCACACGATCAGTCCACTGCTCGGCCAATCAGTCGATTGCCAAAGGCTAGCAGTCGACTATTGGGCTAATTCCCGTAGTTAAACCCTAGTTGACTTACACCAGTCGACTGCCATATGATACCAGTCGACTGGCACACCTCAAACATGAGGTTTTAACCCAAATATGGTGCCCCCATACTTGCTAGATCACCCGTAGCCTAGACCTAAGCCTTCTAGCCACCTCCGTCAGCCTCACGCCTCTTGGATCCCTCCAAGTCATCCATGACTTGCTCATCCATTGCACTAGCCTTCAGGTGCTTTCATCGGCTATGTCATGCTAACAGTGTATACACCGCCAAGGCACATTGGACTTACGCTGCCAAGACTCTCGCTTGGACTTTACACCGCCAACCATTGGACTTATATTGCCAAGACTCCCGCTTGGACTTTACGCCACCAATATCAAACCCCTTGGACTTTTTAAATGCCAAGACTCAAGCTTGGACTTTCCCTTGCCAACCCATGTTGGACTTTCCATGCCAAGACCCATGCTTGGACTTTTCCTTGCCAAAACCCATGTTTGGACTTTACATGTCAAGTACTCAAGACTTGGACTTTCCATGACATGGTCAACTCTAATCAACCATCAAAATCCCCTCGAGTCAAACTCAAGTCTGGTCAATCATGTCCCGGGTCGATTGTGCCAACAATCTCCCCAAAACAATATCAGACATCAATGACAAACATCGATGTCAAACTTCCATGTCAAACATCAAGGCATCACTCGAGTCAAACTCGAGTCCAGTCAATCGTGACCTGGGCCGATTGCACCAACAAACTTGGCTGAATGGCTAAGTCGAGCATCGAATGCTCAAACAAATGGTTGTTTGAGGTTTTACCCGACACCAGTCGATTGATATATATATCAGTCGACTACTCTAGGTCGATGGCACTCGACTAGTGCTCTACTGGTGCTCGACTGAATATTTTCTGGCCCAACAATCGACTGCTAGGGTTTGACAATCGACTGCTCAACCATCATTCGATTGCCAAGGGCGGCAGTTGACTGATTAAGGTGAATTCGGGCACAGAAGGTTTTCCAATCGAGTGATCGCTTCAGTCACTCGACTGATGGATCCATCAGTCGACTGATGAGGATGATCAGTCAACTGATGTGGGAGCCATTGGCTGGAAGCCAACGTGGATGAGGTCGTTGCGAGGCAATGGCTACAGCAGCAGTCGACTGATGACTGCATCAGTCGACTGCTAGGTGCTCAATGAGAAGAATGTCCTCTTCCCTATAAGAAGATGCTTGGGTCACTTGGGGAGGTTAATCCTTGAACTCCAATCATACTCCCAAGTGCTCTAAATGTTTTCTTCCCTCCTTCTTACTATTATTTCAATCTTATTGTAAAGAGGGAGACTGTAAGAAAGGTTTACCTCCACCTTGCTTAGTGCAAAGGAGAGACTAGTGAATATTTGGTTGAGGGAGTGATTTGCCATACGAATCGATCGTGGATTAGCGGCAAGGGTCGTGATCAACGTTACATAATTGTGTTATCGATTGCTCTCCTTTTAACTTCTTGTACTTAGCTTAATATTTTTGTATTAGCATATTCTGCTGCGCTAACTTTGCTTGTAGACGATTAGGAGTGATCGACTTCCATCGTACACGATAAAGGGCTATTCACCCCCCTCTAGTCGGCCATCGATCTTCCAACATCCTCTTAGGGAACTTTGAACTTTCCTTCGCTTCCTCCGAGTGACACCGTACTAGAGTTAAAACTGTTGTCAACCTCACAACCCTCATCTTTAGGACATTCACTCCGAACAACAAGATCCATTGAACATATAGTACTCGAATCTCAGTCTCTATGGGATCGATAATCTTTTATTACTTGACGACATTCGTACACTTGTGGGTGTTGAGCGCGAGAGCACACTTCGGGTCCTCGACGATTCCTGTCGGAGATTTGAGGTCGTGCTTGCATGCATCAGTTTGAGGGGGGTTCAATGTGGTCCTTCATTTGAGGGGGGGGGGGATTGTTGGGAGTGTGGGGAATTCAATCAAAGTTCCACATTGATAATACATAGAAAAGATCATGTGCCTATAAGATAAAAAGATATCTCCATTAGTATGAGGCCTTTTGGGTAGAGCCTAAAAAAATCATGAGGGCTTAGGCCCAAAGTGGACAATATCATGCCATTGTGGAGATATATGAATCTTATAGGCACTAACAGAATACACAAGCACAAAGACACAAGATGTAACATGGTTCAAAACCCTAGTTCCTACTCCGCGGGGCGAGATCAATAGCGAGCTCTAGTGATGCACACACCATAATAAACCTTTCCTTCTCGACAACAAGTTGGAGGTGGAGAAACCCCCTTACAATGTGAGCTTACAACAATAAGCAAGAAGAAACAATCAAATACAAGTAAAATACAAAACCAAGAACTAAACACATTACACAAAGTGAGCTTTGCTCGCTTGATGATTTAATTGCTTTGGAATGGCTTTGAAGGACTAAAAAGCACCAACTATTCCCCTTCAAATCTCTCCAAGAACCACTACCAAAAAATCTCCCCTTTGTGCTCTTTATAAAGCTACAACTTGGGCTGATTTTTGCCTCACAATTGACTGCCTATACCTAGCCGTCGACTGCTCCTATAGTCGTTGTCTTACAATGGCTAAATCCATGCTGGAAAAATTCCAACGGATAGCCCAAAGAATCGACCACCTTATCTGACTCATCGCTCAGTTAGTTGGTCGCCCGATGACTCGACTAACTTTCAGACTCATGATCGCATAAGAATCGACTAATGGACCAGTCAATCACTCTTCCTGAGCAGCACAATGTCGAGCAATCAATCTGCATGCCAAGCCACACAGTGTCGAGAACTTAGTCTGAAAGCCGAGCCACACAGTGCCAAACACTCAGTCTGAATGCCGAGCCACACAGTGCCGAGCACTCAGTCTAAATGTTGAGCCACACAGTGTGAGTCGACCACATTGACCAATTGACTGGGCAAAACCTTTAGTCAACTGATCAACCTCAAACATGAGGTTTACCCCAAGTATGATCCCCTCATACTTGCTAGACCACCCTTAGCCTAGACTTAAGCCTTCTTGCCACCTTTATTAGCCTTATGCCTATCAGATCCCTCCAAGTCATCCATACGCTAACCTTCAAGTGCTTCCATTGGCTATTATCATGCTACTCAGGTCTACATTGCCAAGGTACATTTGAGTTTACGCTGCCAAGACACACGCTTGAACTTTACATCACCAAACATTGGACTTATGCTGCCAAGACTACTGCTTGGACTTTACGCCACCAATATCACACCCTTGGACTTTCCTTGCCAACTCTATATTGGACTTTCTAACTGCCAAGATGTAAAATACCGTAGAAAAAAAAAGGGGTTGGACTATAATTAATACCTAATCTAGGTATTAATTAAAAGGGTTAATCAAACCTAGGTTGGATCTTATAGGGTAAGAACCCAATAAGCATTGTTTAAGCCCAACCCGTTAAAAATCTGCTGACTCGCTAAACCATTAAACGCCGCTCCTTCTCCCCTTTCCGTTTCTCGTTGACGACTTCTCCTCGTCCGAGCGTTTCATGCACACCGCAAGTTACTCTCGCCGACTCCGCCGCCCGACGTTATTTCTTCCCAAGCTCCTCTCTTCCTCTTCTTCTTCACGTGTGACCACCTTTCCCTCTCCGCGCGATCTCGTCTCCACAGACCACACGATTGTTGGACGCCATATCCTCTTAACGTATGACCTCCCTGCTCCATCGCTCAAGCAGTTTCGGGCAACAGATCTGTCACCGTTCGCGCGATCTCTCTGCCTCGTGCGTCCTCTTCTTCTCTGAAGCAACCGGCTGCCGATGTTGTCACGTTCTCGGTGGAAGGTTCGGCTAGAAGGGAGTGTCGAGCTTGAGTTGGGTGGAAGTTCCTGGAAGCAAGGGGGGTTTTTCTCACTGCCGATCAGCACTGAAGCTAGGGCACCAGAGATTTTGGCAGGCGAATAGGGCAGGTGAGCTTGGATCTCTCCATTAGTAGGTTTCTTCTTCCCTATCTACGATGAGTTACACCTCCGACCAATTTCGTTCCTTCTTTGGTTACAACCATCTTCAAGTTTTCCTCACAATTATTGATCTCTGTTGCCAATCAGCGCTGGAACTAGGTGTTGGTGTCGACAAAAAGGGAATAAGGGAAAAAGGGGGCTTCCTGTTGTTGGGGATTGGTTGCCGATGAAATTGAATTCAGGTATACTCTCGGTTGCTTTCCTCTTCTCTCCTATTCTGCACGGTTATGTTGGATTTATGTAGTTGTTCTTATGTTGTCTATCGAATGGAAGGATGAAGCTGTGAATGGGTCTATGGGTGTCAACGTGGCTGTTCATAGGCTGTAGTGTAGGTGTAAGTGATTTGGCTGTGAATTGAGTTGTAAGGGCAGCGAGATAAAGTGGTGGCATAAGGATTGTTTTTTTTTATTTGTTGCAAAGCTTTGGGGTTCTGTGGTTAGCTGATACGTTAACTAAAGGATAGGGTAATGTATGGTGTGGTTGGGAATCAGTGATGTTGTGCTCTTAGTTGTGGAGGGACTGTAATGACCTTGAATGGTGGTATTGGGCTTAGCTTAGTTGGGGCTAAGTGAAAGGAGTCGAAAGAAATGGAGTGTATTAATTAGGGCTTGGTTGAGATTAGTCAGGTCCTGAAATTAGTGCGGAATGTCGATTGTCAATCAAGCTGGGTGATGCTATGATCTCGGCTACAAATGGAAATTATAACACGTATTCAATAAGGAATATGGATATGGGGAAATACATAGTAGTTAATTTGTATTTTGTTGTATGCTTCCACTAAATTATAATTGATGATATTTGCAGGACGTGGATATGAGACCGATCCATAGACGTGAGGACTCTAGTACTATGAGCATTTACAACAGGTGGGTAATTCCTACCCTGGTCAGGTAGTTTTAATGCATACAGATTTAGATGTATGAATCATCTTATATGATCATGTTACCTTGACCCTGCTCTTACACTACAAGAAAATCTTAAATTAAAGACCGAATTAGAGACCGACTCAAAGTAGGTCTCTAATTACAGATCGATTTTTTAAAATTGGTCTCTAATTAGAGACCGATTTAAAGTCAGTCTATAATTAGAAACCGAATCAAAGACAAATCAGTCTCTAATTAGAGATCAATGTTCAACATCGGTCTCTAAATTAGAGATCGATTTTCATCTTTTTTTTTCACAATCGCATGTGACCACAACTGCATCGATGATCAATGTTGCGCATAGCCACAGCTGTGACCTGGGTCGTAGGAGGCCACGCTTGCGCCTACGCCCATAACCTAGATCGTGCCAAGTTGAGGTCGAGTCTACGACCACGACCTAGGTCACGTGAGGTCGAGGTCACAGTCGCAACCTAGGCCATGGTCGCGACCTCGATCTTTGATTAAGATTAATTTTTTTAAATCTTAATTAAGATTAATTTTTTATATTATTTTTTAAAAAAATATTAAGTAGAAATCGATTCTCAGAATCGATCTCTAAATTGAGACTTTTTTTAATCTTAATTTTTACTTCATCCTTAATTCTATTTCATATCTAATTACTATTTTTTAAATATAAATTTAGAAATGATTTTAAAAATAAATGTCTAAATTAAAAAAAAATTATCTTAATTTTTTCTTCTATATGTTATTCTATTCGATATTTATTTTTTAAAAAAATAAAATTAATTTAGAGACCGATTGATAATCGGTCTCTAAACAAAGAATTTTTTAATTTTTTTCTCTTATTTAGAGACCGATTCAAGAATCGGTCTCTAATATATATATATATATATATATATATATATATATATATATATATATATATTTTTTTTTTTTTCTTTTCCTTGCCCTAATATTTTTTCTCTCATCCGCCCACGCTCTTCTCCTCTCTTTTTCTTCAATCCCTCTCCTCCTCACCTCTTCCCTCTTCCTCTTCCTCTTGTCCAGTCGTGCGAGCCCGCGGCGAAGGTTGCCAGAGATCGCGCTCATGGCCTCCTCTCCCCTCTCCCTGCTCGCCCAGCAGCCGCCGGGTGGAACATGACACCACCACTCTCCACGAGGAGCGAGTCAACGCCTTGGGCGCTCAGCCGTTGGCAGCTCGTACTTCATGGACTCCAACCGAGATTGAGCAAATCTCAACAAAGCTGGCCTCTTTGTTGCCACCGCCGCCGCAGCAGTAGCAGGAGCAACCCCACAATGAGCTCGTGGTGGAGAAGAACGGGGCCGAGAAGGGGAGGGAAATGGGGGAAGCCAGGAGGCCGCCTTTGGAAAGGTCGACGGTTGAAGTGAAGGGAGCAGGAAGGATCCCTGTCCTCAGTAGACTCCTGGCTGCTGCCGCCGTCGCCGCTGGAGCCACCATCATCGCTCGCAGAGCACAAGCGAAGGGGCCACCGGTGAGCAAGAAAGAGAGGGTTGAGGGTTTCAACGACGACCATAAATGAGTTCATTGTGTTTTTGGCATGTAGATTTGTTGGGCTCTTCGTCTGCTTGCTCACGATTTCCTGCTATTTCTTCCTACAAATTGGAACAGAGCCTAATCGATGGATCCGTCAATATCTCGATAATTTATATTTCGTGAATTGTGTGTTCTTCATTTAGTAAGGAAAGAATAGTTGTTGTTCCGTTCTGTTCTCTATTTCCTAATAGTTTGTTTAGGAAGGGCAAGGATTGAAGAACAATATAATAGTTGCAGACTTGTTAAGCAGAATTGTTTAATGGAATGAATTATTGCAATTAATAAGTGTTTACTTTTATATGAGTTATAATTGAGGTTATAGATTTAGTTCCACGGGGTTTATAAAGCTGTTAGGATTACTCCAGAGTCCTATGTTATAGTTATCTTGGAATAAGAATAATAATACAATATTTTCACTTTCAACTAGTGTATGTGTGGGATCTCTTATGGGCTTAGATTTTCATCATCAATCACATTAAGGGTGGCCTGAGTTTGATGTGAAAGTGTGGCCTTTTTGTTCTTCACTATTGTAAATCCCTAATTTTCTTTCATCTAAATGAAATTTTTTTCTCTTCATAATGAATTTTTTATCTATTATGTTTCTCTCTCATTGCATAAAGTACTTATCCAAGGTTCTATGTAAAACATCCATTTGCTCATCCCCATCGCTCGTCATTGCATTGCCAATCCAATGTTCTTTGTAAAACATCTATTTCTTCACTATTGAGATGCAAGCAACTGTTCTTATTCAATGAGATCATGTTCTCTCATACAAGATCAGCTCTGATGACTTGTAAATGTCAATTCTGAAGGTGGTCTCACACTAATGCTCTCATTATGGATGCATTTTGAGCTTGAATTTCAATTCTTCAATTCTAATAATCTAGAGTACGGAGAATAAAAGCTCTTGAAGAGTTTAGTGGCTGGTTGGAAAAAACCATTATATTGTTGAGGACATGGATATTGCCATTCAAGTTCACCTTTGTAGTTGGAAATTCATATTTCTCAATGATGTCAAGGTTCAATGAAAGTTTATTTATTTCTTATTTGTTTTAATTTATTCTTATATAAATACTTCTTGACAATGGGTTCCATTGTAATTGTATGTACAGTATCTTTATGAACTACTAGAATCTTATGAGCCCTATAAGAAACAACAACACAGATGACATTCAGGTCCAATGCAGCTGTTTCACTTGGGTTTTTTTGCCATCCTTCATGCGAAGGTTAGTTCTTCTGCAGTATCCATGCAAAGAATTTGAATTGGCCAATTACTTGGAAATTTGTATTAATGCGCTTACCATATGACTGGTAACTATATATTAGGAATTAACATTTGCGAGTTTTTTCCTCTCTTTTACTTAGATATATGGTCTTGAATTTACACTATCAATCATGCACTAATAGAACTATATTTTTGTTTACAGGTAAAATAGGGTATGGATAAGTGACTAAAAAGTCCTTGCACTAGAAGAGATCACTCTCTTCCATTGCTTAATTAAGAGATTTATGACACAGGTGCATTATTATTATTTCCATCGATTTCTAAATAATTTGTTGCCATTTTTTATTAATATAATATATATTATCATATTTGTCATTATTTTTAAGATAATATTCACATTGTCACATTTGTCATTAATTTATAATTAATATTATTCATATTGTCATATTCCAGTGTCTCATGCTTCATTTATGTTTTATATTGAATTTTTTTTTATGTAGTGTTTGATATGATAGTTATTTTGGCAGGATAGTAATTTTTCAAGATATGATAGAAATGTAGCAGTGTTTGTGGTCTGCTCGTGGAGCTCACCATGACTATGGATCCCATTTGATGCACCTCGAATTGAACTCTATGGTATCGTAGTCATGTCGTGGTGTGAGACGGAATGCTACAAAGCGACTATAAAATGCTTCCAAAGGATGAATTTCATTGGATGTTTATATTATAATTGTGTACAGGGCATGTTAATAAAATTAAATGTAATTAGTATTTGTATTGTAATTGTCTACATTTGAATATTAATAAAATTAAATTTTATTAGTATTTATATTATAATGGTGTGTTGGGATGTTATTAGTAAATATTGTTATTAATATTGATTATTGAAATATTGTACAAATTTTTTATAAATATTTTTTAAAATTTAAAGGCCGAATTAGAGACCGAATTTACATTCGGTTTCTAAATTTAGAGACCGATTTCAAATTCGGTCTCTAAACTTAGAGACCGATTTCAAATTCGATCTCTAAAATTAGAGATCGATTTTATAATCGGTCTCTAAATTTAGAGACCGATTATAAATTCGGTCTCTAAATTTTGAGACCGATTTTAAATTTGGTTTCTAAATTTAGAGACCCAAAATTTAGAGATTAAAATATTCGGTCTCTAAAACGGTTGCTAATGCATTTAGAGACCGATTTGCAGTCTCTAATTCGGTCTCTAAAATGTCATTTTCTTGTAGTGTTATTATCTTATGCTTGAACTTGTCGTTGACTATATTTACTCAAAGGTTGATATCACATTCCCTTTATTATGATTTAGGGTTATAGATGTGATGTAAATAGGACTAGATATTTAGTAGGGTGTGGATGTTAGAGTACGGGTGTGGATGTTAGAGTACGGGTGATGACCAAATTTATAAATTGGCAAAAAGGTTATCCGTGGGTAGGTAATGCCCTAAAAGTAGGAGTTATACCAATACTCGTATGTTATATACTTATTTACCAACCACGTGTTGAGTAAATGGTCAGGTGAGTCGTGGATAATGTGTCGCTATGGACCGGTGGTCCTAGCTTGCCATGATCAGTTTAGTATGCCTCTCTACAGGATAGAGAGTGTACTGATCAAATGGGCGTGACTCCCTGTTGAACAGAGAGTCTATATGTGAGACAATACCTTCATGTCATTGCATGTATACTGACGACATCGTCTCCCTTGGGGTTGAGAGAGTCGTCAGTCATCCTCGCCCTCAGTTACTCCGGAGGAATGGCGGGTGTGAGACAGTATTTGTTGTGCCACACTCTACCATTATAGACGATGGTAGTTGAGGTGTGTGCAGTTGTCCTGAGTGCGTGACACTCGACCACTCATTGGTAGTGTCAATCGGAGTGGCGGCCGAGGACTCCGTTGCGTAGCGAGCTCTTTACCTCGTATACTTACTTGATCATCACGCCCACAGCGCCACTCTAGGCGATGGTTGGTGTGAGTCGGAGAGTTGTCATATCGTCGTGCCACCTAGGCGCGTTAGAATTCGTGGTAGCGAGTAAGTCTTGAGTATGGCCGTGCAGTATTGCGTTAATATATATATATACATACATGCTTGTATATATATATACATGGATGATGGTGATTAGTATACATACAGATGCAGTCTATATGTATACTCACTTTGATGATGCATTTGTATGTACAATGCTTATTGCATTTGTTGTATGGTAGTAGGTCGGGTATTTGTATACCTGTTGGTTATTCACTGTGATACCCTCGACCCATATCAGGATGTAGTGTGGGTAGTATTACTCTTTATACCTTGTGTTGTGGATATATGCCCAGGTTGGATGAGGATAGAGTAACTGACTATCAGGTATGTCAGCATCGTTTGTTTATTCAATTTGTTTAGTGTATGCATGTATGTATACTTGTTATACTGATGTATACCTGTTGTACGAGTAGATTAAACTGTTGAATGACATGAAATATTGATACATATATTTACATGTTCTATCTTATTACCTGCTAAGTTTTACTCACCACCATAGACCCTGGGTTTTTCTGTCGCCCAGGTAATAGGTAGAAGTCTTCGTGATGACTTGGAGCTGCACCGACGATCCATCCCATCTCCATTTTCCGAGTCTCCCGGTGAATCCGTTTTATATCTTGGATTTTGATTATGTTATGGACTTGTTTTATTATAGTCTTGATCGTGATGTCGTGAACTTTATTTCTGTATTCGATATTTTATGTACGGTTTTATTATTGTGGACTTGTCAGGTGGTGTACACCTGTATGTTTTTAAGTATGTTTGTTGTGGGTATGTGGTTTATGTTTTCGCTGTGGTTGTTATATTTATGTTATGTTGTTGTTGTGGGCCTACGGGCCTTGTATTAACCTAAAATGTTGTCACGTACAGGGGAGATGTTGTCCGTTTGATTTTCAGCACGACATACTCTCGGGGCGTGACACAAGACCCATGCTTGGACTTTCCAATTGCCAAGACCCATGCATAGACTTTCCATTGCCAAGTACTCAAGACTTGGACTTTACCATTTCCAAGTACACAAGACTTGGACTTTCTATGATAATCACATGTCAAACGTTTTGCTGAACATCAAAATACTGCTCGAGTCAAACTCGAGTCTGGTCAATCATGACCTGGGCTGATTACACCAACAATCTCCCCATTTTTAATGTTTGGTAAAACCTTTGAGTTAAGCTACCAAACTCAACCCATCAAGTCTCACATTCTCCTCCTTTTTGACATACATCAAAAAGTCTCTCCCCAAGGGTATCAATGTCTTATATACCAATGAGATCTTATATTCTCCCCCTTGGTCCAAAAACATCTAGGATGTCTTCACTCTTCTTAGTGATAAGTCACATAGCACTAAATGAGAGACAATCCTCATTCTCTAATTTTCTCCCTATGAGGAAAAACACATCCATCATTCCATGATGGATAACCTCCCGCTAAAGGCTTGCTCCTCCTTGACCATTGCACCAACAATGTCCTTGGAGAGTCCCTAAGCCTATAGGAACACTAAACCATCAAAATTAAAGAAAAGTTCAAACTTGAACTTTCACACGCCTTAAAATTTGATTCTCATCCTAAACAATTCTCCTAATCCATTTTCAATGGATTTTCACCCTTCCAATGCTTTCCAAAGCATATCCTAGGGTTATGAGCAGTTAGGATACATAGGGATGGCTAAAAATGGGCTAAACAAATCTTGTTTACCTGATATCATCCTTAGCGATCGACTCGATCGACAACGATCATTGCCCAGAATTAACGATCGGTAGTTTACGTAATGAATCAAATTGAGAAAATGAAATTCAAAAACTCATAAGTAAATATATATAATTTGGAAATCATGAAACCTCATACATATAATACTTAAGTCAATCATTATGGGTGAAAAATATTTAAGAAATAAAATGCCCATAAAATAGTGAGATTAATACAAAGTTCAAAAGCAAAGATAACTTCAATATTTTGAGCCTACTTTGTATCAACTTTATCAATGGTGACTTCTATCAAAAGATAGACTACACAAAAGTTTTTAAAGTGATTTTGAAATGATTTTAAAATCTTATATTGGACCATGATCTATTGGCTCAATGCACATAACTTGCACATTAGCTTTTCCCATGATCCATTAATAGTATAAGATGAGTTTGAGTTCATCTAGATGCAAGAACTATGCACCTTGAACTTAACTCATTTTCCTAACATCTCACATATGTCTAGGATGTATCAATACACACACATGTCAATTTAATGTGAGATGTGGTTTTTTATTTTTCCAAATCTAAGGTCTCATGCATTTTTCTAGACAACTCTATTTGATTCCCTTATACATAGGACTTCAAATCATGTCATTGTTCTTAAATCAATTTTAATTGACCTAAATGCATGAATGATGATTATGGCATATAAGATAGCATAAATAAAACATGTGCCAATAATCATGATGTTATGGCAAAAAATTCTAACCTAAGTATAACATGACATTAAAAATTAAACCTAAATATTATCATGACATTTTAGATAATAAAATGAAATATAATATCATGACATGGTATATGGAAAACAAAGTATGAAAAATAAAAAGTAAAAGCATAAGAATACCTAAATTTTAGTATTAATTGTCATTTATTAAAATTAAAATCAATTTGCCATAATACTCATGTGCCAAAAATTCAAAATGACATACTATGACCTCTAAACCTAACTTGTGCCAATTTGATCAATTTTTCAAACTTCTCAAATTTAATTGGCACCTCCTAACATCCTTTAGGATATGAAATTAAACCTCATTTCCAAGGTATCACATAACATTGAAAATGACCTAAAGTGCTAACTTTGTTATAGTTAGGTTAACTACCTATCCATTCAAGGTTGACACAACCTAACCCATTTAGCGTAATGGAATCACTCTCCTAGGAACCCAATACCTATTGAATCTCCTTGGGTTTACTAGGTACTCACTAGGGATATCTTCCCTATGTACCTTCCTAATGACCCTTTTAGGCTTGGAAGCCTTGGTCAATTGGGTCTTGTCATGGTTAACCTTAGGGATTGCCTCCCTAATAACCTTCTTAGTGGTCTTCCTAGGTTTCATGGAAACCTTGGCCACTAAACACCTACCATAGTTAGCCTTAGGGGTAACCTCCCTAGTAACCTTGATTTTCCTAGACCTAGAACTTGTTCCATAGTCAAATGGAACATTGTGGTAGGTTGGCGTGACTTTATTGGACTTAGGTTTGTGACCCAAACATTTTTTATCCTTGGAAGGCTCTTGCCTCCTAACAACTAAACTTTAACTCATAGACTCCTTAATTGAATTTGTCATATTTTTAAGGGTATTCTCTAACTTCTCAAGCCTTGACCTCAAGGCTGTTGGTGCAGGGGCACCTAACTCGAACCTATATTTTGATTATGGAAAAAGACGCAAAGTCAAGGATATATCATTATCTCACGAGATGAATCGAGTGTGCAGAAAAGTGCTAAAGCTGGAGCTGAAGGCTAGCGACACCCGGAGGAAGCCGCGATGGTCGGGCGACACTCGAGTGACTTCGGAGGGAGCTGAAGGAATCGAGTGGAAGGCCGAAAGCGAAAGCGACACAGTAAGTATCGAGGTAAGCTCGTGTGTGTGAGTGTAAGTGAGGTCGTATCCTCCTTACGGGGATGGTCTTAAGCGTAGATCCGACCAAAGACATCCCATCGATGGTCTAGGTCGAGATCGGATGGTCGACGACCGTCGAAATTATGTTTTTATTGAGCTAACTTTGACTTGCAGCAAGCATCGATCGGTCATTGCCGGCGGAGGACTCTCGTCAATCGATTGATCGGTCGGGAGGTCGGCCTCGTGATGTTGCCATCGATCGGCCCGATGATGGCCATCGGATCGGTGATGGTCAGGATCGACCTCGAGGAGTCAAGGCTTATCACCTCTTTTCAAGGAGGTTTTGTGCCCATTTGTGATTGGTTGAAGACCCATTCGATGAGGGCTCAAAGGCTATAAAAGGAGGGCTTGTCCTAGGGTTTTCATCAATTCAAAAGCTTCCAAGTGCTTAGATCGCTCTGAGTCTCGGCATCCCTCTGACAGCGCTACCGAGACGACGACTCAAGCTCCAAGATTCAAGTCTTCAAAAGTCGTCGGTATAAGATTTAATTTTATAAGTTGTTCTTATTTCGAGCTTTAAATCATATCAAGGAGAGGGGGAGTGTCCCTCTACCTTGAGTATTTATTGAGTTTTGTATTCGTTTAACTCCTACCTCTAACGAGGAGGAGTTCGTTTAGTGTTTTGCCCTCCGTGCGTGGTCAAGGACCACTAGAGCCTTGGAGTAGTAGCCGAAGGCTACGAACCAAGTAAAAATATTTGTCTTCTTTTATTTATTGCTTATCTTTCCGCTGCAAATTATCTACTCGAGTTTTAACGAACGATTTCGTAAAAGTTTTATCGCTATTCACCCCCCCCTCTAGCGATCCGCTTCGATCCAACAAAGGCTTGGTTCTCTAACTTTAATTTCCCAATTTTTTATTTTTGATTAATCTTTTGGCAATAGTTCTTTCTCTTAAGCATATGTCTACCATTGTTAGGGTTAATACCTAAATAATCTTCTAACTTCTTAATACTTTCCCTAGGTAGAATTATTTTAGGGGTATTGTTTCTAGATTTGTCCTTAGCCCTAATATTGCAAGATTTAGCACCTAAGCAAATATATTTATTGCTATTAGCATGTCTTTCATGATTATGCACAATTGCAAGAGAATTAAAATTACTCATAGCATGCTTTTGACTATTACATAAATAAGGAGCATTATTGAAATATACCTTAGGATTTGCCTTAGCTCCCCCTACATGTGTAGCTCTTTTTTTTCCCTTGGCTTGCTTCCTCTCCCTAGGGCATTGCCATCTATAGTGGCCTCTTTGATTGCATTTGAAGCACACCACGTGCTCCTTGCTCTTATGTATTTGGTCACGCCCTCCTTTGACTTTTCGTTCGCCTTCGGTGCTTATTGAGCCTTCTTGACTCTTTTTGAGCACATACTATTGTAATGCTCGGCTTCCCTACACTCAAAACTTATCATGTGATTTTTATCTTTAATTATAATGTTTGAGTTACCTAGATTGGGATTTGACTTTGTCCTTCACCTCTTCCGGATGTTGATGCTTCTTCTTGATCTTGCTCTTGCTCCGTCTCTGGTGATCTAATCTCCTCCCCCTCAATTCTAGAGGTGGAGACTTCTTCAATTTTCTCCTCTGATCTAGATGTTGAGCATCTCTCAACTTTCGAATCCTCAAGCTCTTTGGATGATGATGTACTCTCTTCTTCTTGAGCTTGAGAGGATAAATACTCCTCTTCTTCCTTATCTTCTTGGACCGGTTGAACCTTCTCATGGAATCTTGCCAACTTGCTCCATAGCTCCTTGGCATCCATGCAATCTCCTAGCTTGCACAAAATATCATTAGGTATTAAATTTTTCTAAAACTTTTGTTACCATAACCTCGGTCTTGAATTTTTGGCATTGCTCTTGGGTCCACTTCTTCAATTTTTGAACATTTCCCTTCTTATCCCTAGGGGGTTCGAAACCTTCCACCAAGATGAACCAATCTTCGATATTCATCATGAGAGAAGTTTCTATACTCTCCTTCCATTTGTCAAAGCCCCCAATTCCATAAAATTCATACGACAGTGGAATGTTGATGCCACGACCTAGTCTAAAACTTGGCTCCTCCATCTTCCTTCTTCCCTCTAGCGTTGCTCTTGCGGCGATGAGTTTGGTGAAGAGCTCCAAGCTTTGATACCAATTGTTGAGGAATTGTTGATCACTGAATAGCAATTTTGTGTCGTTTGGAATTCGATCGCTTGCATGCTTGTCTACAATACTTGTTAGTGCAGCAGAATATAGAATATCAATTACAAATACACACAAGAATACATAAGCACAAAGACACAAGATGTAACGTGGTTCAGAACTCTAATTTCTACTCCATAGGATGAGCTGAATGTTGAGCCACACAGTGTGAGTCAGCCCCACTGACCAGTCAATTGGGCAAAACCTCCAGTCGACTAATCAACCTCAAACATGAGGTTTACCTCAAGTATGATCCCCTCATACTTGCTAGACCACCCTTAGCCTAGATCTAAGTCTTCTAGACACTTTTATCAGGTAAGCCTTTTGGATCCCTCCAAGTCATCCATGACTCGTTCATTCATACGCTAGCCTTCAGGTGCTTCCATCGGCATTGTCATGCTACTCGGGTCTACATTGCCAATGTACATTTGGGCTTACGCTGCCAAGACACACTCTTGGACTTTACGCCGCCAAACATTGGACTTATGCCGCCAAGACTGCCGCTTGGACTTTACACCACCAATATCACACACTTGGACTTTCCTTGCCAACTCCATGTTGGACTTTCCAATTTCCAAGATCCATGCTTAGATTTTTCATTGCCAAGTACTGAAAACTTGGACTTTACTATTGCCAAGTACACAAGACTTGGACTTTCCATTTCAAGTACACAAGACTTGAACTTTCCATGACAATCACATGTCATATATTTTGTTGAACATCAAAATACTGCTCGAGTCAAACTCGAGTCTGGTCAATCATGACCTGAGCTAATTGCACCAACACATTATCCTCATCTTAGTCACCTATACCCCTTCCAGGCGTTTAGGAGCTAACATGACATCCTCTGATCGAACTTTGATCCCATCGATTTAGCCAATCACCAAGTGGTATGTCACCTTATATGTAATATATCAGAAAATAAAATAATAATAAAATAGTATTTTTTTTAATTAAGAAATTACATTTTAGAATTTTTAGAAAATTTCTAGATTTAAATAGAATTTATATGACAATTCAAGGGAAAGATTTAATAGGCTTTGAGGAAGCCTATTTCGATTATCAGATATTTAGGAGTTAATGTTGGATCGAGTGGATCGCTAGAGGGGGGGGGGTGAATAGCGATAAACACTTTTTCTTTTAAATCGTTCGGTAGACAATTAAATGCAGCGGAAATGTAAATAAAAACTAAATGAGACAAATAATTTTTTTACTTGGTTCGTAGCCTTCGACCACTACTCCAAGGCCCTAACGATCCTAGACCGTGTACGGAGGGCAATTCACTAAAACACTCCTCCTCGTTGAAGGTAGGAGTTTTACGATTACAAAAACCTTCGAAGCAAAAGATAGAGAGACAATCCCTCTCTTCTATTAAAATAAAATGCAACGGTAGAAAGCCTCGATTAACAAACGAATTGCAAGATTAAGAGAAATGACAAACTAAGATTATACCAACAACTCGAAGATAGGACTTAAACTAGGGTTGTTGGCAGCACTTCGTTGTTGTAGAGTCGTCGGAGAGTCGCAACGTTGTGGAGGCTTTTGAGCACTTAGAATTGATGAGAAAACCCTAGGTTAGGACCTCCTTTTATAGCCTTTGAGCCCCTTTTCGAGAGGAACCCTAGCCAATCACAATTGAGCACCAATCTCCTTGAAATGGGGTGATAAGCCTTGACTCCTCGAATCTGATCATTGACCATCAGTCGACTGATGGCCATCATCGATCGTGATGGCGACATCGGTCAGTCGCGACCTCCGACAATCGGCCCGATGATTGGCGGTCGAGTCCTCAAGCATCGTGATGCTTGCTGCAAGTCAAAGTTAGCTCAACAAAAACATAATTTCGATGGTCGTCGACTGTCCGATCTCGACTTAGACCATCTATAGGATGTCTTTGGTCAGATCTACGCTTAAGATCATCCCCGTAACGAGGATACGACCTCACTTACACTCGCACACACGAGCTTACCTCGATACTTACGTGTTGCTTTTGCTTCTGGCCTTCCACTTGATTCCTTCGGCTCCCTCCGAAGTCACTCGAGTGTCACCCGACCACCGCGGCTTCCTCCGGGTGTCGCTAGCCTTCAGCTCCAGCTATAGCAATCTTCTGCACACTCGATTCAGCTCGTGAGATAACGACGTGAGCTTAACTTTGTATCGTTTGCTATAATCAAAACTCAGGTTCGACTTAGGTGCCTACTGCACCAACAGTTAATAGGTTTAATTAGTCTAAGTTATAAATAGAAAACCTAGGTTTCTATTTTTATTTCCACTCATTTTTTCCCTTCTTTTTCTCTCTCGATCTCTTCTCTACCTAATTTCTGTCGCCCTTCCGATCCTTTCTTCCGCCGCCTCTTCTCATCCGTCAGTCATTGCCACTTCATCGCCACCGCTTCATCATCAGAGATCTACACCTGAGCGGTTACTGGATTATGCGAGCATAGCGACACCACCATCGCCTTCGTCTCTCTTCCGTTGTCGATCCACCTGCAGCAAGTTTCGCCGACCTTGAGCAGTGACGACCACCATGAGCAGACTCCCCATCTTTGTTATGTCCGATGGACGCTATCACCGACCTCTTCCTCAGTCGTCGCTCATCTCGGTAGGTAGCTCAGCCAACCATCAACCACACTGAGCATCTCCTCTCTGTGTGATCCTTTATTCCCTCCATAACGAGTTGTGATTCGGATTGCCGCCATTGAGGGCCTTGTTTTGCCCGTTACCACTGCTTGATCCACTAGGTTGATTGTCACTCCACTTCGCTCGATCGCAGTACACTGAACCAGGTGATAAGTTATAGTTCTATTTTTCTTTCCACCATCAAAAGTTGCACTTTCGCTTAGTAAGGGGGTGCAGTAGATGATTTGTTATTTGAGAAACACCTGTCTGTTGTTTCCATCTTGTGTGTGCAGTGACAACTCTTTCCCTTCTTGCGGTTAGATTGATTGTTGCAATCATCGGATTAAAGTAGGGTTAATTGTTGGATTATATAGTTGATTGTTAGGTATGAGGATGATTGGAGTTGTGTCTTTCTTTTGATTTGGTTGTTTGATATAGATTGAATTCCCATGAGAAGATCAAGAAACTAGAAAGTTTTGAAAGTGGGTTTGTTCTTCCAGATAAGCTATGGTAATTGAAGTTAGGCGGGTAAGTTTGGATATGAATATATTGTGATATGGATTTTGGTGTTGCAGGTTATTGGGGAGGTTATCAAATTGGATTTGCGTTGTTCCTAACTGGGTTGTTAGTTAAGTTAGATATGTGATTTGCATTTTGAATCAGGGAATGGATGTGTGTTTCAGATAAGCTATGGTTGATTGGAACGATGGGAGGTAAGCTTTGATTTTGTATGTTATGAAGTAGGTTGTGTTATAGTTGTGCAATAGATTGTGTAAAGGTGTTATTATGGTTATTGGATTTACTGATTAATAGTTAGTGGAAGAAGTGGGTTTGTCAGTAGAATTCGAGATTTGGATTAATGTGGAATAATAGGTTAGGGGATTGATTTGGTTCTACTATTAGATTGATGGTGGAACTTAGATATATGTTGTATTCTTTGGTTGCAGGATGTTGATTCGGAACAGAGATCCAGACGTGAAGACAATCAGTACGACCTATAAATCAGGTGGGTGATTTCTTTTTGACTCTTGTAGATTTTGATCTTAGTGCATGAACTCTGTAAATGATAGATGGAAATTACCTTGACTCCACTCTACTTATTCTTGTGCTTAATACTTAGCTATTGAACTTTGAGATACTCATTCGATATCTATACAGTCTCATTTCATCACTATTTTTTATTATAAATATTATATATATTTGATCTATGGATGTTGCATAAGTACATGTAATTGTGTACAGTTATAGTCCTTGATCTAGTCATCATGTTGTGCTAGTAGAGTTGGTAATGGTTATAACTGTAGACTTGTTGTCTTATTACATTGAGCATCTCCTATCGACCATGATTATCGTGGATGGTTGAGTGGGTCATCAATGGAGTGTTGTTTACGGACTGGAGGTCCTTGCATGATATGTGTATATGTCTGTCATTTATGACTCCCTGTGAGGTAGTGTGCATGTCGGAGGGCTTACGTGCATTGGAGTCATCATCACATTGCATGCATGTTGTTGACTATGTCTCCCTTATGATTGAGAGAGTCATCAGTCATCCCTATCCACCTGACTACTATGGGATAGTGGTAGCTAGAGTTGCGTGCAACTTGTCATGTCGTGCAACACTCGGCCACTCGTGGGTAGTGGTAGCTAGAGTTACTTGCAGCAGGGACCCTTATATGTGGTTAGATAGCTACTTACTCATATTGCCCATTCAACCACTCGAGAGTAGTGGTAGCTGGAGTTGGGATAGTTGTCATGTTTTGTTCACCCAGGTCACACGGAGTCATGGTAGTGAGGTGTGCAGGCAGTGACCATGCATATGCATCATTGTGGAGGCGCATATATATGTTTGATGCATATTGCATATGTTTGTGAAATGTTGCATATGATTGAGCTATGATTGTTGCATATGTTTGTACATCTTCTTACATATCATTTGCATGTTCTATATTGTTATATATGGTGTATTTGGGTATGAGTAGGATCAGTGTGGATTGTTGTTTAGGTATGTGCAATGTACCTGATGGATCAGACTACTATATACATTTGATCAACGTCATGTTATTGTACAGGATGGACCAGGTTTGTTTATGCATTTGATTATACATTGTTCATATGATTATGTGTTGATCACAAGTGTGATATTGTTCATGCATGTTATTTGTATGTGTTACGTTGTTGTATACTTGTTTAGGTGGTTATGAGTTGTGTCATTGCGGACTTTCAGGTATGTCAATACATTACATTATATCTGGTGGGTCTGTTAATGCAGGGGCATCAGATAATCGAATCTAGGTTTTGATTATGGAAAAGGTTCAAAGTTAAGTGTTGGTGCAACAATGCCCCAAGCATTTATATGTTTTGATTTTTGGATAATCATCTAAGTTAGGCAACAATTTGTGATCTAATTGTGAACATGTTCAAGTGACAGGGAAATCCAAGTATGAAGACTTGGTAAAGGCAAAGTCCAAGTATGATCTTGGCAAGAGAAGTCTAGGGTAAAGGTTTGGTGGCATAAGACTAAGCATGTTGTCTTGGCGGCATTAAGTCCAAACGGACTTTGGCAAAGGAAGTCCAAAGGCAAGTCTTGACAGTGTAAGTCCAAGCATGTAGACTTGGCGGCGTAAAGTCCAAGAACGCTTTGGCAAAGGGAAACCCAAGACATGACAAAACCGAAGGAAGCTCTTGGAAGCAAAGCGCAAAGGATGAACAAGTCGCGGACTCGGAGGGATCCTGGAGGCGCAAGGCTTAAGGAAGAGCTAGAAGGTTGAGTCTAGGTCTAAGGGGTGAAATCAAGTATGAATTATTCATACTTGATGAGTATCAGTCGACTGATATAATGTATCAGTCGACTGGTCAGGTGCTCGACTGAGTCAGGATGAAACCCTGACGATCAGTTGACTGCATTAGTCGTGGTAGTCGACTGATGTTGTGATCAATCGACTGTCAAACAGTGGCAGTCGACTGATCAAGTTAAACACGGGCACAGAATGGAGTTTCACTCGACTGCGGCCTGTGATCACTTGACTGATCACTCTATCAGTCGACTGATGGATGGATCAGTCGACTGATGGTACCGTTGGAGGTAACGACTTTGAATCCCACGAATTCGGCTATTTAGAAGTCGTTAACCACACCGACAGTCGCCTGATGCTGTGCATCAATCGACTGATGGTGCTCCAACAGGAAAATCAGCCCTCTCTCTATAAAGAGAGGGTGTGTGGTGGTTTTGAGGGCTAATGCTTATTCTCTGATAATACTCTCAAGCCTCCACGATTTTTCCAAACTTTATAGTGATTTTAAATCCCCTCCTCTTCTCTAAGCTCCATCTTCATCTTTTGTAAGAAGAGGAGGATTGTTGTAAAGGAAAGCTTCATAGTGATATTAATTAGGGTTGATCCATCTCAAGGATCACCGTGGAGTAGGAGCGCTATCTCCGAACCACGTAAAAGAATTGTCTTAGCATTGTTTTCATTTGTATTATTATTATTATTGTTGTGCTTCCGCTAATCTTTTTGTAGAAATGAACAACAAGATATTCACCCCCCCCCCTCTAGCTTCCAATCGATCACCAACAAGTGGTATTAGAGCTCGGATCTCATCGGAAGATCTAACAATCAACCGGAGCAAAATGGCTTTCCAAGATGGGTATAGCACGGCGAGGCCTCCGTTCTTTGACAGCAATGACTTCGGCTACTGGAAAGGTAGGATGGAGTATTATTTAATGAATGATATTGAAAATTGGTTTAGCATTGTAGATGGTTTCGAGAAGTCGGTCGATGAACACGGAGCGCCCATACCAACCAAGGATTGGACGAGAGACATGGCCAAGAAGGCTCAAGCCAACGCCAAGGCAACAACCACACTTCAATGTGGGTTGTCAAAAAAGCAACTAAGCAAGGTGGGACCATTTGAATCGGCGAAGGTGCTTTGGGAGAAGTTGATAGAGCTCAACAAGGGATCCAAGGAAACAAGAAGAGCCAAGAGAGATCTCCTAATTGGCCAACTTCAAAGTTTCTCCATGAAGACCAATGAGACCGTGAGCCAAATGCATGGTCGCTTCAAAGAAGTAGTCAACGGACTACATGTAATAGGTGAGAAGGTCGACAACCGAGACCTTGTAAGGTATGTGCTCCAAGCCTTCCCTAGAACAACCTTATGGGCTTCAATGGTAGATGCCTATAAGGTCTCTAGGGATCTCTCTTTGGTTAAGTTAGATGAGTTATTTTGTGAATTTAAATTACATGAACAAGCTAACACTTCATCCAAAGAGAAGAGTATAGCTCTTTTTGTAGGAAAGAAGGACAAAAAGAAGAAGGAGAAGAAAGAAGTGTCCTCCTCATCCGAATCCGAGGAAGACTCATCTAGTAGTGAAGATGAGCTATCGGCAAGCGAGGTGGCTCATTATGTCAAGAAGTTTGGTGGGAAGTCAAGGAAACTCACCAAGAAAGATGTGAGGAGGATGTTCCAATCCTCAAGAGGTAAGTGTTGGGTTTCCGGCACCGCGGCGTGTGTGTGTTCGATCACGTTTCGTAAACATGAACACAGCGGAAGCAATAAAAATAATAAATCTACATTTATTACAACACACACAACACACGCATGCATATTACAACAAGTGTAGACATAACCGTAAATTTAAATTTGCAATAAAAGGAAATTTATCTACGTTATACCTTTCGTATGACGTGTAGTGGGAACGACATCAACCGGAACGATCTTCGCTAGAATCGTCTCTATCTGTATCCACGCCGAGTTCCTCGGGATGACTTCGCTAAGCCACGAGATTCGTCTTCGTACGGGTTACTAGCCTCGTGTTGAAGACGACGTGATCGAGAGATGATCACGATCTGAATCCAAATTCGGATCCTAATACGAGTTCTCAAAACTCGCTTCTCTGGAGAGGTATTCGTCAACCAATTGACGAATCCTTCGTCCTCCACCTCAGAGGATTACCGGAGATCAAATCCCCGGTAAGGTAGCCGCTGTCGGAGCTCTAACCGTCGTCCAAACGACGCTCCGACGAGAGGAGAACAAGCTGTCCAGAAAACTGGACAGCTTTGGAGGAGGTGATAGGCGCCGGCCAACCAAGGGAGATAGAGCTCACCTTGATGCCAAACTTGAAGGAGATCACCGGAGCACTAACCGGCAGCAGCTCGACGCCGGCGAGGGGGAAGGAAGCAGCCTTCTGGACGCCGGTTGGAGGAGCTTTGGGCGGCGGCAATAGGTTGGCGCCGAGAGCTCCAAGGAGGAGGTGGGCGGCAACCTTAGGGCTAGGGGTTTTTGGATTAGGGCTTAATTATCTTTTAAGCCCTCTTTTATAGAGAACTAATTCTCTTAATGGTTATTGGATCATAACCATTAGGCCCGTTAACCCGCTCCATTAAGATAAGTTAAAATAAACCAAACCATGATGGTTTATTTTAAGTTTAAACGAACCGAACCAACTTTTGGTTCATTCGTTTAAAATAAACCAAACCCTTTGGTTTATTCTCCTCCATTGGATTAGAACCAAACCATTTTGGTTCATCCATTACGTCTTCATAAGACTCGGCCCATCCACGCTTCCATTGCGACTGAAACGATTTCATGCTTGCTTTATGTTTGGTCCAACCAAACCTAGTTTCTCTCGGTCTGAGAATCCCATTCTCAAGCTCGTTTTAAATCCTTTGGATTACGCTCGTTGTGCGTGTGACCAAATAGGTTCTCGGTTTATGTTGGCCGTCTATAATTAACCATTAATTATAGAACGATCATGAGTGGCACCTAGTAGTACATCATGATCCCCAATTAACCGAAAAGATCAACGGTTGATCCAGAACTATTTCTGAAACCCTTCAGTAGCTCGAATGAATTGTGCCCCATTCCCTTTACTCATCTTATACCCACTTGGTTCAGGACATGGTCTATTGTGTCAGTCCCCACTAGGCTGACTACGTCACACTTAGGCCAAGTATCATTTCCTCGTCCTACGGATTCTAGTTATTCCACATGTATCGAAGAGTACCTTACTCTAAACATGTAATGCTTTGGCCAAAGACTTTAGTAACAATCCGACGAGAGGCCATAGGTATACATCTCCTCGCAAGGAGTGGTGAATCCTTTATAGGCTATTCAAACACCTTCGATCACTTCGACTTATACCCAATCATCCCAGGTCCACATCTCCTTAGAGATGCTTGCTTAAGATGTCAAAGCATAAGTCTCTATGATCAAGATGACTTGAATACCGCAAGTCAAAGGAACATCGCACTTAAGCTACAGTAAGAACTTCATTGACATATCTATATATGCAGAGAACCATATGAAGTCTTACGGCTGGTCACTCCAATGAACTAGTTACCATAACTAGCATCCACGATCAACTCCGGACATCACAATGTCTCCATCCAGTGAGAATCAGCTGCTTGGATACACCAAGGAGTATATCTCGTGCTAGTCTCGACAGAATTGATGGTGTCCAAATCCATCAATTCATCGACTAGGGATAATTCCGATACATCACAATTACACATGTAGAGATACTCACTAGTTGTGATCCAATCACAAATTCTCTCATGCTGTGAATCGTATCGTGGACATTCAGTAAATGAGTTTAAGATCCAATCAAATACATAAAAACATGTATACTCAAATAGTGAATCTTCATTTATCATATAAATGGTTCATACATAAGGTGATTGCCTTAGGATATCTCTCATATATTACTAACAGTAAGTCTTCAAATAGTTCAAATTCTACACCTAACGTAACTTGCTATGGTTGCAACAAGAAAGGGAATATCAAGCCAAATTGCCCGGAACTAAAGAAGAAGGAGGAGAAGGAAAAGAAAAAGAAGGAAAAGAAGGAGAAGAAGAAGAAGGAGGCAATGGTGGCACAAACATGGAACACCCTAAACATGGAGGACTCTTTCGATGATGAAGAAGTATGTCATGCCACTCGGAATCTAGCCCTCATGGCCTTGGAGGAAGAAGTCGGGAGCTCAAGTGAGGAGTCCTCATCTTCTTCTTCAAGTGACGAATCATCATCAAGTGATGATGATGAGGTAAACAACTCCCCTAGGGTAGATTTACTTTACAAGACAATTACAAGCCTTCAAAATGCATTGAATAGATCGAAAACTAGGATTACGGATTTAAAAGTAGAGATTAAATCACTTAAGAGTGTAGAATCATCTTGTGATAAATTATCTTGTGATGATGATGCATGTACCCTTAGAGATGAAAATGATGAATTGAGAAAAGAAATAGGTAACTTAAGAGCATGCTTAGAAAAATTTACTAATGGCTCTAAATACCTAGACATGATAATTAAGGATTAAAGGGCTATTTACAACAAGGCCGGACTAGGATATAGGCCTAAGGAAAAGGAGGTAGCATTTACATCCAGTTACATATTGCTAATATGAGTAGAAACCTTAAGGGTAGAAAACAGGTCCTAAGAAATTTCTAATTGATGCTAGTGGTCCTAAAATTTGGGTACCTAAGGATTGTATTTTTCATGTGATATAGGTAGAAGAACCAAGCTTGTGGATTGTTGATAGTGGGTGTTCAAAACACATGACCGGTGATGAGAGAAAATTCTCCACTATCAACCACACTAGCAAGGGAAAGGTATCATTTGGTAATAGTGGCAAACTTAAGATTCTAGGAAAGGGCACAATTGAGGTATCCTCCAACCTTGCCATTCATAAAGTGTTATTAGTTAAGGATATGAAATTTAATTTACTTAGTGTAAGCCAACTATGTGATGCAAATTTTGATGTTAAATTTGACTCTTCAAAATGTTTTATAAAACAAAAAACCTTAAATGATTGCATGCTAGTATAGGAAATCAAATATATACTATGTTGATTTATCCTATGCTACTAATGCCTCTACTAAGTGTCTTATTGCAAAAGAAGAGGAGAGTTGGCTTTGGCATAGGAGGCTAGGACACATAAACATGAAGAACATAGCCAAAATAGCAAAAATGAAGTTAGTCAAAGGGTTGCCTAAAGTCAAATTTCTCAAAGACAAAATGTGTGATGCATGCCAAGAAGAGAAACAATAAAAAACATCACACAAAGGTAAAACTTTACTTAGTACCTCTTTACCTTTAGAACTTTTACATATGGACTTATTTGATTGTCATAGTACCCCTTCTATGATTGACAGTAGATATTGCTTAGTAATAGTAGATGATTTCTCTAGGTTTACTTGGGCATTTTTCATAAAAAATAAAGATGAAACCCTAGGAATAATCATAGGATTTAGCAAGAGAGTAGAGAATGAAAGAAAACTCAAAATCAACTGGATCCGTAGTGATCATGGTGGAGAATTTGAGAATTCTAATTTCTCAACCTTTTGCTTAGAACAAGGGTACAAGCATGAGTTTTCTTGTCCTAGAACACCCCCAACAAAATGGGGTTGTGGAAAGGAAAAATCATGCCCTACAAGAAGTGGCTAGGACTATGCTAAATGCATATTCTTTACCTAGCTACTTGTGGGCGGAAGCAGTTAATATCACTTGCTATATCCAAAATAGGGTGTTAATTCATAGGTTTTTAGGAAAAACTCCATTTGAATTGTGGAATGGTACAATTCCAACAATTCATTATTTTAAGGTTTTTGGATGCAAAGTTTATATCTTAAATACCAAAGACAACCTAAGTAAATTTGAGTCCAAAGCGGATGAGGGAATCCTAGTTGGATACTCATCCACTAGTGTAGGATATAGAGTTTATAATAAAAGGACTCAAAAGATTGAGGTATCTTTAAATGTCCAATTTGATGAAACTTCTAATACATACCCTAGGAAATCTCCTATTGATGATGATATAAATAATGAAAATCAAGAAATTACCCAACAATTTCAAGATCTAACCTTAGGGGGTAATGATCAAGGGGGAGGTTTGAATCAAGGGGGAGTAAGAGGTGATTCCGATGATGAGCATAGGATTGAGGTTAATTATGATCAAACTCAAATTAATACACCTCCTAAAACCATAAGAGTTCATCAAAATCACCCCTTAGATCAAATTATGGGTGAATTATCTCAAGGTGTTAGGACTAGGTCATTTCATAGGGATCCCACTAGTAATATAGCTCTAATTTCTCAAATTGAGCCCAAAACAATCAAAGATGCATTACTTGATCCGGATTGGATCTTAGCAATGCAAGATGAATTGGCTCAATTTGAAAGGAGTCAAGTATGGGAGTTAGTTCCTAAACCAAATGAAAACATCATTATTACTACAAGATGGGTCTTTAGGAACAAACTAGATGACCAAGGGAATATTACTAGAAATAAAGCAAGATTAGTTGCAAGGGGTTTTAATCAAGTTGAAGGACTTGACTATGATGAAACATATGCCCCGGTTGCTAGATTAGAGTCTATTAGGATACTATTAGGGTATGCCTCCTATATGGGTTTCAAACTCCATCAAATGGATGTTAAATCGGCATTCCTAAATGGGTTTATTAAGGAAGAGGTATATGTAGAACAACCTCCCGGGTTTGAGAATATGGACTATCCAAACCATGTATACAAGCTTAGGAAAGCTTTGTATGGTTTGAAACAAGCTCCCCGGGCTTGGTATGAAAGATTATCATCTTTCTTAATTTCTAAGGACTTTAAAAGGGGTAGTTTAGGTCAAACTCTATTTATAAAGTCAACATCAAAGGACATCTTTGTACCCCAAGTATATGTTGATGACATTATCTTTGGGTCAACAAATGATGAACTTCTTCAAGACTTTATTAAAAATATGGAAAAAGAGTTTGGAATGAGTCTAGTTGGGGAATTAAATTTCTTCCTATGATTACAAGTCAAACAAACAAGTGAAGGAATTTATATTTATCAAACCAAATATGCTAAGGAAATGATTAAGAAATTTGGTTTGGAAAATGCTAAGGTAGTTTCAACGCCAATGACAATCAATACAAAAATAGATAGTGATAATGAAGGAAAATAAATTGATCTTACACTCTATAGGAGCATGATTGGTAGCCTTTTGTACCTAACCGCTAGTAGACCCGACATATTATTTGTGGTTGGTATGTGTGCTAGGTATCAATCATGTGCAAAAGAATCTCATTTAGTTGCCGTTAAGAGGATCTTAAGATATATTAAAGGCACACTAAATATAGGACTATGGTACCCTAGGACTAGGTCTTTTGATTTGGTTGGGTACACCGATTTCGATTATGTCGGTTGCAAATTGGATCGGAAGAGTACTAGTGGTGGATGTCAATTCCTTGGGTCCTCCCTAGTTAGTTGGAGAAGTAGGAAGCAACCTTGTGTTTCCCTATCCACCACCGAGGCCGAGTATATGGATATGGGTGGTTGTGTAGCTCAACTACTATGGATGAAATATACCTTAGAGGATTATGAGCTATCTTACTCCAACATGAAAGTATTTTGTGATAATGTCAGTACCATAAATTTGACCAAAAATCCAGTTCATCACTCTAGGACAAAGCACATTGAAGTGAAACATCACTTCATTAGAGATCATGTGGCTGAGGGGGACATTGAGCTTAATTACATTGAATCCAAGTCCAACCTAGCCGACATATTTACCAAGGCTCTCCCCGAGGTAGAATTGTCATCACTTAGGAGAGAACTTGGGATGTGCTTGGTTGAATAAAGGTGTAGGTTTGCATGATCCTATAGAAATCCTAGGATTTATACCTTTAAGCATCTCACAAAATACCTAAGAAATCATGATTTTTGTATTGAGCCACTTAGACAACATGTGACATATTAGGAAGATGCACTTGGTTCATCATGCTTGTTATGATGCATTACTATGGACCAAAGTGTCATCTAGAGACATTAATCCTTCATTGGACCAATCATTGGGAAGACTTATACACAATTGATGTGCATATAGCTCCAAGAACATGATTGGAAATGTCAAATAAAACATATTTTAAACTATGTTTATCATATCTTGAAAAACAACTTTCAAGTGGAATACAAAAGTGATACAAAGTTTGCAAAAACATTAGAACTTTTGTTAGTTTTCAAGTTTGTATCAATCTTGAAATTTGGAAAATATATATTTTTCAAATTATTTTTCCTTGATAAAGTATGATTTCAGAAATGTGTACACAAAATTTTGTGATTTTTCGAGGTTTCTAGAATTTCTAACGCATTTCTAAAGCTAAAGTTGGGCCAAAAGGTGAATTGGATTTCGTTTAGCAATGATCGCATCGTAAACCTGGCTCTAATGATTGATACAATCGCGTTTTCTAAAAAATAGCTTCTTTTTATGATATTTAGTGTATCTTTGATGTCCTAAAACTATAGCATGATAATATTGAGTATAAATAAATTTTTAGGACTGTTTAATGCGGTGTTTTAGGGGGAGTTTCATAAAATATATCTTTTTCATCTCCAAACTTACATTGTTGGTGCAAAGTTAGGATTTAACCTTCAAATTGTTTATTAGGCTTTTGCTCCACATGTCTTTTACTCATCATGAACTATATCTTGGATTAAGGGGGAGCTAAATTTCAATTCTATACCTTAGTTCAAGATTACAACATATTCAATTCTTTTATGAAATATATGACTTCTTCTCTTTTTGCTGTATGTCAAAGGGGGAGAAGAAATGTTTAAGTTAGAATTGGATATATGATTATGTGTGTATTTTTAAAAGACCTAACTTAAATAATTGCCAAACATAAAAAAGGAGGAGATTGTTGGTGCAACAATGCCCCAAGCATTTATATGTTTTGATGTTTGGATAATCATCTAAGTTAGGCAATAATTTGTGATCTAATTGTGAACATGTTCAAGTGACAGGGAAATCCAAGTATGAAGACTTGGTAAAGGTAAAGTCCAAGTATGATCTTGGCAAGAGAAGTCCAAGGTAAAGGTTTGGCGGCATAAGACCAAGCATGTTGTTTTGGCGGCATTAAGTCCAAACGGACTTTGGCAAAGGAAGTCCAAAAGCAAGTCTTGACAGCGTAAGTCCAAGCATGTAGACTTGGCGGCGTAAAGTCCAAGCACGCTTTGGCAAAGGGAAACCCAAGACATGACAAAACCGAAGGAAGCTCTTGGAAGCAAAGTGCAAAGGATGAACAAGTCGCGGACTCGAAGGGATCCTGGAGGCGCAGGGTTTAAGGAAGAGCTAGAAGGTTGAGTCTAGGTCTAGGGGGTGAAATCAAGTATGAATTATTCATACTTGATGAGTATCAGTCGACTGATATGATGCATCAGTCGACTGGTCAAGTGCTCGACTGAGTCAAGATGAAACCACGATGATCGACCGACCGCTTCGCGGCAATGATCGATGTTGTGATCGATCGATTGTCAAATAAATGTGATCGATCGGTTAAACACGGGCACAGAATGGAGTCTCACTCGACTGCGGCCTGTGATCACTCGACTGATCACTCCATCAGTCGACTGATGAAAGTATTGTTGGAGGTAACGACTCTGAATCCCGTGAATCCGGCTATTCAGAAGTCGTTAACCACGCTGATCGATGCCGCATCATCACCGATCGATGGTTCTCCAATGGGAAAATCAGCCCTCTCTCTATAAAGAGAGGGTTTGTGGTAGTTTTGAGGGCTAATGCTTATTCTCTGATAATACTCTCAAGCCTCCACGATTTTTCCAAGCTTTCTAGTGATTTTAAATCTCCTCCTCTTCTCTAAGCTCCATCTTCATCCTTTGTAAGAAGAGGAGGATGTTGGATCGAAGCGGATCGCTAGAGGGGGGGGGGTGAATAGCGATAAAAACTTTTCTTTTAAAACGTTCGATAGACAATTAAACGCAGCGGAAATGTAAATAAAAGCTAAATTGTTGGTGCAGTGGGCACCAAAGTCGAACCGGTATTTTGATTATGGCAAAAGGCTCAATAGTTAAGGGTATATTTGTTATCTTACGAGCTCAATTAAGTGTGCAGAAATGCTAAAGTTGAGCGGAAGGTCTGCGACACCCGGTGGGAACCGAGGTGGTCGGGCAACGCCAGAGGGACTTCGGAGGAAGCCGAGGTACTCGGGTGAAGACCGGAAGCGAGGCTACAAGGTAAGCTCGTGTGAAAGCGAAGCAAGGTCGTTAAGCGTAGATCCGACCCAATACCTCCAATGGAAGGTCTAGGTCGAGATCAGATGGTTATTGCTAACTTGTATCATACCCAAAACCCTTTGACTACAGCCAACTGCTAGTCAAGTTCCAGCCTCGAGAAGAGCTCGAATTTCAAGGGGGTGAATTTGGACTTGACTCGTGTTTTGGTACAAAGGGTGATGTGGCATCAAGGTGGACATCCAAACCATCACCAAGCTTCCTTGTGGTGGACGCCCAAAATAAGGTGAGTTGGCACAAGATGGTTGGCTCCCATGATGTGGCACAAGTTGAATGGCTCCAACAAGTTGGCGCCCAAGGAGGTTGGAGGTGGCACAAGGTGGTTGGATGAAACACCTCATCCTCAAGTTGGCGCCCAAGGAGGTTGGAGGTGGCACAAGGTGGTTGGATGAAACACCTCATCCTTGAGTTGGCGCACAAGGAGGTTGGAGGTGGCACAAGGTGGTTGGATGAAACACCTCATCCTTGAGTTGGCGCAAAGGATGTGGATGAACAAGTCTTGGGGGATAAGAACCTCACCTTGGACACTACCTATGTCTAAATTCATAGATCAATATCCATAAATAGACATGATCAAGCCAAGCAAAATATACAAGAATTCAAGAGCTCTCAACACGCCGTCGTAACGCCGCTACTACTACTCACATTTGCTACGACGAAGTGCCGCCGACAACGAAAGCTACATCTTCTACTTATAAGAGTTGTCGGTATATTTATTTAAGTTCTACTTCTTTAAATTGTCTTTGTGCTTTAATCGTAACAAGGAAAGGGGGAGTGTCCCTTTGCCTTGATTTCTTTTTGTAATCGTTGCTCCTACCTCCAACGAGGAGGAGTGGTTTTAGTGAATTGCCCTCCGTACGTGATCAAGGATCACTAGGGCCGTGGATTAGCAATCGAAAGATTGTGAACCACGTAAAAATATCTTGTCTACTTTATATTTCCGCTGTGCATTCTCTACTTGCTTTTTACTTATTGCAAAAGTTTTTAACGACACCGTATCGCTATTCACCCCCCCCCCTCTAGCGACACTTTCGATCCAACAATTGGTATCGAGTCGGCGCTAAGATTCGTGAAACCACCAATCTAGCTTTGTTTTTCTTTTTACAGATTTTTTATTTATTTATTTCTGTTTTCGTATAATTATTTCACTTGCTTATCTTCTCCTACATATAGAATTGCATTAGAGGCTTTAGGATCGGATAAGGTTGTCCTTGGGTTAGATCCGAGTAAGGTTGTCCTCGGAACTTCAGCGACATTCGCATTTGATTGTTTATTTCTTTTTGCAAGTTACATTTTATATATCTTTTTTCACTTCAAGACTACTAATCCAAGAAAAGTCTTGGAATATTCTTTCGTGTGTGTAAGATTCTTTCGTCGTTCTTCTTCTTCTTGTTTTAAATGGCCCATCTCGAAGGGTTTAGCACCGCCCGACCCCGCTTTACAGCGGTAATGACTTTCGTTATTGGAAGGGTCGGATGGAATGCTTTCTTAAAACCCAAATCGAGATGTGGATCGTAATCAAACCGGTTTCACACTTCATTTTAATGAATATGGTTAATTTTTGGTTTACGATAATTGGTAAAATTCAATTAAAAAAAAAGTAGAAGCCGTTGCCAAGTAAACTAAATTCTTGCATTGTGGGTTGTCCAAGTAAGAGCTCAACCGCGTCGGCCCCTTCATTAGTGCAAAGGACTTATGGACCAAGCTAGTGGAACTACACGAAGGCACCGACGACACGAAGGTATGTAAAAGAGATTTAATTTTAAATAAATTGTATAACTTGAAAATGCAGGAAAACGAGACCGCAACTCAACTACATGCTCGTATCCAAGACATCGCCGTCAACCAACTCCATGCCATCGGACAAAAGGTCGAGAATCGCGACCTTATCGTATTCTCTTAACTCGCTTTCCTAGGACCACCTTGTGGGCATCCATGGTCGATGCCTACAAGGTCTCCAAGGACCTTTCTAAAATTAGGTTAGGCGAATTGTTTTGAACTTGAATTACATGAGCAAACTAACGTGGTCGCCGAGAAGAGTATTGCGTTAGTTGCGTGTTCCAAGAAGAAGAAGCCCGCAAGCAAGCCACCCCAAGGAAGAAGGCGAGTCCGAATCGGAAGTAGACTCCGAATAGAATCCGAACTAGTCAATCTAGTTCGGAAGATGATCAAGAGACGAAACGACCAACAACTCAAGGTAAGCCTAAACCTAATTCAAATACTTCTAATTTTAGATGCTATGAGTGCAATGTGAGTTCGGTCACATCAAGTCCGAGTGCCCAAAGCTAAAGAATAACGCATCAAAGACCAAGAAAGCGCTAAACGCTACTTGGGAGGAGTTGTCGAGGAAGAAGACGATATCCAAGCTCTAATGGCCAAGCCGACCGAGCACGACTAAAACCGAAGAAGAGTCCGAGTCGAATTCGATGATGAGCTTCCATTCAAGACAAGCCACGGATCCGTATCCGGTTCAAAAGAATCATTAAGGGTAAGTCGGTCGTTACTTAATACTTTGTATGGTGCAATTAAATTTTTAAATAAGAAACTAGCTAAGTCCGAGTCCAAGGTCGAGACCCTAATTGAGGAGGTTAACCTTCTCAAACATGAGGTCTCCTAACCTCTTCGACTACTCGTGATTCAAGAGGAGGACTCAACTCAAGTGCTGAAAAGCTTGAAGTTGAGAACTCGCTTTTGAAAACACAAGTCGAAGACCTTAGGAACACGTTGAAAGGTTCACTTTGGGATCCAAGGGACTTGACCTCTTACTTGGATCACAAAGGGCCGTGTACAACAAGGCCGGACTCGGGTTTAACTCAAATACAACCAATAAGTCATATATGTCTATAGTAAACTAACATAAGAAAAATGTCCAAGCATGGGTCCCTAAGACCACTTTGATTTCAACTTTAGGATCTAACATGTATTGGGTTCCCAAGGACCAAATTCACTATGTGAATAGACCCACTCGATTCAATGGTCCAGGGGGAGCCAATACAAAATGTATTTTTGTTAAGTCTTAGAAATTGCATGCTTAGTTTTTCCTTTATTTTTAGAATGGTTAGATAGGACTCATAACCAACTAAAATCCTGCGAAAAGATTGAGCCTCGGGGAGCCTCTTTTCAAAAATAAACCAACTAAAATCCTATTTAAAAGATTGAGCCTCGGGGAGCCTCTTTTCAAAAATAACTAGTTAGACCAAGACGTAGTCTCAAGTAAGTCGAGTTATCAATTTCTTGAAATTAGCTTTGTCTAAGGAAGTGGTCGTTGTTCCGATCAAAGAAGGCCTCTGTGCCTCGCCACGACCTGGAAGCTAATCTCTTGAAAAGATTACTTGATGAGCTTAGACTAAATCCGAATCTAACCTAATGTTGGTTAATTTAAATTCATTAAAATTAATCAAGTAAAATTGATAGTCATCTCACAATAACACATAGGAATAACATGTTTTGATCATGTAGATATTGGTGAGATGATTTAGGTTTAAAAACTTACAAACAACCCTTTATTAATTCCAATATCCGATCCAACTACCTTATGTGTAGGATCAATGGATGTTGGACAGTGGTTGCTCCCGACACATGACCGGGGATCAACTCAAATTTTCGAAGTTACGATTCAAACGACAAGGATCGGTAGCCTTCGAAAATAACGGCAAGCTCAAAATCATCGGATCAGGTGATATTGAGCTCAACTCTAACTTTACAATTCAAAATGTCTTATTAGTAGAAAACTTTCAATATAATTTACTTAGTGTAAGCCAATTGTGTGATAACAATTATAAGGTCATATTTCTAGAAAATGAATGCGTAATCAAAATAAATGCAACATCTAAAATAATACTTAAAGGAACTAGGAGTAGCAACATCTACACAATAAATTTACCCAACTCCTCAACCAAGTGTCTTATGACACAGCAAGAGGAATCTTGGTTATGGCACCGAAGACTCGGACACTCGCACCCAAGACTCGTCCACAAGATGAGTCAGAGTGGCTTGGTTATAGGTTTGCCTAAACTAAACAACTTGGATAATAAAATATGTAATGCTTGTCAACAAGGTAAACAATCTAGGACACAACATCAATTAACTAATCAAGAACGAACCAAAAGTGTTCTTGAGCTCCTACACATGGATCTATTTGATTCACATGGAGCTAAGTCACTCAATGGTAGTCAATTTTGCTTAGTCATAATTGACGACTATTCTAGATTTACTTGGGTTAGGTTTATCAAACATAAAAATGATACCCTAGACCAACTAATCAATCTTTGTAGGTTAATCGAAAATCAAAAGAACCTTAAGATTAAAAGACTTAGAAGCGATCATGGTGGTGAATTCGAAAACCACGAGGTTCTGATTTACGTAACCTAAACGGATACCACCATGAGTTTTCATGTCCTAGAACCCCACAACAAAATGGGTTAGTCGAACGGAAAAATAGAACCCTACAAGAAGCCGCTAGGACAATGTTAAACGAGTATAACCTACCCGATAGATTTTGGGCAGAGGCCGTTAGTACGGCTTGCTATGTCCAAAATAGGATCCTTATGGTAAAGAGGCACCAAAAGACCTCGTACGAGATTTATCACGATAAAATACCGAACATCAAGTACTTTGGGTATTTGGATGCAAGGTACATATCTTAAACACTAAGGATTACCTAGGAAATTCAAATCCAAAACCTCTCTGGAACCTTTCTAGGATACTCAACCACCGAGAGCTTATAGGGTATACAATCACGACACTCTTAGAGTCGAAGAAACCATTAATATAGTTCTCGAAGAAGGACACGAACCCGTTCAATCCTTAACAAAACCAACTAGCAAATCAACTTATAGCGAACCCGACTCTGATCTTGAACTTGAATCTCGTCCTAACCCAAGTCATCCTATCGACCAAGTGATAGATGACTCTAACCCAAGTCAAACTAGAACTCACCCAAGTCATCCTATCGACAAGTGATAGATGACCTAACCCGAGTCACACTAAGACTCAAACAAATCATCCTATCAATCAAGTTATAGGTGATCCAAATTTAGGGGTTCGAACTAGAGCTTCATATCGAAACCTTAGTCAAATCTCGTTAATTTCCAAAATCAAACCCAAAACTATTGAACAAGCACTTCTTGATCCCGACTGGATTATTGCTATGCAAGAAGAGCTAGCTCAATTCACTAGAAATGAAGTCTGGGAATTAGTACCACCACCTAAAGAAAAATCAATTATTGGAACAAGGTGGGTATTTCAAATAAACTTGATGATAAAGGTGAAGTAGTTAGAAATAAAGCTAGGTTAGTCGCAAAGGGTTTAGTCAAGTCGAAGGTTTAGATTACGATGAGACCTCGCCCCGTGCTGGACTAGAGTCCATCCGAATGTTGTTAGCATATCGCACATCGAGGTTTTAAATTGTTTCAAATGGATGTCAAGTCAGCATTTTTGAATGGATACATTAAGGAAGAAGTTTACGCTACCAACCTCCGGATTCAAAATCTAGATAAACTGACCATGTCCTTAGACTTAAGAAAGCCCTATATGGACTCAAACAAGCCCCAAGAGCTTGGTACGAAGGCTTCGATCTATCTTAAGTCCAAAGGATTCAACCAAGGTTTAGTCGACCCAACCTTATTCGTTAAAACCGTAGGAAAAGAAATCTTTATAGCCCAAATCTATGTAGATGATATAATTTTTGGAACTACCAACTCGATCCTCGCTAAACGAATTCATCTCACTTATGGAAAGTGAATTTGAAATGAATTTAGTGGGAGAGTTAAGTTTCTTCTTAGGTTTACAAATTAAACAAACTAAAGATGGAATATATTTACATCAACAAAAATATACTCAGGACTTAATAAATCGATTTGGAATGCAAGATGCTAAAATAATCAATACACCTATGGCAACTAATGTTAATATAAACGAAGATGTAGAAGGAAAACCCGTTGACCTAAAATACTATAGGAGCGCAATAGGAAGTCTCCTATACTTAACCATGCGAGAATTCGACATTTTATTCAGCAGTAAGTATGTGCGCAAGGTTACAAACCTGTGCCAAGGAGTCTCACCTAACCCTAGTCGCGTATCCTGAGATATCTAAAGGGCACGCTAACCGTAGGTATTTGGTACCCTAGATCTACCGAGTTTAATCTAATCGGCTACTCCGACTCTGACTATGCCGGTAGTAAACTCAATAGAAAGAGCACGAGTGGTTGTTGTCAAATCCTCGGCTCGAGTCTAGTGAGTTAGTGCGAAGAGGAAGCGGATTGCGTTGCCTTATCTACCACCGAAGCCGAATACGTTGCGATGGGTGAGTGTGTCTCTCAGCTCCTGTGGATGAAGCACACTCTCCAAGACTTTAGCTTAATCTTTAACAACATTAAAACCTACATAGATAACATCAGTTCAATCAACTTAACTAAAAATCCAATATGTCATTCTAGGACAAAACATATAGAAGTTAAACACCACTTCATTAGGGAACATGTAACTAATGGAACTATACAACTAGAGTATGTTGAGTCCAAATCAAACCTAGCGACATCTTCACCAAACCACTACCCGGCGAATTTAGTTTATTAAGACGAAAGTTAGGTATGTATGCGTAATAGAGTAGGATTTAAATTTTTCTATATATGTACTCTACTTTTGCTTCTTTTATGAAATTAGCCTAAGTCTTACCTTAGAAATCATATACCTATAGATTTAAGGAGCCAACACATCTCACAACACATAGGACTAATGTGTTTGTGTATATCCACGTAGGCAGGCGTGAGATGTTAGGACCTTACTCCTGGTTCCAGATGTAGATTCAGTGCATCGACATGAACCATGGAGTATAATTATTTAAAATTAATCAACTCCTTCAAGACTTATTGATCATTCTATATCAATCAAGTCCAACCGGAGTTGTACATTTTAGATGAACATATTTTCAAGCTTATTATTATTTTAAAAAATATATATATTTATATTGGGAACTTGCTTGGACTTACAAACCCTAAAATATATTTACAAACTTTTTGAGTTAAGGCAAAAGGGGGAGAAAGTCACAAAAGTAAGGAAGAAAGTAAAGAAGAAAGTAAACAAAATTATTACCTTTTATATTAAGTAATTCCGTTTACTTAAGCAACTATTAAGGGGGAGTAAAAATTATTTTTCAAGAACTCACCTTCGGTCAAGGGGGAGGTTACCTCAAAGGGGAGAACTTGAAACAATAATTTTTCTCACTCATATTTAATCTTTATGCTAGCTCATTCATATTTAATCTTTATGCTAGCTCATTCATATTTAATCTTTATGCTAGCTCATTCATGCTTAATCATTATGCTAGCTCATTCATATTTAATCATTATGCTAGCTCATTCATATTTAATCTTTATGCTAGCTCATTCATATTTAATCTTTATGCTAGCTCATTCATGCTTAATCATTATGCTAGCTCATTCATATTTAATCTTTATGCTAGCTCATTCATATTTAATCTTTATGCTAGCTCATTCATGCTTAATCATTATGATAGCTCATTCATATTTAATCTTTATGCTAGCTCATTCATGCTTAATCATTATGCTAGCTTACTGTTATGCTTAATTTTTCCTTAACTTTTGTGTCGGTTTGCCATGAATCAAAAAGGGGGAGATTGTTGGTGCAGTGGGCACCAAAGTCGAACCGGTATTTTGATTATGGCAAAAGGCTCAATAGTTAAGGGTATATTTGTTATCTTACGAGCTCAATTAAGTGTGCAGAAATGCTAAAGTTGAGCGGAAGGTCTGCGACACCCGGTGGGAACCGAGGTGGTCGGGCAACGCCGCAGAGGACTTGAGGAAGCCGAGGTACTCGGGTGAAGACCGGAAGCGAGGCTACAAGGTAAGCTCGTGTGAAAGCGAAGCAAGGTCGTTAAGCGTAGATCCGACCCAATACCTCCAATGGAAGGTCTAGGTCGAGATCAGATGGTTAGAACCATCGTACTCTATATTTTAAGCTAACTTGTACTGCAGTCCAAAACCCTTTGACTACAGTCAACTGCTAGTCAAGTTCCAGCCTCGAGAAGAGCTCGAATTTCAAGGGGGTGAATTTGGACTTGACTCGTGTTTTGGTACAAAGGGTGATGTGGCATCAAGGTGGACATCCAAACCATCACCAAGCTTCCTTGTGGTGGACGCCCAAAATAAGGTGAGTTGGCACAAGATGGTTGGCTCCCATGATGTGGCACAAGTTGAATGGCTCCAACAAGTTGGCGCCCAAGGAGGTTGGAGGTGGCACAAGGTGGTTGGATGAAACACCTCATCCTCAAGTTGGCGCCCAAGGAGGTTGGAGGTGGCACAAGGTGGTTGGATGAAACACCTCATCCTTGAGTTGGCGCACAAGGAGGTTGGAGGTGGCACAAGGTGGTTGGATGAAACACCTCATCCTTGAGTTGGCGCAAAGGATGTGGATGAACAAGTCTTGGGGGATAAGAACCTCACCTTGGACACTACCTATGTCTAAATTCATAGATCAATATCCATAAATAGACATGATCAAGCCAAGCAAAATATATAAGAATTCAAGAGCTCTCAACACGCCGTAAATCGCCGCTACTACTACTCACATTTGCTACGACGAAGTGCCGACAACGAAAGCTACATCTTCTACTTATAAGAGTTGTCGGTATATTTATTTAAGTTCTACTTCTTTAAATTGTCTTTGTGCTTTAATCGTAACAAGGAAAGGGGAGTGTCCTTTGCCTTGATTTCTTTTTATGTCGTTGCTCCTACCTCCAGCGAGGAGGTGGTTTTAGTGGTGCCCTCGTGCGTGATCAAGGATCACTAGGGCCGTGGATTAGCAATCGAAAGATTGTGAACCACGTAAAAATATCTTGTCTACTTTATATTTCCGCTGTGCATTCTCTACTTGCTTTTTACTTATTGCAAAAGTTTTTAACGACACCGTATCGCTATTCACCCCCCCCCCTCTAGCGACACTTTCGATCCAACATAAATGAGACAAATAGTTTTTTTACTTGGTTCGTAGCCTTCAGCTACTACTCCAAGGCCCTAACGGTCCTAGACCGTGTACGGAGGGCAATTCACTAAAACACTCCTCCTCGTTGGAGGTAGGAGTTTTATGATTACAAAAGCATTCGAAGCAAAAAGATAGAGAGACAAACCCTCTCTTCTGTTAAAGTAAAATGCAACGAAAAACCTCGATTGAAAAGAATTGCAATATTGAAAGAAATAACAAATTAAGATTATACCAACAACTAAACAAAAGAAACTTTAAGCTAGGGTTGTTGGCAGCACTTCGTTGTTGTAGAGTCGTCGGAGAGTTGCATCATAACGGAGGCTTTTGAGCACTTAGAATTGTTGATGAAACCCTAGGTTTGGCCCTCCTTTTATATCCTTTGAGCCCCTTTTCGAGAGGAACCCTAGCCAATCAAATTTGAGCACAACTCCCCTTGAAACTTGGTGATCCTTTGACTGATCTGATGGCCATCACCCAGCTGGCGACATCGATCGAGTGCTAGCCGTAGTCACTCGACTGATGGACGGCAGTCGAGTCCTTCAGGTTGGCAGTCGACTGATGCTGGCTGCAAGGCAATGTTAGCTTCAAGAAAACATTATTTCGACGGTCGTCGACCGTCCGATCTCGACCTAGACCACCTATGAGATGTCTTGGGTCGGATCTACACTTAAGTCTTTCCCCGTAACGAGGATACGACCTCACTTACACTCGCACACACGAGCTTACCTCGATACTTACGTGTCGCTTTTGCTTCCGGCCTTCCACTTGATTCCTTCGGCTCCCTCCGAAGTCACTCAAGTGTCGCCCGACCACCGTGGCTTCCTCCGGGTGTCGCTAGCCTTCAGCTCTAGCTATAGCAATCTTCTGCACACTCTATTCATCTCATGAGAAAACGATATGATCTTAACTTTGTATCGTTGCTATAATCAAAACTCGAGTTCGACTTAGGTGCTCTGCACCAACAATCTCCCCCTTTGATTTATGGCAAACCCGCATACAAAGTTAAGAAAAATAAATTAAGTGCATTAAGTAAAATGAGTAAGAGATATGCACATACTGAGTTAAGAAAAATAAATTAAGTGCATTAAGTAAAATGAGTAAGAGATATGCATGAATGAGGAGTATATAAAACTCTTTTTCAAGTGCTCCCCTTGAGAATCCTCCCTTGAACGAGGGTGAGTACTTGAGAAAGAGTTTTAACTCTCCCCCTTGATATTTGCTACTAAAAAAAAGAATTAAGTAACCGAAATTACTTAATATCGGCCATAGTATTTAAAATTAGTTTTAAGTTAAGAAATCAAAAAATTGATTTCTTAACCTTGGCCTTTACTTCCATTTTGTTAACAAGTTAACTTAAAGTTTGTAAGTCTTGGCAAGAAAAAATATTGATCCCTTAACTTTGGCCTTTTTCTCCCCCTTTTGCCATATATCGAAAAGAGTGAGAGTGTGTGTGGAAAAATAAGTTTTACTTTTAAAGTCCAAGCATGTTCCACATTATTTTGAAAATAATATACTGAAAATAAGTTCATCTATAAAATGTTCGACTCATATTTGGCTTGATTGATATGAAAGATCAACCAGTCCTGGTCAGAGTCGGTTAGTATGTACGATTATACTCCGTGGTTCATAGCGATGCACTAGCTCTACATCTGGAACCAGGAGTAGGGTCCTAACATCTCACGCCCATCTACGTGGCTAAGTACACAAACACATTAGTCCTATGTGTTGTGAGATATCGCTCCTTAAATCTATAGGTGCATGATATCTAAGGTATGTCCTATGCTAGTTCCATGAAAATTAAGAAATAGTAGTAAGAAAATATAATTTGCAAGTTCCTATTCTACTACGCACATGCCCAATTTTCGTCTCAAGAGACTAAATTCGGCTTCGGGTAGTGGTTTAGTAAACAGGTCTGCTAGGTTAGACTTCGAGTCAACATATTCGAGTTGTATGGAGCCATTGGCTACATGTTCTCGAATGAAATGGTGTTTTACCTCTATATGCTTTGTCCTTGAATGACATATAGGGTTCTTAGTTAGATTTATCGAACTTATGTTGTCTACAAAAATTTTAGTTTTGGTGAAGTCCAACCTAAAGTCTCGGAGAGTGTGCTTCATCCAAAGAAGCTGAGTTACACACTCACCCATCGCAACGTATTCGGCTTCGGTGGTAGATAAGGCAACACAATGTTGCTTCCTACTGCACCAACTTACTAGACTCGAGCCGAGAAGTTGACAACAACCACTCGTACTCTTTCTATCGAGTTTACTACCGGCATAATCCGAATCGGAGTAGCCGATTAGTTCGAACTCGGTAGATCTAGGATACCAAATACCGACATTAAGTGTACCCTTTAGATATCTAAGGATACGCTTAACTAGGATTAGGTGAGACTCCTTGGCACAGGTTTGAAACCTGGCGCACATACTTACTGCGAATAGGATGTCGGGTCGACTCGCAGTTAAGTATAGGAGACTTCCTATCGCGCTCCTATAGTACTTTAAGTCAATGGGCTTACTTTCTAGGTCTTCTCTTATGTTAACATTAATCGCCATTGGGGTGTTTATTATCTTAGCGTCTTGCATTCCAAATCTTTTAATTAACTCCTTAGTGTATTTTTATTGATATAGGTATATACCATCCTTAGTTTGTTTAATTTGTAGACCTAAAAAGAAACTTAACTCGCCTACCAAGTTCATTTCGAACTCACTTTCCATGAGTGAAACGAACTCGTTTAGTAAGGCTGAGTTAGAGGTTCCAAAAATTATTATATCTCACGTAAATTTGAGCTATGAATATTTCTTTACCTAAGGTTTTTACGAAGAGAGTTGGGTCAACTAAGCCTTGGTTAAACCCTTTTGACTTAAGATGGATTGAAAGTCTCTCGTACCAAGCTCGAGGAGCTTGTTTAAGTCCATAGAGAGCTTTCTTAAATTTTAGAACATGGTCGGGTTTATCTAGATTTTCGAATCCAGGGGGTTGGCTAACATAAACTTCTTCTTTAATGTAACCATTTAGGAATGCTGACTTAACATCCATTTGAAACAGCTTAAATCCTCGATGTGCGGCATAAGCTAGCAACATTCGAATGGATTCGAGTCTAGCTACTGGGGCATAGGTTTCGTCGTAATTTAAGCCTTCGACTTGACTAAACCCTTTGGCGACTAACCTAGCCTTGTTTCTAACTACTTCACCTTTATCATCAAGCTTATTTCGAAACACCCACCTTGTTCCAATTATCATTTTATCTTTAGGTGGTGGTACTAATTCCCACACTTCATTCCTAGTAAATTGAGCTAGCTCTTCTTGCATTGCAATAATCCAATCGGGATCAAGAAGAGCTTGTTCAATTGATTTGGGTTCTATTTTTGAAATTAAGGAAATTTGACTAAGGTTCTTATAGGATGCTCTAGTTCAAACTCCTAGATTAGGATCTCCTATCACTTGATCGATAGGGTGGTTAGTCTGAATCCTAGATTGGGTTGGGTTTGTGTCACCTAATGCTTGATCAATGGGGTGACTTGGTTGAACACTAGTTTGACTCGGATCACTTGTCACTTGGTCGACAAGAGAAGTTGGTTGATGTGGATTAGACTCGATCTCAGGGTCGGAGACGAGTTTGGTATCAGTGGGCTCAACACTTGGGGTCATTAAGGGTTTTGTAGGTTCGGGTACTTCATCAAATACTACATTGATAGTCTCCTCGACTCTAAGGGCGTCGTGGTTATATACTCTATAAGCTCGACTTGTAGTCGAGTATCCTAGAAAGATTCCGGTCGTGGTTTTGGATGTAAATTTCCCTAGGTAATCCTTAGTGTTTAGGATATGTACCTTACACCCAAATACCCTAAAGTACTTGATGTTAGGTATTTTATCGTGATAAATCTCGTATGAGGTCTTAAGGTGCCTTTTTACCATAAGGATCCTATTCTGGACATAGCAAGCCGTGCTAACAGCTTCTGCCCAAAACCTATCAGGTAGGTCGTATTCGTTCAACATGGTCCTAGCGGCTTCTTGTAGAGTTCGGTTTTTCCGCTCCACTAGGCCATTTTGTTGAGGGGTCCTAGGGCAAGAGAATTCATGGTGGTATCCGTTTAGGTTACAGAAGTTGGTGAACCTTTGATTTTCGAATTCACCACCATGATCGCTTCTAAGTCTTTTAACCTTAAGGTCTTTTTGATTCTCGATTAATTTGAATAGATTGATTAATTGATCTAGGGTATCATTTTTATGTTTGATGAACCTAACCCAGGTAAACCTGGAGTAGTCGTCAATTATGACTAAGCAATATTGACTTCTATTGAGTGACTTGGCTCCATGCGAATCGAATAGATCCATATGCAGGAGCTCAAGTACACTTGAGGTTCGTTCTTGGTTAGTTAACTTGTGTTGTGTCCTAGGTTGTTTTCCTTGTTGACAAGCATTACAGATTTTATTAACCAAATTGTTGAGGTTGGGTAAGCCTCTGACTAAGCCACTCTGACTCATCTTGTAGACGAGTCTTGGGTGCGAGTGACCGAGTCGTCGGTGCCACAACCATGATTCCTCTTCCTGTGTCATAAGACATTTGGCTGAGGAATTGATTAAGTTAATTGTATAAATGTTATTTGTCCTAGTTCCTTTGAGTATGGTTTTAGTTGTTTTATTTGTTTTAATTACACATTCATTTTCTAAAAATACGACCTTATAGTTATTGTCACATAATTGGCTTACGCTAAGCAGGTTATATTCAAAATTCTCTACAAGTAATACATCTTTAATAACAAAATTCGAGTTAAGCTCGATATCACCTGATCTGATGATTTTGAGCTTGCCGTTATTCCCAAAGGCTACCGATCCTTATCGTTTGAATCGAAGCTTCGTGAATTTGAGTTGATCCCCGGTCATGTGTCGGGAGCAACCGCTATCCAACATCCATTGATCCTACACACAAGGTGGTTGGATTGGATGTTAGTAATTTTTTTTTATTATTTTTTTAAAATTGGTTGTAAATTGTTAAACCTAGGTCATCTCACCTGTGACTATATGATCAAGCATGTTATACTTTGTGTTTTTTTTTTAGATGACTTCCAATTAAGTTGATTAAGTGGATTTAGGTTCAAGTAATTTTATGTTAGATTTGGATTTGACCCTAGGCTTATCAAGTTTACCTTTTCAAGATCATGGCTTCCAGGTCGTGGCGAGGCACAGGGGCCTTCTTTTATCGGATCATCGACCACTTCCTTAGACAAAGCCATGTTCAAGAAAATGATGACTTGACTCACCTAAGATTATTTCCTAGTCTAACTGGTTATTTTTGAAAAGAGGCTCCTCGAGGCTCAATCTTTTCGAAGAATTTTAGTTGGTTATGTTTTTGAAAAGAGGCTCCCCGAGGCTCAATCTTTTCGAAGAATTTTAGTTGGTTATGTTCATGTTCTAAGTGAGTTCACAAGTTTTAAAGCACAAACTTTCTAAGTTAAAGCATGCAATTTCTAAGTTAAAGCACAAACTTTCTAAGTTAAAACATGCAATTTCTATGTTAAAGCACAAACATGTTTTGTACTGGCTCCCCCTAGACGGTTGAATCGGTTTGGTTTATCCACATAGTGGATTTGGTCCTTGGGAATCCAGTACGGGTTGGATCCTAGAGTTGAAATCAAAAGATTCTTAGGGACCCATGCTTGGACATGTTTCCTATGTCGACTTACAATCGACATATACGACCTATTAGTCGTGTTTGAGTTAAACCCTAGTCCAGCCTTGTTGTACACGGCCCTTTGAGATCCAAGTAGGAGGTCAAGTCCTTTGGATCCCGAAGTGAACCTTTCCAATGTGTTCCTAAGATCTTCGACTTGACTTTTCAAGAGTGAGTTCTCAACTTCGAGTTTTTCAACCCGAGTTGAGTCCTTCTCTTGAACTCGACTAGTCGAAGAGGTTAGGGAGACCTTGTGTTTGAGGAGTTTGACCTCCTCAACCAGGGTCTCGACCTTGGACTCGGATTTAACTAATTTCCTAGACAAAAACCTAACCATATTTTGTAAAGTATTAAATAAAGTTCGACTTACTTTAAGGGTATCTTTTGAACCGGATGTGTATCCGTGGCTTGACTTGAAGGTAGCTTCGTAGTCCGAGTCATCCTCAGGTTCTGACTCAAGTTCAGGTTCGGTCTCCATGTCTGACTCAATCGATTTCGCCATGAAGACATGGTCTTCGTCTTCTTCGGATGACGCTTCTTCCCATGTCACGTTGAGGGCATTCTTGTGCTTAGGTGCTCGGTGGTTGAGCTTGGGGCACTCGGACTTGATATGTCCAAACCTGTTACACTCATAACACCTAATATTAGAACTTTTAGGCTTACCTTGGTTGGGTCGAGTCGTGGTTCGCTTTCGTCCTTTGGCTATCCTTCGAGCTAGGTTCATTAGTTCGACAGTCAATTCCGGGTCAACTTCTTCTTCGGACTCGTCTTCCTCCTCGGTTGGTGGTGGCTTGCTTGCGATTTTCTTCTTTGAACCTGCAAACAAGGCTATACCCCTCTCGGGTTCCGAGTTGGGCTGCTCATGTAATTCGAAATCAGAAAAGAGTTCATCTAACCTAATTTTAGAAAGATCCTTGGAGACCTTGTAGGCATCGACCATGGATGCCCACAAGGTAGTCCTCGGAAACGAGTTTAAAACATACCTTATAAGGTCACGGTTTTCGACCTTTTGCCCGATTGCGTGTAGGTTGTTGACTATGTCTTGGACACGGGCATGGAGTTGCATCGCGGACTCGTGTTCCTGCATTTTTAGTGTGTACAATTTATTGAACAACAAATCGCGTTTGTAAACCTTAGCTTGATCCGATCCTTCGTGTAACTCGATTAGTTTTGTCCAAAGATCCTTTGCGCTTATGAAGGGGCCGATGCGATTTAGCTCCTCCTTGAATAGGCCGCATTGGAGGATTTGTGTTGCCTTGGCGTCGGCTTCGACTTGTTGTTTTGTCGCAATGGTCCATTGATCATAATCCAAGGAGTCACCCACTTCATTAGTCGGAAGTGTGAAACCCGTTTGGATTATGATCCACATCTCGATTTGGGTTTTGAGAAAGCATTCCATCCGACCCTTCCAATAACGGAAGTCATCTCCATTGTAAAACGGAGGTCGGACGGTGCTAAAACCCTCGAGATGGGCCATTAGAACAAAAGACACAAGGAGGCGAGCGAAGAAACTAGCAGCGACAAAAACACAAAGAAAAAAGTACCAAGACTCGCGTCTTGGATTAGTAGTGCGGGAGAAAACTTAACAAAGTGAAATAAATAGAAATAAACAGAATTAAAAGAACAATAAATCTGTAAAAATGGCTAGATTGGTGGTTTCACCAAATCTTAGCAACCCCCGGCTATGATACCAATTGTTGGATCGAAGCGGATCGCTAGAGGGGGGGGGGTGAATAGCGATAAAAACTTTTCTTTTAAAACGTTCGATAAACAATTAAACGCAGCGGAAATGTAAATAAAAGCTAAATGAGACAAATAGTGTTTTTACTTGGTTCGTAGCCTTCGGCTACTACTCCAAGGCCCTAACGGTCCTAGACCGTGTACGGAGGGCAATTCACTAAAACACTCCTCCTCGTTGGAGGTAGGAGTTTTACGATTACAAAAGTCTTCGAAGCAAAAAGATAGAGAGACTAACCCTCTCTTCTATTAAAGTAAAATGCAACGAAAAACCTCGATTGAAAAGAATTGCAATATTGAAAGAAATAACAAATTAAGATTATACCAACAACTAAACAAAAGAAACTTTAAGCTAGGGTTGTTGGCAGCACTTCGTTGTTGTAGAGTCGTCGGAGAGTTGCAGCGTAACGGAGGCTTTTGAGCACTTAGAATTGTTGATGAAACCCTAGGTTTGGCCCTCCTTTTATAGCCTTTGAGCCCCTTTTCGAGAGGAACCCTAGCCAATCATATTTGAGCACAACTCCCCTTGAAACTTGGTGATAAACCTTGACTCCTCGAGGTTGATCCTTTGACCAGCAGTCGACTGATGGCCATCACCAGTCGATTGCTAGCAGCATCAGTCGAGTGCTAGCCATAGTCACTCGACTGATGGACGGCAGTCGAGTCCTTCAGGTTGGCAATCGACTGATGATAGCTGCAAGGCAATGTTAGCTTCAAGAAAACATTATTTCGATGGTCGTCGACCGTCCGATCTCGACCTAGACCACCTATGAGATGTCTTGGGTCGGATCTACGCTTAAGTCTTTCCCCGTAACGAGGATACGACCTCACTTACGCTCGCACACACGAACTTACCTCGATACTTATGTGTCGCATTTGCTTCCGGCCTTCCACTTGATTCCTTCGACTCCCTCCGAAGTCACTCAAGTGTCGCCCGACCACCGCGGCTTCCTCCGGGTGTCGCTAGCCTTCAGCTCCAGCTATAGCAATCTTCTGCACACTCGATTCAGCTCATGAGAAAACGATATGATCTTAACTTTGTATCCTTTGCTATAATCAAAACTCAGGTTCGACTTAGGTGCCTGCTGCACTAACAGAGGATTGTTGTAAAGGAAAGCTTCATAGTGATATTAATTAGTGTTGATCCACCTCAAGGATCATAGTGGAGTAGGAGCGCTATCTCCGAACCACGTAAAAGAATTGTGTTAGCATTGTTTTCATTTGTATTATTATTATTTTTGTTGTGCTTCCGCTAATCTTTTTGTAGAAATGAACAACAAGCTATTCACCCCCCCTCTAGCTTTCAATCGATCACCAACATTAAGGTGTTATTGTTATCTCATGAGTTGTGTTAAGTGTGCAGGAAGTGTTTAAGCTAAGCCCAAGGTCAAGAGACACCCAGAGAATCTCGAGTCGAGAAATCGTGGTGGTCGAACGATGCAGGAGAACCTCATGGAGTCGAGGAACCTAGGCTAAGACTGGAAGCTAAGCGACAAGTTGAAAAGGACCAGAGGTAAGCACGAGTGCTATGTAGTGGTAAGGTCAGGTCCTCTATATGGGGACGAATTTAGGCGGTGATCTGACTAAGACTTCCAGTGAAAGGTCTAGATCGAGATTAGACGGTTAGTAGCCGTCGAATTTATCATTACTTCTATTTACTGTTCTAACTCTTTGTTGTAGTTGAATAACCTAACTAACAGTCGACTACTAGCTTTTGGCAGTCGATTACTACTAGCATCAGTCAACTGCTATTCAAACTGTCAAACTCGATGAAGGTCAAGATAAGATCCCCTTATCTTGGGGTGAGGTGTCCTTTTGATCTAGATCTAGATCTCAATGAGATAGGGCTTGGAGGGCTATAAAAGAAGGGGGATTCACTCCTTTAGTGTAAGGAACGTTGTGCGCGCTAGAGGGGGGGTGAATAGCGTCGGCGGTGCTTGATGGATTACGATCGCGATCACATCTACAAATCATGTTAGTGCGCAGCGTAATAATAACAATAAAAACAATAACACGAATACAAACACACACACAACACCAAATATAATGTGGTTCGGAACCGAATGGTTCCTACTCCACGGATCAAGCTCAAACGAGCTCTAGCGATGTGTACAACACCACTAACCAAATAAACTCCTTCTCGGAATAATCCAAAGGTGGAGAAACCTCGTACAAGTGATTACAAAAGTAATACAAGCAAATACAATAATGAATTGCAATACAAGTAAAGAAAACAACTTTACAAGAGCTTTTTGATTGCTTGATCTTTGGTTGCTTGAATTGCACTTGGAGACCATGATTTGCAACAACAAATCGTTTCAAACACGTCCAAGAATCACTTCCAAATCCCTCCTCCACGAGCTCCATTTAAAGCTGCTGCGTGGGCTGGATTTTGCCTATGAGTCGACTGGTGCCACTGTTGTCGTGAGACAACGGCTAGATCAACACTGGAAAAATCCAACGAATACACAATCAATCGACTGCTCTTACACACCAATCGACTGATGTCTCAATCAGTCGAGTGGTCGACGCGATCACTTGATTGGAGAACCTTCTATGCCTAAGATCTCGGCCATCAGTCGACTGATCACTAGATCAGTCGACTGCTCAGGCCAGCAGTCGACTGACCACCTCTGGCAGTCGACTTCCAGGGCACTTTCCACAGTGAAACCCTAGTTGACTCACATCAGTCGACTGACCCATAGTCCCAGTCGACTGATACACCTCAAACATGAGGTTTTAACCCAAGTATAGTGCCCCCATACTTGCTAGACCACCCGTAGCCTAGACCTAAGCCTTCTAGTCACCTCCATCAGCCTCGTGCCTATCGGATCCCTCCAAGTCATCCATGACTTGTTCATCCATACGCTAGCCTTCAGGTGCTTCCATCGGCTATCGTCATGTTAACGGTGGCTACACCGCCAAGGTACATTGGACTTACGCTGCCAAGACTCCCGCTTGGACTTTACGCCGCCAACCATTGGACTTATGCCGCCTAGACTCCCTCTTGGACTTTACGCCGCCAATATTCCCCTTGGACTTTCCAAATGCCAAGACTAAAGCTTGGACTTTCCCTTGCCAACCCATGTTGGACTTTACATGGCAAGACCCATGCTTGGACTTTTCCTTTGCAAACCCATGTTGGACTTTCCCTTGCCAAGACCCATGCTTAGACTTTACATGTCAAGTACTCAAGACTTGGACTATCCAAATGCCAAGTGTCCCACTTGGACTTTCCATGACAATGGTCAAACCATCATCAAATATCAAATACTAACTTGGGTCGATTGCGCCAATCTCCCCAACACATGTCAAACATCAATGTCAGACATCAAGACCCATGCTTGGACTTTTCCTTTGCCAACCCATGTTGGACTTTCCCTTGCCAAGACCCATGCTTGGACTTTACATGCCAAGTACTCAAGACTTGGACTTTCCTAATGCCAAGTGTCCCACTTGGACTTTCCATGACAATGGTCAAACTATCATCAAACATCAAATACTAACCTGGGTCAATTGTGCCAATCTCTTCAACACATGTCAGACATCAATGTCAAACATCAAAATACTACTCGAGTCAAACTCGAGTCTGGTCAATCGTGACCTGGGCCAATTGCACCAACAATCTCCCCCTTTTTGATATTTGACAAAAACACTCTTGGGTTAGACCCCTAACTCAAATCCCCTTACCAATTATCCCAAATTGGTAATTTTAACATTCTCCCCCTTTTTGACATACATCAAAAAGGTTCACCTAAAGAGGTCAATATCTCATATCCAATTAGATCTTACAATCTCCCCCTTGGTCCAAAAACACCTAGGATGCCTACTATCTTCCTAGTGATAAGTCTCATATCACTCAAGAGAGGCACTCCTATAAACACTCCTAATTTTCAAATTGGGTACTCACATTCCCATTAATTCTCCCCTTCAAGAGGAAAAATACATCCATCATCTCATGATGGATAACTCCCCCTAAAGGCTTGCTCCCACTTGACTATTGCACGAACAATGTCCTTGGAAAATCCCTAAGCCAATAGGAACTCTAAACCATCAGAAATTAAGGTCCAAAGTTCAACATTGAACTTTCTCACACCTTAAATTTGATAGATCACCCTAACAATTCTCCTAATCTATATCCAATGGATTTTCACCCTTTCTAATGCTTCCCAAAGTATATCCTAGGGTTAGGAGTGGTTAGGGAACCTTTCCATAGCTGAAAATGGGCTAAACATACCTTATTTTCTCGAAATCAGTATTGGCAGTCGACTTTATCAGGCAACAGTCGACTGCCATGCCCATCAGTCGACTGCCAGCAAGGGCAGTCGGCGGATAACTGAAAAATCTGATTTTCAATTATCAGAATCGAATTTTAGAAATTCATAAATAATTATACGTAATTTGAAAAATCATGAAACTTTATACGTATAATACTTATGACACATACAATGGGTGAAAAATATTTGAAAAATATTTTACCCATAAAATAATGAAATTGACACAAAGTTCAAAAATTAAGAAAAACTTAAAAGTTTTAGCTCACTTTGTATCAACTTCATCAATGGTGATTGTTATCAAAAGATAGACTTCACTAAGGTTTTCTAAAATGATTTTAAAATATTTTTGAAAACCTATATTGGATCATATTCTTTGGGCTTAATGTACATAGCTTGAACATAAGCTTTCCCAATGATCCATACATGATTTTAGATGAGTTTGAATTCTTCTAGATGCAAAAACTATGCACCTTGAACTTAACTCATATCCTAGCATCTCACATGTATCTAGGGTGTATAATTACACATACATGTCAATTTAGATGTGAGATGTGGGTTTTGGTTTATCTTAAACTAAGGCCTCATGTATTTTTCTAAGGCAACCCTACTTGATTCCCTTATAAATGAGAATTCAAGTCATGTCATAGTCCTTAAATCAATTTTAATCAAATTAAATGCATTAAATGATCATGGTATAAATGATAACATAATTGAGCATGACCAATGATCATGATGTCATGGCATATGATGAAATCTAAGCATACATGACATTAAAACCTAAATCCTAAGCAAGATCAAGACATATTAAATGATTAAAAGTAGATATGATGTCATGACATGTTATATGGCAAACAAAGCATGGCAAATAAAAAGTATAGGTATAATAATACCTAAATTTTAATATTAATTGCCATTTGATATTATTTTGTCCATTTTGCCATATTATTACTTATCTCTCAAAGTGTGCCAAAAATCCAAAATGGCATACTAAGACCTCTAAACCTAAATTGTGCCAAATTGATTGATTTTTTATAATTCCAAAAATATATTGGCACATCCTAAAATCATTTAGGATAATAATTCAAACTTATTTCCAAGGTATCCATAACCTTGAAAATAACCTAAAGTGCCAACTTTGCTATGGTTGGGTTAGCTACCCTTCCAATCAAGGTTGACACACCTAAACCCATCTAGCATGAATCGATCACGCTCCTAGGAACCCAAAACCTATTTGAGCTCCTTGGGTTTACTAGGTATTCCTTAGGGATAACCTCCCTAGATACCCTCCTAATGACCCTCCTAGGCTTTGAAGCCTTGGTCATTTGGGTCTTACCTAGGTTGACTCTAGGGGTAACTCCCCTTGCAACCTTCTTAGTGGCTTCCCTAGGTTTCCTTGAAACTCTAGCCACTAGGCACACACCTTGGTTACCCTTAGGTATAACTTCCCTAGTAACTTTGGTCTTTCTAAACCTAGTTTGAGTTCCATAATCAAATGGAACATTGTGATAGGTCTTTTCAGGCTTAAGATTGCCCTTGGATGACTGTTGCTTCATAAACCCTAAGTTTTGACTATTTGACCCTTCAATTGACTTTTGCATTTTTGCAAGGGTCTTCTCTAATTTCTCAAGCCTTGACCTCAAGGCTTGGTTTTCCAATTCTAGTTGTCCAATTTTTGATTTTGCATCTATTCTTTGGACATTATTTTTCATAGGCATATGCCTATTCCATTTAGGGTTAAAACCTAGGTTGTCTTCTATTTTCTTGATAGATTCCCTAGGTAAGGTTTTTCTAGGAACATTAGTCCCAAATTTCTTCTTATTTGAAATGTTTACACTCTTAGCATCTAGACAAAAATATTTCTTATTCCTAGAATGCTTTTCATGAGTAATAGCAACGTTATTAACATAACTACTAGCATTCTTTTGATGACTAAATGAAGAAGAAGCATACTTAAAAGTTACCTTAGGGTTTGCCTTAGCTCCCCCTACATGTGATGCTCCTTCTTGAGTATTTTTCTTCCCCTTTTGACATTGACTCCGGTAATGTCCCTTTTGATGACATTTGAAGCAAATCACTTGCTCCTTGCTCTTCTTGGTGGGGACTCCGACTTCATTTGACTTTTCTTGACTTTTAGGCGCCGGTGGAGTCTTCTTAAGTCTTTTTGGACACTTGCTTTTATAGTGCCCGAATTCCCTACACTCAAAACATATGATATGATTTTTATTACGAATTGATATGTTTGAGTTACCTAGGGTGGTGGTAGGTGCCGGAGTTTGAGCTTCTTTATCTTGACCAGATGTAGAGGCTTCTTCTTGATGCTCCGGAGTGGAAATCCTCTCCTCCCTCTCAATTCTAGAAGGTGGAGGCTTCTCCTACTTCTTCTACCTCCTTTCCCACCGATCCGGAAGTTGACTCTTCTTCAACTTCCAAATCCTCACTTGCTTGTGAGGATGAGGATGTGCTTGCTTCTTCTTGAGCTTAAGAGGATGAGCACTCCTCTTCTTCTTCTTGTTCTTGGGTCGGTTGAGGGTTTTCGTGATATTTTACCAATTCACTCCAAAGCTCCTTGGCATCCATGTAATCCCCTAGGCTATACAAGATGTCATTAGGAATCAAATCAAAAATAAATTTGACTACCTTCTTATTTTTCTCGAAGGCTTGGACTTGCCCTTCGGTCCATCTCTTTTTCTTGAGGTATCCACCCTTTGGTCCTCTTAGATAGCTAAATCCCTCCATCAAGATGGACCATTCTTCAAAATCCTTCATCATGATGAAGTCTTCAATTCTTCTCTTCCATGAATTAAAGCCTTCTCGTTCATATAGCACATAAGGGACCGCCGTGTTGATATCTCATCCAAGTCATTCTTCGAAATCCATCTTTCTTCCTCTTCACCCTCTAGCATCTTTTGCTCCCAGGGGTTAGTCCATAGAAGAGCCCCGGGCTCTGATACCAATTGTTAGGAACGTTGTACCCGCTAGAGGGGGGGTGAATAGCGTTCGCGGTGCTTGATGGATTACGATCGCGATCGTGTTAGTGCGCAGTGGAATAATAACAATAACACAAATACAAGCACACACACAACACCAAATATAACGTGGTTCGGAATAGAATGGTTCCTACTTCACGGATCGAGCTCAAACGAGCTCTAGCGATGTATACAACACCACTAACCAAATAAACTCCTTCTCGGAATAATCCGAAGGTGGAGAAACCTCGTACAAGTGATTACAAAAGTAATACAATAAGAATACAAGCAAATACAATAATGAATTGTAATACAAGTAAAGAAAACAACTTTACAAGAGCTTTTTGATTGCTTGATCTTTGGTTGCTTGAATTGCACTTGGAGACCCTGATTTGCAGCAACAAATTGCCCCAAACACGTCCAAGAACCGCTTCCAAATCCCTCCTCCATGAGCTCCATTTTAAGTTGCTGCTTGGGCTGGATTTTGCCTATTAGTCAACTTCTCGAGACCATCAGTCGACTGGTGACACATGTGATGCTCCTTAGGGTTATTGGACATTATTTTTGATTTTGCATCTATTCTTTGGACATTATTTTTCTTAGGCATATGCCTAGTCCATTTAGGGTTAAAACCTAGGTGGTCTTCTATTTTCTTGATAGATTCCCTAGGTAAGGTTTTTCTAGGGACATTAGTTCCAAATTTCTTTTTATTTGAAATGTTTACACTCTTAGCACCTAGACAAAAATATTTCTTATTCCTAGCATGCTTTTCATGAGTAATAGCAACATTATTAACATAACTACTAGCATTCTTTTGATGACTAAATGAAGAAGAAGCATACTTAAAAGTTACCTTAGGGTTTGCCTTAGCTCCCCCTACATGTGATGCTCCTTCTTGAGTCTTTTTCTTCCCCTTTTGACATTGACTCCGGTAATGTCCCTTTTGATGACATTTGAAGCAAATCACTTGCTCCTTGCTCTTCTTGGTGGGGACTCCGGCTTCATTTGACTTTTCTTGACTTTTAGGCACCGGTGGAGTCTTCTTAAGTCTTTTTGGACACTTGCTTTTATAGTGCCCGGATTCCCTACACTCAAAACATATGATATGATTTTTATTACGAATTGATATGTTTGAGTTACCTAGGGTGGTGGTAGGTGCCGGAGTTTAAGCTTATTTATCTTGACCGGATGTAGAGGCTTCTTCTTGATGCTCCGAAGTGGAAATCCTCTCCTCCCTCTCAATTCTAGAGGTGGAGGCTTATCCTACTTCTTCTACCTCCTCTCCCACCGATCTGGAAGTTGACTCTTCTTCAACTTATAAATCCTCACTTGCTTGTGAGGATGAGGATGTGCTTGCTTCTTCTTGAGCTTGAGAGGATGAGCACTCCTCTTCTTCTTCTTGTTCTTGGACCGGTTGAGGGTATTCGTGATATTTTGTCAATTCGCTCCAAAGCTCCTTGGCTTCCATGTAATCCCCTAGGCTATACAAGATGTCATTAGGAATCAAATCAAAAATAAATTTGACTACCTTCTTATTTTTCTCGAAAGCTTGGACTTGCCCTTCGGTCCATCTCTTTTTCTTGAGGTATCCACCCTTTAGTCCTCTTGGATAGCTAAATCCCTCCATCAAGATGGACCATTCTTCAAAATCCTTCATCATGATGAAGTCTTCAATTATTCTCTTCCATGAATTGAAGCCTTCTCATTCATATAGCGCATAAGGGACCGCCGTGTTGATATCCCATCCAAGTCGTTCTTCGAAATCCATCTTTCTTCCTCTTCACCCTCTAACATCTTTTGCTCCCAGGGGTTAGTCCATAGAAGAGCCCCGGGCTCTAATACCAATTGTTAGGAACGTTGTGCTTGCTCCGCGGTGCTTGATGGATTACGATCGCGATCGCGTCTACAAATCGTGTTAGTGCGCAGCGGAATAATAACAATAAAAATAATAACACAAATACAAGCACACACACAACACCAAATATAACGTGGTTCGGAATAGAATGGTTCCTACTCCACGGATTGAGCTCAAACGAGCTCTAGCGATGTGTACAACACCACTAACCAAATAAACTCCTTCTCGGAATAATCCGAAGGTGGAGAAACCTCGTACAAGTGATTACAAAAGTAATACAATAAGAATACAAGAAAATACAATAATGAATTGCAATATAAGTAATGAAAACAACTTTACAAGAGCTTTTTGATTGCTTGATCTTTGGTTGCTTGAATTGCACTTGGAGACCCTGATTTGCAGTAACAAATTGCCCCAAACACGTCCAAGAACCGCTTCCAAATCCCTCCTCCACGAGCTCCATTTAAAGCTGCTGGTTGGGCTGGATTTCATCTATCAGTCAACTGCTCAAGACCATTAGTCGACTGGTGCCACTGTTGTCATGAGACAACGGCTAGATCCACGCTGGAAAAATCCAACAGATACACCATCAGTCGACTGATGTCTCAATCAGTCGAGTGGTCGACACGATCACTCGACTGGAGAACCTTCTATGCCTGAGATCCTGACCATCAGTCGACTGCTCAGGCCAACAGTCGACTGACCACCTCTAGTAGTCGACTTCCAGGGCACTTCCCACAGTGAAACCCTAGTTGACTCACACCAGTCGACTGACCCAAGGTCCCAGTCGACTGATACACCTCAAACATGATATTTTAACCCAAGTATGGTGCCCCCATACTTGCTAGACCACCCGTACCCTAGACCTAAGCCTTCTAGCCACCTCCGTTAGCCTCACGCCTATCGGATCCCTCCAAGTCATCCATGATTTGTTCATCCATACGCTAGCCTTCAGGTGCTTCCATCGCCTATTGTCATGCTAAAGGTGTCTCCACTACCAAGGCACATTAGACTTACACTGCCAAGACTCCCGCTTGGACTTTACGCCACCAACCATTTGACTTATGCCACCTAGACTCCCGCTTGGACTTTACGCCGTCAATATTCCCCTTGGACTTTCTAAATTCCAAGACTCAAGCTTGGACTTTCCCTTGCCAACCCATGTTGGACTTTACATGCCAAGACCCATGCTTGGACTTTTCCTTTGCCAACCCATGTTGGACTTTCCCTTGCCAAGACCCATGCTTGGACTTTACATGCCAAGTACTCAAGACTTGGACTTTCCCAATGCCAAGTGTCCCACTTGGACTTTCCATGACAATGGTCAAACCATCGTCGAACATCAAATACTAACCTGGGTTGATTGCGCCAATCTCCCCAACACATGTCAGACATTAATGTCAAACATCAAAACACTACTCGAGTCAAACTCGAGTCTAGGCATGTAAAGTCCAAGCATGGGTCTTGGCAAGGGAAAGTCCAACATGGGTTGGCAAAGTGCTCCCACAATGCCGAAGGTCTACGACAACGCTACGTCGCCACTATGTCGACTTCATGCCAAGCTTCAACCTTCTAATTCGGTAGTCTTTTCTTTTAGTTGTCTTACCTTTGTATTCGGGCTTCATTTTATCGAGCTTTTCGTTGTAAAGAGGAGAGGTGGGTTTGTGCCTTTTCCTCAATCTTTTGTTCTTTGTAATCTTCGTCTCCTACCTCCAACGAGGAGGAGACTTTGTTAGTGGATTGCCCATCGTATGCAGTCTAGGATCACGGAGCCTTGGAGTAGCAACCGTTAGGTTGTGAACCAAGTAAAAAATAAAAGTGTTTCTTAAATCTTATTGTTTACATTCCACTGCAATACTTTGGTTTTATCAAAAATGAAAAGAAAGACTTCCGATCGCTATTTACCCCACCCCCCCTTCTAGCTAGTCACTCGATCCAACAATTGGTATCAGAGCGGGGCGCTAAGATTTGGTGCAACCACCAATCTAGCAACTTTTATTTCTTTTCGTATTTTGTTTTATTTAATCTTTTCATTAATTCTTTTCCCGCACTACTAACTCAAGACAAAAGTCTTGGAAACTTTTTCCATGTCTTTTATTTTTTTTTGTGCAATTTTTAGTCGATGGCCCATCTCGAAGGGTTTTGCACCGCTCGACCTCCATTTTACAATGGAGATGACTTCTGTTATTGGAAGGGTCGGATGGAGTGATATTTAAAAACCCAAGTCGAGATATGGATCATCATCCATACTGGATTCTCACTACCTTCCAACGAAAACGGTGAGTTCCTAGACTACGACAAGTGGACCAACACCGTGAAGCGTCAAGTGGAGGCCGATGCAAAGGCTACACAAATTCTGCAATGCAGTCTGTCCAAGGAGGAGCTCAATCGTGTCGGCCCATTCATAAGCACAAAAGACCTATGGAATAAGCTCATCTAGCTTCATGAAGGAACCACCGACACGAAGGGTATGTAAAAGTGACCTTCTCTTGAATAAGATTTCCAATCTAAAAATGCAAAAACACGAGACCGCTACGCAATTGCACGTGAGAATCCAGGATATTATGAATGACCTCTACTCGATCGGACAGAAAGTCAAAAATTGACATGTAATCTGGTACGCCCTTAATGCTTTTCCTAGGACCACCTTGTGGGCATCCATGTTTGATGCCTACAAGGTATCTAGAGATTTATCGAAAATTTGACTAGATGAACTCTTTTCGGAATTTGAGCTACATGAATAATCTAACACGACCCCGGTCGAGAAAGGTATTGCATTAGTTGCAGGTCGAAAGAAGATGGCAAAGAGCAAACCACCTCCCGAAGAAGAAGAAGAGGAGTATGAATCGGAGGTGCACGACGAGATGGAGACCGAACTAGTGAATCTAGTTCGGAAGATGATCAAGAGTAGAAGATGACCCATCAAGCAACCCAAGGAAAAGAAACTCGAGCAAAATTTGAACTACAAGTGTTATGAATGCAACAAGAGCGGTCACATCAAATCAGAGTGCCCGAGACTAAAGAAAAAGGCATCACAATCCAAGAAGGCGCTCAATGCAACTTGGGAGGAGTCGTCGGAGGAAGAAGACGAGCTCAACAACCTTGCGTTCATGGCCAAGCCGACCGAGCCCAAAGACGAATCCGAACCCGAAACGAGCTACAAGTTCGAGACCGAGTCCGACTCCGGATCCGACGATGAACTCCAATTCAAGACAAGCCACAGATTCATATCCGATTCAAGAGATTCAATCAAGGTAAGTCAGTCGTTAATTGATACTCTTTATAATGCAATTAAGTATTTAACTAAGAAATTAGCTATGTTCTAGTCCAAGGTCGAGACCTTAGTTGAGGAAGTTAAACTCCTTAAACATGAGGTCTCCCTAACCTCTTCGACTAGTCAAGTTCAAGAAAAGAACTCAACTTGAGTTGAAGAACTTGAAGAAGAGAACTCCCTCTTGAAAGGACAAGTCAAAGACCTTAGAAAATCATTGGAAAGGTTTACTTTGGTGTTCAAGGGTCTTGACCTACTACTTGGATCACAAATGGTCGTGTATATTAAGGTGTTAGTGAAAGCCCTAGAGCCAATCATGTGATGATTGTTGTATGAACTTTGTTGTAACATATTCTTATTTATAAGGGCATTTCTTTATGGTTATTATACTTACTTGTATTGGTGCAAAATAACTAAGTTTAATAACGTCCTTGAGTAGAAGGTTCTTATCTATATCAATCGATTGGATGAATTGATAATGAGATGATATAGAGACCACTACTCTTAATCATTCCTAGTCAAGTATTAACATTCAGGGACAATGTTAATGTGAAGAGACTAGCATGTAGGTCAACTCGATGACTTGATCTCACAAGTCATGGATATGAGATATCAAGTTGACACATGGGTATGCATTGGAGAATGTATACTGAACGATCCGCCATGAGAAAGTATCATGGATCGTTATATGAGTGTCATATACTTTCTCATGTGACTATTAGTATGACTATTAGTCCTTGGACCTGAAGTCACCATGGTTCCCTACATAAGGAGTTGCATACTTTGGCTTCGTCAAATGTCACCCGTAAATGGGTGGACTATAAAGGCGATTATTGGGTATGTAACAAATTATGCGGAGGGATGTGAGTGATATAGATGGGATATATCCCTTCCTATATGACAGGAGTGACATCGTTATTCTTGATAGAGTGAGATCACTAAGTGTATGGCCATGCCCAAATGAGTCAATATGAGATATTGAGCTCATTTGATTAGAGTGAATCTACTTGGAGTTCAAGATATAGATTGTACCGAGGATGACACGGTCTATGCCGCAATTGGTCAATCTAGATGTCAAGGATAGAGGGACATTGTCACATATTGTGAGAGTCACAATTAGTAGTCACAAAGGTGATGTTGGATCTCAACATTCTTGTAACTTGGGTAGCAATGATGTGTTGCTAGATACCGCTCATTGCTTATGTTCCTAAATCGGTTTAGGAGCATTGCCAATGTTACAAGATCCTATAGGGTCACACACAAAGGCCAATTAGATGGAGATTAGGTTCATATGATGAACCATGAGGATTAGGTTCATGGGATGAACCAAATTGGATTAAGGGTAATCCAAATTAGACTAATTGAGTTAGACTCAATTTGATTCAAGTGTTGAATGAGTCTAATTTAGATTTGATTCATTGAGTCAATTTAAAATAATGAATAGAGATTCATTAAATCAAATTGACTTGAATCAAATGGTTGGATTTGATCAACCATGGGAGATAAGAGGTCAAGTTTGACTTGACTTGAGAGGGAAGATGAATGGTCAATTTTGACTTGACCAATTGCCATGTCATGGTGACTTGGCATGGGGGTCGGCCAATGATGATGTTCCACATCATCATGGACTCATCATGGGGTGCCACCTCATGAGGGAGACCAAGAGACATTGGCTTTTGGAGTTACATGCATGCATGTAACCCCCCAAATAGTGGTCGGCCACTTTGATGGGTTATCAAAGTGAGAAGTTAAGTGGGTAACTTCATCATCTTCTTCCTTGGCTCTTCCCTCAAGCTCTCCCCCTCTCCTTTGTCGTGGGTTTCTTAGTGTGCTAGCACACTCTAAGTAATCTTCTCCACCTATTGCTTGTGTGGATACCAATAGAGGAGTGTACACTTGACACTCTCGAGTTCTGGCAAACCATTTGGACGAGCGGGATAAGAGAAGGGCGTCACATCAAGAGTAATGCTCTTAACATGTAGATCTAGAGTAGATCTAAGGTTTTTAAACACATACATGTAGTTTTGTTTATCTTCGCATGGATCCGTGGCCGACTTCCGGTGTTTCCGCAACACAAAAAGCGGTTTTTGCGGTTCAGAAAGTCCAACAGTGGTAACAGAGCCATGTGCGAAGCATGTTTGTGTTTTAGTTTTGTAGTTTTTGTATTAGATATAAAAATTATAGATCTGTAAGTTTCTATAAATTTCCTATTTTTATAGATTTTTTGGGTAATTTTCTCGAAGAGTCGAAGAAACAAGTGTTGGGACACTTGTAGGCTTCAACCACCGAGAAAAACTCTCCGGAACGGCGAATTCTCACTTTAGATTTTTGGGACAGTGACTTAAGTCGCTGTAAGATGAATATGGGACACTCGCAAAGTTGATTTTGTGAGTAGGGGCGCTGCCCCTAACCCCGAAAGGGGCATTGTCCCGCGATCGCGCCCGGAAATCGCTTAGCGGGATCGTTACAGAGAAGTGACTCATAAAAAATTGAAAAATAAATAGGAAAAATTATATAAATTTCTGTAAAATACATAATTTAGAATTATGTATAATACTATGATCATCATGGCCCAAGAACCACAATGTGATTGGATAAATGTGTTGTAATTCATAATACGCCTTGCGTGCCATTTTTGTTGTTGTGCATGTTGTATATGGTATGCGACCTGCGCGTCGTGCCTCTTCTTTTAATATTCTAATTGTAAATAGTTTTAGACTCGAATGTAACTCGAGTTTCATATTTGTAATGTACAAAATGGAGCGGTGGAAGGTCCACTAGTAGACGAAATTATGAGGAGAGTGTCGACGACACATGGTGGTTAAAGGAGGCGCTTGGAGAAGCCGCTAACCTTAGGTTGACTGTCCGATCTTCTCATTGGCTTGAGAAGATCGTAGTAGGGCCATGACCTCATCACTATATATATATATATATATATATATATATATATATATATATATATATATATATATATATATATATTTGTTTTTGCTTGTATGTATGTGATGCATGCTAGTAAAATTTACTTGTATGTATTTGATGCATTCTAGGATATTTTGCTTGTATGTATATGATGCATGCTAGTATATTGCTTGTATGTATGTGATGCATGCTAGTGTAGGGTAATAAAGGCTTTAATGCGTATATGATACACATTCATGATTAAATTAGATCTTAATCGAATCAACTCAAAAATGCCTACCAAGTTTTGATACCCATCACTACCTCGATCATTTGTTGTTATTGAATCTGTCAAAGCAGAGCAACGCATATTATCTTAGTAGGGTGCGGAGGGACAATCTTGGTCTCGCCTATCACAGCTTGGGTGAGAATAAGCTCAATTAGATTGAGTAAAACTAGTTAACTCAATTGGATCGAGTAAAACTATAGGCATATTCCAAACGTTGGAAAGATAGGATAAGATCGCATTTACACTAAATCTTGGGCGATTTAGCCAAAGCTAACTCAAGGTCTTTTGTAAATGTGGATCTTGATCCTATAAACAAGAGTTGCATAGAGGTGTAATCGGTAATTTGTTATCTACCAATCATAGTAAGTCTTGGGCGATTTAGCCAAAGCTAACTCAAGGCGTAGTATGATCTGGATCTTATCCCACGAGAATTATAGCTAGTTTGTATGAATCTAGTAATGTGGTTTGACCACATCCATTACTCAATTCTATAAAAGTCCTATAATTCAATAGGAGCATCATTTGATTAAAGGCCTAATTAAATGATAAATGGAATATGATATTAATTTCTGCATTGTGTATGTTGTAGATTACCATGTCGTCAAACACGAATACTCTCTCCCTGCGTTCTGTCCTTGATAAGGACAAGCTCAATGGAGCAAATTTCCTAGACTGGTACAGGAATCTGAGAATCATTCTCACCCAAGAAAGAAAACTGTACGTCCTGGAGCAGCTCATTCCGGAGGCACCTCCTGCCACTGCCTCGCGAGCTGACCAAGATGCTTACAAGAAGCATCAAGATGATGAATTAGATGTGTCATGCCTCATTCTCGCGACCATGAACTCTGAGCTTTAGAAGTAACACGAGTCCATGAATGCTTTTGATATGGTTGAACATCTTCGTCAACTGTATCAAGGACAAGCTAGGCACGAGAGATACGAGATCTCTAAGGCACTATTTCAGTCCAAAATGTAAGATGGGACTCCCGTAGGTCCATATGTACTCAAGATGATTGGGTACATAGAAAACCTACAGAGGTTGGGATTCCCACTTGGCCAAGAGGTGGCCAATGACTTGATCTTGCAATCTTTGCCACAAAACTACAATCAATTTGTCATGAATTACAACATGAATGAAATTGATAAGCCACTGCCTGAGATGCTTAGCATGTTGAGAACTGCTGAGCTCAACCTTAAGAAGGAAAAACCTGACTTCATTTTGATGGTGCAAAAGAAGAAAGGCAAGGGCAAGCCTAAAGGTAAGGGAAAGTCCCAAACCAAGGGCAAAGGCAAGGCACTAAAACCGAAAGGAGAGGTGGCCAAGGAAGGGACTTGCTTCCACTGTAAGGAAGCTGGACACTGAAAGCGTAACTGCAAAGCATACCTGGAAGATCTTAAGAAGAAGAGAAGTGGGACTTCTACTCCAGGTATAAATGTTATAGAAGTCAATCTATCTATTTCTTCATCATGGGTACTAGATACCGGATGTGCATCTCATATTTGTACCAATGTGCAGACATTGAGAAATAGCAAGGCATTGACGAAGGGCGAGGTGGACCTACGAGTAGGCAATGGAGAAAGCGTTGCTGCTGTTGCTGTAAGAACTTATTTTCTATTTCTGCCCTCTGGGCTTGTACTAGAACTAGATGAATATTGTTATATGTTTGCTTTAAATAAGAATATAATTTCAGTTTCTTGTTTGGACAAGAAAGGCTTTTCATTTATAATAAAGAACAAATGTTGTTCCGTTTATTTAAATGATATGTTCTATTGTAGTGCACCTCTAATGAATGGACTCTACATTCTAGACTTAGAGAGCCCCATCTATAACATAAGTATTAAAAGGTTCAAGTCAAATGAGTTGAACCAAACCTATCTCTGCATTGTCGCTTAGGTCACATAAATGAGAGTCGCTTATCCCAGTTCCATAAGGATGGGCTGCTGGACTCATTTGATTTTGAATCATATGGGACATGCGAGTCTTTCCTTCTAGGCAAGATGACCAAGACTCCCTTTAGTGGACACAACGAAAGAGCAACAAACTTGTTAGGACTTATACATAGTGATGTATGTGGCCCTTTTAATGTTGCTGCTAGAGGTGGTTATAGATACTTCATTACATTTACTGATGACTTCAGTAGATATGGTTATTTGTATCTGATGACACATAAGTCGAAATCCTTTGAAAAGTTCAAAGAATTCAAGAATGAAGTACAAAACCAGCTTGGCAAGAGTATTAAGATACTTCGATCAGATTGAGGTGGTGAATACCTTAGCCATAAGTTTCGTGACTATCTAGCTGAGTGTGGAATTCTATCCCAACTCACTCCTCCTGGAACACCACAGTGGAATGGTGTATCCGAAAGGAGGAATTGTACCCTATTAGATATGGTACGATCTATGATGAGTCACACAGATCTTCCTATATCCTTTTAGGGATATGCTCTAGACACAGCAGCCTTCACACTTAACCGTGTTCCATCCAAGGCTGTGATAAAGACACCATATACAATATGTACAGAGAAAAATCCCAAGATATCTTTCATGAGGATTTGGGGTTGTGAGGCTTACGTTCGACGTCAAGTCTCAGACAAACTGGGACCCAAATCTAATAAGTTCTATTTTATTGGATATCCCAAGGAATCAAAGGAATATTACTTCTACATTCCCAGTCAGCACAAAGTATTTGTGGCAAAGACTGGGGTATTTCTAGAAAGGGATTTTGTTTCTAGAAAAACTAGTGGGAGTACGTTCGATCTTGAAGAAATTCAAGCTAAGGACCATAGCACTGAGGCCTTGATGGAGGTTGAAAAGGAACCACAAAGTGTTGTGGGTGATGAGATTGTTGCACAAAGAGTTGTGGAGCAACAACCTGTTCAGGTAGACCTATCTCTTCGCAAGTCTGATAGGGTACGTTGTCAGCCTAAGAGATACTCATTTCTCTTGTCTGACCATGATGATGTCATGCTCATTAAGAATGAGCCTACCTCCTATCATGAGCCTATGATGAGCCCATATTCTGAGAAATGGCTAGAGGCCATGAGATCCGAGATGGAATCCATGTACACCAACCAAGTATGGACTTTGGTTGATCCACCTGAAGGCGTCAAACCCATTGGGTGTAAGTGCGTCTTTAAGAGAAAGACATACATGGATGGACTTACGCATACCTATAAGGGTTGATTGGTGGCTAAAGGTTTCAAGCAAATTCATGGTATTGACTATGATGCAACCTTTTCTCCAGTGGCGATGTTTAAATCCATTCGGATCATGCTTGCTATTGCAGCACACAATGATTATGAGATCTGGCAGATGAATGTCAAAATCTCATTTTTAAATGGAAACTTGCTCGAGGATGTGTACATGACACAGCCTGAGGGTTTTGTAGATCCACAGCATACTGGGAAAGTATGCAAGCTGCAAAGGTCCATTTTATGGGCTAAAGCAAGCTTCTCGGAGCTAGAATCTTCGATTCGATGATGCGATCAAACAGTTTTATTTCATCAAAAATAAAGATGAACCCTGTGTCTACAATTGGATTAATGGAAACACAGTTGTCTTCGTAGTATTGTATGTGGATGACATACTACTCATTGGGAATGACATCCCTTTGCTACAGTCTGTGAAGACTTGGCTGGGGGCGTGCCTGTATTCTAGGCATCAAGATCTATAGAGATAGATTTAAGAGATTACTTGGCCTAAGTCAGAGTACATATATTGACACGGTATTACTATGGTTTGCCATGCAGAATTCCAAGAAGGGACTTCTGCCAATGTCACATGGTGTGAGTCTTTCGAAGACTCAAAGTCCCTCTTCTAGAGAGGAGAGAGATCGCATGGATAAGATCCCTTATGCATCTGCCATAGGATCTATCATGTACGTCATGCCATGTATTCATCCTGATGTCTCGTTTGCTTTGAGCATGACGAGTAGATACTAGTCAGATCCAGGTGAGTGTCACTGGATAACAATCAAGAATATTCTTAAGTACTTGAGAAGGACTAAAGAATATTTCTTGATATTTGGAGGTGATGAGGAGCTAGCTGTTAAGGGTTACAGTGATGCCAGCTTCCAAACTGACTAGGATGATTATAGATCGCAGTCAGGGTTCGTGTTTTGCTTGAATGGTGGTACTGTGAGCAGGAAAAGTTCGAAGTAGGACACAGATGCTAATTCTACAATAGAGGTCGAGTATATCGCTGCATCAGAGGCAGCAAAGGAGACAGTTTGGATCTGCAAGTTCATTACTGAGCTTGGGGTGGTTCCTAGCATAGCAGATCCTATAGAGCTCTATTGTGACAATAATGGAGTGATTGCGTAAGCTAAGGAACCACGCTCACACCAGCGGACCAAACACATACTACGACACTTCCATCTCATTCGAGAGATTATCAATAGAGAGGATGTGAAGATTTGCAGAGTACCCACAGAGACTAACGTCGCAGATCCCTTGACCAAGACTTTGGCACAAAAAAAGCATTATGGTCACACTAGGTCATTGGGTATTAGATACTATAGTGATTGGCACTAGTGCTAATGGGAGATTGTTAGTGAAAGCTCTAGAGTCAATCATGTGATGATTGTTGTATGGACTTTGTTGTATCATATTCCTATTTATAAAGACATTTCTTTATGGTTATTATACTTACTTGTATTGGTGCCAAATCACTAAGTTTAATAACATCCTTGAGTAGAAGGCTCTTATCTATATCCATCGATTGGTTGAATCGATAATGAGATGATATAGAGACCACTACTCTTAATCATTCCTAGTCAAGTATTAACATTCAGGGACAATGTTAATGCGAAGAGACTAGCATGTAGGTCAACTCGATGGCTTGATCTCACAAGTCATGGATATGAGATATCAAGTTGACACATGGGTATGCATTGGAGAATGTATACTGAATGACTCGCCATGAGAAAGTATCATGGATCATTATATGAGTGTCATATACTTTCTCATGTGACTATTAGTATGACTATTAGTCCTTGGACCTGAAGTCACCATGGTTCCCTACATAAGGAGTTGCATACTTTGGCTTCGTCAAACATCACTCGTAAATGGGTGGACTATAAAGGCGATTATTGGGTATGTAACAAATTATGCGGAGGGATATGAGTGATGTAGATGGGATCTATCCCTCCTATATGACGGGAGTGACATCGTTATTCTTGTAGAGTGAGACCACTAAGTGCATGGCTATGCCCAAATGAGTCAATATGAGATATTGAGCTCATTTGATTAGAGTGAGTCTACTTGGAGTTCAAGATATAGATTGTACCGAGGATGACACGGTCTATGTCTCAATTGGTCAATCTAGATGTTAAGGATAGAGGGACATTGTCACATATTGTGAGAGAAACAATTAGTAGTCACAAAGGTGATGTTGGATCTCAACATTCTTGTAACTTGGGTAGCAATGATGTGTTGCTAGATACCGCTCATTGCTTATGTTTCTAAATCGATTTAGGAGCATTGCCAACGTTACAAGAACCTATAGGGTCACACACAAAGGGCAATTAGATGGAGATTAGGTTCATATGATGAACCATGAGATTAGGTTCATGGGATGAACCAATTGGATTAAGGGTAATCCAAATTAGACTAATTGAGTTAGACTCAATTTAATTCAAGTGTTGAATGAGTCTAATTTAGATTTGATTCATTGAGTCAATTTAAAATAATGAATAGAGATTCATTAAATCAAATTGACTTGAATCAAATGGTTGGATTTGATCAACCATGGGAGATAAGAGGTCAAGTTTGACTTGACTTGAGAGGGAAGATGAATGATCAATTTTGACTTGACCAATTGCCATGTCATGGTGACTTGGCATGGGGGTCGGCCAATGATGTTGTTCTACATCATCATGGACTCATCATGGGGTGCCACTGTTGGTGCAAACGGCCCAGGTCACGATTGACCAGGACTCGAGCATAACTCGAGAGATGTTTTGATGTTCGACAAAAACATATGACAATGTGATTGTCATGGAAAAGTCCAAGTCTTGGGTACTTGGCATGGAAAGTCCAAGTGGGACACTTGGCATTTGGGAAAGTCCAAGTGGGATACTTGGCATTTGAGAAAGTCCAAGCATGGGTCTTGGTAATGGAAAGTCCAACATGGGTTGGCAAGGAAAAGTTCAAGCATGGGTCTTGGCATGGAAAGTCCAACATGTGTTGGCAAGGGAAAGTCCAAGCTTGAGCCTTGCCATTTAAGAAGTCCAAGGGGTTTGGTATTGGCGGCGTAAAGTCCATGCGGAGTCTTGGCAGCATAAGTCTAATGTACCTTGGCGGTGTAGACACCGTTAGCATGACATAGCCGATGGAAGTACTTGAAATCTAGTGCAATGGATGAACAAGTCATGGATGACTTGGAGGGATCCGAGAGGCGTGAGGCTGACAGAGGTGGCTAGAAGGCTTAGGTATAGGCTAAGGGTGGTCTAGCAAGTATGGGAGAACCATACTTGGGTTAAAACCTCATGTTTGAGGTGTGCCAGTCGACTGGTGTCATGTGGAAGTCGACTGGCGTGAGTCAACTAGAGTTTGACTGCGGGAATTGGCCTAGCAATCGACTGCTAGAGGTGGGCAGTCGACTGAGTGGCTAAGCAGTCGACTGATCATGTGATCAATCGACTAGTGCTCGATTTTTTGGGCACAGAATGGAGTCTGACTCGACTGCTAGGGTTAGCAGTCGAGTGGAGGCTCTAACAGTCGACTGATGGTCATGATCAGTCGACTGATGATAGATTCATTGAATTTTTCTAGCGCGGATCTAGCCATTGTCTCGCGACAACAGTGGCATCAGTCAACTGATTTTCCCGAGTAGTCGACTGATCGGCATTTTCCAGCCCAGGCAGAAGCTTTAAATGGAGCTCGTGGAGGAGGAAAAAGGATCCGATTCTTGAGCATCCTTGGGGCGATTTGTTGCTGCAAATCAGGGTCTCCAAGGTCATTCTTCAATCAACCAAAAGCAAGCAATCCAAAGGCATTTGTAAAGGGTTTTCTTTACTTGTATTGCATTATATTTCATATTAGTTGCTTGTTGTATTTATTTTATTGTTGTAAACTATTGTACGAGGTTTCTCCGCCTTCGATTTGTTCCGAGGAGTGTTTATTAGTGGTGTGTGATTGGCATCGCTAGGGCTCGTTTGAGCCCGATCCATGGAGTAGGAACCTTAAGGTTCCGAACCACGTTATATCCTCGTGTTGTGTTGTGTTTGTCTATTTCATTATCTCTTTATTATTTTTCCACTACACGCTAACGAAGTTTGTAGACGAACACGCGAACGATTTCCATCGAGCAACGAAATCAGGCTATTCACCCCCCTCTAGCTTCCAATGATCCCCAACAAGTGGTATTAGAGCGAGGCCGCTCTTCAAGTTTAACAACTAAGGGAGCATGCTAGAGGAAGAAGATGGATTTCCAAGAAAGATTGGGTGACGACGTCAACATTCCATGGTCCTTCGACCACAAAGATTTCATGTATTAGAAAGATAGAATGATGCACTTTTTAATGTGTGACTTTGACAATTGGATTAGTGTCTTAGTAGGCTTTAACACTCCAAAAGACGACGAAGGAAGAAAAATCAAGAAGAAGAATTGGAGCCAAGACCAACTATGATATTACAATATCAATAATAAGGTAATGGGTATTTTGCTTAATGTAATCCCTAATGACATTTTGATCAAGATAGGGGATTATAAAGACGGCAAGGAGCTATGGAGAAAATTGGTGAAACATTATGAAAACCAATCATCGGTCCAAGAAGAAGAGTGTTCATCGACTCAAGAGGAGGAGACCGAAGATGAAGAGAGTTCATCATCCACACGAGCAAGTGAGGAGTCGGAAGTTGAAAAGGAGTCAACTTCCGGATCGGTGGAAGAGGAGGTAGAAGAAGTAGAAGAAACCTCCGCCTCTAGGATTGAGGGAGAGGAAAGAATTTTCACTCCGGAGCAACAAGAAGAAGCTTCCACATCCGGTCAAGATGAAGAAGCTCCAACTCCGGCACCTACCACCACCATAGGTAACTCAAGCATGTCAATTGTAAATAAAAATCATATAATATGCTTTGAGTATAGGGAATCCGGACCCTACAAGAGTAAGTGTCCTAAAAGAGTAAGGAAAGCTCCACCGGTGCCTAAGAGTCAAGAAAAGTCAAAGGATCCCGGTGTCCCCACCAAGAAGAGCAAGGAGCAAGTGATTTGCTTCAAATGTCGGCTACTGGGGCATTATAGAAGTCAATGCCCTAGGGGAGCAAAAAGATCCAAAATGGAGCATCACATGTAGGGGGAGCCAAGGCTAACCCTAAGGCATATTTTAGTAATGCTCCTTCTAATTTAAATATCAAAAAGCATGTTAGAAGTAATTTAAACAATCTTGCTATTGTTCATAAGGAGCATGCTATTAGCCCCCGCGAGAAGGGCCTAGTGGCTAGCGCATACAGAACGTTGCACCAATGGACAACGGGTCAATCCCTCGCAAAAGCGAAGGTCCGTCCCTCCATGCGCTGGTCACTAGTCCCAAGGGCCAAAGGCCCACCATGATTTACCCCCTTATGCAGGCCTGGGGGCGGGCTAGTAGGGGCCGCTAGGTTGGCGGTTCCAACCTTTTGCACCAATAAGGAGCATGCTATTAGAAATAACAAATATTTTTGTCTAGGTACTAAGAGTGTAAACCTTAGGAATAAGGAGAAATTTGGGACTAATGTCCCTAAAAATATTTTACCTAGAGAATCTATCAAGAAAATAGGAGAACATCTAGGCTTAAACCCTAAATGGACTAGGCATATTCCTAGGAAAAATAATGCCCAAGGATTAATTCAAAATTCTAAAATTGGGCAATAGAGTTTGAAAATCAAGCCTTGAGGTCAAGGCTTGAAAAACTTGAGAAGACCCTCAAGATTATGCAAAATCAACTAAAAGGGGCAAATAGTCAAAGTCAAGAGTCTAGGACCAAGAGTCAACACCTAGGGTCAAAGAGAGAAAAGTCAACCAAGGGCAAGAAGGGTTTGGGTCACAAACCTAAGCCTAAGGTGGCTTATCATAGTGTTCCATTTGATTATGGAACACAAACTAGGTCTAGGAAGACCAAGGTCAATAGGGAAGTCATCCCTTGAGTTGACCAAGGTATGTGCCTAGTGGCTAGGGTTTCAAGGAAACCTAGGGAAGCCACTAAGAAGGTTGCAAGGGGAGTTACCCCTAGAGTCAACCTAGGTAAGACCACAATGACCAAGGCTAACAAGCCTAGAAGAGTCATTAGGAGGGTATCTAGGGAGGTCATCTCTAAGGAATACCTAGTTAACCCTAGGAGCTCAAATAGGTTTTGGGTTCCTAAGAGCGTGATTGATTCACGCTAGATTGGTTTAGGGTGTGTCAACCTTGATTGGATGGGTAGTTAACTCAACCATGGTAAAGGTGGCACTTTAGGATATTTTCAAGGTTATGGATACCTTGGAAATAGAATTGATATTGTGATCCTAAAAGATTTTAGGACGTGTCAATGTATTTTTGGGATTATGAAAAATCAATTGAATTGACACAATTTAGGATTAGAGGTTATTGTGGGCCATTTTGGGTTTTTGGCACACTAGGGAGAAAAGTGATATTATGGCAAAATATACTTAATTATATCAAATGACAATTAATATTAAATTTGAGGTATTATTATACCTACACATTTTATATGTCATGCTTGATTTGTCATATAACATGTCATGACATCATGTTTATTTTTATCATTTATATGTCATGATTTTGTGTAGGGTTAGGTTAAATGTCATGTATGCTTAAATTATATCATATGTCATGACATCATGATCATTGGCCATGCTTAATTATGCTATCATCTATGCCATGATCATTTCATGTATTTAATTTGATTAAAATTGATTTAAGGACAATGACATGACTTGGAGTCCCATTTATAAGGGAATCAAGTAGGGTTGCCTTAGAAAATACATGAAACCCTAAATTAGGATGAACAAAGCCCACATCTCACATCACATTGACATGTATGTATTTTTATACACCCTAGATACATGTGAGATGCTAGGATATAAGTTAAGTTCAAGGTGCATAGTTTTTGCATCTAGATGAACCTAAATTCATCTTATATTAGTGGTGGATCATTGGGAAAGCTTGTGTACAAGTCATACACATTGATCCCAAGGAATATGATCCAAAATAAGGTTTTGAAAACATTTTAAAATCCTTTTGAAAAACCATGGTGAAGTTTATCTTTTGATAGCAATCACCATTGATGAGATTGATACAAAGTGAGCTAAAACTTTGAAGTTTTTATTCACTTTTGGATTTTGTATCAATTTCGATATTTTATGGGTAAAATATTTTTCTATCATTTTTCACCCATTTTATTAGCCATAAGTATTATACATATAAAATTTCATGATTTTTCGAATTACATATAATTATTTATGATTTTCTAAATTTCGTTTCTAATAACTGAAATTCTAAAATTTCAGTTATCAGTCAACTGCCCTTGGTGGCAGTCGACTGATGAGGGTGGCAGTCGACTGGTAGCTGAGAGAGTCGACTGTCAATGCTGATTTCGGGAAAAAAAAGGTTGTTTAGCTAGTTTTCAGCTACGGTAAGGTTCTTAACCACTTCTAACCCTAGGATATGCTTTGGGAAGCATTATAAAGGGTGAAAATCCATTGGATATGGATTAGGAGAGGTGTTAGGATAATATATCAAATTTAAGATATAGGAAAGTTCATGTTTGAACTTTGAACCTTATTTTTGATGGTTTAGAGTTCCTATTGGCTTAGGGACTTCCCAAGGACATTGTTGGTGCAATGATCAAGGGGGAGCAAGCTTTTAGGGGGAGATATCCATCATGAGATGATGGATGGTATTTTTCCTCATGGGGAGGAAAAATGGGATTTTGAGATACCCAATTTGGAAATTGGGAGAGTGTATAGGATTGCCTCTCTTAAGTGATATGGGACTTATCACTAGGAAGATGGTAGACATCCTAAGTATTTTTGGACCAAGGGGGAGATTGTAAGGTCTCATTGGGACATGAGACATTGACCTCCTTGGAGAGAACCTTTTTGATGTTAGTCAAAAAGGGGGAGAACTTATTTGGAGAATTACATCAATTGGGAAAATTGATGGGGATGATTGGTTTGAGTTAGATGGTCTAACTCAATGGTTTGTTTGGTTTTTGTCAAACATCAAAAAGGGGGAGATTGTTGGTGCAATCGGCCCAGCCCAGCCCAGGTCACGATTGACTAGGACTCGAGCTTGACTCGAGAGATATTTTGATGTTCGACAAAAAATATATGACAATGTGATTGTCAAGGGAAAGTCCAAGTCTTGGGTACTTGGCATGGAAAGTCCAAGTGAGACACTTGACATTTGGGAAAGTCTAAGTGGGATACTTGGCATTTGAGAAAGTCCAAGCATGGGTCTTAGCAATGGAAAGACCAACATGGGTTGGCAAGGAAAAGTCCAACATGGGTTGGCAAGGAAAAGTCCAAGCATGAGTCTTGGCATGGAAAGTCCAACATGTGTTGGCAAGGGAAAGTCCAAGCTTGAGTCTTGGCATTTGAGAAGTCCAAGGGGTTTGGTATTGGCGGTGTAAAGTCCAAGCGGAGTCTTGGTAGTGTAAGTCCAATGTACCTTAGCGGTGTAGACACCGTTAGCATGACATAGCCGATGGAAGCACCTGAAGGCTAGCGCAATGGATGAACAAGTCATGGATGACTTGGAGGGATCCTAGAGGCGTGAGGCTGACGGAGGTGGCTAAAAGGCTTAGGTCTAGGCTAAGGGTGGTCTAGCAAGTATGGGGGAACCATACTTGGGTTCAAACCTCATGTTTGAGGTGTGCGGTCGGTCATGTCATATGGTCGCGTGCGAGTCAACTAGGATTTGATCGCGGGAACCCAGCATTGCGCAGAGAGGGCAATCGGCTGGCTCGAGTAATCGGCGGTGTGATCATCGGACCGTGCTTGGTTTTTCGGGCATAAATGGAGTCGACTCATTGCTGGGGTTAGCGGTCAGTGGAGGCTCGTCCATTGGATTTTTCCAGCGTGGATCTAGCCGTTGTCTCACAACAACAGTGGAATCAGTCGACTAATGGTCCCGAACAGTCGACTGATCGGTGTTTTTTAGCCCAAGAAGAAGTTTTAAATGGAGCTCGTGGAGGAGGAAAAAGGATTCGGTTCTTGAGCATCCTTGGGGCGATTTGTTGCTGCAAATCATCTCCAAGGTCATTCTTCAAGCAACCAAAAGTAAGCAATCTAAAGGCATTTGTAAAGTGTTTTCTTTAATTGTATTGCATTGTATTTCATATTAGTTGCTTATTGTATTTAGTTTTTTGTTGTAAACTATTGTACGAGGTTTCTCTGCCTCCGGATTATTCCGAGGAGTGTTTATTAGTGGTGTGTGATTGACATCGCTAGGGCTCGTTTGAGCCCGATCCGTGGAGTAAGAACCTTGAGGTTCTTAACCATGTTATATCCTCATGTTGTGTTGTGTTTGTCTATTTCATTATCGCTTTATTATTATTCCGTTGTGCACTAACGAAGTTTGTAGACAAACACGCGAACGATTTCCATCGAGCAACGAAATCAAGCTATTCACCCCCCCCTCTAGCTTCCAACGATCCCCAACAGCCACCTCATGAGGGAGACTAAGAGCCATTGGCTCTTGGAGTTACATGCATGCATGTAACCCCCTAAATAGTGGCCGACCACTTTGATGGGTTATCAAAGTGAGAAGTTAAGTGGGTAACTTCATAATCTTCTTCCTTGACTCTTCCGTCAAGCTCTCCCCCTCTCCTTTGCCGTGGGTTTCTTAGTGTGTAGCACACTCTAAGTGATCTTCTCCACCTATTGCTTGTGTGGATACCAATAGAGGAGTGTACACTTGACACTCTCGAGTTCCGACAAACCATTTGGACGAGCGGGATAAGCGAAGGGCGTCGCATCAAGGGTAATACTCTTAACATGTAGATCTAGAGTAGATCTAAGGTTTTTAAACATGTATATGTAGTTTTGTTTATCTTCGCACGGATCCGTGGCTGACTTCTGGGGTTTTTACAACGTAAAAAGCAATTTTTGTGGCTCAGATAGTCCAACATAAGGCCGAACTCAGATTTAGATCACCCACTACAAACAAGTCTTATATGTCGATTGTAAATTGAAATAGACAAAAAGTCCAAGCATGGGTCCCTAAGACCTTTTTGATTTCACAATTAGGATCTACTAAGTATTAAGTTACCAAGGACCAAATCTACTACGTGGAAAGACCGCATCGGTTCAATGGTCCAGGGGGAGCTAGTACTAAACTTGTTTGCTCTATTTCTTGATTTAGTTTTGTATGCTTAATTAATTTTTGTTTTAATTTTTAGAATGGCTAGATAGGACAATAGTTAGTCAATCTTCATAACATAGTATCAGGACGCGATGAGATGATAGTACATTAGGAAAACTAAGTCTTGTGTGTCCTAGCTAGATAAGACATATCTAGCTTGGTGCACTTGGCTAAGTTGACCTAGTTGAAGCTACCTCACCGTATCCTAAACTAGTTAGACCAGGAAGTAATCTTAACCGACTTAAGTGAACAATTTATTGAAATTGGCTTTGTCTAAGGAAGTGGTCGTTGTTTCGATCAAAGAAGACCTCTGTGCCTCACCACGACCTGGAAGCCACTTTCTCGAAAAGTTTACTTAACTAGCTAAGGGTTAAATCTGAATCTAACTCAAGGTTGATTATCTTCAAATCACTAAACTTAATCAAGTAAAATTGAAGTCATCTCACAAAACATATAAGGTTAACATGTTTGATCATGTAGAAAGGGTGAGATGATTACTAGGATAAAATATTCAACCAACTTTAAAATTCCAATATCCAATCCAACTACTATATGTGTAGGATCAATGGATGTTGGACAGTGGGTGCTCCCAACACATAATCGGAAACCAACTAAAGTTTTCGAAGCTTAGATTCAAAAACCAAGGATCAGTAGCATTCAGAAACAACGGGAAGCTCAAAATCATCGGTTCAGGTGATATTGAGCTAAACTCGAACTTCATCATTCATAATGTTCTTTTAGTTGAGCATTTTTAATTCAATTTACTTAGTGTTAGTTAATTGTGTGACAATAACTATAAGGTTATTTTCCTACAAAATGAATATTTAATTAAAAATAATGATACCTCAAAAACTATACTTAAAGGAACTAGGAATAACAACATTTACACAATTAACTTACCCAACTCCTCAACTAAGTGTCTAATGACACAGCAAGAGGAATCCTAGTTGTGGCACCGATAACTCGATCACTCTCATCCAAGACTCGTACACAAAATGTGCCAGAGTGGCTTAGTTAGAGGTTTACCCAACCTTAATAACTTGGAAAATAAAATTTGTAATGCTTGTCAACAAGGTAAACAAACTAGGACCCCACATCAACTAACTAACCAAGAAAGAACTAAAAGTGTACTTGAGCTCCTATATTTAGACCTTTTTGATTCTCATGGAGCCAAGTCACTAAATGGAAGCCAATATTGTCTAGTTATAGTCAATGACTACTCTAGGTTCACATGGGTTAGGTTCTTAAAACATAAAAGTGAAACCTTAAAACAACTCACCAATTTATGCAAATTAATAGAAAATGAAAAGAATCTTAAGGTTAAAAGAATTAGAAGTGGTGGTGAATTCGAAAACCATAGGTTTACCGACTTTTGCAACCAAAACGGATACCACCATGAGTTTACTTACCCTAGAACTCCTTAACAAAATGGTTTAGTCAAACGTAAAAATAGAACCTTACAAGAAGCCGCTAGAACCATGTTGAATGAGTATAACCTACCTAATAGGTTTTGGGTAGAAGCGATCAATACAACTTGCTATGCTCAAAATAGGATTCTATTAGTTAGAAGACACCTTAAAATGTCATATGAAATCTATTATGAAAAACTATGCAACATTAAGTACTTTAGAGTTTTTGGATATAGGGTACATATATTAAACACTAAAGATAACCTAGGAAAATTCACCCCTAAAACAACTACCGGAATATTTCTAGGATACTCAACCACTAGTAAAGCCTATAGGATGTATAATAACGAAACCCTAAAAATAGAAGAGACAATCAATATAGTATTTGATAAAGAAAATAAAACCATGAAAACCAAAGTAGAGTTGATTGATGAACCAATTGAAAATGATGCTAGACCTGAACCTAACCATCAAAACGAGTCTAGTACAAATCCTAACCCAAATAAATCTAGGCTACAATCAAACCACCCTATTGATCAAGTAATAGGTGATCCCAATTTAGGAGTTCAAACTAGAGCATCCTATAGAAACCTAAGCCAAATATCACTCATCTAAAAAATCGAACCCAAAATAATTGAACAAGCTCGTCTTGATCCCGATTGGATTATAGCTATGCAAGAAGAGTTAGCTCAATTTACTAGGAGTCAAGTTTGGGAATTAGTACCCCCACCTAAGGAAAAAACAATAATTGGAACATGGTGGGTATTTCGAAACAAACTTGATGATAAAGGAAATGTTGTTAGGAATAAGGCTAGGTTAGTTGCTAAGGGATTCAGTCAAGTAGAGGGGTTAGACTACGATGAAACATATTCACCTGTAGCTAAACTTGAATCGATTAGAATGTTATTAGCCTACGCTACACATCGAGGATTTAAACTATTTCAAATGGATGTTAAGTCAGCGTTCTTGAATGGATTTATCAAGGAAGTGGTTTACGTTAGTCAACCACCTGGATTTGAGAGTCTAGACAAATCCGACCATGTCTTTAAACTTAGAAAAGCCTTATATGGACTAAAATAAGCTCCTAGAGCTTGGTATGAAAGACTTTCGATTTACCTTAAGTCTAAGGGGTTTAGTCAAGGCTTAGTCGACCCAACCTTGTTTATAAAATCCATAGGAAAAGAGATATTCATTGCTCAAATTTACGTAGATGACATAATTTTTGGAACTACCAATACAACCTTATTAAATGAATTCATTTCACTAATAGAAAGTGAATTTGAAATGAACTTAGTAGGAGAACTAACCTTTTTCTTAGGCTTACAAATTAAACAAACTTGGGAAGGAATTTACCTACGCCAACGTAAATATGCTAAAGAACTAATAAATAGATTTGGAATTCAAAACACTAAGGAAATCAACACACCAATGGCTACTAATGTTAACATAGGAGAAGACCTAGAAGGTAAAGCAATCGATATAAAATACTATAGGAGCACAATAGGTAGCCTCCTTTACTTAATTGCGAGTCGACTCGATATACTCTTCGCAGTAAGTATGTGTGCAAGATTTCAATCTTGCGCCAAGGAGTCACACCTAACACTAGTCAAACATATTTTTAGATACCTAAAAGGAACATTAAACGTAAAAATTTAGTACCCTAGATCGAGTGAGTTCGAACTAATCGACTATTCTGACTCAAATTATGCCGGTAGTAAACAAGATAGGAAGAGCATGAGTGGTTGTTGCCAACTCCTAGGCTCGAGTCTAGTTACTTGGTGTAGTATAAAGCAACGTTGTGTTGCCTTATCTACCACCGAAGCTGAGTACGTTGCGATGGGTGAGTGTCTAGCTCAACTCCTTTGGATGAAGCACACTCTCCAAGACTTCCAATTGAACTTTAGTAACACTAAAATTTTCATCGACAACATTAGTTCCATTAACCTAACTAAGAACCCAATTTGTCACTCTAGGACTAAACATATAGAGGTTAAACACCATTTCATTCGAGAACACGTAGCAAATCGAACAATATAACTCAAATATGTTGAGTCTAAATTGAACCTAGCGGATATTTTCACCAAACCCTTGCCCGAAGCAAAGTTTAGTCTGTTTAGACGAAAATTAGAGATGTGTGTAATAGAGTAGGACTCAACTCTTATTTTTCTTATATACTCTATTTTTATTATTCATGCTGCATGGAACTAGCTTAGGGTTTACTTTAGAAAACATGTACCAATAGATTTAAGGAGCCAACACATAGGCCTAATGTGTTTACGTACTGAGCCATGTAGATGGGCATGAGATGTTAGGACCTTACTCATGATTTCAGATGTAGATCAAGTGCATCGACATGAATCATGGAGTATAATTATTTAAAATAACCAACTCTAATCAGGACTTATTAATTATTTCATATCAACTAAGTCAAAACGAGTTGAACATACTATTAGTTGAGTGCACATTGAAACTACTATTTTCAAAATCTATTAGGAACATGCTTGGACTTACAAATGATAAACGCTTATTTTTTTTTACAAACTCCTGTATTTTTTTATTTATGGAAAAAGGGGGAGAAGAAAGGCCAGAGTTAAGGGATCAAAAATATTTTTGATAACTTAACTTACTTAAACTCTTTTAAGTGGCAAACATTAAGGGATAACTTAACTTACTTAAACTCTTTTAAGTGGCAAACATTAAGGGGTAACTTAACTTACTTTTTTTTAAGTGGCAAACGTTAAGGGGGAGAGCTAAGCTTCTTTTTCAAGTACTCACCTAAGGTCAAGGGGGAGGATTTGAAAAAGAGTTTAGCTTATACTCTTACTCATGCTAACTTACTAAGTTACTCATACTAACTTACTAAGTTACTCATACTAACTTACTAAGTTATGCACTCATACTATGTTGTGTCTTTCTTACTTACACTTACTACTTCACTACATATTTACTACTCATGTTGTTACTACTTCGTTTTATACTTAATTTTCTCCTTAACTTTGTGTCGGTTTGCCATAGATCAAAAAGGGAAAGATTGTTGGTGCAGGGGCACCAGATAATCGAACCTAGGTTTTGATTATGGTAAAGGTTCAAAGTTAAGGTGTTATTGTTATCTGATGAGCTGTGTTAAGTGTACAGGAAGTGTTTAAGCTAAGTCCAAGGTCAAGCGACACTCAGAGAATCTTGAGTCGAGAAACCGTGGTGGTCGGACGACGTCAGGAGAACCTCGTGTAGTTAAGGAACCTAGGTGGAGACTGGAAGTTAAGCGACAGGTCGGAAAGGACCAGAGATAAGCACGAGTGCGGAGTAATGGTAAGGTTGGGTGTTGGGAGTATGGGGAATACAATCAAAGTTCCACATTGGTAAGACATGGAAAAAGATCATGTGCTTATAAGATAAAAAAATATCTCCATTGGTATGAGACATTTTGGGTAAAGCCTAAAAATAAAACCATGAGGGCTTAGGGCCAAAGTGGATAATATCATGTCATTGTGGAGATTTGTGAATCTTATATGCACTAACAATTGGTATCAGAGCCATGGTCCATGTCAAGCCATGAACCTCGAACTAAGGAAGTGGAGCTTCCATGTCCAGATCAAGAGAACCAGACACCAGGTAGGAAGTCTAGTTGGGTCGAGAGAACTGAATAACAGCGGGAAGTCCAATGGGCGTAAGGGTTGGACAATCGGTCGAAAGTCCAACTGGCCGTCGAGGAGGATGGGTTGAGGATCGGACATCAAGCGAGAAGTCCTTGAGGATGGATAGGCTTGAGGGGGCTCAATGTGGTCCTTCATTTGTGAGGAGTATGGGGAATACAATCAAAGTACCACATTGGTAAGACATGAAAAAGATCATGTGCTTATAAGATAAAAAGATATCTCTATTGGTATGAGGCCTTTTGGGTAAAGTCCAAAAACAAAACCATGAGGGCTTAGGCCCAAAGTGGACAATATTATATCATTATGGAAATATGTCAATCTTATAGGCACTAACACTGGGTCCTCTGTACGGGGAGAAATTTAGGTGGTGATCTAACTAAGACTTCCAGTGGAAGGTCTAGGTCGAGATCGGACAGTTAGTAGCCATCGAATTTATCATTACTTCTGTTTACTGTGCTAACTCTTTGTTGTAGTTGAATAACCTAGCTAATAGTCAATTGCTAACTTTTGATAGTTGATTGTTGTTAGCATCAGTCGACTAATGAAGGTCATCAATCGACTGCTATTCAAACTGTCTAGCTCAATGAAGGTCAATATAAGATCCCCTTATCTTGGGGTGAGGCATCCTTTTGATCCAGATCTGGATCTCAATGAGATGGGGCTTGGAGGGATATAAAAGAAGGGGGGTGTCATTCCTTTAGGTCATCTTAATTGCTCTCAAAGTGCTCCCACAACATCGATGGTCTACGCTGACTTCACGCCGCCACTACGCCGACTTCATGCTGAGCTTCAACCTTCTAAGTCAGTAGTCTTTTCTTTTAGTTGTCTTACCTTTGTATTTGAGCTTCTTTTTATTGAGCTTTTTGTTGTAAAGGGGAGAGGTGGGCTTATGCCTCTTCCTCAATCTTTTGTTATTTGTAATCATCGTCTCCTACCTCCAACGAGGAGGAGACTTTGTTAGTGGATTGCCCCATCGTACGCGGTCTAGGATCGCGGGGCCTTGGAGTAGCAACAGTTAGGTTGTGAACCAAGTAAAGCCAAAAGTGTTTCTTTACTCTTATTGTTTACATTCCGCTGCAATACTTTGGTTTTATCGAAAACGAAAAGAAAAGATTTCGATCGCTAGTCACTCGATCCAACAAGGTTGGTATATGCATTGATTATATTTATACTAATGGTTTTTTGATATTACCTTTAAGACTGTATACCTGTTGATCTTCATATGTATATTTAGTTCATGCACTATCTTTCATATACCACTGAATCTTATACTCATCACCATAGAACCTGTGTTTCCTATTGCCCAGGTAGTAGGTAGAAGATTCCTCGGGTGGTCGGAGCTCCACTAGCTGATCCCATCTCACATCAAGCATTTGAATTTTATTCCATATTGGTGTTGTATTATATTTGGATTGTATGTTTTGATTTTATTCTATATTGGTTTCCACATTTTTGTATATAGTTGTGTTGTTATGTATTTGACTTCTATTATGGTTTTGGTTTTGGTTTTGGTATTGATTTCTATTATGTTTTCCGGTTATGGTTGTGTCAAAATCGCACCGGTGTTATCTGTGTGTCTTTGTATTTCTATTATCTATCAGTGTTATTTTATTGTGATATATGGTTTATGGATGTCGGCAGCTATGTGGGCCTTGTATCGGTATTATATCTTATATTGTCACTAGAGGATACCGTCCGGTCGACGGCCAATTATACTCTCGGAGCGTGATATTATATTTAGACCGAAATCTGACTTGCCCTGTATATGGATTGCAATTTCCTGGATCCTATCCAAGCACCCACATATCCAATCGACTAGAATTCATCTAGTCGCCTAGAGTGCTTCAACTCCACTTCCTAAGTCCTATATCATAGAGTTAGTCAATCATATAAAATCATAATTATAAATAGTGAAAATCATCCAAGTGTCTGATCTCGACTTCAGAATTCTCCCAGAAGTCTTAGTTGGATCGATGCCTAAGGTTATCCTCCTAAAGAGGACTCTCCCTTACATGTTCTTCTTTTCAGAAGAATCCCTCCATATAAGGTAAGCACCTTGCTTATCTTTTACCAAACACTTGGTACTCCAGACATGTTTGGGTTTCCTACTTAGCATCTGATCCCTAAATCTCCATGACTTTCTCTATTGTGTAGTCCTCATGATGCACGTGAATGTGACCTCAAATCTCACGACGAGAACCATCGAGGACTCGAAGCACGCGCTCACGCTCAACGCCTGCAAGTGCACAAATGTCGTCAAGTAATAAAAAGATTATCGATCCCACAAGGACTGAGATTCGAGTACCGATTGGTTTAGTGGACGTTATTTTTCAGAGTTCCATTCTAATGGTTGTGATGACGAGGGTTGTGTTGGTGCAATCAGCCCAGGTCACGATTGACCAGGACTCGAGTTTGACTCGAGTGATGTTTTGATGTTTCGACAAAAACATATGACAATGTAATTGTCATTTGGTAAAGTCCAAGCCTTGAGTACTTGGCATGGAAAGTCCAAGTGGGACACTTGGCACATGAAAAGTTCAAGCATGGGTCTTGGCATGAAAAGTCCAACATGGGTTGGCAAGGGAAAGTCCAAGCATGGGTCTTGGCAAGGTAAAGTCCAAGTCTTGAGTACTTGGCATGGAAAGTCCAACATGGGTTGGAAAGGAAAGTCCAAGCATGGTCTTGGCATGGAAAGTCCAACATGGGTTGGCAAGCGAAAGTCCAAGGGGATTGATATTGGCGGCGTAAAGTCCAAGCGGGAGTCTTGGCAGCATAAGTCCAATGGTTGGCGGCGTAAAGTCCAAGCGGAGTCTTGGCGGCGTAAGTCTAATGTACCTTGGCAGTGTAGACACCGTTAGCATGACATAGCCGATGGAAGCACCTGAAGTCTAGCGCGATGGATGAACAAGTCATGGATGACTTGGAGGGATCCGAGAGGCGTGAGGCTGATGGAGGTGGCTAGAAGGCTTAGGTTTAGGCTAAGGGTGGTCTAGCAAGTATGGGGGAACCATACTTAGGTTAAAACCTCATGTTTGTGGTGTGCCAGTCGACTGGTGTCATGTGGCAGTCGACTGGACCGAGTCAACTAGGGTTTGACTGCGGGTTATGGCCTAGCAATGATCGCGAGTTGTGCGGCCGATCGGTGATGGCTCGAGCAAATGCCGATCGTGTAATTAGTCGACCGGTGCTCGAAATCGCCACGTATCGGAGTCGAGACTCGACTGGTCGAGTGAGGACTCCATCAGTCGACTGATGGTCACAATCAGTCGACTGATGAAGGTTCCGTTGGACTTATCCAGCGTGGATCTAGCCGTTGTCTCATGACAATAGTGGCATCAGTCGACTGATGGTCCCGATCAGTCGACTGATCGACTTTTTCCAGCACAGGTTGAAGCTATATATGGAGCTCGTGATGGAGGAAAAACTAAGGTTTCTTTGAGGTGATTTGGGGCGATTTGCTGTTGCAAATCAGGGTCTCCAAGTTGATATCAAGCAACCAAGTGATCAAGCATTCAAAGAGCATTTGTAAAGTGTTTTCTTTACTTGTATTGCTTTGTATTTCATTATATTGCTTGTATTCATCTTGTATTACTGTTGTATACATTGTACGAGGTTTCTCCACCTCCGGATTGTTCCGAGAAGGAGTTATTACATAGTGGTGTGCTTGTGGCATCGCTAGGGCTCGTTTGAGCCCGATCCATGGAGTAGGAACCGTGCGGTTCCGAACCACGTTACATACTCATGTTCGTGTGTAATTGTCTATTTCGTTATTGTATTATTTCTATTTCTGCTGCGCACTAACGAAATTGTAGACACGAACGAGATCGAATTTCATCTACGCTATTCACCCCCCCTCTAGCCGTTCCAACGATTCCTAACAAGTGGTATCAGAGCCCGGGGCTCTTCTACGGATTAACAACCCGGAGTCAAGAAGCTAGAGGGAAGAATATGGAATTTAAGGAAAGATTGGGTGACGACGTCAACATCCCACCTTCCTTCAACCGCGAACATTTTGCGTATTGGAAAGGTAGGATGGAATATTTTCTAATGACGAATATAGAAAATTGGTTTGCCGTGACTATAGGTTTTGATGCTCCGAGAGGAGAAAATGACGAAATCCTCAAGATGAAGAGATGGACCGAGGAGCAACGGGAAAAATTCAAGACAACCGTTAAGGTAACAAAAATGTTGATTGATTTGATACCTAACGATATTTTATCCAGATTAGGAAGCTATAAGGATGCCAAGGAGTTGTGGAACAAGTTGATCAAGTTCCACGATAATCCCGAATCGGTCCAAGAAGACTTGGAAGAGGAGGAGACCGAAGAAGAATCATCATCATCCTCACAAGAAAGTGAGGAGTCAACTTCCGGGTCGGAAGAGGTGGAGGAAGTGGAAGAAGCATCCACCTCAAGGATTGAGGGGGAGGAGAGAACCTTCATACCGGAACATCGAGAAGAAGAAGCTTCGACATCCGGTCAAGATGAAGAAGCCCAAAGTCCAATTCCGGTCTCCACCACCATTGGTAACTCAAACACCTCAATTCAAAATAAAAATAACATTATGTGTTTTGAGTGTAGGAAATTTGGGCATTATAAGAGTAAGTGCCCAAAGAAAGTCAAGAAAGCTCCTCCGGTGCCTAAAAGTCAACAAAAGTCAACGGACGCCGGTTCCCCAAGTATCAAGAGCAAGGAGCACATCGTATGCTTCAAATGTAATGCAAAAGGACATTATAGGAATCAATGTCCTAGGGGAAAGAAGAAGACCCAAGAGGGAGCTACACATGTAGGGGGAGCTTCCAAAGCTAACCCTAAGGTATATTTTAATAATGCATCCTTTTTAGTTAATAGGCAAAAGCATGCTAAGGGTTTCAATTCTCTTGCTATTTATCATAAAGAGCATGCTAGAAATAACAAACATATTTATTTAGGAGCTAAGAAGGTTCACCTTAGGAATAAGGAGAAGTTTGGGACTAATGTCCCTAAAAATATCTTACCTAGAGAATCAATTAGGAAAATAGGAGAACATCTAGGCCTTAACCCTAAATGGACTAGGCATATGCCTAGGAAGAACCATGCCCATGGTTTAAATCAAAATTCTAAAATTGGGCAATTAGAATTAGAGAACCAAGCCTTGAGGTCAAGGCTTGAGAAACTTGAAAAGACCCTAAATAAGATACAAAATCAATCTAAAGGGTCTAATGGTCAAATTCTTGGGTCAAGAAGTCAAAGTCAACATCTAGGATCTAAAAGTCAAAAGTCAACCAAGGGCAAGAAAGGTTTGGGTCACAAACCTAAGCCTAAGGTGGCTTATCATTGTGTTCCATTTGACTATGAAACACTAACTAGGTCTAGGAAGACCAAGGTGAATAGGGAAGTCATCCCTAGAGTTGACCATGGTGTGTGCCTAGTGGCTAGGGTTTCTAGGAAACCTAGGGAAGCCACTAAGAAGGTTACAAGGGGAGTCACCCCTAGAGTTAACCATGACAAAACCAAAATGACCAAGGCTTCTAAGCCTAGAAGGGTCATTAGGAAGGTATCTAGGGAGGTTATCCCTAAGGAGTACCTAATTAACCCTAGGAGCTCAAATCGGTTTTGGGTTCCTAAGAGCGTGATTGATTCACGCTAGATGGGTTAGGGTGTGTCAACCTTAAATGGATGGGTAGTTAACTCAACCATGGCAAATGTGGCACTTTAGGTTATTTTCAAGGTTATGGATACCTTGGAAATAGATTTGAATTATCATCCTAAAAGATTTTAGGGTGTGCCAATATTATTTGAGAAGCTTGATAAAATGGTCAAATTGGCACAATTTAGGTTTAGAGGTCGTAGTGTGTCATTTTGGGTTTTTGGCACATTTGGGAAAATTTAGGTTAATATGGAAAAATATACTTAATTATATCAAATGGCAATTAATATTAAAATTTAGGTATTACCATATCTATATATTTTATTTGCCATGCCTTGATTGCCATATGCCATGACATCATTTTTTTTAATCATTTTTATATGTCATGATTATGCTTAGGTTTAAGGTTTTAAATGTCATGTGTTTTTAAATTTTATCATATGCCCTGACATCATGATCATTGGTCATGTTTTAATAATGCTATTATTTCTGCCATGATCATACATTCATGCATTAACTTGATTAAAATTGATTTAAGGACTATGGCATGACTTGAAGTCCCATTTATAAGGGAATCAAGTAGAGTTGCTTTAGAAGATGCATGAAACCCTAGTTTAGGGAGAACAAAACCCACATCTCACATCTAATTGACATGTATGTGTATTTATACACCATAGATACATGTGAGATGCTAGGATATGAGTTAAGTTCAAGGTGCATAGTTTTTGCATCTAGATGAACTAAAACTCATCTAATTCTATTTGTGGATTATTGGAAAAGCTTGTGTACAAGTCATGTGCATAGAGCCCAAGGAATATGATCCAAAATAAGGTTTTGAAAACATTTTAAAATCATTTTGAAAAACCTTGGTGAAGTCTATCTTTTGATAGCAATCACCATTAATGAAGTTGATACAAAATAGGGCCTAAACATTGAAAATTTCAATGGTTTTGAGTTTTTTTATCAAATTCACTATTTTATAGGTAAAATAATTTTAAAATATTTTTCTCCCATTGTATGTGTCATAAGTATTATACGTGTGAACTTTCAGGATTTTTCGATAAACGTATAATTATTTATGAATTTCCAAAACTCGATTCTGATAACTGAAATTCAGAATTTGATTATCGATCACGCCATGAGTGGTCGGTGATGAGTGTGATCATTGTGGTAATGACAGAGTCGATTGCGAGGCTGATTTCGGGAAAACTAGGTTTGGTTAGCCCGTGTTCAGCCATGGTAAAGGTCCCTAACCACTCCTAACCCTAGGATATGCTTTGGGAAGCATTATAAAGGGTGAAAATCCATTGGATATGGATTAGGAGAGTTGTTTAGGGTTTGTATCAATGTTAAGGTGTTGGAAAGTTCTATGTTGAACTTAGAACCTTAATTTTGATGGTTTAGATTTCCTATTGGCTTAGGGACTGCCCAAGGACATTGTTGGTGCAATGGTCAAAGGGGAGCAAGCCTTTAGGGGAGGTATCCATCTTGGGATGATGGATGTGTTTTTTTTTTCTCCTTGAAGAGGAGAAGTTATTGGGAGAATATGACATCAATTGGGAAATTGATGGGACTTTTGAGAGACCAAATTTGGAAATTGGGAGAGTAAATGGGATTGCCTCTCTTGAGTGATATTGGACTTATCACTAGGAAGATGGTAGGCATCCTAAGTATTTTTGGACCAAGGGGGAGATTGTAAGATCTCATTGGGACATGAGACATTGACCCTCTTGGGGAGAAAACCTTTTTGATGTTAGTCAAAAAGGGGGCGAATGTTTGGGGAAGAACATTTGGAGAGTAGAACCAATTTGGGATAATTGGTAAAGGATTTGAGTTAGTGTTCTAACTCAATAATTTGTTTGGTTTTTGTCAAACATCAAAAAGGGGGAGATTGTTGGTGCAATCAGCCCAGGTCACGATTGACCAGGACTCGAGTTTGACTCGAGTGATGTTTTGATGTTTCGACAAAAACATATGACAATGTAATTGTCATTTGGTAAAGTCCAAGTCTTAAGTACTTGGCATGGAAAGTCCAAGTGGGACACTTGGCACATGAAAAGTCCAAGCATGGGTCTTGGCATGAAAAGTCCAACATGGGTTGGCAAGGGAAAGTCCAAGCATGGGTCTTGGCAAGGTAAAGTCCAAGTCTTGAGTACTTGGCATGGAAAGTCCAACATGGGTTGGCAAGGAAAGTCCAAGCATGGTCTTGGCATGGAAAGTCCAACATGGGTTGGCAAGAGAAAGTCCAAGGGGATTGATATTGGTGGCGTAAAGTCCAAGCGGGAGTCTTGGCAGCATAAGTCCAATGGTTGGCGGCGTAAAGTCCAAGCGGAGTCTTGGCGGCGTAAGTCCAATGTGCCTTGGCGGTGTAGACACCGTTAGCATGACATAGCCGATGGAAGCACCTGAAGTCTAGCGCGATGGATGAACAAGTCATGGATGACTTGGAGGGATCCGAGAGGCGTGAGGCTGATGGAGGTGGCTAGAAGGCTTAGGTCTAGGCTAAGGGTGGTCTAGCAAGTATGGGGGAACCATACTTGGGTTAAAACCTCATGTTTGTGGTGTGCGGTCATTGGTGTCATGTGGCGATCGACGGACCGAGTCAACTAGGGTTTATTGCGGGTTATAGCCTAGTAGTCATTGCGAGTTGTGCGATCGTGATGGCTCAGCGCGATCGATCGTGTAATTAGTCGGCGGTGCTCGAAAATCGGCCCGCGAGAATGGAGTCGAGACTGATCAGTGAGGACTCCATCGGCCGATCGATGGTCACAATCGTCGATCGATGAAGGTTCCGTTGGACTTATCCCGTGGATCTAGCCGTTGTCTCACGACAGCGGTGGCATCGATCGTGATGGTCCCGATCGGTCATCGATCGTTTTTTCCAAAGACAGTTGAAGCTATATATGGAGCTCGTGATGGAGGAAAAACTAAGGTTTCTTTGAGGCGATTTGGGGCGATTTGCTGTTGCAAATCAGGGTCTCCAAGTTGATATCAAGCAACCAAGTGATCAAGCATTCAAAGAGCATTTGTAAAGTGTTTTCTTTACTTGTATTGCTTTGTATTTCATTATATTGCTTGTATTCATCTTGTATTACTGTTGTATACATTGTACGAGGTTTCTCCACCTCCGGATTGTTCCGAGAAGGAGTTATTACATAGTGGTGTGCTTGTGGCATCGCTAGGGCTCGTTTAAGCCCGATCCGTGGAGTAGGAACCGTGCGGTTCCGAACCACGTTACATACTCGTGTTCGTGTGTAATTGTCTATTTCGTTATTGTATTATTTCTATTTCCGCTGCGCACTAACAAAATTGTAGACACGAACGAGATCGAATTTCATCTACACTATTCACCCCCCTCTAGCCGTTCCAACGATTCCTAACAGGTTGTTGGTGGTCCTAACTCTAATACGGTGTCACACGGATGAAGAGAAGGGTTGCTACGAGTCATTTGAGGGAATTCTAGGATTTTGGTTTTGATTGTGTGTCGCATAACACGCTATCAATTGGGTATTATCTAGACGTCTAACTATGATCTTGTGGAAGGGACATCATACACTTCCTCGATGAGCCTTCACTTCTATCGGGAACTACCTCTGTCATACCAAGTCGACCCCTGGCTTTAGGATGGGATAGGCGGTACGAGGATGCCGATTCAATCCCTATGACAAGTCGGAATGTGTCCTGTTTCTGACTCTATCACACCCTTCTATCTACGGTTACCGAAGATGAGGCCAACCCCTAGGTTCCTCCTTAATTCTCCTAAATCTTTGATACGAGGGCTATCACCCCTCATATTGGCTACGCATAGTAACTAGAAGACCAAAACAAATAGCTATCGATCTAAACAATCACCAATTACAAATATGATTTCAAGAATAGAAATATATTTGAAATAACATGTTCTACGCACACAAACTACTCCCTAATCCTAGAAAAGGAGAATCTAGTCCATAAATTCAAGAAGAGAAACATAAAGCATATTAGAATTCATAGAAACAATGTAAATTGCGCAAAGAACATGAATTACAATGCATTTTGGCTCTCCTCTCCGACATTGATGTGCAGAACTTGATCCTCGAGCGGCCTTCGTCCTCCCCATTGCAAGTTCCCAAAGCTTTTTAGGGCGTCGGAGTGTTGTTCCAGTCATTGTGCCTCTCCCCTAGGGTTTGGCTGTAGCTTCCTTTATATAGACATCAGGCCGGATCTCCTCGAAACCTAGAAAATAACTGAATTGCGTCGAAATCGCCTAGCGCCACACGACCGTGTGGATTCACATGACCAGGTCGTGTGTGGCGCTGGGGTACAAGCCGTGTGGATTCACAGGGCCAGGGTGTATGTCCTTTTGTTCTAGCTGCCAAATGTCTTCTTTTCGCTCCAAAAGTGCGTCATTTTCCCCGTAGAATGTTGTTCTACACACAAGAGTACAAAGAGCATATCTCCGAACCAGAAAATAGGAAATGCATGGAAAATAAAGTGAAATATGCAAGAATCAAATATAAAATACAACGGGATATGAGCGAAAATTACTCCTAAAACCCTATATGTTTTGCTCACATCACCTTGTTGACCCATTGAGACTTCTACATTTGGTGTCCTTAATCAGCTAAGACTTTCACTCCTGCCTAGTGTCAAACCTACCTCATCCTACTAGGATTTTCACCATGCCTAGTATCCAGTCTAGCTCACCTACTAGGGTTTCCTTATCTAGTAATTAACTTACTAGGTCTTCAGCCTGTTAAGTCATGCAAACTTAACAAACTACATTAGGTCATAATAATCCTTAACTTTGAATTTTTGCTAATGTCAAAATCCAGGTTCGATAATATGGTGCTTCCTACACCAACAACAATCACTAACACAAGTCTTTTACATGGTTTGACAAACCCTAAGGCTCCTACTCTATCTGTTATGATATGTAAGTTGATCATTCTTGGAAAGTTATTATCTTTCTCCTTCTCATTCAACTACCAAATGTAGAGAAACATTTTACAAGCTCAAGAATTATAGGAAAGACAAGAGGAAGGTTAAAGGATTTCAAGAGACTCCTACTAAGGTTTAACAACTCTATTTCACCAACCATCAAGCCTCCATAGAACTTAACATCTTTTCATTTTCACTTGTTGTAAGTTGATATATCACTAATCATTCAACTTATTTACACCCATCAATTGATTGATGTAGTCAATTGTTGTTATACAACTTTCAACTTCAATTTCTCTTTCTATTAATATTGGTCAAATGATAGCTCCTATCAATCAACTTATTCTTGATTAGTTGAACGCCCAGTTGACTAAGTCACAAGTAAACATATTTTGTTCAATAGCTCCTCGTTTAGAGTTGACTGCCCAATCAACTTAACCATCATCAGTTGACTGATGTTCCCAATCAATCAATTAGACTAAATTTTAAACCTCAAATAAGCTTTGGGGGTTAGGATTTATAAGCAAACTAAAATATTTTCATCAGTTGACTCATCCACCAATTTAGTAGATCATCCACTACAACCATTCTAATTGTCAAGTCCGCCAAAATTGAATTCTATCTCTACCCCATACATACAAGCCACTAAACTCTCATATCTCATTGGAGTCTTACTATCATTGTTTGACTTCACTGCAACACCATCTCTTTTTAGTTTTCTAATTCATTGGATGTAGCAAAGCCCTTTGATCTTGTCATCCTTTATGCTCTGCGTACATCTCCTTCTTTGGTTGTTGCCCTCATTGCTCTTTAATGTTTTTCATCCTATGGACCCTTAATTACCTCAAGTCACCAAGCTGCCAACTTGGTCATGTTAAGTCATGTTTCAAAGTTTTTCTAATACCACCTTAGTGCTTCTTGTCTTGCATTCTAGATAGCTTCTTGCAACCTTCTATGATCTCCACTTACCTCCAAGTCATTGGGTGTTGCCTTGGTTATGCCAAATCATCATCATCACCTTGGTCTCATCAAGCTTGAGCTCTTCAAGTTCCATATGTATTCCTGTAAATACATACACACTCGAACACATATATCAAACTACAAATCACAATTTAAATTTTTTTATTCAAAAATTAAAAATCCAAGTAGGAACTAGATCACACTAGCATGATTCACCAATATTAAGAGTGTTATAATACACAATAATTCTACCACTCGAGTATCAATTCGGCTATGATCATGGGGGTTAGAGATCAAGCTTTAGATGGCGGATATTTAGATCAAATGAGGAGCCATGTGGAGCTTTAAAATCAAGATGATCACCAAATTTGGAGAAATACTCTTGGATACATGTGACTTGTGCACTTGTAATTGCATGATGCAATTTTGGATTTTTTTTATCTTAGGTGTAAATGAATGAAATAATGATTTGATTATCTTAAGAGAAGTTTGAGTACCAAGGGTTTGAGTGTGATGAAACCTTGGGACTTTAGGGTATTCCTAAATATTTATTAACTAACTTAGGTCCCAAATGTTAGGGGCATCTTACATGCTAAAAGTGTGTCCCCTATGGGGAAAGAAAAATAGAAAAGAAATAAAGTGATAGAAATATTTTCTCAACTACACTTTTCTTACATTTTCTTTAGCAAAAAAAAAAAAAGAAAAAAAAAGGAAAAAAAAACTAGAGGGAAGAGAAAGGCAAGAAAACACTTTTTAAATTTCCTTTATACTGTTTTACTTCAATTTACACAAAATTCACTTTCACCTGGAATGAAGCTCAAATTCAAGTTTAGAAAATTTAAAAATATTTTCAAATTTATTTTTGATTTATTTTTTTCTACCTTTTTTAATCTTTGACAAAATAAATATTGGTTCAATCGGCCTAGGTCACGATTAACCGGACTCGAGTAGTATTTTGATGTTTGATAATGGGTTGACCATTTTTTGACAATGGATTGACTATATGGCTGACATGGAGTTGACCATATGATGGAAAAGTTCAAGTCTTGAGTAATTGTCATGGAAAGTCCAAGCATGGGTCTTGGCACATGGAAAGTCCAAGTATGGGTCTTGGTAATGGTAAAGTCCAAGCATGGGTCTTGGTAATTGGAAAGTCCAAGCATGCATGGGTCTTGGCAATTGGAAAGTCCAAGCATGAGTCTTGGCAATTGAAAAGTCCAAGCATGATTATGGAAAGACCAAGCATGATACTTGGCAATGAAAAGTCCAAGCATAGGTCTTGGCATTTAGAAAGCCTAAGATGGAGTTGGCAAGGGAAGTCCAAGGGTGTGATATTGGCGGCATAAAGTCCAAGCGGTAGTCTTGGCAGTGTAAAGTCCAAGCGTGTGTCTTGGCAGTATAAGCCCAAATGTGCATTGACAATGCAGACTTGGTTAGCATAACAATAGCCAATGGAAGCACCTGAAGGCTAGCATATGGGTGAACAAGTCATGGATGACTTGGAGGGATCCAATAGGAGTGAGGCTGATGGAGGTAGCTAGAAGGCTTAGGTCTAGGCTAAGGATGGTCTAGCAAGTATGAGGGGATCATACTTGGGTAAATCTCATGGTTGAGGTTTAGCAGTTGAATAGGATTATCGATCAGTCGACTGGTCAAGTATTTTGACACTTGGTAGTCGAGTCGACTCTAAGCAGTCGACTAGGATTATGACCAGTCAATTGGTCAGGGGTCGACTGGCATTCGACTACAGCCGCGTGGCCTTGGCAGTCAACTGCTAGCTTTGAGCAGTCGACTAGCCTTGAGTAGTCGATTGACATGGAGGGCAGTCGACTGCTGGTCGAGGACACGGGCACAGAAAGCTTGGTAGATGACAGAGCAGTCAACTACATGCTTTACAGTCGATTGCTAGTGTATCCGTTGGCTGGAATGTCAATGTGGATTAAGCCCATTGTGAGACAACGACACTGTAGGCAGTCGACTAGGGCCTTTTGGCAGTTGACTGTCAGGCACGGAATTAACTCGATGTAGGTATAAAATGAGCAGTTTGTAGAGGATTTCATCCATGGTTTCTTGAGTGGTTCTTGAGGCGAAGTGCTGGTGCATTTCAGGGTCTTTCAAGCTCATCCAAGCAATCAACAAGTAAAACATTCAAAGCAATCTTGTGTAAAGCTTCTTTTACTTGTATTTTATTATTGTCTTTGTATTTGCTTGTATTTCTTGCTTATTGTTGTCGAGAAGGAGAGGTTTATTAGTGATGTGTGCATCACTAGAACTCGCTATTGAGCTCGCAAGGAACTAGGGTTCCGGACCACGTTACATCCTGTGTATTTGTGCTTGTGTATTTGTATTTTGTATTTCCACTGTGTACTAACGAACTATAGAAACAAGCATGAACAAATTCCATTGAGCGATGCAAAATGCTATTCACCCCCCTCTAGTGACGTCCGATTCCTCTACAATTGGTATCAGAGCTAGGAGCTCTTCTACAGATTAACAATTGAGGGAGCAAGCGTGCTAGAGGAGAAGGAGAAAATGGAGCTCAACGAGAGATTGGGCGATAATTAACAATTCCACCTGCCTTCGACCGTGAAGATTTCATGTATTGGAAAGGTAGGATGGAATATTTCCTAATGTCCAATATAGAAAATTGGTTTGCTGGGATTATAGATTCGATGCTCCGAGGGGGAAGAAGGGAGAAATCCTAAAGATGAAGAGGTGGGCCAAGGAGCAACGACAAAAATTTGAGACAACTGGTAAGGTAACAAAAATATTAGTAAATTTGATACCTAACAAAAAATTTTCTAGATTAGGAGGTTATACGGATGCTAAGGAGTTGTGAAATAAGTTGGTCAAGTTCCACGAAAATCTCGCATCGATCCAAGATAAGGAAGAAGAAGAGTGTTCATCCTCTCAAGCTCAAGAAGAATGTTGATCATCATCCCAAGAGCTTAAGGATTCAGAGGTTGAAAGGGAATCAACATCCGGATCGGTAGAAGAAGTGGAAGAATTGAAAGAAGCCTCCACCTCAAGGTTTAAGGGGGAGGAGAGACCTTCCATGCCGGAGGAAGAGCAAGAAGAAGCATCAACCTTCGGGAGAAGTGATGAACAAGTTCACGAGGTTTCCACCACCACACTAGGTAACTCAAGCATGCAAATTAAAAATAAAAATCATATTGTATGCTTTGAGTATAGGGAGCAAAGACACTACAAGAGCAAGTGTCCAAAAAGAGTCAAGAAAACTCAACCATCGCCAAAAATTCATGAAAAACCTAAGGATGTCAGAGCCCCAACAATCAAGAGCAAGGAACACATAATTTGCTTCAAATGCCATCAAAAGGGGCACTATAAAAGTCAATGCTCTAAGAGAAGACACCTAGCGAGGGCAAAGGAGGAGCATCACATGTAGGGGGAGCTAAGGCAATCTCTAAGGTAAATTTAAATAATGCTCACTCTTTATATAAGGCTCAAAAGCATGCTAGGAGTAATTTTAACTCTCTTGCAATTGTGCATAATCATAAGGAGCATGTTAGAAATAGAGCCTATTGCTTAGGTGCTAAATCTTGCGATGTTAGGGTTAAGGACAAATCTAGAAACAATAACCCTAAAACAATTCTACCTAGGGAAAGTATTAGGAAGGTAGAAGATCATCTAAGTATTAACCCTAAGAAGGGTAGGCATATGCCTAGGAAGAATCTTTCCCAAAGAAAGAATGAAAATTAAAAATTTTGAAAATTAGAGTTAGAGAACCAAGCCTTGAGGTCAAGGCTTGAGAAATTAGAGAAGACTCATAGGAAGATGCAAAATCCAATTTAAGGGCCAAATGATCAAAAATTAAGGTATAGGAGGCAAGAACCATCTAGGGGCAAAAAAGGTTTGGGTCACAAACCTAAGCTCAAAGAGACCTACCATAGTGTTCCATTCGATTATGGAACCATCTTTAGGTCTAGGAAAACTAAGGTTACTAGGGAAGTCATCCCTAAGTTTAACCATGGTAGATGTCTAGTGGCTGAGGTTTCTATGAAATCTAGAAAAGTCACTAAGAAGGTCAATTGGCTTCCTAATGACTCTTTTTCCGCTGCTACTTGTGTTTGATATAAAACACAAGTAGCAGCGGAAAATAAATAAGACAATTTTATTTTTTTCTTGGTTCACAACTTACCGCCTGCTAATCCAAGGCTCTAACGGTCCTAGACTATGTACGGAGGATAATTCACTAAAACACTCCTCCTCGTTGGAGGTCGGAGTTGTCAATTACAAAGATACGAGATAACTCGAGGTAGAGAGATAAACCCCTCTCTCCTCGTTACGATAAAAGCTCGAAAATACAAACTTAAATACAAGCAATCTGAATTGACAACTTAAGATGTTACCGACGACTAAGGAGTTGAAGGTTGAGCTCGTGTCGTCGGTGTTTCGACAACGCTTCGTCGTCGTAGAGTTGTCGGAGAGTCGCGACGTTGCAGGAGCACTTGAGAGCACTTGGAATAATGAAAATGGTGAGGAACACTCCTTTTATAGGCTTTGAAGCCCCCCCCCAACGTTCAGTCTCAGCTCATGGTCAAAGAGCCTCATCTCCCCAAGATAAGTGGAGCTTATCTTGACTTTCCCCTAAGCTGGAATTTGAATGGCAGTCAACTACCTGATAGATGGTGAATTAGGTGTCGTGGTACCGTTACAAAATTATTTACTGAACTCCCTAACTACACTAATCCAGTATAGGACTGACTTGGATCGTCTCCCAATGAACCTAATAGCTAGACATTTGTTTTTAAACAAAAGTAAACACTGGGGGTTTTTACAATTATCAAAACAATTAAAATGCAAAATCAAAAGCAAACATGAGAATTAAACATGCAAAAACTAAACCTAACTACCAATTATTAATTCCCGGGAAACTAACCTAATGTGCAAAAGTAAGTAATCACGCACCGCACTGTCACTATACGGTACAATGATCAAGAAACAAATGTGAACAATCCAACCAAGCACCGCACTGTCACTATACGACACAGTGATCAAACAGTCGCTAAAAAACTAAACTAACAGACATAAAATAATTCAACCAAGCACCGCACTGTCACTATACGGCACAGTGGTCGAAGACTAACTAAAAACTAAATGCAAGGGAAGTAAGCAATTCAACCAGGCACCGCACTGTCACTATACGGTACACTGGCCAAATGTAAATAAAATCTAAACTAATAATGAAAGCAATTCAACCAAGCACCACACTGTCACTATATGGTACATTGGTCAAATGTAAATGAAAACTAAACTAACAACTAAAGCAAACATAATAGACAAAACTAAACATGATAAACATAACATAACAAATTAACCGTAAGCAAACAAACATAGCAAAACAAACTATCCAATTAAATGGACTGAATTTAAATATAAGCAATCGGTAACCCCACGATGGCAACAATAAATCGAACAACCATTCCGGCGGTGAATGCGAAGCTGCCTCAATCAGTGCAGCAGGAAGGAAGGAGAAAGAGAGGAATGTGATCACTATTCTAGCGACTTGGATTGCTGGACAGTGGAGGGAATCTTCACCGGCGATGGAGATGGAGCTGTCCTAATCCCGACACAGCTTGTGGGTGACTCCAGCGAGATGGAAAGGCCTATCCTAGTCGTCGGAATGAAGTGGAATGCTGGTGAAGGATGTACTCGCCGGAATCCTTCCTCGCCCCACTTCTGATCAGCTGCCCCAATCAGCGCATCTGGATCTGCCTTCGAGGATCAGATGGGATTTTCGTCTGCTGTTGGAGGGAAGGTCGCCAGAAAGAAGCTGTCGGACTGTCGCCGCTGCTCATGGGGAAGAAGACGCTCTGCCGCGCGTGAAAAAGGGGAAAAAATGTTGCAGCTCGAGTTGCGCTGCTCTTCGCGATGTTGAAGGAACTCCTTCTGCTCGTCGTCGGCAGCTGCCTGTGCGATCCTGTCAACGCTCGCACATAAGCGGAAGAGGATGCCGCCATCGCTCGCGAGGAAGAAGACCTTCTGCCGTTTGTCGTGATTTCTTCTTTGCGCCGATTCTCTGTCTCGCTCGTGAAGGGAAGATAGGTTGATTAAATGAAAAACCTTAGCTGTCTGATCGCACGCCCATTGATCTCAGCCGTCCATTTGAAACTAGGGCTTGATTAAGTTGATTAATCCATTAAGAAGGTTGTGCTCCAACGGCTGTGATTCCTCTGATTTTGAATGGATGGATCTGATCCATCTGAAGGGATAATTATGATTGGTCGAATCTGGAGGAAGGGCTCAGATGTTCAGATCGAAATGTATGGACTGGATCTCTCCAGATTTGAATAGATGGCTCATAATCAGCTACATTCATCGGACTATCCATAATGCTCAGATCTGATCCGGATCGACGACTACGATTGCTCCAATTAGACCCTCATTATATGTTTCCTACAAAATCACATGAAATTCGTGAAAAATACTGAAATTATAGGAATTAACACAATTAATCGCAAATAGGCTCAATATGTAAAAACATCCCAAATAACAATAATTATCCCATCAAAAAGCCAAAAATATCTAATCCACAAGTAAAAATAGCACAATAAAAAATACAGCTATCACTACCACCCTTATCAATCGAACTGATGCCCAACAGTCGATTGCTACAAGCCATTAGTCGGCTGCTGGCTAGGGTTTTCGACTGCAATAAAAAGTTAGCTCGAAAATGACATTGAAATAAGTGTTTTCAACGGCTACCAACCGTCCGATCTCAACATAGACCTTCCATGGGATGTCTTAGTCAGATCATCGCCTAAGGACATCCATACCGAGGACTTGACCTTACTTACACTTACTCATACGAGCTTACCTCAAGCTTCACCTTTGTAGCTTTTGCTTCCGGTCTCCACCTGATTTCTTCGGTTCCCTCCGAAGTCCTCCCGGTGTCGCTCAACCACCACGATTTCTCAACACGAGAACATCCAGGTGTCACTGGACCTTCATCTTTAGCTTAGCATTCCTGCATACTTCATTCAGCTCGTGAGATAACGATATAAGTTTAACTTTGTGTCTTTGCCATAATCAAAACATAGATTCGATTACCTGGTGCCCCTGCACCAACAGTGTTTAGATTTTATTTATATATCATGACATCATGATTATTGGCACATGCTTATTTATGCTATTATTTTATGTCATAATCATCATTCATGCATTTTGATTAATTAAAATTGACTTAAGGACTATGACATGATTTGAAATCCCATGTATAAGGGAATCAAATAGAGTTGCCTAGAAAAATACTTGAAACCTTAGATTAGGAAGAACAAAACCCACATCTCACATCAAATTGATATTTATACACTCTAGACACATGTGAGATTTTAGGAAAGTGAGTTAGGTTCAAGGTGCATAGATATTGCATCTAGATGAACTCAAACTCAATTCAAACTAATGATGGATCATGGGGAAAAGCTAATGTGCAAGTCATGTGCATTGATCCCATAGATTATGGTCCAACATAAGGTTTTAAAATCATTTTAGAAAACCTAAGTGAAGTCTAACTTTTGATAGCAATCATCATTGATGAAGTTGATACAAAGTAGGCTCAAAACATTGAAGTTATCTTTGTTTTTGAACTTTATATCAATCTCACTATTTAATAGGTAATTTATTTTTTGAATATTTTTCATCCATAATGATTGACATAAGTATTATATGTATGAAGTTTCATTATTTTTCAAATTACGTATAAATACTTATGATTTTCTGAAACTCATTTTTGATTTCTAGATTTCTGCATTTGCAGAAACCAATCGACTACTGATAATGAATCGTCGTAATATGTCATATAAAAATAAATTACCAAATCCCCTCTCTACACTAATGTAGTATTGGATGACTCGGATTATCTCCCAACGAGTGTAATTGAGAGACTAGTAGTTTTAGGATAACTAATTATTGCTTTGAATTTTCTATTGAAAATGGGAATTTGGAATTTAAAAGACTAATCTTACTGAATGAAAAGATAATGCACGTAATCAAAACTCTAATCTAACTAAACTATGTTTGCAATCAAATTAAAGAAACATAAACTAAATATCCTAATCTAATTGCATCCAATTAAAGAACCTAAACTCAACCATTCAACCAAATTGAAATTACACCACATTAAACTAATTGAATGCAACCACTACAACCTAATTACTAAAGAAACAATTCATCAAACACTATGTAGGTATGAAACAAACTAAACCAAATACGTGCAATTCTAAATATGGAAGGTATTCAATTACGATCATTCAACACAAACTAAATGAAGAAACAATCAAAACATATCAACTATTAAAGAAACTTGCTGTCTGAAAGCTGGAATTGGCCTATCGAAGATGCTGGAAATTATTGTCTGAAGCTGTGATGAAGATACGATGAAGCTAAAAGATGCTGGAATTGCTGCCGGTGGTGGATGAAGGAAGATATAGAAGCTATGACTGTCGAAGATGCTGACGGTGAAGGGGAAAGATGAAACCGGCTGCTGGTGGTAGAGGAGATGGTGGGGAAGATGCGACTGGCGATCAGAGAGGAAAAGCCCCAGCTCTGATGCCATCGGCAAAGAAGGTAGTTGTGGCTGCAGATCTTGGAGAAGAGAGGACTTCTGGTGGTGGATTGATGGTGAGGATGAGGAAGAGATGGAATAGCACCGCCGACCTTGGTGGAGAAGATGGATGACCGGCGGTGCTTAGGGGTGAGTAGTCAGTGGAGCTCGGTGAAGAAGAGATGAATGCATCCTGGGAATAAGCCTCCCTGATGAAAATTCTACTCAAGATTAATTAATCCAAATCCTAGATCTGATCCAACGGCTGAAATTGCTTCGATCTCCTATAGATGGATCTGATAAATCTGAATGGACGATCATGATCAGCTTGATCTAGATGAAAGGTTGAGATGAATAGATCTGAGTGTATGGTTCGGATCTCTCCAAATCTAAATAGATGGCTCGAAATCGATTAGATCTCATCGAATGGTCAGGATTGAATAGATTTGAACACTTTGATTAAACTACTTCTGATCTTGATGAAGGGCTCAGATTAATCCATCTTGAAATTCCCTTTATGACCCTAGATAAAGCCATATTTGACCTTACTCGAGTCTAGTCCATTTGCTCATCTCGATCTCCTACAAATAAGGTATAAAATTTGCATATAAGTTCACAAATTTAGGAGAATTTACAATAAAGTCTAAAATAAATCCAATTCATAAAATATTCAAATAATCGATAATTAATCACTCGAAAGTTTAAAAACATTACGATTAAGGACCAAAATAATACAAAAAAATAGTAGTTATCAATTCTCCTTCACTTATTCTTGCTTATCCCAAGTAAGTAAAGAAAACTAAAAGTAAACTGAAGAAATATTTCCCTAGCATTTCCCAATCATACATAGAAATTTATGAAAGAAAGTTATCTAGGATTGTCAAATCTTAAAGTCTCAAGCAATCATGGACTCAAATCGTACACAGGTTAACAAGCATGGTGACTTCAATCCATCATGAATAGAATAAGAATGATTAACCCTCACAAGGTAAGTGGTGGTTTCTCTCGGTCTCATAAGCATATAATAGTGGAGTTTCCTCAAGCTACTCATGGTTTATGCACTACCATATGCTTGCTTTTCTTCTACCTTCACCACTATATACACATTAGAATGCACAATCATTGAAGGCTTATTAGGAATGTTAGAGAAATATGAATAAAAACAAATAATGGTATGTGTGTAAGGAAAGAAAGGTAGGAAATAAAATAGCTAAAGAAATGCAAGAAGACATGGAAATACTAGAATGCTACATAGATGAGTACAAGAAAGCAATGCCCCAAAAGTTTTCATCCAAGCTAACTTTTCACAATTCACTAAACATGTAAACAACCCCTATCACTTCTACAATATAAAACCACACATGATATACAATAAATCTCTCAATGGTTGCAATAAGGGATGTTCATCACAAAAATACTATCACACAAATAAAAATTGACACAACATGTCAAAGATTTTTTTTTTATTGCCTTTATTCATTTGGCCAAATGTTTTTTTTCAACTTTATTTTTCCAATTTTTTTTCTTGACATGTAGTGCACTTCCCTATGCTTCTAGAAAAAAAAACACATCAAGTTCAGCTAAAAAAAATAAAAAACATAGCTTGTCCATGGTGATCAAATACGACATGTCGATGCTTACATTGAATTCTCTTGAGCTGCTCTCTCCCCCACACTTAAACTTTTGTTCGTCCCGAGCAAAAACTCAACATGGAACATCCAAAAATAGAAATGGAGAAGAAATGACATGATGTAGGAATAGAAAGACAATAGAATGAATAATGAAAATGACATGACGTATGATAAACAAATTATTTAAGTAGCATGTGACAACAAAAGTAGTAAAGGGAAACAAGTAAGATTTCCTTCATAGTAATCATGGAAACCTATGGTTGTGTGGTCTCGAAAGAATAAAAGCAAGTTCTAGAGTTACAATAACCACAAGTGCACCACACACAAGCAATAAAAACATGCACACTCCTCACTAGGAATGAAAAAAAATCATCTCAATTTATCAACACAGAATCCATCACCAAGTAGTAACCACATGCAATCAAATAATCCATTCAAGTCAATAAATCCTAAAATTCGACAATCAAATTTAACTAGCTTTCATGACTTCTAAGAAGATATAAATGAATGCATAGGAAATTTATTTCAAAACATGACTAAATAAAAACTCGTCAAACAAAACTTAACAACTATAACTAAAATAAACAAAGTAAAAGAAACGTATATACAAGGAAAATAAAAGAAAATGAGATGGAGAAAACTCCCCTGTGGTTCTAGTGGTTGAAGAAGATTCAACTTTAACATCCATGCTGGGAGTGGGATGGACAAAATGGGGGTGAGCGCCTTCTTGATGTGATCAGGATAGACCCATGTCACTCCCACCAATATGATTGCCTCATCATATGTAATTTTTGGTGGTCAGAGGCGATTCAGAAAATGTATCCAGCCTTGGGACTGGATTATTGCATATGTTGTTAGGGCCTTCGTCAGTAAAATTCTTGTTGGAGACTCTGGTTGTGATGGAAGTGTCCAGTCTGGGGGGTCTCCAGCTATCCACCACTTCCATGGTCATCAAAATTACTTGTCGTCACTCTCTCACTTATCTTCTGGTCTGGCTGGCAAGTCTGGGCACTGGTATATGGCAACTCAAGGAGTACAACCTCATTTTCTAAAACCTCTGCACTTTCCTTTTCAATAGCATTAGAAAAAGAAACAGTTGGCTATGAGTCAATATTGTTATCAGCATCCGGAACATCAACAATCGCATCACCATGATTTAAATTAGTAGAGGAGTCCTATGGAGCCGTAGAAGTAGAAGTAAGTGTATCCTCAACTCTGCAATCCATATCCTCAAGCACATCAGAGGAAAACTGGGAGGAATCTTGTGCTTGCATTTGGCTGATAGATGATGCAATTTGATTTAATTGGGTCTGCAAGTTTTGTAACCTTTGTTGTTTTCGCTAATGACTATCGTTCATTTACTACTGATATTGTTGTAGCAATGATTCTCACTATGAAAACTTTTCTGGTGTTTGTGTATTCACTTGATTAAAAGCAGGGGTTTCTTCACAGTAACATGATTAATCTACCCAACTAGGCAAGTAAGTATCGATAGACGGTGGGGGTAGATAGCACTGAGACTGCTCAAGGGTGTACTGTTGTGTGTTGACGATTACAAAGATACGAGAAAACTCGAGGTAGAGAGACAAACACCTCTCTCCTCGTTACGATAAAAGCTCGAAAATACAAACTTAAATACAAGCAATCCGAATTGACAACTTAAGATGTTACCGACAACTAAGGAGTTGAAGGTTGATCTCGTGTCGTTGGTGTTTCGACAATGCTTCGTCATCGTAGAGTTGTCGGAGAGTCACGGCATTGCGGGAGCACTTGAGAGCACTTGGAATAATGAAAATGGTGAGAAACACTCATTTTATAGCCTTTGAAGCCCCCAACGTTCAGTCCCAGCTCATGGTCAAAGAGCCTCATCTCTCCAAGATAAGTAGAGCTTATCTTGACTTTCCTCAAAGCTTGAATTTGAATGGCAGTCGACTGCCACCCTTATCAGTCGAACTAATGCCCGACAGTCGATTGCTACAAGCCATCAGTCGACTGTTGGCTAGGGTTTTCGACTGCAATAAAAAGTTAGCTCGAAAATGACATTGAAATAAGTGTTTTTAACGACTACCAACCGTCCGATCTCAACATAGACCTTCCATGGGATGTCTTAGTCGAATCGTCGCCTAAGGACATCCCCGTACCGAGGACTCGACCTTATTTACACTTACTCACACGAGCTTACCTCAAGCTTCACCTTTGTAGCTTTTGCTTCCAGTCTCCACCTGATTTCTTCGGCTCCCTCCGAAGTCCTCCAGATGTCGCCCGACCACCACAATTTCTCAACACGAGAACATCCGGGTGTCACCGGACCTTCATAATTAGCTTAGCATTCTTGCACATATCATTCAGCTCGTGAGATAACGATATAAGCTTAACTTTATGTCTTTTCCATAATCAAAACATAGGTTCGATTATATGGTGCCCCTGCACCAACAATGTTTAGATTTTCTTTATATGTCATGACAACATGTTTATTGACACATGCTTAATTATGCTATCATTTTATGTTATAATCATCATTCATGCATTTAGATTAATTAAAATTAACTTAAGGACTATGACATGATTTGAAATCCCATGTATAAGGGAATCAAATAGAGTTGCCTAGAAAAATGCTTGAAACCTTAGATTAGGAAGAACAAAATCCACATCTCACATCAAATTGACATGTGTGTGTATTGATACACTCTAGACACATGTGAGATTTTAGGAAAGTGAGTTAGGTTCAAGGTGCATAGATATTGCATCTAGATGAACTTAAACTCAATTCAATATAATGATGGATCATGGGGAAAAGCTAATGTGCAAGTCATGTGCATTGAGCCCATAGATTATGGTCCAACATAAGGTTTTAAAATCATTTTAGAAAACCTTGGTGAAATATATCTTATGATAGCAATCATCATTGATGAAGTTGATACAAAGTATGCTCAAAACATTGAAGTTATCTTTGTATTTGAACTTTGTATCAATCTCATTATTTAATAGGTAATTTATTTTTTGAATATTTTTCATCCATAATGATTGACATAAGTATTATATGTATGAAGTTTCATTATTTTTCAAATTACATATACTTACTTATGATTTTCTGAAACTCATTTCTGATATTTGGATTTCTGCATTTGTAGAAACCAATCGACTACTGATAATGAATCGTCGTAATATGTCATATCAAAACAAATTGTCGAATCCCCTCTCTACACTAATGTAGTATAGGATGACTCGGATCATCTCCCAACGAGTGTAATTAAGAGAATAGTAGTTTTAGGATAACTAATTATTGCTTTGAATTTTCTATTGAAAATGGGGATTTGGAATTTAAAAGACTAATCTTACTGAACGAAAAGATAATGCACATAATCAAAACTCTAATCTAACTAAATTATGTTTGCAATCAAATTAAAGAAAACATAAACTAAATATCCTAATCTAATTTCATCCAATTAAAGAACCTAAACTCAACCATTCAACCAAATTGAAATTACACCACATTAAACTAATTGAATGCAACCACTACAACCTAATTACTAAAAAAACAATTCATCGAACACTACATAGGTATGAATCAAACTAAACCAAATACGTGCAATTCTAAATATAGAAGGTATTCGATTACGATCATTCAACACAAACTAAATGAAGAAACAATCAAAACATATCAACTATTGAAGAAACTTGCTGTCTGAAAGCTAGAATTGGGCTACCGAAGATGCTGGAAATTACTGTCCGAAGTTGTGATGAAGCTAAAAGATGCTGGAATTGTTGTCGATGGTGGATGAAGGAAGATATAGAAGTTGTGACTGTCGAAGATGCTGATGGTGAAGGAGAAAGATGAAACCGGCTGCTGGTGGTAGAGGAGATGGTGGGGAAGATGCGACTGGCGATCGGAGAGGAAAAACCCCAACTCTGATGCTGTCGGCGAAGATGGTAGTTGTGGCTGCAGATCTTGGAGAAGAGAGGACTTTCGGCGGTGGATTGATGGTGAGGATGAGGAAGAGATGGAATAGCACCGCCGACCTTGGTGGAGAAGATGGATGACCGACGGTGCTTGGGGGTGAGGAGTTGGCGGAGCTCGGTGAAGAAGAGATGAATGTGTCACGGGAATAAGCCTCCCCGATGAAAATTCTACTCAAGATTAATTAATCCAAATCCTAGATCTGATCTGATGGCTGAAACTGCTTCGATCTCCTATAGATGGATCTGATAAATCTGAATGGACGATCACGATCAGCTTGATCTAGATGAAAGGTTGAGATAAATAGATCTGAGTGTACGGTTCGGATCTCTCCAGAACTAAATGTATGGCTCGAAATCGATTAGATCTCATCGGATGGTCATGATTGAACAGATCTGAACCCTTTGATTAAACTGCTTCTGATCTTGATGAAAGACTCAGATTAATCTATCTTGAAATTCCCTTTATGACCCTAGATAAAGTCATATTTGACCTAACTCGAGTCTAGTCCATTTGCTCATCTCGATCTCCTACAAATAAGGTATAAAATTTGCATATAAGTTCACAAATTTAGGAGAATTTATAATAAGGTCTAAAATAAATCTAATTCATAAAACATGCAAATAATCGATAATTAATCACTCGAAAGTATAAAAATATTAAGATAAAGGACCAAAATAATACAACAAAATAGTAGTTATCAATTCCCCCACACTTATTCTTGCTCATCCTGAGCAAGTAAAGAAAACTAAAAGTAAACTGAAGATATATTTCCCTAGCAATTCCCAATCATACATAGAAATTTGTGAAAGAAAGTTATCTAGGATTGTCATATCTTAAAGGCTCAAGCAATCATGGACTCAAATCTTACACAGGTTAACAAACATAGTGACTTCAATCCATCATGAATAGACTAAGAATGATTATGCCTCACAAGGTAAGTGGTGGTTTCTCTCGCTCTCATAAGTATATAATAGTGGAGTTTACTCAAGCTACTCATGGTTTATGCACTACCATATGCTTGCTTTTCTTCTACCTTCACCACTATATACACATGAGAATGCACAATCATTGAAGGTTTATTAGGAATGTAAGAGAAATATGAATAACAACAAATAATGGTATGTGTGTAAGGAAAGAAAGGTAGGAAATAAAATAGCTAAAGAAATGCAAGAAGATATGAAAATACTAGAATGCTACATAGATGAGTACAATAAAGCAATGCCCCAAAAGTTTTCATCCAAACTAGCTTTTCACAATTCAATAAACATGTAAACAACCCCTATCACTTCCACAATATAAATCCACACATGATATACAATAAATCTCTCAAAGTTTGCAATAAGGGATGTTCATCACATAAATACTATAACACAAATAAAAATTGACACAACATGTCAAAGAATTTTTTTTATTGCCTTTATTCATTTGGCCAAATGTTTTTTTTTCAAATTTTTTTCTTGACACATAGTGCACTTCCCTATGCTTCTAAAAAAAAACACATCAAGTTCAGTTATAAAAAATAAAAAACATAGCTTGTCTATGGTGATCAAATACGACATGTCTATGCTTACATTGAATTCTTTTGAGCTGCTCTCTCCTCCACACTTAAACTTTTGTTCGTCCCGGGCAAAAACTCATAATGGAACATCCCATATTCCACATCCAAAAATAGAAATGGAGAAGAAATGACATGGTGTAGGAATAGAAAGACAATAGAATGAATAATGAAAATGGCATGGTGTATGATAAGAAAATTATTTAAGTAGCATGTGACAACAAAAGTAGTAAAGGGAAACAAGTGAGATTGCCTTCATAGTAATTATGGAAACCTATGGTTGTGTGGTCTTGAAAGAATAAAAGCAAGTTCTAGAGTTACAATAACCACAAGTGCACCACACACAAGCAATAAAAACATGCACACTCCTCACTAGGAATGAAAAAAATCATCTCAATCTATCAACACATAATCCATCACCAAGTAGTAATCACATGCAATCAAATAATCCATTTAAGTCAATAAATCCCAAAATTCGACAATCAAATTTAACTAGCTTTCATGACTTCTAAGAAGATATAAAGGAATGCATAGGAAATTTATTTCAAAACATGACTAAATAAAAACTCGTCAAACAAAACTTAACAACTATAACTAAAATAAACAAAGTAAAAGAAACGTATATACAAGGGAAATAAAAGAAAATGAGATGGAGAAAACTCCCCTGTGGTCCTGGTGGTTAAAGAAGATTCAGTAGAAAAAGTCATGTCAAGCGTGGAGTGCTCCGAAAGAAATTCCTTCCCGGTGGTTGAAGAAGATTCAACTTTAACATCCATGCTGGGAGTGGGATGGACAGAATGAGGGTGAGCGCCTTCTTAATGTGATCAGGATAGACCCATGCCGCTTCCTCCAATATGATTGCCTCATCATACGTAATCTATGGTGGTCAGAGGCGATTCATAAAAAGTGTCCAGCATTGGGGCTGGATTATTGCATATGTTGTTAGGGCCTTCATCAGTAAAATTCTTGTTGGAGACTCTGGTTGTGATGGAAGTGTCCAGTATGGGGGTCTCTAGCTATCCACCACTTCCATGGGAATCAACTCATCAGAATTACTTGTCGTCACTCTCTCACTTATCTTCTGGTCTGGCTAGCAAGTCTGGGCACTGGTATATGACAACTCAAGGAGTACAACCTCATCTGCAAAAACATTTGCACTTTCCTCTTCAATAACATCAGAAAAAGAAACAGTTGGCTATGCATCAATATTGTTATCAGCATCCGGAACATCAACAATCGCATCACCGTGATATAAATCAGTAGAGGAGTCCTATGGAGCCGTAGAAGTAGAAGCAAGTGTATCCTCAACTCCGCAATCCATATCCTCAAGACATCAATTCCATCAGAAATGATTTCTGAGGAAAACTGAGAGGAATCTTGTGCTTGCATTTTGTTGATAGATGATGCAATTTGATTTAATTGGGTCTGCAAGTTTTGTAACCTTTGTTGTTGTCGCTGATGACTATCGTTCATTTACTACTGATATTGTTGTAGCAATGATGCTAACTGTGAAAACTTTTCTGGTGTTTGTGTATTCACTTGATTGGAAGTAGGGGTTTCTTCACAGTAACATGATTGATCTCCCCAGCTAGGCATGTAAGTATCGATAGACAGTGGGGGTAGATAGCACTGAGACTGCTCAAGGGTGTAATGTTGTGTGTTCCCATACCTAAAATCTGAATTGAAATTACATGTACCAGAAAATGAATTATACCTATCCTGTTGATAAGGCTGATGATATTGAGGATCAGGCTAGTGATATTGAGGTCGGTACTGATAATATTGATGTTCAGGCTAATAATACTCTTGTTGCATAGTGCCTGAATAATAAAAATCATTGTAGTCTACATACTGCTGATAATATAGATCTATGTTCGATGAAATTTCTTGTCGCTTCCTGAAACACTGACAAACACAATCAAAAGGCACAGAAAATAGACATGACCAAATACATGGATATACAAGAAATAAAAGAATGCAACCCTAAACAAAAGTTTTGAATTTTGATTTTTTTTTTTAGAAAAATAGGTAAACAATCCTAAGTCGACCAAGCATCATTACACTCTCGAACAACGACGCTATTTTTTATAACGGTATTTGTCGTGGTACCATAACAAATTAATTACCAAATCTCTCTATGCTAATATACCATAGGAAACGACTCGGATCATTTTCCAACGAGTATAATTGAGAGAATAGTAGCTTTAGGATCGCAAATTATTGCTTTGAATTTTCTATTGAAAATGGAGATTTGGAATTTAAAAGACTAATCTTACTGAACGAAAAGATAATGCACATAATCAAAACTCTAATCTAACTAAACTATGTTTGCAATCAAATTAAATAAAAACATAAACTAATTATCCTAATCTAATTGCATCCAATTAAAGAACCTAAACTCAACCATTCAACCAAATTGAAATTACACCGCATTAAACTAATTGAATGCAACCACTGCAACCTAATTACTAAAGAAACAATTCATCCAACACTACGTAGGCACGAAACAAACTAAACCAAAGTCGTACAATTTTAAATATGGAAGGTATTCGATTACGATCATTCAACACAAACTATATGAAGAAACAATCAAAACATATCAACTATTGAAGAAACTTGCTGCCAGAAAGCTGGAATTGGGCTGCCGAAGATGCTGGAAATTACTGTCTGAAGCTGTGATGAAGCTGCGATGAAGCTGAAAGATGCTGGAATTGCTGCCGGTCGTGGATGAAGGAAGATATAGAAGGTGTGACTGTCGGAGATGCTGACGGTGGAGGAGAAAGATAAAACCGGCTGTTGGTGGTAGAGGAGATGGTGGGGAAGATGCGTCTGGCGATCGGAGGGGAAAAACCCCAGCTCCGATGCCATCGGCGAAGATGGTAGCTGCGGCTGCAAAGCTTGGCGAAGAGAGGACTTCCGGTGGTGGATTGATGGTGAGGATGAGGAAGAGATGGAATAGCACCGCCGACCTTGGTGGAGAAGATGGATGGTCGGCGGTGCTTGGGGGTGAGGAGTCGGCGGAGCTCGGTGAAGAAGAGATAAATGCGTCGCGTGAATAAGCATCCCCGATGAAAATTCTGCACAAGCTTAATTAATACAAATCCTAGATCTGATCCGACGGCTGAAATTGCTCCGATCTCCTATGGACAGATCTGATAAATCTGAATGGATGATCACGATCAGCTTGATCTAGATGAAAGGTTGAGATGAATAGATCTGAGTGTATGGTTCGGATCTCTTCAAATATAGATGGATGGCTCAAAATCGATCAGATCTCATCGGACGATCAGGATTGAACAGATTTGAACCCTTTGATTAAACTGCTTTTGATCTTGATGAAGGGCTCAAATTAATCCATCTTGAAATTCCCTTTATGACCCTAGATGAAGTCATATTTGATCTAACTCGAGTCTAGTGCATAGGCTCATCTCGATCTCCTACAAATAAGATATAAAATTTGCATATAAATTCACAAATTTAGAATAATTTATATTAAGGTCCAAAATAAATCAACTCATAAAACTTATAAATAATCAATAATTAATCACTCGAGAGGATAAAAATATTGAGATTAAGGAACAAAATAATACAACAAAATGATAGTTATCAACTGTCGCCTTGGGCAGTCGACTGACGTTGAGAGCAGTTGACTGGTTGCTGACCTAATCGACTGCCAAATTTGATTTCGGATAAACAAGATTGTTTAGCCCAAGTTTCAGCTATTTTAGACTACCCTAACTGCTCCTAACCCTGGGATATGCTTTGGAAAGCATTGTGAGGGTGAAAATCCATTGAAAATGGATTAAGAGGGTTGTTTAGGGTGAGAATCAAATTTTAAGGTGTGTGAAAGTTCAGGTTTGAACTTTTGTCCTTAATTTTGATGGTTTAGTATTCCTATAGACTTAGAGACTCTCCAAGTACATTGTTGGTGCAATGGTCAAGGGGGAGCAAACCTTTAGGGGCAGTTATCAATCACGGGATGATGGATGTGTATTCATTTCTCAAAGGGAGAGGCATGAAGGGTTTTGGAAGCCCTCATTGTGCTCACCAAAGGGGGAGAATTGGAGAAGTGTGGATTGCCTCTCATTTAGTGATATGAGACTTATCATTAGGAAGAGTGAAGGCATCCTAGATGTTTTTGGACCAAGGGGGAGATTGTAAGATTTCATTGGTATATGAGACTTTGATACCCTTGGAGAGTCTTTTTGATGTATACCAAAGGGGGAGAAGTAAGGTTTAAGTTAGATAAACCTTCACTATGCTCTAGCATTGAAAGTGTTTAAGTTTAGATTATTGTTAACCTAACTTAAAGATATTGTCAAACATCAAAAAGGGGGAGATTGTTAGTGCAATTGGCCTAGGTCACGATTGACTGGAATCGAGTTTGACTCGAGTAGTATTTTGATGTTTGACAATGGGTTGACCATTATTTGACAATGAGTTGACTATATGGTTGACAATGAGTTTACTATATGGTTGACATGGAGTTGACCATATGATGGAAAAGTTCAAGTCTTGAGTACTTGACATGGAAAGTCCAAGAATGAGTTTTGCCACATGGAAAGTTCAAGCATGGGTCTTGCCAATTGGAAAGTCCAAGCATGGGTTATGGCAATTGGAAAGTCCAAGCATGGTACTTGTCAATGGAAAGTCCAAGCATGGGTCTTGGCATTTGAAAAGTCCAACATGGAGTTGGTAAGGGAAGTCCAAGGGTGTGATATTGGCGGCGTAAAGTCCAAGCGGTAGTCTTGGCAACATAAGTCCAATGTTTGGCGGCGTAAAGTCTAAGCATGTGTCTTGCTAGCGTTAGCCCAAATGTGCCTTGGCGGTGTTGACCCGATTAGCATGACAATAGCCGATGGAAGCACCTGAAGGCTAGCATATGGGTGAATAAGTCATGGATGATTTGGAAGGATCCGGTAGGTGTGAGACTGATGAAGGTAGCTAGAAGGCTTAGGTCTAGGCTAAGGGTAGTCTAGCAAGTATGAGGGGATCATAATTAGGGTAAACCTCATAGTTGAGATTTAGTAGTCGACTGGGGTTATGGTACAGTGATAACTACCATTTTATTGTATTATTTTGGTCCTGAATATCATTGTTTTTATTCTCTCGAGTGATCTATTGTTGATTATTAGCATGTTTTATGAGTTTGGATTCATTTTGGACCTTACTGTAAATTCTCCTAAATTTTGGACTTATATATAAATTTTATCTTTGTTTGTAGGAGATCGAGATGAGCCACTGGACTAGACTCATGTCGGATCAAATATGGCTTCATCTAGGGTCAAAATCGGCATTTCAAGCTGACTTAATATGAGTCATTCTTCAAGATCTGAAGCAATTTAATCAAGAGACAAGATTTGATCAATCTGGATGGTCCAAATGTGATCGGCTTGATCTGAGCCACTAATCCGGATCTAGAGCGATCCGGTCCATACATTAAGAACACATCTTGGCCATTCATCCAGACCGTTTGATCTCGACCATTCATTCAGATCTAATCAAATCCGTCAATCTCAAATCAGAGTGATTTCAGTCGTTGGATGCACAACCCCTTAATTGATTAATCAGAGCATTAAACCTAGTTTTAATGTAACGCTGGGATTTGATCCTGCTTCAATCGGATGGCCAAGGAAAAGAGGCTTAAAATTCCTACATTTTTACATCGGACAACAATCGCGCGACACAGAACCGCGACGTTCTTCTTCCTCCTCGCGAGCGAGTGATCGGTGACTCCACGAGCAGCGGCGACATCTCGGTAACCTCCTTTCGGCGACCTCCCTTCCGAGAGCCGGCGGCAATCCCATCCCATCCTTGTCGACAAATCGAGGTGCCGAGATTCGGTTAGCTCATCGACAGCGAGGAGAGGTAGAGATTCTGGCAATTCCACCCTCTTCATTTGCATTCAACTCCTTCCCGTAACTGGGATTAGGTTGCTCCATCTCACCAGAACCAACCACAGGCTGTCGGGATTAGGTAGCTCCAACATCCATTCACCGACGAAGAACTCTCCGCCACTGTTCCGGTTCCCATTCATTCCCGCGACCGGGATTAGGCCGCACCGCTTCGACATCCATCCACTAGCTGGTGGGATTAGGAGCTCTACCATCCACAACCAGAGTAGTAAGCTTGTATCTACCCAGTTCAGCCCTTGCCAGAGGATTTCCGCCCAGGATTCCATCCACAAGCTGTCGGGATTAGGCAGCTCCGTAATCCACCTCCTGAGGGGGTTGTTCGGGTTGTTGTCACCGTCGTGGGGTTATCAGTTGTTTCTATTTGGAGTTTGTCCATTGAATTGGATAGTTGTTTACTTTACATTTGGAATTTGTTACTTGAACTGTTATCACCCCTTGATTGTTATCACTGTAGTTTCATTTGTAGTTTAAGCGGTTGAATTCATAATTTAATTTGAATGTTAGTCTACAGTTTGTCTTGGAGTTAATTAGTAGTTTCATTTGGATGTTTAGTTGTAGTCTAATTAGGATGTTTAGTTTTGAGTTTAATTTGTAGTTAATGAGTTTGACTGCTATTTCCATTAGTTAGGAGTGTTTAATAATAGGTTAGATTTATTTCGTGTTTTCTTTACACTCATGTTATTTTGCATTTGAATTGTTATTTAAATTCCTGCATTGTCTTTATGTTTTTGAATGCTCTTGTTTGAATGCTTATTTTACATCTTTAATTTCGTTATCTTAGTAGTTTAGTTAGATTAAGATTTTAATTACTTGCATTGTCTTTCATTCAGTAGGATAAGACTTTTACATTCCAAACCCCATTTATAATAGAAAACACAAGCAATAATTAATAATCCTAAGACTACTGTTCTATCAATTACACTTGTTGGGAAACGATCCGGGTCATTCACTATGCTATATTAGTGTAGAGAGGGTTTGATAATTAATTTGGAACGGTACCATGACATAAACTGTCATTATCAAATTTTGGCGTCGTTGCCGGGGATTGTAATGGTGCTCAGTAGACTTAGGATTGTTTGTCCATTTTTCTAAAAACAAATAGAATTTTTGTTTAGGGCTGCATTCTTTTATTTCTTCTATATCCATGTACTTGGTCATGTCTATTTCTTGTGTCTTTTGAATGTGTTTGTCAGTGTTTCAGGAAATACCAGAAATCTCTTGCAACATGGATCCATATTATCAGCCTTTTGGAGATTGTAGTGATGCTTATCAGCCTGAACATCAACCGTGTCGGTACCAACCTCAATATCATCAACTTGATCCTCAGTATTCTCAGTATCATTAGCCATATCAGCAGGACAAGTATACTTCATTTTCTGGTACATATAATTTCAATTCAAATTTTAGATATGGGCACACGCAACAGTATGTTACTAAGCAACCTTAGTGCTATCCACCTCCCCCATCTACTAGTTCTTACATGCCTAGTTGGGGAGATCAATCACGTTACACATATGGGATATCACAACATCTAGATGCTCATAACTCTTCTGCATATCAGAGTTCATTGGGATTTCAGAACTACAGTCAACAAGCTTCTAGCCCTAGCCAACGAGAAAATTCAATACAAGATTTGAGGAAGTTTATCCAGCAGCTAGCTACAAAGCGAATGGAAATGACCAGTGGTCTCTATTCCCAACAAGAAATTGAAGCATCAGAGCATGAAATGGAAAGTCAGTCAGATCAGCTTAGATCATCCATCCAGCAGATGTAGGCACAAGAAATCATTCAACCTTCGTTAGAGGGTATTCCTCGTTGCTTTATGCCGAGCCAGACTAATGTGCTTGAGGAGATGGATTGCAGGGTTGGGGATATGCTTGGCTCTACTTCTGCAACTCTATAGGACTCCTCTTTTGCTTTACATGGTGATGATGTAATTTTTGATGCTCCAGATATTGATGTGAATGTTGATGTTGGGAACTTTGAAGATAATGTTAATGCATGCAGAAACTAGTTAAGAGTATTATTATTGCAGATCTTATTGTTGATGATGTTGCATGTGTAATTATGGATGAAGTTACTATTGTGTTAGATGTTGAGGATGATGGCATGGTTGTGTTGCTAGCTCCTCCTACTGATATTCTAGTTGTAAAGGAGACAGTGCCCACAGAATTATCATATTTAGTTGTGCAACCACCTGTTATGCATGATTAGAGGTCAATTCTCACAGGAGTGGTGGATAGCTAGACACCCCCAGACTGGACACTCCCACCTGAGATCGAGTCTCAAAAAATTTTATTGATGAAGGCCCTGCCATATTATGCAATAGTCTAGCCTCCAGGATGGAAACTTCTGATGAATCACCTCCGACCACTAGAGATTGTATATGATGAAGCGATCATTTCGGAGGAAGCAACATGGAACTACCCTGATCACATCAAGAAAGCACTTACCTCCATTCAGTCCATCCCACTCCCAATGTGGATGTTAAAGTTGAATCTTCTTCAACCATTGGGAAGGGATTTCTTTTGGAGCACTCCACGACCTACATGACTTCTTCTACTGAATCTCTTCAACCATCAGGACCTCAGGGGAGTTTGTTCCATCTCATCTTCTTTTCTTTTCATTGTATATACATTTCTTTTACTTTATTTGTTTTTGTTTTACTTGTTATGTTTCGTTTGTTGAGGGTTTATTTTGTCAGTGTTTTGAAATAAATTTCCTATGCATTCCTTTATATCATCTTAGAAGTCGTGAAAGCTAGTTAAATTTGATTGTCGAATTTTGGGATTTGTTGTCATGAATGGATCATTTGATTGCATATGGTTACTACTTGGTGATGGATTATGTGTTGATAGATTTAGATGGTTTTTTTTTCATTCCTAGTGAGGATTGTACCTATTTTTATTACTGGTGTGTGGTGCACTTGTGGTTATTGTAACTCTAGAACTTGCTTTGATTCTTTCATGACTACACAACCATATATTTGCATGATTATTATGAAGGCATTCTCATTTGTTTTCCTTTACTTCTTCTTTCATCACATGCTTACTGAATAATATTGTAGTTGTTCATCATGTCATTTTTCTTTCCTTCCATTACTTTCTTCTTTGTTACTCTTCTAGAGGTGGAATACTTGAATGTTCTATGATGAGTATTTTGTCGGGGACGGACAAAAGTTTAAGTGTGAGGGAGAGAGTAGCTCAAGGAGAATTCAGTGTAAGCATAGGCAAGTCGTGCTTGATCACCATGGACAAGCTGTGTTTTTATTTTTATAGTTGAGCTCGATGCATTTTTTAGAGCATAGGGAAGAGCACCGCATGTCAAAAAAAAATTGAAAAAAAAATGAAAAAAAAAGTTGAAAAAAAACATTTAGCCAAAAACAATAAAGGCAATAAAAAAAATTCTTTGACACGTGTAGTTTTTTATGTGTGTGATAGTATTTTTTTTTTATAGACATCCCTTATTACAACTATTGAGAGATTTATTGTATATCATATATGGATTTATATTGTGGAAGTGATAGGGGTTGTTTACATGTTTAGTGAATTGTGAAAAGCTATCTTGGATGAAAACTTTTAGGACATTACTTTCTTGTACTCATCTATGTAGCATTTCAGTATTTTCATATCTTCTTGCATTTCTTTAGTTATTTCATTTCCAACCATTCTTTCCTTACACACATACCATTATTTGCTTTTATTCATGTTTCCCTCACATTCCTAATAAGCCTTCAATGATTGTGCATTCTTATGTGTATATTGTGGTGAAGGTAGATGAAAAGCAAGTATATGGCAGTGCATAAATCATGAGTAGCTTGAGTGAACTCCACTATTATATACTTATGAGAGCGAGAGAAACCACCACTTATCTTGTGAGGCTTAATCATTCATAGTCTATTCAGGATGGATTGAAGTCACCATGTTCGCTAACCTGTGTAAGATTTGAGTCCATGATTGCTTGAGTCTTTGAAATTTGACAATCCTAGGTAACTTTCTTTCACGATGTTCTATGTATGCTTGGGAATTGCTAGGGAAATATATCTTTAGTTTACTTTTAGTTTTCTTTGCTTGCTCGGGACACGCAAGAATAAGTGTGGGAGAATTGATAACTACCATTTTATTGTATTATTTTGGTCCTTAATATCATTGTTTTTATTCTCTCGAGTGATCTATTGTTGATTATTAGCATGTTTTATGAGTTTGGATTCATTTTGGACCTTATTGTAAATTCTCTTAAATTTTGGACTTATATGCGAATTTTATCTTTGTTTGTAAGAGATCAAGATAAGCCACTGGACTAGACTCAAGTTGGATCAAATATGACTTCATCTAGGGTCATAATGGGCATTTCAAGCTAACTTAATCTGAGTCATTCATCAAGATCTGAAGCAATTTAATCAAGAGACAATATCTGATCAATCTGGATCGTCCAAATGTGATCGGCTTGATCTGAGCCATTAATTCTTATCTGGAACGATCCAACCCATACATTAAGAACCATACATCTTGGTCATTCATCCGGACCATTCATTTAGATCTGATCAAATCTGTCAATCTTAAATCAGAGTGATTTCAGCCGTTGGATGCACAACCCCTTAATTGATTAATCAGAGCATTTAACCTAGCTTTAATGGACGGCTGGGATTTGATCTTGCTTCAATCGGACGACAAAGGAAAAGAGGCTTAAAAATCCTACATTTTCACATCAGACAACAATCGCGCAACACAGATCCGCGACATTCTTCTTCCTCCTCGCGAGTGGGCGATCGACAACTCCACGAGCGGCGGCAACATCTCGGCAACCTCCTTCCAGCGACCTCCCTTCCGAGAGCCGGCGATAATTCCATTCCATCCTCACCAACAGATCAAGATGTCAGGATTCGGTCAGCTCGTTGGCAGCGAGGAGAGGTAGAGATTCCGACGATTCCACCCTCTTCACCGGCATTCCACTCCTTCCTGCAGCCGGGATTAGGTTGCTCCATCTCGCCAGAACCAACCATAGGCTATCGGGATTAGGCAGCTCCACCATCCATCTGCCGATGAAGAACTCTTCGCCACTGTTCTGGTTCCCATTCCTTCTCGCAGTCGGGATTAGGCCGCACTGCTTCAACATCCATCCACTAGCTGTCGGGATTAGGAGCTCCGCCATCTATAGCCGGAGCAGTAGGCTCGCATCAACCCAGTTCAGCCCTTGCCGGAGGATTTTCGGCTAGGATTCCATCCACAGGCTACCAAGATTAGGCAGCTCCATAATCCACCGTCGGAGGGGGATGTTCGAGTTATTGTCACCGTCGTGGGGTTATCGGTTGTTTCTATTTGGAGTTTGTCCATTGAATTGGATAGTTGTTTACTTTAAATTTGGAATTAGTTACTTGAATTGTTATCACCCCTTGATTGTTATCACTGTAGTTTCATATATAGTTTAAGCGGTTGAATTCATAGTTTAATTTGGATGTTAGTCTGTAGTTTGTCTTGGAGTTAATTAGTAGTTTCATTTGGATGTTTAGTTGTAGTCTAATTAGGATGTTTAGTTTTGAGTTTAATTTGTAGTTAATGAGTCTGACTGCTCTTTCCATTAGTTAGGAGTGTTTAATAATAGGTTAGATTTATTTCATATTTTCTTTACACTCATATTATTTTGCATTTGAATTACTGTTTAAATTCCTGCATTGTCTTTATGTTTTTGAATGCTCTTGTTTGAATGCTTAGTTTACATCTTTAATTTCGTTATCTTCTTAGTTTAGTTAGATTAAGATTTTAATTACTTGTATTGTCTTTCATTCAGTAGGATTAGACTTTTACATTCCTTAATGCAATTGGGAAGTCCAAAGGTAAGTCTTAGCAGCATAAGTCTAATGTTTGGCAGTGTAAAGTCCAAGCATGGAGTCTTGGCAGCATAAGTCTAAATGTACCTTGGCGGGGAACTCGGTTAGCATGACATAGCTGATGGAGGCACCTGAAGGCTAGTGTAAGGATAAAGAGTCACAAACTCGAGGGATCCGAGAGACATGAGGTTGATAGAAGTGGCCTGAAGGCTTAAGTCTAGGCTAAGGGTGTTTATCAAGTATGAGGGGATCATAATCAGTGTTAAATCTCATTGGTGAGGTTTATCAGTTGACTGGGGTATTGGACAATCAACTGGTCGAGTGTTTGATACTCGAGAGCTGAATTGACTCAGAGCAGTCAACTAGGATTATAACCAGTCGACTGGTCTAATAGTCGATTGAGCTTCGACTGCTCGAGTGAAGCTTTGGCAGTCGACTACCATTGTGGGCAATCAATTGGTCTTGGGGTCATCGACTGCCATGAATGGAAATCAATTGAAATTTATGGACACAAGCATAGAATGTTTAGTAGTCGACTACTGGCATCAGTCCACTGGTGCTTTTGGGCAGTCAGCTGCTGGTGTATCCGTTGGCTGGAATGCCAACGTGGATTATGTCTGTTGTGAGACAACGACACTGTAGGCAGTTGACTGTCAGGTGGAAATCTAGGTCACGCAGAGGCATAAAAGGAGCTCGACGAGGAGGATTTCGGCTGCCAGTTCTTGAATTTTTGGGAGAGGTTTTGCTGCTGCATTCTAGATCTTCCAAGGCATTCAAAGCAACCAACAAACAAGTGATCAAAAGCGAGCTTCTTTTAAAGTGTTATTTGCATTTCTTGTATTTACTTTTGTATATTGTTGTATTTGGTTGTTTCCTTATTTATTACTGTAAATATTTATATTGTACGACGTTTCTTCACCTCCGGATTGTATTTCAAGAAGGAAATAAGGTTGAGTGGAGTAGACACTAAAGCCCAGCCGTGGAATAGGAATCGTAGGTTCTGAACCACGTAAAATCCTTCGTGTTGTGATTGTGTTGTTGTTTTCATTTATTATTTGTATTTGTATTTGTATTCCGCTGCGCTAACAACAATTGTAGACAAGCACATGATCGAAAGCAAAGAAATCATGAAAAATGCTATTCACCCCCTCTAGCACGACCATATCGATCCCTACAATAGGTATCAGAGCTAGGAGCTCTTCTACGGTTTGATTGCCAAGAGAGCAAACACTAGAGGAGAAGAAAAAGGGGTGGAGTTGACAAAGCTTGGACTAGAACATGCCATCTACACTCCACCGCCATATGAACTCTACGGATTTGGGAGATTTGACCAATGGAAGGCAAGAATGGAGAACTTCCTCATGATGGAAATCAAGCAATGGTTCATCTTGATGGACGAATTTGAATTTCCAAAGGGTCCAAAGGGAGGATATCTCAAGATGAAGAGATGGACCGAAGAGCAAGGCCAAGCCTTCGAGATAAATGAAAGGCAATCCCTAATTATATTTTGTGCATATTAGGTGATCATAAGAATGCCAAAGAGCTATGGAGAAAATTGACAAAATATCATGAAGATCCATCATCAGCTCAAGTAGAGAAGGAGTCTAAAGAAGAGGAGTGTCCATCCTCTCAATCTCAAGAAGAAAACACATCATCATCATCCCAAGAGCTTGAGGATTAGGAGGTTGAAAGGGAATCAACAGCTAGGTTGGCAGAAGAAGTGGAAGGATTGGAGGAAGCCTCCACATATAGGATTGAGGGGGAGGAGAGACCTTCCATGTCGGAGGAAAAGCAATAAGAAGCTTCTACACCCGGAAGAGATGAAGAGCAAGCTCACAATTCCTCTACCCCTATAGGTAACTCAAGTGCATTGGTTAAAAATAAAAATCATATAACTTGCTTTGAGTGTAGGGAACAAGGGCACTATAAGAGCAAGTGCCCAAAAAGAGTCAAGAAAGCTCAACGACACCAAAAGTCAATGAAAAGCCAAAGGAAGTCGGTGCCCAAAGTAAAAGGAGCAAGGAGCATATTATTTGTTCCAAATGCAAACAAAAGGGGAACTATAGAAGTCAATGTCCTAGGGGGAGTCATTTTACCAAGGACAAAAGAAAGAGCTCAAATGTAGGGGGAGCTAAGGCAAACCGTAAGGTATCATTTAATAATGCTCTTTATTTTAGTAATGGAAAGAAGCATGCTAGCAAGGTATCACATGCTAATAATTTTATTGCTATTGCTCATGAACAAAAGCATGTTGGGAATAGATTTTATTGCTTAGGTGCTAAACATGTCAATTTACCTAAGGATAATCCTAAAACTATTCTACCTAAGGAAACTATTAGGAAGATAGAGAACAATTTAGGCATTAACCCTAAGAAGAATAGGCATATGCCTAAAAGGAAGAACAATGCCCAAAGAACAAATGAAAATTTAAAAATGGAGGCATTAGTGGTAGAAAATCAAGCCATGAGGTCAAGGCTTGAGAAATTAGAAAAAAGCCCTTTATAAGATGAAAAATTCAATTCAAGAGTCTAATGTGCAAAACTTAAGTGTTGGTAGGGAAAGATTTAGTTAAGGGCAAGGAAGGCTTGGGTCACAAGACTATGTTCAAGAAGGTAATGTCAACCTACCATAATGTTCCATTTAACTATGGAGCCAACACTAGATCTAGAAAAACCAAGGTCACAAGGGAAGTCATCCCTAGAGTTGACCATGGTAGATGTCTAGTGACTAAGGTTTCAAAAAAATCTAGGAAAGCCACTAACAAGGTTACAAGGGGAGTTACCCCTAAGGTTAACCTAGATAAGACCTAAATGACCAAGGCTTCAAAGCCTAGTGTTACGGATCGCTAGAGGGGGGGGGTGAATTGCGATAAAAGCTTTTCGTCGAATTCATTTCAAAATACAAGTAAACGCAATGGAAAGATAAAATGAACACAATAGGGTTTTACATGGTTCGTAGCCTACGTCTACTACTCCAAGGTCCTAGTAGTCCTTGACCACAAACGGAGGGTAAATCACTAACGAACTCCTCCTCGTTGGAGGTAGGAGTTAATCGAATACACAAAAACCAAAGCATGAGGTAGAGGGACACTCCCCCTCTCCTCGTTTCAATAAAAACTCGTAGAATAGAAAGTAAATACAAGAATTGATGAACGACTAAAAAAATTTTTTACTGACGACCAAAAGGATGGAGGCTTAAGCTTGTGTTGTCAGCGTTTCTGTAGCACTTCGACGTCGTGGAGTCATTGGAGTGTCGTCACGTTACGGAAGGTTTAGGGTACTTTGAATTGATGAAAAACCTTTAGAGAAGCCCACCTTTTATAGTTTTTGAGCCCCTCATTGAGTGGATCCTCAGCCAATCAAAACTAGGCACAAAGCCCCTTGGAATGAGGTGATAAGGCTTGACTCCTCGAAGCTGATCCTTGACCATCAGTTGACTAATGGCCATCATCAGTCGACTGATGGCAGCGTCAGTCGAGTCACAACCCTCAGCAGTCAACTGATGAAGGCAGTCGAGTGGCTCTTGTAGGAAGTCGACTGATGCTTGCTGAAATCACAAGTTAGCTTAATAAAAATATAACTTTGATGGTCGCCGACCATCCGATCTCGACCTAGACCATCCATGGGATGTCTTTAGTCAGATATATACTTAAGACCATCCCCGTAAGGAGGATACGACCTCACTTATGCTCACACACACGAGCTTACCTCGATACTTACTTTGTAGCTCTCACTTCCGACCTTCCACTCGATTCCTTCGGCTCCCTCCGAAGTCACTCGAGTGTCGCCTGACCACCGCGGCTTCCTCCAGGTGTCGCTAGCCTTCAGCTCTAGCTTTAGCACTTTTCTTCACACTCAATTCAGCTCATGAGATAATGATATAAGCTTAACTTTGTATCGTTTGCTATAATCAAAACTCAGGTTCGACTTAGGTGCCCATTGCACCAACAATCTCCCCCTTTTTGATCTATGGAAAAATCACATACAAAGGTAAGGAAATAATATGCATGATTATTAAGTAGGAGTAATAGAGACTTTCTTCCAAGTACTCCCCCTTGAGGAAACCTCCACCTCCCCCTTGACCGAGGGTGAGTCTTGAAAGAAGATCTTAATCTCCCCCTTGACACTTGCTTCTCTAGAAGAGTTTTTTAAGTAATTAACAATTACTTAATGTTTTGGCTATAGTATTCAAAAAATAAGTTTAAGTTAAGAATTTTCTTAACTTGGCCTTCCTCTCCCTTTTGTTATCTTTTGGCCATGAGAATAAGTATGAAGTACTAAGTTAAGTTATAAAAAAAAATTGATCCCTTAACTTTAGCCGTTTTCTCCGCCTTTTGCCATAAATCGGAAAGAGAAGCTTTGAAAGAAAAATATAAGTACTAAGTTTAAGTTCCAAGTCCAAGCATGTTCCATATTATTTTGAAAATAATATACTAAAAATAAGCTCATCTATTGAATGTTCAACTCTTATTTGACTTGATTGATATGAAGGATCAACAAGTCCTAGTCAGAGTCGATTAATATATATGATTATACTCCGTGGTTCATGGCGATGCACTAGCTCTACATCTAGAACCAGGAGTAAGGTCCTAACATCTCATGCCCATCTACATGGCTAAGTACACAAATACATTAGTCCTATGTGTTGTGAGATGTATTGGCTCCTTAAATCTATAGGTACATGATATCTAAGGTATGTCCTAAGCTAGTTCCATGAACATGAAAATTGAAAGAAAAATAGTAATAAGAAAATATAATTTGTAAATTCCTACTCTACTACGCACATGCCCAATTTTCGTCTTAATAGACTGAATTCGGCTTCGGGTAGGGGTTTAGTAAATAGATCTGCCAAGTTGGACTTCGATTTGACGTATTTGAGTTGTATGACTCCATTGGCCACAAGTTCTCGAATGAAATGGTGTTTGACCTCTATATGTTTGGTCCTAGAGTGACATATTGGATTTTTAGTTAGGTTAATTGAGCTAATGTTATCTACATGAATTTTAGTGTTTGTAAAGTCTAACTTAAAATCTCGGAGAGTGTGCGTCATCCAAAGAAGCTGAGTGACACACTCACCCATCGCGATGTATTCAGCTTTGGTGGTATATAAGGCAACACAGTGTTGCTTCCTACTGCACCAACTCACTAGACTCGAGCCGAGAAGTTGACAACAACCACTCGTACTCTTTCTATCGAGCTTACTACTAGCATAGTCCGAGTTGGAGTAGCCAATTAGTTCGAACTCAGTAGATCTAAGGTACCAAATATCGACATTAAGTCCCTTTAGATATCTAAGGATACGCTTAACTAGAGTTAGGTGAGATTCTTTGGCACAGGTTTAGAACCTTGTGCACATACTTACTGCAAATAAGATATCAGGTCGGCTTGCAGTTAAGTAAAGGAGACTCTCTATCATGCTCCTATAATATTTTAAGTCAATTGAATTTCTGGTTGCATCTTCTCCTATATTTACATTTGTTGCCATTGGGGTATTAATAATTTTAGCGTCTTGCATTCCAAAACGTTTAATTAATTCCCTAGTATATTTGCGTTGGTGTAAGTATATTCCATCTTTAGTTTGTTTAATTTGTAGACCTAAGAAGAAACTCAACTCACCTACTAAATTCATTTCAAATTCACTTTCCATAAGTGAAATGAATTCGTTTAGTAGGATCGAATTGGTTGTTCCGAAAATGATATCATCTACGTAGATTTGGGCTTATGTCTTTCCCTATGGTTTTTACGAAAAGGGTTGGGTCGACTAAACCTTGGTTAAATCCTTTAGATTTATGGTAAATCGAAAGCCTCTTGTACCAAGCTCGAGGAGCTTGTTTGAGTCCATAGAGAGCTTTCTTTAGTTTAAGGACATGGTCGGGTTTATCTAGGCTTTCGAATCCGGGAGGTTGACTAACGTATACCTCTTCCTTAATAAGTTCATTCAAAAATACTGACTTGACATCCATTTGAAATAACTTAAATCCTCGATGTGCAGCATAGGCTAACAGCATTCGGATGGACTCTAATCTAGCTACTGGGGCATAGGTCTCGTCATAATCTAAACCTTCGACTTGACTAAACCCTTTAGCGACTAATCTAGCTTTATTTCTAACTACTTCACCTTTATCATCAAGTTTATTTCGAAACACCCACCTTGTTCCAACGATTGTTTTATCTTTAGGTGGTGGTACTAATTCCCATACTTCATTCCTAATGAATTGAGCTAGCTCTTCTTGCATTGCAATAATCCAATCGGGATCAAGAAGAGCTTGGTCAATGGTTTTGGGTTCAATTTTGGAAATCAAGGAAATTTGACTAAGGTTTCGGTATGAAGCTCTACTTCGAACTCTTAGGCTTAGATCACCTATCACTTGGTTGATAAGATGATTCGTTTGAGTCCTAGTTTGACTTGGGTTAGAGTCACCTATCACTTGGTCGATAAGATGACTTGGTTGACTTATGTTAATACTAGACTCGATCTCAAGATCGGAGTTGAGTCTGGTATGAATCGGCTCGCTAATTGGGGTTGCTAGGAGTTTTGTAGGTTCATGTCCTTCATCAAACACTACATTAGTAGTCTCTTCGACTCTAAGGGTGTCATGGTTATATATCCTATAGGCTCTACTCGTAGTCAAGTATCCTAGAAAGATTCCGGTAGAGGTTTTGGATGTGAATTTCCCTAGGTAATCCTTAGTGTTTAGGATATGTACCTTACATCCAAATACCCTAAAGTACTTGATGTTAGGTATTTTATCGTGATAAATCTCGTACGAGGTCTTAAGGTGCCTCTTTACTATAAGGATCTTATTTTGGACATAGCAAGTTGTACTAACGGCTTCTGGCCAAAACCTATCGGGTAGGTTATACTCATTTAACATTGTCCTAGCGGCTTCTTGTAGGGTTCTATTTTTATGTTCTACTAGGCCATTCTATTGTGGAGTTCTAGGGCATGATAACTCATGGTGGTATCCATTTAGGTTACAAAATTCTATAAACCTGTGGTTCTCGAATTCACCACCATGATCACTCCTAAGTCTTTTGATTTTAAGGTTTTGTTGATTTTCTATTAGTTTAAATAGGTTGATTAATTGATCTAGGGTATCACTTTTGTGTTTGATGAACCTAACCCAAGTAAATCTATAATAGTTAACAATTATGACTAACCAAAATTGATTCTCATTAAGTGACTTAGCTCTGTGTGAATCAAATAGATCCATGTGTAGGAGCTCAAGAACACTTTTGGTTCGTTTTTGATTAGTTAGTTGATGTTGTGTCCTAGATTATTTACCTTGTTGACAAACATTACATATTTTATTATCCAAGTTGTTGAGGTTAGGCAAACCTTTGACTAAGTCACTCTGACTCATCTTGTAGATGAGTCTTGGGTGTGAGTGACCGAGTCGTCGGTGCCACAACCAAGACTTCTCTTGCCATGTCATAAGACACTTGGTTGAGGAGTTAGTTAAATTAATAGTATAAATATTATTATTTCTGGTTCCTTTAAGAATTGTTTTAGAGGTTTCATTTATGTTAATTATGCATTCATTTTCTAGAAATATGACCTTATAGTTATTATCACACAATTGACTTACACTAAGTAAATTGTATTGGAAATTTTCTACCAATAAGGTATTTTGAATAATAAAGTTTGAGTTGAGCTCAATATCACCTGATCCGATGATTTTGAGCTTGTCGTTGTTTCTGAAGGCTACCATTCCTTGTCGTTTGAATCGAAGCTTCGAAAATTTAAGTTGATCCCCGGTCATGTGTCGGGAGCAACCACTGTCCAACATCCATTGATCCTACACACAAGGTAGTTGGATCAGATATTGGAATTGCTAAAGGTTGGTTGTAAATTATTAAACCTAAATCATCTCACCCATGTCTACATGATCAAGCATGTTATCCTGATATGTTCTTGTGAGATGACTTCCAATTTTACTTGATTTGAACACTTATCAACCTTGCGTTAGATTCGGATTTGACCTTAAGCTCATCAAGTCACCTTTTCAAGATCATGGCTTCCAGGTTGTGGCGAGGCACACGGGCCTTCTTTGATCGAAAAAATGACCACTTCTTTAGACAAAGCCATTTTCAAGAAAATAGAGACTTGACTCACCTAAGACCACTTCTTGGTCTAACTAGTTTAGGATATGGCGAGGTAGCTTTAGCTAGTTCCACTTGGTCAAGTGCACCGAACTAGATACGCCTTATCTAGCTCGAATACACGAGACTCCGTTTTCCTAGCATACTATCATCTCGCCGTGTCCTAGTACTATGTTACCAAGTATTGACGAGTTATAGTCCTATATAACCATTCTAAAAAGAAAAATAAAAATAAATAAAGGACCTAAGCATGCAATTTCTAAGTTAGAGCACAAACAAATTTTGTACTGGCTCCCCCTGGACCGTTGAATCGGTTCGGTCTCTTCACATAGCGGATTTGGTCCTTGGGAACCCAGTACTGGTTGGATCCTAAGTTTGAAATCAAAGCGATCTTAGGGACCCATGCTTGGACACATTTTTTATGTCGACTTACAATCGACATATACGATTTGTTGGTCATATTTTAGCTAAACCCTAGTTCGGCCTTGTTGTACACTGCCCTTTGCGATCCAAGTAGGAGGTCAAGTCCCTTGGATCCCAAAGTAAACCTTTCCAACATGTTCCTAAGTTCTTTGACTTGACTTTTCAAGAGTGAGTTCTCAACTTCGAACTTTTCAACCCAAGTTGAGTCCTCTTCTCGAACTTGACTAGTCGAAGAGGTTAGGAAGACCTCATATTTAAGGAGTTTAACCTCCTCAACCAGGGTCTCGACCTTGGACTCAGACTTGGCTAACTTTCTAGTTAAGAATTTAATCGCACTGTAAAGAGTACTAATAAGAGATCGACTTACCTTAAGTGTATCTCTTGAACCGGATGCAGATCCCTGGCTTGTCTTGAATAGAGCTTCATAGTCCGATTCATCTTCGGGTTCAGACTCGTGCTCTGGTTCAGACTTCGTCTTTGATTTAGATGGTTTAGCCATGAAGACGTGATCGTCGTCTTCTTCCTCTGATGCTTCTTCCCACGTAGCGTTGAGTGCCTTCTTAGTTTTGGTGCTTTTCTCTTGAGCTTCAGACATTCGGACTTGATATGTCCAAACCTGTTGCATTCGTAACACCTAACATTAGAACTTTTAGGCTTACCTTCGTTGGGTCGAGTGACGGTTCTCTTTCAGCCCTTGACCATCCTCCGAACTGTTAGGGCAATCTCTTGCCGTAATATGGTTTTGATGGTGTAGCAAAGGGTTTAAGTTAGTTTAATATGTGATTTGATATGTGCGTTGAAGTCGTGCAGGACTTAGTAATTCGAACATAGAGCCATGGCGAGTTTCACATCTCATGACTCGTGCCTTGAGTCGGTGAAGGATAGCTTTGCGGATGCCGTGCGCTTGGAGCATCCGAGGGACCGCCGGACGAGGAGCTTGGAGCGAAGCCGGAGGAAGTAGACTTCGAGGCAAGAGACGCTAAGGAGCATTGCAGAGCCGTGCGCCTGATGCTGCTGAGGGACGTGGCCGCAAACGAAGAGAACTTCAAAGGTGAGGGACTCCAAGGGATGAGAGTGAGCGATTGTAACCCGGGAAGGGGTAGCTCTTAGGTGAAACTTGGCCATTTGGCCAAGATTCGGATGGTTTTTCCCGACACCAGTCGACTGCCATGTCATGATAGTCGACTGCTCTGAGTCGATGGGTCGATCGACTGGTCTAATATGGCTGAATCAAGTTGATCGATCATTGCCGCAAGGCGGGCGATCGACGGTTTGATCGGCCGATCGCTGAGGGCGGCGGTCGATCGATGTCAATGCATGGGCACAGAATGGAGTCGACCTCGTTGAGGACTCGACTGGTTGACATCAGTCGACTGATGGGTGCCATGATAGTATCCAACGTGGAAAGCGGCCGTTTGATGGGTGCCATCAGTCGACTGCTCCTGTGTCAACGGGAAGAAACCCTCTTCCTCTATAAAAAGGAAGGGGATGGGGCTTTGGGGGGTTAATGCATATACTCCAAATTGCTCCCAAAGTGCTCTAAGTGTTCTTCCACTCTTCTTACTAATTTTATTTCCATTCTATTGTAAGAAGAGAGATTGTAAAGAGGTTACCTCCACCTAGCTTTGTGCAAAGGAGAGATCTAGTGGATAGATTGCGGAGTGATTCATCGTGGACGAATCAGACCGTGGATTAGCGGCGTAGCCGTGAACCATGTTACATCTCGGTGTTTGTATTGTCTTTGTTTTATTTCTATTTGCTTGTCTTAGTTTATTTCTTCCGCTTGCGCTAACGTTTTGTAGACGAGCAAAATACGACGACCAATGAACGAGGGCTATTCACCCCCCCTCTAGCCATCCAATCGTACCGATCTGACCCAACAAGTGGTATCAGAGCAGGTTGTTTGTCGAGGACTAACCGCCGCAACAAACACTTCATCTAAAGATGGCCGGCTCAAACATCCATCCACCGAAGTTCGACGGCGAATTCTCTTGGTGGAAAAAGAGAATGGAGGTATTCTTCGAAACCGACTTTGAAATTCTATTAATAATGGAAAACGGTTTCGAGTTGCCTAGGAACGAGGATGGGGAGCCATTGGAGAAATCGAGGTGGAGCAAAAGGCAAAGAGAAGAATACTTGGCAAATTCAAAGGCCAAGCACCACCTATACAATGTCTTCCCCCAACAAGAAGTCAATAGGATAGGGGAATGTTCTAGTGCTAAGGAGATGTGGGAGAAGCTAGTGGAGCTTCATGAAGGCACTTCGGAAGCCAAGCTAGCGAGAAGAGATCTCCTCCGCTCCCAACTATCAAATATTAAGCTTGAAAAGGGAGAAAAGCTAACTTCCCTACATTCTAGAATTAAAGAAATATTAATTGGGCTAACAAGTGTAGGTGAGAAGCTATCAAACCGGGATATGGTAATGAAGGCCATAGATGCCTTTCCCCGGTCCTCAAAATGGAGCTCCATGGTGGACTCATTCTATATCTCCAAGAACTTAGAAGTAAGCACCTTGGAGGAATTCTTCTCAACAATGGAGCTTCATGAGACAAGGCTTGAAGGTATACAAGAAGAGCCTAGAGTCCAAAACTCAAGGGGAGTAGCCTTGATGGCAAACAAGGGGAAGAAGAAGATGGAAGTCCCTTCCTCCTCATCCGATGAAGCCTCTACCTCCTCCATGGATAGCACGGAAGAAGCCTACATGGTAAGGAAGGTAAGACGTGCATTTAAGAATCTTAGATTTGATAAATCTCATGATAGGAATAGAAGACCAAGGGGGAAGGTCATATGCTACAATTGCCAAGGAGAGGGGCACATAAGGGATAATTGTCCCCTCCTAAACAAGAGCAAGGAAGATAAGAAAAAGAAAGAAGAAAAGAAGAAGAAGAAGGGGGGCAAGAGAAAGGAAGAAGAAAAGAAGGCAAAAGGAAAAGGGAAGGCCATGGCACTCAAAGCCAAGACTTGGGATGATGTTGCCCCATCCTCCTCATCCGAAGAAGAAGAGCATGTCTACTCCAACCTAGCACTAATGGCTCTTCATGACTCGGGTTGCTCCTCCTCCACCGAAAATGAAGAATCAAGCTCAAGTAGGGAGAGCTCAAATGAAGGGGGAGCCTCTACATCCTCATCATCCGAAGAAGAAGAAGACATGAAAACTATGGTAACGAATGCTTCTCCTAAGAAAATAGTTTCCATAATCTCTAGTTTAACTAAGGACTTATTTGGCATGAAAAAGAAAAATAAGAGCATGCTAGATAAAATTAAGGACTTGGAAAATAAGCTAGAAAATGCATGCTTAAATGATAATGTTTCTTCTTGCCATGATGATGCATGCTCACATGACTATATGCCTTTGGATGTTAATGATGCATGCATAGAGGAAAATAGGGCTTTAAGAGAAAAGGTAGATTATTTAAATAAAGCCCTAGAGAAATTCACTATTGGCTCCAACACATTAAATATGATCAAAGGGAGCCAAAGAGCAAGCTTTAACAAAAAGGGCCTAGGCTACAAGGAAAAGAAAAATGAAAAGGCCTACAAATGCCTCATAGCTAGGGGACAAGATAAAAAGAAGGTAATAGCTAGAAAATGGATCCCCAAGGAATACTTAGTGAACCCAATAGGAAAGAACTTATTTTGGGTTCCAAAATCCATCCTTAAGGGTTAGAAAACCCCTAGGGTAGTCAACCACATGGACCTAACCTATATCATATTTTGGTTGACTTAGGATGACGGGACAACATTTTTTAGATAGTGTTGGGTGATGATAACGTACCCATAAATAGATAATATTGCTTAAATCATGATGATTGATGTAATTTCTATGTATATTTACAATCATGATTTATGTTTTTGAAATTTGGCACGTTATCATGAGGAATAGGTTTGAATCATGCTTTAGGTGATACTTTGTTTATTATCATCATATAATACCTAAGGCATGACTTTTATTTGATGAATACATGAATTTCATGATCATAATGTAGAATTCATTCATATATGCCCTTATGATCATGAGGATTATTAGGTTGATACTTAACCTTGATAGAATTGCATGAATATATTGGTTAAGTATGCACAAATACCCCCTAGGATGCATCTCACACTCACTATAGGCTAACTTGATTGCAAACTTTAGCATGGGTGAGATGTTAGGATGATACAAATGTCCACTAATGCCTATGACATTTAGATGGTAATTTAAAGTATCAAAATAGCAATAATAGACCAATCATGGGGAAGGCTTATGTTTAACTCATAGACATATTGCCCAAAGATCATGGTTGGATATTTCATATGCTTTCAAAACAATTTCTTACTTTAAAATATATGTATTCATATTTTGAAACAATTAGATGCAAGACTAGGTGTTAAAATGGATATTCTTATGATCAAAAACCTAGTAGTTTTTAAAGCTTTTGGATTTTTGGCAAATACGTGAAAATATAATAATTTTTCATGAAAACATATTTTTCACTGATAGATATACTTAAAAGAAATTTGTTCCCCAAAATTTCATGATTTTTTTGAATTTTCTGGAATTTTTAATGCATTTTTGAAATTCGGTCTGAAAATCAGAAAATCCCGAAATCCACGTGCCAGTCGATTGGTATCTGAACCAGTCGACTGATGGCCCGAATGTCAGACCAGTAAAAGCAAAATTCCGATTTTAAATCAACTTATGGTATTTTCTTTCTATTAGACTTGATGCCATGTGGTTCTAACTTAGTGATAATCTTTTTGATGGTGTCAAAGGGGGAGAAAATATTATGTTTAAGTTAATTATAAAAGGGGGAGAAAATATTATGTTTAAGTTAATTATAAAAGGGGGAGAAATTTATGATAGGGAGAAATTTACATAGAGAGTTTCATGGATTAAGGGGGAGTTGCATGTTGTTATATCATGATTATGTTTACATGTTTTCTTTCCTTTAAAATTATATCAAATGTTTTTACCTAACTTAAACGGATTGCCACACATCAAAAAGGGGGAGATTGTTAGGGCAATCTCTTGCCGTAATATGGTTTTGATGGTGTAGCAAAGGGTTTAAGTTAGTTTAATATGTGATTTGATATGTGCGTTGAAGTCGTGCAGGACTTAGTAATTCGCACATGGAGCCATGGCGAGTTTCACATCTCATGACTCGTGCCTTGAGTCGGTGAAGGATAGCTTTGCGGAAGCCGTGCGCTTGGAGCATCCGAGGGACCGCCGGACGAGGAGCTTGGAGCGAAGCCGGAGGAAGTAGACTTCGAGGCAAGAGACGCGAAGGAGCATTGCAGAGCCGTGCGCCTGATGCTGCCGAGGGACGTGGCCGCGAACGAAGAGAACTTCGAAGGCGAGGGACTCCAAGGGATGAGAGTGAGCGATTGTAACCCGGGAAGGGGTAGCTCTTAGGTGAAACTTGGCCATTTGGCCAAGAGTCGGATGGTTTTTCCCGACACCAGTCGACTGCCATGTCATGGCAGTCGACAGCTCTGAGTCGATGGGTCGATCGACTGGTCTAATATGGCTGAATCAAGTTGATCAGTCAATCGCCATGACGGGCGCCGATCGACGGCTTGATCGGCCGACCGCAAGGGACGGCCGGATCGATGTCACCGCGTGCACGCGAGTATGGAGTCGACCTCGTTGAGGACTCGGTAGTTGACATCCGATCGGGATGGGTGCCATCACGATCGATGCGATCGCTGGATAGTATCCAACGTGGAAAGCGGGTTATTGGCATTGCACATGACTCAGGCCGATCGATGGGTGCCATCACGGAAGAAACCCTCTTCCTCTATAAAAAGGAAGGGGATGGGGCTTTGGGGGGTTAATGCATATACTCCAAATTGCTCCCAAAGTGCTCTAAGTGTTCTTCCACTCTTCTTACTAATTTTATTTCCATTCTATTGTAAGAAGAGAGATTGTAAAGAGGTTACCTCCACCTAGCTTTGTGCAAAGGAGAGATCTAGTGGATAGAGTGTGGAGTGATTCACCGTGGACGAATCAGACCGTGGATTAGCGGCGTAGCCGTGAACCACGTTACATCTCGGTGTTTGTATTGTCTTTGTTTTATTTCTATTTGCTTGTCTTAGTTTATTGCTTCCGCTTGCGCTAACGTTTTGTAGACGAGCAAAATACGACGACCAACGAACGAGGGCTATTCACCCCCCCCTCTAGCCGGCCAATCGTACCGATCCGACCCAACACGAACTAGGTTGACTAGTTCGGTCTCCAATTTCGGGTCAACCTCCGACTCATACTCATCTTCTTCCTCCTTCAGGGGTGGCTTGCTCGCGATCTTCTTCTTCGAACCTGCAAAAAGTGCTATACCCTTCTCGGGTTCTGAGTTGGACTGTTCATGGGGTTCGAAATCCAAAAACAATTCATCTAATCTGAGTTTTGAAAGATCCTTAGAGACCTTGTAGGCATTGACCATGGATGCCCACAAGGTGGTCCTAGGAAACGAGTTTAGTACGTACCTGATAAGGTCATGGTTTTCGACCTTTTGTCTGATTGTGTATAGGTTGTTGACGATATCTTGAATCCGAGCGTGCAGTTGCATCGCCGTCTCATGTTCCTGCATTTTTAGATTATACAACCTATTGAAAAGGAGATCATGCTTACATACCTTGGCTTCGTCGGTCCCTTCGTGTAGCTCCACTAGCTTTGTCCAGAGTTCCTTTGCACTGATGAAGGGGCCGATGAGATTAAGTTCCTCCTTGGATAAGCCGCATTGGAGGATTTGAGTCGCCTTGGCGTCGACTTCAACTTGTCTTTTTGTAGCATTGGTCCATTGGTCATAATCCAAAGATTCACCCACTTTGTTAGTCGAAAGTGTGAATCCTGTTTGGATTATGATCCACATCTCGATTTGGGTCTTAAGGAAGCACTCCATCTGACCCTTCCAATAACGAAAGTCATCTCCGTTGTAAAATGGAGGTCGTACGGTGCTAAAACCCTCGAGATGGGCCATTGATACAAAAAGAGCAAGAAAATGAAGAAAAAAAACCTAGCAACGACAAAAATGAGCGGAATGTACCAAGACTCACGTCTTGGATTAGTAGTGCAGGAGAAAAACTAAACGAATGAAAGAGCTTATAAAAAAATTCAAAATAAACAGAAATAAAAATAATAAAAAAATATGTAGAAAAGCTAGATTGGTCATTTCCCCAAATCTTAGCACCCTCGGCTCTGATACCAATTGTTGGATTGAGCGAATCGCTAGAGGGGGGGGGGTGAATAGCGATAAAAGCTTTTCGTCGAATTCATTTCAAAACACAAGTAAACACATCAGAAAGATAAAATGAACACAATAGGGTTTTACTTGGTTCGTAGCCTACGACTACTACTCCAAGGCTCTAGTGGTCATTGACCATGCACGGAGGGCAAATCACTAACGAACTCCTCCTCGGAGGTAGGAGTTTATCGAATACACAAAATCCAAAGCTTGAAGTAGAGGGACACTCCCCCTCTCTTTGTTGAAATAAAAACTCGTAGAATAGAAAGTAAATACAAGAATTGATGAACGACTAAAAAAAACTTTTACCGATGACCAAAAGGATGGTGGCTTAATCTTGTGTCGTCGGCGTTTCTGTAGCACTTCGACGTCGTGGAGTCGTTGGAGTGTCGTCACGTTACGAAGGGTTTAGGGTACTTTGAATTGATGAAAAACCTTTAGAGAAGCCCTCCTTTTATAGTTTTTGAGCCCCTCATCGAGTGGATCCTCAGCCAATCAAAACTAGGCACAAAGCCCCTTGGAATGAGGTGATAAGGCTTGACTCCTCGAAGCTGATCCTTGTCCATCAGTCGAATGATGGCCATCATCAGTCGACTGATAGCAGCGTCAGTCGAGTCGCAACCCTCAACAATCGACTGATGAAGGCAGTCGAGTGGCTCTTGTGGGTAGTCGACTGATGCTTGCTGAAATCACAAGTTAGATTAATAAAAATATAATTTCAATGGCCGCCGACCGCCCGATCTCGACCTAGACCATCCATGGGATGTCTTTGGTTGGATCTACACTTAAGACCATCCCCGTAAGGAGGATACGACCTCACTTACGCTCACACACATGAGCTTACCTCAATACTTACTTTGTAGCTCTCGCTTTCGACCTTCCACTCAATTCCTTCGGCTCCCTCTGAAGTCACTCGAGTGTCGCCCGACCACCATGGCTTCCTCCAGGTGTCGCTAGCCTTCAACTCCAGCTTTAGCACTTTTCTGCACACTCGATTCAGCTCGTGAGATAACGATATGAGCTTAACTTTGTATCGTTTGCTATAATCAAAACTCAGGTTCGACTTAGGTGGCCACTGCACCAACACCTAGGAGGGACATTAGGAAGGTACTAAGGGAGGTTATCCCTCGTGAGTACCTTGTGAACCTAATGAGCTCAAATAGGTTTTGGGTTCCTAGGAGCATGATTCCCTCATGCTAGATGGATTAGTGTGTGTCAACCCTAAGTGGATGGGTAGTTAATCTAACCATAGTAGAGTTGACACTTTAGGATATTTTTAAGGTTATGTGATACCTTGGAAATGAGTTTTAGATTTATATCCTAAAATATTTTAGAATGTGCTAATAGAATTTGAGAAGTTTGAAAAATCAATCAAAATTGACACGATTAGGTTTTAGAGTCATAGTGCACCATTTTGAGTTTTTAGCACAATTGGCGTTTAGTTGGTCATTATGGAAAATTTGGTATAAATTTAACAAATAGAAATTAATATTAAAACTTAGGTATTCTTATACCTTTACATTATATTTGTCATGCTTTGTTTGCCTTGCTATGTCATAACATCATGCTTCATATTAATCATTTACATTGTCATGATAATCTTTAGGTTAATTATGTCATGTTTGTATCTTGGTCATTTTTATGACATGACATTATGATTATTGTCACATGTTTAATTTATGCTATCATTATGCCATAATCATCATTCATGCATTTAGGTTAATTAAAATTGAATTAAGGACAATAACATGATTTGAAATCCCATGATAAGGGAATCAAATAGAGTTGCCTAGATGAAATGCATGAGACCCTAGATTAGGGAAAACCTAAACCCACATCTTGGATAGTCACCTGGCCAAGTGTTTGACACTCGGGAGCCAAGTTGACTCAGAGCAGTCAACTGGAATTATGACCAATCGACTGGTCTGATAGTCGACTCAGCTTTGACCGCTCAAGTGAAGCTCTGGCAGTCTACTGCCATTGTGGGCAATTGACTAGAATTTGTGGACACGAGCATAAAATGTTTGGTAGTCGACTGGGCATTCGACTACTGGGCATAAGTCGACTGGTGCCTTTGGGCAGTCGACTGCTGGTGTATCTGTTGGTTGGAATGCCAACGTGGATTAAGTTCATTGTGAGACAACGACACTGTAGGCAGTTGACTGGTGCCTTTTGGCTGTATATTGCTAGGCGAAAATCCAGGTCATGCGGAGGTATAAAAGGAGCTTGATGGAGAGGATTTCAGCTATCGGTTCTCAAGCTTTGGGGAGAGGTTTTGCTGTTGCATTCCAGATCTTTCAAGGCATTCAAAGCAACCAACAAACAAGTGATCATAAGCAAGCTTCTTGTAAAGTGTTCTTTGCATTTCTTATATTTGCTTTTGTATATTGTTGTATTTGTTTTTTTCCTTATTTATTGTTGTAAACATTTATATTGTATGAGGTTTCTCCACCTTCGGATTGTATTCTGAGAAGGAGACAAGGTTTAGTGGAATGGACACTAAAGCCCGACTGTGGAGTAGGAACCGTAGGTTCCGAACCACGTAAAATCCTTCGTATTTTGCTTGTGTTTTTGTTTTCATTTATTATTTATATTTGTATATGTATTCCACTGCGTTAACAACAATTGTAGATAAGCACGTGATTGAAAGCAAAGAAATCGTGAAAAATTCTATTCAACCTCCTCTAGCGCGACCATATTGATCCCTACACAATCATGGTGGCAACACAAATGGGGTGAAAGGGCATGATCAAGGTACAACGAAAAGCTCACAAGAACCAACCATGGTTAGCCAGTAGAACCTCGATGACCATGATTTTAACTTCTTTCAGAGTGGAGTTGCTCAGAGCAAAGTAAGAAATCTCAAAATGAATCATGGAAAGGTTGTGGAATGTTCCACAATCATGGCTCATACTGCCTAGATTAATTCCAGCCTCAGCATGATCCACGACCATGGATCTCAAGAAATCTACATCGCTTTTCCATATTTGAAGGTTTTTTGGATATAAAAGAGAGGTCAAGACTGAGGTAGGCGAGGAGGACATCAAAGAGCTTTGAGGAGCTGCTCTAAGGAGCGAGAGACATATGCAACATCGAGAAACTAAGTTTTATTTTTTCTCTATCTATTTACAGTTTGTCAATCATTTATTATGTTTTTTAGGCTTTAACCTCTATGTTATGGAGTAGTATTCTATAATCTAAGGACAAAGGAGTAGCATTTTATCTATTTGGCATGAATTGTTATTAACTCTTCTTATTTATCGATATTTCTATTTCTAATTTAGTTTTATCATGTACTTGTGCCATAGGTTCACATGACTCGGAGATTGAGCGATGAACTGAAAGGAGAACCTTAATTCTGGAAATATAAAATTGAACTTAAGTTTTAGGACACAAAAGTAGTTTGAATTCTCTCGAGAATTCTATAGTCTATCATAGAGCATAAAGGGTCTATCTTAAACTAACTTCACAAGTAACGGTAGTAATTCTAGATAGATCGCAGGGTTCTCATGATAGGTTCTTTTAGTATATTATAGTCTTCTTTGTACGAATACCATGAAAGTAAAAGTCGCATTTGGATAGATACATTAGCGTATCCTCGAAAGAGAGCATTAGTTACCTTATGATATACCACCTTTAAGAAAGTCTATCGTTATAAGAGAGAATTATCATGTCAAATGGCGAAACTGAAATTCTAGGATCGACCCTAAACTCTGATTTTTTGATTTGTTCTTTGATCAATTATCTTCTTCTTTATTTGATCAATTTCTCATCATTTCTTTGTCTAGATGATCTACTTTTCACATATCCAACACTTGACAACCAGTCCCAGAGGATGATATTTTTATTACTTAATGACAACCATGTGCTCATAGTATATGCCATCAAGTTTTTGGCGTCATTGTCAGAGAACTATTCTTTGATATTAGTTTATTTGCAATTTGATTAATCTAGATTTTACCATATACTTTTTATTTATTTCTTTTTTTTACTTTTTTTTTGTTCTTGCTCCCATAATTAAACTTTCCTTTTTCTTTCTTTTTTTTAGTAAAAATTTACTATCCTTATTTTTGATTTCCTTTTTTACAATCTACTGCCAAATCAATCATTCTATTTTAAGAAGTTTTCTTTTCTTATTACATGCTAAGAAAATTGATAAACAAGGAGTTCTTATAGAAGCAGATCCTAAAATTGAATGAACCCTCCTTGCTAGACGATGACTTCACAAGCAACGAGAAACAAATCAAGCTCCTATCATGGTTGCTCACGATGGTGTTGGTGCAATCGGTCTAGGTCACAATTGACTAGACTCGAGTGAGACTCAAGTAGGATTTTGATGTCTGACAATAGACTTTGACAATGGTTTGACCATATATTAACCATATGACTAGTGGACGACTATGATATCCAAGGTCATATAGAGGAGATTGTTATGAGGAGATTTTTGGAGCGTTGACCAAGCTCAAGTGAGACTTGAGCAGAAGTCCAAGTATGGATATTGGCAAGGAAAGTCCAAGATTGGATTCTTAGCAATGAAGAAGCCCAAGTATCTTGGCAAGGGAAGTCCAAGATTGGATTCTTGGCATTGGAGAAGTCCAAGTATAAATACTTGTCAAGGAAAAGCCTAAGGGTGGAATCATGGCAAGGAAAAGTCCAAGTATGAATACTTGACAAAGGAAAAGTTCAATAGTGTAGCCTTGGCCGTGTGAGTCGAAGTGTGTGGTCTTGGTGGCGAAAGTTCAAACATTGAGGCTTGGCAATGGAGAAGTCTTGGAGGCGCAATCTCTTGGCAAAGGTATACCTGATAGTATGACATAGCTGATGGAAGCACTTGAAGGCTAGCACAAAGGGTGAGGAGTCGTGGACTCGAACCTGGGGGTGTGAGGTTGATGGAAGTGGCTTGAAGGCTTAGGTCTAGGCTAAGGGTACCCGATAGAATGACATAGCCGATGGAAGCACTTGAAGGTTAGCGCGAAGGGTGAAGGAGTCGTGGAGGATTAGGATGGACCCTGAGGGCATGAGGCTGATGGAAGTGTCTCGAAGGCTTTGATCTAGGCTAAGGATAAGTATCAAGTATGAGGGGAACATACTTGGGTTAAACCTCATGTTTGTGGTTTACCAGTCGACTGGTGGTATTGACTAGTTGACTGATCGAGTGCACGACACTCGAGAGACCTAGTTAACTCAGATAGTCGACTAGGATTATGACTCAGTCGATTGGTCGAGTAGTCAACTGAGGCTTGACTTCTGACCTGTGGCTCTGGCACCAGTCGACTGGCCACTGGCAGTCAGCTGCTAGGGTTGAGCAGTCGACTGGACTTAAGTGGACAGGGCACAGAAGATCTCATAGTCGATTGGGAAGTCAACTGATGGCTTGGCAGTCGACTTATGGTGATGGTAGTCAACTGCTCAAGTGTCTGTTGGTAGAAAGCTGATGTGGATTAGTTCGTTATGAGACAATGGATAGGTGAGCAGTCGACTGGGGGTAAGGCCAGTCGACTTTCAGGTGAAAAATCAACCTGATGTAGGATATAAAAGGAGGCTGTGATGGAGGGTAGAAGCAACGGTTCTTGGGAAATTTTGAGGCAAAGTGTTACTGCATTTCAGGTCTTCAAAGGCATCCAAATCAATCAAAATATCAAGTAATCAAAAGCATTCTCTCTTATAGTGTTCTTTACATTTCTTTCATTTGCTTCTTGTATTTGGTTGTGTTTTGTTGTTTATTATTGTAAACACTTGTTGTAAGAGATTTCTCCACCTCTAGAGTATTTTCAAGAAGGAGACGTTCATAGTAGTGGTGTGCATCACTAGAGTTCAACTAGAGCTCGACCGTGGACTAGGAACTAGAGTTCCAAACCATCTAAAATCTTTTGTGTCATATTTGTCTTGTGCTTTGTGTTTGTATTTGTATTTTGTTGCGTACTAACACTTGTAGACAAGCATGAACATGAACGAACGATGAAATCAATGAATCGTTATTCACCTCCTCCATCTAGTGCACCAAACGATCCCCAACATATGGAAACAAGCCGCTCTGAGATTACGGTGTGCCCAGTACCAGAGGTTTGAGATCTAACATCCGAACACCCCCAATCAAAGCAAACAATTTTAAGCTGAAGCCTGCCTTACTCTCCATGATTTAGTAAAATCAATTCAGGGACACACCTATAAAAGATCCTATTCTACACTTGGAGGTATTTTAGAGTTGTATGAGATCTTAAAATTCAACGGAGCTTCTGCAGATGTGATTAGGTTGTGACTATTTCCTTTCTCTTTGTGGGACAAGGCAAGGTCCTATTTGCACTCTCTTCTTCCGAATTGTATCACGATGTGGGAGCATCTTGAGTAAACATTTTTGGATAAATACTTTCTACCAAGCAAAATTGTGAACGACCACCATCAAATTACGAACTTTGCACAAAGGGCTGGGGAGTCACTGTAGGATCGAGTGAACCGAGAGAGGGGTGAATCTCGATATTTTATAATTTTAAATTATTTTAATACTAATTATTCTAATCAAAATACGCAGTGGAATATAAAGACAATTTTCAACATAGGCAATTTACTTGGTTCACAACCCGGACTGGGTTGCTACTCCAAGGCCCGTAGCTCTCCCGTAAGCTTCCTCGATGGGAAATTCATTAAATACCCTCAGACTCGAGAACTCTCAACTTCGGAGGGTTTCGCTTTTTACAAATAATGAAGAAGGGTAACAAACTACTGACTCTTCTTCAAATTAAGTGTAGAAGCGAAATAATAAATTAAAAATAAAGTACAAGGCTTTATACTGACACTAAAAGATTGTAGAGGTAGTTGCAGTGTGTCGTAAGGTCGCCTTGTTGTGGAATGAAAATTTAGTGGATGAGCAAGTATTTCGGCAGAACTTCGATGTTGATTTAATGTTCTTTTTGAGTTCTGGTCGAGCATGACTTTTATAAACTCTTTCCAGTCGATTGGAATGCCTTCCAGTCGACTCCACATCAGCCCGTCGATACGGTATTCATGGTCTTCTAGTCGATTGAATCCCCTTCTGTCGACTCCACGTCACTCGGCTCCACATCGAAAAATTTCCCTCTTCAGTCGACTCAAACTCTTCAGTCAACTGAATCTCTTTCCATCTGTGTCACACGATCTTTGATCGATCACCAACTGATCTTGCCAAATAGGTATCCAGTCGACTGATACATCTCCAGTCGACTGGACTTCAGTCGACTTGAGTCCATTCAGTTGACTGATTCCTGCAAAATAGAATTAGCACAAAACAAATAATATACAATGTAATAGCAATAGTAATACTGCTCGATCTCGACTACTAAGTCCCACGCTGACTTTTTCATTGGATCGACGCCTAGCTTTGTCCCCCTACAGAGGACTCGAGGCTTACCTGCCTGCTACCTGTCGAACTTACCATCCTTGACATCCGATCTGACCTACCAAGGCTTCCACCAGCTGTCCGGTCTGCCTGACCCAGCTGGACTTTTTGCCGATTGTTCGGTCTTTTGACCCAACCGGTCTTCATGCTAGATGTCCAGTCCACGCGACCCATCTAGACTTCATGCTTGGTATCCAGTCCTCCTGATCTATCAAGATTCATGCCCAATATCCGGCCAACAAGACCTACTAGGACTTCCTGTTAAGCCTGCACACTTAATACTTATATTAGATCATACGTGAGTCCTAACTGTTAACTGTAGTTCATACATCAAAACTAAGGAGTGATGCTTACTGCATCAACAGTTACTTTTCGAAGCATGTGACCATTTCAAGGGATTGTTACAACAATGCACTCATCATGGACTGGAACGGTGGGTCATCATACACACTTTTTATAATGGTATTTTTTACTACACAAAATTTTCCTTCGACTTCACTGCAAGTGGTGCTCTCATAAATAAAACCCTAAACAAAGCCTTTGACATCATCGAGAGTGTAACACTTAACCACCTGTACGAACAATAGGTAAGTATGAGGTAAGCACCTTAGATATTCTTGCCACTAAAATGGACACTTTATCTAAAAAAGTTGAGAAATTTAATGTTAGCGTTGTGAATGTTTCTAATATTTCCTATGAGATATATGGTGTGATAGGTCATTCGGCTATAAATTATCAAATAGGAGTTGTACCATCTTCAAGAGTGTAGATAGAGTAAGTTAATTTGATTAGTAATTTCAATTAGTGACCAAACAACAACTCTTACACTAACACTTAACCTAGGCTAGATGAACCACTTGAATTTTTCATACTAAAATAATCAGAATCAAGTCTGGCAAAACTACTATGGATCATCATCAAGATTCTAGCAAGGATAGAAATCTAATATTGAGACATTGTTGGAAAATTTTATTACATCACAGACAAAGGAAAAATAAAGATTTTAGATAACAAATTTTGGAATCTAGACAAAAGCATAAATACATGACAAAAGTGATTAAGCAGCTGGAAGGTAAGGTTGATAATCTAGCTAATCACACTAAAATGTTGGAAACACAAATTTCATAGATTGTTGCCTCATCATCGAGAATGCCAAGAAGATTTTTGGGAAAGTCCGAGACAAAACCCCATAGAGCATTGCAACACTATCTTCGTAGGAGATAATAAAGGGCCCAAGGAGGATGAGACCAAAGAGGTGGAATTCATATGCATACCATGTACCGAGTGTTGGAGGATCGTGGCCCGGCTAGAAGAAGTGTTGAATAGCCAAACTCATGCTTGACGGATTTTGATCGTTCTTGCATGCTTATCTACAATGATTGTTAATATGCACAGCAGAATAATAATAAAACAAAATAAATATACAACACACACAAGAGACAATCGATATACGTGGTTTGAAACCTTAGGGTTTCTACTCTATGGAGTGAGCTCAATGAGCTTGAGTGATGCACACACCACTACTCAAACTTCTTCTTGACAACAAGTCGGAGGTGGAGAAACCTCGTACAAGAAATTACAAAACATAATACAAAAGTACAAGCAAAATACAAAGAAAATATGAAATACAAGCAAAGAAAAACTTTACAACACATTGCTTTGATCACTTGCTTATTGCTTGCTTTGGTTTGCTCTTGAAGGTCTGGAATGCAGTAGCAATTCCCCTCCAAAATCTCACCAAAAATTTCTATGAAAATCATCCCCAAGCTCCTCCTTTTATGCTTGTCTCGAGTTGATCTCGCACCTAGCAGTCAATTGCCATAAGGCCCTAGTCGACTGCTCCTATAGACGTTGTGAGATAACGACCTAATCCACATTGGCATACCAGCCAACGGATACACTGGCAGTCGACTGCCCATTACCATCAGTCGACTACCAACCTTGTAGCTGACTGATCTATCGGCTACCGAGCGTTCTATGCTCGCGACCAACACCAAAAGTCGAATGCCCTCCATCGCAGTCTAATGCCCAAGTCTAGTCGACTGCCCAAAGCTGGCAGTCGACTGCCAAGCCTCACGACGCAATCGAACGCTAGTCGACTCCCACCAGTCGACTGGTACATCACCCCAATTGACTGGTAAACCTCAACCATGAGGTTTAACCCAAGTATGATGCCCTCATACTTGCTAGACCACCCTTAGCCTACACCTAAGCCTTCTAGCCATCTCTTCTAGCCTCGTGCCTACCGGATCCCTCCAAGTCATCCATGACTTGTTCATCCATGCACGGATCCCTCCAAGTCATCCATGACTTGTTCATCCATACGCTAGCCTCTAAGTATTTCCTTCAGCTATTGTCCTGCTAACCGGGCCTATACCGCCAAGGTACATATGGACTTATGCTCCCAAGACTATCACTTAGCCTTACGCTACCAAACCACCCCTGGACTTCCCAAATGTCAAGTACCCATAACTTGAACTTTCATCGCCAAGGCTACTCACTTGGACTTACATGACCAAGGCTACACACTTGGTTTTCCTATGACAATCACATATCATATGTTTTGTCTAACATCAAAATATTGCTCAAGTCAAACTTGAGTCCAGTCAATCATGACCTGAGTTGATTGCACCAACAATCTCGTCCTTTTTGATGTTTGACAAAACCACAAACACTTTTGATTTAGGTGACCTAACTCAAGTCTACCAATTATCCCCAATTGGCAATTCTTACATCTTGTGAGAATTCCAACTAACCCCAATTGGTACATTCTCCCCCTTTTTGATATACATCAAAAAGGTCCTCCCCAAGGGTGTCAATGTCTCATATCCCAATGAGATCTTACAATCTCCCCCTTGGTCCAAAAACACATATAGGATGCCTTCACTCTTCCTAGTGATAAGTCCCATATCACTTAAAGAGGCAATCCCCGAATTCTCCTCCCATGAGGAAAAATACATCCATCATTCCAAGATGGGTAACCTCCCCCTAAAGGCTTGCTCCCCCTTGACCATTGCACCAACAATGTCCTTGGAGAGTCCCTAAGCCAATAGGAACACTAAACAATTGAAATTAAGGGCAAAGATTCAACATTGAACTTTTACCTCCCTTAAAATTCGTACACACACTAAACAATTCTTCTAATCCATATCCAATGGATTTTCACCCTTCCAATGCTCTCGAAAGCATATCCTAGAGTTAGAAGCAGTTAGGGAACCAAGACATAGTTGAACATGGGCTAAACAAATCTTGTTTACCCGAAATCAACCCTGATAGTCGACTCTGATAGTCACCAGTTGACTGCCATCCATGGCAGTCGACTGATTTCTGCATTGTGCAGAAATCAGACTTTAGAAACAAATTTTGAAAATTCATAAGTAAAAATACATATTTTTAAAAATCTTGAAAATTCATACGTACATTACTTATAACAAACATTATGAGTGAAAAATATTTGAAAAATAAAATACCCATAAAATAGTGAGATTGACACAAATTTTAAAACTATTGAAATTTTCAATGTTTGATCCTACTTTGTATCACCTCCTTCAATGGTAATTGCTATCAAAAGATAGACTTCACCAAGGTTTTTCAAAATGGTTTTGAAATGATTTTAAAAACCTTAATTTCTTTTCCTAACATCTCACTTGTATCTAAGTGTATGAAACACATACAAGTCAGGTGTTCTTGTGAGATGTGGGTTTTGGTTATTTAGGTTTTCATGCATTTTTCTAGGCAACACTATTTGATTCCCTTATGCATGGGACTTCAAATCATGTCATTGTTCTTAACTCAATTTTAGTTAATGCATGAATGATGATTATGACATAAATGATACAATAAATAAAAGCGTGTGCTAATAATCATGATGTCATGACATGTGATATAACCTTAAGCATAACATGACATTCCTAAGCATAAATCATGACATTCCTTAGCATAAATCATGACATTTTTTATGATTAAAGATAAATATGATGTCATGACATGGCAAGGAAAATAAAGCATGGCAAGTATAAAAATACTAAGGTATAAAATATCCAAGTGTTAAGCCCAAATTGACATTATTAGAATTAAATCCATTTTGCCTTAATAACACTTATCTCCTAAGTGTGCCAGAAATCCAAAATGACACACTATGACTTTTAAGACCTAATTGTGCCAATTTAATCAATTTTTAACTTCTCAAAGCACATTGGCACACCCTAAAGTGTCAACTCTACCATGGTTAGGTTAACTACTTATCCACTTAGGGTTGACACACCCTAACCCATCTAGTGTGAATCGATCATGCTCCTAGGAACCCAATAACTATTGGAGCTCCTTGGGTTTACAAGGTATTCACTAGGGATAACTTCCCTAGATACCTTCCTAATGACCCTTTTTGTCTTTAAAGCCTTAGTCATTTGGGTCTTTCCTAGGTTAACTCTAGGGGTAACTCTCCTTGGAACCTTCTTAGTGGCTTCCTTAGGTTTCCTTGAAACCTTAGCCACAAGACACCTACTTTGGTTAACCTTTGGGATGACTTTGATGGTCGAAGCTTCGCTTCCCACTTCAACTTGGTCGCTTGTGCATGGTGATCCTATCTACATCCCCGGATTAAAAAAAATTAATCCTTGATGAAGACGGATTACCCAAGCAACCGATCCATCATCGTGCTATTCAATTAGAGTGGTCACTTGAACAAACTTGTTGTTCAAGAAACCTAACTTTTTTCCTCGATTAGCCGCGGAATAGATGATGTACGGATCGCCGGTTTTTGTGTTTGTCTTTGGGGTACATGATCATACAATTGTAAACAATCACATACATAATACAAAAGAACAAAAGAAAACCAAAACAATAATTATACCTCTAGTTTACCTCTTGATCTTCTATTGTATGACCTATCCTCTTCTAGGACGTTGTGTGGGCAACGATCCTCCAAGAATTGAAGCCACCTAGATCTCGATCTTCCCTACCTTGCTCGCTCCGAACAAAGGGAAGATGACTGAACCCTTCTTCTTCTATCTAGTGCTGACCACCAAGCTCCTAGCTTGGTTGTTGCCACCGGCCAAGGAGAGGAAGAAGGAAGAGTGGGCGTCGGCCAAGAGAGGCCTCTTGTTGCTGCCGGCCAAAGGAAAGAAAGAGAGGGAGGAGCCGTCGACCAAGCTAGAGAGAGAGAGAGGGAGGCGCCACCCAAAACAAGGGCCAAACCCTAGGTTGTGTTGCCGCCGCCCACAAGGAGAAGCCAAAACCTAAGTTGTCGCCCAAGCCTCCAAAGCCAACTCCAAAACCCTAAACCAAAACTCTCATCCCTTTGCCGCCCAAGCCTTGAACCTTATTTATAGATTTTGTCCAAGCCTTCTTTTAATTGTGTCCATTGGATCTAGGCTTCTTGAGGGTTTTAATAGGCTACAATAGAGACCATGAGGAGGAGTTGGATCTTGGCCACCCAATGGATCCAGCCCACATAAAATCTTATCCATTAATGATAATCCATTCCACTAGAGGATTATCATTGATCTACCTCATCAACCCCCATAATTAAATATGGGCTTCATATATTAATTGTACAAATGTCTCCCCGTGTTTAAGATATCGAATGTCTATTAATTAATTAATTTACTGACAATTAATTAATCAATATCTAACTCCATGAGTAGTACCACTCAACCTTATCATCATGCAGGACCAAGTCCACATGCAAGATTTACATGGTGATCCTTATGAGCTCTTCAAGGGGACATCATCATCCTAATATATAGGACACGGTTTCCTCCTATAATCAACGACACACCATGTAAATAATATTATTTTCCAACTTACCGAGCCTATCGATTTAATGCATAAATCTCACCCATTGGTAAATCAAAGAAATAAATATTAAGTACATATGCTCGTTATTATATCGGAATTAAGAGCATGTACACCATAATATCCGAGGCCTAATTCAATTATGTAGTCAGCAATAAATTGAATCACCTCTAAGTCGGTCCTGCTCAATACACACAAAGTGTACTAGTGTGATTCTAAGGTCAAGATAAACCAATACCAAATTACACTACAAACATGCCAATGGTTTGTCCAAAACCATCTTGATTGTGAGCCTCTACTTATACTCTACAAGGAACTGATAACATGATCTTTTGTGTGACACTACATACCATGTTATCTACAATGTAAAGTATTAGACAATATGCATAACTATAAATATGCAAACAATGATCATGTGATTCTTATTTCAAAAATAAAGATGTTCATACAAAGCCTAGGCTTTCAGTATAAATCCCAATAATCTCCCACTTATACTAAAAGACTATACTGCCATCAAACTATCATACATCTGATTCCCATTCCCTCCACATGCCTATCAAAAGCTCTCGCTGGAAGGGCCTTACTGAAAGGATCTGCCAGGTTATCCTCTAATGCAATCTTGGTGACAGCAACTTCTCCTCGCTTTACGATCTCTCGTATAGGTGGTACTTGCGCTCTATGTGTTTACTTGTCTTATGGGCTCGTGGTTCCTTCGAGTTTGCAACTGCACCACTATTATCACAATAAATTGTGATAGTTATGGGCAAACCAGGAATCACATCCAAGTCCATCAAGAAGTTCCTGAGCCATACAACTTCTTTGGTTGCCTCAGAGGCTGCCATATACTTAGCTTCCATGGTGGAGTCCGCCATGCATTTCTGCTTGAGACTCCTCCATACAATGACTCCACCTCCCAAAGTAAACACAAAACCTGAGGTAGACTTACTATTATCCCTATTTGATTGGAAGTCAGAATCTGTGTAACCCAAAGGGAGTAATTGATCTGTTTGGTATACCAGCATATAATCCCTAGTCCTTCTTAGGTACTTCAATATATGCTTTACCACAGTCCAATGTTCCTGTCCTAGATTACTCTGATATCTGCTAACCATGCCCACGCCAAAGCAGATATCTGACCTCGTACATAACATAACATACATGAGGCTTCCTACCGCCGAAGCATAAGGAACCGTCTTCATCTCCTCTATCTCCTTTGATGTTCTAGGACACATCTCTTTAGATAAAGGTACTCCATGCCTAAAAGGTAGAAGACCTTTCTTGGAGTTCTGCATGCTAAAATGAGCCAAAATAGTGTCTATGTATGAAGCTTGAGATAAGAACAACATTCTTTTCTTGCGATCCCTTATAACCTTAATCCCAAGTATGTGTCCCACTTCTCCCAAGTCCTTCATATCAAATTGTTTGGACAACCATACCCTTACGTCTGATAACACTTTGACATTGTTGCCAATTAGTAAAATGTCATCTACATATAGTATAAGAAATACCACTACGTTTCCGTCACATCTCTTGTATACATAAGACTCATTCGGACTTTGAATAAATCCATAAGACTGGATTATCTCATCAAAGCGGATGTTCCAAGATCTCAAAGCTTGCTTCAATTCATAAATGGACCGATTAAGCTTGCACACAAAATGCCCTTTGCCCTTTGCAATGAATCCCTCTGGTTACTCCATATAGATGTTTTCCTCAAGACTTCCATTAAGGAAAGCTGTCTTGACATCCATCTGCCACACCTCATAATCCATATGAGCAGCAATAGATAAGAGAATCCGGATAGACTTAAGCATGACTACTGGTGAAAAGGTCTCCTCATAATTGATACCCTCTTTCTGAGTATACCCTTTTGCAACAAGCCTTGCTTTGAAGGTCTCAACCTTCCCGTCTATTCCTCTCTTTCTTTTGTAGATCCACTTGCATCCAATGGTTTTAACACCATTGGGTGGTTCTACTAGCTCTCTTACCTGATTTGAATCCATAGATTCTATCTCAGAATTCATTGTACTTTGCCAAGATACCACATCTTTATCTTGGATTGCCTCGTCATATGTCCAGGGATCAGGTTCATGTTCGCCAGGGACTAAATCAAAAGATTCTCCCAAGAACATAAATCTATCAGGTTGTCTAACAACCCTCCCACTACGATGAGGTATCACCTGTATATCCTCTGTGACACGCGGTGCAGTCACTTGTGGTATGTCCTCTTATACCGGTGGTACTAAAGTAGTGACTTCCCCTCTCAATTCCTCCAGAACAATCTTGCTCATTGGCTTGTGGTTCATCACATAGTCTTCCTCTAAAAATCTGGCATTTATGCTAATGATCACCCTCTGATCTCTAGGACTATAGAACAATCCACCTTTTGTTCCTCTAGGATAGCCTACAAACAAGCACACTTCTATACGAGGTTCCAACTTACCAGCATTTGCCTTTAACACATGTGCTAGACTCCCCTAAATTCGAATATGTCTCAGACTAGGCTTTCTCCCAGTCCACAATTCTGTGAGAGTAGAAGGCACTGATTTAGATGGTACCAAGTTTAGAATATACACTATCATATCCAGAGCATACGCCTAGAACGAATCTGGTAACTCAGAATAACTCATCATTGATCTAACCATCTCCATAAAAGTCCTATTCCTTCGCTCTGCTACACCATTCTGCTGGGGTGTTCGAGGTGCAGACAATTGGGATTGAATCCCAACCTTTGATAAGTAATTCCTAAACTCTCCCAAGAGGTACTCACCTCTACGATCAAATCGTAGTGTCTTGATACTTTTACCTTGACATTTCTTCACATCACCCTTGAATTCTTTGAACCTGTCAAAGCATTCAGACTGCGCCGCATCAAGTAAATGTATCCATATCTTAAATAATCATCTATAAAAAAGACGAAATATTCAAAACCACCTATAGCCTGGATAGACATAGGACCGCACAAATTAGAATGAACCAATTCCAACACATCTTTGGCTCTATACCCCTTGGCCTTAAAAGGCCTCTTGGTCATCTTACCTTCCAAGTAAGATTCGTAGGTTGGGAAATCTTCCACCACTAATGAACCCAAAGGTCCATCAGCTATCAATCTTTGAATTCTACTTAGGTTAATATGACCTAACCTTAGATGCCAAAGATATGTTTGTTTCATTTTCGAAGGTTCTTTTCTCTTATTAGATTTAGAAGATGAGTTATTTATTTCTATTTGCATCGTGGGAGATTTTGGTTCAAGAGTGTATAAATTTCCTATCAATGTACCAAAATAGATAATCTCTCTATTCTTTTTTATAACAACTCTGTCATTAAAAGAAATAGAATATCCATCCAAAAATAATTTAGAAACTGAAATTAAATTCTTTCTAAATGAAGGTACATAAAGGCAATTTCTCAGAACCAAAGTTTTATTCCTATTAAAAGAAAAATAAACATCTCCCACTGCAATAGCTGCCAACTTAGTAGCATTGCCCATGTAGACGGTAATCTCCCCCTCAGCTAGTCGTCCGGTTTCCTGGAATCCCTGTAAAGTATTACAGACATGATCGGTGGCTCCCGTATCTATACACTAGGTATCGATAGATAACACCACTAAACATGTTTCAACGACTAGACCAAAAGATATACCTTTGTTCTGCTTTCGGTTGGGGCAGTTAGTCTTCCAATGTCCAGTCTGCTTGCAAGTGAAGCACTTGCCTTTTGGCTTCTTCACTCCTCTCTGAGATCCTCTCGCCACCTTTGTTGCACCTTGTTTCTTCTTCTTCTTGCCTTTCGGCTTAGAAGTAGAAACCTTCTGGCAACCAAAGCCTGAGAACTCTGATGAAAAATCCCCTCTGTCGCCTGGAGTTCTATCAAAAGCTCCGCCAACGAATACAACCTCTTATTCATGTAGTTCAGGAGAAACTGCTCAAAACTCTTAGGTAGAGATTGGAGAATGATATCGACCTAGATTTCCCCATCGATCTCAGCTCCAAGGACTTCCATCTCATTCAAATGATCCATCATCTTGAGAACATGATCCCTCACGGGTATTCCCTCAACCATGGTGGTCGTCATCAAGGTCCTCATGACTTCCTGCCTAGCAACCCGATTTTGGTATCCGAAAAGTTCCTTGAGATTGAGCATCATATCATAAGCAGTAGACATGGCCTAATGCTGATGTTGCAAAATATTTGACATAGAAGCCAAAATGTAACACCGCGCCATCTCATCAGCCTTGATCCACTTCTTATAACTCTCTTTCTCCTTTTCCCCAGAATCATCCGCAGGCTTAGGAGGACACTCTTCGAGAAGTACATACTTGTACTCCTCAGCAGTCAAGACTATATCCAGATTCCTTTTCCAATCCACATAGTTAGGTCCAATAAGTTTATTTTCCTTTAGTATCACAGCAAGTGGGTTGAAAGTCATTTTTGAAAAACCTAAGAATCACATAGATTAAAATATTAGATTTCAAAATATTATTTATTCCTTAAATAATAAAATTTTAAAATCAACCAACACCTTAAAATATCGAGAATATCGTATGCCACGATAGTGTGGACGTATACGAATTCTTCATTTGTAAGAGGAGGTTTTACCCATTAATTTTATTATCATGTCAACCTTACTTTTTGACAAATAAAATTAATAGTTGGTTCCTCTTTGGCCCTACAAATAAAAGCAGTGACTCCGATGGGGAGGATACTTTTATTTGCATCTAAGTGTTCACCATTACTTGGTACCAAGACAATTATCTCGGATTATGTGCCTTCTGATGAGGAAGTACACATGCTCCTAAATAATTTCCTATAACCATATTTGACCTAGTGATCCACAAAACAAACTCATCCGATGGGGAGGAAGGCACTCAGAGCCGACGCGCAAGTTTGTTTGCATCATATGTCAAATTGTAATGGAGGCCATGGGAATTTTAAAAAAAATATCCCTCTCCCACTTAGTAATTTAAAATGAGGAATTTTCCAAGCACACAACATGCATATCAAACAAGAAGCAATAAATATGGAAAAAAAAAATTTCCAACTATTATGGCTTTTGTTTTTCAATATGCCTCCTATCGTGTCGCCATCTCGTCCGCTCCTCCATACACCATGTACAAGTCATCCAGAGATCTGAGCCGAGAATAATTATTTTAATTTACATCCATTGATCCTATACTCCACAAAGGAGTGTACATGAAATCTAGATCGAAAGTAAAATAAAATAAAAAAGTGGCTAAATAATATCGTACTTAATTACAAAAATTAAATACTAGCCTCGTCAACCCCAATGATTCAAATAATATTACAATTATACACATACAATCACATACACACACATATGACCATAATAGTTGGATCTTATGGCTGCAACCAAAAAGTTAGCCTACACACATCCTACTATTATCCGGCACACATAATATATGATAAGTGCATAAAAGTAACCAAATTCTAAACACACAAAATCGGAAACCGTGGCTCTGATACCACTTGATGGTCGAAGCTTCGCTTCCCACTTCAACTTGGTCGCTTGTGCATAGCGATCCTATCTACGTCTCCGGATTAAAAAAAATTTAATCCTTGACGAAGACGGATTACCCAAGCTGTTGGGATGTATACTGAAAAGTCTATCTTTTGTATGAACATCATTATTTTGAAATAAGAATCACATGATCATTGTTTGCATATTTATGGTTATGCAATTTGTCTAATACATTACATTGTAGATAACATGGTGTGTAGTATCACATGGGAGATCATGTTATCAGTTCTTTGTAAAGTATAAGTAAAGGCTCACAACCGAGATGGTTATGGACAAACCATTGGAATGGTTATAGTGTGATTTAGTATTGGTATGTCTTGACCATAGAATTACACTAGTACACTTTGTGTGTATTGAGCAGGACCGACTTAGAGGTGATTCGATTTATTACTGACTACATAATCGAATCGGACCTCAGATATTATTTTGTACATGCTCTTAATCTCGATATAATAATGGGCACATATACTTAGTATTCATTTCTTTGATTTACCAATCGAGATACGTATTGCTATATCATTATTTAGACAGCCCAGGCCATATAAAATAAGTCACTACGGCTAGTTTACTCCAGTAGACTAGTACCATAACCTTAGGATGATGATATCCCCTTGAGGAGCTCATAAGGTTCATCATGTAAACCCTGCAGGTGGACTTGGTCCGGCATGATGATAAGGTTGAGTGGTACTACTCATGGAGTTAGATGTTGATTAATTAATTGTCAGTAAATTAATTAATTAACAGACATTCAAGATCTTAAACATGGGAAGATAAATGTACAAATAATATATGGAGCCCATATTAACTTATCGGGGTTGGTGAGGTAGATCAATGATAATCCTCTAGTGGAATGGATTATCATTAATGAATCAGACTTTATGTGGGTTTGATCCATTGGGTGGCCAAGATCCAACTCCTCCTCATGGTCCCTATTGTAGCCTATTAAACCCTCATGGAGCCTAGATTCGATGGTGGAAAATAAAACTCTAGATCCGACATTGGAGATTAAATCTCGAAATCCAACGGTGGAGATTAAATCTTTAGATCCGACGGTGGAGATTGAATCTCTAGATCCGACGGTTGAGATTAAATTCCTAGATCTGATGGTTGAGATTAAATCCCTAGATCTGACGGTGGAGATTAAAGGAGGCTTAGGCCTAACTCTATAAAAGGAGGCTAGGGGTGGGCGGCAAGAGCAATTGAAGAGGAGATTAGGGTTTGGGAAGCTAGGGCTTGGAGGCTTGGGCGTCTAGGGTTTCCTATCCTCCTTGGGTGGCAAGGTTTTCTCCCCTTCCTAGGGTTTTGGCTGGTGCCCCTTTTCCTTCTCTCAACCTTTGTCGGCGCCCAACCTCTTCTTCCTCTTCTCCTTGGCCGGTGGAAACAAGGGTGAGGGTGATTCCTTGGAGCTCTTGTCCGGCGCCCACTTCCTCCTCTATTCCTTGGTCGGCGGCATCATCAAATCTCTTGACTTGGTGGCCGGTCTTAGATAGGGAAGAGTTTCGTTTCTATACTTCCTTTGTTCAGAGTGAACAAGGAAAGGAAGATTGGTGATCTAGGAGGTTTCGACTTTTGGAAGATCGTCGCCCATATGACGTCCAAAAAGAGGAAGGACATACAGTAGAAGATCGAGAGGTATAATACTTGTTTATATTCTTTTGTATTATGTCTATAATTATTTTCAATTATATGCATATTGTATGTTTTTATTATGTGGCTAATTTACTTGGACCCCGAATACAAACACAAAAACCGGTGATCCGTACATCGTCTATTCCATGGCTATTCGAAGAATAGTGGTAGGTTGCTTGAACAACAAGTTTGTTCAAGTGACCACTCAAATCGAATAGCACGATGATGGAACAGTTGCTTTTGTAATCCCTCTTTGTCAAGGATTAATTTTTTTAATCCGTGGACGTACACAGGATTGCCATGAACAAGCGACCGAGTTGATGTGAGAAGCGAAGTTTCCTACCTTCAAGTGGTATCAGAGCCACGGTTTCCGATTGTGTGTGTTTAGGATTCGGTCACTTTTATGCACTTTTTCATATAATTATATGTGCCGGATAATAGTAGGATGTGCGTAGGTTAACTTTTTGGTTGCAGGCATAAGATCCAACTATTATGGACATATGTGTGTATGTGATTGTATGTGTGTAATTGTATATTATTTGAATCCTCGGGGTTGACGAGGCTAGTATTTAATTTTGTATTTAAATATGACATTATTTAGCCACTCTTTTTATTTTAGTTTACTTTTGATCTAGATTTCATGTACACTCCTTCATGGAGTATAGGATCGATGGATGTAAATTAAAATAGTTTTTTTTTCTCGGCTCGGATCTCCGGATGGCTTGTACATGGCGTAGGGAGGAGCGGACGAGATGGCGATACGACAAGAGGCATATTGGAGACAAAAGCCATAATAGTTAGAAAATATTTCTTTTTCATATTTATTGCATATTATTTGATATGCATGTCGTAGGCTAGAAAATTCCTCAATTTTAAATTACTAAGTGGGAGAGGGATATTTTTATAAATTCCCACAGCCTCCATTACGATTTGATATGTGATGCAAATAAACTTGCGCGTCGGCTCTGAGTGCCTTCCTCCACATCGAATGAGTTTATTTGCGGATCACAAGGTCGAATATGGTTATAGGAAATTATTAAGGAGTGTGTGTACTTCCCCATCGGAAGGCACATAACCTGAGATAATTACCTTGGTACCAAGTAATGGTGAACACTTAGATACAAATATAAGTATCCTCCCCATCGGAGTCACTGCTTTTATTTGTAGGGCCGAATAGGAACCAACTATTAATTTTATTTGTCAAAAAGTTAGGTTGACAAGATAGTAAAATTAATGGGTGAAACCTCCTCTTACAAATGTAGAATTCGTATACGTCCACACTATCGTGGCATACGATATTCTCGGTGTTTTGAGGTGTTGGTTGATTTTAAAATCTTATTTTTTGAGGAATCAATAATTTTTTGAAATCTAATGTTTTGATCTATGTGATTCTTAGGTTTTTTTCAAAATGACTTTCAACCCGCTTGCTGAGATACTGAAAGAAAATAAACTTACTGGACCCAATTATGTTGATTGGAAGAGGAATCTTGACATTGTCTTGACTGCTGAGAAATACAAATATGTACTCCTCAAAGAGTGCCCTCCTAAGCCTGTGGATGATTCTGGGGAAAAGGAGAAGGAGAGTTATAAGAAGTGGGTTAAGGCTGATGAGATGACACGGTGTTACATTTTGGCATCTATGTCAAATGTACTACAACATCAGCATCAAGTCATGCCCACTGCTTATGACATGATGCTCAATCTCAAAGAACTTTTCGGACACCAGAATTGGGTTGCTAGGCAAGAAGCTATGAGGAACTTGATGACGACCACCATGATCGACGGAACACCCGTGAGGGATCATGTTCTCAAGATGATGGCTCATTTGAATGAGTTGGAAGTCCTCGGAGCTGAGATCGATGGGAAAACCCAGGTCGATATCATTCTCCAGTCATCACCTAGGAGTTTTGAGCAGTTTCGCCTGAACTACAACATGAACAAAAGGTTGTAATCGTTGGCAGAGCTTTTGACAGAACTCCAGGCGACAGAGGGGCTTTTTCGTCAGAGTGCTCAGGAATAGGCCATGGTTGCCCAAAAGTTTTCTACTTCTAAGCCGAAAGGCAAGAAGAAGAAAAAACAAGCTGGGGCAAAGGTGGCGGGAGGAACTCAGGGAGGAGTGAAGAAGCCGAAAGGTAAGTGCTTCACTTGCAAGCAGACTGGACACTGGAAGAAGGACTACCCCAACCGGAAGCAGAACATGTTGGGATGTATACTGAAAAGTCTATCTTATGTATGAACATCTTTATTTTGAAATAAGAATCACATGATCATTATTTGCATATTTTTATGGTTATGCATATTGTCTAATACAATACATTGTAGATAACATGGTGTGTGATGTCACACGGGAGATCATATTATCGGCTCCTTGTAAAGTATAAGTAAAGGCTCACAACCGAGATGTCTTTGGACAAACCATTGGAATGGTTGTAGTGTGATTTGGTATTGGTTTGTCTTGACCATAGAATCACACTAGTGCACTTTGTGTGTATTGAGCTGGACCGACTTAGAGGTGATTCGATTTATTGCTAACTACATAATCGAATCAGACCTCAGATATTATATTGTACATGCTCTTAATCCCGATATAATGACGGGCACATATACTTAGTATTCATTTCTTTGATTTACCAATGGGCGAGATTTATAGACTAAATTGATAGGCTCAGTAAGTTGGGAAATGATATTATTTATATGGTGTGTCGTTGATTATAGGAGGAAACCATGTCCTATATATTAGGATGATGATGTCCCCTTGAGGAGCTCATAAGGTTCATCATGTAAACCCTGCAGGTGGACTTGGTCTGGCATGATGAAAAGGTTGAGTGGTACTACTCATGGAGTTAGATGTTGATTAATTAATGGTCAGTAAATTAATTAATCGACGGACATTCGAGATCTTAAACATGGGGAGAAAATGTACAAATAATATATGGAGCCCATATTAACTTATGGGGGTTGGTGAGGTAGATCAATGATAATCCTTTAGTGGATTGGATTATCATTAATGGATCGGACTTTATGTGGGCTTGATCCATTGGGTGGCCAAGATCCAACTCCTCCTCATGGTCCCTATTGTAGCCTATTAATACCTCATGAAGCCTAGATCCAATGGATGAAAACAAAACTCTAGATCCAATGGTAGAGATTAAAATCTCTAGATCCGACGGTTGAGATTAAATCTCTAGATCCGACGGTTGAGATTAATTCCCTAGAACCAATGGTGGAGATTAAAACGAGGCTTATCCCTGAACTCTATAAAAGGAGGCTTTAGGGTTGGCATGGAGAATAATAAGAAGCAAGGGGAGGTTTGGAGTTGGCGGCAAGAGGCTTGGAGTTAGGGTTTGGAGCTTGGTGGCACCAAATAAGGAAATTCTTTCCTTGTCTTCTTATTCTCCATTGGTGGCCGGCGCCCATACCAGCTTTTCTCTCCCTTGGCCAGCATCCAAACCAGCTTCTTCTCCTCTCCTTGGCCAGTGGAAACAAGGTTTAGGGTCCTCCCTTGGAGCTCTTGGCCGGCATCCATCTTTCTCCTTATCCTTGTTGGCCGACGGCAAGCAACATGCTTGTTGCTTGTTGGTTGGCTAAAGGAAGGAGAAGGTGTTGGGTTTCCGGCACCGCGGCGAGTGTATGTTCGAACATGTTTCACAAACATATGCACAACGGAAGAAATAAAAATAATAAATCTACATTTATTACAACACACACATCACACGCATGCATAGTACAACATGTGTAGACATAACCGTAAATTTAAATTTGCAATAAAAGGAAATTTAACTACGTATACCTTTCGTATCACGTGTAGCGGGAACGGCATCAATCGGAACGATCCTCGCTAGAATCGTCTCTATCCGTATCCACGCCGAGTATCCTCGGGATGACTTCACTAAGTCACGAGCCTCGTCTTCGTACGGGTTACTAGCCTCGTGTTGAAGACGATGTGATCGAGAGATGATCACGATCCGAATCCAAATTCGGATCCAAAAACAAGTCCTCAAGACTCGCTTCCCCGGAGAGGTATTCGTCAACCGTTTGACGAATCCTTCGTCCTCCACCTCATAGGATTACCGGAGATCAAATCCCCGGCAAGGCTACCGCTGTCGGAGCTCTAAACGTCATCCAAACGACGCTCCGACGAGAGGGAAACAAGCTGTCCAAAAAACTGGACAGCTTTGGTGGAGACCTTGTGCCGGCCAAATAAGGAAAGCGACTTGCTCACCTTGTCGCCGGAGCCAAGGAATATCACCGGAGCTCCTCCGGCAGTAGCTCGACGTCGGCAATGGGAGAAGACGGCAACAGCTGGTCACCGGTTGGAGCTTCAAGGTGGGCGGCGGCAAGGAGGAGGGTTGGCGCCGAAAATCTCCAAGGAGAGGAGGTGGGCGGCAACTAGGTTAGGGTTTTGGATTAGGGCTTAACAAACCCTTAAGCCCTCTTTTATAGAGAACTAATTCTCTTAATGGTTATTGGATCATAACCATAAGGCCCGCTAACCCGCTCCATTAATATAAGTTAAAATAAACCAAACCATGATGGTTTATTTTAAGTTAAAACGAACCGAACCAACTTTGGTTCATTCGTTTAAAATAAACCAAACCCTTTGGTTTATTCTCCTCCATTGCATTAGAACCAAACCATTTTGGTTCATCCATTATGTCTTCATAAGACATGGCTCATCCACGCTTCCATTGCGACTGAAACGATTTCATGCTCGCTTCTTGTTTGGTCCAACCAAACTTAGTTTCTCTCGGTCTGAGAATCCCATTCTCAAGCTCGTTTTAAATCCTTCGGATTACGCTCATTGTGCGTGTGACCAAATAGGTTCTCGGTTTATGTTGGCCGTCTATAATTAACAATTAATTATAGAACGATCATGAGTGGCACCTAGTAGTACATCATGATCCCCAATTAACCGAAAAGATCAACGGTTGATCCAGAACTATTTCTGAAATCCTTCAGTAGCTCGAATGAATCGTTCCCCATTCCCTTCACTCATCTTATACCCACTTGGTTCAGGACATTGTCTATAGTGTCAGTCCCCACTAGGCTGACTACATCACACCTAGCCCAAGTATCATTTCCTCGTCCTACGGATTCTAGTTACTGTACATGTATCGAAGAGTACCTTACTCTAAACATGTAATTCTTTGGCCAAAGACTTTAGTAACAATCCGACGAGAGGCCATGGGTATACATCTCCTCGCAAGGAGTGGTGAATCCTTTATAGTCTATTCAAATACCTTCGATCACTTCGACTTATACCCAATCATCCCGGGTTCACATCTCCTTAGAGATGTTTGCTTAAGATGGCAAAGCATAAGTCTCCATGATCAAGATGACTTGAATACCGCAAGTCAAAGGAACATCGCACTTAAGCTACAGTAAGAACTTCATTGACATATCTATATATGCAGAGAACCATATGAAGTCTTACGGCTGGTCACTCCAATGAACTAGTTACTATAACTAGCATCCACGATCAACTCCGGACATCACAATGTCTCCAGCCAGTGAGAATCAGCTGCTTGGATACACCAAGGAGTATACCTCATGCTAGTCTCGACAGAATTGATGGTGTCCAAATCCATCAATTCATCGACTAGGGATAATTTTGATACATCACAATTACACATGTAGAGATACTCACTAGTTGTGATCCAATCACAAATTCTCTCATGCTGTGAATCGTATCGTGGACATTCAGTAAATGAGTTTAAGATCCAATCAAATACATGAAACATGTATACTCAAACAGTGAATCTTCATTTATCATATAAATGGTTCATATATAAGGCGATTGCCTTAGGACATCTCTCATATATTACTAACAGACTCCCACTTAGCCTAATGCTAATCGCTACGGTATCCAATACCATAAGCACTAACATGACCCTCAAACTTACTTTGAGGTAATGCTTTAGTCAAAGGATCCGCTAAGTTCCTTTCAGTGGAAATTTTCTCAATTTGTATTTCGTTCCTACTTATGATCTCTCTGATAAGATGATAGCGGCGAAGCACATGTTTGGATCGTTGATGAGACCTTGGCTCTTTCGCCTGTGCAATTGCTCCATTGTTGTCGCAGTAGACCGGTATTGCTTCAACAATGGCCGGAATCACACCAAGTTCATAAACGAACTTCTTGATCCAAACCGCTTCCTTTGCTGCTTCCGAAGCTGCAATGTATTCTACTTCAGTGGTAGAATCCGCTACAGTGTCTTGTTTGAAACTTTTCTAACTCACTGCGCCCCCATTCAAGGTGAACACGTATCTAGACTGAGACCTAGAATCATCCTTGTCTGTCTGGAAGCTGACATCCGTATACCCGCGTATCACCATGTCCCCTTCTCCATATATTAGGAACACATCCTTAGTTCTTCTTAAGTACTTAAGGATCGTCTTAACAGCCACCTAATGATCCATTCCTGGATCAGACTGGTATCTGCTCATGACACTCAGAGCATATGATACATCGGGCCTCGTACATAACATAGCATACATGATAGATCCTATTGCGGATGCATAGGGAATCTTACTCATGCAAATCCTCTCGTCTTCTGTGCGCGGACACATAGATTTCGAAAGGTGTACCCCATGCCTGATGGGTAGGAAACCTTTCTTGGATTCCGACATGCTAAACCTCTTTAGCACTCGGTCTATATATGTAGACTGCGAAAGACCAAGCAACCGTTTCGATCTATCTCTATAGATCTTAATCCCGAGGATGTAGGTTGCTTCTCCCAGGTCTTTCATGGAGAATGTCTTGGATAACCAAACCTTCACTGACAGTAAGATTGAAACATCATTTCCTATAAGTAATATGTCATCGACATATAATACTAGGAACACGACTGCACTCCCACTAACCTTCTTGTACACACAAGGTTCGTCTGGATTTTGTGAGAAATCAAACTTTTTGATTGTCTCATTAAAACGGATATTCCAGCTCCTGGATGCTTGCTTTAATCCATAAATGGACCGTCGCAATTTGCATACCTTGGTTTTATCAACCGATGTGAAACCCTCAGGCTGTATCATATACACGTCCTCGAGCAGGTTTCCACTAAGGAAAGCTATTTTCACATCCATCTGCCATATCTCATAATCATAATGAGCCTCTATGGCCAGGAGCATCCGAATGGATTTAAGCATAGCTACAGGTGAATAGGTTTCGTCATAATCAACACCTTGCTTTTGACGATATCCTTTCGCCACCAATCTAGCCTTATAGGTAATCACATTACCATCCATGTCGGTTTTCTTCTTGAAAACCCACTTGCACCCTATAGGCTTTATGCCTTGGTGGAGTCGACGAGTTCGAACTTGATTTTCATACATGGAATCCATTTCCGACTTCATGGCACCAAGCCACTTATCCCTTTCTGAACTTGTCAGCACTTCTTCATAACTGGTAGGCTCCTCATCATCAATGAGTAACACATCGTTCGATTCACTTACGAGAAATCCATATCTCTCAGGAATATTGCGTATTCTACCAGATCTACGAAGATGTGGTGTTACAATAGGTCCAGCCGATTGCTCATCACTATGAGTTGTCGGCTGTTGTGCTTCACCGGGTATCTCATCAATGTCTATTTGAGTCTCTCGAGCCTCCTCAAGCTCGACGACACTCCCACTGTTTTCTTGCAAGAGAAACTCTTTCTCTAGAAACACAGCATGCCTTGAAACAAACACCTTTTGTTCCACGGGATGATAGAATTGGTAACCCCTTGTTTCCTTAGGGTATCAATAAATAGACATTTATCGGACTTAGCATCCAATTTGTCGTCGTCCGCTTCACATAAGCGAGGACAACCCCATATCTTCAAGTAAGATACATGAGGTTTCTTACTATTCCATATCTCATATGGAGTAGTAGAGACTACCTTAGTAGGCATTACATTTAACAAGTAAGCAATTTATGCGAAGTGCATAGCCCCAAAAGGACTTGGGAAGAGTCGCATGATTCATCATTGACCTGACCATGTCCAACAAGGTCCGGTTACGCCTCTCAGATACACCATTATGCTGTGGTGTATAGGGCGGAGTCCATTGAGACAATAGGCCATTGTCTCTTAGATAATCAAGAAACTCTTGACTTAAGTATTCACCACCTCGATCCGATCGAAGTATTTTAATACTCTTGGCATGTTGTTTCTCTACTTCATTTCTGAATTCTTTGAACCTTTCAAAGGCTTCAGACTTGTGTTTCATCAAGAACACATACCCAAACCGTGAGTGATCATCGGTGAAGGTAATGAAGTAGCTATAGCCTCCTAAAGCTTGAGTTGACATAGGTCCACATACATCAGTATGTATTAGACCTAGTAACTCTCCCACTCGTTCACCTTTTCCATTAAAAGGTAACTTAGTCATCTTGCCTTTTAAGCATGATTTGCATGTATCGTATGAATCCAATTCAAACGATTCCAGAATTCCACATCGGTGTAATTCGGACATTCATTTCTTGCTTACATGGCCAAGACGACAATGCCACATATAGGAGTCTAATTGATTACCCTTTCGAGCACGCGTGTTGCTCGCTTCAATATTGAAAATGTCACTGGATACGTCCAATGTATAAATGCCATTACTCAAAGTTCCAGTTCCATAAAGTACGCCATTCAAAGTTATATAACAACAATTGTTACTAAACGTCAAATGGAAACCATTTCTATTTAAACAGGAAATAGAAACAATGTTCTTTATTAGAGAAGGAACATAATAGCAATTGTCCAGTTCCAAGACTAGTCCACTAGGGAGCTTCAGCAAATAAGTTCCGATGGCGACCGCAGCAACCTTTGCTCCATTGTCAACTCGCAAATTTGACTCCCCTCTGATGAGTCTTCTTCTATTCCTTAACCCTTGTCTGTCATTACATATATGTGAGCCACACCCAGTATCCAATACCCAAGTATCTAAAGAAATAGAATGATAATCAATAACGAAGATACCTGAAGAGGATGGGGCATCGGATGCCTTTTTCTTCTTCATGGACTCAAGATAAATCTTGCAGTTTCTTCGCTAGTGGCCTTCCTTGCCACAATGATGGCAAGTGCTCTTTTGTGCTGGTTCTGCCTTCTTTGCCTTCTTGTTCTTCCCTTTCTTCTATTCTTTTGCCTTCCTCTTAGAACCTTTCTTTGAGGAATCAACTAACAGAACTGCCTTCTCCTCATGCTTCACAGAAGGCTCCACAGTCTTCAGCATATTGAGGAGCTCAGGAATAGTGGATTCCAATTTGTTCATCCGATAGTTCATCACGAATTGTGAGAAACTCTTGGGCAAACAATGCAGAATTAAGTCAATACTTAATTTGTGATCCATCACAAACCCGAGGGTAGCTAGCCGCTCGATGTACCCGTTCATCTTTAGCACAAACTGCACTACAGACGAACCTTCTTGCATCTTCGTGGTGAAGAGGAGCCTAGAGACCTCAAACCTTTCGGATCTCGCTTGCTCATCGAACAACTCATGAAGATGGAAGACCATAGTATTAGCATCCATATGCTAATGCTGCTTTTGCAGCTCAGGTACCATCGCCGCTAGCATGATGCAACTCGCCAGCTCAGAATCTGCCACATGCTTCTGATAGACCAACATTTGGTCTGGAGTTGCATCGTCCTTAGGACGGTTGGGAAGAGGCTCTTCAAGGACATATGCAAGCTTTTCTGCCTTGAGAACAATTCTCAGGTTTCTAAGCCAGTCCAAGAAGTTAGGCCCAGTCAATTTGTTTGAATCCAAAATAGTGCGCAAATTCAAAGACGTCATGATCAATCGATTGACCTAGAAATACAAAACGAGCATATATGAGAAAATGATTTTAAAATGCATCAATATACATTTATAAGTCCCATTCATTTTTTGAATTTCAAAAACCCTAAAATCACTTCGGGAGATCGTAGGTCCATCTCCGAATGGACTGATATCCATCATAGATATGAACAACCTTGGAGAGAGTCCAACAAGCCATTCATAACTACGACGGTAGGTATCAACTATACTGATTGCATATCACGTATATGCAACTATCACAATGTGCTATCAACTAATTGAATGTTCACACATACATCGGGTTGTTAACACATTAACAAGTATGCATCATATGCATAGCACCCAACTTCACCTCCCTTTACATCGACCTTGGAGAGAGTCCAACAAGCCGATGCTCCAGGTTAAAGCCAACCCATTAATCGAGAAATAGTTTTAATATGGTTAGAGCACATTCAACCAATTATCCCGGCTTGGAGAGAGTCCAACAACCAAAGCTAATGATTAACCTCTGACTCTTACCATATTAGTATTAAATTATTCCATGGTTTGAACATGTTCGGGTTCGAGCCGGGCTTGGAGAGAGTCCAACAACCCAAACAAGAAACGGAACTCTGGTTCTAACCATATTAATGGAAGGTGTAGGCTTTAATATTGAGTTAGGGTTTTTATGTCTCATCCTCTTTGCATGCAAATAACTATTATCTACATGGCATGACATACATGACATACATCTACATGTCACGACACACATGGCATAATGATATGCATCTAATGCAATTACATGGCATACAATTATGTCATGTACATAATTTCCTTATTTGTCATAACTATTTATGGAAATAAAATATGTTTAAGATTTGATTCTCCAAATCAAATCATGATTAAATTAGGAAACAAATTTTCAAATCTAATCACATATTTTATTTATGGAAATAGTTGATTAAGGAAAATCAATTTAGGAAACCAATTTCCTAAATCATCAAAACTACTTATGGAAATAAAATATTTTAAGATTTGATTTCCCAAATCAAATCATGATTAAATTAGGAAACAAATTTCCAAAATCTAATCAAATATTTTATCTATGGAAAATATCAATTTCCATAAATACTTCCAATCTTTCCAAAAGTGGAAGATTTCCATAAATACTTCTAGACTTTCCAAAATTGAAAATTTCCATAAATACTTCTAACTTTCCAAAATTAGAAAATTTCCAGAAATATCATTATGACTATCGCAAAACCATTTTACGATTATGTCGAAACACAACCCGGCTCGATACCATCATGGGTTTAAGACCACATGTGTGTGTGTTCGAACATGTTTCGCAAACATGTGCACAGCGGAAGAAATAAAAATAATAAATCTATATTTATTACAACACACACATCACACACATGCATAGTACAACATGTATAGACATAACCGTAAATTTAAATTTGCAATAAAAGGAAATTTAACTACGTATACCTTTCGTATCACGTGTAGCGGGAACGACATCAACCGTAACGATCCTCGCTAGAATCGTCTCTATCTGTATCCACGCCGAGTATCCTCGGGATGACTTCGCTAAGTCACGAGCCTCATCTTCGTATGGGTTACTAGCCTCGTGTTAAAGACGATGTGATCGAGAGATGATCACGATCCGAATCCAAATTCGGATCCAAAAACAAGTCCCCAAGACTCGCTTCCCCGGAGAGGTATTCGTCAACCGTTTAATGAATCCTTCGTCCTCCACCTCAGAGGATTACCAGAGATCAAATCCCCGGCAAGGCTACCACTGTCAGAGCTCTAAACGTCATCCAAACGACGCTCCGATGAGAGGGAAACAAGCTGTCCAGAAAACTAGACAACTTTGGTGGAGACCTTGCGCCGACCAAATAAGGAAAGCGACTTGCTCACCTTGTCGCCGGAGCCAAGGAATATCACCGGAGCTCCTCCGGCAGCAGCTCGATGCCGGCAATGGGAGAAGACGGCAGCAGCTGGTCACCGGTTGGAGCTTCAAGGTGGGCGGCGGCAAGGAGGAGGGTTGGCGCCGAAAATCTCCAAGGAGAGGAGGTGGGCAGCAACTAGGTTAGGGTTTTGGATTAGGGTTTAACAAACCCTTAAGCCCTCTTTTATAGAGAACTAATTCTCTTAATGGTTATTGGATCATAACCATAAGGCCCGCTAACCCGCTCCATTAATATAAGTTAAAATAAACCAAACCATGATGGTTTATTTTAAGTTAAAACGAACCGAACCAACTTTGGTTCATTCGTTTAAAATAAACCAAACCCTTTGGTTTATTCTCCTCCATTGGATTAGAACCAAACCATTTTGGTTCATCCATTATGTCTTTATAAGACACGGCTCATCCACGCTTCCATTGCGACTGAAACGATTTCATGCTCGCTTCTTGTTTGGTCCAACCAAACTTAGTTTCTCTCGGTCTGAGAATCCCATTCTCAAGCTCGTTTTAAATCCTTCAGATTACGCTCGTTGTGCGTGTGACCAAATAGGTTCTCGGTTTATGTTGGCCGTCTATAATTAACCATTAATTATAGAATGATCATGAGTGGCACCTAGTAGTACATCATGATCTCCAATTAACCGAAAAGATCAACGGTTGATCCAGAACTATTTCTGAAACCCTTCAGCAGCTCGAATGAATCGTGCCCCATTCCCTTCACTCATCTTATACCCACTTGGTTCAGGACATTGTCTATAGTGTCAGTCCCCACTAGGCTGACTACGTCACACCTAGCCCAAGTATCATTTTCTCGTCCTACGGATTCTAGTTACTGTACATGTATCGAAGAGTACCTTACTCTAAACATGTAATGCTTTGGCCAAAGACTTTAGTAACAATCCTACGAAAGGCCATGGGTATACATCTCCTCGCAAGGAGTGGTGAATCCTTTATAGGCTATTCAAACACCTTTGATCTCTTCGACTTATACCCAATCATCCCGGGTCCACATCTCCTTAGAGATGTTTGCTTAAGATGTCAAAGCATAAGTCTCCATGATCAAGATGACTTGAATACCGCAAGTCAAAGGAACATCGCACTTAAGCTACAGTAAGAACTTCATTGACATATCTATATATGCAGAGAACCATATGAAGTCTTACAGCTGGTCACTCCAATGAACTAGTTACCATAACTAGCATCCACGATCAACTCCGGACATCAAAATGTCTCTAGCCAGTGAGAATCAGCTGCTTGGATACATCAAGGAGTATACCTCGTGCTAGTCTCGACAGAATTGATGGTGTCCAAATCCATCAATTCATCGACTAGGGATAATTCCGATACATCACAATTACACATGTAGAGATACTCACTAGTTGTGATCCAATCACAAATTCTCTCATCTTTGTGAATCGTATCATGGACATTGATAAATGAGTTTAAGATCCAATCAAATACATGAAACATGTATACTCAAATAGTGAATCTTCATTTATCATATAAATGGTTCATACATAAGGCGATTGCCTTAGGACATCTCTCATATATTACTAACAGAAGGGTCTTGTTTCTATTCTTCCTCTTGCTCGGAACGAGCAAGGTAGGAATATTGGTGATCTAGGAGCTTCAACTTTTGGTAGATCGTCGCCCACACGACGTCCGAAAGAAGGAAGGTCATACAATAGAAGATCGAGAGGTATAACACTTATCTATCTTCATATGTAACATGTTTGTAATCATTTTTCAATTATATATGCATGATATATTCTGTTTTGTGGATAAATATAACTTGGACCCCCGAACATAAACACAAAAGCCGACGATCCGTACATTGTCTATTCCGCGGCTATTCGTAGAATAGAGGTTGGTCGCTTGAACAACAAGTTTGTTCAAGTGACTACTCTAATCGAATAGCACGATGATGAAACGGTTGCTTGGGCAATCCCTCTTGTCAAGGATAATTTTTTTTATCCGGGGATGTAGAAGGGATCGCCAAGAACAAGCGACTGAGTTAAAGTGGGAAGCGAAGTTTCCTACCTTCAGAACAAAGTTATATCTTTTGGTCTAGTCATTGAAACATGTTTAGCGGTGTTATCTACCGGCACCTGGTGTGTAGATACGGGAGCCACTGATCACCTATGCAATACTTTGCAGGGGTTCCAGGAAACTAGACGACTGGCTGAAGGGGAGATTACCGTATACTTGGGCAATGCCACGAAGGTGGCGGCTGTTGGAGTGGGAGATGTCTATTAGTCTTTTGAGAGGAATAAAGTTTTGGTTCTTAAAAATTATCTTTATGTACCTTTATTTAGAAAGAATTTAATTTCAGTTTCTAAATTGTTTATGGATGGATATTCTATTTCTTTTAATGACAGAGTTGTTATAAAAAGGAATAGGGAGATTATCTATTCAGGTGCATTGATAGGAAATTTATATACACTTAAACCAAAAGCTCCCACGATGCAAATAGAAGTGAATAACTCATTTTCTAATTCCAATAAGAGAAAAGAACCTTCGAAGATGAACCAAACATATCTTTGGCATCTAAGGCTTGGTCATATTAACCTAAGCAGAATTCAAAGGTTGATAGCTGATGGACCTTTGAGTTCATTAGTGGTGGAAGACTTCCCAACCTGCGAATCTTGCTTGGAGGGTAAAATGACCAAGAGGCCTTTCAAGGCCAAGGGGTTTAGAGCCAAAGATGTATTGGAATTGGTTCATTCTGATTTGTGTGGTCCTATGTCTATCCAGGCAAGAGGTGGCTTCGAATATTTCATCTCTTTTATAGACAATTATTCAAGGTATGGATACATTTACTTGATGCGCCGCAAGTCTGAATGCTTTGACAAGTTCAAAGAATTCAAGGCTGATATGGAGAAACGTCAAGGTAAAAGTATCAAGACACTACGATCTGATCGTGGTGGTGAGTACCTCTTTGGAGAGTTTAGGAATTACTTATCAGAGACTGTGATTCAATCCCAATTGTCTACACCTGGCACACCCCAACAGAATGGTGTAGCAGAGCGAAGGAATAGGACTCTTATGGAGATGGTTAGATCGATGATGAGTTATTCTGAGTTGCCAGATTCATTCTGGGGATATGGTCTAGATACGGTAGTGTATATTCTGAACTTGGTACCATCTAAATCAGTGCCTTCTACTCCCACAGAATTGTGGACTGGGCAAAAGTCTAGTCTGAGACATATTCGGATTTAGGGGAGTCCAGTACATGTACTGAAGGCAGATGCTGGTAAGTTAGAACTTCGTACAGAAGTGCGCATGTTCGTTGGCTATCCTAGAGGAACGAAAGGTGATTTGTTTTATAGTCCTAGAGATCAGAGGGTGATCGTCAGTACGAATGCCAGATTTCTAGAGGAAGACTATGTGATAAACCACAAGCCCATGAGTAAGATTGTACTGGAGGAATTGAAAGGAAAAGTCACTACTTCAGTACCATCGGTACAAGAGGATATACCATAAGTCACTGCACCGCGTGTCATAGAGGATACATAGGTGATACCTCGTCGTAGTGGGAGGGTTGTGAGATAGCCTGATGATTCATGTTCTTGGGAGAATCTTCTAATTTGGTCCCTGGCAAACATGAACTTGATCCCTAGACAGATGACGAGGCAATCCAAGATAAAGATGTGGTATCTTAGCAAAGTGCAATGAATGCTGAGATTGAATCTATAGATTTGAATCAGGTCTGGGAGCTAATAGAACCACCCAATGGTAAAAACCATTGGATGCAAGTGGATCTACAAAAGAAAGGGAGGAATAGATTGGAAGGTTGAGACCTTCAAAGCAAGGCTTGTTGCGAAGGGGTATACTCAGAAAGAGGGTATCGATTATGAGGAGACCTTTTTGCTGGTAGCCATGCTTAAGTCTATCCAGATTCTCTTATGTATTGCTGCTCATATGGATTATGAGGTATGATAGATGGATGTCAAGACAGCTTTCCTTAATGGAAGTCTTGAGGAAAATATCTATATGAAGCAACCAGAGGAATTCATTGTAAAGGGCAAAGAGCATCTTGTGTGCAAGCTTAATTGATCCATTTATGGATTGAAGCAAGCTTCGAGATCTTGGAACATCCGCTTTGATGAGGTAATCCAGTCTTATGGATTTATTCAAAGTGCGGATAAGTCTTGTGTATACAAGAGATGTGACGAAAACGTAGTGGTATTTCTTGTACTATACGTAGATGACATTTCGTTAATTGGCAATAATGTCAAGGTGTTATCTGACATAATGGTATGGTTGTCCAAACAGTTTGATATGAAGGACTTGGGAGAAGTGGGACACATCCTTGGAATTAAGGTTATAAGGGATCACAGGAAAAGGATGTTGTGCTTATCTCAAGCTTCATACATAGACACCATTATGGATCATTTTAGCATGCAAAACTCTAAGAAAGGTTTTCTACCTTTCAGGCATGGAGTTCCTTTATCTAAGGAGATGTGTCCTAGAACATCTAAGTAGATAGAGGAGATGAAGGTAGTTCCTTATGCTTCGGTAGTAGGAAGCCTCATGTATGCGATGCTATGCATGAGACTGGATATCTGCTTTGTCGTGGGCATGGTTAGCAGATATCAGAGTAATCTAGGACAGGGACATTGGACTATGGTAAAGCATATATTCAAGTACCTGAGAAGGACTAGGGATTATATGCTAGTTTACCGGGCAGACCAATTACTCCCTGTGGGTTACACAGATTCCGACTTCCAATCAGATAGGGATAACAATAAGTCTACCTCAGGTTTTGTGTTTACTATGGGAGGTGGAGCCATTGTATGGAGGAGTGTCAAGCAGAAATACGTGGTGGACTCTACCATGGAAGCTAAGTATGTTGCAGCCTCTGAGGCGGCCAAAGAAGCTGTATGACTTAGGAACTTCTTGATGGACTTCGATGTGATTCCTGGTTTTCCCAGAACTATCACAATTTATTGTGATAATAGTAGTGCAGTTGCAAACTCGAAGGAACCACGAGCCCATAAGGCAAGTAAACACATAGAGCGCAAGTACCACCTGATATGATAAATCATAAATAGAGGAAAAGTTGTTATGGCCAAGATTGCATCGGAGGATAACCTGGCAGATCCTTTCACTAAGGCCCTTCCAGCGAGAGATTTTGATAGGCATTTGGAGGGAATGGGAATCAAATTTATGGCAGTTTGAGGATAGCATAGTCTTTTAGTATAAGTGGGAGATTGTTGGGATGTATACTGAAAAGTCTATCTTTTGTATGAACATCTTTATTTTGAAATAAGAATCACATGATCATTGTTTGCACATTTATGGTTATACAATTTGTCTAATACATTACATTGTAGATAACATGGTGTGTAGTGTCACACGGGAGATTATGTTATCAGATCCTTGTAAAGTATAAGTAAAGGCTCACAACTGAAATGGTTATGGACAAACCATTGGAATTGTTGTAGTGTGATTTGGTATTGGTTTGTCATGACCATAGAATTATACTAGTACACATTGTGTGTATTGAGCAGGACCGACTTAGAGGTGATTCGATTTATTGCTGACTACATAATCGAATCGGACCTCAGATATTATTTTGTACATGTTCTTAATCCCGATATAATAACGGGCACATATACTTAGTATTCATTTCTTTGATTTACCAATGAGCGAGATTTATAGAGTAAATCGATAGACTCAGTAAGTTAGGAAATAGTAATATTTATATGGTGTGTCGTTGATTATAGGAGGAAATCATGTCCTATATATTAGGATGATGATCTCCCCTTGAGGAGCTCATAAGGTTCATCATGTAAACCCTACAGGTGGACTAGGTCCGGCATGATGATAAGGTTGAGTGGTACTACTCATGGAGTTAGATGTTGATTAATTAATTGTCAGTAAATTAATTAATCGATGAACATTCGAGATCTTAAACACGGGGAGATAAATGTACAAATAATATATGGAGACCATATTAACTTATGGGGTTGGTGAGGTAGATCGATGATAATCTTCTAGTGGAATGGATTATTATTAATAGATCGGACTTTATGTGGGCTTGATCCATTTGGTGGCCAAGATCCAACTCCTCCTCATGGTCCCTATTGTAGCCTATTAAACCCTCATGGAGCCTAGATCCGATGGTGGAAAATAAAACTTTTGATCCGACGGTGGAGATTAAATCTCGAAATCCAACAGTGGAGATTAAATCTTTTGATCCAACGGTGGAGATTGAATCTCTATATCCGACGGTTGAGATTAAATCCCTAGATTCGACGATTGAGATTAAATCCCTAGATCTGATGGTGGAGATTAAAGGAGGCTTAGGCCTAACTCTATAAAAGGAGGCTAGGGGTGGGCGGCAAGAGTAATTGAAGAGGAGATTAGGGTTTGGGTGGCTAGGGCTTGGAGGCTTGGGCGGCTAGGGTTTCCTATCCTCCTTGGGCGGCAAGGCTTTCTCCCCTTCCTAGGGTTTTGGCCGGTGCCCCTTTTCTTCTCTCAACCTTGGCCGGCGCCCAACCTCTTCTTCCTCTTCTCCTTAGCCGGTGGAAACAAGGGTGAGGGTGATTCCTTGGAGCTCTTGGCCGGCGCCCACTTCCTCCTCTATTCCTTGGCCGGCGGCATCATCAAATCTCTTGACTTGGTGGCCGGTCTTAGATAGGGAAGAGTTTCGTTTCTATACTTCGTTTGTTCAAAGTGAACAAGGAAAGGAAGATTGGTGATCTAGGAGGTTTTGACTTTTGGAAGATAGTCGCCCACATGATGTCTAAAAGGAGGAAGGACATACAATAGAAGATCGAGAGGTATAATGCTTGTTTATATTCTTTTGTATTATGTCTATAATTGTTTTCAATTATATGCATGTTGTATGTTTTTATTATGTGGCTAATTTACTTGGACCCCGAACATAAACACAAAAATCGGTGATCCGTACATCATCTATTCCGCTGCTATTTGAAGAATAGAGGTAGGCTGCTTGAATAATAAGTTTGTTCAAGTGACCACTCTAATCGAATAGCACGACGATGGAACAGTTGCTTTGGTAATCCCTCTTTGTCAAGGATTAATTTTTTTAATCCGGGGACGTCGATGAGATCGCCATGAACAAGCGACCGAGTTGAAGTGGGATGCGAAGTTTCCTACCTTCACAAGCAACCGATCCATCATCGTGCTATTCAATTAGAGTGGTCGCTTAAACAAACTTGTTGTTCAAGCTACCTAACTCTTTTCCTCGATTAGCCGCGGAATAGATGATGTACAGATCGCCAGTTTTTGTGTTTATCTTCGGGGTCCATGATCATACAATTGTAAACAATCACATACATAATACAAAAGAACAAAAGGAAACCAAAACAAGAATTATACCTCTTGATATTCTATTGTATGACCTATCCTTTTCTTGGATGTTATGTGGGCAACGATCCTCCAAGAATTGAAGCCACCTAGATCTCGTTCTTCCCTACCTTGCTCGCTCCGATCAAAGGGAAGATGACTGAACCCTTCTTCTCCTATCTAGTGTCGACCACCAAGCTCCTAGCTTGGTTGTTGCCGTCGGCCAAGGAGAGGAAGAAGGAAGAGTGGGCGTCGGCCAAGAGAGGTCTCTTGTTGCTGCCGGCCAAAGGAGAGAAAGAGAGGGAGGAGCCATTGGCCAAGCTAGAGAGAGAGAGGGAGGCTCCTCCCAAAACAAGGGCCAAACCCTAGGTTGTGTTGTCGTCGCCCACAAGGAGAAGCCAAAACCTAAGTTGCTGCCCAAGCCTCCAAAGCCAACTCCAAAACCCTAAACCACAACTCTCATCCCTTTGCCGCCCAAGCTTTGGACCTTATTTATAGATTTTGTCCAAGCCTCCTTTTAATCGTGTCCGTTGGATCTAGGCTTCTTGAGGGTTTTAATAGGCTACAATATGGACCATGAGGAGGAGTTGGATCTTGGCCACCCAATGGATCCGGCCCACATAGAATCTGATCCATTAATGATAATCCATTCCACTAGAGGATTATCATTGATCTACCTCACCAACCCCCATAATTAAATATGGGCTCCATATATTAATTGTACAAATGTCTCCCCATGTTTAAGATATCGAATGTCCGTTATTTAATTAATTTATTGACAATTAATTAATCAACATCTAACTCCATGAGTAGTACCACTCAACCTTATCATCATGCAGGACCAAGTCCACCTATAGGATTTACATGATGATCCTTATGAGCTCCTCAAGGGGACATCATCATCCTAATATATTGGACACGATTTCCTCCTATAATCAACGATACACTATATAAATAATATTATTTCCCAACCTACCAAGTTTATCGATTTAATCCATAAATCTCACGCATTGGTAAATCAAATACATAAATATTAAGTACATGTGCCCGTTATTATATCGTGATTAAGAGTATGTACACCATAATATCCGAGGTCTGATTCAATTATGTAGTTAGCAATAAATTGAATCACCTCTAAGTTAGTCCTTCTCAATACACACAAAGTGTACTAGTGTGATTCTATGGTCAAGATAAACCAATACCAAATTACACTACAACCATGCTAATGGTTTGTCCAAAACCATCTTGGTTGTGAGCCTCTACTTATACTCTACAAGGAACTGATAACATGATCTTCTGTGTGACACCACACATCATGTTATCTACAATGTAAAGTATTAGACAATATGCATAACTATAAATATGTAAACAATGATCATGTAATTCTTATTTCAAAAATAAAGATGTTCATACAAAGGCTAGGCTTTCAGTATACATCCCAACAGACTTCCCTATTAACCTTGGTTTTCCTAGACCTAGATATTGTTCCATAATCGAATGGAACATTATGGTAGGTCTTCTTGGGTTTAGGTTTATGACCCAAACCTTTCTTTCCCCTTGATGGTTCTTGCCCCTTAGAACCTAGATTTTGACCATTAGACCCCTTAAATGAGTTTGTCATTTTTGCTAGGGTCTTTTCCAATTTTTCAAGCCTTTGCCTCAAGGCTTGATTTTCTAATTCTAACTTTCCCAATTTTGATTGTTCATTAATCTTTTGGGAATAACTCTTCCTAAGCATATATCTATGATTCTTGGGATTAATGCCTAGGTGGTTCTCTACCTTCCTAATGGACTCCCTAGGTAAAATGGGTCTAGATTTATTAGTTCTAGATTTGTCCTTTGGTAAATTAACATGCTTAGCACCTAAATAAGCATGCTTTTCATGAGCAATAGCAAGAGTACTAAAATAATTTCTAGCGTGCTTTTTAACCTTAAAACTAGAAGATGCATTAAAATATAACTTAGGGTTTTCTTTGGAAGCTCCCCCTACTTGTGTAGCTCCTTCTTGCCTCTTCTTCCTCCCCCTAGGGCATTGACTTCTATAGTGTCCCTTTGGGTTGCATTTGAAGTACACGATGTGCTCTTTGCTTTTCTTAGTGAGGACTCTGGCATCCTTTAATTTTTCTTGAACTTTTGGCACCAACACTTTCTCCTTAGCCAATTTTGTGTCACGCCCGCCCTTTCCTAGGGTCCGGAAGGGCGGCGCGACGCGATCGTACATACATACATCATACTACTTATAGCGGAAGACTTTAGACACATTTTTTTTTCTTTTAAACATAAACATGAGTCGTCATTTTATAGATACTTCTTCTTAACATAGTGTTGGTGCAATCGGCCCAGGTCACGATTGACCAGACTCGAGTTTGACTCGAGTGATGTTTTGATGTTTGACAAAGGGATTTGACAAAGTGGTTTGGCATTGATGTTTGACATTAATGTCGGTTAATATGTTGGGGAGATTGTTGGAGCAATCGACCCGGGTCATGTTTGACCGGACTCGAGTTTGACTCGAGGAAGACCTTGATGGTTGACTGGGATTGACCATGTGATTATGGGAAAGTCCAAGCATGGGTCTTGGCAAGGTAAAGTCCAAGTCATGGGTACTTGGCATGGAAAGTCCAAGTGGGACACTTAGCATTTGGTAAAGTCCAAGTCTTGAGTACTTGGCATGAAAAGTCCAAGTGGGACACTTGGCGCATGGAAAGTCCAAGTCATGGGTACTTGGCATTTGGGAAAGTCCAAGTCTTGAGTACTTGGCATGAGAAGTCCAAGCATGGGTCTTGGCAAATGAGAAGTCCAAGCATGGGTCTTGGCAAATGGAAAGTCCAAGCATGGGTCTTGGCATGGAAAGTCCAACATGGGTTGGCAAGGGAAAGTCTAAGCTTGAGTCTTGGCATTTGGGAAGCCCAAGGGGATTGATATTGGCAGCGTAAGGTCCAAGCGGAGTCTTGGCGGCGTAAGTCCAATGTGCCTTGGTGGTGTAGACACCGTTAGCATGACATAGCCGAGGGAAGCACCTGGAGGCTAGCGCGATGGATGAACAAGTCATGGATGACTTGGAGGGATCCGAGAGGCGTGAGGCTGATATAGGTGGCTAGAAGGCTTAGGTCTAGGCTAAGGGTGGTCTAGCAAGTATGGGGGCACCATACTTGGGTTAAAACCTCATTCTTGAGGTTGGCAGTCGACTGGCATTATGGCCGGTTCGATTGCCGTGAGTCGACTTGAGTTCGACTGCCATTAAGAGCTGGGCGCTCTGCACCGCTCATGGGAGCGATCGGTGATGTATCTGACGGTCATTGCGCCGAATTCGATGGTCATTGCTAGTTGAGTCGCGAGCACAGAATGCTCCGTAGTCGGTAGGCGGTCGATTCTACGCGTTGGATCGGCGCCAATGTTAGCGATCATTGCCAAGAGATCCGTTGGAGTTTTTCTAGTGTGGATCGAGCCGTTGTCTCACGACAACAGTGGCATCAATTGACTGGTGACTTATGACAGTCGACTGATAGGCGAAAATCCAGCCCGACGCAGGTTATAAAGACAGCTCAGAAGGAGGGATTTTCAAGCGATTTTCTTGGGCGAAATTGAAGGGGGAAGTTGGTGCTTTCCAGTCCTTCAAAGCTAGTTCAAGGCAATCAAAGATCAAGCAATCCAAAGTTCTTGTAAAGTTATTTTTCCTTTACTTGCATTGTATTTCTTACTTGTATTTGCTTGTATCTTGTGTATTACTTAGTGTAATCCTTGTACGAGGTTTCTCCGCCTCCGGATTGTTCCGAGAAGGAGTTATTATTGATTAGTGATTGCGTATGCATCACTAGAGCTCTTTAGAGCTCGATCCGTGGAGTAGGAACCGTGTGGTTCCGAACCACGTTATATCTTTGTGTTCGTGATTGTTGTATTTCGTTATTGCTTTCATTTCTATATTCCGCTGCGCTAACGAAATTGTAGACACGATCACGATCGAATTCCATCGACGTACGAATTCAACGCTATTCACCCCCCCTCTAGCGGCGTCAAATCTCCAACAAGTGGTATCAGAGCAAGGTTGCTCTTCAACGGATTAACAACCGGGAGCAAGACGCTAGAGGGTAAAAGATGGAAGTCCAAGATCAATTAGGTTGGGACATCAACACACCGGTGCCCTACACCCTATACGGACGAGAAGGATTCAATTCTTGGAAGGGAAGAATTGAGGATTTTATTATGATAAGAGACTTTGAGTAATGGTCCATTTTGATGGATGGATTTGAATATCCAAGAGGACCAAGAGGTGGATTCCTCAAAAAAAAGAGATGGACCGAAGAGCAAGTTCAAGCATCCGAGAAAAATGATAAGGTGATAAAATTTTTAATTGATTTAATGCCTAACAATATCTTGTGTATGTTAGGTAATTATGTAGATGCTAAAGAGTTATGGAGCCAAGTGGCAAAGCTCCATGAAAACTCATCATCGGTCCAAGAAGAAGAAGAAGAAGAAGAGGAGTGCTCACCCTCTCAAGCTCAAGCAACTACATCATCATCTAAAGAGCTTGAGGATTCGAAGGTTGATAGGGAGTCAACTTCCCAATCGGTGGAGGAAGTGGAAGAAGCATCCACTTCTCGGATTGAGGAGGAGATTAGAGTTTCCTCAACACCGGAGCATCAAGAAGAAGCTTCGACATCCGGTCAAGATGAAGAAGCCCAAAATCCAATTCCGGTCTCAATTAACCTAGGTAACTCAAACACTCTAATGTCAAATAAAAATAATATTATGTGTTTTGAGTGTAGGGAATTTGGGCACTATAAGAGCAAGTGCCCAAAGAAGATTAGGAAAGCTCCACCAGCACCAAAAGTCAAGGATGTCGGTTCCCCAACACCTAAAGGCAATGAGCACATCATATGCTTCAAGTGCAATTCAAAAGGACATTATAGGAATCAATGTCCTAGGGGGAGCAAGAAGACTCAAAATGGAGCATCATATGTAGGGGGAGCTAAGGCAAACCCTAGGGTAACTTCTAATTTTGCTCCTTCTTCAATTTACAAGCAAAAGCATGCTAGGGATTTCAATTCACTTGCAATTTATGAAAAGCATGCTAATAGGAACAAGTATTTTTGCTTAGGAGCTAAGAATGTCTACTTAGATAATAGGGAGAAATTTGGGACTAATGTCCCTAAAAACAACTTATCTAAGGACAAACCTAGGTCAAATAACTCTAGAAAATTTTTACCTAAGGAGACCATTAGAAAGGTGCAAGAGCACCTAGGTTTCAATCCTAAGTTCACTAGGCATATGTCTAGAAAGTCTCATGCCCAAGATTTAAATCAAAATTCTAAAATTGGGCAATTAGAAAAGGAAAATCAAGTCTTGAGGTCAAGGCTTGAAAAACTTGAAAAGACCCTAAATAAGATACAAAATCAATTTAAAGGGTCTAGTGGTCAAAATCAAGGGTCTAAGAGTCAAAAGTCAACTAAGGGCAAGCAAGGTTTGGGTCACAAACCTAAGCCCAAGGTGACTTACCATAGTGTTCCATTAGATTATGGAACACTAACTAGGTCTAGGAAGACCAAGGTCAATAGGAAGGTTATCCCTAGAGTTGACCAAAGGGTGTGCCTAGTGGCTAGGGTTTCAAGGAAACCTAGGGTGGCCACTAAGAAGGTTGCAAGGGGAGTTACCCCTAGAGTCAACCTAGGTAAGACCCAAATGACCAAGGCTAACAAGCCTAGGAGGGTCATTAGGAAGGTATCTAGGGAGGTTATCCCTAAGGAATACCTAATTAATCCTAGGAGCTCAAATCAGTTTTGGGTTCCTAAGAGCGTGATTGATTCACGCTAGGTGGGTTTAGGATGTGCCGACCTTGAGTGGATGGGTAGTTAACTCAACCATGATAAAGGTGACATTTTAGGTTATTTTCAAGGTTATGGATACCTTGGAAATAGGGTTGAATTATAATCCTAAAAGATTTTAGGATGTGCCAATATTAGTTATGAAGTTTGATAAAATGATCAAATTGGCACAATTAGGGTTTAGAGTGTTAGTATGCCATTTTGAGTTTTTGGCACACTAGGGAGATTAATGATAATATGGAAAAATATATCTAATTGTATCAAATGGCAATTAATATTAAAATTTAGGTATTACTATACCTATATATTTTATATGCCATGCCTTAATTGTCATATGCCATGTCATGACATCATGCCTATTTCTATGATTTTATATGTCATGAGTATGCTTAGGTTGTAGGTTAATGTCATGTATGCTTAGATTTCATCTTATGCCATGACATCATGATTATGGGCATATGCTTATTTATATCATTTCTAATGCCATAATCATTCATGCATTTAAGACAATTTGATTGAAATTGATTTAAGGACAATGGCATGACTTGGAGTCCCATTTATAAGGGAATCAAGTAGAGTTGCCTTAGGAAAATGCATGAAACCCTAGATTAGGATGAACCAAAACCCACATCTCACATCCAATTGACATGTATGTGTATTTATACACCTTAGATACATGTGAGATGCTAGGATATGAGTTGAGTTCAAGGTGCATAGTTTTTGTATCTAGATGAACTAAAACTCATCTTGTTTCATTTATGGATCATTGGGAGAGCATGTGTACAAGTCATGTACATAGAGCCCAAGGAATATGATCCAAAATGAGGTTTTGAAAATATTTTAAAATCATTTTGAAAAACCTTGGTGAAGTCTATCTTTTGATAGCAATCATCATTGATAGAGTTAATACAAAATAGGGCCAAAACATTGAAAATTTCAATGGTTTTGAGTTTTGTATCAAACTCATTATTTTATGGGTAAAATAATTTTCAAATATTTTTCACCCATTGTATGTGTCATAAGTATTATACGTATGAATTTTCACGATTTTTTGAATTACATATAATTATTTATGAATTTTTAAAATTCATTTCTGATAGCTGAAAATCGAGATTTTAGATTATCGATCGGCCTTGGCAATTGGCGATCGATGATTTTAATGTGATCGGGTTTGTTTAGCCCATTTTCAGCCATGGTAAAGGTCCCTAACCACTTCTAACCCTAGGATATGCTTTGGGAAGCATTATAAAGGGTGAAAATCCATTGGATATGGATTAGGAGTTGTGTTAGGTCAAAGTATAAAGGGTATGGAAAGTTCAAGTTTGAACTTAGAACCTTAATTTTGATGGTTTAGAGTTCCTATTGGCTTAGGGGCTTCCCAAGGACATTGTTGGTGCAATGATCAAGGGGGAGCAAGCCTTTAGGGGGAGGTATCCATCTTGGGATGATGGATGTATTTTTCTCCTTGAAGAGGAGAAGTTATTGGGAGAGTATCATCAATTGGGAAAATTGATGGGTTTTTGATACCCAATTTGGAAATTGGGAGAGAGTATAGGATTGTCTCTCTTGAGTGATATGTGAATTATCACTAGGAAGATGGTAGGCATCCTAGGTATTTATTTTTGGATCAAGGGGGAGATTGTAAGATCTCATTGGGACATGAGACATTGACCTCCTTGGAGAGAAAACCTTTTTGATGTTAGTCAAAAAGGGGGAGAATGTTTGGGGGAGAACATTTGGAGAGTGTTTACCAATTTGGGATAATTGGTAAGGGATCTGAGTTGTTGGTCTAACTCAGATGATTTGTTTTGTTTTTGTCAAACATCAAAAAGGGGAAGATTGTTGGTGCAATCGACCCAGGTCACGATTGACCAGACTCGAGTTTGACTTGAGTGATGTTTTGATGTTTGACAAAGGGATTTGACAAAGTGGTTTGGCATTGATGTTTGACATTAATGTCGGTTAATATGTTGGGGAGATTGTTGGAGCAATCGACCCGGGTCATGTTTGACCGGACTCGAGTTTGACTCGAGGAAGACCTTGATGGTTGACTGGGGTTGACCATGTGATTATGGGAAAGTCCAAGCATGGGTCTTGGCAAGGTAAAGTCCAAGTCATGGGTACTTGGCATGGAAAGTCCAAGTGGGACACTTGGCATTTGGTAAAGTCCAAGTCTTGAGTACTTGGCATGAAAAGTCCAAGTGGGACACTTGGCGCATGGAAAGTCCAAGTCATGGGTACTTGGCATTTGGGAAAGTCCAAGTCTTGAGTACTTGGCATGAGAAGTCCAAGCATGGGTCTTGGCAAATGAGAAGTCCAATCATGGGTCTTGGCAAATGGAAAGTCCAAGCATGGGTCTTGGCATGGAAAGTCCAACATGGGTTGGCAAGGGAAAGTCCAAGCTTGAGTCTTGGCATTTGGGAAGCCCAAGGGGATTGATATTGGCAGCGTAAGGTCCAAGCGGAGTCTTGGCGGCGTAAGTCCAATGTGCCTTGGTGGTGTAGACACCGTTAGCATGACATAGCCGAGGGAAGCACCTGGAGGCTAGCGCGATGGATGAACAAGTCATGGATGACTTGGAGGGATCCGAGAGGCGTGAGGCTGATATAGGTGGCTAGAAGGCTTAGGTCTAGGCTAAGGGTGGTCTAGCAAGTATGGGGGCACCATACTTGGGTTAAAACCTCATTCTTGAGGTTGGCAGTCGACTGGCATTATGGCCGGTTCGACTGCCGTGAGTCGACTTGAGTTCGACTGCCGTTAAGAGCCGAATCTGCTCGCGGATCGGCTTGCTCATGGGAGCGATCGAACCGATGTATCTGGTCGATTGCCAAGGGTCGGATCATTGCTAGTTCACCGCGAAACGCGAATGCTCCGTAGCCGACTGGGCAGTCGACTACGCGGTTGACAGTCGACTGCCAATGTTGGCAGTCGACTGCCAAGAGATCCGTTGGAGTTTTTCCAGCGTGGATCGAGCCGTTGTCTCACGACAACAGTGGCATCGATCGTGACTTATGGCGATCGATAGGCGAAAATCCGGCCCGCGCAGTTATAAAGGCAGCTCAGAAGGAGGGATTTTCAAGCGATTTTCTTGGGCGAAATTGAAGGGGGAAGTTGGTGCTTTCCAGTCCTTCAAAGCTAGTTCAAGGCAATCAAAGATCAAGCAATCCAAAGTTCTTGTAAAGTTATTTTTCCTTTACTTGCATTATATTTCTTACTTGTATTTGCTTGTATCTTGTGTATTACTTAGTGTAATCCTTGTACGAGGTTTCTCCGCCTCCGGATTGTTCCGAGAAGGAGTTATTATTGATTAGTGATTGCGTATGCATCACTAGAGCTCTTTAGAGCTCGATCCGTGGAGTAGGAACCGTGTGGTTCCGAACCACGTTATATCTTTGTGTTCGTGATTGTTGTATTTCGTTATTGCTTTCATTTCTATATTCCGCTGCGCTAACGAAATTGTAGACACGATCACGATCGAATTCCATCGACGTACGAATTCAACGCTATTCACCCCCCCTCTAGCGGCATCAAATCTCCAACACATAGAGCATGCATAATTATTTCATAAGTACTTAGTGCTTAGTTCAAGTCCATAAATATCATCATCATTGGGAAAACATACATAAAGAACATAACAGATCTCCTCCACCATGCCACTACCACACACACTTTTGCCCCTCCTGCTGCTCCCTTTAGTTTATCCACCCCTTAGCCTTATCTGCAGTACAAGGGAAAAATAAACTATAAGCACATAGGCTTAGTAAGATCCTGTCCTACTCACAAAAACCATACATCGACATTAAGCATGACATGTAACATTCATAACATATAAGCAACATAACATGTAACATATATGACGTAAGCAAACATAACATGTAGCATAAGTAACATAAGCAAACATAACATGTAACATATATAACATAACAACATATCATGTACATATATGACATAATCAAACATAACATGCAACCTATATAACATAGCAACATATCATGTACATATATGGCATAATCAAACATAACATGCAACATATATATCATTGCAACATATCATGTACATATATGGCATAATCAAACATAACATGCAACATAGGTAACATAGCAACATATCATGTACATATATGACATAATCAAACATAACATGCAACCTATATAACATAGCAACATAGCATGTAAACATAACAATCATATCATGTAAACATATGCAGGATGCTCTTTGAAAACATATATTATAGGTACGTAAACATAAATCTCAACATATTGGGCCCGGCATTGTACCACATCATCATCATCATAGCGTGCATCCCTAAATAGACTCGAGGTAGCTAGTCTCGAACCTACTAGGTTACTAGGCCCGATCTTAGTCCGTCGACCTAGGGGCCATCGTCGTAGCATAGAAGCCCATCCTAGGCCCGATCTTAGTCCATCGACCTAGGGCATCTGGGAGCCCATCTCGTACTAGGCCCGATCTTAGTCCGTCGACCTAGGGGCTATCATACATAGAAGCCCATCCTAGGCCTGATCTTAGTCCGTCAGCCTAGGGAAACTTAGGAGCCCATCCCTTTGGACCTTGTTAGGGTCTAGGTACAAGCCATGCAAAAGGTAAAATACTTATATTCTTCTTATCATAACATATCATATTTCATTTCACAAACATATCACTTCATTTCATAACATATCATATTTCACTTCATGAACATATCATATTTCATTTCATAAACATATCATACTTCATTTCATAACATATCATATTTCACTTCATGAACATATCATATTTCATTTCATAAACATATCATATTTCACTTCATAATATATCATATTTCATTTCATAATCACATCATATTTCATTTCATAACATATCTTAAATATCACACACATATAGGGCATGACATAAGGCATAAACATCAAGAGTGAGTAAACACTAACCTAGAGCATGTTATCTTCATCTAGCATCATTTAACATCACAAGTTAACATGAACTCACCTAAGCATAAAACACATGTTAACCTAACCTAGAGCATGTTATCTTCATCTAGCATCATTTAACATCACAAGTTATCATGAATTCACCTAAAGCATGGCATAAGGAACACCTTTGGGGTCTTGGCCGAATGGTTCAATGGGTTCCATGGATCAACCACTTAACTAACTCATCTAAAAAAAATCCCTCATCATCATATTAATACAAGATATAGCATGGATCATCATGGTAAGACCTAGTTAAGGTCTTGGCCGAATGTTTCATGGGGAATTTAGGGTTAAACTCTCAACCTAATCCATCTAGCATCCTAACATCATCATATTCATACAAGATATGGTTTAGAACTTCATTGAAAACTCAAGAAAAGGGTTTGGCCGAATGGTTCATGGAGAGTTTAGGGTTAAACTCTTAACCTAATCCATCTAGAATCCTAACATCATCATATTCATACAAGATATGGTTTAGAACTTCATTGAAAACTCAAGAAAAGGGTTTGGCTGAATGGTTCATGGAGAGTTTAGGGTTAAACTCTTAACCTAATCCATCTAGCATCCTAACATCATCATATTCATACAAGATATGGTTTAGAACTTCATTGAAAACTCAAGAAAAAGGTTTGGCTGAATGGTTCATGGAGGATTTGACATAACAACTTAAATCGAAAAGCTACTTGTATGCAGGTGAGGGGATACTTACATCCTTCTCTTTGCTTTTTGGTTGGAAGATGACCTAAGGGAAGCAAACCTAGCCCCCTTCTTGCTTGGATGAATTTCGGACAAGGATCAAAAGGAGGAGCTCTAGGGTTCGGTGAGGAAGAAGAAGAGGAGGAGAAAAACAATTTGATCCCTTATGTCTCCTCATCCCCCCCTATTTATTCACTTGAAGAGTCCCTTAGTCTCCCTTACCCCTAACTATAATTTCCCACATTCCTCTAATAATACAATCTTGTTGGGCTTCTAGTTATTGGATGCACCCTTAAGGCTTGGCTATCTCTAGAGGTTTGGGGTTCAATTCCTAGGCCTTGCATCCTTTTTGGCTCGTTTTGTTTTATTTTTGAAAAGCCCACATAAAGCCCATCATAATCAAGCCAAAAATTCTTGTAAAATTACTAGAAATTTTACGGGCGTTACATTTTGGGCATTTGCTCTTGTAATGTTCGGCTTCCCTACACTCAAAGCAAATTATGTGATCCTTATTTTTATTAATTGCATTTGAGTTTGAAGCTAAAGTTGATTCTTCATCCTTCCCAGAGGTTAAAGCTTCTATTTGCTCTTCCAATTGCTCCGGTGATCTATTCTCTGATCTGAATGTTGAGCACCTCTCAACTTCCGAGTCCTCACTTCTAGATGTGGAGGTTTCCTCCTATTCTTCCACATCCTCGAATGTTGATGGACATTCTTCCTCGGGCTCCTTCTTCGATTGAGTCGGTTCAGGATTTTCATGGAATTTTACCAATTTATTCCATAGGTCCTTAGCATCCCGGTATTCACCTAGCTTGCACAAAATATTGTTAGGTATCAATTTAATTAAATTTCATTACCTTAACCATTGTCTTGAATTGTTGCCATTACTCCTCGGTCCATTTTGATTTTTTGATTAGCTTCTTGTCTTCATCCCTAGGTACTTCGAAACCATTTTCAATTGTTAGCATCATATCAAAATCGGTTTTGAAATATACCTCCATTCTTTTCTTCCACCAAGAAAAGTTTCCTTCGAATTTTGGTGGATGAATGTTGATGTCAACCATTTGATTTGCTTATCACGGCGGCAAGTCCGATGGTAAGCTCCTTGCTCTGATACCACTTGTTGGAGGATCATGGCCGGGCTAGAAGGGGGGTTGAATAGCCAAACTCGTGCTTGACGGATTTCGATCATTCTTGTGTGCTTGTCTACAATGATCATTAATATGTGCAGCGGAATAATAATAAAACAAAATAAAGATACAACACACATAAGGGACAATCGATATACGTGGTTCGAAACCTTAGAGTTCCTACTCCACAGAGTGAGCTCAACGAGCTCGAGTGATGCACACATCACTACTCAAACTCCTTCTCAACAACAAGTCGGAGATGGAGAAACCTCATACAAGCAATTACAAAACGTAATATAAAAGTAAAAGCAAAATACAAAGACAATATGAAATACAAGTAAAAAAAAACTTTACAATACTTTGCTTTGATCACTTGCTTGTTGTTTGCTTTGGTTTGCTCTTGAAGCCCTAGAATGCAGCAACAATTTCCCTCCAAAATCTCACCAAAAATCACTGTGAAAATCCTCCCTAAGCTCCTTCTTTTATGCTTTTCTTGGGCTGATTCTGCGCCTAGCAATCAACTGCCATAAGGCCCCAGTTGATTGCTCCTATAACCGTTGTGAGACAATAACCTAATTCATGTTGGCATCCCAGCCAACGAATACATGGCGTACTCGCCCATTACCATCAATCATCGCCAACCTTGTGGCCGTGATCGATCACTTCGAGCATTTTGGTTCGTGACTAACACCAAAGAATGATTACCTTCCATGGCGCTTGGATCGCCTAAAGTCGGCAAAATAACTACCAAGCCTCGCAACGCAGTCGAACGTTAGTCGGCTCCCACCAATCAACTAGTACATCACCCCAGTCGACTGGTAAACCTCAACCATGAGGTTTAACCCAAGTATGATGCCCTCATACTTGCTAGACCACCCTTAGCTTAGACCTAAACCTTCTAGCCACCTCTTCTAGCCTCGCACCTACCAAATCCCTCCAAGTCATCCATGACTAGTTCATCCATGCACGAATCCCTCCAAGTCATCCATGACTTGTTCATCCATATGCTAGCCTCCAGGTGCTTCCTTCAGCTATTGTCATGCTAATCGAGTCTACACCGCCAAGGTACATATGGACTTATGCTCCCAAGACTACCGCTTGGCCTTACGCAGCCAAACCACCCCTTGAACTTCCCAAATGCCAAGTACCCATAACTTAGACTTTCACCACCAAAGCTACACACTTGGTCTTCCCATGACAATCACATGTCATATGTTTTGTCTAACATCAAAATACTGCTCGAGTCAAACTCAAGTCCGGTTAATCGTGACCTAGGCTGATTGCACCAACACCGAGGAGAAGGATCTCAAAGAGTGGCACAAAGAACCTGAACCTCTAGCATAAGTTAGGACTTACACTTCTTGTACCATTCCCTCAGTTCCTAACCAAAGCCAAACTTGACGAGCAATTCAGGAAGTTCTTGGAAATGATCAAAAAGTTATACGTGAACATACCATTCATCAAAGCTTTACAACAAATGTCTACATACTGTAAGTTTCTGAAGGAAATCTTGACCAAAAAAAAAGGAAGATCAAAAGTTGTGTAGTCATAGCCCTTTCGAAGGAATGTAGTGCATTAATTTAAAATAAATCCCCTATGAAGTTCAAGGATCTAGGTAGCTTTTCGATTCCTTGTATGATTCATGGATTTAATTTTGATATGACTTTATGTGACATTGGTGCTAGCATTAATCTTATGTCACTCTCAGTTTAAGAAATTAAGCTTGAGCAAGTTGAAACTGACAACTATAACATTATGGCTTGCAGATCATACGGTGAGGCATACTTTAGGTGTCTTGGAGGATGTCCCGGTTGATGGAATGCTCGGAGGCTCATTGGCTCCCATGTCCCTGGATTAAAATTTTCACTAATGAAAACTAATCCGGATGGGACAAACTAGTTTCCTAAGCTCAACCAATTCATCGTTGTGCTAACGACTTGAGCGATCGCTTGAACAAACTAGTTGTTCAAGCAACAAAACTCTTCTAGTCGGTTAGCCGCGGAAGAGACGACGGACGGATCGCCGGTTTTTGCGTTTATCTTCGGGGTCCATGATTATACAAATACATATGGATATAGACATGTATAATCAACACATACTTACATATAAATAAGAACATGCAAAGATCAATAATAAAACTTGTAAAAGTTTTATACCTCTCGATCTTCTATCGTATGTCCTAACCTCCTTGTAGACTTCGTGTGGGCGAAGATCCTCCATAAGTTGAAGCTTCCTAGATCTTCTTCAATCGAAAGAAAGAAGAACTCTCCTTCCCTTCTTGTTTGAGCCAACCACCAATCCACAAAGGATTGATGCCGCTAGCCCCAAGAATGGAGAGAACAAGATGGCCAACCAAGGAACCGAACTAGGGAAAAATCCCTAGCTCCTTTGTGCCGCCAGCCAAGAGGAAAAGAAGAGGAGAAGAGGAAATCGGTTGAGCCCCGACCAAGGTAGAAGGAAGAAGAGGTAGGAGCCGGCCACCCCTTAGGAAGAAGAAGAACACCTCTCCTATAGTTGCTGCCCACCTTAGCTTCCAAACCCTAGCCGCCCAACCTCCTAACCTTCTAGGGTTCTTGCCGCCCAACAAAAGATAGGCAAAACCCTAATCCTCCTAGGGGTTCTTGCCGCCCAACAAAAGATAGGCAAAACCCTAATCCTCCTAGGGTTTCTTGTCGCCCAACCTTTTGATTGGCAAACCCTAATCTCCCTCAAAAACCAACCTTCTTGATTGACGCCCACCCTAAGCCACCCTTTTATAGAGTTAGGGATAAGCCTTGGTTTAATCTCCACCGTTGGTTCTAGGGATTTAATCTCAACCGTCGGATCTAGAGATTTAATCTCAACCGTCGGATCTAGAGATTTAATCTCAACCATCGGATCTAGAGATTTAATCTCAACCGTCGATTCTAGGGATTTAATCTCAACCGTTGGTTCTAGAGATTTAATCTCAACCGTCGGTTCTAGAGATTTAATCTCAACTGTCGGATCTAGAGATTTAATCTCCACCGTCGGTTCTAGAGATTTAATCTCAACCGTCGGTTCTAGAGATTTGTTTTCCATCATTGGATCTAGACTTCATGAGGATTATATTAGGCTACGATAGGGACCATGAGGAGGAGTTGGATCTTGGCCACCCGATGGATCGGAACCACACAAACTTGATCCATCAATGATGTTCCATTCCACTAGAGGATCATCAATGAATTACCTCACCAACCCCCATAAATTAATATGGGCTCCATATATTATTTGTACATTCATCTCCCCGTGTTTAAGATATCGAATATCCGTTAATTAATTGATTTACTGACCATCAATCAATTAACATCTAACTCCTCGAGTAGTACCACTCAACCTTATCATCATGTTGACTAAGTCAACCTGCAGGGTTTACATGATGAACCTTATGAGCTCCTCAAGGGGACATCATCAACCTAATATATAGGACACGGTTTCCTCCTATAATCAATGGCACACCATGTAAATAATATTATTTCCCAACTTACCGGGCATATTGATTTAATCCATCTAAATCTCACCCTTTGGTAAATCAAAGAAATAAATACTAAGTACATGTGCCCGTTATTATATCGGGATTAAGAGCATGTACAACATAATATCCGAGGTCCGATTCAATTACGTAGTCAGCAATAAATTGAATCACCTCTATGTCGGTCCTGCTCAATACACCTAAGTGTACTAGTGTAACTCTATGTTCAAGACAAAACAATATCAAGCTACACTACAACCATGCCAATGGTTTGTCCAAAACCATCTTGGTTGTGAGCCTCTACTTATATTCTACAAGGGACTCATAACATGATCTTCTGTGCCACACCAAGCACTATATTATCTATAATGTAAAATATTAGACAATATACACACATATAATAAATATAAAGTGCAAACAATGATCATGTGATTCTTATTTCAAAATAAAAATGTTCATACAAAAGAGCTAGGCTTTCAGTATACATTCCAACACCGGTGATGATGGAAAATTTCATAGTATCCACTAATTTTGTCATTCTATATATGGAAGAGGATACTCAAATCTCGATTATTCTAGGGAGACCCTTCTTAGCCACTGCAGGGGACATCATCAATGTGAAAAATCATAAATTATCCATAGCATTCTAGGATGATACAATTGAGTTTAACTTTTCTAAATTTATTAACTTACTGATTGACAAGAATTCTTCTTTTAGGGAAAACTATTTACCATAGGGAGAAAAGAAGGCGTATATACACCATGGAAAACCTTTTAAAGTTAGGGCAAGCCAGCAAAGGGATCATGGGGAGGATAAGCGAAGCCAACGAATTTGCTCATCCTATCAATCACCAAACATGTGTTCTTCTTGGATGAGTAGTGAGTATTAATAGCACATGTGTCGTACCACCGTTATAAATTCAATTTAATTACTGAACTGCCTCAACACAAATATAGAATAGAGAAGACTCGGATTGTCTCTCACAAGAAAATTAATGGGAGAATGTTAATCTTAGAATCACTTGATATTGTTTTAGATTTTTCTATTGCAATTGAGAGGTTGGGGTTAGATTTGAAGACTAAAACTAATAAATGGAAACCATTCTAATCTAATCTAAACTATTATAGAAATGAAATTAAAGTAAACATTCAAACAAAACAATCGAGCACTTAATGAAAACTAATCTAAGCTAACCTAATTGAAACCAAATGAAGAGAACAACCTTAATGCAACAACTAAGGCCTAGCTAATGAAATAAACATTTCATCAAACACGTAGTAGGCAAGAGACAATTTAAACCAAACACACATTCAACCAACATTCAAATGGATCTTTGAACTTATTCTTCGGTCCATTTTCTCCTTTTAATGGGTCTTCTTTTCATATCATTTGGAGCTTCAAACCCTTCCGTTAAGTCAAACCAGTCTTCGATGCCCATTTCAAAGAACATCTCGGTTCTTGCTTTCTATTGATAAAATCTCCCTAGTCCATAGGGAGGTGGAAGTCGAGTGTCATATCTGAATCCATCATTGAACTCCATTCTTCTTGACGGATCCTCTACTCCCCTAGCTTGTGCTCCCTTGGTGGTTAGTTTGATGAAGAGCAACTTCGTTCTGATACTACTTGTTAGAACCTTGGCATCGCTAGAGGGGGTGAATAGTGACTTGTCTCAATTGTCGATTGTGTTTTTGCATTCATGCTAGTCTACAAGAAGTTAATGCGCAACAGAAACAAACATAAATAATATAAATCACAAGCATAACACAAACCGATTTTACATAGTTCAGAACCCTCGGTTCCTACTTCACGGCCTAGTTCCTATCGATATCCACTATCCTTTATCCTTATCAGATACCTTCCAAAGGTGAAGAAACCTCTTACACCTATTTTTTTTTTACAAACCCTTGCAACCAAAAATGAATATACAAGAGAAATATAAAGAATATAAAGTAAAACAACTTTACACAAAGAATTCTTGCTTGCTTGTAGTTTGGTTGCATTCGAAAGCCTTTGGAAGGTCTAAAATGGAGCATCAACTCCCCTTCAAAGTCTCCAAGAATTGACATCTTCAAATCACCATGAAACCCTCTTTATAGGGTCACTATCAAGCTAATTTTCACCTACCAGCCAACTGTGTTGGGTTTGTTTGTTGGGAGAACAATCAAAGTCGCATATTGGAAAGATATAGAAAAGATCATGGGCTTATAAGATAAAAAGATATCTCCATTGGTATGAGACCTTTTCGGTATAGCCTAAAAATAAAACTATGAAAGCTTAGGTATAAAGTGGACAATATTGTACCATTGTGTAGATATTGAATCTTATTTGCACCAATAATTGGTATCATTGCCAATGGTCTATGTCGAGCCATGAGTTTTGAACGAAGGAAATGGAAGCTCTCATGTCCAAATCAAGAGAACTAGACAACAGGCATATAGTCTAGTTGGGTCAGGAGGACCAGATAATTGGCAAGAAGTCTAACTTGATCAAAAGGGTAGACAATTGATGGGAAGACCTGTTTGGTTGAGAATCAGACAGACAGTTGACATGAAGACCTAGTGGTTTAAGGATCGGACATCAAGCAGTGGACGTCCTTTGAGGATGGATGGATTTGAGGGGGGCCCAATGTGGTCCTTTATTTGAGAGTGGGATTGTTGGGAGAACAATCAAAGTCCTATATTGGAAAGATAGAAAATATCATGGGTTTATAAGATAAAAAGATATCTCCATTGATATGAGATTTTTTGGATATATCCCAAAAATAAAACCATGAAAGCTTAAGACCGAAGTAAAAAATATCATACAATTATGGAGATATATGAATCTTATTTGTACCAATAGGCTAGTCTTCAATTTTTGCTCGAGTTGACACTCAAACAACTCAATCCACATCAGATTATGGTCCATCAGTCAACTGCTAACCCTTCTGTGCCTTACTATAATGACACCAGTCTACTGCTCAACCCTATTAGTTGACTAGATAACCTTCTGTGTCCAGCTATATTGTCACCAATCGGCTGATAATCAGTCAATTGCTAGCCTTTATTCAAGTTAGGAGTTTAGTTTTTAACTAACGAAGCTCGAACAGTATCACCAATCGACTGGTAAACCTTACCAATCGACTGATACCTTAATCTCAACCTATTTTTAGGCTCACTCTCGCTTCACTGGTGTCTAATTGATCTCAACCTACCAGGACCTTTCTCATCCAACATCCGGGCATCCTTAACCTACTGAGACCTCTCCTCCCTAGCAACCAGTCACCTTGACCTGCTAGAACTTCACTTACACCAAGCATCTGGTCCACCTTAACCTGCTTGGACTTTGAAGGGGTCTTATGCGAAAAACCCATCGTAAAAACACAGTGAAAATTGGATCCCTCCAGAGATCCATGTGTATACATAATACTAATCATTCTTACAACTACATCTAGTTGAGAGATTACCCTTGATGTGTAGCCCTTCGTAATGCCGACAATAACTTTTTCAAATGGATCTCAGTGTGATCAGAACGGTCGCACCTCTATGGTATCCACACGAACACACGCTTTGGAGAATCAAAGTTGTGCTAACAACAACACACAAGGGGTCTTGACCAATGAAAAGGTTCGGCCACAAATGAAGAAGAAGAACAAAATAGATCTCTACAAAATCATCATGCAAAGAACCTTTTATATTCATCCCATGAATACCAAAGATTTTGCATCCTTTTATAGTCCACCTTTAATGCATAGTTTATCCAATTAATCATGATGAATTCATTCATCTTCTTCAATTAATTTAATCATGATGAATCCATTCTTCTGTTGGACTCTCCAAGCCGCAAAAATCGCTTTTTGCATTGCGAAAACCTCGGAAGTCGGCCACGGATCCGTGCGAAGATAAATAAAATAAATTCATGTACATGTTTAGAAAACCTAGATTTACCTTAGATCTACATGAGAAGAGCGTTACCCTTGTAGCGACGCCCTTTGCTTATCCCGCTCATCCAAATGGTTGTCGGATCTCGTAGAGTGTCAAGTGTACACTCCTCTACATGTATCCACACGAACAAAAGGTGGAAAATACCACTTAGAGTGTGCTAGCACCCTTAGGAAGTCTCGGCAATGGAGGATTAGGGAGAGAGCAAGAAGAGAAGGAAGAAGATGAATTCAATCCAACATTCAATTCACCACTAACTCCTACAATTTGGCCGACCACTTCATTGAGGGTTAAATACATCCATGTAATACCAAGAGTCATGGCTCTTGGTCTCGCTTATGAGGTGGAACACCATGATGTGTCCATGATGATGTGGAACATCATCATTGGTCGGCCCCTTTGCCAAGTCACCATGAAGTGGCATGTGGTCAAGTCAAACTTGACCCTACATCTTCCCTCTCAAGTCAAGTCAAACTTGACCTCTTATCTCCCATGGTTGATCAAATCCAACCTTTGATTCAAGTCAATTTAATTTAATGAATCTCTATTCATTAGTTTAAATTGACTCAATGAATCAAATCTAAATTAGACTCATTCAACACTTGAATCAAATTGAGTCCAACTCAATTAGTCTAATTTGGATTACTCTTAATCTAATTTGGTTCATCACATGAACCTAATCCTCTTGGTCCATCATATAAACCTAATCTCCATCTAATTTCCCTTTGTGTGTGACCCTATAGGTTCTTGTAACGTTGGCAATGCTCCTAAATCGATTTATAAACATAAGCAATGAGCAGTATCTAGCAACACATCATTGCTACCCAAGTTACAAGAATGTTAAGATCCAACATCACCTTTGTGACTACTAATTGTGACTCTCACAATATGTGACAATGTCCCTCTATCCACGACATCTATATTGATCAATTGAGGCATAGACCGTGTCATCCTCTGAACAATCTATATCTTGAACTCCAAGTAGACTCACTCTAATCAAATGAGCTCAATATCTCATATTGACTCATTTGGGCATGACCATGCACTTAGTGGTCTCACTCTATCAAGAAACATGATATCACTCCCGTCATATAGGAGGGATAGAATTATCTACATCACTCACATCCCTCCGCATAATTTGTTACATACCCAGTAATCACCTTTATAGTCCACCCTATGGGTGACGTTTGACGAAGCCAAAGTATGCAACTCCTTATGTAGGGAACTATGGTGACTTCAGGTCCAAGGACTAATAGTCATACTAATAGCCACATGAGAAAGTATATGACACTCATATAACGATCAATGATACTTTCTCATTGCGGGTCATTCAGTATACATTCTCCAATGCATACCCATGTGTCAACTTGATATCTCATATCCATGACTTGTGAGATCAAGTCATCGAGTTGACCTACATGCTAGTCTCTTCACATTAACATTGTCCCTGAATGTTAATACTTGACTTAGGAATGATTAAGAGTAGTATTCTGTATATCATCTCATTATCGATTCAACCAATCGATTGATATAGATAAGAACCTTCTACTCAAGGACGCCATTATACTTAGTTATTTGGCACCAATACAAGTAAGTATAATAACCATAAAGCAATGCCTTTATAAATATATATAGGAATATGATACAACAAGTCCATACAACAATCATCACATGATCGACTCTAGGGCTTTCACTAACATCTTCTTCTTCAATTAATTTGATCATGATGAATCCATTCATCTTCTTCAATTAATTTGAGTCCAACTCAAATTAAGACAATTTGAGTCTAACTTAAATTCGGCCAGCAATTTGAGTCTAACTCAAATTCAATCCTTTCAATGAGTCTAACTCAATGATTCCAATTCAATAGTCTAATGGTCCATTTAGACTAAAATGAACTCGTCTCCAAAACAACATGTTCTTTATGTGTGACCCATTAGGTTCTCGTAATGTTTGCAATGTACCTAAAAATCATTTTAGTTACACAAGTAATGAGTAACATCTAGCAATGCTTCATTGCTACCCAAGTGATGAGAATGTCGAGATCCGACATAACCTGTCTATGACAATTATCTTGTATGACTCAATCCTTCTATCCTTCTATCCTTGATATCTAGATTGATTAAATAGGCATAGATCATGTCATTCTCTTATCAATTTTTGTGTTTCTTGATCTCCAAATAGACTACCTTAATCAAATGAACTCAATATCTCATATTGACTTATTTGAGCATGACCATGCATTTTAATAGTCCTACTTTATTAAGGGGCCCACAGATATTATTTTCGTCATATGGAAGGGATAGATCTCATCTCTATCACTCACATCCCTCCTCAATATTCACTGTATACCCAGTGATCGACTTTATAGTCCACCTTGTTATAGGTGACGTTTGTCGATACCAAAATATACAACTCCTTATGTAGGGAACCGTAGTGATTTTAGGTCTAAGGACTATTCATACCAATAGTCACTATGAGAATATTTATGACACTCATATATGTTAGGGATCGTTTGGAAGCTAGAGGGGGGGGGTGAATAGCGTTTTTCGGTTTCTACAAAAATGATTAGCGGAAGCAAACACAATAATATATGTAAAAACAATAACAAAACGCAAACAAGGCCTTTTACGTGGTTCGGAGATAGCGCTCCTACTCCACGGTGATCCTTAAGGTGGATCAATCCAAGCAATATCCACTAATAATCTTTCTTTACAAAACAACTCCTCTTCTTTACAAAGAATGAAGATCTAAGCTTAGAGAGAAGAGGAGGAGATTTAAATCACTTAGAAAGCTAGAGAATTCGTGGAGGCTCTTGAGAGGGATTAGAGAATAAGCATTAACCCAAAAAACCTCCACCAGCCCTCTTTTTATAGAGAAGAGGCTGATTTTCCCGTTGGAGCACGATCAGTCGACTGATGTACAACATCAGTCGACAGCTGGCGTGGTTAATGGCTTCTGAATAGCCGAATTCACGGGATTCAGAGTCGTTTCATCCAACGATACTTTCATCAGTCGACTGATCCCTCCATCAGTCGACTGATCCCTCCATCAGTCGACTGATGGAGTGATCAGTCGAGTGATCACGGCCGCAGTCGAGTGCGACTCCATTCTGTGCTCGTTTTTACATCTATCCGATCGCCCGCTGTTGGCGATCGTGATCTCATCGATCGGCTGCCTTGGTCACGCTAGCCGATCAGGCGTCGAGTTTCACTGACTCGATCGAGCACTGACCCGATCGATACTCATCAAGTGTGAATATTTCACACTTGATTTCACCCCCTAGACCTAGACTTAACCTCCTAGCTCCTCCTTAAGCCTTGCGCCTTCAGGATCCCTCCGAGTCCGCGACTTGTTCATCCTTTGCGCCTTGCTTCCAAGAGCTTCCTTCGGTTTTGTCATGTCTAGGGTTTTCCTTTTCCAAAGCGTACTTGGACTTTACGCCGCCAAGTCTACATGCTTGGACTTACACTGCCAAGACTTGCTTTTGGACTCCCTTTGCCAAGGTCCGTTTGGATTTAATGCTGCCAAGGCAACATGCTTGGTCTTATGTCGCCAAACCTTTACCTTGGACTTTTCTTTCACCAAGTCTTCATACTTGGATTTTCCTGTCACTTAAACATCATCACAATTTAGATCACAAATTGTTGCCTAACTTAGATTATTATCCAAACATCAAAACATATAAATGCTTGGGGCATTGTTGCACCAACAATCTTTCCCTTTTTGATGTTTGGCAATCATTTAAGTTAGGTCTTTTAAAGATACGCATATTATCACATCATATATCCAATTCCAATTCTAACTTAAACATTTCTCTTCTCCCCCTTTGACACACATCAAAAAGAGAAGAAAGATAAAAGCATATGTTTCATGAGAAGATTGAGTGTTTAACAATCTTGAACTAAGGCATAGATTTTAAAATTTTAACTCCCCTTAATCCAAGATACAGATTATGATGAATAAAATACATGTGGATCTAAAGTCATCAAACAATTTGAAAGTTTAAATCCTAACTTTGCACAAACAATGTAAATTTTTTAGGAGAAAGATATATTTTGTGAAACTCCCCCTAAAACATCGCATTAAACAGCCATACACGTTGTTTAGACTCAATATTATCATGCTATAGTTTTAGGATATCAACGATACACTAAATATCAGAAAATGAGGCTAATTTTCCGAAAACACAGTGTATCAGTCGACTGGTTTCTGAACCAGTCGACTGCTACACTTGTAATACGAAAATCAGCCTTTTCAGTCCAAATTGATAAATGCGTCAGAAATTATAGAAACCTCGAAAAATCATGAAAATTTGTGTACACATTTCTGAAATCATACTTTATAAAGGAAAAATATTTTGAAAAATATATGTTTACTAGATTTCAATATTGATACAATTTTGGAAACTAGCAAAAGGTTCTAAAATTTTGCAAACTTTGTATCACTTTTGTGTTTCACTTGAAAACTGTTTTTCAAAGTATGGTAAACATAGTTTAAAATATGTTTTATTTGACATTTCCAATCATGTTCTTGGAGCTATATGCACATCAATTGTGTATAAGCCTTCCCAATGATTGGTCCAATTAAGGATTAATGTCTCTAGATGACACTTTAGTCCATAGTAATGCATCATAACAAGCATGATGAACCAAGTGCATCTTCCTAACATCTCACATATTGTCTAGGTGGCTTAATACAAAAATCATGGTTTCTTAGGTATTTTGTGAGATGGTTAAAGGTATAAAACCTAGTATTTCTATAGGATCATGCAAACCTACACCTTCACTCAACCAAGCACATTCCAAGTTCTCTCCTAAGGATGAAAATTTATTCTCGGGAGAGGCTTTGGTAAATATATCGGCTAAGTTGGACTTGGATTCAATTTAATTGAGCTCAATGTCCCCCTTAGCCACATGGTCTCTAATGAAGTGATGCTTCACTTCAATGTGCTTGGTCCTAGAGTGATGCACCGGATTTTTGGTCAAGTTAATGGTGCTCACATTATCACAAAATACTTTCATGTTGGAGTAAGATAGCTCATAATCTTCTAGGGTATGTTTCATCCATAAGAGTTGAGCTACACAACCACCCATAGCCACATATTCGGCCTCGTGGTGGATAAAGCAACACAAGGTTGCTTCCTACTACTCCAACTCACTAGGAGGACCCAAGGAATTGACATCCACCACTAGTACTCTTTCGATCCAATTTGCAACCGCATAATCGGAATCGTGTACCCAATTAAATCAAAAGACCTAGTCCTAGGGTACCATAGACCTACATTTAGTGTGCCCTTGACATATCTTAAAATTCTTTTAACGGCAACTAAATGAGATTCCTTAGCACATGATTGATACCTAGCACACATACCAACCGCAAATAATATGTCGGGTCTACTAGCGGTTAAATACAAGAGGCTACCAATCATGCTCCTATAAAGGGTAAGATCTATTTATTTTCCTTCACTATCACTATCTATTTTAGTATTGGTTGCCATTGGAGTTGACACTACCTTAGCATTTTCCAAACCAAATTTCTTAATCATTTCCTTAGCATATTTGGTTTGATAAATGTAAATTCCTTCACTAGTTTGTTTAACTTGCAAACCTAGGAAGAAATTTAATTCTCCAACTAGACTCATCTCAAACTCTTTTTCCATATTTTGAATAAAGTCTTGATGAAGTTCATCATTTGTTGACCCAAAGATAATGTCATCGACATACACTTGGGCTACAAAGATGTCCTTAGATGTTGACTTTATAAAGAGAGTTTGATCTATACTACCCCTTTTGAAATCCTTAGAGATTAGGAAAGTTGACAATCTTTCATACCAAGCCTGGGGAGCTTGTTTCAAACCGTATAAGGCTTTCCTAAGCTTGTATACATGGTTTGGGTAGTCCGTATTTTCAAACTCGGGAGGTTGTTCTACATACACCTCTTCCTTAATAAACCCATTTAGGAATGCCGATTTGACATCCATTTGATGGAGTTTGAAACCCATATAGGAGGCATATGCTAAAAGTATTCTAATGGACTCTAATCTAGCAACCGGGGCATATGTTTCATCATAATCAAGTCCTTCAACTTGATTAAAACCCCTTGCAACTAATCGTGCTTTATTTCTAGTGATATTCCCTTGGTCATCTAGTTTGTTCCTAAAGACCCATCTTGTAGTAATAATAGTGTTTTCACTTGGTCTAGGAACTAACTCCCACACTTGACTCCTATCAAATTGAGCCAACTCATCTTGCATTGCTAAGATCCAATCCGGATCAAGTAATGCATCTTTAATATTTTTGGGCTCAATTTGAGAAATTAGAGCTATATGACTAGTGGGATCCCTATGGAATGACCTAGTCCTAACTCCTTGAGATAATTCACCCACAATTTGATCTAATGGGTGACTTTGATGAACTCTTATGGTTCTAGGAGGTGTATCAAGTTGAGTTTGATCATGATTAACTTCAATCCTATGTTCATCATCGGAGTCATCCCTTACTCCCCCTTGATCCAATCCTCCCCCTTGATCATTACCCCCTAAGGTTAAATCTTGCAATTATTGGGTAATTCCTTGATTTTCATTGTTTATGTCATCATCAATAGGGGATTTCCTAGGGTATGTATTTGAATTTTCATCAAATTGAACATTCGAAGATTCTTCAATCTTTTGAGTCCTTTTATTGTAAACTCTATATCCTACACTAGTGGATGAGTATCCAACTAGGATTTCCTCATCCGCTTTGGACTCAAACTTACTTAGGTTGTCTTTGGTATTTAAGATATAGACTTTACATCCAAAGACCTTAAAATAATGAATTGTTGGAATTGTACCATTCCACAATTCAAATGGAGTTTTCCTAAGAACCTATGAATCAATATCCTATTTTGGATATAGCAAGCGGTATTAACCGCTTCCGCCCACAAGTAGCTAGGTAAGGAATATGCATTAAGCATTGTCCTAGCCACTTCTTGTAGGGCACGATTTTTCCTTTCCACAACTCCATTTTGTTGGGGTGTTCTAGGACAAGAAAATTCATGCTTGTACCCTTGTTCTAAGCAAAAAGTTGAAAAGTTAGAATTCTCAAACTCTCCACCATGATCACTACGGATCCGATTGATTTTGAGTTTTCTTTCATTTTCTACTCTTTTGCTAAATCCTATGATTATTTCTAAGGTTTCATCTTTATTTTTCAAGAAAAACACCCAAGTAAACCTAGAAAAATCATCTACTATTACCAAGCAATATTTACTACCAATTATAGATGGGGTACTATGGCAATCAAATAGGTCCATATGTAATAATTCTAACGGTAAAGCGGTACTAAGTAAATTTTTACCTTTGTGTGATGTTTTTGATTGCTTCCCTTCTTGGCAAGCATCACACATCTTGTCCTTGAGAAATTTGACTCTAGGCAATCCTTTGACTAGCTTCAATTTTCTATTTTGGCTATATTCTTCATGTTTATGTGTCCTAGCCTCCTATGCCAAAGCCAACTTTCTTCCTCTTTTGCAATAAGACACTTAGTGGAAGAATTAGTAGCATAGGATAAATCAACATAATATATATTTGATTTCCTAAAGCCTACTAACATGCAATCATTTATAGTTTTGTGTCTTATAAAGCATTTTGAGGAATCAAATTTAACATCAAAATTTGCATCACATAATTGGCTTACACTAAGTAGGTTAAATTTCATATTTTTAACTAATAGAACTTTATGAATGGCAAGATTGGGAGATACCTCAATGGTGCCCTTTCCTAGAATTTTAAGTTTACCGCTATTACCAAATGACACCTTTCCTTTGCTAGTATGGTTGATAGTGGAGAATTTTCTCTCATCCCCGGTCATATGCTTTGAGCACCCACTATCAACTATCCACAAGCTTGGTTCTTCTACCTATATCACATGAAAAACACAATCCTTAGGTACCCAAATCTTAGGACCACTATAATCAATTATAAATTTCTTAGGTACCCATGCCTTTCTCCCCTTGCTTTTAATCATTGATTTTCTACTAACTAAAGATGCAAATGCTACCTCTTTCTCCTTAGGTCTATATCCTAATCCGGCCTTATTGTAAATTGCCCTTTGATCCTTAATAATCATATCTAGATATTTAGAACCATTTGTGAACTTTTCTAGGCATACTCTTAATTTACCTATTTCTTTTCTTAACTCATCATTTTCATCCCTAAGAGTACAATCATCATTATCACTAGATGGTTTATCACATGATGCATCTACATTCTTAAATGATTTGATCTCTAATTTTAGATCCTTAATCCTAGTTTTTGATCTATTTAAAGCATTTTGTAAGCATGCAATAGTCTTATAAAGTAAATCTACTTTGGGTGAGTTGTTTACCTCATCATCATCACTTGATGATGATTCATCGTTTGAAGAGGAAGAATACTCCTCGCTTGAGCTTCCGGTTTCTTCCAATGCCATGAGGGCTAAGTTCCGGGTTGTATGACAAACTTCTTCATCGTCGGAAGACTCCTCCATACTTAGAGTATCCCATGTTTGTGCCATCATCGCCTCCTTCTTCTTTTCCTTCTTTTCCTTCTTCTTCTTTTCCTTCTCCTCCTTTTTCTTTAGTTCCGGGCAATTTGGCTTTATATGCCCTTTCTTGTTGCAACCAAAACACGTCACGTTAGAAATAGAATTTGAATTGTTTGAAGATTTACCTCTTGAGGATTGAAACATCCTCTTCACATCTTTCTTGGTGAGCCTCCTTGACTTCCCACCAAATTTCTTGACGTAGTGTGCCACCTCACTTGCCGATAGCTCATCCTCACTACTTGATGAGTCTTCCTCGGATTCGGATGAGGAAGACACCTCCTTCTTTTCCTTTTTCTTCTTCTCCTTCTTTCTTACAAAAAGAGCTATACCCTTCTCTTTGGATGAAGTGTTAGCTTGTTCATGCAATTGAAATTCACAAAATAGCTCATCTAATTTAACTAATGAGAGATCCCTAGAGACCTTATAGGCATCTACCATTGAGGCCCATAAGGTGGTCCTAGGGAAAGCTTGTAATACATACCTTACAAGGTCTCGGTTGTCGACCTTTTCACCTATAACGTGTAGTCCGTTGACTACTTCCTTGAAGCGCCCGTGCATTTGGCTCACGGTTTCATTTGTCTTCATAGTGAAGCTTTGGAGTTGGCCAATCAAAAGATCCCTCTTGGCTCTTCTTGTCTCTTTGGATCCTTCGTTGAGTTCGATGAGCTTCTCCCAAAGCTCTTTTGCGGAGTTGAATGGCCCGACCTTAGAGAGTTGCTCCTTGAATAGACCACATTGAAGTGTGGTAGTTGCTTTTGCATTTGCTTGTGCTTTCTTGGCCATCTCTCTTGTCCAATCTTTTTTCGGTAGTGGTGCTCCGAATTCGTCGACCGGCTTCTCAAAACCATCTACAACACTAAACTAATTCTCAATATCGTTAATTAAATAATACTCCATCCTACCTTTCCAATATTCGAAATCGTTGCCGTCGAAGAACGGAGGCCTCGCCGTGCTATACCCCTCTTGAAATGCCATCTTTGCTCTGGTTGATTGCTAGATCTTCTGATGCAATTCGGGCTCTGATACCACTTGTTAGGGATCGTTTGGAAGCTAGAGGGGGGGGGTGAATAGCGTTTTTCGATTTCTACAAAAATGATTGGGGGAAGCAAACACAATAATATATGTAAAAACAATAACAAAACACAAACAAGGCCTTTTACGTGGTTCGGAGATAGTGCTCCTACTCCACGGTGATCCTTAAGGTGGATCAATCCAAGCAATATCCACTAATAAGCTTTCTTTACAAAACAACTCCTCTTCTTTACAAAGAATGAAGATCTAAGCTTAGAGAGAAGAGGAGGAGATTTAAATCACTTAGAAAGCTAGAGAATTCGTGGAGGCTCTTGAGAGGGAATAGAGAATAAGAATTAACCCCAAAAACCTCCACTAGCCCTCTTTTTATAGAGAAGAGGCTGATTTTCCCGTTGGAGCACGATCAGTCGACTGATGTACAACATCACGATCACGGGCGTGGTTAACGACTTCAATAGCCGGATCGTGGATTCGAGTCGCTTCATCCAACGACACATCAATCGACCGATCCTCCATCCATCCCGATTGATGGAGTGATCACCAAGTGATCACGGTGACGGAGTGCGACTCCATTCGCGGCTCGCTTACGCCTATCACCGATCACATCGCTTGCAATCGATCGATTGCAACATCACCGACCGCCTTGGTCACTAGCCGATCACCGGGTCGTGGTTTCACCGACTCGGCCGAGCATCGACCCGATCGATACATTGTATCAGTCGACTGATACTCATCAAGTGTGAATATTTCACACTTGATTTCACCCCCTAGACCTAGACTTAACCTCCTAGCTCTTCCTTAAGCCTTGCGCCTTCAGGATCCCTCCGAGTCCACGACTTGTTCATCCTTTGCGCCTTGCTTCCAAGAGCTTCCTTCGGTTTTGTCATGTCTAGGGTTTTCCTTTACCAAAGCGTGCTTGGACTTTACGCCGCTAAGTCTACATGCTTGGACTTACGCTGCCAAGACTTGCTTTTGGACTCCCTTTGCCAAGGTCTGTTTGGATTTAATGCTGCCAAGGCAACATGCTTGGTCTTATGCCGCCAAACCTTTACCTTGGACTTTTCTTTCACCAAGTCTTCATACTTGGATTTTCCTGTCACTTAAACATCATCACAATTTAGATCACAAATTGTTGCCTAACTTAGATTATTATCCAAACATCAAAACATATAAATGCTTGGGGCATTATTGCACCAACAATATAACGATCCATGAAACATTCTCATGGCTGGTTAGTTCGGTATGTATTCTAAAATACATACCCATGTGCCAACTTGATATCCTATATCCGTGACTTGTGAGATTAAGTCATCAATTGACCTACATGCTAGTCTCAACGTATTAATATTATCCTGGTATATTAATACTTGACTAGGAATAGTTATATATATATATATATATATATATATATATATATATATATATACACACACACACACTATATCCCACTATCAAGTCACCAACTTGATATGTCGTAGACTAGAACCAACTACCCTAGGATATTATTATATTTATTCAAATGGCATAGTAATGAAGTAAATATAACAACCATAAACTTTGCCTTTATCATGAAATATGAGTTTCCCTTATCAATCATCTCATAATTGATTGACACTAAGGGCTAATACTAATAGACTTTTCCTCTCGTATCTGACATCTGATCTTCTCGCTTTGCCAGGACATCACTAACACCAAGCATCCGATCCTCGTTGACCTATTTGGACTTCACTTACAGCAAGCATATGATCCTTCTTACCTTGCTTGGACTTTTCCTCTCGTATCTGGCATATGATCATCTCGCTTTTCCAAGACTTCACCGACACCAAGTTGTTGGAGTTGAATACTCCATGTTATGTTTTGGTGTTTGACAAAGGTTTAAGTAGTGTGAGAAATCCAAGGGTGAACCTTGGTGAAAAGTTCAAGATGGGTAATTCCTTGGCAGTTGGAAAATTCCTTATGGGAGTGGCAAGGTGAAAAGTCCAAGATGGGTAATTCCTTGGAAGTTGGAAAATTCCTTGTGTCCAGGACTAGTAAGGTGAAAAGTCCAAGAAGGGTAATTCCTTGGCAGTTGGAAAATTCCTTGTGAGAGTGGCAAGGTGAAAAGTCCAAGAATGACTGATGGTCAGAGTCTTGACAAGTAATGGGTCTCTGGGTAGAGTCATTACTAAGCATGGTTCAGTCTTAGAGTTGACTGAACTAGTGGGTCTTAAGGACTATAATGAGTTGACACCTCATCTATTGTCCTTACTACACTTATCGGGTGTAGATAGTTGATGTCAGCCAGTCGCAGTCGAGGAGGCACCTCGACTGTTCCTGTGCGGAGTCGACCAAAATTAAGCCAAGCTCGACTGGCACTGCAAGACAAGTCGCAATCGAGGCAGCACCTCGACCGATGTTGTGCAGAACCAAGTCGAGCTCGACTTGTTAGTTATAGCCCTAGAGCCAATCATGTGATGGTTGAAAAGGGAACATTTTGTATCATATTCAATAAAGGCAAAGGATTGGTTATTATATTTACATCTTGCTTGTGCTAGCTAAATTAAATATAATAATGCCCTAGAAAAGTAGGTTCTTATCTACAGCACATCAATTGGCAGAATTGATTATGAGAGGCTGTAGAGAATACTTTCCTAAATGTTCCTAGTCAAGTATTAATATGCAAGGGCAATATTAATACATAAAGACTAGCATGTAGGTCGATTGATGACTTGATCTCACAAGTCATGGATATATGATATCAAGTTGACACATGGGTATATATTAGAGAATATATACTGAACTGACCCGCCATGAGAAAGTTTCATGGATCATTATATGAGTGTCATAAACTTTCTCATGTGACTATTGGTATGAATAGTCCTCGAACCTGAAGTCACTACGGTTCCCTACATAAGGAATTATGTACTTTGGTATCGTCAAACGTCACCCGTAACAGGGTGGACCATAAAGGTGATTACTGGGTATATAACAAATTATGCGGAGGGATGTGAGTGATGTAGATGGGATCTATCCCTCTCATATGACGAGAGTGATATCGGTGGGCCCCTTGATTGAGTAGAACTACTAAAATGCATGGCCATGCTCAAATGAGTCAATATGAGATATTGAGCTCGTTTGTTTGAGTTAGTTTACTCAGGGATCAAGAAACACATAGATTGATCGAGGATGAAACGGTCTATGCCTCATTGGTCAATCTGATATCAAGGATAGAAGGACACGGATACATTATAGTAGTCACGGAAAGGTTAGTCGGATCTTGACTTATTTCGTAACTTGGGTAGCAATGATGTATTGCTAGATGCCGCTCATTGCTTGTGTATCTAAAAGAGTTTAGATCCACTGCCAACGTTATGAGAGCCTATAAGGTCACACACAAAGAGCATGATGATTAGAAGAATTAGTGCATTCTAGTTTGACTAGAATAATTTGGGAATAAGCTTAAGTACAAAATAGTTTTTGGACTTTAAGCTTAATGAGAATTTTAGCTTATTGATTTAATGAGATTAATTCAATATGTTACCTTATTGATTTAATGAGATTAATTCAATATGATAACATAAGCTTATTGAATTAATAAGATTAATTCAACATGCATGAATGCCACACAAGCATGCCACATAAGCATGCCACCTAAGCTAGATGAGGTGGAAGGAGACAAAGTGGTTTTTGTCTCCTTAAGTGGCCGGCCAAACAAGGAAGCCAACTCCTTGTTTGATTGTGTCTCAATGCAATGGATTGCATTGAATGTTAGGAGGTGAAAGGGTTTTTCCAACCCTATAAAAGACTCCATGGAGTGGCCGGCCAAAGGATGATTTGTGATTGTGGTTGTGTGAGAGCTTGAGAGCTTGGTGGAAGCTTTGGTTGTGTGGTTTTGTGAGTGTAGGCTAGCAAGAAGAGTAGTCTTCTTCTTCCCTTCTCTTTTTCCCTAGCTTCCTCTCCTTTAGGGACTTCTCTAGCAAGAAGTAAAGGAGAGCCCTTCTAGTTTTTCTTTTGTGAGACAAGAGCTTGCTCGTGTGGATACGTATAGAGGCACGGACATTTGAACGTGCTAAAGATCCAACAAACCAAAAGGAAAAGCGGGATTAACAAGGGCACGCAACAAAGGTAATCCTCTCCTATAAGATAGGTTTGGTTTTAGAGAAATTTATTTTGTACGAGGTTTTCTTTCGCAAGGATCACTAGGAAGGGATCCTAATTTTTTTTTTCGTTGCGCATATGCTATTTGGCATATAGAATTCCCTACACGACTGACATCTCAACCTTTGTAGGAGAAGTTACAGTCGAGGTGACACCTCGACTGATCATGTGCAGTAGCAAACAGAGGCAAGGTGAGCTCGACTGACGCCTCAATTGCTGCATGACAAGTTAGCGAGTTTGACTGGTGCAATCGAGGCGGCGCCTTGACTAGTCCTGTGCAAAAGTGAGCCGAGATCGACTGGCGCCTCGACTACTGTAGGACAAGTTAGCGAGTTTGACTGGTTCAGTCGAGGTGGTGCCTCAACTAGTCCTTTGTAGAAGCGAACAGAAGCGATGCGGTCTCGACTAGCGCCTCAACTGCTGAGAAATGATTTATCAATTTTGATAAAATCTCATCTGATCCGACTTATGTGTTTTCATCTAATTATTTGCTCGAAGTTTTTGGATCTAGATCTCGTCCACAGGTTTGAATTTGGCCAATAAAAAGGTGTTCTTGTGAGGAAAATTGTTGATTGATCACTTGAGAAAACCTGCGCTCAGTTCTTCCTCTTCCTCTCACAACATCCAATTCTGCTGCTCTTCTTCTCAATCTGGGAGTCTGAAAACGCTGCTATACTTGTGATTGTCTCAACTACTCAATTGTAAAGGTCTTGTTTTAGTTGCTTTTGTTTTTCTATTCAGATTCGTGTATTTAATTCGTATCTTGAGAATCTATAAATTGTAAGCGTCTTAAGAGGTTTCTCCTCCCTTGAAGCATTCTTCAAAAAGGAGAAAATATGGAGGCAGGCCTTGGACTAACAACTCTAGGAGAGAGCTATGAACCAAGTAAAAATCAGTTGTGTCGTGTGTGGTTGTTTTCCTTGTGTTGTGTTCTTCGTAATTTGGCTATGTTCTTCGTGTTTTTGCTCAAGGTTTGGTCGTGTCTACTTGGTTGTGTTCTTTGTGTTTTGCTCAAAATTTGATTGTGCTAAAATGTTTAGTATTTCTGCTGCTTTAATCTGGTTAGTTGTAGTTTTTTTATCATTTCTCCCCCCCCCCTCTCTTGCGTAGTCACCAGCCCTATCAAGTGTTATAAGAGCTACGACTTTATTTATCGGGTCTAACAACCTTAGAGTCATAGTCATGCAATAGGGGTATAGCACAAATTGACCTCCATTCTTTGATGGAACAAACTTCCAGTACTGGAAGAGTCGGATGGAGTATTATCTCATGACTGAGATAGAAATGTGGTTCTCTGTCACGGAGGGCTTTTATCACTCCAGTAGATGTAGATGGTAAGGTTTTGGGTTCTGCTCAATGGACAAATGAGCAAAAGTGCAAGGCACAGGGTAATGCTAAAGACACTGTAACCTTATAGTGCAACCTGGCAAAGGAACAACTAAACAAGGTTGGTCCTTTCAGTAGTGCGCAAGACTTATGGAATAAGCTACTTGAACTGCACGAGGTTACTAGGGACTCTCGTATAGCCAAGAGGGAATTGTTCCTAAGTCAACTCCAGAATTTCTCTATGAAGGACACTAAATCTGTCAGTGAACTTCATGAAAGATTCAAGGAATTGTTAAATGGTCTCCACTCTATTAGAGAGAGTGTTGAGAACCGGAATTTAGTTAGGTATGTACTTAAGTCATTTCCCCGCAATGTCTTATGGTCATCTATGGTGGATGCCTATAAGTTGTCAAGGGACATGTCAACCGTTAAAATAGATGAATTATTTTGCGAAATGGAGTTACATGAACAAGCTAATAAAGGTCAAAAAGAGAAAGGTATGACTTTGTTTGCAGATGATCAAAATAAGGAAGGGAAGAAGAAGAAGGATTAGTCATCATCTTCCAACTTAGAATCTAATGGAGACGATGAGTCCTCATCCAGCGAGGTGGCCAACTTCGTGAGAATGATGAGGAGGAGGAGCAGGAGATTTCATAAAAAGAAAGGTAAGCCAGTAGATAATTCTGGTGATAAGACTAATGTTATTTGCTATGAGTGCAGCAAAAAAGGGCATTTCAGAAATGAATGTCCTCGGCTCAAGAAGAAGGAAGAAAAGAGGAGGAGAAGGAAAGCCTTGAGAGCCACGTGAGATGAGTCTTCATCCGGGTCATTAGAAGAGGACAAGGAAGAAAAGACAGGTCGACACACTGCTCTGATGGCATTGGAGGACTCCGGGCTGATGGCATTGGAGGACTCCGGGATAGAATCAGACTCAGACTCAAATTCATCATCTTCGGATGATGATAAGGTAACTTCTGAACTTGTAGACTGTTATAAAACTTTTACCTATTTAACTGATATGTTAGAGAAAACCAAGTTTAAGGTTAAAATGTTAAAATCTGAAGTAGGACAATTAAAGAACCTTAAGGAGCATGCGGTAGAAACTAGTGCTAACACTCCTCAAGTTGATGAACTTATGGACGAAAACAAATCTCTGAAAGCACAGGTGAATGATCTCAAGTGCACACTTGAGAAATTTAATTCTAGCTCTCAGACCTTGAACATGATATTAGAATCACAATGAGCTATTTATAACAAAGCTGGGATAGGTTATAGACCTAAACAACAAGAATTTAGCTTTATTTCATTATTTTCTAGAAATTCTGGTACGAAGACTAAGACAACTAAGGCTTGGATTCCTAGGAAATATGTTTTGGAAACTAATGGACCCCATATTTGGGTTCCAAAATCCTTTATCTTTCGTGTCTAGCAGGCATCAGTCAAGGGGGAGTGTTCATCAACTTGGTTTGTAGACAGTGGATGCTCCAAACACATGACCAGGGACCTATCATTATTTTCTTCCTTGCAGAATAAGAGCAGAGGTACTGTTTCGTTTGGTAATAGTGGAAGGTTAAAGGTTATAGGAGTAGGAGACATTTGTATCTTGGAACACCTTAAGATTAGAAATGTATTACTTGTTAAGAACATGTCCTTCAATCTGTTAAGTGTAAGTCAGCTGTGTGATGCTGGATATAGAGTTGAATTCTATTCAACTCAATGTCTAGTTAAACACAATATTTCGAGTGTTACTGTGTTAGTAGGAGATAGAAAGGAAAATATATATCATGTGTATTTTGATAATGCTACTAATGTATATGCCAAGTATCTCATGTCTAGAATAGACGAATCCTGGCTGTGGCATAGGAGGCTCACACATGTCAACCTGAAAAATTTAAGAAGACTAGCTAGAAAGGAACTAGTGACGGGGTTGCCACTGTTGAAATTTTAGAAAGATAAGTTGTGTGATGCCTGTCATCAAGGTAAGCAAAAGAGAGTATCACATAATTCTAAAAATATTGTAAGTACCTCTACTCTTTGGATTTGTTACATCTAGATCTTTTTGATTGTAGCACTATTAAATCACTTAATGGTAGTAGATATTGTTTGGCTATTATTGATGATTACACTAGATATGCTTGGACTTTTTTTTCTTAAAACATAAGGATGAAACAATAGATATTTTTATTTCATTTAGTAGAAGAGTTGAAAATGAGAAAAACAAAACCATTAAAACTCTTAGAAGTGATCATGGAGGGGAGTTCCAAAATACTTGATTTAAGGACTATTGTTTAGAAAGGGGGTATAGACATGAATTTTCTATTCCAAGAACACCCCAACAAAATGGTGTTGTGAAAAGGAAAAACTAGACCTTACAAGAAGCAGCTAAAAGCATGCTCAATGAGTATGCACTTCCAAGCTACTTGTGGGCCGAAGCCATAAGCACAACCTGTTATGTTTAGAACAGGGTGTTGATACATAGGTTTCTAGGAAAAACATCACATGAACTATGGTTTGGAAAACCACCTACAATCAAGCATCTTAGGGTGTTTGGCTGCAGGGTGTTCATTCTAAATGTAGGGATTTGTTGCGAAAATAATCACAAACATAGCAAAAAAAAAAAAACTAGATCCCTCCAGAGATCCATGTATATACATAAAGGAAATCATTTATTTTAATTACACCTTAGTTGAGAAGTTACCCTTGTAGTGTAGCCCTTCGCAATCCCGACAGTAACTCCTTGATGACGGATCTTAGCGTGATCAGAATTGTCCCGCCTCTGCGGTATCCACACGAACACTATCTTGGAGAAGGAGACAAAACCTTTGGTTGTGCTAGCAACCACACCAAGGCTCTCCACCAAAGACTAATTTTTGGCCAAGAAGAATGGAGAAGGAAAATGGATGATAGGCATAAATGGGATACACACAAGGAAGAGAACATCCCCTTTGGTTCACGTTGAGGAAGATTCTTATATCTCATTTCCATCCATTAAATCCCATTTGCTTGCAATAAATCAAATTTGCATCCATTAAATCTCATTTCCATGCAATAAATCACATTTGAATGCATTAACCTCCATTTGCATGCAACGTTGAGAGGCTTTCCATTAAATCTCATTTGCATGCAATTAATCACATTTGCATGCAACGTTGAGAGGCTTCATGAAATCTCATTGCATGCAATTAATCCATTTGCATGCAACAACTCCCATTTGCATGCATGATTAATCATCATTAATCATGCTAATCTTCTTCAATTGGTTTTATTTGAGTCTAACTCAAATTAAACCAATTTGAGTCCCACTCAAGTTTGGCCAAGTAATGAGTCTAACTCATTCTGGTCCATTCAATTAACTAATGATTCATTTAGTCAAATTAAGATGATGTGTTCTTTGTGTGTGACCCAATAGGTTCTTGCAATGTTGGCAATGTTTCTAAAACCCTTTTAGAAACGTAAGCAATGAGTACATCTAGCAATGCATCATTGCTACCCAAGTGGCAAGAATATCGAGATCCGACATAACCTTACTATGCCTACTATAATATATAACCTTGTCCTTCTATCCTCGATATCTAGATCGATCAATGAGACATAGATCATGTCATCGTCTTATCAATCTTTGTGCTCTTGATCCCCAAGTATACTCACTCAAACAAATGAGCTCAATATCTCATATTGACTCATTTGAGCATGACCATGCATTTTGTGGTCCTTGATAACTGCCATTTTGTTGTATTATTTTGGTCCTTAATATCACTATTTTTATCCTCTCGAGTGATTTATTATTGATTATTTGCATGTTTTATGAGTTTGGATTCATTTTGGACCTTTTTGTAAATTCTCCTATATTTTGGACTTATTTGCGAATGTTATCTTTATTTGTAGGAGATCGAGATGAGCCACTGGACTAAACTCAAGTTAGATCAAATATGGCTTCATCTGGGGTCGTAATGGACATTTCAAAATGATTTAATCTGAGCCCTTCATCCAGATTAGAAGGCAAATCAAATCAAGGGTTCAGATCTGAGTATTATAGACCGTCCGAGGAAAGTGATTGATTCTGAGCCATCCATCTGGATATGGAGCGATCCGGCCCGTACATTAAGATCTACACATCTTGGCCGTTCATCCTGACCGTTGGATCGTGATTATACCTTCAGACGGATCAGATCCGTCCATTGCAAATCAGACTGATTTCAGCCGTTGGATGGAGCAGCCTAATTAAGCAGTTAATATATCATCAAGCCCTAGCTTCAAATGGACGGCTGGGATCAGATGAAGCTCAGATCGGACGGCTCAAAGAATTCATTTAATAAACCTAACTTTCCTACACTCCACAGAATCGGCAGAAGGAGCTCGACAGATCTCGTTGCGCGGCGGCGATCTTCTTCCTCACTAGCGGCGGCGCTTCTTCCGCGTCGTGCGGCCGTGGCCGGGATTACCTGAGCGGCGTCGCGTAAGCGGAATCGCGAGAACTTCACGGTAGAGCGTCTTCTTCCTCGCGAGCAAGCGGCGGCTTCTTCGCATCCGATCCTCGGCGGCGGGATTACCTGACGGCGCGGCGGCAGCGAAGAGTCCTTCCATGTCGCGGACGGCAGCAACTCGAGCCAAGGCATTTTTTTCCCATTTCCACGCACACAGAGTCTTCTTCCCCACGATCGGCGGCGGATCGGCGACCCATTCGGCGATCTCCCCTCCGGCAATGGCGATGATCGAGCGAGCCTCGGCGGGCCGATCGAATCGTGATTCGGACGGTGACGAAGCGAAGGGCGGCGGGATTCGGCGAGTCGATTCCATCACCGTGAGTCCATTCCTTTCGGCCCGGCCAGGATTAGGCGCCATCTCGCCATCATCACGGGATTAGCGATTCGGACTTGTCATTCGCCGGTGAAGAGATTTTCCACCGTTCTGATTCCACCCCATTCCGTGATCGGGATTAGCGCCGCCGTTCGACATTCCATCCACTAGCTCTGGGACTAGGAGCTCCGATCCCACATGGGGCGATGTTCACATTCCTCGCATTCGGACTCTTTGCCGCGGTGCAGGGATTAGGACCGCATCCGTAATCCATCGACGGAGAAATGTTCGGTTTATTATCGCCATCGTGGGGTTCTGGGTGCTTATGTTTGGATTTAGTCCATTTAATTGGATATTTTACTTTATCATGTTTGTTTTATTACGGTTAATTTGTTATGTTATGTTGATCATGTTTAGGTTAGTTTTCATTTAAAATTGTCCAATCAATGCATCGTATAGTGACAGTATGGTGTTTTGGTTGGAGTGCTTTCATTATTAGGGTAGATTTCTTTTACATTCGACCAGTTATCGTATAGTGACAGTGCGATGCCTTGTTGAATTGCTTTCATTTATTGCATTTCGTTTATTGCAGTTTTCAGTGGCTGTTTGATCATTGTGTCGTATAGTGACAGTGCGGTGCATGGTTGAATAGTTCACATTTCTTTGATCAGTGTACCGTATAGTGACAGTGCGGTGCTTGGTCGCTTTCCTTTCTGTCTGTTAGTTTAGTTTTTCAGTGACTGTTTGATCATTGTGCCGTATAGTGACAGTGCGGTGCTTGGTTGAATTGTTCACATTTGTTCGATCATTGTAGCGTATAGTGACAGTGCGGTGCGTGATCATTTACTTTTGCGCATTAGGATAGTTGCTTGTTACTTATTATTTGGTAGTTAGATTTACTTCTTGCATGTTTAATTCTCATGTTTGTTTTTGATTTTGCAATTTAATTGTTTTGATAATTATAAAAACCCCCAGTGTTTACTTCTGTTTAAAAACAAACGTCCAGCCATTAGGTTCGTTGGGAGATGACCCGAGTCAGTCCTATCTGCATTAGTGTAGTTAGCGGGTTCGGTAAATAATTTGGGAACGATATTGCGACACTAATTCACCGCTCTATCAAATTTTGGCGCCGTTGCCGGGGAACTTTAATGGGTTCGTTTGTCTTTAAACTGTAGTTTGTTTGTTTGTTTTCTTTTTCTTTTGTTATTATTGTCTTTCTTATCATTTATATTTGTTTCTCATTGTATTTGTTTGTGTTGATGACTAGGTCTTCAGGTGATAATCTACTTGAGTTTTTGTAGCAGTTTTTCTCTTCCCTCAGAGGCCCAGCCTAGGAAGGGGGTTGTTAAAGAAAAGGCTAGGGAAGCAGATTCCCAAGTATGCCGAGGTTTTGTTTCACAAGAAGTTGTACTCTTTCTATGGAGGTAGGAGATACTGTAGTTCGGTTCAGTATTTTGGACGCTATGAGGTACCTGATGGAGGATCATTCTATTCTTAGCGTGGTTGTACCTGATGAGTTGGATTGCATGAATTTTATTTCTTAGTCTATTTTTCATTTAGATATCTCTGCACCTTCTATATTTTGTTATGATTTTATTGATTCTGATGTTGATAATGATTTGTTGTTAGGACCTATCTGTGGGCCCTCTTTTTATGTAGATAGGGATATGGATTGTGTAGGGACTAGCGCTCTTCAGGCGATGCCCCAAGGATCACTTCCATCAGATGTTTGTGAGAAATGTCAATTCATGGTCGAGCATGGGATAATCTTAGGTTATATTATCATTTCTGTGTATGGTATTGAAGTAGATCCTGCTAAAATTCATGCTATATATTCTTTATCTCACCCCGCTTCTGTGCAGGAAGTTTGTGCTTTTCTAGGTCATGCAGGTTTCTACAGACATTTTATCAGAGACTTCAGTCAGATTGCCCTACCCTTGACCAAATTGTTACAGAAGGAGGTGGTATTTCAGTTTGATAGGATTGCGATACAGATCGAGCCCACCCCCATAGCATATTCTTTTCCAGATGAGCAACTTTTTCACCTGTAGGGTAAGACACCATGGTATGCAGATCTTGCTATTTATTTAGTTGCAGTGTTGTACCTTCCCATTTTACTCATGCACACGTCCAAAAATTGAAAAGTGATGCCAAGTATTATGTATGGGATGATCTTTATCATTGAAAATTTTGTAATGATCAGATTATTAGATGATGTGCACTTGATTATGAGTTTCATTCCATATGTATTTACTTTTTGTTATTCTCTGGCTTGTGGGGGGTATTTTGGACCCCAAAGAACTGCTAGGAAAGTTTTAGAGTTTGATTTGTATTTGCCCACCTTATTTCATGATGTCTCTGAATTCTACAAGTCTTGTGAGCGATGTCAACGAACAGGGAACATAGGACGTAGAAATGAAATGCCTCAAAAACTTTTGTTATTTTGTGAGATTTTCGATATTTGAGGTATTGATTTTATGGGTCCTTTTCCTGTATCTTTTGGATTTCCATATATTCTTTTGGTATATGATTATGTTTCTAAATGGGTGGAGGTCATCCCCACCAAGACCGATGATTCTCTAGTTGTTGTGGATTTCGTTAGGTCTCACATATTTTGCAGATTTGGAGTTCCCAGGGCGATCATTAGCGATCAAGGGTATCACTTTTGCAACAGCCTCATGAAGTGTTAAGCAATGAGATCAAGTCTATTCTAGAGAATACGGTGGGGCCAGACATGATGATGCTTTTTCTCCAACATGAAAGGGGAGTGTGTTCTTTTATTTACAGCATTTAGTTTCTTCCTTTCATGTTCGGAATAAATTGTATGGGTTGTGTGTTTGTTTGCCTGTTTATCTAGGTTTGTTTGTCTGTTGTTGAGTCAAATAATATTCTCTATGCATGCCTTAGTATCATTTCAGAGATGATAAAAATTAGTTAAGTTTGATCATCAACTTGTGGATTTTTGTGTATGATAGGAGACTTCACTTGCATGCAGTCACTTGTTATGATGATGAATTTTTTATTGATAGTCTAAGCTTGATGTTTATTCACCTAGTGAGGTTACAAGCCATTCTTATCATCTACCCACTTTTGTGTGATAACACATGTGATTTTTGTTACTCTAGAATTTGCTTTGAGTCTTTTCAAAACTGCAGTAACATTTACTTGCATGAATATGATGAAGGATTTCATTCTTTGATTCTTTTCCTGACTTGGTTTGATTGTCTAATCCACTTGATACTTCCATCTTCCATGTCTTACTTGTCATATCTCTTCATTTGCTATCCATTGTCTTTGTATCTTTGTGGATTATCTTTTTCATATCTATTGTTTTCCATATTGGAGGAATAGTTTGATGGGTTGTATTGTCCGAGACGGACAAAATTTTTAAGTGTGGGGAAGGAGCTATATTATTTTTGTTGGAAACATAATATGGAAGAAATAGTTTTCATAGGTCATTGGTCCTGAGATATATTTGTCTGTTAGTACTTGATTTTCTGCGAAAAAAAAAAAGAAAAAAAAGAAAAAAAATGGTGCCATTGATGTTTCTTTTGTAAAAAAAATAAAATTGTGCAATTGTAATGCAGGCAAATGAGATTGTAATGTGTTGGATAGAGTCGTGTGATCCTGAATCTAATTCTAAAGTTTCCAATTATCCTAGCCTTTTCCCATATTGCTGGTTACTGAGTATTTCACAGAGCAACTCATCAGGTTTATTTCTCCAATTCTTCTCTTGTTCCCTATTCATTTGTACCTTTGTTACTTCTCTTTGCATACTTTATCTGCACTCTACTTTTAATCTTATTCTGATTCATGATAAATCCTTTTGATTCATGTATGAGATGTATTGATAGCAGTAGAGAAGTAGATGATAAGCAAGCATATGGTAGTACAAAATTGCATGTTGTTTTGAGGGCGCTCCACTCCTACGTTATTATGTGAGCATCAGTGCATATATCCATTTTGGGAGGTTTTGTATTAGGCTTAGTCTATTTGATTTGACTGTAAATCATCATACATGTTGATTGTTGTAGGAGTCGGATCTTTTGAATACCCTAGATCCTGATGAATTTGGTGATCCTAAGTAACTTATTTTTTCTGTCTCTGAATTATTGATCTAGGTATTGCTAGGGGAATGAGTGAGGGTGTTAGTGTTTCTTTATTTTCATTATTGCTCGGGATGCGTAAAAATAAGTGTGGGGGAATTGATAACTGCCATTTTGTTGTATTATTTTGGTCCTTAATATCACTGTTTTTATCCTCTCGAGTGATTTATTATTGATTATTTGCATGTTTTATGAGTTTGGATTCATTTTGGACCTTTTTGTAAATTCTCCTATATTTTGGACTTATTTGCGAATGTTATCTTTATTTGTAGGAGATCGAGATGAGCCACTGGACTAGACTCAAGTTAGATCAAATATGGCTTCATCTGGGGTCGTAATGGACATTTCAAAATGATTTAATCTGAGCCCTTCATCCAGATTAGAAGGCAAATCAAATCAAGGGTTCAGATCTGAGTATTATAGACCGTCCGAGGAAAGTGATTGATTCTGAGCCATCCATCTGGATCTGGAGCGATCCGGTCCGTACATTAAGATCTACACGTCTTGGCCGTTCATCCGGACCGTTGGATCGTGATTATACCTTCAGACGGATCTGATCCGTCCATTACCAAATCGGTGATTTCGTAGTTGGATGGAGCAGCCTAATTAAGCAATTAATATATCATCAAGCCCTAGCTTCAAATGGACGGCTGGGATCAGATGAAGCTCAGATCGGACGGCTCAAAGAATTCATTTAATAAAACCTAACTTTCCTACACTCCACAGAATCGGCAGAAGGAGCTCGACAGATCTCGTTGGGCGGCGGCGATCTTCTTCCTCGCTAGCGGCGTGGCCGCTTCTTCCGCGGCCGTCGGCCGTGGCTGGATTGCATAAGCGGCCGGCGGCAGCGTGCGTAGAAGCGAATCAGCGAGAACTTCACCAACAGCGTCTTCTTCCTCGCGAGCAACGGCGGCTTCTTTCATCCGATCCTCGGCGGCGGGATTACCTGGCGGCCGGCCAGCGCAGAAGGAGGTCCTTCCATGTCGCGACGAGCAGCAGCAACTCGAGCCAAGGCGTTTTTTTCCCATTTCCACGCACGGCAGAGTCTTCTTCCCCACGATCGGCGGTGATAGTCCGGCAGCCCATTTCGGTGATCTCCCCTCCGACAGCCGGCGATGATCCCAGGCGAGCCTCGGCGGACGATCAGATGCCGTGATTCGGATGACGAGCGAAGCGGCGAGCGGGATTCCGCGAGTCGGCTCCATCACCGCGAAGTCCATTCCTTTCAGCCGACGGGATTAGGCCGCCTTCTCGCCGTCATCATCACCGCCGGATTAGGCGTTCAGCTTGTCATCCGCCGGTGAAGAGATTTTCCACCACTGTTCCGGCGATTCCACCCCATTCCGACGACCGGGATTAGGCCGCACCGCTTCGACATTCCATCCACTAGCTACCGCCGGAGCAGTGTTCACATTCTTTCGCATTCAGCTCTTTGCCGCGGTGCCGGGATTAGGACCGCATCCGTAATCCATCGACGGAGGGGCTGTTCGGTTTATTGTCGCCATCGTGGGGTTACCGATTGCTTATGTTTGGATTTAGTCCATTTAATTGGATATTTTACTTTATCATGTTTGTTTTATTACGGTTAATTTGTTATGTTATGTTGATCATGTTTAGGTTAGTTTTCATTTAAAATTGTCCAATCAATCGTATAGTGACAGTATGGTGTTTTGGTTGGAGTGCTTTCATTATTAGGGTAGATTTCTTTTACATTCGACCAGTTATCGTATAGTGACAATGCGGTGCCTGGTTGAATTGCTTTCATTTATTGCATTTCGTTTATTGCAGTTTTCAGTGGCTGTTTGATCATTGTGTCGTATAGTGACAGTGCGGTGCATGGTTGAATAGTTCACATTTCTTTGATCAGTGTACCGTATAGTGACAGTGCGGTGCTTGGTCGCTTTCCTTTCTGTCTGTTAGTTTAGTTTTTCAGTGACTGTTTGATCACTGTGTCGTATAGTGACAGTGCGGTGCTTGGTTGAATTGTTCACATTTGTTCGATCATTGTACCGTATAGTGACAGTGCGGTGCGTGATCACTTACTTTTGCGCATTAGGATAGTTGCTTGTTACTTATTATTTGGTAGTTAGATTTACTTCTTGCATGTTTAATTCTCATGTTTGTTTTTGATTTTGCAATTTAATTGTTTTGATAATTATAAAAACCCCCAGTGTTTACTTCTGTTTAAAAACAAACGTCCAGCCATTAGGTTCGTTGGGAGATGACCCGAGTCAGTCCTATACTGCATTAGTGTAGTTAGGGGGTTTGGTAAATAATTTGGGAACGGTATTGCGACACTAATTCATCGCTCTATCAGTCCTACTCTATCAAGAGGCCTAAAGATATCACTCTCGTCATATGGGAGAGATAGATCTCATCTACATCACTCATATCACTCCGCATAATTTGTTATATACTCAGTGATCACCTTTATAGTCCACTCTGTTACGGGTGTGGTTTGATGATACCAAAGTACATAACTCTTTATGTAGGGAACCGTAGTGATTTCAGGTCTAAGGACTAATCATACCAATAGTCACTATGAGAAAGTTTATGACACTCATATGACAATTCATGAAACTTTCTCATGGTGGATCAATTTAGTATATATTCTCTAATATATACCCATGTGTCAATGTGATATCACATATCTATGATTTGTGAGATCAAGTCATCAATTGACCTACATGCTAGTCTCAATACATTAATATTGTCCTTGTATATTAATGTTTGACTAGGAATATTTAAGAATAGTTTTCTCTACAGTCTCTCACAATCAATTCTACGAATTGATGTGTTGTAGATAAGAACCTACTTTCTAGGGCATTATTATATTTATTCAGCTGACACAAGAATGAAGTAAATATAATAATCAAACTTTGCCTTTATTATTAATAGAATATGATACATAAGTCCCTAGTCAATCATCACATAGTTAGCTTTAGGGCTTATTACTAGCAATCTCCCACTAGCACTTGTGTCAATCACTGTAATATCTAATACCCAGTGACCTAGTATGACCATCATGCTTTCTCTGTGCCAAAACCTTAGTCAAAGGATCTATGATGTTAGCATCCGTTGGTACTCTGCATATCCTCACATTCCCTCTATCGATGATCTCTCGAATGAAATGGAACCACTGTAGTATGTGTTTGGATCGCTGATGAGAGTGAGGTTCCTGTTAGTAATATATGAGAGATGTCCTAAGGCAATCGCCTTATGTTTGAACCATTTATATGATAAATGAAGATTCACTATTTGAGAATACATGTTTTCATGTATTTGATTAGATCTTAAACTCATTTACTGAATGCCCACGATACGATTCACAGCATGAGAGAATTTGTGATTGGATCACAACTAGTGAGTATCTCTACATGTGTGATTGTGATGTATCGAAATTATCCCTAGTCGATGAATTGATAGATTTGGACACCATCAATTCTGTCGAGACTAGCACGAGGTATACTCCTTGGTGTATCCAAGCAGTTGATTCTCACTGGCTGGAGACATTGTGATGTCAGGAGTTAATCGTGGATGCTAGTTATGATAACTAGTTCATTGGAGTGACCAGCTGTAAGACTTCATATGGTTCTCTACATATATAGATATGTCAATGAAGTTCTTACTGCAGCTTAAGTACGATGTTCCTTTGACTTGTGGTATTCAAGTCATCTTGATCATGAAGACTTATGCTTTGACATCTTAAGCAAGCATCTCTGAAGAGATGTGGACCCGGGATGATTGGGTATAAGTCGAAGTGATCGAGGTGTTTGAATAGCCAATAAAGGATTCACCGCTCCTTGCGAGGAGATGTATACCCATGGCCTCTCGTCAGATTGTTACTAAAGTCTTTGGCCAAAGCATTACATGTTTAGAGTAAGGTACTCTTGGATACATGTGCAATAACTAGAATTCATAGGATGAGGAAATGATACTTGGGCTATGTGTGACGTAGTCAACCTAGTGGGGACTAATACTATAGACCATGTCCTGAACCAAGTGGGTATAAGATGAGTGAAAGGAATGAGACACGATTCATTGTAGCTACTAAAGGGTTTCAGAAATAGTTCTGGATCAACCGTTGATCTTTTCAGTTAATTAGGGATCATGATATACTACTAGGTGCCACTCTTGATCGTTTTATAATTAATGGTTAATTATAGATGACCAACATAAACTGAGAACCTATTTGGTCACACGCACAATGAGCGTAATCCGAAGGATTTAAAACAAGCTTGAGAATGGGATTCTCAGACCGAGAGAAACTAGGTTTGGTTGGACCAAACAAGGAGCAAGCATGAAATCATTTCAGTCGCAATGGAAGCGTGGATGGGCCATGTCTTACGAAGAAATAATGGATGAATATAATTGGTTTGGTTCTAATCCAATGGTGAAGAATAAACTAAAAGGGCTTAGTTTATTTTAAACGAATGAACCAAAGTTGGTTCGGTTTGTTTTAATTTAAAATAAACCAAATCGATTTGGTTTATTTTAACTTAAATTAATGGAGCGGGTTAACGGGTTTTTGGTTATGAACCAATAACCATTAGGAGAATTTGTTCTCTTTAAAATAGGGCTTAAGGGTTTTGAGAAAAAAAACCCTAATTGTGCCGCCCCTCCCTCTCTTCTCCTCTTCTAGCCGGCGCTCAACCCCTTGCTGCCGCCCAACACTTGTGCCACCGTCCAAGTTGTTTTCGGCCTCCAAGCTCCTGCCGACGATCCTCCGGCAACCCTCCGGTGATCTTCCTTGGCTCCAACGGCAAGGTGAGCATCTAGCTTTCCTTATTTGGCTGGTGCAAGTTCTCCACAAAAGCTGTCCAGTTTTTTGGATAGCTTGTTTCCTTCTTGTCGGAGCGTCATTTGGATGACGTTTGGAGCTCCGACAGTGGCTACCTTGCCAGGGATTCGATCTCTGATAATCCTCATAGGTGGAGGACGAAGGATTCGTCAAACAGTTGACAAATACCTCTCCGGAGAAGTGAATTTTGGGGGCTCGGTTTTGAATCCGAATTTCGATTCGGATTGTGATCTTCTCTCGATCACATCATCTTCGATACGAGGCTAGTGACTTGTATGAAGATGAGGCTCGTGACTTTGTGAAGTCATCCCGAAGATACTCAGCGTGGATATGGATAGAGGCGATACTAACGAGGGTTGCTCCGGTTGATGTCTTTCCCGCTACACATGATACGTCAGGTATACGTAGAATAATTTCCTTTTATTGCAAAATTTAAAACTACGATTATGTCTACACATGTTGTACTATGCATGCGTGTGGTGTGTGTGATGTAATAAATTAGATTTATTGCTTTTTATTTCTTCCGCTGTGCACATGTTTACGAAACATGTTCGAACACACACTCGCCGCGGTGCCGGAAACCCAACAATGGTATGAGAGCCCAGGTTGTGTTTCGACATAATAGTAAAATTGTTTTGTAATAGTCGTAATTGTATTTATAGAAATTTTCTACTTTTGGAAGTTTAGAAGTATTTATGGAAATTTTCTAATTTTGTAAAGTCTAGAAGTATTTATGAAAATCTTCTACTTTTAGAAAGTTAGAAGTATTTATGGAAATTAACACTTTCCATAAATAAAATATTTGATTAGATTTGGAATTTTTTTCCTAATTTAATCATGATTTGATTTGGAAAATCAAATCTAAAATATATTTTATTTCCATAAATGGTTTTGACAATTTAGGAATTTTTTTTCCTAAATTAAATTTGACTTTCCTTAATCAACACTTTCCATAAATAAAATATGTGATTAGATTTAGAAATTTGTTTCCTAATTTTAATCATGATTTGATTTTGAGAATCAAATATTAAACATATTTTATTTCCATAAATAGTTATGACATATAAGGAAATTTTGTACATGTCATAATTGTATGCCATGTAATTGCATTAGATGCATATTATTATGTCATGCGTGTCGTGACATGTAGATGTATGTCATGTATGTCATGCCATGTAGATAATAGTTATTTGCATACGAGGATGAGACATAAAAACCCTTACTTAATATTAAAGCGTACACCTTCCATTAATATGGTTAGAACTAGAGTTCTATTTCTTGTTTGGGTTGTTGGACTCTCTCCAAGCCCTGCTCGAACCCAAACATGTTCAAACCATGGAATAGTTTAATACTAATATGGTAAGAGTCAAAGGTCAATCGTTAGCTTTGGTTGTTGGACTCTCTCCAAGCCAGGCTAATTGGTTAAATGCATTCTAACCATATTAAAACTATTTCTCGATTAATGGGTTGGCTTTAACCTGGAGCATCGGCTTGTTGGACTCTCTCCAAGGTCGATGTGAAGGGAGGTGAAGTTGGGTGCTATGCATATGATGCATACTTGTTAATGAGTTAACAACCCGATGTATGTGTGAACATTCAATTAGTTGATAACACATTGTGATAGTTGCATATATGTGATATGTAATCGGTATATTTGATACCTACCATCGTAGCTATGAATGACTTGTTGGACTCTCTCCAAGGTTGTTCATATCTATGTTGGATATCAGCCCATTCAGAGATGGACATATGATCTCCCAAAGTGATTTTGGGGTTTTTGAAATTCGAAAAATGAATGAGATTTATGAATGTATATTGATGCATTTTAAATCATCTTTCTCATATATGCTCATTTTATATTTCTAGGTTAATCGATTAATCATGACGTCTTTGAATTTGCGCACTATTTTGGATTCAAATAAATTGACTGGGCCTAACTTCTTGGACTGACTTAGAAACTTGAGAATTGTTCTCAAGGCAGAAAAGCTTGCGTATGTCCTTGAAGAGCCTCTTCCCAACCATCCTAGGGACGATGCAACTTCAGGCCAATTGTTGGCCTATCAGAAACATGTGGCAGATTCTGAACTGGCAAGTTGCATCATGCTAGCCGCGATGGTACCCAAGCTGCAAAAGCAGCATGAGCATATGGATGCTAATACCATAGTCTTCCATCTTCATGAGTTGTTTGATGAGCAAGCGAGATCCGAAAGGTTCGAAGTCTCCAGGCTCCTCTTCACCTCTAAGATACAAGAAGGTTTGTATGTAGTACAGTTTATGCTAAAGATGAATGGGTACATCGAGCGGTTGGCCATGCTTGGGTTTGTGATGGATCATGAATTAAGTATTGACTTAATTCTGCATTGTTTGCCCAAGAGTTTCTCAAAATTTGTGATGAACTATCGAATGAACAAATTAGAATCCACTATTCCTGAGCTCCTCAATATGCTGAAGACTGTTGAGCCTTCTGTGAAGCATGAGGAGAAGGCAGTTCTGTTAGTTGATTCCTCGAATAAAGGTTCTAAGAGGAAGGCAAAGGAACTGAAGAAAGGGAAGAATAAGAAGGCTAAGAAGGCAAAACCAGTACAAAAGGGCACTTGCCATCATTGTGGCAAGGAAGGCCACTGGCGAAGAAACTGCAAGATTTATCTTGAGTCCGTAAAGAAGAAGAAGGCATCTGATGCCCCATCCCCTTCAGGTATCTTCGTTATTGATTTTCAATCTATTTCCTTAGACACTTGGGTATTGGATACTGGGTGTGGCTCACATATATGTAATGACATACAGGGGCTAAGGAATAGAAGAAGACTCGTCAGAGGGGAGTCAAATTTACGAGTTGGCAATGGAGCAAAGGTTGTGTTAGGGCAATCTCTTGCCATGATTAGGTTTTGATGTGTGTGGAAAAGGGTTTAAGTTAGTTTGTTATGTTGATTTTATATGTGCGTTGAAGTCGTGCAGGACTTAGTAATTCGCACATGGAGCCGTGGCGAGTTTCACATCTCATGACTCGGTCCTTGAGTCGGTGAAGGATAGCTTTGCGGAAGCCGTGCGCTTGGAGCATTCGAGGGACCGCCGGACGAGGAGCTTGGAGTGAAGCTGGAGGAAGTAGACTTCGAGGCAAGAGACGCGAAGGAGCATTGCAGAGTCGTGCGCCTGATGCTGCCGAGGGACGTGGCCGCGAACGAAGAGAACTTCGAAGGCGAGGGACTCCGAGGGATGAGAGTGAGCGAATGTAACCCGGGAAGGGGTAGCTCTTAGGTTAAACTTGGCCATTTGGCCAAGTGTCGGATGAGTTTTCAGCACGATCATTGCCATGTCATGGCGATCGCTTCTCGAGTCGATGGTTCGATCGATCGGTTTAAGTCGGTGAATCAAGTTGATCACCGATCACGGCATGGGCGATCGATGATGGTTGATCTCGACCGCCAAGGACGGCAATGATCGATGACACCGCTGCGAGCACGAATGAAGTCGATCTCACGGAGCACTCGACTGATTGACATCAGTCGACTGATGGGTGCCATCAGTCGACTGATGCCAATACCGTTGGATGGAATCCAACGTGGAAAGCATTCGTTATCGTTATTGGCAGCGGACGGACGATCGATCGAGGGCATCGATCGCTCCTCGTGTCAACGGGAAGAAACCCTCTTCCTCTATAAAAAGGAAGAGGATGGGGCTTATGGAGGTTAATGCTTGAACGCCCAACTACTCCCAAAGTGCCCTAAATGGTTTTCCACTCTTCTACTTGCTCTAATCTTCATTCTATTGTAGAAGAGTGATCTTGATTGTAAAGGTTACCTCCACCTAGCTTGGTGCAAAGGAGAGAACAATAGTGGATTGGTTTTGGCGGAGTGATTCACCGAGGACGAATCGGACCGTGGATTAGCGGCGTAGCCGTGAACCATGTTATACCATCGTGTTAGCGTTTGTTTTATTGTTTATCTTTTGCTTTGTCTATTTGTATTTGTATATTCCGCTTGCGCTAATCTTTTGTAGACGAGCAATTTACGACATCCATCGTAAGAGGGCTATTCACCCCCCTCTAGCCGGTCGTTTCGATCCCTCAACAAGTGGTATCAGAGCGAGGTTGCTTGTCACCGGATTAACCGCCGCAACAAGCTCTTCATCAAAAGATGGCCGGCTCGAACATTCATCCGCCGAAGTTCGAAGGAGAATTCGCTTGGTGGAAGAAGCGAATGGAGGTATTCTTCAAAACCGACTTTGAAATTCTCTTAATTATGGAAAATGGTTTCGAGTTGCCTAGGAACGAAAATGGGGAGCCATTGGAGAAATCAAGGTGGAGCAAGAGGCAAAGAGAAGAATACTTGGCAAATTCAAAGGCCAAGCATCACCTATACAATGTCCTCCCCCAACAAGAAGTCAACCGGATAGGAGAGTGTGCTAGCGCCAAGGAAATGTGGGACAAATTAATAGAGATTCATGAAGGCACATCCGAGGCGGAGCTAGCAAGGAGAGATGTCCTTCGCTCCCAATTGTCCAATATCAAACTCGAAAAGGGAGAGAAGGTAAAATCCCTACACTCTAGATTTAAGGAAATTCTAACCGGTTTGACAAGTGTAGGTGAAAAGCTCTCAAACCGAGATATGGTAATGAAGACCATAGATGCCTTTCCCCGGTCCTCAATGTAGGGGATCGAACGGCCGGCTAGAGGGGGGTGAATAGCCCTCTTACGATGGATGTTGGAATTCTCTCGTTTGTTTGCTCGTCTACACAATCGTTAGCGCAAGCGGAAGCATAAACAATAAAGACAAAGCAATAAATGAAAACACAAACGCTAACAAAGAAGATGTAACGTGGTTCACGGCTACGCCGCTAATCCACGATCCCGATTCGTCCGAGGTGAATCACTCCTCCAAAGCCAATCACTATTGGTCTCTCCTTTGCACTAAGCTAGGTGGAGGTAACCTTTACAATCAAGATCACTCTTCTTACAATAAGAATGGAGTAAAAACAAGTAAGAAGAGTTTAGAGCCTGTGGGGCATTAGGAAGATCACTTAGAGCATAAGCATTAACCTCTCAAAGGCTCACACCCTCTCTTTTTATATAGATGGTTCGCTTTCGTGGCGATCGTACCCGTCACTACAATGGCCTCCGAACACATCGGATCCCGACCGTTGTAGTCCAATGAAACTCTTGGCGATCGATGGACCTCACATCATCGCGCTCCGTAGTCGATTGCCCAGTCGGCTACGAGCGGTTATGTGCCCGCGATATCCTCTGGCAGTCGACTGCCATTCCATGGCAGTCGACTGCTGGGCATAAACCCATCAGTCGGATACCAGTCGAACACACTCGACTCAGAGCAGTCGACTGCCATTCCATGGCAGTCGACTGGTGCCGTGTGAAACTCAAACTTAACATAAGTTTGAGCTTCCGGCGGTCGGGTAAACCTTAACCCTTGCGGTCAAGTCTCCGACACTCAGCCATTCGGCCAAGTTCACCTAATGAGCTACTTACATTTCACTCATTCTCTCATCTCACTCGAAGTCCCTCGCCGAAGCTCTCTTCGTTCGCGACCACGTCCCTCGGCAGCACCAGGCGCACGGCTCTGCATTGCTCCTTCACGTCTCTTGCCTCCGAAGTCTGCTTCCTTGGCTTCACTTCAAGTCATCTCGTCCGGCGGTCCCTCGGATGCTCCAAGCGCACGGCTTCCGCAAAGTCATCCTTCACCGACTCAAAGACCGAGGTTGTGAGGGTGAACCCGCCAAGGCTCCATGTGCGAATTACTAAGTCCTGCAAGACTCCAACGCACATATCAAATAACAATATCATCCTAACTTAAACCCTTTGCCACACACATCAAAATCTTATCATGGCAAGAGATTGCCCTAACAATCTCCCCATTTTTGATGTGTGGCAATCCGTTTAAGTTAGGTAAAAACATTTGATGAAAATTCTAAGGTAAGAAGGCATGTAAACATAAACATGATATAGCAACATGCAACTCCCCCTTAATCCATGAAACTCCCCATAAAAATTTTCTCCCCCTATCATAAACATGATCATTTCTCCCCCAAAATATATTCCCCGTTACTTAAACATACATTTCTCCCCCTTTGACACCATCAAAAAGATTAATCCTAATTTATAAACCCATGACATCAAGTCTAATAGATGGAAAAATACCAAAAACATGTTTAAAATTTGAATTCAGAAAATATTGGGCTATTCTAGCTGCTATCAGTATGGCAATGATCGTGGCACATAATGGATTCTCAAAATTCGATTTTGTGGCGAATTTTAAATGCATTAAAAAATCTAGAAAATTCAAAAAATCATGAAATTTTGGAAACATATTTCTTGTAAGTATATATATCAATGAAAAATAGTTTTTCAAGAAAAATCATTATATTTTCCTAGATTTGCCAAAAATCTAAAGGCTTTAAAAACCACTAGTTTTTGAGCATGTTAGTATCCATTTTAACACCTAGTTTTGTATCCAATTGTTTCAAAATATGAATACATAGATTTTAGGGTAAGAAATTGTTTTGAAAACATATGAAATATCCAACCATGATCTTTGGGCAATATGTCTATGAATTAAACATAAGTCTTCCCCATGATTGGTCTATTATTGCTATTTTGATACCTTAAATGACCATCTAAATGCCATAGGCATTAGTGGACATTTGTATCGTCCTAACATCTCACCCATGCTAAGTTTTCAATCAAAGTAGCCTATGGTAAGTGTGAGATGCATCCTAGGGGGTATTTGTATATACTTAACCATTATATTCATACAATTCTATCAAGGTTAAGTATCAGCCTAACAATCCTCATGATCATAAAGATATATATCAATTAATTCTACATTATGATCATGAGACACAATTATTCATCAATTAATAATCATGCATTAGGTATTATATCATGATAATAAACAAAATATCACCTAAAGCATGATTTAAGCCTATTTCTTATGATAATGTGCCAAATTTCAAAATCATAAATCATGATTGCAAACATACATAGCAATTACATTAATTATCATGATTTAAGCATTAATATCTATTTATGGGCACGTTATCATCACCCAACACTATTCTAAAAATGTTGTCCCGCCATCCTAAGTCAACCAAAATATGATATAGGTCAATTCCATATGGTTGACTACCCTAGGGGTTTTCTAACCCTTAAGGATGGATTTTGGAACCCAAAATAAGTTCTTGCCTATTGGGTTCACTAGATACTCCTTGGGAATCCATTTCCTAGCTATTACCTTCTTTTTATCTTGTCCCCTAGCAATTAGGCATTTATAGGCCTTTTCATTTTTCTTTTCTTTATAACCTAGGCCCTTTTTGTTGAAGCTAGCTCTTTGGCTTCCTAAGATCATGTTCATTGTGTTGGAGCCAATTGTGAATTTTTCTAGGGATTTTGTTAAATAATCTACCTTTTCCCTTAAGGCCCTATTTTCATTTATACATGCATCACTAACATCTAATGGCACATAAAGATCATGTGAGCATGCATCATTTAAGCTAGAAGAAATATTATCATTTAAGCATGCATTTTCTAGCTTATTTTCCAATGCCTTAATTTGATTAAACATGCTTTTATTTTTCTTTTTCATTCCAAATAAGTCCTTAGTTAAACTAGAAATTATGGAAACTATTTTCTTAGGAGAGGCATTCGTTACCATAGTTTCCATATCCTCTTCTTCTTCTTCGGATGAGGAGGATGTAGAAGCTCCCCCTTCACTTGAGCTCTCTCCTCTTGAGCTTGATCCTTCATTTTCGGAGGAAGAGCAATCCAAGTCATTAAAGGCCATCAAGGCCAAATTGGTGACAAAGGCATTCTCCTCATCCGATGATGATGAGGAGGATGAGGATGGGTCATCCCAAGTCCTTGCCTTTAGAGCTTTGGTCTTCCCCTTTTCTTTTGTCTTCTTCTCCTCTTCCTTCTTTTTCTTGCTCCCCTTTTTCTTCTTCTTTTCTTCTTTCTTTTTCTTCTCTTCCTTGCTCTTGTTTAGGAGGGGACAATTATCCCTTATGTGCCCTCTCCTTGGCAATTGTAGCATATGACCTTCCCCCTTGGTCTTCTATTCCTATCATTTGATTTATGAAAATGAAAACCTTTTAAAGCACGTCTTACCCTCCTTACCATATAGGCTTCTTCGGTGCTATCCATGGAGGAGGAGGAAGACGCTCACATCGGAGGAGGAGGAGATCTCTATCTTCTTCTTCCCCTTATTTGCCAACAATGCTACTCCCCTTGAAGGTTGTATTTTTGGCTCTTCTTGTATTCCTTCAAGCCTAGATTCATGTAATTCCATATCCTCTAGATTCTTTGAAATGTAAAATGAGTCCACCATTGAACTCCACTTGGATGATCGGGGGAAAGCATCTATGGCCTTCATTATCATATCGCGATTGGAGAGCCTTTCTCCTACACTTGTTAGTCCAATTAAAATTTCTTTGAATCTAGAATGCAAAGAAGTTACCTTTTCTCCCTTTTCTAATTTAATGTTGGATAGTTGGGAGTGGAGGAGATCTCTCCTTGCTAGCTTCGCCTCGGATGTGCCTTCATGAAGCTCAATTAGCTTCTCCCACATCTCCTTGGCGCTTAGGCATTCTCCTATTCGGTTGATTTCTTGTTGGGGGAGCACATTGAAGAGATGATGCTTGGCTTTTGAATTTGCAAGGTGCTCTTCCCTTTGCCTTTTGGTCCACCTAGATTTCTCTATTGGCTTCCCCTCTTCATCCCTAGGCAAAACGAAACCGGATTCCATTGTAATCATAATATCAAAATCCGTTTCGAAAAATACCTCCATTCGCTTCTTCCACCAAGCGAATTCTCCTTCAAACTTTGGAGGATGGATGTTGGAGCCGACCATTTTGAAAGTTGCTTGTTGTGGCGGTTAGTCCTCGGTTAGCTTTCCTCGGCTCTGATATCACTTGTAGGGGATCGAACGGCCTGCTAGAGGGGGGTGAATAGCCCTCTTACGATGGATGTCGGAATTCTCTCGTTCGTTTGCTCGTCTACACAATCATTAGCGCAAGCGGAAGCATAAACAATAAAGACAAAGCAATAAATGAAAACACAAACACTAAAAAAGAAGATGTAACGTGGTTCATGGCTACGCCGCTAATCTACGATCCCGATTCGTCCGAGGTGAATCACTCCTCCAAAGCCAATCACTATTGGTCTCTCCTTTGCACCAAGCTAGGTGGAGGTAACCTTTACAATCAAGATCACTCTTCTTACAATAAGAATGGAGTAAAAACAAGTAAGAAGAGTTTAGAGCTTGTGGGGCATTAGGAAGATCACTTAGAGCATAAGCATTAACCTCTTAAAGGCTCACACCCTCTCTTTTTATAGAGAGGGCTGATTTCTTCCCGTTGGTCGCCACCAGTCGACTGCTGCCCTTGGCAGTCGACTGCCGTCACTACAACGACCTCCAAACACGTCGGATCCTGACCGTTGTAGTCCAACGGAACTCTTGGCAGTCGACTGATGGACCTCACCAGTCGACTGCTGCCTCCGTAGTCGACTGCCCGATGGCCATTTAACGGTTCTCAGGTCGCTGATATCCTCCGGCAATGATCGTCATTCCATGGCGATGACGCTGGGCATAAACCCATCGATCCGATACCAATCGAACGCACTTTCGATTAGCAATGATCTCATAGCGATCGGTGGTGCAAATCGAAACTCAAACTTAACATAAATTTGAGCTTTCAGCGGTCGGGTAAACCTTAACCCTTGCGATCAAGTCTCCGACACTCAGCCATTCGGCCAAGTTCACCTAATGAGCTACTTACATTTCACTCATTCTCTCATCTCACTCGAAGTCCCTCGCCGAAGCTCTCTTCGTTCACGGCCACGTCCCTCGGCAACATCAGGCGCACGGCTCTGCAATGCTCCTTCATGTCTCTTGCCTCCGAAGTCTGCTTCCTTGGCTTCACTTCAAGTCGTCTCGTCCGGTAGTCCCTCGGATTCTCCAAGCGCACGACTTCCGCAAAGTCATCCTTCACCAACTCAAAGATCGAGGTTGTGAGGGTAAACCTGCTAAGGCTCCATGTGCGAATTACTAAGTCCTACAAGACTCCAATGCACATATCAAATAACAATATCATCCTAACTTAAACCCTTTGCCACACACATCAAAACCTTATCATGGCAAGAGATTGCCCTAACACTCAAGATGGAGCTCCATGGTGGACTCATTTTACATCTCCAAGAACTTGGAAGTAAGTACCTTGGAGGAGTTTTTCTCAACAATGGAGCTCCAAGAAACAAGGCTTGAAGGAATACAAGAAGAGCCAAAGTTTCAAACTTCAAGAGGAGTAGCCTTGATTGCCAACAAGGGGAAGAAGAAGATGGAAATCCCCTCCTCCTCCGATGATGAAGCATCCTCATCCTCCTCCATGGATAGCACGGAAGAAGCATATATGGTAAGGAGGGTAAGACGTGCTTTAAAAGGTTTTCATTTTAATAAATCTAATGATAGGAAGAGAAGACCAAGAGGAAAGGTGATTTGTTACAACTGCCAAGGAGAGGGACATATAAGGGATAATTGTCCCCTCCTAAACAAGAGCAAGGAAGAAAGGAAGAAGAAAGAAGAAAAGAAGAAGAAAAAGGGGAGTAAAAAGAAGGAAGAGGAAAAGAAGGCCAAGGAAAAAGGAAAGGCCATGGCTCTCAAAGCAAAGACATGGGATGACCTTGCTTCCTCATCCTCATCAGAAGAAGAAGAACATGTCTACTCAAATTTAGCACTAATGGCTTTTGATGATTTGGATTGCTCCTCCTCCTCAAATGAAGAATCAAGCACAAGTGGGGAGAGCTCAAATGAAGGGGGAGTCTCCTCTACATCCTCATCCGAAGAAGAGGATTTGGTAAGTGAGGTAACAAATCTACCCCCTAAGCAAATTATGTCTATAATTTCTAGCCTCACTAAGGACTTATTTAGAGCCAAGAAAAAGAACAAAAGCATGCTTGACCAAATTAAGGAATTAGAGAAAAAATTAGAAAAAGCATGTTTTAATGATAATGATGATGATGCATGTTCACATGATAAATATATGCCATTTGATGTTAATGATGCATGCATAGAAGAAAATAGGGCTTTAAGGGAAAAGGTAGATTATTTGACAAAAGCCCTAGAAAAATTCACTATAGGCTCCAACACCTTGAATATGATCATAGGGAGACAAAGAGCTAGCTTCAACAAAAAGGGCCTAGGTTATAAAGAAAAGAAAAATGAAAAGGCCTACAAATGCCTAATTGCTAGGGGACAAGATAAGAAGAAAGTAATAGCTAGGAAATGGATTCCTAAGGAGTATCTAGTGAACCCCATAGGTAAGAATTTGTATTGGGTTCCAAAATCCATCCTTAAGGGTTAGGAAAACCCTAGGATAGTCAACCAAATGGAATTCACCTATATCTTATTTTTGGTTGACTTAGGATAGCGGGACAACATTTTTGAAATAGTGTTAGGTGATGATAACGTGTCTATAAATAGATAATAATGCTTAAATCATGATAATAAATGAAATTGCTATGAATATTTGCAATCATGATTTATGATTTTGAAATTTGGCACATCATCATGAGAAATAGTGTTAAATCATGCCTTAGGTGATATTTTACTTATTATCATGATATAATACCTAATGCATGATTAAAAATTGATGAATACATGTATTTCATGATCATAATGTGTAATTCATTCATATATGTCATTATGATCATGTGGATTGTTAGGGTGATACTTAACCTTGATGGAATTGCATGAATATAATGGTTAAGTATATACAAATACCTCTAGGATACATCTCACACTCACTATAGGCTACCATGATTGAAAACTTAGCATGAGTGAGATGTTAGGATGATACAAATGTCCACTAATGTCTATGGCATTTAGATGGTCATTTAAAGTATCAAAATAGCAATAATAGACCAATCATGGGGAAGGCTTATGTTTAATTCATAGACATATTGCCCAAAGATCATGGTTGGATATTTCATATGTTTTCAAAACAATTTCTTAATCTAAAATCTATGTATTCATGTTTTGAAACAATTGGAACCAAAACTAGGTGGTAAACTTGATACTCACATGATCAAAAACCTAGTGGTTTTTAAACCTTTTGGATTTTTGGCAAATATGTGAAAATATAATGATTTTTCATGAAGACCTATTTTTCACTGATAAAGAATCTTACAAGAAATATGTTCCCCAAATTTCATGATTTTTTAAATTTTTTGGAATTTTAATGCATTTCTGAAATTCGGTCCGAAAATTAGAAAGTTCTGGTCACAAGTGCGTACGACCGGTAGTCCAACTAAGGCGAATTCGGGTGGCTTTTAGACTAATTTTTGGTATTCTCCTTCCATTAGACTTGATGCCATAAGTTTATAACTTAGTATTTATCTTTTTGATGGTGTCAAAGGGGGAGAAATAATTATGTTTAAGTAAATTATGATAAGGGGAGAAATTTGAATGGGGAGTTTCATGGATTAAGGGGGAGTTGCATGTTGCTATATCATGTTTATGTTTACATGCTTTCTTTCCTTAGAAATTTTTATCAAATGTTTTTACCTAACTTAAACGAATTGCCACACATCAAAAAGGGGGAGATTGTTAGGGCAATCTCTTGCCATGATAAGGTTTTGATGTGTGTGGCAAAGGGTTTAAGTTAGTTTGTTATGTTGATTTGATATGTGCGTTGAAGTCGCGGGACTCGATGGTCGCACATGGAGCCGTGGCGAGTTTCACATCTCATGACTCGGTCCTTGAGTCGGTGAAGGATAGCTTTGCGGAAGCCGTGCGCTTGGAGCATTCGAGGGACCGCCGAACTAGGAGCTTGGAGTGAAGTTGGAGGAAGTAGACTTCGAGGCAAGTGACACGAAGGAGCATTGCAGAGTCGTGCGCCTGATGCTGCCGAGGGACGTGGCCGCGAATGAAGAGAACTTCGAAGGCGAGGGACTCCGAGGGATGAGAGTGAGCGAATGTAACCCGGGAAGGGGTAGCTCTTAGGTGAAACTTGGTCATTTGGCCAAGTGTCGGATGAGTTTTCCCGACACCAGTCGACTGCCATGTCATGGCAGTCGACTGCTCTGAGTCGATGGTTCGATCGACTGGTTTAAGTCAGCTGAATCAAGTTGATCAGTCGACTGCCGGCATGGGCAGTCGACTGATGGCTTGATCAGTCGACTGCCAAGGGACGACAGTCGACTGATGACACTGTGCACGGGCACAGAATGGAGTCGATCTCGCGGAGCACTCGACTGATTGACATCAGTCGATTGATGGGTGTCATCAGTCAACTGATGCCAATACCGTTGGATGGAATCCAACGTGGAAAGCAGTCGTTATTAGGCAACGACTACAGGACCAGTCGACTGATTGAGGGCATCAGTCGACTGCTCCTGTGTCAACGGGAAGAAACCCTCTTCCTCTATAAAAAGGAAGAGGATGGGGCTTTGGGAGGTTAATGCTCGAACGCCCAACTACTCCCAAAGTGCCCTAAACGGTTTTCCACTCTTCTACTTGCTCTAATCTTCATTGTATTGTAGAAGAGTGATCTTGATTGTAAAGGTTACCTCCACCTAGCTTGGTGCAAAGGAGAGACCAATAGTGGATTGGTTTTGGCGGAGTGATTCACCGAGGACGAATCGGACCGTAGATTAGCGGCGTAGCCGTGAACCACGTTATACCATCGTGTTAGTGTTTGTTTTATTGTTTATCTTTTGCTTTGTCTATTTGTATTTGTATATTCCGCTTGCGCTAATCTTTTGTAGACGAGCAATTTACGACATCCATCGTAAGAGGGCTATTCACCCCCCTCTAGCCGGTCGTTTCGATCCCTCAACAGATTGTTGTGGTCGCCATCGGAACTTATTTGCTGAAGCTCCCTAGTGGACTAGTCTTAGAACTGGACAATTGCTATTGTGTTCCTTCTCTAATAAAGAACATTATTTCTATTTCCTGCTTAAATAAAAATGGTTACCATATGACGTTTAGTAACAATTGTTGTTATATAACTTTGAATGGTGTACTTTATGGGACTGGAACCTTGAGCAATGGTATTTATACGTTGGACGTATCCAGTGACATTTTTGTTGGGATGTATACTGAAAAGTCTATCTTTTATATGAACATCTTTATTTTTGAAATAAGAATTACATGATCATTATTTGCATATTTATGGTTATGCATATTGTCTCATACATTACATTGTAGATAACATGGTGTGTAGTGTCATACGGTAGATCATGTTATCAGCTCCTTGTAGAGTATAAGTAAAGACTCACAACCGAGATGGCTTTGGACAAACTATTGGTATAGTTGTAGTGTGATTTGGTATTGGTTTGTCTTGACCATAGAATCACACTAGTACACTTTGTGTGTATTGAGCATGACCGACTTAGAGGTGATTCGATTCATTGCTGACTACATAATCGAATCGGACCTCATATATTATGTTGTACATGCTCTTAATCTCGATATAATAACGGGCACATATACTTAGTATTCATTTCTTTGATTTACCAATGGGCGAGATTTATTGAGTAAATCGATAGGTCGGTAAGTTGGGAATTGATATTATTTATATGGTGTACCGTTGATTATAGGAGGAAACCGTGTCCTATATATTAGGATGATGATGTCCCCTTGAGGAGCTCATAAGGTTCATCATGTAAACCCTGCAGGTGGACTTGGTTCGGCTTGATGATAAGGTTTAGTGGTACTACTCATGGAGTTAGATGTTGATTAATTAATTGTCAGTAAATTAATTAATCGACGGACATTCGAGATCTTAAACACGGGAAGATAAATGTACAAATAATATATGGAGCCCATATTAATTTATGGGGGTTGGTGAGGTAGATCAATGATAATCCTCTAGTGGAATGGATTATCATTAATGGATCGGACTTTATGTGGGCTTGATCCATTGGGTGGCCTGTTAGTGAAAGCCCTTGAGCCAATCATGTGATGATTGTTATATGGACTTTATTGTATCATATTCTTATTTATAAAGGCATGGTTATTATATTTACTTGTATTGGTGCCAAATAACAAAATATAATAATGTCCTTGAGTAGTAGGTTCTTATCTATATCAATCGATTGGTTGAATCGATAATGAGATGATATAGAGAACACTACTCTTAATCATTCCTAGTCGAGTATTAACATTCAGGGACAATGTTAATGCGTAGAGACTAGCATGTAGGTCAACAAGATGACTTGATCTCACAAGTCATGGATATAAGATATCAAGTTGACACATGGGTATGCATTGGAGAATGTATACTGAATGACCCGCCAAGAGAAAGTATCATGGATCGTTATATGAGTGTCATATACTTTCTCATGTGGCTATTAGTATGACTATTAGTCCTTAGACCTGAAGTCACCATGGTTCCCTACATAAGGAGTTGCATACTTTGGCGTCAGCGTCACCCGTAAATGGGTGGACTATAAAGCGATTCGGGTATGTAACAAATTATGCGGAGGGATGTGAGTGATGTAGATGGGATCTATCCTCCTATATGACGGGGGTGACGCCGATATTCTTGATAGAGTGAGACCACGAAGTGCATGGCCATGCCCAAATGAGTCAATATGAGATATTGAGCTCATTTGATTAAGTGAGTCTACTTGGAGTTCAAGATTTAGATTGTGCAGGGGATGACACGGTCTATGCCTCGATTGGTCAATCTAGATGTCAAGGATAGAGGGACATTGTCACATATTGTGAGAGTCACAATTAGTAGTCACAAAGGTGATGTTGGAGCTCAACATTCTTGTAACTTAGGTAGCAATGATGTGTTGCTAGATACCGCTCATTGCTTATGTTCCTAAATCGGTTTAGGGACATTGCCAACGTTACAAGAACCTATAGGGTCACACACATAAGAGCAATTAGATGGAGATTAGGTTCATATGATGAACCATGAGGATTAGGTTCATGGGATGAACCAAATTGGATTAAGAGTAATCCAAATTAGACTAATTGAGTTAGACTCAAGTTGATTAAAGTGTTGAATGAGTCTAATTTAGATTTGATTCATCAAATCAATTTAAATTAAATGAATAGAGATTCATTAAATTAAATTGACTTGAGTCAAGTGGTTAGATTTGATCAACCATGGGAGATTAGAGGTCAAGTTTGACTTGACTTGAGAGGGAAGATGAAAGGTCAAGTTTGACTTGACCAAATGCCATGTCATGATGATGACTTGGCATGGCCGATCATCATTGACTTTGTCAATTGGTGCCACATCATGAGGAAGACCAAGAGGCATGGGAGTTACATGCATGCATGTAACCTCCCAAGCCATAATGTGGCCGGCCAACACCATTAGGGGTTATGATGGTGAAATTGATTTTTGTGAGTTATTCCAACTTCATCTTCTTCCTTGGAACTTTTCTCTCAAGCTCTCTACCTCTCCCAACCTCATCTTGCCGAGATCTTCTAGGAGTGCTAGCACACTCAAGTTTGTCTCTTTCTCCACCTATTGCTTGTGTGGATACCATAAAGGAGTGTGCACTTGACACTCTCGAGTTCCGGCGAACTTTTGGACGAGCGGGATAAGTGAAGGGCATCGCTATGAGGGTAATGTTCTAACCTCTTAGATCTAAGGTAGATCTAGGGTTTTTGTAAGCACATACATGTTTTTATATTTTTTATACTTCGCACGGATCCGTGGCCGGGGCTTCCGAGGTTTTCGCAACGCAAAAAGCGGTTTTTGCGGCTCGGAAAAACCCAACAGTGGTATCAGAGCCACGTGCGAAGCATGTATGTGTTTCGTCTTTTTAATTTTTGTATTAGATATAAAAATTACAGATTTATATGTTTCTGTAAATTTTCTAATTTTATAGAATTTTTGGGTATTTTTCTCAAAGAGTCGAAGCAACAAGTGTTGGGACACTTGTAGGCTTCAACCGTCGAGAAAAACTCTCCGAAACGGCGAGTTCTCGCTTTAGGTTTTTGGGACTGCGACTTAAGTCGCTGTAGGATCATAGTAGGGACACTCGCAAAGTTAATTTTGCGAGTATGGGCGCTGCCCTATCCCTGAAAGGGGCTTTGTCCCGCGATCGCGCCCAGAAACCGCTTAGCGGGACTGTTACGGAGAGGTGACTCATTAATTTGAAAAACAAAATTAGGAAAAATTATAGAAATTTCTGTAAAAATACATAATTTAGAATTATGTATAATTCTGTGATTGTCATGGCCCAATGCCCCAAATTTGATTGGATTATGTGTGTTGTAATTCATAATACGACCTGCGTGCCATTTTGTGGTTGTGCGTGTTGTATAGTGTATGCGACCTGCGCGTCGTACCTCTTCTTTTGATATTCTAGTTGTAAATAGTTTTAGACTCGAATGTAACTTGAGTTTCATATTTGTAATGTACAAAATGGAGCAGTGGAAAGTCCACTAGAAGACGAGATTACGAGAAGGGTGACTACGACACATGGCGGTCAAAGGAAGCGCTTGGAGAAGCCGCTAGCCTTAGGTTGACCGTCCGATCTTCTCATTGGCTTGAGAAGATCGTAGTAGGGCCATGACTATATCACATTTATTTATATATATATATGTTGATATATATATATATATATATATATTTAATTGATTTTGCTTGTATGTATGTGATGCATGCTAGTAGAATAATGCTTGTATGTATATGATGCATGCTAGGATAATTTTCTTGTATGTATATGATGCATGCTAGAATAATGAATGTATGTATATGATGCATGCTAATATAGGATAATAAAGGCCTAAATGCGTATAAGATACACATTACGATTAGATTAGATCATAATCGAATCAACTCGAAAATGCCTACCGAGCCTTGATACCCATCACTACCTCGATCATTTGTTGTTGTTGAATCTGCCAAAGCAGAGCAACGCATATTATCTTGGTAGGGTGCGGAGGGACAATCTTGGTCCCGCCTATCACGCTTGTGTTGGAATGTATACTGAAAGCCTAGCTCTTTTTGTATGAACATTTTATTTTGAAATAAGAATCACATGATCATTATTTGCATTTTATATATTCATTATATATGTGTGCATATTGTCTAATATTTTACATTGTAGATAACATGGTGCTTGGTGTGGCACAGAAGATCATGTTATCAGTACCTTGTAAAATATAAGTAAAGGCTCACAACCAAGATGGTTTTGGACAAACAATTGGCATGGTTGTAGTGTAGCTTGGTATTGTTTTATCTTGAACATAGAGTTACACTAGTACACTTAGGTGTATTGAGTAGGACCGACATAGAGGTGATTCAATTTAGTACTGACTACATAATTGAATCGGACCTCGGATATTATGTTGTATATGCTTTTAATCCCGATATAATAACGGGCACATGTACTTAGTATTTATTTCTTTGATTTACCAGTGGGTGAGATTTAGATGGATTAAATCAATATGCCCGGTAAGTTGGGAAATAATATTATTTACATGGTGTGCCGTTGATTATAGGAGGAAACCGTGTCCTATATATTAGGTTGATGATGTCCCCTTGAGGAGCTCATAAGGTTCATCATGTAAACCCGGTGGTTGACTTAGTCAACATGATGATAAGGTTGAGTGGTACTACTCGAGGAATTAGATGTTAATTAATTGATGGTCAGTAAATCAATTAATTGACGGACATTCGATATCTTAAACACGGGGAGATTAATGTGCAAATAATATATGGAGCCCATATTGATTTATGGGGTTGGTGAGGTAGTTCAATGATGATCCTCTAGTGGAATGGAACATCAGTGATGGATCAAGTTTGTGTGGTTCCGATCCATCGGGTGGCCAAGACCCAACTCCTCCTTATGGTCCCTATCGTAGCCTAATATAATCCTTATGAAGTCTAGATCCAAGAATGTAAAACAAAACCTAGAACCAACGGTTGGGATTAAATCCCTAGATCCGATTGTTGGATGAAACCCTAGAACCAACGGTTGGGATTAAATCCCTAGATCCGATGGTTAGGATGAAATCCTAGAATCGACGGTTGGGATTAAATCCCTAGATCTGACGGTTGGGATAAAACCCTAGATCCGACGGTTGGGATGGAACCTTAGATCCGACGGTTGGGATGAAATCCTAGATCCGACGGTTGGGATTAAACCCTAGATCCGACAGTTGGGATAAAACCCTAGATCCGACGGTGGAGATTAAATCCCTAGATCCGACGGTGGAGATTAAAGGAGGCTTAAGCCTAATTCTATAAATAGGGGGCTTAGGCTTGGGCAGCAAGTATGGGTTTAGAATTGGAATTAGGGTTTGGCTCATCCACAAGTGGGCGGCTAGGGTTCATTGGGCGGCTAGGGTTTTGGAGCAAAGAAGTGGGCGGCAACCTCCTTCCTTCAAGTTGATTGCCGGCGCCCATCCTCCTCCATCAACACTTGGCCGGTGCCCATCCTAGAGGTCTTTCCCTTCTTCCTTGGCTGGCAGTTCTCCTCCCATTGGTGGTCGGCTCTTTTCCTCCTCCCTATTCTCCAAAGTGGCTGGCGGCAACACTTCTTGAAGTTGGCCGGTGAATCATCCAATTGTTCCTTGTCCGGCGGTTGCACCAAGTTCCATAATTTGGTGGCCGGTTCTAGATAGGAAGGTATTTGTTGTTTCTTCTCTTTGTTCGCAGCGGACAAGGTAGAGAAGAAAGCGATCTAGAAGGCTTCTACTCGTGGAGGATCTTCGTCCACACGTCGTCCACGACAAGGATAGGACATACGGGAGAAGATCGTGAGGTATAAAGTTATTTTAACTTTATGTACAGATCTGAGCATGTTCTTATTTGTTTTGATTATGCATGTGTGTGTATGAATATATATTGTATAATCATGGACCCCGAAGACAAACACAAAAACCGGCGATCCATCCGTCGTCTCTTCCGCGGCTAACCAACTAGAAGAGTTATGTTGCTTGAACAACTAGTTTGTTCAAGCGACCACTCAAGTTGTCAGCACGACGACGAATAGGTTGTGCTAAGGAAGCTCATCCCATCCGGATTAATTCTTTCATTAGTGAAAATTTTAATCCGGGGACATGGGAGCCAATGAGCCTCCGAAGCATCCACCTACAGCTTGGGTTAGAGTAAGCTCAATTAGATTGAGCAAAACTAGTTAAACTCAATTGGATCGAGTAGAACTATAGGCATATTCCAATCGTTGGAACGATAGGTCAAGATCACATTTACACTAAATCTTGGGCAATTTAGCCAAAGCTAACTCAAGGTCTTTTGTAAATGTGGGTCTTGATTCTATAAACAAGAGTTGCATAGAGATGTAATCGGTAATATGTTACCCACCGATCGTACTAAGTCTTGGGCGATTTAGCCAAAGCTAACTCAAGGCTTAGTATGATGTGGATCTTGTCCCGCAAGAATTATAGCTAGTTTGTATGAATCTAGTAAAGTGGTTTGACCACATCCATAACTCGATTCTATAAAATTCCTATAATTCAGTGGGAGCATCATTTGATTAAAGGCCTAATTAAATGATAAAAGGAATATGATATTAATTCTCTGCATTGTATGTTGTAGATAACTATGTCAACAAACACGAACACTCTCTCTCTGCGATCTGTCCTTGAGAAGGACAAGCTCAATGGAGCAAATTTCCTGGACTGGTACAGGAACCTGAGAATTGTTCTCACCCAAGAAAGGAAGCTGTACGTCCTGGAGCAGCCCATTCCGGAGGCACCTCCTGCCACTGCCTCGTGAGCTGACAAAGATGCTTACAAGAAGCATCAAGATGATGCATTAGATGTGTCATGTCTTATGCTCGCGACCATGAACTCTGAGCTTCAGAAGCAACACGAGTTCATGAATGCTTATGATATGGTTGGACATCTTCATCAACTATATCAAGGACAAGCTAGGCATGAGAGATATGAAGTCTCTAAGGCATTATTTGGGTCCAAGATGCAAGAAGGGACTCCCGTAGGTACATATGTACTCAAGATGATTGGGTACGTAGAAAACCTACAAAGGCTGGGATTCCCACTTGGCCAAGAGCTGGCCACTGACCTGATCTTGCAATCTTTACCACAAGCCTTCAATCAATTTGTCATGAATTATAACATGATTGAAATTGATAAGCCATTGCCTGAAATGCTCAGCATGTTGAGAACTGCTGAGCTTAACCTTAAGAAGGGTAAATCTGACACCATTTTGATGGTGCAGAAGAAGAAAGGCAAGGGCAAGCCTAAAGGTAAGGGAAAGTCCCAAGCCAAGGGCAAAGGCAAAGAACTTAAACCCAAAGGAGGGGTAGCCAAGGAAGGGGCTTGCTTCCATCGCAAGGAAGCGACAACTGAAAGCGTAATCGCAAGGCATACTGGAAGATCTTAAGAAGAAGAAGTGAGACTTCTACTTGGTATAAATGTTATAGAAGTCAATCTATCTATTTCTTCATCATGGGTATTAGATCGGATGTGCATCTCACATTTGTCGGTGAGAAATAGCAGGGCATTGACAAAGGGCGAGGTGGACCTACGAGTAGGCAATGGAGCAAGGGTTGCTGCTGTTGCTATAGGAACTTATGATCTATCTCTGCCCTCTGGGCTTGTACAAGAATTAGATGAATGTTGTTATGTGCCTGCCTTAACTAAGAACATCATTTCAGTTTCTTGTTTGGACAAGAAAGGTTTTTCATTTATAATAAAGAACAAATGTTGTTCAATTTATTTAAATGATATGTTCTATTGTAGTGCACCTCTAATGAACGGACTCTACTTTCTAGACTTAGAGAGCCCTATCTATAACATAAGTACCAAGAGGTTCAAGTCAAATGAGTTGAACCAAACCTATCTCTGGCATTGTCGCTTAGGTCACATAAATGAGAGTCGCGTATCTCAGCTCCCTAAGGATGGGCTGCGAGACTCATTTGATTTTGAATCATATGAGACATGCGAGTCTTGCCTTTTAGGCAAGATGACCAAGACTCCCTTTAGTGGACATAGCGAAAGAGCAACAGATTTGTTAGGACTTATACATAGTGATGTATGTGGTCCTTTCAATGTTGCTGCTAGAGGTGGTTACAGGTACTTCATTACATTTACTGATGACTTCAGTAGATATGGTTATGTGTATCTTATGACGCATAAATCAGAATCCTTTGAAAAGTTCAAAGAATTCAAGAATGAAGTACAAAACCAGCTTGGCAAGAGTATTAAGATACTTCGATCAGATCGAGGTGGAGAATACCTTAGCCATGAGTTTCGTGACTATCTAGCTGAGTGTGGGATTCTATCCCAACTTACTCCTCCTGGAACACCATAGTGGAATGGTGTATCCGAAAGGAGGAATCGTACCCTATTAGATATGGTACGATCTATGATGAGTCACACAGATCTTCCTATATGTTTTTGGGGATATGCTCTAGACATAGCAACCTTTACCCTTAACCGTGTACCATCCAAGGCTGTGATAAAGACACCATATACGATATGGACAGGGAGAAATCCCATGATGTCTTTCATGAGGATTTGGGGTTGTGAGGCTTACGTTCGACGTCAAGTCTCAGACAAACTGGGACCCAAATCTGATAGGTGCTATTTTGTTGGATATCCCAAGGATACAAAGGGATATTACTTCTACATTCCCAGTCAGCACAAAGTGTTTGTGGCAAAGACTGGAGTTTTTCTAGAAAGGGATTTTGTTTCTAGAAAAACTAGTGGGAGTACCTTCGATCTTGAAGAAATTCAAGATAAGGACCATAGCACTGAGGCCTTAATAGAGGTTGAACAGGAACCACAAAGTGTTGTGGGTGATGAGGTTATTGCACAAAGAGTTGTGGAACAACCACCTGTTCATGTAGTCCTACCTCTTCGCATATCTGATTGGGTACGTCGTCAGCCTGAGAGATATTCATTTCTCTTGTCTGACCATGATGATGTAATGCTCATTGAGAATGAGCCTACCTCCTATCAGGAAGCTGTGATGAGCCCAGATTCTGAGAAATGGCTAGAGGCCATGAGATCCGAGATGGAATCCATGTACACCAACCAAGTATGGACTTTGGTTGATCCACCTGAAGGGGTCAAACCTATTGGGTGTAAGTGGGTCTTTAGGAGAAAGACTGACATGGATGGACTTACGCATACCTATAAGGGCCGATTGGTGGCTAAAGGTTTCAAGCAAATTCATGGTATTGACTATGATGAAACCTTTTCTCCAGTGGCGATGTTTAAGTCCATTCAGATCTTGCTTGCTATTGCAGCATACCACGATTATGAGATTTGGCAGATGGATGTCAAAACCGCGTTTCTGAATGGAAACTTACTCGAGGATGTGTACATGACACAACCTGAGGGTTTTGTAGATCCACAGCATACTGGGAAGGTATGCAAGCTGCAAAGGTCCATTTATGGGCTAAAGCAAGCTTCTGAGGAATCTTCGATTCGATGATGCGATCAAACAGTTTGGTTTCATCAAGAATGAAGATGAACCCTGTGTCTACAAGAGGGTTAATGGGAACACAGTTGTCTTCCTTGTATTGTATGTGGATGACATACTGCTCATTGGGAATGACATCCCTTCGCTACAGTCTATGAAGACTTGGCTTGGGACGTGCTTCTCAATGAAAGACTTAGGTGAAGCAGCCTGTATTCTAGGCATCAAGATCTATAGAGATAGATCTAAGAGATTGCTTGGCCTAAGTCAGAGTACATACATTGACACGGTATTACTTCGGTTTGCCATGCAGAATTCCAAGAAAGGACTTCTGCCGATGTCACATGGTGTGAGTCTTTCGAAGACTCAAAGTCCCTCTTCTAGAGAGGAGAGAGACCGCATGGATAAGATCCTTTACGCATCTGCTATAGGATCTATCTTGTACGCCATGCTATGTACTCATCCTGATGTCTCGTATGCTTTGAGCATGACGAGTAGATACCAGTCAGATCCAGGTGAGCGCCACTGGATAGCAGTCAAGAATATTCTTAAGTACTTGAGAAGAATATTTCTTGATATTTGGAGGCGATGAGGAGCTAGCTGTAAAGGGTTACAGCGATGCCAGCTTCCAAACTGACCAGGATGATTATAGATCACAGTCAGGGTTCGTGTTTTACTTTAATAGTGGCGCTGTGAGCTGGAATAGTTCCAAGCAGGACACAGTTGCTGATTCTACAACAGAGGCCGAATATATTGGTGCTTCCATCTCATTCGAGAGATTATCGATAGAGGAGATGTAAATATTTGCAGAGTACCCACAGAGGCTAACATCGCAGATCCCTTGACCAAGGCTTTGGCACAGAAAAAGCATGATGGTCACACTAGGTCATTGGGTATTATATACTACGGTAATTGGCACTAGTGCTAGTGGGAGATTGTTAGTGAAAGCCCTAGAGCCAATCATGTGATGATTGTTGTATGGACTTTATTGTATCATATTCCTATTTATAAAGGCATGGTTATTATATTTACTTGTATTGGTGCCAAATAACTAAATATAATAATGTCCTTGAGTAGTAGGTTCTTATCTATATCAATCGATTGGTTGAATCGATAATGAGATGATATAGAGAACACTACTCTTAATCATTCCTAGTCGAGTATTAACATTCAGGGACAATGTTAATGTGTAGAGACTAGCATGTAGGTCAACAAGATGACTTGATCTCACAAGTCATGGATATAAGATATCAAGTTGACACATGGGTATGCATTGGAGAATGTATACTGAATGACCCACCATGAGAAAGTATCATGGATCATTATATGAGTGTCATATACTTTCTCATGTGACTATTAGTATGACTATTAGTCCTTAGACCTGAAGTCACCATGGTTCCCTACATAAGGAGTTGCATACTTTGGCTTCGTCAAACGTCACCCGTAAATGGGTGGACTATAAAGGCGATTACTGGGTATGTAACAAATTATGCGGAGGGATGTGAGTGATGTAGATGGGATCTATCCCTCCTATATGACGGGGGTGACATCGATATTCTTGATAGAGTGAGACCACGAAGTGCATGACCATGCCCAAATGAGTCAATATGAGATATTGAGCTCATTTGATTAGAGTGAGTCTACTTGGGGTTCAAGATTTAGATTGTACCGAGGATGACACGGTCTATGCCTCGATTGGTCAATCTAGATGTCAAGGATAGAGGGACATTGTCACATATTGTGAGAGTCACAATTAGTAGTCACAAAGGTGATGTTGGAGCTCAACATTCTTGTAACTTGCAGCAATGATGTGTTGCTAGATACCGCTCATTGCTTATGTTCCTAAATCGGTTTAGGGACATTGCCAACGTTACAAGAACCTATAGGGTCACACACATAAGAGCAATTAGATGGAGATTAGGTTCATATGATGAACCATGAGGATTAGGTTCATGGGATGAACCAAATTAGATTAAGAGTAATCCAAATTAGACTAATTGAGTTAGACTCAAGTTGATTCAAGTGTTGAATGAGTCTAATTTAGATTTGATTCATCAAATCAATTTAAATTAAATGAATAGAGATTCATTAAATTAAATTGACTTGAGTCAAGTGGTTAGATTTGATCAACCATGGGAGATTAGAGGTCAAGTTTGACTTGACTTGAGAGGGAAGATGAAAGGTCAAGTTTGACTTGACCAAATGCCATGTCATGATGATGACTTGGCATGGCCGGCCAATGATGATGCTCCACATCATCATTGACTTTGTCAATTGGTGCCACATCATGAGGAAGAGCAAGAGGCATGGGAGTTACATGCATGCATGTAACCTCCCAAGCCATAATGTGGCCGGCCAACACCATTAGGGGTTATGATGGTGAAATTGATTTTTTGTGAGTTATTCCAACTTCATCTTCTTCCTTGAAACTTTTCTCTCAAGCTCTCTACCTCTCCCAACCTCATCTTGCCGAGATCTTCTAGGAGTGCTAGCACACTCAAGTTTGTCTCTTTCTCCACCTATTGCTTGTGTGGATACCATAGAGGAGTGTGCACTTGACACTCTCGAGTTCCGGTGAACTTTTGGACGAGCGGGATAAGCGAAGGGCATCGCTACGAGGGTAATGTTCTAACCTCTTAGATATAAGGTAGATCTAGGGTTTTTGTAAGCACATACATGTTTTTATATTTTTTATACTTCGCACGGATCCGTGGCCAGGGCTTCCGAGGTTTCCGCAACACAAAAAGCGGTTTTTGCGGCTCGGAAAAACCCAACATGGCCAAGATCCAACTCCTCCTCATTGTCCCTATTATAGCCTATTAAAACCTCATGGAGCCTAGATCCGATGATGGAAAATAAAACTCTAGATCCGACGGTTGAGATTAAATCTCTAGATCCGACGGTTGAGATTAAATCTCTAGATCCGACGGTTGAGATTAAATCCCTAGAACCGATGGTGGAGATTAAAACAAGGCTTAAGCCTAACTCTATAAAAGGAGGCTTAAGGTGGGCGGCAAGAGAAATTGGAGGCAAGGAGGGATTAGGGTTTGGGCGACAAGGGGCTTGGAGGCTTGGGCGGCCACAAATTTGGAAATTTTTTCCTTCTTCGTTAGGTGGCCGACGCCCATCCTCTCCTCTCCTCTCCTTGGCTGGCATCCAAAGCTCTTCTTTCTCTTCTCCTTGGCCAGTGGAAACAAGGGTTAGGATGATTCCTTGGAGCTCTTGTCCGGTGCCCACCTTCCCCTCTCTTTGGGTCGGCGGCAAGCTTTAAGTTGGGAGCTTGTTGGTTGGTCCTAGATAGAGGAGAGTTTTGATTATATACTTCCTCTTGTTCGGAGCGAGCAAGGAAAGGAAGATCATGATCTAGGAGGCTTCGACTTTTGGAAGATCATCGCCCACACGACGTCCAAAGGGAGGAAGGACATACAATAGAAGATCGAGAGGTATAAATTTTGCTTGTTTATATCCTTTTGTATTATGTCTATAATTGTTTTTCAATTATATGTATGTTGTATGTTTTGTTATGTGGCTAATTTACTTGGACCCCGAATACAAACACAAAAACTGGCGATCCATACATCGTCTATTCCGCGGCTAATCATAGAATAGAGGTTGGTTGTTTGAACAACAAGTTTGTTTAAGTGACTACTCTAATCGAATAGCACGACGATGAGTAATCCCTAATTGTCATGGATTAAATTTTTAATCCGGGGACGACGACGGGATCGCCATGAACAAGCAATCGAGTTAAAGTGGGAAGTGAAGTTTCCTCCCTTCAATTTTCAATATCGAAGCGAGCAACAAGCGTGCTCAAAAGGATAATCAATTAGACTCCTACATGTGGCATTGTCATCTTGGCCATGCAAGCAAGAAACACATGTTCGAATTATACCGATGTGAAATTCTAGTATCGTTTGAATTGGATTCATACGATACATGAGAATCATGCTTAAAAGGCAAGATGACTAAGTTACCTTTTACAAAAAAAGGTGAACGAGTGGGAGAGTTGCTAGGTCTAATACATACTGATGTGTGTGGACCTATGTCTACTCAAGATTTGGAAGGCTATAGCTACTTCATTACCTTCATCGATGATTACTTACGGTTTGGGTATGTGTCCTTGATGAAAAACAAGTCTGAAGCCTTTGAAAGGTTCAAAGAATTCAGAAATGAAGTAGAGAAACAACATGACAAGAGTATTAAAATACTTCGATCGGATTGAGGTGGTGAATACTTGAGTCAAGAGTTTCTAGATTATCTAAGAGACAATGGTATATTGTCTCAATGGACTCCGCCATATACACCACAGCATAATGGTGTATCTGAGAGGCGTAACCAGACCTTATTGGACATGGTCAGGTCAATGATGAATCATGCGAATCTTCCCAAGTCCTTTTGGGGCTATGCACTTCAGACAGTTATTTACTTGTTAAACAGAATGCCAACCAAGGTAGTCTCTACTACTTCATATGAGATATGGAATAGTAAGAAACCTCATGTATCTTACTTGAAGATATGGGGTTGTCCTGCTTATGTGAAGCGGACTGTATCAGACAAATTGGATGCTAAGTTTGATAAATGTCTATTTATTGGATACCCTAAGGAAATAAGGGGTTACCAATTCTATCATCCTGTGGAACAAAAGGTGTTTGTTTCAAGGCATGTTGTGTTTCTAGAGAAAAGAGTTTCTCTTGCAAGAAAACAGTGGGAGTGTCGTCGTGCTTGAGAAGGCTCGAGAGACTCAAATAGACATTGATGAGATACCTGGTGAAGCACAACAGTCAATAACTCATAGTGATGAGCAATCGGCTGGACCTATTGAGACACCACATCTTCGTAGATTTGGTAGAACACGCAATATTCTTGAGAGATATGGATTTCTCGTAAGTGAATCGAACGACATGTTACTCATTCATGATGAGGAGCCTACTAGTTATGAAAAGGTTCTGACAAGTTCAGAAAGGGATAAGTGGCTTGAAGCCATGAAGTCGGAAATGGATTCCATGTATGAAAACCAAGTTTGGAACATGGTTGACCCACCTAAAGGCATAAAACATATAGGGTGTAAGTGGGTTTTCAAGAAGAAAAACCGACATGGATGGTAATGTGATTACCTATAAGGCTAGATTGGTGGCGAAAGGATATCGTCAAAAGCAAGGTGTTGATTATGACGAAACTTATTCGCCTGTTGCTATGCTTAAATCCATTCGGATGCTCCTGGCCATAGCGGCTCATTATGATTATGAGATATGATAGATGGATGTGAAAACAGCTTTCCTTAATGGAAACCTGCTCGAGGACGTGTATATGATACAACCTGAGGGTTTCACATCGGTTGATAAAACTAAGATATGCAAATTGTGACGGTCCATATATGGATTGAAGTAAGAATCCAGAAGCTGGAATATCCGTTTTGATGAGACAATCAAAAATTTTGATTTCTCACAAAATCTAGACGAACCTTGTGTGTACAAGAAGGTTAGTGGGAGTGCAGTCGTGTTCCAAGTATTGTATGTTGATGACATATTACTTATAGGAAACGATGTTTCAGTCTTACAGTCAATTAAGATTTAGTTGTCCAAGACATTCTCCGTGAAAGACCTAGGAGAAGCAACCTATATCCTCGGGATTAAGATCTATAGAGATAAATCAAAACGGTTGCTTGGTCTTTCGCAGTCTACATATATAGACCGAGTGCTAAAGAGGTTTAACATGTCGGAATCCAAGAAAGGTTTACTACCCATCAAGCATGGGATACACCTTTCAAAGTCTATGTGTCTGCGCACAGAAGACGAGAGGATTTTCATGAGTAAGATTCCCTATGCATCCGTAATAGGATCTATCATGTATGCTATGTTATGTACAAGGCCCGATATATCGTATGCTTTGAGTGTCATGAGTAGATACCATTCTGATCTAGGAATGGATCATTGGACGGTTGTTAAGGCGATCCTTAAGTACTTAAGAAGAACTAAGGATGTGTTCCTAATATATGGAGAAGGACACATGGTGATACGTGGGTATACGGATGCCAACTTTCAGACAGACAAGGATGATTCCAAGTCTCAGTCTGGATACGTGTTAACCTTGAATGGGGCGCAGTGAGTTGGAAAAGTTCCAAACAAGACACTGTAGCGGATTCTACCACTGAGGCAGAATACATTGCAGCTTCAGAAGCAGCAAAGGAAGCGGTATGGATCAAGAAGTTCATTTATGAACTTGGTGTAGTTCTAGCCATTGTTGAAGCAATACCGGTCTACTGCGATAACAATGGAGCAATTGCATAGGCGAAAGAGCCAAGGTCTCATCAATGATCCAAACATGTACTTCGCTGCTATCATTTGATCAGAGAGATCATTAGTAGGAAGGAAATACAAATCGAGAAAATCCCCACTGAAAGGAACTTAGCGGATCCTTTGACTAAGGCATTACCTCAAAGTAAGTTTCAGGGTCATGTTAGAGCTTATGGAATTAGATACCGTAGTGATTTGCATTAGGCCAAGTGGGAGTTTGTTAGTAATATATGAGAGATGTCCTAAGGCAATCGTCTTATGTTTGAACCATTTATATGATAAATGAAGATTCACTATTTGAGTATACATGTTTTCATATATTTGATTAGATCTTAAACTCATTTGTTGAATGTCCACGATACGATTCACAACATGAGAGAATTTGTGATTGGATCACAACTAGTGAGTATCTCTACATGTGTAATTGTGCTGTATCAAAATTATCCCTAGTAGATTAATTGATGGATTTGGACACTATCAATTCTGTCGAGTATAGCATGAGGTATACTCCTTGGTGTATCCAAGTAGCTGATTCTCACTGGCTAAAGATATTGTGATATCCGGAGTTAATCGTGGATGCTAGTTATGGTAACTAGTTCATTTGAGTGACCAGCCGTAAGACTTCATATGGTTCTCTGCATATATAGATATGTCAATGAAGTTCTTACTGCAGCTTAAGTGCGATGTTCCTTTGACTTACGGTATTCAAGTCATCTTGATCATGAAGACTTATGCTTTGACATCTTAAGCAAGCATCTCTGAGGAGATGTGGACTCGGGATGATTGGGTATAAGTCAAAGTGATCGAAGGTGTTTGAATAGCCTATAAAGGATTCACCACTCCTTGCGAGGAGATGTATACCCATGGCCTCTCGTCGAATTGTTACTAAAGTCTTTGGCCAAAACATTACATGTTTAGAGTAAGGTACTCTTGGATATATGTGTAGTAACTAGAATCTGTAGGACGAGGAAATGATACTTGGGCTAGGTGTGACGTAGTCAACCTAGTGTGGACTGACACTATAGACCATGTCCTGAACCAAGTGGGTATAAGATGAGTGAAAGGAATGGGGCACGATTCATTGTAGCTGCTAAAGGGTTTCAGAAATAGTTCTGGATCAACCGTTGATCTTTTTGATTAATTGGGGATCATGATGTACTATTAGGTGCCACTCATGATCGTTTTATAATTAATGGTTAATTATAGATGACCAACATAAACCGAGAACTTATTTGGTCACACACACAACGAGCATAATCCGAAGGATTTAAAATGAGCTTGAGAATGAGATTCTCAGACCGAGAAAAACTAGGTTTGGTTGGACCAAACAAGGAGCGAGCATGAAATCGTTTCAGTCTCAATGGAAGCGTGGATGGGTCGTGTCTTACGAAGAAATAATGGATGAATCAAATTGGTTTGGTTCTAATCCAATGGTGAAGAATAAACTAAAAGGGTTTGGTTTGTTTTAAACGAATGAACCAAAGTTGGTTCGGTTCATTTTAACTTAAAATAGACTAAATCGGTTTGGTTTATTTTAACTTAAATTAATGGAGCGGGTTAAGGGGTTTTTGGTTATGAACCAATAACCATTAGGAGAATTTGTTCTCTATAAATTAGGGCTTAAGGGTTTTGAGAGAAAAAAACCCTAATTGTGTCGCCCCTCCCTCTCTTCTCCTCTTCTAGCTGGCGCCCAACCCCTTGCCGCCGTCCAAGTTGTTGTCGGTGCCCAAGCTCTTGCCAGCGTTCCTCCGGTGACCCTCTGGTGAACTTCCTTGGCTCCGGTGACAAGGTGAGCATCTAGCTTTCCTTATTTGGCCGGCACAAGTTCTCCACCAAAGCTGTCCAGGTTTTTGGACAGCTTGTTTCCTTCTTGTCGGAGCATCATTTGGATGACGTTTAGAGCTTTGACAGCGGCTACCTTGCTAGGGATTCGATCTTCGGTAATCCTCATAGGTGGAGGATGAAGGATTCGTCAAACGGTTGACGAATACCTCTCCGGAGAAGCGAATTTTGGGGACTCGATTTTGAATCCGAATTTTGATTCGGATTGTGATCTTCTCTCGATCACATCGTCTTCGACACGAGGCTAGTGACTTGTACGAAGATGATGCTCGTGACTTTGTGAAGTCATCCCAAAGATACTCGGCGTGGATATGGATAGAGGCGATTCTAGCGAGGGTCACTCCGATTGATGTCTTTCCCGCTACACGTGATACGTCAGGTATACGTAGAATAATTTCCTTTTATTGCAAAATTTAAACCTACGGTTATGTCTACACATGTTGTACTATGCATGCGTGTGGTGTGTGTGATGTAATAAATTTGATTTATTGCTTTTTATTTCTTCCACTGTGCACATATTTACGAAACATGTTCGAACACACACTCGCTGCGGTGCTGGAAACCCAACAGTTCCTTAGCCTGTGCAATAACCCCATTGTTATCACAATAGAGGTCTATAGGGTTTTCTATGCTAGGAACCATCCCAAGTTCAGTGATGAACTTTCGGATCCAAACAACCTCCTTTGTTGATATCAGAAGCAGCAATATACTCGGCTTCTGTTGTAGAATTTGCGGCTGTATCTTGCTTCAAACTCTTCTAGCTCATAGCACCACAATTTAGGCTAAATACATACCCTGACTGCAATCTAAAATCATCTCTATCAGTTTGGAAGCTTTCATAACTGTAACCCTTTACAGCTAGCTCCTCATCGCCTCCATATATCAAGAAATATTCTTTCGTCTTTCATAAGTACTTATGAATGTTCTTGACAACTGTCCAGTGACTTTCACCTTGATCTGACTGGTATCTGCTCGTCATGCTCAAAGCATACGAGATATCGGGACAAGTTCAAAGCATGGCGTACAAGATAGATCTTATAGCAGACGCATAACGGATCTGATCCATACGATCTCTCTCCTTTTTAAAAGAGGGACATTGAGTCTTTGAAAGACTCACACCATGTGACATTGGCAGAAATACCTTCTTGGAATTCTGCATGACAAAATAATTTAGCACCTTGTCAACGTATGTACTCTGAATTAGGCTAAGAAGTCTCTTAAATCTACCTCTATAGATCTTGATGCCCAATATATAGGCTGCTTCTCCTAAATCTTTCATCAAGAAACATTTCCCAAGCCAAGTCTTCACAGACTGCAGCATAGGGATATCGTTTCCAATAAGAAGTATGCCATCAACATACAAGATAAGAAAAATAACTATTTTCCCACTAACTCTCTTGTAGACACAAGGTTCATCTTCATTCTTGATGAAATCATCGAATCGAAGATTCCAGCTTCTAGATGCTTGCTTTAAACCATAAATGGACCTTTGCAGCTTGCATACCTTTCCAGCATGCTTTAGATATACAAAACCCTCAGGTTGTGTCATGTACACATCCTCGAGTAGGTTTCCATTCATAAATGTAGTTTTGACCTACATTTACCAGATCTTATAATCATGGTAAGCTGTAATAACAAGCATGATCTGAATAGACTTAAGCATCGCAACTAGTGAAAAAGTTTCATCAAAGTTAATACCATGAATCTGCTTAAAACCTTTAGCTACCAATCACCCTTTATAGATATGCATAAGATCGTCCATGTCAGTCTTTCTCCTAAAGACCCACTTACACCTAATGGGTTTGACCCCTTCAGGTGGATCAATCAAAGTCCATACTTGATTAGTGTACATGGATTCCATTTCATACCTCATGGCCTCTAGCCATTTCTCAGAATTTAGGTACATCACAGCTTCCTGATAGGATATAGGCTTGTTCAACTCAACAAGCATAACGTAATCATGGTCAGATAAGAGAAATGAATATCTCTCAGGCTGATGATGTATCTATTGGTGCAATCAACCCATGACTCGAGTTTTACTCGAACTGTATTTTGATGTTAGAGAAAATGCATGACATGGAATTGTCATGGGAAGTCCGACATAGGGTTGGCCACGTAAGTCCAAGTGTGTAGCCTTGGCGGTGAAAAGTCCAAGCATGAGGCTTGGCATGGAAAATCCAAGCATGAGGCTTGGTGTAGGAAGTCTTGAGGACTTGGCAAGTTCACTAGGCTCGGGGTCCTTGAGTCGGTGGAGTATGACATTGCGAAGCCGTGCGCTTGGTGCATCCGAGGGACCGCCGGACGGGGAGCGAATGGAGTGAGGTCCAAGGGAAGCATACCTCGAGGGTAAGAGACGCGAAGGATGACATTGCGAAGTCGTGCGCTTGGTGTATCCGAGGGACGTAAGCTGAGGGAAAAGAGCTTCGGAGGGGAACTCCATGAGAGGATAAGGTGGACTTGGTCAAGTGGCTAATACTGAGTGTCGGAGGCTCAAACGTGGTGTTTGAGGGTTTACCCGACAGTCGGATGCTCAAATAACTTGGTTTTTGAGGTTTTACTCGACATCAGTCGACTGGTATAGGTACCAATCAACTGCTCTAGGTCAATTGGGCTCGATCGGTGTTCGATTGACCATGTTTTGGCCAAACAATCGACTACCGAGGGAGGGTAGTCGACTGTCGACGCCATCAATCGACTGATGATGGGATCAGTCGACTGATAGGGGCGAATTCGAGCACAAAATGGTTTCTAGTCAAGTCATCGCGGTGACCACTCAACTGATGGGATCATCAGTCGACTGATGGGGATGATCAGTCGACTGATGATAGATTCGTTGGAACTTGGCCAGCATGGATCGAGTCACTTTGAGACAACGACAATAGGACCAGTCGACTGATGGTCACGATTAGTCGACTGACAGGCACGGAATCAGCTCAATGCAGGTTATAAATGGAGCTCGAGATGGAGGATTTTGCCAAGACTTTAAGGGTGATTTTGAAGGGGAATTGTTGCTACATTCCAATCCTTCAAGAGCAATCCAAAGCATGCAACAAGCAAGCGTTCAAATCCATTGTTGTAAAGTTTTCTTTACATATTTCATTATTGTATTTGTATTTGCTTGTATTACATTTGTGTATTTGCTTGTACGAGGTTTCTCCACCTCTGACATGTTGTCGAGAAGGAGTAGTTGTTAGTGTCGTGTGCATAACACGAGCTCGTTGAGCTCACCCGTGGAGTAGGAACCATTCGGTTCCGAACCATGTATATCTTGGTGTATTGTGTGTTCTTGTGCATACTTGTATATCTTGTTAGTATTATTATTGTTATTCCACTGCGCTAACAAGATTGTAGACACAAGAACAAACGAATTCCACCGTACACGCGATTGGAGCTATTCACCCCCCTCTAGCCAGCCACCGATGTTCCAACAAGTGGTATCAGAGTGGGTTGCTTTTCGAGGACTAACTGCCAACACAAGCATGACAAGATGGTCGGCTACCACCTCCAACCACCAAAATTCGAAGGGGACTTTCAATGGTGGAGAAGAAAGATGGAGGTATACTTAGAAACCGATTTTGATTTCATGTTAATTCTATAAAACGGTTTCAAAATGCCTAGGGATGAAGAAAATAGGCAAATTGAAAAGGCAAGATGGACCAAGGACCAAATGAAGGCTTTCAAGACAAATCTCAAGGTAATCACATTGCTTAGTGATTTGATTCCTAACAACATTTGATATAGGCTAGGTGAATATAGGGATGCAAAGGAGCTATGGTATAAGGTGGTAAAATTCAATGAACATCCCGAATCCGCACAAGTAGAGGAAGAAGCCGAGGAAGAATGCCCATCAACATCCGGATCCGAGGATGTTGAAGAATCACCATCTACATTCGAAGATGTGGATGACTTGGTGGAAACCACCACCTCTAGCATTGAGGGGGAGGAGAGGACTTCCATTCCATAGCAAGATCAAAATGAAACATCTACCTCCGAAAGAAGTGATCAAGAGGCTTCCACCACCTCTTTAGGTAACTCATGCATTATAATTAATAATAAAGATCATATAATATGTTTTGAGTGTAGAGAGAAAGGGTATTACAAGAGTAAATGCCCAAAATTGGCTAAGGAAAAGGTATCGGCATCAAAAGTCAACCAAAAGTCAAAAGATGCCGGAGTCCTCGCTAAGAAAAGTAAAGAGCACATTGTGTGCTTTAAATGCAACCAAAGAGGACACTACCGAAGCCAATGCCCTAGGAGGAGGAAGAAAGGGCAAGAAGGGGTATCTCATGTAGGGGGAGCTTCCAAAGCTAACCCTAAGGTAAATTTAATTAATGCACCTTCAATTCCTAAGGCTAATAAGCATGCTAAAAATTATTTTAGTTCACTTGCTATTATCAATGAAAAGCATGCTAGTAGGAATAGATATGTTTGCCTAGGTGCTAAGCATGTAAGTTCACTTAAGGACAAACCTAGACATCATAACACTAGACCAATTCTACCTAAGGAGTCCATAAGGAGAATAGAAGAGAACTTGGGCATTAACCCCAAGAAATCTAGACATATGCCTAAAAGGAAAAACAATTCCCAAAAATATTATGATAAATCAAAATTGGAAAAATTAGAGGTGAAAAACCAAGCTTTGAGGTCAAGGCTTGAGAAACTTGAGAAGACCCTAGCAAGAATCACAAATTCAATTAAAGGGTCAAATGTTCAAAATTTAGGATCTAGGAAACAAGAAATGTCTAAGGGAAAGAGAGGTTTAGGTCACAAACCTATGTCCTATCACAATGTTTCATTTGATTATGGAACTATTTCTAGGTCTAGAAAGATCAAGGCTAATAGGGAAGTTATCCCTAAGACTAGCCATGGTAAGTGTTTAGTGGCTAAGGACTTAAGAAAACCAAGAAAGCCACTAAGAAGGTCAAAAAAGGAGTCACCTCTAGAGTTGACCTAGGAAAGACCCAAATGACTAAGGTGTCAAAACCAAAAAGGGTCATTAGGAAGGTATCTAAGGAAGTTATCCCTAGTGAATACCTAGTTAACTCAAGGAGCTCCAATAGGTATTGGGTTCCTAAAAACATGATCGATTCACGCTAGATGGGATAGGGTGTGTCAACCCTAAGTGGATGGGTAGTTAACCTAGCCATAGTTGAGTTGACACATTAGGATGTGCCAATGTGGTTTGAGAAGATAAAAAATGATTAAATTGGCATAATTAGGTCTTAGGAGTAATGGTGTGTCATTTTGGGTTTTTGGCATACTAGGGCGATAAATGGCATTAAGGCAAAATGAATTTAATTCTAAGAAATGGAAATTTGAATTTCACTCTTAGGTATTCTATACCTTAGTATTTTATAATTGTCATGCTTTGTTTGCCTTGCCATGACATGACATCATATTTAGTTTTATCATATAAAATGTTATGATCAATTTTAGGGTTATTTTTATATGTCATGTATGCTTAGATTTCATTCACATGCCATGACATCATGATTTTGGCACATGGTTTTATTCTTGTATCATTATGCCATAATCTTCATTCATGCATAAATAAAATGGATTTAAGGACAAAGGCATGATTTGAAGGGAATCAAATATTGTTGCCTAGAGATATGCATGAAACCCTAAATAACAAAGACCCCACATCTCACTAATACTTGACTTGTATGTGTTTTACACATCTAGATGCAAGTGAGATGTTTAGGAAAATTAAATTAAAGGTTTTAAAAACATTTCAAAAACATTTTGAAAAACCTTGGTGAAGTCTATCTTTTGATAACAATCACCATTGAATGAGGTGATACAAAGAGGGCTCAATATTGAAGCTTTTCTCAACTTTTAAACTTTATGTCAATCTCACTATTTTGTGGGTAAAATAATTTTTTATTATTTTTCACCTATAATGATTGTAATAAGTAATAAACATACAAAATTTCATAATTTTTTAACTTATGTATATTTACTTACGAATTTTAGAAATTCATTTCTGAAAACCTGGAAACTGCATTTTGCAGTTATCAATTGACTGCCATGGATGGCAGTCGACTGATGTGGGAAGGAGTCGATTGATCTCTGAGAGAGTTGACTGATACTGCTGATTTCGAGTAAACCATGATTGTTAGGCCCATGTTCAGCTATGTTTTAGTCCCCTAACCACTCCTAACCCTAGGACATACTATGGAGAGCATTAGAAAGGGTGGAAATCCATTGGATATGGATTAGGAGAAGTGTTTAGGGTGAGTATCAATTTTAAGGTGGATGAGAGTTCATTGTTGAACTTTGCCTTAATTTTGATTGTTTAAATGTTTTTATTGGCTTAGGGACTCCCCAAGGACATTATTGGTGCAATGGTTAAGGGGGAGCAAGCCTTTAGGGGGAGGTATCTTTCATGGGAAGATGGATGTGTATTTTTCCTCATGGGAGGAAAATTGAGAGATGGCCTCTCTTAAGTGATATGAGACTTATCACTAGAAATATTGTAGGCATGTGTTCCTCCAAGGGAGAGATTGTAAGATCTCATTGGGATATGAGACATTCATACCCTTGGGGAGGACCTTTTTGATGTATGTCAAAAGGGGGAGAAGTTACCAATTGGGGGGATAATTGGTAGACTTGGATTTGAGGTTTTGTCAAACATCAAAAAGGGGAAGATTGTTGGTGCAATCGACCCATGACTCGAGTTTGACTCGAACTGTATTTTGATGTTAGACAAAAACGCTTGACATGGGATTGTCATGGGAAGTCCGACATAGGGTTGGCCACGTAAGTCCAAGTGTGTAGCCTTGACGGTGAAAAGTCCAAGCATGGGGCTTGGCATGGAAAATCCAAGCATGAGGCTTGGTGTGGGAAGTCTCGAGGACTTGGCAAGTTCACTAGGCTCGGGGTCCTTGAGTCGGTGAAGGATGACATTGTGAAGTCGTGCGCTTGGTGCATCTGAGGGACCGCCGGACGGGGAGCGAATGGAGTGAGGCCCAAGGGAAGCATATTTCGAGGGCAAGAGACGCAAAGGATGACATTGCGAAGTCGTACGCTTGGTGCATCTGAGGGACGTAGGCTGAGGGAAGAGAGCTTCGGAGGGGAACTCCATGATAGGATGTGGTGGACTAAGCCAAGTGACTAAGACTGAGTGTCAGAGGCTCAAACATGGTGTTTGAGGGTTTACTCGACGGTTGGATGCTCAAACAACTTGGTGTTTGGGGCTCGACCGATATTCGATCCGACTGCTCCGCCAAACAATGATCATCGAGGAGGAGCAATGATCGATGATGTGAGCAATCGACTGATAAGGGCGAATTCGGGCATAGAATGGTTTCTAGTCGAGTGATCGTGGCGACCACTCGATTTATGGGATCATCAGTCGACTGATGGGGATGATCAGTCGACTGATGATGGATCAGTTGGAACTTGGCCAGCATGGATCGAGTCATTGTGAGACAACGACAACAGGACCAGTCGACTGTGTTGGGATGTATACTGAAAGCCTAGCTCTTTTGTATGAACATCTTTATTTTGAAATAAGAATTATATGATCATTGTTTGCACTTTATATTTATTATATGTGTGCATATTGTCTAATATTTTAAATTGTAGATAACATGGTGCTTGGTGTGGCACAGAAGATCATGTTATCAGTCCCTTGTAGAATATAAGTAGAGGCTCACAACCAAGATGGTTTTGGACAAACCATTGGCATGGTTGTAGTGTAGCTTGGTATTGTTTTGTCTTGAACATAGAGTTACACTAGTACACTTAGGTGTATTGAGCAGGACCGACATAGAGGTGATTCAATTTATTGCTGACTACATAATTGAATTGGACCTCGGATATTATGTTGTACATGCTCTTAATCCCGATATAATAACGGGCACATGTACTTAGTATTTATTTCTTTGATTTACCAAAGGGTGAGATTTAGATGGATTAAATCAATATGCCCGGTAAGTTGGGAAATGATATTATTTACATGGTGTGCCGTTGATTATAGGAGGAAACCATGTCCTATATATTAGGTTGATGATGTCCCCTTGAGGAGCTCATAAGGTTCATCATGTAAACCCTGCAGGTTGACTTAGTCAACATGATGATAAGGTTGAGTGGTACTACTCGAGGAGATTAGATGTTAATTAATTGATGGTTAGTAAATCAATTAATTGACGGACATTCGATATCTTAAACACGGGGAGATGGATGTACAAATAATATAAGGAGCCCATATTAATTTATGGGGGTTGGTGAGGTAGTTCGATGATGATCCTCTAGTGTAATGGAACATCATTGATGGATCAAGTTTGTGTGGTTCCGATCCATCGGGTGGCCAAGACCCAACTCCTCCTCATGGTCCCTATCGTAGCCTAATATAAACCTCATGAAGTCTAGATCAAATGATGGAAAACAAATCTCTAGATCCGACGGTTGAGATTAATTCTCTAGATCCGACGGTTGAGATTAATTCTCTAGAACCGACGGTTGAGATTAATTCTCTAGAACTGATAGTTGAGATTAATTCTCTAGATCCGACGGTTGGGATTAAATCTCTAGAACCGATGGTGGAGATTAAAATCTCTAGAACCAACGGTTGAGATTAAATCTCTAGATCCGACGGTTGAGATTAAATCTATAGAACCAATGAAGGAGATTAATCCAAGGCAAAAACCCAACTCTATATATAAGGCTTATTGGGTTGGGCGGCAAGGATAATGGATGGTTTAGGGGATTAGGGTTTGCTTCCTTTGGAGGCTAAGAATCCCTAGTTTGTTTAGAATTTTTGGGCGGCTAGGGTTTGGGAGTAAAGATGGGCGGCAACAAGTGGAAGATGAGTTTCTTCTTCTTCATAAGGCATGGCCGGTCCCTTCCTTCTACCCTCTACCTTGGTCGGTCCACACTCTATCCTTCTTCCCCTCTTCCATGGCCGGCACATAGAAGATGGTTTTCAAAGAGATTAGGGTTTTGCCTTTCCTTTGGTTGGGCGGCAAGAAATCCTAGGTTAGGGTTTGGTTGGGCGGCTAGGGTTTGGAAGTTGGAGTGGGCGGCAACTATAGGAGAGGTTCTCTTCTTCTTCCTAAGGTGTTGCCGGGACCTATCTCTATTCCCTCTACCTTGGTCGGCGCTCAACTCATTCCTCTTCTCCTCTTTATTTCATCTTGGCCGGCGGCACTAGAAGCTAGGGTTTGTCCCTAGTTTGGTTCCTTGGTGGTTTTCATTATGTTCTCTCTATTCTTGGGGCCGGCGGCATCAATCCTTTGTGGATTGGTGGTTGGCTCAAGCAAGAAGGGAAAGAGAGTTCTTCTTTCTTTGGATTGAAGAAGATCTAGGAAGCTTCAACTTGTGGAGGATCTTCGCCCACACAAAGTCTACAAGGAGGTTAGGACATACGATAGAAGATCAAGAGGTATAAAAGTTTTACAACTTTTATTATTGTTCTTTACATGTTCTTATTGATATGCTAGCTTATGTTCTTTATGTTAGTATGTGTTGATTATACTAGTTTACATTTGTATGTATTTGTATAATCATGGACCCCGAAGATGAACACAAAAACCGGCGATCCATCCGTCGTCTCTTCCGCGGCTAACCGACTAGAAGAGTTGATTGCTTGAACAACAAGTTTGTTCAAGCGATCGCTCGAGTCGTTGGCACGACGACGAATTGGTTGTGCTAAGGAAACTCATCCCATCCGGATTAGTTTTCATTAGTGAAAATTTTATACCGGGGAAATGGGATCCGATGAGCCTCCGAGGAATAGCACATTGCCAACAATTGGTATCAGAGCCACGATTTCCGGTTTTGTGTGTTTTGGATTTGGTTACTTTCACGCACTTATCATATATTGTGTATGTCGGATAATAGTAGGATGTGCGTAGGCTAACTTTTTGGTTGCAGGCATAAGATCCAACTATTATGGCTATATATGAGTGTATGTGATTGCATGTGTGTGTGATTGTATATTATTTGAATCCTCGGGGTTGACGAGGCTAAATTAGTATTTAATTTTTGTAATTGAATACGACATTGTTTAGCCACTCTTTATTTTATTTTACTTTCGATCTAGATTTCATGTACACTCCCTCGTGGAGTATAGGATCGATGGATGTAAAATAAAATAGGTTTTATTCTCGGCTCGGATCTCCAGATGGCTCGTACATGGCGTAGGAGGAGCGGACGAGGTGGCGACACGACGGGACGCATATTGGAGAACAATGCCATAATAGTTGGAAAAATTCTGATTTTTCCATATTTATTGCTGATTTGTTTTATATGCATGTTGTGTGTGCTTGAAAATTCCTCATTTTCAATTTACTAAGTGGGAGAGGGATATTTTAATTAATTCCAACGACCTCCATTACAATTTGACGTGTGATGCAACAAACTTGCGCGTCGGCTATGAGTGCCTTCCTCCCCATCGGATGAGTTTGTTTGCGGATCACTAGGTCAAATAATGGTTATAAGAAATTATTTTGGAGCGTGTGTACTTCCACAGCGGTAAGGCACATAATCCGAAATAATTCCCTTAGTACCGTGTAATGGTGCACACTTAGATGCAAATAAAAAGTAGTTTTATTTGTAGGGCCGAAGAGAAACCAACTATTAATTTTATTTGTAAAAAAGTAAGGTTGACAAGATAATAAAATTAATGGGTTAAACCTCCTCTTACAAATATAGAATTCGTATACATCCACACTATCGTGGCATGCGATATTCTCGGTGTTTGAGGTGTTGGTTGATTTCGAAATTTTATTGTTTGAGGAATCAATAATTTTTATTGAAATCTATAGTAATAATAAGCATGTTGTGTGTGCTTGAAAATTCCTCATTTTCAATTTACTAAGTGGGAGAGGGACATTTTAATTAATTCCCGCGGCCTCCATTACAATTTAACATGTGATGCAACAAACTTGCGCGTCGGCTCTGAGTGCCTTCCTCCCCATCAGATGAGTTTATTTGTGGATCACTAGGTCAAATAATGGTTATAAGAAATTATCTAGGAGCGTGTGTACTTCCACAGCGGTAAGGCACATAATCCGAAATAATTCCCTTAGTACCGTGTAATGGTGCACACTTAGATGCAAATAAAAAGTAGTTTATTTGTAGGGCCGAAGAGAAACCAACTATTAATTTTATTTGTAAAAAAGTAAGGTTGACAAGATAATAAAATTAATGGGTTAAACCTCCTCTTACAAATGTAGAATTCGTATACATCCACACTATCGTGGCATGCGATATTCTCGGTGTTTGAGGTGTTGGTTGATTTCGAAATTTTATTGTTTGAGGAATCAATAATTTTTATTGAAATCTACAGTAATAATAAGCATGTTGTGTGTGCTTAAAAATTCCTCATTTTCAATTTACTAAGTGGGAGAGGAACATTTTAATTAATTCCCGCGGCTTCCATTACAATTTGACATGTGATGCAACAAACTTGCGCATTGGCTCTGAGTGCCTTCCTCCCCATCAGATGAGTTTGTTTGTGGATCACTAGGTCAAATAATGGTTATAGGAAATTATCTAGGAGCGTGTGTACTTCCACAGCAGTAAGGCACATAATCCGAAATAATTCCCTTAGTACCATGTAATGGTGCACACTTAGATACAAATAAAAAGTATCCTCCCCATCGGAGTCACTGCTTTTATTTGTAGGGCCAAAGAGGAACCAACTATTAATTTTATTTGTCAAAAAGTAAGGTTGACAAGATAATAAAATTAATGGGTAAAACCTCCTCTTACAAATGTAGAATTCGTATACGTCCACACTATCGTGGCATGCGATATTCTCGGTGTTTTGAGGTGTTGGTTGATTTCGAAATTTTATTGTTTGAGGAATCAATAATTTTTTGAAATCTAAAGTAATGATCTATGTGATTCTTAGGATTTTCAAAATTGACTTTCAGTCCACTTACTGTGTTACTAAAGGAAATAAACTTATTGTACCTAAATAATGTTGATTGGAAAAGATTCTAGATATTGTTTTATCTGCTAAGGAGTACAAGTATGCGCTCTTCAAATAGTGTCCTCAAGCCATCGTTGCTCAAAAAGGGTTTCTACTTCTAAGCCGAAAGGCAAGAAGAAGAAGAAACAAGGTGGAGCAAAGATGGTGGGAGGATCTCAGGGAAGAGTGAAGAAGAGAAGGCAAGTACTTCACTTGCAAGGGATGGACATTGGAAGAAGGATGTCCCAATCCAAAAGCAGAACAAAGGTATATCTTTTGGACTAGTCATTGAAACATGATTAGCGGTGATATCTACCGCAAGACTGGTGAGTTGATACGGGAGCCACTAATCATGTCTGCAACAATTTGCAGGGGTTCCAGGAAATCCGATGACTAGCTAAAGGGGAGATTACCATTTACTTGGGCAATGCCATGATGGTGGCGGCTATTGCAGTGGGAGAAGTTTTATTTATCTCTTGAGAATAATAAAACTTTGGTTCTGGAAAATTCCCTTTATGTACCTTTATTTAGAAAGAATTTAGTTTCAGTTTCTAAATTATTATGGATGGATATTCTATTTCTTTTAATGACAGAGTTGTTATAAAAGGAATAGGGAGAATATCTATTCAGGTACATTGAAAGAAAATTTGAACCAAAACCTCCCACGATGCAAATTGAAGTTAATAACTCATCTTCTAATTCCAATAAGAGAAAAGAACCTTCGAAGATGAACCAAACATATCTTTGGCTTCTTAGGCTTGGTCACATTAACCTAAGCAGAATTCAAAGGTTGAAAGCTGATGGACCTTTGGGTTCATTAGTGGTGGAGGATCTCCCAACCTACGAATCTTGCTTGGAGGGTAAGATGACCAAGAGGCCTTTTTAAGGCCAAGGGGTATAGAGCCAAAGATGTGTTAGAGATGATTCATTTTGATTTGTGTGGTCCTATGGCTATCTAGGCAAGAGGTAATCTTGAATATTTCATCTCTTTTGTAGATGATTATTCAAGATATGGATGACACTACGATCTGATCGTGGTGGTGACAACCTCTTGGGAGAGTTTAGGAACTACTTATCAGAGGTTGGGATTCAATCCCAATTGACTGCACCTGGCACACCCCAGCAGAACGGTGTAGCAGAGCGAAGGAATAGGACTCTTATGGAGATGGTTAGATCGATGATGAGTTATTCTGACTTGTTTTATAGTACTAGAGATCAGAGGGTGATCGTTAACATGAACACCAGATTTCTAGAGGAAGACTATGTGATAAAGCCACAAGCCCAAGAGTAAAATTGTTCTGGAAGAGTTAAAAAGGGAAGTCACTTCTTTAGTACCATCGGTACAAGAGGATATACCACATGTCACTGCACCGCGTGTCACAAAGGATACACAGATGATACCTCGTCGTAGTGGGAGGGTTGTTAGACAGCCTCTTAGATTCATGTTTTTGGGTGAATCTTCTGATTTGGTCCCTAGCAAACATGAACCTGATCCCTAGATATACGATGAGACAATCCAAGATATAAATATGGCATCTTGGCAAAGTGCAATGAATACTGAGATTGAATCTATGGATTTAAGTCAGGTCTGGGAGCTCTTATGCATAGCAGCTCATATGGATTATAAGGTGTGATAGATGGATGTCAAGACAGCTTTCCTTAATGGAAGTCTTGAGGAAAACATCTATATGAAGCAACCAGAGGGATTCATTGCTAAGGGCAAAGAGCGTATTGTATGTAAGCTTAATCGGTCCGTTTATGGACTGAAGCAAGCTTTGAGGTCTTGGAACATCCGCTTTGATGAGGTAAATTCAGACTTATGGATTTATTCAAAGTCCGGATGAGTCTTGTGTATACAAGAGATGTGACAGAAACGTAGTGGTATTTCTTGTACTATACGTAGATAATATTTTGGTAGTTGGCAACAATATCAGAGTGTTATCAGACGTAAGGGTATGGTTGTCCAAACAGTTTTGAAGGACTTGGGAGAAGTGGGTCACAACCTTGGGATCAAGGTTGTTGTGCTTATCCCAAGCTTCATACATAGACATGATTTTGGATCGTTTTAGCATGCAGAACTCCAAGAAGGGTTTTCTACCTTTCAGGTATGGAGTTCCTTTATCTAAGGAGATGTGTCCTAGATCATCTGAGGTGATAAAGGAGCTGAAGGCAGTTCCTTATGCTTCGACAACAGGAAGCCTCATGTATGCTATGTACGAGATAAGATATCTGCTTTGCCGTGGGCATGGTTAGCAGATATCAGAGTAATCCAGGACAGGGACATTGGACTGCGGTAAAAGCATATATTATAGTACCTGAGAAGGACTAGGGATTATATGCAAGTTTACCGGGCAAACAAATTACTCCCTGTGGGTTGCATGGATTATGATTTCCAATCAGATAGGAATAACAGTAAGTCTACCTCAGGTTTTGTGTTTACTTTAGGAGGTGGAGCCATTGTATGGAGGAGTGCCTAGCAGAAATGCGTGGCGGACTCCACCATGGAAGCTGAGAATGTGGCAGCCTATGAGGCGGCCAAAGAAGCTGAGTGGCTCAGGAACTTTCTGATGGACTTGGATGTGATTCCTGGTTTGCCCAGAACTATCACAATTTATTGTGATAATAATGGTGCAGTTGCAAACTCGAAGGTACCACGAGCCCATATGACTAGTAAACACATAGAGTGCGAGTACCACCTGATACGAGAAATCGTAAAGGACGTAGAAGTAGCTGTCGCCTAGATTGCATCAGAGGATGACCTGGTAGACCCTTTTCACTAAGGCCCTTCTAGCGAGAGCTTTGATAGGCATGTGGAAGGAAGGGGAATCAGATGTATGGCAGTATGAGGACAGCATAGTCTTTTAGTAAAAGTGGGAGATTGTTGGGATGTATACTGAAAGCCTAGCTCTTTTGTATGAACATCTTTATTTTGAAATAAGAATCACATGATCATTGTTTGCACTTTATATTTATTATATGTGTGCATATTGTCTAATATTTTACATTGTAGATAACATGGTGATTGGTGTGGCACAGAAGATCATGTTATCAGTCCCTTGTAGAATATAAGTAGAGGCTCACAACCAAGATGGTTTTGGACAAACCATTGCCATGGTTGTAGTGTAGCTTGGTATTGTTTTGTCTTGAACATAGAGTTACACTAGTACACTTAGGTGTATTAAGCAGGACCGACATAGAGGTGATTTAATTTATTGCTGACTACATAATTGTTAGTAATATATGAGAGATGTCCTAAGGCAATCGTCTTATGTATGAACCATTTATATGATAAATGAAGATTCACTATTTGAGTATACATGTTTTATGTATTTGATTGGATCTTAAACTCATTTACTGAATCTCCACGATACGATTCACAACATGAGAGAATTTGTGATTGGATCACAACTAGTGAGTATCTCTACATGTGTAATTGTGATGTATCGGAATTATCCCTAGTCGATGAATTGATGGATTTGGACACCATCAATTCTGTCGAGACTAGCACGAGGTATACTCCTTGGTGTATCCAAGCAGCTGATTCTCACTGGCTGGAGACATAGTGATGTCCGGAGTTAATCGTGGATGCTAGTTATGGTAACTAGTTCATTGGAGTGACCAGCCGTAAGACTTCATATGGTTCTCTGCATATATAGATATGTCAATGAAGTTCTTACTGTGGCTTAAGTGCGATGTTCCTTTGACTTGCGGTATTCAAGTCATCTTAATCATAGAGACTTATGCTTTGACATCTTAAGCAAGCATCTCTAAGGAGATGTGGACCCGGGATGATTGGGTATAAGTCGAAGTGATCGAAGGTGTTTGAATAGCCTATAAAGGATTCAATACCTTGAGGAGATGTATACCCATGGCCTCTCGTCGGATTGTTACTAAAGTCTTTGGCCAAAGCATTACATGTTTAGAGTAAGGTACTCTTCGATACATGTGGAGTAACTAGAATCCGTAGGACGAGGAAATGAAACTTGGGCTAGGTGTGACGTAGTCAGCCTAGTGGGGACTGACACAATAGACCATGTCCTGAACCAAGTGGGTATAAGATGAGTGAAGGGAATGGGGCACGAATCATTCGAGCTGCTGAAGGGTTTCAGAAATAGTTCTGGATCAACCGTTGATCTTTTCGGTTAATTGGAGATCATGATGTACTACTAGGTGCCACTCATGATCGTTCTATAATTAATGGTTAATTATAGACGGCCAACATAAACCGAGAACCTATTTGGTCACACGCACAACGAGCATAATCCGAAGGATTTAAAACGAGCTTGAGAATGAGATTCTCAGACCGAGAGAAACTATGTTTGGTTGGACCAAACATGGAGCGAGCATGAAATCGTTTCAGGCGCAATGGAAGCGTGGATGGGCCGTGTCTTATGAAGACATAATGGATGAACCAAAATGGTTTGGTTCTAATCCAATGGAGGAGAATAATCCAAAGGGTTTGGTTTATTTTAAACGAATGAACCAAAAGTTGGTTCGGTTCGTTTTAACTTAAAATAAACCATCATGGTTTGGTTTATTTTAACTTATCTTAATGGAGCGGGTTAACAGGCCTAATGGTTATGATCCAATAACCATTAAGAGAATTAGTTCTCTATAAAAGAGGGCTTAAGGGATAATTAAGCCCTAATCCACAACCCTAAGTTGCCGCCCACCTCTCCTTGGAGAAATTCGGAGCCAACTCTCCTCCTCCTTGCCGCCGCCCACCTTGAGGCTCCAATCGGCGTCCAGAAGGTGCTGACCTTCCCCCTCGCCGGCGTCGAGCTGCTGCCGGTTAGTGCTCCGGTGATCTCCTTCAAGTTTGGCATCAAGGTGAGCTCTATCTCCCTTGGTTGGCCGGCGCCTATCACCTCCACCAAAGCTGTCCAGTTTTCTGGACAGCTTGTTCTCCTCTTGTCGGAGCGTAGTTTGGACGGCGGTTAGAGCTCCGACAGCGGCTAACTTACCGGGGATTCGATCTCCGGTAATCCTCTGAGGTGGAGGACGAAGGATTCATCAATTGGTTGACGAATACCTCTCCGGAGAAGCGAGTTTTGAGAACTCGTATTAGGATCCGAATTTGGATTCGGATCGTGATCATCTCTCGATCACGTCGTCTTCAACACGAGGCTAGTAACCCATACGAAGATGAAGCTCGTGGCTTAGCGAAGTCATCCCGAGGAACTCGGCGTGGATACGGATAGAGACGATTCTAGCGAGGATCGTTCCGGTTGATGCCGTTCCCGCTACACGTCATACGAAAGGTATAACGTAGATAAATTTCCTTTTATTGCAAATTTAAATTTACGGTTATGTCTATACTTGTTGTAATATGCATGCGTGTGTTGTAATAAATGTAGATTTATTATTTTTATTGCTTCCGCTGTGTTCATGTTTACGAAACGTGATCGAACACACACTCGCCGTGGTGCCGGAAACCCAACAGTGGTATCAGAGCCCAGGTTGTGTTTCGACATAATCGTAAAATGGTTTTGCGATAGTCATAATGTTATTTCTGGAAATTTTCTAATTTTGGAAATTTAGAAGTATTTATGGAAAATTTTCAATTTTGGAAAGTCTAGATGTATTTATGGAAATCTTCCACTTTTGGAAAGTTGGAAGTATTTATGGAAATTGATATTTTCCATAAATAAAATATTTGATTAGATTCTGGAAATTTGTTTCCTAATTTAATCATGATTTGATTTGGAGAATCTAATCTTAAAATATTTTATTTCCATAAGTAGTTTTGATGATTTAGGAAATTGGTTTCCTAAATTGATTTTCCTTAATCAATTATTTTCATAAATAAAATATGTGATTAGATTTGGAAATTTGTTTCCTAATTCAATCATGATTTGATTTGGAGAATCAAATCTTAAACATATTTTATTTCCATAAATAGTTATGACAAATAAGGAAATTATGTACATGACATAATTGTATGCCATGTAATTGCATTAGATGCATAACATTATGTCATGCGTGTCATGACATGTAGATGTATGCCATGTATGCCATGCCATGTAGATAATAGTTATTTGCATGCAAAGAGGATGAGACATAAAACCCTAACTCAATATTAAAGCCTACACCTTCCATTAATATGGTTAGAACCAGAGTTCTGTTTCTTGTTTGGGTTGTTGGACTCACTCCAAGCCCGGCTTGAACCTGAACATGTTCAAATCATTGGAATAGTTTAACTCTAATATGGTAAGAGTCAGAGGTCAATCGTTAGTTTGGGTTGTTGGACTCACTCCAAGCTTGGCTAATTGGTTGAATGCGCTCTAACCATATTAAAACTATTTCGCGATTAATGGGTCGGCTCTAACTTGGAGCATCGATTTGTTGGACTCACTCCAAGGTCGATGTGAAGAGAGGTGAAGTTGGGTGCTATGCATATGATACATACTTGTTAATGTGTTAACAACCCAATGTATGTGTAAACATTCAATTAGTTGATAGCACATTGTGATAGTTACATATACATGATATGTAATCGGTATACTTGATACCCACCATCATAGCTAAGAATGGCTTGTTGGACTCACTCCAAGGTTGTTCTTATCTATATTGAATATCAGCCCATTCGAAGATTGACCTACGATCTCCCGAATTGATTTCAAGGGTTTTTGAAATTCGAAAAATGAATGGGATTTATAAATGTATATTGATGCATTTTTAAAATCATTTTCTCATATGTGCTCGTTTTGTATTTCTAAAATTGATCATGATGTCTTTAAATTTGCGTTCCATTTTGGATTCGAATAAAATTGACTGGGCCGAACTTCTTGGACTGGCTTAGAAACTTGAGAATTGTTCTCAAGGTGGAAAAGCTTGTGTATGTCCTCGAAGCGCCTCTTCCCGCCCGTCCTAGTGACGATGCAACTCTGGACCAATTGTTGGCCTATCAGAAACATGTGAGTGATTCTGAACAAATGAGTTGCATCATGCTAGCCGCGATGGAACCCAAGCTACGAAAGCAGCATGAGCATATGGATGCTCATATCGTAGTCCTTCATCTTTGTGAGTTGGTTGATGAGCAAGTGAGATTCGAAAGGTTCGAAGTCTCAAAGCTCCTCTTCACCTCTGAGATGCTAGAAGGTTCATCTGTGGTATCGCCAATATGTCAAGACTGGGAGTCTTCTCGAGAAGCATGAGGACGGTCTTTGTTAGTTGATTCCTCAAAGAAAGGTTCTAAGAGGAAGTCAAAGGAACAGCAGAAGGGAAAGAAGAGAAGGGCTAAGAAGGTAGAACTAGCACAAAAGGAAACTTGCTATCATTATGGCAAGGAGAGCCATTTGCGAAGAAAGTGCAAGATTTATCTTGAGTCCGTGAAGAAGAACAAGGCATCGGATGCCCCATCTTCTTCAGATATCTTCGTTATTGATTGTCATTCTATTTCCTCAAACACTTGGGTATTGGATACTGGGTGTGGCTCACATATATGTAATGACATACATGGGCTAAGGAATAGAAGAAGACTCGTCAAGGGAGAGTCAAATTTGCGTGTTGGGAATGGAGCAAAGGTTGCTGCAGTCGCCATTAGAACGCATTTGTTGAAACTCCCTACAGGACTTGTCTTAGAATTGGATAATTTCTTTTATGTTCCTTCGTTGATAAAGAACATCATTTCTATTTCTTGTTTAAATAGAAATGGGTACCATTTGACTTTTAGTAACAATTGTTGTTACATAACTTTGAATGGAGTTCTTTATGGGACTGGAACTTTAAGCAATGGTATTTATACGTTGGACGTATCCAGTGATATTTTCAATATCGAAGTGAGCAACAAGCGTGCTCGAAAAGATAATCAATTAGACTCCTACATGTGGTATTGTCGTCTTGGCCATGTAAGCAAGAAATGCATATCCGAATTACACCGATGTGGAATTCTGGAATCGTTTGAATTGGATTCATACGATACATGCGAATCATGCTTAAAAGGCAAGATGTCTAAGTTACCTTTTACTGGAAAAGGTGAACGAGTGGGAGAGTTACTAGGACTAATACATACTGATGTATGTGAACCTATGTCAACTCAAGCATTAGGAGGCTATAGCTACTTCATTACCTTCACCGATGATCACTCACGGTTTGGGTATGTGTTCTTGATGAAACACAAGTCTGAAGCCTTTGAAAGGTTCAAAGAATTCAAAAATGAAGTAGAGAAACAACATGATAAGAGTATTAAAATACTTCGATCGGATCGAGGTGGTGAATACTTAAGTCAAGAGTTTCTTGATTATCTAAGAGACAATGGTATATTGTCTCAATGGACTCCGCCATATACACCACAACATAATGGTGTATCTGAGAGGCGTAACCGGACCTTGTTGGACATGGTCAGGTCAATGATGAATCATGCAACTCTTCCCAAGTCCTTTTGGGGCTATGCACTTCAGACAGCTGTTTACTTGTTAAACATAATGCCTACCAAGGTAGTCTCAACTACTCCATATGAGATATGGAATGGTAAGAAACCTCATGTATCTTACTTGAAGATATGGGGTTGTCCTGCTTATGTGAAGCGGACTGTATCAGACAAACTGGATGCTAAGTCTGATAAATGTCTATTTGTTGGATCCCCTAAGGAAACAAGGGGTTACCAATTCTATCATCCTGTGGAACAAAAGGTGTTTGTTTCAAGGCATCTTTGTGTTTCTAGAGAAAGAGTTTCTCTGCAAGAAAACAAGGGGAGTGTCGCCGAGCTTGAGGAGGCTCGAGAGACTCAAATAGACATTAATGAGATACTGGTGAAGCACAACACCTGACAACTCATAGTGATGAGCAATTGGACTTATTGTAACACCACATCTTCAGAGATCCGTAGAACACGCAATATTCCTGAGAGATATGGATTTCTCGTAAGTGAATCGAACGACGTGTTACTCATTGATGATGAGGAGCCTACCAGTTATGAAGAAGTGCTAACAAGTTCAGAAAGGGATAAATGGCTTGGTGCCATGAAGTCGGAAATAGATTCCATGTATGAAAACCAAGTTTGGAACTTGGTTGACCCACCTGAAGGCATAAAGCCTATAGGGTGCAAGTGGGTTTTCAAGAAGAAAACCGACATGGATGGTAATGTGATTACCTATAAGGATAGATTGGTGGCGAAAGGATATCGTCAAAAGCAAGGTGTTGATTATGACGAAACCTATTCGCCTGTAGCTATGCTTAAATCCATTCGGATGCTCCTGGCCATAGCGGCTCATTATGATTATGAGATATGGCAGATGGATGTGAAAATAGCTTTCCTTAATGGAAACCTGCTCGAGGACGTGTATATGATACAGCCTGAGGGTTTCACATCGGTTGATAAAACCAAGGTATGCAAATTGCGACGGTCCATTTATGGATTGAAGCAAGCATCCAGGAGCTGGAATTTCCATTTTGATGAGACAATCAAAAAGTTTGATTTCTCACAAAATCCAGACGAACCTTGTGTGTACAAGAAGGTTAGTGGGAGTGCAGTCGTGTTCCTAGTATTGTATGTCGATGACATACTACTTATAGGAAACGATGTTTCAATCTTATAGTCAGTGAAGGTTTGGTTATCCAAGACATTCTCCATGAAAAACCTGGGAGAAGCAACCTACATCCTCGGTATTAAGATCTATAGAGATAGATCGAAACAGTTGCTTGGTCTTTCGCAGTCTACATATATAGACCGAGTGCTAAAGAGGTTTAGCATGTCGGAATCCAAGAAAGGTTTCTTACCCATCAGGCATGGGGTACACCTTTCGAAGTCTATGTGTCCGCGCACAGAAGACGAGAGGATTTGCATGAGTAAGATTCCCTATGCATCTGCAATAGGATCTATCATGTATGCTATGTTATGTACAAGGCCCGATTTATTGTACGCTCTGAGTGTCATGAGCAGATACCAGTCTGATCTAGGAATGGATCATTGGGTGGTTGTTAAGACGATTGTTAAGTACTTAAGAAGAACTAAGGATGTGTTCCTAATATATGGAGAAGGGTACATGGTGATACGTGGGTATACGGATGCCAGCTCCAGACAGACAAGGATGATTCCATGTCTCAGTCTGAGTATGTATTCACCGAGAATGGAGGCGCAATAAGTTGGAAAGGTTCCAAGCTTGACACTATAATGGATTCTGCCACTAAGGCAGAATACATTGCAGCTTTGGAAGTAGCAAAGGAAGCGGTTTGGATCAAGAAGTTCATCTTTGAACTTGATGTGGTCTCATCAATGATCCAAACATGTGCTTCGCCACTATCATCTTATTAGAGAGATCATCAGTAGGAACGAAATACAAATCGAGAAAATTCCCACTGAAAGGAACTTAGCGGATCCCTTGACTAAGGCATTACCTCAAAATAAGTTTGAGGGTCATGTTCAAGCTTATGGTATTGGATACCGTAGCGATTGGCATTAGGCCAAGTGGGAGTCTGTTAGTAATATATGAGAGATGTCCTAAGGCAATCGCCTTATGTATGAACCATTTATATGATAAATGAAGATTCACTATTTGAGTATACATGTTTTATGTATTTGATTGGATCTTAAACTCATTTACTGAATCTCCACGATACGATTCACAACATGAGAGAATTTGTGATTGGATCACAACTAGTGAGTATCTCTACATGTGTAATTGTGATGTATCGGAATTATCCCTAGTCGATGAATTGATGGATTTGGACACCATCAATTCTGTCGAGACTAGCACGAGGTATACTCCTTGGTGTATCCAAGCGGTGATTCTCACCGGGCCGAGACATAGTGATGTCCGGAGTTAATCGTGGATGCTAGTTATGGTAACTAGTTCATTGGAGTGACCAGCCGTAAGACTTCATATGGTTCTCTGCATATATAGATATGTCAATGAAGTTCTTACTGTGGCTTAAGTGCGATGTTCCTTTGACTTGCGGTATTCAAGTCATCTTGATCATAGAGACTTATGCTTTGACATCTTAAGCAAGCATCTCTAAGGAGATGTGGACCCGGGATGATTGGGTATAAGTCGAAGTGATCGAAGGTGTTTGAATAGCCTATAAAGGATTCAATACTCCTTGCGAGGAGATGTATACCCATGGCCTCTCGTCGGATTGTTACTAAAGTCTTTGGCCAAAGCATTACATGTTTAGAGTAAGGTACTCTTCGATACATGTGGAGTAACTAGAATCCGTAGGACGAGGAAATGAAACTTGGGCTAGGTGTGACGTAGTCAGCCTAGTGGGGACTGACACAATAGACCATGTCCTGAACCAAGTGGGTATAAGATGAGTGAAGGGAATGGGGCACGAATCATTCGAGCTGCTGAAGGGTTTCAGAAATAGTTCTGGATCAACCGTTGATCTTTTCGGTTAATTGGAGATCATGATGTACTACTAGGTGCCACTCATGATCGTTCTATAATTAATGGTTAATTATAGACGGCCAACATAAACCGAGAACTTATTTGGTCACACGCACAACGAGCATAATCCGAAGGATTTAAAACGAGCTTGAGAATGAGATTCTCAGACCGAGAGAAACTATGTTTGGTTGGACCAAACATGGAGCGAGCATGAAATCGTTTCAGGCGCAATGGAAGCGTGGATGAGCCGTGTCTTATGAAGACATAATGGATGGACCAAAATGGTTTGGTTCTAATCCAATGGAGGAGAATAAACCAAAGGGTTTGGTTTATTTTAAAACGAATGAACCAAAAGTTGGTTCGGTTCGTTTTAACTTAAAATAAACCATCATGGTTTGGTTTATTTTAACTTATCTTAATGGAGCGGGTTAACGGGCCTAATGGTTATGATCCAATAACCATTAAGAGAATTAGTTCTCTATAAAAGAGGGCTTAAGGGATAATTAAGCCCTAATCCACAACCCTAAGTTGCCGCCCACCTCTCCTTGGAGAAATTCGGAGCCAACTCTCCTCCTCCTTGCCGCCGCCCACCTTGAGGCTCCAATCGGCGTCCAGAAGGTGCTGACCTTCCCCCTCGCCGGCGTCGAGCTGCTGCCGGTTAGTGCTCCGGTGATCTCCTTCAAGTTTGGCATCAAGGTGAGCTCTATCTCCCTTGGTTGGCCGGCGCCTATCACCTCCACCAAAGCTGTCCAGTTTTCTGGACAGCTTGTTCTCCTCTTGTCGGAGCGTCGTTTGGACGGCGGTTAGAGCTCCGACAGCGGCTAACTTACCGGGGATTCGATCTCTGGTAATCCTCTGAGGTGGAGGACGAAGGATTCGTCAATTGGTTGACGAATACCTCTCCGGAGAAGCGAGTTTTGAGAACTCGTATTAGGATCCGAATTTGGATTCGGATCGTGATCATCTCTCGATCACGTCGTCTTCAACACGAGGCTAGTAACCCATACGAAGACGAAGCTCGTGGCTTAGCGAAGTCATCCCGAGGAACTCGGCGTGGATATGGATAGAGACGATTCTAGTGAGGATCGTTCCGGTTGATGCCGTTCCCGCTACACGTCATACGAAAGGTATAACGTAGATAAATTTCCTTTTATTGCAAATTTAAATTTACGGTTATGTCTACACTTATTGTAATATGCATGCGTGTGTTGTGTGTGTTGTAATAAATGTAGATTTATTATTTTTATTGCTTCCGCTGTGTTCATGTTTACGAAACGTGATCGAACACACACACGCCGCGGTGCCGGAAACCCAACACCATTGGCATGGTTGTAGTGTAGCTTGGTATTGTTTTGTCTTGAACATAGAGATACACTAGTACACTTAGGTGTATTGAGCAGGACCGACATAGAGGTGATTTAATTTATTGCTGACTACATAATTGAATCGGACATCGGATATTATGTCGTACATGCTCTTAATCCCGATATAATAACGGGCACATGTACTTAGTATTTATTTCTTTGATTTACCAAAGGGTGAGATTTAGATGGATTAAATCAATATGCTCGGTAAGTTGGGAAATGATATTATTTACATGGTGTGCCGTTGATTATAGGAGGAAACCGTGTCTTATATATTAGGTTGATGATGTCCCCTTGAGGAGCTCATAAGGTTTATCATGTAAACCCTGCAGGTTGACTTAGTCAACATGATGATAAGGTTGAGTGGTACTACTCGAGGAGATTAGATGTTAATTAATTGATGGTCAGTAAATCAATTAATTGACAGACATTCGATATCTTAAACATGGGGAGATGGATGTACAAATAATATAAGGAGCCCATATTAATTTATGGGGGTTGGTGAGGTAGTTCGATGATGATCCTCTAGTGGAATGGAACATCATTGATGGATCAAGTTTGTGTGGTTCTGATCCATCGGGTGGACAAGACCCAACTCCTCCTCATGGTCCCTATCGTAGCCTAATATAAACCTCATGAAGTCTAGATCAAATGATGGAAAACAAATCTCTAGATCCGACGGTTGAGATTAATTCTCTAGATCCGACGGTTGAGATTAATTCTCTAGAACCGGTGGTTGAGATTAATTCTCTAGATCCGACGGTTGGGATTAAATCTCTAGAACCGATGGTGGAGATTAAAATCTCTAGAACCAACGGTTGAGATTAAATCTCTAGATCCGACGGTTGAGATTAAATCTATAGAACCAATGGAGGAGATTATTCCAAGGCAAAAACCCAACTCTATATATAAGGCTTATTGGGTTGGGCGGCAAGGATAATGGATGGTTTAGGGGATTAGGGTTTGCTTCCTTTGGAGGCTAACAAAACCCTAGTTTGTTTAGAATTTTTGGGCGGCTAGGGTTTGGGAGCAAAGATGGGCGGCAACAAGTGGAAGATGAGTTTCTTCTTCTTCCTAAGGCATGGTCGGTCCCTTCCTTCTACCCTCTACCTTGGTCGGTCCACACTCTATCCTTCTTCCCCTCTTCCATGGCCGGCACATAGAAGATGGTTTTCAAAGAGATTAGGGTTTTGCCTTTCCTTTGGTTGGGCGGCTAGGGTTTGGAAGTTGGAGTGGGCGGCAACTATAGGAGAGGTTCTCTTCTTCTTCCTAAGGTGTTGCCGGGACCTATCTCTATTCCCTCTACCTTGGTCGGCGCTCAACTCATTCCTCTTCTCCTCTTTATTTCATCTTGGCCGGCGGCACTAGAAGCTAGGGTTTGTCCCTAGTTTGGTTCCTTGGTGGTTTCCATTATGTTCTCTCTATTCTTGGGGCCGGCGGCATCAATCCTTTGTGGATTGGTGGTTGGCTCAAGCAAGAAGGGAAAGAGAGTTCTTCTTTCTTTGGATTGAAGAAGATCTAGGAAGCTTCAACTTGTGGAGGATCTTCGTCCACATGAAGTCTACAAGGAGGTTAGGACATACGATAGAAGATCAAGAGGTATAAAAGTTTTACAACTTTTATTATTTTTGTTTACATGTTCTTATTGATATGCTAGCTTATGTTCTTTATGTTAGTATGTGTTGATTATACTAGTTTACATTTGTATGTATTTGTATAATCATGGACCCCGAAGATGAACACAAAAACCGGCGATCTGTCTGTCGTCTCTTCCGCGGCTAACCGACTAGAAGAGTTGATTGCTTGAACAACAAGTTTGTTCAAGCGATCGCTCGAGTCGTTGGCATGACGACGAATTGGTTGTACTAAGGAAACTCATCCCATCTGGATTAGTTTTCATTAGTGAAAATTTTATACCGGGGACATGGGATCCAATGAGCCTCTGAGGAATAGCACATTGCCAACAGACTGATGGTCACGATCAGTCGACTAACGAGCGCGGAATCAACTTGATGCAGGTTATAAATGGAGCTCGAGATTAAGGATTTTGCCAAGACTTTAAGGGTGATTTTGAAGGGGAATTGTTGCTGCATTCCAGTCCTTCAAGAGCAATCCAAAGCAAGCAACAAGCAAGCGTTCAAATCCATTGTTGTAAAGTTTTCTTTATGCATTTCATTGTTGTATTTGTATTTGCTTGTATTACATTTGTGTATTTGCTTGTACGAGATTTCTCCACCTCTGACGTGTTGTCGAGAAGGAGTTGTTGTTAGTGCTGTGTGCATAACACGAGCTCGTTGAGCTCACTAGTGGAGTAGGAACCATTCCATTCCGAACGACGTATATCTTGGTGTATTGTGTGTTCTTGTGCATACTTGTATATCTTGTTAGTATTATTATTGTTATTCCGCTGCACTAACAAGATTGTAGACTCAAGAACGAACGAATTCCACCGTACACATGATTGGGGCTATTCACCCCCTCTAGTCGGCCACCGATGTTCCAACAGTATCCTATTAGACCTGCAAAGAGATTGATCTACTTGAATAGGTTGTTGCTCCATAACTTCTTGTGCAACAATCTCATCATCCACAACACTTTGTGATGCCTGTTCAATTTCTATCAAGGCCTCAGTGCTATCTATATCTTGAACTTCTTCAAGATGGATTTTACTCCCACTTGTTCTTATAAAAATGAACTCTCTTTCTAGAAATACGTCATTTCTAGCGACAAATACTTTGCCTTGTGTGGGATTGTAAAAGTAATATCCCTTCGTTTCCTTGGGATATCTTACAAAGTAGCACTTGTCTGATTTGAGGCCTAGTTTGTCAGAGACATGACGTCGAACATAAGCCTCACAACCCAAAATCTTCATAAAAGATATTTTGGGACTCTTCCCAGTCCATATCGTATATGGTGTCTTTATGACAACATTAGATGGAGCGTGGTTAAGTGTAAAGACAGCCGTCTCTAGAGCGAATTTTCAGAAGGAAGTAGGTAGATCAGTCTGACTCATCATCAATCGTACCATATCTAATAAAGTATGATTTCTCCATTCAGATACACCATTCCACTATGGTGTTCCAGGTGGAGTGAGTTGAGATATGATCCCACACTCAATTAGATGGTCACGAAACTGTTGGCTAAGGTATTCACCTCCTCGATATGATCGAAGAATCTCAATACTTTTGCCAAGTTGGTTTTGTACTTCACTCTTGAATTCTTTGAACTTTTTAAAAGATTCTTACTTATGTTTCATGAGATACACATAGTCGTATCTACTGACATCATCAATAAAAGTGATGAAGTACTGATAGCCTCCTCTAACCGCGATATTGAAAGGGCCACATACATTAGTATGTATGAGTCCTAACAAGTTTGTCGCTCTTTCGCCATGTCCACTAAATGGAGTCTTTGTCATCTTGCCTAGAAGACAGGATTCACATGTCTCATATGATTCAAAATCAAATGAGTCTAGTAATCCATCCTTATAGAGCTAGGATATGCGACTCTCATTTACGTGACCCAGGTGACAATGCCAGAGATATGTTTGGTTCAAATCATTTGTTTTGAATCGTTTAGTATTTATGTTATAGATTGGGTTTTCCAAGTCCATAACATAGAGTCCATTCATAAGAAATGTGTTGTAATAGAACATATCATTTAAATGAATAGAACAACATTTGTCCTTTATCATACACGAGAAACCTCTCTTGTCCAAACAAGAAATAGAGATAATGTTCTTAGTTAAAGTAGGCACACAATAGCACTCTTCTAGTTCTAAAATAAGCCTAGTGGGCAAAGATAAAGAGTATGTTCCTACAGCTATAGCAGTAACTCTTGCGTCATTGCCTACTCGTAGGTCCACTTCACCCTTTGTCAATGATCTAGTCTTTCTTAGGCCCTACACATTAGTACAAATATATGATGCACAGCCGGTATATAATACCCATGAAGAAAAAATAGATAAATTGACTTCTATAACATATATACCTAAGGAAGAAGTCCCACTTCTTTTCTTCTTAACTTCCTCTAGGTATAACTTGTAGTTCCTCTTCCAATGCCCGGTCTCACCGCTGTGGAAGCAGTCCCCTTCCTTCGCCTTTAGCCTTTGATGTAGTAGAGTTGGCCTTGCCTTTGGCTTGGGTCTTACCCTTGCCTTTAGGCTTCTTTTTGCTTTTGCCCTTTTTAACCATTAGTACGTTACTAGTCTTGGTTTTCTTGAGATTAGGTTCAGCAGTTCTCAATATACTGAGCATCTCAGGCAGAGGTTTGTCAATTTCATTCATGTTATAGTTCATGACAAATTGACTATACCCTTCCAGAAATGATTGCAGGATAAGGTCAGTGGCCAATTCTTGGCCCAGTGGAAATCCTAGTCTCTCAAGGTTCTCAACATACCCAATCATCTTGAGTATGTGAGTTCCTACAGGAGTTTCTTATTGCATCTTGCATGCAAATAGAGCCTTAGACACCTCAAAAGGCTCGTTCCTAGCTTGCCCTTGATATAGTTGTTTCAGGTGCTCAACCATATCATGTGCATCCATGTTCTCATGTTGCTTCTGAAGCTCAGAGTTCATGGTGGCAAGCATTAGGCAGGATATATCTAGTGCATCATCCTGATGCTTCTTGTAAGCATCTTTCTCAGCACGAGAGGCGATAGTGGCAGGTGCTTCAGAAAGAGGTTGCTCTAGAACGTACAATTTTTTTTCTTGCTTGAGGAAGATCCTCAAGTTTCTGTACTAGTCTAGGAAATTAGCTCCGTTGAGCTTGTCCTTCTCAAGGACAGATCGCAGAGAGAGAGTATTTGACGTGTTAGATGACATGGTGATCTACAACAGTAAAATGTAGAAATAAGCATCATATCTAAATCATTTAATAAGACCTTTAATTAAATGATTCTCCCACTGAATTGCAGATCTTCGGTAGGGGATAGTTATGGATGTAGGCAAACGCCTTTTTCCCACACTACTAGCTCCCAGCCCAACATCTACAAATTCATGTGGGACAAGATTCACATCATACTTCACCTTGAGTTAGCTTTGACTAATCACCCAAGATTTAGTATGATTAGGTAGGCAATATTTCACCAATTACATCTTATGCAACTCTTTAGAAGAAAAAGGGTCAAGATCCACATTACACATCATCTTAAGTTAGCTTTGGCTAATCGCCCAAGACTTAGTATAATTGTTCTCTTACCCTATCTTCCTAACTTTTAGGGCATGCCTCTAAGTTCTCAATCTAATTGAGATAACTTAGTTAAGTCTCACCCAAAGTTTGATAGAGGGACATCACAATTGTCCACTCTCACTCTACCAAGATAAAATGTGTCACTTTGCTTTGGCAAACCCAACAACAAATGTTCGAGGTAATAGTGAGTATCAAACATTGGTAGGCATATCTATATTAACTTAATTAAGATAAAATTATTATCTAATATGCATCACATACACACAAAGCATATATCAACAACATATAAGTTTAAATGTGTCATGGTTATGACCCAAATCTACGATCTCCTCAAGCCAATGAGAAGAGCGATGGGTCAACCTAGGGATAGCATATTCTCTAAGTGCGTCCTTTGATTGTTGTGTGTTGTTGGCATCCTTCTTGTAACTTCATCCTCCAATGGATTTTTCACTCCTCATTTCATACATTACAAAATAAGAATACACGAGTTATATTCGAGTCTAAATCCAGTTTTATTTACAACTATGAAAAATATGGAGGAAGGCATGACACGCAGGCCGTATTATGAATTGCAACATGCACACGCAACACAACCACAATCTCATCGGGGTTAAGGGCCATAACCATGCACCATGGAATACATCATTCACAAAGATCTATGACATGCATATTTTATTATGATGCTAAACACGACTTATAAGCCACTACGACACGGCAGTCCCGCTAGCCGGTTAGCGGGCAAGGTCAAGGGGCAGTGCCCCTTGCGGGGTGCAAGGGGCTTTGCCCCAGAGAAAAATCTTATTTTAATGACTCATTAATGAGTCACTGCCCTTAGTCCAACATAATGAACCCAGACCCTTGCTTGCCTCTGCTCGTAGCAATTTTGGGTGATAGATCCGAACGGCAAACATGTTGTTCGATCAACAAATATGTCATCCACATGTTGTTGCACAAAATCAGCCACACAATCATGCATGCACTCATAATATACTTCTTATTCAAATTTTATATCACATATAAAATGGCGTACAACGATCTTTATATATACACAAGTGGCTATGATACCACTGTAGGGATCTGTTGCGAAAATAATCACAAATGCAGTGGAAAAAAAACTTGATCCCTCCAGAGATCCATGTGTATACATAAAGGAAATCATTTATTTTAACTACACCTTAGTCGAGAAGTTACCCTTGTAACGTAGCCCTTCGCAATCCCGATAGCAACTCCTTGATGATGGATCTTTGCGCGATCAGAATGGCTGCGCCTCTACGGTATCCATACGAATACTATCTTGGAGAAGGAGACAAAACCTTTGGTTGTGCTAGTAACCACACCAAGGCTCTCCACCAAAGACTAATTTTTGGCCAAGAAGAAGGGAGAAGGAACATGTATGATAGGCACAAATGGGATACACACAAGGAAGAGAACACCCCCTTTGGTTCACGTTGAGGAAGATTCTTATATCTCATTTGCATACAATAAATCACATTTACTTCCATTAAATCTCATTTCCATGCAATAAATCACATTTGAATGCATTAACCTCCATTTGCATGCAACGTTGAGAGGTTTTCCATTAAATCCCATTTACATGCAATTAATCACATTTGCATGCATTAACCTCCATTTGCATGCAACGTTGAGAGGCTTCATGAAATCCCATTGCATGCAATTAATCCATTTGCATGCAACAACTCCCCATTTGCATGCATGATTAATCATTATTAATCATGCTAACCTTCTTCAATTGGTTTCATTTGAGTCTAACTCGTTCAAGTCCATTCAATTAACTAATGATTCATTTAGTCAAACTAAGATGATCCTATCTCCAAAATAATGTGTTCTTTGTGTGTGACCCAATAGGTTCTTGCAATGTTGGCAATGTTTCTAGCAATGCATCATTGCTACCCAAGTGGCAAGAATGTCGAGATTCGACATAACCTTACTGTGGCTACTATAATATATAACCTTGTCCTTTTATCCTCGATATCTAGATCGATCAATGAGGCATAGATCGTGTCATCCTCTTATCAATCTTTGTGCTCTTGATCCCCAAGTAGACTCACTCAAACAAATGAGCTCAGTATCTCATATTGACTCATTTGAGCATGACCATGCATTTCGTGGTCCTACTCTATCAAGAGGCCTAAAGATATCACTCCCGTCATATGAGAGAGATAGATCTCATCTACATCACTCATATCCCTCTACATAATTTGTTACATACCCAGTGATTTCCTTTATAGTCCACCCTGTTACGGGTGAGGTTTGATGATACCAAAGTACATAACTCCTTATGTAGGGAACTGTAGTGATTTCAGGTTTAAGGACTAATTATACCAATAGTCACTATGAGAAAGTTTATGACACTCATATGATGATCTATGAAACTTTCTCACAGTGGGTCAATTCAGTATATATTCTCTAATATATACCCATGTGTCAACGTGATATCACATATCCTTGACTTGTGAGATTAAGTCATCAATTGACTTACATGCTTGCTAGTCTCAATGCATTAATATTGCCCTTGTATATTAATGCTTGACTAGGAATATTTAAGAATAGTAATTTCTACAGCCTCTCACAATCAATTCTACCAATTGATGTGCTATAGATAAGAACGTACTTTCTAGGGCATTATTATATTTATTCGGCTGGCACAAGCATGAAGTAAATATAATAACCAAACTTTGCCTTTATTATTAATAGAATATGATACAAAGTCCCTAGTCAATCATCACATAATTAGCTCTAGAGCTTACTACTAACACTAAATACCAAAAATCATTTAGGTAAGTTCGTTGCTAAAGATGATGAAGTTATCCTTGTAGGGTATTCTTCTATTAGCAAGGCATATAGAGTGTACAACAAGAAGTCAAAATTAGTAGAAGAGTCACAAAATGTTGTGTTTGAGGAAAATGAAAAATCTTGTGATACTCAGGAAATTGATGAGGAAATCAAGTTTAGACTGGAGAAAACAAGATTACTTGAAAACATTGAATTAGGGGGAGTTAAGATTGAGTCTGATGAAGAAAAGTCTAGGTTACAAGGGTCATTACTTGAAGATGTATCAAATGACCAAGTACTTGAAACATCTCAAGCACCAAGATCCATTAGGACAAGTACTAGTCATCCCCAAGATCAAATTATTAGAGAACTTCAACAAGAGGTGATGACTAGATCATCCTTTAGAAATGAAGGGGTTGAAGTTGCACTAATTTTTGAAATTGAACCAAGGGTTGTAGAGGAAGCTTTTCTTGATCCTGATTGGATCTTAGCAATGCAGGATGAGCTAGGACAATTCGAAAGAAGCCAAGTATGGGACTTAGTTATGAGATCGAAAAAAGTCTCTATAATTAGTACCAAATGGGTGTTTAAGAATAAGATGAATCATAAGGGAGAGATAATAAAAAATAAGGCAAGGTTAGTTGCCAAAGGATATAATCAGGTTGAGGGATTAGATTATGAAGAGACTTATGCCCCAGTAGCCCGACTAGAGTCCATAAGGCTTATGCTAGCTTTTGTTGCATACAAAGGCTTCAAACTATATCAAATGGATGTGAAGTCTGCCTTCTTGAATGGGGTAATTAAGAAAGAGGTATATGTTGAACATCCACTGGGGTTTGAGAGTATAGAATTTCCAGACCATGTGTACAAACTGAAAAAGGCTCTTTATAGGCTGAAAAAAGCACCTCGTGCTTGGTATGAAAGGATATCCACATTCCTTGTAGAGAAAGGGTTAATAAGAGGTTAGATAGATCCCACACTATTTCTAAAAAGAGATGGTGAAATATTTTTGTGGCCCAGGTTTATGTAGATGACATAATCTGCGGCTCAAATAATAAGGAATATCTGAATGAATTTATAGGACACATGGAGAGTGAGTTTGAGATGAGTTTAGTAGGAGAGCTAACCTTCTTCCTTGGACTTGATATCAAACAAACAAAGGAGGGTATATATGTTCAACAGTCTAGGTATGCCATGAATCTACTAAAAAAATTTAACATGGAGAATTCAAAGGAGATATATACTCCCATGGCACAAAATACAAATCTTGGAAGTGACGAAGGAGGAAAATCTGTGGATTTGAAATATTATAGAAGTGTGATAGGTAGCCTACTTTATCTCACAGCAAGTCGACCTGATATTTTATTTGTTGTGGGTGTATGTGCTAGGTATCAGTCATGTGCCAAGGAGTCTCATTTAAGTGCTGTGAAAAGAATAATGAGATATCTTAAAGGCACTATTAAGGTTGGTTTGTAGTACCCTCGCATTGAATCATTTGATTTGGTTGGCTATACTAACTTTGAATATGCTGGATGCAAGTTAGATACCTAGGTTCTTCACTAGTGAGTTGGTCGAGTCAGAAGCAATATTGTGTTGCTCTCTCCACCACCGAGGTTGAGTATATAGCCATGGGGGAAAGTGTATCACAGTTGTTGTGGATGACTCACACATTGGAGGACTATGGGTTGTCGTACAAAAATGTACAAGTGTTGTGTGATAACATGAGCACTATTAATTTGACAACGAATCCTGTCCACCACTCTAGGATGAAGCACACTGAAGTGAGACATCACTTCATTAGAGATCATGTAGCTAGGGAAGATGTTGTACTCAATTATGTTTAATCAAAATCTAACCTAGCTGATATCTTCACTAAACTGCTCCCTGAAAAGGAATTTAGTCACTTGAAAAGGGAATTAGGCATGTGTGTTACTGAGTGAGTAATAAATCTTCCATAATCATAAAGACGAACTCAACATAATAAGAAGAAATTGGGAAATCTGGATACCTTGGGAAGCATCTCACACAAAGTGTAGGTTTAACAAAAATTGTTTTTGTATTGCTAGTTAGTGGGGTGAGATGTTTATGTATGACCAACTTACCCAAAATGCTTATTGCATCCCTTGGGTAAGGAGGTTATCGAGATAGCGGTCATTAATTTGACCAATTATGGGGAAGACCAATGCATAATTCATGTGCACTTGGTCCGAAGATCATAATTGGACATTCCAACCAAGTAAAATTGGTTGGATCTCTTAAGATAATTGCAAACCTAAGGATAATTTCATAGCATGGTTTAGAAATATGTTCTTTTCACTATGGTGAATTCTATTTAGTGGTAGGAATTACTATTGGAAGTGTTGATACAAGTAGATTAAATCATTAAAGTTTCTTAACAAAAATTTATTTTCAGAAATTTTGAAAATTGTATCAATTAGGAGAAATCTTAGGTATTTTAATTTACACACATTTTTCATTGTGAGAATATGATATATGAATTGTATACGAAAAACCTCAAGATTTATTGAATTTTTTGAAATTCAATATGGGTTTCTGAAGTTTGGTCTAAAAAATTACACAGCCTCATTTTACAGTGAACAGTCGAGTCGGCGACTCGATTGGGTTCTGTTTGAGACAAAACAGATTCGAGTTGTTCTCGACTAGGAGCTCGACTAAGCCTCTAGTAGAGACGCAGCCTTGACTGATACCCTTACCGGCCTTGTTGCGTAGCTCACAGAATTGAGTAAAACTCGACCAGTGATTCGACTGTTCGTGTTGCACTCACACAGAATCGAGTGGAACTCGACCAGCGGCTCGACTGCTCATGTCGCAATCTCACAGAATCGAATGGACCTCGACTGGGCACTCGACTAAATGTCTCCAGAAGCATGTAGGCCTCGACCAGAGGTTTGACTGGACTATTTTGATCATTTTAGGTTGGTTTACCACTTCTAACGCTAGAGAATGCTTGAGAAAGATTAACAAGGGTAAACTTACAGTAAAAATGAATAGGAAAGGGAGGTGATTTTAAAACATAAAACTAAAAATGCAGATAGCATTAAGGGGAAGGAGTTTAGATGTGTAAATATCTATAATCTTGATCTATATCTGATTTACCATGCACCGATCAATCTCTTTGGTGTACTGTGATCTAATCTAATTTCTTTAGTGTTCTATGGTCTGATCTATATCTAATTTACTATGAGCTGACCTAATTTCGATCATTATCAGTGGCCTATTGAACTGATCTAACATCTTTTGATTACAAAACCCTTTTCGATGTTTGCCAAAGGGGGAGGAGAAAATGTTTATAGTTTAGGTTAATGTTCTGATTTGTCTGTTGTATCTGTCTTTAACCTAATGATCCAATCTAATTTATCTGTTAATTTGATTTATCTAATGTATCTGATTATGGTCAATCAAGTGAGTAGAGTGACCTAAACTTAAACGGGTTGTCAAATATCAAAAAGGGGGAGACTATTGGAGCTGAATGCTCCATGTTATGTTTTGGTGTTTGACAAAGGTTTAAGTAGTGTGAGAAATCCAAGGGTGAACCTTGGTGAAATCCAAGGGTGAACCTTGGTGAAAAGTCCAAGATGGAAAATTCCTTGGCAGTTGGAAAATTCCTTGCAGGAGTGGCAAGGTGAAAAGTCCAAGATGTGTAATTCCTTGGAAGTTGGAAAATTCCTTGCGGGAGTGGCAAGGTGAAAAATCCAAGAAGGGTCTTGGCAAGTAAAGGGCCTCTGGGTAGAGTCGTTACTAAGCGTGGTTCATTCTTAGAGTTGACTGAACCAATGGGTCGTAAGGACTACAATGAGTTTACCCCTCAATTGTTGTCCTTACTGCACTTATCGAGCGTAAAGAGTTGACGTCGTCTTATCGCAGTCGAGGCGGCACCTCGACTGTTCCTGTGCGGAGTCAAGGAGAATCAAGCCAAGCTTGACTGGCACTGTAGGACAAGTCACAGTTGAGGCGGCACCTCTACTGATGTTGTGAAGAAGCAAGCCGAGCTCGACTGGCATCTCAACCTCTACAGGAGAAGTTGTAGTCAAGGTGGCACCTCGACTGATCCTGTGCAGTAGGGAACAGAGGAAAGACGAGCTTGACTGGTGCCCCAACTACTGCATGACAAGTTAGCCAGTTTGACTGGTGCAGTCGAGGCAGCGCCTCGACTAGTCCTATGCAGAAGCGAGCCGAGCCCGATTGGCGCCTCAACTACTGCAAGACAAGTTAGCGAGTTTGACTGGTGCAGTCGAGGTGGCACCTCAACTAGTCCTTTGTAGAAGCGAACAGAAGTGAGGCGGGCTTGACTAGTGCCTCGACTACTGAGAAACGAGTTAGCAATTTTGATAAAATCTCATCTGATCTGACTTACGTGTTTTCATCTAATTGTTTGACCGAAGTTTTTGGATCTAGATCTCGTCCACAGGTTTGAATTTGACCAATAAAAAGGTGTTCTTACAAGGAAAATTATTGATCAATCACTTGAGAAAACCTGCGCTTAGTTCTTCTTCTTCCTCTCTCAACGTCAAGTTCTGCTGCTCTTCTTCTCAATCTGGACGTCTGAAAATGCTACCATACTTGTGATCATCTCAACTGCTCAATTGTAAAGGTTTTGTTTTAGTCGTTTTTGTTTTTCTATTCAGATTCATGTATTAAATTCATATCTTGAGAATCTGTAAATTGTAAGCGTCTTAAGAGGTTTCTCCACCCTTGATGTATTCTTTAAAAAAGAGAAAATATAGAGGTAGGCCTTGGACTAGCAACTCTAGGAGAGAGCTATGAACCAAGTAAAAATCGGCTGTGGCGTGTATGGTTGTTTTCCTTGTGTTGTGTTCTTCGTGTTTTTACTCAAGGTTTGCCCGTGTCTACTTGGCTATGTTCTTCGTGTTTTGCTCAAAATTTGATTGTGCTAAAACGTTTAGTATTTTCACTGCTTTAATCTAGTTAGTTGTAGTTTTTTTTATCATTTCTCTCCCCCCCCTCTCTTGCGTAGTCATCGGTCCTATCACAAGCACCCATTCCTCTTTGACTTGCTTGGACTTTTCCTCTCATATTAGGCATCCGATCAACCTCAATCTATTAAGACTTTTCATCACCAAACATTCGGTCCTCCTTGACCTGTTTGAACTTTTAAACTCATTCAAGTGTCCGATCAACTATGACCCACTTTGTCTTTGCACTTGCTAACTCCTTGTTGGGCTTTCGACCATCAAATATTCGGTCCTCCCTAACCCACTTGGATTTCTCACTTGTCAAATATCCAGTCAACCTTGATCTACTAGACTTATAACTTGACCTTGATCCTACATGCATGTTGATCAACCTAATCTAACGATGACTACACCAACAATCTTCTTCTTCATCACACAACCTCGGACCCCCATCCTTCACTCATCATCAACCTGCTATCATATTGTAAAACATCGAAACTCATCTCGAGCCTAACTCGAGCTTCGTCAATCTTGACCTGAGGTTAATTGCACTAATAGGTACACCATGTTTCATGGCCTAACCATGAAGTTTACCTCAATCGTGGACCATTCTGGAAGAAGAACCAAGTTTCCCAGGGCACTCCATGATCTGAATGTGGAGATTTCCATGATTGTGGAGTGCCATGGCCAATGCTACAGCCTGAACCACAGGTGACCCATGGTTCTCTCAGAGAGGTGCCACAAGGCGCACCATGACCTAGTCGTGGTGCGATCCACGATTGTGGCATGCTATTATAAAGGGGTCAAACCCCTCTTCCACACTCGTAGAGCCCTAATTTCCACTTCCTTATCACTGACCACAACTCCCTTCGGCGTCCTAAGGCTTTCCTAGCCCCATTTTAGAAAGGATTCAGTCAGATTTTAGTACTTTCGAATTCCATCCTCGAATTCTAGTTCTTAGTTTGCTCAGCAACCTACCTGTTGGGATGTATAGTGAAAAGTCTATCTTTTGTATGAACATCTTTATTTTTGAAATAAGAATCACATGATCATTGTTTGCATATTTATGGTTATGCCTATTGTCTGATACATTACATTGTAGATAACATGGTGTGTAGTGTCACACAGGAGATCATGTTATCAGTTTCTTGTAGAGTATAAGTAGAGGCTTACAACCGAGATGGTTTTGGACAAACCATTGGTATAGTTGTAGTGTAATTTGGTATTGGTTTGTCTTGACCATAAAATTACACTAGTACACTTTGTGTGTATTGAGTAGGACCGACTTAGAGGCGATTCAATTTATTGCTGACTATATAATTGAATCGGACCTCGGATATTATGGTGTACATGCTCTTAATCCTGATATAATAACGAGCACATGTACTTAGTATTTATTTCTTTGATTTACCAATGGGTGAGATTTATAGATTAAATCGATAGGCTCGATAAGTTGGGAAATGATATTATTTACATGGTGTGTCGTTGATTATAGGAGGAAACCGTGTCCTATATATTAGGATGATGATGTCCCGTTGAGGAGCTCATAAGGATCATCATGTAAACCCTGCAGGTGGACTTGGTCCGACATGATGATAAGGTTGAGTGGTACTACTTATGGAGTTAGATGTTGATTAATTAATTGTTAGTAAATTAATTAATTGATGGACATTCGATATCCTAAACACGGGGAGATATTTGTACAATTAATATATGGAGTCCATATTTATTTATGGGGGTTGGTGAGGTAGATCAATGATAATCCTCTAGTGGAATGAATTATCATTAATGGATCGGACTTTATGTGGGCTAGATCTATTGGGTGGACAAGATCCAACTCCTCCTTATGGTCCCTATTGTAGCCTATTAAAACCCTCATGAAACTTAGATCCAACGGACACGATTAATGGAGGCTTGGGCGAAATCTATAAATAGATTCCAAGGCTTGGGCAAAAACAATAATTTTGAATTCTAGGTTTTTTTGTTGTTGGCATGGAAGAGGTTGGGTGGCAAGCAAGGTTGGGTGGCTAGGGTTTGGTGGCTTTTCTCCTAAGTGCCGGCGGCAACACATTGGGTGGTTAGGGTTTTGGTTCTTCCTTCCCTTCCCATCACTTGGCCGGCGCCCCTTCACCTTCTACCCTTGGTCGGTGGCATCTCTCTGCCTCTCCAAGTGGCTGGTGGTTCCTTCTCCAAAGGAAAGGGTCGACACCTCCTCCTTTCCCTCTCCTTAGGGTCGACAGACACCAAGGAATTGGTCCTTGGTGGTTGGCACTATAGGGATGTATACTGAAAAGTCTATCTTTTGTATGAACATCTTTATTTTGAAATAAGAATCGCATGATCATTGTTTGCATATTTTTATGGTTATGCAATATTGTCTAATACTTTACATTGTACATAACATGGTGTGTGGTGTCACACAGAAGATCATATTATTGACCCCTTGAAAAGTATAAGTAAAGGCTGACAACCGAGATTGCTTTGGACAAACCATCGGAATGGTTGTAGTGTGATTTGGTGTTGGTTTGTCTTGACCATAGAATCACACTAGTGCACTTTGTGTGTATTGAGCAGGACTGACTTAGAGGTGATTCGATTTATTGCTAACTACATAATCGAATCGGAACTCAGATATTATTTAGTACATGCTCTTAATACCGATATAATAACGGGCACATATACTTAGTACTCATCTCTTTGATTTACCAATGGGCGAGATTTATAGATTAAATCGATAGGCTCGGTAAGTTGGGAGATGATATTATTTATATGGTGTGTGTTGATTATAAGAGGAAACCGTGTCCTATATATTAGGATGATGATGTCCCCTTGAGGAGCTCATAAGGTTCATCATGCAAACCCTGCAGGTGGACTTGGTCCGACATGATGAAAAGGTTGAGTGGTACTACTCAAGGAGTTAGATGTTGATTAATTAATGGTCAGTAAATTAATTAATCGACGGACATTCGAGATCTTAATCACAGGGAGAAAATGTACATATAATGTATGGAGCCCATATTATCATATGGGGGTTGGTGAGGTAGATCAATGATGATCCTTTAGTGGATTGGATCATCATTAGTGGATCGGACTTTATGTGGGCTTGATCCATGGGTGGCCAAGATCCAACTCCTCCTCATGGTCCCTAATGTAGCCTATTAACACCTCATGATGCTTAGATCCAATGGATAGAAACAAAACTCTAAGATCCATAGGTAGAGATTAAATCTCTAAGATCCGACGGTTGAGATTAAATCTCTAGATCCGACGGTTGAGATTAAATCCCTAGAACCAATAGAGGAGATTAATTCATGACTTATCCCTAACTCTATAAAAGGAGGGCATGGGAGTTGGTGTGGAGATCATTGAAGAGAGCTAGGGTTTGGGCGGCAAGAAGGTGAATCCTAGTTGAGATAGGATTAGGGTTAGGGTTTGGAAGCTAGGGCGGCACCAAATAAGGAAAGGTTTCCTTTCTTCTTCCTTGTCCATTGGCCGGCGTCCAGCTTCTTTCCAGCCCCTTTCCAGCCCTTGGCTGGCACCCGAAAGCTCCCTTCTCCTTCTCCTTAGGTGTTGGAAACAAGATATAGGGCTTCCCTTGGTGTCTTGATTGTTTTCCATCATCTTCTCCACCTTCTAGTTGGCCGGCGGCAAGGAGATTGTGTGCTCCTTGTTGGTTGGTTTTAGGGAGGAGAAAAAGCTTGTTTCTACTCTTCCTCTTGCTTTGGAAGAGCAAGGAAGGAAGATTTATGATCTAGGGGCTTCGACTTTTGGTAGATCGTCGCCCACACGACGTCCAAAAGGAGGAAGGTCATACATTAGAAGATCAAGAGGTATACCTATTCTACTTTCTTCTTTTGTTTGTTGCTTGTTTTTGTTTTTCAATTATAAGCATGTTATAAATTTGTAAATGGCTAAATAATACTTGGATCCCGAGCATAAACATGAAAACTAGCGATCCGGACATCGTCTATTCCGCGACTACTCGTAGAATAGAGGATGGTTGCTTGAACAACTAGTTTGTTCAAGTGACCTCTCTAAACGAATAGCACGACGATGACTTGGTGGTTTGGGCAATCCCTTTTGTCTAGGACTAAATTGTTTTTTTAATCCGGGGACATCGAAGGGATCGCCATGGACAAGCTGCCGAGGTGAAGTGGGAAGCGAAGTTTCCCCTCACAGACTCGATAAGCAAAACCCTTCAATTGGTATCAGAGCCAAGGTTTCCGATTTTGTGTGTTTAGGATTCGGTTAATTTTTATGCACTTTTTCATATATTATATGTGTCGGATAATAGTAGGATATGTGTAGTTTAACTCTTTGGTTGCAGGTATAAGATCCGACTATTATGGTCATATGTGTGTATGTGATTGTATGTGTGTAAATATTTATTTTGTTGAATCCTCGGGGTTGACGAGGCTAGTATTTAGTTTTTGTAAATTAAATATGGCATTGTTTAGCCACTTTTTATTTAATTTTACTTTCGATCTAGATTTCATGTACACTCCCTCGTGGAGTATAGGATCAATGGATGTAAATTAAAATAGGTTTTAGTCTCGGCTCGGATCTCCGGATGGCTCGTACATGGCGTAGGAGGAGCGGACGAGATGGCGATGCGACGGGATTCATATTGAAGACAAAAGCCATAATAGTTGGAAAATAATTTATTTTTCATATTTATTGCTTCTTGTTTGATATGCATGTCGTAGGCTAGGAAAATTCCTCAATTTCAAATTACTAAGTGGGAGAGGGAATTTTTTTAATTTCCACGGCCTCCATTACGATTTGACATGTGATGCAAACAAACTTGTGCGTCGGCTCTGAGTGCCTTCCTCCCCATCGGATGGGTTTGTTTGCGGATCACAAGGTCGAATATGGTTATAGAAAATTACTAAGGAGCGTGTGTACTTGCCCATCGTAAGGAACATAACCTGAGATAATTAACTTAGTACCGAGTAATGGTGAACACTTTGATACAAATATAAGTATCCTCCCCATCGGAGTCACTGCTTTTATTTGTAGGGCCAAAGAGGAAGCAACTATTAATTTTATTTGTCAAAAAGTTAGGTTGACAAGATAGTAAAATTAATGGGTAAAAGCTCCTCTTACAAATGTAGAATTCGTATACATCCACGCTATCGTGGCATACGATATTCTCGGTGTTTTGAGGTGTTGGTTGATTTTAAAATTTTATTGTTTGAGGAATCAATAATTTTTTGAAATCTAATGTTTTGATTTATGTAATTCTTAGGTTTTCTTTCAAAATGACTTTCAACCCACTTGCTGTGATACTGAAAGAGAACAAACTTACTGGACCCAACTATGTTGATTGGAAGAGGAATCTAGACATTGTCTTGACTGCAGAGGAATACAAATATGTACTCCTCGAAGAGTGCCCTCCCAAGCCTGCAGATAATTCTGGGGAAAAGGAGAGAGAGAGCTATAAGAAGTGGATCAAGGCCGATGAGATGGCGCGGTGTTACATTTTGGCATCTATGTCAAATGTACTGCAACATCAGCATCAAGCAATGTCCACTGCTTATGATATGATGCTCAATCTCAAGGAGCTTTTCGAACACCAGAATCGGGCTGTGAGGCAACAGGCCATGAGAAACTTGATGACGACCACCATGGTCGAGGGAACACCCGTGAGGGATCATGTTCTCAAGATGATGGCTCATTTGAATGAGCTGGAGGTCCTAGGAGCTGAGATCGATGGGGAAACCCAGGTCGATATCATACTCCAGTCTCTACCTAGGAGTTTTGAGCAGTTTCGCCTCAACTACAACATGAACAAGCGGTTGTATTCGTTGGCGGAACTTCTGATAGAACTCCAGGCAGCAGAGGGACTATTTCGTCAGAGTGCTCAGGCGCATGCCATGGTGACCCAGAAGGTTTCTACTTCTAAGACGAAAGGCAAGAAGAAGAAGAAACAAACTGGGGCGAAGGCGGTGGGAGGTACTCAGGGAGGAGTGAAGAAGCCAAAAGGCAAGTGCTTCACTTGTAAGCGGTGATCGACACTGGAAGAAGGTATATCTTTTGGTCTAGTCGTTGAAACATGTTTAGCGGTGTTATCTACCGGCACCTGGTGTGTAGATATGGGAGCCACTGATTATGTCTGCAATACTTTGTAGGGGTTCTAGGAAACCAGATGACTGGCTGAGAGAAAGATTACCATGTACTTGGCCGATGCCACGAAGGTGGCGACTGTTGCAGTGGGAGATGTTCATTTATCTTTTGAGAAAAATAAACTTTTGGTTTTTAAGAATTGCCTTTATGTACCCTTATTTAGAAAGAATTTAATTTCGGTTTCTAAATTGTTTATGGATGGATATTCTATTTCTTTTAATGACAGAGTTGTTATAAGAAGGAATAGGGACATTATCTGTTTGAGTGCATTGATAGGAAATTTGTACACACTTGAACCAAAACCTCCCATGATGCAAATTAAAGTTAATAACTCATCTTCTAATTCCAATAAGAGAAAAGAACCTTCGAAGATGAACCAAACATATCTTTGGCATCTTAGTCTTGGTCACATTAACCTAAGCAGAATTCAAAGGTTGATAGCTGATGGACCTTTGGGTTCATTAGTGGTGGAGGATCTCCCAACCTATGAATCTTGCTTGGAGGGTAAGATGACCAAGAGGCCTTTTAAGGCCAAGGGGTATAGAGCCAAAGATGTGTAGGAATTGGTTCATTCTGATTTGTGTGGTCCTATGTCTATCCAGGCTAGAGGTGGTTTTGAGTATTTTGTCTCTTTTATAGACGATTACTCAAGATATGGATACATTTACCTGATGCACCGCAAGTTTGAATGCTTTGACAAGTTCAAAGAATTCAAGGCTGATGTGGAGAAACGTCAAGGTAAAAGTATCAAGACACTACGATCTGATCGTGGTGGTGAGTACCTCTTGGGAGAGTTTAGGAACTACTTATCAGAGGCTGGGATTCAATCCCAATTGACTGCACCTGGCACACCCCAGTAGAACGGTGTAGCAGAGTGAAGGAATAGGACTCTTATGGAGATGGTTAGATCGATGATGAGTTATTTTGACTTGCCAGATTCGTTCTGGGGATATGCTCTAGATACGGTAGTGTACATTCTGAACTTGGTTCTATCTAAATCAGTGACTTCTACTCCCACAGAGTTGTGGACTGGGCGAAAGCCTAGTCTAAGACATATTTGGATATGGGGGAGTCCAACACATGTGCTGAAGGCAGATGCTGGTAAGTTGGAACCTCGTACAGAAGTAAGCATGTTCGTTGGCTATCCCAGGGGAACGAAGGGTGGATTGTTTTATAGTCCTAGAGATCAGAGGGTGATCGTTAGCACGAACGCCAGATTTCTAGAGGAAGACTATGTGATAAGCCACAAACCCAAGAGTAAAATTATTCTCGAGGAGTTAAAAGGGGAAGTCACTTCTTTAGTACCACCAGTACAAGAGGATATACCACATGTCACTGCACCGCGTGCCACAGAGGATACACAGGTGATACCTCGTCGTAGTGGGAGGGTTGTGAGATAGCCTGATAGATTCATGTTCTTGGGAGAATCTTCTGATTTGGTCCCTTGCGAACATGAACCTGATCCCTGGACATATGACGAGGCAATCCAAGATAAAGATGCAGTATCTTGGCAAAGTGCAATGAATGCTGAGATTGAATCTATGGATTCAAATCAGGTCTCGGAGCTAGTAGAACCACCCGATGGTGTAAAAACCATTGGATGCAAGTGGATCTACAAGAGAAAGAGAGGAATAGATGGGAAGGTTGAGACCATCAAAGCGAGGCTTGTTGTGAAGGGGTATACTCAGAAAGAGGGTATCGATTATGAGGAGACCTTTTCGCCGGTAGCCATGCTTAAGTCTATCCGGATTCTCTTATGCATAGCAGCTCATATGGATTATGAGGTGTGGCAGATGGATGTCAACACAGCTTTCCTTAATGGAAGTCTTGAGGAAAACATCTATATGAAGCAACTAGAGGGATTCATTGCTAAGGGCAAAGAGCATCTTGTATGTAAGCTTAATCGGTCCATTTATGGATTGAAATAAGCTTCGAGGACTTGGAACATCCGCTTTGATGAAGTGATCCAGTCTTATGGATTTATTCAAAGTCCGAATGAGTCTTATGTATACAAGAGATGTGACGGAAATGTAGTGGTATTTCTTGTACTATACATAGATGATATTTTGTTGATTGGCAACAATATCAAGGTGTTATCGGACGTAAGGGTATGGTTGTCCAAACAGTTTGATATGAAGGACTTGGGAGAGGTGGGACACATCCTTGGGATCAAGGTTATAAGGAATCGCAGGAAAAGGATGTTGTGCTTATCCCAAGCTTCATACATAGACACGATTATGGGGGGTTTATAATGCAGAACTCCAAGAAGGGTTTCCTACCTTTCAGGCATGGAGTTCCTTTATCTAAGGAGATGTGTCCTAGATCATCTGAGGAGATAGAGGAGATGAAGGCGGTCCCTTATGCTTCGGCAGTAGGAAGCCTCATGTATGTGATGCTCTGTACAAGACCAGATATCTACTTTATCGTGGGCATGGTCAGCAGATAATAGAGTAATCCTAGACAGGGACATTGGACTGCGGTAAAGCATATATTGAAGTACCTGAGAAGGACTAGGGATTATATGCTGGTATACCAAGCAGATCAATTACTCCCTGTGGGTTACACAGATTCCGACTTCCAATCAGATAGGGATAACAGTAAGTCTACCTCAGGTTTTGTATTTACTTTGGGAGGTAGATTCATTGTATGGATGAGTGTCAAGTAGAAATGCGTGGCGGACTCCACCATGGAAGCTGAGTATGTGGCGGCCTCTAAGGCGGCGAAAGAAGTTGTATGGCTCAGGAAATTTCTGATGGACTTGGATGTGATTTCTGGTTTGCCCAGAACTATCACAATTTATTGTGATAATAGTGGTGCAGTGGCAAACTCGAAGGAACCACGAGCCCATAAGGCTAGTAAACATATAAAATGCAAGTACCACCTGATACGAGAAATCGTAAAGAGAGGAGAAGTTGTTGTGGCCAAGATTGCATCAGAGGATAACCTGGCAGATCCTTTCACTAAGGCCCTTCTGGCGAGAGCTTTTGATAGGCATGTGGAGGGGATGGGGATCAGATGTATGGCAGTTTGAAGACAGCATAGTCTTTTAGTATAAGTGGGAAATTGTAGGGATGTATAATGAAAAGTCTATCTTTTGTATGAACATCTTTATTTTGAAATAAGAATCACATGATCATTGTTTGCATATTTTTATGGATATGCAATATTGTTTAATACTTTACATTGTAGATAACATGGTGTGTGGTGTCACACAGAAGATCATGTTATCGGCCCCTTGAAAAGTATAAGTAAAGGCTCACAACCGAGATGGCTTTGGACAAACCATCGGAATGGTTGTAGTGTGATTTGGTGTTGGTTTGTCTTAACCATAGAATCATACTAGTGCACTTTGTGTGTATTGAGCAGGACGATTTAGAGGTGATTCGATTTATTACTGACTACATAATCAAATCGGACCTCAAATATTATTTAGTACATGCTCTTAATCCCGATATAATAACGGGCACATATACTTAGTACTCATCTCTTTGATTTACCAATGGGCGAGATTTATAGATTAAATCGATAGGCTCGGTAAGTTGGGAGATGATATTATTTATATGGTGTGCGTTGATTATAGGAGGAAATCGTGTCCTATATATTAGGATGATGATGTCCCCTTGAGGAGCTCATAAGGTTCATCATGTAAACCCTGCAGGTGGACTTGGTCCGGCATGATGAAAAGGTTGAGTGGTACTACTCAAAGAGTTAGATGTTGATTAATTAATGGTCAGTAAATTAATTAATCAACGGACATTCGATATCTTAAACATGGGGAGAAAATGTACAAATAATGTATGGAGCCCATATTATCATATGGGGGTTGGTGAGGTAGATCAATGATGATCTTTTAGTGGATTGGATCATCATTAGTGGATCGGACTTTATGTGGGCTTGATCCATGGGTGGCCAAGATCCAACTCCTCCTCATGATCCCTAATGTAGCCTATTAACACCTCATGATGCTTAGATCCAATGGATAGAAACAAAACTCTAAGATCCATAGGTAGAGATTAAATCTCTAAGATCCGACGGTTGAGATTAAATCTCTAGATCCGACGGTTGAGATTAAATCCCTAGAACCAATGGAGGAGATTAATTCATGACTTATCCCTAACTCTATAAAAGGAGGGAATGGGAGTTGGCGTGGAGATCATTGAAGAGAGCTAGGGTTTGGGCGGCAAGAAGGTGAATCCTAGTTGAGATAGGATTAGGGTTAGGGTTTGGAAGCTTGGGCGGCACCAAATGAGGCAAGGTTTCCTTTCTTCTTCCTTGTCCATTAGCCGGCGTCCAACTTCTTTCCAGCCCCTTTCCAGCCCTTGGTCGGTGCCCAAAAGCTCCCTTCTCCTTCTCGTTAGGTGGTGGAAACAAGATATAGGGCTTCCCTTGGTGTCTTGATTGTTTTCCATCATCTTCTCCACCTTCTAGTTGGCTGGCGGTAAGGAGATTGTGTGCTCCTTTTTGGTTGGTTTTAGGGAGGAGAAAAAGCTTGTTTCTACTCTTCCTCTTGCTTTGGAAGAGCAAGGAAAGAAGATTTATGATCTAGGGGCTTCGACTTTTGGTAGATCGTCACCCACACGATGTCCAAAAGGAGGAAGGTCATACATTAGAAGATCGAGAGGTATACCTATTCTACTTTCTTCTTTTGTTTGTTGCTTGTTTTTGTTTTTCAATTATAAGCATGTTATAAATCTGTAAATGGCTAAATAATACTTGGACCCTGAGCATAAACACGAAAACCGGTGATCCAGACATCGTCTATTCCGCGGCTACTCGTAGAATAGAGGATGGTCGCTTGAACAATTAGTTTGTTCAAGTGACCTCTCTAAATGAATAGCACGACGATGACTTGGTGGTTTGGGCAATCCCTTTTGTCTAGGACTAATTTTTTTTTTAATCCGGGGACATCGAAGGGATCGCCATGGACAAGCTGCTGAGGTGAAGTGGGAAGCGAAGTTTCCCCTCACAGACTCGATAAGCAAAACCCTTCAGGCGCAAGCAAGGAGAAGAAGGGTTCGAGTATTCTTCTCTTTGTTCGGAGCGAGCAAGGAAGGGAAGAACATGATCTAGGAAGCTTCAACTCTTGAAGGATCATTGCCCACACAACGTTCAAGAGGAGGAAAGGCTATACAATAGAAGATCAAGAGGTATACAAGAGGTATAAATCTTGTTTTGGTTTCTTTTGTTCCTTTGCAATTTGTTTATAATTGTATGTGTCTAATTTACTTAGACCCCGATAATAAACACCAAAACCGGTAATTTGTACATCATCTATTCCACAGCTAATCAAGGAAAAGAGTTAGGTTGCTTGAACAACAAGTTTGTTCAAGAGACCACTCTAATCGAATAGCACGATGATGGATCAGTTGCTTGGGTAATCCGTCATCGTCTTGGATTAATTTTTTTTTAATAGGGGACGTATAAGAGATCGCCATGCACAAATGACCGAGGTGAGAAGCGAAGCTTCGGTTCCACCTTCAAGTGGTATCAGAGCCACAGTTTCCGATTTTGTGTTTAGGATTCGGTTACTTTTATGCACTTATCATATATTGTATGTGCCGGATGATAGTAGGATGTGCGTAGGCTAACTTTTTGGTTGCAGACATAAGATCCAACTATTATGGTCATATGTGTGTGTATGTGATTGGATGTGTGTAATTGTATTATTATTTGAATCCTCAAGGTTGACGAGACTAGTATTTAATTTTTATAATTAAGTACGGCATTGTTTAGCTATTCTTTTATTTTAGTTTACTTTTGATCTAGATTTCATGTACACTCCTTTGTGGAGTATAGGATCGATGGATGTAAATTAAAATAATTTTCTCGACTCGGATCTCTGGATGTCTTGTACATGGTGTAGGGTGGAGCGGACGAGATGGCGACACGATATGAGAAATATTGGAGAACAAAAGCCATAATAGTTGGAAAATATTTTTTTTTCATATTTATTGCTTCTTGTTTGATATGCATGTTGTGTGCTAGGAAAATTCCTCATTTCAAAATTACTAAGTGGGAGAGGGATATTTTTGAAAATTCCCACGGCATCCATTGCGATTTAACATGTGATGCAAACAAACTTGCGCGTCGGCTCTTAGTGCCTTCCTCCCCATCGGATGAGTTTGTTTTGTGGATCATAGGATCAAATATGGTTATAGAAAATTATTTAGGAGCATGTGTACTTCCCCATCGGAAGGCACATAATCCGGGATAATTGCCTTGGTATCGAGTAATGATGCACACTTAGATGCAAATAAGAGTATACTCCCCATCGGAGTCACTGCTTTTATTTGTAGGGCCGAAGAGGAACCAACTATTAATTTTATTTGTCAAAAAGTAAGGTTGACAGGATAATAAAATTAATGGGTAAAACCTCCTCTTATAAATGCAGAATTCGTATACGTCCACACTATCGTGGCATATGATATTCTCGGTGTTTTGAGGTGTTGGTTGATTTTAAAATTTTATTGTTTGAGGAATCAATAATTTTTTGAAATCAAATGTTTTGATCTATGTGATTTTTAGGTTTTTCAAAAATGACTTTCAACCCACTTGTTGTGATACTAAAGGAGAATAAACTTACTAGACCAAATTATGTTGATTGGAAAAGGAATCTTGATATTGTCTTGACTGCTGAGGAGTACAAGTATGTACTCTTTGAAGAGTGTCCTCCTAAGACTGTGGATGATTCTGGGGAAAAGGAGAAAGAGAGTTATAAAAAGTGGATTAGGGTTGATGAGATGGCGCGGTGTTACATTTTGGCTTCTATATCAAATGTATTGCAACATCAGCATCAAGTCATGCCCACTGCTTATGACATGATGCTCAATCTCAAGGAACTTTTCGGACACCAAAATCGGGTTGCAAGGCAGGAAGCCATGAGGAACTTGATGACGACCACCATGATCGAGGGAACACCCGTAAGGGATCATGTTCTCAAGATGATGGCTCATTTGAATGAGCTGGAAATCCTTGGAGCTGAGATCGATGGGGAAACCCAGGTCGACATCATTTTCCAATCTCTACCTAGGAGTTTTGAGCAGTTTCGCCTGAATTACAACATGAATAAGAGGATGTATTCGTTGGCGGAGCTTCTGATAGAACTCCAGGCGGCAGAGGGGCTTTTTCGTCAGAGTGCTCAGGCTCAGGCCATGGTTGCTCAGAAGGTTTCGACTTCTAAGCTGAAAGGCAAGAAGAAGAAGAAACAAGGTGGCGGGAGGATCTCAGGGAGGAGTGAAGAAACCAAAAGGCAAGTGCTTCACTTGCAAGCAGATCGGACATTGGAAGAAGGATTGCCCCAATCGGAAGCAGAACAAAGGTATATCTTTTGGACTGGTCGTTGAAACATATTTAGCGGTGTTATCTACCGGCACCTGGTGTGTAGATACGAAAGCCACTGATCATGTCTGCAATACATTGCAGGGGTTCCAAAAAACCAGACGACAAGCTGAGGGGGAGATTACCGTTTACTTGGGCGATGCTATGAAGGTGGCGATTGTTGTAGTGGGAGATGTTTATTTATCTTTTGATAGGAATAAGACTTTGGTTCTGAGAAATTTCCTTTATGTACCTTTATTTAGAAAGAATTTAATTTCAGTTTCTAAATTATTTTTGGATGGATATTCTATTTCTTTTAATGACAGGGTTGTTATAAAAAGGAATAGGGAGATTATCTATTTTGGTGCGTTGGTAGGCAATTTATATACCCTTGAACCAAAAGCTCCCACGATGCAAATAGAAGTGAATAACTCATCTTCTAAATCAAAAAAGAGAAAAGAACCTTCAAAAATGAACCAAACGTATCTTTGGCATCAAAGGTTAGGTCATATTAACCTATATAGAATTCAAAGGTTGATAGCTGATGGACCTTTGGGTTCATTAGTGGTAGAAGATTTCCCAACCTGTGAATCTTGCTTGAAAGGTAAAATGACCGAGAGGCCTTTTAAGGCCAAGGGGTATAAAGCCAAAGATGTGTTGGAATTGGTTCATTCTGATTTGTGTGGTCCTATGTCTATCCAGGCTAGAGGTGGTTTTGAATATTTCGTCTCTTTTATAGATGATTATTCAAGATATGGATACATTTACTTGATGCATCGCAAGTTTGAATACTTTGACAGGTTTAAAGAATTCAAGGCTGATGTAGAGAAATGTCAAGGTAAAAGTATCAAGACACTATGATCTGATCGTGGTGGTGAGTACCTCTTGGGAGAGTTTAGGAATTACTTATCAGAGGTTGGGATTCAATCCCAATTGTTTGCACCTGGTACAACCCAGCAGAATGGTATAGCGGAGCGAAGGAATAGGACTCTTATGGAGATGGTTAGATCGATGATGAGTTATTCTATATTGCCAGATTCGTTCTAGGGGTATGCTCTAGATATGACAGTGTATATTTTGAACTTGGTACCATCTAAATCAGTGTCTTCTACTCCCATAGAATTGTAGACTGGGCAAAAGCCTAGTCTAAGACATATTCAAATTTTGGGGAGTCCAGCACATGTGTTGAAGGCAGATGCTGGTAAGTTGGAATCTCGTATAGAAGTGTGAATGTTCGTAGGCTATCCTAGAGGAACGAAAGGTGGTTTGTTCTATAGTATTAGAGATCATAGGGTGATCGTTAGCATGAATGCCAAATTTTTAGAGGAAGACTATGTGATGAACCACAAGTCCATGAGTAAGATTGTTCTGAAGGAATTGAGAGGGGAAGTCACTACTCCAGTACCACCAGTACAAGAGGATATACCACAAGTGACTGCACCACGTGTCACAGAGGATACACAGGTGATACCTCGTCGTAGTGGGAGGGTTGTTAGATAACCTGATGATTTATGTTCTTGGGAGAATCTTTTGAATTGGTCCCTGCGAACATGAACCTGATCCCTGGACATATGACGAGCCAATCCAAGATAAAGATGCGGTATCTTGGCAAAGTGCAATGAATTCTGAGATAGAATCTATGGATTCAAATCAGGTCTGGGAGCTAGTAGAACCACCCAATGGTGTAAAAACCATTGGATGCAAGTGGATCTACAAAAGAAAGAGAGAAATAGACGGGAAGGTTGAGACCTTCAAAGCGAGGCTTGTTACGAAAGGGTATACTCAGAAAGAGGGTATCGATTATGAGGAGACCTTTTCACCGGTAGTCATGCTTAAGTCTATCCGGATTCTCTTATGTATTGCTGCTCATATGAATTATGAGGTGTGGCAGATGGATGTCAAGACAACTTTCCTTAATAGAAGTCTTGAGAAAAACATCTATATGGAGCAACCAGAGGGATTCATTGCAAAGGGCAAAGAGCATCTTGTGTGCAAGCTTAATCAATCCATTTATGGATTGAAGCAAGCTTCGAGATCTTGAAACATCCGCTTTGATTAGGTAATCCAATATTATAGATTTATTCAAAGCCCGGATGAGTCTTGTGTATACAAGAGATGTGACGGAAACGTAGTGGTATTTCTTGTACTATACGTAGATGACATTTTGTTAATTGGCAACAATGTCAAGGTGTTATCAGACGTAAGGGTATGGTTGTCCAAACAGTTTTATATGAAGGACTTGGGAGAAGTAGGACACATCCTTGGGATCAAGGTTATAAGGGATTGTAGGAAAAGGATGTTGTGCTTGTCTCAAGCTTCATACATAGACACTATTTTGGCTCGTTTTAGCATGCAGAACTCCAAGAAAAGTTTTCTACCTTTTAGGCATGGAGTACCTTTATCTAAAGAGATGTGTCCTAGAACATCAAAGGAGATAGAGGAGATGAAGGTGGTTCCTTATGCTTCGACAGTAGGAAGTCTCATGTATGCTATGTTATGTACGAGGCCGGATATCTGCTTTGTCGTGGGCATGGTTAGCAGATATCAGAGTAATCCAGGACAGGGACATTGGACTGCGGTAAAACATATATTGAAGTACCTGAGAAGGACTAGGGATTATATGCTGATATACCAAGCAGATCAATTACTCCCTGTGGTTTACACAGATTCCGACTTCCAATCAGATAGGGATAACAGTAAGTCTACCTCGGGTTTTGTATTTACTTTGGGAGGTAGAGCCATTGTTTGGATGAGTGTCAAGTAGAAATGAGTGGAGGACTCCACCATGGAAGCTGAGTATGTGGCAGCCTCTGAGGCAGCCAAAGAAGTTTTATGGCTCAGGAACTTCTTGATGGACTTGGATGTGATTCCTGGTTTGCCCAGAACTATCACAATTTATTGTGATAATAGTGGTGCAGTTGCAAACTCGAAGGAACCACGAGCACATAAGACAAGTAAACACATAGAGCGAAAGTACCACCAAATATGAGAGATCGTAAAGCGAGGAGAAGTTGTTGTAGCCAAGATTGCATCAGAGAATAACCTGGCAGATCCTTTCACTAAGGCCCATCGAGTGAGAGCTTTTGATAGACATGTGGAGGGAATGGGAATTAGATGTATGACAGTATGAGGATAACATAGTCTTTTAGTATATGTGGGAGATTGTTGAGATGTATACTGAAAAGTCTATCTTTTGTATGAACATCTTTATTTTTGAAATAAAAATCACATGATCATTGTTTGCATATTTATGGTTATGCATATTGTCTGATACATTACATTATAGATAACATAGTGTGTAGTGTCACACGAGAGATTATGTTATCTGTTCCTTGTAGAGTATAAGTAGAGGCTCACAACCGAGATGGTTTTGGATAAACTATTGGTATGGTTGTAGTGTAATTTGGTATTAGTTTGTCTTGACCATAGAATTACACTAGTACACTTTGTGTATATTGAGCAGGACTGACTTAGAGGTGATTCAATTTATTGCTGACTACATAATTGAATCGGACATCGGATATTATGGTGTACATGCTCTTAATCCCGATATAATAATGGGAACATGTACTTAGTATTTATTTCTTTGATTTACCAATGGGTGAGATTTATAGATTAAATCGATAGGCTCAGTAAGTTGGAAAATGATATCATTTACATGGTGTGTCGTTGATTATAGGAGGAAACTGTATCCTATAAATTAGGATGATGATGTCCCCTTGAGGAGCTCATAAGGATCATCATGTAACCCCTGCAGATGAACTTGGTCCGGCATGATGATAAGGTTGAGTGGTACTACTCATGGAGTTAGATGTTGATTAATTAATTGTCAGTAAATTAATTAATTGATGGACATTTGATATCTTAAACACAGGGAGATATTTGTTCAATTAATATATGGATCCCATATTTATTTATGGGGGTTGGTGATGGTAGATCAATGATAATCCTCTAGTGTAATGGATTATCATTAATGGATCGGACTTTATATGGGTTAGATCCATTGGGTGGCCAAGATCCAACTCCTCCTCATGGTCCTTACTATAGCCTATTAAACCCTCATGAAACTTTGATCCAACGGACACGATTAATGGGGGCTAGGGCGAAATCTATAAATAGATTCCAAGGCTTGGGCGAAAACAAGAATTTTGAATTTTAGGTTTTTTTGTTGTTGGCGTGGAAGAGGTTGGGCGGCAAGAAAGGTTGGGTGGCTAGGGTTTGGTGGTTTTTCTCCTAAGTGTCGGCGGCAACACATTGAATGGTTAGGGTTTTGGTTCTTCCTTCCCTTCCCATCACTTGGCCGGCTCCCCTTCACCTTCTACCCTTGGTCGCCGGCATCTCTCTTCCTCTCCAAGTGGTCGGCGGTTCCTTCTCCATAGGAAAGGGTCGGAACCTCCTCCTTTCCCTCTCCTTAGGGCCGGCGGACACCAAGGAATTGGTCCTTGGTGGTTGCCGCAAGCAAGGAGAAGAAGGGTTCGAGTATTCATCCCTTTGTTCGGAGCGAGCAAGGAAGGGAAGAACGTGATCTAGGAAGCTTCAACTCTTGAAGGATCGTTGCCCACACAACATTCAAGAGGAGTCAAGGATATACAATAGAAGATCAAGAGGTATACAAGAGGTATAAATCTTTTTTTGGTTTCTTTTGTTCCTTTGCAATTTGTTTATAATTGTATGTGGCTAATTTACTTGGACCCTGAAGATAAACACAAAAACTGGCGATCCGTACATCATCTATTCCGCAGTTAATCGAGGAAAAGAGTTAGGTTGCTTGAACAATAAGTTTATTCAAGAAACCATTCTAATCGAATAGCACGATGATGGATCGGTTGTTTGAGTAATCCGTCATCGTCTTGGATTATTTTTTTTAATCCGAGGACGTATAAGGGATCGCCATGCACAAGCGACTGAGGTGTGAAGCGAAGCTTCGGTTCCACCTTCACTACCTTGGTTCCTTAATCGTTGCTTCAATCATCGGTGTGGATTTCCAGTGTAACCCTAACACCCCTTCATCTTCAAGGCTTATGGTGGTCAAGTTTGTTATCACCAACAACTCTTCAGCATTGTAAGGCAACCTTTCTAGTGAATTAATCTTCCTCTGTTGAGGACCGATTAGTGTGCTAGAGGAGGGGATGAATAGTGTTTTGCGATTTCTTCGATTGCATTCGTATGCTCGTCTCCAAATGGGTAGTATACAATAGGAATACAAGCATACACAACATAAACAAATACAACACAATCACCACACGATGTTGTTTACGTGGTTCAAAACCTATGATTCCAACTTCACGGAGGTGCTCTAGTGATCTATCCTCACTAAAACCTCTCCTTCTTGGCAACATGCCGGAGGTGGAGAAACCTCGTATAAGAGTTTACAATAATAAAGCAAATACAATGTAAAGAAAGAAATGCAAATACAAGAGCACTTTATAAATGAAGAGAACTTGTTTGATCTTGTTGGTTGTTTTGGATGGCTCTTGAAGGTCTGGAATACAACAACACTTACCCTTCAAAATCTCCCAAAAAATCGCTACTCCAATCTTACCATCAGCTCTTTTTTATAACTCCGCTCGGGCTAACTTTTCGCCTCCTAGTCGACTGGCCTTACCCACCTATCGACTCTGTTGGAGTATTGAGAATACAATCAAAGTCCCACATTGGTAAGATATGGAAAATATCATGTGCTTATAAGATGAAAAGATATCTCCATTGGCATGAGGCCTTTTGGGTAGAGCTAAAAAATAAAACCATGCGGGCTTAGGCCCAAAGTGGACAATATCATGTCATTGTGGAGATATGTGGATCTTATAGGCACTAACAATTGGTATCAGAGTCATGGTCCATGTCAAGCCATGAACCTCGAATGAAGGAAGTTGAGCTCCCATGTCTGGATCAAGAGAACTAGACACTAGGCAGGAAATCCAGTTGGGTTGGGAGGACCAAACAACTAGCAGGAAGTCCAGTTTGGCCAAAAGGGTTGGACAACTGGCAGGAAGTCAAGTTGGGTCAGGTGGACCAGACAGTTGACAGAAAGTCCTGGTGGGTTGAGGATCAGACATCAAACAGAGGATGTCCTTCGAGGACGGATAGGCTTGAGGGGGGGGTCAATGTGGTCCTTCGTTTTAGGGGGGAGATTGTTGGAGTATTGAGAATACAATCAAAGTTCTACATTGGTAAGATATGGAAAAGATCATGTGCTTATAAGATGAAAAGATATCTCCATTGGCATTAGGCCTTTTGGGTAGATCCCAAAAATAAAACCATGTGGGCTTAGGCCCAAAGTGGACAATATCATGTCATTGTGGAGATATATGGATCTTATAGGTATTAACAATAATTGTTAGTGCCTATAAGATTCATATATCTTCACAATGGTATAGTATTGTCCACTTTAGGCCTAAGCCCTCATGGTTTTGTTTTTGGGCTCAACCCAAAAGGCCTCATGCCAATGGAGATATCTTTTCATCTTATAAGCACATGATCTTTTCCATGTCTTACCAATGTGGGACTTTGATTGTATTCCCAATACTCCAACAATCCCCCCTCAAATGAAGGACCACATTGACCCCCCCTCAAGCCTATCCGTCCTTGAAGGACATCCTCTGCTTGATGTCCAATCTTCAACCCACCAGGACTTCCTGCCAACTGTCTGGTCCTCCTGACTCAACTGGACTTCCTGCTAGTTGTCTAGTCCTTCTGGCTCAACTGGACTTCCTGCTAGTTGTTCGGTCCTCCCGACCCAACTGGACTTCCTGCCTAGTGTCTGGTTCTCTAGATCTGGACATGGAAGCTCAACTTCCTTCGTTCGAGGTTCTTGTCTTGACATGGACCATGGCTCTTATACCAATTGTTAGTGCCTATAAGATTCATATATCTTCACAATGGTATGATATTGTCCACTTTGGGCCTAAGCCCTCATGGTTTTGTCTTTGGGCTCAACTCAAAAGGTCTCATGTCAATGGAGATATCTTTTCATCTTATAAGCACATGATCTTTTCCATATCTTACCAATGTGGAACTTTGATTGTATTCCCAATACTCCAACAGACTCAACACAATGTCATTGTTCCACAAAGGACTAATCCACGTTAGATTATTGCCCACCATTCTACTGTCTTAACCTAGCAATCGACTGTCATAGCCACCAATCGACTACTATAAGCCCACGGTCTACTATCAAATATTTTGTGCCCTAACCACTTAATTCCAATCGACTGCTCAACCCTAGCAGTTGACTGCCAAAGCCATAGTCAGTAGTCGAGCCACAGTTGCCTACTCGATCAGTCAACTGGTTCATAACCCCAATCGACTACCCAAGCCAAACTGAGCTTCCGAGTGTCGAGCACTCAGTCAATCGACTAGCCAATGCCATCAGTCGAATGGTAACCTCAAAAATGAGGTTTAACCCAAGTATGATCCCCTCATACTTGATACTCACCCTTAGCCTAGACCAAAGCCTTCTAGTCACCTCCATCAACCTCACACCCTCAAGGTCCATCCGATTCCTCTATGACTCGTTCACCCTTTGTGCTAGCCTTTAGGTGCTTCCATCGGCTATGTCATGCCATCGTGTCTAGCATTGACAAAGAGGCTGCGCCTCTAGGACTTCTCCATTGCCAAGCCTCAATGCTTGGACTTTCACCGCCAAGACTATACACTTGGACTTACGTGGCCAAGACTACACCCTTGGACTTTTCCTTTATCAAATATCCATATTTAAACTTTCACCGCCAAGACTACACACTTGGACTTACACGACCAAGACTACACCCTTGGACTTTTCCTTTGTCAAGTATCCATACTTGTACTTTCCATTGCCAAGTATCTAATCTTGGACTTCTACTCAAATCTCACTCGAGCTTAGTCAACTTTGACCTAAAGTAGATTTCTCCGCCATTCGCCTCATAATAATCTCCCCCATATGACCTTGGATATCTCAATCATCCACTAGTCATATGGTCAACATATAGTCAAATCATATTGATAAACACATTGACAATCCCATTGTCAAATTTATTGTCAAAAGTCAAAACCCTACACGAGTCTGGTCAGTCGTGACCTGGGTCGATTGCACCAAAAATCATCCCCTTTATGATGTTTGACAACACCTTTAAGTTAGGATAATCTATAAGCCCAACTTGACTCTTCTTATGCCAAAGCAAAATGAAAGTTTACCTAACTTAATGTTGGAGTATTGGGAAAGTTAGGATGTATACTGAAAAATCTATCTTTTGTATGAACATCTTTATTTTTAAAATAAGAATCACATGATCATTTTTTGCATATTTATGGTTATGCATATTGTCTGATACATTACATTGTAGATAACATGGTGTGTAGTGTCACACAGGAGATCATATTATCAGTTCCTTGTAGAGTATAAGTAGAGGCTCACAACCGAGATAGTTTTGGGCAAACCATTGGTATGGTTATAGTGTGATTTGGTATTGGTTTGTCTTGACCATAGAATTACACTAGTACACTTTGTGTGTATTGAGCAGGACCGACTTAGAAGTGATTCAATTTATTGCTGACTACATAATTGAATCGAACCTCAGATATTATGGTGTACATGCTCTTAATCCCGATATAATAACGGGCACATGTACTTAGTATTTATTTCTTTGATTTACCAATGGACGAGATTTATATATTAAATCGATAGGCTCGGTAAGTTGGGAAATGATATTATTTACATGGTGTGCCGTTGATTATAGGAGGAAATCGTGTCCTATAAATTAGGATGATGATGTCCCCTTGAGGAGCTTATAAGGATCATCATGTAAACCCTGTAGGTGGACTTGGTCTGGCATGATGATAAGGGTGAGTGGTATTACTCATGGAGTTAGATGTTGATTAATTAATCATCAGTAAATTAATTAATTGATGAACATTCGAGATCTTAAACAAGGGGAGATATTTGAACAATTAATATATGAAGCCCATATTTATTTATGGGGGTTAGTGAGGTAGATCATTGATAATCCTCTAGTGGAATGGATTATCATTAATGGATCGGATTTTATATGGGTCGGATCCATTGGGTGGCCAAGATCCAACTCCTCCTCATGGTCCCTATTGTAGCCTATTAAAAACCTCATGAAGCCTAGATCCGACGGTGGAGATTAAATCTCTAGATCCGACGGTGGAGATTAAATCTCTAGATCCGACGGTGGAGATTGAAAGAAGGATTAAGCCTAACTCTATAAAAGGGGGCCAAGGCTTGGGCGCATAAAGAGAGAGAGAATTATAGGGTTTTGCTTCCTTGGTTTTTGGGCGGCAAGGTATTGGAGGCTAGGGTTTGGTATCCTTGGCCGACGGCTAGGGTTTGGTTCATTCTCCTCCCTTGGTCGGCGCCCTCCATTGAAGCTTGGTCGGCACTCATCCCTTGAAGCAAGGCTGGCGCTCATCCATTGAAGCTTGGCCAGCATTCATCCCTTGAAGCAAGGCCGGTGCTCAACCCTTTCCCCCTCCTTAAGGCCGGCGGACACCAAGGAATTGGTCTTTGGTGGTTGGCGCAAGTAAGGAGAAGAAGGATGCTTTTCTTCTTCCTTTTATTCGGAGCGAACATGGAAAGGAAGATACACGATCTAGAAGGTTTCATCTCTTGGAGGATCGTTGCCCACACTGTTGGTGCAGGGGCACTAGATAATCGAACCTGTGTTTTGATTATGGCAAAGACACAAAGTTAAGTTTACATCGTTATCTCACGAGCTAAATCGAGTGTGCAGAAAAGTACTAAAGCTGGAGCTGAAGGCTAGCAACACTCGAAGGAAGTCATGGTGGTCAGGTGACACTCGAGTGACTTCAGAGGGAGCCGGAGGAATCGAGTGGAAGGCCGGAAGCGAGAGCTACAAGGTAAGTATCGAGGAAAGCTCATGTGAGTGAGAGATTGTAAGGTCATGTCCTCTTTACGGGGATGACCATAGGCGGCGATCCAACTAAGACTTCCTGTGGTAGGTCTAGGTTGAGATCGGACGGTTAGAAATCATCGCATTTATCATTTTCTGAGCTAACCTCTTACTGCAAGAAAGTGGCCAGCCGGCAATGATCACTTTGGACATTGGGCATGATACCGGTGGGAGTCATCACGATCGATGGCGATTTAATCAGCCTTTACGCTAGGTCAAAACGGATAAGGTTTGACGCGTCCATTTCGCGATAAAAATTATATAACTTCATGATCTGTTCCAAAAGAAGAGGAGACATATTCAGAGGCCAAAATCTATAAAAGGAGGGGAGGATTCCAACTCCAAATCACATCAAGTTTATTCTCAAGTGCTCCTACAACGCCAACGCTCCAACACCGTCATAACGCCGACGCGACGACAAGTTCAAATCTCCTTCGTCGGCAGTAGTAGCAAGTAATTGATTTTATTGTATTCTTTGTTTTAATCATAACGAGGTGAGGTAGGCTTGTTGCCTCATCCTTGTACTTTGGGTTTTGTGATCGTTGTCTCCTACCTCCAACGAGGAGGAGACGTTATAGTGCTTTTCCCTCCGTACGCGGTCTAGGACCGACAGGGCCATAGAGTAGCAACCGCTGGGTTGTGAACCAAGTAAAAATAAACATGTCTCTTTATTTTCCGCTGCTCTTACTCATTTAATTATCTACTCGAATGAAACGTCGAAAAGATTTACGATCGCTATTCACCCCCCCCCCCTCTAGCGACACTTCTCGATCCAACACACACAACATCCAAGAGGACGATAGGACATACAATAGAAGACCTTGAGGTAAACAAGAGGTATAATTCTTGTTTTGGTTTTCTTTTGTTTCTTTATATGATGTATGTTATTGAATATGGCTAATTTACTTGGATCCCGAAGACAAACACAAAAACCGGTGATCCGTACATAATCTATTCCACGGCTAGTCGAGGAAAAGAGTTAGGTTGCTTGAACAACTAGTTTGTTCAAAAGACCACTCTAATCAAATAGCACGATGATGGATCGGTAGCTTGGGTAATCCCTCTTCGTCTTGGATTAATTTTTTTTAATCCGGGGACATAGATGGGATCGCCATGCACAAGCAACTGAAGGAGAAGCAATTCTCCCCACAAGTGGTATCAGAGCCATGGTTTTCAATTTTGTGTGTTTAGGATTCGGTTACTTTTATGCACTTATTATATATTGTATGTGCCGGATGATAGTAGGATGTGCGTAGGCTAACTTTTTGGTTGCAGCCATAAGATCCAACCATTATGGCCATATGTGTGTGTATGTAATTGGATGTGTATAATTGTATTATTATTTGAATCCTCGGGGTTGACGAGGCTAGTATTTAATTTTTGTAATTAAGTACGACATTGTTTAGTCACTCTTTTATTTTAGTTTACTTTCAATCTAGATTTCATGTACACTCCTTCGTGGAGTATAGGATCGATGGATGTAAATTAAAATAATTATTCTCGGCTTGGATCTCCGGATGGCTTGTACATGGCGTAGGGAGGAGGGGACGAGATGGCGATACGACGGGAGGCATATTGGAGAACAAAAACCATAATAGTTGGAAAATATTTTTTTCATATATATTGCTTCTTGTTTGATATGCATGTCGTGTGCTAGGAAAATTCCTCAATTTTAAATTACTAAGTGGGAGAGGGATATTTTTAAAATTCCCATGGCCTCCATTACGATTTGACATGTGATGCAAACAAACTTGCGCGTCGGCTCTGAGTGCCTTCCTCCCCATCGGATGAGTTTGTTTTGCGGATCAAAGGGTCAAATATGGTTATAGGAAATTATTTAGGAGTGTGTGTACTTCCCCATCAGAAGGCACATAATCCAAGATAATTTCCTTGGTATCGAGTAATTGTGAACACTTAGATGCAAATAGGAGTATCCTCCCCATCAGAGTCACTGCTTTTATTTGTAGGGTCGAAGAGGAACCAACTATTAATTTTATTTTTCAAAAAGTAAGGTTGATAGGATAATAAAATTAATGGGTAAAACCTCCTCTTACAAATGTAGAATTCGTATATGTCCACATGATCGTGGCATATGATATTCTCGATGTTTTGAGGTGTTGGTTGATTTTAAAATTTTATTGTTTGAGGAATCAATAATTTTTTGAAATCTAATGTTTTGATCTATGTAATTCTTTGGTTTTTCAAAAATGACTTTCAACCCGCTTGCTGTGATACTAAAAGAGAATACACTTACTGGACCCAATTATGTTGATTGGAAAAGGAATCTTGATATTGTCTTGATTGCTGAGGAGTACAAGTATGTACTCTTCGAAGAGTGTCCTCCTAAGCCTGCAGATGATTCTGGGGAAAAGAAGAAAAAGAGTTATAAAAAGTGGATTAAGGATGATGAGATGGCGGTGCAGTGTTACATTTTAGCTTCTGTCAAATGTATTGCAACATTAGCATCAAGCCATGCCCATTGCTTATGACATGATGCTCAATCTCAAGGAGCTTTTCGGACACCAGAATCGGGCTGCTAGGTAGGAAGTCATGAGGAACTTGATAATGACCACCATGATCGAGGGAACACCCGTGAGGGATCATGTTCTCAAGATGATGGCTCATTTGAATGAGCTGGAAGTCCTTGGAGCTGAGATCGATGGGGAAACCCAGGTCGATATCATTCTCCAGTCTCTACCTAGGAGTTTTGAGTAGTTTCGCCTGAATTACAACATGAATAAGACCTGAACTCTATAGGCAGAGGGCTTTTTCGCCAGTACTGGGGCTCGAGCCATGATTGCCCAAAAGATTTCTACTTCTAAGCCGAAAGACAAGAATAAGAAGAAACAAGGTGGGGCAAAGGTGGCGGGAGGATCTCAGGGAGGAGTGAAGAAACTGAAAGGCAAGTTCTTCACTTTCAAGCAGATCGGACATTAGAAGAAGGACTGCCCCAATCGGAAGCAGAACAAAGGTATATCTTTTGGTCTAGTCGTTGAAACATGTTTAGCGGTGTTATCTATCGACACCTGGTGTGTAGATACGGGAGCCACTGATCATATATGCAATACTTTGCAGGGGTTCTAGGAAACCAGATGATTGGCTGAGGGGGGATTACCTTTACTTGGGCGATGCTACTAAAGTGGCGGCTGTTGCAGTGGGAGATGTTTATTTGTCTTTTGATAGAAATAAAACTTTGGTTCTGAGAAATTGCCTTTATGTACCTTTATTTAAAAGAATTTGATTTGGTTTCTAAATTGTTTTTGGATGAATATTCTATATCTTTTAATAACAGAGTTGTTATAAAAAGGAATAGGGAGATCATCTATTCTGGTGCATTGATAGAAAATTTATATACCCTTGAACCAAAAGCTCCCACGATGCAAATAGAAGTAAATAACTCATCTTCTAAATCTAATAAGAGAAAAGAACCTTAGAAAATGAACCAAACATATCTTTGGCATCTAAGGTTAGGTCATATTAACCTAAGTAGAATTCAAAGGTTGATAGCTGATGGACCTCTGGGTTCATTAGTGGTGGAAGATTTCCCAACCTGCGAATCTTGCTTGGAAGGTAAAATGACCAAGAGGCCTTTTAAGGCCAAGGGGTATAGAGCCAAAGATGTGTTGGAATTGGTTCATTCTGGTTTGTGTGGTCTTATGTCTATCCAGGCTAGAGGTGGTTTTGAATATTTCGTCTCTTTTATAGATGATTATTCAAGATATGGATACATTTACTTGATGCACCGCAAGTCTGAATGCTTTGAGAGGTTCAAAAAATTCAAGGCTGATGTGGAGAAACGTCAAAGTAAAAATATCAAGACACTACGATCTGATCGTGGTGGTGAGTACCTCTTGGGAGAGTTTAAGAATTACTTATTAGAGGCTGGGATTCAATCCCAATTGTCTACACCTGGCACACCCAGGCAGAATGGTGTAGCGGAGGGAAGGAATAGGACTCTTATGGAGATGGTTAGATCGATGATGAGTTATTCTGAGTTGCCAGATTTGTTCTGGCAGTATGCTCTAGATACGACAGTGTATATTCTGAACTTGGGACCATCTAAATCAGTGCCTTCTACTCCCATAGAATTGTGGACTGGGCGAAAGCCTAGTCTGAGACATATTCGGATTTGGGGGAGTCCAGCGCATATGCTGAAGGCAGATGTTGGTAAGTTGGAACCTCATACAGAAGTGTACATGTTCGTAGGCTATCCTAGAGGAACGAAAGGTGGTTTGTTCTATAGTCCTAGAGATCAGAGGGTGATCGTTAGTACAAATGCCAGATTTTTAGAGGAAGACTGTGATGAACCGTAAGCCCATGAGTAAGATTGTTCTGGAGGAATTGAGAGGGGAAGTCACTACTTCAGTACCACCGGTACAAGAGGATATACCAAAAGTGACGGCACCGCATGTCACAGAGGAAACACAGGTGATACCTCGTCGTAGTGGGAGGGTTGTTAGACAGCCTAATAGATTTATGTTCTTGGGAGAATCTTCTGATTTGGTCCCTGGCGAACATGAACCTGATCCCTGGACATATGACGAGTCAATCCAAGATAAAGATGTGGTATCTTAGCAAAGTGCGATGAATTTTGAGATAGAATCTATGGATTCAAATCAGGAATGGGAGCTAGTAGAACCACCCAATGGTGTAAAAACCATTGGATGCAAGTGGATCTACAAAAGAAAGAGAGGAATAGATGGGAAGGTTGAGACCTTCAAAGCAAGGCTTGTTGCAAAAGGGTATACTCAGAAAGCGGGTATCGATTATTAGGAGACCTTAACGCCGGTAGCCATGCTTAAGTCTATTTGGATTCTCTTATGTATTGCTACTCAAATGGATTATGAGGTGTGGTAGATGAATGTTAAGACAGTTTTCCTTAATGGAAGTCTTGAGGAAAACATCTATATGGAGCAACCAGAGGGATTCATTGCAAAGGGCAAAGAGCATCTTGTGTGCAAGCTTAATCGGTCTATTTATGGATTGAAGCAAACTTCGAGATCTTGAAACATCCGCTTTGATGAGGTAATCCAGTCTTATGGATTTATCCAAAATCCGGATGAGTCTTGTGTATAAAAGAGATGTGACGGAAACGTAGTGGTATTTCTTATACTATATGTAGATGACATTTTGTTAATTGGCAACAATGTCATGGTGTTATCAGATGTAAGGGTATGGTTGTCCAAACAGTTTGATATGAAGGACTTGGGAGAAGTGAGACACATCCTTGGGATTAAGGTTATAAGGGATCGCAGGAAAAGGATGTTGTGCTTATCTCAAGCTTCATACCTAAACACCATTTTGGCTCGTTTTAGAATACAGAACTCCAAGAAAGGTTTTCTACCTTTTAGGCATTGAGTACCTTTATCTAAAGAGATGTATCCTAGAACATAAAAGGAGATAGAGGAGATGAAGGTGATTCCTTATGCTTCGGCAGTAGGAAGCCTCATGTATGCTATGTTATGTACGAGGTCAGATATCTACTTTGCCGTGGGTATGATTAGCAGATATCAAAGTAATCCAGGACAGCGACATTGGACTGCGGTAAAGCATATATTGAAGTACCTAAGAAGGACTAGGGATTATATGCTAGTATACCAGGCATATCAATTACTCCTTGTGGGTTACATAGATTCCGACTTCCAATCAGATAGGGATAATGGTAAGTCTACCTCCGGTTTTGTGTTTACTTTGGGAGGTGGAGTCATTGTATGGAGGAGTGTCAAGCAGAAATGTGTGGCGGACTCTACCATGGAAGTTGTGTATGTGGCAGCCTCTAAGGCAGCCAAAGAAGCTGTATGGCTCAGGAACTTCTTGATGGAGTTGGATGTCATTCTTGGTTTGCCCAGAACTATCACAATTTATTGTGATAACAGTGATGCAGTTGCAAACTCAAAGGAACAATGAGCCCATAAGGCAAGTAACCACATAGAGCGCAAGTACCACTCGTTGCTTCGACTCTTCGAGAAAAATACCCAAAAATTCTATAAAAATAGAAAATTTACAGAAACATAAAATTATTTAATTTTTATATCTAATACAAAAATTACAAAAAATGAAACACATACATGCTTCGCAAGTGGCTCTGATACCTCTGTTGGACTTTCCGAGCCGCAAAAACCACTTTTTGCGTTGCGAAAACCCCGGAAGTCCGGCCACGGATCCGTGCGAAGATGTATTAAAACTAAAACATGTATGTGTTTACTAAAAATCCTAGATCTACCTTAGATCTAGAAGGTGAGATCATTACCCTCGATGCGACGCCCTTCGCAAATCTCGCTCGTCCAAAAGCTTCGTCGGAACTCAAGAGCGTCAAGTGCACACTCCTCTATTGGTATCCACACAAGCAATAGGTGGAGAAAAGAAATCTTGAGTGTGCTAGCACTCCTTAGATGCTCACAGCAAGATGAGGAAGAAGAGGGAGAGAGCTTGAGAGGATGATCCAAGGAAGAAGATGAAGTTCTAGTGTAACTCACCAAATCAATTTCACCATCAAATGGAGTAAAGTGGTCAGCCACAATAAGGCTTGGGAGGTTATATGCATGCATGTAACTCCAATGGATCTTGGTCTCCCTCATGAGGTGGCACCACATGATAAGTCAATGATGATTTGGAGCATCATCATTGGCCGGTCATGCCAAGTCATCATCATGACATGGCATTTGGTCAAGTCAAACTTGACCTTTCATCTTCCCTCTCAAGTCAAGTCAAACTTGACCTCTTATCTGCCATGGTTGATCAAATATAACCACTTGACTCAAGTCAATTTAATTTAATGAATCTCTATTCATTAATTTAAATTGATTTTATGAATCAAATCTAAATTAGACTCATTCAACACTTGAATCAAATTGAGTCCAACTCAATTAGTCTAATTAGGATTACTCTTAATCTAATTTGGTTCATCTCATGAACCTAATCCTCATGGTTCATCATATGAACCTAATCTCCATCTAATTGCCCTTAGTGTGTGACCCTATAGGTTCTTGTAACGTTGGCAATGTCCCTAAACCGATTTAGGAACATAAGCAATGAGCGGTATCTAGCAACACATCATTGCTACCCAAGTTACAAGAATGTTGAGCTCCAACATCACCTTTGTGACTACTAATTGTGACTCTCACAATATGTGACAATGTCCCTCTATCCTTGACATCTAAATTGACCAATCGAGGCATAGACTGTGTCATCCTCGGTACAATCTATATCTTGAACTTCAAGTAGACTCACTCTAATCAAATGAGCTCAATATCTCATATTGACTCATTTGGGCATGGCCATGCACTTCGTGGTCTCACTCTATCAAGAATATCGATGTCACCCCCGTCATATAGGAGGGATAGATCCCATCTACATCACTCACATCCCTCCACATAATTTGTTACATACTCAGTAATCGCCTTTATAGTCCACCCATTTACGAGTGACGTTTGACGAAGCCAAAGTATGCAACTCCTTATGTAGGGAACCATGGTGACTTCAGGTTTAAGGACTAATAGTCATACTAATAGCCACATGAGAAAGTATATGACACTCATATAATGATCCATGATACTTTCTCATGGCGGGTCATTCAGTATACATTCTCCAATGCATACCCATGTGTCAACTTGATATCTCATATCCATGACTTGTGAGATCAAGTCATCGTGTTGACCTACATGCTAGTCTCTACGCATTAACATTGTCCCTGAATGTTAATACTTGACTAGGAATGATTATGAGTAGTGTTCTCTATATCATCTCATTATCGATTCAACCAATCGATTGATATAGATAAGAACCTACTACTCAAGGGCATTATTGTATTTAGTTATTTGGCACCAATACAAGTAAATATAATAACCATGTCTTTATAAATAAAAATATGATACAATAAAGTTCATACAACAATCATCACATGATTGGCTCTAGGGCTTTCACTAACAAAGTCCACCTGCAGGGTTTACATGATGATCCTTATGAACTCCTCAAGGGGACATCATCATCCTAATTTATAGGACACGATTTCCTCCTATAATCAACGACACACCATGTAAATAATATCATTTCCCAACTTACCGAGCCTATCGATTTAATCTATAAATTTCGCCCATTGGTAAATCAAAGAAATAAATACTAAGTACATGTGGCCGTTATTATATCGGGATTAAGAGCATGTACACCATAATATCCGCGGTCCGATTCAATTATGTAGTCAGCAATAAATTGAATTACCTTTAAGTCGGTCCTGCTCAATACACATAAAGTGTACTAGTGTAATTCTATGGTCAAGACAAACCAATACCAAATCACACTACAACCATACCAATGGTTTGTCCAAAACCATCTCGGTTGTGAGCCTCTACTTATACTCTATAAGGAATTGATAACATGATCTCCCGTGTGACACTGCACACCATGTTATCTATAATGTAATGTATCAGACAATATGCATAACCATAAATATGCAAACAATGATCATATGATTCTTATTTCAAAAATAAAGATGTTCATACAAAAGATAGACTTTTCAGTATACATCCCAATAATCTCCCACTTATACTAAAAGACTATGTGGTCCTCATACTGTCATACATCTGATTCTCATTCCCTCCACATGCCTATCAAAAGATTTCGTTGGAAGGGCCTTAGTGAAGTTTATTTTGCGAGTAGGGGCACTGCCCCTATCCCCGAAAGGGGCCTTGTCCCGCGATCGCGCCCGGAAACCTCTTAGCGGGACCATTACGGAGAGGTGACTCATAAAATTGAAAAAAAAATAGGAAAAATTATAGAAATTTTCTATAAAAAATACATAATTTAGAATTATGTATAATTCTGTGATTGTCATGGCCCAATGACCCCAATTTGATTAGATTATGATGTGTTGTAATTCATAATACGGCCTGCGTGTCATTTTTGTGGTTGTGCGTGTTGTATAGTGTATGCGACCTGCGCGTCGTACCTCTTCTTTTGAAATTCTAGTTGTAAATAGTTTTAGACTCGAATGTAACTCGAGTTTCATATTTGTAATGTACAAAATGGAACGGTGGAAAGTCCACTTGTAGACGAAGTTACGAGAAGGGTGTCGACGACACATGGCGGTCAAAGGAAGCGCTTAGAAAAGCCGCTAGCCTTAGGTTGACCATTCGATCTTCTCATTGGCTTGAGAAGATCGTAGTAGGGCCATGACCACATCAAATTTAATTTTATATATATATATATATATATATATATATATATATATATATATATATATAAATATATATATATATATATATATATATATATATATATATATATATATATATATATATATATTTGATTTTGCTTGTATGTATGTGATGCATGCTAGTAGAATAATGCTTGTATGTATATGATGCATGCTAGGATATATTTCAAGTATGTATATGATGCATGCTAGAATAATGCTTGTATGTATGTGATGCATGCTAATATAGGATAATAAAGGCCTTAATGCGTATATGATACATATTATGATTAGATTAGATCTTAATCGAATCAACTCGTAAATGCCTACCAAGTCCTTGATACCCATCACTACCTCGATCATTTGTAGTTGTTGAATCTGCCAAAGAAGAGCAATGCATATTATCTTGGTAGGGTGCGGAGGGATAATCTTGGTCCCGCCTATCATGGCTTGGGTTAGAGTAAGCTCAATTAGATTGAGTAAAACTAGTTGATTCAATTGGATCAAGAAGAACTATAGGCATATTCCAATCGTTGGAAAGATAGGATAAGATCGCATTTACACTAAATCTTGGGCGATTTAGCCAAAGCTAACTCAAGGTCTTTTGTAAATGTGGGTCTTGATCCTATAAACAAGAGTTACATAGAGATGTAATCGGTAATGTGTTACCCACCGATCGTACTAAGTCTTGGGCGATTTAGCCAAAGCTAACTCAAGGCTTAGTATGATGTGGATCTTGTCCCGCAAGAATTATAGCTAGTTTGTATGAATCTAGTAATGTGGTTTGACCACATCCATAACTCGATTCTACAAAATTCCTATAATTCAGTGGGAGCATCATTTGATTAAAGGCCTAATTAAATGATAAAAGGAATATGATATTAATTCTCTGCATTGTATGTTGTAGATTACTATGTCGACAAACACGAACACTCTCTCTCTGCATTCTGTCCTTGAGAAGGACAAGCTCAATGGAGCAAATTTCCTAGACTGGTACAGGAACCTGAGAATTGTTCTCACCCAAGAAAGAAAGTTATACGTCCTAGAGCAGCCCATTCCTGAGGCACCTCCTACCACTGCCTCGCGAGCTGACAAAGATGCTTACAAGAAGCATCAAGATGATGCATTAGATGTGTTATGTCTAATGCTCGCGACCATGAACTCTGAGCTTCAGAAGCAACACGAGTTCATGAATGCTTATGATATGGTTGAACATCTTCGTCAACTATATCAAGGACAAGCAAGGCACGAGAGATATGAAGTCTCTAAGGCATTGTTTGGGTCCAAAATGCAAGATGGGACTCCCGTAGGTCCATATGTACTCAAGATGATTGGGTACGTAGAAAACCTACAAAGGTTGGGATTCCCACTTGGCCAAGAGATGACCACTGACCTGATCTTGCAATCTTTGCCATAAGCCTACAATCAATTTGTCATGAATTATAACATGAATGAAATTGATAAGTCACTGCCTGAGATGCTCAGCATGTTGAGAACTGCTGAGCTTAACCTTAAGAAGGGAAAATCTAACACCATTTTGATGGTGCAAAAGAAGAAAGGCAAGGGCAAGCCTAAAGGTAAGGGAAAGTCCCAAGCCAAGGGAAAAGGCAAGGAACTTAAACCCAAAGGAGGGGTGGCCAAGGAAGGGGCTTTCTTCCACTGCAAAGAAGCTGGACACTGGAAGCGCAACTGCAAGGCATACTTGGAAGATCTTAAGAAGAAGAGAAGTGAGACTTCTACTTCAAGTATAAATGTTATAGAAGTCAATCTATCTATTTCTTCATCATGGGTATTAGATATCAGATGTGCATCTCACATTTATACCAATGTGCAGGTGCTGAGAAATAGCAGGGCATTAACAAAGGGCGAGGTGGACCTATGAGTAGGCAATGGAGCAAGAGTTGCTGCTATTGCTGTAGGAACTTATGATCTATCTCTGCCCTCTAGGCTTGTACTAGAATTAGATGAATGTTGTTATGTGCCTGCTTTGACAAAGAACATAATTTCAGTTTCTTGTTTGGACAAGAAAGGATTTACATTTATAATAAAGAACAAATGTTATTCAGTTTATTTAAATGATATGTTCTATTGTAGTGCACCTCTAATGAACGGACTCTACTTTCTAGACTTAGAGAGCCCTATCTATAACATAAGTACCAAAAGGTTCAAATCAAATGAGTTGAACCAAACCTATCTCTGGCATTGTCGGTTAGGTCACATAAATGAGAGTCGCTTATCTCAGCTCCATAAGGATGGGCTGCTAGACTCATTTGATTTTGAATCATATGAGACATGTGAGTCTTGCCTTTTAGGCAAGATGACCAAGACTCCCTTTAGTGGACACAGCGAAAGAGCAACAGACTTGTTAGGACTTATACATAGTGATGTATGTGGCCCTTTCAATGTTGCTACTAGAGGTGGTTACAGGTACTTCATTACATTTACTAATGACTTTAGTAGATATGGTTATGTGCATCTTATGACACATAAATCAGAATCCTTTGAAAAGTTCAAAGAATTCAAGAATGAAGTACAAAACCAGCTTGGTAAGAGTATTAAGATACTTCGATCAGATCGATGTGATTAATACCTTAGCCATGAGTTTCGTGACTATCTAGCTAAGTGTGGGATTCTATCTCAACTCACTCCTTCTGGAACACCACAGTGAAATGGTGTATCCGAAAGGAGGAATCATACCCTATTAGATATGGTACAATCTATGATGAGTCACACAGATCTTCCTATATCCTTTTGGGGATATGCTCTAGACACAGCAGCCTTTACCCTTAACCGTGTACCATCCAAGGCTGTAATAAAGACACCATATACGATATGGACAGGGAGAAATCCCAAGATGTCTTTCATGAGGATTTGGGGTTGTGAGGCTTACGTTCGACGTCAAGTCTCAGACAAACTGGGACCCAAATCCGATAGGTGCTATTTTGTTGGATATCCCAAGGACACAAAGGGATATTACTTCTACATTCCCAGTCAGCACAAAGTGTTTGTAGCAAAGACTGGGGTTTATCTAGAAAGGGATTTTGTTTCTAGAAAAACTAGTGGGAGTACGTTTGATCTTGAAGAAATTTAAGATAAGGACCATAACACTGAGGCCTTGATGGAGGTTGAACATGAACCATAAAGTGTTGTGGGTGATGAGGTTGTTGCACAAAGAGTTGTGGAACAACCACCTGTTCAGGTAGACCTACCTCTTCGCAGATCTGATAGGGTACGTCGTAAGCCTGAGAGATACTCATTTCTCTTGTCTGACCATGATGACGTAATGCTCATTGAGAATGAGCCTACCTCCTATCAGGAAGTTGTGATGAGCCCAGATTCTGAGAAATAGCTAGAGGCCATGAGATCCGAGATGGAATCCATGTACACCAACCAAGTATGGACTTTGGTTGATCCACCTGAAGGGGTCAAACCCATTGGGTGTAAGTGGGTCTTTAGGAGAAAGACTGACATGGATAGACTTATGCATACCTATAAGGGCCGATTGGTGGCTAAAGGTTTCAAGCAAATTCATGGTATTGACTATGATGAAACCTTTTTCTCCAGTGGCGATGTTTAAGTCCATTCAGATCATGCTTGCTATTGCAGCATACCATGATTTTGAGATCTGGCAGATGGATGTCAAAACCGCATTTCTGAATGGAAACTTACTCGAGGATGTGTACATGACATAACCTGAGGTTTTTGTCGATCCACAGCATACTGAGAAAGTATGCAAGCTGCATAGGTCCATTTATGGGCTAAAGCAAGCTTCTCAGAGCTGGAATCTTCGATTCGATGATGCGATCAAATAGTTTGATTTCATCAAGAATGAAGATGAACCCTGTGTCTACAAGAGGGTTAATGGGAACACAGTTGTCTTCTTTGTATTGTATGTGGATGACATACTGCTCATTGGGAATGACATCCCTTCGCTACAGTCTGTGAAGACTTGGCTGGGGACGTGCTTCTCAATGAAGGACTTAGGTGAAGCAGCCTGTATTCTAGGCATCAAGATCTATAGAGATAGATCTAAGAGATTGCTTGGCCTAAGTCAGAGTACATACATTGACACGGTATTACTACGGTTTGCCATGCAGAATTCCAAGAAGGGACTTCTGCCAATGTCACATGGTGTGAGTCTTTCGAAGACTCAAAGTCCCTCTTCTAGAGAGGAGAGAGACCACATGGATAAGATCCCTTATGCATCTGCTATAAGATCTATCATGTATGCCATGATGTGTACTCATCCTGATGTCTCGTATGCTTTGAGCATTATGAGTAGGTACCAGTCAGATCCAGGTGAGCATCACTGGATAGCAGTCAAGAATATTCTTAAGTACTTGAGAAGGACTAAAGAATATTTCTTGATATTTGGAGGCAATGAGGAGCTAGTTGTAAAGGGTTACAGCGATGTCAGCTTCCAAACTGACCAGGATGATTATAGATCGCAGTCAGGGTTCGTGTTTTGTTTGAATGGTGGCGCTGTGAGCTGGAAGAGTTCCAAGCAGGACACAGTTACTGATTCTACAACAGAGGTCGAATATATTGGTGCTTCCATCTCATTCGAGAGATTATCAATAGAGGAGATGTGAAGATTTGCAGAGTACCCACAGAGGCTAACATCGCAGATCCCTTGACCAAGGCTTTGGCACAGAAAAAGCATGATGATCACACTAGGTCATTGGGTATTAGATACTACGATGATTGGCACTAGTGCTAGTGGGAGATTGTTAGTGAAAGCCCTAGAGTCAATCATGTGATGATTGTTGTATGGACTTTATTGTATCATATTTTTATTTATAAAGGCATGGTTATTATATTTACTTGTATTGGTGCCAAATAACTAAATATAATAATGTCCTTGAGTAGTAGGTTCTTATCTATATCAATCGATTGGTTGAATCGATAATGAGATGATATAGAGAACACTACTCTTAATCATTCCTAGTCAAGTATTAACATTCAGGGACAATGTTAATGCGTAGAGACTAGCATGTAGGTCAACACGATGACTTGATCTCACAAGTCATGGATATGAGATATCAAGTTGACACATGGGTATGCATTGGAGAATGTATACTGAATGACCCGCCACGAGAAAGTATCATGGATCATTATATGAGTGTCATATACTTTCTCATGTGGCTATTAGTATGACTATTAGTCTTTAGACCTGAAGTCACTATGGTTCCCTACATAAGGAGTTGCATACTTTGACTTCATCAAACGTCACCCGTAAATGGGTGGACTATAAAGGCAATTACTGGGTATGTAACAAATTATGCGGAGGGATGTGAGTGATGTAGATGGGATCTATCCCTCCTATATGTGAAGGATTTTTGCTTATCGAGTCCGTGAGGGGAAACTTCGCTTCCCACTTCACCTCGATCGTTTGTTCATGGCGATCCCATCGATGTCCACGAATTAAAAAATTTAATCCTAGACACAAGGGATTGCCCAAACAACCAAGTCATCATCGTGCTATTCGTTTAGAGAGGTCACTTGAACAAACTCGTTGTTCAAGCGACCATCCTCTATTCTATGAGTAGCCACGGAATAGACGATGTATGGATCGCCGACTTTTGTATTTATGATGGGGATCCAAGTATTATTTAGCCACAAACAGAATATTACATGCTCATAATTGAAAAACAAAAACAAGCAAGTAACAAAAGAGAATAGAGAATAGATATACCTCTTGATCTTCTAATGTATGACCTTCCTCCTTTCGGACGTCGTGTGGGCGACGATCTACCAAAAGTCGAAGCTCCAAGATCGCAAATCTTCCTTCCTTGCTCTTCCAAAGCAAGATGAAGAATAGAAACAAGGTTCTTCTCCTTCCTAAAACCAACCAACAAGGAACAAAGAAAATCCTTGCTGCCGGCCAACAAGGAGAAAGAGATGATGATGGAAACCAACCAAGACACCAAGGGAAACGTCTAAGTCTTGTTTCCACCACTCAAGGAGAAGGAGAGGAGGGGTTTGGATGCCGAACAATGGCTAGAAAAGGCTGGGAAAACAAGCTGGACGCTGGCCACCTTGAAAGAAGAAGAAGAAAGGAATTACCTTCCTTATTTAGTGTCGCTCAAGCCTCCAAGACCCTAACCCTAGTTTTGCCGCCAACTCCAAAACCATAGCCTCTCTTGATGATATGTCCACGCCAACCCCTCAAGCTCCTTTTATAGAGTTAGGGATAAGCCTCCTTTTAATCTCTACCATTGGTTCTAGGGATTTAATCTCAACCGTCGGATCTAGAGATTTAATCTCAACTGTCCAATCTCAGAGATTTAATCTCTATCTATGGATCCAGAGTTTTGTTTCTATCCATTAGATCTAAGCTTCATGAGGTGTTAATAGGCTACATTAGGGACCATGAGGAAGAGTTGGATCTTGGCCATCCATGGATCAAGCCCATATAAAGTCCGATCCATTAATGATAATCCAATCCACTAAAGGATTATCATTGATCTACCTCACCAACCCCCATAAGATAATATGGGCTCCATATATTATTTATACATTTTCTCCCCGTGTTTAAGATCTCGAATGTCCATCGATTAATTAATTTACTAACCATTAATTAATCAACATCTAACTCTATGAGTAGTACCACTCAACCTTTTCATCATGCCGGACCAAGTCCACCTACAGGGTTTACATGATGAACCTTATGAGCTCCTCAAGGGGACATCATCATCCTAATATATAGGACACGGTTTCCTCCTATAATCAAAGGCACACCATATAGATAATATCATCTCCCAACTTACTGAGCCTAACGATTTAATCTATAAATCTCACCCATTGGTAAATCAAAGAGATGAATACTAAGTATATGTGATCGTTATTATATCGGGATTAAGAGTATGTACAATATAATATCTGAGGTCCGATTCGATTATGTAGTCAGTAATAAATCGAATCACCTCTAAATCGGTCCTGCTCAATACACACAAAGTGCACTAGTGTGATTCTATGGTCAAGACAAACCAATACCAAGTCACACTACAACCATTCCGATGGTTTGTCCAAAGTCATCTCGGTTGTGAGCCTTTACTTATACTTTACAAGGAGCCGATAACATGATCTCCCGTGTGACACCACACACCATGTTATCTACAATGTAATGTATTAGACAATATGCATAACCATAAAAATATACAAACAATGATCATGTGATTCTTATTTCAAAATAAAGATGTTCATACAAAAGATAGACTTTTCAGTATACATCCCTACAATATGACGGGGGTGACATCGATATTCTTGATAGAGTGAGACCACGAAGTGCATGGCCATGCCCAAATGAGTCAATATGAGATATTGAGCTCATTTGATTAGAGTGAGTCTACTTGGAGTTCAAGATATAGATTGTACCGAGGATGACACGATCTATGCCTCGATTGGTCAATCTAGATGTCAAGGATAGAGGGACATTGTCACATATTGTGAGAGTCACAATTAGTAGTCACAAAGGTGATGTTGGAGCTCAACATTCTTGTAACTTGGGTAGCAATGATGTGTTGCTAGATACCGCTCATTGCTTATGTTCCTAAATTGGTTTAGGGACATTGCCAATGTTACAAGAACCTATAGGGTCACACACAAAGGGCAATTAGATGGAGATTAGGTTCATATGATGAACCATGAGGATTAGGTTCAGGAGATGAACCAAATTGAATTAAGAGTAATCCTAATTAGACTAATTTAGTTGGACTCAATTTGATTCAAGTGTTGAATGAGTCTAATTTAGATTTGATTCATCAAATCAATTTAAATTAATGAATAGAGATTCATTAAATTAAATTGACTTGAGTCAAGTGGTTAGATTTGATCAACCATGGGAGATAAAAGGTCAAGTTTGACTTGACTTGAGAGGGAAGATGAAAGGTCAAGTTTGACTTGACCAAATGCCATGTCATGATGATGACTTGGCATGGACGGCCAATGATGATGCTCCACATCATCATTGACTTATCATGTGGTGCCACCTCATGAGGGAGACCAAGAACCATTGGAGTTACATGCATGCATGTAACCTCCCAAGCCTTATTGTGGCCGGCCACTTTACTCCATTTGATGGTGAAATTGATTTGGTGAGTTACACTAGAACTTCATCTTCTTCCTTGGATCATCCTCTCAAGTTCTCTCCCTCTTCTTCCTCATCTTGCCGTGAGCATATAAGGAGTGCTAGCACACTCAAGATTACTTTTCTCCACCTATTGCTTGTGTGGATACCAATAGAAGAGTGTGCACTTGACGCTCTTGAGTTCCGGTGAAGCTTTTGGATGAGCAGGATTTGCGAAGGGTGTCGCATCGAGGGTAATGATCTCACATTCTAGATCTAAGGTAGATCTAGGGTTTTTAGTAAACACATACATGTTTTAGTTTTAATACATCTTTGCATGGATCCGTGGGCGGACTTCCGGGGTTTCCGCAACGCAAAAAGCAGTTTTTGCGGCTCGGAAAGTCCAACAGACTTGGTCCGGCATGATGATAAGGTTGAGTGGTACTACTCATGGAGTTAGATGTTGATTAATTAATTGTCAGTAAATTAATTAATTGATGGACATTTGAGATCTTAAACACGGGGAGATATTTTTACAATTAATATATGGAGCTCATATTTATTTATGGGGTTGGTGTGGTAGATCAATGATAATCCTCTAGTGGAATGGATTATCATTAATGGATCGGATTTTATGTGGGTCGGATCTATTGGGTGGCTAAGATCCAACTCCTCCTCATGGTCCCTATTGTATCCTATTAAAAACCTCATGAAGCCTAGATACGACGGTGGAGATTAAATCTCTAGATCCGATGGTGGAGATTAAATCTCTAGATCCGACGGTGGAGATTGAAAGGAGGCTTAAGCCTAACTCTATAAAAAGGGGGCCAAGGCTTGGGCGCATAAAGAGAGAGAGAATTCTAGGGTTTTGCTTCCTTGGTTTTTGGGTGGCAAGGTATTGGAGGCTAGGGTTTGGTATCCTTGGCTGACGGCTAGGGTTTGGTTCATTCTCCTCCCTTGGTCGGTGCCCTCCATTAAAGCTTGGCCGGTGCTCATCCCTTGAAGCAAGGCTAGTGCTCATCCCTTGAAGCAAGGCCGGTGCTCAACCCTCTCCCCCTCCTTAGGGTCGGCGAACACCAAGGAATTGGTCTTTGGTGGTTGGCACAAGTAAGGAGAAGAAGGGTGCTTTTCTTCTTCCTTTTGTTCGGAGCGAACAAGGAAAGGAAGATACGCGATCTACAAGGCTTCATCTCATGGAGGATCGTTGCCCACACAACGTCCAAGAGGAGGATAGGACATACAATAGAAGACCTTGAGGTAAACAAGAGGTATAATTCTTGTTTTGGTTTCATTTTGTTTTTTTATATGATGTATGTAATTGAATATGGCTAATTTACTTGGACGCCGAAGACAAACACAAAAATCGATGATCCGTACATCATCTATTCCGCGGCTAGTCGAGGAAAAAAGTTAGGTTGCTTGAACAACTAGTTTGTTCAAGAGACCACTCTAATCGAATAGCACGATGATGGATCGGTAGCTTGGGTAATCCCTCTTCGTCTTGGATTAATTTTTTTTAATCCGGGGGCGTAGACGGGATCGCCATGCACAAGCAACCAAAGGAGAAGCAATTCTCTCCACAATACAATCAAAGTCCCACATTGATAAGACATGGAAAAGATCATGTGCTTATAAGGTTAAAAGATATCTCCATTGGCATGAGGCCTTTTGGGTAAATCTCAAAAATAAAACCATGAGGGTTTAGGCCCAAAGTGGAAAATATCATGCCTTTGTGGAGATATATGAATCTTATAGGCATTAATAATTGGTATTAGAGCCATGGTCGATGTCAAGCCATGAACCTTGAATGAAGGAAGTGGAGCTCCCATGTTCATATCAAGAGAACCAGACACCAAGCAGGAAGTCCAGTTGGGTTGGGAGGACCGAACAACTGGCAGGAATTCCAGTTGGGCCAGAAGGGATGTACTACTGGCAGGAAGTCCAGCTGGGTCAGGATGACCAGATAGTTGGCAGGAAGTCCTGGTGGGTTGAGGATCGGACATCAAGAAAAGGATGTTCTTCGAGAAAGGATAGGCTTGAGAGGGGTCAATGTGATCCTTCGTTTGAGGAGGGGGGGGGGATTGTTGGAGTATTGGGAATACAATCAAAGTCCCACATGAAGGGTTTTTGCTTATCGAGTCCGTGAGGGGAAACTTCGCTTCCAACCACACCTTGGTTGTTTGTTCATGGCGATCCCATCGATGTCCCCGGATTAAAAAATTTAATCCAAGATAAAAGGGATTGCTCAAACAATCAAGTCATCGTCGTGCTATTCGTTTAGAGAGGTCACTTAAACAAACTCGTTGTTCAAGCGACCATCCTCTATTCTACGAGTAGCCGCGGAATAGACTATGTACGGATCACCGGCTTTTGTATTTATGATCGGGATCCAAGTATTATTTAGCCACAAACAGATTTATATCATTCTCATAATTGAAAAACAAATACAAACATGTAACATATAAAAATTAGAGAATCGATATACCTCTCGATCTTCTAATGTATGACCTTCCTCCTTTCGGATGTCGTGTGGGCGATGATCTACCAAAGGTTGAAGCTCCTAGATCACAAATCTTCCTTCCTTGCTCTACCAAAGCAAGAGGAAGAATAGAAACAAGGCTCTTCTCCTTCCTATAGCCAACCAACAAGCAACAAGAAGGATGCTTGCCGCCGGCCAACAAGGAGAAGGAGATTCCTAGCCTCCAAAGGAAGCAAACCCTAATCCCCTTAAGCCATCATCAAGTTGCTGCCCACTTTTAATCTCTATTTATAGAGTTGGGATAAAGCCATGATTTAATCTCCTCCATTGGTTCTAGGGATTTAATCTCAACTGTTGGATCTAGAGATTTAATCTCAACCGTCGGATCTAGAGATTTAATCTCTACCTTTGGATCTAGAGTTTTGTTTCTATCCATTAGATCTAAGCTTCATGAGGTGTTAATAGGCTACATTAGGGACCATGAGGAGGAGTTGGATCTTGGCCACCCATGGATCAAGCCCACATAAAGTCCGATCCATTAATGATAATCCAATCCACTAAAGGATTATCATTGATCTACCTCACCAACCCCCATAAGATAATATGGGCTCCATATTTTATTTGTACATTTTCTCCCCGTATTTAAGATCTCGAATGTCTATCGATTAATTAATTTACTGACCATTAATTAATCAACATCTAACTCCATGAGTAGTACCACTCAACCTTTTCATCATGCCGGACCAAGTCCACCTGCAGGGTTTACATGATGAACCTTATGAGCTCCTCAAGGGGACATCATCATCCTAATATATAGGACACGGTTTCCTCCTATAATCAACGGCACACCATATAAATAATATCATCTCCCAACTTACCGAGCATATCGATTTAATCTATAAATCTCGCTCATTGGTAAATCAAAGAGATGAATACTAAGTATATGTGCCCGTTATTATATCGAGATTAAGGGCATGTACATAATAATATCTGAGGTCCGATTCGATTATGTAGTCAGCAATAAATCAAATCACCTCTAAGTCGGTCCTGCTCAATACACTCAAAGTGCACTAGTGTGATTCTATGGTCAAGACAAACCAATACCAAATCACACTACAACCATTCCGATGGTTTGTCCAAAGTCATCTCGGTTGTGAGCCTTTACTTATACTTTACAAGGAGCCGATAACATGATCTCCCGTGTGACACCACACACCATGTTATCTACAATGTAATGTATTAGACAATATGCATAACCATAAAAATATGAAAACAATGTTCATGGGATTCTTATTTCAAAATAAAGATGTTCATACAAAAGGTAGACTTTTCAGTATACATCCCTACACCACATTGGTAAGACATGGAAAAGATCATGTGCTTATAAGGTAAAAAAATATCTCCATTGGCATGAGGCCTTTTGGATAAAATCCAAAAATAAAACCATGAGGGTTTAGGCCCAAAGTGGATAATATCATACCATTGTGGAGATATATGAATCTTATAGGCACTAACACTTAAACTCTCATTTCTCCCCATTTGGCATACATCAAAAAGTCTACCAAGGTTTTCAATATCTCATCTCCAATGAGATCCTACATTCTCTCCCTTGGTCTAAAATCATCTTAGATTCCTTCACTCTTCTTAGTGAAACACTCCTTATCACTAAATGAGAAACAATCTTTCATTCTCCCCCATTAAAAACATCCATCATCCCTTGATGGACAAACTCCCCCTAAAGGCTTACTCCCTCTTGACCATTGCACCAACAATGTCTTTAGAGAGTTCCTAAGCTTATAGGAAATCTAAACAATTGAAAATAAGGGTAAAAGTTCAAACTTGAACTTTAACCTCCCTTAAAATTCGATATTTCACCCTAATTAGCTCTCCTAATTATTTTTAATAAATATTTTACCCTTCCAATGCTTGGACAAGCATTCCATAGGGTTAGGAGAGGTTAAAGTACCTAGGGTTGCTCATAGATGGCTAAACAAATCTTGTTTATCCAAAATCAGCTCTAGCAGTCGACTGCAATAGCACTAGTCTATTGCTTCAAGAGTCAGTCGACTTGTTTCTACAAATTGCAGAAATCAGCTTTCAAAATTTAATTTTGAAAATTCATAAGTGATTATACAATTTTCTAAAAATCTTGAAATTTCATACATATAATACTTATGTCAAACATTATAGGTGAAAAATAATTTTATATGAAATACCCATTAAATTCAAAGAATGATACAAAGTTCAAAAGGATTGAAACCTTCAATATTTTGCCTAACTTTGTGTCAATCTTATCAATGGTGGTTCTTATCAAAAGATAGACTTCACCAAGGTTTTTCAAAATGATTTTGAAGGTGCTTTCAAACCTTAATTTCAATCATGGTCTATGGGATAGATGTACATGACTCGTATATTAGCTTTCCTCTTGATTCATCCTTATGATTTAATGAGTTCTAAGTTCATATTGATGTACCATATAAGCACCTTGAACTCAACTCAATTTCCTAACATCTCACATAGCTAAGGTGTATCAATACACACACATGTCATCCTATGGGTTTTGTGAGATGTGGATGTGTTCTTCCCTAAATCTAAGGGTTCATGGATTATATCTAAGCATATTCATTTGATTTCTTTATCTATGACATCAAATAATATTATTTGTCCTTAAATTCAATTTTAATGGCCTTAATGCATGAATAATAACTATGGCATAAATGATTTGCATAATTTAAGCATATTTGCCAATGATGCATGATATCATAGCATGAAACAAATTAACCTAACCATTATTATGACATTTTAAATAATAATATGAGCATGATGTCATGACATGACATATGGCAAACACAATATGACAAATATTATTAATATCAGGTATAGAAATGCCTAAGTTTAAAGCTTAATTGTCATTTGCTAAAACTAGACCCAATTTGTCATAATAAGCCAATCTCCCAAGTGTGTCAAAATCCCAAAATGACACACTTTTGACACTAAACTTACTTGTGTCAATTTCGATCAATTTTTCATCCTATATTAAATCTATTGGCACATCCTAAATCCTTTAGGATTATAATTCTAATCTCATTTCTAAGGCATCATATAACCTTGAAAATGTCTTAAAGTGTCAACTCTATGATGGTTAGGTTAACTAGCCATCCATTCAATTTTGACACATCCTAAACCCATCTAGCGTGAAGGGATCATGCTCCTAGGAACCTAATACCTATTGGAGTTCCTTGGATTTACAAGGTACTCACTAAGAATAACCTCCCTAGATACCTTCCTAATGACCCTCCTAGGCTTATAGGCCTTGATCATTGTGGTTTTGTCTAGGTCAACTCTAGGGATGACTTCCCTTGTGACCTTCTTAGTAACTTTCCTAGGCTCCTTGGAAATCATAGCCACTAGACACCTATCATGGTCAACCTTATGGATAACTTCTTTTGTGACCTTGACTTTATTAGACCTAGGATTTATTCCATAATTCAACAGAATATTATGATAAGAAGGCTTATCTGTTGGATCGATTTGAGCGCTAGAGGGAGGGTCAATAGCGCAAGGAAAACTTTTTGAATTCATTCGTCGATTCGATATGCAAGAAGAGTAAAGTGCAGCAGAAAATAAATATAACAAATTTGTTTTTACTTGGTTCATAGCCTTCGGCTGCTAATCCAAGGCCCTAACGGTCCTAGACCGCATACGGAGGGCAAAACACTAAAAACACTCCTCCTCGTTAGAGGTAGGAGTAAGCGAGTACAATCAATACGAAAAACAATCAAGGTAGAGGGACACTCCCCCTCTCCTTGTTACGATTAAAGCTCGATAAGGAAAGATGTGAACAAGATTTAAAGATGACAATTTAATAAAAGTATACCAACGACTATTGAAGATAGGACTTAAACTCTTGTCGTCGAAGATGCGGTAGCACTTTGTCGTCGTAAGATCGTCATAGAAGAGTAGCGTAGCAAGATCACTTTTGAGCACTTAGAATGATAGAAATGGGGTGGAAAACTGCTACTTTTATAGCCTTGTGAAATCCTAATCGTTGAGATGAGGTTTCATGAGGTGATGCCACCTAGCCCTTGAGAAATGGTGATAAGCTTTGACTCTCCTCAAGGTTGATCCTTGACCAGCAGTCGACTGCTACCCTTACCAGTCGATTGTTGGAGCCATCAGTCGACTGATAGCAGGGTTTCCAACTACAATGAAGAGTTAGCTCAAAAATACAGTTAATATAAGTAAGTTCGATAGCTTTTTACCATCCGATCTCGACTTAGACCTTCCATGGGAAGTCTTGGTCGGATTGTCACATAAGAGCGTCCTCGTACAGAGGACACGACCTTACTTACACTCACTCACATGAGCTTACCTCAGCCTTTACCTTTGAAGCTTCGCTTCCGATCTTCACCTGAGTTCTTCGGCTCCCTCCAAAGTCCTCTCGATATTGCCCGACCACCACGGCTAACCTCTGGGTGTCACTGACCTTCAACTTTAGCTTAGCAATTCTGCACACTTGATTCAGCTCGTAAGATAACAAAATGAACTTAACTTTGTGTATTTGCTATAATCAAAACTCAGGTTCGATTCAGGTGCCTACTGCACTAACAATCTCCCCCTTTTTGATCTATGGCAAACCAACACAAAGTTAAGTAAATAAATTAAGTGCATTAAGTAAAATGAATAACATGAGTATGAAATATGCATGAATGAGTAGGAGTATGAGAAGAACTCTCTTTCAAGTGCTACCCCTTGAGGAATCCTCCCCCTTGACCGAGGGTGAGTACATGAAAAAGTGTCTTGACCCTCCCCCTTGATGTTAGCTACTAAAGAGGATTTCTAAGTAATCAAAACTACTTAACAACGACCTTAGTGATTAGAATAAGTTCAAGTTAACCTTAGCCTTTCTCCCCCTTTATCAATTAAGAAAGTTTAACCATAAAGGTTAAGTTTAAAAAGTTAAGTAAACAAGGTTGGTTAAAAAAAGTTAAGTTAAGTAAACAAAGTTAACTTAACTTTGGGCCATAAAAGTATAAGATCTGTACTCAAGTTAAGTTATCAAAAAAAATTGATCCCTTAACTTTGGCCTTTCTCCCCCTTTTACCATAAATTGGAAGGAGTGGGGGGTTTGTAAAACATAGTTCTGAATTTAGTTTTAAGTCTAAGCATGTTCCAAATAAAGTTTGAAAATAATAGTTTAAACATAAGCTCATCTATTTAGATGTTCAACTCTATTTGACTTAATTGATATGAAATGATCAACAAGTCCTGAGTAGAGTTGGTTAATTTATATAATTATACTCTGTGGTTCATGTCAATGCACTAAGTCTACATCTGGAACCAGGAGTAAGGTCCTAACATCTCATGCCCATCTATGTGGCTAAGTACACAAATACATTAGTCCTATGTGTTGTGAGATGTATTGGCTCCTTAAATCTATAGGTACATGATATCTAGGGTAAGCCCTAAGCAAGTTCCATTAACATGAAAAGAAAAGTAAATAATAGAGTATATAAAAATATAAGTTTGTCAATCCTACTCTATTACGCACATGCCCAATTTTTATCTTAGTAGACTAAATTCAACTTTGGGTAAAGGTTTGGTAAATAGGCCCACTAGATTCGACTTTGATTCCACGTATTCGAGTTGGATGGTTCCGTTAGCTACATGTTCTCGAATAAAGTGGTGTTTGACCTCTATATGTTTGGTCCTAGAGTGGCATATGGGATTTTTGGTTAAGTTGATTGAGCTAATATTATCTATGTGAGTTTTAATATTGCTGAAGTTTAAGTTAAAGTCTTGGAGAATGTGCTTCATCCAAAGAAGTTGAGCCACACACTCACCCATCGCGACGTATTCGACTTCGATGGTAGATAAGACAACACAGTGTTGCTTCCTACTGCACCAACTCACTAGACTTGAGCTGAGAAGTTGACAACAACCACTCATGCTTTTCTATCAAGTTTACTACCTGCATAGTCCGAGTCAGAGTAGCCGATAAGTTCAAACTCCGTAGATCTAGGGTACCAAATACCTATGCTTAGCGTGCCCTTTAAATACCTAAGGATACGCTTAACTAATGTTAGGTGAGACTCCTTAGCACTGGTTTGGAACCTTGTGCACATACTTACTACGAATAGTATGTCGGGTCGACTCGCAGTTAAGTAAAGGAACTCCCTATTGCACTCCTATAATTTTTTAGGTCAATAGATTTTCCTTCTACATCTTCTCTTATATTAACATTTGTTGCCATGGGTGTATTAATGATTTTAGCATTTTGCATCCCGAATCGATTAATTAATTCCTTAGCATATTTTTGTTGATGTAAATAAATTCCTTCCTTAGTTTGCTTAGTTTGTAATCCTAGAAAGAAATTTAATTATCCTACTAAGTTCATTTCAAATTTACTTTCCATGAGTGAAATGAACTCGTTTAGTAGGATTGAATTAGAGGTTTCAAAAATTATGTCATCTACATAGATTTGGGCTATAAAAATTTCTTTGCCTACAGTTTTTACTAAAAGGGTTGGGTCGACTAAGCCTTGGCTAAACCCTTTTGACTTAAGGTATATAGAAAGCCTTTCATACCAAGCTCCAAGAGCTTGTTTTAGTCCATATAATGCTTTCTTGAGTCTAAATACATGGTTGGGTTTGTCTAGGCTTTCGAATATTGGGGGTTGACTAACGTACACTTCTTCCTTAATAAGTCCATTCAAAAACAGTGACTTGATATCCATTTGAAACAATTTAAATCCTCGATGTGAAGCGTATGCCAATAACATTCGGATGGATTCTAATCTAGCTACGGGGCCATAGGTTTCATCGTAATCTAACCCTTCTACTTGACTAACCCCTTTCGTGACCAATCTAGCTTTGTTTCTAACTACTTCACCTTTTTCATCAAGTTTGTTTCGGAAGACCCACCTTGTTCCAATAATTGATTTATCTTTAGGTGGTGGTACTAATTCCCAAACTTCATTCCTAGTAAATTGAGCTAGCTCTTCTTGCATTGCAATAATCCAATCGGGATCAAGAAGAGCTTGTTCAATGGTCTTGGGTTCGATTTTCAAAATCAAGGAGATTTGACTAAGATTTCTATATGATGATCTAGTTCGAACCCCTAGGCTAGGATCACCTATCACTTGGTCAATAGGATGATTAGATTGAATCCTAGAATGACTTGGGTTAGGGTCACCTATCACTTGATCGATAGGATGACTCGATTGAATCCTAGACTGGCTCGGATTAGGATTAATAGTAGACTCAATTTCAAGGTCAAAGTCGAGTCTGGTACGAATCGGTTCGCTAGTTGGTTTTACTATGGGTTTTGTGGGTTCATGTCCTTCGTCGAATACTACATTAATTATTTCCTCAATTTTAAGGGTGTCATTGTTATATACCCTATAGGCTCTACTTGTAGTTGAATATCCTAGGAAGATACCGGTGGAGGTATTGGATGTGAACTTTCCTAGGTAGTCCTTAGTGTTTAGGATATGTACCTTACATCCAAATACTCTAAAGTATTTAATGTTAGGTACTTTGTCATGGTAGATTTCGTATGAGGTCTTAAGGTGCCTCTTTACCATAAGAATTCTATTTTAGACATAACAAGCCGTACTAATGGCTTCTGCCCAAAACCTATCGTGTAGGTTATATTTGTTCAACATGGTCCTAGCGGCTTCTTGTAGGATTCTATTTTTCCGCTCGACTAGCCATTTTGTTGTGGGGTTCTAGGACACGAGAATTCATGGTGGTATCCGTTTAGGTTACAGAAATCTGTGAACCTGTGGTTTTCGAATTCACCACCATGATCGCTTCTAAGTCTTTTAATTTTAAGGTTCTTTTGGTTTTCGATTAATTTAAACAAGTTGATGAGCTGGTCTAAAGTATCACTTTTGTGTTTAAGGAACCTAACCCAGATAAACCTAAAATAGTCATCAATTATGACTAGGAAAAATTGACTTCCATTAAGTGAATTGGCTCCATGTGAATCGAATAGATCCATGTGTAGAAGCTCAAGCACACTTTTGATTCATTCTTGGTTAGTTAGCTGATGTTGTGTCCTAGGTTGTTTACCTTGTTGACAAGCATTACAAATTTTATTGTCTAAGCTATTAAGGTTAGGCAAACCTCTGACTAAGCCACTCTGACTCATCTTACAAACGAGTCTTGGGTGCGAGTGACCGAGTCGTCGGTTCCACAACCAAGATTTCTCTTGTTGTGTCATAAGACACTTGGTTGAGGAGTTAGGTAGATTAATAATGTAGATGTTGCTATTCCTAGTTCTTTTAAGTATTGTTTTAGAGGTTTCATTTGTTTTAATTAAGCATTCATTTTCTAAGAATATAACCTTATAGTTGTTATCACATAATTGACTTACACTAAGTAAATTATATTGAAAATCTTCGACTAATAAAACATTGTGAATCATGAAATTAGAATTTAGCTCAATATCACCTGATTCGATGATTTTAAGCTTGTCATTGTTTCCGAACGCTATCGATCCTTGCTGTTTGAATCTAAGCTTCGAAAATTTAAGTTGGTCTCCGGTCATATGTCAGGAGCACCCACTGTCCAACATCCATTGATCCTACACACAAGTTAGTTGGATCGGATATTGGAATTTAAGGGTTGGTTGAAGATTATTAGTCCTAGATCATCTCACTCATTTCTACATGATCAAACATGTTATCCTTATGTGTTCTTGTGAGATGACTTCAATTTTACTTGATTAATTTAAATGAATAGAAACTAGTCAACCTTGGGTTAGATTCGTATTTAACCCTAAGCTCACCAAGTCACCTTTTCAAGAAATTGGCTTCCAGGTCGTGGCGAGGTACAGAGGCCTTCTTTGATTGGAACAACGACCACTTCCTTAGACAAAGCCAAGTTTGAGAAAATAATAACTTGATTCACCTAAGATCACTTCCTGGTCTAACTAGTTAAGGATACGATGAGGTAGCTTCGGCTAGTTCCACTTAGTCGAGTGCACCGAGCTAGATACACCTTACCTAAATCGGACACACAAGACTTCGCTTTCCTAGCATACTATCATCTCGCTGTGTCCTAGTACTATGTTGTCAAGTGTTGACGAGTTATAGTTCATATCTAACCGTTCTAAAAAGTAAAAATAAAAAGACCTAAGCATGAAAATTCTAAGTAATACCACAAACAAATTTTGTACTAGCTCCCCCTAGACCATTGAATCGGTTCGGTCTTTCCACGTAGTGGATTTGGTCCTTGAGAACCCAGTACTGGTTAGATCCTTATTGAGAAATCAAAGTGGTCTTAGGGACCCATGCTTGGACATATTTTCTATTTTGATTTACAATTGACATATACGACTTGTTAGTCGTATTTGAGCTAAACCCAAGCCCGACCTTGTTGTACACAGCTCTTTGCGATCCAAGTAAAAGTTCAAGTCCCTTGGATCCCAAAGTGAATCTTTCCAACGTATGCCTAAGGTCTTCGACTTGACTTTTCAAAAGTGAGTTCCCAACTTCGAGTTTTTCAACTTGAGTTGAGTCCTCCTTTTGAACTTGACTAGTCGAAGAGGTTAGGGAGATCTTGTGTTTAAGGAGTTTAACCTCCTCAACTAAGGTCTCAACCTTGAACTTGTACTTAGATAACTTTCTAGTTAAGAATTTAATTACATTGTATAAAGTGCTAAGCAAAGATCGACTTACCTTAAGTGACTCTTTTGAACCGGATGCGTATCCGTGGCTTGTCTTGAATAGCGACTCATCATCGGATCTGGACTCGGACTCTTCCTCGGGTTTGGACTCTTGATTGGGTTCAGTCGGTTTGTCCATAAGGATGAGATCGTCGTCTTCCTCTTCCAATGATTCTTCCCAAGTAGCGTTAAGTGCTTTCTTGGACTTGGGTGCTTTGTTCTTTAGTTTCGGACACTCCGACTTGATGTGTTTGAACCTGTTGCATTCAAAACATCTCAAATTCGAATTAGACTTAGATTTACCTTGATTGACGGGTCGTCTTCGGCTCTTGATCATCTTCCGAACTAGATTCACTAGTTCAGTTTCCATCTCGGGGTCTACCTCGGACTCGTACTCGTACTCATCCTCTTCCTTAGGGGGATGGTTTGTTTGCGGCCTTCTTCTTCGAACTTGCAAGTAAGGCAATACCTTTCTCGGGAACCAAATTATACTGTTCATGGAATTCAAATTCAGAAAATAACTCATCTAATTTAATTTTTGAAAGGTCCTTAGAAACCTTGTAGGCATTGACCATGGATGCCCAAAAGGTAGTCCTAGGGAAAGCATTTAATGCATACCTTATAAGGTCTCGATTCTCGACTTTTTGTCTGATGGTGTGCAGGCTATTGACGATATCTTGAATATAGGCATGTAGTTGTGTCACCGTCTCGTGTTCCTACATTTTTAAGTTATATAATTTATTGAATAAAAGGTCTCGTTTACAAACCTTTGTGTCGTCGGTTCCTTTGTGTAACTCAACGAGTTTAGTTCCCAAGTCCTTCGCACTTATGAAGGGGCTGACACGGCTTAGCTCCTCTTTGGACAAGCCGCATTGAAGGATTTGGGTAGCCTTTGTGTCGGCTTCCACTTGTCTTTTCATGGCATTAGTCCACAGATCGTAATCCAAGGATTCACCCACTTCATTAGTAGGAAGCGTGAATCCGGTTTGGATTATGATCCACATCTCGATCTGGGTCTTAAGAAAGCACTCCATCTGACCCTTCCAATAACGAAAGTCATCTCCATTGTAAAATGGAGTTTGGACGGTGCTAAACCCTTTGATATGGGACATTTAGACAAAATAAGGAAAACAAGCACCTCACAAAACAAAAACAATCGAAATGTACCAAGACTTTCGTCTTGGATTAGTAGTGCGGGAGAATGAATTTAAACGAAATGAAAAACTTGTAAAACAAAAATAAACAAAAAAAAATTTGTAAAAATTGCTAGATTGGTGGTTTCACCAAATCATAGCGCCCCCAGCTCTGATACCAATTGTTGGATCGATTTGAGCGCTAGAGGGGCGGTGAATAGTGCAAGGAAAACTTTTCGAATTCATTCGTCAATTCGATATGCAAGAAGAGTAAAGTGTAGCGAAAAATAAATATAACAAATTTGTTTTTACTTAGTTCATAGCCTTCGGCTGCTAATCCAAGGCCCTATCGGTCCTAGACCGCATACGGAGGGAAAAACACTCCTCCTCGTTAGAGGTAAGAGTAAGCGAGTACAATCAATATGAAAAACAATCAAGGTAGAGGGACACTCCCCCTCTCCTTGTTACGATTAAAGTTGGATAAGGAAAGATGTGAACAAGATTTAAAGATGACAATTTAATAAAAGTATACCAACAACTATTGAAGATAGGACTTGAGCTCTTGTTGTCGGAGATGCGGTAAAACTTCGTCGTAGTAAGATCGTCGTAGAAGAGTAGCATAGCAAGAGCACTTTTTCAGCACTTAGAATAATGGAAATGGGGTGGAAAACACCTACTTTTATAGCCTTGTGAAACCCTAATCGTTGAGATGAGGTTTCATGAGGTGATGCCACCTAGCCCTTGAAAAATGGTGATAAGCTTTGACTCTCCTCGAAGCTTATCCTTGACCAGCAGTCAACTGCTACCCCTACCAGTCGACTGTTGGAGGCATCAGTCGACTGATGGCAGGTTTTCCAGCTACAATGAAGAGTTAGCTCAAAAATGTAGTTGATATAAGTAAGTTCGATGGTATTTTACCATCCGATCTCAACTTAGACCTTCCATGGGAATTCTTAGTCGGATCATCGCCTAAGGACGTCCTCGTACGGAGGATACAACCTTACTTACACTCACTCACACGAGCTTACCTCAACCTTTACCTTTGAAGCCTCACTTCCGATCTTCACCTGAGTTCTTTGGCTCTCTCCGAAGTCCTCCCGGTATTGCCCGACCACCACGGCTAACCTTTGGGTGTCACTGACCTTCAGTTTTAGCTTAGCAATTCTGCACACTTGATTCAACTCGTGAGATAACAAAATGAACTTAACTTTGTGTATTTGCTATAATCAAAACTCAGGTTCGATTTAGGTGTCTACTGCACCAACATTATCTACCTTGGACTTAGGTTTGTGACCCAAACCTTCTTGTCCTTTGACATTTCTTGCCTCTTAAACTCTAGGTTTTGCCCACTAGACCCATTAGCCTAATTTTCCATCCTTTTTAGGGTATTTTCTAATTTTTCAAGTTTTGACCTCAAAACTTGATTTTCCTTTTCCAATTTCCCAATTTTTGAGTTTTCATTCTCTCTTTGGGCAAATTTATTTCTTCTAGGCATATGTCTACGCTTCTTAGGATTAATGTCTAGGCTCTTTTTATCCTTAGGTGGGGTAGTCTTAGAAGTATCCTTAGGCCTAACATTACAATGTTTAGCACCTAAACAAAAATATTTATTACTAGCATGCTTCTTATCATTAACAATTGGAAGAGCATTATTAAATTTTACCTTAGGATTTGCCTTAGCTCCCCCTACATATGAATCTCCTCCTTTGTCCTTCTTAGGGTAACTCCCCCTTGGACAGTGGCTTCTATAGTGCCTTTTTTCTTGGCATCGGAAGCATACTATATGCTCTTTCCCTTTTCGTACCGGGGCTCCAATCTCGTTGATCTTCTCCTTCACCTTTGGCACAACTTGTGTCTTCTTCTTGATCAATCTTGAGCATTTGCTCCTTTCTTCCTACACTCAAAACATATTATGTGATCTTTATTTTTACAAATTATGCTTGAGTTACCTATAGGGGTATCTTGAGCTTTTTCTTGAGTTTGTTTGGATGTAGAGGGTTCCTCTTGATCTTGCTCCGGTGTTGAAGGCCTAATCTCCTCCCCTCAATCCTAGAGGTGGAAGGTTCTTCAACTTCCTCGACTTCTTCCAATTCGAATGTTGAGCATCTCTCAACTTCCGAATCTTCACCCTCTTGAGTCGATGAGCATTCTTTTTTAGCGTTTTTCCTTATCTTGTGTCGGTGAAGGATTTTCATGAAATTTTGCCAAATTGCTCCATAGCTCCTTAGCATCCTTATAGTCACCTAATTTACACAAGATATCATCAGAAATTAAATTAATTAAAAATTTTGTTACTTAATGTTTGTCTTGAATTTTTGGACTTGTTCCTTTGTCTTCTTCTTCATCTTGAGGAATCATCCCTTCTTGGCCCTTGGAGGTTCAACCCCTTCCATTAAGATGAACCAATCTTTGATGTCGATCATACGGAAGGTTTCTATACTCGCCTTTCATGTATCAAACCCCCAAATCCATAGAATCCATAAGGTGGTGGACTATAAATGTCATATCCAAGTCCATCATTAGGCAATTCCATCTTCTCTACTCCTCTAGTGTTGTTTCTCTCTTGGCGATTAGTTCTAGAAGAGCGTTCTCGCTTTGATACCACTTGTTGGAGACTGATTGGTGCGCTAGAGGGAGTGAATAGAGTTTTGTGATTCCTTCGATTGCTTTCGTATGCTTGTCTACAAATGGTTAGTATGCAGCGAAAATACAAGCATACACAACATAAACAAAAACAATACAATCACTACACAATGATTTTTATATGGTTTGAAACCTACAGTTCTTACTCCAAGATGACACTCTAGTGATCTATCGTCACTAAAACCTATGCTTCTCGGCAACATGCCGGAGGTGGAGAAACCTCGTACAAGAGTTTACAATAATACAGGAAAATACAATGTAAAGAAAGAAATGAAAATACAAGAGCACTTTACAAATGAAGAGAACTTGCTTGGTCTTTTTGGTTGCTTTGGATGGCTCTTGAATGTCTGGAATGCATCAGAACTTTCCCTTCAAAATCTCCCAAAAAACTGCTACTCTAATCTTCCCGTCGAGCTCCTTTTATAACTCCTCTTGGGCTAATTTTCTGCCTCTCAATCAACTAACCTTATCCACCAGTCGATTGGGCATAATGTCGTTGTCTCACAATGACTAATCCACGTCAGATTATTGTCCATCAGTCAACTTCTCTGACCTAGCAGTTGACTGCCATAGCCACCAGTCGATTGTTATAAGCTTGCAGTCAATTGCCAAACATTATATGCCCTGGCCACTTAATTCAAGCCAATTGCTCAATCCTAGCAATCAACTATCAGTAGCCAGTCGACTACTAAACTCTAGTAATTGACTACTAGAACTACAGTCAACAGTCGAGCCTCAGTCGACTACTCAATTAGTCGACTGGTCATAACCCCAGTCAATTGGCCAATGCCATAAGTCAACTAGTACACCTCAAACATGAGGTTTAATCCAAGTATGATATCCTCATATTTGATACTCACCTTAGCCTAGACCTAAGCCTTATAGCCACCTCCATCAGCCTCATGCCCTCAGTGTCCATCCGAGTCCTCGATGACTCATTCACCCTTCGTGCTAGCATTCAAGTTCTTCCATCTGCTATGTCATGCCATCAAGTCTAGCTTTGCCAAGAGGTTGCGCCTCCGGGACTTCTCCATTGCTATGTCTCAATGCTTGGACTTTCACTGCCAGACTACACACTTGGACTTACATGGCCAATACTACACCCTTGGACTTTTTCTTTGCAAAATATCCATATTTGGACTTTCGCCACCAAGACTACATACTTGGACTTACACGACCAAGACTATACCCTTGGACTTTTTCTTTGTCAAGTATTCATACTTGGATTTTCTATTGCCAAAAATCCAATCTTGGACTTCTACTCGAGTCTCACTCGAGCTTGGTCAACCTTGATCTGAGACCAATTGCTCCAACAATCACCTCATAATCTCCCCCATATGACCTTGGATATCCCAATCATACTCTAGTTATATGGTTAACATATGGTCAAACCATATTGATAAACACATTGACAATCCCATTGTCAAATCCATTGTCAAACATCAAAATCCTACTCGAGTCACACTCGAGTCTGGTTAATCATGAGCTTAGCCGATTCCACCAACATCCTCCAGTAAAGATAGTAAATTTTGACGATTTGGCATAGACAATCTCATTTCCGACACAACTTTTCTTCAGTAAATTCCAAGTTTGCACTCTTGGCTCAAGATTCGTGATTTCGGACTAGCTTAATTGAGATTTTTAATAGTTTCTTGATAATAGAACTCTGATTATAGCATTTAAACAACACTGTGGTGATGAGGGTACCATCTCCAATTTGAAAGGTAAAGGAAAACAATTGAGGTAACGAACCTAATCCCTATCACATTATTTTTCAAGATCAATCACATAGGTCTAGCTAGGTATAAGGCCTTAGTTCAGTGGAAAATTATGAATACACAATACCTAGACAACAATGCCTTAGATGTTTTAGGGTTGAAAGAGGATGTGTATTGGATGTTAGATATGGTTGGTTGGGTGCAATTCATGTAAACTAAATACCCAACCTATATTCACATTACCCTTGAGTTCTTAAGCTCGGTTGAAGCAAATGTATTGTCCGAAGAGGGATGTGATGAAGGTTGTATCTCTTTGCATCTTTTTAACATGGAACACAAGTTGAATTTGGAGCAATTCAACTCAATCTTTGAGTTACTTCATGGTGGGGAGAGAGAGAGCCCTTTGATTTTAGTGTTCTTTATACTTGGGTCGAGTTCACATAAGAGCCCTACTACGACTCTTCGAGGGCAAAGGCCATTGACCATCAAAACCCTTGCATCTACTATGTTCAGCAGATCATGTCCCACACAATCTTTGATCATAGAGATAGTGATGACGTTGTGAGCTTATGTTTCTCTGGGTCATGCTAAAGAACATCCATCTGTATATGAGCTCACACCTTGCGAGGTACTTTGTTAAGGTCAGAAAGGCCTCAGCAGAAAACATTGTGATTAGTGGATTCATCACTCTCATTACCCTAGCTTAAGGTTATGAGTTGACCGACATGTAGGAGGCCATAGGTAGTATTGAGATTGACTTAGAGGCCTACATTGCCATTAGGATGATAGTCCGAGAGAGGGATTGCTCTTACTTAGTCCTTAGAGACCAAGACCCTAAGCATACCACAGTATGTGTGTGTTCTAATTAGAGATTCTCCAGTGCACCTCCTCCTGAGTCCCTGGAGATGGAGTATCCTCCTCCCCTGATTATGCATACTAGGTCACATATGATATTTTTCTTTGCTCGTTCTTCTTTTACAGGAGGCATCACTTCGGATGACTCATATTCTTGGTTTCAGGCTTCCTTGGATGCTATTCAGATTGAGTTGGGTGAGCAACGCACTGAGTTAGGTGAGCAGTGTTGTGTGATCGATGTCATATATCACTGACATATATCTCAAGGTGACTTTCCTCCTCTTGAGTAGTTCTTTTTTCTTTACCGATACCCTTCCATATATTAAGGATTATGCATGATTTAAATTTTGGGGGAGAGGGTAATTAGTCATCTTTATCTGTGTTTATCTGTTTTCCATTATCAAAGTTTTCTCACATGTTTATCTATTTTTCATTCCATGGCATATAGGTTTAAATTTGTGCTCATGATTTTGGTAGCTCATCCCCCAATGAATTGAGAATTAGTTAGGTTAGTGAATTTCCTTTTGACATACTTGTTAAGAACTCCATTTCAATTGTAATATGACTTTGAGGGTGGAGGTATCAAAAAATAGTTTAGGTTCACTATATTGAACTAGACTCAATATTTCCATGGGGACTCTCACAACACTTGGTTACTAGAGAAACACTCAACTTGAGTGAGTTTTGAAGGGGAAAAAAAAAAGAAGAAGAAATTGTGTATGAGTACCCCTTTGGGACCAAGTAGTTATTGGAAAATACCTAAGGGTATACTTTTGAGATCAAATAATTACTGAGGAAATACTTATTACTTATTTTTCCTTTTCTTTCTCCTTGACATTGAGTTCTCCTTTGAAAGTAAGTGTGAGAGTGAGGAAATGAGCCAAGTGTATTGGCTATGGTGAAAATGCAAGAAAAATGGTGGAAGGAACACTTAGCTTGGATTGATGTATGATACCTTAGAGTTAATTCACATGCACTACATGGGGGACTTACATGCTTAGCTAAGGGGAAAGAATCCATATGACTATGATTATAAAATAAGATTATAAGATGGGTTCAAACAGATTTATCAAATATGATGAGTTTCCACACTATAATTCTCACATAGATTTATGTTTTTATTTTGCTTGGGGACAAGCAAAAGTTTAAGTTTGAGGGTATTTGATATGTGTAAATTATGCATGCTTTTTAGTGTTGGTGCAATCAGCCCAGGTCACGATTGACCAGACTCGAGTTTGACTTGAGCAGTATTTTGATGTTCAACAAAATGTATGACAATGTGTTTGTCATGGAAAGTCCAAGTCTTGTGTACTTGGCATGGAAAGTACAAGTCTTGAGTACTTGGCAGGGACAGTTCAAGCATGGGTCTTGGCAATGGTAAAGTCCAAGCATGGGTCTTGGCATTTGGAAAGTCCAACATGGAGTTGACAAAGAAAGTCCAAGAGTGTGATATTAGCGGCGTAAAGTCCAAGCATGGGTCTTGGCAGCATAAGTTCAATGTTTGGTGACGTAAAGTCCAAACATGGAGTCTTGGCAGCATAGTTCTTAATGGATCTTGGCAATTGGAAAGCCCAAGGGTGTGATATTGGTGGCGTAAAGTCCAAGCAGCAGTCTTAGTGGCATAAGTCCAATGTTTGGCTGCATAAAGTTCAAGTGTATGTCTTGGCAGCATAAGCCCAAATGTACCTTGGCAATGTAGACTCGATTAGCATGACAATAGCTGATGGAAGCACCTGAAGGCTAGCATATGGATGAACAAGTTATGGAAGATTTGGAGGGATCTGATAGGTGTGAGGTTGATGGAGGTGGCTAGAAGGCTTAGGTCTAGGCTATGGGTGGTCTATCAAGTATAAGGGGATCATACTTGGGTTAAACCTCATATTTGAGGTTTATGAGTGGACTGGGATTATGGACTAGTTGACTGGTCAAGTATTTTGATACTTAGTAGCCTAGTCGACTTTGAGCGATAATCAAGTTATAACCACGATCGTCGATGAGTAGACTGAGCTCGATCACAGCCATGTACATCGCAATCGATTAGACCCCACTACCATGGAGGGCAACAAGCATAGAAAGTTTCAGAATGATCGATCAATCGACTACCGAGCAAAGCGTGATCGATTGATAGGGTTTGGCAATCAATTGCTAGGTATCCGTTGGAGTTTTTCTAGCGTGGATATAGCCATTGTGAGACAACGACATGAAGGTCAGTCGACTACTGGGTAAGAATAGTCAACCGAAAGGCAAAAATTAGCCCGAGTTGTAGCTTTATAAGGAGCTCGAAGAGAAGGATTTTGGCAATGGTTCTAGGGGAGATTTGAGGCGAGGTGCTGGTTCATTTCAAGGTCCTTCAAGCTCGTCCAAGCAACTAACAAGCAAAGCATTCAAAGCGATCTCTTGTAAAGTTTTCTTTATGTCATTTGTTGTATTTCATTTGTATTTGCTTTGTATTATCTTGTTTATTGTTGTAAAGATTGTACGAGATTTCTCCACCTCCGGATTATTCCGAGGAGTTTATTAGTGGTGGTGTGCATCACTAGAGCTCACCCCATGGAGTAGGAACCCTAGGTTCCGAACCACGTATATCTTGTGTTGTGCTTGAGTTTGTTATGTATTTTATTCTATTATTTTTCCACTGCGCATACTAACAAACTTGTAGACAAGCACGTGATTGAATTCTAAGCGAAATCACGAAAATACTATTCACCTCCCCTCTAGCACGTCATCAGAGCGAGGACGCTCTTCAAGACTTAACAACCAAGGCATCATGCTAGAGGGAAGAAGGAAGATGGAGTTACCAAATCTTGGACTAGGCCACAACATCAACACTCTACCACCCTATGGATTTTATGAAATTGGGGGTTTTGAAAAATGGAAGGAGAGTGTAGAAACCTTCCTCATGATGAATATCGATGATTGGTTCATCTTGATGGAAGGATTTGAAGCCCCTATCAACAAGAAGGGAAAAGTTCTCAAAATCAAGAAATGGACCAAGGAGCAATGCCTAAAATTCAAGACCGAGGTTAAGGTAACAAAATTTTTAGAAAATTTGATACCCAATGATATTTTGTACAAACTAGGGGATTACATGGATGCCAAGGAGCTATGGAGTGGAGCAAGTTGGCAAAATTTCATGAGAAGCCTCAATCGGTCCAAGACAATAAGGAAGAATCCAAGGATGAGGAAGAAAGCTCATCATCTCAAGAGCATGTAGACTCGGAGTTTGATAGATGTTCAACTTCCGACGAAGAAGTAGAAGAATTTGAAGAAGTCTCCACCTCTAGAATTGAGGGAGAGGAGAGATCTTCCATGCCGGAGCAAGAAGAGGAAGCCTCCACCTCTAGGATTGAGGGGAGGAGATTAGATCACCGGAGCCAGAACAAGAGCACGAAGAACCATCTACCTCCGAGAGAGAAGAAGAGCAAGCTTAAAATTCCATTTCCGACCTAGGTAACTCAAGCATTTTGATTAAAAATAAAAATCATATTGTATGTTTTGAGTGTAGGGAAAATGGACTTTACAAGAGTAAGTGTCTAAAGCGAGTCAAGAAGACACAACCGACACCAAAAGACAAGAACAAGTCAAAGGATGTCGGAGCCCCAACAATCAAGAGCAAAGAGCACATTGTGTGCTTCAAGTGCAATCAAAAGAGGCACTATAGGACTCAATGCCCTAGGGTGAGGAAGCAAACCAAGGACAAAGGAGGAGTCTCAAATGTAGGGAGAGCTAAGGCAAACCCTAAGGTAACTTTTAAGTATGCTCTTTCTTCAATTAAAAGCCAAAAACATGCTAGGAGTAATTTTAATACTCTTGCTATTGTTCATAATAATGAAAAGCATGCTAAAAATAGATCTTATTGCTTAGGTGCTAAATCATGCGATATTAGAGTTAAGAACAAATCTAGAACCAATACCCCTAAAATAATTCTAAGGAAGCTATTAGAAAGGTAGAAAATCATTAAGGCATTAACCCTAAGAAGGGTAGGCATATGCGAACAATGCCCAAAGAATAAATGAAAATTCAAAAATTGGGCAATTAGAGTTAGAAAATCAAGTTTTGAGGTCAAAACTTGAGTGAATGGAGAAGACCCCAAGGAAGATGAAAAACATGATTCTAGGGTCTAATGATAAAAAATTAAGGTCTGGGAGGCAAGAACCATCTAGGGGCAAGAAAGATTTGGGTCACAAACCTAAGCCCAAGGAGACCTACCATAGTGTTCCATTTGACTATGGAACCATTTCTAGGTCTAGGAAAACTAAGGTTACTAGGGAAGTCATCCCTAAAGCTAATCATGGTAGATGCCTAGTGGCTAAGGTTTTTATGAAACCTTGGAAAGCCACTAAGAAGGTCACAAGGGAAGTTATCCCTAGAGTTGACATAGGCAAGACCCAATTAACCAAGGCTTCCAAGCCTAAAAGGGTCATTAGGAAAGTACTAAGGGAGGATATCCCTAGTGAGTACCTAGTAAACTCAAGGAGCTCCAATATGTATTGGGTTCCTAGGAGCGTGATCACTTCACGCTAGATGGGTTAGGGTGTGTCAACCCTAAATGGATGAGTAGTTAACCTAACCATGGTAGAGTTGACACTTTAGGATATTTTCAAGGTTATGGGATACCTTGAAAATAAGTTTGGATTTATATCCTAAAAGATTTTAGGATGTGCCAATAGAATTTGAGAAGTATGGAAAATTGATCAAAATTGTCACAATTAGGTTTAGAGGTCATGATGTGCCATTTTTTATTTTTGGCACACTTGGGAGATTGATCTATTATGGCAAAGTAGTGTAAATTTTAGAAAATGACAATTTAGGCTTAACACTTACGTATTATATACTTTTATATTTTATACTTGTCATGCTTTTACTTGCCTTGACATGTCATGACATCATGCTCATATTAATATATAAAATGTTATGATAATGTTTAGTTTTATTTTTAAAAGTCATGTGTGTATTTAGGCTTATGTTTTATGTCATGACATCATGATTATTGACACATGTTTCATTTATGCTATCTTGTATGCCATAATTATCATTCATGCATTTAAGATTAATTAAAATTGATTTAAGGACTATGACATGATTTGAAGTCTCATGTATAAGGGAATCAAATAAAGTTGTCTAGAAAAATACATGAGACCTTAGATTAGGAAGAACAAAACTCACATCTCACATTAAATTGATTTGTATGTGTTTTCATACACCCTAGAAACATGTGAAATGCTAAGAAATGAGTTAAGTTCATGTGCTTATTTAGTACATCATAATGAACTTAGAACTCATTAAATGATAATGATGGATCATGGGGAAAGCTAATGTGCAAGTCATGTGCATTGAGCCCATAGATCATGGTCCAATATAAGATTTTAAAATCATTTCAAAATTATTTTGAAAAACCTTGGTGAAGTCTATCTTTTGATAGCAATCACCATTGATAAAGTTGATACAAAGTAGACTCAAAACATTGAAGTTATCCTTATTTTTGAACTTTGTATCAATCTCACTATCTAATAGGTATTTTATTTTTTAAATATTTTTCACCCATAATGATTGACATAAGTATTATATGTATGAAGTTTCATTATTTTTTAAATTACGTATATTTACTTATGATTTTCCAAAACTCACTTCTGATTTCTAGATTTCTACTTCTATAGAAACCAGTCGACTGCCACTTGGGGCAATCGACTGGCATTGAGGTTAGTCGACTGGTTGCTGATTGAGTCGATTGCCAAGTCTGATTTCAGGTAAACAAGATTTGTTTAGCCTAGTTTCAACTACTTTAGGCTACCCCTAACATTCCCTAACCCTAGGATCTGCTTTGGAAAGTATTAGAAGGGGTGAAAATCCATTGGAAATTGATTAGGAGGGTGCTTAGGGTGAGAATCAACTTTTAAGGTGAGTGAAAGTTCAAGTTCAAACTTTTGCCCTTAATTTTGATGGTGTAGTGTTCCTATTGGCTTAGGGTCTCTCCAAGGACATTGTTAGTGCAATGGTCAAGGGGGAGCATGCCATTAGGGGAAGGTTATCCATCATGGGATGATGGATGTGTTTTCCTCAAAGGGGGAGAATTGGAGAATAGTAAGGTTTGCCTCTCATTTAGTGGTATGGGACGTATCACTAGGAAGAGTGAAGGCATCCTAAATGTGTTTAGACCAAGGGGGAGAATGTAAGATCTCATTAGGATATGAGACAGTGATACCCTTGGGGAGAGCCTTTTTGATGTATGTCAAAAATGGAGAGAATTATGAGAATTGATGGCTTGAGTTAGGTGGCCTAACTCAAAGGTTTTGTCAACCATCAAAAAAGAGGAGATTGTTGGTGCAATCGACCCAGGTCACAATTGACTAGACTCAAGTTTGACTTGAGCAGTATTTTGATGTTTGACAAAACGTATGACAATGTGATTATCATGAAAAGTCCAAGTCTTGTGTACTTGACATGGAAAGTCCAAGTCTTGAGTACTTTGCATGGAAAGTCCAAGCATGGGTCTTGGCAATGGTAAAGTCCAAGCATGGACCTTGCCATTTGGAAAGTCTAACATGGAGTTGGCAAGGGAAGTCCAAGAGTATGATATTGGTGGCGTAAAGTCCAAGCATAGGTCTTGGCAGTACAAGTCTAATGTTTGGCGCCGTAAAGTCCAAGCATGGAGTCTTGGCAATATAAGTCCAAATGAATCTTAGCAATTGGGAAGTCCAAGTGTGTGTCTTGACAGCATAAGCCAAAATGTACCTTGGCAATGTATACCCGATTAGCATAACAATAGCCGATGGAATCACTTGAAGGCTAACATATGGATGACTTGGAGGGATCCGATAGGTGTGAGGCTGATGGCGATGGATAGAAGGCTTAGGTCTAGGCTAAGGGTGGTCTATCAAGTATGAGAGGATCATACTTGGGTTAAACCTCATATTTGAGGTTTATGAGTCGACCGGGGTTATGGATCAGTCGACTAGTCAAGTATTTTGACACTTGGCAGCCTAGTTGACTCTGAGCAGTAAACTAGGGTTATGACCAGTCGACTGGAGCTCGACTGCGACTGTGTGCTACTGGCAGTTAACTGCTAGCTTTGGGCAATCGATTGGACTTGAGCAGTCGACTGCCATGGAGAATAGTCGACTAATATTTGTGGACACAAGCACAGAAAGTTTTGTAGTCGACTAATCAGTCAACTACCGGAGAAGCAGTCAACTGATAGGGTTTGGCAGTCGACTGCTAGGTATCCGTTAGAGTTTTTCTAGTGTGGATAAAGCCATTATGAGACAACGACATGAAGGTCAGTCAACTACTGGGTACGAGCAGTCGACTAGAAAGCAAAAGTCAGTCCGAGTTATAGCTTTATAAGGAGCTCGAAGAGGAGGATTTTGGCAATGGTTCTAGGGTAGATTTGAGGCGAAGTGCTGGTGCATTTCAGGGTCCATCAAGCTCGTCCAAGCAACCAACAAACAAAGCATTCAAATCGATCTCTTATAAAGTTTTCTTTACGTCGTTTATTGTATTTCATTTGTATTTGCTTGTATTATCTTGTTTATTGTTGTAAACATTGTATGAGGTTTCTCCACCTTCAGATTGTTCCGAGAAGGAGTTTATTAGTAGTGGAGTGCATCACTAGAGCTCACTTAAGCTCACCTCGTGGAGTAGGAACCCTAGGTTCCAAACCACGTATATCTTGTGTTGTGCTTGAGTTTGTTATGTATTTTATTTCTATTATTTTTCATTGTGCATACTAACAAACATGTAGACAAGCACGCGATCAAATTCCGAGTGAAATCACGAAAATGCTATTCACCTCCCCTCTAGCGCATCATCAACGTTCCTACATTTAGGATTTATTTAGTATAAATGGATCACATTTTATTAACATATTGTGTGAAAAACATTAGCATTTGCATTTATTTCATCTCTTTTATTCGGATGACTACAATTGTGTACGTGTTTTTATTCACAATAGGACACGATCATGGTAGCAACACAAATGGGGCAAAAAGACATGATCAAAGCACTAGAAAAAGCTCACCATAACCAATCATGACCAGCCAATGGAACCCTCCACAATTGTGGTTTTCACTGCCTTTAGGGAAGAGCTGTCGGGAGCCAAACAAGAAGCCTCATAATGAATGATGAACAGACCATAGAATGTTCCACGAGCATGGTTCATACTGCTCAAATGAATTATATTCCATCCTCAGCATGGTCCACAGTCAGCCCGTGGTGGCTTCAACAACCGTGGATCTCAAGTAATATGTGGCATCTTTCAATATTTGCAGGTTGTTTGTCTATAAAAGAGAGGCCAAGGCTGAATTAGGAGAGGAGGATTGTTAGGAATGATGGTGTAGCTAGAGGGGGGTGAATAGCAATTTTTCTTTGTTGCTTGGAATTCAATCGTGTTCATTCGATTGCTTGTCTACAATGATATTAGTGCGCAATGGAATACACAATAAATACAAATGCACAACAAAAATACACAAGCATAACACAAGATATAACATGGTTCGAAACCTAGAGTTCCTACTCCACGGAGCGAGCTCAATACTGAGCTCTAGTGATGCACACCACCACTAATAAACCTCTCCTTCTCGAAAAACACTCCAGAGGTGGAGAAACCTCTTACAATGTGTTTACAATAATAAACAATAAGATACAAGAAAATACAACAAGCAAATGAATACAAGTAAAGAAGACACTTTATAAATGTAAGCTTTTGAATGCATGATCTTTGGTTGCTTTAGAATGCCTTTAAAGATCCTGAAATGCACCAGCACTTCACCTCAAATCGCCCCAAGAACCATTATAGAATCATATCAAAATCCTCCATTAATTGCTCCTTTTATAACTTGCAGATGGCTGATTTCGTGGCTAGCAATCGACTGCCAAAGGCACTAGTCAATTGCCCATAGTGTCGTTGTCTCACAACGGCTAAATCCACGCTAGAAAAACTCCAATGGATACACTAGTAGTTGACTAATCATATAATCAGTTGATTGTTGCCCAATAGTCTACTTGTCACACCTCGAGAATATGCCGAGCCGAAAAGCAAACAGACAACATCTCCCCTGTACGTGACAACATATCCTGTTTATACAAGCCTTTCGGCCATAATCACAATAACATACATAAATGTAACTATAACAAAACACAGCAAAAACTAACAAAACGACATAACAATCTACACACAATGCATACCGGTATGACTAACACAACATAAAGAAAGCATCATCAAAACTCGAATCAACAAGTGTGTACATCAACAAAGTCAAACACAACATCCACCATATAAATCTAGATCGATATACGAAACATCCGAAAACAAAAGGAAACATAAATCCAAGCCGGGACCCTCAGAAATGAGATGAGAGGTTGCCAGCCAGTGTTGTTCCAAGCCCATCACGGAGTCGAGTACTTGTTAGTTGGGTGATAAGAAAAGTCAGGGTCTATGGTGGTGAGTACAAAACTCAGTGGTAATAAGAATAGAAGTGCATGCATAATATATTTATATATATATCACATGCAAATCAACAATATGTTGTTTAAAGGTATAATAGGTATACACCAGCATGATATAACAACTGTATAACTAAACTAATCAATAATAATAACATAAGGTACTGACATACCTGAGATCGACAATGATGTAACTCATACAACCTGAGTATAAGTATCATAATACAACACCTACAACATGGTAGAGTAAATACTAACTCTATAATAATCAAAACCGCCATACTAACATTCTATGGCTAATACAACCATGAACTGGGTCCATCCCGTATCACCTCAAGGTACTGGTCAAAGGTATACGATAATCTAACCAACTCAACTCTGGTTATCCACACACGACCATACAAGAATATGCAAGTGGAATGCAAGATGATGTACAATCAAATGCAGCAAGAATAACACAAACAAATGCAACATCATAATAAGCATACATATAGACTGCATCTATATATATACTAATCACAACCATATATATATATATATATATATGTGTGTGTGTGTGTGTCTCAATATGCAAAATGCCATAAGAATACGACAATGCAAAATCCATGGTCATGCCTGCTCACCCTAACCGTTACCACAACCCCAGTGTGGCCTAGGTGGCTCAACATGACAACTGTCCCAACTCAACACCAACCACTACTCTCGAGTGGATGAGTGGGCAGTATGAACAAGTAGCATATAAGCGTAAAAAGCTAGCTACACAACAGGGGTCCTTGCTGTTGGCTACTCCGACAGTCACTACCGATGAGTGGTCGAGTGCCACACACGTAGGACAACTGCATGCAACTCCAACTACCACCGTCTATAGCGGTCGAGTGCGGCACAACAAATGCTCTTCCCTCACACCAATTACTCCTCCACGACTAACCTGGAAGGCAGGATGACTGACAACCCTCTCAACCACAAGGGAGACCAAGTCATCGGTATACATGTAAATGGAATGAATGCACAGTCACACATACATGCATCCACCACAGACTCTCTATCCTACAGAGAGTCATACTCAACTGATCAAAATACTCTCTATCCTACAAAGAGTCATACTCGACTAATCAATGCACTCTCTATCCTGTAGAGAGTTATACTTGACTGATCAACATACTCTCTATCCTGCAGAGAGTCATACTCGATTGATTGACACACTCTCTATCCTACAAAGAGTCAAACTCAATTGATCACAACTAAGCTAGGACCACTAGTCCATAGCGACGTTGTATTGACAATCACACGTCCATACACGACTACCTGATCCATAGTGGATATGTACACATCATCAGGATATAACATGGAAATTCAACTTTACTTCTAGAATCCTACTCATCTCTGAATGATTTATCTAGATTGTACAATTCAATTTTACAACTGAATTTAGCTACGTACACATAGGTAAACCACTACAAGTCCACTTACCATAACATCTATAGTTCAAAACAAAGATGAATAAATAGATAACAATAATAACATAGTATTTAAGTGCAAAGGCAAAAGTACACCAAGCATCAGAAAAAAAACTAGAGTGGAGTCAAAGTCGAAGTGACAACAATATGAAGTTATATACTTCAGGGTTTAGCTACTAACTGACCAGGGTAGGAAATATTACCCACCTGCTATAAAGCTCGAAATAAATATCTTCACAGCCGCAGACCTGTCTCGTATCCACGTCCTGCAAATATCATCAACCACAATTAAATTCAAGCACACGATAAATATACGAATCCGCTACTATAATCGTTTCTATATTCGCATCCTTTTATCGAATACGAATTGGAAACCCCCAATCGTCATGGCCAATTTACCATAACCGAATTTATAGCTGAGATCATAGCATTACACAGCTCGATCAACAACCGATCGTTCACACTAATTTAGGGACCTGACCAACCTCAAACCAAACCCTATTCATGTCCCCTACAATAGGGCACAAACATAGGTCAATACACATCTCACGTCAAGATCAATCCACACTTCGATCCATATGGCCACCACCCATCTTGAACTCACAAAGTAGCACCCACTATCATACGACAGCCCTTCATAGCTCACTGTTACACCGAATTAGGGATCTAACCAACCCTAATTGGAACCCAGCTTAACCCACAACTATTTACAGCCATGTTCACACCAATTTGGATATCTGACCAACCCGAAGTGAACCACACAGCTCCATCCGTCCATCTTCACCCACTCATAGCCGAGCAACATCCCCAATACCAGCCCACCACCAGTAGAGATCCACACCACAACTCACAACTTGCTGGCAAACAACAAAATCAACAAACAACAGATAAAACAAAGAGTTAATTCGAGTTATACCCGCAATGAGAGCCTCCCCCAATTTGCTCTGTTCCCCGGAACAACTCCACCTCCAGCTAGAACGACCAACCGCAGTGACACCGTCGTCAGGTTGTTCGCGTGAGAAAACAATAAGTTGAGATGGAAGAGATTGACTGAAAACTAGCAAAGAACCGTGCCCTAACCTTGCTCCAGCGACCACCGTGAGACCCGTGGCAACAACTCTCTATCGCGGCGATCACACCGTCGATCGGCTCACGCGAAGAGGTCGACAAGAGTCCAGAGAAGAGGGATCGGGCTGCCCTCCAGCCGGATCTTCCACCGAGAGAGGGAGAGCTTCTGTCGCTGGTCACTTTGGAGGAGAAGAGAAGGCGATCAGCAGCATCGCGCCGTGAGGAAGAAGAAATGTCACGGAGAGGAAAAGAATTCGTGGAAAGAAGAAAGAAAATGCTCGGCATAAAGAGCGACGACGAGGAAATAAGGGGACGGCTGAAATGGGTCAGCATTAAAAGAAAGCAGATCAGGTTTGGGGAAAATGGGTCAGGTTTCAGACCCTATAAGCAATGTAACCCTTGGTTCAATTAAACCTAGATTCAATTAAACCATTAAACTCTTGAGCTAGGTTAGGTTTAATTAAATCTCTAACCATCCCTAAAAAATTTTAATTAACCCACTGATAATATTACCCTTTAGCCATCTATTTGCAGTATTTTACGTTCTCCCCCACTTAATAAAATTTGGTCCCCAAATTTCGTACTTAAATGCGAAAATTAATTCAAGTAAATTTTCGAATGACCACATACCTAAGTAAACAGATGAGGGTATCGAGCTCGGATAGTGTATTCTAGCTCCCTTGTAGCCTCCTCATCAGTATGATGTTGTCATCCAACTTTTACAAGTCAGATGGCTTTCTTCAGCAACTGATGCTCCTTGCGCCCAAGGATTCGCACTGGAATCTTCTCATAGGTCGCATTAGGCTGAAGTGGAATCGGAATCTCCTTCAGAACAAGATCTTAACGTGGCACGTATTTCCTCAACATATAAATATGAAATACATTGTGAACACTCGCAAGTGTCGAAAGTAAAGCCAACCGGTAAGCTACACCCCCCAATCTGCTCCAATATCTCAAATGGACCAATGTAGCGTGGAGCTAATTTTTTCCTTTCAACCCAAATCTTTTGACTCCTTTGGTTGGTGAAACTCGTAGGAATACATGATCCCCGAATGAGAATTCCAAAGGCCTTCGCCTTCGGTCCACATAACTCTTCTGCCAATCTTGTTCCTTGGATAACCGTCGTCTGATGATTTGCACCAACTCTGCATAATGTTAGATACTCTGTGGCCCCAGTCCCACAACATGAGAGATCTACGGGGTCTACCATATAAGGCCTCGAAAGGAGCCATCTGAATAGAAGAGTGGTAGCTGTTGTCATAGGCAAATTCCACTAAATGAGCGTGGTCCTCCCAACTCCCTCCGAAATCAATAACACAAGATCTCAACAAATCCTCCAATGTCTGATTGCTACACTCAGACTATCCATTTGTCTATGGATGAAACGATGTACTAAGCCAAAACTTTGTGCTCATGGCCTGCTGAAGACTCTGCCAAGAATCGCGAGGTAAATCACAGGTCTTTATCAAATATAATACTCAAAGGCACTCCGTGCAATCTGACAATTTCTCTACAGTATAACTTCGCCAGATGATCCAATGAGTCCATCCCACGAATAGGTAGAAAGTGAGCTGATTTGGTTAGTTGATCCACAATCGCCCAAATCACATCATGTCCTTTACGAGTTCTAGGCAATCCCGTAACGAAATCCATAGTGATATGCTCCCACTTCTATCCCGGAATAGGAATTCCCTGAAGCAACCCAGTGGATTTCTAATGTTTAGCCTTTACCTATTGGCATACTAAACATCTCTGGAAATAAAATACTCCATTCTCGTCACTCGAGAAATTTGTCTACTATCCAGAATCCACTCTATCATATAGAACTGGAAGTGACTGGGAGACGATAACGACCAATCTCCCTTGTTGCATCAGTCCATGTTCTAGCAGCTCTATAGTAGCTACCTAGTAGCTAGCCAAAATCCCATGAGCATTCCTGCTCCATACATCTACAAATCAAGATAACATCCACTAAGTCCACATCATGTGTATGAGAGCTTGTCTCACAGTTCCTCAACTGTCGTAAGCTTAAGATACGCCTCATTCAACTGCATCGAGATCACTCCGATCCCTGAAACTATGCATCTGTGTACAACATCCTTTCATCCACCTCGGAAGGATTAACTAATACCCGTGCAAAATTTAACCACCGTCTAGGTCCTATAAACTGGTTTCACCAGCTTCCGACTAAGTGAATTCCATCACCCCTTTTGGTCAAACAAGTCCTTGGTATAGTAATGCTAAACATTCTATCCACGTCTACAATAATAACCAAATCATACAAGGAAACCACCATCTACGGTGGCTGAGTCCACAACTCCAACTACCACCATCAACAGTGGCCAAGTTACGTAACTCCAACAACCACAACTGATCCAATCGTGTTCAGAATATACGATTTCTCAAATCCATGGATGACTAAATCGTTAAATACCTCTAACAACCTTATCAACAGCTCATCAAATTCATACAAAGTATGAAATTGTCGCCTCTACACACCTGCATTCTCTTTACTCTAAACTGATGATATATCAATCATCACAATGACAATGATAATTGTATGACACCATGCCACTACAATATCAACACTCTAGTCATAAACCAACCCTAGAGTATACACAGGTGTCCTTAGCTGATCTAAACAGATCATCTTTCCACAATGAAGGATATTCATTTTCAACAACTATCGCATTCCATCATCGATAATCGATGTATAATCTCAAAGGTCCATCTCTCTTTTAACAAAGAGTTCCAGATCTTCTCTAAAAGAAAATACTGGGGCAGATAAATATCCCATCCAATATCTCCTATAATCGCAACTTACGTTCTTCCAATTTCCATAGTGTTTAGCAACACTGTTACTAATAAAATTATCTCCTGGTATGAGGTCTTCAATATCGAAACTATTCTCAAAATCGCTTCGACTGCATATTCCACTTGCCTATACAGTGGTAAGCCTGGAAGTGAATCAGAAACTACATCCAAATACTCTCGGATTATACACACATCTGAGAGACATATTATACCATCATTTCAACAATTTAACTATCCATAAGAATATGTCTATTAAAGTCCAAGGCATCCCTTGACTTCTAAATTGTTGGTCAACATCTCGCCCAATGGTAAAGATACCACCGATCCATATAATCTGAATATAGAATTCCTTCTCATCCTATCTCAAAATGTTCTAGACATAGATACCTGTAAACTACCAGTATCTTTCGATATGTCAACCGAGAGGGTAACTAAAATAATACCCTAAACGATCAATCCTTCGACCCCCTACATCTTCTCTCGGGTAGTCATGTATATTCCTCTAACTTCTGCTCCTGGCAACTGAGCTCGGGTAGGTGCAAAATACTACCATGGAGAAACTAAAGTCAACTGCCAACACAAGGATGCAACTCAAAACGGCTGCAATGGAAGTGGTAACCACTGTTGTACTGGTAAAGAGTACACCACCGGTTGTAAAATGCTCAATACCTATCAATATCATAGCACGCTCTATACTCTGCAAATGGTATAGCTGTGCCTAAGGAGATAATAGTTGTTGTTGTCTAGACGTTTGAGTCTTCTAAGATATCTTCTACTAATACTGCTGAGTAAATCACTGCCCCTGGAGGGAAGTATCAAAGAACTCCAACCACGTTTGAGGTAGTAAATCGATGTTGGTGTAATAACCCAATCTTATGTGATGATCTCTGCTGTCGATATTGTGTATCATCCTCTCGAAACAACCTCGACATTCTTCAACTGAGTCTTCAAAGTACACCTTCTCAAATGTACTGGTTGCTTACAATAGCAACAGATGAACTGATCCAACAGATAATCTGACTTTGTGTGACGTCGTGTCCTGCACTGCACACTCATAATCCCTTTGGAATCTTTTTTTGATTTCTCTAATAACATGAGACAGTTCTGACGATCTACGGTTGGTCTTCTATGATTAAAAAAACTCTCCAATAGTAGCTCGTGGTCAATGACTCTGATCTTGCTCCTTTTGTCCAACATTCGGAGACTTCTATTTTTAATAATTTGACCTGCAATATTTGCTCATTGGTCTCCAACTCTTAAATACTTGTACAGAGTCATTTCTAAACTCCTGACTTGATCCAATGTCTTCGATAGGATCTGTTACAAGATCCGAACATCCTAATTCAAATGTAAGCCAATAAACCGTGGTTGGCTTAAAACATCCATTCTCATCCTTGAGCTATTAGGTGGTCGTAACCTCTGCAAGTCTAACAACTCTATACGGTACTCCCATTAACAAATGATCACCCTACTTGAAGCTCAAGAATTTCCTACAATGATTCAAAGAAAGTGACGTAGGGAAATACTCTCTCTCAACATCACTAAACCATGATCAAGTGATATATTATTCTCCGAAGGTTATTTCCTGCATCTTCCACCAAGTACTGGCTTGATCCCGATAATGGTATGCAACTAACTCTGCTTCCTTTGTATAACACAAGTTAAGTACTCAAAAGTACCTTCAAAGTTATACAATCCAGTACGAACAACTCAGGGATCAAAATCCCTATGAAACACCATAAACTAATCCTCTACTATCTGCATCAACAATAGTATGCATGCCCTATTCATTACCCCCAAGGTAACGATCCAACTAGCATAATTAGTGCTAATCTCTAATACTGTAATCTTTGATTTCCACAAAAAATGTGACAACTTAACCCCTGCTTTCCGACTTGGTATTAGTCGGCTCTCAAAGGAAATTCACCTTTTCGACACAAGTTCAAGATTCACAGACTCAACAGGTTGTTCCCATGGTTAACTCAAACCATGATTATGAATAATAACCATCACACTACATGTTATTTCCTATTATAAACATCAAATGTATAGCCAACAAAACCGAGAGTATAAACACTAAAGGCAACTCCGGATGGGTCACCTTGGTGGATGACCCTACTACAAGTCTATACAGGTGCCATAACTCTGTCTGTATACACCTGTTAAACAAGTTTAGATAAGTATCTAACTAGAATATAAGTTATCAGGAATTCTTACTTCGTGCTGCTCGGAGGTCAGGCCGCTGTCAATCTCATCTCACAAAACCAAAACCGAAACAAATCGACTCTCGGGAATCCAAGACTCAATGAAAACATCATTGTATGGCATCGCAGAACCTAGGGCGCTGATACCAATAAAGTTGTCACACCCCGAGAGCATGCCGAGCCGAAAAGAAAACGGATAGCATATCCCCTGTATGTAGCAACATATCCTATTTATACAAGTCTTTCGGCCACAACCACAATAACATACATAAATGTAACTATAACAAAACATAGCGGAAACTAACAAAACAACATAACAATCTACACACAATTCATACCGATATGACTAACACAACATAAAGAAAGCATCGTCAAAACTCGAATCAACAAGTGTGTACATCAACAAAGTCAAACACAACATCCACCATATAAATCCGGATCGATATATGAAACATACGAAAAAAAAGGAAACATAAATCCAAGCCGAGACCCTCGGAAGTGAGATGAGAGGTTGCCAACCAGCGTTTCTCCAAGCCCATCACGGAGTCGAGTACTTATTACCTAGGCGACAAGAAAACCCAGGGTCTGTGGTGGTGAGTACAAAACTCAACGGTAATAAGAAAAGTGCATGCATAATATATTTATATATATATCACATGTGAATCAACAATATGTTGTCTAAAGGTATAACAAGTATACACTAGCATGATATAACAACTGTATAACTAAACTGATCAACAATAATAACATAAGGTACTGACATACCTGAGATCGGCAATGATGTAACTTATGCAACTTGAGTATAAGTATCATAATACAACACCTACAATATGGTAGAGTAAATACTGACTCTATAATAATCAAAACCGCCATACTAACATTTTATGGCTAATATAACCATGAACTCGGTCCATCTCGTATCACCTCAAGGTACTGGTAAAGGTATACGACAATCTAACCAACTCAACTCTGGTAATCCACACACGACCATACAAGAATATGCAAGTAGAATGCAAGATGATGTACAATCAAATGGAGTAAGCATAGCACAAACAAATGCAACATCACAATAAGCATACATATAGACTACATCTATATATATAATAATCACAACCATCCATATATATATATATATATATATATATATGAAAAACGCCATAAGAACACGGCAATGCAGAATGCATGGTCATGCCTACCCACCCTAACCGCTACCATGACCCTAGTGTGGCCTAGGTGGCTCGACATGACAACTGTCCCAACTCAACACCAACCACTACTCTCGAGTGGCCGAGTGGGCAGTATGAACAAGTAGCATATAAGCGTAAAGAGCTAGCTACACAATGGGGGTCACTGCTGTTGGCCACTCTGACAGTCACTACCCATGAGTGGTCGAGTGCCACACACGCAGGACAACTACACACAACTCCAACTACCACCGTCTATAGTGGTCGAGTGTGACACAACAAATGCTCTGCCCTCACACCACTTACTCCTCCACGAGTAACCTGGGAGGCAGGATGACTGACAACTCTCTCAACAACAAGGGAGACCAAGTCGCTAGCATGCATGTAAATGGCATGAATGCATAGTCACACATACATATATCCACCACAAACTCTCTATCCTACAGAGAGTCATACTCAACTGATCAAAACACTCTCTATCCTACAGAGAGTCATACTCGACTGATCAACGCACTCTCTATCCTGCAGAGAGTTATACTCGACTGATCAACACACTCTCTATCCTACAGAGAGTCATACTCGACTGATCGACACACTATCTATCCTGCAAAGAATCATACTCAATTGATCACAACTAAGCTAGGACCACTAATCCATAGCAACGTTGCATTGACAATCACACGTCCATACACAACTACCTGATTCATAGTGGATATTTACACATCATCAGGATATAACATGGAAACTCAACTTTACTTCTAGAATCCTACTCATCCTCGGATGATTTATCTAGATTGCATAATTCAATTTTACAACCGAATTTAGCTACATACACATAGGTAAACCACAATAGGTCCACTTACCATAACATCTACATTTAATAACAAAGATGAATGAATAGATAACAACAATAACAGAGTATTTAAGTACAAAGGCAAAAGTATCAAGCATCAGAATAAAAACTAGAGTGGAGTCAAGGTCGAAGTGACAACAATATGAAGTTATATACTTTAGAGTTTAGTTACTATCAGACCAGGGTAGGAATATTTACCCACTGATGCACGCGAACGCAAACTCAAATCTCGCGATGGAGATCGTCGAGGACTCGAAGCGCACACTCACACTCAATGCCCGCAAGTGCATGGATGTCGTCAAGTAATAAATAGATTTATCGATCCCATAGGGACTGAGATTCGAGTACTGATCTATTCGATGGACGTTATTGTTCGAAAGTCAAATCTAATAGTTATGATTGTGAGGGTTTTCGGTGGTCCTAACTCAATACGGTGTCACACGGAAGAAGAAAACACTTGTCGTGAGTCTTTGGAAGGGATTCTAGGATTTCTATTTCGCTTGTGTGTCGCAAAACATGTTATCAATTGGTCGTTGTCTAAACGTCTAACTATGGCCTTGTGGAAGGGACATCATACACTCTCTCGATGAGCCTTCGCATCTATCGGGAGCTATCTCTTCCTTACAAGGATGGGATAGGCAATATGAGGATGTCGAATCAATCCCTGCGACGAATCGTTTCCAATTCTATCGCATCCTTCTATCCACAGTTATAGGAGATGAGGCCAACCCCAAGGTTCCTCTTTAATTCCCCTAAATCTTATATACGAGGGTTGTCACCCCTCGTATCGGCTAAGCACAGTAGATTGAAAACCAAAAACACTTAGATATCGGTCTAAGCTAATACCAATTGTAAATATAAACTCAAGTACAGAATTTAATTTGGAATAACATGGTCTACGCACACAAACTACTCCCTAATCCTAGAATCGAAGAAATTACTCCATAAATATGAGAGGATAAACACAAAGCACGTTCATGTTCGAATAAATAATAGATAACATGCAGGAACAGAAATTTAGAATTCAATGTGGGCTTCTCTCCGGCGTTGAAGTGCAGAACTTGGATCTCCAGTGGCCTTCTTCCTCCCCGTTGTGAGTTCCCGAAGCTTTTTAGGGCTTCGGAGTGTCGTCCCAACCGTCGTGCCTCCCCCTAGGGTTTAGGCGTAGCTTTCCTTATATAGACATCATGCCGGATCGCTGCGAAATCTGGAAAAAACCCTGGTCGTGTCAAATCGCCTAGCCGCCACACACCCATGTGAAAACACATGGCATGGCCGTGTGTCAGGCTGTGACGATCATTTTTTCCTCCTGAACATGACCATGTGAAAACACATGCCCTGGCCATGTTCCCTTCTGCATCCAGCTGCCAAATGTCTTCTTTTTGCTCCGAAAGTGCGCCGTTTTCCCCATGAAATGCTATCCTGCACACAAAAGTATACAAAGCAGATCTTCGAACCAGAAAACAGGAAATGCATGGAAAATAAAATAAAATATGCATGAAGCAAACATAAAATGAAACGAGATGTGAGCGAAAACTACTCCTAAAACCCTATATATTTTGCTCACATCAATTCCCCCAAACTTAGATCTTTGCTTGTCCTCAAGCAAACCTCAGTGCCATAAAATTTAAAAATGTATTGTTCCATACTTAGCATGTTAACTAAATTTATCAAGTGGTATTTGCAATCAAAGCAAAATAGATATGTTATAGAAATTCACTAAGTTAGCTCCTCGTGCTCATGCCAAGCGAATCTTCTTAGGGGATACTCATTCCATGATAAGTTAAGTCGTCATCCTATAGCTTTCCTAAGGTCTCCGGCTCTTAGGCACTTACCTGCCCAAAGCGAGGGTCGTTTCCTAGATCTAGCACAAAGTCTCAAAGGCGTGCTCGGTATTGAGAGAAATTGGTAGGTGTTTCCCTAGTAACCTAACTCGGTCTCAAAGGGGCACTTAACCATTTCCACCCACGACAACTATTTTTTTATCCCTCATAATCTCTTTTTCTTCTTTCTTTTCTTTTTCATTTCCTTTTCTCTCTCTTTTTATTTTTTCTTTTCTCTCTTTTATTATTTCGGCTCACTGGGATTTTAATTTTTTCCAAATGGGCTTACACAATCTGAGCATCTCCAGTAACTAAAATGCTAATCTTAGGGTCACCTGTGGATTCCAAAGTACTAGACTACTGAGATGAATCATAACTAGGTATGTACTAGACTCTCCCTTTCAGAAAGCTCGTCATGTGTATGTGTAGAATAGAAGCTAACCAGTATAAGTCTAGAACATTCATTCAGAGCCAATAAAATAAAATATAATGAGATAAATGAAGTTACACTACTCATGGAAACAACTCATGAAGAAAACTTTTAAAAATACTACTGAGGCAGCTTATAGGTAGCAAAAACTAAGTGCTGAAAGAAACTAAACAACTAATGCATTAATAAATGAATGCTAACTAAAATGCAAACATTAGAAAAGACACTACTGCTAGAAACAAAACAAAACTTGGGGCCCACCCCGACTTAAGTGAAGCATACCTCTAGTATGGTGGACGAGGTGGAAAGTCTGGTAGCCTCGGTATCTTGGGATCCTGGGAGAACCTGCTATTGAGCCGTTGATGTCACATGTACATGTGGTCGATCTGAGAGCTAGTGGATGCAACGGCTGCTCGGTGCTCCTCCTCCCTAGCCCACTGTGCCTGTTGGGCTTGCATATGATGTCGCGTCTCCTGGCGGTAGGCTACCTCTGCCTGGCGATGGGTAGCCTCCTCCTAGAAGTAGGCGGGTCTCACCGTAGAACTCCTCGGCCAGCTGAATGTGCTCCCAGAGTCCCTAAAACTCTGCCTGTACGTAGGCATTCTGTTCCTCCCATCGTTGTCTCTGCGTCTGTTGCTTGGCATATATGTCGTCGAGGTGCGATTGGAACTCTGAAAAATCGTAGGCAGATGTACCTACATCCTGCTCAAAAGTAGAAAAAGGTGGTGGTGTAGGTGCAGGCTCATGTTGATGTGGACTAGGTGGGCTCCTATGTATGTATGGACTGTAGGGAGAGTGATGCAAAGGGGCAGAGATGGGTACCGCTGTGGATGGTCACTCATATGGTGGGGACTCCACTATTAGGTCTAAGCGCCAGTTAGCGCGTGTGGTGATGATGGTACGATCGGGGTCGGGGAGCTTGAGGGCCATCACATTTTTCCTTACAAAGCATAAGGAGTGTCTCTCTCTTACAATCATCTTCATGGCCATACACACTTCTAGGTCGATCCTAGAGCTCCCCTCTATACTATCAAGTGCGGTGTAATCGTACCCCATCCTATGGCAAATGTGGGTAAGTAGGCCCCCCACATTAATCTCTCCTCACCCTATTTTTGCAAATAGGGCTTGAATGTCACCCAACAACCCTAAGGATTCTAGTAAATCTTCATCAAGATACCTAGTTGCAGTGATTTTATGAGTAGAAAGCATGTTATATCTATCCCTATGCTCATTATTGTGAAAAAGAAGGGTTGGAAGAGCGTTACCCTCCTCCGGAGCTCGAGGGGCGTCGGTTCTCCTTGCTCGTCACTCCGAAGCACCGGATCGAGATGCCACTTGCTTGGTCCTCCTCATCCTTACTTCTTTTGGGCTTCCTTGAAGGTTGGAAAGACTTCTAGGTGGTGGGGACGAAGGATCCACATGGATAGGGCAAGAGAAATCAAAACACACGGTGCATTTGGGGTGGAAACGCATGGCATGCCCTATTTAACCTCGCGCAACACGGCCATGTGAAAACACATGGCCAGGCTATGTGCGCCTTAGGTTAGTCGGGCATGGCCATGGGAAAACATATGGTCAGGCCGTGTGTCACCTATTTTTCTCCTTTTGTGCACAATGGTACGAATTTTTTCACACACTTCGTCGTGTATGCTAAAAATTGATATTATTTTTACCTAGCAAGTTCTTTCTATCCCTAATGCTAAATGAAATGGAAATCAAAGTTCAAATTAACCAAATGAATGCAATATAATAAAAATAAAACCTAAAAAAAACTAAACTTGGGTTGCCTCCTAAGAAGCACTTTGTTTAAGGTCGTTTAGCTCGACCACACTCCATTATCAACTTAGCTCTAGAGGTTCTGTGAACCTCCATTCATCCGTCTCGGGAACTTTATATATGGTTTCCTCCTTAGCCCTAGCTGAAATCACGTACTTCCCTGACATGAGCCTGTGACTTCCCGTACCAGCAGGCTCAAATTCCATCTTATCCTCTCCCACTTTTATGGTCAGCTTGTGATTCCTTACATCAATGACCATTCCGACAGTTGTTAAAAATGGTCGCCCAAGGATGACAGGTATCTTTGGATCCTCTTCCATCTCCATGACCACAAAGTCAGTTGGAAGTGTAAAGTTCCCTACCTTTACAGGCACATCTTCTAGAATCCCCAGTGGGTATCGGTATGTGTGGTCAGCCAGTTGCAATGTCATAGTAGTGAATTTTAAATTTCCTAACCCTAGTTTTTTGCATTAGGTATAGGGCATCAGGCTCACACTCGTGGCCAAGTCACAGAAGGCTTAGCTAATCAGGGTCATCCCTATATAACATTGAATATAGAAGCTTCCCGATTCTTTTAGTTTCTGAGTGGTCTCGTTCCGGAGATAAGCGCTTGATTCCTCCGTGAGGGCCACTGTTTCAGACTTTTTGACCTTTTATGATGCGCTAGAATATCTTTCATGAATCTTGTGAACTAGGGCATTTGGTGCAGGCTTCTAGTATCGGTACCTCTACTGAGATTGACTTCAGAATGTCCAAAAATTTATCAATCTCAGCATCCTTCTTTGCATTAGTCAACCGCTGTGGGAACGATATAGTAAGGGGTGGTTGAGTTTTTACGGTAGGTTCCCGATTTATTTCTCCGACTTCTTCCTTCTCAGTCTCCCTCAAAGGTTCCTATATTTCGGGTCTTAGCTCCCCTTCAACAACTGACTCGCTTGGTATCTCTTTCAGAATCCTTTCACTTTGCAGCATCACTGCCTTGCACTGCTCTACCGGATTGACCTCTGCTTTTTCTGGCAGCTTCCCTAGTATCCTGGAGATCTGGTTTACAATCTGAGCTACTTGAATCTCTAGCGACTTTTTCCTGTTGGCAAGATTCCTTACAGACAATCCTAACTCTTTGATCATCGTATCTGTCTGTGAATGTCATCGCTGAAATTCAATATTTGCCTCCCGTTGCGTTCGAATGAAGCTCTCTAGCATATTCTCCAGACAGGTGTTAGGCGGTTGTGGCTACCCATTTCCTCCCGATTGTTGGAAACTTCCCGAGTTATTCCTATAGGAAAAATTTGGGTGGTTCCTCCATCCGGAATTGGAAGTGCTGGAGTATGGGTTATTGGTCTTTTGATTTAGGTCGTCAACCGCATCACAATGCTCAATCTGCTCTTTTGGGCCACCCTGCCCTCCACAGTAGTCCTCCCGATACGCTGTTGTTCCTTCTCCAAAATCAATGGCCACACATGCAGATGCAGGATTTAAAGAGTCGAATCGTCAACTAAGCGCGTCCATTCTCACTGCTAGGTGGTCCACGGAGTTGACAGCATATTGTCCCGCTGCAGGAGCTAGGTGACCACGTTCAGAAGCCCATTGATGGTTGTTCTGGGTCACCTCTTCTATTAGCTCCTTCGCTTTCTCTATAGTCTTATTCATAAGTGCTCCTCGCATCACCATCCACCTTTCCAGTCCATGGTGGGGGCATTGGTAAAGTAGCCCCTTGTAGCGATCCCAAGCTTTAAATAGGGACTCCCCTTCCTTCTGATGGAAGCTTATGATTAGATGGCGCATGTGAGCAGTTTTGCTTGGTGGGAAGTATTTGTTCAAGAACTGCTGCTCACATTGCTCCCATATAGCAATGCTTCCCGAAGGCGGGGAGTGAAGCCATGCCTTACCCTTATCCCGCAATGAGAACGGGAATAGGCTCAGGCAGATCGCGTCTGCAGGACTCCATTTATCTTCATCGTCGAGCAGATTTCCAAAAATGTCTCCAGGTGTCGATTCGGGTCTTCAGTCGCAGCTCCCCCAAATTGACTCTTCTGGACCATATGTATGAGTGTTGGCTTCAGTTCAAAGTTGTTTGCCGAAATGGATGGTCCAACTATACTCGGCCTAAATCCTCTAGCACTAGGAGCTGCGTAATCTCGTAGAGGTCGGCTATCTATATTCACTTCCGATGTAGCTTGGTCCTCCATCCTCTTCTGTTCGGCTCTCCGGCGATGATAGGTTCGTTCGATTTCTAAATCGATCGGAATCAGGCCTTTCGATCCTAAGCATATAAGCATATGAAGAACCGAGCCACAAAATTAGGAGTATTACCTAATACATAAAAATAAGAAATAGACTAATCTAGCTAACCAATCGAAGAGACAATAATAAATAGAGAATCACTGCTAAAATAAAATAAAAACTAAATCTAGAAATAGAAAATCTAAAAATTAAAATAAAATAAAAATAAAAAATAAAAACAAGCAAGTAAATAAATCTAACCTAAGTCCGATCCAATTATCCACTTCTTGATTCGATATCGAATCAATCAATCCCCGACAATGGCACCAAAAACTTGATGCACGCGAACGTGAACTCAAATCTCGTGACAGAGACTGTCCAAGACTCAAAGCGCATGCTCGCGCTCAACGCCCGCAAGTGCACGGATGTCGTCAAGTAATAAATAGATTTATCGATCTCATAGGGACTGAGATTCGAGTACCGATATATTCAGTGGATGTTATTATTCCGAAGTCAAATCTAATGGTTATGATTGTGAGGGTTGTCAGTGGTCCTAACACAATACGGTGTCACACGGAAGAAGAAAAGGCTTGCCGCGAGTCTTTGGAAGGGATTCTAGGATTTCAGTTTCGCTTGTGCATCGCAAGACATGCTATTGATTGGTCATTGTCTAAACGTCTAACTATGGCCTTGTGGAAGGGACATCATACACTCTCCCGATGAGCCTTCACATCTATTGGGAGCTATCTCTGCCTTACAAGGACAGGATAGGCAGTACGAGAATGTCGAATTAATCCCTGCGACAAATCGTTTCCAATTCTATCGCATCTTTCTATCCACAGTTACAGGAGATGAGGCCAACCCCTAGGTTCCTCTTTAATTCCCCTAAATCATAGATACAAGGGTTGTCACCCCTCGTATCGGCTAAGCACAGTAGATAGAAAACCAAAAATGCATAGATATCGGTCTAAGCTAATACCAATTGCAAATATAAATTCAAGTATAGAATTTAATTTGGAATAACATGTTATGCGCACACAAACTACTCCCTAATCCTAGAATCGAAGAAATTACTCCATAAATATGAGAGGAGAAACACAAAGCACGTTCATGTTCGAATAAATAATAGATAACATGCAGGAACAGAAAATTGCAATGCAATGTGGGCTTCTCTCCGGCGTTGAAGTGCAGAACTTGGATCTCCAGTGGACTTCTTCCTCTCTGTTGTGAGTTTCCGAAGCTTTTTAAGGCTTCGGAGTGTTGTCCCAGCTGTCATGCCTCCCCCTAGGGTTTGGGCATAGCTTTCCTTATATAGACATCACGTCGGATCGCTGCGAAATCTAGAAAAAATCCTGGTCGCGTCAAATCTCCTGGCCGCCACACGACTGTGTGAAAACACATGGCCTGATCGTGTTTCAGGCTGTAGCGGCCATTTTCGCCTCCTGAACATAGTCGTGTGAAAACACACGACCTGGCCATGTTCCCTTCTGCATCCAACTGCCAAATGTCTTCTTTTTGCTCCGAAAGTGCACCATTTTACCCACGAAATGCTATCCTACACACAAAAGTACACAGAGCAGATCTCCGAACCAGAAAATAGGAAATGCATGGAAAATAAAGTAAAATATCCATGAAGCAAACATATAATGAAACGAGATGTGAGCGAAAACTACTCCTAAAACCCTATATATTTTGCTCACATCACCCACCTGCTATAAAGCTCGAAATAAATATCTTCACGACCGTGGACCTATCTCGTATCCACATCCTGCAAATATCATCAACTGCAATTAAATTCAAGCACATGACAAATATACGAATCCGCTACTATAATCATTTCTATATTCGCATCCTTTTATCGAATACAAATTGGAAACCTCCAATCGTCATGGCCAATTTACCACAACCGAATTTATAGTCGAGATTAGAGCATCGCACAGCTCGATCAACAATTGACTATTCACTCTAATTTATGGACCTGACCAGCCTCAAACCAAACCCTATTCACATCCTCTACAACAGGGCACAAACATAGGTCAATACACATCTCACCTCAAGATCAATCCACACTTCGATCCATACGGCCACCACCCCTCTTGAACTCACAAAGTAGCACCCACTATCACACAGCAGCCCTTCATAGCCAACCATTACACCGAATTAAGGATCTAACCAACCCTAATTGGAACCCAACTTAACCCACAACCATTTACAGCCATGTTCACACCAATTTAGAGATCTGACCAACCTGAAGTGAACCACACAGCTCCATCCGTCCATCTTCACCCACTCACAGCCGAGCAACATCCCCAATACCATCCCACCACCGGCAGAGATCGACACCACAGCTCACAACTCACCGGCAGACAACAAAATTAACCAACAGCAGATAAAACAAAGAGTTAATTCGAGTTATACCCGCAATGAGAGTCTCCCCCAATTTGCTTTGTTCGTCGGAACAGCTCCACCTCCAGCCGGAACGACCAACCGCAGTGACACCATCGTCGAGTTGTTCACGTGAGAAAACAATAAGCTGAGATGGAAGAGATCGACTAAAAACCAGCAAAGAACCGTGCCCTAACCTTGCTCCAGTGACCACCGTGAGACCCGTGGCAACAACTCTCTATTGCGGTGATCACGCCGCTAATCAACTCATGCGAAGAGGTCGATGAGAGTCGAGAGAAGAGGGATCGGGCTGCCCTCCAGCCCAATCTTCCACTGAGAGAGGGAGAGCTTCTGTCGTTGGTCGCTTCAGAGGAGAAGAGAAGGCGATCAGCAGCGTCGCGCGGTGAGGAAGAAGAAATGTCGCGGAGAGGAAAAGAATTCACGGAAAGAAGAAAGAAAACATTCGGCATAAAGAGCGACGGCGAGGAAATAAAGGGACGGCTAAAACGGGTCAGCATTAAAAGAAAGCGGGTCATGTTTGGGGAAAATGGGTTGGGTTTCAGACCCTATAAGCAATTTAACCCTTTGTTCGATTAAACCTAGATTCAATTAAACCATTAAACTCTTGAGCTAGGTTAGGTTTAAATTAAATCCCTAACCATCCCTCAAAAATTTTAATTAACCCACTGATAATATTACCCTTTAGCCATATATTTATGGTATTTTACTCTACTGGTCAGTCAACTACCAAAGCTTCTGTGCTCGTGTCCACTTAAATCAATCAACTGCCCTCCATGGTAGTCGATTGCTCAAGGCTAGTCGACTGTCGATAATGGCAGTCAACTGCCAAAGCTTTACCCAAGCAGTTGAAGCTCAATCAACTACTTGACCAGTCGACTGATGTAAGTTGACTAGGCTATCAAGTGTCAAACACTTGGTCAGTCGACTGGTCCATAACTTCAGTTGACTGATAAATCTCAAACATGAGGTTTAACTCGAGTATGATCCCCTCATACTTAATAGACTATTTTTAGCCTAGACCTAAGCCTTCAAGTCACCTCCATCAGTCTCACGCCTATCAGATCCCTCCAAGTCTTCCATGACTTGTTCATTCATACATTAACCTTCATGTGCTTCCATCGGCTATTATCATACTAATCGAGTCTACTTTTCCAAGATACATTTGGACTTATGCCGCCAAGACAAAAGCTTGGACTTTATGCCACCAAACATTAGACTTATGCTGCCAAGACTACAACTTGAACTTTACACCGCCAATATCACACTCTTGGACTTCCCAATTTCTAAGTATCCATACTTAGACTTTAGCCGCCAATGTTCACTTGGACTTTACGCCACCAAAACTAAGCACTTGGACTTATGCTGCCAAGACTATACCTTTGGACTTCCCATGCTACGTACCCATAACTTGGACTTTACCATTGCCAAGACCCATGCTTGGGCTTCTCAATTGTCAAGTATCCATGACTTGGACTTTCATTGCTAAGTACCCATGACTTGAAATTTCCATGCCAAGACCCATGCCTTGACCTTTCCATGCCAAGGCCCATGATTGGACTTTTCATGACAATCACATTGTCAATCATTTTGTCAAAACATAAAAATACTACTCGAGTCAAACTCGAGTCTGGTCAATCGTGATCTGGGTCGATTGCACCAATAATCTCTCCCTTTTTGATGTTTCACAAAACCTTTGAGTTAGACTACCTAACTCAAGCCGTTAATTCTCTCACTTTTTGACATACATCAAAAAGTCTCCTCTAAGGGTATGCATGTCTCATATCCCAATGAGATAACTCAATCTCCCCCTTGGTACAAAACATTTTGGATGCCTTCACTCTTCATAGTGATAAGTCTCATATCACTAAATGAGAGGCAATCCTCACTTCTCCAAATTTCCCCCTTTGGTGAGCACAATGAGGGTTTCTAAACCCTTCATGTCTCCCCCTTTGAGGAATACCTATCCATCATCCCTTGATGGATAAACTCTCTCTTGACCATTGCACCAACAATGTCCTTGGAGAGACCCTAAGCCAATAGGAACTCTAAACAATCAAAATTAAGGGTAAAGAATCATAATTGAACTTCCACCTCCCTTAAACTTCGATTTTCACCCTAAACAACTCTCCTAATCCATTTCCAATGAATTTTTACCCCTCCAATGCTTTCCAAAGCATATCCTAGGATTAGGAGCAGTAAGGGTAGCCTAAACTTGTTGATAAATAGCTGAACAAATCTTGTTCAATCGAAATCAACTTCAGTAGTCGACTCAGTCAGAGGCTAGTCGACTGTCATCAACATCAGTCGATTGCCCAAGGTAGCAGTCGACTGATTTCTGCAAACGCATAAATCAAAAATCAGAAATGAATTTAGAAAATTATAAGTAATTATATGTAATTTGAAAAATCATAAAAATGCATACGTATAATACTTATATCAAATAAAAATGAGTGAAAAATAGTTTTGAATTAAAATACCCTTTAAAATGAGAGACTGATACAAAGTTCAAAATCATTGAAAATTTCAATGTTTTGAGCCTACTTTGTATCAACTTCATCAATTGTGATTGCTATCAAAAGATAGACTTCACCAAGATTTTCTAAAATATTTTTAAAATATTTTTGAAAACTTATTTTGAACCATGGTCTATGGGCTAGATGTACATGACTTATACATTAGCTTTCCTCATGATTCATCTATGGTATACTATGAGTTTGAGTTCATCTAGATGTGACAACTGAACTTAACTCAATTTCCTAACATCTCATATATGTCTAGGGTGTATCAATACACACGTAAGTCAAATGTTCTTGTGAAATGTGGGTTTTGGTTTTAGGGTCTCATTCATTTTATCTAGGCAACTCTATTTGATTCCTTTATAATGAGACTTCAAATCATGTCATTGTCCTTAAATCAATTTTAGTAACCTAAATGCATGAATGATGATCATGACATAAGAATGTGCATAATTTAAAGCATTTTCCAATAATCATGATGTCATGGCATAAAGATATAACCTAAGTATAAGCATGACATTAAAATTAAACCTAAACATTATCATAAAATTTTAAATAATAAAATGAAATATGATGTCATGACATGGCACATGGCAAACAAAATATGACAATTTTACAATATCAAGGTATAAAAATACCTAAAGTTTAAACCTAATTGTCATTTCCTAGGATTAAACCCAAATTTGTCAAAATGGATCAATCTCCCAAGTGTACCAAAAACCCAAAATGGCACTCCATGACCTACCTAATTGTGCCAATTTTGATTGACTTTTCAAACTCCTTGAATTTTATTGGCACATCTTAAAATCCTTTAGGATTAAGTCTCAATTTCATTTCCAAAGTATCACATAACATTGAAAATGCCCTAAAGTGATAACTTTGCTATGGTTAGGTTAACTACCCGACAATTCAAGTTGATACAACCTAACCCATCTAGTGTGAAGGGAACACGCTCCTAGGGACTCAATACCTATTGGAGCTCCTTGGGTTAACTAGTGTTGGGATGTATACTGAAAATTCTATCTTTTGTATGAACATCTTTATTTTTGAAATAAGAATCACATGATCATTGTTTGCATATTTATGGTTATGCATATCGTCTAATACATTACATTGTAGATAACATGGTGTGTGGTGTCACATGGGAGATCATGTTATCAGTTCCTTGTAAAGTATAAGTAAAGGCTCACATCCGAGATGGTTATGGAAAAACCATTGAAATGGTTGTAGTGTGATTTGGTATTGGTTTGTCTTGACCATAGAATTACACTAGTACACTTTGTGTGTATTGAGCAGGACCGACATAGAGGTGGTTCGATTTATTACTGACTACATAATCGAATCGGACCTCAGATATTATGTTGTACATGCTCTTAATCCCGATATAATAACGGGCACATATACTTAGTATTCATTTCTTTGATTTACCAATGGGCAAGATTTATAGAGTAAATCGATAGGCTCGGTAAGTTGGGAAATGATATTATTTATATGGTATGTCATTGATTATAGGAGGAAACTGTGTCCTATATATTAGGATGATGATGTCCCCTTGAGAAGCTCATAAGGTTCATCATGTAAACCCTGCAGGTGGACTTGGTCCGGCATGATGATAAGGTTGAGTGGTACTACTCATGGAGTTAGATGTTGATTAATTAATTGTCAGTAAATTAATTAATCAATGGACATTCAAGATCTTAAACACGGGGAGATAAATGTACAAATAATATATGGAGCCCATATTAACTTATGAGGGTTGGTGAGGTAGATCAATGATAATCCTCTAGTGGAATGGATTATCATTAATGGATCGGACTTTATGTGGGCTTGATCCATTGGGTGGCCAAGATCCAACTCCTCCTCATGGTCCCTATTGTAGCCTATTAAAATCTCATGGAGCCTAGATCCGATGGTGGAAAATAAAACTCTAGATCCAACGGTGGAATTAAATCTCTAGATCCGACGATTGAGATTAAATCTCTAGATCCGACGGTTGAGATTAAATCCCTAGAACCGATGGTGGAGATTAAAAGGAGGCTTAAGCCTAACTCTATAAATATGGGCTTAAGTCTTGGGCATGGAATATAATAAGAGGATATTAGGGTTTTGCTTCCCTTAGCATGGGCGGCAAGAAACCCTAGGAAGATTAGGGTTTTGGTTGGGCGGCTAGGGTTTGGGAGGTGGCTTGGTTGGCAACAATTGGAGAGCTTCCTTTCTTCTTCCTAAGGTGTTGCCGGCGCCCATCTTTCTCCCCTCTACCTTGGCCGGCGCTCAACCTATTCCTATTCTTCTCCTTGGCCGATGGAAACAAGGGTTAGGTTGATTCCTTTGAGCTCTTGGCCGGCGCCCACTTCCTCATATCTTCTTCTTGTTGGCCGGTGGCAAACATCAAGGTTGGTGCTTGGTGGTTGGCTAAAGGAAGGAGAAGAGTTTGGTTTCTATACTTCCTCTTGTTCGAAGCGAGCAAGGAAAGGAAGATTGTGATCTAGGAGGCTTCTACTTTTGGAAGATCGTCGCCCACACGATGTCCAAAAGGAGGAAGGACATACAATAGAAGATCGAGAGGTATAATGCTTGTTTATATTCTTTTGTATTATGTCTATAATTGTTTTCAATTATACACATGTTGTATGTTTTGTTTTGTGGTTAAATTTACTTGGACCCTGAATACAAATGCAAAAATCGGTGATCCGTACATCATATATTCCGTGGCTAATCGTAGAATAGAAGTTGGTTCGTTGAACAATAAGTTTGTTCAAGTGACCACTCTAATCGAATAGCACGACGATGAAATGGTAGCTTGGGTAATCCCTCCTTGTCAAGGATAAATTTTTTTTATCCGGGGACGTAGAAGGGATCACCATGAACAAGCGACCGAGTTGATGGGGGAAGCGAAGTTTCCTACCTTCAACTAGGTACTCACTAGGGATATCCTTCCTTAGTACCTTCCTAATGACCCTCTTAGGCTTGGAAGCCTTGGTCATCTAGGTCTTTCCTAGGTTAACCTTAGGGATAACTCCCCTTGTCTTAGTGACCTTCCTAGGTTTCTTTGAAACATTAGTCACTAGACGCACATCATGGTCAACTCTAGGGATGGCCTCCCTTGTGACCTTGACTTTCCTATACCTAGACTTGGTTCCATAATCAAATAGAACATTATGATAGGTAGGCTTATCTACCTTGGACCTAGGCTTGTGACTTAAGCCTTTCTTGTCCATAGATGAACCTTGCCTATTAACTCCTAGATTTTGTCCATTATACCCTAGAATCATATTTTCCATCTTCTTAAGGGTCTTTTCCATTTTCTCAAGATTTGACCTCAAAGCTTGATTTTCAACCTTCAATTTTCTAATCTTGGATTGCCCAATTTTAAACATTCTTATTCTTCCTAGGCATATGTCTATGATTCTTGGGATTAATGCCTAGATTCTCCTCTATCTTCCTAATGGCTTCTTTAGGTAGAATTGTTCTTGAGTTATTGATTCTAGATTTGACACCTAAGCAATAATTTCTAGCATGCTTCCTATCATTATGTAAAGTAGGAGCATTATTTAAGTTTATCTTAGGGTTTGCTTTAGAAGCTCCCCCTACATGTGATGCTTCTCCTTTGCCCTTGGTTTGCTTCCTCCCCCTAGGCCATTGAGTCCTATAGTTGCTCCGTTGATTGTATTTGAAGCATACAATGTGCTCTTTGCTCTTAATTGTTGGGGCTCCAACCTCCTTGGTCTTTGGCACCACTTGTGCCATCTTCTTGACTCATTTCGGATACTTACTCTTGTAATATCCATTTTCCCTACACTCAAAACACACAATATGATTTTTATCTTTATTTGTTGTGCTTGAGTTACCTAGGCTAGAATTTTGACTTTGTTCTTCATCTCTCTTGGATGTTGAAGCTTCTTCTTGCTCTTCCTCTGGCATGGAAGGTCTCTCCTCCCCCTCAATCCTAGAGGTGGAGACTTCCACAATTTCTTCTACCTCTTCCTCGGATGTTGAGCATCTCTCAACTTTCGATTCTTCATGCTCTTGAGAGAGTGATAGGTTTTCTTCCTCTTCGGGCTCCTTCTCTAATTGAGACAATGATGGATCTTCATGAAGCTTGATCAACTTACTCCAAAATTATTTAGCATCCTTACAATCTCCTACCATATGAAAAATGTTACTAGGCATAAAGTTAGTCAAAATTAACATTATCTTTTTATTAATTTTGTATTTCTTGTTTTGCTCCTCGGTCCACTTCTTCTTCTTGAGGACTCTTCCTTTCCTTATCCTTGGGAAGATCAAAACCATCTACAACACAACACCAATAATCTATATCTTTATTTAAGAAACATTCCATTTTACCTTTCCAAATCATAAAATCTTTGCCATCGAAGAAAAATGGAACTATGGTGTCATCCCCCATTCTATCATTTGACAATTCCATCTTGCTTCTAGCGTGCTCCCTTGGTTGTTAAGCCTTGAAGTCCTCACTCTGATACCACTTATTAGGTATCAAAGCGATTTTTTCTTCTGAGAGCCCCGAGCTCTAATACCACTTGTTAGAAAAGATAGCGTCGCTAGAGGGGGTGAATAGCGATTTTGCTACGTCGCTTGGAATTCAATCGTGTTCGTTCGATTATGTTGGTGAAATCAGGCCCAAATGATGTTTTGGTGTTTGACAAGAGTTTAAGTCAAGGTGATAATTATGTGTTATCTCATGCGGTTGTTTGAGATGTATTTTCAGGAAATTCCTTGTAGGACGAGGAGTCCTAGCAAGTGAAGACCCGGACAAGGAGTCCTGGCAAGTGAAGACCCGGACAAGGAGTCCTGGCAAGTGAAGACCCGGACGAGGAGTCCTAGCATGTGAAGACCCGAATGAGGAGTCCTGGCAAGTGAAGACCCGAATGAGGGGTCCTAGCAAGTGAAGACCTAGACGAGGAGTCCTGGCATGAAGACCCGGACGAGGAGTCCTAGCATGAAGACCCGAACGAGGAGTCTTGGCATGAAGACCCAGACGAGGAGTCCTTTCATGAAGACTCGGACGAGGAGTCTCTAGGGATGTATACTGAAAAGTCTATCTTCTGTATGAACATCTTTATTTTGAAATAAGAATCACATGATCATTGTTTGCATTTTTATAGTTATGCAATATTGTCTAATACATTACATTGTAGATAACATGGTGTGTGGTGTCACACGGGAGATCATGTTATCGACTCCTTGTAAAGTATAAGTAAAGGCTCACGACCGAGATGGCTTTGGACAAACCATCGGAATGGTTGTAGTGTGATTTGGTATTGGTTTGTCTTGACCATAGAATCACACTAGTGCACTTTGTGTGTATTGAGCAGGACCGACTTAGAGGTGATTCAATTTATTGCTGACTACATAATTGAATCGAACCATAGATATTATTTAGTACATGCTCTTAATCCCGATATAATAACGGGCACATATACTTAGTATTCATCTCTTTGATTTACCAATGGGTGAGATTTATAGATTAAATCGATAGGCTCGGTAAGTTGGGAGATAATATTATTTATATGGTGTGCCGTTGATTACAGGAGGAAACCGTGCCCTGTATATTAGGATGATGATGTCCCCTTGAGGAGCTCATAAGGTTCATAATGTAAACCCTACAGGTGGACTTTGTCTGGCATGATGAAAAGGTTGAGTGGTACTACTCATGGAGTTAGATGTTGATTAATTAATGGTTAGTAAATTAATTAATCGACAGACATTCGACATCTTAAACACGGGGAGAAAATATACAAATAATGTATGGAGCCCATATTAACTTATGGGGGTTGGTGAGGTAGATCAATGATAATCCTCTAGTGGATTGGATTATCATTAATGGATTGGACTTTATGTGGGCTTGATCCATGGGTGGCCAAGATCCAACTCCTCCTCATGGTCCCTAATGTAGCCTATTAACACCTCATGAAGATTAGATCCAATGGATAGAAACAAAACTCTAGATCCATAGGTAGAGATTAAATCTCTAAGATCCGACGGTTGAGATTAAATCTCTAGATCCGACGGTTGAGATTAAATCCCTAGAACCAATGGTAGAGATTAAAAGGAGGCTTATCCCTAACTCTATAAAAGGAGCTTGAGGGGTTGGCGTGGAGGAAGAATCTAAGAGGAGCTAGGGTTTTGGGCGGCAAGGCTTGGAAGCTAGGGTTTAAGGGTGGCGGCACCAAATAAGGAAGGTAATTCCTTTCTTCTTCTTCCTTCAAGGTGGCTGACGTCCAGCAGTTATTCCAGCCCTTTTCCAGCCATTGTCCAGCATCCAAAACTCTCTTCTCCTTCTCCTTGAGTGGTGGAAACAAGACTTAGGGCTTTCCCTTAGTGTCTTGGTAGGTTTCCATCATCATCTCCTCCTCTTTCTTGGCCGGCGCAAGGTTTCCTTTGGTTGCTTGTTGGTTGGCTATAGGAAGGAGAAGAACCTTGTTTCTATTCTTCCTCTTGCTTTGGAAGAGCAAGGAAGGAAGATTTGCTATCTAGGAGCTTCAACTCTTGGTAGATCGTCGCACACACGACGTCCGAAAGGAGGAAGGTCATACATTAGAAGATCGAGAGGTATACCTATTCTTCGTTCTCTTTTGTAACATGTTTGTTTTTTTTTTTCAATTATGAGCATGTAATATTCTGTTTGTGGCTAAATAATACTTGGATCCCGATCATAAATACAAAAGTCGGCGATCCGTACATCGTCTATTCCGCGGCTACTCGTAGAATAGAGGATGGTCGCTTGAACAACGAGTTTGTTCAAGTGACCTCTCTAAACGAATAACACGACGATGACTTAGTTATTTGGGAAATCCCTTGTGTCTAGGATTAAATTTTTTTAATCCGGGGACATCGATGGGATCGCCATGAACAAACGACTGAGGTGAAGTGGGAAGCAAAGTTTTCCCTCACAGACTCAATAAGAAAAACCCTTCAATTGGTATCAGAGCTAAGGTTTCTGATTTTGTGTGTTTAGGATTCGGTTAATTTTTATGAACTTTTCATATATTATATATGTTGGATAATAGTAGGATATGCGTAGTTTAACTCTTTGGTTGCAGGCATAAGATCCGACTATTTTGGTCATATGTGTGTATATGATTGTATGTGTATATTTTGTTGAATCCTCGGGGTTGACGAGGCTAGTATTTGATTTTTTGTAAATTAGATACGACATTGTTTAGCCACTCTTTATTTTATTTTACTTTCGATCTAGATTTCATGTACACTCCCTCGTGGAGTATAGGATCGATGGATGTAAATTAAAATAGGTTTTAGTCTCGGCTCAATTCTCCGGATGGCTTGTACATGGCGTAGGAGGAGCGGACGAGAAGGCGTTGCGACGGGAGACATATTGAAGACAAAAGCCATAATAGTTGGAAAATAATTTTTTTTTCATATTTATTGCTTTTTGTTTGATATGCATGTCATAGGCTAGGAAAATTCCTCAATTTCAAATTACTAAGTGGGAGAGGAAATTTTTTTAAAAAAAATTCCCACGACCTCCATTACGATTTGACAAGTGATGCAAACAAACTTACGCGTCGGCTCTGAGTGCCTTCCTCTCCATTGGATGAGTTTGTTTGCGGATCACAAGGTCAAATATGGTTATAGGGAATTATCAAGGAGCGTGTGTACTTCCCCATCGGAAGGCACATAACCCGAGATAATTACCTTGGTACCGAGTAATGGTGAACACTTAGATACAAATATAAGTATCCTCCCCATCGGAGTCACTATTTTTATTTGTAGGTCCAAAGAGGAACCAACTATTAATTTTACTTCTCAAAAAGTTAGGTTGACAAGATAGTAAAATTAATGGGTAAAACCTCCTCTTACAAATGTAGAATTTGTATACGTCCACACTATCGTGGCATACGATATTCTCGGTGTTTTGAGGTGTTGGTTGATTTTAAAATTTTATTGTTTGAGGAATCAATAATTTTTTGAAATCTAATGTTTTGATTTATGTGATTCTTAGGTTTTCTTTAAAAATGACTTTCAACCCACTTGCTGTGATACTGAAAGAGAACAAACTTACTGGACCCAACTATATTGATTGGAAGAGGAATCTAGACATTGTCTTGACTGCTGAGGAATACAAATATGTACTCCTCGAAGAGTGTCCTCCCAAGCCTGCAGATGATTCTGGGGAAAAGGAGAGAGAGAGCTATAAGAAGTGGATCAAGGCCGATGAGATGGCGCGGTGTTACATTTTGACATCTATGTCAAATGTACTCCAACATCAGCATCAAGCTATGCCCACTGCTTATGATATGATGCTCAATCTCAAGGAGCTTTTCGGACACCAGAATCGGGCTGCGAGGCAAGAAGCCATGAGAAACTTGATGACGACCACCATGATCGAGGGAACACCCATAAGGCATCATGTTCTCAAGATGATGGCTCATTTGAATGAGCTGGAGGTCCTTGGAGCTGAGATTGATGGGGAAACCCAAGTCGATATCATACTCCAGTCTCTACCTAGAAGTTTTGAGCAGTTTCGCCTGAACTACAACATGAACAAGAGGTTGTATTCATTGGCGGAACTTCTGACAGAACTCCAGGTGGCAGAGGGGCTATTTCGTCAGAGTGCTCAGGCACATGCCATGGTGACCCAAAAGGTTTCTACTTCTAAGCCGAAAAGCAAGAATAAGAAGAAACAAACTGGGGAAAAGGCGGTGGGAGGTACTCAAGGAGGAGTGAAGAAGTCGAAAGGCAAGTGCTTCACTTGTAAGCAGACTGGACACTGGAAGAAGGACTGCCCCAACCGCAAGAACAAAGGTATATCTTTTGGTCTAGTCATTGAAACATGTTTAGCGGTGTTATCTATCACTGTGTGTAGATATGGGAGCCATCGATCATGTCCGCAATACTTTGCAGGATTCCGAAAACCAAACGATCACGGTGAGGAGATTATGTGTACTTGGGCGATGCCAAAGGTGGCGATCCATTTATCTTTTGAGAAAAATAAACTTTTGGTTCTTAAGAATTGCCTTTATGTACCCTTATTTAGAAAGAATTTAATTTCGGTTTCTAAATTGTTTATGGATGGATATGGTATTTCTTTTAATGACAGAGTTGTTATAAGAAGGAATAGGGACATTATCTGTTCGGGTGCATTGATAGGAAATTTGTACACACTTGAACCAAAACCTCCCACGATGAAAATTGAAGTTAATAACTCATCTTCTAATTCCAATAAGAGAAAAGAACCTTCGAAGATGAACCAAACATATCTTTGGCATCTTAGGCTTGGTCATATTAACCTAAGCAGAATTCAAAGGTTGATAGCTGATGGACCTTTGGGTTCGTTAGTGGTGGAGGATCTCCCAACCTGTGAATCTTGCTTGGAGGGTAAGATGACCAAGAGGCTTTTAAGGCCAAGGGGTATATAGCCAAAGATGTGTTAGAATTGGTTCATTCTGATTTGTGTTGTCCTATGACTATCCAGGCTAGAGGTGATTTTGAGTATTTCGTCTCTTTTATAGATGATTACTCAAGATATGGATACATTTACTTGATGCGCCACAAGTCTGAATGCTTTGACAAGTTCAAAGAATTCAAGGCTGATGTGGAGAAACGTCAAGGTAAAAGTATCAAGACACTACGATCTGATCGTGGTGGTGAGTACCTCTTGGGAGAGTTTAGGAACTACTTATCATAGGCTAGGATTCAATCCCAATTGACTGCACCTGGCACACCCCAGTAGAACGGTGTAGCAGAGCGAAGGAATAGGACTCTTATGGAGATGGTTAGATCGATGATGAGTTATTCTAACTTGCCAAATTCGTTCTAGGGATATGCTCTAGATACGGCGGTGTACATTCTGAACTTGGTTCCATCTAAATCAGTGCCTTCTACTCCCACAGAGTTGTGGACTGGGCGAAAGCTTAGTCTAAGACATATTCGGATATGGGGGAGTCCAGCACAAGTGCTGAAGGCAGATGCTGGTAAGTTGGAACCTCGTACAGAAGTATGCATGTTCGTTGGCTATCATAGAGGAATGAAGGGTGGTTTGTTTTATAGTCCTAGAGATCAGAGATTGATTGTTAGCACGAACGCCAGATTTCTAGAGGAAGACTATGTGATGAGCCACAAGCCCAAGAGTAAAATTGTTCTGGAGGAATTAAAAGGGGAAGTCACTTCTTTAGTACCACCGGTAAAAGAGGATATACCACATGTCACTGCACTGCGTGTCGCAGAGGATACACAGGAGATACCTCATCATAGTGGGAGGGTTGTGAGATAGCCTAATAGATTCATGTTCTTGAGAGAATCTTCTGATTTGGTCCCTGGTGAACATGAACCTGATCCCTGGACATATGACGAGGCAATCCAAGATAAAGATGCAGTATCTTGGCAAAGTGCAATGAATGCTGAGATTGGATCAATGGATTCAAATCAGGTCTGGGAGCTAGTAGAACCACCCGATGGTGTAAAAATCATTGGATGCAAGTGGATCTACAAGAGAAAGAGAGGAATAGATGGGAAGGTTGAGACCTTCAAAGCAAGGCTTGTTGTAAAGGGGTATACTCAGAAAGAGGGTATCGATTATGAGGAGACCTTTTCGCCGGTAGCCATGCTTAAGTCTATCCGGATTCTCTTATGCATAGCAGCTCATATGGATTATTAGGTGTGGCAGATAGATGTCAAGACATCTTTCCTTAATGGAAGTCTTGAGGAAAACATCTATATGAAGCAACCAGAGGGATTCATTGCTAAAGGCAAAGAGCATCTTGTATGTAAGCTTAATCGGTCCATTTATGGATTGAAGCAAGCTTCGAGGTCTTGGAACATTTGCTTTGATGAGGTAATCCAGTCTTATGGATTTATTCAAAGTCCGGATGAGTCTTGTGTATACAAGAGATGTGATAGAAACGTAGTGGTATTTCTTGTACTATACGTAGATGACATTTTGTTGATTGGCAATAATATCAAGGTGTTATCGGACGTATGGGTATGGTTGTCCAAACAGTTTGATATGAAGGACTTGGGAGAAGTGGGACACATTCTTGGGATCAAGGTTATAAGGGATCGTAGGAAAAGGATGTTGTGTTTATCCCTAGCTTCATACATAGACACGATTATGGATCGTTTTAGCATGCAGAACTCCAAGAAGGGTTTTCTACCTTTTAGGCATGGAGTTCCTTTATCTAAGGAGATGTATCCTAGATCATCTGAGGAGATACAGGAGATGAAGGCGATTCCTTATGCTTCGGCAGTAGGAAGCCTCATGTATGCATCTGAGACCACGTGGGCATGGTCAGCAGATATCAGAGTAATCCAGGACAGGGACATTAGACTGCGGTAAAGCATATATTGAAGTACCTGAGAAGGACTAGGGATTATATGCTGGTTTACCGGGCAGACCAATTACTCCCTGTAGGTTACACGGTTTTCGACTTCCAATCTGATAGGGATAACAGTAAGTCTACCTCAAGTTTTGTGTTTACTTTGGGAGGTGGAGCCATTGTATGGAGGAGTGTCAAGTAGAAATGCGTGGCGGACTCCACCATGGAAGCTGAGTATGTGGCAGCCTCTGAGGCGGCCAAAGAAGTTGTGTGGCTCAGGAGCTTCCTAATGGACTTGGATGTGATTCCTGGTTTGCCCAGAACTATCACAATTTATTGTGATAATAGTGGTGCAATTGCAAACTCGAAGGAACCACGAGCCCATAAGGCTAGTAAACACATAGAGCGCAAGTACCACCTGATACGAGAAATCGTAAAGAGTGGAGAAGTTGTTGTGGCCAAGATTGCATTAGAGGATAACCTGGCAGATCCGTTCACTAAGGCCCTTTCGGCGAGAGCTTTTGATAGGCATGTGGAGGGAATGGGGATCAAATGTATGGCAGTTTGAGGATAGCATAGTCTTTTAGTATAAGTGGAAGATTGTAGGGATGTATACTGAAAAGTCTATCTTCTGTATGAACATCTTTATTTTGAAATAAGAATCACATGATCATTGTTTGCATTTTTATGGTTATGTAATATTGTCTAATACATTACATTGCAGATAACATGGTGTGTGGTGTCACACGGGAGATCATGTTATCGGCTCCTTGTAAAGTATAAGTAAAGGCTCACAATCGAGATGGCTTTGGACAAACCATCGGAATGGTTGTAGTGTGATTTGGTATTGGTTTGTCATGACCATAGAATAACACTAGTGTACTTTGTGTGTATTGAGCAGGACCGACTTAGAGGTGATTCGATTTATTGCTGACTACATAATCGAATCGGACCTCAGATATTATTTACTACATGCTCTTAATCCCGATATAATAACGGGCACATATACTTAGTATTCATCTCTTTGATTTACCAATGGGCGAGATTTATAGATTAAATCGATAGGCTCGGTAAGTTGGGAGATAATATTATTTATATGGTGTGTCGTTGATTATAGGAGGAAACCGTGTCCTGTATATTAGGATGATGATGTCCCCTTGAGGAGCTCATAAGGTTCATCATGTAAACCCTACAGGTGGACTTGGTCCGGCATGATGAAAAGGTTGAGTGGTACTACTCATGGAGTTAGATGTTGATTAATTAATTGTCAATAAATTAATTAATCAACGGACATTCGAGATCTTAAACACGTGGAGAAAATATAAATAATATATGGAGCCCATATTAACTTATGGGGGTTGGTGAGGTAGATCAATGATAATCCTTTAGTGGATTGGATTATCATTAATGGATCAGACTTTATGTGGGCTTGATCCATGGGTGGCCAAGATCCAACTCCTTTTCATGGTCCCTAATGTAGCCTATTAACACCTCATGAAGATTAGATCCAATGGATAGAAACAAAACTCTAGATCCATAGGTAGAGATTAAATCTCTAAGATCCGACGGTTGAGATTAAATCTCTAGATCCGACGGTTGAGATTAAATCCCTAGAACCAATGGTAGAGATTAAAAGGAGGCTTATCCCTAACTCTATAAAAGGAGCTTGAGGGCTTGGCGTGGAGGAAGAATCTAAGAGGAGCTAGGGTTTTGGGCGGCAAGGCTTGGAAGCTAGGGTTTAAGGGTGGCGGCACCAAATAAGGAAGGTAATTCCTTTCTTCTTCTTCCTTCAAGGTGGTCGGTGTTGGTGCAACAATGCTCCAAGCATTTATATGTTTTGATGTTTGGCTAATCATCTAAGTTAGGCAATATCTTGTGATCTAATTACGAATGTGTTTAAGTGACAGGGAAATCCAAGGATAAAGACTTGGTAAAAGGAAGTCCAAGTATGATCTTGGAAAAGGAAGTCCAAGGGATGGACTTGGCGGCATAAGACCAAGCTTATAGTCTTGGCAGCATAAAGTCCAAGTGAACCTTGGCAAAGGAAGTCCAAAGTAAAGTCTTGGCAGCATAAGTCCAAGCTTGTAGTCTTGGCGGCGTAAAGTCCAAGCATTTGGCAACCCAAGACATGACGAAACCAAAGGAAGCTCTTGGAAGCAAAGCGCAAAGAATGAACAAGTCGCGGACTCGGAGGGATCCTGAAGGCGCAAGGCTTGTTGAGGAGCTAGAAGGTTGAGTCTAGGTCTAGGGTATAAAATCAAGTATGAATTACTCATACTTGATGAGTGATCGCGATCGATGTATCGATCGGCGAGTCGGCGTCGGCCGAGTCGGGATGAAACCACGACCATCGGTCATTGCCTTGATCGAAGCGATCGTGATCGCGATCGGCCGATCGCCAAGGGCATCGATCGTGATCGATCAAGGGAAATATCGCCACAGAATGCAGTCTCACTCGACTGCTGCCTTGATCACTCGACTGATCATCCCATCAGTCGACTGATGGAGGGATCAGTCGACTGATCACCTGGCTGTTGGAAATTGCGGCTACGAATCTCCACGGAGATCACATTTCAGAAGTCGTTGGCTTCGGCGGCAGTCGACTGATGGCATGCATCAGTCGACTGATCGACGCCCAACGGGAAAAACAGCCCCTCTTCTATAAAAAGGGGTCATGGGGAGCTTGGTGAAGCTAGTGCTCTTTCTCCTAACTATACTCTCGTGCTCACCAAGCCTTCCAAGTGTTTTTAGTGATTTAAATCCTCCTCTTCTCTTGTTCTTGATCATCCATCATTGTAAAGAAGAGGAGAGCATTGTAAGAAAGGTTTCTCCACCTTGGTTCATCCAAAGGAGGTTCTAGTGAAGGTGGATTAGGGCTAATCCACCTTACGGATTGCTGTGGAGTAGGAGCGTCATCTCCGAACCACGTACATCGGGTGTTAGCTTTGTTCTTGCTTTGATTTTTGTTTATATTTTGTATTTCTTACTCTTACATTTTTTGTATAAAACAAGTATGTCTAATCACCCCCCCCTATAGCCATTCCAAGGGTCCTAACAAGTGGTATCAGAGCCCGGATAGCTTGGAAGATCTCACCATCAACCAAGACATCAATGGCTCTTCAAGAGGGATATAGCATCGCCAAGCCACCGCTTTTCGATGGGAGTCATTTTGCGTATTGGAAAGGTAGGATGAAGTACTATCTTATGAGTAATATTGAAATTTGGCATAGTGTTGTAGATGGCTTCGAGGAACCGGTGGATGAACATGGACATCCTATTCCAAGCAAGGATTGGACAAGAGAAATAAACAAGAAATTTAAATCAAATGCAAAGGCCGTCCTCACCATCCAATGCGGCGTCACAATGGAGCAACTCAACAAGGTGGGGCCTTTTGAATCCGCCAAGGAGCTATGGGAAAAGCTCATTGAGCTAAATGAAGGTTCCAAGGAATCAAAGAGGGCCAAGAAGGACCTATTAATTGGACAACTTCAAGCCTTCCAAATGAAGATGCATGAAACCGTAAGTCAAATGCATGGAAGGTTCAAGGAAATTGTGAACGGACTCCATATCATAGGTGAGCGAGTTGACAACCGGGATTTGGTAAGGTATATTTTACAAGCATTTCCTAGAAATTCTTTATGGACTTCAATAGTTGATGCCATTAAGGTAACTAGGGATTTATCTCAAATTAAAATTGATGAATTATTTTGTGAGTTTGAATTACATGAGCAAACTAACATGTCCTCTAAGGAAAAGGGTTTAGCTCTATTTGTTGAAAAGAAGAAGAAGGAAAGAAAAGAAGCATCATCATCATCCGAGTCGGAGGATGAGTCAAGTAGCGATGGGGACTCATCTAGTGAAATGGCAAATTTCGTCAAGAAGCTTTATAGAAAGTCAAGAGAGTTCAAGAATAGAGAAGCAAGGAAGGGGTCTCATTCCTCAAAAGGTAAATTTAATGGTAATTCAAGTTTTAGTAATAATGTGATTTGCCATGCTTGCAATAAGAAGGGGCATATAAAGCCGAATTGTCCGGAGCTAAAGAAGAAGGAGGAAAAGGAAAAGAAAAAGAAGGACAAGAAGAAAAAGAAGAAGAAGGAGGCCATGGTGGCTCAAACCACATGGGACACACCAAGTGTTGAAGACTCTTCATCCGATGATGAGCTTTGCCACATCACACGCCATGTGGCACTCATGGCATTAGAAGATGATTCCGGCACATCAAGTCAAGAAGACTCTTCAAGTGATGAATCGTCATCTAGTGACGATGAGGTAATGAATTCTCCCAAGGTTATGCTTCTCTATAAATCAATTGCTTATCTTAAAGAAGCTCTAGATAAGTCAAAATCTAAGGTTAAGAGCATGAAGGTAGAACTAAAGGCCATTAGGAATGAAAAGCCTTCACATATTGACTCTTGCATGCTTAGGAAAGAAAATGACAAACTTAAGGATGAGGTTAGTGACTTGAAAGCATGTTTAGAAAAATTTTCAAATGGCTCAAAGTGTCTTGATATGATTCTTAGTAGACAAAGAGCGGTTTATAACAAGGCCGGGTTAGGATATAAGCCAAAAGAAAAAGAAGTTGCTTATATTTCATTAATTAATAGGAAAGCAACCATTAAGGATAAGGTTAAGAAAGCTTGGGTACCTAAGAAGTTTTTACTTAATGTTACCGGTCCAAATGTTTGGGTACCAAAAGCTTGTGTTTTTCATGTGATTTAGGTAGGAGAGCGAGGTATGTGGATTGTGGATAGCGGTTGCTCAACACATATGACCGGGGATGTGAGCAAGTTCTCAACAATTAAATATGTGAAGAAGGGAGCGATGTCTTTTGGGAATAGTGGAAAACTCAAGATATTAGGTAGAGGTACAATTGAGGTATCCTCTAAAATTGTTATTCACAAAGTATTGCTAGTTGAAAATATGAAATTTAATTTATTAAGTGTTAGTCAACTTTGTGATGCAAACTATCATGTTGTTTTTGAATCCTCTAAATGCATGATTAGACACAAGGAATTAAATGATTGTATGTTAGTTGGATATAGGAAATCAAACATCTATTATGTTGATCTTTCATATGCTTCTAACATTTCTACTAAGTGTTTTGTTGCAAAAGAAGAGGAAAGTTGGCTATGGCATAGAAGATTGGGGCATATCAACATGAAAAACATAGCCAAGGTAGCCAAGATGGAGTTGGTCAAAGGGCTACCAAAGATCAAGTATGTCAAGAACAAATTGTGTAATGCATGCCAAGAAGGAAAACAAACAAAAGCATCACACAAAGGTAAAACCCTAACTAATACCTCTTTACCATTAGAATTATTGCATCTTGACTTATTTGATTGCCATAGTACTTCATCTTTAAATGGTAACAAATATTGTTTGGTTATAGTAGATGATTTTTCTAGGTATACTTGGGTCTATTTTATGAAACATAAGGATGATACCTTAGAAATAATCATAGGATTTAGTAAAAGGGTTGAAAATGAAAAGAGTCTCAAAATCAACCGGATCTGCAGTGATCATGGTGGTGAATTTGAAAATCTAAAATTTTCACAATTTTGTTTAGAGCAAGAGTACAAGCATGAGTTCTCTTGTCCTAGAACACCCCAACAAAATGGGGTGGTGGAAAGGAGAAATCGTGCCCTACAAGAGGCGGCTAGGACTATGCTTAACGCATATTCTCTACCTAGCTACTTGTGGGCGGAAGCGGTTAATACCGCTTGCTATATCCAAAATAGGGTTCAAATCCATAGGTTTTTAGAAAAAACACCATTTGAATTATGGAATGGGACCATACCCACAATTCATTATTTCAAAGTCTTTGGATGTAAAGTTTATATTCTAAACACCAAAGATAACTTAGGAAAATTTGAATCAAAAGCGGATGAGGGAATCCTAGTTGGATACTCATCCACAAGTAGAGGGTATAGAGTCTACAATAAGAGAACCAAAGGGATTGAGGAATCTTCCAATGTTCAATTTGATGAAACTACTAGTACCTACCCTAGAAAGTCCTCCATTGATAAAGATATTAATGACAATAATCAAGACATTACCCAAAAACTTCAAAATTTGACCATTAGGGGTAATGATCAAGGGGGAGGAAGAGGAGACTCCGATGATGAAAGAAGGGTGGAAGATAACAATGATCAAATTGAAACCCCTTCTAGAAACCTAAGAATTCATCAAGATCATCCACTTGACCAAGTAGTAGGAGATCTATCTCAAGGAGTAAGAACTAGGTCATTTCATAGACCTCCTACTAGTCAAGTTGCTCTTATCTCACAAATTGAGCCCAAATCGATCAATGATGCATTACATGATCCGGATTGGATTTTGGCAATGCAAGATGAATTGGCTCAATTTGAGAGAAGTCAAGTGTGGGAATTAGTACCTAGTCACAATGATAGCACCATAATTACTACAAGATGGGTCTTTAGTAATAAGATAGATGATCAAGGATATATCACTAGAAATAAAGCTAGGTTGGTTGCTAGGGGATTCAATCAAGTTGAGGGCTTGACTATGATGAGACTTATGCCCTGATTGCAAGGTTAGAATCTATTAGGATTCTCTTAGGGTATACTTCCTACATGGGATTTAAACTTTACCAAATGGATGTTAAATCGGCATTCTTAAATGGTTTTATTAAGGAGGAAGTATATGTAGAGCAACCTCCGGTTGAGAACATAGATTATCCAAATCATGTATGTAAGCTTAGGAAAGCATTATATGGGTTAAAACAAGCTCCCCGTGCATGGTATGAAAGATTGTCATCCTTCTTAATTTCTAAGGATTTTAGAAGAGGCCAAGTAGATCAAACTTTGTTTATAAAGTCAACGTTAAAAGATATATTCATAGCATATGTTGATGATATCATCTTTGGGTCAACAAATGATGATCTTCTTCAAGACTTTATAAAAAATATGGAAAATGAATTTGAAATGAGTTTGGTTGGAGAGCTTACCTTTTTCCTAGGCTTACAAGTCAAACAAACCAATGAGGGTATTCATATTTATCAAACCAAATATGCAAATGAAATGATCAAGAAATTTGGTTTGGAAAATGCCAAAATTGTAACCACTCCTATGGCCACTAGCACTAGGATAGATAGTGATCATGAAGGTAAATCAATTGATCTTAAACTTTATAGGAGTATGATTGGTAGCTTACTATACCTAACCGCTAGTAGACCCGACATTTTATTTGCGGTAGGTATGTGTGCAAGATACCAATCTTGTGCCAAAGAATCACATTTGGTAGCCGTCAAAAGAATATTAAGGTATATTAAAGGCACCCTAAATGTAGGACTTTGGTATCCTAGGACTAGGTCATTTGAATTACTTGGTTATACCGATTCCGATTATGCCGGGTGCAAATTGGATAGGAAAAGTACTAGTGGTGGATGCCAATTTCTTGGGTCCTCCCTAGTTAGTTGGAGTAGTAGGAAGCAACATTGTGTTGCTTTATCAACCAGAAATTTGAATATGTGGCTATGGGTGGTTGTGTAGCTCAATTACTTTGGATGAGGCATACTCTTGTGGACTATGAGCTACACTACTCTAACATTAAAGTTTATTGTGATAATGTGAGTACCATCAACTTGACCAAAAATCCGGTACATCACTCTAGGACCAAGCACATTGAAGTGAAATATCACTTCATAAGAGATCATGTGGCAAGAGGGGACATTGAACTTAATTATGTAGAATCTAAGTCCAATCTTGCCGATATCTTCACCAAAGCTCTTCCCGAAAATGAATTTTCATCTTTAAGGAGAGAGCTTGGTATGTGCTTTGTAGAGTAAAATTCTAGGTTTGCATGATCCCATGTTTATATGTTATCTTTATACCTTGATACATCTCACAAAAAGCCTTAAGAAACCTTGATTTTTGTATTGAGACACTTAGAACCATGTGAGATGATAGGGAAGGTGTACTTGGCTCATCATAATGCATTACTATGAGCCAATGACACACCTAGAGACATAAATACCTTATGGACCAACCATTGGGAAGGCTTGTATTCAAGTAATGAGTACATAGCTCTAAGAACATGGTTGGAAATTCCAAATCATATATATTTTAAACTATGTTCATTATATTTTGGAAAACAGTTTTCAAGTGAATCACAAAAGTGATACAAAGGTTGAAAATTCTTTAGAACTTTTGTAAGTTTCCAAATTTGTATCAATCATGAAATCTGGAAAACATATATTTTTCAAATTATTTTTCCTTAATAAAGTATGATTTCAGAAATGTGTACGCAAAATTTCATGATTTTTCGAGATTTCTGGAATTTCTACCGCATTTCTGAAAATGGGCTGAAAAGGCTGAAATTTCGATTTCAGGCGTAGCAGTCGACTGGTTCAGATACCAGTCGACTGATACACTGGGTTTTCTGATAATAAGCTCCATTTTCTGATATTTGGTGTATTTTTGATGTCCTAACACTCTAGTATGATAATATTGCGTATAAACGAGTTTTAAGGACTGCTTATCTGATGGTTTAGGGAGTTTCAATAAATTCTATCCTTTTATCCCCAAAACCATTGTTGGTGCAAAGTTAGGATTTAACTTTTGAATTTTAGATTATGCTTTGCTTCAAATGTAATTTACATCCTATCTTGGATTAAGGGGGAGCTTAATTTCAATCTAATACCTTAGTCCAAGATCCAACATTCTTAATTCTTTCATCCTTCTCTTTTTGATGTATGTCAAAGGGGGAGAAGGAATGCTTAAGTTAGATGATTATGTGTGTATCTTTAAAGACCTAACTTAAATGATTGTCAAACATCAAAAAGGGGGAGATTGTTGGTGCAACAATGCTCCAAGCATTTATATGTTTTGATGTTTGGCTAATCATCTAAGTTAGGCAATATCTTGTGATCTAATTACGAATGTGTTTAAGTGACAGGGAAATCCAAGGATAAAGACTTGGTAAAAGGAAGTCCAAGTATGATCTTGGCAAAGGAAGTCCAAGGGATGAACTTGACGGCATAAGACCAAGCTTATAGTCTTGGCAGCATAAAGTCCAAGTGAACCTTGGCAAAGGAAGTCCAAAGTAAAGTCTTGGCAGCATAAGTCCAAGCTTGTAGTCTTGGCGGCGTAAAGTCCAAGCATTTGGCAACCCAAGACATGACGAAACCGAAGGAAGCTCTTGGAAGCAAAGCGCAAAGGATGAACAAGTCGCGGACTCGGAGGGATCCTGAAGGCGCAAGGCTTGTTGAGGAGCTAGAAGGTTGAGTCTAGGTCTAGGGTATAAAATCAAGTATGAATTACTCATACTTGATGAGTATCGATCGGCCCGTCGATGTATCGATCGACTAGTCGAGCGTTCGAAGTCGGGATGAAACCACGACCATCGAGTATTGCCTTGATCGAGCAATGATCGGCGATCTCGATCGATCGGCGCCAAGGGCATCGATCGGTGATCAAGGGAAATATCACCACGAATGCGGTCTCACTTTCGCGCTTGATCACTCGATCGATCACCCCATCGATCGGTGATGGAGGATCGATCGATCACCTAGCCGTTGGAAATTGCAGCTATGAATCTCCACGGAGATCGCGTTTCAGAAGCCGTTGGCTTCGGCGGCAGTCGACTGATGGCATGCATCAGTTGACTGATCGACGCCCAACGGGAAAAATAGCCCCTCTTCTATAAAAAGGGGCCTTAGGGAGCTTGGTGAAGCTAGTGCTCTTGCTCCTAACTATACTCTCGTGCTCACCAAGCCTTCCATGTGTTTTTAGTGATTTAAATCCTCCTCTTCTCTTGTTCTTGATCATCCATCATTGTAAAGAAGAGGAGAGCATTGTAAGAAAGGTTTCTCCACCTTTGTTCATCCAAAGGAGGTTCTAGTGAAGGTGGATTAGGGCTAATCCACCTTACGGATTGCCGTGGAGTAGGAGCGTCATCTCCGAACCACGTACATCGGGTGTTAGCTTTGTTCTTGCTTTGATTTGTGTTTATATTTTGTATTGCTTCCGCTAACATTTTTTGTAGAAAAGAAGAAAGGCTAATCACCCCCCCCTCTAGCCATTCCAAGGGTCCTAACAGTCGGCGTCTAGCAGTTATTCCAGCCCTTTTCCAGCCATTGTCCGACATCCAAACCTCTCTTCTCCTTCTCCTTGAGTGGTGGAAACAAGACTTAGGGATTTCCCTTAGTGTCTTGGTAGGTTTCCATCATCATCTCCTCCTCTTTCTTGGCTGACGGCAAGGTTTCCTTTGGTTTCTTGTTGGTTGGCTATAGGAAGGAGAAGAACCTTGTTTCTATTCTTCCTCTTGCTTTGGAAGAGCAAGGAAGGAAGATTTGCAATCTAGGAGCTTCAACTCTTGGTAGATCGTCGCCCACACGACGTCCGAAAGGAGGAAGGTCATACATTAGAAGATCGAGAGGTATACCTATTCTTCGTTCTCTTTTGTAACATGTTTGTTTTTTTTTTCAATTATGAGCATGTAATATTCTGTTTGTGGCTAAATAATACTTGGATCCAATCATAAATACAAAAGTCGGTGATCCGTATATCATCTATTCTGTGGCTACTCGTAGAATAGAGGATGGTCGCTTGAACAATGAGTTTGTTCAAGTGACCTCTCTAAACGAATAGCATGATGATAACTTGGTTGTTTGGGCAATCGCTTGTGTCTATGATTAAATTTTTTTAATCCAGGGACATCGATGGGATCGCCATGAACAAACAACCGAGGTGAAGTGGGAAGCGAAGTTTCCCCTCACGGACTCGATAAGCAAAACCCTTCAGAGTCCTGGCATGAAGACCCAGACGAGGAGTCTTGGCAAGAAGTCCCGGAAGTGATTCTTGGCATGGAAGACCTATGAACAGTGGTTCACAGGCATCAGGTAAAGGGTACAGGGTATACCCCTTTCTTAGGCATGGTTTCAACTCTAGACGAGTTGAAACGATCAAGAGTCAAGGCAGTGGTCGAGGCAGCACCTCGACTGGATGGTTTAATTCCTTTAAATTCCACCTCTATTGGCCTACAAAGCATTGAGAATACCATAGCAATCGAGGCAGTGCCTCGACTGGGGTTGTTTCTCACGAACAGAAGCAAGCCGCAGTCAATTAATGCCTCGACTGGGGCCTGCTTGTTCGAAGGAAAAACCTACAACAGTCGAGATGGCACCTCGAATGGATCTTTAGTTCAACTGAACAGATGCAAGGGCCTGTCGACTGCAAGCCCGACTGATGAAGATTAATTTAAGCAGAACTCCATATCAGTCGAGGCAGTGCCTCGACTGTTTCCCTATGCAACGGAGAACAAAAGCGAGGTCAGTTCGACTGCAAACTCGACTAAGGCTATCAGTTGAGGCGTTGATCCATCTCCTTGACTGGACCTATGTTACAACGGATAAATAATTCCAATTATGGTGAAAACTTACCGTTGGAACCTTCATTAAATGCAAGTTAATGCTCCAGTCGAGGCGACTCGACTGTGCAGGCCGAAAATGCCCTAATCAAGCTTGATTTAAAAGGTTTATACGGCTATTTTCAGATAGATAATTATTACTGCTCACGACAACCTTTAAAATCCATTTTTCTATAGCAAGCGTTCCTTGATCCTCCAAGTTCTGATCATCCTCAAAGGCAATCAAAGATTTCTAAAGAGAAGAAGCTCTATTCTTACACTGCATATGCTGTAAACTTTTTCTTCTCAATCTTTTTCTGTTGCAAGTTCTTGAGTGATCATTGTAAAACTGTATTAAGAGGTTTCTCTACCTCCAGTGTATCACCGAGAATGAGAAGTATTATAGTGGCGGTGTGCATCACTAAAGCTGACTAGGGCTCGACCGTGGAGTAGGAACTATGGTTCTGAACCACGTAAATCCTCGTGTTGTGCTTGCTGTGTTTTTGTACTTGTATTTATGTTTCCGTTGCATACTAACAACTGTAGAAAAGTACGACGAATCGAGAGACAATCATTCGCTATTCATCCCCCCTTCTAGCGACGCCAACGGTCCTACAAGTGGTATCAGAGCCTGGTGCTCTTCTCCGGATTCACAACCGTAAGAGCAAGCTCTAATGGCGATGCAAGAAGGCTACAGCACAAACAGACCTCCCTTCTTCGATGGGAAAAATTTCCAGTATTGGCGAAGTCGAATGGAGCACTATCTCATGACTAAGATAGATATGTGGTTCTCGGTGATCGAAGGCTTCACTCCACCAATGGATGCAGAAGGAAGGGTTCTTAAATTTGTTCAATGGACTACAGAACAAAGATGCAAGGCGCAAGCAAATGCCAAGCCCACAATAACTCTGCAATGTGGCTTGGCGAAGGACCAACTCAACAAGATTGGTCCGTTTAGCAGCACCCGAGATCTCTGGAATAAACTGATAGAACTTAACGAAGGCACAAGGAACTCGAGAATCGCAAAATGTGACCTCTACATGAACCAGCTGCAAAATTTGCTATGAAAGATGGTGAGACTGTCGGCGAATTGCACGGAAGGTTCAAGGAGGTGTTAAATGGATTGCATTCAGTTGGAGAAGGCTTGGAAAACAGAGACACTATCAGGTATGTCCTAAAATCCTTTCCCCGAAATGCTTTGTGGTCATCTATGGTAGATGCCTACAAAGTATCAAGGGATTTATCTACTGTAAAATTACATGAATTATTTTGTGAAATGGAACTACATGAGCAAGCTAATAAAGGTCCGAAAGAGAAAGGTATTGCGTTTATTGCAGGTGAGCAATACAAGGAGGACAAGAATAAGGAGAGTAAGAAAAAGGAAAAGAAGTGGGAATCATCATCATCCTCATCTGAGTCAAGCAGCGATGGCGGTGATGAATCATCATCCAGCGACATAGCAAATTTCGTGAGGAGGATGAGGAGGAGAAGTAGAAAGTACAATAAGAAGGATGTGAAGAAAATTTTCGTGGACAAGAGGAAGGGTAAGATATCGCATAAATTTAGAGGTAAAATTGATGTTGTTTGTTTTGAGTGTAACAGGAAAGGGCATATCAAAAGTGAATGTCCTGATCTCAACAAGAAAGAGGACAAGCCAAGGAAGAAGAAGGCATTGAAGGCGACATGAGATGAATCTTCTTCCAGCTCCTCAGAGGACGAAGTAAAGGCAAAAGGGACCAAGCATGCTGCGCTAATGGCCCTCGAGAATTCAGAATCGGAGGAAAATGAAAGTCAAAATGAATCTTCACCAGAGAACACATCATCATCTGATGATGATGAAGTAACATCTCCCAAGTTAGATAAACTATATGAAATAATAGCATGCTTGACCAATGCTTTGAGTAGATCAAAAAATAAAATTAAGATGTTGAAATAGGAGGTAGAGGAACTTAGAAACCAGAATTCTATTTTTGTAGAACATAGGAATGATACTTCTCAAGTAGAAGAACTTAGAAAAGAGAACACAACATTAAGAGCACAAGTTGATGATCTCAAGTGCACACTTGAGAAATTCACAACAAGCTCCAAAACTCTGAACATGATTTTAGATGCCCAAAGGGCAGTCTATAACAAAGCCGGGATAGGATATAAATCAAAACAAAAGGAATTTAGCTTCATGTCCTTGGTTAGTAGAACTCATGTTGTTAAGGCAAAAGTAACTAAAGCATGGGTTCCTAAGAAATATGTTGTGAATGCTAATGGACCCAAAATCTGGGTTCCAAAAGATCTTGTATTTCGTGTTTGATTAGGTACCGGTCGAGGGGGAGTATCCAATGATATGGGTTGTGGATAGCGGATGCTCCAAGCACATGACCGGGGATTCTTCAAAGTTTGCTACAATTAAAAATAGATGTAAAGGTACTGTTTCTTTTGGTAATAGTGGTAAACTAAAAGTCATAGGAGTAGGAGATATTGTTATTTCTGAACAATTCAGAATTAAGAATGTCCTGCTAGTTAAAGGAATGGTTGTTAATTTGTTGAGTGTTAGTCAATTATGTGATGAAGGATATAGAGTAGAATTTTATTCAACTAAATGCTTAATTAAACATAATGAATCCAATACTATCATGCTAGTAGGGACTAGGAAGGAAAATATCTATCAAGTTCAGTTTAGTAGTGATACTAATATGCATGTGAAGTGTTTGTTGTCCAAAGAAGATAACTCATGGCTATGGCATCGAAGAATCGCACATGTCAACATGAAGAATATTAAGAGGTTGGTCAAGGAAGAGCTTGTGCGAGGACTACCATTGCTCAAGTACGAAAAGGACAAATTATGTGATGCATGTCAAAAAGGTAAACAAATAAAAGCATCACACAAAAGCAAAAACACTGTAAGTACGTCAAGTGCTTTAGATTTATTGCATATGGATTTGTTTGATAGTAGCTCAACTAAATCCTTGAATGGTAGTAGATATTGTTTGGTAGTAGTAGATGACTATACTAGATATACATGCACTTTCTTTCTCAAACATAAGGATAAAATGTTAGAAATTTTTATTTCCTTTTGTAGAAGAATTGAGAATGAGAAAAATGCAACAATTAAAATAATTAGAAGCGATCATGGAGGAGAATTTGAAAACATGAGGTTTAAAGATTTTTGTTTAGAAAAAGGGTACAAACACGAGTTTTCAACTCCTAGGACACCACAACAAAATGGTGTGGTAGAGAGGAAGAATAGAGTTTTACAAGAAGCTGCGAGGAGTATGCTAAATGAGTATGTTCTTCCTAGTTACTTGTGGGCTGAGGCGATTAATACTGCATGTTATGTCCAAAACAGAGTTTTGATACATAGATTCTTAGGAAAAATGCCTCATGAACATGGTTTGGAAAACCACCAACAATCAAACATCTTAGGGTATTTGGTTGTAAGGTATTTATTTTAAACACTAAGGATCATCTAGGAAAATTCACTGCAAAAACATATGAAGGTGTCCTTTTAGGATATTCCCTCACTAGTAGGGCTTATCGAGTTTATAACAAAAGAACGAATTTGGTTGAGGATTCGTCAAATGTAGTTTTTGAAGAATGTAAAGAGAAAGTTGACTCTAAGGATAAGAGTGATGAAGTTGAGTTCGAACTCAAGAGATTGAGTTTGAATGAGAACACTAATGTAGGGGGAGTTAAATTTGACTCCGATAATGAAAAATCTAGGTCAGTAGGGTCATCACTTGAGCATGTGCCAAATTGTGAGGTTCAAGAAACCTCTCAAGTACCAAGATCCACTAGAATGGTCACTAGTCATCCCCTAGACCAAGTTGTTGGAGACATCCATCATGGGGTGAGGACGAGATCATTCTTTAGGAATGAAGTGAATCAAGTAGCATTTGTTGGTGCAATCGGCCCAGGTCACGATTGACCAGGACTCGAGTTTGACTCGAGTGATGTTTTGATGTTCGACAAAAACATATGACAATATGATTGTCATGGGAAAGTCCAAGTCATGGGTACTTGGCATGGAAAGTCCAAGTGAGACACTTGGCATTTGGGAAAGTCTAAGTCTTGAGTACTTGGCATGTAAAGCCTAAGCATGGGTCTTGGCAAGGAAAGTCCAAGCATGGGTCTTGGCAAGGAAAAGTCCAAGCATGGATCTTGGCATGGAAAGTCCAACATGGGTTGGCAAGGTAAAGTCCAAGCTTGAGTCTTGGTATTTGAGAAGTCCAAGGGGTTTGATATTGGCGGCGTAAAGTCCAAACGGGAGTCTTGGCAGCATAAGTCCAATGGTTGGCGGTGTAAAGTCCAAGCGGAGTCTTGGCGATGTAGACACCGTTAGCATGACATAGTCAATGGAAGCACCTGAAGGCTAGCGCGATGGATGAACAAGTCATGGATGACTTGGAGGGATCCGAGAGGCGTGAGGCTGATGGAGGTGGCTAGAAGGCTTAGGTCTAGGCTAAGGGTGGTCTAGCAAGTATGGGGGAACCATACTTGGGCTAAAACCTCATGTTTGAGGTGTGCCAGTCGACTGGTGTCATGTGGCGATTATTGGAGTCAACTAGGGGTTTATCGCGGGAATTAGCCTAGCGATCATTGCGAGGTTGGCAATCGATCGATCACCGATCGATCGTGTGATAAATCGACTGGTGCTCAGGTTTTGGAGCACAGAATGGAGTCTCACTCGACCGTTGCGGTCAGCAGTCGAGTGATGGCTTGATCAGTCAACTGATGGTCATAATCAGTCGACTGATGATAAATCCGTTGGATTTTTCTAGCGTGGATCTAGTCGTTGTCACACGATAACAGTGGCATCAGTCGACTGATGGTCCCGAGCAGTCGACTGATCAGCTTTTTCTAGCACAGGCAGAAGATATAAATGGAGATCGTGGAGGAGAAAAAGCCAACCGGTTCTTGAGGACATTTGAGGCGATTTGCTGCTGCAAATCAGGGTCTCCAAGTAGATTTCAAGTAACCAAGTGATCAAGCATTCAAAGAGCAATTATAAAGTAGTTTTCTTTACTTGCATTGTATTTCATTATTGTAATTGCTTGTATCCATTTCTTATTGTTGTAAGAATAGTTTGTAAGAGGTTTCTCCGCCTCCGACTTGTGTCGAGAAGGAGTGTTTGTGATTAGTGATTGCATTGGCGTCGCTAGAGCTCTTTAGATGACGATCCGTGGAGTATGAACCATTCGGTTCCAACCACGTTATATTCTTGTGTTCTTGTGTTTTTCTATTTTGTTGTTGTTATTATTATCTATATTCCGCTGCGCTAACAAAGTTTGTAGACGAACACGTGAAATTATTCCATCAACGTATAGCATGATGCTATTCACCCCCCCCCCCCTCTAGTGTTCCAACGGTCCCCTACAAGTGGTATCAGAGCGAGGCCACTCTTCAAAGTTTAACAATTGAGGGAGCATGCTAGAGGGTAAAGATGGAGTTGGAAGAACAATTGGGATGGGATATCAACACCCCAATTTCCTATGCCTTCTATGGACGAGAAGGCTTCAATTCTTGGAAGGCGAGAATTGAAAACTTTTTGATGATGAGAGACCTTGAGAAGTGGTCCATTTTGATGGAAGGATTCAAATATCCAGAAGGACCAAAGGGTGGCTTCCTCAAGAAGAAGAAATGGAGTGAAGATCAACTCCAAAGATTTGAGAAAAACAAGAAGGTAATCAATTTCATTTTTGATTTAATTCCTAATGACTTCATGTGTAGCCTAGGTGAGTGCATGGATGCCAAGGAGCTATGGAGCGATTTGGCCAAGCTTCATGAAAATTCATCATCAATACAAGAAGAAGAAGAAGAAGAAGAAGAGTGCTCACCCTCTCAATCTCAAGCAAGTACATCGTCATCTAAAGAGCTTGAGGATTCGGAAGTTGATAGGGAATCAATTTCCGGATCGGTGGAAGAAGTGGAAGAAGCCTCCACTTCAAGGATTGAGGGGGAGGAGAGACCATCCACACCGGAGCCGGAGCAAAATCAAGAAGAAGCCTCAACATCCGGGAAGGATGAGGAACCCACTCCGATCACCACCACAAATACCCTAGGTAACTCAATCAATTTAGGTTTAAATAAAAATCATATAATTTGCTTTGAGTGTAGGGAAAGTGGGCATTACAAGAGCAAATGCCCAAAGAGAGTAAGAAAAGCTCCACCGACACCAAAAGTTAAGGATGTCGGTCCCCCAACAACCAAAAGCAAGGAGCAAGTGATTTGCTTCAAATGTCGGCAACCGGGACACTACCGGAATCAATGCCCAAAGGGGGAGAAGAAGACTCAAAGGGGAGCATCACAAGTAGGGGGAGATAAGGCTAACCCTAAGGTATATCTTAATAATGTACTTTCTAAATTTAAAAGTCAAAAGCATGCTAGGAATTTTAATTCTCTTGCAATTCATCATGAAAAGCATGCTAGAGATAAATATTTTTGTTTAGGAGCTAAAAGTGTCCACTTAGGAAATAAGGAGAAATTTGGGACTAATGTCCCTAGAAAAGTTTTACCTAAGGAGTCTATTAGGAAAATAGGAGAACACCTAGGTCTAAATCCCAAATGGACTAGGCATATGCCTAGAAAGGACAATGCCCAAAGACCAAATCAAAATTCAAAATTTGGGCAATTAGAATTAGAAAATCAAGCCTTGAGGTCAAGGCTTGAGAAATTAGAAAAGACCCTCAAGAAGATGCAAAATCAATTTCAAGGGTCTAGGACTCAAAGTCAACACCTAGGGCCAAAGAGAGAAAAGTCAACCAAGGGCAAGAAGGGTTTGGGTCACAAACCTAAGCCTAAGGTGGCTTATCATAGTGTTCCATTTGATTATGGAACACAAATTAGGTCTAGGAAAGCCAATGTCACAAGGGAAGTCATCCCTAGAGTTGACCATGGTGTGTGCCTAGTGACTAAAGTTTCAAGGAAACCTAGGGTAGCTACTAAGAAGGTTGCAAGGGGAGTTACCCCTAGAGTCAACCTAGGTAAGACCACAATGACCAAGGCTAACAAGCCTAGAAGGGTCATTAGAAAGGTATCTAGGAAGGTTATCCCTAAAGAATATCTAGTTAACCCTAGGAGCTCAAATAGGTTTTGGGTTCCTAAGAGCGTGATTGATTCACGCTAGGTTGGTTTAGGGTGTGTCAACCTTGATTGGATGGGTAGTTAACTCAACCATGGTAAAGGTGGCACTTTAGGATATTTTCAAGGTTATGGATACCTTGGAAATAGATTCGATATTATGATCCTAAAAGATTTTAGGATGTGCCAATATATTTTTGGGATTATGAAAAATCAATTGAATTGGCACAATTTAGGATTAGAGGTTATAGTGTGTCATTTTGGGTTTTTGACACACTAGGGAGAAAAGTGACAATATGGCAAAATATAATTAATTATATCAAATGGAAACTAATATTAAAATTTAGGTATTCCTATACCTATATCTTTTATTTGTCATGCCTTGATTTCCATATGTCATGTCATGACATCATGTTTATTTTTATCATTTATATGTCATGATTTTGTGTAGGGTTAGGTTAAATGTCATGTATGCTTAAATTATATCATATGTCATGACATCATGATCATTGGTCATGCTTAATTATTGCTATCATTTATGTCATGATCATACTCCATTCATTTAATTTGATTAAAATTGATTTAAGGATAATGGCATGACTTGGAGTCCCATTTATAAGGGAATCAAGTGGAGTTGCCTTAGAAAAATGCATGAAACCCTAGATTAGGAGAACAAAACTCACATCTAACATCACATTGACATGTATGTGTGTTTATACACATTAGATAAATGTGAGATGCTAGGATATGAGTTAAGTTCAAGGTGCATAGTTTTTGCATCTAGATGAACCAAAACTCATCTTATATGATTTGTGGATCATTGGGAAAGCTTGTGTACAAGTCATGTACATTGAGCCCAAGGAATATGATCCAAAATAAGGTTTTAAAAACATTTTAAAATCTTTTTGAAAAACCTTGGTGAAGTCTATCTTTTGATAGCAATCACCATTGATGAGATTGATACAAAGTGAGCTAAAACTTTGAAGTTTTTATTCACTTTTGGATTTTGTATCAAACTCATTATTTTATGGGTAAAATATTTTTCTATCATTTTTCACCCATTGTATTGACTATAAGTAATATACGTAGAATTATTTATGATTTTTTGAATTTCATTTCTGATAACTGAAATTCTGATATTTCAGTTATCAGTCGATTGCCCTAAGTGGCGATGGTGATGAGGGTGATCATTGGTAGTGAGAGAGTCATTGCCAATGCTAATTTCGAGAAAACAAGATTGTTTAGCCCGTGTTCAGCTACGGTTAAGGTTCCTAACCACTCCTAACCCTAGGATAAGCTTTGGGAAGCATTATAAAGGGTGAAAATCCATTGGATATGGATTAGGAGAGGTGTTAGGGTGATGTATAAAACTTAAGGTGTGGAGAGTTCATGTTTGAACTTTGAACCTTATTTTTGATGGTTTAGAGTTCCTATTGGCTTAAGGACTTCCCAAAGACATTGTTGGTACAATGGTCAAGGAGGAGCAAGCCTTTAGGGGGAGGTATCCATCATGGGATGATGGATAGTATTTTTCCTCATGAGGAGGAAAATGGGATTTTAAGATACCCAATTTGGAAATTGGGAGAGTGTATAGGATTGCCTCTCTTGAGTGATATGAGACTTATCACTAGGAAGATGGTAGGCATCCTAGGTATTTTTGGACCAAGAGAGAGATTGTAAGATCTCATTGGGACATGAGACATTGACCTCTTTGGAGAGAACCTTTTTGATGTTAGTCAAAAAGGGGGAGAATGTTTGGGATTACCAATTTGGGAAATTGGTAAGAAGAATTGAGTTACTCAATGGTTTGTTTGGTTTTTTTCAAACATCAAAAAGGGAGAGATTGTTGGTGTTATCGGCCCAAGTCACAATTGACCAGGACTCGAGTTTGACTTGAGTATTGTTTTGATGTTCGACAAAAATATATGACAATATGATTGTCATGGGAAAGTCCAAGTCATGGGTACTTGGCATGGAAAGTCCAAGTGAGACACTTGGCATTTGGGAAAGTCCAAGTCTTGAGTACTTGGCATGTAAAGTCCAAGCATGGGTTTTGGCAAGGAAAGTCTAAGCATGGGTCTTGGCAAGGAAAAGTCCAAGCATGGGTCTTGGCATGGAAAGTCCAACATGGGTTAGCAAGGGAAAGTCCAAGCTTGAGTCTTGGCATTTAAGAAGTCCAAGGGGTTTGATATTGGCGACGTAAAGTCCAAGCGGGAGTCTTGGCAGCATAAGTCCAATGGTTGGCGGCATACAGTCCAAGCAGAGTCTTGGCGGCGTAAGTCCAATATGCCTTGGCGGTGTAGACACCATTAGCATGACATAACCGATGGAAGCACCTGAAGGCTAGCGTGATGGATGAACAAGTCATGGATGACTTGGAGGGATCCGACAGGCGTGAGGCTGATGGAGGTGGCTAGAAGGCTTAGGTCTAGGCTAAGGGTGGTCTAACAAGTATGGGAGAACCATACTTGGGCTAAAACCTCATGTTTGAGGTGTGCCAGTTGACTGGTGCCATGTAGCAGTCAACTGGCTGAGTCAACTAGGGTTTGACTATGGGAATTGGCCTAGCAGTCGACTGCCAGAGGTGGGCAGTCGACTGATCGTGTGATCAGTCGACTGGTGCTCGGGTTTTGGAGCACAGAATGGAGTCTCACTCAACCACTGCGGTCAGTAGTTGAGTGATGGCTTGATCAGTCGACTGATGGTCATAATCAGTCGACTGGTGATGGATCCGTTGGATTTTTCCAACGTGGATCTAGCCGTTGTCTCACAACAACAGTGGCATCAGTTGACTGATCGGCTTTTTCCAGCACAGGCAAAAGATATAAATGGAGCTCGTGGAGGAGAAAAAACCAACCGATTCTTGAGGGCATTTGGGGTGATTTGCTGCTGCAAATTAGGGTCTTCAAGTTGATTTCAAGTAACCAAGCGATTAAGCATTCAAAGAGCAATTATAAAGTAGTTTTCTTTTCTTGCATTGTATTTCATTATTGTAATTGCTTGTATCCATTTCTTATTGTTGTAAGAATAGTTTGTAAGAGGTTTCTCCGCCTCCGACTTGTGTCGAGAAGGAGTGTTTGTGATTAGTGATTGCATTGGCATCGCTAGAGCTCTTTAGAGCTTGATCCGTGGAGTATGAACCATTCGGTTCCAAACCACATTATATTCTTGTGTTCTAGTGTTTGTCTATTTCATTGTTGTTATTATTACGAAGTTTGAAGACGAACACGTGATAGAATTCCATCAACGTATAGCACGACGCTATTCACCCCCCTCTAGCATTCCAACGGTTCCCTACAGCATTAATCTCTGAAATTAAACCAAAAGTAATTGATGAAGCTTTGCTTGATCCTGACTGGATTATAGCAATGCAAGATGAATTGGTACAATTTGAGAGAAGTCAAGTTAATAGGGACAAATGGGTATTTAAAAATAAAATGAATGATAAGGGAGAAATAGTCAGAAATAAAGCTAGGTTAGTTGTCAAAGGGTACAATCAAGTTGAGGGACTTGATTATAATGAAACTTACACACCCGTGGCTAGATTTAGAATCCATAAGACTTATGCTAGCATTTGCAGCATATAAAGGCTTCAAATTATATCAAATGGATGTGAAGTAGCCATTTTTGAACGGTTTTATAAAGGAGGAAGTCTATGTTGAACAACCACCGGGATTTGAAAATTCTACATTTCCAAATCACGTGTATAAGCTTAAGAAGGCTCTTTACGGGCTGAAACAAGCACCTCGTGCGTGGTACGAAAGGTTTTCAACTTTTCTATTTGTGAGGGGTTTTAGAAGAGGTCAAATTGATCCCACACTATTTCTGAAAAAAAATGGTGAAGATATATTTGTAGCTCAGATTTATGTTGATGACATAATTTGTGGCTCAAACAATTGGAATTACCTTAATGAATTCATAGAACACATGGAGAGTGAGTTTGAGATGAGTCTAGTAGGAGGATTGACATTTTTCTTGGATTGCAAATCAAATAAACCAAAGAAGGAATTCATGTCTATCAATCAAAATATGCCATGGAATTGCTAAAAAGATTCAACGTGGAAAATGTTAAGGAGGGTTTCACTCCAATGACACAAAACACTCATTTAGATAGTGATGTTGATGGAAAACCTATTGATTTAAAGCTTTATAGGAGTGTCATAGGTAGTCTTTTATACCTTACAGCAAGTAGACCTGATATAGTATTTGTTGTAGGTACATGTGCACGATATCAATCGTGTGCGAAAGAGTCTCATTGGGTTGCTGTTAAAAGAATTATGAGATATCTTAAAGCAACCATAACAATTGGATTGTGGTATCCCCGAACTGAGTCTTTTGATTTAGTAGGCTATACCGATTCAGATTATGCAAACGATAACTAGATAGGAAAAGCACTAGCGAGGGATATCAATTCTTAGGTTCAGCATTAGTTAGTTGGTCAAGTTGAAAGCAACATTGTGTCACTCTCTCCACGACTGAAGCTGAGTACATAGCCATGGGAGAGAGTGTATCGCAATTGTTATGGATGACTCACACCTTGGAAGATTATGGTTTTTCATATAAGAACATGCAATTGCTTTGTGATAATATTAGCACGATAAACTTAATGAAAAACCCAGTCCATCATTCCAGAACGAAACACATCAAAGTGAGACATCACTTCATTAGGGATCATGTAGCAAGAGGAGATATTATACTTAATTATGTTGAGTCTAAGGCTAATCTTGCTGAAATTTTCACAAAAACTCTTCCAGAAAATGAATTTAGCTATTTAAGAAGAGAGTTAGGAATGTGTGTCACTGAGTAAAAACTCTCCATGATCATAAGGACTAATTCATACATACAAGACAAATGGGAGAATGGTTTTTGGAATGCCTTGGGAAAACACCTCACACAAACCTTAGGTATAACTATGTTTGTGTATTGCTAGATAGGGGTGAGATGTTAGGAACAACCAATTTACTCAAAATGCTTGTTATGATGCATCAACTTGAGTAATGAGGTTGAAAATAACACAAATCATTAAGTTGACTAGTTATGGGGAAGACCAATACATAATTCATGTGTATTTGGTTCTAATATCATAATTGGACATTCCAACCAAGTCAAATTGGTTGGTCATCCTAAACAATGATAAAACTCAACTAAAACATCAAAAATATGTTAGAAATCGTCTATTAAGTGTATTGTCGCTTGTAAAATGGTTTAGGGACATAAATACAACGAATTTAGGACTTAAAATACCTAAGAAAATGAAATTTCAGATTAACAGTCGAGGCATTTCAGTATTTGCCTCGACTACTAGCTATTGCGAGCAAACAAAATCGAGGTGCACTCGACCAGCGCCTTGACTGGCACCCTCGGTTGCAGCCACCAGTGAACAGAATCAAGGCGTGCTCGACCAGTGCCTCGATTGGACATTTTGCCACACCTATAGAAATTTCCCAAAGGTCAAACTGAGTGACTTTCTAAAATTCTAGACCAGATGTTCGGAATTCCAGACCAGTTTTTTTTAAAGCCAGATCAGCTTTCGAAATTTTAGACTGGTTTCCAGGGAGCTTAAGAAATTTCAGACTGGTTTAATTCCAGACCAGACTGGTTTAAGTCCAGGCCAGTTTAATTCCAGACTGGTTTAAGTCCAGGCCTTTTTAATTCTAGACTGGTTTAAGTCCAGGCCGATTTAATTCCAGACTAGTTTAAATCCAAGCCGCTTTAAAATTCTAGACTGGTTTAGATTTCAGAGCGGTTTGATTTTAGGACGGTTTTGATTTCAGGACGGTTTAGAATTCAGAGCGGTTTGAGAAGTCAAGCCAGTTTAAATTTTAGACAAAGGCACAAAATCGAGGTAAACTCGACCCACGCCTCGACTGTCTGTCCGAATGAAAGCACAGAAGTGAGGCACACTCGACTGGCGCCTCGACTGTTTTATCAGTCGAGGCATTCAACTTATTTCCTCGACTGTTCGACTTGGGAATATATAAGAAAACCCTATTTCCACATCGACTCATCCTGTTTTTTTTTTTTGCCTCGACTGTTCTCGCTGGGATTTCGATCCCGTCGCCCTCACCATTGCCTCTCTCATTTCCAGCAAGATCGACGGCGACCAAAGCTTAGACAACCTCCCTTGAACCCTAACCAACCTCGAGTACGTCCTCCAACCTCTCATTTCTTCTCTCGATCAATCCCTAACCCTATCGCCAGTTTCTCCAAACCTAGGGTTCGTCGGATTTTCTCTCGCCGAAGAAGGTCATCTCGCAGAAGGTTCCATTGTCTTTCAGATCCCTCAAGATCGCAGAACGAAAATGGCATCTAAGTAAAATTCTAAACTCTTCTCTTTGTTTTCATGATTTAGAAATTACCTGGGTTAACTAATCGGGTGTTAATCTGTGTCATGCATCATACTATCATATTGCATTCATCTTGTATTTTGGTCATGATTTCTACATTCATTAGATAAAAACATAAGGTAGGCGAGACCAGTAGGAGGGAAACACCCCGGGAGAATCCATCTTCGGATCCCCGATTTCCCTCCGCACACCATCAGTATACTTTTGCCACCAACAAATTTAAGTTGATGCATACTAGGTCATTGGATAAGGTTTTTTTTTATAAGTATGCCCAAAATGTCATAAAGGTAGTTGACTACTATGGGCTCAATAAACTAGTCTACTGTGATCACAACATCAATGAAGATTTAGTCAATGAATTCTACAATAACCTACAGTCTATAAGAGATAGGCTCATCTATAAGAGTAGAGTAGCTAGGAGGGACATATCATTCACTCCTGATATTCTTAGGGCATTTTTAGAGTGTCGAGAGTCGAACTCAGTCCTTGAATGCTATCCAAGCATTCAAGAACCGCTTGAGGATTACTCAATCAATGTCATTCATGAGTATTTCTTTAAAAAACCACGACAACCCAGTGTTAATCTGTTTCTAGCCATGGCACTGGCTGCCCCCGATAATGTCCTATATAAGGTCATAGTAGGTTGCATACTCCCCATTGTCACTAGGGGCAGGCCAAAATAAGGCCACATCATTTACTTACATTACATCTCCTTAAGCATCGTCTAGATTTTAACATAGCATTGAACATGTTTCTTTGCATCGTCCACTTTACCGTCCCAGTCCAAAAGAAAATTTACATGCCTTTTGGACATATCATCACATTTTGGTTAGAATCCATAGGCATCAACACAAGTAGGGGCAAAATTAAGCAAATGACGGACTTCGATTTCATGAAGTGGAGAAATTTTTCGTTGGCCGGCATGTCCCAAGTAGGTAGCAGTGTTGAGTGGGCTGATGGACACCAGGCTGGTGAAAGGTGGGACATGGGAGCAGAAGAAGGAGAAGAAGAACATCCAGCCCTAGCTGATGAACCATATTCTTCCGTGTCTGAGCATCTAGAGAGCTCAAGAGGATTATCTTGAGTTCGTGGACTCTGGGCTTGATACAAAATACAAGGAGCTCAGTATGTCGATTGATACTAGATTCGAGGAGCTTCAAACAAGAATAGATACACGATTTTCAGAAGTTTCTGCCCAACAGCAGGAGATTTTTAGTCTCCTACGTTCCTTGGCGACTGATTCATCGAGTCCATCATCACCAACTGTGTAGTTTTGGCTTGTGTGTGTGTGTGTATCAGCTTTTAGAAGTCTGCAAAATTTAGTAAATCTGTATATGAGCTTAACTAATAAATATGTTGAATGGTGAAATTCTACCATTTCATATATCGGATGTTGAGTGTTGATAGTTCATTTTTCAGTGTATATGTGTGTTTATATGTTATTAACAGGTTTTATCACAACTATTTTTAGAGGAAATATAGATTCAGGGGGAGGATACTATAGATTACTCTTTTTGCGTGTTTGCCAAAGGGGGAGAGATAAGTGGGTTTTAAGTTTAAGGTGGGAAGATCTATATCTCATTTGAAAATAATATGAATTGCAAATTTCCTGAAGTTCTTAATTACTATATATTCTGTACAAATCTGAGAATATTATATTTTGCTATATTTGCATCACCTAAATTTAGACCATGTTGTCAAACATCAAAAAGGGAGAGATTATTGGTGCAATCAGGCCCAAATAATGTTTTGGTGTTTGACAAGGGTTTAAGTCAAGGTGATAATTATGTGTTATCTCATGCGGTTGTTTTAGATGTATTTTCAGAAAATTCCTTGTAGGACGAAGAGTCCTGGCAAGTGAAGACTCGGACGAGGAGTCCTGGCAAGTGAAGACCCAGATGAGGAGTCCTGGCAAGTGAAGACCCAGACGAGGAGCCTTGGCATGTGAAGACCTGGGTGAGGAGTCCTGGCAAGTGAAAACCCGGACGAGGAGTCCTGGCAAGTGAAGATCCGGACGAGGAGTCCTAGCAAATGAAGACCCGGATGAGGAGTCCTAGCGTGAATGTAAAATATCGGAAAAAAAATAAAATAAAATTATATTGCTCGTTAATTGATAAATTATCTTGTGAAATTTTTCAGGAATTTTTAGAAATTTTTCTGAATTTAAATGGAAGTTTTATGGATATTTCACGGGGATAAAGCGAACATACTTTTATAAAGTCTGTTTAGACTATCTTCTACGGATGACCCGTTTTCCCCTCTACCGTTTTCCTCTTCGCTGCAGCTTCTTTTCCGCGAGTATCCTTCTCCCCATTTATCACCGTGCGACTCCTCGTTTCATTTCCTCGATTCTTCTTCGCGTCGCAAACCTTTCTTCTTCCTCTCGGTTTCTCGCCACCCTCCTCACTTCGTGCGCCACCCTTCTCACCTCGTCGTCACTGTGCGACTAGCCAGGATTGCTCGCGACCCCCGGGCTAAGCAACACGCATTCCAGCCGCCCTATTCGTCGCGCGCACAAGATCATCGATTGCCGCCCCTGCTCACACGGTCGGCGACCACCACCCTTGGCCATCGCCGTTGATCTCCACTACGAGCACATACTGCTGGCTGAGGGTTGCCAATTTCTTCGATCACAATCTCTAGGGCTGGATCTCCACGTAAGCCACACCGACACCAGCCTCAGCCGGCGAAGTCAACACCTGGTTCTATTCAGGAGCTACGTGTTCTGCAGGAGTTAGGTGAGTGATGCGGTTTTTCATCTCCGAACGCACTCTTCCTCATCGCGGCTGATTTCTGTGGTGATAGGCTAACTGGATTTCCGGTGAACAGACTGATTTGGGGGAGTATCACCGGCGTAGTTTCTAATTGCTGTGAATTAGGTGGTGGAGCAAGCTGGATGGTGGCTATGTCGGAGTTATTATGCGGCTGTGAACAGGGGAGAGGAGACGGTGGCTGTCGGTTCTGTGGATGGGTTGCCGGTGGGGTCTTTTAGGGTTGTGGTTTCTACCGATGGAGTCCCTAGGGCAGGTAAAAACTCGAACTGTCTCCTCCTTTGAGTATGTTGTTCATGTTGGTCGATTGAGTGCAGATGTGGTATGATAATTATAGTGGATGTCTTAGTTGAATTGATGTTTTATAGCGAACGATGTAGTTCTATTGGAGAATACCGATTGTGGAGAGATGGTAATAGTGTAATGGTGGAGTTATATGCAATATAGGAAAGTTGTAAGTTAAGTGTCGTAATTATGGATGTATACTACGTTATAGTTGAACTAGTACTGACTCGATGATTAATAGTTATGGATGAGTTGTTCATGTTTACGGTGTTGATTGATACTGAAAGATTGGTGAACAATGATATGTGGAAGGGAAGTAGTTAACTGTTGATTTGAGTGTTGATTTGGATTATTGTGAATTGTTAATTGGATCTAGTGTGTATACTTATGGTGATATAGCCGAAGTGATGCTTAGATTGTGATTATGGAATGAGATAGAGCTAGGATGGAATTGGTAATATCTGTGGTATATTTCACCAAGGTGCGAGTGATCAAGTATGGATTGCAGTTGAATCAATCTAATCACTATAGATTGATACTTAAACGGTGGATCCAAAAGTTGTGCAATTGAGGATAAGCAAGGTGAGTTAATCTGGATGTTTGTGGATAATTTCGTGTTAATTCAATAATTTATAGCAAATGGAAAGGGTTATGATGCAATGATTAGGTTCATTGGATAACTAGATCAATCTAGTTGATCGGGATATGAAGTCGAAGTAGAATTTGATTTGATCATTCATTGTATACTTATACTTAATCATAGTTTGCTATTATGTGCAGGTTTGGGATACGAAGTAGGTCCACGACTGTGAGGATTATTTCGAGCTTCGTATTAGGTGGGTAATTCCTACCCTGGTCAGGTAGTTTTAATGTATACAGATTTAGATGCATGATCATCTTATATGATCATGTTACCTTGACCCTGCTCTTATTATCTTATGCTTGAACTTATCGTTGGATGTATTTATGCTCAATTGTTCATATCACATATTTTCTATCATGATTTAGGAGTTATAGATGTGATGTAAATTGACCTAGATGTTTAGTAGGGTGTAAATGTCAGTACGGGTGATGACCCAATTTATAAATTGGCAAAAAGGTCATCTGTGGGTAGGTAATGCCCTAAATGTAGGATTTATTTCCAATATCCGTATGTTGCATACTTGTTATCAACCATGTGTTGTGTAATGGTTAAGTGAAGGGTGACGGTGTGGTCGACTTGATATGATTAGTTGAGTACGACTCTCTATAGGATAGAGAGTGCGTCGATTAGTTGAGTACGACTCTCTATTGGATAGAGAGTTATAATCAGTCGAGTACGACTCTCTACAGGATAGAGAGTGCGTCGATCAGTTGAGTACAACTCTCTATTGGATAGAGAGTTATGATCAGTTGAGTACGGATCTCTACAGGATAGAGAGTCTGTTGATCAGTTGAGTACGACTCTCTGCAGGATAGAGAGTGTGTTGATCTGATTAGTATGACTTTCTGTAGAATAGAGAGTCTATGGTGGATGTCTGTATGTGAGACATTGCATTCATGTCATTTGTATGCATGCTGGCGACGTGGTCTCCCTTGTGGTTGAGAGGGTCGCCAGTCATCTTGCCTCCACGGTTACTCATAGGAGGATAACCGTGTTGGGTTTCCAGCACTGCGGCGAGTGTGTGTTCGAACATGTTTCGTAAATATGTGCACAGCGGAAGGAATAAAATAATAAATCTAATTTATTACAACATACACATCACACGCATGCATAGTACAACATGTGTAGACATAACCGTAAATTCAAATTTTTGCAATAAAAGGAAACTTAAACTACGTATACCTGACGTATCACGTGTAGCGGGAAAGGCATCAACTGGAACGATTCTCACTAGAATCGTCTCTATCCGTATCCACGCCGAGTATCTTTGGGATGACTTCACTAAGTCACGAGCCTCGTCTTCGTACGGGTTACTAGCCTCGTGTTGAAGACGACGTGATCGAGAGAAGATCACGATCCGAATCAAAATTCGGATCCAAAATGAGTCCTCAAAAACTTGCTTCTCCGGAGAGGTATTCGTCAACCGTTTGACGAATCCTTCGTCTTCCACCTATGAGGATTACCGGAGATCGAATCCCCGGTAAGGAAGGCGCTGTCGGAGCTCCAAACGTCGTCCAAACGACGCTCCGACAAGAGGGAAACAAGCTGTCCAGAAAACTGGACAGCTTTGGTGGAGACCTTGCGCCGGCCAAATAAGGAAAGCAATGTGCTCACCTTGTCGCCGAAGCCGAGGATGATCACCGGAGCTCCTCCGGCAGCAGCTCGACGCCGGCAAGTGGAGAAGACGGCAGTAGCTGGTCGCCGGTTGGAGGAGGTGGGTGGCGGCAATAGGGTTGGCGCCGACTAGAGGGAGAGGGTGGGCGGCCAAACTATTAGGGTTGCCTCAATTAGGGTTTAACAAAAACCCTTAAGCCCTATTTAATAGAGAACAAATTCTCTTAATGGTTATTGGATCATAACCAAAGGCCCGTTAATCTGCTCCATTAATTTAAGTTAAAATAAACCAAACCATGATTGTTTATTTTAAGTTAAAACGAACTGAATCAACTTTGGTTCATTCGTTTAAAACAAACCAAACCCCTTTGGTTTATTCTCCTCCGTTGGATTAGAACCAAACCATTTTGGTTCGTCCATCATGTCTTCATAGGACACGGCCCATCCATGCTTCCATTGTGACTGAAACGATTTCATGCTCACTTCTTGTTTGGTCCAACCAAACCTAGTTTCTCTCGGTCTGAGAATCTCATTCTCAAGCTTGTTTTAAATCCTTCGGATTACGCTCGTTGTGCGTGTGACCAAATAGGTTCTCGGTTTATGTTGGTCGTCTATAATTAACCATTAATTATAGAACGATCATGAGTGGCACCTAGTAGTACATCATGATCCCCAATTAACCGAAAAGATCAACGGTTGATCCAGAACTATTTCTGAAACCCTTCAATAGCTCGAATGAATCGTGCCCCATTCCCTTCACTCATCTTATACCCACTTGGTTCAGGACATGGTCTATAGTGTCAGTCCCCACTAGGCTGACTACGTCACACCTAGCCCAAGTATCATTTCCTCGTCCTACGGATTCTAGTTACTGCACATGTATCGAAGAGTACCTTACTCTAAACATGTAATGCTTTGGCCAAAGACTTTAGTAACAATCCGACGAGAGGCCATGGGTATACATCTCCTCGCAAGGAGTGGTGAATCCTTTATAGGCTATTCAAACACCTTCGATCACTTCAACTTATACGACATCAAGGTTGGTGCTTGGTGGTTGGCTAAAGGAAAGAGAAGAGTTTGGTTTCTATACTTCCTCTTGTTCGGAGCGAGCAAGGAAAGGAAGATCGTGATCTAGGAGGCTTCTACTTTTGGAAGATCGTCGCCCACACGACGTCCAAAAGGAGGAAGGACATACAATAGAAGATCGAGAGGTATAATGCTTGTTTATATTCTTTTGTATTATGTCTATAATTGTTTTCAATTATACACATGTTGTATGTTTTGTTTTGTGGTTAAATTTACTTTGGACCCTGAATACAAATGAAAAAATCGGTGATCCACATCATCTATTCCGTGGCTAATCGTAGAATAGAAGTTGGTTCCTTAAACAATAAGTTTGTTCAAGTGACCACTTTAATCGAATAGCACGACGATAAAATGGTAGCTTGGGTAATCCCTCCTTGTCAAGGATAAATTTTTTTTATCCGGGGATGAAGAAGGGATCAACATGAACAAGCGACCGAGTTGATGGGGGAAGCGAAGTTTCCTACCTTCAACTAGGTACTCACTAGGGATATCCTTCCTTAGTACCTTCCTAATGACCCTCTTAGGCTTGGAAGCCTTGGTCATCTAGGTCTTTCCTAGGTTAACCTTAGGGATAACTCCCCTTGTCTTAGTGACCTTCCTAGGTTTCTTTGAAACATTAGTCACTAGATGCACATCATGGTCAGCTCTAGGGATGGCCTCCCTTGTGACCTTGACTTTCCTATACCTAGACTTGGTTCCATAATCAAATAGAACATTATGATAGGTAGGCTTATCTACCTTAGACCTAGGCTTGTGACTTAAGCCTTTCTTGTCCATAGATGAACCTTGCCTATTAACTCCTAGATTTTGTCCATTATACCCTAGAATCATATTTTCCATCTTCTTAAGGGTCTTTTCCATTTTCTCAAGATTTGACCTCAAAGCTTGATTTTCAACCTTCAATTTTCTAATCTTGGATTGCCCAATTTTAAACATTCTTATTCTTCCTAGGCATATGTCTATGATTCTTGGGATTAATGCCTAGATTCTCCTCTATCTTCCTAATGGCTTCTTTAGGTAGAATTGTTCTTGAGTTATTGATTCTAGATTTGACACCTAAGCAATAATTTCTAGCATGCTTCCTATCATTATGTAAAGTAGGAGCATTATTTAAATTTATCTTAGGGTTTGCTTTAGAAGCTCCCCCTACATGTGATGCTTCTCCTTTGCCCTTGGTTTGCTTCCTCCCCCTAGGGCATTGAGTCCTATAGTGGCTCCGTTGATTGTATTTGAAGCATACAATGTGCTCTTTGCTCTTAATTGTTGGGGCTCCAACCTCCTTGGTCTTTGGCACCACTTGTGCCATCTTCTTGACTCATTTCGGACACTTACTCTTGTAATATCCATTTTCCCTACACTCAAAACACACAATATGATTTTTATCTTTATTTGTTGTGCTTGAGTTACCTAGGCTAGAATTTTGACTTTGTTCTTCATCTCTCCTGGATGTTGAAGCTTCTTCTTGCTCTTCCTCTGGCATGGAAGGTCTCTCCTCCCCCTCAATCCTAGAGGTGGAGACTTCCACAATTTCTTCTACCTCTTCCTTGGATGTTGAGCATCTCTCAACTTTCGATTCTTCATGCTCTTGAGAGAGTGATAGGTTTTCTTCCTCTTCGGGCTCCTTCTCTAATTGAGCCAATGATGGATCTTCATGAAGCTTGATCAACTTACTTCAAAATTATTTAGCATCCTTACAATCTACTACCATATGAAAAATGTTACTAGGCATAAAGTTAGTCAAAATTAACATTATCTTTTTATTAATTTTGTATTTCTTATTTTGCTCCTCGGTCCACTTCTTCTTCTTGAGGACTCTTCCTTTCCTTATCCTTGGGAAGATCAAAACCATCTACAACACAACACCAATAATCTATATCTTTATTTAAGAAACATTCCATTTTACCTTTCCAAATCATAAAATCTTTGCCATCGAAGAAAAATGGAACTATGGTGTCATCCCCCATTCTATCATTTGACAATTCCATCTTGCTTCTAGCATGCTCCCTTGGTTGTTAAGCCTTGAAGTCCTCACTCTGATACCACTTATTAGGTATCGAAGCGATTTTTTCTTCTGAGAGCCCCGAGCTCTAATACCACTTGTTAGAAAAGATAGCGTCGCTAGAGGGGGTGAATAGCGATTTTGCTACGTCGCTTGGAATTCAATCGTGTTCGTTCGATTATGTTGGTGCAATCAGGCCCAAATGATGTTTTGGTGTTTGACAAGAGTTTAAGTCAAGGTGATAATTATGTGTTATCTCATGCGGTTGTTTGAGATGTATTTTCAGGAAATTCCTTGTAGGACGAGGAGTCCTAGCAAGTGAAGACCCGGACAAGGAGTCCTGGCAAGTGAAGACCCGGACGAGGAGTCCTGGCAAGTGAAGACCCGGACGAGGAGTCCTAGCATGTGAAGACCCGAATGAGGAGTCCTGGCAAGTGAAGACCCGAATGAGGGGTCCTGGCAAGTGAAGACCTGGACGAGGAGTCCTGGCATGAAGACCCGGACGAGGAGTCCTAGCATGAAGACCCGGACGAGGAGTCCAGGCATGAAGACCCAGACGAGGAGTCCTATCATGAAGACTCGGATGAGGAGTCTGTAGGGATGTATACTGAAAAGTCTATCTTCTGTATGAACATCTTTATTTTGAAATAAGAATCACATGATCATTGTTTGCATTTTTATAGTTATGCAATATTGTCTAATACATTACATTGTAGATAACATGGTGTGTGGTGTCACACGGGAGATCATGTTATCGACTCCTTGTAAAGTATAAGTAAAGGCTCACAACCAAGATGGCTTTGGACAAACCATCGGAATGGTTGTAGTGTGATTTGGTATTGGTTTGTCTTGACCATAGAATCACACTAGTGCACTTTGTGTGTATTGAGCAGGACCGACTTAGAGGTGATTCAATTTATTGTTGACTACATAATCGAATCGGACCATAGATATTATTTAGTACATGCTCTTAATCCCAATATAATAACGGGCACATATACTTAGTATTCATCTCTTTGATTTACCAATGGGCGAGATTTATAGATTAAATCGATAGGCTTGGTAAGTTGGGAGATAATATTATTTATATGGTGTGCCGTTGATTATAGGAGAAAACCGTGCCCTGTATATTAGGATGATGATGTCCCCTTGAGGAGCTCATAAGGTTCATCATGTAAACCCTGCAGGTGGACTTGGTCCGGCATGATGAAAAGGTTGAGTGGTACTACTCATGGAGTTAGATGTTGATTAATTAATGGTCAGTAAATTAATTAATCGATGAACATTCGACATCTTAAACACGGGGAGAAAATATACAAATAATGTATGGAGCCCATATTAACTTATGGGGGTTGGTGAGGTAGATCAATGATAATCCTCTAGTGGATTGGATTATCATTAATGGATTGGACTTTATGTGGGCTTGATCCATGGGTGGCCAAGATCCAACTCCTCTTCATGGTCCCTATTGTAGCCTATTAAAATCTCATGGAGCCTAGATCCGATGGTGGAAAATAAAACTCTAGATCCAACGGTGGAGATTAAATCTCTAGATCCGATAATTGAGATTAAATCTCTAGATCCGACGGTTGAGATTAAATCCCTAGAACCGATGGTGGAGATTAAAAGGAGGGTTAAGCCTAACTCTATAAATATGGGCTTAAGGCTTGGGCATGGAATATAATAAGAGGAGATTAGGGTTTTGCTTCCCTTAGCATGGGCGGCAAGAAACCCTAGGAAGATTAGGGTTTTGGTTGGGCGGCTAGGGTTTGGGAGGTGGCTTGGTCGGCAACAATTGGAGAGCTTCCTTTCTTCTTCCTATGGTGTTGTCGGCGCCCATCTTTCTCCCCTCTACCTTGGTCGGCGCTCAACCTATTCCTATTCTTCTCCTTGGCTGATGGAAACAAGGGTTAGGTTGATTCCTTTGAGCTCTTGGCCGGTGCCCACTTCCTCATATCTTCTTCTTGTTGGCCGGCGGCAAACATCAAGGTTGGTGCTTGGTGGTTGGCTAAAGGAAGGAGAAGAGTTTGGTTTCTATACTTCCTCTTGTTCGAAGCGAGCAAGGAAAGGAAGATTGTGATCTAGGAGGCTTCTACTTTTGGAAGATCGTCGCCCACACGACGTCCAAAAGGAGGAAGGACATACAATAGAAGATTGAGAGGTATAATGCTTGTTTATATTCTTTTGTATTATGTCTATAATTGTTTTCAATTATACACATGTTGTATGTTTTGTTTTGTGGCTAAATTTACTTGGACCCTGAATACAAATGCAAAAATTGGTGATCCGTACATCATCTATTCCGCTACTAATCGTAGAATAGAAGTTGGTTCCTTGAACAATAAGTTTGTTCAAGTGACCACTCTAATCGAATAGCACGACGATGAAACGGTAGCTTTGGTAATCCCTCCTTGTCAAGGATAAATTTTTTTTATCCGGGGATGTAGAAGGGATCACCATGAACAAGCGACCGAGTTGATGGGGGAAGCGAAGTTTACTACCTTCAACTAGGTACTCACTAGGGATATCCTTCCTTAGTACCTTCCTAATGACCCTCTTAGGCTTGGAAGCCTTGGTCATCTAGGTCTTTCCTAGGTTAACCTTAGGGATAACTCCCCTTGTCTTAGTGACTTTCCTAGGTTTCTTTGAAACATTAGTCACTAGACGCACATCATGGTCAACTCTAGGGATGGCCTCCCTTGTGACCTTGACTTTCCTATACCTAGACTTGGTTCCATAATCAAATAGAACATTATGATAGGTAGGCTTATCTACCTTAGACCTAGGCTTGTGACTTAAGCCTTTCTTGTCCATAGATGAACCTTGCCTATTAACTCCTAGATTTTGTCCATTATACCCTAGAATCATATTTTCCATCTTCTTAAGAGTCTTTTCTATTTTCTCGAGATTTGACCTCAAAGCTTGATTTTCAACCTTCAATTTTCTAATCTTGGATTGCCCAATTTTAAACATTCTTATTCTTCCTAGGCATATGTCTATGATTCTTGGGATTAATGCCTAGATTCTCCTCTATCTTCCTAATGGCTTCTTTAGGTAGAATTGTTCTTGAGTTATTGATTCTAGATTTGACACCTAAGCAATAATTTCTAGCATGCTTCCTATCATTATGTAAAGTAGGAGCATTATTTAAATTTATCTTAGGGTTTGCTTTAGAAGCTCCCCCTACATGTGATGCTTCTCCTTTGCCCTTGGTTTGCTTCCTCCCCCTAGGGCATTGAGTCCTATAGTGGCTCCGTTGATTGTATTTGAAGCATACAATGTGCTCTTTGCTCTTAATTGTTGGGGCTCCAACCTCCTTGGTCTTGGGCACCACTTGTGCCATCTTCTTGACTCATTTCGGACACTTACTCTTGTAATATCCATTTTCCCTACACTCAAAACACACAATATGATTTTTATCTTTATTTGTTGTGCTTGAGTTACCTAGGCTAGAATTTTGACTTTGTTCTTCATCTCTCCTGGATGTTGAAGCTTCTTCTTGCTCTTCCTCTGGCATGGAAGGTCTCTCCTCCCCCTCAATCCTAGAGGTGGAGACTTCCACAATTTCTTCTACCTCTTCCTCGGATGTTGAGCATCTCTCAACTTTCGATTCTTCATGCTCTTGAGAGAGTGATAGGTTTTCTTCCTCTTCGGGCTCCTTCTCTAATTGAGCCAATGATGGATCTTCATGAAGCTTGATCAACTTACTCCAAAATTATTTAGCATCCTTACAATCTCCTACCATATGAAAAATGTTACTAGGCATAAAGTTAGTCAAAATTAACATTAACTTTTTATTAATTTTGTATTTCTTGTTTTGCTCCTCGGTCCACTTCTTCTTCTTGAGGACTCTTCCTTTCCTTATCCTTGGGAAGATCAAAACCATCTACAACACAACACCAATAATCTATATCTTTATTTAAGAAACATTCCATTTTACCTTTCCAAATCATAAAATCTTTGCCATCGAAGAAAAATGGAACTATGGTGTCATCCCCCATTCTATCATTTGACAATTCCATCTTGCTTCTAGCGTGCTCCCTTGGTTGTTAAGCCTTGAAGTCCTCACTCTGATACCACTTATTAGGTATCGAAGCGACTTTTTCTTCTGAGAGCCCCGAGCTCTAATACCACTTGTTAGAAAAGATAGCATCGCTAGAGGGGGTGAATAGCGATTTTGCTACGTCGCTTGGAATTCAATCGTGTTCGTTCGATTATGTTGGTGCAATCAGGCCCAAATGATGTTTTGGTGTTTGACAAGAGTTTAAGTCAAGGTGATAATTATGTGTTATCTCATGCGGTTGTTTGAGATGTATTTTCAGGAAATTCCTTGTAGGACGAGGAGTCCTAGCAAGTGAAGACCCGGACAAGGAGTCCTGGCAAGTGAAGACCCGGACGAGGAGTCCTGGCAAGTGAAGACCCGGACGAGGAGTCCTAGCATGTGAAGACCCGAATGAGGAGTCCTGGCAAGTGAAGACCCGAATGAGGGGTCCTGGCAAGTGAAGACCTGGACGAGGAGTCCTGGCATAAAGACCCGGACGAGGAGTCCTAGCATGAAGACCTGGACGAGGAGTCCTGGTATGAAGACCCAGACGAGGAGTCCTATCATGAAGACTCGGACGAGGAGTCTGTAGGGATGTATACTGAAAAGTCTATCTTCTGTATGAACATCTTTATTTTGAAATAAGAATCACATGATCATTGTTTGCATTTTTATAGTTATGCAATATTGTCTAATACATTACATTGTAGATAACATGGTGTGTGGTGTCACACGGGAGATCATGTTATCGACTCCTTGTAAAGTATAAGTAAAGGCTCACAACCAAGATGGCTTTGGACAAACCATCGGAATGGTTGTAGTGTGATTTGGTATTGGTTTGTCTTGACCATAGAATCACACTAGTGCACTTTGTGTGTATTGAGCAGGACCGACTTAGAGGTGATTCAATTTATTGCTGACTACATAATCGAATCGGACCATAGATATTATTTAGTACATGCTCTTAATCCCGATATAATAACGGGCACATATACTTAGTATTCATCTCTTTGATTTACCAATGGGCGAGATTTATAGATTAAATCGATAGGCTCAGTAAGTTGAGAGATAATATTATTTATATGGTGTGCCATTGATTATAGGAGGAAACCGTGCCCTGTATATTAGGATGATGATGTCCCCTTGAGGAGCTCATAAGGTTCATCATGTAAACCCTGCAGGTGGACTTGGTCCGGCATGATGAAAAGGTTGAGTGGTACTACTCATGGAGTTAGATGTTGATTAATTAATGGTCAGTAAATTAATTAATCGACGGACATTCGACATCTTAAACACGGGGAGAAAATATACAAATAATGTATGGAGCCCATATTAACGTATGGGGGTTGGTGAGGTAGATCAATGATAATCCTCTAGTGGATTGGATTATCATTAATGGATTGGACTTTATGTGGGCTTGATCCATGGGTGGCCAAGATCCAACTCCTCCTCATGGTCCCTAATGTAGCCTATTAACACCTCATGAAGATTAGATCCAATGGATAGAAACAAAACTCTAGATCCATAGGTAGAGATTAAATCTCTAAGATCCGACGGTTGAGATTAAATCTCTAGATCCGACGGTTGAGATTAAATCTCTAGAACCAATGGTAGAGATTAAAAGGAGGCTTATCCCTAACTCTATAAAAGGAGCTTGAGGGGTTGGCGTGGAGGAAGAATCTAAGAGGAGCTAGGGTTTTGGGCGGCAAGGCTTGGAAGCTAGGGTTTAAGGGTGGCGGCACCAAATAAGGAAGGTAATTCCTTTCTTCTTCTTCCTTCAAGGTGGCCGACGTCCAGCAGTTATTCCAGCCCTTTTCCAGCCATTGTCCAGCATCCAAAACTCTCTTCTCCTTCTCCTTGAGTGGTGGAAACAAGACTTAGGGCTTTCCCTTAGTGTCTTGGTAGGTTTCCATCATCATCTCCTCGTCTTTCTTGGTCGGCGGCAAGGTTTCCTTTGGTTGCTTGTTGGTTGGCTATAGGAAGGAGAAGAACCTTGTTTCTATTCTTCCTCTTGCTTTGGAAGAGCAAGGAAGGAAGATTTGCTATCTAGGAGCTTCAACTCCTGGTAGATCGTCGCCCACGCGACGTCCGAAAGGAGGAAGGTCATACATTAGAAGATCGAGAGGTATACCTATTCTTCATTCTCTTTTGTAACATGTTTGTTTTTGTTTTTCAATTATGAGCATGTAATATTCTGTTTGTGGCTAAATAATACTTGGATCCCGATCATAAATACAAAAGTCGGTGATCCGTACATTGTCTATTCCGCGGCTACTCGTAGAATAGAGGATGGTCGCTTGAACAACGAGTTTGTTCAAGTGACCTCTCTAAACGAATAGCATGACGATGACTTAGTTGTTTGGGCAATCCCTTGTGTCTAGGATTAAATTTTTTTAATCCGGGGACATCGATGGGATCGCCATGAACAAACGACTGAGGTGAAGTGGTAAGCAAAGTTTTCCCTCACAGACTCGATAAGCAAAACCCTTCAATTGGTATCAGAGCCAAGGTTTCTGATTTTGTGTGTTTAGGATTCGGTTAATTTTTATGAACTTTTCATATATTATATGTGTTGGATAATAGTAGTATATGCGTAGTTTAACTCTTTGGTTGCAGGCATAAGATCCGACTATTTTGGTCATATGTATGTATATGATTGTATGTGTATATTTTGTTGAATCCTCGGGGTTGACGAGGCTAGTATTTGATTTTTTGTAAATTAGATACGGCATTGTTTAGCCACTCTTTATTTTATTTTACTTTCGATCTAGATTTCATGTACACTCCCTCGTGGAGTATAGGATCGATGGATGTAAATTAAAATAGGTTTTAGTCTCGGCTCGATTCTCCGGATGGCTTGTACATGGCGTAGGAGGAGCGGATGAGAAGGCGTTGCGACGGGAGACATATTGAAGACAAAAGCCATAATAGTTGGAAAATAAATTTTTTTTCATATTTATTGCTTTTTGTTTGATATGCATGTCATAGGCTAGGAAAATTCCTAAATTTCAAATTACTAAGTGGGAGAGGGAATTTTTTTAAAAAAAATTCCCACGGCCTCTATTACGATTTGACAAGTGATGCAAACAAACTTACGCGTCAGCTCTGAGTGCCTTCCTCCCCATCGGATGAGTTTGTTTGCGGATCACAAGGTCAAATATGGTTATAGGGAATTATCAAGGAGCATGTGTACTTCCCCATCGGAAGGCACATAACCCGAGATAATTACCTTGGTACCGAGTAATGGTGAACACTTAGATACAAATATAAGTATCCTCCCCATCGGAGTCACTGCTTTTATTTGTAGGGCCAAAGAGGAACCAACTATTAATTTTACTTCTCAAAAAGTTAGGTTGACAAGATAGTAAAATTAACGGGTAAAACCTCCTCTTACAAATGTAGAATTTGTATACGTCCACACTATCGTGGCATACGATATTCTTGGTGTTTTGAGGTGTTGGTTGATTTTGAAATTTTATTGTTTGAGGAACCAATAATTTTTTGAAATTTAATGTTTTGATTTATGTGATTCTTAGGTTTTCTTTAAAAATGACTTTCAACCCACTTGCTGTGATACTGAAAGAGAACAAACTTACTGGACCCAACTATGTTGATTGGAAGAGGAATCTAGACATTGTCTTGACTGCTGAGGAATACAAATATGTACTCCTCGAAGAGTGTCCTCCCAAGCCTGCAGATGATTCTGGGGAAAAGGAGAGAGAGAGCTATAAGAAGTGGATCAAGGCCGATGAGTGGCGCGGTGTTACATTTTGACATCTATGTCAAATGTACTCCAACATCAGCATCAAGCTATGCCCACTGCTTATGATATGATGCTCAATCTCAAGAAGCTTTTCGGACACCAGAATCGGGCTGCGAGGCAAGAAGTCACGAGAAACTTGATGACGACCACCATGATCGAGGGAACACCCATAAGGGATCATGTTCTCAAGATGATGGCTCATTTGAATGAGCTGGAGGTCCTTGGAGCTGAGATCGATGGGGAAACCCAAGTCGATATCATACTCCAGTCTCTACCTAGGAGTTTTGAGCAGTTTCGCCTGAACTACAACATGAACAAGAGGTTGTATTCATTGGCGGAACTTCTGACAGAACTTCAGGCGGCAGAGGGGCTATTTCGTCAGAGTGCTCAGGCACATGCCATGGTGACCCAAAAGGTTTCTACTTCTAAGCCGAAAAGCAAGAATAAGAAGAAACAAACGGGGAAAAAGGCGGTGGGAGGTACTCAGGGAGGAGTGAAGAAGTCGAAAGGCAAGTGCTTCACTTGTAAGCAGACTGGACACTAGAAGAAGGACTACCCCAACCGCAAGAACAAAGGTATATCTTTTGGTCTAGTCATTGAAACATGTTTAGCGGTGTTATCTACCGACACCTGGTGTGTAGATATGGGAGCCACTGATCATGTCTGCAATAATTTGCAGGGATTCCAGGAAACCAGACGACTGGCTGAGGGGGAGATTACCGTGTACTTGGGCGATGCCACGAAGGTGGCGGCTGTTGCAGTGGGAGATGTTCATTTATCTTTTGAGAAAAATAAACTTTTGGTTCTTAAGAATTGCCTTTATGTACCCTTATTTAGAAAGAATTTAATTTGGGTTTCTAAATTGTTTATGGATGGATATGGTATTTCTTTTAATGACAGAGTTGTTATAAGAAGGAATAGGGACATTATCTGTTCGGGTGCATTGATAGGAAATTTGTACACACTTGAACCAAAACCTCCCACGATGAAAATTGAAGTTAATAACTCATCTTCTAATTCCAATAAGAGAAAAGAACCTTCGAAGATGAACCAAACATATCTTTGGCATCTTAGGCTTGGTCATATTAACCTAAGCAGAATTCAAAGGTTGATAGCTGATGGACCTTTGGGTTCGTTAGTGGTGGAGGATCTCCCAACCTGTGAATCTTGCTTGGAGGGTAAGATGACCAAGAGGCCTTTTAAGACCAAGGGGTATATAGCCAAAGATGTGTTAGAATTGGTTCATTCTGATTTGTGTGGTCCTATGACTATCCAAGCTAGAGGTGATTTTGAGTATTTTGTCTCTTTTATAGATGATTACTCAAGATATGGATACATTTACTTGATGCGCCACAAGTCTGAATGCTTTGACAAGTTCAAAGAATTCAAGGCTGATGTGGAGAAACGTCAAGGTAAAAGTATCAAGACACTACGATCTGATCGTGGTGGTGAGTACCTCTTGGGAGAGTTTAGGAACTACTTATCATAGGCTGGGATTCAATCCCAATTGACTGCACCTGGCACACCCCAGTAGAACGGTGTAGCAGAGCAAAGGAATAGGTCTCTTATAGAGATGGTTAGATCGATGATGAGTTATTCTAACTTGCCAAATTCATTCTAGGGATATGCTCTAGATACGGCGGTGTACATTCTGAACTTGGTTCCATCTAAATCAGTGCCTTCTACTCCCACAGAGTTGTGGACTGGGCGAAAGCTTAGTCTAAGACATATTCGGATATGGGGGAGTCCAGCACATGTGCTGAAGGCAGATGCTGGTAAGTTGGAACCTCGTACAGAAGTACGCATGTTCGTTGGCTATCATAGAGGAATGAAGGGTGGTTTGTTTTATAGTCCTAGAGATCAGAGATTGATTGTTAGGACGAATGCCAGATTTCTAGAGGAAGACTATGTGATGAGCCACAAGCCCAAGAGTAAAATTGTTCTGGAGGAATTAAAAGGGGAATTCACTTCTTTAGTACCACCGGTACAAGAGGATATACCACATGTCACTGCACTGCATGTCGCAGAGGATACACAGGAGATACCTCATCATAGTTGGAGGGTTGTGAGATAGCCTAATAGATTCATGTTCTTGAGAGAATCTTCTGATTTGGTCCCTGGTGAACATGAACCTGATCCCTGGACATATGACGAGGCAATCCAAGATAAAGATGCAGTATCTTGGCAAAGTGCAATGAATGCTGAGATTGGATCAATGGATTCAAATCAGGTCTGGGAGCTAGTAGAACCACCCGATGGTGTAAAAATCATTGGATGCAAGTGGATCTACAAGAGAAAGAGAGGAATAGATGGGAAGGTTGAGACCTTCAAAGCAAGGCTTGTTGCGAAGGGGTATACTTAGAAAGAGGGTATCGATTATGAGGAGACCTTTTCGCCGGTAGCCATGCTTAAGTCTATCCGGATTCTCTTATACATAGCAGCTCATATGGATTATTAGGTGTGGTAGATAGATGTCAAGACATCTTTCCTTAATGGAAGTCTTGAGGAAAACATCTATATGAAGCAACCAGAGGGATTCATTGCTAAAGGCAAAGAGCATCTTGTATGTAAGCTTAATCGGTCCATTTATGGATTGAAGCAAGCTTCGAGGTCTTAGAACATTTGCTTTGATGAGGTAATCCAGTCTTATGGATTTATTCAAAGTCCGGATGAGTCTTGTATATACAAGAGATGTGATAGAAACATAGTGGTATTTCTTGTACTATACGTAGATGACATTTTGTTGATTGGCAATAATATCAAGGTGTTATCGGACGTAAGGGTATGGTTGTCCAAACAGTTTGATATGAAGGACTTGGGAGAAGTGGGACACATTCTTGGGATCAAGGTTATAAGGGATCGTAGGAAAAGGATGTTGTGCTTATCCCAAGCTTCATACATAGACACGATTATGGATCGTTTTAGCATGCAGAACTCCAAGAAGGGTTTTCTACCTTTCAGGCATGGAGTTCCTTTATCTAAGGAGATGTGTCCTAGATCATCTGAGGAGATAGAGGAGATGAAGGCGATTCCTTATGCTTCGGAAGTAGGAAGCCTCATGTATGCGATGCTATGTACAAGATCAAATATCTTCTTTGCTGTGGGCATGGTCAGCAGATATCAGAGTAATCCAGGACAGGGACATTGGACTGCGGTAAAGCATATATTGAAGTACCTGAGAAGGACTAGGGATTATATGTTGGTTTGCCAGGCAGACCAATTACTCCCTATAGGTTACACGATTTTCAACTTCCAATCTGATAGGGATAACAGTAAGTCTACCTCAAGTTTTGTGTTTACTTTGGGAGGTGGAGCCATTGTATGGAGGAGTGTCAAGTAGAAATGCATGGCGGACTCCACCATGGAAGCTGAGTATGTGGCAGCCTCTGAGGCGGCCAAAGAAGCTGTGTGGCTCAGGAGCTTCCTGATGGACTTGGATGTGATTCCTGGTTTGCCCAGAACTATCACAATTTATTGTGATAATAGTGGTGCAGTTGCAAACTCGAAGGAACCACGAGCCCATAAGGCTAGTAAACACATAGAGCGCAAGTACCACCTGATACGAGAAATCGTAAAGAGTGGAGAAGTTGTTGTGGCCAAGATTGCATCAGAGGATAACCTGGCAGATCCGTTCACTAAGGCCCTTCCGGCGAGAGCTTTTGATAGGCATGTGGAGGGAATGGGGATCAAATGTATGGCAGTTTGAGGATAGCATAGTCTTTTAGTATAAGTGGAAGATTGTAGGGATGTATACTGAAAAGTCTATCTTCTGTATGAACATCTTTATTTTGAAATAAGAATCACATGATCATTGTTTGCATTTTTATAGTTATGTAATATTGTCTAATACATTACATTGCAGATAACATGGTGTGTGGTGTCACACGGAAGATCATGTTATCGGCTCCTTGTAAAGTATAAGTAAAGGCTCACAATCGAGATGGCTTTGGACAAACCATCGGAATGGTTGTAGTGTGATTTGGTATTGGTTTGTCTTGACCATAGAATCACACTAGTGTACTTTGTGTGTATTGAGCAGGACCGACTTAGAGGTGATTCGATTTATTGCTGACTACATAATCGAATCGGACCTCAGATATTATTTAGTACATGCTTTTAATCCCGATATAATAATGGGCACATATACTTAGTATTCATCTCTTTGATTTACCAATGGGCGAGATTTATAGATATAATCGATAGGCTCGGTAAGTTGGGAGATAATATTATTTATATGGTGTGTCGTTGATTATAGGAGGAAACCGTGTCCTGTATATTAGGATGATGATGTCCCCTTGAGGAGCTCATAAAATTCATCATGTAAACCCTGCAGGTGGACTTGGTTCGGCATGATGAAAAGGTTGAGTGGTACTACTCATGGAGTTAGATGTTGATTAATTAATTATCAATAAATTAATTAATCAACGGACATTCGAGATCTTAAACACATGGAGAAAATGTACAAATAATATATGGATCCCATATTAACTTATGGGGGTTGGTGAGGTAGATCAATGATAATCCTTTAGTGGATTGGATTATCATTAATGGATCGGACTTTATGTGGGCTTGATCCATGGGTGGCCAAGATCCAACTCCTCCTCATGGTACCTAAAGGGTACAGGGTATACCCCTTTCTTAGGCATGGTTTCAACTCTAGACGAGTTGAAACGGTCAAGAGTCAAGGCAGTGGTCGAGGCAGCACCTCGACTGGATGGTTTAATTCCTTTAAATTCCTCCTCGATTGGCCTACAAAGCATTGAGAATACCATAGCAGTCGAGGCAGTGCCTCGACTGGGGTTGTTTCTCACGAACAGAAGCAAGCCGCAGTCAATTAATGCCTCGACTGGGGCCTTCTTGTTCGAAGGAAAAACCTACAGCAGTCAAGATGGCACCTCAAATGGATCTTTAGTTCAATTGAACAGACGCAAGGGCCTGTCGACTGCAAGCCCGACTGATGAAGATTAATTTAAGCAGAACTCCATATCAGTCGAGGCGGTGCCTCGACTGTTTCCCTATGCAACGGAGAACAAAAGCGAGGTCAGTTCGACTGCAAACTCGACTAAGGCTATCAGTTGAGGCGTTGATCCATCTCCTCGACTGGACCTATGTTACAACGGATAAATAATTCCAATTATGGTGAAAACTTACCGTTGGAACCTTCATTAAATGCAAGTTAATGCTCCAGTCGAGGCGACTCGATTGTGCAGGCCGAAAATGCCCTAATCAAGCTTGATTTAAAAGGTTTATACGGCTGTTTTCAGATAGATAATTATTACTGCTCACGACAACCTTTAAAATCCATTTTTCTATAGCAAGCGTTCCTTGATCCTCCAAGTTCTGATCATCCTCAAAGGCAATCAAAGATTTCTAAAGAGAAGAAGCTCTATTCTTACACTGCATGTGCTGTAAACTTTTTCTTCTCAATCTTTTTCTGTTGCAAGTTCTTGAGTGATCATTGTAAAACTGTATTAAGAGGTTTCTCTACCTCCGGTGTATCACCGAGAAGGAGAAGTATTATAGTGGCGGTGTGCATCACTAAAGCCGACTAGGGCTCGACCGTGGAATAGGAACTATGGTTCTGAACCATGTAAATCCTCGTGTTGTGCTTGCTGTATTTTTGTACTTGTATTTGTGTTTCCGTTGCATACTAACAATTGTAGAAAAGTACGACGAATCGAGAGACAATCATTCGCTATTCATCCCCCCTTCTAGCGACGCCAACGGTCCTACAAGTGGTATCAGAGCCTGGTGCCCTTCTCTGGATTCACAACCGCAAGAGCAAGCTCTAATGGCGATGCAAGAAGGCTACAGCACAAATATACCTCCCTTCTTCGATGGGAAAAATTTCCAGTATTGGCGAAGTCGAATAGAGCACTATCTCATGACTAAGATAGATATGTGGTTCTCGGTGATCGAAGGCTTCACTCCACCAATGGATGCAGAAGGAAGGGTTCTTGAATTTGTTCAATGGACTACAGAACAAAGATGCAAGGCGCAAGCAAATGCCAAGCCCACAATAACTCTGCAATGTGGCTTGGCGAAGGACCAACTCAACAAGATTGGTCCGTTCAGCAGCACCCGAGATCTCTGGAATAAACTGATAGAACTTAACGAAGGCACAAGGGACTCGAGAATCGCAAAATGTGACCTCTACATGAACCAGCTGCAAAATTTGCTATGAAAGATGGCGAGACTGTCGGCGAATTACACGGAAGGTTCAAGGAGGTGTTAAATGGATTGCATTCAGTTGGAGAAGGCTTGGAAAACAGAGACACTATCAGGTATGTCCTAAAATCCTTTCCCCGAAATGCTTTGTGGTCATCTATGGTAGATGCCTACAAAGTATCAAGGGATTTATCTACTGTAAAATTACATGAATTATTTTGTGAAATGGAACTACATGAGCAAGCTAATAAGGGTCCGAAAGAGAAAGGTATTGCGTTTATTGCAGGTGAGCAATACAAGGAGGACAAGAACAAGGAGAGTAAGAAAAAGGAAAAGAAGTGGGAATCATCATCATCCTCATCTGAGTCAAGAAGCGATGGCGGTGATGAATCATCATCCAGCGACATAGCAAATTTCGTGAGGAGGATGAGGAGGAGAAGTAGAGAGTACAATAAGAAGGATGTGAAGAAAATTTTCGTGGACAAGAGAAAGGGTAAGACATCGCATAAATTTAGAGGTAAAACTGATGTTGTTTGTTTTGAGTGTAACAGGAAAGGGCATATCAAAATTGAATGTCCTGATCTCAACAAGAAAGAGGACAAGCCAAGGAAGAAGAAGGCATTGAAGGCGACATGAGATGAATCTTCTTCCAGCTCCTCAGAGGACGAAGTAAAGGCAAAAGGGACCAAGCACGCTGCGCTAATGGCCCTCGAGAATTTAGAATCGAAGGAAAATCAAAGTCAAAATGAATCTTCACCAGAGAACACATCATCATCTGATGATGATGAAGTAACATCTCCCAAGTTAGATAAACTATATGAAACAATAGCATGCTTGACCAATGCTTTGAGTAGATCAAAAAATAAAATTAAGATGTTGAAATCGGAGGTAGAGGAACTTAGAAACTAGAATTCTATTTCTGTAGAACATAGGAATGATACTTCTCAAGTAAAAGAACTTAGAGAAGAGAACACAACATTAAGAGCACAAGTTGATGATCTCAAGTGCACACTTGAGAAATTTACAACAAGCTCCAAAACTCTGAACATGATTTTAGATGCCCAAAGGGCAGTCTATAACAATGTCGGGATAGGCTATAAATCAAAACAAAAGGAATTTAGCTTCATGTCCTTGGTTAGTAGAACTCATGTTGTTAAGGCAAAAGTAACTAAAGCATGGGTTCCTAAGAAATATGTTGTGAATGCTAATGGACCCAAAATCTGGGTTCCAAAAGATCTTGTATTTCGTGTTTGATTAGGTATCGGTCGAGGGGGAGTATCCAATGATATGGGTTGTGGATAGCGGATGCTCCAAGCACATGACCGGGGATTCTTCAAAGTTTGCTACAATTAAAAATAGATGTAAAGGTACTGTTTCTTTTGGTAATAGTGGTAAACTAAAAGTCATAGGAGTAGGAGATATTGTTATTTCTGAACAATTCAGAATTAAGAATGTCCTGCTAGTTAAAGGAATGGTTGTTAATTTGTTGAGTGTTAGTCAATTATGTGATGAAGGATATAGAGTAGAATTTTATTCAACTCAATGCTTAATTAAACATAATGAATCCAATACTATCATGCTAGTAGGGACTAGGAAGGAAAATATCTATCAAGTTCAGTTTAGTAGTGATACTAATATGCATGTGAAGTGTTTGTTGTCCAAAGAAAATAACTCATGGCTATGGCATCGAAGACTCGCACATGTCAACATGAAGAATATTAAGAGGTTGGTCAAGGAAGAGCTTGTGCGAGGACTACCATTGCTCAAGTACGAAAAGGACAAATTATGTGATGCATGTCAAAAAGGTAAACAAATAAAAGCATCACACAAAAGCAAAAACACTGTAAGTACGTCAAGTGCTTTAGATTTATTGCATATGGATTTTTTTGATAGTAGCTCAACTAAATCCTTGAATGGTAGTAGATATTGTTTGGTAGTAGTAGATGACTATACTAGATATACATGCACTTTCTTTCTCAAACATAAGGATAAAATGTTAGAAATTTTTATTTCCTTTTGTAGAAGAATTGAGAATGAGAAAAATGCAACAATTAAAATAATTAGAAGCGATCATGGAGGAGAATTTGAAAACATGAGGTTTAAAGATTTTTGTTTAGAAAAAGGGTACAAACACGAGTTTTCAACTCCTAGGACACCACAATAAAATGGTGTGGTAGAGAGGAAGAATAGAGTTTTACAAGAAGCTGCGAGGAGTATGCTAAATGAGTATGTTCTTCCTAGTTACTTGTGGGCTGAGGCGATTAATACTGCATGTTATGTCCAAAACAGAGTTTTGATACATAGATTCTTAGGAAAAATGCCTCATGAACATGGTTTGGAAAACCACCAACAATCAAACATCTTAGGGTATTTGGTTGCAAGGTATTTATTTTAAACACTAAGGATCATCTAGAAAAATTCACTGCAAAAACATATGAAGGTGTCCTTTTAGGATATTCCCTCACTAGTAGGGCTTATCGAGTTTATAACAAAAGAACGAATTTGGTTGAGGATTCGTCAAATGTAGTTTTTGAAGAATGTAAAGAGAAAGTTGACTCTAAGGATAAGAGTGATGAAGTTGAGTTCGAACTCAAGAGATTGAGTTTGAATGAGAACACTAATGTAGGGGGAGTTAAATTTGACTCCGATAATGAAAAATCTAGGTCAGTAGGGTCATCACTTGAGCATGTGCCAAATTGTGAGGTTCAAGAAACCTCTCAAGTACCAAGATCCACTAGAATGGTCACTAGTCATCCCCTAGACCAAGTTGTTGGAGACATCCATCATGGGGTGAGGACGAGATCATTCTTTAGGAATGAAGTGAATCAAGTAGCATTTGTTGGTGCAATCGGCCCAGGTCACGATTGACCAGGACTCGAGTTTGACTCGAGTGATGTTTTGATGTTCGACAAAAACATATGACAATATGATTGTCATGGGAAAGTCCAAGTCATGAGTACTTGGCATGGAAAGTCCAAGTGAGACACTTGGCATTTGGGAAAGTCCAAGTCTTGAGTACTTGGCATGTAAAGCCCAAGCATGGGTCTTGGCAAGGAAAGTCCAAGCATGGGTCTTGGCAAGGAAAAGTCCAAGCATGGATCTTGGCATGGAAAGTCCAACATGGGTTGGCAAGGTAAAGTCCAAGCTTGAGTCTTGGTATTTGAGAAGTCCAAGGGGTTTAATATTGGCGGCGTAAAGTCCAAACGGGAGTCTTGGCAGCATAAGTCCAATGGTTGGTGGTGTAAAGTCCAAGCGGAGTCTTGGCAGTGTAAGTCCAATGTGCCTTGGCGATGTAGACACCGTTAGCATGACATAGTCAATGGAAGCACCTGAAGGCTAGCGCGATGGATGAACAAGTCATGGATGACTTGGAGGGATCCGAGAGACGTGAGGTTGATGGAGGTGGCTAGAAGGCTTAGGTCTAGGCTAAGGGTGGTCTAGCAAGTATGGGGGAACCATACTTGGGCTAAAACCTCATGTTTGAGGTGTGTCAGTCGACTGGTGTCATGTGGCAGTTGACTGGCTGAGTCAACTAGGGTTTGACTGCGGGAATTGGCCTAGCAGTCGACTGCCAGAGGTTGGCAATCGACTGATCAGCCGAGCAGTCGACTGATCGTGTGATCAATCGACTGGTGCTCAGGTTTTGGAGCACAGAATGGAGTCTCACTCGACCGTTGCGGTCAGCAGTCGAGTGATGGCTTGATCAGTCAACTGATGGTCATAATCAATCGACTGATAATGGATCCGTTGGATTTTTCTAGCGTGGATCTAGTCGTTGTCTCACGATAACAGTGGCATCAGTCGACTAATGGTCCCGAGCAGTCGACTGATCAGCTTTTTCTAGCACAGACAGAAGACTTAAATGGAGCTCGCGGAGGAGAAAAAGCCAACCGGTTCTTGAGGACATTTGAGGCGATTTGCTGCTGCAAATCAGGGTCTCTAAGTTGATTTCAAGTAACCAAGCGATCAAGCATTCAAAGAGCAATTGTAAAGTAGTTTTCTTTACTTACATTGTATTTCATTATTGTAATTGCTTGTATCTATTTCTTATTGTTGTAAGAATAGTTTGTAAGAGGTTTCTCTGCCTCCGACTTGTGTCGAGAAAGAGTGTTTGTGATTAGTGATTGCATTGGCGTCGCTAGAGCTCTTTAGATGATGATCCGTGGAGTATGAACCATTTGATTCCAAACCACGTTATATTCTTGTGTTCTTGTGTTTGTCTATTTTGTTGTTGTTATTATTATCTATATTCCGCTGTGCTAACAAAGTTTGTAGATGAACACGTGAAATTATTCCATCAACGTATAGCACGATGCTATTCACCCCCCCCCCCTCTAGTGTTCCAACGGTCCCCTACAAGTGGTATCAGAGCGAGGCCGCTCTTCAAAGTTTAACAACTGAGGGAGCATGCTAGAGGGTAAAGATGGAGTTGGAAGAACAATTGGGATGGGATATCAACACCCCAATTTCCTATGCCATCTATGGACGAGAAGGCTTCAATTCTTGGAAGGCGAGAATTGAAAACTTTTTGATGATGAGAGACCTTGAGGAGTGGTCCATTTTGATGGAAGGATTCAAATATCCAGAAGGACCAAAGGGTGGCTTCCTTAAGAAGAAGAAATGGAGTGAAGATCAACTCCAAAGATTTGAGAAAAACAAGAAGGTAATCAATTTTATTTTTGATTTAATTCCTAATGACTTCATGTGTAGCCTAGGTGAGTGCATGGATGCCAAGGAGCTATGGAGCGATTTGGCCAAGCTTCATGAAAATTCATCATCAATACAAGAAGAAGAAGAAGAAGAAGAAGAAGAGTGCTCACCCTCTCAATCTCAAGCAAGTACATCGTCATCTAAAGAGCTTGAGGATTCAGAAGTTGATAGGGAATCAATTTCCGGATCGGTGGAAGAAGTGGAAGAAGCCTCCACTTCAAGGATTGAGGGGGAGGAGAGACCATCCACACCGGAGCCGGAGCAAAATCAAGAAGAAGCCTCAACCTCCGGGAAGGATGAGGAACCCACTCCGATCACCACCACAAATACCCTAGGTAACTCAATCAATTTAGGTTTAAATAAAAATCATATAATTTGCTTTGAGTGTAGGGAAAGTGGGCATTACAAGAGCAAATGCCCAAAGAGAGTAAGAAAAGCTCCACCGACACCAAAAGTTAAGGATGTCGGTCCTCCAACAACCAAAAGCAAGGAGCAAGTGATTTGCTTCAAATGTCGGCAACCGGGACACTACCGGAATCAATGCCCAAAGGGGGAGAAGAAGACTCAAAGGGGAGCATCACAAGTAGGGGGAGCTAAGGCTAACCCTAAGGTATATCTTAATAATGTACTTTCTAAATTTAAAAGTCAAAAGCATGCTAGGAATTTTAATTCTCTTGCAATTCATCATGAAAAGCATGCTAGAGATAAATATTTTTGTTTAGGAGCTAAAAGTGTCCACTTAGGAAATAAGGAGAAATTTGGGACTAATGTCCCTAGAAAAGTTTTTCCTAAGGAGTCTATTAGGAAAATAGGAGAACACCTAGGTCTAAATCCCAAATGGACTAGGCATATGCCTAGAAAGGACAATGCCCAAAGACCAAATCAAAATTCAAAAATTGGGCAATTAGAATTAGAAAATCAAGCCTTGAGGTCAAGGCTTGAGAAATTAGAAAAGACCCTCAAGAAGATGCAAAATCAATTTCAAGGGTCTAGGACTCAAAGTCAACACCTAGGGCCAAAGAGAGAAAAGTCAACCAAGGGCAAGAAGGGTTTGGGTCACAAACCTAAGCCTAAGGTGGCTTATCATAGTGTTCCATTTGATTATGGAACACAAATTAGGTCTAGGAAAGCCAATGTCACAAGGGAAGTCATCCCTAGAGTTGACCATGGTGTGTGCCTAGTGACTAAAGTTTCAAGGAAACCTAGGGTAGCTACTAAGAAGGTTGCAAGGGGAGTTACCCCTAGAGTCAACCTAGGTAAGACCACAATGACCAAGGCTAACAAGCCTAGAAGGGTCATTAGAAAGGTATCTAGGGAGGTTATCCCTAAAGAATATCTAGTTAACCCTAGGAGCTCAAATAGGTTTTGGGTTCCTAAGAGCGTGATTGATTCACGCTAGGTTGGTTTAGGGTGTGTCAACCTTGATTGGATGGGTAGTTAACTCAACTATGGTAAAGGTGGCACTTTAGGATATTTTTAAGGTTATGGATACCTTGGAAATAGATTCGATATTATGATCCTAAAAGATTTTAGGATGTGCCAATATATTTTTGGGATTATGAAAAATCAATTGAATTGGCACAATTTAGGATTAGAGGTTATAGTGTGTCATTTTGGGTTTTTGACACACTAGGGAGAAAAGTGACAATATGGCAAAATATAATTAATTATATCAAATGGAAACTAATATTAAAATTTAGGTATTCCTATACCTATATCTTTTATTTGCCATGCCTTGATTTCCATATGCCATGTCATGACATCATGTTTATTTTTATCATTTATATGTCATGATTTTGTGTAGGGTTAGGTTAAATGTCATGTATGCTTAAATTATATCATATGTCATGACATCATGATCATTGGTCATGCTTAATTATTGCTATCATTTATGTCATGATCATACTCCATTCATTTAATTTGATTAAAATTGATTTAAGGATAATGGCATGACTTGGAGTCCCATTTATAAGGGAATCAAGTAGAGTTGCCTTAGAAAAATGCATGAAACCCTAGATTAGGAGAACAAAACTCACATCTCACATCACATTGACATGTATGTGTGTTTATACACATTAGATAAATGTGAGATGCTAGGATATGAGTTAAGTTCAAGGTGCATAGTTTTTGCATCTAGATGAACCAAAACTCATCTTATATGATTTGTGGATCATTGGGAAAGCTTGTGTACAAGTCATGTACATTGAGCCCAAGGAATATGATCCAAAATAAGGTTTTAAAAATATTTTAAAATCTTTTTGAAAAACCTTGGTGAAGTCTATCTTTTGATAGTAATCACCATTGATGAGATTGATACAAAGTGAGCTAAAACTTTGAAGTTTTTATTCACTTTTGGATTTTGTATCAAACTCATTATTTTATGGGTAAAATATTTTTCTATCATTTTTCACCCATTGTATTGACTATAAGTAATATACGTAGAATTATTTATGATTTTTCAAATTTCATTTCTGATAACTGAAATTCTGATATTTCAGTTATCAGTCGATTGCCCTAGGTGGCAGTAGACTGATGAGGGTGGCAGTCGACTGGTAGCTGAGAGAGTCGACTGCCAATGCTAATTTCGAGAAAACAAGATTGTTTAGCCCGTGTTCAGCTACGGTTAAGGTTCCTAACCACTCCTAACCCTAGGATAAGCTTTGGGAAGCATTATAAAGGGTGAAAATCCATTGGATATGGATTAGAAGAGGTGTTAGGGTGATGTATCAAACTTAAGGTGTGGAGAGTTCATGTTTGAACTTTGAACCTTATTTTTGATGGTTTAGAGTTCCTATTGGCTTAAGGACTTCCCAAAGACATTGTTGGTACAATGGTCAAGGGGGAGCAAGCCTTTAGGGGGAGGTATCCATCATGGGATGATGGATAGTATTTTTCCTCATGAGGAGGAAAATGGGATTTTAAGATACCCAATTTGGAAATTGGGAGAGTGTATAGGATTGCCTCTCTTGAGTGATATGAGACTTATCACTAGGAAGATGGTAGGCATCCTAGGTATTTTTGGACCAAGAGAGAGATTGTAAGATCTCATTGGGACATGAGACATTGACCTCCTTGGAGAGAACCTTTTTGATGTTAGTCAAAAAGGGGGAGAATGTTTGGGATTACCAATTTGGGAAATTGGTAAGAAGAATTGAGTTACTCAATGGTTTTTTTGGTTTTTGTCAAACATCAAAAAGGGAGAGATTGTTGGTGTTATCGGCCCAAGTCACAATTGACCAGGACTCGAGTTTGACTTGAGTATTGTTTTGATATTCGACAAAAATATATGACAATATGATTGTCATGGGAAAGTCCAAGTCATGGGTACTTGGCATGGAAAGTCCAAGTGAGACACTTGGCATTTGGGAAAGTCCAAGTCTTGAGTACTTGGCAAGTAAAGTCCAAGCATGGGTTTTGGCAAGGAAAGTCTAAGCATGGGTCTTGGCAAGGAAAAGTCCAAGCATGGGTCTTGGCATGGAAAGTCCAACATGGGTTAGCAAGGGAAAGTCCAAGCTTGAGTCTTGGCATTTAAGAAGTCCAAGGGGTTTGATATTGGCGGTGTAAAGTCCAAGCGGGAGTCTTGGCAGCATAAGTCCAATGGTTGGCGGCATACAGTCCAAGCGGAGTCTTAGCGGCGTAAAGTCCAAGCGGAGTCTTGGCGGCGTAAGTCCAATATGCCTTGGCGGTGTAGACACCGTTAGCATGACATAACCGATGGAAGCACCTGAAGGCTAGCGTGATGGATGAACAAGTCATGGATGACTTGGAGGGATCTGAGAGGCGTGAGGCTGATGGAGGTGGCTAGAAGGCTTAGGTCTAGGCTAAGGGTGGTCTAACAAGTATGGGAGAACCATACTTGGGCTAAAACCTCATGTTTGAGGTGTGCCAGTTGACTGGTGTCATGTAGCAGTCAACTGGCTGAGTCAACTAGGGTTTGACTATGGGAATTGGCCTGTGATCAGCGCGGAGGTGGGCGATCGGTGATCGTGTGATCGATCGGTGGTGCTCGGGTTTTGGAGCACAGAATGGAGTCTCACTCGACCACTGCGGTCAGTAGTTGAGTGATGGCTTGATCAGTCGACTGATGGTCATAATCAGTCGACTGGTGATGGATCCGTTGGATTTTTCCAGCGTGGATCTAGTCGTTGTCTCACAATAACAGTGGCATCAGTTGACTGATCGGCTTTTTCCAGCACAGGCAAAAGATATAAATGGAGCTCGTGGAGGAGAAAAAACCAACCGGTTCTTGAGGGCATTTGGGGTGATTTGCTGTTGCAAATTAGGGTCTTCAAGTTGATTTCAAGCAACCAAGCGATTAAGCATTCAAAGAGCAATTATAAAGTAGTTTTCTTTTCTTGCATTGTATTTCATTATTGTAATTGCTTGTATCCATTTCTTATTGTTGTAAGAATAGTTTGTAAGAGGTTTCTCCGCCTCCGACTTGTGTCGAGAAGGAGTGTTTGTGATTAGTGATTGCATTGGCATCGCTAGAGCTCTTTAGAGCTCGATCCGTGGAGTATGAACCATTCGGTTCCAAACCACGTTATATTCTTGTGTTCTAGTGTTTGTCTATTTCATTGTTGTTATTATTACGAAGTTTGTAGACGAACACGTGAAAGAATTCCATCAACGTATAGCACGACGCTATTCACCCCCCTCTAGCATTCCAACGGTTCCCTACAGCATTAATCTCTGAAATTAAACCAAAAGTAATTGATGAAGCTTTGCTTGATCCTGACTAGATTATAGCAATGCAAGATGAATTGGGACAATTTGAGAGAAGTCAAGTTAATAGGGACAAATGGGTATTTAAAAATAAAATGAATGATAAGGGAGAAATAGTCAGAAATAAAGCTAGGTTAGTTGTCAAAGGGTACAATCAAGTTGAGGGACTTGGTTATAATGAAACTTACACACCCGTGGCTAGATTAGAATCCATAAGACTTATGCTAGCATTTGCAGCATATAAAGGCTTCAAATTATATCAAATGGATGTGAAGTAGGCATTTTTGAACGGTTTTATAAAGGAGGAAGTCTATGTTGAACAACCACCGGGATTTGAAAATTCTACATTTCCAAATCACGTGTATAAGCTTAAGAAGGCTCTTTACAGGCTGAAACAAGCACCTCGTGCGTGGTACGAAAGGTTGTCAACTTTTCTATTTGTGAGGGGTTTTAGAAGAGGTCAAATTGATCCCACACTATTTCTGAAAAAAATGGTGAAGATATATTTGTAGCTCAGATTTATGTTGATGACATAATTTGTGGCTCAAACAATTGGAATTACCTTAATGAATTCATAGAACACATGGAGAGTGAGTTTGAGATGAGTCTAGTAGGAGGATTGACATTTTTTCTTGGATTGCAAATCAAATAAACCAAAGAAGGAATTCATGTCTATCAATCCAAATATGCCATGGAATTGCTAAAAAGATTCAACGTGGAAAATGTTAAGGAGGGTTTCACTCCAATGACACAAAACACTCATTTAGATAGTGATGTTGATGGAAAACCTATTGATTTAAAGCTTTATAGGATTGTCATAGGTAGTCTTTTATACCTTACAACAAGTAGACCTGATATAGTATTTGTTGTAGGTACATGTGCACGATATCAATCGTGTGCAAAAGAGTCTCATTGGGTTGCTGTTAAAAGAATTATGAGATATCTTAAAGCAACCATAACAGTTGGATTGTGGTATCCCCGAACTGAGCCTTTTGATTTAGTAGGCTATACCGATTCAGATTATGCAGGATGCAAACTAGATAGGAAAAGCACTAGCGAGGGATATCAATTCTTAGGTTCAGCATTAGTTAGTTGGTCAAGTTGAAAGCAACATTGTGTCACTCTCTCCACGACTGAAGTTGAGTACATAGCCATGGGAGAGAGTGTATCGCAATTGTTATGGATGACTCACACCTTTGAAGATTATGGTTTTTCATATAAGAACATGCAATTGCTTTGTGATAATATTAGCACGATAAACTTAATGAAAAACCCAGTCCATCATTCCAGAACGAAACACATCAAAGTGAGACATCACTTCATTAGGGATCATGTAGCAAGAGGAGATATTATACTTAATTATGTTGAGTCTAAGGCTAATCTTGCTGAAATTTTCACAAAAACTCTTCCAGAAAATGAATTTAGCTATTTAAGAAGAGAGTTAGGAAATTGTACTTCGTTCAGTTACATGTTTGATGAGAAGCGACCATTCATACATACAAGACAAATGGGAGAATGGTTTTTGGAATGCCTCGGGAAAACACCTCACACAAACCTTAGGTATAACTATGTTTGTGTATTGCTAGATAGGGGTGAGATGTTAGGAACAACCAATTTACTCAAAATGCTTGTTATGATGCATCAACTTGAGTAATGAGGTTGAAAATAACACAAATCATTAAGTTGACTAGTTATGGGGAAGACCAATACATAATTCATGTGTATTTGGTTCTAATATCATAATTGGACATTCCAACCAAGTCAAATTGGTTGGTCATCCTAAACAATGATAAAACTCAACTAAAACATCAAAAATATGTTAGAAATCGTCTATTAAGTGTATTGTCGCTTGTAAAATGGTTTAGGGACATAAATACAGCGAATTTAGGACTTAAAATACCTAAGAAAATGAAATTTCAGATTAACAGTCGAGGCATTTCAGTATTTGCCTCAACTGCTAGCTATTGCGAGCAAACAAAATCGAGGTGCACTCGACCAGCGCCTTGACTGGCACCCTCGGTTGCAGCCACCAGCGAACAGAATCAAGGCGTGCTCGACCAGTGCCTCGATTGGACATTTTGCCACACCTATAGAAATTTCCCAAAGGTCAAACTGAGTGACTTTCTGAAATTCCGGACGGATGTTGAATTCGGACCGATTTTTAAAGCCGATCACAAATTTTAGATCGTTTCAGGAGCTTAAGAAATTTGGTATCGTTTAATTCCAGACGGTGGTTTAAGTCCAGCGCTTTAATTCGGTGGTTTAAGTCCAGGCCTTTTTAATTCTAGACTGGTTTAAGTCCAGGCCGTTTTAATTCCAGACTGGTTTAAGTCTAGGCCGATTTAATTCCAGACTAGTTTAAATCCAAGCCGCTTTAAAATTCTAGACTGGTTTAGATTTCAGAGCGGTTTGATTTCAGGACGGTTTTGATTTCAGGACGGTTTAGAATTCAGAGCGGTTTGAGAAGTCAGGCCGGTTTAAATTTTAGACAAAGGCACAGAATCGAGGTAAACTCGACCCACGCCTCATTTATCTGTCTAATGAAAGCAGTGAGGCGCTGACCGGCGCGCGCCTCGCTTTTTCGATCGAGGCATTCAACTTATTGCCTCGACTGTTCGACTTGGGAATATATAAGCAAACCCTATTTCCACATCGACTCATCCTGTTTTTTTTTTTGCCTCGACTGTTCTCACTGGGATTTCGATCCCGTCGCCCTCACCGTTGCCTCTCTCATTTCCAGCAAGATCGACGGCGACCAAAGCTTAGACAACCTCCCTTGAACCCTAACCAACCTCGAGTACGTCCTCCAACCTCTCATTTCTTCTCTCGATCAATCCCTAACCCTATCGCCAGTTTCTCCAAACCTAGGATTCGTCGGATTTTCTCTCGCCGAAGAAGGTCATCTCGCAGAAGGTTCCATTGTCTTTCAGATCCCTCAAGATCGCAGAATGAAAATGGCATCTAAGTAAAATTCTAAACTCTTCTCTTTGTTTTCATGATTTAGAAATTACCTGGGTTAACTAATCGGGTGTTAATCTGTGTCATGCATCATACCATCATATTGCATTCATCTTGTATTTTGGTCATGATTTCTACATTCATTAGATAAAAACATAAGGTAGGCGAGACCAGTAGGAGGGAAACACCCCGGGAGAATCCATCTTCGGATCCCCGATTTCCCTCCGCACACCATCAGTATACTTTCGCCACCAACAAATTTAAGTTGATGCATACTAGGTCATTGGATAAGGTTTTTTTATAAGTAAGGTTTTTTTATAAGTATGCCCAAAATGTCATAAAGGTAGTTGACTACTATGGGCTCAATAAACTAGTCTACTGTGATCACGACATCAATGAAGATTTAGTCAATGAATTCTACAATAACCTACAGTCTATAAGAGATAGGCTCATCTATAAGAGTAGAGTAGCTAGGAGGGACATATCATTCACTCCTGATATTCTTAGGGCATTTTTAGAGTGTCGAGAGTCGAACTCAGCCCTTGAATGCTATCCAAGCATTCAAGAACCGCTTGAGGATTACTCAATCAATGTCATTCATGAGTATTTCTTTAAAAAACCACGACAACCCAGTGTTAATCTGTTTCTAGCCATGGCACTGGCTGCCCCCGATAATGTCCTATATAAGGTCATAGTAGGTTGCATACTCCCCATTGTCACTAGGGGCAGGCCAAAATAAGGCCACATCATTTACTTACATTACAGTGTACTTCGTTCCAGTTACGTATTGCTATAGCATTGAACATGTTTCTTTGCATCGTCCACTTTACCGTCCCAGTCCAAAAGAAAATTTACATGCCTTTTGGACATATCATCACATTTTGGTTAGAATCCATAGGCATCAACACAAGTAGGGGCAAAATTAAGCAAATGACGGACTTCGATTTCATGAAGTGGAGAAATTTTTCGTTGGCCGGCATGTCCCAAGTAGGTAGCAGTGTTGAGTGGGCTGATGGACACCAGGCTGGTGAAAGGTGGGACATGGGAGCAGAAGAAGGAGAAGAAGAACATCCAGCCCTAGCTGATGAACCATATTCTTCCGTGTCTGAGCATCTAGAGAGCCTGCGCAGGGATTATGCTGAGTTCGTGGACTCAGTTGATACAAAATACAAGGAGCTCAGTATGTCGATTGATACTAGATTCGAGGAGCTTCAAACAAGAATAGATACACGATTTTCAGAAGTTTCTGCCCAACAGCAGGAGATTTTTAGTCTCCTACGTTCCTTGGCGACTGATTCATCGAGTCCATCATCACCAACTGTGTAGTTTTGGCTTGTGTGTGTGTGTGTATCAGCTTTTAGAAGTCTGCAAAATTTAGTAAATCTGTATATGAGCTTAACTAATAAATATGTTGAATGGTGAAATTCTACCATTTCATATATCGGATGTTGAGTGTTGATAGTTCATTTTTCAGTGTATATGTGTGTTTATATGTTATTAACAGGTTTTATCACAACTATTTTTAGAGGAAATATAGATTCAGGGGGAGGATACTATAGATTACTCTTTTTGCGTGTTTGCCAAAGGGGGAGAGATAAGTGGGTTTTAAGTTTAAGGTGGGAAGATCTATATCTCATTTGAAAATAATATGAATTGCAAATTTCCTGAAGTTCTTAATTACTATATATTCTGTACAAATCTGAGAATATTATATTTTGCTATATTTGCATCACCTAAATTTAGACCATGTTGTCAAACATCAAAAAGGGAGAGATTATTGGTGCAATCAGGCCCAAATAATGTTTTGGTGTTTGACAAGGGTTTAAGTCAAGGTGATAATTATGTGTTATCTCATGCGGTTGTTTTAGATGTATTTTCAGAAAATTCCTTGTAGGACGAAGAGTCCTGGCAAGTGAAGACTCGGACGAGGAGTCCTGGCAAGTGAAGACCCAGATGAGGAGTCCTGGCAAGTGAAGACCCAGACGAGGAGCCTTGGCATGTGAAGACACAGGTGAGGAGTCTGGCAAGTGAAAACCCGGACGAGAGTCACGGCAAGTGAAGATCCGGACGAGAGTCCTAGCAAATGAAGACCGGATGAGAGTCCTAGCGTGAATGTAAAATATCGGAAAAAAAATAAAATAAAATTATATTGCTCGTTAATTGATAAATTATCTTGTGAAATTTTTCAGGAATTTTTAGAAATTTTTCTGAATTTAAATGGAAGTTTTATGGATATTTCACGGGGATAAAGCGAACATACTTTTATAAAGTCTGTTTAGACTATCTTCTACGGATGACCCGTTTTCCCCTCTACCGTTTTCCTCTTATTGCGACTTCGTTCCAGTTACGTATTGCTGAAGACCTGATGTGTTTAGTGTTCTAATAGCTTTAGCATGATCCTTTCCTCTCGGTTTCTCGCCACCCTCCTCACTTCGTGCGCCACCCTTCTCACCTCGTCGTCACTGTGCGACTAGCCAGGATTGCTCGCGACCCCCGGGCTAAGCAACACGCATTCCAGCCGCCCTATTAAATGCGCGCGCACAAGATCATCGATTGCGCCCCTGCTCCTGCGTCGGCGACCACCACCCTTGGCCATCGCGTTGATCTCCCTCTCGAGCACATCTGGTGAGGGTTGCCAATTTCTTTGGTCACGATCTCTAGGGCTGGATCTCCACGTAAGCCACACCGACACCTCAGCCTCAGCCGGCGAAGTCGACACCTGGTTCTATTCAGGAGCTGCGTGTTCTGCCGAAGTTAGGTGAGTGATGCGGTTTTTCATCTCCGAACGCACTCTTCCTCATCGCGCCTGATTTCTGTGGTGATAGGCTAACTGGATTTCCGGTGAACAGACTGATTTGGGGGAGTATCACCGGCGTAGTTTCTAATTGCTGTGAATTAGGTGGTGGAGCAAGCTGGATGGTGGCTATGTCGGAGTTATTATGCGGCTGTGAAAAGGGGAGAGGAGACGGTGGTTGTCGGTTCTGTGGATGGGCTGCCGATGGGGTCTTTTAGGGTTGTGGTTTCTACCGATGGAGTCCCTATGGCAGGTAAAAAATCGAACTATCTCCTCCTTTGAGTATGTTGTTCATGTTGGTCGATTGAGTGCAGATGTGGTATGATAATTATAGTGGATGTCTTAGTTGAATTGATGTTTTATAGCGAACGATGTAGTTCTATTGGAGAATACCGATTGTGGAGAGATGGTAATAGTGTAATGGTGGAGTTATATGCAATATAGGAAAGTTGTAAGTTAAGTGTCGTAATTATGGATGTATACTACGTTATAGTTGAACTAGTATTGACTCGATGATTAATAGTTATGGATGAGTTGTTCATGTTTACGGTGTTGATTGATACTGAAAGATTGGTGAACAATGATACGTGGAAGGGAAGTAGTTAACTGTTGATTTGAGTGTTGATTTGGATTATTGTGAATTGTTAATTAGATCTAGTGTGTATACTTACGGTGATATAGCCGAAGTGATGCTTAGATTGTGATTATGGAATGAGATAGAGCTAGGATGGAATTGGTAATATCTGTGGTATATTTCACCAAGGTGCGAGTGATCAAGTATGGATTGCAGTTGAATCAATCTAATCACTATAGATTGATACTTAAACGGTGGATCCAAAAGTTGTGCAATTGAGGATAAGCAAGGTGAGTTAATCTGGATGTTTGTGGATAATTTCGTGTTAATTCAATAATTTATAGCAAATGGAAAGGGTTATGATGCAATGATTAGGTTCATTGGATAACTAGATCAATCTAGTTGATTGGGATATAAAGTCGAAGTAGAATTTGATTTGATCATTCATTTGTGCTTCGTTCAGTTACGTATTTGCTTTTGCTATTGTATTATTTGGGATGAAGTAGGTCCCACATTTGTGAGGATTATTTGAGCCATTATTAGGTGGGTAATTCCTACAATTGAGTAGTTTTAATGTATACAGATTTAGATGCATGATCATCTTATATGATCATGTTACCTTGACCCTGCTCTTATTATCTTATGCTTGAACTTATCGTTGGATGTATTTATGCTCAATTGTTCATATCACATATTTCTTATAATGATTTAGGAGTTATAGATGTGATGTAAATTGGCCTAGATGTTTAGTAGGGTGTAAATGTCAGTACGGGTGATGACCCAATTTATAAATTGGCAAAAAGGTCATCTGTGGGTAGGTAATGCCCTAAATGTAGGATTTATTTCCAATATCTGTATGTTGCATACTTGTTATCAACCATGTGTTGTGTAATGGTTAAATGAAGGGTGATTAGTGTGTCGCTACGGACCGGTGGTCCCAGCTTGATATGATTAGTTGAGTACGACTCTCTATAGGATAGAGAGTGCGTCGATTAGTTGAGTACGACTCTCTATTGGATAGAGAGTTATGATCAGTCGACTCTCTACGAGGATAGAGTGCGTCGATCAGTTGAGTACAACTCTCTATTGGATAGAGTTATGATCGATTAGTCACAGTCTCTGGGATAGAGAGTACATTGATCGATTGAGTCGACTCACTCTGCAGGATAGAGAGTGCGTTGATCTGATTAGTATGACTTTCTGTAGAATAGAGAGTCTATGGTGGATGTCTGTATGTGAGACATTGCATTCATGTCATTTGCATGCATGCTGGCGACGTGGTCTCCCTTGTGGTTGAGAGGGTCGCCAGTCATCTTGCCTCCACGGTTACTCATAGGAGGATAACCGTGTTGGGTTTCCAGCACTGCGACGAGTGTGTGTTCGAACATATTTCGTAAATATGTGCACAGCGGAAGGAATAAAATAATAAATCTAATTTATTACAACACACACATCACACGCATGCATAGTACAACATGTGTAGACATAACCGTAAATTCAAATTTTGCAATAAAAGGAAACTTAAACTACGTATACCTGATGTATCACGTGTAGCGGGAAAGACATCAACCGAAACGATTCTCACTAGAATCGTCTCTATCCGTATCCACGCCGAGTATCTTTGGGATGACTTCACTAAGTCACGAGCCTCGTCTTCGTACGGGTTACTAGCCTCGTGTTGAAGACGACGTGATCGAGAGAAGATCACGATCCGAATCAAAATTCGGATCCAAAATGAGTCCTCAAAAACTCGCTTCTCCGGAGAGGTATTTGTCAACCGTTTGACGAATCCTTCATCCTCCACCTATGAGGATTACCAGAGATCGAATCCCCGGTAAGGAAGGCACTGTCGGAGCTCCAAACGTCGTCCAAACGACGCTCCGACAAGAGGGAAACAAGCTGTCCAGAAAACTGGACAGCTTTGGTAGAGACCTTGCGCCGGCCAAATAAGGAAAGCAATGTGCTCACCTTGTCGCCGAAGCCGAGGATGATCACCGGAGCTCCTCCGGCAGCAGCTCAACGCCGGCAAGTGGAGAAGACGGCAGCAGCTGGTCGCCGGTTGGAGGAGGTGGGCGGCGGCAATAGGGTTGGCGCCGACTAGAGGGAGAGGGTGGGCGGCCAAACTATTAGGGTTGCCTCAATTAGGGTTTAACAAAAACCCTTAAGCCCTATTTTATAGAGAACAAATTCTCTTAATGGTTATTGGATCATAACCAAAGTCCCGTTAATCCACTCCATTAATTTAAGTTAAAATAAACCAAACCATGTTGGTTTTTTTTAAGTTAAAACGAACTGAATCAACTTTGGTTCATTCGTTTAAAACAAACCAAACCCCTTTGGTTTATTCTCCTCCGTTGGATTAGAACCAAACCATTTTGGTTCGTCCATCATGTCTTCATAAGACACGGCCCATCCACGCTTCCATTGCGACTGAAACGATTTCATGCTCACTTCTTGTTTGGTCCAACCAAACCTAGTTTCTCTCGGTCTGAGAATCTCATTCTCAAGCTCATTTTAAATCCTTCGGATTACGCTCGTTGTGCGTGTGACCAAATAGGTTCTCGGTTTATGTTGGCCGTCTATAATTAACCATTAATTATAGAATGATCATGAGTGGCACCTAGTAGTACATCATGATCCCCAATTAATCGAAAAGATCAACGGTTGATCCAGAACTATTTCTGAAACCCTTCAGCAGCTCGAATGAATCGTGCCCCATTCCCTTCACTCATCTTATACCCACTTGGTTCAGGACATGGTCTATAGTGTCAGTCCCCACTAGGATGACTATGTCACACCTAGCCCAAGTATCATTTCCTCGTCCTACAGATTCTAGTTACTGCACATATATCGAAGAGTACCTTACTCTAAACATGTAATGCTTTGGCCAAAGACTTTAGTAACAATCCGACGAGAGGCCATGGGTATACATCTCCTCGCAAGGAGTGGTGAATCCTTTATAGGCTATTCAAACACCTTCGATCACTTGACTTATACCCAATCATCCCGGGTCCACATCTCCTTAGAGATGTTTGCTTAAGATGTCAAAGCATAAGTCTCCATGATCAAGATGACTTGAATACCGCAAGTCAAAGGAACATCGCACTTAAGCCAACGTAAGAACTTCATTGACATATCTATATATGCAGAGAACCATATGAAGTCTTACGGCTGGTCACTCCAATGAACTAGTTACCATAACTAGCATCCACGATTAACTCCGGACATCACAATGTCTCCAGCCAGTGAGAATCAGCTGCTTGGATACACCAAAGAGTATACCTCGTGCTAGTCTCGACATAATCAATGGTGTCCAAATCCATCAATTTATCGACTCTGGATAATTTCGAAACATCACAATTACACATGTAGAGATACTCACTAGTTGTGATCCAATCACAAATTCTCTCATGCTGTGAATCGTATCATGGACATTCAGTAAATGAGTTTAAGATCCGATCAAATACATGAAACCATGTCTACTCAAATAGTGAATCTTCATTTATCATATAAATGGTTCATACATAAGGCGATTGTCTTAGGACATCTCTCATATATTACTAACAAATTCCCACTTGGCCTAATGCCAATCTCTACAGTATCCAATACCAAAAGCTCTAACATGACCCTCAAACTTACTTTGAGGTAATGCCTTAGTCAAAGAATCCGCTAAGTTCCTTTCAGTGGGGATTTTCTCGATTTGTATTTCCTTCCTACTGATGATCTCTCTGATAAGATGATAGCGACGAAGCACATGTTTGGATCATTGATGAGACCTTGGCTCTTTCGCCTGTGAAATTGCTCCATTGTTGTCGCAGTAGATCGGTATTGCTTCAACAATGGCTGGAATCACACCAAGTTCATAAATGAACTTCTTGATCCAAACCGCTCTTTCACGCTCGCCGCAATGTATTCTCGCCTCGCTGGTAGAATCCGCCATGTTGTCTTGTTTCGGAACTTTTCCAACTCATCGCGCTTCATTCAAGGTGAACACGATCCGCATCGAGACTCGAATCATCCTTGTCCGTCTCGAAGCCGCATCCGTGATACCCGCGTATCACCATGTCCCTTCTCCATATATTAGGAACACATCCTTAGTTCTTCTTAAGTACTTAAGGATTGTCTTAATAGCCACCCAATGATCCATTCCCGATCGACCGTATCTACTGTGACACTGTGAGCATACGATACATCGGGCCTCGTGACATAACATAGCATACATGATAGATCCTATTGGATGCATAGGAATCTTACTCATGCAAATCCTCTCGCCTTCTCGCAGGCGGACACATAGACTTCAAAGGTGTATCCCATGCCCGATGGGTAGGAAACCTTTCTTGATTCCGACATGCTAAACCTCTTAGCACTCCTATATATGTAGATCGAAAGACCAAGCAACCGCTTCGATCTATCTCTATAGATCTTAATCCCGAGGATGTAGGTTGCTTCTCCCGTGTCTTTCATGGAGAATGTCTTGATAACCAAATCTTAATCGATCGTAAGATCAAACATCGCTTTCCTATAAGTAATATGTCATCGACATACAATACTAGGAACACGATCGCACTCCCACTAACCTTCTTGTACACACAAGGTTCTGCTCGATTTTGTGAGAAATCAAACTTTTGATTGTCTCATCAAACGGATATTCCAGCCTCGGATGCTTGCTTCAATCCATATATGGACCGTCGTAATTTGTATACCTTGGTTTTATCAACTGATGTGAAACCTCAGTTGTATCATATACACGCCCTCAGCTGTTTCCATTAAGGAAAGTTGTTTTCACATCCATCCGCCATATCTCATAATCATAATGAGCCGCTATGGCCAGAGCATCCGAATGGATTTAAGCATAGCTACAAAGTAATAGGTTTCGGCCATAATCAACACCTTGCTTTTTGACGATATCCTTTCGCCACTAATCTAGCCTTATAGGTAATCACATTACCATCCATGTCTTTTCTTCTTGAAAACCCACTTGCACCCTATAGGCTTTATGCCTTCAGTGGGTCAACCAAGTTCCAAACTTGGTTTTCATACATGGAATCCATTTCTACTTCATGGCTTCAAGCCACTTATCCCTTTCTCGAACTTGTCAAGACTTCTTCATAATCGTAGGCTCTCATCATCAATGAGTAACACGCCGCTCGATTCACTTACGAGAAATCCATATCTCTCAGAATGTTGCGTGTTCTACCGTGATCTACGAAGATGTGGTGTTACAATAGGTCCAAATTGATTGCTCATCACTATGAGTTATCATCGTGCTTCACTGTATCTCATCAATGTCTATTTGAGTCTCTCGAGCCTCCTCAAGCTCGACGACACTCCCACTCGCTTTCTTGCAAGAGAAACTCTTCTCTAGAAACACAAAGATGCCTCAAACAAACACCTTGTTCCACAGTGATGATAGAATTGGTAACCCTTGTTTCCTTAGGGTATCCAATAAATAGACATTTATCGACTTAGCATCCAATTTGTTGATACACGCTTTCACATAAGGAGATAACCCCATATCTTCAAGTAAGATACATGAGGTTTCTTACTATTCCATATCTCATATGGAGTAGTAGAGACTACCTGGTCATTCTCGCTTAACAAGTAAACAATGTCCAAGTGCATAGCCCCAAAAGGACTTGGGAAGATTCGCATGATTCATCATTGACCTGACCATGTCCAACAAGGTCCGGTTACGCCTCTCAAATACACCATTATGCTGTGGTGTATATGGCGGAGTCTATTGAGACAATATACCATTGTCTCTTAGATAATCAAGAAACTCTTGACTTAAGTATTTACCACCTCGATCCGATCAAAGTATTTTAATACTCTTGTCATGTTGTTTCTCTACTTCATTTCTGAATTCTTTGAACCTTTCAAAGGCTTCAGACTTGTGTTTCATCAAGAACACATACACAAACCATGAGTGATCATCGGTGAAGGTAATGAAGTAGCTATAGCCTCCTAAAGCTTGAGTTGACATAGGTCAACATACATCAGTATGTATTAGACCTAGCAACTCTCCCACTCGTTCACCTTTTCCTGTAAAAGGTAACTTAGTCATCTTGCCTTTTAAGCATGATTCGCATGTATCGTATGAATCCAATTCAAACGATTCCAGAATTCCACATCGGTGTAATTCGGACATGCGTTTCTTGCTTACATGGCCAAGACGACAATGCCACATGTAGGAGTCTAATTGATTATCTTTTCGAGCACTCTTGTTGCTCACTTCGATATTGAAAACGTCACTGGATACGTCCAACGTATAAATACCATTGCTTGAAGTTCCAGTCCCATAAAGAACTCCATTCAAAGTTATGTAACAACAATTGTTACTAAAAGTCAAATGGTACCCATTTCTATTTAAACAAAAAATAGAAATGATGTTCTTTATCAACAAAGGAACATAAAAGCAATTGTCCAGTTCTAAGACAAGTCCTACAGGGAGTTTCAACAAATACGTTCCGATGGCGAGTGCAGCAACCTTTGCTCCATTCCCAACACGTAAATTTGACTCTCCCTTGACGAGTCTTCTTCTATTCCTTAGCCCATGTATGTCATTACATATATGTGAGCCACACCCAGTATCCAATACCCAAGTGTCTGAGGAAATAGAATAACAATCAATAACGAAGATATATGAAAAAGATGGAGCATCTTATGCCTTATTCTTCTTCACGGACTCAAGATAAATCTTGCAATTTCTTCACCAATGGCCCTACTTGTCATAACGATGGCAAGTTCCCTTTTGAGCTGGTTCTGCCTTTTTAGCCTTTTTCTTCTTCCCCTTCTGTTGTTCCTTTGACTCCCTCTTAGAATCTTTCTTCGAGGAATCAACTAACAACATCGTCCCCTGCTCATGCTTCTCAGAAGGCTCCACAGTCTTCAGCATGTTGAGCAGTACCACAGATGAACCTTCTTGCATCTCAGAGGTGAAGAGGAGCTTGGAGACTTTGAACCTTTCGAATCTCACTTGCTTATCAAACGACTCATAAAGATGAAGGACTACGATATGAGCATCCATATGCTCATGCTGCTTCCGTAGCTTGGGTTCCATCATGGCTAGCATGATGCAACTCATTTGTTCAGAATCACTCACATGTTTCTGATAGGCCAACAATTGGTCCAGAGTTGCATTGTCACTAGGACGGACGGGAAGAGGTCGAGGACATTTGCAAGCTTTTCAACCTTAAGAACAATTCTCAAGTTTCTAAGTCAGTCCAAGAAGTTCGGCCCAGTCAATTTATTCGAATCCAAAATGGAACGCAAATTCAAAGACATCATGATCAATCTTAGAAATACAAAACGAGCATATATGAGAAAGCTGATTTTAAAATGCATCATTATACATTCATAAATCCCATTCACTTTTTGAATTTCAAAAACCCCAAAATCACTTCGGGAGATCGTAGGTCCATCTCCGAATGGGCTGATATCCATCATAGATATGAACAACCTTGTAGAGAGTCCAACAAGCCATTCATAACTACGTTGGTAGGTATCAAATATACCGATTGCATATCACGTATATGCAACTATCACAATGTGCTATCAACTAATTGAATGTTCACACATACATCAGGTTGTTAACACATTAACAAGTATGCATCATACGCATAGCACCCAACTTCACCTCCCTTTACATCGACCTTGGAGAGAGTCCAACAAGCCGATGCTCTAGGTTAAAGCCAACCCATTAATCGAGAAATAGTTTTAATATGGTTAGAGTGCATTCAACCAATTAGCCCGGCTTGGAGAGAGTCCAACAACCAAAGCTAACGATTGACCTCTTACTCTTACCATATTAGTATTAAACTATTCCATGGTTTGAACATGTTCAGGTTCGAGCCGGGCTTGGAGAGAGTCCAACAACCCAAACAAGAAACGGAACTCTAGTTCTAACCATATTAATGGAAGGTGTAGGCTTTAATATTGAGTTAGGGTTTTTATGTCTCATCCTCTTTGCATGCAAATAACTATTATCTACATGGCATGGCATACATGGCATACATCTACATGTCATGATACGCATGGCATAATGATATGCATCTAATGCAATTACATGGCATACAATTATGTCATGTACAAAATTTCCTTATATGTCATAACTATTTATGGAAATAAAATATGTTTAAGATTTGATTCTCCAAATTAAATCATGATTAAATTAGGAAACAAATTTCCAAATCTAATCACATATTTTATTTGTGGAAATAATTGATTAAGAAAAGTCAATTTAGGAAATCAATTTCCTAAATCATCAAAACTACTTATGGAAATAAAATATTTTAAGATTTGATTTCCCAAATCAAATCATGATTAAATTAGGAAACAAATTTCCAAACTCTAATCAAATATTTTATTTATGGAAAATATCAATTTCCATAAATTCTTCCAACTTTCCAAAAGTAGAAGATTTCCATAAATACTTCTAGACTTTCCAAAATTAAAAAATTTCCATAAATACTTCTAACTTTCCAAAAGTAGAAAATTTCCAGAAATATCATTATGACTATCGCAAAACAATTTTACGATTATGTCGAAACACAACCTGAGCTCTGATACCACTGTTGGGTTTCCGACACCGCGGCGAGTATGTGTTCGAACATGTTTCGTAAACATGTGCACAACGGAAGGAATAAAATAATAAATCTAATTTATTACAACACACACATCACACGCATACATAGTACAACATGTGTAGACATAACCGTAAATTCAAATTTTACAATAAAAGAAAACTTAAACTACGTATACCTGACGCATCACGTGTAGCGGGAAAGGCATCAACCGGAACGATTCTCGCTAGAATCGTCTCTATCCGTATCCACGCCGAGTATCTTCGGGATGACTTCACTAAGTCATGAGCCTCGTCTTCGTACGGGTTACTAGCCTCATGTTGAAGACGACGTGATCGAGAGAAGATCACGATCCGAATCAAAATTCGGATCCAAAATGAGTCCTCAAAAACTCGCTTCTCCGGAGAGGTATTTGTCAACCGTTTGACGAATCCTTCGTCCTCCACCTATGAGGATTATCGGAGATCGAATCCCCGGTAAGGAAGGCACTGTCGGAGCTCCAAACTTCGTCCAAATGACGCTCCGACAAGAGGGAAACAAGCTGTCCAGAAAACTGGACAGCTTTAGTGGAGACCTTGCGCCGGCCAAATAAGGAAAGCAATGTGCTCACCTTGTCGCCGGAGCCAAGGATGATCACCGGAGCTCCTCCGGAAGAGCTCGACGCCGGCAAGTGGAGAAGATGGCTGCATCTGGTCACCGGTTGGAGGAGGTGGCCGGTGGCAATAGGGTTGGCGCCGACTAGAGGGAGAGGGTGGGCGGCCAAACTATTAGGGTTGCCTCAATTAGGGTTTAAAAAAACCCTTAAGCCCTATTTTATAGAGAACAAATTCTCTTAATGGTTATTGGATCATAACCAAAGGCCCGTTAACCCGCTCCATTAATTTAAGTTAAAATAAACCAAACCATGATGGTTTATTTTAAGTTAAAACGAACCGAACCAACTTTGGTTCATTCGTTTAAAACAAACCAAACCCCTTTGGTTTATTCTCTTCCGTTGGATTAGAACCAAACCATTTTGGTTCGTCCATCATGTCTTCATAAGACACGGCCCATCCATGCTTCCATTCTGACTGAAACGATTTCATGCTCGCTTCTTGTTTGGTCCAACCAAACCTAGTTTCTCTCGATCTGAGAATCTCATTCTCAAGCTCGTTTTAAATCATTCAGATTACGCTCGTTGTGCGTGTGACCAAATAGGTTCTCGGTTTATGTTGTCGCTCATACCAACCAATATAGAACGATCATGAGAGGCAGCTAGTAGTACATCATGATCCACCAATCCGAAAGATCAACTGTTGATCCGAACTATTTTCGAAACCCTTCAGCCGAATGAATGCGCCCCATTCCTTCGCCATCTTATACCACTTGGTTCGACATGGTATATACCCACTAGTCGACTACGCCACACTAGCCCAAGTATCATTTCCTCGTCTCGATTCTAGTTATCGCATGTATCAAGAGTACTATTTCTAAACATGTAATGCTTTGGCCAAAGACTTTAGTAACAATCCGACGAGAGGCCTTGGGTATACATCTCCTCGCTAGAAGTGGTGAATCCTTTATAGGCTATTCAAACACCTTCGATCACTTCGACTTATACCCAATCATTCCGGGTCCACATCTCCTCATAGATGCTTGCTTAAGATGTCAAAGCATAAGTCTTCATGATCAAGATGACTTGAATACCGCAAGTCAAAGGAACATCGCACTTAAGCTACAGTAAGAACTTCATTGACATATCTATATATGCATAGAACCATATGAAGTCTTACGGCTTGTCACTCCAATGAACTAGTTACCATAACTAGCATCCACGATTAACTCCGGACATCACAATGTCTCCAGCCAGTGAGAATCAGCTGCTTGGATACACCAAAGAGTATACCTCATGCTAGTCTAGACAGAATCAATGGTGTCCAAATCCATCAATTCATCGACTAGGGATAATTCTGAAACATCACAATTACACATGTAGAGATACTTGTTAGTAATATATGAGAGATGTCCTAAGGCAATCGCCTTATGTATGAACCATTTATATGATAAATGAAGATTCACTATTTGAGTATACATGTTTTATGTATTTGATTGGATCTTAAACTCATTTACTGAATGTCCACGATACGATTCACAACATGAGAGAATTTGTGATTGGATCACAACTAGTGAGTATCTCTACATGTGTAATTGTGATGTATCGGAATTATCCCTAGTCGATGAATTGATGGATTTGGACACCATCAATTCTCACGAGACTAGCACGAGGTATACTCCTTGGTGTATCCAAGCACCGATTCTCACCGGGCCGGAGACATTGTGATGTCCGAGTTAATCGTGGATGCTAGTTATGGTAACTAGTTCATTGGAGTGACCAGCCGTAAGTATTCATTTGTTTCTCTGCATATATAGATATGTCAATGAAGTTCTTACTGTGGCTTAAGTGCGATGTTCCTTTGACTTTCGGTATTCAAGTCATCTTGATCATGGAGACTTATGCTTTGACATCTTAAGCAAACATCTCCGAGGAGATGTGGACCCGGGATGATTGGGTATAAGTCGAAGTGATCGAAGGTGTTTTAATAGCCTATAAAGGATTCACCACTCCTTGCGAGGAGATGTATACCCATGGCCTCTCGTCGGATTGTTACTAAAGTCTTTGGCCAAAGCATTACATGTTTAGAGTAAAGTACTCTTCGATACATGTGGAGTAACTAGAATCCTGTGAGGACGAGGAAATGATACTTGGGCTAGGTGTGACGTAGTCACTAGTGGGATCGACACAATAGACCATGTCCCAACCAAGTGGGTATAAGATGAGTGAAGGGAATGGGGCACGATTCATTCGAAGCCATCAAGGGTTTCGTAAATAGTTCGATCAACCGCTGATCTTTCTGCTAATTGGGGATCATGATGTACTACTAGGTGCCACTCATGATCGTTCTATAATTAATGGTTAATTATAGACGGCCAACATAAACCGAGAACCTATTTGGTCACACGCACAACGAGTGTAATCCAAAGGATTTAAAACGAGCTTGAGAATTGGATTCTCAGACCGAGAGAAACTATGTTTGGTTGGACCAAACATAAAGCGAGCACGAAATTGTTTCAGTCGCAATGGAAGCGTGGATGGGCAGTGTCTTATGAAGACATAATGGATGGACCAAAATGGTTTGGTTCTAATCCAATGGATGAGAATAAACCAAAGGGTTTGGTTTATATTAAACGAATGAACCAAAGGTTGGTTCGGTTCGTTTTAACTTAAAATAAATCATCATGGTTTGGTTTATTTTAACTTATCCTAATGGAGCGGGTTAACGGGCTTTATGGATATGATCCATTAACCATTAAGAGAATTAGTTCTCTATAAAAGAGGGCTTAAGGGATTGTTAAACCCTAATCATGGTGCGTATTGCTCATAATAGCAGAGTTCACCTTCCCCTCCTTGGAGGTGTCAGCCAACCCTAAGCCCTTATATGGCCCGCCCGGCTTTGTGCCTCCAAGACCCTTGCCCGGCGTTTCATAACCGTGGGCTGCTTCCTTACCTCTTACCGCCACGACTATCAACTTCCAGGCTAGCGATGCTCAGGTTACGGCGACCCTCCGGTGATCTCCTATAGGTTCGGCATCAAGGTGAGCTTTTTCTCTCCTTGTTTTGGCCGGCGCCTACTCCTCCACCAAGCTGTCAAGTTTTCTGGACAGCTTCTCTCGTCGGGCGTCGTTTGGGCGGCGGTTGAGTGCTCGACAGCGGCTAACATACGGGGATTTGATCTCGGTAATCCTCTGAGTGGAGGGGCGAAGGATTCGTCAAGCGGTTGTGAATACCTCTCGGAGAAGCGAGTTTTGAGAACTTCGTTTTGGATCGAATTTGGATTCGGATCGTGATCATCTCTCGATCACATCGTCTTCAACACGAGGCTAGTAACCCGTACGAAGACGAAGCTCGTGACTTAGCGAAGTCATCCCGAGGAGCTCGGCGTGGATACGGATAGAGACGATTCTTACGAGGATCGTTTCGGTTGATCGTTCCGCTACCGTCATCTGGAAGGTATAAGCGTAGTTTAATTTCCTTTTATTGCAAATTTTAATTTACGGTTATGTCTACACTTGTTGTAATAGCATGCGTGTGTTGTGTGTGTTGTAATAAATATAGATTTATTATTTTAATTGCTTCATTTGTGCTCATGTTTCTGAAACATGATCGAACACACACCTTGCGGTGAGGAAACCTTGATGGTATCGAGCCCGGGTTGTGTTTTGACATAATCGTAAAAATGGTTTGCGATAGTCATAATGTATTTCTAAATTTTCTAAATTTTGGAAATTTAGAAGTATTTATGGAAATTTTTCAATTTTGGAAAGTCTAGAAAGTATTTATGAAATCTTCCACTTTTGGAAAGTTGGAAGTATTTATGGAAATTTATATTTTCCATAAATAAAATATTTGATTAGATTCTGGAAATTTGTTTCCTAATTTAATCATGATTTGATTTGGGAAATCAAATCTTAAAATATTTAATTTCCATAAGTAGTTTTAAAGATTTAGGAAATTGGTTTCCTAAATAGATTTTCCTTAATCAAATAATTCCATGAATAAAATATGTGATTAGATTTGGAAATTTGTTTCCTAATTTAATTATGATTTGATTTGGAGAATCAAATCTTAAACATATTTTATTTCCATAAATAGTTATGACATATAAGGAAATTATATACATGACATAATTGTATGCCATGTAATTGCATTAGATGCATAACATTATGCCATGCGTGTCGTGACATGTAGATGTATGTCATGTATGTCATGCCATGTAGATAATAGTTATTTGCATGCAAAGAGGATGAGACATAAAAACCCTTAATCAATATTAAAGCCTACACCTTCCATTAATATGGTTAGAACCGGAGTTACATTTCTTGTTTGGGTTGTTGGACTCTCTCAAGCCGCTCGAACACAGAATATGTTCAAACCATGGAATAGTTTAATACTAATATGGTAAGAGTCGAGGTCAATCGTTAGCTTTGGTTGTTGGACTCTCTCCAAGCTGGGCTAATTGGTTGAATGCACTCTAACCATATTAAAACTATGTCTTTGATTAATGGGTTGGCTTTAACACAGAGCATCGGTTTGTTGGACTCTCTCAAGGTCGATGTAAAGGGAGGTGAAGTTGGGTGCTATGCATATGATGCATACTTGTTAATGTGTTAACAACCCGATGTATGTGTGAACATTCAATTAGTTGATAGCACATTGTGATAGTTGCATATACGTGATATGCAATCGGTATAGACGATACCTACCGTCGTAGTTATGAATGGCTTGTTGGACTCTCTCCAAGGTTGTTCATAACTATGATGGATATCAGCCCATTCGGAGATGGACCTACGATCTCCCGAAGTGATTTTGGGGTTTTTGAAATTCGAAAAATGAATGGGATTTATAAATGTATATTGATGCATTTTAAAATCATCTTTCTCATATATGCTCGTTTTGTATTTCTAAGATTGATCATGATGTCTTTGAATTGCGTTCCATTTTGGATTCGAATAAATTGACTGGGCCGAGCTTCATGGACTGGCTTAGAAGCTTGAGAATTGTTCTCAAGGTTGAAAAGCTTGCAAATGTCCTCGAAGCGCCTCTTCCCGCCCGTCCTAGTGACGATGCAACTCTGGACCAATTGTTGGCCTATCAGAAACATGTGAGTGATTCTAAACAATTGAGTTGCATCATGCTAGCCGCAATGGAACCCAAGCTACGAAAGCAGCATGAGCATATGGATGCTCATATCGTAGTCCTTCATCTTTGTGAGTTGATTGATGAGCAAGTGAGATTCGAAAGGTTCGAAGTCTCAAAGCTCCTCTTCACCTCTGAGATGCTAGAAGGTTCATCTGTGGTACTGCTCAATATGCTGAAGACTGTGGAGTCTTCTGAGAAGCATGAGCAGGGGATGGTGCTGTTAGTTGATTCCTCGAAGAAAGGTTCTAAGAGGAAGTCAAAGGAACAGCAGAAGGGAAAGAAGAGAAGGGCTAAGAAGGTAGAACTAGAACAAAAGGAAACTTGTCATCATTATGGCAAGGAGAGCCATTTGCGAAGAAAGTGCAAGATTTATCGTGAGTCCGTGAAGAAGGATAAGGCATCGGATGCCCCATCTTCTTCCGAAAACTTCGTTATTGATTGTCATTCTATTTCCTCAAACACTTGGGTATTGGATACTGGGTGTGGCTCACATATATGTAATGACATACATGGGCTAAGGAATAGAAGAAGACTCATCAAGGGAGAGTCAAATTTGCGTATTGGGAATGGAGCAAAGGTTGCTGCAGTCGCCATTGGAACGCATTTGTTGAAACTTCCTACAGGACTTGTCTTAGAACTGGACAATTGTTTTTATATTCCTTCGTTGATAAAGAACATCATTTCTATTTCTTGTTCAAATAGAAATGGTTTCCATTTGACGTTTAGTAACAATTGTTGTTACATAACTTTGAATGGGGTTCTTTATGGGACTGGAACTTTAAGCAATGGTGTTTATACGTTGGACGTATCCAGTGACATTTTCAATATCGAAGCGAGCAACACGCGTGCTCGAAAGGATAATCAAATAGACTCCTATATGTGGCATTGTCGTCTTGGCCATATAAGCAAGAAACGCATGTCCGAATTACACCGATGTGGAATTCTGGAATCGTTTGAATTGGATTCATACGATACATGTGAATCATGCTTAAAAGGCAAGATGACTAAGTTACCTTTTACTAGAAAAGGTGAACAAGTGGGAGAGTTACTAGGTCTAATACATACTGATGTATGTGGACCTATGTCAACTCAAGCATTAGGAGGCTATAGCTACTTCATTACCTTCACCGATGATCACTCACGGTTTGGGTATGTGTTCTTGATGAAACACAAGTCCAAGCCTTTGAAAGGTTCAAAGAATTCAGAAATGAAGTAGAGAAACAACATGACAAGAGTATTAAAATACTTCGATCGGATCGAGGTGGTGAATACTTAAGTCAAGAGTTTCTTGATTATCTAAGAGACAATGGCATATTGTCTCAATGGACTCCGCCCTATACACCACAGCATAATGGTGTATCTGAGAGGCGTAACCGGACCTTGTTGGACATGGTCAGGTCAATGATGAATCATGCGACTCTTCCCAAGTCCTGTTGGGGTTATGCACTTCAGACAGCTGTTTACTTGTTAAACAGAATGCCTACCAAGGTAGTCTCAACTACTCCATATGAGATATGGAATGGTAAGAAACCTCATGTATCTTACTTGAAGATATGGGGTTGTCCTGCTTATGTGAAGCGGACTGTATCAGACAAATTGGATGCTAAGTCTGATAAATGTCTATTTATTGGATACCCTAAGGAAACAAGGGGTTACCAATTCTATCATCCTGTGGAACAAAAGGTGTTTGTTTCAAGGCATGCTGTGTTTCTAGAGAAAGAGTTTCTCTTGCAAGAAAACAGTGGGAGTGTCGTCGAGCTTGAGGAGGCTCGAGAGACTCAAATAGACATTGATGAGATACAGTGTGAAGCCTGACGGTAAATGACTCATAGTGATGAGCAATCGGTTTGGACCTATTGTAACACCACATCTTCGTAGATCTCGGTAGAACACGCAATATTCACGAGAGATATGGATTTCTCATAAGTGAATCGAGCGACGTGTTACTCATTGATGATGAGGAGCCTACCAGTTATGAAGAAGTGCTGACAAGTTCAGAAAGGGATAAGTGGCTTGATGCCATGAAGTCGGAAATGGATTCATGTACGAAAACCAATTTTGGAACTTGGTTGACCCACCTGAAGGCATAAAGCCTATAGGGTGCAAGTGGGTTTTCAAGAAGAAAACCGACATGGATGGTAATATGATTACCTATAAGGCTAGATTGGTGGCGAAAGGATATCGTCAAAAGCAAGGTGTTGATTATGACGAAACCTATTCGCCTGTAGCTATGCTTAAATCCATTCGGATGCTCCTGGCCATAGCGGCTCATTATGATTATGAGATATGGCAGATGGATGTGAAAATAGATTTCCTTAATGGAAACTGCTCGGGCGTGTATATGATACGACTGAGGTTTCACATCGGTTGATAAAACCAAGGTATGCAAATTGCGACGATCCATTTATGGATTGAAGCAAGCATCGAGGCTGGAATATCCGTTTTGATGACGATCAAAAGTTTAATTTCTCACAAAATCCAGACGAACCTTGTGTGTACAAGAAGGTTAGTGGGAGTGCAGTCGTGTTCCTAGTATTGTATGTCGATGACATATTACTTATAGAAAACGATGTGTCAATCTTACAGTTAGTTAAGGTTTGGTTATCCAAGACATTCTCCATGAAAGACCTGGGAGAAGCAACCTACATCCTTGGGATTAAGATCTATAGAGATAGATCGAAACGGTTGCTTGGTCTTTCGCAGTCTACATATATAGACCGAGTGCTAAAGAGGTTTAGCATGTCGGAATCCAAGAAAGGTTATCCACCCATCAGGCATGGGGAACACCTTTCGAAGTCTATGTGTCCGCGCACAGAAGACGAGAGGATTTGCATGAGTAAGATTCCCTATGCATCCGCAATAGGATCTATCATGTATGCTATGTTATGTACGAGGCCCGATGTATCGTATGCTCTGAGTGTCACGAGCAGATACCAATCCGATCCAGGAATGGATCATTGGGCGGCTGTTAAGACGATCCTTAAGTACTTGAGAAGAACTAAAGATGTGTTCCTAATATATGGAGAAGGGTACATGGTGATACGTGGGTATACGGATACCAGCTCCAGACAGACAAGGATAATTCCATGTCTTTGTCTGGGTATGTATTCACCTGGAATGGAGGCGCAATAAGTTGGAAAGGTTCCAAGCTTGACACTATAGCGGATTCTGCCACTAAGGCAGAATACATTGCGACTTTGAAGCGAAAGAAGCGGTTTGGATCAAGAAGTTCATCTCTGAACTTGATGTGGTCTCATCAATGATCCAAACATGTGCTTACGCTATCATCTTATCAGAGAGATCATAAGTAGGAACGAAATACAAATCGAGAAAATTCCCACTGAAAGGAACTTAGCGGATCCTTTGACTAAAGCATTACCTCAAAGTAAGTTTGAGGGTCATGTTAGAGCTTATGGTATTGGATACCGTAGTGATTGGCATTAGGCCAAGTGGGAGTCTGTTAGTAATATATGAGAGATGTCCTAAGGCAATCGCCTTATGTATGAACCATTTATATGATAAATGAAGATTCACTATTTGAGTATACATGTTTTATGTATTTGATTGGATCTTAAACTCATTTACTGAATGTCCATGATACGATTCACAGCATGAGAGAATTTGTGATTGGATCACAACTAGTGAGTATCTCTACATGTGTAATTGTGATGTATCGGAATTATCCCTAGTCGATGAATTGATGGATTTGGACACCATCAATTCTGTCGAGACTAGCACGAGTATACTCCTTGGTGTATCCAAGTAGTGATTCTCTCCTTTGGGCCGGAGACATTGTGATGTCCGGAGTTAATCGTGGATGCTAGTTATGGTAACTAGTTCATTGGAGTGACCGGTAGTAAGACTTCATATGGTTCTCTGCATATATAGATATGTCAATGAAGTTCTTCTTGTGGCTTAAGTGCGATGTTCCTTTGACTTGCGGTATTCAAGTCATCTTGATCATGGAGACTTATGCTTTGACATCTTAAGCAAACATCTCCAGGAGATGTGGACCCGGGATGATTGGGTATAAGTCGAAGTGATCGAAGGTGTTTGAATAGCCTATAAAGGATTCACCACTCCTTGCGAGGAGATGTATACCCATGGCCTCTCGTCGGATTGTTACTAAAGTCTTTGGCCAAAGTATTACATGTTTAGAGTAAGGTACTCTTCGATACATGTGGAGTAACTAGAATCCGTAGGACGAGGAAATGATACTTGGGCTAGGTGTGACGTAGTCAGCCTAGTGGGGACTGACACTATAGACCATGTCCTGAACCAAGTGGGTATAAGATGAGTGAAGGGAATGGGGCACGAATCATTCGAGCTGCTGAAGGGTTTCAGAAATAGTTCTGGGTCAACCGTTGATCTTTTCGGTTAATTGGGGATCATGATGTACTACTAGGTGCCACTCATGATGGTTCTATAATTAATGGTTAATTATATACGACCAACATAAACCGAGAACCTATTTGGTCACACGCACAACGAGTGTAATCCAAAGGATTTAAAACGAGCTTGAGAATTGGATTCTCAGACCGAGAGAAACTATGTTTGGTTGGACCAAACATAAAGCGAGCATGAAATTATTTCAGTCGCAATGGAAGCGTGGATGGGCAGTGTCTTATGAAGACATAATGGATGGACCAAAATGGTTTGGTTCTAATCCAATGGATGAGAATAAACCAAAGGGTTTGGTTTATATTAAACGAATGAACCAAAGGTTGGTTCGGTTCGTTTTAACTTAAAATAAACCATCATGGTTTGGTTTATTTTAACTTATCCTAATGGAGCGGGTTAACGGGCTTTATGGATATGATCCATTAACCATTAAGAGAATTAGTTCTCTATAAAAGAGGGCTTAAGGGATTGTTAAACCCTAATCATCCAAAACCCTAGCCTCTTAAAGTTGCCACCCACCCCAATTGTTGGAGTTTTCGGCGCCAACCCTAAAGCTGTCGCCGCCCAACTTTGTGCTGCCGTCCAAGACCCTTGCCGGCGTCCAAGCTCCAGCCGGTGAACCTCCGGCGACCCTCCGGTGATCTCCTATAGGTTCGGCATCAAGGTGAGCTTTTTCTCTCCTTGTTTTGGCCGGTGCCTACTCCTCCACCAAGCTGTCCAGTTTTTCTGGACAGCTTCTTCTCCTCTCGTCGGAGCGTCGTTTGGACGACGGTTAGTGCTCCGACAGCGGCTAACTTACCGGGGATTTGATCTCCGGTAATCCTCTGAGGTGGAGGACGAAGGATTCGTCAAACGGTTGACGAATACCTCTCCGGAGAAGCGAGTTTTGAGAACTCGTTTTAGGATCCGAATTTGGATTCGGATCGTGATCATCTCTCGATCACGTCGTTTTCAACACGAGGCTAGTAACCCGTACGAAGACGAAGCTCGTGACTTAGCGAAGTCATCCCGAGGAGCTCGGCGTGGATACGGATAGAGACGATTCTTACGAGGATCGTTCCGGTTGATGCCGTTCCCGCTACACGTCATACGGAAGGTATAACGTAGTTTAATTTCCTTTTATTGCAAATTTTAATTTACGGTTATGTCTACACTTGTTGTAATAGCATGCGTGTGTTGTGTGTGTTGTAATAAATATAGATTTATTATTTTTAATTGCTTCCGCTGTGCTCATGTTTACGAAACATGATCGAACACACACATGCCGCGGTGCCGAAAACCCAACAATACTCACTAGTTGTGATCCAATCACAAATTCTCTCATGCTGTGAATCGTATCATGGACATTCAGTAAATGAGTTTAAGATCCGATCAAATACATGAAACCATGTATACTCAAATAGTGAATCTTCATTTATCATATAAATGGTTCATACATAAGGCGATTGCCTTAGGACATCTCTCATATAATACTAACAAACCGGTGTGAGGGCAGAGCTTCCGTTGTGTCGCACTCTACCACTATAGATGGTGGTAGTTGGAGTTGCGTGCAGTTATCCTGGGTGCGTGGTACTCAACCACTCATTGGTAGTATTAGTCGGAGTGGCCAGCAGTAGGGACCCTCGTTGTGTAGCGAGCTCTTTACGCTCATATGCTACTTGATCATACTGCCCACTCGGCCACTCTAGAGCAGTGGTTGGTGTGAGTTGGGACAGTTATCATGTCATGCCACCTAGTGTTAGTATGAGCCCTTAGTGTCAATTATGAGATGATTGGTGAAGGAGACTTTTGTATTATATTCTTGCATTAATAAAGGCAAAGATTGATTATTATATTTCTTTATGCGTGTGCCAGCTAAATAAATATAATAATGCCCATGAATAGTAGGTTGTTATCTACAGTATATCAATTGGTAGAATTGATTATGAGAAGCTGTAGAGAATACTATTCTTAAATATTCCTAGTCGAGTATTGTATTAATAGACAAGGGGTATATTGATACATTGAGACTAGCATGTAGGTCAATGGATGACTTGATCTCACAAGTCATGGATATGTGATATCACATTGATACATGGGTATATATATTGGAGACTATATATACTGAATTGACCCACCATGAGAAAGTATCATGGATCGTTATATGAGTGTCATATACTTTCTCATGTGACTATTGGTATGAATAGTCCTTAGACCTGAAGTCACTACGGTTCCCTACATAAGGAGTTATGTACTTTGGTATTGTCTAACGTCACACCGTAATTGGGTGACTATAACGGCGATCCTTTGAGTATGTAACGAATTATGCGGAGGAATGTGAGTGATGTAGATGGGATCTATCCCTCCCATATGACGGGAGTGATATCTTTGGCCTCTTGATAGAGTAGGACCACGAAATGCATGGTCATGCTCAAATGAGTCAATATGAGATATTGAGCTCATTTGTTTGAGTGAGTCTACTTGGGGATCAAGAAACATAAAGATTGATAAGAGGGTGACACGGTCTATGCCTCATTGATCGATCTGAGATATCAAGGATAGAAGGATACTATCATATGATAATAGTCACGGAAGAGGTTGTCGGATCTCGACATTCTCATCACTTGGGTAGCAATGATGTATTGCTAGATGCCGCTCATTGCTTATGTATCTAAAATGGTTTTGGATACATTGCCAACGTTATGAGAGCCTATAGGGTCACACACAAAGAACATATTATTTTGGAGAGGAAATCATTTTGGATTGACTAAAATGAATTATTAGTTAATTGGATTAACTAGAATGAGTAAGACTCATTACTTGGCTAAATTTGAGTTAGACTCAAATTGGTTTATGTTGAGTTAGACTCAAGTCAAACCAAGAGAAGAAGGCTAAAATGAATAATACACGAATTAATAATATAATACATGAATTAATAAATGGGGTTTTAAATGGGATTTAAAACTCATTAATGTGCATTTAATGAGCATTAATTGACTTCCTTTCTTTTACCGTGAAGAATAAGGAAGTGCATTTAATGTCTCATTAAGGTGTATTATGGTTGCTTCTTCTTCTTCAACGTGGACAATAAAAAAGAAAATTAGATTTTATTTTTTTGTTCACAACACAAGAGGGCCAAGTACCGAGTGGAAAAGTGAGACCTTGGAGTGGTTGCTAGCACAACCGAAAGGGCTTACCTCTTCTCTCCAAGATCGTGTGTGTGTGCACCGTAGAGGCGTGGACATTCTGACCACGCTGAGATCCGCAAGTGTTGCTGACTGGAATTCGAAGGGCACGCTTCGAAGATAATCTCGATTCCTATAGGATAGAATCGATAATTAAAACGAGTATATTTTTTTTTTTGCTTGGATCTCTGGAGGGATCCTAAGTTTTTCGCTACAAATTTTGTTTATCGCTCAGGATCCCTACACCTAAGCCACACTGGGGTCGTGGTAGAGAGTAGGGGTGAGCAGGCATGATCATGCATGCTGCATTGCCATATCTGATGGTGCTTTGCATATTACCATATATATTTACATATATGCATGTATATATATATATATATTTGGATGGTTGAGAATAATATATATATAGATGCAGTCTATATATATATGCTTATTGTGATGTTGCATTTGATTGTATTATGCTTGCTGCATTTGATTGTACATCATATTCATGCATGCTTCTTGCATATGTTATACGGTTGTGTCGGATACTGGTATATGTGTTGGACAGACCATTAGATACCTTGACCTGTAGCTTGAGTATATTGTGAGTTGATCTTACTCTTCTTGTTATATATATGTTGGATATATGTTCAGGTTGGATCAGAGTAGTGTAGCAGACTTCAGGTATGTCTGCATTTTACGTTGTTTATTTGGTTAGACAGATATGCTTGTATTTATATACTATACTGATATACCTATTGTACCTCTAGATTATGTTGTTGAATTACATGTGATATTACATATATATATGTTTTTCTATTACCTGCTGAGTTTTACTCACCACCACCACGGACCCTAGGTTTTTCTGTCGCCCAGGTAACAAGTAGAAGTCTTCGTGATGGCTTGGAGCACCGTTGACTGACATCTCATCTCATCTCTGAGACTCTAGTGGTCATGTTGGGATTTCCATATGAGTGTATTGTATTTGGAGTTTTCGTGATGTACTATATTTTGGATTCAGATTTTGTCAAGGTTTCATTATGTTGTGATGATGTGTTAGTCATACCGGTATGCATGTGTGTGGTTTGAGATATTGTATTATGTTTCCGCTGTGTTTTGTGTAGTTGTTATTTCCATATATATATATATATATATATATATATTGTTGTTGTTGTTGTTGTGGCCTACAGGCCTTGTATTAACTCGAAATGTTGCCACGTGTAGGGGAGATGTCGTCCGTTTGCTTTTCGGCACGGCATGCTCTCGGGGCATGACAATGAAGACTCGGACGAGGAGTCATGGCATGAAGATCCAGACGAGGAGTCTTGGCATGAAGTCCCGGAAGCGATTCTTGGCACGGAAGACCTATGAACAATGATTCACAGGCATCATGTAAAGGGTACAGGGTAGACCCCTTTCTTAGGCATGGTTTCAACTCTAGACGAGTTGAAATGGTCAAGAGTCAAGGCAGTGGTTGAGGCAGCACCTCGACTGGATGGTTTGATTCCTTCGAATTCCACCTCGACTGTCCTGCAAAGCGCTGAGAAGACCATAGCAGTCGAGGCGGCGCCTTGACTGGGGTTATTTCTCACTAACAGAAGCAAGCCGCAGTCGATTAACACCTTGACTGGGGCCTACGTGTTCGAAGGAAAAACCTACATTAGTCGAGGCGACACCTCGACTGGAGCTTTGGTTCAACTGAACATACGCAAGGCCTGTCGACTGCGAGCTCGACTGATGAAGCTTAATTTAAGCAGAACTCCGTATCAGTCGAGGCGACACCTCGACTGTTGCCCTGCACAGCGGAGAACAGAAGCGAGGTCAGTTCGACTGCAAACTCGACTAAGGCTATCAGTCGAGGCATTGATCCATCACCTCGACTGGACCTATGTTACAACGGACAAATAATTCAAATTATGGTGAAAATTTACCATTGGAACCTTCATTAAATGTGAGTTAATGCTCCAGTCGAGGCGACTTAACTGTGCGAGCCGAAAATGCCCTAATCAGGCTCGATTTAAAAGGTTTATACGACTGTTTTTAGATAGATAATTATTACTGCTCACGACAACCTTTAAAAGCCATTTTTCTCTAGTGAGGGTTCCTTGATCCTCCAAGTTCTGATCATCCTCAAAGGCAATCAAAGGTTTTTAAAGAGAAGAAGCTCTATTCTTACACTGCATATGCTGTAAATTTTTTCTTCTCAATCTTTTTCTGTTGCAAGTTCTTGAGTGATCATTATAAATCTGTATTAAGAGGTTTCTCCACCTCCGGTGTATCACCGAGAAGGAGAAGTATTATAGTGGTGGTGTGCATCACTAGAGCTGACTAGGGCTCGACCGTGGAGTAGGAATTAGGGTTCCGAACCACGTAAATCCTCGTGTTGTGCTTGCTGTGTTTTTGTACTTGTATTTGTGTTTTCGTTGCGTACTAACAACTGTATAAGAGCACGATGAATCGAGAGATGATCATTCGCTATTCATCCCCCCCCCTTCTAGCGATGCCAACAGTCCTACAGATTGCTTGTCTACAAAGATGTTAGTGCGCATCGGAATATACAACAAATACAAATGCACAACAAGAATACACAAACACAACACAATATATAACGTAGTTCAAAACCTAAAGTTCCTACACCACAGAGCGAGCTCAATACTGAGCTCTAGTGAAGCACGCCACCACTAATAAACCTCTCATTCTCAGAAAATACTCCGGAGGTGGAGAAACCTCTTACAATGTGTTTACAACAATAAACAATAAGATACAAGAAAATACAATAAGAAAATAAATACAAGTAAAGAATACGCTTTATAAATGTGAGCTTTTGAATGCTTGATCTTTGGTTGCTTTGGAATGCCTTTGAAGACCCTAAAATGCACCAACACTTCACCTCAAATCGCCTCAAGAACCATTATAGAACCATGGCTAAAATCCTCCATTAGTTGCTCCTTTTATAACCCGCATATAGTGTTGGTGCAAGGGCACTAGATAATCGAACCTAGGTTTTGATTATGACAAAGATCCAAAGTTAAGGTCATATTGTTATCTCATGAGCTAAATTAAGTGTGCAGGAAATGGTTAAGCTAAGCTGAAGGTCAGCGACACCCGGAGAATCCTGAGTCGGGAAACCGTGGTGGTCGGGCGACACCGGAGGAACTTTATGGGAGTCGAAGAACCTAGGTGAAAGACCGGACGCAAAGTGATAGGTCATAAAGGACCAGAGGTAAGCTTGTGTGAGTGAGAGATGGTAAGGTCATGTCCTCTATACGGGGACGACCGTAGGCGACGATCCGACTAAGACTTCCTGTAGAAGGTCTAGGTCGAGATCGGACGGTAAAGAACCATCGCATTTACTATTTTCCATGCTAATCTCTTACTGCAGGGAAGTGGCTAGGCTGGCAGTCTACTCTAGCCATTAGGCAGTCGACTGATGGAAGGCATCAGTCGACTGATGGCGACGAATTAGCCTTTTGTGCTAGGTCAAAACAGATAATGTTTGACGCAGCCACTTCGCGATAAAATATGATACCACCTCGTGATCAGTTCCAAAAGATGAGGATATACATCAAGACTTATTCCAAGGCAAAACTCTATAAAAGGAGGGGAGGACTCTAACCCAAAGATCAATCAAGATTATTCTCAAAGTGCTCTCGCAACGCCAAAGCTCCAATGTCGTAACGCCATAACACCGACGCAACGCCAGCTTCAGAATCTATTCATCAACAGAAGTACTTTTTTTATTTACTGTATTCGATCGTGTTTTTAAACATAACGAGGTGAGGTAGGCTTGTTGTCTCATCCTCGTGCTTTCAGTTTTGTGATTGTTGTCTCCTACCTCCAACGAGGAGGAGACTTGATAGTGGATTGCCCCTTCATACATAGTCAAGGATTGCGGGGCCTTGGATTAGCAGTCGGTGGGCTGTGAACCAAGTAAAAATAAATTGTGTTATTTATTTCTCCGCAATGCTTGCTATTATCGAACGAACGAAAGAAAATGTTACGCTCGCTATTCCCCCCCCCCTCTAGCGACGCTTCTCGATCCAACATATAACTGATTTCACGCCTAGTAGTCGATTGCCCATAGTGTCGTTGTCTCACAACAGCTCAATCCATGCTGAAAAAACTCCAATGGATACACTAGCAGTCGATTGATCATACCATCAGTCAACTGCTGTCCGGTAGTCAACTGGTCAGTCAACTACCAAAGCTTCTATGCTCGTGTCCACTTAAATCAGTTGACTGCCCTCTATGGCAGTCAACTACTTAAGGTCAGTCAACTGCCAAGGCTTCACCTGAGCAATTAAAGCTCAGTTGACTACTTGACCAGTCGACTGGTCATAATCCCAGTCGACTGATGCAAGTTGACTAGGTTGTCAAGTGTCAAACACTTGGTCAGTCGATTGATAAACCTCAAACATGATGTTTAACTTAAGTATGATCCCCTCATACTTAATAGACCACCCTTAGCCTAGACCTAAGTCTTCTAGCCACCTTCATCAGCCTCACGTCTATCGGATCCCCCCAAGTCTTCCATGACTTGTTCATCTATACGCTATCCTTTAGGTGCTTCCATCGACTATTGTCATGCTAATCGGGTCTACTTTACCAAGATACATTTAGACTTATGCTGTCAAGACAAACGCTTAGACTTTATGCCACCAAACATTAGACTTATACTGCCAAAACTACAACTTGGACTTTACGCCGTTAATATTACACCGGACTTTCCAAATGCCAAGTATTCATACTTAGACTTTCACTGTCAAAGTTCACTTGGACTTTACTTGCCAAGACTACACACTTGGACTATGCTGCCAAGACTATACCTTTGGACTTTCCATGCTAAGTACCCATGACTTGGACTTTACCATTGCAAAGACCTATGCTTGGACTTCTCAATTGCTAAGTACCCATGACTTAGACTTTCCATGTCAAGTATCCATGACTTAGACTTTCCATGAGAATCACGTTGTCAATCATTTTATCAAAACATCAAAATACTATTCGAGTCAAACTCGAGTTTGGTCAATCGTGACCTGGGCCGATTGCACCAACAAGAATATCGTAGAGGGCATCAAGGAGTATTAAAGAGTCGTCAAGGGAGCCGCTCCAAGGAGCAAGATCCATCTACAACATCAACAAACTGAGTTTTATCTTTTCTCTATCTATTTATAGTTTGTCAATCATTCATTGTATTTTTTTAGGCTCTAACCTCCACATTATGGTGTAATATCATGTAATCTTAGGATAAGGGTATAACCTTTTATCTATTTGTCATGAATTGTTATTAACTTTTCTTATTTATCGATATTTTCTATTTTTGATTCAGTTTTAGTATGTTTATCATTTACTTGCGCATATGTTGGCCACATATTCACATGACTCAGGGATTGAGGGATGAATTAAAAGGAGAGTCTTAATCCTAGAAATATAAAATCGAACAGGTCATGGGATTGATCGGACTCGAGTTTTGACTCGAACTGTATTTTGATGTTAGACAAAACTTATGATATGGGATTGTCATGGGAAGTCCAACATGGGTTGGCCACGTAAATCTAAGTGTGTAGCTTTGGTGGTGAAAAATTCAAGCATGAGGCTTGGTGTTGGGAAAAATCCAAGCATAGGGCTTGGTGTTGGGAAAGTCCAACATGGGTTGGTCACGTAAGTCCAAGTGTGTAGCCTTTGGCAGTGAAAGTCCAAGCATGGGGCTTGGCATGGAAAGTCCAAGCATGGGGCTTGGCATTGAAAATCCAAGCATGAGGCTTGGTGTGGGAAGTCTTGAGGACTTGATAAGGTCACTAGTCTCATAGGCTCGGGGTCCTTGAGTCGGTGAAGGATGGCATTGCGAAGTCATGCGCTTGGTGTATCTGAGAGACCGCCGGACAGGGAGCGAATGGAGTGAGGCCTAAGGGAAGCAGACTTCGAGGGCAAGAGACGTGAAGGATGGCATTGCAAAGTCGTGTGCTTGGTGCATCTGAGGGATGCAGGCTAAGGGAAGAGAGTTTCAGTGGGGAACTCCATGAGAGATGAGGTGGACTTGGCCAAGTGGCCAAGACTGAGTGTCGGAGGCTCAAACATGGTGTTTGAGGGTGTTAAATATGGAAAAAAAATAAAATACTAGATTAAATGGCCAAAATTTAGGAAAAATAATCCTAGGAATTATTTTGGGATTTTTGGAGAATTTTAAGAATTTTTCTGGATTTAAACGGAGTTCTTATGATATTATATATGGAAAGATTTAACAGGCTTTTACAAGGCCTATTTGGATTATCTGTTATAGAGGAGTTAATAAATTTTATTAACCTAAGGTTTTAAATATAAAGCCTAGGTTTTCTATTTCTCCTTTTCTTTCCCCGCTGCACCCGATGCCCTCTTCCTCTCGCAACCACACCTCTCCCTTGCGGTTTCTCTCTCGCGACTCAATCTCCTGCCATCCTCTCCTTCTCCGAACGATCTGCCCTTCTCGCCTCTCTTGCCCACTCCTCCACAACGCAAACTCGCCCGAGTCGCCTGTAAGCCGATCGGCCGCTGGCCGCGTCGCCGCAGTACCGATCCGTCATGATGCCTCTTCCTCGTGAGCACGAGTTATCGCCGCCACAGCGCCCTTCCGCCGCCTCCTTCTCCTTTGCGTGAATTGATCTCTACCAGTGGTTGTCGGAGCAGGCGATTTAGGGAAGCGAAGACTTGTTTCGGTGAACAGGGCGGTTGGGTGGATGCGTCGACGGTGAGGTCAAAATTCTGGTATATCTCTCATTCTTCCCTTTATTTTCCTTTCTGTCCAGTGCATTTGTTGGTGCGATTGTTGTCGTGTGATTGGAATGGTATATGTGTGTTTAGGCCATGGGTTAGGGCAGTCGAGATTTGCTCCGGTGAACAGAATTGGGGGTGTTGTGTGGCTGGTGTTGGAGGTGGTCGTGCAAAGTCGGTTGTGAAGGCTATGAATAGCTGTGGGTGGGCAGTGCACGGCTGTGAGTCGGAGTTGTGGTCGATTAGGGGCTGTAAATTGGGGGTTTGCATGGCTGTGGTGGCGGTGAGTGAGAGTAGAGACTGGATTGGCTGTGAATGGGCTGATTTTGGGTTTTTAGCCAACTATGAATGGGTTAGATAATTTGTGATATTAGGAGTTGATTTGGGAAGGAATTATATTTTGATATGGCAGTGAGTGATCGTTTAGGTGGATAGTTTAATCCATTAGGTTTGGACTTGATATTAGGGTTGGCAACATAATCTGATTATATTATATTTTATGCAGGTTTCGGTCACGAGACAGGTCCACGGGCATAAAGATTTCATTATTTTGAGCATTATAGTAGGCAGGTACTTTGACTTATCTTTTAGATATTGTCAGGTTGATATGCTTAGTTAGCTATAGCTCGCAATAATTTTTATTCCTTACCTGCCCTTGTATGTCCATGTGTCATACCTGATGCATGCATTTCTATCTTAGTCCATATTGTCTTGATACTTGCCATGTGTACTTATTTTGGGAGTTGTGACATGCATTGGATTAGCTTTTAGATATACTTTCCCTGTATACCTAGGTCATTGATATGTACCCATTTGTTTGTGCATATTATTTGGAGATGTATTTTGGGTTAGTGTTACATGCTTTAGTGTCTTGCACCATCTTGCATGATTGCATGCTAGCTGGTCGGGGTTCCTTTGTAGTTGAGCCCTCAGCCAGTTACATGATCTACACATACTGCCACTCATGGGTTAGTGGTACATCAGGAGGGTGTGTGCAGTAGCTTTGTCAGGCTCCGCTGGTCCGCTCATGGGTAGCGGTGAGGCAGCGTGGTAGCGGACAGGGATCCCTCCTCTGGTCTATGACACTGGGAGATGAGAGCTTTGCTCCCCCACTCTGTTTGGGGTAAGAGGATAGGTGTACTCCGACAGCATCCTGTCCACTCGGTCACTCAGGAGCAGTGATGGCAGAGTGCACAGTTGTCATAGCCCTACCCACTCGGCTTCACCATCACGTGTGAGGCGGCTGACTGGCGTCAGGGGTGACCATGTCATTTGCATCGCATGCATATTGCATGGATGATATTTGTATTGTGTTTACTGCATTTTGGTTGTTGCCTTGGTTGTTGCATATGATTGACATGCATACAGGATACATTATGTATTTAGTTTGACGACCTTATTTCTGCTAGTATGGCTCATACTCCTATGTCAGGATAGGAGATTCAGGTATGTACAGTCTTTCCGCATATCTTTCTTGCATTTTTCTATTATTGATCAGGAGACTGTACTGGCATGATTATTATTGTTAGATATATCTTACTTTGCATGTCGACTTGATACCCGCTGAGTTCGTTGAACTTACCCCATTGCTTTACATCTATTTCAGGTTGACACTGTCAGGAGAGTCCAGCTGTCAATCCCCCTCGTCGTAATGGAGTTGTTTTTTTATTGGTCTTATGGTGTCAATTTTTGAATAGAATAAATGTGTAGGACTTGTGTTTTGGTTATGTACTCATGGATGCTTTGGTGGTATTTGTTATGTTCTTATAGACTTTTATTCAGATTTTTATTCGATACGTTTTGGTGGTGTATTTTTGCTCAAATGGTAGAAGAGGTAGGTCTAGATATTGTAGACTTTTGTTATTTACTTTGGTTGTTGGCCTGAGACCTATATATGATCTGTATGTGTGGTTTTTTGTTTCGGTCGTGTTGACCGAGGTATAGCGGGCCATATGTGCCTTGTATACAAGATTCATATTGTCACCCGTATAGGGGAGATGCTGTCGGATTTTCGTTTGGCGGGAACTCCCTCGAGGCGTGACAATTTATTTGGTATCAGAGTGTCTAGGTTTTTGAGTTCCTAGGGGTTTTTAGATTTTTCAAAGTTCGCCACGTTTGACAGGTTTTTGCAAGTTAATCTGGGGATTTTTGGATTTGTATGGATTTTCAACGATTTTTATGTTTCGAAAATTCGAGGTATTATTGACAAGGTCAATTTGGGGATTTGGCGACGATGAGACCTCTCCTGGAGGCAAATAGGTAAGATGATTAGTTTTATATATTTTTACTTGTAGTAACATCTGGGTAATAATTTAACAGATATGAGATGAGGTGGGCGTGCTGCTGCGCCGAGACGTGGTGTGGGGCGGCCACGCAAGAGAACATTGAGATCTCTGGCAATGGAGTTGCCAGAGAGATCTACTGAGGATGAGCATGTTGATCAGGGTTAGTTTTCATATGGTGTCGTGGGTGTCGTGGGTCCTTAGTCCCCGACGATTCCTCCTCCAAAGATACCCACTTCTACGGTATCCGATGTACCACTGGTAGTATCTGCTGCTACACACCAGACACCCCCGCCAGTAGTGCCTGCTACTGCATACCGGACAGGCCCACCAGTGGTGTCGATCGGCCCTTACTCAGTATCTGCCTCTGCTTATGCAGGGACACCATCTACAGTAGTTCCACCAGTTCCTGCGACAACCCCTACCCATCCTACTGATGTGACTATGGAACGAGCTCGAATTCCCATTTTAGCTAAGTCGATGAAAAGTCGGTTCACATTATTCTGCGGAGAGACTGATCCGAGTGTGGCTCAATCTTGGATCGAGACTATGGAGCGTACCTTCCTCTATATGGTTTGCTCCGAGTGAGAGAAGGCAGAGTTGGCGGCCTTCCATTTATGAGGCGAGGCCGAGGTCTGGTGGGACACGCAGCGCTCGATCATCGGCGAGTAACAGATTACTTGGGTGAGATTCAGAGAGGCCTTTGAGAGTCAGTACTTCCCACGGTCATATCAGATGATGCGCTGTCAGGATTTTCTGAGTCTTCAACAGAATAATTGCACAGTGATGGAGTATAATGCAGAATTTAATCGGTTATCCAGATTTTGTCCAAAGTTAGTCGCTGAGGATAGGTTGTGCATATTTCAATTTGTTTAGGGATTAGATGGACATCTTCAGGTTAAGATGGCAGGCTTTGGCAGTTCTTCCTACCGAGAGGCATTGGATAGAGCTCTATTGATTGAGTCGGCTCAACAGAGAGCTAATTCTGACAGGAAGAGGAAACAGACAGAACAAACCACAGGACAGAGCCAGACCCAGACATCGGATGACAGAAAGTGGCCATACCGGGTCGTCAGAGTAACTCTGGGGTATCTAGCCACCCTCAGAAATCAGGACGATCTTCAGCTGGACCCTCCTGGTCTTCTCAGCAGAATCGGAACCCGCCCACTAGTGACAATTACTGTACTCGTTGTGGGTCCAGAGAGCATATCATCTCAGCCTGCACCCTGGGACAGTCAGTTTGTTATTATTGCAAACTGCCTGGACACCTGAGCCGAGATTGTTCGTTGAAGGCTCAACATGTGGCTTCCAGGGTTTCTATCCAGGGAGGACAGTTTCGTCAGTCCGGGACTCAGAGAGAAGGGCAAACAGCCAAATCTTCACAACGCCAGCAGAGGACGACTCCCCTACAGTAGTCGCATATGGCATGCACGGACAAGAGTACTCCAGTGCCCGTACGATGTCACAGGGGTTACATTGCGGCAGACCTCGATGATCGGATGTAGCCCTAGCCATCGGCATTTGATGCGATACGACGCATCGCGACCAGCGATTCAAGATCGCAGCCACCGCCATCGTTCAGACCCGTAGTAGCTACCAAGATCTGCAATCGCAGCCTATCGACCCTCGGACTGCATACACCACCTGCGCAATGCTATCACCTCCACCAGAGACTGGGCGAATTCATGCGGTTACTAGAGAGGATGCGCAGCGAGCCAACGAATCTATCTTCCGCGGTACGATTTCACTTTATGCATTTTCAGCTAATATGCTAATTGATATTGGCAGTTCACATTCATTTATTTCTCGTGCATTTATGAGGGAGATTGGTAGACTACCTACTATGAGATCACAGCGATTAACCATCCGATGATACGTTGGACGTTACCCAAGAGGTCCGAGGTTGTCCATTAGATTTCGGTAATATTATACTTACTGTAGATTTATTGGTACTGGAAATGGTCGAGTTCGACATTATCCTTGGCATGGATTGGCTATCAACATATCATGCCACAGTTGATTGCCAGATGAGGGTGGTCACATTCTGACCTCCGAACCAACCCTCGTGGGATTTCACTAGCATCCGGGACGACGGCATATCGACCATTTCTACGATTCAGGCTCAGAAGCTTCTATCACACATTTGTCAGGGTTTTTTATTATCATTGATCAATGTAGAAGATAGTGGTGACTCTCAGATCTTGGACATTCCTATTGTCTGAGAATATCCGAATATCTTTCTAGAGGAGTTACCGGGCCTGCCTCCCAGAAGGCAAGTGGATTTCACAATTGAGTTAATTCCGAGAACGTCGTCGGCATCGAAAGCTCCTTATCGTATGGCCCCGAGAGAGTTGGACGAGTTAAAGGTCCAACTCCAGTAGCTTTTGGACAGAGGTTTTATTCGCCCTAGCATATCTCCCTGGGGTTCTCCGGTTCTCTTTGTAAAGAAGAAAGACGGTTCAATGAGATTATGCATCGACTACAGGCAATTGAACGTCATCACCATCAAGAATAAATATCCTCTGCCACGTATTGAGGACTTGTTTGATCAGCTCAGAGGTACATCAATGTATTCTAAGATTGATCTGTGGTCCGGATATCATCAACTAAGGGTTAGAGACTCAGACATTCAAAAGATAGCATTACGTACTAGATATGGACACTATGAGTTTTCGGTAATGTCATTTGGGCTTACCAATGCTCCAACAGTATTCATGGATTTGATGAACCGTGAATTTATGGATTTCCTAGATCGGTTCATCATTGTCTTTATTGACGACATTCTGGTCTATTCTTGTTTCGAAGAGGAACACGCACAGCATCTTCACCTTGTTTTGGATAGGCTCTGACAGAAGCAACTATATGCGAAGTTCAGTAAGTGCGCGTCTTGGTTACCCTCATTCGATTTTCTGGGACATGTGGTTTCTAGTAGAGGCATTTCAGTTGACCCCCAGAAGATCGAGGTTGTCACCAATTGGCAGCAGCCAAAATCAGTTCAGAAGGTTCGTAGTTTCTTAGGCTTGGCCGATTATTACAGGTGTTTCGTTGAGGATTTCTCGAGCATTGCTATGCCGTTGACACACCTTACCAGGAAGGGCGTGATGTTCATGTGGTCAGAGGCATGTGAGACCAGCTTCCAAGAGTTGAAGAAGAGACTGGTGTCAGCACCAATTCTGGTATTGCCATCAGGGGACGACGGTTTCGTCCTTTATACCGATGCATCTCTCTAGGGTTTAGGTGCAGTACTAATGCAGCACGACAGGGTGGTCTCTTATGCTTCTCTCCAGTTGAAGGAGAATGAGAAAAACTACCTAGTACATGATCTAGAGTTAGCTGCTATTATTTTTGCCTTGAAGATTTGGAGGCATCATCTGTACGGTATTACATTTGAGATTCTCACTGATCATAAGATTCTCAAATATCTATTTACGCAGAAGGAACTCAATCTCCGACAGAGGAGATGGATGGAGTTCCTGAAGGATTATGACTGTACCATTAGTTATCACCCAGGGAAAGCCAATGTGGTTGCCGATGCACTTAGCCGGAAGTCCCGAGGGACTTTAGCTTGCTACCAAGTTTTAGTCACGGATTTGATTCAGAGTTTCTCCGAGTTGGGTCTTGAGGAGTAGGGACCGACAGAGCAGGGCGTTCTTGTTACCATGGTTGCTCAGTCATCTATCAGGACGAGAGTCTGAGAAGCTTAGGCCAGTGATCAGCACTTACAGTTCATTGGCAGCCAGATAACCTCTGGACAGCAGACTGAGTTCACCCGAGATGACGAAGGTATTATTTATTTTCGGGGCAAATTATGTGTACCTCAGTCTCACCCGGTCATGGAGGAGTTACTTTAGGAGGCTCATCGCTCTCGATTTGCGATCCACCCAGGCGGAACCCACATGTATCGAGATTTAAGGCGTTTATATTGGTGGAACGGCATGAAAAAAGACATCGTAGATTTTGTAGCCAAATGTCTAGTTTGTCAATAGGTAAAGGCTGAGCACCAGAGATCAACCGGACTACTTCAAAGGATTCCTATTCCCGAGTGGAAGTGGGATCACATTACCATGGATTTTGTGGTGGGCTTGCCTAGGACACGTCAAGGCCATGACGCGATTTGGGTAGTCGTTGACCGACTAACCAAATCCGTGCACTTCTTGGCGATTCAGAAGACCAACTCTTTGTATTGTTTGGCAGAGTTATATTGTCGGGAGATCATCAGATTGCATGGTGTTCCTTTGAGCATTATATCAGATAGAGATCCCCGGTTCACGTTCCGGTTCTGGCAGAGTCTGTAGCAGGCCTTAGGCACACAACTTCATTTTAGTACTGCATTTCATCCGCAGACAAATGGACAGTCTAAGCGAACCATTCAGACACTAGAGGATTTGTTGAGGTCCAGTGTTATAGATTTCGAGGGCAACTGGGAGGACCACCTACCATTAGTAGAATTTGCCTACAACAATAGCTATCATTCGGTAGACAGTGTCATAGACCCACCCTCTGGGAGGAGGTTGGAGAGGCCCAGTTGCTAGGACCCCAGAGAGCTCAGCATGAGGCAGAGTTGGTTCATACTATCAGACGTAGGATGACAGGGGCACAGGATCGTCAGAAGAGTTATGCAGATCGGAGATGAAGACCTCTGGAGTTCTCTATTGGTGATCATGTATTCCTGCGAGTCTCACCCACGAAAGGGGTGAAGAGATTTGGCCTCCATGGTAAGTTAGCTCCAAGGTACATTGGGCCTTTCGAGATTTTGGAGAGGATCGGAGCAGTTGCTTACCGCTTAGCGCTACCACTGTCCTTGGCGGGTATCCATGATGTGTTTCATGTGTCCATACTGAGGAAGTATGTGTCAGACCCTACATATATTTTGTCAGATGTGTCAGATTCCATTCAACCTGATACTACTTACGAGGAGGTTCCAGTACAGATTCTGGATCACAAAGAACGACAGTTACGGAACAAGATTGTGCGACTTGTCAAGGTCGGGTGGAGTCACCACACCGATGAGGAGGCTACTTGGGAGCTTGAGGAAAAGATCAGAGCTCAATATCCCCACCTATTTGCTTAAGGTATGTGAGATATATTTTTTAGTACTTGTGGTATCTCTTACTCATTATGCATTTGAGTGGGAAATTTAGGGACCAAATTTGTATTAGTGAGGGAGAATGTTAAATACGGGAAAAATAAAAATACTAGATTAAATGGCCAAAATTTAGAAAAAATAATCCTAGGAATTATTTTGAGATTTTTGGAGAATTTTATGAATTTTTCCAGAATTTTTCTGGATTTAAACAGAGTTCTTATGATATTATATATGGAAAGATTTAACAAGCTTTTACAAGGCCTGTTTAGATTATCTATTATAGAGGAGTTAATAAATTTTATTAACCTAAGGTTTTAAATAGAAAACCTAGGTTTTCTATTTCTCCTTTTCTTTCCCCGCCGCGCCCGACGCCCTCTTCCTCTCGCGACCACACCTCTCCCTTGTGGTTTCTCTCTCGCAACTCAATCTCCCGCGATCCCCTCCTTCTCCGAATGATCTGCCCTTCTCGTCTCTCTCGCCCACTCCTCCGCAAGCGCCGGCAAACTCACGCCCGAGTCGCGTCGACGCTACGACGCCAGCCAGCTGCATCGCATCAGCGCCTCTTCCATGACGCACGAGTTGTCGCCGCCATAGCGCCCTTCCGCCGCCGCCTTCTCCTCTGCGCAAATTGATCTCTACCGGTGGTCGCCGGAGCAGGCGATTTAGGGCAACCAAGACTTGTTTCAGTGAACAGGGCGGTTGGGTGAATGCGTTAACGGTGAGGTCGAAATTTCAGTATATCTCTCATTCTTCCCCTTATTTTCCTTTCTGTCCAGTGCATTTGTTGGTGCGATTGTTGTCGTGTGATTGGAATGGGATATGTGTGTTTGGGTCGTGGGTTAGGGCAGTCGAGATTTGCTCCAGTGAACAGAATTGGGGGTGTTGTGCGGCTGGTGTTGGAGGTGGTCGTGCAAATTCGGCTGTGAACAGCTATGGGTGGGCATTGCACGACTATGAGTCAGAGTTGTGGTCGATTAGGGGTTGTAAATTGGGAGTTTGCACGGTTGTGGTGGCGGTGAGTGAGAGGAGAGACTGGATTGGCTGTGAATGGGCTGATTTTGGGGTTTTGGCCGGCTGTGAATGGGTTGGATAATTTGTGATATTAGGAGTTGATTTGGGAAGGAATTATATTTTGATACGGCAGTGAGTGATCGTTTAGGTGGATAGTTTAATCCATTAGGTTTGGACTTGATATTAGGGTTGGCAACATAATCTGATTATATTATGTTTTATGCAGGTTTCGGTCATGAGACAGGTCCACGGGCGTGAAGATTTTATTATTTTGAGCATTATAGTAGGCGGGTACTTTGACTTATCTTTTAGATATTGTCAGGTTGATATGCTTAGTTAGCTATAGCTCGCAATAATTTTTATGTCTTACCTGCCCTTGTATGTCCATGTGTCATACCTGATGCATGCATTTCTATCTTAGTCCATATTATCTTGATACTTGCCATGTGTACTTATTTTGGGAGTTGTGACATGCATTGGATTAGCTTTTAGATATACTTTCCCTGTATACCTAGGTCATTGATATGTACCCATTTGTTTGTGCATATTATTTGGAGATGTATTTTGGGTTAGTGTTACATGCTTTAGTGTCATGCACCATCTTGCATGATTGCATGTTGGCTGGTCGGGGTTCCTTTGTAGTTGATCCCTCAGCCAGTTACATGATCTGCACATACTACCACTCATGGGTTAGTGGTACATCAGGAGGGTGTGTGCAGTAGCTCTGTCATGCTCTGCTGGTCTGCTCATGGGTAGCGGTGAGGCAGCGTGGTAGCGGGCAGGGATCCCTCCTCTGGTCTACGACACCGGGAGATGAGAGCTTTGCTCCCCCACTCTGTTTGGGGTAGGAGGATAGGTGTACTCTGATAGCATTCTGTCCACTCAGGCACTCAGGAGCAGTGATGGCAGAGTGCACAGTTGTTATAGCCCTACCCACTCGGCTTCACCATCGCGTGTGAGGCGGCTGACTGGCGTCAGGGGTGACCATGTCATTTGCATCGCATGCATATTGCATGGATGACATTTGTATTGTGTTTGTTGTATTTTGGTTGCTGCCTTGGTTGTTGCATATGATTGACATGCATACAGGATACATTATGTATTTAGTCTAACGATCTTATTTATGCTAGTATGGCTCATACTCCTATGTCAGGATAGGAGATTCAGCTATGTACAGTCTTTCCGCATCTCTTTCTTGTATTTTTCTATTATTGATCAAGAGACTGTACTGGCATGATTATTATTGTTAGATATATCTTACTTTGCATGTCGACTTGATATCCGCTGAGTTTGTTGAACTTACCTCGTTGTTTTACATCTATTTCAGGTTGACACTGTCTAGAGAGTCCAGCTGTCAATCCCCCTCGTCGTAATGGAGTTGTTTTTTTATTGGTCTTATGGTGTCGGTTTTTTACTAGAAGAAATGTGTAGGACTTGTATTTTGGTTATGTACTCGTGGATGCTTTGGTGGTATTTGTTATGTCCTTATGGACTTTTATTCGGATTTTTATTCGATACGTTTTGGTGGTGTATTTCTGCTCAGATGGCAGAAGAGGTAGGTCTAGATATTGTAGACTTTTGTTATTTACTTTGGTTGTTGGCCTGAGGCCTATATATGATCTGTATGTGTGGATTTTTGTTTCGGTCATGTTGACCGAGGTATAGCGGGCCGTATGTGCCTTGTATACAAGATTCATATTGTCACCCGTATAGGGGTGATGCTGTCGGATTTTCATCTGATGGGAACTCCCTCGGGGCGTGACAGAGGGTTTACCCGATGGGCGGATGCTCAAATAACTTGGTATTTGAGGTTTTACCCGACAATATTCACATGACTCAGGGATTGATGGATGAATTAAAAGGAGAGTCTTAATCTTAGAAATATAAAATCGAACTTGAGTTTTCAAATATGAAAGTAGTTCGAATCCTCTCGAGAATTCCATTGGCTATCATACGACATAAATGATCTACCTTAAATCAACCTCACAAGTAATGACAGTAAATTTAGATATATCACAAAGTTCTAGTGATATATTTTCTTAGCAAATTATGATCATTTTTTTATGAATACCACAAAAATAAAAAACACTCTTAGGTAAATATACCAACATATCCTCAAAAAAGAACATCGATTATATTATGCTAGACCACTTTTAGGAAAGTCTATCGTCATAAGAGAAAATTATAATGTCAACAGTTATCGTGGTGAAATCTAAATATTAGGATTAACCATAAATCTTGATTTTTTAATTTATTCTTTGATCAGTTATTTTCTTCTTTATTTGTTCAATTTCTCATCATTTACTTTGTCTAAATAATCTACTTTGCACATATTCGATACTTGACAATTAGTTTTAGAGGATGATATTTTTATTATTTAACGACAATCGTAAATTGTAGACTTGGGATACATGACATCAGTTATGTGTCCAAAGTGATCCGATACAAGCTTGAAGGCTTCATCTTCACCAACTCGTTTTTTTTTCCTTCTCTTGTTAGGTTTTCATTTGTATTTTTAGGGAGAGTAAAAGCTTTTATTTGTTGAGAGTTTCTGCGTTTCAATAGGACATATGGAAGCATTTGGATTGTATTATGATTATTGTCTGGAAACTCACCCAAGACGACCTCCATAGATTGTAGGAAGTGTCAGGACTCAATGGTGTTCTTGTGTAAAGGGTACGATATCCATTACAAAGATTTCTTGATTTAGGGCAATCTGGATCAAGATTTGTCTTGGCTAGCTTTGATTTTAATCAAGGATTACACAAGTGCTCTGTAGTTCATTTTTGGATGAAGTTTTAGCAACGTATCATTCCTATATGTAGATGCATATACTATTTCCCCAATTTAAAGAGTTAGATTAGTGAATTGATTGGGGCGATGAACAAGATAGTGTAATAGACGACAATAAAAAAGGAGCGAGATCTACCTACCACGTTTTGTCATCTTATAAGCATGTGTTGCATTTAGTTTATTCCTTCCATTGTATATATTTGGTGCGTTGATAATCACACACGTACACTTGCATTTAATCTGTGGTAGATTGTACCGGCCGGAACGATCACCTTTACTACAAGATTAAATACAGTTGGGTCTAATTTCCAGATTAATTCAATCGGCAAGTACATAAGAATTTATTTGCAGTGGATAAGAATTAATTTTGAAAAAATTTATTATCTTGAGTTATCGATCGATTCTTTTTTTTTATATTTATTAATTAAGATCTTGATTTATCTTTTTCATCGATAGAGACAATCGAAAGAAATTATTAATATGACATGTCTATATTTTTTAAATACAATCAGATTTTCTCAAAATTTCATGATCGCATATAGTAGGTATGATCGACACAGACAACGAAAAAAAAACAACAGAAACAAAACACACTTTTACTTGAACTTCATTCCCTTTTGCTCTTCTCTTTAACACTTTTTCTGTAAGATGATGAAATAACAAGGGAGACTGGAACAGTCCTACAGTTCTAGTTGAGTCCAGATTATCAAATCCACAAAAATGTTTGAGTGCGCCAGAAATACTCGGGAAAGGGTAATTATGTTTGTACAATCTTCAAGTTGACTACAGTAAAAAGGTCTAGCAGACTGGCGTGCGCATTAACATTTCTGTCAGTTTACGATTGCTGTTTGAGCCATAAAATTCTGATCACAAGTGCAAAGTGGTATTTTCATTCAAAGCTTGAAGTAGATGATTAATTCTTCAGTTACAAGCATAATTAAATGCACCATCCTGTTCTTTTACCATGACATAAGATTTCCTCAATTTTAATTTATCTATCAAGCATTGATTTAATTTGCACGAAGAATCTGTACGTTAAGGATAGATAGATGGCTAATCCATTAGTTTTGGGGTCTTTGCTAACAAATTTTGATGGTATCATCCTTGTCCTTGACCCATTGAATATCTCAAACTATCACATGCTTAGAAATCCAGCTGTGCCCAGAAAAAAAAAAAAAAACGGCACACCAAGTGTGAGAAATAATGTTTCCTTGTAGTAGGTGCATGTTAAAATGGCTCTTCTGCTGGGAATATGTTGCACCCTCCACCAGGGAGCACCGTAAAGTGCTAAGGTGGAGTGTACAAACTTGAAATGGGATACGCTCTAAACGGGAGCAATGTAATGTGCCTTACGAATATAATCAATCACATTAATTTGTTTGCAAATGGCTCCCCATTTCCAGCTAACAGCATGCATGGATAAACTAATTAATCCTACTGTGTCTTCTGCCTCTTGGTTTGTTCAATGGATCACTATCATGACGTCCTCCTGTTTAATTCCTGCCAATCACTTAAGCCTATTCCATCATCAAGACCACTCAGGGCGTATAAAGTGATTATTCATGCGACAAGGCTTTGATCACTTGCACGAATTGAATCGGAGATAAGATGGGAAGGGTTGCATGCGGTTCCTCTCCTCCCTTCGAAGACATATTGTAATGCAATAGGATATATCACTGCAAAAATTAGAGGATTTGAAAATGAATTTTACAACGAATTTTGAATAAAAATTCGTTATAAAATTTTTTTACAACGAAATTTTTTTCGTTGCAAATAATTTATTGCTAAATTCTGCAACGAAAAAAATAAATTCATCGTCAATATTATAACGAATAAACTTTTCGTTGCTAAAATCTACGACGAATAATAATTTTAGTCGCAAAATTTAGCGATGAAACATAATTCGTCGCCAAATCTGCGACGAAAAAATAATTCGTCGCCAAATTTGGTGACGAAACTAACTATTCATCACCAAATTTAGCGACAAAAATAACTATTTGTCCAAATTTATTGACGAAAATAACTATTCATCGTCAAATTTGACGACCAAAATAACTATTCGTCGCCAAATTTAGCGACGAATTTAGTTTTTGTCGCTAAATTTGGTGACGAATAAAATTTTCGTCGCCAAATTTGGCGACAAATAGGTACATTCGTCGCCAAATTTAGCGACTAACATCCTATTCGTCGCAAAAGTCTAATAAATATATTTCGACGAATAAAAAAAATTTGGCGATGAATATTTGTTCATCACCAAATTTGCGACGAAAAAAAACATTCATTGCAAAATTCTCAATCCCAGTCGACTGCCTATTGACAGTTCGACTGATCGATCGGCTACCAAAGGTTCTGTAAATTGCTACAGTAATGGTAGTCGATCGGATATTTTCATCAATCGACTGCCAAGTAAATAGTCAACTGCTCAGTCGGCTACGAAAGCCTCGGTAAGATGCTATCGTAACATCAGTCGACTGATCATGCTGATCAGTCGACTGATGATTATAATCTACAACGAAAACTTTTTCCAATGCAATTTTTGCGATGGGAAAAATGTTTCATTGCAAAATCTCATGTGTAAGTCGACTGATTGAAACCATCAGTCGACTGATGCTGAAGAACCTGATCAAGAAACCTTTTTTAGCCGACTGGTCACTCAACTGCTAGTACAACAGTCGACTGTCCACATACGTCAATCGAATGATGGTTCAATTTTGCAATGAATTTGAAATTTCGTCGCCAATTCTGCGATGAAAAATCATTTTTCGTCGCAAATCTGCGACGAAAATTTTTTTCATTGCTAAACTGGAAAAAAATAAAAAAAAAAATATTTTGATAGATTATACTATTTTCTCTATTTTGAAACAAATATATACAACAATATAAACAAATTTACACATCAAACTTTAATACCGAATTAATATATATATAACAAACATAACATATATAACTTACAATACATAGACATCGTATGAAATATGTCAAGTAACATTTAAATACAACAAATAAATTCAAAGGTAACCACCATCATCACCACCATCATCATCAAAAAATATATCATCATTATCATTATGATAGGGATCAGGAGGAGGAGCAGATTCAGAAAGAGAAAGTTGACTTGAACTAGACGTTAATTGAAGATATTGCATAATGAACATCTGTTGCCTTTGAAATTCGCTCATCTGTTCATTTAAGTCTTTTACTTGCTGAGCTCTTTCTCTCAATTCATTTTCCTTCTACGCTAGTAACTCCCTCAAATGATTAACCTCTTCGGTTAATTAATTTACTTCTGCTTTTGATGCGGGGGAGGATGAAGAAAAAGCACCAGAGACTCTATTGGATCGGCTTAAAGAACCGAGTCCAATTATTCTTTCACTTTTTGGCCCTCCATTTGCTTCGAGCCATAAATTTATATTGCTAACAGAAGGCTCAAATTTTACTACATCATCACTTGCACTCGAATTTCTCTGTGCAAGTTCATCGTATTTCTCCTATTTTGAAAGAAAAAAATTAAATACTAACATAAGAATTTAAATTTTTTAAATTATAAACTTTCATTGTTCTAGCTTTTTCCCCACTCCACGTCTTATCTTTCTTTTGGAATGTACGGGTGAAAGTGGCTATAAATAATGACTCAGTCCCCGTCTCCTGGGCCTAAACAAATAGTTAAAATTTATAAATTAGTGAGTATTAGATTACAAAATTATGATTTTAAAAAACTCACCAATCGATGTCTATGTTCATCGATATTTATTGATCCTCCGGCATACATGGCAGACATAACACCGAAATTATAATGCTAATTTTGCTTATTCTGCTCACTCCTTCGTTTGCTATCCTCATATCCCCAATGTGCAATAATTTTATTCCAATTCTCCTCGGTTATATAGTGTGCCTTTTTATTTCTAGTTTTCGTATGATTGAGTATGTTTCTGATATGATCGCCACACTTTTTCTTGAAAATCCTCCTAATCTCTAGTGTTTCACTCTCCTCCCAAGTAAATACCCGTTGCAGTAGAGAAAAATTGAATTGATTATATTAACTATAATTTTTTATATATAATGATTTAAATAAGTTACCTTGAACTCATTCCACCCTAAAAATTTTATTTCTTCCGGCATGCTCATATAAGTCATAGAAGCTTCGCCCCAATGGTTATTCACTATTTTATTCACCTCGTGAATAACATGTATAAAATTTATAAATCTAACATAAAATAAAAACAAACCTTGTTAGATACTTATAAAAATACATATCGTATTAAAATTAAACATAGATAATCTAAAACTTGAATACTTATGAATCTCCGCGCGGAGATATCAACTCTCTCGTATATTCCCTCTCAACAAGTGATTATTGTACCGGGGAAGATACATTAGTAGGTATCTACTGAGAACCAGAAGATCATGCAACTGGAGAAGAGGCGAAGGGCACATTTTCTGTAAGAGCATCAGAATGTGCAGAGGTTGAAGTAGAGGAAGACTGTCATCTTCCATCGCTACTCCGTCTATGACCGCCATGTCGAAACTAACAATCATAATTATTAGAAGAATATGACAGTAAAACAAAAAATTTACATTTGCATGTCGAATTTATAATATGAATAATATGAAAAAATTATCATATTCATAGCAACTGGATAACCTAAAAAAAAGACAATTCATTAATAGATCAAATATATGAAATTTCGAATTAGACAGTAAAATAAAACATAATTGGTATTAAATAAAAGTTACCCATAATTATAAATCGAAGTCCGCGTTATAATTTTCATCCTGGTCTTGCATCTATTCGTCATCGTCATCGTCATCACTATCGCCATCCTCATCCTCATCCTCATCCTCATCCTCATCCTCTAAATTAAATTCCTCATCTTCATCCTTATTTATTTCACTTGCATCAACGAGCATTACTACGTCGCTGGCTGGGATCTCGTAACGTTGAAATATTATATTCTTCGCTATGAAATGTATTGACAACTTCATCTTGTTTATATGTTATGTCTTTCAATGTTCCTCAATTTTTTTTTTGTGTTTTGTTTTACAAACAACCCATCAATCACTTTTGTCTCGTCTCATACTAGGATATAAAGCATAAAATACTTGAATCACTTGTTGTGCTAATACAAATGGTTCATACCTCTTGTATAATTTTTTTGTAATTTATTTCAACCAAATTATACTATGGATGCACCCTCATGCCTTTAATAGGGTCAAACCAACGACACATAAATAAAATAACTCGTAAATCTGAGCCTGGATACGATACTTCTAAAATTTCATCTAACAAGCTGTAAAAATCATTCCTTGCACCTCCATCATTAGATGACTGAACATAAACTTCACTATTTATTGTAGTTTTCCTAGTTCCATATTCTTGAGTATAAAAATTATATCCGTTTATGAAATATGTCGGCTAAGTTTTCACCACTGAATTTGGACCCCATGACAAATGCTTTACTAGTTCTTGCTCAATGTGAGCATGATTATCAAGAACCTAAAGTCAAATAAGTATGTATGTTAAGGTCAAGATTTATCAAATTTATTATCATAGACTACTTACATATTTTTTGAATCATGGTGCAAATTCTTCATCGCAGAAACGATCAAACTCATGCTTCGAAAGCTCAGAATATAGAGTTTGAAAAATTCTACCATAAAATTAAATATAACACGAACAATAATTTACGATATATGAAATATATAATATAATATTTATATACTCACTCGAAATACGGCGTTACTTTTGGACAGTTTAGTAAAATATATGTGTGGGTTGCTCGCCACTCCTGACCAGTTAAGTATCTACTTGTACAAGATCCACTCGGTCGACTAAGATAGTAAAAAATTGAGAATGCCCTCAAATTTGGATCAATAGGACCCTCATCATTTCTTCCTGCTCTCCGACTCTTGCATTGAACGTGAGGTTCAAAATAATATGATGCAAAAGTTGTAACTTCCTCCACAATATATGCATTAATAATAGAAGCCTCAACATGAGCCTTATTTTTCCCTTTTTTTCAAGTGATAGAGGAATCTAAGAGAAATAAAATATAATGTACTAGAAATTAATTTATACTAAAATTGATTAAATGAAATTACAATGATAAAAAAAGCAAAAAATTCACCTTTCAAACGGATACATCCATCGAAATTGAATAGGACCTCCAACTTTAGCCTCATATGGCAAGTGCACCAAAAGATGTTTCATAGAATCAAAAAATGTCGGTGAAAATATTCTTTCTAAGTTATACTAAATGATCGGAATATCTCTCTCTAATGTCTCCATGTATGAATGACTCAATACTGTCGAGCAAATATCATGAAAGAAAATGCTTAATTCAGTAATTGTACCCCAAATAAAATTTGGTAACAGCTCCTTAAAAGAAATAGGAATTAGTCTGATACCGCCGTTACCTCTTCTCTATGAACTAGATAGGAGGGCTCATAGGCAAGGCGTTACCCGAACCAATTAGCGGGTTCAGCGGAGAAAAAAGAGAGGAACGGTTCGGGCGCAAGCGTCAGAAATAATTGGCACGGGAAAGCTAGTGAAGGTAATCAACACGGCAAAGCGAAGGCGGGAGGAGGCACTTCGTTGGGAAATAAGCCAGAATCAGTTAGGCCCAGATAAGCCTAGAGGCAGACGGGACGGATAAGAATCGGTTCGGCCCGATAAGCCTAGAGGCAGACGGGATGGATAAGAATCGGTTCGGTCAGATAAGCCTAGAGGCAGACGGAACGGATAAGAATTGGCTCGGCCTAGGCAGTCCAGAGGTTGTTCGGTGAGGGGAGAAGGAGAGTGGGTTCGGGCTGGTGGGGAGCCCAAAGGCTATACCATCCGTGAGCTATAGACCTAAGTTAGTTTCACCAAAAGTGGATGGTTGAGGGGGACAGGCTAACCTAGTTTCCTGAAATATAGATGAGGAGGTATTATGTAACAGAAGAAGAGGTCCCCACATAATATTCCGAGGAGCCTTCGCCCCTCATATCTGTAACAGAATTATTCTCCAGGTGGACGTGGTAGTCACATGTACGATGGGGATAGCCCACGAGGTAGCAATGGATCAGAGAAGAAGGATAAAAGGGAGGAGGAGGACAGAAGGAAGGGGATCCGCATTATTTCAGCAAGCAAGAAACGAAGATGCAGGAGGAGGAGAGCTACCACTACCTCGTCGGAGACGGAGAGTAGCGACCTTCACTGTTACATTGTGTGTACTCTTTCTTGTATTGGGATTAAACTGTAAAATGTTTTCTCCTCCGCCTCGAGAAGTTTCCTTTCCGAAAAGGAGGACGTTCATAGTGGAAAGTGCTTGGGCATTGTTCCCTGTGAGAGAGCTCACCTCCATGGAGTAGGAATACTTATTCCGAACCACGTTACATCCTGTGTTCTAAGTTTCGTTTCCTGTGTTGGTTTTGCGTTCCTTTGCTTCGTCTTCTCATTTTTACTATTGCGGCCTGTGAGAAACTCCCACCCCCAAAGCTCCCTTCGTGCTTCATCGCATCGAAAGGAGGTAAACAAATTTTCCTCACCGCATCAGTTGGCGTCGTCTGTGGGAAACATTTGAGTTGGATGTCGAGATGCAGCCGAAAGAGATACAACAGCCAATTGCCTCCGCAGCAGAGGAAAACCCCATTGCCATTTTACCATCACAGTTGAGGGCTCTGGTGGACGACGCTGTTACTGAGGCCCTCGCTAGAGAAAGAAGAAGGACCAGATATCTTCATCCTCATTCCGGTGAACCTTCTTCTCGAGGCCCACCCCCAGAAATGTCTCCTCCATCTCGTGCAACCATTAATGTTGAAGTAGTGCCTGGAGAAGGACTTGGGGGGAGAGCACCTCAGAATACTATACCCTTAACCCAGACTCGACGGGAAGAACAGGGTGAAAGTCGGTCGACCAGGCCTCCAGAGGTTTATGAGCCCAGTCCTTTTACCATGGACATCCTCTCTGAAATCCCCCCATCCTACTTCCAGAATCCCTAGGTAGATAAGTATGATGGCTTGACGGATCCCGAAGAGCATCTATCGCAGTTCGATGGAGCAGCCTCGCTCCACTGTTATACCGATGCCCTCAAATGCCGAGTCTTCCGGACCACCTTAACCGGTTTGGCACAAAAATGGTTTAATACTCTGCCCCCGGGATCCATCACTTGTTTCGCTGATTTTCAGGGGATGTTCAGCCGGGAGTTCGCCAGCTGCAAGGTGTATAAGCATGATGCCTCTATCTTAATGCACATCACGCAGGGGCCCTCAGAATCACTCAGAGGGTATCTTCACCGGTTCACCTCTACAGCTAGGGGTATTCCTTCTGCAAGATCAGAATCTTTCAGAGTTTCTATTCCGCACGGGCTGAATGAGGGTCCCTTCCTCAGTTCCCTTTTGAGACAGCCTGCTAACAGCTATGAGGAGTTGCTAAGTCGTGCGGAACAATTCATCCGCAAGGAGGAAGGACTGAAAGTGCGGAGAGCTAAATGCGCTGCCATAGTAGCCCCAGCCGAAAGAACTTGCCTCGTCGCCCCTCAAGTACCCCCTCGTCGAGGATATGCACGACCCCTTCGACTGGAGGCTCCTAGGCCTCGGTTATTGTTACAGGGCGCTCGCCCTGCGCCGCCATTACAAATTATGGCTGTTGATGCACCCCCTCCCGCGAGGACTTGGAGGAAGCGGGAGATGGAATTCTATGATCAGCAGGGTCTACTGCAGCGACCCTTAGGATATAAGGGGATACCACGTAACCCCCCCCCCCCCCCCCGCTCCATTTTTCTGCCAATATCATATGAAGTATGGCCACGCTAGTGGCCGATGTTTCAAGCTACAGGAGGAGTTAGAGCGCCTCCGAACCGCATACCCACAATTACGGTTTCAGACAAGAGGGCCAGCACGGCGAGGGCAACGACCCAATATGGCCCGCCCAGGGCCGTATAACCAACAATCGCAAGTTACTTTTCCCCAAACGCCGTCCCAGGAGATTGTTTCTCAAGAAGGCCCATCAGGGGAGGGCCTCTCATCCAATCTAAATAATGCTCCCACACGGGGGGTTATTCATGTCATAACCAGAGGACCCACTGACGGGGACTCTAACCGGGCGCGAAAGTCATACGCCCGTCTCATGGAAAGTCTGGCCATCATCATCGACCAGACTGTTCAAACCGCACCGGTCGTTTCATTCGGGCCGGAGGATCTCCAAAGGTGTCCTGCTGCCCCACACGGACGCTTTAGTTATTCGAATATCCCTGGCCAATTACGAAGTGGCCAGGGTGTTGGTCGACTCGGGAAGCTCTGTCAATATCCTCTTCCAGGAAGCTTTTAGATAGATGCAGCTGGGAAATGCCCAGCTAGAAGATGTGGCCACACCCCTCTTTGGGTTCGCAGGGCATGTGGTCCACCCCATAGGGCAAATTTCACTGCCCCTGACTCTGGGCGTAAAGCCCAGCCAAAAAACCAGTATAATTCCTTTCCTCATCATGGACGCTCCGTCCACTTATAATGTCATTCTTGGTCGTCCTTTCCTTACTATTTTTCAGGCGGTGGCTTCCCTGTATCACCAGAAGTTGAAATTCCTAGTTGGACAGTTGGTGGGGGAAGTCCGAGGGGAACAGAAGGCTGCCAGAAGCTGTTATGTGCAGATGGTTCGGGATAACCAGAAGAAAGCCCGAACTGATGATCTCAAAGGGAAAGCTATCATCATTTCCGATGTTTGCATCCTGGAAGAATCCCCCCCCCCCTCAAAGCAGACAAAATAGAGGAAGGAGAGATGGTGGAAATAGCTCCGAGAAAAACCACACGGGTGGCGCAGCAACTGGAGGCCAAGGAGGAGCTGGTGGCCTGCTTAAAGAAGAACGAAGATATCTTTGCTGGAGATGTGCATGATCTCACAGGGATTAACCCTCATGTGGCTGAACACCATCTCAACATAACCAGAGGAGTCCGACCCGTCCAACAGAAGCGGCGACATTTTGGACCTGAGAAGGACAAGGTCATAGCTGAAGAAGTGGACAAATTGTTAAAGGCGGGTCATGTGAAGGAAATCCAATTTCCCGAGTGGGTTTCTAATGTAGTCTTGGTCCCCAAGCCTTCTGGGCAGTGGAGGATGTGTATTGATTTTCGTGATTTGAATAAAGCGTGCCCTAAAGACTGCTACCCCTTGCCTCGTATTGATCAGTTAGTAGATTCTACGGTAGAGTATGAAGTGGTGTCCTTGATGGATGCATACCAAGGATACCATCAAATACCCTTGGCTAAAGAAGATCAGAAGAGGGTTAGCTTTGTGACGGCAGGAGGGTTATACGCCTATGTGGTAATGCCCTTTGGCTTAAAGAACGCAGGGGCCACCTATCAACGACTCATGGACAAGATTTTTGCGGAGCAGAAAGGAAAAAATGTGGAGGTTTACGTGGATGATATCCTAGTCAAATCAAAAATCACTCGGGATTTGGTCAAGGATTTAACTGAAACCTTCGCTACATTGAGACGGTATAATATGAAGCTGAATCCTAAAAAATGCCTATTCGGGGTAAAAAGCGACAAATTCTTGGGGTACATAGTAACTGAGAAAGGGTTGCAGGCTAACCCTGAGAAGGTGCAAGCGCTGTGCAATATGAAGTCACCCACTAATTTACGAGAGACTCAAAAGTTGATGGGCAGGATTGTTTCTTTATCCCGATTTATGGCCAGATCGGTGGACAAAGGGTTACCTTTCTTCAAGATTCTGCGTAAAGCTACCAAATTTCAGTGGGACGATCAATGCGAGCATGCTTTCCAGGAATTGAAGAAATATTTGGCTGGGCTCCCACTGTTAGCCAAACCAGCAGCTGGAGAACCATTATGGATGTATTTGGTTGTCTCGGAGGGAGCTATCAGTTCGGTTTTGCTGAAACAAGAAGGTTTTCACCAACAGCCTATTTATTATACCAGCTATATTCTGAAGGGGGCTGAATCTCATTATACAGAGTTAGAGAAGCTGACATATATTCTAGTTCTGACCACCTGCAAATTGAGGCCGTACTTTCTGGCTCATCCCATCACTGTTATAACTCATAGTGAACTGGGTAAGGTCGTTACTAATCCCAACTTCTCCGGAAGATTGGCCAAATGGGTGGTAGAATTAAGTGAATATGATATTCACTACCAACCCCGAACCGTTATCAAGGCCCAGGCGCTCGCGGATTTTCTGGCGGAGGTATCTTTTGGCTCGGAATATGGCTCGTTAACAAAAGAGGAAGGATCAGATGCATGGAACATATTTGTAGACGGTTCTTCAAGATCCATGGGTAGCGGTGTGGGTGTTTTGTTAATTTCCCCTGATAAAGAGGAAACCCGCATAGCCGTACGCCTGGGGTATCGGGCATCCAATAATGAGGAGGAGTATGAAGCTATTCTAGCGGGATTGCAGGCTGCCAAGGCGGTAGGGGCTTCTTCAATTATAATCCATTCGGATTCCCAACTAGTGATATCACAACTTCAAGGTTCTCTCACGGTTCGGGAAGAAAGGTTACACAAGTATTTGAAAGCTTTCAAGAAAGAAAAAGCTCATTTTCAGCAAGTCCTCTTGAAGCAAATTCCAAGTGAGAATAACGGGAAGGCAGATGAATTGGCTCGGGTGGCTAGTGCTATGGAAGGAGTGAAATCATTGGAAACGGTCCATGTGGAAATCCCTACTTCCCTAGCGATATGCAATGTGGAGGAAGCGGCGCCCGAACCAGACCCAATCCCTGATTAGAATTTACGTATTGCTACATCTTCTTCGACATGAAGATTAGAAAAGGATAAACATACACTTTAATGTCATGAGCAGGGCGATTCACCCTCTTAAATAGACTTATACAAAGCGTCTTCGGGCTGACCCTTATTGAAATGTTTAGAAGTAGGATCTTTGAATGATGGGATTCGAAGGTTATTCGATAATCATGGGAGAGCTTTATGAGGAAGGTTTTGTTAGCAGGATATTTTTAGCGTACCCTCCAACAAGATGCCGCTCGGATAGTGCAAACTTGCCAAGCTTGTCAAAAGCATAGCAATCGGTCCGAGCGGCCGATTGAATTAATGAAAGCTGTGGTCGCTTCATGTCCTTTTGATCAATGGGGAATGAATATAGTGGGTCTGATGCCTGTGGCACCTTTGCAGAAGAAATTTTTATTGGTGGTTGTAGATTACTTCTCCAAGTGGGTGGAAGCAGAGCCTCTTGCCAACATTACCGAAAATGCTGTAATCCAATTCCTATGGAAGAATATTGTTTGTCGATATGGTATTCCTCGCAGGATAGTTAGTGATAATGGACGTCAATTCCAGGGCAAAAAGATTAAAGAATGGTGCCAAAGTCTCAATATTCAGTAAGCCTTCACTTCGGTAGCCCACCCTCAAGCTAACGGGCAAGTTGAAGTCACTAATAGGATTCTCATTCAAGGGTTGAAGACTAAATTGGGAACTCAAAGAGGGAATTGGGTGGAAGAATTGCCCGAAATCTTGTGGGCCTACCGAACCACGCCAAAAACTGCAACGGGAGAGACTCCTTTCAGTTTAGTATACGGGACGGAAGCTGTTATTCCGGTCGAAGCTCTTTTAAGTAGCGCCCGAATAGAAATGTACGAGCCGGAGCAGAACCAAATTATTCGAAGCACTGAGTTGGATTTGGTGGAAGAAAGGCGGGAGACGGCTGTTGGTCCAGTGAGGCACCGAAATCAAACCTGTGTTTTGATTATAGCAAAGACACAAGGTTAAGTCTATTTTGTTATCTCATGAGTCTACTTGAGTGTGTAGAAACAGGTTAAGCTTGAGTTGGAGATCTGCGACACAGTAAGTGCAAGGTAAGACTCGTGTCCGACGAGCATAAGTGAGGTCGGATCCTCCGTTTAGGAGTTGATCTTAGGTGAGAATCCGACCCAAAACTTTCCATGAAAGTCTAAGTCGAGATCGGATGGTTAGAAACCATCTAAATCCATCACATTTAATATTTCTACATATTTCTTTGAGCTAACCCTTGTTTGAATTCGAAGTTACTCTAATTCGAATTAAAATTAGAATTCGAATTTATTCGAATTCGAATTAAAATTAGAACTCGAATTGAAATAAAATTAAATAACTAAAGTATCCTGAAAATGGGCAAAAGGAACTAAAAGCAAGGTGGCAACTTATCCCCCAAATCTTGGTGAGGTGGCCTGTCAAAAGCAAGGTGGAAACTTATCCCTCAATTGGTGGTGAAGTGGCCGGATCTCAAGTGGGCGGACAAGGCTTCAAATAGAGGGGGGTGTTTCACATCTTAGACACAACAATTATTACAAAGCTCTCAAACGCCTCCACAACGCCGCTCTTCTACGACGACGTCACTACAACGAAGTGCTGCCAACATGAAGCTTCACCGTTAAAGTGTTGGTAATCGTTTTAGTCGATTAATTTAAGTTGTGTTTTTCGAGCTTTTATATCAAAAAGGAGAGAGGGGCTTGTCTCTCATCCTTGTGTTTTTGTCGAAAGTTTTGTAATTGTAACTCCTACCTCCAACGAGGAGGAGTGTTTTAGTGATTGCCCTCCGTACGTGGTCTAGGACTATTAGGGCCTTGGATTAGCAGCCGGTTGGTTGTGAACCAAGTAAAACTCCTTGTGTCCATCTCTTTTTCGCTGCATTTATCTCTCACTTATCGTTTTTACAACAAAAGAAAAGAAAAACCGTTTTGCGCTATTCACCCCCCCCCCCTCTAGCGCTCATTTCGATCCTACAATTGGTATCAGAGCTAGGGGCACTCAAATTTGGTAAAACCACCAATTTGAGTAATTTTTATTTCTTTTGTTTCCTTTGTTTCTGTCTACGTTAATTTTTGTGTTTTTTTTTAATTTTTCTAATTTTTTTTTCAGACTTTTCTTTAATTTAATTTTATCGCTTTTAATCTTTCTATTGATCATCCTAACAAAAAAACTCTTAATTACAATTTTTTTAATTCTATTACTGATTAAAATTAGTTTTTCCCAGAATTAAAAATTCTTTCATTTTTTTTAAACACTTGAATTTTTCAAACCCTAAAATCTTTATATTTCGTTTTATAAAGTTTTCTCGTTAATCTTAGCATTGAATTAAATCTTATTTCCACTAAAATAGATTTTCAATCAATTTACAAAATTTAATCAATTAAAAACTTATTTTAATTTTTAAATCTTGTCTAGAATATAAGTTTGGTTTTTCAATATTTTTTACTTAATTTCAACATTAGATTTTTTTTCACAAAATAGTTTTTAATTAATTTTCGAAATTAATTAATTAATTATTATTTTTTTACAGAATTAAATTTAATTTTCTAATTAGTTAATCTATTGATTGATTTATTTATCTTTTCTTCTTCCCGCACTACTAATCCAAGACGCAAGTCTTGGGACCTTTGTTGTCTGTGTGTTTTTTCTTTTTTTTCTCTTCTTACCGTTTCGTGTTAATGGCCCATCTCGAGGGTTTTAGCACCGTCCGACCACCATTTTACAACGGTGACGATTTCCGTTACTGGAAAGGTCGGATGGAGTGCTTCCTAAAAACCCAAATAGAGATGTGGATTGTGATCCAAACCGGGTTCACCCTTCCTACTAATGAAGAAGGTGAATCCTTGGATTACAATCAGTGGTCCATTACCACTAAACGACAAGTCGAGGCAAATGCAAAGGCGACTCAAATCCTGCAGTGCGGGCTATCCAAGGAGGAGTTGAACCAAGTCGGACCCTTCATCAGCGCAAGAGATCTCGGGCGGTGATCGAGTTACACGTTGGATCGGATCAAGCTATGGTTTGCAAACGTGATTTGTTGTTCAATAAATTGTACACACTAAAAATGCAGGAACACGAGGCGGCAATACAATTGCGCCGCCGGCCCGTGACATAGTCAACCAGCTACATTCAATAGGACAGAAAGTCGAAAATCGAGATCTAATCAGGTATGTTCTAAATTCTTTCCCTAGGACCACCTTGTGGGTATCCATGGCCGATGCCTACAAGGTATCTAAGGACCTAGCTAAAGTTAGAATAGACGAATTATTCTCAGATTTCGAATTACATGAACAGTCCAACTCGGAACCCGAGAGGGGTATAGCCTTGTTTGCAGGTTCAAAGAAGAAGAAAATCGCAAGCAAGCCACCACCAACCGAGGAGGAAGACGAGTCCGAAGAAGAAGTTGACCCGGAGTTGACTGCCGAACTAATGAACCTAGCTCGAAGGATAGCCAAGGGACGAAAGCGAACCACGACTCGACCCAACCAAGGTAAGCCTAAAAGTTCTAATATTAGGTGTTATGAGTATAACAGGTTTGGACATATCAAGTCCGAGTGCCCCAAGCTCAACCACCAAGCACCTAAGCACAAGAAGGCCCTCAACGCGACATGGGAAGAAGCGTCATCCGAAGAAGACGAAGACCACGTCTTCATGGCGAAATCGATTGAGTCAAACACGAAGACCGAACCTGAACTTGAGTCAGAACCAGAGGATGACTCGGACTACAAAGCTACCTTCGAGCCACGGATATGCATCCAGTTCAAAAGATACCCTTAAAGTGAGTCGAACTTTATTTAATACTTTACATAATACGGTTAGGTTTTTGTCTAGGAAATTAGTTAAATCCGAGTCCAAGGTCGAGACCCTGGTTGAGGAGTTCAAACTCCTCAAACACAAGGTCTCCCTAACCTCTTCGACTAGTCAAGTTCGAGAAGAGGACCCAACTCAAGCTGAAAAGCTCGAAGTTGTGAACTCTCTCTTGAAAAGTCAAGTTGAAGATCTTAGGAACACGTTGGAAAGGTTCACTTCGGGATCCAAAGGACTTAACCTCCTACTTGGATCTCAAAGGGCCATGTACAACAAGGCTGGACTAGGGTTTAACTCAAACACGACTAATAGGTTGTATATGTCGATTGTAAGTCGACATAGGAAACATGTCCAAGCATGGGTCCCTAAGAACTTTTTGATTTCAACTCTAGGATCCAACCCGTACTGGGTTCCCAAGGACCAAATCCACTATGTGGATAGACCGAACCGATTCAACGGTCTAGGGGGAGCCAGTACAAAACATGTTTGTGCTTTAACTTAGAAATTGCATGCTTTTTTTTAAAACTTGTGAACTCACTTAGAACACGTACATAACCAACTAAAATCCTTCGAAAAGATTGAGCCTCGGGGAGCCTCTTTTCAAAAATAACCAGTTAGACTAGGAAATAGTCTTAGTGAGTCAAGTCATCATTTTCTTGAAAATGGCTTTGTCTAAGGAAGTGGTCGATGATCCGATAAAAGAAGGCCTCAGGCCTCATGCCATGAAGCCATGATCTTGAAAAGGTAAACTTGACAAGCCTAGGGTCAAATCCAAATCTAACATAAAATTACTTGAACCTAAATGCACTTAATCAACTTAATTGGAAGTCGTCTCACAAAAAACACATAAGTATAACATGCTTGATCATATAGACACAGGTGAGATGACCTAGGTTTAACAACTTACAACCAATTTTTTTTAAAAAAAATCTAACATCCAATCCAACCACCTTGTGTGTAGGATCAATGGATGTTGGACAGCGGTTGCTCCCGACACATGACCGGGGATCAACTCAAATTCACGAAGCTTCGATTCAAACGACAAGGATCGGTAGCCTTTGGGAATAACGGCAAGCTCAAAATCATCGGATCAGGTGATATCGAGCTTAACTCGAATTTTGTTATTAAAAATGTATTACTTGTAGAGAATTTTGAATATAACCTGCTTAGCGTAAGCCAATTATGTGACAATAACTATAAGGTCATATTTTTAGAAAATGAATGTGTAATTAAAACAAATAAAACAGCTAAAACAATACTCAAAGGAACTAGGACAAATAACATTTATACAATTAACTTAATCAAATCCTCAGCCAAATGTCTTATGACACAGGAAGAGGAATCATGGTTGTGGCACCTACGACTCGGTCACTCGCACCCAAGACTCGTCCACAAGATGAGTCAGAGTGGCTTAGTCAGAGGCTTACCCAACCTCAACAATTTGGTTAATAAAATCTGTAATGCTTGTCAACAAGGAAAACAACCTAGGACACAACACAAGTTAACTAACCAAGAACGAACCTCAAGTGTACTTGAGCTCCTGCATATGGATCTATTCGATTAACATGGAGCCAAGTCACTCAATAGAAGTCAATATTGCTTTGTCATAATTGATGACTACTCCAGGTTTACCTGGGTTAGGTTCATCAAACATAAAAATGATACCCTAGATCAATTAATCAATCTATTCAAATTAATCGAGAATCAAAAAAACCTTAAGGTTAAAAGACTTAGAAGCGATCATGGTGGTGAATTCGAAAATCAAAGGTTCACCGACTTCTGTAACCTAAATAGATACCACCATGAATTCTCTTGCCCTAGGACCCCTCAACAAAATGGCCTAGTGGAGCGGAAAAACCGAACTCTACAAGAAGCCGCTAGGACCATGTTGAACAAATACGACCTACCTGATAGGTTTTGGGCAAAAGCTGTTAGCACGGCTTGCTATGTCCAGAATAGGATCCTTATGATAAAGAGGCACCTTAAGACCTCGTACGAGATTTATCACAATAAAGTACCCAACATCAAGTACTTTAGGGTATTTGGATGTAAAGTACATATCTTAAACACTAAGAACCACCTAGGGAAATTCAAATCCAAAACCTCCACTGGAATCTTCTTAGGATACTCAACCACGAGTAGGGCCTATAGGGTATATAACCACGATACCCTTAAAGTTGAAGAGACTATTAATGTAGTGTTCGATGAAGTACCCGAACCTACAAAACCCTTAATGACCCCAAGTGTTGAGCCCACTGATACCAAACTCGTCTCCGACCCTGAGATCGAGTCTAATCCACATCAACCAACTTCTCTTGTCGACCAAGTGACAAGTGATCCGAGTCAAACTAGTGTTCAACCAAGTCACCCCATTGATCAAGCATTAGGTGACACAAACCCAACCCAATCTAGGATTCAGACTAACCACTCTATCAATCAAGTGATAGGAGATCCTAATCTAGGAGTTCGAACTAGAGCATCCTATAGGAACCTTAGTCAAATTTCCTTAATTTCAAAGATAGAACCCAAATCAATTGAACAAGCTCTTCTTGATCCCGATTGGATTATTGCAATGCAAGAAGAGCTAGCTCAATTTACTAGGAATGAAGTGTGGGAATTAGTACCACCACCTAAAGACAAAACGATAATTGGAACAAGGTGGGTGTTTCGAAATAAGCTTGATGATAAAGGTGAAGTAGTTAGAAACAAGGCTAGGTTAGTCGCCAAAGGGTTTAGTCAAGTTGAAGGCTTAGATTACGACGAAACCTATGCCCCAGTAGCTAGACTCGAATCCATTCGAATGTTGCTAGCTTATGCCGCACATCGAGGATTTAAGCTGTTTCAAATGGATGTTAAGTCGGCATTCCTAAATGGATACATTAAAGAAGAAGTTTATGTTAACCAACCCCCCGGATTCGAAAATCTAGATAAACCCGACCATGTTCTAAAACTTAAGAAAGCTCTCTATGGACTTAAACAAGCTCCTCGAGCTTGGTACGAGAGACTTTCAATCCATCTTAAGTCAAAAGGGTTTAACCAAGGCTTAGTTGACCCAACTCTCTTCGTAAAAACCTTAGGTAAAGAAATATTCATAGCTCAAATTTACGTAGACGATATAATTTTTGGAACCTCTAACTCAGACTTACTAAACGAGTTCGTTTCACTCATGGAAAGTGAGTTCGAAATGAACTTGGTAGGCGAGTTAAGTTTCTTTTTAGGTCTACAAATTAAACAAACTAAGGATGGTATATACCTATATCAACAAAAATACACTAAGGAGTTAATTAAAAGATTTGAAATGCAAGACGCTAAGATAATAAACACCCCAATGGCGATTAATGTTAACATAGGAGAAGACCTAGAAAGTAAGTCCATTGACTTAAAGTACTATAGGAGCGCGATAGGAAGTCTCCTATACTTAACTGCGAGTCGACCCGACATCCTATTCGCAGTAAGTATGTGCGCCAGGTTTTAAACCTGTGTTAAGGAGTCTCACCTAACCCTAGTTAAGTGTATCCTTAGATATCTTAAGGGTACACTTAACATTGGTATTTGATACCCTAGATCTACGGAGTTCGAACTAATCGGCTACTCCGATTCAGATTATGCCGGTAGTAAACTCGATAGAAAGAGCACGAGTGGTTGTTGTCAACTACTCGGCTCGAGTCTAGTGAGTTGGTGCAGTAGGAAGCAACATTGTGTTACCTTATCTACCACCGAAGCCGAATACGTTGCGATGGGTGAGTGTGTAACTCAGCTTCTTTGGATGAAGCACACTCTCCGAGACTTTAGGTTGGACTTCACCGAAACTAAAAATTTTGTAGACAACATAAGTTTGATAAATCTAACTAAGAACCCTATATGCCATTCAAGGACAAAGCATATAGAGGTAAAACACCATTTCATTCGAGAACATGTAGCCAACAGCTCCATACAACTCGAATATGTTGACTTGAAGTCTAACCTAGCAGACCTATTTACTAAACCACTACCCGAAGCCGAATTTAGTCTCTTGAGACGAAAATTGGGCTTGTGCGTAATAGAATAGGTTAGCAAAAGTTTTCAAATGCTATTTTCAAAAAATTTATTTTCAAATTTTATTTTTCTTATTTTTTTCTTTATGCAAATGGAACTAGTTTAGGACTTCCCCTAGATATCATGATCCTATAGATTTAAGGAGCCAACACATCTCACAACACATAGGGTTAATGTGTTTGTGTATTAAGCCACCTAGAACGGTGTGAGATGTTAGGACCCTACTCCAGGTTCCAAGATGTAGATCAAGTGCGTCAATATGAACCTCGGAGTATAAATATGCAACTAATATTAACCAACTCTAATCAGGACTTGTTGATAATATCATTTCAATCAAGTCAAACTAGAGTTGAACATTTAGATGAATTATTTTCACATACTATTTTCAAAATCATCATGCTTGGACTTAGGGTTTTCTTAAACCCCCTACTTTTTCTTGATTTATGTCAAAAGGGGAGAAAAGGCCAAAGTTAAGGTTCAATAAATTCAAATTTTGAATTTGATAACTTAACTTAAAACTTTGATTCTGGCCTAAGTTAAGGGGAGTAAGGTTTAGGTTTCAACTCTTCGAATTGAAAACTTTAAAGGCCTGTTAAGAAATCAAAAGTTAAACCTTTTGAATAATTAACCTTTGACTTAACTTTTGATTACTTAACTTGCACTTATTTTTGACTCTAAAGAGCCTAAGTTAAGTAATGTCATTTACTTAACTCGTTATCTTTTGTGTTTGGAGAACTAAAAGTCTTTTTCAAGTACTCACCCTCGGTCAAGGGGGAGGGTTCCTCTAAGGGGAGAACTTGAGAAATATTTTTACTACTCCTATTTTTGCTTCATGTCTTTACTGTTTCATGCACTTAATTTCCTTAACTTTGTGTGTTTTTGTCATAGATCAAAAAGGGGGAGATTGTTGGTGCAAAGTGAGGCATGAATCGAACCTGTGTTTTGATTATAGCAAAGACACAAGGTTAAGTCTATTTTGTTATCTCATGAGTCTACTTGAGTGTGCAGAAACATGTTAAGCTTGAGTTGGAGATCTGCGACACAGTAAGTGCAAGGTAAGACTCGTGTCCGACGAGCGTAAGTGAGGTCGGATCCTCCGTTTAGGAGTTGATCTTAGGCGAGAATCCGACCCAAAACTTTCCATGAAAGTCTAAGTCGAGATCGGATGGTTAGAAACCATCTAAATCCATCACATTTAATATTTCTACATATTGCTTTGAGCTAACTCTTGTTTGAATTCGAAGTTACTCTAATTCGAATTAAAATTAGAATTCGAATTTATTTGAATTCGAATTAAAATTAGAACTCGAATTGAAATAAAATTAAATAACTAAAGTATCCAGAAAATGGGCAAAAGGAACTAAAAGCAAGGTGGCAACTTATCCCCCAAATCTTGGTGAGGTGGCCGGTCAAAAGCAAGGTGGAAACTTATCCCTCAATTGGTGGTGAGGTGGCCGGATCTCAAGTGGGCGGACAATGCTTCAAATAGAGGGGGGTGCTTCACATCTTAGACCCAACAATTATTACAAAGCTCTCAAATACCTCCAAAACGCCGCTCTTCTACAACGACGCCACTACAACGAAGTGCTGCCAACACGAAGCTTCACCGTTAAAGTGTTGGTAATCGTTTTAGTCGATTAATTTAAGTTGTGTTTTTCGAGCTTTTATATCATAAAGGAGAGAGGGGCTTGTCTCTCATCCTTGTGTTTTTGTCGAAAGTTTTATAATCATAACTCCTACCTCCAACGAGGAGGAGTATTTTAGTGATTGCCCTCCGTACGTGGTCTAGGACCATTAGGGCCTTGGATTAGCAGCCGGTTGGCTGTGAACCAAGTAAAACTCCTTGTGTCCATCTCTTTTTCGCTGCGTTTATCTCTCACTTATCGTTTTTACAATAAAAGAAAAGAAAAACCGTTTTGCGCTATTCACCCCCCCCCTCTAGCGCTCATTTCGATCCTACAACGGCATGGAGGCGAGCGGAGTTTTACAAGCGAAGAGTGCAGCAAGCCTTTAATAAGAAGGTGACGCCTCGAAGATTTTAGGAGGGGGATTTGGTTCTGCGTAAAGTTAATCCCGCTGGAGATCCGGGAAAGTTAGCTCCAAACTGGGAAGGGCCCTATGAAGTAACGCATCGTGTAGCAGGATCAGCATATTATTTGAAAGATGACCAGGGCAAAGAATTTCCGCGATCCTGGAACGCCGTTCATTTGAGACCTTTTCACACTATATAAGAAGTGGTGGATAGAAGAAAAGGAGTTGTGAGGCTCCCGAAGGAGTGTACTTCATAACTGGTTGTATTAATTAGCTGTGTAGCAAACCCAAGTTTGATTGATGAGCCATTTATAGTCGTTTTACAGTACCTATAATAAACTATGAAAAAGAAAAAAGGATGAAAAAGGGAGTCCTATTCCGGAGCCATACATCAAGTTATAATTTGAACCGGTCGGGAGGATAGCGTCGAAAGTCGACTTCCCAATTTAAAGAAAAAGTAGGGTAGTTTGTGGGAGGAAGTCCTTGATCAGAATATTGCCGAACCGCTTCGTTAAACCCGTCTTGATATGTGGCGCGCAACAAGATGGTTAACCGCTCCTGCCGATTCGGGCGGTCAGGACTCCGGTCCCAGTGGAGTCTGTGACATTTTTCTTGTTGCTCCCAGAGAGCTCGGCTCATGTCACTATAACGTCTGGATACTTCCATAATGGCGTCTGCTAAGACTGAAATATCGTCGTCTCGGGAAGTTTGGTCCTGCTGGATAAGGCGTGTCATCTCCATTATGTTCTGACGCATCGAAGCTGAAATTCCATCTACCGCTTCGGAGTAGGATTTGGTGCGGACAAGCTCAGTGCTCAGCCTCTGAAGGGAGGTTTCTTGCCTGCATAGACGGGCATGAGCATGCGCCCTAGAATTTATGAGAGAAGAGTTTTCTTGTACCTCCTTGCACAGGCGAGTGTTGAGGTCCCCTATTTTATCCTCCGCTTTCTGGTGATGAACCCGAAGATGGGCGATGGTGTCCGAATCTCGTTGCTTCCCCTGAAGGAGCTCCGCTACCTGATCCCGAAGATTTATCAACTCTTGAGAGGGGGAAGACTCCTGATCAGGACGTGTCGACTGAATATCCCGCGGAAGTAAGGATGGTTTCGTGCCAGCTCTCTGTTGTTCCTGTAATACCGTTATAGTATCGGCATCTTTTTGAAGTTGGTGGTGAGCTTCTGCCAGTTGCTTCTGACATTGTTGCAGTTGTTGCGATAGAAGATATTCTCGATGTTGGGCAGCCACCAAATCCTCCCGTTATTGTTGTTCCAACTTTAGAGATTGAGCTCGATATTGCTGGAGGGAGCGATCTAACTCTTGATAGTTGGTCAGGGCCTGTACGCCAGTTGTTGAAAGGAAATTATACAGTAAGAAAAGTTAAAGAAGTTGATTGAAGAAACATACCAATTCCAGAGCATGGTGCAAGCCTTCCATCCGGGGAGCCAGTTCTTCTAAATTCAATATTCGAAGACTCCGGAGGAAAAGGGAAGAAGAAGGGGCGGACAATGCTGAAGGTGGGGGTTCACTGATAAGAGGAGGAATAGGGGTGGTAGCCATAGTTTGAAGTGGGGGTTCGAAGGGGAGAGAAGGAGGAGCACTGGCCAGAAGGTTCACTGGGGACGAGGTCGGGGGCAAAGAATCGAGAGCAGGAGGGGGAAAGTGTGCTACGGCTGGTGGTGAGGTGGGCACATCAGAAGTTGCAAAAGGGAATTGATTTGGCGAGGAATCCGGAGAGGATGATATGATGAGCATAGGGATGGAGGAGCCTTCGTTGGGAAGGCGAGAAGTAGAAGGAGGTGGGCTAGTGCCCATAGGAGATGAAAGGCTCTTCAGGCGAAGGGCGGAAGGGGAAATAGGTCGTGGGGAAATGTCAATTACCATGGGTTCAAAGATGGAAGCGTGTTCCAGAGAAAAAGAAGGCAAGGATGCACAAGTATCTGCTATTGATGGACATGGATGCACGATCTCTCTAGAATCATCTTCAGGTTGTGATGAGGGAGGAGGCGACGCCTGCATACCCGAAGCGGAGTGGAAGGAAAGGGGAGAGTTAGGGTTTGTCGGCTGCACCGGGGAGGAGGATGGGTTGATTACTGCAGTTTCGCATGGGGTGGATGTAGCAGGGGTTTCAGATGGAGGTGGAGGAGAAAGTAGAGATGCGATAGGGAGGACAGTGGTAGACGGGGGCGAAGGCGAAGATGAAGCTGGCGGCTGACCATCACCCCATTTGACCCGTGGGTAACGACTTGCTATTTCGCGGAAGAAAGAGGAATGCATCCTGTTCGTGGGAGAAGGAAGGAAAAGGCTAAAGGGGATGATTGGGGGCACTGGAAGATGGTGGCAGAAAGAAGAACAGATGCAGAAAAGGGAGACGAGAAGGCGGAAGGGATGAAGATAACTAAAGAGAGGAAGATGAAGCATCCCCTATAAAAGGAGAAAGAAATGGGTTGATAATGGTTATTGGGCTCCTAGTTAGTAGAAAGGGAGGCCCTAAGCAAAAGGGTAACGAAGATTTATTTATTTGATGGCCCACTATATAATAAAACCCTTGCTTTCAATAGAGAGGATGGATGAGGGTGTTCTCTTCTGGACAAAAGAAGGAAGAGTAGCGGTGGAGAAGCAGCTCACTTTTTATGCTGAAGGTCTTTGGGCAAATATATATTATTTTATCCCCGTGTGGTGGAGGAACGGAAGAACTGAGGTCTCCTCAGTTATATATCATTTTTATCCCCACGAAGCGGAAGAAGTTGAATTCATTCTTCAACTATATATTATTTTATTCCCGTATGGTGGCGGAACAGAAGAACTGAGGTCTCCTCAGTTATATATTATTTTTATCCCCGCGAAGCGGAAGAAGTTGAATTCAATCTTCAACTATATATTATTTTATCCCCGTGTAGTGGCGGAACGGAAGAACAGAGGTCTCCTCAGTTATATATCATTTTTATCCCCGTGAAGTGGAAGAAGTTGAATTCATTCTTCAACTATATATTATTTTATCCCCGTGTGGTGGTGGAACGGAAGAACTGAGGTATCCTCAGTTATATATCATTTTTATCCCCGCGAAGTGGAAGAAGTTGAATTCATTCTTCAACTATATATTATTTTATCCCAGTGTGGTGGCGGAACGAAAAAACTGAGATCTCCTCAATTATATATCATTTTTATCCCCGTGAAGCGGAAGAAGTTGAATTCAGTCTTCAACTATATATTATTTTATCCCCGTGTGGTGGCAGAACGGAAGAACTGAGGCCTCCTCAGTTATATATCATTTTTATCCCCGCGAAGTGGAAGAAGTTGAATTCATTCTTCAACTATATATTATTTTATCCCCGTGTGGTGGTGGAACGGAAGAACTGAGATTTCCTCAGTTATATATCATTTTTATCCCCGCGAAGCGGAAGAAGTTGAATTCATTTTTCAACTATATATTATTTTATCCCCGTGTGGTGACGGAACGGAAGAACTGAGATCTCCTCAGTTATATATCATTTTTATCCCCGCGAAGCGGAAGAAGTTTAATTCATTATTCAACTATATATTATTTTATCCCCGTGTGATGGTGGAACGGAAGAACTGAGATTTCCTCAGTTATATATCATTTTTATCCCCGTGAAGCGGAAGAAGTTGAATTCAGTCTTCAACTATATATTATTTTATCCCCGTGTGGTGGCGGAACGGAAGAACTGAGGTCTCCTCAGTTATATATCATTTTATCCTTGAAGTCAACTATATATTATTTTATCCCTGTGTGGTGGTGGAACGGAAGAACTGAGATTTCCTCAGTTATATATCATTTTTATCCCCGCGAAGCGGAAGAAGTTGAATTCATTCTTCAACTATATATTATTTTATCCCCATGTGGTGGTGGAATGAAAGAACTGAGATTTCCTCAGTTATATATCATTTTTATCCCCGCGAAGCGGAAGAAGTTGAATTCATTATTCAACTATATATTATTCTATCCCCGTGTGGTGGTGGAACGGAAGAACTGAGATTTCCTCAGTTATATATCATTTTTATCCCCGCGAAGCGGAAGAGTTGAATTCATTCTTCAACTATATATATTATTTTATCCCCGTGTGGTGGTGGAACGGAAGAACTGAGATTTCCTCAGTTATATATCATTTTTATCCTCGCAAAGTGGAAGAAGTTGAATTCATTATTCAACTATATATTATTTTATCCTAGTGTGGTGGTAGAGCCGCAGAGTCGGGTCATTTAGCGACTCTATATTATTATATTCTTAGTAGGGTAAAGGGGCAGAAGAGCCGAAGTATGCCTCAGATATGTGTCATTCTATTGTGGTATGAGGAAAGTAAAATGAGGCATAACTTAAGAAATGTTGGAAGAAGAAGACAAGCGGGGAAAGTTCATTGCTTTAGAAAAATTACACATTCTAATTCTTTTTACAAGAAGAAAATAAGAGACCCTTATATATATAGGGTATTACAGCTCTTTGTTAGGAGGAGCTGGCGGAGGTTGGCACATTAGTTGCCGAAAGTAAGATTGCTGCAGGAAGATCTGCTTAAATAATTCCTTCTGGGACCCTGCTAGCTGTTGGCACAAAGAGCAGTTGCTGGCAGAAACCTCCCTCAACCACTGCTGCAAATACCTCACTTGTTCTTCCAGGTTAGCAATATAGTGTTGCTCATTCACATTTTCTTCAGTCGGGAAGGAACTGCTACTTTGCTCAGACATTTTGTCCATGGTTGGGGGAAAAGAACAAAAAAGATGGAGGTTATACAGCCGGGGTTGGAGGTCCTTATAATGATGGAGGAGAAGGACGCATTTATTAGAAAAGAAAGGAAGGATAATGAATGCTAGTAAAGAAGGGGAAACGTAACGACAGTAGGTGAAAAGTCGCTGGTACAGTAATTGTAAGGAAAAAGGGTCTGAATCCCCTAGAGATGGTAAAAGAATGTTCAGGTGAGATTACAGTCTTTCTGATGACAGAAACCCTACCTCCACAGGAAAACGACAAAAACAAATACCAATTCCCTCCTTCATTTTTATTAACATACTTAAAATGATTACATCGTTTAATCTATGAAGGTTTTCTATTATTGCTCTTAACAGAAGAAGTGGGAGAAGGCTTCTCGGGAGGGGAAGGTGCCAAGATGACCCTGTAGAGCTCACCTTGAGCAGAAGGAATGACTGGTGGACCTTCATCAAAGGGAGGCGGAAGGATCCTCGCCGAGGAGACTGGAATAACTGGTGGACCTTCATCGAAAGGAGGCGGACGGATCCTCGCCGGGGAGACTGGAATGAAGGTCAGGGCCTGTGGAAGTGGGGGAAGTTCAGCAGAGGCCCGGGGATCTCCCACTGTGTACTCCCATGTCAAAGGAGGGTTCCACACTTGGTTGCAGAAAGAAGAAAAAGGTGCTCGATAAGACCTCCCCGTGGGAGGGGAGGGAACTGTGGTGTGGGGCGAAAAAGGAAGGGGGCGGAAAGATGAGGTCGCTGTCGAGCGGGTTTCAGAATCTTCGGCGTCTCCGGAAAGCCAGTCCCACAGCTTGAAAGATTCAGAGTCCGAAGAAATCTCAATGGGGTGTCCCGCTGAAGCCATGAGAGTAAGGTGGAAGGACGAAGACATGGAGGGTGATAATTTATAGTTGAGGGAAAGGAACTGCAGTAGTTCTTGGGAAGGGGAAGAAGGTGAAGAGACTGATATCGTAATGGCAGGAGCATAGGTACTTATCAAGATATCGTTTTCCGAAGCGGTAAGAGAGACAGTGAAGATCAACAGGCGAAAGTCATTTAATTTTTGGCCGAGCCAAAATTGGGTCGGATATGAACAAGACCATCCGAGACTTTCTGAGTGAGTCCCCTAACCAACGAGGTGATTGCACCATGCAACACGAGAAAAGAAACGTCAGCGTAAAAAGAGAAAAACACAAAATTGGTTCAGAATTCCCAAGGAGGCATACAAAGAGAGCCACAAAAAGCTATGTTAATATAATTACTTTTCAGCACTAAGAAAAGGGTCATTACAAGGAATAGGATGTGGGAAGTTATAATTCAAACAGTTCGGGGTGACACTTGGATAATACATCTACAGGATTTAAATAACTGGTGTTCATGCCTGGAGGTAGATACCCCCGTTCAGCATTTAGAGCCGAGGACCCATCGAAGCCCAGGATGAACAGGTCCACCCCCTTCTTGACATATCGTCCTTTTAGATCAGCCTCCTGTTCCTGCAGCTGGGACTGGCAGCTGGTTAGCTGAGCCTGACAATTAGCCAGCTGGGTTTGGCTTTCAGTCAGCTGGGCCGCCAAGGCATCCTTCTCAGTGGCTGCTTGTATGGCTTGCCGTCCCAGAGTTGAAAGGGCTTCGGAGTATTCTTTATGAAGGGCAGACTGTTGCCGAGCCACTGCTGACAGAGCTTGAGGAAGAGCAACCACCATGGAGGAGAGTTCTTGGCACTTCTCTATGCAAGATTTCCTAGTGGCTTCCCAGGCTTGGCGTTCCAGTCGAAGCAGTTGGCATTCTTGCTGGAGCTGTTCGATAGCAGTCAAAGAATCGGCAGCTTTAATGATGGCGTCCCCGAGCTACCCCTTATACTCTTTTAGTTCATGGGCGAGGATATCCACCTGCTGCAATTCGCTAGACTGGAGGAAAACTTGTTGTTTGAGGTCTTCATTCCTTCGTTGAAGCTCCTCCTTTTCACTTTGGACCAGGGTCAATTGTGTCATAGCATCTTCACATTGGCCCCTCAGGTCAGATTCTTTCTCTTCTCTCTCGCTCAACTGTCGAACGAGTTGTTTCTACTGCGCTAGAGAGGCGAAGTGGCGTGCCTCTACGCTGGACTGAAATTGAGTCAGGTGAACTACCATTTTGCTGTGCTGGGTTGAGGCCTAAAGGAAAGAAAGCACCATCAGTATATGCTGACACACAGAGATACGTACAGTAAAGAGGAGAAGGGGACAGTAGGTACCTCAGGCAGCAATTTGCTTACTTGTTTGCAAGATCCTTGCACGCTTGATTGGTTGAAAAATTTTACCTCCGAAGGGTGGCGGATCTGCAGCAAAGACCCCAATGTAGCCCTTGAGGGGATCGGAAGGGGAAGATCCTCTCCTTCGGAGGGAAGCGTGGGTCCGACATGCTGAAGAGGGGCGGGAGAAGTAAGTGTGTCGGAGGGGATAGGAGCAGAGATGGACTCGGTTCGAGAAGGCAAGGGAGAATCATGTGAAGGGGGGGGATGAATTGGGAGAATAGGAAGGAGAGTCTCCTCCTTGAGGAGATGAAGAGGGGACAGATAAGGTAATATCCTTTCTCCTCGGTTTGTAGATGGTTAAGGATCGCGAACCATGCTGACCGGAAGAGGGAGGGGGAAGAGCAGATGAACTCGGGGCTCCTTTCTTAACGAGCCACAGTTTTTTCCGAGGAGAAGAAGGAGCTGCCACCGATTTACCCCTCTTTATTGAGGCCTTCTTCTTCTTGGCAGCCTCAATCTCTTCTCCTTTTACCAAAGCGTCCTGCATTAGATTATCTGCAAAATGTATTGGTGAGAAAGATGAATAATGCAGGGAGAAAGTTATATGGAAAGGTAAGTGTCATCCTACCTATAGCAACTGAGGTCATTGAAGGGAGGGGGGATAGTTCGAAGTGGCTCAGGAGGGGAGTTTTCATTAGGTGATCCGAACAATAATGCGACTCTCCCAGGATTCTATAAACTTCCGAGAAAGGGCATTGGGTCCTCATTTCTCGAAAGGAAGGCAGTTCGGGAAGTTCTAACTTCCAGGTATCTGAGTAGGGTAAAGGTACCGGAAGCTGTACAAAGAAGTACAATTCTTTCCATCCCTTATGGGAAGTAGGCATGTTCACTAGGAATTGGCAGTCTGGACGGCTGGACAGATAAAAAAGGTCTGCCTTGGAAGATTTCAATTGAAAGAAGCAGTGGAATATTTCAGGGGTTAAAGAGAGGTTTAGATGTTGAAACACTATAGAGGCCCCCGACAGAACCAGAAAGGAATTGGGGGTAAATTGGTTCAAGGGTAGTCCATAAAAGTCTAAAATGTCTAAATAGATGGAAGGTGCTGGTAGGGACAGGCCATTGAGGAACTGTTCGGAGAAGAAGCAAGTTAGACCAGGAGGAGGACAATTTGGTCGATGCATCTTGGTCGTAAAGCAGCATTTTAGGGAAGGGTCTATAAACCTGTCCTTAATGTTGGTGCAGGGGCACCAGATAATCGAACTTGTTTTTTGATTATGGCAAAGACACAAAGTTAAGTTTACATTGTTATCTCACGAGCTAAATCGAGTGTGCAGAAAAGTACTAAAGCTAGAGCTAAAGGCTAGCGACACCCGGAGGAAGCCGCGGTGGTCGGGCGACACTCGAGTGACTTTGGAAGGAGTCGAAGGAATCAAGTGGAAGGCCAGAAGCGAAATCGACATAGTAAGAATCGAGGGACGGTATTGTTGGGCACACTAAGTAATACCTAAAAGAAAAAGACGGAGGTTTATATAAGGTTTTTGTGACGGTTCGACTATAGGGAAGAAAAGGAGAAGCGGGGCCCATGGGCCCATTAGGCCGCCTCAAGTATATGCGGTGGAGCTGTAAGAGAGGAGTAAATTTGAATTAATAAGCCAAGGATGGAGTAGGAACCGTATATAGTTGGAAAGTCAAGCTTATAACTTCGCTTGACTATTTTTTGGGGTTGACTAATGATACCGCCGTTACCTCTTCTCTATGAACTAGATAAGAAGGCTCACAGGCAAGGTGTTACCCGAACCAATTAGTGGGTTCAGCGGAGAAAAAAGAGAGGAACGGTTCGGGCGCAAGCGCCTGAAATAATTGGCACGGGAAAGCTAGTGAAGGTAATCGACACGACAAAGCGAAGGCTGGAGGAGGCACTTCGTTGGGAAATAAGCCAGAATCGGTTCGGCCTAGATAAGCCTAGAGGCAGACAGGACGGATAAGAATCGGTTCGGCCCGATAAGCCTAGAGGCAGACGGGATGGATAAGAATCGGTTCGGTCAGATAAGCTTAGAGGCAGACGGAACGGATAAGAATCGGCTCAGCCTAGGCAGTCTAGAGGTCGTTCGGTGAGGGGAGAAGGAGAGTGGGTTCGGGCTAGTGGGGAGCCCAAAGGTTATACCATCCGTGAGCTATAGACCTAAGTTAGTTTCACTAAAAGTGGATGGTTGAGGGGGACAGGCTAACCTAGTTTCCTAAAATATAGATGAGGAGGTGTTATGTAACAGAAGGAGAGGTCCCCACATAATATTCCGAGGAGCCTTCGCCCCTCGTATATGTAACAGAATTATTCTCCAGGTGGACGTGGTGGCCACGTGTACAATGGGGATAGCCCGCGAGGTAGCGATGGATCAGAGAAGAAGGATAAAAGGGAGGAGGAGGACAGAAGGAAGGGGATTTGCATTATTCCAGCAAGCAAGAAACGAAGACGCAGGAGGAGGAGAGCTACCACTACCTCGTCGGAGACGGAGAGTAGCGACCTTTGCTGTTACATTACGTGTACTCTTTCTTGTATTGGGATTAAACTGTAAGAGGTTTTCTCCTCCGCCTCGAGAAGTTTCCTTTCCGAAAAGGAGGACGTTCATAGTGGAAGTGTTTGGGCATTGTTCCCTGTGAGAGAGCTCACCTCCGTGGAGTAGGAATACTTATTCCGAACCACGTTACATCCTGTGTTTTAAGTTTCGTTACCTGTGTTCGTTTTGTGTTCCTTTGCTTCGTCTTCTCATTTTTACTATTGTGGCCTGTGAGAAACTCCCACCCCCAAAGCTCCCTTCGTGCTTCATCGCATCGAAAGGAGGAAAACGAATTTTCCTCACCGCATCATAGTCTTTCCATAAATATATGACAGTCATGACTTTTCAAACCAATCAATTTGCATTCCTTCAAATCAACGCATCTACTAATATTAGAGACATAACCATCAGGAAATCTCAATGATTTCAACCATTCACAAACAATCCGTCTCTGATCTTTATTCAATGTACAAACTGTTTTTGGTTTTGGTGCCCTACTATTTTCATCAACATCAAGGGGGGTCGTTTACAGATGAGACGCAAATCTTTTCTTGCATTTAGATTGTCTTTTATTTTTCCAGTAATATCCATCACCATATTTATCAGATTATCAAAAACATTCTTCTCAATATGCATTATATCAAGATTGTGATGAATCAAATTACTCTGCCAATACGATAAATCCTAAAATATACTCTGTTTAGTCCATTTATGCATAATTTCATAGTCATATGTTGTAATATTTGGTTCTTCTATAACAGATGGAAAGTTAAGCACTCTATGTCATAAAATTTAACCGGAGAATCTCAATGGAGGAGGTGTTCTTTCAATTCTATTCTTAGTGAATTCTTCTTTATTTCTTCTGAATTTATGATTTGGTGGTAAAAATTATCTATGACAATCAAAATAATTCGGTTTCTTTCCGTGTTTCAATCTGAATGACTTTGATTTCTCCATACATATTGTACATCCTAAAATCCCCGCGGTACTCCAGCCCGATAACATACCATAAGCAGGAAAATCATTTACAGTCCAAAGAAGCGCAACTCTCATTGTGAACATTTGATTAGTATGAATATCATATGTAGAAACACCCTCGTCCCATAGTTGGTTCAGCTCGGCAATCAATGGTTGCATGTAAACATCTATTAACTTCTTTAGATTATGAGGGTCGGGCACAATCAATGTTAAAAACATATAAGGTGTTTTCATACACATACCGGGTGGAAGATTATACAGAGTTACGATAATTGGTCAGCAAGAATAAGTTCTTCCTGATTTGCCAAATGGAGCAAATCCATCAGCACATAGACCCAACCTAATGTTTTGAGTCTCATTCGTAAACTCAGGATATGTTCTATCAAAATTTGTCCACGCCTCTGCATCTGATGGATGACACATTAGCCCCTCCTCTATTTCATGATTTGTATGCCAAGTCGTGTTCAGTAGTGACCTTTGATGCATAAAGCCTTTGCAATCTAGGAGTTAAAGGCAAATAGAACATTTGTCTGAATTGTTTACATCGCTTATTACGATTCGATCTTGTGGTACTCTTGTACCTGCATTGACTGCAGAATTTACAAGTCTCTAAATCTGCATTATCTCTCTAATATAACATACAACTATCTCTGCAAACATCAATTCTTTGCATCGGAAGACCTAAATCTTTCACAAGTTTGTTCATATCGTAAAAATCGTTCAACATTATGTGATCACGCGGCAATACTTCTCCAATAACTTGAACAAAATCATTAAAATAATCTTCTGACACATTATGCTTAGCTTTAACATTCAATAATCTTGCGGTGAAAGATAATTTAGTGTGACTGTCATAACCAGACCATACGGGTTCATCTGCAACTCTCAACACTTCTTGAAATTTGAGATATGACTCATTGTATACATTTTCATGAACACCAGTTATTCTACCTCCTTCAATGACGATGAATAACTAGTACACATGTGTTCAAATGTTTGAGGATAACTAGAACTTGCAGCGTTTGGTTCGATATTCAAATTATGACCAACTGCATCAACTATCATCCTCTGATATGGATTGAATTAATCGTAATATCTTTGCTCTCCACTAACTGTCCTTTGTAAGTTTCTTCCAACCTCTTCATCAGATATAAACGGTTCACCATGACAAGTCCAATTATAATAATTTGAAGTAAAACCAAATCTACAAAGAAGTTCTCGAACTTTATCACACTGGAAAAATTTACTATTATGATATTTTTTGCACGGACACTTTAATTTATTCTCATCCATAAACTCAACATTGCTATTAGCAAAATTCAAAAATTGTTCCAACCTAATAATAAATTCATCAGTTAAACCACGACGTTCTGGTAAATTCTTTTTATACATCCATATTCTTTCTCTCTCTATTTGTCCTGTTTCCAAATTTATATCAAGGATTAATTTTATTTTATTTTTCATATTTCATCCATATTAATCTAACAATAAATTTATACTCAAAATAAATTCTTCTAGTACTAAATGTGATTTTGTGTGATATTGAATTGCAAACTATAATAACATATCGAATAAATATTATTTATTTACAGTAACAAAATTACTTAAAATCAAACATTAATTATATATAATATAAAATGATAATGCTAAAAATTTATGAATATACAATATATATACCTGTCCTGGTGGAAGCAACGGATGGGCTCACAGCTGAAGACTTCACAAACACACGGATCACCTGAATGATGAAGTACGATTATAAACCTATGAAAAATAAAATATTAATTTTGTATTTATATTACACATTATACTCATTTATATAATTTAAAGAATATGTTAACTTTATTGTGACAGCAATGAATGACCTAACTTGGTCGTGCATGCGGAGCCTGGAATAAATGTACGCTCCACTTGGGACGATGATGAACCACTCAAGTACCCGATGATGGGGGCCGAAAATGAACCTCACCTACTGTGTCATCGCACCCCTACAATGTGCGCTGCGTACGCAGAATCGCTCACAAGGTGCGATACCACCGTGACCTCGCGACAGTGCGGCAAAGAAGCACACCGACGCGACAGTGCAACAAAGATGCCAAAATCTCGCGGCAAGTGTCGCGAGGCCAAGCGGCAGCTGCCGCACCTCGCGGTAGGTGTCGCGAGGCCACACGGCAAGTGTCGTGACCTTGCGGCTCGCGGCAGGTGCCGCGAGGATGAATCGCGGCACCTATCGTGACCTTGCGGAAGGTGCCGCGAGGATGGATCGCATCACCTGCCGCGAGGATGCTCCGGCGGCAGCGATGGAAGAGGGAGAGGAGATCCGGCGGCGACAATGGAAGAGGGAGGGGAGAAGGAATCGTACAAGATCGGAGGAGAAGCGACGCATGAGAATGAATCGAGGAAGTGAGGGGAGCACTAATTAGAGAAAAATCGACGACGAATTTTATTTCGCTGCAATACTCGTCGCCAATTTGGCGACGAATACTCGATTCGTCGCCAAATTGGCGATGAATACTATATTTGTCGTCAAATTTGTGACGAATATTAGTGCAATCGGCCCAGGTCACGATTGACCAGGACTCGAGCTTGACTCGAGAGATGTTTTGATGTTCAACAAAAACATATGACAATGTGATTGTCATGGGAAAGTCCAAGTCTTTGGTACTTGGCATGGGAAGTCTAAGTGGGACACTTGGCATTTGAGAAAGTCCAAGCATGGGTCTTGGCAATGGAAAGTCCAACATGGGTTGACAAAGAAAAGTCCAAGCATGGGTCTTGGCATGAAAAATCCAACATGGGTTGGCAAGGAAAAGTCCAAGCATGGGTCTTGGCATGAAAAATCCAACATGGGTTGGCAAGGAAAAGTCCAAGCATGGGTCTTGCCATGGAAAGTCCAACATGGGTTGGCAAGGAAAGTCCAAACTTGAGTCTTAGCATTTGAGAAGTCCAAGGGATTTGATATTGGCGGCGTAAAATCCAAGCGAGAGTCTTGGTAGCATAAGTTCAATAGTTGGCGGCGTAAAGTCCAAGTAGAGTCTTGGCAACGTAAGTCCAATGTGCCTTGGCAGTGTAGACACCGTTATCATGATATAGTCGATGGAAGTACCTGAAGGCTAGCGCGATGGATGAACAAGTCATAGATGACTTGGAGAGATCCGAGAGGCGTGAGGCTGATGGAGGTGGCTAGAAGACTTAGGTCTAGAATAAGGGTGGTCTAGCAAGTATGGGGGAACCATACTTGGGCTAAAACCTCATGTTTGAGGTATGCCAGTCGACTGGTGCCATATGGCAGTCGACTGGTGAGAGTCAACTAGGGTTTGACTGTGGGATGTGTCCCAACAGTCGACTGCCAGAGCTTGGAAGTCGACTGATTGGATGAGCAGTCGATTAATCTTGTGATCAGTCGACTGATGCTCGGGTTTTAGGGCACAAAATGGAGTCTCACTCGACCGCTGTGGTCAGCAGTCGAGTGATGGCTTGAACAGTCGACTAATGGTCATGATCAGTCGACTGATGTCCTAGCCATTGGATTTTTCCAGCGTGGATTACACCGTTGTCTCACAGCAACAGTGTGATCAGTCGACTGATGGTCCCGATCAGTCGACTGATTGACTTTTTCCAGCCCAGGCAGAAGATATAAATGGAGCTCGTGGAGGAGAAAAAGCATCCGGTTCTTGAGCATCCTTGGGGTGATTTGTTGCTGCAAATCAGGGTCTCCAAAGTGATTCTTCAAACAACCAAAAGCAAATAATCCAAAGGCATTTGTAAAGTGTTTTCTTTACTTGTATTTCATTATATTTCATATTAGTTGCTTGTTGTATTTAGTTTATTGTTGTAAACTATTGTACAAGGTTTCTCCGCCTCCGGATTATTCCGAGAAGGAGTGTTTATTAGTGATTGTGTGTGCATCACTAGAGCTCGTTGAGCTCAACCGTGGAGTAGGAACCTTGAGGTTCCGAACCACGTTATATGCTTGTGTTTGTGTGCTTGTTATTGTAATTGTTGTATTATTTTTATATTCCGCTGCATACTAACAATCATAGGCAAGCGAACGCGAACGATTTCCATCAACGTCACAAAATCAAGCTATTCACCCCCTCTAGCGTTCCAACGATCTCCTACAACGAATTTATATGTCGTTGCAAAATTCTGCGATGAACTTTTTTTTCGTCGCTAAATTGGCGACGAAATTTTTTTTCGTCGCAAATTTGGTGTCGAAAAATAAATTCGTTGCCAATTTAGTGACGACTTTTATGTTCATCGCAAATTTCATAATTCCCGCCGTGCCAAATAATTGAAATTGTCTGTCAAAAATCTTTCGTGGTCAAATTTGTTGGAAAATTTACAACGAAATCATAATTCGTTGATAATTTTCGTAACGAATTAAATTTTCGTTGCCAATTTGCAACGAATTTTGAATTCGTTGCAAAATTTGCAACGAATTTTGAATTCGTTGCAAAATTTACAACGAATTATGATTTCAGTGCAAATTTTTGCAAAAAAATTGTAATTCGTTGCAAAATTTACAACGAAAATGTAATTCGTTGCAAACTTTGTAACGAAAATATAATTCGTTGCAAAAATTTGCAACAAAATCATAATTCGTTGCAAATTTTTCCAACGAAAATATAATTCGTTGTAAAAATTTGTGACGAATTTGATTTTTCGTTGTAAATTTGCGACGAAAATAAATTTATTAAAAATGTAAATAATTTTGCAATAAAAAATTTTTTGTTGAAAATTTTATTACTAATTTGCGATGAAATTTGAAATTCGTCGCTAATTTTGTTATAGATTTACAACGAATTATTTTCAAATTTCGTCGCAAAATTGATATATATATATATATATATATATATATATATATATTTTTTTTTTTTTTTTTTTTTTTTTTTTTTTGTAGTGTACGATGTTTGATAGAATAATACTGCGACCGATGGGTTGACGTGCCTCGTTCTGGGTTGCAAGTTCCCATGGAAGGAAGGTATCAGCAATGCCCAATTGTTTTTCTGCGGCCTATTGGGTGATTGGTATTATCATATAGAAGTATAGAATATAAAAGGCACAAATTTTAGCGTCAAAGCTTGGCGACAGGTGAACGAAAAGTGTCCCAGACATACATGTTTAACTTATCTAGGGATGTGCTCGGTTACGGGTCATTATTGTTTTTCCTTTCTTTATTTTTTATTTTTCCGGATAAATTAATTTATGGAGCATACCACTTATTGGTGTAAATCATGCATATATCGGAGGCCGTACGTCTTGTATGGCTCGATTTGATCTAGCCTAGCTCATTGGGTGGTTCCTAGCGTGACGTGTTAAGAAAGTAATTTTATGGTGTACATATAATTTGTATTAGGATCTAATGGGAGATTATGGTGGTGATTTTAGCGTTGAAGGTTTAAACCCTCTGAGTTTGAGATTGAAAATGTTAAATCCTCGAGCTTATGAGTATATATCTCAACTTCCCATATTTGTACCCTTGAAAAAACTAATTAACAAACTTTATCAATGGATAGATTAGTGTCCCCCGGCCCCTTGGTTATGAGTGGCCAGATTGTTATAGATAGCTAGGGCCTTCGCGCGGTTACGATAAACGGTTGGATTGGAAGAATTTTTATATATTTTTTAATGAAAGAAATATTTTAGAAAATAAGTGTGATCTTTGATAAATACAAAAATATACTAGGGTAAGGCTTTTGGAAAATTTAGAAAGGTGAGTGAGCCGTTTGAAAAAAATACCGTTTTTATTATTTACTTCTACATGGACTTGAGATGGCAAGATTTATTCTCAGATGTTTGTCGCATAAACATCCTAATGGATCTCTTACACACAAGATTAATTCCTAGCTAGTGATATATATTTCAATGCTCTGATCGATGTTTCCTCTTCATCAAAATCTCTATTTCTTAGCCAACAAGTTTTGATGTTCGCTCTTCATCAAAATCAGACTCAGGTTGTTGGTTCTCGCTGCAACTTGTTCTACCTCTTCATCACAAGCCTTCTCCTGCTAGATGGACCCCATTTGCCATTGTTGAAAGAGACAACACGAGATCGATGTCCCCTTACAAAGCTTCTATATTACTGTGCTTGTTTTACAGTTAACTGCCCTGTACATGTTTCCATTACTTAATTAACAGCCCCAGCATGGACTGCGAGAAGCTAAAACACCCACTCAATCAATTAACGCGTTCTTCTGCCAACAAAATCTCCACCCATTGGTCAATGGCAACCCTCCACTAGCTAGCTAGCCTCTTCATTCCTTCTGGTAGCTAGCTGAAACCAAAGCTTGATTCTTCGGTTTTGGATCTTGAGATGGAGCTGCGAGATGGAAGAAAAAGTGCGTTTTCAATAACTGCTGAGCGGGGAGAGGTGTGGAGGCATGCTCTCCCTTCTTGTTCTTCGTCTCCGTTCAAGTGGAAGGAGGGTGATTGTTTTTGGGGCACGGACAAGGAGGCGATGTTTGATAAGGTGGTGACGCCGAGCGACGTGGGGAAGCTTAACCGGCTGGTGATCCCCAAGCAGCACGCCGAGAAGTACTTCCCGTTGGGCGGAGCTGGCTGCCGGAACCGGAGCGGGATGCTGCTCGCCTTCGAGGACCGCAACGGCGTGTCGTGGTGCTTCCGGTACTGCTACTGGGGAAGCAGCCAGAGTTACGTGATGACCAAGGGGTGGAGCCGCTTCGTGAAGGAGAAACGCCTTGACGCAGGCGATGCCATCGCCTTCGGTCGCGGCGTCGGGGAGCCCGGTCAGGGCCGGCTTTATATAGACTGGAAGCGGAGACCGGAGAGCCGCCCTCTTCGTGGAATCTCCTTCGGCCACTTCTTCATGCCGCCGCCTCTGGAAGCCGTGGTAGGGTACAACGCCGCCTCCTCCCCGTCCACTAACGTGCAGCAGGTAGTTTTCTTTCACCCTCCTGCTGCGCTGCGGCCAGTTCAGGTTGACCCTCCGCCGGATAACGGCCGGCAGACGAGAGACAAGGGCGTATGGATTTTTGGGGTAAACCTCCTCGCAAGCCAGGCGGACGCTGGAGGCTCTAGCGACTTTATATCATCACTGGAGTCGCCGGCGGCCGCTCTCGGGCCTCTCCTCCAGTTGCAACACAACTGCGTCGAATCTTCCCAGGGCTCATCGTCCTCACTGGATCTTGATTCTTGACTACTGATCGACAAAGATAGATCCCTGGAAACTGAAACTGGAGAAAGCTCGGAAGGGTTCTTAAATTCTCTTTCTTTTTTTTTTCCCAGCATCCTTAAGATTTGATCATGTTTGTATCTAATTTAAATTCAAGTTCCAATTAGATATGCTGAAAGATCCGAGGTCTTGTAACCCTACATGAGATTAATACAGAAGAAAGAATATGTTATGTGTGATTTTTTATTTTTGTACTTTCTTTCTGCATATAACCAGGTTTCCCAGTTTTATCTTTCAGCGAATAACATTATAGCAAGGTGGTTAATTTGGTGCACTGTTTTTCACGGAAGACAGAGAGTGCAGGAGCAACACAGGTTAGGTCTAATTATATCTTCCATGCACTATTTTTGCCCTTCTTATATCTGCTTAACAAAGTCGCTATGCATCCATATTTTTGATAATACATCATAAAGAGGAATGAACCTCCACTAGCTACAAACATCTCCTGCACGACTACTTAGCCATTGTTTCTACTTAGTTATCAAATACTGAAACACAAATCTTGGAAACAACATGTTTATCCTGTCTTTGGGGGGTGTTTCATTATATACATCACTTGTTCATGTGTTCAGGAGCCATTTAATGGCAATCAGTGAAAAGATATTGCCTGGAGATGTATTGAACTTTAATAATTTCAGACTTTCCATAGATACTTTCCTGTAGAATGAAGTTTTAAGTGCATGCATGCTGCATTGGTATGATGGCATGGTGAATCTGATCAGTACTGCTGCTGTCGAGAGCAGGGCAAGCAGACCGGTTATCACAGAACTGGTTATTGACATGCAGTTGTTGCATTAATTCTTGGTTGTCCCGCACTACTATATGATACTTGTTTTAGGAGAGGGATTCTTGGTAAATCCTAGGAATGAGCACCTTATCTTGTTGTAAGAATGAGTGTCTAATCAGAATCCAGCCTAAATAGTGGCTATTGATTGATCACATAAAATTGTTGTGTAATATAATTAAGTCATGTAAAAAAGAAAGAAAAAAATACTCGTGTTTTGTAATAAGTCATGTAAAATACTAGACTTTATGCATTTTTTTAGGAAAACTACTGAAACCAAGAGATTATAGATGCTTGAATGTAATCTTCTTAGACAAATATAGATACAACATCTTAACTCTAGATTTGGTATCTAATTCTACGGTTAGGATTTTTTTAAAGAAAAAAAACCATCTAGAGAGATCACAAAGTGATGTGATGAGGTATCCTCTCCTCCTGGTCAATCAACCCTAACTCTTTTTTCTTATTTATCTCCTCTTCTCTTTGCGTCTATGTAAAAAATATTCTTCTTTTCCTTAATCTTAATTGTTAAAATGTTTTTTATAGACATCCTTTAATTCTTATACTATTACATGGATGAAATTTTATGTCATCTTAATTTCATGTTATGTGTGATTTGATCTCTCTCTCTCACACGTTCATTTGTGCACAATTTATTTTAGTTGATTGATTGTAGGTGGTGAAAAAGTGATAGTTTACCCTTGTTCAACAAGCTAACTAATGGAGATTAAATTCATGGACAATCGAAGAACATGAATGAAATTGGAATGTTTATTGACAGGAAAGATGTTACAGTGATGAGATTCTCCAATCAATAGTTTGTAGTTTTGCTGAAAAATGATCAGTTTAATATATCTTGGTTGATAGAGGACGTATTGTATTTAATTTAATATATGTTAATTACAATAGATGAATATTCTTTTGTATATACTAGTAGATAGTGAAATAATCATAGGTAAATCAGATTAAACAAGTATGAGAAATAATCTCCTTCCTTTAACACCTCCCTTTAAATAGGAGATAGTAAAAGTATCTTTAGTTTGAATTGAGCACGAATGAGATTTTTTAGATTACCGAACTCAAATTGGACAATATACACTTGGCCTAGTATGATATGCACAAAATTTAGGATGACACAATTGATTTATAGTTGTGAGGTTGTGGTGGTTTCAACGAGGTGATCTATAAACGAAGCAAGGGCAACAATTATCCAACATCAATTAGGTAGCATAGTCAAGAGTGGTCATTCCGAACAATAATAGTAGTCAAAGAAAAAGGCAGAGTAGCAATAGAACACCAATAAAATCGAAGGGTCATTGACAAGAAATAGTTTATAGTAGAGGTAGGAGAATAGAGGAAAAAGCAATGTTGAAAGGGTAGGAGAGGTCATGATCATACTACAAATATTTTAGAGGAATTGTTCTAATACCATATTAGTTGTTATATATATTCAATGCATGTTGATTATAATAGATGAGTCCTCTTTATAGAGATGATAATGACAACAATGAAAAGTACAAATATAATGTTATGTCATGATATGTTAGAATAAATTTCTATACATGAAGAAAATAATCATAAGCAAATCAAAGAAAATCACGTAGAAGGTTCAGAATAATCTCCTTCAATAATTTCTCCTTTATTTTTGTATTTTTTTTTTCATCTATGTAGTGCTTATAAACAACATGCCATTAATTACTAATCTATTGCGGTCTTGTTGTTTATCTTGTACTCATGCTTAGATTTCTATCCATGATAATATTACTCATGGATTTTATGAGACTCCAATAGTCACCATGGCACATAAAATTATCAAGGAGAATGAATTTGATTTGATCCTCCTTTAGGTCTAATATAAAACTAACCCTCGTAGAGTCATCATCTACATCTATGATTATCCTCTGCATCTACAAATCATCATTTTTTGTTTTTAAGAAAAATGAATATATATATAAAGCAAATCTAATCAAAGAAATAGAGGGACCATCTTAGAAAAAAAACGAGTAAAACTAATCATTAAGAAAAAGAAAGAAATCAACATTATAAGGAGAGGTGAAGTCATCATGACCCAAAAGCGAGCAATTCAATAATTTTCAAATGTTTTCTCTTTCCTCCGTCTTAATTATCTCTAGTGTTTCTTGTACAAGATTTGAAATAAGTTTGGTGTTATTTGCCCCCTTTTATACGTCTCTTTTCTCTTGAACTCAAAGCCAAATGGTCTTTCCTAGCGCCTCACTCTCTCTCAATAACATGACCTAGAACATAATCTCTTCATGGTATACATGTCTCTTTATTCAAAATAAAGCTTGAAATGCTAATCACACTTATGTTCATGCGTTAATCAATCTTTTCATTGGTTGCAACTTCAAAAAGATACATCAATGACAACCTCTTTCTCATATTAAAATTCTACTATATCAATTCAAACTTCAAAGAGTTTGCTCATCAAGGTCTTCACTACTTGTCAAGTTTTACACAACAAGGTGAACATAGATCCTGTTCATCAATATACTTGATTTCAAAGGTGTTAGAAATAATAGATTATATTCTCAGTTAATTGGTTGATGATATTGCTCCAAATAGTAGATTATAAGAGATAATAACAATAATAGATCAACAACTAATAATTTCTTTTTTTTTCACTTTAGAATATTCTTACTCCTCACTCCATGATGCAGAATCAGATACCATCAAGAGGATTCAAACAGTCCATTGTTAGCAAGGCGTGTTGCTTCCTTGTTCATCAAACAAAAACTAACTAAATGATAATACTGATAAAGCTTCTCTGGTGCACTGACAATAAGCTAATATTGTTGGAAGTTCAACCCATTGACTACGCATACACACTTTCAGCAGTTGCTTCTGCAGTGAAGATCTATATATAATCATGCAGCTGATGAACGAGAAGCAGTGAGTGATTGAACTCCGAGAATACAATCGATCTCAATGGACAAGCTTGCTCTCCAAATACACTGTCCCAGGATGAGACGACAACTGGCCTGGATTCAAGCTGCAACATGCCCACAGCAAAAAGGGCGCGTACAGATATATAAATATATATATAAACTGCTATAGCATGCTAATGTTCAGTGGTCCTGCTACTACTGCAGCACAGGCAGCAGCAGTGTGTAGCTGAAGCTTTACGTTGAGTGCATATCTATGATCTTGTCATCGATCGCCATAGCGATATGGCACTCATCTCTAAAAGAGCACCGGCATGCATTATGTAGATTCTTATATCCCTTTACCTGAGGCCCGTACTGCTGCTGCCATGCCATATGTTACTTCTTCCTCTTCTTCTTCTTCTTCTTCTTCTTCTACCTCCCTCGTTCCCTTCTTTTAATTTGGCTCTTGAAGACGTACATATAATTAAGGGCTCATTTGCAGAATGACGTTTTAAAAGAATCAAAGCCCTCCCATGCCATGTACGAACTCAGCTCTCTGATGTCCCTAAGTAGCTCGTGTTAATTTGATAAGCAAAGTAATTAAAAAAATCGATAGGGTGCATCAAAAGGATAGCTCCAGTAAATTAAAGGGCACTTACAGATGACTAAAGCCAAACAAGTAAATTAACTAAGGGAACTGTTGTTAGCATCATGCTTCACATGTGTGGATCTGTGGGTTGTTTATTAAGTATTTTGCATTATCAATATAATAAAAATTAATTAATTAATCAAGCACAAATTTTACAATTTATTCTGAATCTATTACAAGTTATAACTTTTTTTTTTTGTCTAGCTTAATGTAAAAATTTTTAGAAATAAATAAATTTTATATATATATATGTGTGTGTCTAAGATTAGTGGATGAGATGAGTCAGCAAAGGATCCAGGAGTCAAGTCAGTCTTCAATGTACCGATCTAGTTCAATCGATCTTCTTTTACAGATTTTTAATTTGTCATATCAGGCTGCAATTAGATCTCAGGAAATCGATCATCGCTTGGGGCTTTGTAAGATTGAGCATCACCTAGCTAGGCGTCGAGAGGTTGGTCGTTACTTGGGCTCCGGAAGGTTGGTCATCACTTGGGCTTCCAGAGATAAAGCATATACCAGACCTCAAGAAATCGGACGTACATGGGATCTCAGGAGAATGTTAGTTCATAGGTTGACTTTTAAGAGGTCGACTTTGTTCAGATCGATCGTCTGAACACCAAGTACTCCAAACCTAGAAGAACTTGAAAATGGATGAGAAGGAGGCCGAGGGGTATCTCGGCAAGACTCCTCCAATCTAAGGAGAAAATGAAGAAAAAAAAGAGAGCAAAGTGTTAGAAGGTAATTACTCGATCCCTTTTTTTCTTCTTCTCCTTACCTTTATATAGAAAGAGAAGATCAATAGGTGTCATCAAAAGACACACCTTAGCAGTAAGCTAGGAGAGATGCGCACCTCTTTGAGGTCGAGTCTCTTCGCCTAAGAGACACACCTCCACATGTCGAGTTCTTTTATTTGTTCGCTGATTTGAATAACTGCCAAGTTGAACTTAATCTGAATGAGCTCGGGTGTGATTCAGAGAATTTGAGTTGACTCATATTTAATCAGATCGATTCCAAATTCTGCTTATTTTGACTTCCACCTCAGCAGCTTGATTATTGACTTGACTTAGTCACATGTCATTGTTTATTTCTACCATCACATGCATCCACAATTAGTCTAGTCGAAAGAGGTATAAGTTCGACTGACTTGACTTGTATAGAGATTTGCTTTGGTCAATGAAACTTCTTTCCACCGTCGAGACGTCATTAAGTCCATACCAATTAATGCTTCGTGTGGCGCATCAATTACAATTACCGAGGTAATCATGGAGATCATGGTTGATGTGATGGCGGAGATGTTGAGGAATGGAGATCATCTATGATATGTGTTAGTTATAGCCCTAGAACCAAACATGTGATGGTTGAATAGGGAACATTTTGTATCATATTCTATAAAGGCAAAGGATTGGTTATTATATATTTACGTCTTGTTTGTGCCAACTAAATTAAATATATAATAATGCCCTAGAAAAGTAGGTTCTTATCTACAGCACATCAATTGGCAGAATTGATTATGAGAGGCTGTAGAGAACACTTTCCTAAATGTTCCTAGTCAAGTATTAATATGCAAGGGCAATATTAATACATAAAGACTAGCATGTAGGTCAATTGATGACTTGATCTCACAAGTCATGGATATATGATATCAAGTTGACACATGGGTATATATTAGAGAATATATACTGAACTGACCCGCCATGAGAAAGTTTCATGGATCGTCATATGAGTGTCATAAACTTTCTCATGTGACTATTGGTATGAATAGTCCTCAAACCTGAAGTCACTACGGTTCCCTACATAAGGAGTTATGTACTTTGGTATCGTCAAACGTCCACCCGTAATAGGTGGACCATAAAGCGATTCTTGGGTATATAACAAATTATGCAGAGGGATGTGAGTGATGTAGATGGGATCTATCCCTCCCATATGACGGAGTGATATCATGAGCCTTGATTGAGTAGAACTACTAAAACGCATGGTCATGCTCGAATGAGTCAATATGAGATATTGAGCTCATTTGTTTGAGTTAGTTTACTCAGGGATCAAGAAACACATAGATTGATCGAGGATGACACGGTCTATGCCTCATTGGTCAATCTGATATCAAGGATAGAAGGACACGGTCATACATTATAGTAGTCACGGAAAGGTTAGTCGGATCTTGACTTATCTCGTAACTTGGGTAGCAATGATGTATTGCTAGATGTCGCTCATTTCTTGTGTATCTAAAAGAGTTTAGATCCACTGCCAACGTTATGAGAGCCTATAGGGTCACACACAAAGAGCATGATGATTAGAAGAATTAGTGCATTCTAGTTTGACTAGAATAATTTGGGAATAAGCTTAAGTACAAAATGGTTTTTGGACTTTAATCTTAATGAGAATTTTAGCTTATTGATTTAATGAGATTAATTCAATATGTTAAGCTTAATTGATTTAATAAGATTAATTCAATATGTTACCTTATTGATTTAATGAGATTAATTCAATATGATAACATAAGCTTATTGAATTAATAAGATTAATTCAACATCCATGAATGCCACATAAGCATGCCACCTAAGCATGTCACATAAGCATGCCACCTAAGCTTGATGAGTTGGAAGGAGACAAAGGGTTTTGACCCTTGGATTTCCTCCACATGTGGCCGGCCAAAACAAGGAGGATAACTCCTTGTTTAATTATCTTTCAATGCCATTGATTGCATTGAATGTGATAGGAGATGAAAGGTTTTTCAAATCCTATAAAACACCCCATGGGGTGGCCTGCCAAAGGAGTTGAGTTGGAGCTTAAGGCTTGGTGAGAGCTTGGTGGGAGAGGCTTTTGTTGTGTGGGTTTGTGAGTGTAAGCTAGCAAGAAGAGTAGTCTTCTTCTTCCTTTCTCTTCTTCCCTACCTTCCTCTCCTTTAGGGACTTCTCTAGCAAGAAGTAAAGGAGAGATCTTCTAGTTTTCTTTTGTGAGACAAGAGCTTGCTCGTGTGGATACATATAGAGGCACGGACATTTGAACGTGCTAAAAGATCCAACACATCCAAGGAAAAGCGGGATTGCAAAGGGCACGCAACAAAGATAGAATTCTCCTATAAGATAGGCTTTCTTTTGAGAAATTTATTTTTGTACGAGTTTTTCTTTCGCAAGGATCACTTGGAAGGATCTAGATTCTTGCATATGCTATTTTGCATAAAGAGATCCCAACAAAGGGTATCAGAGCCACTTGAAGATCGTATAAAAATAGTTTTTCTATTTTATATATGATATAGAAGTAGGATAAATTTTATTATGAGTTGATAATTGCATTAGCGCTTTTCAAACATAATAAAATATCCGATGTCTTTAAAAGTTAAAATGACATGGTGCATGGTTATGGCCTAGTCCCAAAAAGTTTGTGAATGTGTGTTGTAATTCTTAATACTGACTTGAGTCGTGCCTTTCTCCTAAAAATCTTGTTGTAAAATTAGTTTTAGACTAATGTAACTCGTATTTCTCCTTTGTAATATACAAAATAAAGATGGAGGGTCCATTGGAAGATGATGTTACAAGGAGGAAGTCAACAACACACGACAAACAAAAGGAAGCACTTGGGAGAAGATGCTATCCCTAGGTTGACCAATCAATCTTCTCATTGGCTTGAGAAGATTGTAGAATAAGGGTCATAACCATGACACGCTTAGTATGCTAATATGTATATGATGCATGTTAATTTAGCTTATATGTGATGTATGCTAATATGTATGTGATGCATGTTTAAGTTTATCTCTTAATAAGTCTAAACGATATGCCTACCAAAGTTTGGTACTCACTACTTCCTCGATCATTTGTTATTGGGTTTGCCAAAGCAAAGCAATGCATTTTATCTTGGAAGAGTGCGAGTGGACAATCGTGATGTCCCGCTATCAAACTTGGTTAAGACTTAATTAAGAAAGTAGAGGCATATATTAGCTTTGAACATAAGTTTTAAAAATTAGTTTTGTGTGATTTAACATCGACTTTGTCTTAGAAGTGGTCGTTGCTCGATATCAAAGAAGGCCTCGTGGCTGCCTCGCCACAGCCTGGAAGTTGGTTTAGGAATAAGCACTAAACTAATCTAAACTTAACCAAAGCTATTAAAGAGTTACATCAGATGTAATTGGCAAAAGATTGCCTACCTAATCATACTACGTCTTGGGCGATTAGCCAAAGCTAACTCAAGACGAATTATGATGTGGATTTTTATCCCATATAAATTTATAGCTAAATAGAAGCTAATGATGTAAGCAAAATGTGTTTGCCTACATCAATAATTAGCTCATATCAAAGCTATGAGAATTTAGTGGGAGCCTCATTTAATTAAAGGCCTAATTAAATGACTTAGGTATGATACTTAATTTTGCATTTTAATGTTGTAGATCACCATGTCATCTAACACGACACACCCCCTCAACTTGCGATCTGTCCTTGAGAAAGACAAGCTCAATGGAGCTAACTTTCTAGACTGGTATAGGAACTTGAGGATTATCCTCAAGCAAGAACATAAACTGTATGTCCTAGAGCCCTATCCTGAAACACCGCCCGCGCCACTCGTCGAAAAGGATGCTTATAAGAAGCATCAAGATGACGCATTAGATGTGTCATGTCTTATGCTTGCCACCATGAACTCTGAGCTTCAGAAGCAACATGAGAACATGGATGCCTATGATATAGTTGAGCATTTAAAACAATTATATCAAGGACAAGCTAGGCACGAGCGTTTTAAAGTGTCTAAGGCTCTTTTTGCATGCAAGATGCAAGAAGGAACACCTGTAGGAACTCACGTACTTAAAATGATTGGGTACGTTGAGAACCTTGAAAGACTAGGTTTTCCATTGAGCCAAAAATTGGCAACCGATGTTATCCTGCAATCGCTTAGGAAGCATATAATCAATTCGGTCATGAATTATAACATGAATGAAATTGATAAACCTTTGCTCGAGATTCTCAAAGATGTTAAGAATCACGAACCGAATCTCAAAAAGAAAGTTAGTAATGTACTAATGGTCAAGAAGGGCAAAGGTAAGCGCAAAGGCAAGGGTAAGACCCAAGCCAAAGGCAAGGCCAATTCATCCACTTCAAAGGGTAAAGGTAAAGTACCTAAGGAAGGGGACTGTTTCCATTGCGGTGAGACTGGACACTGGAAGCGGAACTGCAAAGTCTACCTTGAGGAAGTAAAGAATAAAAGAAGTGGGACTTCTGCCTCAGGTATACACGTTATAGAAGTTAATCTATCTATTTCTTCTACATGAGTATTAGATACCGGATGTGCATCTCACATTTGTACTAATGTGCAAGGACTGAGAAATAGTAGACTAATGGCAAAAGGCGAAGTGGACCTACGAGTAGGCAATGACGCAAAAGTTGCTGCTGTAGCTGTAGGAACATATTCTTTGTCTTTGCCCAATGGGCTTATCTTAGAACTAGAGGAGTGCTTTTATGTACCCGCATTAACAAAGAACATAATCTCTGTATCTTGTTTAGAAAAGAAAAACTTCTCTTTTATAATAAAGGACAAATGTTGTTCCATTTATTTGAATGAAATGTTCTATTGTAATGCACCACTTATGAATGGTCTCTATGTTCTAGATTTAGAAAACCCAATTTATAACGTAAATACCAAACGGTTCAAATCGAATAATTTGAACCAAACATATCTCTGGCACTGTCGCCTAGGTCACATAAATGAAAAACGCATATCACAACTCCATAAAGATGGATTATTGGACTCATTTGATTTTGAATCATATGAGATATGTGAATCTTGTCTTTTAGGAAAGATGACTAAAACTCCATTTAGTGGACATGGCGAGAGAGCGACGGACTTGTTAGGACTCATACATACTGATGTATGTGGCCCTTTCAATGTCGGGCAGGAGGCTATAAATACTTTATTACTTTCACTGATGATATGAGTAGATTTGGCTACTTATATTTGATGAGACATAAGTCAGAATCCTTTGAAAAGTTCAAAGAATTCAAGAATGAAGTACAAAACCAACTTGGTAAGCGTATTAAACTACTTCGATCAGATCGAGGTGGTGAATACCTTAGTCAAGAATTTCGTGATCACCTGGCTGAGTGTGGGATAATATCCCAACTCACTCCACCTGGAACACCACAATGGAATGGTGTATCTGAAAGGAGAAATCATACTCTATTAGATATGGTACGATCAATGATGAGCCAGACTGATCTACCTACTTCCTTTTGGGGTTTAGCTCTAGAGACAGCCGCTTTCACACTTAATCACGTCCCATCAAAAGCCGTAGAAAAGACACCATACACGTTATGGACTGGGAAGAGTCCCAAAATGTCTTTTATAAAGATTTGGGGTTGTGAAGCTTATGTTAGACGTCAAGTCTTAGATAAACTAGGACCCAAATCAGATAAGTATTATTTTGTAGGATATCCCAAGGAAACTAAGGGATATTACTTTTACAATCCCACACATGGCAAGGTGTTTGTTGCCAGAAATGCTGTCTTTCTAGAAAGATAATTTATTTCTAGAAAAACTAGTGTGAGTAAAATTCATCTTGAAGAAATTCAGGATGAAGATAACACTAAGGCTTCGATGGAAAATGAACAGGCACCACAAAGTGTTGTGGATGAGGAAATTGTTGCCCAAAGAGTTGTGGAGCAAACACCTGTTCAAGTAGACCAACCTCTTCGTAGATCTGATAGGATCCGCTGCCAACCCGAGAGATATTCTTTTCTCTTGGTAAAGCGGTGAAGTATTGCTTGTCGATCTTGACGAGCCTACATCCTATCAAGAAGCTATGATGAGCCCAGATTCCGAGAAATGGCTAGAGGCCATGAGATCCGAAATGGAATCCATGTACACTAACCAAGTATGGACTTTGGTTGATCCACCTGAAGGGGTAAAACCTATTGGGTATAAGTGGGTCTTTAAAGTAAAGACTGACATGGATGGTAATAAGCATACCTATAAAGGTAGATTGGTGGCTAAAGGATTCAAACAAATTCATGGTATTGACTATGATGAAACCTTTTCACCAATTGCGATGCTTAAATCCATTCGGATCATACTTGCTATTGCAGCCTACCACGATTATGAGATCTGGCAGATGGATGTCAAAACCGCTTTTCTGAATGGAAAGCTACTCGAGGATGTGTACATGACACAGCCTGAGGGTTTTGAAGATCCAAAGCATCCTGGAAAGGTATGCAAACTGCAAAGGTCCATTTATGGACTAAAGCAAGCCTCTCGAAGCTGGAATCTTCAATTCGATGATGCAATCAAGGAGTTTGGTTTCATCAAGAATGAAGATGAACCTTGTGTCTACAAGAGAAATAGTGGGAGCACAGTTGTATTTCTTGTCTTGTATGTAAATGACATACTTCTCATCGGAAATGATATTCCCTCACTCCAGTCTGTGAAGATGTGGTTAGGGAATTGTTTCTCGATGAAAGACTTAGGTGAAGCTGCCTATATTTTAGGCATCAAGATCTATAGAGATAGATCTAAAAGATTACTTGGCCTAAGTCAGAGTACATACATTGATAAAGTGCTAGATCGTTTTGCTATGCAAAATTCCAAGAAAGGATTTCTGCCTTTATCACATGGTGTGAGTCTTTCGAAGACTCAATGTCCCTCTTCTAAGGAGGAGAGAGATCGCATGGATAAGATCCCTTATGCATCTGCTATAGGGTCTATCATGTACGCCATGCTTTATACTCGTCCTGACGTCTCGTATGCTTTGAGCATGATGAGTAGATACCAGTCGGATCCAGGTGAAAGTCACTGGATAGCAGTTAAAAATATTCTTAAATACTTACGAAGAACGAAAGAATATTTCCTGATATTTAGAGGCAATGAGGAGCTAACTGTAAAGGGTTACAGTGATGCAAGCTTCCAAACAGACAAGGATGACTATAGATCGCAATCAGGGTACGTGTTTTGCCTGAATGGTGGAGCTGTGAGCTGGAAAAGTTCAAAGCAGACACGCTTGTCGATTCTACAAAGCAGTATATTCACGTCGATGCGCAAAGAAAGGAGGTCTGTTTGGCTCCGCAAGTTCATCGCTGAACTTGGGGTAGTTCCTAGCATTGCGCAGATCCAATAGACCTCTATTGTGACAACAATGGGGCTATGCACAAGCTAAGGAACCTCGATCACATCAGCGGACCAAACACATACTGCGGCGCTTCCATCTCATTCGAGAGATCATCGATAGAGGAGATGTGAGGATATGCAGAGTACCGACAGAAGCTAACATCGCAGATCCATTGACCAAGGCTTTAGCACAGAGGAAGCATGATGGTCACACTAGGTCACTAGGTATTAGATATCATAGTGATTGGTACTAGTGCTAGTGGGAGATTGTTAGTTATAGCCCTAGAACCAAACATGTGATGGTTGAATAGGGAACATTTTGTATCATATTCTATAAAGGCAAAGGATTGGTTATTATATATTTACGTCTTGCTTGTGCCAGCTAAATTAAATATATAATAATGCCCTAGAAAAGTAGGTTCTTATCTACAAAGACATCAATCGCGAATTGATTATGAGGCAGAGAGAACACTTTCCTAAATGTTCCTAGTCAAGTATTAATATGCAAGGGCAATATTAATACATAAAGACTAGCATGTAGGTCAATTGATGACTTGATCTCACAAGTCATGGATATATGATATCAAGTTCACACATGAGTATATATTAGAGAATATATACTGAACTGACCCGCCATGAGAAAGTTTCATGGATCGTCATATGAGTGTCATAAACTTTCTCATGTGACTATTGGTATGAATAGTCCTCAAACCTGAAGTCACTACGGTTCCCTACATAAGGAGTTATGTACTTTGGTATCGTCAAACGTCACCCGTAACAGGGTGAACCATAAAGGTGATTACTGGATATATAACAGATTATGCGGAGGGATGTGAGTGATGTAGATGGGATCTATCCCTCCCATATGACGGGAGTGATATCTGTGGGCCCCTTGATTGAGTAGAACTACTAAAACGCATGGCCATGCTCGAATGAGTCAATATGAGATATTGAGCTCATTTGTTTGAGTTAGTTTACTCAGGGATCAAGAAACACATAGATTGATCGAGGATGACACGGTCTATGCCTCATTGGTCAATCTGATATCAAGGATAGAAGGACACGGTCATACATTATAGTAGTCACGGAAAGGTTAGTCGGATCTTGACTTATCTCGTAACTTGGGTAGCAATGATGTATTGCTAGATGTCGCTCATTGCTTGTGTATCTAAAAGAGTTTAGATCCACTGCCAACGCAGCGTTATGAGCCTATAGGGTCACACACAAAGAGCATGATGATTAGAAGAATTAGTGCATTCTAGTTTGACTAGAATAATTTGAGAATAAGCTTAAGTACAAAATGGTTTTTGGACTTTAAGCTTAATGAAAATTTTAGCTTATTGATTTAATGAGATTAATTCAATATGCTAAGCTTAATTGATTTAATAAGATTAATTCAATATGTTACCTTATTGATTTAATGAGATTAATTCAATATGATAACATAAGCTTATTGAATTAATAAGATTAATTCAACATCCATGAATGCCACATAAGCATGCCACATAAGCATGCCACCTAAGCTTGATGAGTTGGAAGGAGACAAAGGGTTTTGACCCTTGGATTTCCTCCACATGTGGCCGGCCAAAACAAGGAGGATAACTCCTTGTTTAATTATCTTTCAATGCCATTGATTGCATTGAATGTGATAGGAGATGAAAGGTTTTTCAAATCCTATAAAACACCCCATGGGGTGGCCGGCCAAAGGAGTTGAGTTGGAGCTTAAGGCTTGGTGAGAGCTTGGTGGGAGAGGCTTTTGTTGTGTGGGTTTGTGAGTGTAAGCTAGCAAGAAGAGTAGTCTTCTTCTTCCTTTCTCTTCTTCCCTACCTTCCTCTCCTTTAGGGACTTCTCTAGCAAGAAGTAAAGGAGAGATCTTCTAGTTTTCTTTTGTGAGACAAGAGCTTGCTCGTGTGGATACATATAGAGGCACGGACATTTGAACGTGCTAAAAGATCCAACACATCCAAGGAAAAGCGGGATTGCAAAGGGCACGCAACAAAGGTAGAATTCTCCTATAAGATAGGCTTTCTTTTGAGAAATTTATTTTTGTACGAGTTTTTCTTTCGCAAGGATCACTTGGAAGGGATCCTAATTTTTCCATTGCGCATATGCTATTTTGCATAAAGAGATCCCAACAATATGATGGTAGAAATGTCGAGGCAATGAGATCATGGAGGTCAATTATGATGTGATGATTGAGATTTCGAAGATCATAACCTCTGATCCAATGGTTATATAGGCTCCCTCCATTTTCATCAGACGACTGAGGATGAGGACCTTGCCTTTATTAGGGCACGTGGATCTTGGGAGCCACTTCAAGTTTGCACCTTTGTCTTCTTCTCTGATCGCCTATCCTCTATTTTTCTATGCTTCCGACCATTTATGTCATCTTATAAGCCCTCCTCCTTGTCAGATTCTTTTTTTCGAGAGTTCTTCATTTTGGTATGAAACCACTCCCAGCGCTTTCGTTAAGGAAGACAGACAATTATGTTGGGACCGATTTGATGGGCTAGAGGGGGGGGGGGGCGAGAGGTGAATATCATCGCTTCGATTTCTCTCTTCAATTTAACTCGATCGTGTTAGTGCGCAGTGAAATATACAAAAATAAATAGCACAAAACACATACAAAGCACAACACACACGACAATATGGATTTAACGTGGTTCGGAACCCTAGTTTCTACTCTATGGTCAAGCTCTAGAGTGAGCTCTAGTGATGCACACCACCACTAACAAACTTCTTCTTCTCGACAATACACCGGAGGTGGAGAAACTTCTTACAAGAAAGAGTTTATACAAAAATATAATAACAAGTGTAAAGAATGAAAATGAAATATATGTTACACAAAAATGTTCGAACACTTGATTGCTTTCTTGTTGATTGCTTTGGATTGCTCTTGAAGGTTTGGAATGCAACAACACTTCCCCTTCAAAATTGCCCCAAAAACATTGCAAAAAACTTCCCCAATCTGCTCATTTTATAACCTGCATCAGGTTGGATTTTCACCTAGTAATCGACTGCCAAAAGGTCCTAGTTGACTGCTTGCCTATTCATTGTCTCACAACAGACTAATCTACATTGGATTCTACCCAACGTATACTTAAGCAGTTGATTGCCCTCACCATCAGTCAACTGCCAAGCCAGTAGTGAACTGTCCAGTTGACTACCAGACATTCTGTGCTCATGTCCACTTAGGTCAATCGACTACCCTATACAACAGTCGACTGTCATTATCCAGTCAATTTCCAAAGCATAACTCGAGTAGTTGAGCGTCAGTTGACTACTCGACCAGTCGACTAGGTCATAACCCCAATCGACTGCCACGAGTCAATTGAGCTCCCGAGTGTCATGCACCCGGTCAGTCGACTAGTCCAAAGCCTTAATCGACTAGTAAATCTCAACCATAAGGTTTAACCCAAGTATGGTTCTCTCATACCTGATAAACTACCCTTGGCCTACATCCAAGCCTTCTAGCCATTGTTAGTAATATATATGAGAGATGTCCTAAGGCAATCGCCTTATGTCTGAACCATTTATATGATAAATGAAGATTCACTATTTGAGTATACATGTATTCATGTATTTGATTAGATCTTAAACTCATTTACTAAATGTCCACGATACGATCCACAATATGAGAGAATTTGTGATTGGATCACAACTAGTGAGTATCTCTACATGTGTAATTATGATGTATCGGAATTATCCTTAGTCGATGAATTGATAGATTTAGACACCATCGATTCTATCGAGACTAGCACGAGGTATACTCCTTGGTGTATCCAAGCAGCTGATTCTCACTGGCTAGAGACATTGTGATGTCCGGAGTTAATCGTGAATGCTAGTTATGGTAACTAGTTCATTGGAGTGACCAGCCGTAAGACTTCATATGGTTCTCTGCATATATAGATATGTCAATGAAGTTCTTACTGTAGCTTAAGTGCGATGTTCCTTTGACTTGCGGTATTCAAGTTATCTTGATCATGAAGACTTATGCTTTGACATCTTAAGCAAGCATCTCTGAGGAGATGTGGACCCGGGATAATTGGGTATAAGTCGAAGTAATCGAAGGTGTTTGAATAGCCTATAAAGGATTCATCACTCCTTGAGAGGAGATGTATACCCATGGTCTATCGTCGGATTGTTACTAAAGTCTTTGGCCAAAGCATTACATGTTTAGAGTAAGGTACTCTTGGATACATGTGCAGTAACTAGAATATGTAGAACGAGAAAATGATACTTGGGCTAGGTGTGACGTAGTCAACCTAGTGGGGACTGACACTATAGACCATGTCCTGAACCAAGTGGGTATAAGATGAGTGAAAGGAACGGGGCACGATTCATTGTAGCTGCTGAAAGGTTTCAGAAATAGTTCTGGATCAACCGTTGATCTTTTCGGTTAATTGAGGATCATGATGTACTACTAGGTGCCACTTATGATCGTTCTATAATTAATGGTTAATTATAGACGACCAACATAAACCGAGAACCTATTTGGTCACACGCACAACGAGCATAATCCAAAGGATTTAAAATGAGCTTGAGAATGAGATTCTCAGACCGAGAGAAACTAGGTTTGGTTGGACCAAACAAGGAGCGAACATGAAATCGTTTCAGTCGCAATGGAAGCGTGGATGTGCCATGTCTTATGAAGACATAATGGATGAACCAAATTGGTTTGGTTCTAATCCAATGGTGGAGAATAAACCAAAGGGGTTTGGTTTGTTTTAAACGAATGAGCCAAAGTTGGTTCGGTTCGTATTAACTTAAAATAGACCAATTCGGTTTGGTTTATTTTAACTTAAATTAATGGAGCGGGTTAACGGGCTTTTGGTTATGATCCGATAACCATTAGGAGAATTTGTTCTCTATAAAATAGGGCTTAAGGGTTTTGTAAAAACCTAATCCAAGCAACCCATAGTTGCCGCCCACCCTCTCCCTCTCCTCTTGTGGTCGGCGCCCAACCCTAGCCACCGCCCACCCTTGTGCTGGCGTCCAAGCTCCAGCCAGCTATCCTCCGGCGACCCTCCGGTGATCCTTCTTGGCTCCGGTGACCAAGGACTCGCTGGCCCTCTTCTCTTTAGCCGACGCAAACTCCTCCACCAAGCTGTCCAGTTTTCTAGACAGCTTGCTTTCTTTGAGTCGGAGCATCGTTTGGACGACGTTTGGAGCTCCGACAGCGGCTACTTTGCTGGAGATTCGATCTCCGGCAATCCTCATAGGTGGAGGACGAAGGATTCGTCAAACGGTTGACGAATACCTCTCCGGAGAAGCGAGTTTTTAAGGACTCGTTTTAGATCCGAATTTTGATTCGGATTGTGATCTTCTCTCGATCACATCGTCTTCAACACGAGGCTAGTAACTTGTACAAAGACGAGGCTCGTGACTTTGTGAAGTCATCCCGAAGATACTCGGTGTGGATACGGATAGAGGCGATTCTAGCGAGGATCGCTCCGGTTGATGTCTTTCCTGCTACACGTGATACGTCAGGTATACATAGCATAAATTTCCTTTTATTGCAAAATTTGAAATTGTGATTATGTCTACACATGTTGTACTATGCATGCGTGTGGTTTGTGTGTTGTAAGAAATTAGATTTATTATTTTTATTTCTTCCACTGTGCACATGTTTACAAAACATGTTCGAACACACTCGCCGCGATGCCGGAAACCCAACAGTGGTATCAGAGCCCAGGTTATGTTTCGACATAATCGTAAAATTGTTTTGCGATAGTCGTAATGGTATTTATGGAAATTTTCTACTTTTGGAAAGTTAGAAGTATTTATGAATTTTTTTTTAATTTTGGAAAGTCTAAAAATATTTATGGAAATCTTCTACTTTTGGAAAGTTAGAAGTATTTATGAAAATTGATATTTTCCATAAATAAAATATTTGATTAGATTTGAAAATTTATTTGCTAATTTAATCATGATTTGATTTGGGAAATCAAATCTTAAAATATTTTATTTCCATAAGTAGTTTTGATGATTTAGGAAATTTGTTTCCTAAATTGACTTTCCTTAATCAACACTTTCCACAAATAAAATATGTGATTAGATTTGGAAATTTGTTTCCTAATTTAATCATGATTTGATTTGGAGAATCAAATCTCAAACATATTTTATTTTCATAAATAGTTATGACATATAAGGAAATTTTGTACATGTCATAATTATATGTCATGTAATTGCATTAGATGCATATCATTATGTCATGCGTGTCGTGACATGTAGATGTATGACATGTATGTCATGTCATGTAGATAATAGTTATTTGCATGCAAAGATGATGAGACATAAAAAACTCTTACTCAATATTAAAGCCTACACCTTCCATTAATATGATTAGAACCAGAGTTTCGTTTCTTGTTTGGGTTGTTGGACTCTCTCCAAGCCCGACTCGAACCCGAACATGTTCAAACCATGGAATAGTTTAATACTAATATGGTAAGAGTCAGAGGTCAATCGTTAGCTTTGGTTGTTGGACTCTCTCCAAGGCGAGCTAATTGGTTGAATGCGCTCTAACCATATTAAAACTATTTCTTGATTAATGAGTTGACTTTAACCTGGAGCATTGGCTTGTTGGACTCTCTCCAAGGTCGATGTGAAGGGAGGTGAAGTTGTGTGCTATGCATATGATGCATACTTGTTAATGTGTTAACAACCCGATGTATGTGTGAACATTCAATTAGTTGATAGCACATTGTGATAGTTGCATATACGTGATATACAATCGGTATATTTGATACCTACCATTGTAGTTATGAATGACTTGTTGGACTCTCTCTAAGGTTGTTCATATCTATGTTGGATATCAGCCCATTCGGAGATGGACCTATGATCTCCCGAAGTGATTTTGGGGTTTTTTAAATTCGAAAAATGAATGGGATTTATGAATGTATATTGATGCATTTTAAAATCATTTTCTCATATATGCTCGTTTTATATTTCTAGGTTAATCGATTGATCATAACGTCTTTGAATTTGCACACTATTTTGGATTCAAACAAATTGACTGGCTTTGAAACTTAAGAATTGTTCTCAAGGCAGAAAAGCTAGCATATATCCTTGAAGAGCCTCTTCCCAACCGTCCTAGGGACGATGCAACTCTAGACCAAATGTTGGCCTATCAGAAACATGTGGCAGATTTTGAACTGGCGAGTTGCATCATGCTAGCTGCGATGGTACCTGAGCTGCAAAAGCAGCAAGAGCATATAGATGCTAATACCATAGTCTTCCATCTTCATGAGTTGTTTGATGAGCAAGCGAGATCCGAAAGGTTCGAAGTCTCCAGGCTCCTCTCCACCTTTAAGATGCAAGAATGTTCGTCTGTAGTGTAGTTTGTGCTAAAGATGACTAAAGCCAAACAAGTAAATTAACTAAGAGAATTGTTGTTAGCATCATGCTTCACATGTGTCGATCTGTGGGTTGTTTATTAAGTATTTTGCATTATCAATATAATAAAAATTAATTAATTAATCAAGCACAAATTTTACAATTTATTCTGAATCTATTACAAGTTATAACTTTTTTTTGTCTAGCTTAATGTAAAATTTTTTAGAAATAAATAAATTATATATATATATATGTGTGTGTGTGTGTGTGTGTGTCTAAGATTAGTGGATGAGATGAGTCAGCAAAGGATCCAGGAGTCAGGTCAATCTTCAATGTACCGATCTAGTTCAATCGATCTTCTTTTACAGATTTTTAATTTGTCATATCAGGCTGCAATTAGATCTCAGGAAATCGATCATCACTTGGGGCTTCATAAGATTGAGCGTCACCTAGCTAGGCGTCGAGAGGTTGGTCATTACTTGGGCTCCGGAAGGTTGGTCATCACTTGGGCTTCCAGAGATAAAGCATATACCAGACCTCAAGAAATCGGACGTACATGGGATCTCAGGAGAATGTTAGTTCATAGGTTGACTTTTAAGAGGTCGACTTTGTTCAGATCGATCGTCTGAACACCAAGTACTCCAAACCTAGAAGAACTTGAAAACGGATGAGAAGGAGGCCGAGGGGTATCTCGGCAAGACTCCTCCGATCTAAGGAGAAAATGAAGAAAAAAAAGAGAGCAAAGTGTTAGAAGGTAATTACTCGATCTCTTTTTTTCTTCTTCTCCTTACCTTTATATAGAAAGAGAAGATCAATAGGTGTCATCAAAAGACACACCTTAGCAGTAAGCTAGGAGAGACGCGCACCTCTTTGAGGTCGAGTCTCTTCGCCTAAGAGACACACCTCCACATGTCGAGTTCTTTTATTTGTTCGTTGATTTGAATAACTGCCAAGTTGAACTTAATCTGAATGAGCTCGAGTGTGATTCAGAGAATTTGAGTTGACTCATATTTAATCAGATCGATTCCAAATTCTGCTTATTTTGACTTCCACCTCAGCAGCTTGATTATTGACTTGACTTAGTCACATGTCATTGTTTATTTCTACCATCACATGCATCCACAATTAGTCTAGTCGAAAGAGGTATAAGTTCGACTGACTTGACTTGTATAGAGATTTGCTTTGGTCAATGAAACTTCTTTCCACCGTCGAGACGTCATTAAGTCCATACCAATTAATGCTTCGTGTGGCACATCAATTACAATTACCGAGGTAATCATGGAGATCATGGTTGATGTGATGGCGGAGATGTTGAGGAATGGAGATCATCTATGATATGATGGTAGAAATGTCGAGGCAATGAGATCATGGAGGTCAATTATGATGTGATGATTGAGATTTCGAAGATCATAACCTCTGATCCAATGGCTATATAGGCTCCCTCCATTTTCATCAGACGACTGAGGATGAGGACCTTGCCTTTATTAGGACACGTGGATCTTGGGAGCCACTTCAAGTTTGCACCTTTGTCTTCTTCTCTGATTGCCTATCCTCTATTTTTCTATGCTTCTGACCATTTATGTCATCTTATAAGTCCTCCTCCCTGTCAGATTCTTTTTTTCGAGAGTTCTTCATTTTGGTATGAAACCACTCCCAGCGCTTTCGTTAAGGAAGACAGACAATTCTATTGGGACCGATTTGATGCGCTAGAGGGGGGGGGGGAGAGGTGAATATCATCGCTTCGATTTCTCTCTTCAATTTAACTCGATCGTGTTAGTGCGCAGTGAAATATACAAAAATAAATAGCACAAAACACATACAAAGCACAACACACACGACAATATGGATTTAACGTGGTTCGGAACCCTAGTTCCTACTCTATGGTCGAGCTCTAGAGTGAGCTCTAGTGATGCACACCACCACTAACAAACTTCTTCTTCTCGGCAATACACCGGAGGTGGAGAAACTTCTTACAAGAAAGAGTTTATACAAAAATATAATAACAAGTGTAAAGAATGAAAATGAAATATATGTTACACAAAAATGTTCGAACACTTGATTGCTTTCTTGTTGATTGCTTTGGATTGCTCTTGAAGGTTTGGAATGCAACAACACTTCCCCTTCAAAATTGCCCCAAAAACATTGCAAAAATCTTCCCCAATCTGCTCATTTTATAACCTGCATCAGGTTGGATTTCCACCTAGTAATCGACTGCCAAAAGGTCCTAGTTGACTGCTTGCCTATTCATTGTCTCACAACAGACTAATCTACATTGGATTCTACCCAACGTATACTTAAGCAGTTGATTGCCCTCACCAGCAGTCAACTGCCAAGCCAGTAGTGGACTGTCCAATTGACTACCAGATATTCTGTGCTCATGTCCACTTAGGTCAATCGACTACCCTATACAACAGTCGACTGTCATTATCCAGTCAATTTCCAAAGCATAACTCGAGTAGTTGAGCGTCAGTTGACTACTCGACCAGTCGACTAGGTCATAACCCCAATCGACTGCCACGAGTCAACTGAGCTCCCGAGTGTCATGCACCCGGTCAGTCGACTGGTCCAAAGCCTTAATCGACTAGTAAATCTCAACCATAAGGTTTAACCCAAGTATGGTCCTCTCATACTTGATAAACTACCCTTGGCCTACACCCAAGCCTTCTAGCCATTGTTAGTAATATATATGAGAGATGTCCTAAGGCAATCGTCTTATGTCTGAACCATTTATATGATAAATAAAGATTCACTATTTGAGTATACATGTATTCATGTATTTGATTAGATCTTAAACTCATTTACTGAATGTCCACGATACGATCCACAACATGAGAGAATTTGTGATTGGATCACAACTAGTGAGTATCTCTACATGTGTAATTATGATGTATCAGAATTATCCCTAGTCGATGAATTGATAGATTTAGACACCATCGATTCTGTCGAGACTAGCACGAGGTATACTCCTTGGTGTATCCAAGCAGCTGATTCTCACTGGCTGGAGACATTGTGATGTCCGGAGTTAATCGTGAATGCTAGTTATGGTAACTAGTTCATTGGAGTGACCAGCCGTAAGACTTCATATGGTTCTCTGCATTTATAGATATGTCAATGAAGTTCTTACTGCAGCTTAAGTGTGATATTCCTTTGACTTGCGGTATTCAAGTCATCTTGATCATGAAGACTTATGCTTTGACATCTTAAGCAAGCATCTCTGAGGAGATGTGGACCCGGGATGATTGGGTATAAGTCGAAGTGATCGAAGGTGTTTGAATAGCCTATAAATGATTCACCACTCCTTGAGAGGAGATGTATACCCATGGCCTATCGTCGGATTGTTACTAAAGTCTTTGGCCAAAGCATTACATGTTTAGAGTAAGGTACGCTTGGATATATGTGCAGTAACTAGAATACGTAGGACGAGGAAATGATACTTGGGCTAGGTGTGATGTAGTCAACCTAGTGGGGACTGACACTATAGACCATGTCCTGAACCAAGTGGGTACAAGATGAGTGAAAGGAACGGGGCACGATTCATTGTAGCTGCTGAAGGGTTTCAGAAATAGTTCTGGATCAACCGTTGATCTTTTCGATTAATTGAGGATCATGATGTACTACTAGGTGCCACTCATGATCGTTCTATAATTAATGGTTAATTATAGACGACCAACATAAACCGAGAACCTATTTGGTCACACGCACAATGAGCATAATCCAAAGGATTTAAAATGAGCTTGAGAATGAGATTCTCAGACCGAGAGAAACTAGGTTTGGTTGGACCAAACAAGGAGTGAACATGAAATCGTTTCAGTCGCAATGGAAGCGTGGATGGGCCATGTCTTATGAAGACATAATGGATGAACCAAATTGGTTTGGTTTTAATCCAATGGTGGAGAATAAACCAAAGGGGTTTGGTTTGTTTTAAACGAATGAGCCAAAGTTGGTTCGGTTCGTATTAACTTAAAATAGACCAATTCGGTTTGGTTTATTTTAACTTAAATTAATGGAGCGGGTTAACGGGCTTTTGGTTATGATCCGATAACCATTAGGAGAATTTGTTCTCTATAAAATAGGGCTTAAGGGTTTTGTAAAAACCTAATCCAAGCAACCCATAGTTGCCGCCCACCCTCTCCCTCTCCTCTTGTGGTCGGCGCCCAACCCTAGCCACCGCCCACCCTTGTGCCACCGTCCAAGCTTGTTGCCGGCGTCCAAGCTCCAGTCGGCTATCCTCCGGCATGTAACGCCCGTAAAATTCTAAACTATGCCAAGTAATTATATAGGTTTTAAGGCCATAAAAGGTTTAGAATAAAATATAATAAAAGATGGTTATAGGTAGGATTTGAACCATGAACCTCCTAATAGGGAGGTAGCCTTGACACCACTAGACCCTAGGCTAATTTATTGATAAGATATATAAAGAATGTACAAGACCATAGGATGATTCATGGATAAGATATATAAAGAATATACAAAGAATATAGATGGGAAGATGAGGAGTTGGTTCATACCCCTCCCATGAAAGGATGAAGAGTGTTCATTCCCTAGGTATTAAAGAGGAGAATTAAGAAAAGAGAGGAAGTAAAACCCCACTTTTCTTCTTCATTCTCATTCTTCCTTATCCTTGGCCGAATTCCCCATTTCCCTTTCCTCCCTTTTTCATCCCAAGCTCTAGAAATTTTATAATAATTTTTGTATGATTATAATGGGCTTTATGAGGGCTCTTTCAAAAATAAAAGAAAATGAGTCAAAAAGGATGCAAGGCCTAGGATTTGAACCCCAAACCTCTAGAGATAGCCAAGCCCTATAGATGCATCCACTAACCAGAAGCCCAATGAGATGTTATTAGTAGAGAAATAGGGGAAATGATAGTTAAGGGTAAGGGAGGCTAAGGGACACTTCAAGAGAATAAATAGAGAATGAAGGGACAAGAGAAAGGCCACTTCTCCACTTCTCCCTCTTCTCTTCTTCTTCCTCACCGAAATCTATTCCTCTCCCTCTCCATTTTCATCCTTTGGCCGAACCCCATCCAAGCAAGGAGAAGGCTAGGTTTTGTTTCCCTTAGGTCATCTTCCAACCAAAAAGCAAAGCGAAGGATGTAAGTATCCCTCACCTGCATACGAGTAGCTTTCGGTTGATTGTTTTGTGTAGAAATCCCTATGATATATTCGGCCAAGCTTAGTTTTGATGTTCCAAGGAAGTTCTATATCATGTTTTGTAAGAAGAAGATGATGTTAGGATGTAAAATGAATTAGGTTAAAAGATAACCCTAGAAACCCCTATGGACTATTCGGCCAACACATGTTTTTGGGTGTTTTATTGAAGTTCTATACCTTGTTTTACATGCATATGATGATGTTAGGATGTAGAATGAATTAGGTTAAAGGTTAACCCTAGGAACCTCTATGAACCATTCGGCCAACATGGGTTTCTTGGTGTTTTATTGAAGTTCTATATCTTGTTTTACATGCATATGATGATGTTGGGTTGTAGAATGAATTAGGTTAAAAGACTAGCCCTAAAAGCCTTCATGAACCATTCGGCCACCCCCCTTGTATTGATGTTCCAATGAAGTTTTAATCCATGTTTTGTATGCATATGATGTTGTTAGTATGTTAATTGAATTAGGTTAAATGTCTAACCCTAAAAGCCCTTCAACCATTCGGCCACCCCCTTTATTTTGATGATTCAATGAAGTTTTAATCCATGTTTTGTATGCATATGATGTTGTTAGTATGTTAATTGAATTAGGTTAAATGTCTAACCCTAAAAGCCCCTTGAACCATTCGGCCACCCCCCTTTATTTTGGTGATTCAATGAAGTTTTAATCCATGTTTTGTATGCATATGATGTTGTTAGTATGTTAATTGAATTAGGTTAAAAGTCTAACCCTAAAAGCCCCTTGAACCATTCGGCCACCCCTTTATTTTGAGGATTCAATGAAGTTTTAATTCATGTTTTGTATGCATATGATGTTGTTAGTATGTTAATTGGAATAGGTTAAAAGACTAGCCCTAAAAACCTACATGAACCATTCGGCCAACCATTGTCCTTTAACATGCTCTAGGTTAGGTTAACATGTGTTTTATGTTTGGGTGAATTCATGTTGACTTGTGATATTAAATGATGCTAGATGAAGATAACATGCTTTAGGTTAGTGTTTACTTACTCTTGATGTTTATGCCTTATGTCATGTCCTATGTGTATGTGATATTTAAGATATGTTATGAAATGAAATACGATATGATTATGAAATGAAAAATGATATGTTCATGAAATGAATATGATATGATTATGAAATGAAGTATGATATGTTTATGAAATGAAATATGATATGTTCATGAAGTGAAATATGACATGTTATGAAATGAAGTATGATGTGTTTATGAAATGAAAGATGATATGTTCATGAAGTGAAATATGATATGTTATGAAATGAAGTATGCTATGTTTGCAAAATGAAATAAGCTATGTTATAATAAAAGCATATAAGTATTTTACCTTCTGCATGGCTTGTACCAAGACCTTAACAAGGTCTAAAGGGATGGGCTCCTAAGATGCCCTAGGTCGATGGAGTAAGACTCGGGCCTAGGATGGGCCTCTATGTATGATTGCCCCTAGGTCGACGGACTAAGATCGGGCCTAGTACGGGATGGGCTCCAAGATGCCCTAGGTCGATGGAGTAAGACTCGGGCCTAGGATGGGCTTCTACGCTATGACGATTGCCCTAGGTCGACGGACTAAGATCGGGCCTAGTAACCTAGTAGGTTCGAGACTTACTACCTCGGGTCTATTTAGGGATGCGCGCTATTATGAAGAAGAAGTGGTACAATGTCGGGCCCAAATATGTTGAGATTTATGTTACGTACCTATAATATATGTTTTCAAAATGCATCCTGCATATGTTTACATGATTTGATTGTTAGGTTCACATGCTATGTTGATATGTCATATATATATATTGCATGTTATGTTTGATATGTCATGTTTATGTTGCTATGTTACATGTGATGTATGTTATGTTTGATATGTCATATATAGGTTGTATGTTATGTTGATATGACATGTATATGTTGCTATGTTACATATGTTGTATGTTATGTTTGATTAAGTCATATATTTACATGATATGCTGCTATGATATGTATGTTACATGTTATGTTACTTATGTTACTTATGCTACATGTTAAGTTACTTACGCCATGTATGTTACATGTTATGTTGCTTATATGTTATGAATGTTACATGCCATGATTAATGTCGATGTATGGTTTTTGTGAGTAGGACAGGATCTTACTAAGCCTATGTGCTTATAGTTTATCTTTCCCTCGTACTGCAGATAAGGGTAAGGGATGGATAAACTAAAAGGGAGTAGCAGGAGGGGCCAAATGTGTGTGGTAGTGGCATGGTGGAGAAAATCCGTTATGTCCTTTTATATATGTCTCCCTATGATGATGATGTTTATGGATGTTCTTATTATGTCCCCTTATGATGATGATGTTTATGGACTAGAACTAAGCACTAAGTACCTATGAAATAATGATGCATGCTCTATGTTAAGAAGAAGTATCTATATATGTTATGATGCATGCTCTATGTTAAGAAGAAGTATCTATATATGTTATGATGCACGCTCTATGTTAAGAAGAAGTATCTATATACGTCAATGCATGTTTATGTTTAAAAGAAAAGAAAAAAAATGTATCCAAAGTCTTCCGCTGTAAGTAGTAAGAAGTGTAAGTATGTACGGTCGCATCACGCGCCGCCCCTCCAGACCCTTGGAAAAAAAAAAGGGCGAGCGTGACAGGTTGGTATCAGAGCGGATCTGCCTTTCCACTACACACACATCAAGCTCCAAATCCTGCCGCTCCAAGTAAGAATTCTATGTCTACTCTAATTTTGTTAAATTTGTTCATGTATGATATGAAATGCCTTTAGCTTATTTTGTTTATGAAATGCCTTTAGCTTAATTTGTTCATGTATGATATGAAATGCCTTTAGCTTATTTTGTTCATGAAATGCCTTTAGCTTAATTTGTTCATGTATGATATGAAATGTCTTTAGCTTATTTTGTTCATAAATGATAAGAAATGTTTTTTTTTTGCTTAAATATGCATGAATTCATGTAGGATAATCTTATGCTAGCCTTCAGTTTAAATATGCATAAATAAATGAATGATAATCTTATACTAGCCCTATTATAATATATGAAAATAAGTGTAAGATAAGGAATGTTTTAGTTTAAATATGCATGAATATATGTATGATAATCTTATGCTAGCCTTATTATAATATATGAAGATAAGCATGGCTAGAAGAAGCAGTAATAGAATCGATGAGACAGTACCCCCACCTGATCTTATGCATGTGGTTACAGAACTCCAGGGACAGCTACAGGAGTTCTGTAGCCTATTCAAATCCCAGAATGGAAGTGAGAAGATATAGCTATGGACTTCATAGTAGGACTACCCAAAACAACTAATGGTTATGAAGCTATTTAGGTGATTGTTGAAAGATTGACAAAAAATCTACCTATTTTCTGGCAATCAAGTATCGTACTCAATGGAACAACTTGCTCAGTTGTATGTTGAGGAGGTGATCAGATTGCATAGAGTTCATAAGACCATGTGATCGAGCCACAAACGATACAAGTTCAAGAAGATTTAGGTTATGAAAGTCGACCTACTCGGATAATAGATCGAGAAATCAAGAAATAAAGAACCAAAGAAGTACCCTTAGTGAAAGTCATATGGCAAAATCAAAAGTTTGAAGAAGCAACTTAGGAACGCGAGGATGACATGAAATAAAAGTATCCGGAGTTGTTCTAAGTTTCGAGGACGAAACTTTTATAGGTATGAAGGATTGTAACGCCCGTAAAATTCTAAACTATGCCAAGTAATTATATAGGTTTTAAGGCCATAAAAGGTTTAGAATAAAATAAAATAAAAGATGGTTATAGGTAGGATTTGAACCATGAACCTCCTAATAGGGAGGTAGCCTTGACACCACTAGACCCTAGGATAATTTATGGATAAGATATATAAAGAATGTACAAGACCATAGGATGATTCATGGATAAGATATATAAAGAATATAGATGGGAAGATGAGGAGTTGGTTCATCCCCTCCCATGAAAGGATGAAGAGTGTTCATTCCCTAGGTATTAAAGAGGAGAATTAAGAAAAGAGAGGAAGTAAAACCCCACTTTCCTTCTTCATTCTCCTTCTTCCTCATCCTTGGCCGAATTCCCCATTTCCCTTTCCTCCCTTTTTCATCCCAAGCTCTAGAAATTTTATAATAATTTTTGTATGATTATAATGGGCTTTATGAGGGCTCTTTCAAAAATAAAAGAAAATGAGCCAAAAAGGATGCAAGGCCTAGGAATTGAACCCCAAACCTCTAGAGATAGCCAAGCCCTATAGATGCATCCACTAACCAGAAGCCCAATGAGATGTTATTAGTAGAGGAATAGGGGAAATGATAGTTAAGGGTAAGGGAGTCTAAGGGACACTTCAAGAGAATAAATAGGGAATGAAGGGACAAGAGAAAGGCCACTTCTCCACTTCTCCCTCTTCTCTTCTTCTTCCTCACCGAAATCTATTCCTCTCCCTCTCCATTTTCATCCTTTGGCCGAACCCCATCCAAGCAAGGAGAAGGCTAGGTTTTGTTTCCCTTAGGTCATCTTCCAACCAAAAAGCAAAGCGAAGGATGTAAGTATCCCTCACCTGCATACGAGTAGCTTTCGGTTGATTGTTTTGTGTAGAAATCCCTATGATATATTCGGCCAAGCTTAGTTTTGATGTTCCAAGGAAGTTCTATATCATGTTTTGTAAGAAGAAGATGATGTTAGGATGTAAAATGAATTAGGTTAAAAGATAACCCTAGAAACCCCTATGGACTATTCGGCCAACACATGTTTTTGGGTGTTTTATTGAAGTTCTATACCTTGTTTTACATGCATATGATGATGTTAGGATGTAGAATGAATTAGGTTAAAGGTTAACCCTAGGAACCTCTATGAACCATTTGGCCAACATGGGTTTCTTGGTGCTTTATTGAAGTTCTATATCTTGTTTTACATGCATATGATGATGTTGGGTTGTAGAATGAATTAGGTTAAAAGACTAGCCCTAAAAGCCTTCATGAACCATTCGGCCACCCCCCTTGTATTGATGTTCCAATGAAGTTTTAATCCATGTTTTGTATGCATATGATGTTGTTAGTATGTTAATTGAATTAGGTTAAATGTCTAACCCTAAAAGCCCTTCCACCATTCGGCCACCCCCTTTATTTTGATGATTCAATGAAGTTTTAATCCATGTTTTGTATGCATATGATGTTGTTAGTATGTTAATTGAATTAGGTTAAATGTCTAACCCTAAAAGCCCCTTGAACCATTCGGCCACCCCCCTTTATTTTGATGATTCAATGAAGTTTTAATCCATGTTTTGTATGCATATGATGTTGTTAGTATGTTAATTGAATTAGGTTAAAAGTCTAACCCTAAAAGCCCCTTGAACCATTCGGCCACCCCTTTATTTTGAGGATTCAATGAAGTTTTAATTCATGTTTTGTATGCATATGATGTTGTTAGTATGTTAATTGGATTAGGTTAAAAGACTAGCCCTAAAAACCTACATGAACCATTCGGCCAACCATTGTCCTTTAACATGCTCTAGGTTAGGTTAACATGTGTTTTATGTTTGGGTGAATTCATGTTGACTTGTGATATTAAATGATGCTAGATGAAGATAACATGCTTTAGGTTAGTGTTTACTTACTCTTGATGTTTATGCCTTATGTCATGCCCTATGTGTATGTGATATTTAAGATATGTTATGAAATGAAATATGATATGATTATGAAATGAAAAATGATATGTTCATGAAATGAATATGATATGATTATGAAATGAAGTATGATGTGTTTATGAAATGAAATATGATATGTTCATGAAGTGAAATATGACATGTTATGAAATGAAGTATGATGTGTTTATGAAATGAAAGATGATATGTTCATGAAGTGAAATATGATATGTTATGAAATAAAGTATGCTATGTTTGCAAAATGAAATAAGCTATGTTATAATAAAAGCATATAAGTATTTTACCTTCTGCATGGCTTGTACCAAGACCTTAACAAGGTCTAAAGGGATGGGCTCCTAAGATGTCCTAGGTCGATGGAGTAAGACTCGGGCCTAGGATGGACCTCTATGTATGATTGCCCCTAGGTCGACGGACTAAGATCGGGCCTAGTACGGGATGGGCTCCAAGATGCCCTAGGTCGATGGAGTAAGACTCGGGCCTAGGATGGGCTTCTACGCTATGACGATTGCCCTAGGTCGCCGGACTAAGATCAGGCCTAGTAACCTAGTAGGTTCGAGACTTGTTACCTCGGGTCTATTTAGGGATGTGCGCTATTATGAAGAAGAAGTGGTACAATGCCGGGCCCAAATATGTTGAGATTTATGTTACGTACCTATAATATATGTTTTCAAAAAGCATCCTGCATATGTTTACATGATTTGATTGTTAGGTTCACATGCTATGTTGATATGTCATATATATATGTTGCATGTTATGTTTGATATGTCATGTTTATGTTGCTATGTTACATGTGATGTATGTTATGTTTGATATGTCATATATAGGTTGTATGTTATGTTAATATGACATGTATATGTTGCTATGTTACATATGTTGTATGTTATGTTTGATTAAGTCATATATTTACATGATATGCTGCTATGATATGTATGTTACATGTTATGTTACTTATGTTACTTATGCTACATGTTAAGTTACTTACGCCATGTATGTTACATGTTATGTTGCTTATATGTTATGAATGTTACATGCCATGATTAATGTTGATGTATGGTTTTTGTGAGTAGGACAGGATCTTACTAAGCCTATGTGTTTATAGTTTATCTTTACCTCGTACTGCAGATAAGGGTAAGGGATGGATAAACTAAAAGGGAGCAGCAGGAGGGGTCAAATGTGTGTGGTAGTGGAATGGTGGAGAAGATCCGTTATGTCCTTTTATATATGTCTCCCTATGATGATGATGTTTATAGATGTCCTTATTATGTCCCCTTATGATGATGATGTTTATGGACTAGAACTAAGCACTAAGTACCTATGAAATAATGATGCATGCTCTATGTTAAGAAGAAGTATCTATATATGTTATAATGCATGCTCTATGTTAAGAAGAAGTATCTATATATGTTATGATGCACGCTCTATGTTAAGAAGAAGTATCTATATACGTCAATGCATGTTTATGTTTAAAAGAAAAGAAAAAATATATATATCCAAAGTCTTCCGCTGTAAGTAGTAAGAAGTGTAAATATGTACGGTTGCGTCACGCGCCGCCCTCCGGACCCTTGGAAAAAAAAAGGGCGGGCGTGACACGGCGACCCTCCGGTGATCCTCCTTGGCTCCGATGACCAAGGACTCGCTGGCCCTCTTCTCTTTAGCCGGCGCAAACTCCTCCACCAAGCTGTCCAGTTTTCTAGACAGCTTGCTTTCTTTGAGTCGGAGCATCGTTTGGACGACGTTTGGAGCTCCGACAGCGGCTACTTTGCCGGAGATTCGATCTCCGGCAATCCTCATAGGTGGAGGACGAAGGATTCGTCAAACGGTTGACGAATACCTCTCCGGAGAAGCGAGTTTTTGAGGACTCGTTTTAGATCCGAATTTTGATTCGGATTGTGATCTTCTCTCGATCACATCATCTTCAACACGAGACTAGTAACTTGTACAAAGACGAGGCTCGTGACTTTGTGAAGTCATCCCGAAGATACTTGGCGTGAATACGGATAGAGGCGATTCTAGCGAGGATCGCTCCGGTTGATGTCTTTTCCGCTACACGTGATACGTCAGGTATACATAGTATAAATTTCCTTTTATTGCAAAATTTGAAATTGTGGTTATGTCTACACATGTTGTACTATGCATGTGTGTGGTTTGTGTGTTGTAATAAATTATATTTATTATTTTTATTTCTTCCGTTGTGCACATGTTTACAAAACATGTTCGAACACACTCGCCGCGATGTCGAAAACCCAACAGTGGTATCAGAGCCCAGGTTATGTTTCGACATAATCGTAAAATTATTTTGCGATAGTCGTAATGGTATTTATGGAAATTTTCTACTTTTGAAAAGTTAGAAGTATTTATGGAAATTGATATTTTCCATAAATAAAATATTTGATTAGATTCTGGAAATTTGTTTCCTAATTTAATCATGATTTGATTTGGGAAATCAAATCTTAAAATATTTTATTTCCATAAGTAGTTTTATGATTTAGGAAATTGGTTTCCTAAATAGATTTTCCTTAATCAAATAATTCCATGAATAAAATATGTGATTAGATTTGGAAATTTGTTTCCTAATTTAATCATGATTTGATTTGGAGAATCAAATCTCAAACATATTTTATTTCCATAAATAGTTATGACATATAAGGAAATTTTGTACATATCATAATTGTATGTCATGTAATTGCATTAGATGCATATCATTATGCCATGCGTCGACATGTAGATGTATGCCATGTATGCCATGCCATGTAGATAATAGTTATTTGCATGCAAAGATGATGAGACATTAAAAACCCATAATCAATATTAAAGACTACACCTACCATTAATAAGTTTAGAACCAGAGTTCCGCTTGTTTGGGTTGTTGACTTCTCCAAGCCCGCTCGAACTCAACATGTTCAAACCATGGAATAGTTTAATACTAATATGGTAAGAGTCGAGGTCAATCGTTAGCTTTGGTTGTTGGACTCTCTCCAAGCCGCTAATTGGTCAATGCGCCTAACCATATTAAAACTATTTCGATTAATGGGTTGGCTTTAACCCGGAGCATCGCTTGTTGGACTCTCTCCAAGGTCGATGTAAAGGGAGGTGAAGTTGGGTGCTATGCATATGATGCATACTTGTTAATGTGTTAACAACCCGATGTATGTGAACATTCAATTAGTTGATAAAGACATTGTGATAGTTGCATATACGTGATATGCAATCGTATAGTTGATATCTACCGTCGTAGTATATGAATGGCTTGTTGGACTCTCTCCAAGGTTGTTCATATCTATGATGGATATTAGCCCATTCGGAGATGGACCTACGATCTCCCGAAGTGATTTTGGGGTTTTTGAAATTCGAAAAATGAATGGGATTTATAAAATGTATATTGATGCATTTTAAAATCATCTTTCTCATATATGCTCGTTTTGTATTTCTAGGTCAATAAATTGATCATGATGTCTTTTGAATCTATGCTCCATTTTGATTCAATAAACCGATCGGGCCTAACTTCTGATCGCTTAGAAACTTCGAGAATTGTTCAAGGTCAAAAGCTTGCATATGTCCTCAAGCGCTTCTCTTCCCGCCTGGGCCCTAAGGACGATGCAACTCGACCAATGTTGGCCTGGCCTATCGTAAAACATGTGAGTGATTCTCGAGAAAGCTTGCATCATGCTAGCCACGATGGTACCCAAGCGGTAGCAAAGATGAGCATATGGATGCTGTACTATGAGTCTTCATCTTTATGAGTTGTTGATGAGCAAGTGAGATTCAAAGGTTCAAGTTCCAAGCTCCTCTTCACCTACGATGCAAGAAGGTTCATCGTGGTACCGCTTCAACATTGTCAAGACTGTGAGCCTTCTCGAGAAGCATGAGCAGGGACTGTTGTTAGTTGATTCCTCAAGAAAGGTTCTCAAGAGGAAGTCAAAGGAACAAAATGTATGAGAAGAAAGAAAAGGCTAAAGAAGGCTAACCAAACAAAGGGCACTTGCCATCATTATGGCAAGGAGGGCCATCATAAGAAATCGCAAGATTTATCTTGAGTCCATGAAGAAGAAGAAGGCATCCGATGCCCCATCCTCTTCGTATATATCTTCATTGATCATTCTATTTCCTCACACTTGGGTATTGATACCGGGTGTGGCTCACATATATGTAATGACATACATGGGCTAAGGAATAGAAGAAGACTTGTCACAAGGGAGAGTCAAATTTACGTGAGGGCAATGGAGCAAAGGTCATCGACCATTAACTTATTTGTGAAGCTCCCTACTAGGACTAGTCTTAGAATCTCGACAATTGCTTTTTATGTTCCTTCTGATAAAGAACATCTTTCTATTTCTTGTTTAAATAGAAATGGGTACCATTTGACTTTTTAGTAACAATTGTTGTTACATATACTTGAATGGAGTTCTTTACGGAACTGAACTTTAAGTAATGGTATTTATACGCTGGACGATCCAAAGTGACATTTTCAATATCAAGCGAGCAACACGCTATGCTCAAAGCGATAATCAAATAGACTCCTATATGTGGCATTGTCGTCTTTGGCTATATAAGCAAGAAACGCATGTCCGACCATTACATCGATGTGGAATTCGAATCGCTTGAATTGATTCATACGATACATGTAATCATGCTTAAAAGGCAAGATGACTAAGTTACCTTTTACCGAAAAGGTGAACGAGTGGGAGAGTTACTAGGTCTAATACATACCGATGTATGTGGACCTATGTCAACTCAAGCATTAGGAGGCTATAGCTACTTCATTACCTTCACCGATGATCACTACTATTGGGTATGTGTTCTTGATGAAACACAAGTCCAAGCCTTTGAAAGGTTCAAAGAATTCAGAAATGAAGTAGAGAAACAACATGACAAGAGTATTAAAATACTTCGACGGACGAGGTGGTGAATACTTAAGCCAAGAGTTTCTGATTATCTAAGAGACAATGGCATATTGTCTCAATGGACTCTCTCTATACACTACAAGATAATGGTGTATCCGAGAGGCGAATCGATCTTGTTGACATGGTCAGTCAATGATGAATCATGCAACTCTTCCCAAGTCCTTTGGGGCTATACACTTCGTAAGCTTACTTGTTAAATGTAATGCCTACCAAGGTAGTCTCAACTACTCCATATGAGATATGGAATAGTAAGAAACCTCATGTATCTTACTTGAAGATATGGGTTGTCCCGCTTATGCAGTTGATCAGATCGTATAAATTGATGCTAAGTCCGATAAATGTCTATTTGTTGATACCCTAAGGAAACAAGGGGTTACCAATTCTATCATCCCGTGGAACAAAAGGTGTTTGTTTCAAGGCATGTCTGTTTCTAGAGAAAGAGTTTCTCGCAAGAAAACAAGTTGGAGTGTCGCTGAGCTTAGAGGAGGCTCGAGAGACTAAATAGACATTGATGAGATACCTCCGGTGAAGCACAACAATGACAACTCATAGTGATGAGCAACTATCGACTTATCATTGTAACACCACATCTTCGTAGATCCGTAGAACACTGAATATTCCCGAGAGATATGGATTTCGTAGTTTAATCGAATCAACGACGGTTACTCATTGATGATGCAGGAGCCTACCGCTTATGAAGAAGTGGCCGATAAGTTCAGAAGGGATAAGTGGCTTGGTGCCATGAAGTCAAATGGATTCCATGTATGAAAACCAAGTTCGAACTTGGTTGACCCACCAAGGCATAAAGCCTATAGGGTGCAAGTGGGTTTTCAAGAAGAAAACCGACATGGATGGTAATGTGATTACCTATAAGGCTAGATTGGTGGCTAAAGGATATCGCAAAAACAAGGTGTTGATTATGACGTTTAAACCTATTCCCTCAGCTATGCTTAAATCCATTCTGATGCTCCCGCCATAGCTCATTATGATTATGAGATATGGCGATGGATGTGAAAACATCTTTTCCTTAATGGAAACCTCGCTCCGAGGATGTGTATATGATACACCTGAGGGTTTCACATCTCCGCTTGATAAAACCAAGGTATGCAAATTGCGACGATCCATTTATGGATCAAGCAAGCATCCAGAGTCGGAATATCCGCTTTGATGACAATCAAAAAGGTTTGATTTCTCACAAAATCCGCATTTAACCTTGTGTACAAGAAGGTTAGTGAGTGCAACATGATTCTAGTATTGTATGTCGATGACATATTACTTATAGGAAACGTATGTTTCAATCTCTTACAGTAAGGTTTGGTTATCCAAGACATTCTCCATGAAAGACCCGGGAGAAGCAACCTACATCCTCGGATTAAGATCTATAGAGATAGATCAAACTGTTGGCTGGTCTTCGTAGCCTACATATATGTAATCGACCGAAAAAGCAAAGAGGTTTAGCATGTCAATCCAAGAAAGGTTTTCCTACCCATCGTGCATGGGGTACACCTTCAAGTCTATGTGTCCGCGCACGTAAGACGAGAGGATTCGCATGCAGTAAGATTCCCTATGCATCCGCAATAGGATCTATCATGTACGTATGCTAATGTTATGACGAGGCCCGATGTATCGTATGCCTCGAGTGTCACGGTAGCAGATACCACCGATCCAGAATGGATCATTGGGTGTATAAGACGATCCTAAGTACTTGAGAAGAACTAAGGATGTGTTCCTAATATACGGAGAAGGGTACATGGATATACGCGTGGGTATACGGATGCTGTATCCTGCATGGGCATAAGGATGATTCCATGTCTTAGTCCGGGTATGTATTCACCTAGAATGGAGGCGCTAATAAGTTGGAAAGGTTCCAAGCTTGACTCATAGCGATTCTCGCCACTAAGGCATACATTGCAGCCTTTCAAGCAAAGGAAGCGCTTTGGAGTTCATCTCACGAACTTGATGTGGTCTCATCAATGATCCAAACATGTGCTTCGGCCGCTATCATCTTATCGTAGAGATCATCGTGAGGAACGAAATACAAATCGAGAAAATTCTAATCCGAAAGGAACTTAGCGGATCCTCTTGAAGGCATTACCTCAAAGTAAGTTTGAGGGTCATGTTAGAGCTTATGGTATTGGATACCGTAGCGATTGGCATTAGGCCAAGTGGGAGTCTGTTAGTAATATATGAGAGATGTCCTAAGGCAATCGCCTTATGTATGAACCCATTATATGATAAATGAAGATTCACTATTTGAGTATACATGTTTTATGTATTTGATTGGATCTTAACCTCATTTACTGAATGTCCACGATACGATTCACAGCATGAGAGAATTTGTGATTGGATCACAACTAGTGAGTATCTCTACATGTGTAATTGTGATGTATCGGAATTATCCCTAGTCGATGAATTGATGGATTTGGGACACCATCAATTCACGAGACTAGCACGCAGGTATACCTCGTGTATCCAAGCAACTGCTTCTCACTGGCTGGAGACATAGTGATGTCCGGAGTTAATCGTGGATGCTAGTTATGGTAACTAGTTCATTGGAGTGACCAGCCGTAAAGACTTCATATGGTTCTCTGCATATATAGATATGTCAATGAAGTTCCATCTGAGCTTAAGTGCGATGTTCCTTTGACTTACAGATTCAAGTCATCTTGATCATGGAGACTTATGCTTGACATCTTAAGCAAACATCTCCTCGAAGGAGATGTGGACCCGGATGATTGGGTATAAGTCTGATCAAGGTGTTTGAATAGCCTATAGGATTCACCACTTTTGCGAGGAGATGTATACCCATGGCCTCGTCGATTGTTACTAAAGTCTGGCCAAAGCATTACATGTTTAGAGTAAGGTACTTTCGATACATGTGGAGTAACTAGAACTGTGACCTGGAAATGATACTTGGCTAGGGAATGGTCTAGTGGGATCACAAATAGACTAACCAAGTGTGATTACATGTAATACTTTGGCCAAAGACTTTAGTAACGGAGTGGTGAATCCTTTATAGGCTATTCAAACACCCTCGGTCACTTCGACTTATACCCAATCATCCCGGGTCCACATCTCCTCAGAGATGCTTGCTTAAGATGTCAAAGCATAAGTCTTCATGACCAAGATGACTTGAATACCATAAGTCAAAGGAACATCGCACTTAAGCTGCAGTAAGAACTTCATTGACATATATCTATATATGCAGAGAACCATATGAAGTCTTACAGCTAGTCACTCCAATGAACTAGTTCCCATAACTAGTATCCACGATTAACTCCGGACATCACAATGTCTCCAGCCAGTGAGAATCAGCTGCTTGGATACACCAAGGAGTATACCTCATGCTAATCTCGAAAGAATTGATGGTGTCCAAATCCATCAATTCATCGACTAGGGATAATTCTAATACATCACAATTACACATGTAGAGATACTCACTAGTTGTGATCCAATTACAAATTCTCTCATGCTGTGAATCATATCGTGGACATTCAATAAATGAGTTTAAGATCTAATCAAATACATGAAAACATGTATACTCAAATAGTGAATCTTCATTTATCATATAAATGGTTTAAACATAAGGCGATTGCCTGAGGACACCTCTCAAATATAACTAACAAACTCCCACTTGGCCTAATGGCAATCACCACAATATCCAATACCATAAGCTCTAACATGATCCTCAAACTTACTTTTATGTCTAGTTAAAGGGTCCGCTAAGTTCCTTTTAGTAGGAATCTTCTCGATTTGTATTTTCATCCTACTTATTGTTGGTGCAGGGGCACCAGATGATCGAACCTGTGTTTTGATTATGGCAAAGATGCAAAGTTAAGATTACATTGTTATCTCACGAGCTGAATCAAGTATGCAGAAATACTAAGCTAAGCCGAAGGTCAGCGACACTCGGAGAAAATCGTAGTGGTCGGGCGACACCGGGAGGACTTCGGAGGGAGCCGAATGAATCAGGTGGAGACCGAATGCAAGGCTTCAAAGGTAAATGTTGAGATAAGCTCGAGTGAGTAAAGTGAAGTGAGGTCGTGTCCTTTGTACGGGGACGTCCTTAGGCGACGATCCGACCAAGACTTCCAATGGAAGGTCTATGTCGAGATCGGACGGCAAGTGGCCGTCGAATTCACTTATATTTTGAGATAACTCTTTCTCAATCGCCATTTCAACCGGGCGATTCAACCGCCGCCAGCATTCAACCATCGCTTGAATTACGCCGAGATGAGTCAAAACTCATCCCTTTCTTCAAGGGTGAGGTGGCCATTGATGTAGGATCTTGATGTGCTCGAGGAGGGGACTTCTACGGCTATAAAAGAAGGTTCATTCCTCACCATTTCATCAATCCTAAGCTTCCAAAAAGCCTCTGCAACGCTACGACTCTCCGACAACGAAGTTCTAGTTCTCCGACGTCTAGGTTTAATTGTTTATATTTTTGTTTCGTCGATATAATCTTCATTTTCAGTTTATATTTTTCATATCAATTGTCTCGGAGTTTTTATCGTTACGAGGAGAGGGGGAGTGTCCCTCTACCTCAAAGCTTTGTGATTTTTCTTATACTCGATTAACTCATACCTCTAACGAGGAGGAGTTCTTTAGTGTTTTGCCCTCCGTGCATGGTCAAGGACCACTAGGGCCTCGGAGTAATAGTCGAAGGCAATGAACCAAGTAAAAAACCATTTTTCTTTATTTATTTGTCTTTTATCTTTCCGCTGCGATTAATTGTCTAATCAACGAATGATTTCAAAAAAGTTTTATCAATATTCACGTCCCCTCTAGCGATCCGCTTCGATCCAACACTTATGATCTCTCTGATCAAATGATAGCGGCGAAGCACATGTTTGGATCATTGATGATGTTAGTAATATATGAGAGATGTCCTAAGGCAATCGCCTTATGTATGAACCATTTATATGATAAATGAAGATTCACTATTTGAGTATACATGGTTTCATGTATTTGATTGGATCTTAAACTCATTTACTGAATATCCACAATACGATTCACAACATGAGAGAATTTGTGATTGGATCACAACTAGTGAGTATCTCTACATGTGTAATTGTGATGTATCGGAATTATCCCAAGTCGATGAATTGATGGATTTGGACACCATTGATTCTGTCGAGACTAGCACAAGGTATACTCTTTGGTGTATCTAAGCAGCTGATTCTCACTGGCTGGAGACATTGTGATGTCCAGAGTTAATTGTGGATGCTAATTATGGTAACTAGTTCATTGGAGTGACCAGCTGTAAGACTTCATATGGTTCTCTGCATATATAGATATGTCAATGAAGTTCTTACTGTAGCTTAAGTGGGATGTTCCTTTGACTTGCGGTATTCAAGTCATCTTGATCATGAGGACTTATGCTTTGACATCTTAAGCAAGCATCTCCGAGGAGATGTGGACCCGAGATGATTGGGTATAAGTCGAAGTGATCGAAAGTGTTTGAATAGCCTATAAAGGATTCACCACTCCTTGCGAGGAGATGTATACCCATGATCTCTCGTCGGATTGTTACTAAAGTCTTTGGCCAAAGCATTACATGTTTAGAGTAAGGCACTCTTCGATACATGTGCAGTAACTAGAATCCGTAGAACGAGGAAATGATACTTGGGCTAGGTGTGACGTAGTCAGCCTAGTGGGGACTGACACTATAGATCATATCCTGAACCAGGTGGGTATAAGATGAGTGAAGGGAATGGGGCACGATTCATTCGAGCTGCTGAAGGGTTTCAGAAATAGTTCTGGATCAACCGTTGATCTTTCCGGTTAATTGGGGATCATGATGTACTACTAGGTGCCACTCATGATCGTTCTATAATTAATGGTTAATTATAGACGGCCAACATAAACCTAGAACCTATTTGGTCACACGCACAATGAGCGTAATCCAAAGGATTTAAAATGAGTTTGAGAATGAGATTCTCAGACTGAGAGAAACTAGGTTTGGTTGGACCAAACAAGAAGCGAGCATGAAATCATTTCAGTCGCAATGGAAGCGTGGATGGGTCGTGTCTTATGAAGACATGATGGACTAACCAAAATGGTTTGGTTCTAATCCAACGGAGGAGAATAAACAAAAGGGGTTTGGTTTGTTTTAAACGAATGAACCAAAGTTGGTTCGGTTCATTTTAACTTAAAATAAACCATCATGGTTTAGTTTATTTTAACTTAAATTGATGGAGCGGGTTAACGGGCCTTTGGTTATGATCCAATAACCATTAAGAGAATTTGTTCTCTATAAAATAGGGCTTAAGGGTTTTTGTAAAACCCTAATTGAGGCAACCCTAATAGTTTGGCCGCCCACCCTCTCCCTCTAGTCGGTGCCAACCCTATTTCCGCCGCCCACCTCCTGCAACCGTGACCGGCTCGCCGTCTTCTTACGTATTGCTCTTTTGAGCTCTTTATCGGCTCGGTGATCATCATAGCTCGGCGACAAGGTGAGCACATTGCTTTCCTTATTTGGCCGGCACAAGGTCTCCACCAAAGCTGTCCAGTTTTCTGGAGAGCTTGTTTCCCTCTTGTCGGAGCGTCATTTGGACAACGTTTGGAGCTCTGACAGTGCCTTCCTTACCGGGGATTCAATCTCCGGTAATCCTCATAGGTGGAGGATGAAGGATTCGTCAAACGGTTGACGAATACCTCTCCGGAAAAGCGAGTTTTTGAGGACTCATTTTGGATTCGAATTTTGATTCGGATCGTGATCTTCTCTCGATCACGTCGTCTTCAACACGAGGCTAGTAACCCGTACGAAGACGAGGCTCATGACTTAGTGAAGTCATCCCGAATATACTCGACGTGGATACGGATAGAGACGATTCTAGCGAGAATCATTCCGATTGATGTCTTTTCCGCTACACGTGATACGTCAGGTATACGTAGTTTAAGTTTCCTTTTATTGTAAAATTTGAATTTACAGTTATGTCTACACATGTTGTACTATGCATGCATGTGATGTGTGTTGTAATAAATTAGATTTATTATTTTATTCCTTCCGCTGTGCACATGTTTACGAAACATGTTCGAACACACACTCGCCGCGGTGCTAGAAACCCAACAGTGGTATCAGAGCCCAGGTTGTGTTTCGACATAATCGTAAAATTGTTTTGCGATAGTCATAATGATATTTCTGGAAATTTTCTACTTTTGGAAAGTTAGAAGTATTTATGGAAATTGATATTTTTCATAAATAAAATATTTGATTAGATTTTGGAAATTTATTTCCTAATTTAATCATGATTTGATTTGGAAAATCAAATCTTAAAATATTTTATTTCCATAAGTAGTTTTGATGATTTAGGAAATTGGTTTCCTAAATTGACTTTCCTTAATCAACTATTTCCACAAATAAAATATGTGATTAGATTTGAAAATTTATTTCCTAATTTAATCATGATTTGATTTGAAGAATCAAGTCTTAAACATATTTTATTTCCATAAATAGTTATGACATATAAGGAAATTTTGTACATGACATAATTGTATGTCATGTAATTGCATTAGATGCACATCATTATGTCATGCGTGTCATGACATGTAGATGTATGTCATGTCATGTAGATAATAGTTATTTGCATGCAAAGAGGATGAGACATAAAAACCCTAACTCAATATTAAAGCCTACACCTTCCATTAATATGGTTAGAACCAGAGTTTCGTTTCTTGTTCGGGTTTTTGGACTCTCTCCAAGCCCGGCTCGAACCCGAACATGTTCAAACCATGGAATAGTTTAATACTAATATGGTAAGAGTCAGAGATCAATCGTTAGATTTGGTTGTTGGACTCTCTCCAAGCCGGGCTAATTGGTTGAATGCACTCTAACCATATTAAAACTATTTCTCGATTAATGGGTTGACTTTAACCTGGAGCATCGGCTTGTTGGACTCTCTCCAAGGTCGATGTAAAGGGAGGTGAAGTTGGGTGCTATGCATATGATGCATACTTGTTAATGTGTTAACAACCTGATGTATGTGTGAACATTCAATTAGTTGATAGCACATTGTGATAGTTGCATATACGTGATATGCAATTGGTATATTTGTTACCTACCATCGTAGTTATGAATGACTTGTTGGACTCTCTCCAAGGTTGTTCATATCTATGTTGGATATCAGCCCATTCGGAGATGGACCTACGATCTCCCGAAGTGATTTTGGAGTTTTTGAAATTCGAAAAATGAATGGGATTTATGAATGTATAATGATGCATTTTAAAATCATCTTTCTCATATATACTCGTTTTGTATTTCTAAGATTGATCATGATGTCTTTGAATTTGCGTTCCATTTTGGATTCGAATAAATTGACTGGGCCGAATTTCTTGGACTGGCTTAGAAACTTGAGAATTGTTCTCAAGGTTGAAAATCTTGCAAATGTCCTCGAAGCGCCTCTTCCCGCCCGTCCTAGTGACAATGCAACTCTGGACCAATTGTTGGCCTATCAGAAACATGTGAGTGATTCTGAACAAATGAGTTGCATCATGCTAGCTATGATGGAACCCAAGCTACGAAAGCAGCATGAGCACATGGATGCTCATATCGTAGTCCTTCATCTTTATGATTTGTTTGATAAGCAAGTGAGATTCGAAATGTTCGAAGTCTCCAAGCTCCTCTTCACCTCTGAGATGCAAGAAGGTTCATCTGTGGTACTGCTCAACATGCTAAAGACTGTGGAGCCTTCTGAGAAGCATGAGCAGGGGTCGGTGTTGTTAGTTGATTCCTCGAAGAAAGGTTCTAAGAGGGAGTCAAAGGAACAACAGAAGGGGAAGAAGAAAAAAGGCTAAAAAGGCAGAACTAGCTTAAAAGGGCACTTGCCATCATTATGGCAAGTAGGGCCATTGGCGAAGAAATTGTAAGATTTATCTTGAGTCCATGAAGAAGAATAAGGCATAAGATGCTCCATCTTTTTCATATATCTTTGTTATTGATTGTCATTCTATTTCCTCAGACACTTGGGTATTGGATACTGGGTGTGGCTCACATATATGTAATGACATACATGGGCTAAGGAATAGAAGAAGATTCGTCATGGGAGAGTCAAATTTATGTGTTGGGAATGGAGCAAAGGTTGTTGCACTCGCCATCGGAACGTATTTGTTGAAACTCCCTACAGGACTTGTCTTAGAACTGGACAATTGTTTTTATGTTCCTTCATTGATAAAGAACATCATTTCTATTTCTTGTTTAAATAGAAATGGGTACTATTTGACTTTTAGTAACAATTGTTGTTACATAACTTTGAATGGAGTTCTTTATGGGACTAGAACTTTAAGCAATGGCATTTATACGTTGGACGTATCCAATGACATTTTCAATATTGAAGCGAGCAACAAGCGTGCTCGAAATGATAATCAAATAGACTCCTATATGTGGCATTGTCTTCTTGGCCATGTAAGCAAGAAACGCATGTCCGAATTACACCGATGTGGAATTCTGGAATTGTTTGAATTGGATTCATAGGATACATGCGAATCATGCTTAAAAGGCAAGATGACTAAGTTACCTTTTACAGGAAAAGGTGAACGAGTGGGAGAGTTACTAGGTCTAATACATACTGATGTATGTGGACCTATGTCAACTCAAGCTTTAGGAGGCTATAGCTACTTCATTACCTTCACTGATGATCACTCACGGTTTGGGTATGTGTTCTTGATGAAACACAAGTCTGATGCCTTTGAAAGGTTCAAAGAATTCAGAAATGAAGTAGAGAAACAATATGACAAGAGTATTAAAATACTTCGATCGGATCGAGGTGGTGAATACTTAAGTCAAGAGTTTCTTGATTATCTAAGAGACAATGGTATATTGTTTCAATGGACTCCGCCATATACACCACAGCATAATGGTGTATATGAGAGGCGTAACCGGACCCTGTTAGACATGGTCAGGTCAATGATGAATCATGCGAATCTTCCCAAGTCCTTTTGGGGTTATACACTTCAGACAGCTGTTTACTTGTTAAACAGAATGTCAACCAAGGTAGTCTCTACTACTCCATATGAGATATGGAATAGTAAGAAACCTCATATATCTTACTTGAAGATATGGGGTTGTCCTGCTTATGTGAAGCGGACTGTATCAGACAAATTGGATGCTAAGTCTGATAAATGTCTATTTATTGGATACCCTAAGGAAACAAAAGGGCTACCAATTCTATCATTCTGTGGAACAAAAGGTCTTTGTTTCAAGGCATGCTGTGTTTCTAGATAAAGAGTTTCTCTTGCAAGAAAACAGTGGGAGTATCATCGAGCTTGAGGAGGCTCGAGAAACTCAAATAGACATTGATGAGATACCTGGTGAAGCACAACAGCCGATAACTCATAGTGATGAGCAATCGGCTAGACCTATTGTAACACAACATCTTCGTAGATCTGGTAGAACACGCAACATTCCTGAGAGATATAGATTTCTCGTAAGTGAATCGAACGACGTGTTACTCATTGATGATGAGGAGTCTACCAGTTATGAAGAAGTGCTGACAAGTTCAAGGATAAGTGGCTTGATGCCATGAAGTTGGAAATGGATTCCATGTATGAAAACCAAGTTTGGAACTTGGTTGACCCACCTGAAGGGATCAAGCCTATAGGGTGCAAGTGGGTTTTCAAGAAGAAAATCGACATGGATGGTAATGTGATTACCTATAAGGCTAGATTAGTGGCAAAAGTATATCGTCAAAAACAAGGTGTTAATTATGACGAAACCTATTCGCATGTAGCTATGCTTAAATCCATTCGGATGCTCCTAGCCATAGCGGCTTATTATGATTATGAGATATGGCAGATGGATGTGAAAACAACTTTCCTTAATGGAAACTGTTGGGGATCGAAACGGTCGGCTAGAGGGGGGTGAATAGCCCTTAATCAATGGATGTCGTAATTTACTCGTCTACAAAAGGTTAGCGCAAGCGGAATATAATAAGACAAGACAAGTAAATATACAAGACAAGAATAAAAATGCTAACACAAGATGTAACGTGGTTCATGGCTACGCCGCTAATCCACGATCCCGATTCGTCCGAGGTGAATCACTCCTTCAAAGCCAATCACTATTGGTCTCTCCTTTGCACCAAGCTAGGTGGAGGTAACCTTTACAATCAAGATCACTCTTCTTACAATAAGAATGAAGTAAAAGCAAGTAAGAAGAGTTTAAAGCTTATGGGGCACTTGGATGGTCGTTTGGAGTAAGAGCATTAGCCCCCCAAAGCTCCACACCCTCTCTTTTTATAGAGAGGAGGCTTTTCTTCCCGTTGGCCGCCACCAGTCGACTGCTGCCCTTGGCAGTCGACTGCCGCCACTACAATGGTCTCCGAACACGTCAGATCCCGACCGTTGTAGTCCAACGGAACACTTGGCAGTCGACTGATGGACCTCATCAGTCAACGGCTGCCTCCATAGTCGACTGCCCAGTCGGCTACGAGTGGTTCTATGGCCAAACCCTTTCGACTAGTTGATCAGCTTTGATCGATGATGGTCTTAGCGATGATCGCTCACATATGGCGATCACGCCTCAAACACTCGTCGAATACCAGAACCACGTTCGATTTCGAGCGATCATTGTCATTCCATGGCAATGATCGATGTCGAAAATTCCATCCGACACTTAGCCAAATGGCCAAGTTTCACCTAAGAGTTACCCCTTCCCGGGTTACATTCGCTCACTCTCATCTCTCGGAGTCCCTCACCTTCGAAGTTCTCTTCGTTCGCGGCCACATCCCTCGGCAGCATCAGGCGCACGACTCTGCAATGCTCCTTCACGTCTCTTGCCTCGAAGTCTACTTCCTCCGGCTTCACTCCAAGCTCCTCGTCCGGCGGTCCCTCGGATGCTCCAAGCGCACGGCTTCCGCAAAGCCATCCTTCACCAACTCAAGGACTGAGTCATGAGTTGTGAAACTCGCCACGGCTCCATGTGCGAATTACTAAGTCCTGCACGATTTCAACGCACATATCAAATTAACATAACAAACTAACTTAAACCCTTTGTCACACACATCAAAACCTAATCATGGCAAGAGATTGCCCTAACAATCTCCCCCTTTTTGATGTGTGGCAATCCATTTAAGTTAGGTAAAAACATTTGATAAAAATTTCTAAGGTAAGAAAGCATGTAAACATAAACATGATATAGCAACATGCAACTCCCCCTTAATCCATGAAACTCCCCATACATATTTCTCCCTCTATCATAATTAACTTAAACATAATATTTTCTCCCCCTTTGACACCATCAAAAAGATTAATACTAAGTTATAAACACATGACATCAAGTCTAATAGAAGGAAAATATCAAAAATTGGTTTAATAACAAATCACTTGGTCGTTTGAATATCGAGCCACCAATGATTGGTTCGGACTACTAGTCGACCGCACCTTGTTTTCGAAATTACGATTTTAGTGAAATTTAGAAATGCATTAAAAATTTCAGAAAATTTGAAAAATCATGAAATTTGGGGAACACATTTCTTTTAAGTATATCTATCAATGAAAAATAGTTTTTTTTTATGAAAAATCATTATATTTTCTGAGATTTGCCAAAAAACCAAAAGCTTTAAAAACCACTAGGTTTTTGATCATTCTAGTATCAAGTTTACCACCTAGTTTTGGTTCCAATTGTTTCAAAACATGAATACATAGATTTTAGATTAAGAAATTGTTTTGAAAACATATGAAATATCCAACCATGATCTTTGGGCAATATGTCTATGAATTAAACATAAGTCTTCCCCATGATTGGTCTATTATTGCTATTTTGATACTTTAAATGACCATCTAAATGTCATAGGCATTAGTGGACATTTGTATCATCCTAACATCTCACTCATGCTAAGTTTTCAATCATGGTAGCCTATAGTGAGTGTGAGATGTATCCTAGAGGATATTTGTATATACTTAACCATTATATTCATGCAATTCTATCAAGGTTAAGTATCATCCTAACAATCCTCATGATCATAAAGACATATATGTGTGAATTTCACATTATGATTATGAAATACATGTATTCATTGAATTGTTATCATGCATTAGGTATTATATCATGATAATAAACAAGGTATCACCTAAAGCATGATTTAAACCTATTTCACATGATTATGTGCCAAATATCAAAATTATAAATCATGATTATAAACATGTGTAACAATTACATCAACTATCATGATTTAAGCATTATTATCTATTTATGGGCACATTATCATCACCCAACACTACTTCTAAAAGTGAGGTCCCACCATCCTAAGTCAACCAACATATGATATAGGTGAAATACATATGGTTGACTATCTTAGGGTTTTCCTAACCCTTAAGAATGGATTTAGGAATCCAAAATAAGTTCTTTCCTATTGGGTTCACTAAATACTCCTTGGGGATCCATTTTTTAGCTATTACCTTCTTCTTATCTTGTCCCCTAGCAATTAGGCATTTATAGGCCTTTTCAATTTTCTTTTCTTTGTATCCTAGGCCTTTCTTATTGAAGCTAGCTCTTTGGCTCCCTATAATCATGTTCAAGGTGTTTGAGCCAATTGTAAACTTTTCTAGGGCTTTGGTTAAATAATCTACTTTCTCTCTTAAAGCCCTATTTTCTTCTATACATGCATCACTAACATCCAAAGGCATATAGTTATCATGTGAGCATCCATCATTTAAGCTAGAAGAAATATTATCATCATTTAAGCATGATTTTTCTAGTTTATTTTCTAAGTCCTTAATTTGATCTAGCATGCTTTTGTTCTTCTTCTTAGCTGTAAATAAATCCTTAGTTAAGCTAGAAATCATAGAAACTATTTTACTAGGTGAAAGATTGGTTACCATAGTTTCCATGTCCTCTTCTTCTTCGGATGAGGAGGTAGAGGAGGCTCCCCCTTCACTTGAGCTCTCTCCACTTGTGCTTGATTCTTCATTTTCGGTGGAGGAGCAATCCAAGTCGTCAAATGCCATCAATGCTAGGTTGGTGACAAATGTATTTTCTTCCTCGGATGATGATGAAGATGAGGAGGAAGGGTCATCCCAAGTCTTTGCTTTGAATTCCTTGGCCTTTCCCTTTTCCTTTGCTTTCTTCTCCTCTTCTTTTTTCTTCTTGCTCCCCTTTTTCTTCTTCTTTTCTTCCTTCTTTTTCCTTTCTTCCTTGCTCTTGTTTAGGAGGGGACAATTATCCCTTATGTGTCCCTCTCCTTGGCAATTGTAGCAAATGATTTTTCCCCTTTGTCTTCTATTCCTATCATTAGATTTATTAAATCTAAGATCTTTTAAAGCACGTCTTACCCTCCTTACCATATAAGCTTCTTCCGTGCTATCCATGGAGGAGGAGGAGAATGCTTCATCATCATCGGAGGAGGGGATCTTCATCTTCTTCTTCCCCTTATTTGCCATCAATGGTACTCCCCTTGAAGGTTGGATTCTAGGCTCTTCTTGTATTCCTTCAAGCCTTGTTTCGTGGAGCTCCATTGTTGAGAAGAAGTCCTCCAAGGTGCTCACTTCTAAGTTCTTCGAAATATAGAAGGAGTCCACCATGGAGCTCCACTTTGAGGATCGCGGAAAGGCATCTATAGCCTTCATAACCATATCCCGGTTTGATAGCTTCTCACCTACACTTGACAAATCGGTTATAATTTCTTTGAAACGAGAATGTAAGGAAATTACCTTTTCTCCCTTTTCTAGTTTAATGTTGTTGAGTTGGGAGCGGAGGAGATCTCTCCTTGCTAGCTTCGCCTCGGATGTGCCTTCATGAAGCTCAATTAGCTTCTCCCACATCTCCTTGGCACTTAGGCATTCTCCTATTCGGTTGATCTCTTGTTGGGGGAGCACATTGAAGATTTCTCTTTCCTTTGCTTTTTGGTCCACCTAGATTTCTCTATTGGCTTCCCTTCTTCATCCCTAGGCAAAACGAAACCGGATTACATTGTAATCATAATATCAAAATCCGTTTCGAAAAATGCTTCCATTCGCTTCTTCCACCAAGCGAATTCCCCTTCAAACTTTGGTGGGTGAATGTTGGAGCCGACCATCTTTTGATGAAGTGCTTGTTGCGGCGGTTAGTCCTCGACAAACGACTTGGCTCTGATACCACTTGTTGGGGATCGAAACGGCCGGCTAGAGGGGGGTGAATAACCCTCAATCGATGGATGTCGTAATTTACTCGTCTACAAAAGGTTAGCACAAGCGGAATATAATAAGACAAGACAAGTAAATATACAAGACAAGAATCAAAACGCTAACGTAAGATGTAACGTGGTTCATGGCTACACCGCTAATCCACGATATCGATTCGTCCGAGGTGAATCACTCCTTCAAAGTCAATCACTATTGGTCTCTCCTTTGCACCAAGCTAGGTGGAGGTAACCTTTACAATCAAGATCACTCTTCTTACAATAAGAATGAAGTAAAAGTAAGTAAGAAGAGTTTAAAGCTTGTGGGGCACTTGGATGGTCGTTTGGAGTAAGAGCATTAGCCCCCCAAAGCTCCACACCCTCTCTTTTTATAGAGAGGAGGATTTTCTTCCCGTTGGCGCCACTCCGATCACGCCCTTGGCGATCATTGCCGCCACTACAATCTCCGAACACGCGTCGGATCCGACCGTTGTAGTCAGCCCAACACTTAGCGATCGGCCGATGGACCTCATCGATCACTTTCATAGTCGGCCGCCGATCGGCTACGAGTGGTTCTGCGGGCTAAACCGACCGACCGATCATTCTACCTTGGGATCGACTAATGATCTTAGCGCGGGCCCACATATGGCGATCACTGGCCTCAAACACTCGGTCGAATACCCGGTCGAACCACGTTCGACTCGAGCGATCATTGTCATTCCATGGCGATCGATGTGAAATCCCATCCGACACTTAGCCAAATGGCCAAGTTTCACCTAAGAGCTACCCCTTCCCGGGTTACATTCGCTCACTCTCATCTCTCGGAGTCCCTCGCCTTCGAATTTCTCTTCGTTCGCGGCCACGTCCCTCAGCAGCATCAGGCGCACGACTCTGCAATGCTCCTTCGCGTCTCTTGCCTCGAAGTCTACTTCCTCCGGCTTCACTCCAAGCTCCTCGTCCAGCGGTCCCTCGGATGCTCCAAGCGCACGGCTTCCGCAAAGCTATCCTTCACCGACTCAAGGACCGAGTCATGAGTTGTGAAACTCGCCACGGCTCCATGTGCAAATTACTAAGTCCTGCACGACTTAAACGCACATATCAAATCAAAATAACAAACTAACTTAAACCCTTTGCCACACACATCAAAACCTAATCATGGCAAGAGATTGCCCTATGGAAACCTGCTCGAGGACGTGTATATGATACAGTCTGACGGTTTCACATCGGTTGATAAAACCAAGGTATGCAAATTGCGACGGTCTATATATTGATTGAAGCAAGCATCCAGGAGTTGGAATATCTGTTTTGATGAGACAATCAAAAGGTTTGATTTCTCACAAAATCCAGACGAATCTTGTGTGTACAAGAAGGTTAGTGGGAGTGCAGTCGTGTTCCTAATATTGAATGTCATGACATATTACTTATAGGAGACGATGTTTCAATCTTACAGTCAGTTAAGATTTGGTTATCCAAGACATTCTCCATGAAAGACCTGGGAGAAGCAACCTACATCCTCGAGATTAAGATCTATAGAGATAGATCGAAACGGTTGCTTGGTCTTTCGCAGTCTACATATATAGACCGAGTGCTAAAGATGAATCCAAGAAAGGTTTCCTACCCATCAGGCATGAGGTACACCTTTCGAAGTCTATGTGTCCGCGCACAGAAGACGAGAGGATTTGCATGAGTAAGATTCCCTATGCATCCGTAATAGGATCTATCATGTATGTTATGTTATGTACGAGGCCCGATGTATCGTATGCTCTGAGTGTTACGAGCAGATACCAGTCTGATCCAGGAATGGATCATTGGGTGGCTGCTAAGACAATCCTTAAGTACTTAAGAAGAACTAAGGATGTGTTCCTAATATATGGAGAAGGGGACATGGTGATACGCGGGTATACGGATGCCAGCTTCCAGACAGACAAGGATAATTCAAGGTCTCAGTCTGGATACGTGTTCACCTTGAATGGGGGCGCAGTGAGTTGGAAAAGTTTCAAACAAGACACTGTAGCGAATTCTACCACTGAGGCAGAATACATTGCAGCTTCGGAAGCAGCAAAGGAAGCGGTTTGGATCAAGAAGTTCATTTATGAACTTGGTGTGATTCCAGCCATTGTTGAAGCAATACCGGTCTACTGCGATAACAATGGAGCAATTACACAGGCGAAAGAGCCAAGGTCTCATCAACGATCCAAACATGTACTTCATCACTATCATCTTATCAGAGAGATCATCAGTAGGAAGGAAATACAAATCGAGAAAATCCCCACTGAAAGGAACTTAGCGGATCCTTTGACTAAGGCATTACCTCAAAGTAAGTTTGAGGGTCATGTTAGAGCTTATGGTATTGGATACCATAGCGATTAGCATTAGGCCAAATGGGAGTTTGTTAGTAATATATGAGAGATGTCCTAAGGCAATCGCCTTATGTATGAACCATTTATATGATAAATGAAGATTCACTATTTGAGTATACATGTTTTCATGCATTTGATTGGATCTTAAACTCATTTACTGAATGTCCACGATACGATTCACAGCATGAGAGAATTTGTGATTGGATCACAACTAGTGAGTATCTCTACATGTATAATTGTGATGTATCGGAATTATCCCTAGTCGATGAATTGATGGATTTGGACACCATTGATTCTGTCGAGACTAGCATGAGGTATACTCTTTGGTGTATCCAAGCAGCTGATTCTCACTGGCTGGAGACATTGTGATGTCCGGAGTTAATCATGGATGCTATTTATGGTAACTAGTTCATTGGAGTGACCTGCTGTAAGACTTCATATGGTTCTCTTCATATATAGATATGTCAATGAAGTTCTTACTGTAGCTTAAGTGGGATGTTCCTTTGACTTGCGGTATTCAAGTCATCTTGATCATGAGGACTTATGCTTTGACATCTTAAGCAAGCATCTCTGAGGAGATGTGGACCCGGGATGATTGGGTATAAGTCGAAGTGATCGAAGGTGTTTGAATAGCCTATAAAGAATTCACCACTCCTTGCGAGGAGATGTATAATCATGGCCTCTCGTCGGATTGTTACTAAAGTCTTTGGCCAAAGCATTACATGTTTAGAGTAAGGTACTCTTCAATACATGTGCAGTAACTAGAATCCGTAGGACGAGAAAATGATACTTGGGCTTGGTGTGACGTAGTCAGCCTAGTGGGGACTGACACTATAGACCATGTCCTGAACCAAGTGGGTATAAGATGAGTGAAGGGAATGGGGCACGATTCATTCGAGTTGCTGAAGGGTTTCAGAAATAGTTCTGGATCAACCGTTGATCTTTTCGGTTAATTGGGGATCATGATGTACTACTAGGTGTCACTCATGATTGTTCTATAATTAATGGTTAATTATAGACGACCAACATAAACCGAGAACCTATTTGGTCACACGCACAACGAGCGTAATCCGAAGGATTTAAAACAATCTTGAGAATGTGATTCTCAGACTGAGAGAAACTAGGTTTGGTTGGACCAAACAAGAAGCGAGCATGAAATCATTTCAGTCGCAATGGAAGCGTGGATGGGTCGTGTCTTATGAAGACATGATGGACTAACCAAAATGGTTTGGTTCTAATCCAACGGAGGAGAATAAACCAAAGGGGTTTGGTTTGTTTTAAACGAATGAACCAAAGTTGGTTCGGTTCGTTTTAACTTAAAATAAACCATCATGGTTTAGTTTATTTTAACTTAAATTGATGGAGCGGGTTAACGGGCCTTTGGTTATGATCCAATAACCATTAAGAGAATTTGTTCTCTATAAAATAGGGCTTAAGGGTTTTTGTAAAACCCTAATTGAGGCAACCCTAATAGTTTGGCCGCCCACCCTCTCCCTCTAGTCGGTGCCAACCCTATTGCCGCCACCCACCTCCTCCAACCGGTGGCCAGCTGCTGCCGTCTTCTCCAATTGCCGGCATTGAGCTGCTGCCAGAGGAGCTCCGGTGATCATCCTCGGCTCCGGCGACAAGGTGAGCACATTGCTTTCCTTATTTGGCCGGCGCAAGGTCTCCACCAAAGCTGTCCAGTTTTCTGGACAGCTTGTTTCCCTCTTGTCGGAGCGTCGTTTGGACGACGTTTGGAGCTCCGACAGCACCTTCCTTACCGGGGATTTGATCTCTGGTAATCCTCATAGGTGGAGGACGAAGGATTCATCAAACGGTTGACGAATACCTCTCCGGAGAAGCGAGTTTTTGACGACTCGTTTTGGATCCGAATTTTGATTCGGATCGTGATCTTCTCTCGATCACGTCGTCTTCAACACGAGTCTAGTAACCCGTACGAAGACGAGACTCGTGACTTAGTGAATTCATCCTGAAGATACTCGGCGTGGATACGGATAGAGATGATTCTAGCGAGAATCGTTCCGGTTGATGCCTTTCCCGCTACACGTGATACGTCAGGTATACGTAGTTTAAGTTTCCTTTTATTGCAAAATTTGAATTTACGGTTATGTCTACACATGTTGTACTATGCATGCGTGTGATGTGTGTGTTGTAATAAATTAGATTTATTATTTTATTCCTTCCGCTGTGCACATGTTTACGAAACATGTTCGAACACACACTCGCCGCGGTGTCGGAAACCCAACAGATGAGACCACATCAAGTTCAAAGATGAACTTCTCGATCCAAACCGCTTCCTTTGCTGCTTCCAAAGCTGCAATGTATTCTGTCTCAGTGGCAGAATCTGCTATAGTGTCTTGCTTGGAACCTTTCCAACTTATTGTACCTCCATTCAAGGTGAACACATACCCAGACTGAGACCTAGAATCATCCTTGTCTATCTGGAAGCTGGCATCCGTATACCCGCGTATCACCATGTCTCCTTCTCCATATATTAGGAACACATCCTTAGTTCTTCTCAAGTACTTAAGGATCGTCTTAACAGCCACCCAATGATCCATTCCTGGATCAGATTGGTATCTGCTCGTGACACTCAGAGCATACGATACATCGGGCCTCGTATATAACATAGCATACATGATAGATCCTATTGCGGATGCATATGGAATCTTACTCATGCAAATCCTCTCGTCTTCTGTGTGCGGACACATAGACTTCGAAAGGTGTATCCCATGCCTGATGGGTAGGAAACTTTTCTTGGATTCCGACATGCTAAACCTCTTTAACACTCGGTCTATATATGTAGACTGCGAAAGACGAAGCTACCGTTTCGATCTATCCCTATAGATCTTAATCCCGAGGATGTAGGTTGCTTCTCCCAAGTCTTTCATGGAGAATGTCTTGGACAATCAAATTTTAACTGACTGTAAGACAAATACATCATTTCCCATAAGTAATATGTCATCGACATACAATACTAGGAACATGACTGCACTCCCACTAACCTTCTTGTACACACAAGGTTCGTCCGAATTCTGTGAGAAATCAAACTTTTTTATTGTCTCATCAAAACTGATATTCCAGCTCTTGGATGCTTGCTTCAATTCATATATGGACCGTCACAGTTTGCATACCTTAGTTTTATCAATCGATGTGAAACCCTCAGGCTGTATCATATACACGTCCTCGAGTAGTTTCTATTAAGGAAAGTTATTTTCACATCCATCTACCATATCTCATAGTCATAATGAGTCGCTATGGCTAGGAGCATCCGAATAGATTTAAGAATAACAACAGATGAATAGGTCTCGTCATAATCAACACCTTACTTTTGACGATACCCTTTTGCCACTAATCTAGCCTTATAGGTAATCACATTACCATCCATGTTGATTTTCATCTTGAAAATCCACTTGCACCCAATAGGTTTTATGCCTTCAGGTGGGTCAACCAAGTTCCAAACTTGATTTTCATACATGGAATCCATTTTCGACTTCATGGCGTTAAGTCATTTATCCCTTTCTGAACTTTTTAAAACTTCTTCATAACTGGTAGGCTCCTCATCATCAATGAGTAACATGTTGTTCGATTCACTTACGAGAAATCCATATCTCTCAGGAATGTTGCGTGTTCTATCAGATCTACGAAGATGTGGTGTCATAATTGGTCCAGCCGATGGCTCATCACTATGAGTTATCGGCTATGGTGCATCACCAGGTATCTCATCAATGTCTATTGAAGTCTCTTGAGCCTCCTCAAGCTCAACGACACTCCCTCTATTTTCTTGCAAGAGAAACTCTTTCTCTAGAAACACAGCATGCCTTGAAACAAACACCTTTTGTTCCACAGGATGATAAAATTGATAACCCCTTTTTTCCTTAGGGTATCCAATAAATAGATATTTATCAGACTTAGCATCCAATTTGTCTGATACAGTCCGCTTCACATAAGAAGGACAACCTCATATCTTCAAGTAAGATACATGAGGTTTCTTACTATTCCATATCTCATATGGAGTAGTGGAGACTACCTTGGTTAGCATTCTGTTTAGCAAGTAAATAGCTGTCTGAAGTGCATAGCCCCAAAAGGACTTGGGAAGATTCGCATGATTCATCGTCGACCTGACCATGTCCAACAAGGTCTGATTACGCCTCTCAAATACACCATTATGCTGTGGTGTATACGGCGGAGTCCATTGAGACAATATATCATTGTCTCTTAGATAATCTAAAAACTCTTGACTCAAGTATTCACCACCTCAATCCAATCGAAGTATTTTAATACTCTTGTCATGTTGTTTCTCTACTTTATTTCTGAATTCTTTGAACCTTTCAAAGGCTTCAGACTTGTGTTTCATCAAGAACACATACCCAAACTGTGAGTGATCATCGGTGAAGGTAATGAAGTAGCTATAACCTCCTAGAGCTTGAATTGATAGGTCCGTATACATCAGTATGTATTAGACCAAGCAACTCTCCCACCCGTTTACCTTTTCCTGTAAAAGGTAACTTAGTCATCTTGCTTTTAAGCATGATTCGCATGTATCGTATGAATCCAATTCAAATGATTCCAGAATTCCACATCGGTATAATTCGGACATGCATTTCTTGCTTGCATGGCCAAGACGACAATGCCACATGTAGGAGTCTAATTGATTATCTTTTCGAGCATGCTTGTTGCTCGCTTTGATATTGAAAATGTCACTGGATACGTCCAGCGTATAAATGTCATTGCTCAAAGTTCCAGTCCCATAAAGTACGTCATTCAAAGGTATATAACAACAATTGTTACTAAATGTTAAATGGTAACCATTTCTATTTAAACAGAAAATAGAAACAATGTTTTTTATTAGAGAAGGAACATAATAGTAATTGTCCAATTCTAAGACTAGTCCAGTAGGGAGCTTCAGCAAATAAGTTTCGATGGCGACCGCAGCAACCTTTACTCCATTGCCAACTCGTAAATTTAACTCCCCTCTAACGAGTCTTCTTCTATTCCTTATCCCCTGTATGTCATTATATATATGTGAGTCACACCCAGTATCCAATACCCAAGTATCTAAGAAAATAGAATGATAATCAATAACGAAGATACCTGAAGAGGATGGGGCATTAGATGTCTTCTTCTTGTTCACGGACTCAAGATAAATCTTACAGTTTCTTCACCAGTGGCCCTCCTTGCCACAATGATGGCAAGTGCCCTTTTATGCTAGTTCTGCCTTCTTAGCCTTTTTGTTCTTCCTTTTCTTCTGTTCCTTTGACTTCCTCTTAGAACCTTTCTTTGAGGAATTAACTAACAGAACCGCCTTCTCCTCATGCTTCACAGAAGGCTCCACAGAAGGCTCCACAGTCTTTAGTATATTGAGGAGCTCAGGAATAGTGGATTCAAGTTTGTTCATTCGATAGTTCATCACAAATTGTGAGAAACTCTTGGGAAAACAATGCAGAATTAAATCAATACTTAATTCATGATCCATCACAAACCTGAGGGTAGCCAGCCGCTCAATGTACTCATTCATCTTTAGCACAAACTGTACTATAGATGAACCTTCTTGCATCTTAGAGGTGAAGAGGAGCCTGGAGACTTCGAACTTTTTGGATCTCGCTTGTTCATCAAACAACTCATGAAGATGGAAGACTATGGTATTAGCATCCATATGCTCATGCTGCTTCTGCAGCTCGGGTACCATCACGGCTAGCATGATGCAACTCGCCAGTTCAGAATCTGTCACATGTTTTTGATAGGCCAACAATTGGTCTAGAGTTGAATCGTCCCTAGGACGGTTGGGAAGAGGCTCTTCGAGAACATACGCGAGCTTTTCTGCCTTGAGAACAATTCTCAAGTTTCTAAGCCAGTCCAAGAAGTTAGGCCTAGTCAATTTGTTTGAATCCAAAATAGTGCACAAATTCAAAGACGTCATGATCAATTGATTAACCTAGAAATACAAAATGAGCATATATGAGAAAGATGATTTAAAATGCATCAACATACATTTATAAATCTCATTCATTTTTTGAATTTCAAAAACCCCAAAATCAATTTGGGAGATCGTAGGTCCATCTCCGAATGGGCTGATATCCAACATAGATATGAATAACCTTGGAGAGAGTCCAACAAGCCATTCATAGCTACAATGATAGGTATCATGTATACCGATTGCATATCACATATATGCAACTATCACAATATGCTATCAACTAATTGAATGTTCACACATACATCGGGTTGTTAACTCATTAACAAGTATGCATCATATGCATAGCACCCAACTTCACCTCCCTTCATATCGACCTTGGAGAGAGTCTAACAAGCCGATGCTCCAAGTTAAAGCCAACCCATTAATCAAGAAATAGTTTTAATATGGTTAGAGCGCATTCAACCAATTAGCCCGGCTTGGAGAGAGTCCAACAACCAAAGCTAACGATTGACCTCTGCCCCTTACCATATTAGCATTAAACTATTCCATGGTTTGAACATGTTCGGGTTCGAGCTGGGCTTGGAGAGAGTCCAACAACCCAAACAAGAAACAAAACTCTGGTTCTAACCATATTAATGGAAGGTGTAGGCTTTAATATTGAGTAAGAGTTTTTATGTCTCATCCTCTTTGCATGCAAATAACTATTATCTACATTGCATGACATACATGACATACATCTACATGTCATGACATGCATGACATAATGATATGCATTTAATGCAATTACATTAGCATGTACAAAATTTCCTTATATGTCATAACTATTTATAAAAATAAAATATATATGAGATTTAATTCCCAAAATCAAATCATGATTAAATTAGGAAATAAATTTCCAAATCTAATTACATATTTTATTTATGGAAGGTTTCAATTAAGGAAAGTCAAATTTAATTTAGGAAACAAATTTCCTAAATTGTCAAAACTATTTATGGAAATAAAATATATTTTAGATTTGATTCCCCAAATTAAATCATGATTAAATTAGGAAATAAATTTCCAAATCTAATCAAATATTTTATTTATGGAAAGTGTTAATTTCCATAAATACTTCTAAACTTTCCAAAAGTAGAAGATTTCCATAAATACTTCTAAACTCTCCAAACTTAGAAAATTTCCATAAATACTTCTAAAATTTCCAAAAGTAGAAAATTTCCATAAATATAATTACGACTATCGCAAAATAATTTTATGATTATGTCGAAACACAACCTGCGCTCTGATACCACTGTTGGGTTTTCGGCACCGAGGTGAGTGTGTGTTCGAACATGTTTCGTAAACATGTGCACAGTAGAAGAATTAAAAAGCAATATATCTAATTTATTACAGCACACACATCACACGATGCATAGTACAACATGTGTAGACATAATCATAGTTTCAAATTTTGCAATAAAAGGAAATTACTCTAGTTATACCTGACGTATCACGTGCAGCGGGAATGACATCAACCGGAGCGACTCTCACTAGAATCGCCTCTATCCGTATCCATGCCGAGTATCATCGGGATGGCTTCACAAAGCCATGAGCCTCGTCTTTGCAGGAGTCACTATCCTTGTGTCGAAGACGATGTGATGGAGAGAAGATCACAATCCGAATCAAAATTCGGATTCGAAAATGAGTCCCCAAAACTCGCTTCTCCGGAGAGGTATTCGTCAACCGATTGATGAATCCTTGGTCCTCCACCTATGAGGATTACCGGAGATCGAATCCCTGGCAAGATAGTCATTGTCGGAGCTCCAAACGTCGTCCAAATGACGCTTCGACATGTAAGGCGAAACAAGCTGTCCAGAAAAGTAGAGGAGTTGCGCCGGCAAAAGAGGATGGGCGGCCAACCCTTGGTCGCCGGAACCAAGGTGAGTCACCGGAGGGATATCAGATGGACCACTTCCTAGACATGCACACCTTGAAGAGCTTCCCTAACTTACTATCAGTTCACTTCGTCTTAGTACTAGGTTGTTCAAGCTTAAATTACTTTGTTTCCTATCTAGTCCATTCTGAATTAAGCAAGTAAACTAAAACATGCAAGAATCTTATCTAACTAAGAAAACAAGCAAAGAGTTAGCTCCCCCTGCGTAGTAGCTCTAATGGGTCTTGTTCACTAAGTGAACTTGTCCTTTGGGAATCCAAAATTGGTTCAGTCCAACTTGGTTGACTAAGCTAGTCTTAGGAATCCATACTTGAATTCGACCCTTAGCATTTCTATTAAAAAAGGACATGTATGATCTATTTGTGTCCTTAGCCTTGTTTCCGAGTTCAAATTTATTGTACATAGCTCGTTGAGACCCAAGCATCATGTTGAGATACTTGGAGCCCGAATTGATCCTTTCCAACGATCCGGTGAGATCTTCTATTTGCCTTTTTAGGACCGAGTTCTCTTCCTCAAGCTTTGCAACTTAAGTTGATTCTCTATCCTCAATTTGGAAAGTTGAAGTCTTCGAGTTGACTTTCTCCTTAAGTACTTGGATTTCCTTAAGAAGCGAGTTGACTTGATTCTCGGACTTGGCAAGTTTCCTACCTAAGCATGCTATTATATTGTGTTGATGCAGTAAGCATCACTCCTTAGTTTTGATGTATGAACCACAGTTAACAGTTAGGACTCATGTGTGATCTAATATAAGTGTTAAGTGTGCATGCTTAATAGGAAGTCCTAGTAGGTCTTGTTGACCGGATACTAGGCATGAATCTTGACAGATCAGGAGGACCGGACACCAGGCATGAAGTCCAGATGGGTCGCGTGGATCGGACATCTGACATGAAGACCGATTGGGTCAGGAGGTCGGACAATCGGCAAAAAGTCCAGCTGGGTCAAGCAAACCGGACAGCTGGTGGAAGTCCTGGTGGGTCAGATCGGATGTCAAGGATGGTAAGTCCGATAGGTAGCCGGCAGGTAAGCCTCGAGTGAAGAGGTGAGGCTGAGTCCTCTGTAGGGGGACAAAGTTAAGCATCGATCCGACGAAAAAGTCTGCGTGGGACTTAGTAGTCGAGATCGAACAGTATTACTACTACTATTACATTACATATTATTTGTTTTGTGCTAATCCTGTTTTGCAGGAATTAGTCGACTGAATGGACTCAAGTCGATTGAAGTCCAGTCGACTGAAGATGTATCAGTCGACTGGATACCTATTTGGCAGGATCAGCTGGTGATCGATCAAAGATCGTGCGACGCAAATGGAAAGGGCTTGAGTCGACTGAAGAGTTTGAGTCGACTGAAGAGAGAAATTTTTCGATGTGGAGCCGAGTGACATGGAGTCGACTGAAGGGGATTCAGTCGACTGGAAGACCACGAATATCATATCGACGGGCTGATGTGGAGTCGACTAGAAGGCATTCCAGTCGACTGTAAAGAGTTTATAAAAGTCGTGCTCGACCATAACTCGATAGAACATTCAATCAACGTCGAAGTGCTGCCGAAATACTTGTTCATCTACTAAATTTTCATTCCACAACAAGGCGACCTTACGACACACTGCAACTACCTCTACAAACTCTTAGTGTCGATATAAAGCCTTGTACTTTATTTTATTTCGCTTCTACACTTAAATTTAAGAAGAGTGGGTAGTGTGTTTTAACTACGACTCGAGTTAAAACACAAGTTAGAATACAGAATAAAATACAAGGTAAACCGCAAATTAAAACATAAGTTAAAAACACTAGTGAAAACACAGGTTACGAACACTAGTAAAAACACAATTCAAGGCCACTGGTGAAAGCACATATTAAAAATACTAGCGAAAATACAATTAAAAACACTAATGCAAACACAATGTAAGAACACCAGTGACAACACAAATGAAAACACAAGTGAAAATACAAAGAAAAACACAAAATGAACCACAGAATAAAAATTAACCAACTCTCGTCCACAACTCCCGAAAAGGAACCACCCTCTCCGGTTACCCATTATAGTCTGAACAGCTCCCAACTGCTTCGAAGGAATGGATCGACACGGATCATAATCCGGCGATGGAATACGGGGCTGTCGAATCTCTACAGCCGGTGGATGAATGCGGAAAGCGGAGCGGCACGAATCACGACCGCGACAGTGGAAGGGATCGGATCTATGATCATCTACAAGCCTTCATCGATGCTGGAAATGGGGTTCTACTATCAGAATTTAGGAATTGAAGGCTGCCGGAATTGGATGAAGGTGTTGTCGCGATCGCGCCAGTAGAAGATAACCCCAGTCTTCTGGGATCCCGTCCAACTGGATCGTCTCAGCTCCGATCGCCAAGCTGCTGTGGAACACTGGTGAAGCTGAAGGAGGAATGCAGATGCTCGGCGAAGTTGCATCTGCCCAAGTGCAGAACTTGTGCCTCGCCGATCAAGCTTGCTTCAGAATGGGTGGAAAGTGGAAGGAGCGCCGATGGTTACTGCCGGAACAATCGCTGAGATTTCTACTGTGGAGGAATCGCCATCGTCGCGCGTGAGGAAGAAGAAAGACAATGCGCTATTGGGTTGTTTCTGGGCTGTGCTTTGGAAGAAGGAAAAAGGGAATGCCACCACCGGCCTTGGTGGAGGAAGGGAACGGCCGGCGGTGCTTCGGGCGGATGGCGTGGAGGAGAGCCGCCGGCATCGTGCGATGGAGAGGAGGAAGAACTGCGCTCGTGATTTGGGAGGAGAAGATGTCGCGTTCTATTTCTGCGCTTCTGTGTCGCGATCTGATCTCACGCGAGTGAAGAAGTTGGAATTTAAGAGTGATTTTTCTCAACCGCTCGATCGAGCCTTTTGATCTCAGCCACCCATTTAGAGCTAGGGTTTAATAAGTCCAATTAATCTTCACCTAAGTGGTTGATTAATACAATCTGAGGGTTGCGATCGATTTGATCTGGATTGACGGTTGTGATTGCTCCGATTTGGCTCTTTACATGTTCCCTACAAAATCACATTCAACCCGTGAAAAATAATACTGAAATTATAGGGATTAAACAATTAATTGCAAATAGATCCAATATGCAAAAATATCCTGAATAACCGTAATTACCTAAATCAAAGAGCCTAAAATATCCAAATGTAAATAAAAATCACACAATAAAAATGCGACTATCAAATTCCCCCACACTTATTTTTGCGCATCCCGAGCAATACTAAAACAAAGAAGTACTGACTCCTTAACTAGTTCCCCAAACAATACCTAGATCAATAATTCAGAGACGGAAAAAAAATAAGTTACTTAGGATTATCAAATTGATCCGGATCTAGGGTATTCAAAAGATCTGACTCCTACAATAGTCAACATGTATGATGAGTTCCAATCCGATCAAATAAACTAAGCCTGATACAAAATCTCCCAAAATGGATAATTGCACTAATGCTCACATAATGATCATAGGAGTGGGGTACCCTTAAAACAACATGTAATCTTGTCCTACCATATGCTTGCTTATCATCTACTGCTATCAATACATTCCATACATGAATCAAAAGGATTTATCGAAAATCAAACAAGAATAGGAATGGGCTGCAACAGAGAAATACAAAGAAGATAAAGATACAATGAATAGAAAACAATAGAAGAATTGGAGGAATAAACCTGATAAGTTGCAAATAGCAGCGTAGGGAGAAGATTTCATGATTTAGTTCATCTCTCCTATTCTTTGATGCTGCATCTAGTGCAATAAGGAACTTGATGTTATCCTGACTTGAAATCCAACAGAAAAGGAACAGAAATAATTGCAGATTCATAATACATCTTTATGTTGAAGATGCTTTCTCTGATACAGCAAAAATTAGGGAGAGGAAGTAAAGCCCGTGCATCATCTCCATCAATTACTTCAACAATAAGTAGCTTATCCAACAAAATCATTTCCCGTTCTTCTTTTCACAGATTTTTCCAAAGCCACCAATCTTCCTAAGCGCACTGCCATTCTTCTTCCATTTGGCTTCCAATGTTTTCAGAAGCAAGAATGCTTCCACGTGCATCTTCTCATGGCAAGCAAACAAGAACACGAAAGTATGTTTCTGGTGGCTAAGCATTACCTACATCCATTCACATAAGTAGAGCTTGAAACATGCAGTAATAAGTTTCCACTCAGCAAAAAAAAAAAAAATTCACGTGGCTGCTGATACTGATCTCATTCTGAAATTCTACTGATACTAATCATTAATTTGCATTGTCGAGATCTTCCTCTTAGAGCTGCTGACAGGAAGATTTGATGCAGACGAAGTTAACAACAATCCTACATCCAATGCTTCTGCTTCTGCTTCTGCTTCCTTCCTTGAAAATTTTTCCATGGTCCTTCCATTTTAAGATCTTTGGCTCATCCAGGCTGGTTACTCCAAGTAGAAAATTAACTGCTGCTAAATACATTAGCATTACCCCATTTCTCTTCTTCAGCTCGAGGACCTTCACCCCCAGCACCACTAGTGTTTGTTTCCAAGATTGTTTCCCTGAACTCCACCTCTACCATGCCAACCACCATCTAATTTGTCATGACTTCCAAATCATCCATGACGAAATCCCCTGCTATCATCAAAATATCATTCATGCCTTGTCTAATTTTTTTTCAGTTTCAGTTTGGTTTGGAGTAGATGATGAAACAATTGATTTTTTTTTTCTGCTTCAAATTCCCAGCTAACCAACATTTGTGCTGCAAAGAGTTCGTCAAGTTTAATTAATTTTGTAACAAAGGCAAGTGCAACTCTTCCAATTAGATAACCATGAATACAATCCTGCAAATGAATCTCTATCTTCAATTTCAGAGATCTATTCAGATAGTGCCGAGTCAGATGACACCGACTCAGCTAAGTTGTAGGTGGAACCATCTGAATTTAGGGGAATTGTACCATCTTTTTAAGAGAAGAACTTTGTGTATCTTTCTGAAATTGATGAAGTTGATCTAACTATGACCTACAAGCCTCTTCTTGAGAGGCAATCTCTTCACTTCTTCCCAAAATAATTATCACGTCCACTTAGAGCTACCTCTCCAAGAGCTAACTGCTGCTCTGTAATCAGCACATCCTTCATAAAATAACTCTTTTCTAACTCCAACAAGGATGCTCTCTCCAGTTCAACCTCAAGAAGCTTCTCCAGTGATGTATCAATGGAACCACGGATCTGAGAAAGTAATTCCTAAGCCTCCATTCTGAATACATGCTGATTAAAATGCTGCTGCAATTTTTCACTGGTATAATTGATGCAAAATTGTTCGAAACTATTAGATGTGAAACTTTCAAAACCATAAATATCAAGAATGCCAATGAAACGCTTTGTACTCCTCTGCAAAAGGTTGAAACTGCCAACCTAGCAGCCTCCGGTCCTCCGTCCCAAGAGAAAATCGTGAAGGGGTAAATCACGGGGCAGGCCTATGGCCTTTGACGGACTGGTACCAGCAGGGGGGAGGTTCTGCTACGACTGGGGAAGGATAAATCCCGTCACCCCAGGGATCGAACCCTAGCCTCATCTGCAAGCACTCTCTGTCTTAACCAACCCGTCATTCCTGTGGGGACGAAACGCTTTGTACTCCTGTCCTGACCGATTGATGCATTAATTTTATCAACCAACCAATCAAATAAACGGGAATAGATTATTTTTAATAAACCGTCTCTGCTAACAAATTGCAAAACCAGGGTCAAGACTTCGAGTAATAACTTCTTCAGGGGTTACCATGACACTCTTAATTAGTGCATTCTCAAGCAGATGAGCATCACACATAAGAAATTTAGCTGCCATGCTTAGGTCAATTGTTTAGTCCTATATTTTTTTCATCTTCTGCAGGTGCTAATATTCCTCTTAGATCTTTGGTAAGATTGTTTTTCAGAAGTTTAATAGCTCTGACAGTGGTATAGAATGACTTCAAAATAGCACTTGTGTCCAGTAGCCAATAGAAACGTGACATATTTAATTCAACACCTTCTATACTCCAGCTTCCTCCAGCATTTTGGTAAAAAAAAAATTTAACGTTTCCCATCCGAACAAGGATGTCTATCTAAAATTTTCGGCAACTCAAAAGGTAATGGAAGCGTGGACAAGTAATGCTGACATGTCATCTGGCTTATGGTTCTACAGCCAGTAGAAACATCACCAAAAGAAAATCAGAATCCAACAATTCTCTAGAGCTTATAACAGTTTCAGTTCGGCAAATTTTCAGAAAGTTCAATTGATCTAGCATTGATTCTGCATCTCTATTGATTCCTAGCTCTGCAAATGCTTATACAGCCTTTCAACTTCCAAATAGCCCATTGTAGTAGCTTCAAAATTCAAAACCACTCAATGAAGCACTCACTGCTCAATAGAATACTTGCTGCATACGTACTGAATATCAAGTAACTCTTGGGTCTCCATACCTAGTCATTGCATTATCTCCATTCAAGAATAAAACTCATGATATCCACCATTGGGCCAAATTATTTCATGGTCAGTTGCCTCCTTCAAACCCTTCCATTTACGAGTCATTTCTTTATCCCAATCAATAGCACCGGGTAGAAAATCAATTCCAACATTGTCTGAATGATTGAGGAGGTGTGCAGAAAATCAATTCATGGCTGCTGAAAACTGTGCCCTCCATGTCAATCTCCAACAAACAATATCTCCTCCCCCACACTTAAAAATTTTATTCGTCTCGGACAATGCAACTTATCATGTTATTCCTCCAATATGAGAACAAAAGATATGGGTAGAGGTAATCCACAAAGATACGAAGACAATGGAAAATAAATAAAGAGGTATGACAAGTAAGACAACATGGAAGTATCAAGTGAATTAAACAAGCAATTCAAATAAGGAAAACAATCAAGAGTGAAATCTTTCATCATATTCATGCAAATAAATGTTATTGCAGTTTTGAAAAGACTCAAAGTAAATTCTAGAGCAACAAGTATCACACGTGTATCACATCAAAGTGGGTAATTGATGAAAATGGCTTACAACCTCACTCAGTGAATAAAAATCAAGCTTGGTCTATTGATAAAAATTCACCATCCTAACAAGTGACTGTATGCAAGTGAAGTCTCTTATCATATACCAAAAATCCACAACTTAATGATCAAACTTAACTAATTTTTATCATCTCTGAAATGATACTAAGGCATGCATAGGAAAAATTATTTGACTCAACAACAGACAAACAAACCTAGGTAAACATGCAAACCAGCAATAAACCCATATAAATTATTCCGAACATGAAAGGAAGGAAATAAATACAGTAAATAAAAGAACACACTCCCCTTTCATGTCGGAGAAGAAGCATCATCATGTCTGGCCCCACTGTATTCTCTACTATAGACTTGATATCTCTGTTAGACACTTCATGAGTCTGTTGCAAAAGTGAGACCCTTGATCACTAATGATCGCCCTGAGTATCCCAAATCTGCAAAATATATGAGATCTAATAAAATCCACAACAACTGGAGAATCATCAGTCCTGGTGGGGATGACCTCCACCCATTTGGAAACATAATCAACAGCCAAAAGAATGTAAGAAAATCCAAAAGATACCGGAAAAGGACCCATAAAATCAATACCCCAAACATCAAAAATCTCACAGAATAACAAAGATTGGTGAGACATTTCATTTCTACGTCCTATGTTCCCTGTTCGTTGACATCGCTTACAAGACTTGTAAAATTCAGAGGCATCATAAAATAGGGTGAGCCAATACAAACCAAACTCTAAAACTTTCCTAGCAGTCCTTTGGGGTCCAAAATGCCCCCATGAGCAGAGAATAACAAAAGTAAGTAATCTGAAATGAAACTTCATGTCAGTACATCATCTAATGATCTGATCACTACAAAATTTCCAAAGGTAAGGATCATCCCGTACATAATACTTGGCATCACTTTTTAATTTTTGGACTTGTGCATGAGTAAAATGTGAAGATACAACATGACAACTAAATAAATAGCAAGATCTGCATACCATGGTGTCTTACCCTACATGTGAAAAAGCTGCTCATCTGGAAAAGAATCTACTATGGGGGTGGACTCGATCTCCATCACAATCGTCAGTGAAATACCACCTCATGCAGCAAGTTAGTCGAGGGTAGAGCAGATCTTCTTGAAGTCTCGATAAAACATCTGTAGAAATCTGCGTGACCTAGAAAGCCTGAACTTCTTGCGGGGTAAGATAAAGAAGATATAACATGAATTTTAGCAGGATCTACTTCAATACCATACACAGAGATAATATAACCTAAGATATCCCATGTTCGACCATAAAATGACATTTCTCAAAAACATCTGATGGAAGTGATTCTTGGGGGCATCACAAGTCCCTACACATTTCATATCCCTATCTACATAAAAGGGCCCACAGATAGGTCCTAATAACAAATTATCATCAACATCAGAATCATCAGAATCAATAAAATCACAACAAAATGTAGAAGGTGCAGAGATATCCAAATGAAAAACGTACAAAGAAATAAAGTTCATGCAATCTAGCTCATCAGCTATAACCACGCTAAGAATAGAATGATCCTCTATCGGGTGCCTCATAGTGTCCAAAATACTGAACCGAACTACAGTATCTCCTACCTCCATAAAAAGAGTACAACTTCTTGTAAACACACAGATCTTTACAAAACTTGGCATACTTGGGAATCTGCTAGCTCTTGGAATTCCCTAGCCTTTTCTTTAACAACTCTCTTCCTAGGCTGCACCGGCCTATGAGGGAAGGGCTTCATAAGACTCAAATAGATTATCGCCTGAAAACCTAGTCATCACCACAAACAAATACAACAATGAGTATCAAATAGAAATGATAGGAAAGATACCAATAACAAAAGAAAACAAAACAAACAAACTGACTACAGTTTAAAAACAAACGAACACCATTTTAAGTTCCCGACAACGACGCCAAAATTTTGATCGAACGATTTTTATTGTCGCAATACCGTTCCCAAATTATTTACCAAACCCCCTAACTACACTAATGTAGTATAGGACTGACTCGGATCGTCTCCTAATGAACCTAATGGCTGGACATTTATTTTTAAACAGAAGTAAACACTGGGGGTTTTCTAAATCTATTAAAAGCGAACATAGAAGTCAACAACTGACTAAGCAGACCGCATCTGGCTACTACGCGATATACAATGATCAAGTATCGCCAAAAGTCAAACTAATAAACCTAAGCAATTCAACCACGCACAAGATCACTATACGATACAAAACGATCAAACCTTTGAAACTAACCTAAGGTGTAAAGTAAAAGATCATGCACCGTGATCATTACTATACTGCATAACGATCAAAGAAACAAATGCAACAATTCAACTAAGCACCGATCATTACTATAATGGCTACAATCGGTCAAAACATACTAAAACTAAACTAATAAACTTAAATAATTCAACTAAGCACCACATCATTACTATACGGCACAATGGGTCAAAGACGAATCAAAACTAAATGCAATAACGTAAGTAATTCAACCGAGCACCGTGATCATACTTATACACATATGGTCGAGTGTAATGAAAAACTAAACTAATAACTAAAGTAATTCAACCAAGCACCGTGATCACTATACTATCGGTCAAACATTAACTGAAACTAAACTAAACATAATCAAACATAACACAATTAAAACTCTAACTACGACTCGAGTTAAAACACAAGTTAGAATGCAGAATAAAATACAAGGTAAACCGTAGATTAAAACACAAGTTAAAAACATTAGTGAAAACACAGGTTACGAACACTAGTAAAATCACAATTCAAGGCCACCGGTGAAAGCACATATTAAAAACACTAGCAAAAACACAATTGAAAACACTAATGCAAACACAATGTAAGAACACCAGTGACAACACAAATGAAAACACAAGTGCAAATACGAAGGAAAACACAAAATGAACCACAATAAAAATTAACCAACTCTCGTCCACAACTCCCGGAAAGGAACCACCCTCTCCGATTACCCACGATAGTCTGAATAGCTCCCAACTGCTTCGAAGGAATGGATGGACACGGATCACAATCCGACGATGGAATCCGGGGCTGCCGAATCTCTACAGCTGGTGGATGAATGCGGAAAGCGGAGCGGCACGAATCACGATCGCGACAATGAAAGGGACTGGATCTGTGATCGTCTACAAGCCTTCACCGATGCTGGAAATGGGGTTCTACTGTCGGAATTTAGGAATTGAAGGCTGCCGGAACTGGATGAAGGTGTTGTCGCGATCGCGCCAGTAGAAGATAACCCCAGTCTTTTGGGATCCCGTCCAACTGGGTCGTCTCGGCTCCGATCGCCAAGCTGCTATGGAACACCGGTGAAGCTGAAGGAGGAACGCAGATGCTCGGCGAAGCTGCATCTGCCCAAGTGCAGAACTTGTGCCCCGCTGATCAAACTTGCTTCGGAATGGGTGGAAAGTGGAAGGAGCGCCGATAGTTACTACCGGAACAATCGCTGAGATTTCTACTGTGGAGGAATCGTCGTCGCCGCGTGCGAGGAAGAAGAAAGACGACACGCTGTTGAGTTGTTTCTACGCTGCGCTTCGGAAGAAGGAAAAAGGGAATGCCACCACCGGCCTTGGTGGAGGAAGGGAACGGCTGGCGGTGCTTCGGGCGGATGGCATGGAGGAGAGCTGCCGGCGTTATGCGATGGAGAGGAGGAAGAACTGCGCTCGCGATTTGGGAGGAGAAGACGTCGCGTTCTATTTCTGCGCTTCTGTGTCACGATCTGATCTCACGCGAGTGAAGAAGTTGGAATTTAAGAGTGATTTTTCTCAGCCGCTCGATCGAGCCTTTTGATCTCAGCAACCCATTTAGAGCTAGGGTTTAATAAGTCCAATTAATCTTCACCTAAGTGGTTGATCAATACAATCCGAGGGATGCGATCGATTTGATCCAGATCGACGATTGTGATTGCTCCGATTTGGCTCTTTTCATGTTCCCTACAAAATCACATTCAACCCGTAAAAATAATACTAAAATTATAGGGATTAAATAATTAATTGCAAATAGATCCAATATGCAAAAACATCCTGAATAATCGTAATTACCCAAATCAAAGAGCCTAAAATATCCAAATGTAAATAAAAATCACACGATAAAAATGTGACTATCAATGGATCATGTCTTTTGAAGACATGATGGATGAACCAAATTGGTTTGGTTCAAATCTAATGGTGGAAAATAAACCAAAGTGGTTTGGTTTGTTTTAAACGATTGAACTAAAGTTGGTTCGGTTTGTTTTAACTTAAAATAGACCAACGTGGTTTGGTTTATTTTAACTTAAGTTATTTGAGCGGGTTAACGGGTTATTGTTATGAACCAATAAGTGCTAGGAGAAGGTTTCTTGATGGTCAAGAAATATTCTCTCTATAAAACACGGCTTTAGGATTTTTCGTGGAGAATTTTTGGTTATTGGAAACTCTAGCCACCCAAGCCCTCCTCCTTGCTTCTTGCCGCCCAAGAGCTTTAGCCGCCCAAGAGGAGCTGCCGCCCAGGTTTTGCTACTACCCAAGTCGCTGTCAGCCACCCACCAGCCGCTGGTGACTCCTCCAGCCATCCTCCCTTGGTCGCCGGCGACCAAGGAGCAACCGCCCATTGATTGGCCGACCATATCTTCCACCAAACAAGCTGTCCTGGACAGCTTGTTCTCCTCTTTGTGGAGAGGTCGTTTGATCGGCGTTTTGTACTCCGACAGTGACCTATTTGTCGGGGATTGGTTCTCCGACAATCCTCATAGGTGGAGGATTGAGTTTTCATCAATCAGTTGACGAAAATTGCTTCCGAGAAGCGAGTTTGTGAAACTCGATTTTTGGATCCGAAGTTTATTCGGATTGTGATCTTCTCTCGGATCACATCGTCTTCGACACGAGGCTAGTAACTCCTACGAAGATGAGGCTTGTAGCTTGGTGAAGATATCCCGACAATACTCGGCGTAGATACGGATAGAGGCAATTCTAGCGAGAGTTGCTTCGGTTGATGTCATTCCCACTACACGTGATACGTCAGGTATAACTAGAATAAATTTCCTTTTATTGAAAAATTTTAAATAGTGATTATGTCTACACATGTTGTATCCTGCATGCGTGTGATGTGTGTGTTGTAATAAATTAGATTTATTACTTTTATTGCTTCCGCTGTATGCATGTTTATGAAACATGTTCGAACACACACTCTCCGTGGTATCGGGGAAGCCCAACAGTTTTTTCGCATATATTAGCGACGAAATTGTTTTTATTCGTCGCTAATATTTATTATCTTAGTGACGAAGTTTTAAAATTTCATTGCTAAACCCTAAAATGTCGGGCCACAGAATCGAGTTCGCTCGACTGACCATTCGATTGAATGGTTTGCGACGAATAATTATTTATTTCGTCGTTAAGTTTCAGTTGAGGCACCGATTCACTGCTATTATTGGCGATGATTTTTTAAATTTTCCTCGCTAAACCATAAAATGCCGAGCCACAAAATCGAGTTCACTCGACTGGCCCCTCGACTGAATATTTTGCAATGAATAATAATTTATTTCATCTCTAAGTACCAGTTGAGTCGCCAATTCGACTGCTATTATTAGCAACAAATTATTAAATATCGTCGCTAAAGCAAAAATCCCGGGCCACATAATCGAGTTCACTCGACTGGCCACTTGACTGAATATTTTACGATAAATATTTATTCATTACGTCGCTAACTACCAGTCAAATCGCCAATTTGACTGCTATTATTGGCGATGAATTTATAAATATCGTCGCTAAACTTCATATATTAGCGACATAAAATATATTGTGTCGCTAATACTTAGTCTAACGACGAAGAATTTTATTGCGTTGCTAATATATTTTATATTTGCGATGAATTATTACTATTTCATCGCAAATGTAATATTGTTTATGATAATGAAGATATTCGTCATAAAATCCTACATTTAGTGACGAATTTACAATTCATCGCTATTTCCCATTTTTCTTGTAGTGATTAAGGAGTAAAATATGCTACACATGTCACTTTCGATTCTTGAATGTGCAACACCCATGACATAGAAATTAAGATTTCAATAGAAAGGTTGAAAAAGAAGGACCACCACGAGTAATGAATGGATATGAGATTTTAGCGTAGTTAGCCGCGTTACCCCAAATGACATCCAGTAAGCATCCTTCATTCAATTAAAAATGGCAGCAATCTTTAGATGATACAAATTGGGTAAAGAAGTCTATATTTTTATGAGTTCCCATATTGGTCAAATTTAAAGTTGAGACACAATTTAGATGTGATGCATATTGAAAAGAATGTCTGTGATGCTTTAATTGACACATTATTAAATATAGACGGAAAGTCAAAGGACACTCTCAAAGCAAGATTAGACTTGTAGGATATGGGGATAAGGAGTGAGTTGCATTTACAACCAGTAGGAGACAAATTCAGGAAATCGTATGCAAGTTACACATTGACATTGGAAGAAAGGCATGAATTTTATCAATTTTTGAAATCTGTGAAGTTTCCAGATGATTATGCTGCTAATATATCTAGACATGTGAATGCAAATGAAGGAAAGATATATGGACTAAAATCACATGATTGTCATGTATTGTTGCAAAGAATACTTCTAGTTGTTGTACATAAATTTCCCCCAAAAGACATATGTAGCACACTAATTGAATTATGTGATTTCTTCAAAAAGATCACTGCAAGATCTTTACACACAGCGGACATATGTAGAATGAAGGAGCAAATAGTCCTGATATTGTGTAAGATGGAACGGATATTTCCTCCGACATTTTTTGACATTGTGGTTCATTTGACAATTCATTTACCTCATGGAGCCATGTTAGCTGGGCCAATCTCGTCATGATGGATGTATCCCTTTGAGTGATATTTGGGAAGACTAAAAAAATATATTCGTCAAAAAGCATGACCTGAAGGATCTATTGCAAAGGGGTATATTGTAAATGAGGCATGTAGGATCTTCGGTGTGGGCTAGAGGGGAGTGAATAGCATGTTCGTTCGACGACGAAATTCGATTGTGTTCATCTCTACACTTCGTTAGTAATATATATATATATATATATATATATATATATATATATATATATATATATATATACATATATTTATTTATATATATATATATATATATATATATATATATATATATATATATATATATAAAAGGAAAGTGCACAGTAACCACGCCACGATGACAGTTCAGAATCGCCGACGAAAGGCCAGATTCTGATCGTGATCCAATCGGATTCCAGCCGCGATCTAATCGGAATCCGATCACGGTCCGATCGGAATCTGATCGCGATCCGACTGGAATCCGATCGCGGTTTGACCAACACCGAAGTCCGATCGAATCGCGGCCCGATTACGATTGGAAATGACTGCAATTACAACTGCTAGTGGCCACAACATTGGCAGCCACAATCCAGCCATGATTTGATCGGCACCAGAGTCTGATCAGATCGAGCCGGATTCCAGCCAAAAATGGTCGTGATTGCGGTCACTGTGGTCACGCCATTGGTGGCCACAATCCAATTGGATTTTGGTCGCAATCGGGTCGAATTACGGCCACCAGAGCCACGGGCACTGACGGTCGCAATTGTGACCATTTCCAGTCATAATCTAGCCGAAATTCGATCGCGATCCGGTCAGACTCCAGTCTCGATCAGAATCTGGCCGGATTGTGATCGTAGTGTCGCGATCGTTTCCAATCAGAATTCGACCGCGATCTGGCTAGCACAGCGCGGTCGAATTCCTACTGAATTACAGTAGACCATTAGCGATTTTGAGCTGCAACCAATAGAAAGTGGCGGTAGAGGAAGCACTTGCATTTCTCATTCATCATGCAATCGCGATGGATCTGACGGTGGAGAAATCATCGCATATATATACACAACTCATTCATGAGTATCCGTGAGCACTTTGATTATGCACCGTCCGATCTCTTAGAGTTTAAGGATTGGGCTATAGTATGCATTCGATCAGACAGTAGATAATGGAGATGTTCACGGATGTTTATACATGAATTGTGTAACATACCATTTTTCTCTCTCTACATATATAAGGGAATGATCTCCTACCAACTCATTCGTGAGCATTTCTATTATCCATCATCCGTTTAGATGGGCAATATATATAATTCATCTGTGAATATCTATGAATATCTCCATTATTCATCGTCTGATCGCTTAGGGTTCAAAGATTGAACTATAGTATGCATCCGATCGCACGATAAACATCTCCTGCGCGCCGTCAAATATGCATCTATGCGCGTTTCCTTCTGTGAATAGTGAAATTACTATACTGTGAACATTGATTTTCACCGTTCGCAACACACTAAGCACGCACAGGTGCGTAGGTGATATATATATAATTGGTTGATCAATATAATAACTTTAATTAAATTGGATATATTAAAATTTAAAAATGAAGATATATGACAATTTCATAGGTTCAACGACAATTTATCAAAGGGCACACTTCATTCCTTTTTTACTCCTCCTGCCAAATGTGGATAACAAGCTAGCCGAAAAAAATATAGTGCTGGGAATTATATTCTCAGGAACATAGTAGTCCTGAAATTTGAATTCCCAGCACCACGTACAATATCAAGCTCGTCTAAAAAAAGATGGTCCTGGGATTTAAATTCTCAGAAATACAGTGGTCCTGGGATTTAATTTTTCAGGAATACAGTGGTCATGATATTTAAATTTCCAACACCACATACAATATCAAACTGCCCTAGGAAAAAGATGGTGCTGAAAATTATATTCCCAGGAACACAGTGGTGTTGGGATTTAAATTTTCAGCACCACGTTCAATATCAACTAGCCGAAAAAAAGTGGTGTTGGAAATTCAAATCCCAGGAACCACTGTGTTCCTGGGAATATAATTTTCAGTACCATTTTTTTTTTGGCCAACTGGATATCCACGTTTGGCGAAAGGAATAGAAAAGAATGAGGTGCACTCTTTAGTAAATATGAAATTATGGGACTGTATTTGAGTAATTTCAAATTTGAGATGCATCTTTTGATAAATTACCATACGTTCAAGGATCACAATAAAGTTCTTGTTTGTAAAATTTGGATAATATAAGTTTATATTGTAGTTTTATTTTAGCTAATATAAGTTTATGTAGTAGTTTTATTTACATAAACATGATTGTCCAAATGGGAGAAAAAAATGTTGAACTGTTAAAAAATATTTGTAAGAAAATGAAATGATTAGATAGTGTAGGAGTTTAAAAAAAGTGAAAAATATTATTCTATATAATTTATTCGTGAGTATTTTTATTATTTATTATCTAATTATTTGTATATATAATTTAATTTTTGAATAAAAATTAAAAGATGAATAATAAAGATATTTACGGAGGAATTATATAAGATAATATTTATATAAAAAAGTTATTATTTTAGTATGATTTCAATATTATTATAATAATTAGGCTGAGAATTTACGAGTTTAGACGATAAATTAGTCTCGAAAGAGGGTAATTTGGATTTATTTAGTTTATTTTATTTTTTAGATGGTGAGTTGTTCAAGGAAGTTTCCAGAACATCGAGGAAATTTTTACAATCTATTGATGCTCCCTATTGAAAAAATAAAACAAAATATGAAACACAATAATAATTGAAATATATGGACATCGTTTAAACTTTTACCCATTTAAAAATAATAAAATCTAACTCAATCGAGGGACACTCGTTGTGCCACATCGTCAACTTAGGCAGACCTCAATAAAATAAAATAAAGGCACTTGAGAAAAAAGTCTCCGGTCGCAGGTGCCTCGTCTCCCCCAACCACACCACTACACACTGCCAGGGCCACACCTCGATCCACTACTGAGACCGAGAGATCATGGCGGCCGCTGCAGCCTCGCTATTCTCCCACCGCTTCTCCGGCCGACCTTCCTTCCCTCCACGGCCCTCCGATGGCTGCTTGCTCTTCTTCTTCCCTTCCTACCTCCGGGCTTCTCCTCTCCACCGGCGCCCTGGCGACGCCGTCTGCTTCGTGCTCAAGGAGGTGCGCACGGAACCGGAGAAGAATGATGATGCCGCTGAGAGGCCGATCGAGGTGCGGATGTCGGTGGCAGAGAGAACGGCGATAAAGCAGGCGGAGCGGGTCACCTACCTCGTCGCGGCGGTGATGTCTACCCTCGCCATCACATCCATGGCGGTCGCGGGCGTCTACTACCGATTCTACTGGCAAATGGAGGTTGACCTCTCTGCCCGGCATCAAATCTGTCCTCTATCGGACGCGATTCCGTCAAGATTTTTTTTTTCCCTTTTTCTTTTTCCATTGAGTAACATCGGACCTCTAATCTGCTTCGCAGGGCGGAGAGGTTCCTCTGTCGGAGGCGTTCGGCACATTCGCCCTCTCTGTCGGCGCATCGGTGAGTTATTTTCTCCGCCCTTCTGCTCCTACGCCGAGGAATTAGAATAGATTGATTGTGTGCAGGTGGGGATGGAATTGTGGGCGCGGTGGGCGCACCGAGCGCTGTGGCACGCCTCGCTGTGGCCGATGCACGAGTCGCACCACCAGCCGCGCAACGGGCCCTTCGAGCTCAACGACGTATTCGCCATCGTCAACGCCGTCCCAGCCATCTCTCTCTTGGCCTACGGTTTCCTCAACCGCGGCCTCCTCCCCGGCCTCTGCTTTGGCGCCGTAAGCCCCTTTCCCCCTTTCCCTTTCCCTTCTCCCCAGCAAATTCACACGCCTCGAGCTGATCAAATCCCACAGGGCCTCGGGATTACGCTCTTCGGCATCGCCTACATGTTCGTCCACGACGGCTTGGTTCACCGCCGTTTTCCGGTTGGTCCCATAGCCAACGTTCCCTACTTCCGGCGAGTAGCCGCCGCCCATCAGGTACCTGTGATCCCCTCTGCTTTTTAACTCGCCCCACAAACTTAACATTTTCCAGCATCTTCTCAGATCCACCACATGGACAAGTTCGACGGCGTGCCCTACGGCCTGTTCTTGGGACCAAAGGTACCTGATGGCCCAACTCATTTGTCGTAGAAGACATCACCAACATTGCCAAACTGTGTCTTTGATGTCAGGAACTGGAGGAAGTGGGAGGCACGGAGGAGCTGGAGAAGGAAGTCGCCCGAAGAACCAAACTCCACGGGGACGGCGATCCCAGCAGCTGAGATTTTGGCCTTGTATGATCTGATCTGGGTCTACCAAGCGGAGCAGGAAGTTTTTTTATTTACACAGAGAAATGTATAGGCTACAAGGAATTGGAACTGAGCTTTTAATTAATGCTTTTTGATAAATGCGTTCACCTCGAATATTTTTTATCGGAACTCTATGAAACTCTATAATTAGAAGAAAGATAAATCATATTCAATTTTTAATAGTCGATATTATTCTTAGGGCTTGATTTAGTTGGTAATATGAAATAATCAGGGATCGTTAATATAGTGATACTGTATTTTTTTTAATCGTATTGATGCTGACACAGTGGAGCAAAAATGTATTGTCATGTTCAATACATCTAAAATAACACTAGTGTTGTTGTTTGGAATAACTAGTAGTAGTTCCCAATTATAATACATAGGACGTCCAATTTATATATCTACAATTCTATCTCCAGCTATAATAAATTTATAAAAAAAATTCTCTAAATGGAGTGATAAATTAAGAATATTAGGATTGTTGAAGTTGTCCGGGCGAATATTTTTTGATGTACCATGATAATCGATAAGAAATTTTTGTAAAGTCGAATTGATTATTTTGAGAAATTTTTGTAAAGTCAAATTGATTATTTTGAGATTAATCGGATTGAAGAATTAGTAAAAAAAACTAGTAGTAATTCGCAGCCATATAACATCGGATAAATGACAATTGATTTATCTAAATTATAGTTCTCGTTTTTTTATGGTATGCATGAAAAATATTTTTTTTTGACACATTTGATAATATAATAAATAATTATTTTGCAATTGTTAATTTAAAATCACAATTTTTGGTAGATAGATTTTTCCTAATTTATTATTATTATCACATCTTAAACAACTCTCTCTATATATAATAGGCTTAGAGTAATCTTTGAAAATGTTATGTGGATTAGTGTTGCAATTAGATTTGTTCAATTATCACTCGTAGACCTCATGATTTTAGAAAGTTTTGTAGAGCTATGCATCTTAAATATAAGAAAATATCCTTTGACGTACTGTAATATGTAGAAATATTCATTTTGTGTTATTTGGGTAACTATAATTTTACACCTATAATTAAATATGTAGGTTATAAGATTATATGTGAATACCATGAAAGAAAATTTAGAATTAGTAAATCCACAATAGAAATATTATAAATTATAAATATATTAAATAAAATATATTTGATTTACCACAAGGCGAAAGTATATATCTTTTCCCTGAAGTTAAAACATAAGTTATATATTCCTCTTGCTAATACATGTCTAAGTCAACTAAATGTAGTTTCAGACATTAACCTTTAATCTCAGGTAAATGAATTTAATTTCAACCTACTTTTTACCGATAGTTTAAAAAATTTAATTGTATTGCAATGGTCGAAAATCTTTTGATTATTAAAACATTATTCTTGTGACCTTTCTGTAATTGACCGATTTAGATACCATGATCTTTTCATTGTTGACTCAATGTCTGTTGTCTCGAAGCAAAGTTGTACCAAATATTGTTTAAGTTTAAAGCGAATTTAAAAACTAACCCCTTCAAATAATAAAACACGGTCATTTTTTTTATTAATGAGATATTTTCCTAAAATAAACACATGTAAAACATAATTGAAATATAAAATATTAAATAACATATAATATTCAAAATATAGTAAAGTAATCAAATAATATAGCAAAAATGTTCTAAATAACTACTTAAATATTACATGTCTAACATTTTTGACAACAAAAGTATTAACTAAATTATCATAATTAAGATATTTAACTATCATTTTCTCAATGGATAATACAATCAATCCGTTCAAAACTTTCCTATATGATATAGTTGATCGAAATAGAAAAACTTTTCGAATGCAATATAATTTATAAATTATATAGGTAATATAATATATTTGATTTATATTCGAAATTATCAAATTTGAGCTAAACTAAAATATGTTTGATAACTTTTTTAGCTGAATTCAAATCCATAATACTTTGTTTGATTTTTCACAAGTTACTCGTAAGTCAAACTCTAATCGAATTTTACTTATCTATATACAATTTTTAATTTAAATATGATCAAATTAAGTTTTGAATAACTCGAATCAAACTGAAATTTGAGTCATTTCGAATTACGGCTCAATTATTCTTAAATCAAGGTTCAAACAATTTAAACCAAACTCAAACTCAAATTTTATTTCAAATTGAACTTGACCTAAAATTATTTGTATTTTCGAACTTCGAATCGAATTCAAATATCATATATATTTTTCAAGTTCAAGCTCAAACTCAAATATTAATATTTTCATACTATTCTACTCGATTCGGTTTGTTTGTTTGTCTACTTATGACTATTCTAGTTGACACAAATATAAAAATACAAAATAATAAAGTAGATAGTCAACTTGAGCTATATTAATAAATTGAATTTCATTTTAGTCTATTCAAACTAGAACAAAATATGTTTTATTCACGAGCAACAAGTCCTTCAATAAACTACTATTTATTCGATTAATAAACCCTTCAATTGATTGAATTAGTTATTTTTAAGCTTTTTTAATTAACTCTGACCTAGAACACCTATTCTTTAATCAATTTATGCCTAAATAAAAAAATTATATCCAAAATACCAAAATGACGTTAGCTCATCATCACTCATCCCACGTGTCTTCATATAGACAATGATCCTCAACTTCTTCTCAACAAACCATCAACCCTTCAAAGTACTAGACTTCCCAAGCTTTTGAGTCTTACTTTGATCTAGAGCTATTGAACTAGCATCTATGTAAATATGTATATCTTTGATAACATATATATTTTAACATCTTATTTTGCATTTAAATTTAATGTTTTAAAACTCTTTGCATATTTAAATTCAAGTTCTTAGCGTATCTTAAGTGCAAAAGGACATTTTGAGTTTCATTGCAAATTCTTTCTAATTAACAGCATTTTTGCTGAATTTTTATCTATTTTATTTTGTAGGAAGATAAGCTGAATCTTGGCTCATTTTGAGGGGGTTAATAAGTGAGAAACATGACTAAATCGTATCCCCAACATACCTCAATTATATTCTAAACTATGAAGTCAAAGAAAAATAAAGAAAGAGCAACTCAGAAGCTAACATGAGTAGATCATACCAATGTTTGAGTGAAGATACAAAGTGCCTAGTTTGCAACACAGCCAAGTTGTGCCCGTGGGCACAACTGTGTCACATCCTGATGGAGATCATGGGTTAAAACTAGCCATGTACTCCTTTAATTAAATACCCTCCTTCATCCCCTATCACATAGAGCTCTCCTTCATCTACCCTAACTATGCCTCCACCACCTCTCCCAGTCAGGAGAGTCTCCATCTTAGTTATTCCATCATCGGAGGGGGTCCATCCGATCATCTCCATTGTCACCGACACCTAAGGGGGTGATAACTGGCAATTTGATGTTTCATTTTGTGTTGCTTCTTGATGTTTTATGTAACTCATGTGATTAAATTGCATGATGTGCCATATTTTACGAGTTTGAGTTTAAGTTGTACTTCATTGCAAGCTTCTTTTAATTATGACATTATTACTCATAATATAAGTGTTGGGACTGTTGACATGCATTAGAGAGGAGAGGGTGAATAGCATCACTTCAATTTTGTTCATGTTTGTCTACAAAATTTGTTATGCGCAGCGGAAATAATAAAATATAAACTAAAAACAAAGACAAACACTCACGACACAAGGTTTAATATGGTTCGGAGATACAACTCCTATTCCATGGTAATCCTTAAGACGGATCACTTTTATTATAAGATTCCATTATCTTCTCCTTTGGATAAACACCAAGGTGGAGAAAACCTTCTTATAATCACCTAGAGCTTATACAACAACAATACAAACAAATACAAGTGTAAGAATGAAATACGAAAATAAGAAATACTTTTGCTTGATTGTTTGTCATTTGCTTTTGGAATGCCTTAAAAGTCTGGAATACAACAACAATTCCTCTTCAACTTCCTTAAGAAAATGCTGCTGAAATCTTCTACATCGTGCTCCTTTTATAACCTGCATCAGACTGAATTTCCACCTGGCAGTTGACTGCTCAAAAGCCCTAGTCGACTATTCGCCTATTCGTTGTCTCACAACGGACTAATCCACATTGACATTCTAGTCAACAAACATCTGAGTAGTTGACTTCCCATATCAGCAGTCGACTACTGAGCTACTAGTCGACTGTCCAGTAGACTACCAAACCTTCTGTGGCCTACTATAGTGCCATCAATTGACTTCCCATACACAATAGTCGACTGCTCAATTGGAGCATTGTTTCTCAATTGCCCGACCACTCTTTAGATTTCCCGAGCCCAGACCAGTCGACGACTCTCCATAATAATCGACTGCTCGAGAATTCTTCAGGTTCCCGAGCTCATAATGGTCAGTCAATTGCTTCCAGTCAGCAGTCGACTGCCGAGCACCTTGGCTAATCGCTGAGTCACCAAGTGTTGAGCCACACAGTGGCCAGTCGACTGCTCTCCAATAGTAGTCGACTGTCGAGCACCTAGCTCATTTGTCGAGCCACACAACGCCGAGCACTCAGCCTGAATGCCGAACCCCATAGCAGGAGTCAGCTTCCTACTACACGATCATTGCTCGCTTCCTTACGAGTCATTGCATATCACCCGATCAAAATCGAGTCCCACAAATGAGTCGGCCACACCGACTGACCCGGTCGGGCAAATCCTCTAGTCGATTGAAGCACCTCAAACATGAGGTTTAACTCAAGTATGATCCCCTCATACTTGATACTTATCGTAAGCCTGGACCTAAGCCTTCTAGCTACCTCCATCAACCTCACATCCTCAGGGTCCATCCGAGTCTTCCACAACTCGTTCACCCTTCGCGCTAGCCTTCAAGTACTTCTATCGACTACGTCATGCCTTCAGATCTTACGATGCCAAGACTATACACTTGGACTTATACGTACACCGTCAAAACTACACACTTGAACTTACACGACCAAGACTACACCCTTGGTCTTTTCCTTTATCAAATGTTCATATTTGGACTTTCACTGCCAAGACTACACCCTTTGGACTTATGTGACCAAGACTTTTGGTTCAATCGGCCCGAGTCACGATTGATCGGACTCGAGTAGTGTTTTGATGTTTAAAAAATGGATTGACAATATGATTGTCATGGGAAAGTCCAAGTCATGGGTACTTGACAATGAAAGTCCAAGCATGGGTCTTAGCATGTGAAAGTCCAAGTCATGGATACTTGACAATTGAAAAGTTCAAGCATGGGTCTTGGCACGAAAAAGTCCAAGCATGTAGTCTTGGCAGCGTAAGTCCAAGTGTGTTGTCTTGACGGCGTAAAGTTCAAGTGAACTTTGACAAAGGTAGACCCGATTAGCATGACTATGCTGATGGAAGCACTTGAAGGCTAGCGTGAGAATGAAAAGTCGTGGACTCGAGGGATCCAAGAGGCGTGAGGCTGATGGAAGTGGCTAGAAGGCCAAGGTCTAGGCTAAGGGTACGTGGTTAGCATGACATAGCCGATGGAAGTACTTGAAGACTAACACGATAGGCAAACAAATCGTAGAGGACTAGGAGGGATCCAATAGGTGGGTGGTTGATGGAGGTAGCTAGACGGTTTAGATCTAGGCTATGGGTGATTATCAAGTATGAGAAGATTATACTTGGGTTAAATCTCATTGTTGAGGTTTACCAGTCGACTGATGGCTTTCACTAGTCGAGTGTTCAACACTCGGAAGGCATAGTTGACTCAGACAGTCGACTGGTTGTGTAGTCAACTTAGGCTCGACTGCTCGAGTTGTGCTTTGGTAGTCGACTACCAGTTGTGGACAGTTGACTGGCCTTGAGTAGTCGACTGTCGTAATGGGCAGTTGACTGGTCAAATAGACATGAGCACAGAAGCTTCAGTAGTCGACTACAAGCTTGGCAGTCGACAGTTCAAGTGTCCATTGAGTCGAATCCCGTGTGGATTAGTTCATTGTGAGACAACGGATGTGTGGGCAGTCAATTGGTGGGTAAGGCTAATCGACTGCTAGACAGAAATCATCCCCATGCATGGTTTAAAAGGAGCTCGATGAGGACATTTGAAGATGTCGGTTCTAGAGGATTTGAAGGGGAGTTGCTGCTGTAATTTCAGACCTTCAAAACATCCTAAAGCAACCAAAAACTCAAGCATTCAAAAGCTCACTTGTGTAAAGTGTTGTTTCTCTCATTTAATTTATATGCTTGTATTTGGTTTGCTTATTCTTATTGCTGTAAGATTCTTGTATGAGGTTTCTCCACCTCCGACGTGTTATCGAGAAGGAGAAGTTATAGTGGCGATGTGCATTATTAGAGCTCGACCGTGGAGTAAGAACCCTAGTTCTGAACCATGTAAAATCACCTTTTGTATTACGTGCGTGATTGTTTTTGTGTTTTTTCTTGTGTATGCTTGTATTTCCGTTGCGTACTAATTATTTATAGACAAGCATGCAAGCGATCGATCGAACGATGAAATCGACGAATCACTATTCACCCCCCCTCTAGCGTGGAGAAATCAGTCCCTACAATTGGTATCAGAGTAGGTCGCTCTTCATCGGATTCACAGTCATGAGAGCAGGGCTAGAGGAAGATGGATCTCTACGAGAGATTGGGCGACAACATCACGATTCCACTTGCCTTCGACCACGAAGATTTCGTATACTAGAAAGGTAGAATGGAATATTTCCTAATGTCTAATATCAAAAATTAGTTCGCTGTTATTATAGAATTCGATGCTTTGAGGGGAAATAAGAGAGAAATCCTCAAAATGAAGAGGTGGACCAAAGAGCAACGACAAAAATTCGAGACAATCGTCAAGGTAACTAAAATGTTGGTAAATTTGATACCTGATGACATTTTGTCTAGACTAGGAAATTATAAGGACGTAAAGGAGGTATGAAACAAGTTGATCAAGTTCCATGAGAACCCCTCAATGACCCTAAGTAAAGAAGAATTCAAGGAAGCCGAGGAGGAATGTTCATCATCACATGTTCTTGAGGATTCGGAAGTTGAGAGATGCTCAACAACCAAAGAAGAAAGCTCATTATCATCTCAAGAGCATGTAGAATCGGAGGTTGAAAGATGCTCAACATCCGAAGAAGAAGAGGAAGAGAAGGTAGAAGAAGTCTCCACTTCAAGAATTAAGGGGGAGGAGAGACCTTCCCCAATGCTAGAGCAAGAGCAAGAGCAAGAAGTGTCAACATCCGGGAGGAGTGAAGAACAAGTCCACCATTCCTCCCTAGGTAACTCAAGCAGAATTAATAATAATAAAGATAATATCATGTGTTTTGAGTGTAAGAAACATGGGCATTACAAGAGTAAATGTCTAAAATTGGCCAAGAAGAAAGCACAAGTACCACCTAAGGCCAATGAGAAGCTCAAGATAGTCGGACCTCAAAGACCGAAAAGTAAAGAGCACATAGTGCGCTTCAAGTGTCAACAAAGGGGCCACTACCGAAGTCAATGTCCTAGGGGAAGCCACTCCAAGAAGGACAATGTAGGGGGGGGGGGGGGGCTAAGGCAAACCCTAAGGTAATTTAAATAATGCTCTTTCTTTAACTAATGATAGGAAACATGCTAGAAATGTACCATGTCATAATTTTCTTACTATTCATCATGACAAAAAACATACTAGAAATAGATTTTATTGCTTAGGTGCCAAATATGTCAATTTACCTAAGGACAATGCTAGATCATCTTTACCTAAGGATAGGAAGGTAGAAAATAAGAATTTAGGCATTAATCCTAAGAAGGGTAGGCATATGCCTAGAAGAAAAGGGAATGCCCAAAGAATGAATGAAAATTCAAAAATCGAGCAATTGGTAATAGAAAACCAAGCCTCGAGGTCAAGACTTGAGAAATTAGAAAAGACCCTTGCAAAAATGACAATTTCAAGTCAAGGGTCAAGTAGTCAAAGGGTTAGGGTCTAGGAGGCAAGGACCACTTAAGGATAGGAAAGGCTTGGGTCATAAGTCCAAGCCCAAGGAGGTTATGCCGACCTACCACAATGTTCTATTTAACTATGGAATAAACTCTAGGTCTACGAAAATCAAGGTCACAAGGGAAGTCATCCCTAGGGTTGACTATGGTAGATGTCTAGTGGCTAAGATTTCTAAGAAATCTAGGAAGGTCATTAAGAAGGTTACAAGGGAGGAAATCCCTAGGGTTAACCTTGACAAGACCCAAATGACCAAGGCTTCAAAGCTTAGGAGAGTCGTTAGGAGGGTAGCTAGGGAAGTCATCCCTAGTGAATACCTAGTTAACCCAAGGAGCTCCAATAAGTATTGGATTCCTAGGAGCGTGATTCCATCATGCTAGATGGGTTAGGGGTGTGTCAACCCTAAATGGATGGTCAACTAACCTAACCATAGTTGAGTTGACACTTTAGGACATTTTCATGACTATGGGATACCTTGGCAATGAAATTAGAATTATATCCTAAAGGAGTTTAGGATGTGCCAATAGATATTATGGAAGTTGAAAAATGGATCAAAATTGACACAAGATAGATTAGAGTCAATGGTGTGCCATTTTGGATTTTTGGCACACTTGGGAAATCAAATTATTATAGCAAAATTGGGTGAAATCCTAGGAAATGACAATTAGACTTAAAACTTAGGTATTTCTATATCTTGATATTATAAAATTGATATGCTTTGTTTGTCATATGTCATATCATGACATTATATTTCATTTAATCATATAAAATATCATAAAAATACTTAGGTTAATTATGTCATGCTTGTACTTAGATTTATATTATATCATGACATCATGTATCATTGGCACATGCTTTTAATTATGTTATCATATATGCCATGATCATATTTTATACATTAAGATTAATAAAATTGAATTAAGGACAATGACATGATTTGAAGTCTCATGATAAGGGAATCAAATAGAGTTGCCTAGAGAATATACATGTGACCTTAGACTAGAAAATAACCAAAACTCACATCTCACATTAAATTGATATGTGTATGTATTAATACACCCTAAACACATGCGAGATATTAAAAAAATGAGTTAAGTTCAAGGTTAATAGTTCTTGCATCTAGATGAACTCAAACTCACAATATTGTTGATGCAGTGAGCATCACTCCTTGGTTTTGATATATGAACCGTAGTTAAAGTTAGGAATTACTTGTGTTCTAATATCGGTGTTAAGTGTGCAGACTTAACAGAAAGTCCTAGTAGGTTGTGTTGACTGGATACTAGGTAGTTGACTTGACAAATCAAGAGGACCGGACACTAGACATGAAATCTAGATGGGTCGTGTGTACCAGACATTTGGCATGAAGATCGATTGGGTCAGGAGACCGGACAATCGACAAAAAGTCCAGCTGGATCAGGCAGACTGGACAGCTGGTGGAAGATCTGGTGGGTCAGATAGGATGTTAAGAGTAGTAAGTCTGCCAGACAGCTGACAAGTAAGCCTCGAGTGAAAAGGTGAGGCCGAGTCCTCTGTAGGGGGACAAAGCTAGGCGTCAATCTGACGGAAAGTCCGCGTGGGACTTAGTAGTCGAGATCGAGTAGTATTACTACTGCTATCACATTTCACTTTATCCATTTGTGATAATCTCATTTTGCAAGGATCAATCGACTGAAGTCCAATCGACTCTGTTTGGTTCATTCGATTGGATATAAACTTGGCAGGATTAGCTGGTGATCGGTCGAAGATCTGGCACTGTAGTTGGAAAGTGTTTTAATCGACTGAGGAGTTTTGGTCGACTGAAGTGGGAAACTTCCTGATGCAGAGCTGGGTGACCTGGAGTCGACAGGAGAGGTTTCAGTCGACTGGAAGACTAGAAGTTTCATATCGACGGGTTGATGTGGAGTCGACTGAAAGATATTCCAATCGACTGGAAAAGGTTTATAAAACAAGTGCTTGATCAGATCCGAGAAGAACACTACTACTATCCCGAAGTGCTGTCAAAATTTACTCTCGTTCACAAGAGCTTCGATGTCACGCCCCGAGAGTATACCGACTCGAAAAATGGACAATATCTCCCCTGTACGTGATATAATACCCTGTTGATACAAGCCTTTCGGCCACAACCACATAACATAAATATGGATATAATCCATAAATCACAGCGGAATATACTGACAACTAATAAAGATAGGTTTTATTTTTTTTCTTCTTAAAATTTATGCTGGACTCTGGATGCCTTCATCAAGAGAGTGGAAAAAGAGGAAGATTGTGTCATGCCAAGGAGTAAGTCTAAGTTAACGAAGAATAAAGGTTTTTTTTCCCCTTCAACTTTGGTTACTCTGTTCTACATAGATTTGTTATTTGGCTTATCTTTTTCCCCTACACTGCACAAACAATATCACACAAAAAGGGATCACTAAATTTGGTCATCATCCTTGCCCTATCAGTTTTGTAATTGGTATTTTGATATATGTCCCTTGAATAATATCTTAAATAAAAAGAGGTAGCTATTGATGTATGAGAACGTGATCTCAAATCTTGCGATGGAGACCGTTGAGGACTCGAAGCGTGCACTCGCGCTCAACGCCCGCAAGTGCACGAATGTCGTCAAGTAATAAATAGATTATCGATCCCACAAGGACTGAGATTCGAGTACCGATCTGTTCAGTGGATGTTATTATTCGGAGTTCAGTTCAAATGGTTGTGCTTAGGAGGTTTGTCGGCGGTCCTAACTCTAATACGGTGTCAAACGGAGGAAGAGAAGGGTTGCTACGAGTCTTTAGATGAGATTCTAGGATTTAGGTTTCATTTGTGTGTCGCAGAATACATTGTCAATTGAGTTTTGTTTAGGTTTCTAACTATAGTTTTGTGGAAAGGACATCATACACTCTCCCAATGAGCCTTCACATTTATCGGAAGTTACCTCTGCTATACCAGGTCGACCCTTGGCTTTAGGATGGGATAGTCGGTACGAGGATGCCAAATCGATCCCTGCAACGAGTTAAAATGAGGTGCATTTCCTACTCTATCGCATCCTTTTACCCACAATTACCTATGACGAGGCCAACCCCTAGGTTCTCCCTTAATTCCCCTAAATCTTTGATACGAGGGCTGTCACCCCTCGTATCAGCTAAGTACAGTGACTAGAAAACCAAAATAATAGCTATAGATCTAAACCAAACACCAATTGCAAATATAATTTCAAGAACGAAAAGATATTTGAACCAACATGTTCTAACTCAACACAAACTACTCCCTAGTCTTAGAATCAGAGAATCTACTCCATGAATACGAGAAAAAAAACACAAGGCATTGCCGAATTCGTATATACAAGATAAATCATGGAAAGAATATAGATTACAATGCGTTGAGGCTCTTCTCTCTGGCGTTGAGGTGCAGAATTTGGATCTCGAGCGGCTTCCTTCCTCTCCGCTGTAAGTTTCCGATGCTTTTTAGGGGACCGGTGTGCCGTCCTGGTCGTCCGACCTCTCCCCTAGGGTTTGGGCGTGACTTTCTTTATATAGACATGAGGTCGTCTCTTCACGAAATTTGGAAAAAAACCTAATCGCGTCAAAATGCTTGGCCACCACACGGCCAAGCCGTGTGTGGCCCTGTGGTGGCTAATCTTGAGCTTCAGACATGACCGTGTATAGCCACACACTCTGGCTGTGTGCCCTACTACATCCAACTGCCAAATGCACTTTTTCGCTCCAAAAGTGTGTCTTTTTCCTCATGAAATGCTATCCTGCACACAAAAGTACAAAGAGTAGATCTCCAAACCAGAAAATAAGAAATGCATGCAAAATAAAGTAAAATATGCATGAAACAAACATAAAATGAAATGAGATGTGAGCGAAAACTACTCCTAAAATCCTATATGTTTTGCTCACATCAATTCCCCCAGACTTAAATCTTTGCTTGTCCTCAAGTAAATCTGAGTGCCATGAAATTTTAAAAAGCATTGTTCCATACTTAGCTTATCAACTAGATTTATCAAGTGGTATTTTCAATCAAAGCAAAATAGATATGTTCTAAAAATTCACTAAGTTAGCTTCTCGTGCACGTGCTAAGCGAATCTTCTTAGGGGATACTCATTCCATGGTAAGTTAAGTCGTCATCCTATAGCTTTCCTAAGGTCTCCGGCTCTTAGGCACTTACCTGCCCAAAGCGAGGGCCGTTCCCTAGATCTAGCACAAAGTCTCAAAGGCGTGCTCGGTATTGAGAGAAATTGGTAGGTGTTTCCCAAGTAACCTAACTCGGCCTCAAAGGGGCACCTAACCATTTCCACCCACGATAACTATTTTTTTTATCCCTCATAATCTTTTTTTTTCAAATTTTTTTTTCTTACTCTCTTTTCTTTCTTTTCTTATTCCATTTTTTTTCTTTCTTTCTTTTCTCTCTCTCTTGGGATTTTGATTTTTTCGAATGGACTTCCACAATCCGAGCATCTCCAGTAACTAAAATACTAAATCTAGAGTCAGCTATAAATTCCAAAGTACTAGACTACTGAGATGAATCATAACTAGGTACGTACTAGATTTTCCCTTTCAAAATGTTCGTCATGTGTATGTGTAAAAATAAAAGCTAACTAGTGTAAGTCTAGAACATTCATTAGGACAAATAAAATAAAATACCACGAGGTAAATGAAGCTAAACTACCAATGGAAACAACTCATGAAGAAAACCTTAAAAATACTACTGAACCAGCTTATATATAGCAAAAACTAAGTGCTGAAAGAAACTAAACAACCTATGCATGAACAAATGAATGCTAACTAAAATGTAAATATCAGGAAAGAAACTACTACTAGAAACAAAATAAATCAAAACTTGGGGCCCCTCCAGACTTAAGCAAAGCATACCTCTAATATGGTGGATGAGGTGGAAAGTCTGGTAGCCTCGGCATCTTGAGATCCTGGGAGAATTTGGTGTTGAGCCGCTGATGCCCCATATACATGTGGTCGATCTGAGAGCTGGTCGATGCAGCGACTGCTCTGTGCTCCTCCTCCCTAGCCCACTATGCTTGCTGGGCACGCATATGCTGCCAGACCTCTTGATGGTAGGCAGCCTCCTCCTGGAAGTATATACGGGTCTCGTCGTAGAACTCCTCGGCCCGCTGGAAATGCTCCCATAAGCCATGAAACTCTGCTTGTGTGTAAGCGCTCTGCTCCTCCCATCGCCACCTCTGCGTTTGCTGCTCAGCGTATATGTCCTCGAGGCACGATCAGAACTCGGAAAAAATCCTAGGTGGATGTACCTGCATCCTACTCAAAAGTAGAAAAAATGGTGGCGTAGGTGCAGGCTCTTTGTGTGGACTAGGTGGGCTCAAAATGATTTTTGCTTCTACTTAGCAAGTTCTTTCTAATCCTAAACTATTAGCAAAAAACGTAAATGACCATAAATCAAAGTCTAAATTATACACATGAATGCAGAAAGATTAAAAACATGTAAAATTAAACTTGGGTTGCCTCCCAAGAAGCGCTTTGTTTAAGGTCTTTTAGCTCGACCCTACTCCCTTGATTCAACTTGGCTTGGGAGGTTCCGTGAACCTCCATGCATCCGTCTCTGTGCCTCGGTCCTCTTTTTGCGGGGTGGTCTTTGCCCTACAGGAAGTTTACCCGTCTGAACAGGGAGCTTTACACTCCGAGAGGTTGAAGATGATGATCTCGCCTTCTACCTCCAAGGAGATCTTGTGTGCCTTCATGTCTATGCATGCTCCCGTAGTCGCTAGAAAGGGTCTTCCAAAATTGATGGGGTTCTGAGGGTTTGGTCCTATGTCAAGTATGATAAAATCCATGGGTATCACAAAATTCTCAATGACCACAGGTACATGTGCTAGCATGCCAACGGGTTCTTTGACCAAGTCATCCGCCATGTGAATACTAGGGCCCACTGTTTGGATGCCACTCAGTTCCATATTCAGATAGAGTGCGTAGGGCATCACACTGACTGATGACCCTAAGTCGCATAGTGCTTCATCGAAGCTCTCGCCATAGATTAGGCAGGGTATAACAAATTCGCTGGGGTCCTCAAGCTGTGGTGGAATTTTATCTTCGATTTCAACTTGGTTGGGTAGGGTGGAAATCATGGCTACACACCCCCAAGCGAATCTGCTATTCTGACCTACTCCCTCATTGTATACTCCTTCTCCTTTGATTTGATTTTGCTCGGCGGGCGATGGAGGGTTATCCATGGTCTGCGACACAGTTTGGGCTATTTGGGCCACCTGTGTCTCCAACATCTTTGTGTGACTTGCAAGGCCATCAATAGTGGCCTTCAAGTCCCTAAGTGCCTCTTTGGATTTTTGATGTTGGCATCGAAATTCTGCATTAGCCTTAGTTTGGGTAGCAATGAAGTCTTCCATCATTAGTTCTAGTCTAGACTTTTGTGGTTGTTGCTGTCCGTTGTCCTGTTGTTGCCCATACCCTCCTGATGGTTGAAAGTTCCTCGAGTTATTCAGATAGGAAAGATTCAGGTTATTCCTCCATCCGGGATTGTAAGTACCGGAGTATGGATTGTTGGCCATTTGATTATAATCCCCAACCGCATCGACATGCTCGATCTGCTCTTCTAAGGTGTCCTTCCCTCCATAGTAATCTTCATGATATGCTGCAACTCCTTCCCCAAAGGTATTAGCCGCACAAATAGAGACAGGATTTAAAGAGTCGAACCGTCTGCTAAGTGTGTCCATCCTCGCCGATAGGTGGTCAATCGTTGACAGCGTATCTACCTACTGTAAGAGTTGGGTGACTACGTTCGAAAGCCCATTGATGGTGGTTCTGGGCCACCTCTTCAATCATCTCCTCCGCTTCCTCGATAGTCTAGTTCATTAGTGCTCCTCCTGCAGCAGAATCGAGGGACATTTTTGTAGCATATGTGATCCCATTATAGAAGATGTGGATCACCAACCACCTTTCCAGTCCATGATGGGGGCCTTGGTAAAGTAGCCCCTTGTAGTGGTCCCAGGCTTCGAATAAAGACTCCCCTTCTGTAACACCCCCCCCCCCCCTCAGCTTACACTAGTAAGGGAGGTGTTACCATCATACTCATACTTTATCTTACTCTTTTCGTGATCAGGTAAAACATGACTCAACCATCCATAGACTCACATACACTATTTATAAATTAACCAATACCTGACTTAAAACAGAAGAGTATCAACAACTCGTACTAAGATCTAAACATGGTTTCTAAACGAGTATCATAATTTAAACTCTTAACTTGAAACAACGGAAGCTAAAGAAACAAACCGACTATATTCACATGTTGACACTAGGCTATTTCACAAGTTCTTAACCTATCTAAGTATGCACATTCACTAGAGTTCTAATGTAGAACATTCTTAAGTAACTCAACCTCATGCATGACGATAGCAATGATATGCATCTTTGACATGAACATGAACGTAAACAACAATACATAACATCAACCCTAGCGCCTAACATGAACACTAGCACACTAGTAAGTTCAAAGTTCTTAGCATAGCATAATACGAGCAAGTTCGACATTCTTAGACATCACATGATCAAACACATAGCATGAACACTACCACACGAACAAGTTCGAAGGTCTTAACATAATAGAATACTAGCAAGTCCAGGATCATAATCCACTATTCCGCTGCCACACACACCAAGCACTTCATCCACTGCCCCCTCTTACTCCAATCTTGCTTTACACTTATCTACAGTATAAGGAATGCAACTATAAGTAATGAAGCTTAGTAAGTACCTCCTATTCTCACAAAACATCGCATTAGGAAAACATGCTATTAGAATGCTTGCATGCAATATATGCTCATACTTGCCATTAAGAAAATTCTGCATTAACCATTTAGAAACACTTGTACATCACACAATGGTTCAACTTGAAATGCATGAACTTTCTATATTAAACATTTAGAAACACTTGTACATAACACAAGGATTCAACTTGAAATGCATGAACTTAAAATACACAACTTGCAATACATGATCCTTAAATATGCTTCGCTTGTAGAAACATGTACATGAGATATACTATACTTAAACTTGTAAACATTGTGCTTTGGTTAACTTTAGAAACCATATATACATATATACTTTAAAAATACTAATCATCCTTGTTTGGGCAGCCTGGCATTGTACCATTTTGTGCGCAACCCTAATAGAATTCGGGGTAGCTAGCCACCGAACTTATTAGGGCAACTTAACTTACTAAGGGCGATCTAGGGGCCTGTGGCCGATCTAAGGGCCCGGAACATGCCACTTCAAAGTAAAATACTTCCTTTATATATGACTTACTTATTTTTATCATTTAACGAGTATTTTACATGATCATAATCAAAAACCCATATAGGAAGTCTTTCAAGACATTTGATCATGCTCTTTGTCCCCAAAACTTATAGGGGAAGCATCTTTGCGATCTTATGTCTTGCTTCAACATGAAATATACCTATAAATATATATGACCTACTGATTTTGTCATTTAACCAACATGTAACATGCTCATACTCCCAAAACTCATATAGGAAGCATTTCAAGATATTTAATCATGCTCTTTGTCCCTAAACCTCATAGGGGAAGCATCTTTGCAATCTTTACATCTTGCCCCACTATAAATATACCTAAAATACCTAAAAATTCAAACAAACACAATCTGGACGGAACCTATAAATCTAAATAAAATATGGTGATAGAAGCTAGATGGGCATATCAAAGAGTTACTTATGCTATAGGTGAGAAATAACATCTTTGTGATCTTAGATCTTGCTTAAAAAGACATATACCTTAACTATAAATCTAAACACACCCATATAATCTAATCAAAATATATTTTTGTCATTTATAAAACATTTAACATGATCATACTTCCAAAAACTCATATAAGAAGTCTTTCAAGACATTTGATCATGCTCTTTGTCCCCAAAACTTATAGGGGAAGCATCTTTGCGATCTTATGTCTTGCTTCAACATAAAATATACCTATAAATATATATGACCTACTGATTTTATCATTTAACCAACATGTAACATGCTCATACTCCCAAAACTCATATAGGAAGCATTTCAAGACATTTAATCATGCTCTTTGTCCCCAAAACTCGTAGGGGAAGCATCTTTGCAATCTTTACATCTTGCCCCACAATAAATATACCTAAAATACATAAAAATCCAAACAAACACAATCTAGACAGAACCTATAAATCTGAATAAAAACATTATATTAGAAGCTAGATGTGCAAATCAAAGAGTTACTTATGCTATAGGTGAGAGATAACATTTTTGTGATCTTAGATCTTGCTTAAAAAGACATATACCTTAACTATAAATCTGAACACACACATATATCATCTAATTCAAACATATAATCTATCAAAACATAGAAAAAGAAGCTATATAAAACAATCAAAGAACTACTTATATTGCAGGTGAGAGATACTTACATCCTCTCGCTATCGTACTAGTATACCGCTAGGGTTTTTATGAGACGAAGACCTTCCCTTGTTCCTTAGCCTTAGGAGTGATCCTCTAGCATATACTAAGCCTTTGTATCCCCTTGAAACCCTCTCAAGAACACCAAAAAAGGCTTTAGGGTTTCGGATGGAGTTGGAAGAAGGAGGAGGAGTTCGGTGGAGTTGTATCTTCTAGCAATACCAAGACTCTCTCCTTAAAAAACCCTCTTGAGAATCCCAACACAAGGAGTCCTAAAGCTTGGATGGAAGAGGGAGGAAGAAGAAGGAGATAGGTTTCGGCCAAGAATGAGGGAGGAAGAAGAATGAGGAAGATGAAGTGGATTTGCTTTCCTTCTCCCTTTAATCTCCACGTTAATGGCTAGGGAGGTGAGAAAAATAAACTTTTCATCTTCTCATGGGGAGATGAAACAACTCTTCTCCCTCTCATCTTCTCATTTATCTTCTTTTTATATTCCTTATCTATTCTAGCCAAGAATTATCCTATGGTCTAATGGTATCAAGGCTATCTCACAATTAGGAGGTTCATGGTTCAAATCCTAGCTATAACCATTTTTTATTTTATTTTATTTTAAACCTTTTATGGACATTATTATCCATATAATTACTTTAAACAGTTTAGAATTTTACAGGTGTTACACCTTCCTTCTAACAGAGGCTTGTGATTAGATGGTGCATGTAAGCAGTCTTGCTTGGTGGGAAAAATTTGTTCAAAAATTACTGCTCACACTGCTCTCATGTAGTAATGCTTCCCAATGGCAAGGAGTGAAGTCATGCCTTAGCCTTATCTCGCAATGAGAAAGGGAATAGGCTTAGGCAGATCGCGTTGGCAGGTACTCCATTGATCTTCATTGTCGAGCAGATTTCCAAAAATATCTCCAGGTGCTGGTTCGGGTCTTCAGTCGCAGCTCCCCCGAATTGACTTTACTGGACCATGTGTATAAGAGAGGGTTTCAATTCAAAATTGTTAGCTGAAATGGACGGTCCAGCTATACACTACCTAAATCCTCTGGCACTAAGGGCTACGTAATCCCACAAAGATCAGCTACTTATGTTCACAACGGATGCATCTTGGTTCTCCATCCTCTTCTATTCAACTCTCCTGCGATGGTAGGTTCATTCGATTTCTAGATCTATCGGAATCAGGCCTTCCGATCCTAAGTGTCTATGCATACGAAGAAATGAGCCACTAAATTAGGAGTATACCTAATGCTAAAATAAAATAGAAAATAGACTAAACTAAATACTGAATTAAATGCAGAAAATTTAAACTAAAGATTAATACAATGTAACTACTGAAATAAATCTAAACTTACTCTAGATGTTAAAAATCTAAAACTAAAGTAAATCAAATAAAAGTGAAAAATAAAGCAAGTAAATGAATCTACCCTAAGTCCGATCCAATTATCCACCTCTTGACTTGATATCGAATCAATCAGTCCCCGATGACAACGCTAAAAACTTGATGCACGCCAACGCGATCTCAAATCTCGCGATGGAGATTGTTGAGGACTTGAAGCGCACGCTCGCGGTCAACGCTCGCAAGTGCACGGATGTCGACAAGTAATAAATAGATTATCGATCCCACAGGGACTAAGATTTTAGTACCGATCTATTCAGTGGACGTTATTGTTCGGAGTTCAGTTCAAATGGTTGTGCTTAGGAGGTTTGTCGGTGGTCCTAACTCTAATATAGTGTCAGATGGAGGAAGAGAAGGGCTGCTACGAGTCTTTAGATGGGATTCTAGGATTTCAGTTTTGTTTGTGTGTCACAGAACACATTGTCAATTGAGTTTTGTCTAGGTTTCTAACTACGGTTTTGTGGAAAGGATATCATACACTCCCCCGATAAGCCTTCGCATCTATTAAAAGCTATCTCTGCCATACCAGGTCGACCCCTAGCTTTAGGACGGGAAGTCGGTATGAGGATGTCGAATCGATCCCTGCGATGAGTCAAAAATGAGGCACATTTCCTACTCTATAGCATCCTTCTACCCACAGTTACCGGCGATGAGGCCAACCCCTAGGTTCCCCCTTAATTCCTCTAAATCTTTGATATGAGGGATGTCACCCCTCATATCGGCTAAGCTTAGTGACTAGAAAACCAAAACAATAGCTATAGATCTAAACCAAACACCAATTGCAAATATAATTTCAAGAACGAAAAGATATTTGAACTAACATGTTCTAACTCGACACAAACTACTCCCTAGTCCTAGAATCAGAGAATCTACTCCATGAATACGAGAAAAGAAACATAAGGCATTGTCGAATTCGTATATACAAGATAAATCATGGAAAGAATATAGATTACAATGCGTTAAGGCTCTTCTCTCTGGCGTTGAGGTGCAGAACTTGGATCTTGAGCGGCTTCTTTCCTCCCCGTTGTGAGTTTCAGGTGTTGTTTAGGGCACCGATGTGCTGTCCTGGTCATCCGACCTCTCCCCTAGGGTTTGGGCGTGACTTTATTTATATAGACATGAGGTCGGCTCTTCACAAAATCCGAAAAAAAACCTAATTGTGTCAAAATGCTTGGCCGCCACACGACCATGTGTTTCCACATGGCCAGGTCGTGTGTGGCCCTATGGTGGCTAATCTCGAGCTTCGGACACGGCCGTGTGTAGCCACATGCCCTGGCCGTGTTCCCCACTGCATCCAGCTGCCAAATGCTCTTTTTTGCTCCGAAAGTGCACCGTTTTCTCCATGAAATGCTATCCTGCACACAAAAGTACAAAGAGCAGATCTTCAAACCAGAAAATAGGAAATGCATGCAAAATAAAGTAAAATATGCATGAAACAAACATAAAATGAAATGAGATGTGACCGAAACTACTCCTAAAACCTTATATATTTTGCTCACATCAGCAGACCATGAATCATAACTTAGAATTTGTTTGGTGAGGAGTAATCTTGTAATGTAAGATTACATTATAAGATGGATTAATTTGTTTGGTAATATTTTAAAGACATAATGTAATATAATCGGATTACAAAAGAGGAAGTAAGATTTGTAATCTAGATTACAAAGGAAAAGCTATGTAATCTGATTACATTACGAATTCAATATTATCATGACAAATATATTCTCCTTTTATTTTTCTCATTGCTTCTCGCGGTCGTCGACGATGACCACCGACGACCACCAACGTCGGCTGAGGGTCGACCAATGACAGGTGACTCTAGCCGAAGGCCGACCAGCAACCTCGACCAAGAATCGATCTAGGGGCGATCGATCGATAATGGCCGACGATCGGCCGGCGACCAGCGGTAGTGATCGATCGATGGCCGATCGGCGATCGAAAGCGACACTACAAGAAAAATGGGAAATAGCGACGAACTATTTTTGTTGCAAATACCAAATATTCGTCGTTAAATAGTATTAACGATGATATTATTTCGTCTCTAGTTTCGTCATAATAAGCTTGTCGCTAAGGGAATTTAGCGACGAATTATTAATTTTTCGTCATTAATATTACTGACGAAATAAAAAATGTCGTGAAAAATAAATATTTCATAACAAAATATAGTATATCGGAAAAAGGAAAATCACTGATATTGGTGACAAAATTTACTAAAGTTATCGCTATATATCAGTCGATTGTCTATTTTTTGGCCAGCCATGGAATCGGGAGAGCTTCGACTAGCGACTCGACTAATAGGTTTACGATGAAACGAATTCATTTCGTCTCTATTTAGTTGAATCATTTGCAATGAATTGTTATAAAATTCGTCGCTAACGTCCTATAGTAGGCGACTATGTCAACTGGCGACTCAACTGATACACAAAAAATTAGCGACGAAATTAAATATTTCATCGCTAACCCTTAAAATCCTGATGTTGCGTATCGACGGTTAGCGACGAAATCGAAAAAAATCATCGCTAACCATGAAAATATAGATTTCCAGAATCCATTTAATTTGTATTCGAAATCCTGTAATACAATATCAATCACACAATTTAACTTAACAACATACAACTCAAACAATAAACCAACAATTACTTTTAACAACAACTAACATAACATCCAATTTTACAAATACATCCAATTTAAAGTCCAAAACATCCAATTTCACAAATTCATAGTATCTAAATTCAAACACTTTTAAGTTCATAATTTCACTAGGCAAAATAGAAATGTTCACAAACTCTAAGATGGAGGAGGAGGTGGAGATGAAGATGACTCATGTATTAAAGATTGTAAAGCTCCAGGTGTAAGCCGATTCAGAATTGCTTCAAACATATCTTGTCTTAATCTCATTGATGCCAACTCATCTTGGGTGCTAGGTAATTGAGCTTGAGTGTTTGCTAGCTCCTCTTGTGTCCCTTCTAATCTTTGCTCGGTGGACTCAAGTTGTTCACGCAGTGCTACATTAGTTAATATGGAGGAGGAGTTGGCATCTGAAGAAGTGGATCCAACTAGTTTTGGCCCACTTCCAAGTCCTATAATATATCCAGAATGAACACCGAGGACTTGATTACAAACCTGATCTGCAATCTGAACTTCATCGATGTCATCTCTGATTTCTTGTGATTGAATGTGCTCATCTCACAGTCTCACCATATCACCCTAAGAATAACAAACATATTATTAATATGTTTACAAAGAATTATACAAATTTAAAAACAACTTTACTAAATTATATCGATTATATCTTATGTATACAACCTCGACTCTCTCCCCACTCTACCCTTTTGAAGAGCTACAGTGGGTGGTATTAAAGATAGTAATCCAATTTTTTCTCTGTGACTGATCGGTCTAAAAAATATTATATTGTGTTAATATTAAAAATATCAAACAATATACTATAACTATAAAGTTTGTACTTATATCGTCGTAACTATATTGAATGAATGATTTTGAGCCACCTCGATGGGTATATGGTAGTTGCTATCGATTTTGGGCATTTGTTGCCGATCGTGTCTACAATATAAAAATTTGTTAAGATAAAACGTAAAATATGAGTTGTAGAACAAATATTTTAATTTATATATAACTTAGATAATTGGTATAGATTGAGTTACTTGAAATTTCTCTGATTCAAACAGATCGCACATATAGTTCCAATCTTTCTGTGTCTCACAAAACTCGATTGACATATGATGCCGACACTCAGTAGGGGGAAAATACAGTAGACTCTTATAATGAGTGTGCATCTTATTCCGATTGTCTTTGTACCTTGCACTCATTAATCTGTCGGTCTCCTTTCTTACCAACGTTGCCTCCTCGACAAAACTGATATCAAAAGCAACCTGAAAAAAATACTAATATTTAAATTTATTAACAAATGATGGATGATTATGTAAATATCGAATTACTCGTACTTACTGATAATCGATCATATATCATATGTTTATTGTCCGCGGGGATATGCTTCCAGCTCTTAGCTTGTAGGGGAGCAAACTTCTTAATTGGCAGACCTAACTCTGTCATAAAAGCAACTACATTTGTCCCGATAGCATGACCATCACTCTTACAAAAGATAATGGGTATCTGTTCCTCGATTTTCAGTCAGAGCCGATCGGAGTGTGTGTCTCGTGTCTCTCTACGTGTCGGACGAACTGTAAATCAAAAAGTGTTAACAATTAACAAGTTAAATAAATAACAAACAAAATAAACATATTTAAAACCACATAACTAACCTGTAGGAGCACTGTCATCGTCAGGTGTAGGCACAACTAGGGGGCGCTCAATTATCTTAGGTGGCATAGCTGTGACATAAGCATTATATACAGATCGACATATAATGAAAGATTATATTAAATACATGAATTATAAATGAAGAACAATATAAATACCATGTAAATACATCTAATCGCTATCATCATCTGAAAAGGATAAATATCATCCGCCTCATTGTAAATTTTGATGGGAATCGCTTCGGAGGCTAATTGGCTCCCATGTCCCCGGATTAAAATTTTCACTAATGAAGGATTAATCCGGATGGGATGAGCTTCCTTGGCAACACCATTTCGCCGTCGTGCTAACAACTTGAGTGGTCGCTCGAACAAACTAGTTGTTCAAGCAACTCTACTCTTCTAGTTGGTTAGCCGCGGAAGAGACGACGGATGGATCGCCGGTTTTTGTGTTTGTCTTTGGGGTCTATGATTATACAACATATATTCATATACGAACATGCATAATCAAAACAAATAAGAACATGCTCAGATCTGTACATAAAGTTAAAATAACTTTATACCTTACGATCTTCTACCGTATGTCCTATCCTTCTCGTGGACGACGTGTGGACGAAGATCCTCCACGAGTAGAAGCCTTCTAGATCGAGTTTTCCTCTACCTTGTCCGCTGCGAACAAAGAGAAAAACCACAAATACCTTTCCTATCTAGAACCGGCCACCAAGCTAGGAAGTTTGATGCAACCGCCGGCCAAGGAATGGATGAAGATGCGCCGGCCACCAATGGAATGATCTTGCCGCCCACCTAGAGGAATTGGATGAAGATGATCTTGCCGGCCACCAGAGAGGAGAACGCAAAGGAAGAAGAAGAGAATGGCTAAGGTGAAGGGCGCCGGCCAAGGAAAGCTTGAGTGAATTGGGCGCCGGCAACAATGATGGAAGAAGATGGTTGCCGCCCAACCTAGCTCCAAACCCTAGCCGCCCAACTCTTTTCCAAACCCTAATCCCTATTCCAAAATCTATATCTCTTGTCGCCCAACCCTAAGCCATATATTTATAGAATTTAGGAGAAAGTTGGTTAGCCTAAAATATAGGAACTAACTCCTATATTCTTGCCGCCCAACCAACCTTATCCCCTTTAAGATTTGTTGCCGCCCAACCAAAGATGAGCCAAACCCTAATTCTATAATTTAGGCTTAAGCTTCCTCTAATCTCCACCGTCGGATCTAGGATTTAATCTCCACCGTCGGTTCTAGGGATTTAATCTCCACCGTCGGATCTAAGATTTCATCCCAACCGTCGGATCTAGGATTTCATCCCAACCATCGGATCTATGGATTTAATCCAACCGTTGGTTCTAGGGTTTCATCCTAACCATCGGATCTATGGATTTAATCCAACCGTTGGTTCTAGGGTTTCATCCTAACCATCGGATCTATGGATTTAATCCAACCGTTGGTTCTAGGTTTTGTTTTACATTCTTGGATCTAGACTTCACAAGGATTATATTAGGCTACGATAGGGACCATAAGGAGGAGTTGGGTCTCGGCCACCCGATGGATCGGAACCACACAAACTTGATCCATCAATGATGTTCCATTCCACTAGAGGATCATCATTGAACTACCTCACCAACCCCCATAAATCAATATGGGCTCCATATATTATTTGTACATTTATCTCCCCGTGTTTAAGATATCGAATGTCCGTCAATTAATTGATTTACTGACCATCAATTAATTAACATCTAACTCCTCGAGTAGTACCACTCAACCTTATCATCATGTTGACTAAGTCAACCAGCTGGGTTTACATGATGAACCTTATGAGCTCCTCAAGGGGACATCATCATCCTAATATATAGGACACGGTTTCCTCCTATAATCAACGGCACACCATGTAAATAATATTATTTCCCAACTTACCGAGCATATTGATTTAATCCATCTAAATCTCACCCACTGGTAAATCAAAGAAATAAATACTAAGTACATGTGCTCGTTATTATATCGGGATTAAGAGCATGTACAACATAATATCCGAGGTCCGATTCAATTATGTAGTCAGCACTAAATTGAATCACCTCTATTTCGGTCCTGCTCAATACACCTAAGTGTACTAGTGTAACTCTATGTTCAAGATAAAATAATACCAAGCTACACTACAACCATGCCAATGGTTTGTCCAAAACCATCTTGGTTGTGAGCCTCTACTTATATTTTACAAGGGACTGATAACATGATCTTCTGTGCCACACCAAGCACCATGTTATCTACAATGTAAAATATTAGACAATATGCACACACATATAACAAATATATAAAGTGCAAACAATGATCATGTGATTCTTATTTCAAAATAAAATGTTCATACAAAAAGAGCTAGGCTTTCAGTATACATTCTAACAAATTTCACTATCTTCACCCTCATTAATACGATTACTTTGAGCGCCCATATCCAGGTCCACTTGTGCATTTGCCATATTTATTTGTTGATGCTCAATATCTAATTGACATAGTTGAGTTATCGCTAAGTCTTCACCAACTACTGAAGTTGAATCATTAGATGAAATCTCTTGGTTTGACTCTATATTCAAGATATTACCAACCTCAAAATCTTCAGATACTTCATCAACTTCAGTTACTTCGTATATTTCTCGATGGTGAACCCTTTGCACAACCTTCCAATGACCTCCACATTTGATATCATTCAAATAATACACTTGATTTGCTTGGTTTGCCAAAATGAATGGGTCATCATCGTACCATGTTTTAGAAGTGCCAATACACAAGAGATCAGACTCTTCCACCAACGATTTTTTTTGGGATTACATTGGAACCATTCACACCAAAATAATTGGACTTTATACCTAAAAGAGTAAAATATTTAAACTACATCCTTCAACACACCAAAAAAATCCAAATTGTCCCCATCGTCAGAGGATGGTACGCTGACCCCACTATTTTGAGTAGTTCTGCGTGAATCACGGGACCTCATATGATATCGAATCCCATTTACAATGCATGCATCATACAGTTGAACTTCAGCATCAGGTCCCATTGCTAAATAATACAACTCATCTGTGATCTCTGAATTTGTAAAAAATTTTAGCGCTATAATTTTATCCCTAAACCACACTAAAAATCTCGCTCGTGATATTGCATAACTTGATCAACATGAATCTTTTGGGACATAAGTTGCAGATGCTCACTGTATAAAAACTTAATTAATTTAAAATTTATGAATGAAATAGAATTAAAGTAATAACTTAATGTAAACACTTACTTTCGATATCGATCGACTTCTTTACAATTGTTCAGAATGTACCAATGTACTTTCTTAAACAACGACAATGGCAATTTCAGACTTTATTGGTTGATAAAGACTATTGTTTCATATGAGAAAACACTTAATTTGCATATTCATAGTTGAACATCTTTATTCCATTCCAACCTAGAAAAGCTTGTCTCAATCTGACTCATATATAACAAACTGAAAGTCAAGGCCTTATTGGTGCAATCGACCTAGGTCACGATTGACCAGACTCGAGTTTGACTTGAATAGTGATTTGATGATAGTGTTTTGATGTTTGACAGTGAGTTGACCATTGTTTGACAATGAGTTGACTATATGGTTGACATGGGGTTGACCATATAATGGAGAAGTCCAAGTGGAACACTTGGCAATGGAAAGTCCAAGTCTTGTGTACTTGGCATGGAAAGTCCAAGTCTTGGGTACTTGGCATGGAAAGTCCAAGCATGGGTCTTGACAAGAGAAAGTCCAAGCTTGAGTCTTGACAATTGGAAAGTCCAACATGGGTTGGCATGGAAAGTCCAAGCATGGGTCTTGGCAAGGGAAAGTCCAAGCTTGAGTCTTGGCAAATGGAAAGTCCAACATGGGTTGGCAAGGGAAGTCCAAGGGTTGATATTGGCAGCGTAAAGTCCAAGTGGGAGTCTTGGCAGCATAAGTCCAAAGGTTTAGCGATGTAAAGTCCAAGCGGGTGTCTTGGCAGCATAATCCCAAATGTGCCTTGGCGATATAGACCAACTTAGTATGACAATAGCCGATGGAAGCACCTGAAGGCTAGCATATGGATGAATAAGTCATGGATGACTTGGAGATATCTGATAGGCGTGAGGCTGACGGAGGTGGCTAGAAGGCTTAGGTCTAGGTTAAGGGTGGTCTAGCAAGTATGAGGGCATCATACTTGGGGTTAAACCTCATGGTTGTAGTTTAACCCCAACTGGGGCTTTGGACCAGTCGATTGGTCAAGTATTTTGACACTTAGTAGCCGAGTTAACTCTGACCAGTCGACTAGGATTCTGACCAGTTGACTGTTGTGAGTCAACTGGGGTTCGACTGCGGCAAATAACCTTGGCAGTCGACTGATGACTTCAACAGTCGACTGCCATGGATGGTAGTTGACTGCTAGTATTTAGAATGCTCGGTAGCTGACTGATTAGTTGACTACGAGGTTGGCAGTTGACTGATGGTAATTGGCAGTCGACTACCAGTGTATCCGTTGGCTTGAATGCTGACGTGAATTAAGTTCGTTGTGAGACAACGACATTGTTGGCAGTCGACTGGGGCCTTATGGCAGTTGATTGCCAGGCGCGAAATCAGCCTCTTGCAGGTTATAAAAGCAGCTCGAAAGGGATGATTTAGCATTGATTTTTGAGGCATTTTTGGAGGGAAATTGTTGTTGCATTCCAGACCTTCAATACCAATCCAAAACAAGCAACAAGCAAGCAATCCAAAGATCTTGTGTAAAGTATTCTTTACTTATTTTTGTACATTGCTTAGGTTACTTGTTGTAATTTCTTTGTATTACTGTTGTAATCATTGTAAGCGATTTCTCCACCTCCAATGTGTCACCGATAAGGAGTGTTATTGGTTTAGTGGTGGTGTTTGCATCGCTAGGGCTCATTCGAGCCCAATCCGTGGATTAGGAACCCTAAGGTTTCGAACCACATTATATCGCCGTGTTTGTGTGTTGTTGTGTTTGTCATATTTAGTTTATGCTTTATATATATATATATATATATATATATGCGCATACTAACAAAGTGTAGAGACGAACACGATCAAATTCCGTCGTCGAATGAACACGCTATTCACCCCCTCTAGCGCTCACCGAAGATCCTACAATTGGTATCAGAGCCTGGGGCTCTTCTATGGATTAACAACCAGGAGCAAAGCGCTAGAGGAAAGAAGATGGAATTTGAAAAAAGTTGGGATGGGACATCAACACATCAGTTCCATATGTGCTCTATGGACGAGAAGGCTTTAATCAATGGAAGACAAGGATTGAAGAATTCATTTTGATGAGGGACTTCGAAGATTGGTCCACATTGATGGAAGGATTTGAATATCCAAAAGGGCCAAAAGGAGGATTCCTAAACAACTCCAAGAATTTGAGAAAAATAAGAAGGTAATAAAATTCTTGGTTGATTTAATCCCTAATGACATTTTGTGTAGGAGCAATGGAGCAAGTTGGCAAGATCCCATGAGGAGCCTCACTCGGCACAAGAAGAAGAAGATGAGAAGGAAGAAAGCTCATCCTCACAAGCAAATAAGGATTCGAAAGTTGAAGAGGAGTCATCATCTGGGTCAATAGAAGAGGTGGAAGAGGTAGAAGAAGTCTCCACCTCTAGGATTGAGGGGGAGGAGATTAGGTCATCTTCAATGCCAGAGCCAACTCAAGAGGAACTATCCACCTCCGGTCGAGAAGATGAATAAGCTCAAAATTCCATCACCATTGACCTAGGTAACTCAAACAATTTAGTTAAAAATAAAAATCATATAATTTGCTTTGAGTGTAGGGAAATCGGACATTACAAGAGTAAGTACCTGAAAAGAGTCAAGAAGCCTCAACCGACGACAAAGGTCAAGGATGTCAGTGGCTCAATTAGGAAGAGCAAGGAGCACGTGGTGTGCTTCAAGTGCTAACAACCAAAGCATTATAGGAGTCAATGCCCTAGGGGGAGGAAGAAGACCCAAGAAGGAACATCAAACATAGGGGGAGCCTCTAAGGTAAACCCTAAGGTATATTTTAGTAATGCACCTTCTAAGTTTAATGTTAAAAAGCATGCTTTCAATACTCTTGCAATTGTGCATAATCATAAGGAGCATGCTAGAAATAATAGGCTTTATTGCTTAGGTGCAAAATCTTGCAATTTTATAAATAAGGAGAAATTTGGGACTAATAGTCCTAGAAAAATCCTACCTAGGGAGAGTATTAGGAAGGTAGAAAATCATTTAGGCATTAACCCTAAGAAGGATAGACATATGCCTAGAAGAAATGGTAATGCCCAAAGACTCAATCAAAAATAAAAAATTGCGCAATTAGAATTAGAAAATCAAGTTTTGAGGTAAAAACTTGAGAAATTGGAAAAGACCCTTAGAAAGATGAAAAATCAAATGTAAGGGTCAAATAGTCAAAGCCTAGGGTCTAGGAGGCAAGGCTCATCTTGTTAGTTAAAGCCCTAGAACCAATCATGTGATGGTTGAATAGGGAACATTTTGTATCATATTCTATAAAGGCAAAGGATTGGTTATTATATTTACATCTTGCTTGTGCCAGCTAATTTAAATATAATAATGCCCTAGAAAAGTAGGTTCTTATCTACAGCACATCAATTGGCAGAATTGATTATGAGAGGCTGTAGAGAACACTTTCCTAAATATTCCTAGTCGAGTATTAATATGCAAGGGCAATATTAATACATAAAGACTAGCATGTAGGTCAATTGATGACTTGATCTCACAAGTCATGGATATATGATATCAAGTTGACACATGGGTATATATTGGAGAATATATACTGAACTGACCCGCCATGAGAAAGTTTCATGGATCGTTATATGAGTGTCATAAACTTTCTCATGTGACTATTGGTATGAATAGTCCTTAGACCTGAAGTCACTATGGTTCCCTACATAAGGAGTTATGTACTTTGGTATCGTCAAACGTCACCCGTAACAGGGTGGACCATAAAGCGATTCTTGGGTATGTAACAAATTATGCGGAGGGATGTGAGTGATGTAGATGGGATCTATCCCTTCCATATGACGGAGTGATATCGGTGGGCCCTTGATTGAGTAGAACTACTAAAACGCATGGCCATGCTCGAATGAGTCAATATGAGATATTGAGCTCATTTGTTTGAGTTAGTTTACTCAGGGATCAAGAAACACATAGATTGATCGAGGATGACACGGTCTATGCCTCATTAATCAATCTGATATCAAGGATAGAAGGACACGGTCATATATTATAGTAGTCATGGAAAGGTTAGTCGGATCTTGACTTATCCCGTAACTTGGGTAGCAATGATGTATTGCTAGATGCCGCTCATTGTTTGTGTATCTAAAAGAGTTTAGGTCCACTGCCAACGTTATGAGAGCCTATAGGGTCACACACAAAGAGCATGATAATTAGAGGAATTAGAGTATTCTAGTTTGACTAGAATAATATGGGAATAAGCTTAAGTACAAAATGGTTTTTGGACTTTAAGCTTAATGAAAAATTTAGCTAATTGATTTAATGAGATTAATTCAATATGTTACCTTATTGATTTAATAAGATTAATTCAATATGATAACATAAGCTTAATTGAATTAATAAGATTAATTCAATATGATAACATAAGCTTAATTGAATTAATAAGATTAATTCAACATGCATGAATGCCACATAAGAATGCCACATAAGCATGCCACATAAGCATGCCACCTAAGCATCCACCTAAGCTAGTTAAGGTGGAAGGAAACAAAATGGTTTTGTCTCCTTAAGTGGCCGGCCAAACAAGGATATGTCTCAATGCAATGGATTGCATTGAATGTGTGGAGGTGAAAGGGTTTTTCCAACCCTATAAAAGACACCTCAAGTGGCCGGCCAAAGAGTGCATTGGCTTTTGTTGTTGGTGGAAGCTTTGGTTGTGTTAGTGGTGAGAAAGCTTGGTGGAAGCTTTAGTTGTGTGGGTTTGTGAGTGTAGGCTAGCAAGAAGAGGAGTCTTCTTCTTCCTTTCTCCTTTTCCCTCTTCCTCTCCTTTAGGGACTTCTCTAGCAAGAAGTAAAGGAGAGCTCTTCTAGTTTTCCTTTTGTGAGACAAGAGCGTGCTCGTGTGGATACGTAGAAACGGACATGAGCGTGAACGTGCTAAAGATCCAACAAACCGAAAGGAAAAGCGGGATTAACAAGGGCACGCAACAAAGGTAATCCTCTCCTATAAGATAGGTTTGGTTTAGAGAAATTTATTTTATACGAGTTTGCTTTCGCATGGATCACTTGGAAGGGATCCTATTTTCCGTTGCGCATATGCCATTTGGCATACGAGATTTCCCTACAGTGGTATCAGAGCCACTTGCGAAAGATCGTATAAAAATAGGTTTTCTCTATTTTATATGTGATATAGAAGTAGGATAAATTTTATTATGAGTTGATAATTGCATTAGCAAATTTTCAAACATAATAAAATATCCAATGTCTTTTGAAAGTTAAAATGACATGGTGCATGGTTATGGCCTAGTCCCAAAAAGTTTGTGATTGTGTGTTGTAATTCTTAATACGGCCTGCGTGTCGTGCCTTTCTCCTAATATTCTTGTTGTAAAATTAGTTTTAGACTCGAATGTAACTCGAGTATTTCTCCTTTTGTAATGTACAAAACAAGGATGGAGGGTCCATTGGAAGATGAGGTTACAAGGAGGAAGTCAACACACAAGACAACCAAAAGGAAGCACTTAGGAGAAGATGCTATCCCTAGGTTGACCAATCAATCTTTTCATTGGCTTGAGAAGATTGTAGAATAAGGGCCATAACCATGACACGTTAGTTTAATATGTATGTGATGCATGTTAGTTTAGCTTGTATGTGATGCATGATTAGTTTAGCTTATATGTGATGTATGCTAATATGTATATGATACATGTTTATTTCTTAATAAGTCTAAACGATATGCCTACCAAAGTTGGTACTCACTACTTCCTCGATCATTTGTTATTGGGTTTGCCAAAGCAAAGCAATGCATTTTATCTTGGAGGGGTGCGAGTGGACAATCGTGATGTCCTGCTATCAGTCTTGGTTAAGACTTAATTAAGTGTTTTCTTAATTGGTTAAGAAAGTAGAGGCATATATTAGCTTTGAACATAAGTGTTAACATTAGTTTTGTGTGATTTCCGAACATCAGCTTTGTCTTAGAAGTGGTCGTTGCTCAGATATACAAGAAGGCCCTGTGTTGTCGCCACACTAAGCCGTTTAGGAATAAACACTAAACTAATCTAAAACTTAACCAAAGCTATTAAAGAGTTACATCAGATGTAATTGGCAAAAGATTGCCTACCTAATTATACTACGTCTTGGGCGATTAGCCAAAGCTAACTCAAGACGAATTATGATGTGGATCTTTATCCCATATAAATTTATAGCTAAATAGTAGCTATGAGAATTTAGTGGAGCCTCATTTAATTAAAGGCCTAATTAAATGATTTAGGTATGATACTTAACTTTGCATTTTAATGTTGTAGATCACCATGTCATCTAACACGACACACCCTCAACTTGCGATCCGTCTTGAGAAGGACAAGCTCAATGGAGCAAACTTTCTTGATCGGTATAGGAACTTGAGGATTATCCTCAAGCAAGAACGCAAACTATATGTCCTAGAGCAAAGCTACCCTCAAATACCCGCCTACGCCACTGCACGTTAAAAGGATGCTTATAAGAAGCATCAAGATGACGCATTAGATGTGTCATGTCTTATGCTTGCCACCATGAACTCTGAGCTTCAGAAGCAACATGAGAACATGGATGCCTATGATATGGTTGAGCATTTGAAACAACTATATCAAGGACAAGCTAGGCATGAGCATTTTGAAGTGTCTAAGGCTCTTTTTGCATGCAAGATGCAAGAAGGAACACCTGTAGGAACTCACGACTAAAATGATTGGGTACGCTGAGAACCTTGAAAGACTAGGTTTTCCATCGAGCCAAGAATCGCAACCGATGTTATCCCGCAATCGCTTAAAGCATACAATCAATTCGTCATGAATTATAACATGAATGAAATTGATAAACCTTTGCTCGAGATTCTCAAAGATGTTAAGAATCACAACCAAATCTCAAGAAGAAAGTTAGTAATGTACTAATGGTCAAGAAGGACAAAGGTAAGCGCAAAGGCAAGGGTAAGACCCAAGCCAAAGGCAAGGCCAATTCATCCACTTCAAAGGGTAAAGGTAAAGTACCTAAGGAAGGGATCGCTTCCATTGCGTGAGATCGACACTGGAAGCGGAACTGCAAAGTATAACTTGAGGAAGTAAAGAACAAGACAAGAGGGAATTCTGCCACAGGTATACACGTTATAGAAGTTAATCTATCTATTTCTTCTACAATGTTATTAGATACCGGATGTGCATCTCACATTTGTACTAATGTGCAGGGACTGAGAAATAGTAGAATAATGGCAAAGGGTGAAGTGGACCTACGAGTAGGCAATGGCGCAAAAGTTGCTGCTGTAGCTGTAGGAACATATTCTTTGTCTTTGCCCACTGGGCTTATCTTAGAACTAGAGGAGTGCTTCTATGTACCCGCATTAACAAAGAACATAATTTCTGTATCTTGTTTAGATAAGAAAAACTTTTCTTTTATAATAAAGGACAAATGTTGTTCCATTTATTTAAATGAAATGTTCTATTGTAATGCACCACTTATAAATGGTCTCTATGTTCTAGATTTAGATAACCCAATTTATAACGTAAATACCAAACGGTTCAAATCGAATGATTTGAACGGACATATCTCGCAATCACGTCGCTAGGTCACATAAATGAAAAACGCATATCCCAACTCCATAAAGATGGATTATTGGACTCATTTGATTTTGAATCATATGAGGTATGCGAGTCTTGTCTTTTAGGAAAGATGACTAAAACTCCATTTAGTGGACATGGCGAGAGAGCGACGGACTTGTTAGGACTCATACATACTGATGTATGTGGCCCTTTCAATGTCGGCCGAGGAGGCTATAAGTACTTTATTACTTTCGATGATATGAGTAGATTTGGCTACTTATATTTGATGAGACATAAGTCAATCCTTTGAAAAGTTCAAAGAATTCAAGAATGAAGTACAAAACCAACTTGGTAAGCGTATTAAGCTACTTCGATCGGATCGAGGTGGTGAATACCTTAGTCAAGAGTTTCGTGATCACTGGTGAGTGTGGGATAATATCCCAACTCACTCGAACACCACAATGGAATGGTGTATCCGAGAGGAGAAATCGTACTCTATTAGATATGGTACGATCAATGATGAGCCAGATCGATCTACCTACTTCCTTTTGGGGTTTAGCTCTAGAGACACCGCTTTCACACTTAATCGCTTCCATCAAAAGCCGTAGAAAAGACACCATATAATGATATGGACCGAAGAGTCCCAAAATGTCTTTTATAAAGATTTGGGGTTGTGAAGCTTACGTTAGACGTCAAGTCTCAGATAAACTAGGACCCAAATCAGATAAGTGTTATTTTGTAGGATATCCCAAGGAAACTAAGGGATATTACTTTTACAATCCCACACTTGGCAAGGTGTTTGTTGCCAGAAATGCCTGTCTTTCTAGAAAGAGAATTTATTTCTAGAAATACTAGTGGGAGTAAAATTCATCTTGAAGAAGTTCAAGATGATGATAACACTAAGGCTTCGATGGAAAATGAACAGGCACCACAAAGTGTTGTGGATGAGGAATTTGTTGCCCAAAGAGTTGTGGAGCAAACACCTGTTCAAGTAGACCAACCTCTTCGTAGATCTAATAGGATCCGTCGTCAACCCGAGAGATATTCTTTTCTCTTGACTGACAACGGTGAAGTATTGCTTGTCGATCTTGACGAGCCTACATCCTATCAAGAAGCTATGATGAGCCCAGATTCTGAGAAATGGCTAGAGGCCATGAGATCCGAAATGGAATCCATGTACACTAACCAAGTATGGACTTTGGTTGATCCACCTGAAGGGGTAAAACCCATTGGGTGTAAGTGGGTCTTTAAAGTAAAGTGACATGGATGGTAATAAGCATACCTATAAAGGTAGATTGGTGGCTAAAGGATTCAAACAAATTCATGGTATTGACTATGAAGAAACCTTTTCACCCGATGCTTAAATCCATTCGGATCATACTTGCTATTGCCCTACCATGATTATGAGATCTGGCGGATGGATGTCAAAACCGCTTTCAATGGAAAGCTACTCGAGGATGTGTACATGACACAACCTCGAGGGTTTTGAAGATCCAAAGCATCTGGAAAGGTATGCAAACCGCAAAGGTCCATTTATGGACTAAAGCAAGCCTCTCAAGGAATCTTCGATTCGATGATGCAATCAAAGAGTTTGGTTTCATCAAGAATGAAGATGAACCTTGTGTCTACAAGAGAAATAGTGGGAGCACAGTTGTATTTCTTGTCTTGTATGTAGATGACATACTTCTCATCGGAAATGATATTCCCTCACTCCAGTCTGTGAAGATGTGGTTAGGGAATTGTTTCTCGATGAAAGACTTAGGTGAAGCTGCCTATATTCTAGGCATCAAGATCTATAGAGATAGATCTAAAAGATTACTTGGCCTAAGTCAGAGTACATACATTGATAAAGTGCTTGATCGTTTTGCCATGCAAAATTCTAAGAAAGGGTTTCTGCCTTTATCACATGGTGTGAGTCTTTCGAAGACTCAATGTCCCTCTTCTAAGGAGGAGAGAGATCGCATGGATAAGATCCCTTATGCATCTCGCCTATAGGGTCTATCATGTACGCCATGCTTTGTACTGCCCCGACGCCTCGTATGCTTTGAGCATGAGTAGATACGATGGATCGGTGAAAGTCCTTTGGATAGTCAAAATATTCTTAAGTACTTATGAAGAACGAAAGAATATTTCCTGATATTTGGAGGCAATGAGGAGCTAACTGTAAAGGGTTACAGTGATGCAAGCTTCCAAACAGACAAGGATGACTATAGATCGCAATCGGTACGTGTTTTGCTGAATGGTGGAGCCGTGAGTGGAAGAGTTCAAGCAGACACGCTTTCGATTCTACAATGGTTTAGGTATATTGCGATCCGATGCAAAGAAAGGAGGTGTTGGCTCCAAGTTCATCGATGAACTTGGGGTAGTTCCTAGCATTGCAGATCCAATAGACCTCTTGTGACAACAATGGGGCTATTGCATGCTAAGGAACCTCGATCACATCGACCAAACACACATCGCGGGCGCTTCCATCTCATTCGAGAGATCATCGATAGAGGAGATGTGAGGATATGCAGTACACCGAAGCTAACATCGCAGATCCATTGACCAAGGCTTTCAGTACGGAGGAAGCATGATGGTCACACTAGGTCACTAGGTATTAGATATCATAGTGATTGGTACTAGTGCTAGTGGGAGATTGTTAGTTAAAGCCCTAGAACCAATCATGTGATGGTTGAATAGGGAACATTTTGTATCATATTCTATAAAGGCAAAGGATTGGTTATTATATTTACATCTTGCTTGTGCCTAATTTAAATATAATAATGCCCTAGAAAAGTAGGTTCTTATCTACAGCACATCAATTGGCAGAATTGATTATGAGAGGCTGTAGAGAACACTTTCCTAAATATTCCTAGTCGAGTATTAATATGCAAGGGCAATATTAATACATAAAGACTAGCATGTAGGTCAATTGATGACTTGATCTCACAAGTCATGGATATATGATATCAAGTTGACACATGGGTATATATTGGAGAATATATACTGAACTGACCTGCCATGAGAAAGTTTCATGGATCGTTATATGAGTGTCATAAACTTTCTCATGTGACTATTGGTATGAATAGTCCTTAGACCTGAAGTCACTATGGTTCCCTACATAAGGAGTTATGTACTTTGGTATCGTCAAACGTCACCCGTAACAGGGTGGACCATAAAGGCGATTACTGGGTATGTAACAAATTATGCGGAGGGATGTGAGTGATGTAGATGGGATCTATCCCTTCCATATGACGGGAGTGATATCGGTGGGCCCCTTGATTGAGTAGAACTACTAAAACGCATGGCCATGCTCGAATGAGTCAATATGAGATATTGAGCTCATTTGTTTGAGTTAGTTTACTCAGGGATCAAGAAACACATAGATTGATCGAGGATGACACGGTCTATGCCTCATTGATCAATCTGATATCAAGGATAGAAGGACACGGTCATATATTATAGTAGTCATGGAAAGGTTAGTCGGATCTTGACTTATCTCGTAACTTGGGTAGCAATGATGTATTGCTAGATGCCGCTCATTGCTTGTGTATCTAAAAGAGTTTAGATCCACTGCCAACGTTATGAGAGCCTATAGGGTCACACACAAAGAGCATGATAATTAGAGGAATTAGAGTATTCTAGTTTGACTAGAATAATTTGGGAATAAGCTTAAGTACAAAATGGTTTTGGACTTTAAGCTTAATGAGAATTTTAGCTAATTGATTTAATGAGATTAATTCAATATGTTACCTTATTGATTTAATAAGATTAATTCAATATGATAACATAAGCTTAATTGAATTAATAAGATTAATTCAATATGATAACATAAGCTTAATTGAATTAATAAGATTAATTCAACATGCATGAATGCCACATAAGAATGCCACATAAGCATGCCACATAAGCATGCCACCTAAGCATCCACCTAAGCTAGTTAAGGTGGAAGGAAACAAAATGGTTTTGTCTCCTTAAGTGGCCGGCCAAACAAGGATATGTCTCAATGCAATGGATTGCATTGAATGTGTGGAGGTGAAAGGGTTTTTCCAACCCTATAAAAGACACCTCAAGTGGCCGGCCAAAGAGTGCATTGGCTTTTGTTGTTGGTGGAAGCTTTGGTTGTGTTAGTGGTGAGAAAGCTTGGTGGAAGCTTTAGTTGTGTGGGTTTGTGAGTGTAGGCTAGCAAGAAGAGGAGTCTTCTTCTTCCTTTCTCCTTTTCCCTCTCTTCCTCTCCTTTAGGGACTTCTCTAGCAAGAAGTAAAGGAGAGCTCTTCTAGTTTTCCTTTTGTGAGACAAGAGCGTGCTCGTGTGGATACGTATAGAGGCACGGACACTTGAACGTGCTAAAGATCCAACAAACCGAAAGGAAAAGCGGGATTAACAAGGGCACGCAACAAAGGTAATCCTCTCCTATAAGATAGGTTTGGTTTAGAGAAATTTATTTTATACGAGTTTGCTTTCGCATGGATCACTTGGAAGGGATCCTATTTTCCGTTGCGCATATGCCATTTGGCATACGAGATTTCCCTACACATCTATGGGCAAGAAAGGCTTGAGTCACAAGCCTAGGTCCAAGGTAGATAAGCCTAACTATCACAATGTTCCATTCGATTATGAAACATAACTTAGATCTAGGAAGACCAAGGTTACTAGGGAAGTTACCCCTAAGGGTAACCAAGGTGTGTGCCTAGTGGCTAAGATTTCAAGGAAACCTAAGGAGGCCATTTTGGTTTTTTGGCACATTTGGGAGAAGAGTGATAATATGGTAAATATGGATTTAACTCTAGAAATGGAAACTAATATTAAAATTTAGGTATTCTTATGCCTTATGTTTTACTTGCCATGCTTTGATTGCCATATGACATGTTATGAAATCATTCTTATTTTTAATCATATAAAATGCCATGATCATGCTTAGGGTTTATCCACTACAAAAATAAATAAATTTGGCGACGAATTTTACAACGAATTTCGAAAAAAAATTCATTACAAAAATTTTTTGCAATGAAAAAAATTTCATTGCAAATAATTCGCCGCTAAATTCTGCAATGAAAAATAAAAATTCGTCGCCAAATTGCAACGAATAATATTTTCGTGGCAAATTTCGTCGCCAAATTTGGCAACGAAAAGCAAGATGCGTCGTCAAAATCTAATAAACATATTTCCATGAATAAAAATAAATTTGGCGACGAATTTATTTTTCGTTGCATATTTGGCGACGAAAATCAAGATTCGTCGCCAAATTTTTCAAGATCTGTCGATTGACGAATACATCAGTCGACTGAATATACGACCAGTTCGACTGATCGGTTAGCTACCAAAGGTTCTGTGACATGCTACAGTAATGGCAGTCGACTGGTTATTTTCATTAGTCGACTACCAAGTGAGTAGTCGAAAAGTTTTGTAAGCTGCTACAGTACCGTCAGTCGACTGATCATGTTGATCAGTCGACTGATGTTGAAAATCTAATTTGGAGTAGCAGTTTTTCATGTATCAGTCGACTGATTGTTTGCATCAGTCGACTGATGCATCAATTTTTGCAACGAAAATAGTATTTTCATTGCAAATTTGGAAAAATAATTTTTTTTTATAGATTATCCTTTTTCCCTATTTTACAACAAACACACACAACAATATTAACAAATTTAGATATCAAACTTTAATACGGAATTAATATATATATAACAAACCTAAACCAACTTACAAATACATAAATACTGTATATCATAAGTCAAGTAACATTTAAATACAACAAATACATTCAAAGGTAACCACCATCATCACCATCATCATCAAAAAATACATTATCATTGTCTCCATGACAGGGATCAGGAGGAGGAGCAGATCCAGAAGGAGGAAGTTGACTTGAACTAGACGTTAATTGAAGATGTTGCATGATGAACATTTGTTGCCTTTGATGTTCATATTTTCATTTAAGTCTTGTACTTTCTGAGCATTTTCTCTCGATTCAGTTTCCTTCTGCGCTAGTAACTCCCTTAAATGTTTAATCTCTTTGGTTAATTGAATTACTTGTGATTTTGATACCGGGGAGGATGGTGAAGAAGCACCAGGGACTCTATAGGATCGGCTCAAAGAACTGAGTCCAATTATTCTTCCACTTTTCGGCCCTCTAGTTGCTTCGAGCCATAAATTTATATTGCTAACAGAAGGCTCAGATTCGACTGCATCATCGCTTGCACTCGAATATCTCTGTGAAAGTTCATTGTATTTCTCCTGTTGTGAAAGAAAAAAAATTAAATACTAACATAAGAAATTAAAATTTTAAAATTACAAACCTTCATTGTTCTAGCTCTTTCCCACTCCACGTCTTATCTTTCTTTTGGAATGTACGGGTGAAAGTGTCTATAAATAATGGTTCAGTCCCCGTCTCCTTGGCCTAAACAAACAGTTAAAATTTATAAATTAGTTAGTATCAGATTACAAAATTATAATTTGAAAATACTCACCAATCGATGTCTATGCTCATCGATATTTATTGATCCTCCCACATACGTGGCAGACATAACTGCAAAATTACAATGCTGATTTTGCTTATTCTGCTCACTCTTCTATTTACTTTCCTTAGATTTCCAATGTGCAACAATTTTATTCCAATTCTCCTCAGTTATACAGTGTAGTTTCTTATTTCTAGTTTTCACATGATTGAGTATGTTTCTTATATGATCGCCACACTTTTTCTTAAAAATTCTCCTAATCTCTAGTGTTTGACTCTTCTCCCAAGTAAATACCCGCTGTAGTAGAGAAAAATTAAATTGATTATATTAACTACAATTTTATATACAAAATAATTTAAATAAGTTACCTTGAACTCATTTCACCACAGAACTTTTATTTCTTTCGGCGTGCGCGTATAAGTCATAGAAGCTCTGCCCCAATGGTTATTCACTATTTTATTCACCTCGTGAATAACATGTACATAATTTGTAAATCTAACATAAAATACAAAACAAATTGTTAGTGAAAGCCCTAGAGTCAATCATGTGATGATTGTTGTATGGACTTTGTTGTATCATATTCCTATTTATAAAGGCATGGATATTATATTTACTTGTATTGGTACCAAATAACTAAGTATAATAATGTCCTTGAGTAGTAGGTTCTTATCTATATCAATCGATTGGTTGAATCGATAAATGAGATGATATAGAGAACACTAATCATAATCATTCCTAGTCAAGTATTAACATTCATGGACAATGTTAATGCATAGAGACTAGCATGTAGGTCAACACTGGCTTGATCTCACAAGTCATGGATATGAGATATCAAGTTGACACATGGGTATGCATTGGAGAATGTATACTGAATGACCCACCATGAGAAAGTATCATGGATCGTTATATGAGTGTCATATACTTTCTCATGTGGCTATTAATATGACTATTAATCCTTAGACCTGAAGTCACCATGGTTCCCTACATAAGGAGTTGCATACTTTGGCTTCGTCAAACGTCACCCGTAAATGGGTGGACTATAAAAGCAATTACTGGGTATGTGACAAATTATGCGGAGGGATGTGAGTGATGTAGATGGGATATATTCCTCTTATATGACGGGAGAGACATCGTTATTCTTGATATAGTGAGACTACGAAGTGCATGACCATGCCCAAATGAGTCAATATGAGATATTGAGCTCATTTGATTAGAGTGAGTCTACTTGGAGTTCAAGATATAGATTGTACCGAGGATGACACAGTCTATGCCTCAATTGGTCAATCTAGATGTCAAGGATAGGGGGACATTGTCACATATTGTGAGAGTCACAATTAGTAGTCACAAAGGTGATGTTGGAGCTCAACATTCTTGTAACTTGGGTAGCAATGATGTGTTGCTAGATATCGCTCATTGCTTATGTTCCTAAATCGGTTTAGGGACATTGCCAACGTTACAAGAACCTATAAGGTCACACACAAAGGGCAATTAGATGGAGATTAGGTTCATATGATGAACCATGAGGATTATGTTCATGTGATGAACCAAATTGGATTAAGAGTAATCCAAATTAGACTAATTGAGTTAGACTCAAGTTGATTCAAGTGTTGAATGAGTCTAATTTAGATTTGATTCATTTAATCAATTTAAATTAATGAATAGAAATTCATTAAATCAAATTGACTTGAATCAAGTGGTTGGATTTGATCAACCATGGGAGATAAGAGGTCAAGTTTGACTTGACCAAATGTCATGTCATGATGATGACTTGGCATGGCCGGCCAATGATGATGCTCCACATCATCATGGATACATCATGGGGTGCCATCTCATGAGGGAGACCAATAGCCATTGGTTCTTGGAGTTACATGCATGCATGTAACCCCCTTATAGTGGGTTATGAAAGTGTGAAGTTAAGTTGTGTAACTTCATCTTCTTCCTTGGTTCTTCCTCTCTTGCTCTCCCAATCCTTCTTGGCCAAAATTTCCATGAGTGCTAGCACACTCTAGGTTGAGTTTCTCCACCATTTTTCCATGTGGATACCAATAGAGGAGTGTACACTTGACACTCTTGAGTTCTGGCAAGCTTTTGGACGAGCAGGATAAGCGAAGGGTGTCGCTACGAGGGTAACGTTCTATCTTGTAGATCTAAGGTAGATCTAGGATCTTTAAACACATACATATTTTATTTTATATATATCTTCGAACGGATCCGTGTCCGGGCTTCCGAGGTTTCCGCAACACAAAAAAAAAATGGTTTTTGCGGCTCGGAAAGTCCAACAGTGGTATCAGAGCCACGTGCGAAGCATGTATGTGTTTCGGTTTTTTGTAGTTTTTGTATTAGATATAAAAATTACAGATTTTTATATTTCTGTAAATTTCCTATTTTATAGAATTTTTTGGGTATTTTCTCGAAGAGTTGAAGCAACGAGTGTTGGGACACTTGTAGGCTTCAACCATCGAGAAAAACTCTCCGAAACGGTGAGTTCTCGTTTTAGGTTTTTGGGACAGCGACTTAATTCACTGTAAGATCATAGTAGGGACACTCACAAAGTTTATTTCGCGAGTAAGGGCGCTGCCCCTATCCCCGAAAGGGGCCTTGTCCCGCGATCACGCCCGGAAACCACTTAGCTGGACCGTTACGGAGAGGTGACTCATAAAATTGAAAAAAAAATAGGAAAAATTATAGAAATTTTCTGTAAAAATATATAATTTAGAATTATGTATAATTTTGTGATTTTCATGGCCCAAGAACTCCAATATGATTGGATGATGATGTGTTGTAATTCATAATACGGCCTGTGTACCGTTTTTGTGGTTGTGCGTGTTGTATAGTGTATGCGACCTGCGCGTCGTACCTCTTCTTTTGAAATTCTAGTTGTAAATAGTTTTAGACTCAAATGTAACTCGAGTTTCATATTTGTAATGTACAAAATTGAGCGGTGGAAAGTCCACTTGTAGACGAAGTTACGAGAAGGGTGCCGACGACACATGGCGGTCAAAGGAAGCGCTTGGACCCTAGGTTGACCATCCGATCTTCTCATTGGCTTGAGAAGATCGTAGTAGGGCCATGACCACACATCACAGTTAATTATATATATATATATATATATATATATATATATATATATATATATATATTTGATTTTGCTTGTATGTATGTGATGCATGCTAGTAGAATAATGCTTGTATGTATGTGATGCATGCTAGTGTAGGATAATAAAGGCCTCAATGCGTATATGATACACATTACGATTAGATTAGATCTTAATCGAATCAACTCATAAATGCCTACCAAGTCCTTGATACCCATCACTACGTTGATCATTTGTAGTTGTTGAATCTGCCAAAGCAGAGCAACGCATATTATCTTGGTAGGGTGCGGAGGGATAATCTTGGTCCCGCCTATCATGGCTTGGGTTAGAGTAAGCTCAATTAGATTGAGTAAAACTAGTTAACTCAATTGGATCGAGTAGAACTATAGGCATATTCCAACCGTTGGAAAGATAGGATAAGATCGCATTTACACTAAATCTTGGGTGATTTAGCCAAAGCTAACTCAAGGTCTTTTGTAAATATGGGTCTTGATCCTATAAACAAGAGTTGCATAGAGATGTAATCGGTAATGTGTTACCCACCGATCGTACTAAGTCTTGGGCGATTTAGCCAAAGCTAACTCAAGGCTTAGTATGATGTGGATCTTGTCCCGCAAGAATTATAGTTAGTTTGTATGAATCTAGTAATGTGGTTTGACCACATCCATAACTCGATTCTACAAAATTCCTATAATCCAGTAGGAGCATCATTTGATTAAAGGCCTAATTAAATAATAAAAAGAATATGATATTAATTCTCTGCATTGTATGTTGTAGATTACTATGTCGACAAACATGAACACTCTCTCTCTGCGTTCTATCCTTGAGAAGGACAAGCTCAATGGAGCAAATTTCCTGGACTGGTACAGGAACCTGATAATTGTTCTCACCCAAGAAAGGAAACTGTACGTCCTGGAGCAGCCCATTCCGGAGGCACCTTCTGCCACTACCTCGCGAGCTGACAAAGATGCTTACAAGAAACATCAAGATGATGCATTAGATGTGTCATGTCTAATGCTCACGACCATGAACTCTGAGCTTCAGAAGCAACACGAGTTCATGAATGCTTATGATATGGTTGAACATCTTCGCCAACTATATCAAGGACAAGCAAGGCACGAGAGATATGAAGTCTCTAAGGCATTGTTTGGTTCCAAAATGCAAGATGGGACTCCCGTAGGTCCATATGTACTCAAGATGATTGGGTACGTAGAAAACCTACAGAGATTGGGATTCCCCCTTAGCCAAGAGCTGGCCACAGACTTGATCTTGCAGTCTTTGCCGCAAAGCTACAATCAATTTGTCATGAATTACAACATGAATGAAATTGATAAGCCACTGTCTGAGATGCTCAACATGTTGAGAACGTCTGAGCTCAACCTTAAGAAGGGAAAATCTGATGCCATTTTTGATGGTGCAAAAGAAGAAAGGCAAGGGCAAGCCTAAAGGTAAGGGAAAGTCCCAAGTCAAGGGCAAAGGCAAGGAATTGAAACCCAAAGGAGGGGTGGCCAAGGAAGGGTCTTGCTTCCACTGTAAGGAAGCTGGACACTGGAAGCGTAACTGCAAGGCATACTGGAAGATCTTAAGAAGAAAAGAAGTGAGACTTCTACTTCAGGTATAAATGTTAAGAAGTCAATCTATCTATTTCTTCATCATGGGTATTAGATACCGGATGTGCATCTCACATTTGTACCAATGTGCAGGTACTAAGAAATAGCAGGGCATTGACAAAGGGCGAGGTGGACCTACGAGTAGGCAATGGAGCAAGGGTTGCTGCTGTTACTGTAGGAACTTATGATCTATCTCTGCCATCTGGGCTTGAACTAGAATTAGATGAATGTTGTTATGTGCCTACTTTAACTAAGAACATAATTTTGATTTCTTATTTTGACAAGAAAGGATTTACATTTATAATAAAGAACAAATGTTGTTCAGTTTATTTAAATGATATGTTCTATTGTAGTGCACCTTTAATGAACGAACTCTACTTTCTCGACTTAGAGAGCCCTATCTATAACATAAGTACCAAAAGGTTCAAGTCAAATGAGTTGAACCAAACCTATCTCTGGCATTGTCGCTTAGGTCACATAAATGAGAGTCGCTTATCCCAGCTCTATAAGGATGGGTTGCTGGACTCATTTGATTTTGAATCATATGAGACATGCGACTCTTTCCTTTTAGGCAAGATGACCAAGACTCCCTTTAGTGGACACAACGAAAGAGCAACGGACTTGTTAGGACTTATACATAGTGATGTATGTGGCCCTTTCAATGTTGCTGCTAGAGGTGGTTACAGGTACTTCATTACATTTACTGATGACTTCAGTAGATATGGTTATGTGTATCTCATGACACATAAATCAGAATCCTTTGAAAAGTTTAAAGAATTCAAGAATGAAGTACAAAACCAGCTTGGCAAGAGTATTAAGATACTTCGATCAGATCGAGGTAGTGAATACCTTAGCCATGAGTTTCGTGACTATCTAGCTGAGTGTGGGATTCTATCCCAACTCACTCCTCCTGGAACACCACAGTGGAATGGTGTATCTGAAAGGAGGAATCATACCCTATTAGATATGGTACAATCTATGATGAGTCACATAGATCTTCCTATATCCTTTTAGGGATATGCTCTAGACACAGCAGCCTTTACCCTTAACCGTGTACCATCCAAGGCTGTGATAAAGACACCATATACGATATGGACAGGGAGAAATCCCAAGATGTCTTTCATGAGGATTTGGGGTTGTGAGGCTTACGTTCGACGTCAAGTCTCAAACAAACTGGGACCCAAATTCGATAGGTGCTATTTTGTTGGATATCCCAAGGATACAAAGGGATATTACTTCTACATTCCCAGTCATCACAAAGTGTTTGTAGCAAAGACTAGGGTTTTTCTAGAAAGGGATTTTGTTTCTAGAAAAACTAGTGGGAGTAGGTTCGATCTTGAAAAAATTCAAGATAAGGACCATAGCACTGAGGCCTTGATGGAGGTTGAATAGGAACCATAAAGTGTTGTGGCTGATAAGATTGTTGCACAAAGAGTTGTGGAACAACCACCTGTTCATGTAGACCTACCTCTTCACAGGTCTGATAGGGTACGTCGTCAGCCTGAGAGATATTCATTTTTCTTGTCTGACCATGATCACGTTATGCTCATTGAGAATGAGCCTATCTCCTATCAGGAAGCTGTGATGAGCCCAGATTCTGATAAATGGCTAGAGGCCATGAGATCCGAGATGGAATCCATGTACACCAACCAAGTATGGACTTTGGTTGATCCACCTGAAGGGGTCAAACCCATTGGGTGTAAGTGGGTCTTTAGGAGAAAGACTTGTTAGTAATATATGAGAGATGTCCTAAGGCAATCGCCTTATGTATGAACCAATTATATGATAAATGAAGATTCACTATTTGAGTATACATGTTTCATGTATTTGATTGGATCTTAAACTCATTTACTGAATGTCCACGATGCGATTCACAGCATGAGAGAATTTGTAATTGGATCACAACTAGTGAGTATCTCTACATGTGTAATTGTGATGTATCGGAATTATCCCTAGTCGATGAATTGATGGATTTGGACACCATCAATTCTGTCGAGACTAGCACGAGGTATACTCCTTGGTGTATCAAGCGGTGATTCTCAGCTTTGGTGGAGACATTGTGATGTCGGAGTTAATCATGGATTCTAGTTATGGTAACTAGTTCATTGGAGTGACCAGCCGTAAGACTTCATATGGTTCTCTGCATATATAGATATGTCAATGAAGTTCTTACTGTAGCTTAAGTGCGATGTTTCTTTGACTTGCGGTATTCAAGTCATCTTGATCATGGAGACTTATGCTTTGACATCTTAAGCAAACATCTCTAAGGAGATGTGGACCCAGGATGATTGGGTATAAGTCGAAGTGATCGAAGGTGTTTGAATAGCCTATAAAGGATTCACCACTCCTTGCGAGGAGATGTATACCCATGGCCTCTCGTTGGATTGTTACTAAAGTCTTTGGCCAAAGCATTACATGTTTAGAGTAATGTACTCTTCGATACATGTACAGTAACTAGAATCCGTAGGACGAGAAAATGATACTTGGGCTAGGTGTGACGTAGTCAGCCTAGTGGGGACTGACACTATAGACCATGTCCTGAACCAAGTGGGTATAAGATGAGTGAAGGGAATGGGGCACGATTCATTCGAGCTGCTGAAGGGTTTCAGAAATAGTTCTGAATCAACCATTGATCTTTTCGGTTAATTGGGGATCATGATGTACTACTAGGTGCCACTCATGATCGTTCTATAATTAATGGTTAATTATAGACGGCCAACATAAACCGAGAACCTATTTGGTCACACGCACAATGAGCGTAATCCGAAGGATTTAAAACGAGCTTGAGAATGGGATTCTCAGACCGAGAGAAACTAAGTTTGGTTGGACCAAACAAGAAGCGAGAATGAAATCGTTTCAGTCGCAATGGAAGCATGGATGAGCCGTGTCTTATGAAGACATAATGGATGAACCAAAATGGTTTGGTTCTAATCCAATGGAGGAGAATAAACTAAAGGGTTTGGTTTATTTTAAACGAATGAACCAAAGTTGGTTCGGTTCATTTTAACTTAAAATAAACCATCATGGTTTGGTTTATTTTAGCTTATATTAATGGAGTGGGTTAGCGGGCCTTATGGTTATGATCCAATAACCATTAAGAGAATTAGTTCTCTATAAAAGAGGGCTTAAGAGTTTGTTAAGCCCTAATCCAAAACCCTAACCTAGTTGCCGCCCACCTCATCTCTTTGGAGATTTTCGGCGCCAACCCTCCTCCTTGCCGCCGCCCACCTTGAAGCTCCAACCGGCGACCAGCTGCTGCCGTCTTCTCCCATTGCCGGCGTCGAGCTGCTGCCGGAGGAGCTCCGGTGATATTCCTTGGCTCCGGCGACAAGGTGAGCAAGTCGCTTTCCTTATTTGGCCGGCGTAAGGTCTCCACCAAAGCTGTCCAGTTTTCTGGACAGCTTGTTTCCCTCTCGTCGGAGCGTCATTTGGACGACGTTTAGAGCTCCGACAGCGGTAGCCTTGCCGGAGATTTGATCTCCGGTAATCCTCTGAGGTGGAGTACGAAGGATTCGTCAAACGGTTGACGAATACCTCTCCGGGGAAGTGAGTCTTGATGACTTGTTTTTGGATCCGAATTTGGATTCGGATCGTGATCATCTCTCGATCACATCGTCTTCAACACGAGGCTAGTAACCCGTACGAAGACGAGGCTCGTGACTTAGCGAAGTCATCCCAAGGATACTCGGCGTGGATACGGATAGAGACGATTCTAGCGAGGATCGTTCCGGTTGATGTCGTTCCCGCTACACGTGATACGAAAGGTATACGTAGTTAAATTTTCTTTTATTGCAAATTTAAATTTATGGTTATATCTACACATGTTGTACTATGCATGCGTGTGATGTGTGTGTTGTAATAAATATAGATTTATTATTTTTATTTCTTCCGTTGTGCACATGTTTGCGAAACATGTTCGAACACACTCGCCGCGGTGCCGAAAACCCAACAATGGTATCAGAGCCCAGGTTGTGTTTCGACATAATCGTAAAATGGTTTTGTGATCGTCATAAAGATATTTCTGGAAATTTTCTACTTTTGGAAAGTTAGAAGTATTTATGGAAATTTTTCAATTTTGGAAAGTCTAGAAGTATTTATGGAAATCTTCCACTTTTGGAAAGTTGGAAGTATTTATGGAAATTGATATTTTCCATAAATAAAATATTTGATTAAATTTTAGAAATTTGTTTCCTAATTTAATCATGATTTGATTTGAAAAATCAAATCTTAAAAATATTTTATTTCCATAAGTAGTTTTGATGATTTAGGAAATTGGTTTCCTAAATTGACTTTCCTTAATCAACCATTTCCATAAATAAAATATGTGATTAGATTTGGAAATTTGTTTCCTAATTTAATCATGATTTGATTTGGAGAATCAAATCTTAAACATATTTTATTTCCATAAATAGTTATGACATATAAGGAAATTATATACATGACATAATTGTATGCCATGTAATTGCATTAGATGCATATCATTATGTCATGCGTGTCGTGACATGTAGATGTATGCCATGTATGCCATGTCATATAGATAATAGTTATTTGCATGCAAAGAGGATGAGACATAAAAACCCTTACTCAATATTAAAGCCTACACCTTCCATTAATATGGTTAGAACCAGAGTTCCGTTTCTTGTTTGGGTTGTTGGACTCTCTCCAAGCCCGGCTCGAACCCGAACATGTTCAAACCATGGAATAGTTTAATACTAATATGGTAAGAGTCGTTAGCTTTGGTTGTTGGACTCTCTCCAAGCCGGGCTAATTGGTTGAATGCGCTCTAACCATATTAAAACTATTTCTCGATTAATGGGTTGACTTTAACCTGGAGCATCGGCTTGTTGGACTCTCTCCAAGGTCGATGTAAAGGGAGGTGAAGTTGGGTGCTATGCATATGATGCATACTTGTTAATGTGTTAACAACCCGATGTATGTGTGAACATTCAATAAGTTGATAGCACATTGTGATAGTTGCATATACGTGATATGCAATCGGTATAGTTGATACCTACCGTCGTAGTTATGAATGGCTTGTTGGACTCTCTCCAAGGTTGTTCATATCTATGATGGATATCAGCCCATTCGGAGATGGACCTACGATCTCCCGAAGTGATTTTGGGGTTTTTGAAATTCAAAAAATGAATAGGATTTATAAATGTATATTGATGCATTTTAAAAAAATCATCTTTCTCATATATGCTCATTTTGTATTTCTAAGATTGATCGTGATGTCTTTAAATTTACGTTCCATTTTGGATTCGAATAAATTGACTGGGCCGAACTTCTTGCACTGGCTTAGAAACTTGAGAATTGTTCTCAAGGTGGAAAAGCTTGTAGGGAATTCTTTATGCCAAATGGCATATGCGCAACGGAAAAATTAGGATCCCTTCCAAGTGATCCATGCGAAAGCAAACTCGTATAAAATAAATTTCTCTAAACCAAGCCTATCTTATAGGAGAGGATTACCTTTGTTGCGTGCCCTTGTTAATCCCGCTTCTTCCTTTTGTTTGTTGGATCTTTAGCACGTTCAAGTGTCCGTTCCTCTATATGTATCCACACGAGCAAGCTCTTGTCTCACAAAAGAAAACTAGAGGAGCTCTCCTTTACTTCTTGCTAGAGAAGTCCCTAAAGGAGAGGAAGCTAGGGAAAAAGAGAAGGGAAGAAGAAGACTACTCTTCTTGCTACACTCACAAAAGCCACACAACAATAAGCTCTCAAGCTCTCTCCAAGCCTCAAGCTCCCAACAACCACACCAACCATTGCTTTGGCCGGCCACTCCATGGGGTCTTTTATAGGGTTGGAAAAACCCTTTCACCTCCACACATTCAATGCAATCCATTGCATTGGGACATTTGTTTGGCCGACCACTTAAGGAGACAAAACCATTTTGTTTCCTTCCACCTTATCTAGCTTAGGTGGATGCTTAGGTGGCATGCATATGTGGCATGCTTATGTGGCATTCTTATGTGGCATTCATGCATGTTGAATTAATCTTATTAATTCAATTAAGCTTATGTTATCATATTGAATTAATCTTATTAATTCAATTAAGCTTATGTTATCATATTGAATTAATCTTATTAATTCAATTAAGCTTATGTTATCATATTGAATTAATCTTATTAAATCAATGAGGTAACATATTGAATTAATCTCATTAAATCAATTAGCTAAAATTCTCATTAAGCTTAAAGTCCAAAAACCATTTTGTACTTAAGCTTATTCCCAAATTATTCTAGTCAAACTAGAATACTCTAATTCCTCTAATCATCATGCTCTTTATGTGTGACCCTATAGGCTCTCATAACGTTGGCAGTGGACCTAAACTCTTTTAGATACACAAGCAATGAGCGGCATCTAGCAATACATCATTGCTACCCAAGTTATGAGATAAGTCAAGATCCGACTAACCTTTCCGTGACTACTATAATATATGACCGTGTCCTTCATCCTTGATATCAGTTGATCAATGAGGCATAGACCGTGTCATCCTCGATCAATCTATGTGTTTCTTGATCCACTGAGTAAACTAACTCAAACAAATGAGCTCAATATCTCATATTGACTCATTCGAGCATGGCCATGCGTTTTAGTAGTTCTACTCAATCAAGACCCGATATCACTCTCGTCATATGAGAGGATAGATCCCATCTACATCACTCACATCCCTCCGCATAATTTGTTATATACCCGGTAATCGCTTTATGGTCCACCCTATTACGGGTGGCGTTTGACGATACCAAAGTACATAACTCCTTATGTAGGGAACCGTAGTGACTTGGTCGAGGACTATTCATACCAATAGTCACATGAGAAAGTTTATGACACCTCATATAGCGATCCATGAAACTTTCTCATGGCGAATTAGTTCGGATTATATATTCTCTAATATATACCCATGTCAACTTGATATCATATATCCATGACTTGTGAGATCAAGTCATCAATTGACCTACATGCTAGTCTTTATGTATTAATATTGCCCTTGCATATTAATACTTGACTAGAACATTTAGGAAAGTGTTCTCTCTGACTCTCTCATAATCAATTACGCGATTGATGTCTTTGTAGATAAGAACCTACTTTTCTAGGGCATTATTATATTTAATTTAGTGGCACAAGCAAGACTGTAAATATAATAACCAATCCTTTGCCTTTATAGAATATGATACAAAATGTTCCCTATTCAACCATCACATGATTGGTTCTTGGGGCTATAACTAACAATCTCCCACTAGCACTAGTACCAATCACTATGATATCTAATACCTAGTGACCTAGTGTGACCATCATGCTTCCTCTGTACAAGCCTTGAGTGATGGATCTGCGATGTTAGCTTCGTCGGTACTCTGCATATCCTCACATCTCCTCTATCGATGATCTCTCGAATGAGATGGAGCGCCCATGATATGTGTTTGGTCGTGATGTGATCGAGGTTCCTTAGCTGTGCAATAGCCCCATTGTTGTCACAATAGAAGTCTATTGGATCTGCAATACTAGGAACTACCCCAAGTTCAGCGATGAACTTACGGGCCAAAGCGACCTCCTTCTTTGCATCGGATCTTGCAATATACTCGACTTGTTGTAGAATCGAATAGCGTGTCTGCTTGAACTCTTCCGACTCACGGCTCCACCATTCGGGCAAAACACGCGTACCCGATTGCGATCTATAGTCATCCTTATGCATTTGGAAGCTTGCATCACTGTAACCCTTCTGATTAGCTCCTCATTGCCTCAAATATCGGAAATATTCTTTCGTTCTTCGTAAGTATTTAAGAATATTTTTTTTGCTATCCAGATGACTTTCACTGGATCAGTAGTATCTACTCGTCATGCTCAAAGCATACGAGGCGTCGAGACAGTACAAAGCATGGCGTACATGATAGACCCTATGGCGATGCATAAGGGATCTTATCCATGCGATCTCTCTCCTCCTTAGAAGAGGACATTGAGTCTTGAAAGACTCACACCATGTGATAAAGCGAAATCCTTTCTTGGAATTTTGCATAGCAAAGCGATCTAGCACTTTATCAATGTATGTACTCGACTTAGGCCAAGTAATCTTTTAGATCTATCTCTATAGATCTTGATGCCTAGAATATAGGCGGCTTCACTAAGTCTTTCATCGAGAAACAATTCCCTAACCACATCTTCACAGTGGGTGAGGGAATATCATTTCCGATGAGAAGTATGTCATCTACATACAAGACAAGAAATACAATGTGCTCCACTATTTCTCTTGTAGACACAAGGTTCATCTTCATTCTTGATGAAACCAAACTCTTTGATTGCATCATCGAATCGAAGATTCCAGCTTCGAGAGGCTTGCTTTAGTCCATAAATGGACCTTTGCAGTTTGCATACCTTTCCAGGATGCTTTGGATCTTCAAAACCCTCAGGCTGTGTCATGTACACATCCTCGAGTAGCTTTCCATTCAGACAAGCGGTTTTGACATCCATCTGCCAGATCTCATAATCGTGGTAGGCTGCAATAGCAAGTATGATCCGAATGGATTTAAGCATCATGGCTGGTGAAAAGGTTTCATCATAGTCAATACCATGAATTTGTTTGAATCCTTTAGCCACCAATCTACCTTTATAGGTATGCTTATTACCATCCATGTCAGTCTTTACTTTAAAGACCCACTTACACCCAATGGGTTTTACCCCTTCAGGTGGATCAACCAAGGTCCATACTTGGTTAGTGTACATGGATTCCATTTCGGATCTCATGGCCTCTAGCCATTTCTCGGAATCTGGGCTCATCATAGCTTCTTGATAGGATGTAGGCTCGTCAAGATCGACAAGCAATACATCACCATTGTCAGTCAAGAGAAAAGAATATCTCTTGGGTTGGACGGATCTATCGGATCTCTACGAAGAGGTTGGTCTACTTGAGCAGTGTTTGTTCCACAACTCTTTGGGCAACAATTTCCTCATCCACAACACTTTGTGGTTCTGTTCATTTTCCATCGAAGCCTCGGTGTTATCGTCATCTTGAACTTCTTCAAGATGAATTTTACTCCACTAGTTTTTAGAAATAAATTCTCTTTCTAGAAAGACGGCATTTCAACAAACACCTTGCCAAGTGTGGGATTGTAAAGTAATATCCCTTAGTTTCCTTGGGATATCCGACAAAATAACACTTATCTGATTTGGGTCCTAGTTTATCTGAGACTTGACGTCTTACATAAGCTTCACAACCCCAAATCTTTATAAAAGACATTTTGGGACTCTTCCCAGTCCATATCGTATATGGTGTCTTTTCTACGGCTTTTGATGGGACGCGATTAAGTGTGAAAGCGGCTGTCTCTAGAGCTAGTCCCCAAAAGGAAGTAGGTAGATCAGTCTGGCTCATCATTGATCGTACCATATCTAATAGAGTACGATTTCTCCTCTCAGATACACCATTCCATTGTGGTGTTCGAGGGGGAGTGAGTTGGGATATTATCCCACACTCAGCCAGGTGATCACGAAACTCTTGACTAAGGTATTCACCACCTCGATCTGATCGAAGTAGCTTGTCGCTTACATTGGTTTTGTACTTCATTCTTGAATGCTTTGAACTTTTCAAAGGATTCTGACTTATGTCTCATCAAATATAAGTAGCCAAATCTACTCATATCATCAGTGAAAGTAATAAAGTACTTATAGCCTCCTCTGGCTTCGACATTGAAAGGCCCACATACATCAGTATGTATGAGTCCTAACAAGTCTGTCGCTCTCTCTCCATGTCCACTAAATGGAGTTTTAGTCATCTTTCCTAAAAGGCAAGATTCGCATACCTCATATGATTCAAAATCAAATGAGTCCAATAATCCATCTTTATGGAGTTGGGATATGCGTTTTTCATTTATGTGACCTAGGCGACAGTGCCAGAGATATGTCTGGTTCAAATCATTCGATTTGAACCGCTTGGTATTTACGTTATAAATTGGGTTTTCTAAATCTAGAACATAGAGACCATTCATAAGTGGTGCATTACAATAGAACATTTCATTCAAATAAATGGAACAACATTTGTCCTTTATTATAAAAGAAAAGTTTTTCTTGTCTAAACAAGATACAGAAATTATGTTCTTTGTCAATGCAGTACATATAAGCACTCCTCTAGTTCTAAGATAAGCCCGGTGGGCAAAGACAAAGAATATGTTCCCTACACTCACAGCTGACAACTTTTGCCATTTGTCTACTATTTCTCGATCCACACATTATTACAAATGTGAGATGCACATCCGTATCTAATACCCATGTAGAAGAAATAGATAGATTAACTTCTATAGCGTGTATACAGCGAAGTCCCACTTCTTTTATTCTTTACTTCCTCAAGGTAGACTTTGCAGTTCCGCTTCCAGTGTCCAGTCTCACCGCAATGGAAGCAGTCCCCTTCCTTAGGTACTTTACCTTTACCCTTTGAAGTGGATGAATTGGCCTTGCCTTTGGCTTGGGTCTTACCCTTGCCTTTGCCCTTCTTGACCATTAGTACGTTGCTAACTTTCTTTTTGAGATTCGGTTGTGATTCTTAACATCGAGAATCTCAGGCAAAGGTTTATCAATTTCATTCATGTTATAATTCATGACGAATTGATTATATGCTTCCGGCAACGATTGCAGGATAACATCGGTTGCCAATTCTTGGCTCAGTGGAAAACCTAGTCTTTCAAGGTTCTCAACGTACCCAATCATTTTGAGTACGTGAGTTCCTACAGGTGTTCCTTCTTGCATCTTGCATGCAAAAAGAGCCTTAGACACTTCAAAACGCTCGTGCCTAGCTTGTCCTTGATATAGTTGTTTCAAATGCTCAACCATATCATAGGTATCCATGTTCTCATGTTGCTTCTGAAGCTCAGAGTTCATGGTGGCAAGCATAAGACATGACACATCTAATGCGTCATCTTGATGCTTCTTATAAGCATCCTTTTCAAATACAGTGGCCGCATGGGCGGGTGTTCCAGGGGTAGACTGCTCTAGGACATACAGTTTGCGTTCTTGTTTGAGGATAATCCTTAAGTTCCTATACCAGTCAAGAAAGTTCGCTCCATTAAGCTTGTCCTTCTCAAGGACAGATCGCAAGTTGAGGGGGTGTGTCGTGTTAGATGTCATGGTGATCTACAACATTAAAATGCAAAGTTAAGTATCATACCTAAATCATTTAATTAGGCCTTTAATTAAATGAGGCTCCCACTAAATTCTCATAGCTACTATTTAGCTATAAATTTATATGGGATAAAGATCCACATTATAATTCGTCTTGAGTTAGCTTTGGCTAATCGCCCAAGACGTAGTATAATTAGGTAGGCAATCTTTTGCCAATTACATCTGATGTAACTCTTTAATAGCTTTGGTTAAGTTTTAGATTAGTTTAGTGTTTATTCCTAAACTGACTTCGGTGTGGCGAGGCACGAGGGCCTTCTTGGATATCAGACAATGACCACTTCTAAGACAAAGGCGATGTTCGGAAATCACATAAAACTAATTTTAAAACTTATGTTCAAAGCTAATATATGCCTCTACTTTCTTAACTAATTAAGAAAACTTAATTAAGTCTTAACCAAGTTTGATAGCGGGACATCATGATTGTCCACTCGCACTCTTCCAAGATAAAATGCATTGCTTTGCTTTGGCAAACCCAATAACAAATGATCGAGGAAGTAGTGAGTACCAACTTTAGTAGGCATATCGTTTAGACTTATTAAGAAATAAACATGTATCATATACATATTAGCATACATCACATATAAGCTAAACTAATCATGCATCACATACAAGCTAAACTAACATGCATCACATACATATTAAACTAAGCGTGTCATGGTTATGGCCCTTATTCTACAATCTTCTCAAGCCAATGAAAAGATTGATTGGTCAACCTAGGGATAGCATCTTCTCCTAAGTGCTTCCTTTTGGTTGTCTTGTGTGCTGACTTCCTCCTTGTAACCTCATCTTCCAATGGACCCTCCATCTTTGTTTTGTACATTACAAAAGGAGAAATACTCGAGTTACATTCGAGTCTAAAACTAATTTTACAACAAGAATTTTAGGAGGAAGGCACGACACGCAGGCCGTATTTAAGAATTACAACACACACATTCACAAACCTTTTGGGACTAGGCCATAACCATGCACCATGTCATTTTAACTTTTAAAAGACATTGGATATTTTATTATGTTTGACAATTGCTAATGCAATTATCAACTCATAATAAAATTTATCCTACTTCTATATCACATATAAAATAGAGAAAACCTATTTTATACTATCTTTCGCAAGTGGCTCTGATACCACTGTAGGGAATTCTTTATGCCAAATGGCATATGCGCAACGGAAAAATTAGGATCCCTTCCAAGTGATCCATGCGAAAGCAAACTCGTATAAAATAAATTTCTCTAAACCAAGCCTATCTTATAGGAGAGGATTACCTTTGTTGCGTGCCCTTGTTAATCCCGCTTCTTCCTTTTGTTTGTTGGATCTTTAGCACATTCAAGTGTCCGTGCCTCTATATGTATCCACACGAGCAAGCTCTTGTCTCACAAAAGAAAACTAGAGGAGCTCTCCTTTACTTCTTGCTAGAGAAGTCCCTAAAGGAGAGGAAGCTAGGGAAAAAGAGAAGGGAAGAAGAAGACTACTCTTCTTGCTACACTCACAAAAGCCACACAACAATAAGCTCTCAAGCTCTCTCCAAGCCTCAAGCTCCCAACAACCACACCAACCATTGCTTTGGCCGGCCACTCCATGGGGTCTTTTATAGGGTTGGAAAAACCCTTTCACCTCCACACATTCAATGCAATCCATTGCATTGGGACATTTGTTTGGCCGGCCACTTAAGGAGACAAAACCATTTTGTTTCCTTCCACATTATCTAGCTTAGGTGGATGCTTAGGTGGCATGCTTATGTGGCATGCTTATGTGGCATTCTTATGTGGCATTCATGCATGTTGAATTAATCTTATTAATTCAATTAAGCTTATGTTATCATATTGAATTAATCTTATTAATTCAATTAAGCTTATGTTATCATATTGAATTAATCTTATTAATTCAATTAAGCTTATGTTATCATATTGAATTAATCTTATTAAATCAATGAGGTAACATATTGAATTAATCTCATTAAATCAATTAGCTAAAATTCTCATTAAGCTTAAAGTCCAAAAACCATTTTGTACTTAAGCTTATTCCCAAATTATTCTAGTCAAACTAGAATACTCTAATTCCTCTAATCATCATGCTCTTTGTGTGTGACCCTATAGGCTCTCATAACGTTGGCAGTGGACCTAAACTCTTTTAGATACACAAGCAATGAGCGGCATCTAGCAATACATCATTGCTACCCAAGTTATGAGATAAGTCAAGATCCGACTAACCTTTCCGTGACTACTATAATATATGACCGTGTCCTTCTATCCTTGATATCAGATTGATCAATGAGGCATAGACCGTGTCATCCTCGATCAATCTATGTGTTTCTTGATCCCTGAGTAAACTAACTCAAACAAATGAGCTCAATATCTCATATTGACTCATTCGAGCATGGCCATGCGTTTTAGTAGTTCTACTCAATCAAGGGGCCCACCGATATCACTCTCGTCATATGAGAGGGATAGATCCCATCTACATCACTCACATCCCTCCGCATAATTTGTTATATACCCAGTAATCGCCTTTATGGTCCACCCTGTTACGGGTGACGTTTGACGATACCAAAGTACATAACTCCTTATGTAGGGAACCGTAGTGACTTCAGGTCTGAGGACTATTCATACCAATAGTCACATGAGAAAGTTTATGATAATCATATAACGATCCATGAAACTTTCTCATGGCGGGTCAGTTCAGTATATATTCTCTAATATATACCCATGTGTCAACTTGATATCATATATCCATGACTTGTGAGATCAAGTCATCAATTGACCTACATGCTAGTCTTCATGTATTAATATTACCCTTGCATATTAATACTTGACTAGGAACATTTAGAAAGTGTTCTCTACAGCCTCTCATAATCAATTCTGCCAATTGATGTGCTGTAGATAAGAACCTACTTTTCTAGGGAATTACTATATTTAATTTAGCTGGCACAAGCAAGACTTAAATATAATAACCAATCCTTTGCCTTTATAGAATATGATACAAAATGTTCCCTATTCAACCATCACATGATTGGTTCTTAGGGCTATAACTAACAAAGCTTGCGTATGTCCTCGAAGCGCCTCTTCCCGCCCGTCCTAGTGACAATACAACTCTGGACCAATTGTTGGCCTATCAGAAACATGTGAATGATTCTGAAATGGTGAGTTGCATCATGCTAGCCACGATGGTACCTGAGCTGCGAAAGCAGCATGAGCATTTGGATGCTCATACCATAGTCTTTCATCTTTAAGAGTTGGTTGATGAGCAAGTGAGATTCAAAAGGTTCGAAGTCTCAAAGCTTCTCTTCACTTCTGAGATGCAAGAAGGTTCATCTGTGGTACTGCTCAACATGCTGAAGACTATGGAGCCTTCTAAGAAGCATGAGCAGGGGACGATGCTGTTAGTTGATTCCTCGAAGAAAGGTTCTAAGAGGGAGTCAAAGGAACAGTAGAAATGAAGAAGAAAAAGGCTAAACCAGCTCAAAAGGCACTTGCCATCATTATGGCAAGGAGGGCCATTGGCGAAGAAATTGCAAGATTTATCTTGAGTTCGTGAAGAAGAATAAGGCATCGGATGCCCCATCTTCTTCAGATATCTTCGTTATTGATTGTCATTCTATTTCCTCAAACACTTGGGTATTGGATACTGGGTGTGGCTCACATATATGTAATGACATATATGGGCTAAGGAATAGAAGAAATCTCGTCAAGGGAGAGTCAAATTTACGTGTTGGGAATGGAGCAAAGGTTGCTGCACTCGCCATCGGAACGTATTTGTTGAAACTCCCTGTAGGACTTGTCTTAGAACTGGACAATTTCTTTTATGTTCCTTCGTTGATAAAGAACATCATTTCTATTTCTTGTTTAAATAGAAATGGGTACCATTTGACTTTTAGTAACAATTGTTGTTACATAACTTTGAATGGAGTTCTTTATGGGACTGGAACTTTAAGCAATGGTATTTATACGTTGGACGTATCCAGTGACATTTTCAATATCGAAGCAAGCAACACGCGTGCTCGAAAGGGTAATCAATTAGACTCCTATATGTGGCATTGTCGTCATGGCCATGTAAGCAAGAAACGCATGTCCGAATTACACCGATGTGGAATTCTGGAATCGTTTAAATTGGATTCATACGATACATGCGAATCATGCTTAAAAGGCAAGATGACTAAGTTACCTTTTACTGGAAAAGGTGAACGAGTGGGAGAGTTACTAGGTCTAATACATACTGATGTATGTGGACCTATGTCAACTCAAGCTTTAGGAGGCTATAGCTACTTCATTACCTTCACCGATGATCACTCACGGTTTGGGTATGTGTTCTTGATGAAACACAAGTCTGAAGCCTTTGAAAGGTTCAAAGAATTCAGAAATGAAGTAGAGAAACAACATGACAAGAGTATTAAAATACTTCGATCGGATCGAGGTGGTGAATACTTAAGTCAAGAGTTTCTTCATTATGTAAGAGACAATGACATATTGTCTCAATGGACTCCGCCATATACACCACAGCATAATGGTGTATCTGAGAGGCATAACCGGACCTTGTTGGACATGGTCAGGTCAATGATGAATCATGCGAATCTTCCCAAGTCCTTTTGGGGCTATGCACTTCAGACAGCTGTTTACTTGTTAAACAGAATGCCTACCAAGGTAGTCTCTACTACTCCATATGAGATATGGAATAGTAAGAAACCTCATGTATCTTACTTGAAGATATGGTGTTGTCCTGCTTATGTGAAGCGGACAGTATCAGACAAATTGGATGCTAAGTCTGATAAATGTCTATTTATTGGATACCCTAAGGAAACAAGGGGTTACCAATTCTATCATCCTGTGGAACAAAAGGTGTTTGTTTCAAGGCATGCTGTGTTTCTAGAGAAAGAGTTTCTCTTGCAAGAAAATAGTGGGAGTGTCGTCGAGCTTGAGGAGGCTCGAGAGACTCAAATAGACATTGATGAGATACCTGGTGAAGCACAACAGCCGATAACTCATAATGATGAGCAATCGGTTGGACCTACTGTAACACCACATCTTCGTAGATCTGGTAGAACACGCAACATTCCTGAGAGATATGGATTTCTCGTAAGTGAATCGAACGACGTGTTACTCATTGATGATGAGGAGCCTACCAGTTATGAAGAAGTGCTGACAAGTTCAGAAAGGGATAAGTGGCTTGAAGCTATGAAGTCGGAAATGGATTCCATGTATGAAAACCAAGTTTGGAACTTGGTTGACCCACCTGAAGGTATAAAGCCTATAGGGTGCAAGTGGGTTTTCAAGAAGAAAACCGACATGGATGGTAATGTGATTACCTATAAGGCTAGATTGGTGGCGAAAGGATATCGTCAAAAACAAGGTGTTGATTATGACGAAACCTATTCGCCTGTAGCTATGCTTAAATCCATTCGGATGCTCCTGACCATAGCGGCTCATTATGATTATGAGATATGGCAGATGGATGTGAAAACATCTTTCCTTAATGGAAACCTGCTCGAGGACGTGTATATGATACAACATGAGGGTTTCACATCGGTTGATAAAACCAAGCTATGCAAATTGCGACGGTCCATTTATGGATTGAAGCAAGCATCCAGGAGCTGGAATATCCGTTTTGATGAGACAATCAAAAAGTTTGATTTCTCACAAAATCCAAACGAACCTTGTGTGTACAAGAAGGTTAGTGGGAGTGCAGTCGTGTTCCTAGTATTGTATGTCGATGACATATTACTTATAGGAAATGATGTTTCAATCTTACAGTCAGTTAAGGTTTGGTTATCCAAGACATTCTCCATGAAAGACCTGGGAGAAGCAACCTACATCCTCGGGATTAAGATCTATAGAGATAGATCGAAACGGTTGCTTGGTCTTTCGCAGTCTACATATATAGACCGAGTGCTAAAGAGGTTTAGCATGTCAGAATCCAAGAAAGGTTTCCTACCCATCAGGCATGGGGTACACCTTTCGAAGTCTATGTATCCGCGCACAGAAGACGAGAGGATTTGCATGAGTAAGATTCCCTATGCATTCACAATAGGATCTATCATGTATGCTATGTTATGTACGAGGCCCGATGTATCGTATGCTCTGAGTGTCACGAGCAGATACCAGTCTGATCCAGAAATGGATCATTGGGTGGCTGTTAAGACGATCCTTAAGTACTTAAGAAGAACTTAGGATGTGCTCCTAATATATGGAGAAGGGGACATGGTGATACGCGGGTATACGGATGCCAGCTTCCAGACAGACAAGGATGATTCCAGGTCTCAGTCTGGATACATGTTCACCTTGAATGGGGGCGCAGTGAGTTGGAAAAGTTCCAAACAAGACACTGTAGTGGATTCTACCACTGAGGCAGAATACATTGCAGCTTCGGAAGCAGCAAAGGAAGCGGTTTGGATCAAGAAGTTTGTTTATGAACTTGGTGTGATTCCGGCCATTGTTGAAGCAATACCGGTCTACTACGACAACAATGGAGCAATTGCACAGGAGAAAGGGCCAAGGTCTCATCAACGATCCAAACATGTGCTTCGCCGCTATCATCTTATCAGAGAGATCATCAGTAGGAACGAAATACAAATCGAGAAAATTCCCACTGAAAGGAAATTAGTGGATCCTTTGACTAAAGCATTACCTCAAAGTAAGTTTGAGGGTCATGTTAGTGCTTATGGTATTGGATACCGTAGCGATTGACATTAGGCCAAGTGGGAGTCTGTTAGTAATATATGAGAGATGTCCTAAGACAATCGCCTTATGTATGGACCATTTATATGATAAATGAAGATTCACTATTTGAGTATACATGTTTCATGTATTTGATTGGATCTTAAACTCATTTACTGAATGTCCACGATACGATTCACAGCATGAGAGAATTTGTGATTGGATCACAACTAGTGAGTATCTCTACATGTGTAATTGTGATGTATCGAAATTATCCCTAGTCGATGAATTGATGGATTTGGACACCATCAATTCTGTCGAGACTAGCACGAGGTATACTCCTTGGTGTATCCAAGCAGCTGATTCTCACTGGCTGGAGACATTGTGATGTCCGGAGTTGATCGTGGATGCTAGTTATGGTAACTAGTTCATTGGAGTGACCAGCCGTAAGACTTCATATGGTTCTCTGCATATATAGATATGTCAATGAAGTTCTTACTGTAGCTTAAGTGCGATGTTCCTTTGACTTGCGGTATTCAAGTCATCTTGATCATGGAGACTTATGCTTTGACATCTTAAGAAAACATCTCTAAGGAGATGTGGACCCGGGATGATTGGGTATAAGTCGAAGTGATCGAAGGTGTTTGAATAGCCTATAAAAGATTCACCACTCCTTGCGAGGAGATGTATACCCATGGCCTCTCGTCGGATTGTTACTAAAGTCTTTGGCCAAAGCATTACATGTTTAGAGTAAGGTACTCTTCGATACATGTACAGTAACTAGAATCCGTAGAACGAGGAAATGATACTTGGGCTAGGTGTGACGTAGTCAGCCTAGTGGGGACTGACACTATAGACCATGTCCTGAACCAAGTGGGTATAAGATGAGTGAAGGGAATGGGGCACGATTCATTCGAGCTGCTGAAGGGTTTCAAAAATAGTTCTAGATCAACCGTTGATCTTTTCGGTTAATTGAGGATCATGATGTACTACTAGGTGCCACTCATGATCGTTCTATAATTAATGGTTAATTATAGATGACCAACATAAACTGAGAACCTATTTGGTCACACGCACAACGAGCGTAATCCGAAGGATTTAAAACGAGCTTGAGAATGGGATTCTCAGACCGAGAGAAACTAAGTTTGGTTGGACCAAACAAGAAGCGAGCATGAAATCATTTCAGTCGCAATAGAAGCGTGGATGAGCCGTGTCTTATGAAGACATAATGGATGAACCAAAATGGTTTGGTTCTAATCCAATGGAGGAGAATAAACCAAAGGGTTTGGTTTATTTTAAACGAATAAACCAAAGTTGGTTCGGTTCGTTTTAACTTAAAATAAACTATCATGGTTTTGTTTATTTTAACTTATATTAATGGAGCGGGTTAGCGGGCCTTATGGTTATGATCCAATAACCATTAAGAGAATTAGTTCTCTATAAAAGAGGGCTTAAGGGTTTGTTAAGCCCTAATCCAAAACCCTAACCTAGTTGCCGCCCACCTCCTCTCCTTGGAGATTTTCGGCGCCAACCCTCCTCCTTGCCGCCGCCCACCTTGAAGCTCCAACCAGCGACCAGCTGCTGCCGTCTTCTCCCATTGCCGACGTCGAGCTGTTGCCGGAGGAGCTCCGGTGATATTCCTTGGCTCCGGCGACAAGGTGAGCAAGTCGCTTTCCTTATTTGGCCGGCGCAAGGTCTCCACCAAAGCTGTCCAGTTTTCTGGACAGCTTGTTTCCCTCTCGTCGGAGCGTCATTTGGACGACGTTTAGAGCTCCGACAGCGGTAGCCTTGCCGAGGATTTGATCTCCGGTAATCCTCTGAGGTGGAGTACGAAGGATTCGTCAAACGGTTGACGAATACCTCTCTGGGGAAGCGAGTCTTGAGGACTTGTTTTTGGATCCGAATTTGGATTCGGATCGTGATCATCTCTCGATCACATCGTCTTCAACATGAGGCTAGTAACCCGTACGAAGACGAGGCTCGTGACTTAACGAAGTCATCCCGAGGATACTCGGCGTGGATACGGATAGAGACGATTCTAGCGAGGATCATTCCGGTTGATGCCGTTCCCGCTACACGTGATACGAAAGGTATACGTAGTTAAATTTCCTTTTATTGCAAATTTAAATTTACGGTTATGTCTACACATGTTGTACTATGCATGCGTGTGATGTGTGTGTTGTAATAAATGTAGATTTATTATTTTTATTTCTTCCGTTGTGCACATGTTTGCGAAACATGTTCGAACACACACTCGCCGCGGTGCCGGAAACCCAACAAGACTGACATGGATGGACTTACGCATACCTATATGGGCTAATTGGTGGCTAAAGGTTTCAAGCAAATTCTTGGTATTGACTATGATGAAACCTTTTCTCCAGTGGCGATGTTTAAGTCCATTCGGATCTTGCTTGCTATTGCAGAATACCACGATTATGAGATCTGGCAGATGGATGTCAAAACCGTATTTCTGAATGGAAACTTACTCGAGGATGTGTACATGAAAAAACCTGAGGGTTTTGAAGATCCATAGCATACTGGGAAAGTATGCAAGCTGCAAAGGTCCATTTATGGGCTAAAGCAAGCTTCTCGAAGCTGGAATCTTCGATTCGATGATGCGATCAAACAGTTTGGTTTCATCAAGAATGAAGATGAACCCTATGTCTACAAGAGGGTTAATGGGAACACAGTTGTCTTCCTTGTATTGTATGTGAATACTACTCATTGGGAATGACATCCCTTCGCTACAGTCTGTGAAGACTTGGATGGGGACGTGCTTCTCAATGAAGGACTTAGGTGAAGCAGCCTGTACTCTAGGCATCAAGATCTATAGAGATAGATCTAAGAGATTGCTTGGCCTAAGTCAGAGTACATACATTGACACGGTATTACTACGGTTTGCCATGCAGAATTCCAAGAAGGGACTTCTGCCAATGTCACATGGTGTGAGTCTTTTGAAGACTCAAAGTCCCTCTTCTAGAGAGGAGAGAGACCGCATGTATAAGATCTCATATGCATCTGCTATAGGATCTATCATGTACGCCATGCTGTGTACTCATCTTGATGTCTCGTATGCTTTGAGCATGACGAGTAGATACCAGTCAGATCCAGGTGAGCGTCACTGGATAGCAGTCAAGAATATTCTTAAGTACTTGAGAAGGACTAAAGAATATTTCTTGATATTTGAAGGCGATGAGGAGCTAGCTGTAAAGGGTTACAACGATGCCAGCTTCCAAACAGACCAGGATGATTATAGATCGCAGTCAGGGTTCGTGTTTTGCTTGAATGGTAGCGTTATGAGTACCCACATAGGCTAACATCGTAGATCCCTTGACCAAGGCTTTGGCACAGAAAAAGCTTGATGGTCACACTAGGTCATTGGGTATTAGATACTACGATGATTGGCACTAGTGCTAGTGGGAGATTGTTAGTGAAAGCCCTAGAGCCAATCATGTGATGATTGTTGTATGGACTTTGTTGTATCATATTCCTATTTATAAAGGCATGATTATTATATTTACTTGTATTTGTGCCAAATAACTAAGTATAATAACGTCCTTGAGTAGTAGGTTCTTATCTATATCAATTGATTGGTTGAATCGATAAATGAGATGATATAGAGAACACTACTCTTAATTATTCCTAGTCAAGTATTAACATTCAGGGACAATGTTAATGCATAGAGACTAGCATGTAGGTCAACACTGGCTTGATCTCACAAGTCATGGATATGAGATATCAAGTTGACACATGGGTATGCATTGGAGAATGTATACTGAATGACCCGCCATGAGAAAGTATCATGGATCATTATATGAGTGTCATATACTTTCTCATGTGGCTATTAGTATGACTATTAGTCCTTAGACCTGAAGTCACCATGGTTCCCTATATAAGGAGTTGCATACTTTGGCTTCGTCAAACGTCACCCGTAAATGGGTAGACTATAAAAGCGATTACTGGGTATATGACAAATTATGCGGAGGGATGTGAGTGATGTAGATAGGATCTATCCCTCCTATATGACGGGAGAGACATCGTTATTCTTGATAGAGTGAGACCACGAAGTGCATGGTCATGCCCAAATGAGTCAATATGAGATATTGAGCTCATTTGATTAGAGTGAGTCTACTTGGAGTTCAAGATATAGATTGTACTGAGGATGACACAGTCTATGCCTCAATTGGTCAATCTAGATGTCAAGGATAGGGGGACATTGTCACATATTGTGAGAGTCACAATTAGTAGTCACAAAGGTGATGTTGGAGCTCAACATTCTTGTAACTTGGGTAGCAATGATGTGTTGCTAGATACCGCTCATTGCTTATGTTCCTAAATCAGTTTAGGGACATTGCCAACGTTACAAGAACCTATAGGGTCACACACAAAGGGCAATTAGATGGAGATTAGGTTCATATGATGAACCATGAGGATTAGGTTCATGTGATGAACCAAATTGGATTAAGAGTAATCCAAATTAGACTAATTGAGTTAGACTCAAGTTGATTCAAGTGTTGAATGAGTCTAATTTAGATTTAATTCATTTAGTCAATTTAAATTAATGAATAGAGATTCATTAAATCAAATTGACTTGAATCAAGTGGTTGGATTTGATCAACCATGGGAAATAAGTGGTCAAGTTTGACTTGACTTAAGAGGAAAGATGAAAGGTCAAGTTTGACTTGACCAAATGCCATGTCATGATGATGTCTTGGCATGGCCGGCCAATGATGATGCTCCACATCATCATGGACACATCATGGGGTGCCACCTCATGAGGGAGACCAAGAGTCATTGGTTCTTAGAGTTACATGCATGCATGTAACGCCTTTATAGTGGGTTATGAAAGTGTGAAGTTAAGTTATATAACTTCATCTTCTTCCTTGGTTCTTCCTCTCTTGCTCTCCCAATCCTTCTTGGCCGAAATTTCCATGAGTGCTAGCACACTCTAGGTTGAGTTTCTCCACCATTTGTCCATGTGGATACCAATAGAGGAGTGTACACTTGACACTCTTGAGTTCTGGTAAGCTTTTGGACGAGCGGGATAAGCGAAGGGCGTCGCTACGAGGGTAACACTCTATCTTGTATATCTAAGGTAGATCTAGGATCTTTAAACACATACATATTTTATTTTTTATATATCTTCGCACAGATCTGTGGCCGGGCTTCCGAGGTTTCCGCAACGCAAAAAAAAAAGTGATTTTTGCGGCTCGGAAAGTCCAACACAAACCTCATTAGATACTTATAAAAATATATATCGTATTAAAAAATATATAGATAATTTAAAACTCGAATACTTATGAATCTCCACACGGGGATATAAACTCTCTCGTATCTTCCCTCTCCACGAGTGATTGTTGTACCGGGGAAGATACATTAGCAGGTATCTACTGAGAACCAGAAGATCCTGCAACTGGAGAAGAGGTGGAGGGCATATTTCCTGCAAGAGCATCAGAATGTGCAGGGGCTGAAGTAGAGGAAGACTATGATCTTTCATCACTACTCCGTCTATGACTGCCACGTCAAAACTAACAATCATAATTATCAGAAGAATATGACAGTAAAAAAATATATTTACATATCGAATTTATAATAGGAACAATATGAAAAAATTACCATATTCATAGCAACTGGATGACCTAAAAAAATAGTTCATCAGTATATCAAATATATGAAATTTTGAATTAGACAGTAAATTAAAACATTATTGGTAATCAATAAAAAGTTACCCATAATTAGAAATCGAAGTATGCATTAAATTTTTTATCCTGGTCATGCGTCTATTCATCATCGTCATCGTTATCGTCATCGTCATCGTCATCGTCATCCTCATCCTCATTCTCATCCTCATCCTCAGCAACACCCTCATCCTCATAATTAAAATCCTCATCTTCATCCTCATTTAGTTCACTTGCATCAACGGCTACTACTACGCCGCTGGGATCTCGTAACGTTGAAATATTATATTCTTCGATATGAAATATATTGACAACTTCATCTTGTTGATATGCTGTCTTCCCAATGTTTCTCAATTTTATTACGTGCTTTTGTTTTACAAACAACCCACCAATCACTTTTGTCTCGTCTCAGACTAGGATATAAAACATAAAATACTTGAATCGCTTGCTGTGCTAACACAAATGGTTCATACCTCTTATATATTTTTTTGTAATTAATTTCAACCAAATTAAACTGTGGATGCACCCTCATGCCTTTGATAGGGTCAAACCAACGACACATAAATAAAATAACTTGCAAATCTGAGTCTGGGTATGCTACCTCTAAAATTTTATCTAGCAAGCCGTAAAATTCATTCCTTGCACCCCCATCATTAGATGACTGAACACAAACTCTGCTATTCATTGTAGTTTTCTCAGTTCCATAATCTTGAGTATGAAAATTATATCCGTTTATGAAATATGCCGGCCAAGTTTTCACCATTGAGTTTGGACCCCATAATAAATATTTTATTAGGTCTTGCTAAATGTGAGCATGATTATCAAGAATCTAAAGTCAAATAAATATGTGTTAAAGTCAAGATTTATCAAATTTATTATCATAAACTACTTATATATTTTTTGAACCATTGTGCAAATTATTCATCACAAAAACGATTAAACTCATGCTCCGGAAGCTCAGAATATAGAGTTTAGAAAATCTTACCATAAAATTAAATATAACATGAACAATAATTTATGATATATGAAGTGTATAATATAACATTTATATACTCACTCAAAATACAACGTTATTTCTGGACAGTTTAATAAAATATATGTGTGGGTTGCTCGCCACTTCTGACCGATTAAGTATCTACTTGTACAAGATCCACTTGGTTGACCAATGTAGTTAAAAATTGAGAATGCCCTCAAATTTGGATCAACGGGACCCTCATCGTTTCTTCCTTCTTTCCGACTCTTGCCTTGAACGTGAGGTTCAAAATAATATGATGCAAAAGTTGTAACTTCCTCCACAATATATGTATTAACAATAGAAGCTTCAACATGATCCTTATTTTTCACTTTTTTTTCAAGTGATAGAGGAATCTAAGAGTAATACAATAAAATTTATGAAAATGATCGGAATACTAAATTTGATCATATGAAATAACAATGATAAAAAAATCAAAAAATTTACCTTTCAAATGGATACATCCATCGAAATTGAACAGGACCTCCAACTTTAGCCTCATATGGCAAGTGAACCAAAAGATATTCCATGGAATCAAAAAATGCCGGTGAAAATATCCTTTCTAAGTTACACAAAATGATCGGAATGTCTCTCTCTAATGTCTCCATGTGTGAATGACTCAATACTGTCGAGCAGATATCATGAAAGAAAATGCTTAATTTCGTAATTGTACCCCAGACAAAATTTGATAACAGTTACTTCAAAGCAATAGAAATTAGTCTTTCCATGAATATATGACAGTCATGACTTTTCAAAACAATCAATTTACATTCCTTCAAATCAACGCATCTGCCAAGATTAGAGACATAACCATCAGGAAATATCAATGATTTCAACCATTCACAAACAATCCATCTCTGATCCTTATTCAATGTATAAACTACTTTCGATTTTGGTCCCCTACTATTTTCATCAACATCAAGGGCGGGTCATTTACAGATGAGATGCAAATCTTTTCTTGCATTCAGATTGTCTTTTATTTTTTCGGTAATATCCATCACCGTATTTATCATATTATCAAAAATGTTCTTCTCAATATGCATTAAATCAAGATTGTGATGAATCAAATTACTCTTCCAATATGGTAAATCCCAAAATATACTCCGTTTAGTCCATTTATGCATAATTCCATAGTTATACGTTGTAACATTTGGTTCTTCAATAACAGATGGAAAGTTAAGCACTCTTTGCCATAAAATTTGACCGGTGAATGTCAATGGTGGAGGTGTTCTTTTAATTCTATTCTTAGTGAATTCTTCTTTATTTCTTCTGAATTTATGATTTGACGGTAAAAATTATCTATGACAATCAAAATAACTCGGTTTCTTTTCGTGTTTCAATCTGAATGACTTTGATCTCTCTATACATATTGGACATCCTAAAATCCCCGTGGTACTCCAACCCAATAACATCCCATAAGTAGGAAAATCATTTATGGTCCAAAGAAGCGCAACTCTCATTGTGAACATCTGATTAGTATGAACATCATATGTGGAAACACCCTCGTCCCATAGTTGGATCAACTCGGCAATCAACGGTTGCATGTAAACATCTATTAACTTCTTCGGATTATGAGGGTCGGGCACAATCAATGTTAAAAATATATAAGGTGTTTTCATACACATACCGGGTGGAAAATTATACGGAGTTACGATAATTGGCCAGTAAGAATAAGTTCTTCCTGATTTGCCAAATGGAGCAAATCTATCAGCACATAGACCCAATCTAATGTTTCGAGTCTCATTCGCAAACTCAGGATATGTTCTATCAAAAATTTTCCACGCCTCTGCATCTGATGGATGACATATTAGCCCATCCTCTGTTTCATGATTTGCATGCCAAGTCATGTGTTTAGCAGTGACCTTTGATACATAAAACCTTTGCAATCTAGGAGTTAAAGGCAAATAGAACATTTGTCCGGATGATTTTAATCGCTTATTACGATTTGATCTCGTGGTACTCTTGTACCTGCATTGACTACAAAATTTACAAGTCTCTAAATCTACATTATTTCTCCAATATAGCATACAACTATCTCTCTGCAAACATCAATTCTTTGCATCGAAAAACCTAAATCTTTCACAAGTTTTTTTATACTGTAAAAATCATTCGATATTATGTGATCACGCGGCAATACTTCTCCAATAACTTGAACAAAATCATTAAAATAATCTTCAGATACATTATGCTCAGCTTTAACATTCAACAATCTTGCGGTGGGAGATAATTTAGTGTGACTGTCACAACCAGATCACACGGATTCATCTGCAGCTCTCAACACTTCTTGAAATTTTAGATATGACTCATTGTACACATTTTCATGAACACCAGTTACTTCTACCTCCTCCAACGGCGTTGAATAATTAGTATACATGTGTTCAAATGTTTGAGGATAACTAGAACTTGTAGCGTTTGGTTCGTTATTCAAATTATGACCAACTGCATCAACTATCATCCTCTGGTATGGATTGAATTGATTGTAATATATTTGCTTTCCACTAACTGTCCTTTGTATGTTTCGTCCAACCTCTTCATCGAATATAAACGGTTCACCATGACAACTCCAATTATAATAATTTGGCGTAAAACCAAATCTACAAAGATATTCTCGAACTTTATCACATTGGAAAAATTTACCATTATGACATTTTTTGTACGGACACCTTAATTTATTCACATCCATAAACTCAACATTGCTATTAGCAAATGTCAAAAAATTTTCCAACCCAATAATAAATTCATCGGTTAAACCACGATGTTCTCGTAAATTCTTTTTATACATCCAACTTCATTCTCTCTCCATTTATCTTGTTTTCAAAATTATATCAAGGATTAATTTTATTTTTTTTCCAAATTTCATCCATGTATATCAATCTAACAATAAATTTATACTCAAAATAAATTCTTCTAGTATTAAATATGATTTTGTGTGATATTATTATAAACTATAATATCATTTCGAACAAATATTATATATTTACAGTAATAAAATTACTTAAAACCAAACATTAATTATAATTAATATAAAATAATAATACTACAATTTTATAAATATACAATATTTATATGTACCTGTCCTGATGGAAATAACGGATGAGCTCACAGTTAGCTGAAGGCTTAACGAACACACCGAACACCTTAATGACGAAGTACAACAAACCTATGAAAAATAATTTTGTATTTAGATAACACATTATACTGATTTATATAATTTGAATAACATTTAAATTTTAACTCTATTGTTACGGCGATAAATGATAAGTTGGGATGACGATTAACCACCCAAACCGCGCCCCATGTCAAATTACATGGCAGCTGCTTGCAAAGTGTGGCAACGCAAAGTGCGTGGATGCCCCGACTCTCGACGGTGCTCGCAGTGTGGCACCGTGCATGCAAGCAAGCTGATCAGGGGCTTGATCGACCTTGCGATAGTAGAAATTCATGAGGCCACGCGACAACTACCGCGAGGGCACTCACATGGCGCGACAACTGTCGCGGCGGCGATGCAAGACCCGCGGTGCGGCCGCCATGGCGCGCGAGCCACATGGCGTGGCGCGGCAAGAACCACCATGCGCCTACCACGCGTAGTATGCCGAGGCCACCGCGAGGGCACGCGGCAGGTGCCAACCTCGTGGTAGCAGTCGCGAGCCACCGCGAGCTCACACGGCATCGCCGTCGCTGCTCCGGCGATGGCGACGAAGAAGAAGAAGAAAAGAAGAAGGCGTACCAGGATCAGGCCGAGGTCCTCGCGTGATTCGATCGAGGAAAAAAGGGGGGAATAATTAGGGAGAAATTGGCGATGATTCATATTTCGTTGCTAAATTCGTCGCCAATTTGGCGATGAATACAAGATTCGTCGCTAATTTAGCGACGAAATATATTATTCGTCGGCAAATTGGCGATGAATTTTTTTAGTCGTCAATTCTACAATGAATTTTTAATTCGTTGTAAACATTTGCAACGAATTTATGAAATGGTTGCAAATGTTTGCAACAAAAATTTAATTCGTTGTAGAATCTACAACGAATTAAATTTTTGTTGGAAACATTTGCAACAAAAATATTTTTTCATCGCAAATTGGCGATGAAAAATCATTTTCGTCGTCAATTTGCGATGAATTTTGCGATGAAAATTTAATGTTGGAAATTTAAATAATTTTGCAACAAAAGAATATTTGTTGGAAATTTCATTACTAATTTGTGACGAAATTTAAAATTCGTCACAAATTTTGTTGCAGATTTGCAATAAATTTTTTTCGTTGCCAAATTTCGTCGCCAATTTGATGTTTTTTTGTAGTTATCTTTTATGTAATATGTATTTATATTTAATCATATGCCATGATATCATTATTGTTGGCACATATTTCTATTTATGTTATTATTTATGTCATAATCATCATTCATGCATTTAGGATTTATGAAAATTGATTTAAGGACAATTGACATGACATGAAGTCCCATGTATAAGGGAATAAAGTAGTGTTGCCTTAGCAAAATGCATGAGACCTTATATTAGGATGAACAAAACCCACATCTCACATCACATTGACATGTGTGTGTATTGATACACCCTAGACACATGTGAGATGCTAGGAAATGAGTTAAGTTCAAGGTGCATAGTTCTTACATCTAGATGAACTCAAACTCATCTTATACCATGGAGGAATCATGTGGAAAGCTTATGTACAAGTCATGTACATTAAGCCTATAGACCATGGTTCAATATAAGGTTTTATAAACATTTTAAAATCATTTTTAAAAACCTTGGTGAAGTCTATCTTTTGATAGCAATCACCATTGAATGAGGTGATACAAAGTAGGGTCAAACATTGAAACTTTTCAATAGTTTTGAACTTTGTGTCAATCTCATTATTTTATGGATATTTTATTTTTCCAATATTTTTCACCCATAATGTTTGACTTAAGTATTATACATATAAATTTTCATGATTTTTTGTATTATATATAATTACTTATGAATTTTTGAATTTCGGTTTCTGATTTCTGAATTCTGCATTTGCAGAAATCAGTCAACTGCCGCTTATGGAAGTTGATTGACGTCAAGGGCAGTTGACTGTTCACTGAAAGAGTCGACTGTCAATGCTAATTTCGGGTAAACAAGAATGTTTAGCCCATGTTTCAGTTATGTTAGGCTACCCTAACTACTCCTAACCCTAGGATATGCTTTGGAAAGCATTAGAAAAGGTGAAAATCCGTTGGATATGGATTAAAAGAGTTGTTAGGGTGATGTATCAAGTTTAAGGTGTGTGAAAGTTAAAGTTTGAACTTTTGACCTTATTTTTGATGGTTTAATATTCCTATAGGCTTAGGGACTCTCCAAGGACATTGTTGGTGCAATGGTCAAGGGGGAGCAAGCCTTTAAGGGAAGGTTATCCATCATGGGATGATAGATGTGTTCTTCTTCATGAGGGGGAGAATTTGGAGAGTTTAGAGAAGTAAGGATTGCCTCTGTTTAGTGATATGGGACTTATCACTAGGAAGAGTGAAGGCATCCTAGATGTTTTTGGACCAAGGGAGAGATTGTAAGATCTCATTGGGATATGAGACATTAACACCCTTAGGGAGAGCCTTTTTTATGTATGCCAAAAAGGGAGAGAATTTGGGAATTCTAAATTTGGAAAATTTGGAGGATTAAAGTGAGTTAGTGTTCTAACTCAAAGGTGTTTGGTTTTTGTCAAACATCAAAAAGGGGGAGATTATTAGTGCAATCGACCCAGGTCACGATTGACCAGACTCGAGTTTGACTCGAGTAGTGGTTTGATGTTAGTGTTTTGATGTTTGACAATGAGTTGACCATTGTTTGACAATGGGTTGACTATATCGTTGACATGAGTTTAACCATATGATGGAGAAGTCCAAGTGGGACACTTGGCAATGGAAAGTCCAAGTCTTGTGTACTTGGCATGGAAAGTCCAAGTCTTGGGTACTTAGCATAGAAAGTCCAAGCATGGGTCTTGGCAAGGGAAAGTCCAAGCTTGAGTCTTGGCAATTGGAAAGTCCAACATGGGTTGGCATGAAAAGTCCAAGCATGGGTCTTGGCAAGGGAAAGTCCAAGCTTGAGTCTTGGCAAATGGAAAGTCCAACATGGGTTAGCAAGGGAAGTCCAAAGATTGATATTGGCAGCATAAAGTCCAAGTGAGAGTCTTGGCAGCATAAGTCCAATGGTTTGGCGGTGTAAAGTCCAAGCGTGTGTCTTGGCAGTGTAAGCCCAAATGTGCCTTGGCGGTATAGACCAGCTTAGTATGACAATAGCCGATGGTAGCATCTGAAGGCTAGCGTATGGATGAACAAGTCATGGATGACTTGGAGGGATCCGATAGACGTGAGACTGACGGAGGTAGCTAGAAGGCTTAGGTCTAAGATAAGAGTGGTTTAGCAAGTATGAGGGCATCATACTTGGGGTTAAATCTCATGGTTGAGGTTATCAGTCAACTGGGCCTTTGGACCAGTCAATTAGTCAAGTGTTTTGACACCTGGCAATCGAGTTGACTCTAGGCAGTCGACTGGGATTATGACTAGTCAACTACTGTGAGTCGATTGGTGTTTGATTATGGCAAATAGTCTTGGCAGTCGACTGCCAACATTGGACAGTCGATTGATAGCTCGAGTAGTCGACTACCATGCATGGTAGTCGACTGCTGATATTCAGAATGCTCGGTAGCTGATTGATCAGTCAGCTACAAGGTTAGCAGTCGACTGCCAGTGTATCCGTTGGCTTGAATGTCGACGTGGATTAAGTCCATTGTGAGACAACGACACTGTTGGCAATCAACTTGGGCCTTATGGTAGTCGACTGCCAAGCGTAAAATCAACCCGTTGTAGGTTATAAAAGCAGTTCAAAAGGGAGGATTTAATAGCGATTTTTGGGGCATTTTTGGAGGGAAATTGCTGCTCCATTCCAGACCTTCAAGACCAATCTAAAGCAAGCAATAAGCAATCAATCCAAAGAACTTGTGTAAAGTGTTCTTTACTTGTTTTTGTACATTGCTTAGGTTACTTGTTGTAATTTCTTTGTATTATTGTTGTAATCATTGTAAGAGGTTTCTCCACCTCTTGTGCACAACTATGCGTTACACAAGATCACTGTAAATCACTGTGCATTTTGTTAGTGCATATAAGATTCATATATTTTCATAATGGTATGTTATTGTCCACTTTGGGCCTAAACTCTCATGGCATGGTTTTATTTTTGGACTTTACCCAAAATCTCATACCAATGTAGATATCTTTTCATCTTATAAGCACATGATCTTTCCATGTCTTACCAATGTGAGACTTTGATTATATTCTCAATACTCCCAACAATCCCCTCTAAAACAAAAGACCACATTGGGCCCCTCATCAAGCCTATCTTTCCTCAAAGGCTCTGCTTGATGTCTGATCCTCAACTCACCAGGACTTCCTGTCGACTGTTTAGTCCTTGTAGAGGATTCGTTAACCGCTAGAGGGGGGGGGTGAATAGCTCGTTTCGATACTCGATGGAATTTGTTCGCGATGCTTGCTACAAATGATTAGTGCGCAGCGGAAATAAAGCAATAACAATATACAAACACGCAAACACAACTATGTAACGTGGTTCGGAACCGAATGATTTATACTCCACGGATCGAGCTCAAATGAGCTCTAGCGGTGCCACAAACACCACTAAATAATAAAACTCCTTTTCGGAACAATCCGGAGGTGGAGAAACCTCGTACAATGATTACAAATGTAATACAATAAGAATACAACCAAGATATAAATGAAATACACAAAAACACATAAAGAACACTTTACAAATTTGCTTTTGGATGCTTGATTCTTTGGTTGCTTGAAATGCACTTGGAGACCCTGAATTACACCAGCAATTCGCCCCAAAAGCTCCCAAGAACCGATAGCAAAATCCTCCTCCACGAGCTTCCTTTATAGCTGCTGCCTGGGCTAGATTTCGCCTATCAGTCGACTGGACAAGACCATCAGTCGACTGATGACACTGTTGCTGTGAGACAACGGTGCAATCCACGCTGGAAAAATCCAACGGATAGGACATTAGTCGATTGATCATGTTCATCAGTCGACTGATCGAGCCTTCACTCGATTGCTAAACCCAGCAGTCGAGTCAGGCTCCATTCTGTGCCCGAAATACCGAGCACCAGTCGATTGATCACAAGATCAGTCGACTGCTCAGCCAATCAGTCGACTGTCCACCTCTGACAGTCGACTGCTAGGGCACTTCCTGCAGTCAAACCCTAGTTGACTCACACCAGTCGACTGCCACATGGTCCCAGTCGACTAATACACCTCAAACATGAGGTTTTAACCTCAAACATGAGGTTTAACCCAAGTATGGTGCCCCCATACTTGCTAGACCACCCATAGCCTAGACCTAAGCCTTCTAGCCACCTCCGTCAGCCTCTTGCCTATCGGATCCCTCTAAGTCATCCATGACTTGTTCATCCATACGCTAGCCTTCAGGTGCTTCCATCGGCTATGTCATGCTAACGGTGTCTACACCGCCAAGGCATATTGGACTTACGCTGCCAAGACTCCGCTTGGACTTTATGCCGCCAACCATTAAACTTATGCTGCCAAGACTCCCGCTTGGACTTTACGCTGCCAATATCAAACCCCTTGGACTTCTCAAATGTCAAGACTCAAGCTTGAACTTTCCCTTGCCAACCCATGTTGGACTTTCCATGCCAAGACTCATGCTTAGACTTTTCCTTGACATGGTCAACTCCAGTCAACCATCAAAATCCCTCTCGAGTCAAACTCGAGTCCGGTCAATCATGACCCGGGTCGATTGTGCCAATAATCTCTACAAAACATTATCAGACATCAATGTCAAACATCGATGTCAAACTTCCATGTCAAACATCAAAACATCGGTCGAGTCAAACTTGAATCTGGTCAATCGTGACCTGGGCCGATTGCACCAACAATCTCTCTATTTTTGATGTTTGACAAAACCATATACCTTTGAGTTAGAACACTAATTTAAATCTTCTTACCAATTATTCCAAATTGATAATTCTATAAATTCTCTAAACATTCCAAACATTCTCCCGAAACATTCTCCCCCTTTTTGACTAACATCAAAAAGGTCTCCATCAAGTAGGTCAATGTCTCATGTCCCAATGAGATCTTACAATCTCCCCGTTGGTCCAAAAATACCTAGGATGACTATAATTTTTCTAGTGATAAGTCTCATATCACTTAAGAGAGGCAATCCTATACACTCTCCCAATTTTCAAATTGGGTATCTCAAAGTTCCCATTTTCCTCATGAGGAAAAATATCATCCATCATCCAATGATGGATCCCTCCCCCTAAATGCTTGCTCCCCCTTGACTATTGCACCAACTGAAGGGTTTTGCTTATCGAGTCCGTGAGGGGGAAACTTCGCTTCTCACTTCACCTCGGTCGCTTGTTCATGGCGATCCCTTCGATGGCCCCAGATTAAAAAAAATTTAATCCTAGACATAAGGGATTGCCCAACCAACCAAGTCATCGTCGTGCTATTCGTTTAGAGAGGTCACTTGAACATACAAGTTGTTCAAGCGACCAACCTCTATTCTACGAGTAGCCACGGAATAGATGATGTTCGGATCGCTGATTTTTGTGTTTATGCTCGGGATCCAAGTATTATTTAGCCATATACAGATTTATATCATGCTTATAATTGAAAAATAAATACAAACATGTAACATATAAAAATTAGGAAATCGATATACCTCTCGATCTTCTAATGTATGACCTTCCTCCTTTCGGACGTCGTGTGGGCGACAATCTACCAAAAGTTGAAGCTCCTAGATCGCAAATCTTCCTTCCTTGCTCTTCCAAAGCAAAAGGAAGAATAGAAACAAGGCTCATCTCCTTCCTATAGCCAACCAACAAGCAACAAGGAGAATGCTTGCCGCCGGCCAACAAGGAGAAGGAGATAATGGTGGAAACCGGCCAAGACACCAAGGGAAACCCCTAAGTCTTGTTTCCACCACCCAAGGAGAAGGAGAATAGGGTCTTTGGATGCCGACCAAGGGCTGGAAAGAGGGATGTGGGCGCCGGCCACCAAGGGAAAGGAAGAAGAAAGCAAACTACTTCCTTATTTAGTGCCACCCAAGCCTCCTAAACCCTAGACTTCCAAATGTAGGGAATTCTTTATGCCAAATGGCATATGCGCAACGGAAAAATTAGGATCCCTTCCAAGTGATCCATGCGAAAGCAAACTCGTATAAAATAAATTTCTCTAAACCAAGCCTATCTTATAGGAGAGGATTACCTTTGTTGCGTGCCCTTGTTAATCCCGCTTCTTCCTTTTGTTTGTTGGATCTTTAGCACGTTCAAGTGTCCGTGCCTCTATATGTATCCACACGAGCAAGCTCTTGTCTCACAAAAGAAAACTAGAGGAGCTCTCCTTTACTTCTTGCTAGAGAAGTCCCTAAAGGAGAGGAAGCTAGGGAAAAAGAGAAGGGAAGAAGAAGACTACTCTTCTTGCTACACTCACAAAAGCCACACAACAATAAGCTCTCAAGCTCTCTCCAAGCCTCAAGCTCCCAACAACCACACCAACAATTGCTTTGGCCGGCCACTCCATGGGGTCTTTTATAGGGTTGGAAAAACCCTTTCACCTCCACACATTCAATGCAATCCATTGCATTGGGACATTTGTTTGGCCGGCCACTTAAGGAGACAAAACCATTTTGTTTCCTTCCACCTTATCTAGCTTAGGTGGATGCTTAGGTGGCATGCTTATGTGGCATGCTTATGTGGCATTCTTATGTGGCATTCATGCATGTTGAATTAATCTTATTAATTCAATTAAGCTTATGTTATCATATTGAATTAATCTTATTAATTCAATTAAGCTTATGTTATCATATTGAATTAATCTTATTAATTCAATTAAGCTTATGTTATCATATTGAATTAATCTTATTAAATCAATGAGGTAACATATTGAATTAATCTCATTAAATCAATTAGCTAAAATTCTCATTAAGCTTAAAGTCCAAAAACCATTTTGTACTTAAGCTTATTCCCAAATTATTCTAGTCAAACTAGAATACTCTAATTCCTCTAATCATCATGCTCTTTGTGTGTGACCCTATAGGCTCTCATAACGTTGGCAGTGGACCTAAACTCTTTTAGATACACAAGCAATGAGCGGCATCTAGCAATACATCATTGCTACCCAAGTTATGAGATAAGTCAAGATCCGACTAACCTTTCCGTGACTACTATAATATATGACCGTGTCCTTCTATCCTTGATATCAGATTGATCAATGAGGCATAGACCGTGTCATCCTCGATCAATCTATGTGTTTCTTGATCCCTGAGTAAACTAACTCAAACAAATGAGCTCAATATCTCATATTGACTCATTCGAGCATGACCATGCATTTTAGTAGTTCTACTCAATCAAGGGGCCCACCGATATCACTCTCGTCATATGAGAGGGATAGATCCCATCTACATCACTCACATCCCTCCGCATAATTTGTTATATACCCAATAATCGCCTTTATGGTCCACCCTGTTACGGGTGACGTTTGACGATACCAAAGTACATAACTCCTTATGTAGGGAACCGTAGTGACTTCAGGTCTGAGGACTATTCATACCAATAGTCACATGAGAAAGTTTATGACACTCATATAACGATCCATGAAACTTTCTCATGGCGGGTCAGTTCAGTATATATTCTCTAATATATACCCATGTGTCAACTTGATATCATATATCCATGACTTGTGAGATCAAGTCATCAATTGACCTACATGCTAGTCTTTATGTATTAATATTGCCCTTGCATATTAATACTTGACTAGGAACATTTAGAAAGTGTTCTCTACAGCCTCTCATAATCAATTCTGCCAATTGATGTGCTGTAGACAAGAACCTACTTTTCTAGGGCATTACTATATTTAATTTAGCTGGCACAAGCAAGACTTAAATATAATAACCAATCCTTTGCCTTTATAGAATATGATACAAAATGTTCCCTATTCAACCATCACATGATTGGTTCTTAGGGCTATAACTAACACCAAACCCTAATTCTAGCTCTCCTAATGGCCGACCATGGAAGTGGGGAAGAAAATTAGGATGAACATCGGCCAAGGTCTAGGGAAGAAGGGAGGAACCGGCCAAACCTTAGGAAGAAGAAGAAAAACTCCTCCACTTGTTGCCGCCCACCCCTTGCTCCCAAAACCCTAGCCACCCAAACCTAATCCTAAACCAACTAGGATTCCTAGCCTCCAAAGGAAGCAAACCCTAATCCCCTTAAGCCATCATCATCTTGCCCCCCACTTTATGATCTCTATTTATAGATTTGGGCTCAAGCCATGATTTAATCTCTCCATTGGTTCTAGGGATTTAATCTCAACCGTCGGATCTAGAGATTTAATCTCAACCGTCAGATCTAGAGATTTAATCTCCACCATTGGATCTAGAGTTTTGTTTCTATCCTTTGGATCTAAGCTTCATGAGGTGTTAATAGGCTACATTAGGGACCATGAGGAGGAGTTGGATCTTGGCCACCCATGGATCAAGCCCACATAAAGTCCGATCAACTAATGATAATCCAATCTACTAAAGGATTATAATTGATCTACCTCACCAACCCCCATATGATAATATGAGCTCCATATATTATTTGTACATTTTCTCCCCGTGTTTAAGATCTCGAATATCCGTCGATTAATTAATTTACTGACCATTAATTAATCAACATCTAACTCCTTGAGTAGTACCACTCAACCTTTTCATCATGCCGGACCAAGTCCACCTGCAGGGTTTACATGATGAACCTTATGAGCTCCTCAAGGGGACATCATCATCCTAATATATAGGACACGATTTTCTCCTATAATCAACGACACACCATATAAATGATATCATCTCCCAACTTACCGAGCCTATCGATTTAATCCATAAATCTCGCCCATTGGTAAATCAAAGAGATGACTACTAAGTATATGTGCCCGTTATTATATCAGGATTAAGAGCATGTATAAAATAATATCTGAGGTCCGATTTGATTATGTAGTCAGCAATAAATCGAATCACCTCTAAGTCGGTCTTGCTCAATACACACAAAGTGCACTAGTGTGATTCTATGGTCAAGACAAACTAATACCAAATCACACTACAACCATTCCGATGGTTTGTCCAAAGCCATCTCGGTTGTGAGCCTTTACTTATACTTTACAAGAAGCTGATAACATGATCTCCCGTGTGATGTCACACACCATGTTATCTACAATGTAATGTATTAGACAATATTGCATAACCATATAAATATGCAAACAATGATCATGTGATTCTTATTTCAAAATAAAGATGTTCATACAAAAGATAGACTTTTCAGTATACATCCCTACAATCTCCCACTTATACTAAAAAACTATGTTGTCCTCATACTGCCATACATCTAATTCCCCTTCCCTCCACATGCCTATCAAAGCTCTCGCTAGAAGGGCCTTAGTGAAAGGGTCTACCAGGTCATCCTCTGATGCAACAACTTTTACCTCCTTTACGATTTCTCGTATCAGGTGGTACTTGCGCTCTATGTGTTTACTTACCTTATGAGCTCGTGTTTCCTTCGAGTTTACAACTGCACCATTATTATCACAATAAATTATGATAGTACTGGGCAAACCAGGAATCATATCCAAGTCCATCAGGAAGTTTCTGAGTCACACAACTTATTTGGCCGCCTCAGAGGCCGCCACATACTCAGCTTCCATGGTAGAGTCCGCCACGCATTTTTGCTTGACACTCCTCCATACAATGGCTCCACCTCCCAAAGTAAACACAAAACCTTAGGTAGACTTACTATTATCCCTATTTGATTGGAAGTCGGAATCCGTGTAACCCACAAGGAGTAATTGGTCTGCCTGGTAAACTAGCATATAATCTCTAGTCCTTCTCAGGTACTTCAATATATGCTTTACCACAGTCCAATATCCCTGTCCTGGATTACTCTGATATCTATTGACCATGCCCACAACAAAGCAGATATCGGGTCTCGTACATAGCATCGCATACATGAGGCTTCCTACTGCCGAAGCATAAGGAACCGCCTTCATCTCCTCTATCTCCTCAGATGTTCTAGGACACATCTCCTTGGATAAAGGAACTCCATACCTGAAAGGTAGAAAACCTTTCTTGAAGTTCTGCATGCTAAAATGATCCATAATTGTGTCTATGTATGAAGCTTGGGATAATCATAACATCCTTTTCCTGCGATCCCTTATAACCTTGATCCCAAGGATGTGTCCCACCCCTCCCAAGTCCTTCATATCAAACTATTTGGACAACCATACCCTTACGTCCGATAACACCTTGATATTGTTTCCAATTACCAAAATGTTATCTACGTATAGTATAATAAATACCACTACGTTTTCGTCACATCTCTTGTATACACAAGACTCATCCGGACTTTGAATAAATCCATAAGACTGGATTACCTCATCAAAGCGGATGTTCCAAGACCTCGAAGCTTGCTTCAATCCATAAATGGACCGATTAAGCTTACATATGAGATGCTCTTTTGTCTTTAGCAATGAATCCCTCTGGTTGCTTCATATAGATGTTTTCCTCAAGACTTCCATTAAGGGAAGCTGTCTTAACATCCATCTGCCACACCTCATAATCCATATGAGCTGCAATGCTTAAGAGAATTCGGATAGACTTAAGAATGGCTACCGGCGAAAAGGTCTCCTTATAATCGATACCCTCTTTTTGAGTATACCCCTTCGCAACAAGCCTCGCTTTGAAGGTCTCAACCTTCCCATCTATTCCTCTCTTTCTTTTGTAGATCCACTTGCATCCAATGGTTTTTACACCATCGGGTGGTTCCACTAGCTCCCAAACCTGATTTGAATCAACAGAATCAATCTCAGTATTCATTGCACTTTGCCAAGATGCTGCATCTATATCTTGGATTGCCTCATCATATGTCGAGGGATCAGGTTCATGTTCGCTAGGGACCAGATCAGAAGATTCTCTCAAGAACATGAATCTATCAGGCTGTCTAACAACCCTCCCACTACGATGAGGTATCTCCTGTGTATCCTCTGTGACATGCGGTGCAGTGATTTATGGTATATCCTCTTGTACTGGTGGTACTGAAGAAGTGACTTCCCCTTTTAATTCCTCCAGAATAATTTTACTCTTGGGCTTGTGGCTCATCACATAGTCTTCCTCTAGAAATCTGGCGTTCGTGCTAACGGTCACCCTCTGATCTCTAGGACTATAAAACAAACCACCCTTCGTTCCTCTAGGATAGCCAACGAACATGCGTACTTTTGTACGAGGTTCCAACTTACCAGCATCTGCCTTCAGCACATGTGCTGGACTCCCCCATATCCGAATATGTCTTAGACTAGGCTTTTGCCCAGTCCACAATTCTGTGGGAGTAGAAGGCACTGATTTAGATGAAACCAAGTTCAGAATGTACACCGTCGTATCTAGAGCATATCCCCAGAACGAATCTGGCAACTCAGAATAACTCATCATTCATCTAACCATCTCCATAAGAGTCCTATTCCTTCGCTCTACTATACCATTCTACTGGGGTGTGCCAGGTGCAGACAATTGTGATTGAATCCTAGCCTCTGATAAGTAGTTCCTAAACTCTCCCAAGAGGTACTTGCCACCACGATCAGATCGTAGTGTCTTGATACTTTTACCTTGACGTTTCTCCACATCAGCCTTGAATGCTTTGAACATGTCAAAGCATTCAGATTTGCGGCGCATCAAGTAAATATATCCATATCTCGAATAATCATATATAAAAGAGACGAAATACTCAAAACTACCTCTAGCCTAGATAGACATAGGACCACATAAATCAGAATGAACCAATTCTAACACATCTTTGGCTCTATACCCCTTGGCCTTAAAAGACCTCTTGGTCATTTTACCCTCCAAGCAAGATTCACAGGTTGGGAAATCCTCCACCACTAATGAACCCAAAGGTCCATCAGCTATCAACCTTTGAATTCTGCTTAAATAAATATGACCAAGCCTAAGATGCCAAAGATATGTTTGGTTCATCTTCGAAGGTTCTTTTCTCTTATTGGAATTAGAAGATGAGTTATTAACTTCAATTTGCATCGTGGGAGATTTTGGTTCAAGTGTATACAAATTTTCTATCAATGTACCTGAACAGATATTCTCCCTATTCTTTTTTATAACAACTCTGTTATTAAAAGAAATAGAATATCCATCCATAAACAATTTAGAAACTAAAATTAAATTCTTTCTAAATAAAGGTACATAAAGGAAATTTTTCAGAACCAAAGTTTTATTTTTCTCAAAAGATAAATAAAACATCTCCCACTGCAATAGTCGCCACCTTCGTGGCATTGCCCAAGTAAATGGTAATCTCTCCCTTAGCTCGTCGTCGGGTTTCCTGGAACCCCTGCAAAGTATTGCAGACATGATCAGAGGCTCCTGTATCTACACACCAAGTGCCGATAGATAACACCGCTAACCATGTTTCAACGACTAGACCAAAGGATATACCTTTGTTCGGATTGGGACAGTCCTTCTTCCAATGTCCATCGTGCTTGCAAGTGAAGTACTTGCCTTTCGGCTTCTTCACTCCTCCCTGAGATCCTCCCACCACCTTTGCTCCACCTTGTTTCTTCTTCTTCTTGCCTTTCGGCTTAGAAGTAGAAACCTTCTGAGCAACCATGGCCTAAGCCTGAGCAAGCCTTTCTGTCGGCTGGAGAATGATATCGACTTGGGTTTCCCCATCGATTTCAGCTCAAAGGACTTCCAACTTATTCGCGGGCTTAGGAGGACACTCTTCGAAGAGTACATACTTGTACTCCTTAGCAGTTAAGACAATATCTAGATTCTTTTCCAATCAACATTATTTGGGTACAGTGAGTTTATTTTCCTTTAGTATCATAGCAAGTGGACTGAAAGTCATTTTGAAAATCCTAAGAATCACATAGATCATTACTTTAGATTTCAAAAAATTATTGATTCCTCAAACAATAAAATTTTAAAATCAACCAACACCTCAAAACACCAAGAATATCGTATGCCACGATAGTGTGGACGTATACGAATTCTACATTTGTAAGAGGAGGTTTTACCCATTAATTTTACTATCTTGTCAACCTAACTTTTTGACAAGTAAAATTAATAGTTGGTTCCTCTTTGACCCTACAAATAAAAGCAGTGACTCCGATGGGGAGGATACTTATATTTATATCTAAGTGTTCACCATTACTTGGTACCAAGGTAATTATCTCGGGTTATGTGCCTTACGATGGGAAAGTACACACGCTCCTTAATAATTTCCTATAACCATATTCGACCTTATGATCCGCAAACAAACCCATCCGATGGGGAGGAAGGCACTCAGAACCGACGCGCCAGTTTGTTTGCATCACATGTCAAATCGTAATGGAGGCCGTGGGAATTTATAAAAATATCCCTCTCCCACTTAGTAATTTGAAAATGAGGAATTTTCTAGCCTACGACATGCATATCAAACAATAAGCAATAAATATGAAAAATAAATTATTTTTCAACTATTATGACTTTTGTCTTCAATATGTCTCCCGGCGCATCGCCTTCTCGTCCGCTCCCCCTACGCCATGTACGAGCCATCCGGAGATCCGAGCCGAGACTAAAATCAATTTTAATTTACATCCATTGATCCTATACTCCACGAGGGAGTGTACATGAAATCTAGATCGAAAGTAAACTAAAATGAAAGGAGTGGCTAAACAATGTCGTATCTAATTTATAAAAAAATTAAATACTAGCCTCGTTAACCCCGAGGATTCAACAAAATAAATATTTACACATACAATCACATACACACATATGGCCATAATAGTCGGATATTATGCCTGCAACCAAAGAGAACCTACGCATATCCTACTATTATCCGACACATATAATATATAAAAAGTGCATAAAAAATAACCGAATCCTAAACACATAAAACCGAAAACCTTTGCTCTGATACCAATTGAAGAGTTTTGCTTATCGAGTCCGTGAGGGGGAAACTTCGCTTCCCACTTCACCTCGGTCGCTTGTTCATGGCGATCCCATATATGTCCCCGGATTAAAAAAAATTTAATCCTAGACATAAGGGATTGCCCAACCAACCAAGTCATCGTCGTGCTATTCGTTTAGAGAGGTCACTTGAACAAACAAGTTGTTCAAGCGACCAACCTCTATTCTACGAGTAGCCGCGGAATAGACGATGTCCGGATCTCCGATTTTTATGTTTATGCTCGGGATCCAAGTATTATTTATCCATATACAGATTTATATCATGCTCATAATTGAAAAACAAATACAAACATGTAACATATAAAAATTAGGAAATCGATATACCTCTCGATCTTCTAATGTATGACCTTCCTCCTTTCGGACGTCGTGTGGGCGACGATCTACCAAAAGTTGAAGCTCCTAGATCGCAAATCTTCCTTCCTTGCTCTTCCAAAGCAAAAGGAAGAATAGAAACAAGGCTCATCTCCTTCCTATAGCCAACCAACAAGCAACAAGGAGAATGCTTGCCGCCGGCCAACAAGGAGAAGGAGATAATGGTGGAAACCGGCCAAGACACCAAGGGAAACCCCTAAGTCTTGTTTCCACCACCCAAGGAGAAGGAGAATAGGGTCTTTGGATGCCGACCAAGGGCTGGAAAGAGGGATGTGGGCGCCAGCCACCAAGGGAAAGGAAGAAGAAAGCAAACTACTTCCTTATTTGGTGCCACCCAAGCCTCCTAAACCCTAGGCTTCCAAACCCTAATTCTAGCTCTCCTAATGGCCGACCATGGAAGTGGGGAAGAAAATTAGGATGAGCATCGGCCAAGGGCTAGGGAAGAAGGGAGGAACCGGCCAAACCTTAGGAAGAAGAAGAAAAACTCCTCCACTTGTTGCCGCCCACCCCTTGCTCCCAAAACCCTAGCCACCCAAACCTAATCCTAAACCAACTAGGATTCCTAGCCTCCAAAGGAAGCAAACCCTAATCCCCTTAAGCCATCATCATCTTGCCACCCACTTTATGATCTCTATTTATAGAGTTGGGCTCAAGCCATGATTTAATCTCCTCCATTGGTTCTAGGGATTTAATCTCAACCATCGGATCTAGAGATTTAATCTCAACCGTCGAATCTAGAGATTTAATCTCCACCATTGGATCTAGAGTTTTGTTTATATCCTTTGGATCTAAGCTTCATGAGGTGTTAATAGGCTACATTAGGGACCATGAGGAAGAGTTGGATCTTGGCAACCCATGGATCAAGCCCACATAAAGTCCGATCCACTAATGATAATCCAATTCACTAAAGGATTATCATTGATCTACCTCACCAACCCCCATATGATAATATGGGCTCCATATATTATTTGTATATTTTCTCCCCATATTTAAGATCTTGAATGTCCGTCAATTAATTAATTTACTGACCATTAATTAATCAACATCTAACTCCTTGAGTAGTACCACTCAACCTTTTCATCATGCCGGACCAAGTCCACCTACAAGGTTTACATGATGAACATTATGAGCTCCTCAAGGAGACATCATCATCCTAATATATAGGACACGATTTCCTCCTATAATCAACGGCACACCATATAAATAATATCATCTCCCAACTTACCGAGCCTATCGATTTAATCCATAAATCTCGTCCATTGGTAAATCAAAGAGATGACTACTAAGTATATGTGCCCATTATTATATCGGGATTAAGAGCATGTACAAAATAATATCTGAGGTCTGATTCGATTATGTAGTCAGCAATAAATCGAATCACCTCTAAGTCGGTCCTACTCAATACACACAAAGTGCACTAGTGTGATTCTATGGTCAAGACAAACCAATACCAAATCACACTACAACCATTCCGATGGTTTGTCCAAAGCCATCTCGGTTGTGAGCCTTTACTTATACTTTACAAGAAGTCGATAACATGATCTCCCGTGTGACACCACACACCATGTTATCTACAATGTAATGTATTAGACAATATTGCATAACCATATAAATATGAAAACAATGATCATGTGATTCTTATTTCAAAATAAAGATGTTCATACAAAAGATAGACTTTTCAGTATATATCCCTACACCAACAATGTCCTTGGAAAGTCCCTAAGCCAATAGGAACTCTAAACCATCAAAAATAAGGTCTAAAGTTCAACATTGAACTTTCCTATGCCTTAAATTTGATACTTTGCCCTAACAACTCTCCTAATCCATATCCAATGGATTTTCACCCTTTATAATGCTTCTCAAAGAATATCCTAGGGTTAGGAGTGGTTAGGGAACTTTATCGTAGTTGAAAATAGGCTAAACAACCTTATTTTTCCTGAAATCAGCTTATCAGTCGACTGCCTCAGATATCAGTCGATTGAAGTGCTCATCAGTCAACTTCCATGAGGTGACAGTCGACTGATAACTGAAATTCTGAATTTCAGTTATCAGACATGAATTTTAGAAATTCATAAATAATTATATGTAATTCAAAAAATCATGAACCTTCATACGTATAATACTTATGACCAATACAATGGGTGAAAATTGTTTGAAAAATATTTTACCCATTAAAATAGGAGATTGATACAAAGTTCAAAAATGAAGAAAAACTTTAATGTTTGAGCCCACTTTGTATCAACTTCATCAATGGTGATTGCTAGCAAAAGATAGACTTCACTAAGGTTTTCTAAAATGATTTTAAAATAGTTTCAAAACCTATATTGGATCATATTCCTTGGGCTCAATGTACATGACTTGTACACTAGCTTTCCCAATGATCCACCATTAAGATAAGATGAGTTTTAGTTCATCTAGATGCAAAAACTATGCACCTTGAACTTAATTCATATCCTAACATCTCACATGTATCTAGAGTGTATCAATACACATACATGTCAATTTAGATGTGAGATGTGATTTTTGGTTTATCTTAAAACTAAAGTCTCATGCATTTTCTAAGGCAACACTACTTGATTCCCTTATAAATGGGACTCCAAGTCATGCCATTGTCCTTAAATCAATTTTAATTAAATGCATGAATGATCATGACATAAATAATAACATAATTAAGCATGACCAATGATCATGATGTCATGACATATGATATAATCTAAAAACACATGACATTTTTAACCTTAATCCTAACATGATCATGACATATTAAATAATTAAAAATAAATATGATGTCATGGCATGTTATATGGCAAACAAAGCATGACACATAAGATGGATAAGTATAACAATACCTAAAATTTAATATTAATTGTCATTTGATATAATTAAGTATATTTTGCCATATTATCACTTTTCTCCCAAGTGTGCCAAAAATCCAAAATGACACACTATGACCTCTAAACCTAAATTGTGCTAATTTAATTGATTTTTCATAATTCCAAAAATGTATTGGCACATCCTAAAATCTTTTAGGATCATAAGATCAAACTTATTTCCAAGATACCCATAACCTTGGAAATGACCTAAAGTGTCAGCTTCACCATGGTTATATTAACTACCCATCCATTTAAAGTTGGTACACCTAAATCCATCTAGCGTGAATCGATCACGCTCTTAGGAACCCAAAACCTATTTGAGCTCCTAGGGTTTACTAAGTATTCCTTAGGGATGACCTCCCTAGATACCTTCCTAATGACCCTTGTAGGCTTGTTAGCCTTGGTCATTTGGGTCTTGACTAGGTTAACCTTAGGGATTGCCTCCCTAGTAACCTTCTTAGTGGTTTTCCTAGGTTTTATAGAAACCTTGGCCACTAACCATACACCTTGGTTACCCTTAGGGATAACTTCCTTAGTAACCTTGGTCTTCCTAGACCTAGTTTGAGTTCCATAATCGAATGGAACATAGTGGTAGGTCTCTTTGGGCTTAGCCTTTCCCTTGGATGATTCTTGTTTCCTAGGTCTTTGACTTTGACTTCTAGACCCTAGGCTTTGACTATTTGACCCTTTAAATTGATTTTGTATATTACCAAGGGTCTTTTCTAATTTCTCAAGCCTTGATCTCAAGGCTTGGTTTTCCAACTCTAATTGCCCAATTTTTGAATTTTGATTGAAACTTTGGGCATTGTTCCACCTAGGCATATGCTTAGTCCATTTGGGGTTAAAACCTAGGTGGTCTTCTATTTTCTTGATAGATTCCCTAGGCAAGGTCTTTCTAGGGACATTAGTCCCAAATTTCTCCTTATTTGAAATGCAGATATTTTTAGCTCCTAAACAAAAGTATTTGTTATTCCTAGCATTGTAGAGCAAATGTTGACCGCTAGAGGGGGGGGGGGTGAATAGCGTCGTGCTAGTACGTTGATGGAAATCGTTCGCGTTTGTCTCTACACAATCGTTAGTACGCAGTAGAATATAGAAGTACAATATAAAGACAAATACGAATACACAACCACAAGACAAAGATGTAACATGGTTCCGAACCTCATGGTTCATACTCCACGGATCGGGCTCAAACGAGCCCTAGCGATGCCAATCACACACCACTAATGAACACTCCTTCTCGGAACAATCCGGAGGCGGAGAAACCTCGTACAATAGTTTACAACAATAAACTAAATACAACAAGTAAATACAATATGAAATACAACAAGAGATGTAAAGAAAACTTTACACAAAACTCTTTTGAATGCTTGCTTGCTAGGTTGATCGAGTAGCACTTGGAGACCCTGAATTGCAGCAACAACTCACCCCAAAACACCTCAAAGAACCTTGTTAATTTCCTACTCCACGAGCTTCATTTAAAGCTTCTGCCTGGGCCGGAAATCGTCGATCAGTCGACTGCTTGGGACTATCAGTCGACTGATGATACTATTGCTGTGAGACAACGGTGTAATCCACACTAAAAAAATCCAACGGATAGGACATCAAGCGACTGATCATGACCATCATTCGACTGATCGACTCACGGCTCATTGCTAACCCTGGCGATCAGTCAAAACTCCGATACGTGTCCAGAAATATCGAGCGCGGTCGGTGATCACGATCGATCATTGCTCGACAATTAGTCATTGCTCACCTATGGCGTCATTGCTGACACTCTCCATAGTCAAACCTTAGTTGACTCACACCAGTCGACTGCCATATGGCACCAGTCGACTGGCACACCTCAAACATCAGTCGACTGGCACACCTCAAACATGAGGTTTTAACCCAAGTCGACTGGCACTCTCCATAAAGTTCGATCCATTAATGATAATCTAATCCACTAAAGGATTATCATTGATCTACCTCACCAACCCCCATAAGTCAATATGGGCTCCATATATTATATGTAGATTTTCTCCCCGTGTTTAAGATCTCGAATGTCCGTCGATTAATTAATTTACTGACCATTAATTAATCAACATCTAACTTCATGAGTAGTACCACTCAACCTTTTCATCATGCCGGACCAAGTCCACTTGCAGGGTTTACATGATGAACCTTATGAGATCCTCAAGGGGACATCATCATCCTAATATATAGGACACGGTTTCCTCCTATAATCAACAACACACCATATAAATAATATCATTTCCCAACTTACCGAGCCTATCGATTTAATCTATAAATCTCGTCCAGTGGTAAATCAAAGAAATGAATACTAAGTATATGTGTCCATTATTATATCGAGATTAAGAGTATGTACAATATAATATCCGAGGTCCGATTCGATTATGTAGTCAGCAATAAATCGAATCACCTCTAAATCGGTCCAGCTCAATACACACAAAGTGTACTAGTGTGATTTTATGGTCAAGACAAACCAATACCAAATCACACTACAACCATACTAATGGTTTGTCCAAAGCCATCTCGGTTGTGAGCCTATACTTATACTTTACAAGGAGCCGATAACATGATCTCCCGTGTGACACCATACACCATGTTATCTACAATGTAATGTATTAGACAATTTGCATAACCATAAAAATATGCAAACAATGATCATGTGATTCTTATTTTAAAATAAAGATGTTCATACAAAAGATAGACTTTTCAGTATACATCCCAACAAAGCCTTCTAGCCACCTCCGTCAGTCTCGCACCTATCGGATCCCTCCAAGTCATCCATGACTTGTTCATCCATACGCTGGCCTTCAGGTGCTTCCATCGGCTATGTCATGCTAATGGTGTCTACATCGCTAAGGCACATTGGACTTACGTTGCCCAGACTCCGCTTGGACTTTACGCCGCCAACCATTGGATTTATGCTGCCAAGACTCTCGCTTGGACTTTACGCCGCCAATATCAAACCCCTTGGACTTTTCAAATGCCAAGACTCAAGCTTGGACTTTCCCTTGCCAACCCATGTTGGACTTTCCATGCCAAGACCCATTCTTGGACTTTTCCTTGACATGGTCAACTCTAGTCAACCATCAAAATCCCCCTCGAGTCAAACTCGAGTCCGGTCAATCATGACCCGATTTGATTGTGCCAATAATCTCCCAAAAATATTATCAGATATCAATGTCAAACATCGATGTCAAACTTCCATGTCAAATATCAAAACATCGCTCGAGTCAAACTCGAGTCTGGTCAATCGTGACCTGGGCCGATTGCACCAACAATCCTCCTGACCCAATTGGACTTCCTGCCAGTTGTCCAGCTCTTCTGGACCAACTAGACTTCCTGCCCGTTGTTCGGTCCTCCCGACCCAACTGGACTTCATACCTAGTGTCGGTTCTCTTGATCTGAACATGGGAGATCCACTTCTTTCGTTCGAGGTTCATGGCTTGACATGGACCATTGTTGGATCGAAAGCGTCGCTAGAGGAGAGGGGGGGGGGTGAATAGCGAGTGTAAAATCTTTTCATCTTTTCGTTTGTTCGATTAAAACACAGAGATATACAGTGAAAAAATAAATAACACAAGTTTGTATTTACTTGGTTCACAACCCAACGGTTGCTAATCTAAGGCCCCACAATCCTTGACCGCGTACGAAGGGGCAATCCACTATAGAGTCTCCTCCTCGTTGGAGTTAGGAGACAACGGTCACAAAAACTGAAAGCACAAGGATGAGACAACAAGCCTACCTCACCTCGTTACGATTAAAATCATGAATACAATAACTAAATAGAAACAAACTTGCTACTGTCGACGAAGAAGTTGTAAGCTTGGCGTTGCATCGGCGTTATGACGGCGTTAGAGCTTTAGCGTTGTAGGAGCACTTGAGAATAAGATTGATGATTTTTGGGTTGGAGTCCTCCCCTCCTTTTATAGACTTGTGCCTTGGAATAGGTCTAGATGCAGATCCTCAACTTTTGGAACTTATCATGAGGTGACACCTTATCTTATCGCAAGTGGCAGTGTTAAACATTATCCTTTTTGACCTAGCGCAAAAGGCTAATTCGTCACCATCAGTCGATTGATGCCCTTCATCAGTCGACTACCAATAGCCAGCATTTGACTGCCAATAGCCAACAGTCGACTGCAAGCCTGACCACTTCCCTGCAGTAAGAGGTTAGCATGGAAAATGGTAAATGTGACAGTTTCTTACCGTTTGATCTCGACCTAGACCTTCCACTGGAATTCTTAGTCGGATCACCGTCTACGGTCATCCCCGTACAGAGGACACGATCTTACCATCTCTCTTCGCACTCCTGCTTACCTCTGGTCCTTTATGACCTATCGCTTTGCTTCCGGTCTTCACCTGGGTTCTTTGACTCCCACGAAGTTCTCCCAGTGTCGTCTGACCACCACAGTTTCCTGACTTGGGATTCTCCGGGTATCGCTAACCTTTGGCTTAGATTAACCATTTTCTGCACACTTAATTTAGCTCATGAGATAACAATATGACATTAACTTTGGATCTTTACCATAATCAAAACCTAGGTTCTATTATTTGGTGCCCCTGCACCAACAATCTCCCCCTTTTTGATCTATGGAAAATCGACACAAAGTTAAGGGAAAAATTAAAGCATAAAACAAGTAGAGTAAATGATAAACGTCCTTTCAAAAACTACACCTTAACCTTAGGTGAGTTTTGAAAGAGATACTTTTAAGTTTTTAAAATTAAATTAAATTTTTATTACTCCCCCTTAACTTTCTCTCTTCTCCCCCTTTTGTCATAAATAAAAAAAAGTGTCGGGTTTTTTTATATAAATAGGGGTTTAAAAACAACATGTGTCTAGAATTATTAAAGATAAATCAACTATAAGCCCAAGCATGCTTCTAGCAGTAGTTAGATAGATAGGTTCGAGGTGTGTTCCTCTGCACCAATAATTTAAAGGTTTGTAATATAACCCTTAGGGCTAGTTTGCTCTCCCCCTTAGTCAAATATATGAAGTATAAGAGATGTAGGGGGTGCTAAACTTTGGCCTAGAGAGTTGTATGTTAGTTCAGGGGCACTAGATAATCGAACCTGTGTTTTGATTATGGAAAAGACACAAAGTTAAGTTTACATCGTTATCTCACGAGCTAAATCAAGTGTGCAGAAAAGTGCTAAAGCTGGAGCTGAAGGCTAGCGACACCCGGAGGAAGCCACGGTGGTCGGGCGACACTTGAGTGACTTCGGAAGGAGCTGAAGGAATCGAGTGGAAGGCCGGAAGCGAGAGCTACTATCGAGGTAAGCTCGTGTGAGTGAGAGATTGTAAGGTCGTGTCCTCTTTACGGGGACGACCGTAGGCGGCGATCCGACTAAGACTTCCTATGGAAGGTCTAGGTCGAGATCGGACGGTTAGAAACCGTCTCATTTACTATTTTTCGAGCTAATCTTTTACTGCAGGGAAGTGGCCAGCGGCGATCACGGGCGTTAGGCGATCGATGCTCATCGATCGGTGATGGAAGGCATCGATTGGTGATGGCGACGAATCAGCCTTTGTGCTAGGTCAAAATGGATAACATTTGACGTGGCCACTTCGCGATAAAATTTAGACAACTTCATGATCTGTTCCAAAAAAAAGGGAGACAAATTCAGAGGCCAAAATCTATAAAAGGAGGGGAGGATTCCAACTCCAAGCATCATCAAGTTTATTCATCAAGTGCTCCTATAATGCCAACGCTCCAACGCCATCATAACGCCGACGCGATGACAAGTTCAAATCTCCTTCGTCGGCAGCAGTAGCAAGTAATTATTTTTATTGTATTCTTTATTTTAATCGTAACGAGGTGAGGTAGACTTGTTGCCTCGTCCTCGTACATTCGGTTTTTGTGATCGTTGTCTCCTACCTCCAACGAGGAGGAGACGTTATAGTGCTTTGCCCTCCGTACACGGTCTAGGACCGATAGGGCCTTGGAGTAGCAACCGCTGGGTTGTGAACCAAGTAAAAATAAATGTGTTCCTTTATTTTCCACTGCTCTTACTCGTTTAATTGTCTACTCGAACGAAACGTCGAAAAGATTTACGATCGCTATTCACTCCCCCTCTAGCGACGCTTCTCGATCCAACATTGTAAATATTCGTTAAGTACAATAGTTGAGAAAATATGTAGCATTTTGAAAAGGTTATGTTAAGTGTATTTCAATTATCCTTAACATCTCACCCATTCTATGTGTATCAGAATGTGTTCACCTTATATGTTTTGTTAGATGATTTGAACTTGATTAAAAAAAGTCAACCTCGGGTTAGATTCGAATTTAACCTTTATATCATTAAGTAACTTTTCGAGAAACTGTCTTCCAGATTGTGGCGAGGCATAGGAGCCTTATTTGATCGGAATAATTACCACTTCCTTAGACAAAGCCAAATTCAAGAAAATATCACTTAAGTCGCTTAGGGTTACTTCCTGGTCTAACTAGTTTAGGATACGACGAGGTAGCTTCAGCTAATTCAACTCAGCCAAGTGCACCAAGCTAGATACGTCTTTTCTAGCTCGAATACACGAGACATTGTTTCCCTAATGTACTATCATCTCGCCGCATCCTGATACTATATTATCAAGGTTGACTAACTATTGGTCATATCTAACCATTCTAGAATTTAAAAGAAGAATGTAAACATGCAAAGATTCTAAGAGAGTGGGTACACAATTTTAGTACTAGCTCCCCTTGGTCCATTGAACCAATTTGGTCTATCCACATAGTGGACTTGATCTTGGGGAATCCAATACTTATTAGTTCTTATATGTGAATTTAATAAAATTTTTGGGACCCATACTTGGACTCTTTGATGACTACAATTCACAATAGACATGTACGATTTGTTCGTAGTCGTTGACCTAAATCCGAGTCCGACTTTATTGTACATGACTCTTTGAGTTCCAAGTAGTCGGTTAAGATTCTTGGATCCCAACGTGAACCTTTTCAGCCTGACCTTGACCTCTTGAACTCGTCCTTTCAAGAGAGAATTCTCCTTCTCAAGTTTTTCAACTTGAGTTGAGTTTCCCTCTTGAACTTGACTAGTTGAAGAGGTTAGAGTAGCCTCTTGCTTGAGGGTTTAAACCTCCTCAAGTAACGACTCAACTCTAGACTCATACTTAGTCAATTTCCTATTTAGCAACTTAATTTCTTGATATAAGTTTGCAATTAATGAGACTTACCTTAATCTTTTCTTTTGATCTAGCTTTGAGTCTTGACTCGAATTCGTCCTCGGAGTCGGAGTCAAAGTTGGATTCCTAGTCGGCTTCGGACTCAGACTTAAACTCTACCGGCTTTGCCATGAATGCTAAGTCATCGTCTTGATCTTTTTGTTCCTCCCACATCGTTTGAAATGCTTGCTTTGGTTGCTTGTGTTTTGGCTTCATTTTTGGGCAGTCTGACTTGTAATGCCCCTTCTTGTTGCACCCATAGCATGTGTATGTTTGTGGGGGTTTCTTGCTCTTCAATTGCTATCTTTTCTTTTTGATGATTATCCGAACTAGATTGACTAGTTCGGCCTCCATCTCCTCTTCAGATTCTGATTCGGATTCACCTTCCGATTCAGATTCTTCTTCTTCGGGAGGTATCTTGCTCTTTGCTTTTCGTCTTCGTCCTGTAAACAACGCTACACCTTTCTCGACCGAGACCGCGTTAGTTTGTTCATGTAACTCAAATTCTGAAAAGAATTTGTCTAACCTAATCTTGGATAAATCTTTAGATACCTTGTAGGCATCAACCATGGATGCCCACAAGGTGATCCTAGGAAATGCATTGAGTGTGTACCTTATTGTGTCTCGATTGTCTACCTTTTGTCCAATGGCGTGTAGGTCGTTCAAGATGTCTTAGATCCGCACATGGAGTTATGAAGCGGTCTCGTGATCCTGTATCTTTAGATTATACAATTTATTCAATAGCAAGTCTCTTTTGCATACCTTAGCATTGGATGTCCCTTCATGTAGCTCGATTAACTTGGTCCAGAGGTCTTTGGCGCTAATGAACGGTCCAATTCGGTTGAGCTCCTCCTTGGACAAGTCGCATTGCAACATTTGGGTTGCTTTTGCATCGGCTTCGATTTTCCTCTTGGTTGCATTGGTCCATTTGTCGAAATTCAAAGGCTCCCCTTGATCATTGGTGGGTAGAGCAAAGCCGGTTTGGATTATTATCCAAGTCTCGACTTGTGTTTTCAAGAAACACTCCATCCGACCTTTCCAATAACGGAAATCATTTCCATTAAAGAACAGAGATCGGGTGGTGATATACCCCTCAATGTGGGCCATTAGTTATCTTGTAAAACATGAATAAAAACCAAAAGGAATTCTAAGACTTGGTATTGGATTAGTAATGTAGGAAATAATAAAAAATAAACGAGAGATAAAAGGCTAAAAAAAAAACTACGCACTTACGACATTCGATGTCCCCGAAAGGGTACTAAACATTGGTTTTTGGGGACAAAAATAGCTTGTTATGAGGGTAAACCCTCATAAAAAGTGTAGATATTTGAGAGAGCTTCGATTTGGTGGGTAGCACGTTTTGTGGGTCCACTTGTGTGAAAAGTTATGCCCATTTTACCGTCAGCTACTCCAAAAGTGAATAGTTTGATCAATACTTGCAAATATACACAACCAAAAAAGGGTACCAAGACTTTGTCTTGGATTAATAGTGCGGGAGAAATAATAGGAATAATTCATGAATCAAAAAATACGAAAAGAAAACCAAAAAGTGCTAGATTGGTGGTTACACCAAATTTTAGCGCCCCCGCTTTAATACCAATTGTTGGATCGAAAGCGTCGCTAGAGGGGGGAGGGTGAATAGCGAGCATAAAATCTTTTCGTCTTTTCATTCGTTCGATTAAAATACAGAGATGCACAGTGGAAAAATAAATAACACAAGTTTGTTTTTACTTGGTTCGCAATCCAACGGTTGCTAATCCAAGGCCCCGTGATCCTTGATCACGTACGAAGGGGCAATCCACTATAGAGTCTCCTCCTCGTTGAAGGTAGGAGATAACGAACACAAAAACCGAAAGCACGAGGATGAGGCAACAAGCCTACCTCACCTCATTATGATTAAAACAACGAATATAATAACTAAATAGAAACAAACTTCTTGTTGCTGACGAAGAAGTTGTAAGCTTGGCATTGCGTCGGCGTTATGACGACGTTAGAGCTTTAGCGTTGTAGGAGCACTTGAGAATAAGATTGATGATTTTTGGGTTGGAGTCCTCCCCTCCTTTTATAGACTTGTGCCTTGGAATAAGTTTAGATGCAGATCCTCAACTTTTGGAACTTATCACAAGGTGACACCTTATCTTATCGAAAGTGGCAGCGTCAAACATTATCCTTTTTGACCTAGCGCAAAAGGCTAATTCGTCACCATCAGTCGACTGATGTACAACAGTCGACTGCCAATAGCCAGTAGTCGACTGTCAGCCTGGCCACTTCCTTGTAGTAAGAGGTTAGCATGGAAAATGGTAAATGCAATGGTTTCTTTCGTTTGATCTCGACCTAGACCTTCCACTGGAAATCTTAGTTGGATCGCCGCCTACGGTCAACCTCGTACAGAGGACACGACCTTACCATCTCTCTTTGTACTCATGCTTACCTTTGGTCCTTTATGACCTGTCGCTTTGTTTCCAGTCTTCACTTGGGTTCTTCGACTCCCATGAAGTTCTCCTGGTGTCGCCCGACCACCACGGTTTCCCGACTTGGGATTCTCCGGGTGTCGCTAACCTTCGACTTAGCTTAACCATTTCCTGCACACTTAATTCAACTCATGAGATAACAATATGACCTTAACTTTGGATCTTTGTCATAATCAAAACCTAGGTTATATTATCTGGTGCCCCTGCACTAACAGACCATGGCTTTGATACCAATTGTTAGTGCATATAAGATTCACATATCTCCACAATGGTATGATATTGTTCACTTTGGGCCTAAGCTCTCATGGTTTTATTTTTGGGCTTTACCCAAAAGGTTTAATACCAATGGAGATATCTTTTCATCTTATAAGCACATGATTTTTTTCATATCTTACCAATGTGGGACTTTGATTGTATTCTCAATACTCCCAGCATATTTCACTCATCCGTGCACAACACCCATGTGTGTGTGTGTTTAATGCAACACGTAACTATGAGCGCCTCGAGCATGCACAATAATAGGGAATGTACAGTGTTTCATCCCGTTGGGGGAAACTGTCGCTCGACATCACTGCAGAGGTGCCTGCCACCATCCGACTTTCTCAGTAATGTGAATTAATGGCTCAAATTTCACCCACTTAGAAAAGTAGTCAACTGTAACTATCAATAATTTCTTCTGCCCTGTGTTGAGGGGTAGAGGTCCGACCAAGTCCATTCCCCCACTAAAAAAATAGGCATGCTACTACTAAGGATTTCATCAATTCAATCGGTCGGGATTGTCCTAGTTGATGTCTATGGCAACTTTTGCATTCTCTCACCAATTGTTTAGTATCTTCCTTCATGGTGGGCCATAATATCTAACTAGGAGCATTTTTCGTGCCAAGGTGTCCCCCTACATGTTTAATAAGCTTCTTCATGTATTTCGCACAACACAAAGTCAACTTCCTGCTCACTGATGTGGTTGAAACTACGTAATCTTCAAGTGCACAACCATCATCAAGTAATAAAAAAATATTTATCCCACAAGGACTGATGCAAATACTAGATATTCACAACATTAATAGATTATCTAGAAGAAATCAATAATGAAGATGTGTGAAAAATTAAAGGGAGAAATTGAACAAGCAAGAAACAAACAGAGAATCAAGTTTTTAGGAACAATCTTAGGATTTCAATTTCACCACAATATTTATCGTCATGACAGTTCTCTCTTGTAATGATATGTGTTTCCTAAAGATGGTCAATCCTAAGATAATCGATGGCCTCTTTCGAGGACACAATGATGTATTTACCCAAATATGACCTCTATTTTCTTGGTATCCATAAATAGTAGACCTTAATTGCTTTAGGAATTTGCCACTAGAACCCCATTGATCTATCTAGACTTCTACCATTACTCATGAAGTCGTATTAAGATAGACCATTTATGCTCTTTTGATAGCCAATAATGCCCTCAAGAGGTTTTCAACTACTTTCGTGGTATCCACGCAATATTAGACCTTAGTTGCATTGGGAACTTGTCACAAGAACTCCATAGATCTATCTAAACTTTTACCCTTACTCCTTAGCAATCTCTCACATTCAGTTTTATAGTTATGGCATAATGTTCTCCTTTCGGTTCATCCCTTAAGCCCTAATTCATGCAAGTATGTGACCAACATAAACACAAATAGACAATGAACACAATAAAACTGAATTAAGAATAACATATCAATAGATAAAAAGAGTTAATAATGATTCATGACAGATTGATAGAGGGCTACTTCCTCATCCTATGATCACAAGGAATTACTCCATATCAAGAAGGTTCAAACACAAGATAAACATTGAGAGCATTCGACAACTAGAAAATAATGAGAACTGGGAAGAACTTGGTATGTCGATGTCGTGGATGCCTCCTATGAATTGGTAATCCTCCCTTTACGACTCCTAAATGTCTCTAACCTTGTTACCTACGTGCCTCCATCTTTTGAATAAGCTCTAATCTTCCTTTTATAGCCTTACAACCTTAAATTTTGGGAAATATGTGCGGCGATAGAGCGGGATACGATCGTGCTAGATGGCACGACCAGACTATCTCAGATGTTGTGATCTTGTACATGGTCATGCTAGATGGCATGACCCCACTGTATTGTCTCTGGAATGAAGCAACTAGCCAACATGGCCATGTCGACTGAGGCAATAGCTAGCACGGTCATACCAAATGGCACGACCTAGCCATGTCAGGCTTTGGAAGACTTATTCTTGTAGATAATAATATGCAATCTATAGTTATCTAAACTAAAAGACAAAATGAATGCTAATGTTAATGTTTTACACATGATATGCTAATAATATGCAATGAATGCATGATAAATAAAACCTAAATGACATAGATAATTTACACACATCACACCTCCAAACATAAACTTTTGTTTGTCCTCAAGCAAAGAAAAAAAACTAGCATATGTGTGGGAATTATAGCATGACAACTCGTTGACCTTGGTGAGTTTGTTAGTAGCTGGTGCATGTGAGAGCAACCTCAAATCTTCGACGAGGATCATCGAGGACTCAAAGAACATGCTCATTCTCAATGCTCGCAAGTGCACGAATGTCATCAAGTAATAAAAGATTATCGATCCCACAGAGATTGAGATTCGAATACCATTTGTCCATTGGATGTTGTTGTTCGGAGTTAATATCCTAAGAGTATGGATTGTGAGGTTGACGGTAGTCCTAACTCAAGTACGGTGTTACTTGGAGGAAGAGAAGGTTGGTTCAAAGTTCTCTAAAAGGATTCTAGGACTTCAGTTTCACTTATGCGTTGTGGAACATGCTATCAATTAGATGCGTTAAGATCTCTAATTACTACCTTGAGGGAGGATTATCATGTTGGAGGATCGGTGGCCGGCTAGAGGGGGTGAATAGCCTTTCATGTATGATAATGTTGATTGCTTGCTTAATAGTCTACAATTAGAGTTAGCGCAACAGAATAATAAAGACAATTAAAAACAAAACACAAAGTAGAGAGAAGGCAAACACGAACACAAGTGTGTAACGTGGTTCACGTCCCTTGCCGCTAGTCCACGACCCGATTCGTTCCAGGTGAATCATGCCTAAACTAATTCCACTAGTCTCTCCTTTGCACTAAGCTAGGTGGAGGTAAACCTTTCTTACACAATCTCCCTTTTTACAATATGATTGAAATAATAGCAAGAAAGAGGGAAGAAAACGTTTAGAGCACTTGGAAGTATGATTGGAGTTTAACCATTACCCATCCCAAGTGACCCAAGGCCCCTTCTTATAGGGAAGAGGTCATTCTTCCCATTGGGCACCGAGCAGTCAACTGATGTAGCCATCAGTCGATTTCTGCTGTAGCCGTTGCCTCACAATGACTTCATTCACGTTGGATTCCAACCAACGGCTCCCACATCAATCGACTGATCTTCCCATCGATTGGTGATGGAGCCATCGATCAGTGACCAAGCGATCACTCGGTGATCAACCTGTAATGCCCAAACTTGTCTCTGTCGATCATTGTCATCCCTTGGCGGTCGGTGATCATTAACGATCATTGCCAAACCCTATCGATCATTGTTGGGCGAAGCGATTGATTGAACATCGATCGGGTCCAATCGACCTAGATCAGTCGACTGCTACCTATAGCAGTCGACTGGTGTCGGGTAAAACCTCAAACAAACCTTTGGTTGTGCATCCGACACTTGACTTAGCCATTCGGCCAAGTTCACCTATGAGCTACCCCATCCCGAGTTACAATCGCTCACTCTCATCTCCCTTGGAGTCCTTCTCCTTGAAGCTCTCTTCGTCCGACCATGTCCCTCGGATGCACCAAGCGCATGGCTTCACAATTCCATCCTTCGCATCTCACCCTGAAGTTTGTTTCCTTGGCTTCACTCTAATGCTTCTCATCCGACGGTCCCTCGGATGCGCCAAACACATGGCCTCGCAATGCCATCCTTCACCGACTCAAGGACCAAGTCATGAGATAGTGATCTTGCCAATGCTTCGTCAAGCTAACCATGTGTGAATTACTAAGTCCTGCACGACTTCAACACACATATCAAATCCACAAACAATCTAACTTAAACCTTTGCCACACACATCAAAACACATCGTTAATGGGTTGATTGCCCTAACAATCTCCCCCTTTTTGATGTGTGGCAACCATGTTTAAGTTAGGTAAAACATTAATCAAAATACATAATGAAGGAAACCATGTAAAACATGGATATCAGGCATGAATATCAACTCCCCCTTAATACATGCAACTCTCCCTTAACACATGCTAATCTCTCCCTAGCATGATTAACTTAAACCCTCATATTTCTCCCCCTTTGACACCATCAAAAACATCTAACATAAGTTATATAAGCATGACATCAAGTCTAGGGAATGAAAATCATCAAAAACTAACTCAAAACTTGATAAAACAGGTTACTGTGCTCATGCATGATACATCGATTATGAATCGGATCATCGATCGTGATACATATATTCGAATTTACGATTTAGAGTCCAACTTCAGAAATGCATTAAAAATTCTAAAAAATTTGAAATATCGTGAAATTTGGGGAACATATTTCTTGTAAGTCCTTTTATCAGTGAAAAATAGTTTTTCATGAAAATTCATTCTATTTTCGAAAATTAGGCAAAAACTCAAAAGTTTCAAAAGTCTCAAATTTATATCAATTTGAAAGCTAGTTTTGCCTTAGAAACTTTTCAAAACATGAACTCACAAATTATCAAACATAAAACGGTTCTAAAACATTTGAAATATCCAACCATGATCTTTGGACAATATGTCTATGAATTAAACATATGCTCTCCCCATGATTGGTCTATTATTGCTATCATGATACCTATAATGACTCATCAAAATGTTATAATCATAAGTGAGTCATTTGTACCATCCTAACATCTCATCCATGCTATGGTTTTCAATCAAGTTAGCCTTATGGTGAATGTGAGATGTACCTAAAGGTATTATACTTAACCATCAATTTTCATGCAATTCTACCAAGGTTAAGTATCTATATCCTAAAACACCCAACATGATCATAAAATCACATATTATCAATCATGATCAAATATTTTCAATTATTGCATATCATGATCATAAAATGAAACAATATTCATGATTCCATATTATGATCACATTATCATTACCCAACACTATAAATCAAAAATCATCACCCACATCCTTATAAGTCAACCATTTTACATGATATAAAATAAATCCACTCATGGTTGACTATCCTAGGGTTTTCCTAATCCTTAAAAATGGACTTGGGAACCCAATATAGATTCTTTCCAATAGGGTTCACCAAATACTCCTTAGGGATCCATTTTCTAGCTACCATTGTATTTTTAGCTTGACCCCTAACAATTAGGTAATGGTAGGCCTTTTCATTCTTGGTCCCCTTATATCCTAGCCCCTTCTTGTTGAAACTAGCCCTTTGGCTTTCAATTATCATGTTCAAAGTATCGGAGCCTATTGTGAACTTTTCTAAGGCTTTAGTTAGGAAATCTACCTTTTCCCTTAAAGCCTTATTTTCTTCAATACATGCATCATTAACATTAAGAGGAATGTAATCATCATGTGAGCATGCATTTGCTAGTTTTTCTTCTAGGGTCTTAATTTGATCAAACATGCATTTGTTCTTTTACTTAGCCTTAAACAAATCCCTAGTTAGGCTAGTAATCATAGAAACTACGTCATTAGAGGGTAATTTAGTTACCTTGCTTACCCAATCCCCTTTTGATGATGAAGACAAAGATGAAGCTCCCCCTTCACTTGAGCTCTCCTCCTCACTTGTGCTTCTTTCTTCTTGCTCGGAGGAGGTGGAGTCCAAATCTTCTATCGCCATAAGTACAAGACTTGTGAAGGCTTGATCTTCCTCCGATGAGGATGGATCATCTCATGTCGCCTTGTGTGCCTTGACCTTCCCTTTTTCTTTTGTTTTTCTTTCTTCTTCCTTTTTCTTGCTCCCCTTTTTCTTCTCTTCTTTCTTTCTTCTTTCTTCCTTGATTTTGTTCAAGAGGGGACAATCATCCCTTATGTATCCCTCTCCTTGGAAATTATAACAAATGATCTTTCTCCTTAGCCTTCTTCCCCTATCATGAGATTTATTAAACTTAAAATTCTTTAATGCACGCTTACCTTCCTTACCATATATGCTTCCTCATTGCTATCCATTGATGAGTAAGATGAATCTTCATCGGATGAAAAGGGTGGCATCACCTTCTTCTTCTTTCCCTTCTTGGCTATGAGTGCTACTCCCCTTGATGGCTTGATTGACTCTTCAACTATGCCTTCAAGCCTAGTCTCATGCAATTCCATGGTGGAGAAAAACTCTTCTAGAGTGCTTACCTCTAGATTCTTTGAAATGTAAAAGGAGTCCACCATGGAGCTCCACTTTGATGATCAGGGAAAGGCATCTGTAGCCTTCATGATCATATCCCGGTTTGAAAGTTTTTCTCCTACACTTGACAAACTGGTTATTATTTCCTTAAAACGTGAATGTAAAGATAATACCTTCTCCCCTTTATTGAGTTTGATGTTGTTGAGTTGGGAGCGGAGAAGGTACCGTCTTGCAAGCTTCGCCTCGGAAGTGCCTTCATGAAGTTCTACCATTTTTTCCCACATCTCCTTGGCACTTGCGCATTCTCCTATTCGGTTGATCTCTTATTGAGGGAGCACATTGTATAGATGGTGCTTGGCCTTTGAATTCGCCAAGTGCTCCTCTCTTTGCCTCTTGGTCCATCTTGACTTTTCAATTTGTTCACCCTCTTCGTCCCTAGGCATCTCAAAACCGCTTTCCATTATTAGCATGATATCGAAGTTGATTTTAAAGAATACCTCCATTCGCTTTTTCCACTAAGCGAATTCGCCCTTGAACTTGGGCGGATGGATGTTTGAGCCGACCATCTTTGTTGTCGTGCTTGTTGTGGTAGTGAGTCCGATGACAAGCAACCTTGGCTCTGATACCACTTGTTGGAGGATCGGTGGTCGGTTGGAGGGGGTGAATAGACTTTCGTGTATGATGATGTCGATTGCTCGCTTAATCATCTAATATTAGAGTTAGCGCAACGGAATAATAAAGACAATTAAAAGCAAAACACAAAGTAGAGAGAAGGCAAACGCAAACACAAGTGTGTAACATGGTTCACGACCCTTGCTGCTAGTCCACGACCTGATTCGTTCCTGGTGAATCATGCCTAAACCAATTTCACTAGTCTCTCCTTTGCACTAAGCTAGGTGGAGGTAAACCTTTCTTACACAATCTCCCTCTCTACAATATGATTGAAATAATAGCAAGAAAGAGGGAAGAAAACATTTAGGGCACTTGGAAGTATGATTGGAGTTCAAGTATTACCCATCCTAAGTGACCCAAGGCCCCTTCTTATAGGGAAGAGGCCATTCTTCCCATTGGGCACTGAGTAGTCGTGATGCGACCATCGATCGACCTGCCTCATCCACATTGGATTCTAACCAATGGCTCCACATCGGATCTGATCTTCCCATCGGTCGGTGATGCTCATCGGTCAGTGCCGAGTGATCACTTTCGGTGATCAACTTTCTATGCCGAACTTGCCTCTATCGAGTCATTCTTTGTCCCTTGGCGGTCGGTGATGGTCAAGCGATCATTGCCAAACCCTATCGATCATTGTTGGGCGAAGCAGTTCAATCGAACACCGGTCGAGTTCGATCGACCTAGAGCAATCGACTGCTACCTATAGCAATCGATTGGTGTCGGGTAAAACCTCAAACCAACCTTTGGTTGAGCATCCAATAGTTGACTTATCCATTCGGCCAAGTTCATCATATGAGCTACCCTGTCCCGAGTTACAATCGCTCACTCTCATCTCCCTTGGAGTCCTTCGCCTTGAAGTTCTCTTTGTCCGGCCACGTCCCTCGGATGCACCAAGCGCACGGCTTCGTAATGCCATCTTTCGCATCTTGCCCTAAAGTCTGCTTCCTTAGCTTCACTCCAATGCTCCTCGTCCGGCGGTCCCTCGGATGCACCAAGCACATGGCTTCGCAATGTCGTCCTTCACCGACTCAAGGATCGAGTCATGAGATGGTGATCTTGTCAATGCTTCGTCAAGCTAACCATGTGTGAATTACTAAGTCCAGCACGACTTCAACACACATATCAAATACACAAACAACCTAACTTAAACCTTTGCCACACACATCAAAACACATCATTCATGGGTTGATTGCCCTAACATATCATGTATTTGCCTGATGAACCTTTGCTTCTACCGGGAACTATATATTCCTAACCAAGTTTCTTGATGTGAGCAAAATATATAAAGTTTTAGGAGTAGTTTTCGCTCACATCTCATTTCATTTTATGTTTGTTTCATGCATATTTTACTTTGTTTTGCATGCATTTCCTGTTTTCTGATTCGGTGATATGCTCTTTGTACTTTTATATGCAGGATAGCATTTCATGGGGAAAATGGTGTACTTTCAGAGCGAAAATGAGCATTTGGCAGCTGGATGCAATAGGGAACATGGCCAAGGTGTGTGGCTACACACGACCATGTCCGAGGCTCAAGTTTGGCCACCATAGGTCAGACACGGCCTGACTGCATGGAAATAAACGGCCGTGTGGTGGCCCAATGATTTGGCGTGATTAGGTCTTTTTCTGAATTTCGTGAAGAGTCGACCTAATATCTATATAAGGAAAGCCACGCCCAAACCCTAGGGTGGAGGCCCAATGGCCGAGATGACACACCGATGCCTTAAAAAGCACTGGGAACTCGCAACGGGGAGGAAGGAAGCTGCTCGAGATCCAAATTCTACACCTCAATGCCAAGGAGAAGAGCACCATCGCATTGTAATCTATATTCTTACGATGCTTTATCTTGTATATACGAATTCGACAATGCCTTGTGTTTCTTTTCTCATATTCATGGAATATATTCTCTGATTCTAGAACTAGGAAGTAGTTTGTGTTGAGTTTGAACATGTTGGTTCAAATATCTTTTCGTTCTTGAATTTATATTTGCAATTGGCATTTGCTTTAGATCTATAGCTATTGTTTTGGTTTTCTAGTCACTGTGCTTAGCCAATACGAGGGGTGACAACCCTTGTATCAAAGATTTAGGCGAATTAAGGAGGAACCTAGGGGTTGGCCTCATCGCCGATAACTGTGGATAGAAGGATGCGATAGAGTAGGAAACACACCCCGTTTTTGACCCGTCGCAAGGATCGATTCGGTATCCTCATACCGACTATCCCGTCCTAAAGCCAGGGGTCGACCTGGTATGGCAGAGGTAGCTTCCAATAGATGCGAAGGCTCATCGAAAGAGTGTATGATGTCCTTTCCACAAAACCGTAGTTAGAAACCTAGACATAACTCAATTCACAATGTGTTCTATGACACACAAACGAAACCGAAATCCTAGAATCCCATCTAAAGACTCGTAGCAACCCTTCTCTTCCTCTGTGTGACACCGTACTGAGTTCGGACCACCGACGACCTCCTAAGCACAACCATTAGAACTAAATTCCGAACAACAATGTCCACTGAATAGATAGGTACTCGAATTTCAGTCCATGTGGGATCGATAATCTATATTATTACTTGACGACACCCGTGCACTTGTGGGCGTTGAGCGCGAGCATGCACTTTGAGTCCTCGATGGTCTCCATCACGAGATTTGAGGTTGCGTTCGCGTGCATCAAGTTTTTGGCATCATTGTCGGGACTGATTTATTCGATATTGAATCGAGAGATGGATAGTTGGATCGGACCTAAGCTAGATTTACTTTCCTTGTTTTATTTTATTTTATTTTATTTCAGTTTTGTTCATTATGTTGCTCTTTCCTTATTTATAATTTCCTGCATATAACAATGCATGCTTTTACTCATGATTATGGTCAATTTAATGCTGTGAGTTTTGGTAACATTTATTGTGAGCATTGTGGTGAAACATGGCATAACATTAAGGATTGTCTGAATATATTTGAACCTTCACAATTTGAACAAGAAGATATCACCTATGATTACAACCAGTGGCCACAAGATGATTCCTATTCATATAGTTATGACCCTGGCTACTTAAACCCTCAATATTGTTCGCCTAAATCTCAACTAGAGCAGATGATTGAAAGCTTTATTCAGACGCAACAAGAGGCGAACGCTGAATTTCAGCGGCGACATTCGCAGACAGAAACGATCATTGAAGAATTAAGGTCATCTGTGAATGACATTGCTAGCCGACAAAAGAAGTTGGAGATTCATATAACATAGATTGCCAGTCAGTTTGCTAGAACACCGGGTCGATTACCAGGAAGTGAAGAAGGACAATCCATTCAATCACTACTAGAAGGAGAACTTGAGGATTATATAATTGATACTTTAATCGAGGAGTGCATTGCTTCAATCAAAACGCCTACTAACCTCAAGGATCTAAAAGAGCTTGCCTTAACCCTCACCAAAACTTTAGTTACCAATAACGAAGCCCATCTAGTGATTTGTGATGATAAAATTTTATTCGACCTAATAGAATCTACTAATCAATCTTTTGGTGAGGATGTTTGTGGTGAGTTACATTATTCACAACATATGGATGAAATAGAATATTATGATCAAACTCCTGATGATTCTTTAAAGATAAGCATGTTCACTCTCGAACCAAGGAAGACAACTAATAAATATCTTGCCCCTGCATGAGCAAGATTTAAGAGATATGGTGAAAAGGGACCCCAAGGGAGGAGGCGTAAGATGAGTAAATATCTTGCTCCCCCACGAGCAAGATTCAAACACATCAAATGAAACATAGGAATAATGTTGAGCTAAAAGACCTTAAACAAAGTGCTTCTTGGGAGGCAACCCAAGTTTAGTTTTTATGTGTTCTTTTTATTTTATTGCATTCATTTGGTTAATTTGAACTTTGATTTCCATTCGTTTAGCATTTTTTTTTAACATGAATTAGGACTAGAAAGGACTTGCTAGGTAGAAACAAAAATTATTTTGAACCTACACGACTGATCATGTAAGGAGAATTCAAACCGTTGTGCACCATGAGAGAGAAACGGGGGGCACATGCCCCTGGCCATGTGTTTTCACATGGCCGTACCCCACATTCCAGCAGCGCACGCACATGGCCTGGACGTGTGTTTTCACACGGTCGTGTTGCACAAGGGATAAAGGGCACCACACAGTGCATTTCACCCATATTCATCACTCTCACTCCAGTCCACACATGTATAGGAGCCCACCTAGTCCACACAGAGCCTGCACCTGCGCCACCATTTTTTCTACTTTTGAGCAGGATGCAGGTACATCCGCCTATGATTTTTTGGAGTTCTGATCGTGCCTCGATGACATATATACCGAGTAGTAGATGCAGAGGCAACGATGGGAGGAGCAGAGCGCCTAGATGCAGGCAGAGTTTCAGGGCTTCCGGGAGCACTTCCACCGGGCCAAGGAGTTCTACGATGAGGCTCTTATCTACTTCCAGGAGGAGGATTTCTGTCGCTAGGAGGAGGCCACCCACTGTCAGGAGATGCGACAGCACATGTGTGCCCAGCAGGCACAGTGGGCTAGGGAGGAGGAGCACCGAGCAGCCGCTGCATCCACCAACTCTCAAATCGACCACATGTACATATGACATCAGCGGCTCAACACCAGATTCTCCCAGGATCCCGAGATGCCGAGGCTACCAGACTTTCCACCTCGTCCACCATACTAGAGGTATGCTTTGCTTAAGTCTGGGGGGACCCCAAGTTTTGATTTATTTTGTTTCTAACAGTAGTTTCTTTTCTGATATTTACATTTTAGTTAGCATTCATTTGTTCATGCATAGGTTGTTTAGTTTCTTTCAACACTTAGTTTTTGCTATCTATAAGCTGTCTTAGTAGTATTTTTAAGGTTTTCTTCATGAGTTGTTTCCATGGGTAGCTTAGCCTCATTTACCTCGTGATATTTTATTTTATTTGCTCTAATGAATGTTCTAGACTTACAGTGGTTAGCTTTTATTTTTACACCTACACATGATGAACATTCTGAAAGGGAAAATCTAGTACGTACCTAATTATGATTCATCTCAGTAGCTTAGTACTTTGGAATCCATAGGTAACTCTAGATTTAGCATTTTAGTTACTGGAGATGCTCGGATTGTGGAAGTCCATTCAGAAAAATCAAAATCCTAAGAGAGAGAGAAAAGAAAAAAATGGCATAAGAAAAGAAAAAGAAAGAAAGAAAAGAGAGTAAAAAAATTGAAAAAAAAAAGATTATGAGGGATAAAAATAGTTGTCGTGGGTGGAAATGGTTAGGTGCCCCTTTGAGACCGAGTTAGGTTACTGGAGAAACACCTATCAATTTCTTTCAATACCGAGCATGCCTTTGAGACTTTGTGCTAGATCTAGAGAACGACCCTCACTTTGGGCAGGTAAGTGACTAAGAGCCAGGGACCTTAGGAAAGCTATAGGATGACGACTTGACTTATCATGGAATGAGTATCCCTTAAGCAGATTCACTTGGCATGGGCACGAGGAGCTAACTTAGTGAATTTTTAGAACACATCTATTTTGCTTTGATTGAAAATATCACTTGATAAATCTAGTTAACATGCTAAGTATGGAATGATATCTTTTTAAAATTTCATGGCACTGAGGTTTGCTTGAGAACAAGCAAAGAACTAAGTCTGGGGGAATTGATGTGAGCAAAATATATAGAGTTTTAGGAGTAGTTTTCGCTTACATCTCATTTCATTTTATGTTTGTTTCATGCATATTTTACTTTTTTTTTCATGCATTTTCTATTTTCTGGTTCGGAGATATGCTCTTTGTACTTTTGTGTGCAGAATAGCATTTCATGGGGAAAACGACGCACTTTCAGAGTGAAAATGAGCATTTGGCAGCTGGATGCAATAGGGAACACGACCAGAGCATGTGACTACACATGCCTATGTCCGAGGCTTGAGTTTGGCCACCACAGGGCCGCACATAGCCTGGCCATGTGGAAACCCTAGGGGGGAGGCCTGACGACCAGGATGGCACACCGGTGCCCTAAAAAGCACCGAGAACTCGCAATGGGGAGGAAGGAAGCCGCTCGAGATCCAAATTCTACATCTCAACGCCAAGGAGAAGAGCACCATCGCATTGTAATCTATATTCTTACCTTGCTTTATCTTGTATATATGAATTCGACAATGCTTTGTGTTTTTTTTCTCATATTCATGGAGTAGATTCTCTGATCCTAGGACTAGGGAGTAGTTTGTGTTGAGTTTGAACATGTTGGTTCAAATATCTTTTCGTTCTTGAATTTATATTTGCAATTGGCGTTTGCTTTAGATCTATAGCTATTGTTTTGGTTTTCTAGTCACTGTGCTTAGCCGATACGAGGGGTAACAACCCTTGTATCAAAGATTTAGGCGAATTAAGGAGGAACCTAGAGGTTGGCCTTATCGCTGATAACTGTGGTTAGAAGGATGCGATAGAGTAGGAAACACGCTCTGTTTCTAACTCGTCGCAGGGATCGATTTGGCATCCTCGTACCGACTATCCCATCCTAAAGCTAGGGGTCAAGCTGGTATGGTAGATGTAGCTTCCGATAGATGCGAAGGCTCATAGGGGGAGTGTATGATATCCTTTCCACAAAACCATAGTTAGAAACCTAGACAAAACTCAATTAACAATGTGTTTTGCGACACACAAACAAAACCAAAATCCTAGAATCCCATCTAAAGACTCATAGAAACCCTTCTCTTACTCTGTGTGACACCGTACTGAGTTCGGACCACCGACAACCTCCTAAGCACAACCATTAGAACTGAATTCCGAACAACTACATCCACTGAATAGATAGGTACTCGAATCTCAGTCCCTGTGGGATCGATAATCTATATTATTACTTGATGACATCCGTGCACTTGCGAGCGTTGAGCGCGAGCGTATGCTTTGAGTCCTCGACGGTCTCCGTTGTGAGTTTTGAGGTTGCGTTCGTGTGCATTATTTCTCTTTCGGATCGTCAGAGCTCAGGGTATTGATACCGTTGAGAGCCATCTATCACTAAGGTCCCTCAACCCTTCTAGAGTTAATCTCTTTTGCTTTGGGCCTTCTGCTAAGATAGGTTATCAGAGTACGAGGATGTCCTAATAATCCCTATGAAGAGGTGGATCGTATCTCATATCCTACTCTAACATATTCTATCTTCTACAATTACGGGAGATAGGATGACCGCAAGGCTCTTCCTTGGTTCTCCTAGATTTTGGATATGAAGGCTGTCACCCTTTGTATCGCCTATGTTCAATATAAATAGAATCAAGACATAATACTCATCGAACTCAACAACACACAACCGCAAATAGAATCAAAAGAGATACCTAATTATTTGATCTAGCATGTCCACATACACAAGTTACTCCCTAATCCTAGAATCGAAGTATTTACTCCATAGACAAATACGAATAAACACAAGACATCTTAAGAAAAGTAATTACAATGCAAGTAGAATGAGAAAATAAAGAGAGTACTTTCTGTCCTATCCAATTTACGTGTCTCAGTTGTTCTCCAATGTGTTGGAGCGTCGAGATGGATCTTCTAGTCGCTTCCTTCCTCCCCGTTGCGAGTCTTCGATGTTTTTTAGGGTACCTTCTTGTCGTCCCAGTCATCGGGCCTCCTCCCTATGGTTTGGGTGTGCCTTTCTATTTATAGATGTGGAGTCAACTCTCTATAAATCCCATAAAAACCCTAATCGCGTCAAGTCTGCCCAATGCCACATGACTATGTGGATTCCACATGACCAACCATGTGGGGCGCTGGAATTTCTGGCTTTAGGGGTTGGACATGGTCGTGTGAATCTCACATTGCCAGGCCGTGCCCGCCTCTATATTATCCAATGAATGCCATCTTTTGCTCCGAAGCATGCCCGTGTTTTGGGAGAAACACGGACAAAACATGCTCGCCTTCCGTTGGCTCTAAAAGTGTGTCGTTTTACCTCCAAAATGTCATCCTACATATAAAAATAATAAGAACAGATCTCCGAACTAGAAAATATGAAATGCATGCAAAACAAGGATAAAGATGCATGAAACACGTATGAAATGCAATGAGATGTGTGCTAAAACTACTCCTAAAACCCTATATGTTTTGCTCACATCAATTCCCTTAGACTTAGATCTTTGCTTGTCCTCAAACAAACCTCAGCGCCATGAAATTTTAAAATATTGTTCCCATACCTAGCATGTTAATTAAATTATCAAGTGGTATTTTCAATCAAAGCAAATAGATATGTTCTAAAAGTTCACTAAGTTAGCTCTCTGTGCATGTGCTGAGAGAATTTTCCTAAGGAATACTAGTTCCACAGTGAGTTAAGTCATCATTGTTGGATCGAGCGGATCACTAGAGGGGGGGGGGGTGAATAGCGATAAAATTTTTCGTTCATTTCGATTCTTGAGTTACGCAGCGGAAAGAATAAAACAATAGAAATAAAGAAGACGTGAGAGTTTTTTACTTGGTTTGTAGCCTTCGGCTACTACTCCAAGGCCCTAGTGGTCCTTGACCACGCATGGAGGGCAAATCACTAACGAACTCCTCGTTGGAGGTAGGAGTTAATCGGATACAAAAACCATGAAAAGGATCGAGATAGAGGGGCACTCCCCCTCTTCTCGTTACAATAAAATCACGATAAAAAGAACTTAAGAAAAGATTGATACTAAAAAAACTTTTACCGATGACTCGTAGATGAAAAAGATGGAGCTCTAGTCGTCGTGTCTGCAACGCTTCATCGTTGGGATGTCGGAGACTCGTAGCGTATCGGAAGCACTTGGAGGCTTTTTGAATTGATGAAAAACCCTTATAGAAGCCCTCCTTTTATAGCCCTTGAGCCCCTCATCGAATGGGTCTTCAACCAATCACATTTAGGCACCAAGCTCCTTGGAATGATGTGATAAGGCTTGACTCCTCGAAGCTGATCCTCGACCATCGATCGGTGATGGCGCGCGCGATCAGTCACAACACTCAACGATCGGTGATTTGAGCGTCGAGTGGATCTTGTGGGCGATCACAAGTTAGCTTAACAAAAACATAATTTCGACGATCGCTGACCATCCAATCTCGACCTAGACCATCCATGGGATGTCTTTGGTCGGATCTACGCTTAAGACCATCCCCGTAAGGAGGACACGACCTCACTTACGCTCACACACACGAGCTTACCTCGATACTTACTTTGTAGCTCTTGCTTTCGGCCTTCCACTCAATTCCTTTGGCTCCCTCCGAAGTCACTCAAGTGTCGCCCGACCACCGTGGCTTCCTCCGGGTGTCGCTAGCCTTCAGCTCTAGCTTTAGCACTTTTCTGTACACTCGATTTAGCTCGTAAGATAACGATATGAGCTTAACTTTGTATCATTTTCTATAATCAAAACTTAGGTTCGACTTAGCACCAACAATCTCCCCCTTTTTGATCTATGGCAAACCCACATACAAAGTTAAAAAAATAATATGCATGAAGAATAATATGCACAAAGAATAATGAAGATTAAGTAGGAGTAGTAGAGATTTTCTTCCAAGTCTCCCCCTTGACCGAGGGTGAGTCTTGAAAGAAGATCTTAATCCTCCCCCTTGATGTTTGCTATTTAGGAAGAGTTTAAGTAATTAACAATTACTTAAAGTTGGCCTTAGTAAGAAAAATTTAAGTTAAGAAGACTTCTTAACTTGGCCCTTTCTCCCTTTTTAAAACAGTTAAGTTTAAGTAAATTTGCAAAAATTAAAGTTAAGTAAAAGAAAACATTTACTTAACTTTTGGCCATGAGAATAAGTATGAGAATAATAAAAATAAATGATCCCTTAACTAAAAAAAAAATGATCCCTTAACTTTTCCCTTAACTTTGGCCTTTTTCTCCCCCTTTTGCCATATATCGAAAAAAATGAGGGGGGGGGGGGGTTTGAAAAAGAAAATATAGGTATTAAGTTTAAGTTTCAAGACCAAGCATGTGCTATTTTATTTTGAAAATAATATACTAAAAATAAGCTCATCTATTGAATGTTCAACTCTTATTTGACTTGATTGATATAAAGGATCAACAAGTCTTGGTCAAAGTCGGTTAATATATATGATTATACTCCATGGTTCATGAAGATGCACTAACTCTACATCTGGAACCAGGAGTAAGGTCCTAATATCTCACACCCATCTACGTGGCTAAGTACACAAACACATTAGTCCTATGTGTTGTGAGATGTATTGACTCCTTAAATCTATAGGTGCATGATATCTAAGGTATGTCCTATGCTAGTTCCATGAAAAAGTAAAAATAGTAATAAGAAAATATAATTTGTAAATCCCTATTCTAGTACGCACATGCCCAATTTTTGTCTTAATAGACTGAATTCGGCTTCGGGTAGGGGTTTAGTAAATAGATCTGTCAAGTTCGACTTCAATTTGACGTATTCGAGTTGTATGACTCCGTTGGCCACATGTTCTCGAATTAAATGATGTTTGACTTCTATATGTTTGGTCCTAGAGTGACATATTAGATTTTTAGTTTGGTTAATTGAGCTAATGTTATCTACGTGAATTGTAGTGTTTGTAAAGTCTAACTTAAAATCTCAGAGAGTGTGCTTCATCCAAAGAAGCTAAGTGACACACTCACCCATCGCGATGTATTTGACTTCGGTGGTAGACAAGGCAATACAGTGTTGGTTCCTACTGCACCAACTCACTAGACTCGAGCCGAGAAGTTGACAACAACCACTCGTACTCTTTCTATCGAGCTTACTACCGGCATAGTCCGAGTCGGAGTAGCTGATTAGTTCAAACTCAATAGATCTAGGGTACCAAATACCAACGTTAAGTGTACCCTTTAGATATCTAAGGATACGTTTAACTAGAGTTAGGTGAGATTCCTTGGCACAGGTTTGGAACCTTGCGCATATACTTACTGTAAATAAGATATCAGGTCAGCTCACAGTTAAGTAAAGAAGACTCCCTATCGCGCTCCTATAGCATTTTAAGTCAATTGAATTTCCGGTTACATCTTCTCCTATATTTACATTTGTTGCCATTGGGGTATTAATAATTTTAGCGTAATGCATTCCAAAGCGATTAATTAATTCCCTAGTATATTTGCGTTGGTGTAGGTATATTCCATCTTTAGTTTGTTTAATTTATAGACCTAAAAAGAAACTCAACTCACCTACTAAATTCATTTCAAATTCACTTTCCATAAGTGAAATGAATTCATTTAGTAGGATCGAGTTGGTGGTTCCGAAGATGATATCATCTACGTAGATTTGAGCTATGAATATGTCTTTTCCTATGGTTTTTACGAAGAGGGTTGGATCGACTAGGCCTTGGTTAAATCCTTTGGACTTAAGATAAATCGAAAGCCTCTCGTACCAAGCTTGAGGAGCTTGTTTGAGTCCATAGAGAGCTTTCTTTAATCTAAGGACATGGTCGGGTTTATCTAGGCTTTCAAAACCGGGGGGTTGACTAACATAAACCTCCTCCTTAATATATCCATTCAAGAATGCTGACTTTACATCCATTTGAAACAACTTAAATCCTCGATGTGTAACATATTCTAATAACATTCGGATGGACTCTAATCTAGCTACTGGGGGATAGGTCTCATTGTAATCTAAGCCTTTGACTTGACTAAACCCTTTAGCGACTAATCTAGCTTTATTCCTAACTACTTCACCTTTATCATCAAGTTTCTTTCGAAACACCCACCTTGTTCCAACGATTGTTTTATCTTTAGGTGGTGGTATTAATTCCCATACTTCGTTTCTAGTGAATTGAACTAGCTCTTCTTGCATTGCAATAATCCAATCGGGATCAAGAAGAGCTTGGTCAATAGTTTTGGGTTCAATTTTGGAAATCAAGGAGATTTGACTAAGGTTCCGGTATGAAGCTCTAGTTCGAACTCCTAGGCTTGGATCACCTATCACTTGGTCGATAGGATGATTCATTTGAGTCCTAGTTTGATTTGGGTTAGAGTCACCTATCACTTGGTGATAGGATGACTTGGTTGATTTAGGTTAGGATTGATCTCAAGATCAGGGTTGAGTCCGGTATGAATCGACTCGCTAATTGGGGTTGCTAGGGGTTTTGTTGGTTCGTGTCCTTCATCAAACACTACATTAATAGTCTCCTCAACTCTAAGGGTGTCATGGTTATATACTCTATAAGCTCTACTCGTAGTCGAGTATCCTAGAAAGATTCCGGTCGAGATTTTGGATGTGAATTTCCCTAGATAATCCTTAGTGTTTAGGATATGTATCTTACATCCAAATACCCTAAAGTACTTGATGTTAGGTATTTTATCATGATAAATCTCGTACAAGGTCTTAAGGTGCCTCTTTACCATAAGAATCCTATTTTGGACATAGCACGTCGTACTAATAGCTTCCACCCAAAACCTATCGGGTAGGTTATACTCGTTTAACATTGTCTTAGCGGCTTCTTGTAGGGTTCTATTTTTATGTTCTACTAGGCCATTCTGTTGTGGGGTTCTAGGGCATGAGAACTCATGGTGGTATCCATTTAGGTTATAGAATTCTGTAAACTTATGGTTCTCAAATTCACCACCATGATCACTCCTAAGTCTTTTGATTTTAAGGTTTTGTTGATTTTATATTAGTTTAAATAGGTTGATTAATTGATCTAGAGTATCACTTTTATGTTTGATGAACCTAACCCAAATAAATCTAGAATAGTCGTCAATTATGACTAAGCAGAATTGACTCCCATTAAGTGACTTAGCTCCGTGTGAATCAAATAGATCCATGTGTAGGAGCTCAAGAGCACTTTTGGTTTGTTCTTGATTAGTTAGTTGATGTTGTGTCCTAGATTGTTTACCTTGTTGACAAGCATTACATATTTTATTATCCAAGTTGTTGAGGTTAGGCAAACCTCTGACTAAGTCACTTTGACTCATTTTGTGGATGAGTCTTGGGTGTGAGTGACCGAGTCGTCGGTGCCACAACCAAGATTCCTCTTGCCGTGTCATAAGAAACTTGGTTGAGGAGTTAGTTAAATTAATAGTATAAATATTGTTATTTTTGGTTCCTTTAAGAATTGTTTTAGAGGTTTCATTTGTATTAATTATGCATTCATTTTCTAGAAATATGACCTTATAGTTATTATCATACAATTGGCTTAAACTAAGTAAATTATATTGGAAATTCTCTACCAATAAGACATTTTGAATAATAAAGTTAGAGTTGAGCTCAATATCACCTAATCCGATGATTTTGAGCTTGCCGTTGTTTCCAAAGGCTACTGGTCCTTTTCGTTTGAATCGAAGCTTCAAAAACTTGAGTTGATCCCTGGTCATGTGTCGGGAGCAACCACTGTCCAACATCCATTGATCCTACACGCAAGGTAGTTGGATCGGATATTGGAATTATTAAAGGTTGGTTGTAAATTATTAAACCTAAATCATCTCACCCATGTCTACATGATCAAGAATGTTAACCTTATATGTTCTTGTGAGATGACTTCCAATTTTACTTGATTTAAATTTAATGATTTGAACACTTGTCAACCTTGCATTAGCTTCGGATTTGACCTTAAGCTCATCAAGTCACCTTTTCAAAATCATGGCTTCCAGGTCGTGGCGAGGCACAGGGGCCTTCTTTGATCGAAAAAATGACCACTTCCTTAGACAAAGTCATTTTCATGAAGATAGAGAGTTGACTCACCTAAGACCACTTCCTAGTCTAACTAGTCTAGGATACGGCGAGGTAGCTTCAGCTAGTTCCACTCGGTCAAGTACACCGAACTAGATACGCCTTATCTAGCCTGAATACACAAGACTCCGCTTTCCTAGCGTACTATCATCTCGCCACATCCTGGTACTATGTTACCAAGTATTGACGAGTTATAGTCCTATCTAACCGTTCTAAAAATAAAAATAAAAAAAATAAAGGACCTAAGAATGCAATTTCTAAGTTAAAGCACAAACAAATTTTATACTGGCTCCCCCTAGACCGTTGAATCGGTTCGGTCTCTCCACATAGTGGATTTGGTCCTTGGAAACCCAGTACTGGTTGGATCCTAAGTTTGAAATCAAAGCGGTCTTAGGGACCCATGCTTGGACACGTTTTTTATGTCGACTTACAATCAACATATACGACTTGTTGGTCGTATTTGAGCTAAACCCTAGTCCGACCTTGTTGTACACGGCCCTTTGCGATCCAAGTAGAAGGTCAAGTCCCTTGGATCCCAAAGTAAACCTTTCCAACATGTTCCTAAGATCTTCGACTTGACTCTTCAAGAGTGAGTTCTCAACTTCGAGCTTTTCAACCCGAGTTGCGTTCTCCTCTCGAACTCGACTAGTCGAAGAGGTTAGGGAGACCTCGTGTTTGAGGAGTTTAACCTCCTCAACCAGGGTCTCGATCTTGGACTTGGACTTAGCTAATTTCCTAGTTAAGAATTTAATCGCACTGTAAAGAGTACTAATAAGAGATCGACTTACCTTAAGTGTATCTCTTGAACCGGATGCAGATCCGTGGCTTATCTTGAATAGAGCTTCGTAGTCCGATTCATCTTCGAATTCAGACTCGTGTTTTGGCTCCGACTCTGTCTCCGATTCAATCGGTTTAGCCATGAAGACGTGATCATCGTCTTCTTCCTTTGACGCTTCTTCCCACGTAGCGTTGAGTGCCTTCTTGAGTTTAGGTGCTTTTCTCTTGAGCTTCGGACATTCGGACTTGATATGTCTAAACCTGTTGCATTCGTAACACCTAACATTAGAACTTTTAGACTTACCTTTGTTGGGATGAGTGATGGTTCGCTTTCGACCCTTGACCATTTTCCGAACTAGGTTGACTAGTTCGACCTCCATTTCCGGGTCGACCTCCGAATCAGACTCATATTCTTCCTCCTTTGGGGGTGGCTTGCTCGCGGTTTTCTTTTTCAAACCTGCAAAAAGTGCTATACTCTTCTCGGGTTCCGAGTTAGACTGTTCATGGAGTTCAAAATCCGAAAACAACTCATCTAATCTAAGTTTTGAAAGATCCTTGGAGACTTTGTAGGCATCGACCATGGATGCCCACAAGGTGGTCCTAGGAAATGAGTTTAGTACATACCTAATAAGTTCGCAGTTTTCGACCTTTTGTCCGATTGCATGTAGGTTGTTGACGATATCTTGAACCTGAGCGTGCAGTTGCATCGCCGTCTCGTGTTCCTGCATTTTTAGATTATACAACCTATTGAAAAGGAGATCACGCTTACATACCTTGGCTTCATCGGTCCCTTCGTGTAATTCGACCAACTTTGTCCATAAGTCTTTGGCACTGATGAATGGGCCGATGCGATTAAGCTCCTCCTTGGACAAGCTGCATTGGAGGATTTGAGTCGCCTTAGCATCGACTTCGACTTGTCTTTTTATAACATTTGTCCATTGGTCATAATCCAAAGATTCACCCACTTCGTTAGTTGGAAGTGTGAATCCCATTTGGATTATGATCCACATCTCAATTTGGGTCTTAAGGAAGCACTCCATCTGACCCTTCCAATAACGGAAGTCATCTCCGTTGTAAAACAGAGGTGGGACGGTGCTAAAACCCTCGAGATGGGCCATTGATACAAAAAAAATAGGAGAATGAAGAAGAAAAACCTAGCAATGACACAAACGATCGAAATGTACCAAGACTCGCATCTTGGATTAGTAGTGCGGGAGAAAAAAAAACTAAATGAATGAAAGAGAAAAAAAATTCGAAATAAACAGAAATAAAAAAAAATCTGTAGAAAAGCTAGATTGGTGGTTTCACCAAATCTTAGCACCTCCGGCTCTGATACCAATTGTTGGATCGAGCGGATTGCTAGAGGAGGGGGGGGGTGAATAGCCATAAAAACTTTCATTCGTTTTGATTCTTGAGTTACGCAGTGGAAAGAATAAAACAATAGAAATAAAGAAGACGCGAGAGTTTTTTACTTGGTTCGTAGCCTTCGGCTACTACTCTAAGGCCCTAGTGGTCCTTGACCACGCACGGAGGACAAATCACTAACGAACTCCTCCTCGTTGGAGGTAGGAGTTAATCGGATACAAAAACCACGAAAAGGATCAAGATAGAGGGACGCTCCCCCTCTTCTCGTTACAATAAAAACACGATAAAAAGAACTTAAGTACAGATTGAAACTAAAAAAACTTTTATCGATGACTCGTAGATGAAAAAGATGGAGCTCTAGTCGTGTTGTCTGCAGTGCTTCGTCGTAGGGATGTCGGAGACTCGTAGTGTATCGGAAGCACTTGGAGGCTTTGAATTGATGAAAAACTCTTAGAGAAGCCCTCCTTTTATAGCCTTTGAGCCCCTCATCGAATGGGTCTTCAACCAAACACATTTAGGCACCAAGCTCCTTGGAATGAGGTGATAAGGCTTGACTCCTCGAAGCTGATCCTTGACCATCAGTCAACTGATGGCCATCATTAGTCGACTGATGGCAACGCCAGTCAAGTCACAACACTCAGCAGTCGACTGATTTCAGGCAGTCGAGTGGCTCTTGTGGGCAGTCAACTGATGCTTGCTGAAATCACAAGTTAGCTTAATAAAAACATAATTTCGATGGTCGTTGACCATCCGATCTCAACCTAGACCATCCATGGGATGTCTTTGGTCAGATCAGATCTACGCTTAAGACCATCCCCGTAAGAAGGATACGACCTCACTTACGCTCACACACACGAGCTTACCTCGATACTTACTTTGTAGCTCTTGCTTCCGGCCTTCCACTCGATTCCTTCGACTCCCTCCGAAGTCACTCGAGTGTCGCCCGACCACCGTGGATTTCTCCAGGTGTCGCTAGCCTTCAGCTTTAGCACTTTTCTGCACACTCGATTTAGCTCGTAAGATAACGATATGAGCTTAACTTTGTATCGTTTGCTATAATCAAAACTTAGGTTCGACTTAGGTGCCCATTGCACCAACAGTCATCCTATAGCTTTCCTAAGGTCTATGGCTTTTAGGCACTTACCTACCCTAAGCGAGGGTCGTTCCCTAGAATTAACATATTGTCTTAAAGGCGTGCTCGGTATGAGAGAAATTGGTAGGTGTTTCCCCAGTAATCTAACTCGGTCTCAAAGGGGCACCAACCATTTCCACCCACGACAACTGTTTTTAACTCTCTCTCTTTTTTTTCTCTCTATTTTTCCTTCTTATTTTTCAAGGAACTTTGTTCCTCTCTAGTTCACTAATATTTTTATTTTTTTTCAAATGGGCTTACACAATCTGAGCATCTCCAGTAACTAAAATGCTAAATCTAGAGTCCCATATGGATTCCAAAGTACTAGACTACTGGGATGAATAATAACTATGTATGTAATAAATTCTCCCTTTCAGAATATTCGTCAAGTGTAAGTGAAAGATAAAAGCTAATAAGTGCAAATCTAGAACATCCATCAGGGCAAATAAAAATAAAATATCACAGGATAAATGAAGTTAAGCTATCTATGGCATGGAAGCAAATTGTGAAATTTTTTTTTTGAAAGTATCACTGAGGTAGCTTAAAATGACAAACAACTAAATGCTGAAAGGGAACTAAATACTGAATGCATGGACACATAAATGCAAATGATCTAAAACTAAACCTAAATGTCAAGAAAGAAACTACTGCTAGAAGAAGGGCGTAGAAAAATTCGGGGTCCTCCCCCCAGACTTAAACAAAACTGTACCTCTAGTATGGCAGTCGAGGTGGGAAATCCGACAGTCTCGGCATGTCGGGCTCCTAGGAGAACCTGGTGCTCAGTCGCTGATGTCACATGTACATATAGTCGATTTGGGAATTGGTGGATGCAATGACGGCTCTGTGCTCCTCCTCCTTGGCCCACTGTGCCTGTGTAGCACGCATGTGTTGTCGAACTTCCTGACGATAGGTAGCCTCCTCTTGAAAATAAGCTCAGGCCTTGCCATAGAACTCCTCGGCCCTCTGAAAATGCTCTCGTAGATCCTGGAACTCTACCTGTGTATAGGTCTTGTGCTCCTCCTATCGCTGCTCATGTGTCTGTTGCTCGACATAAATATCGTCAAGGTATGATCGAAACTCAGAGAAGTCATAAGCTGACATACCTGTATCCTGCTCAAAAGTGGAAAAAGAAGGAGGTCCAGGTTTAGGCTCACGGTGTGGACTAGGGGGGCTCCTATACATGGGTGGATCTACCGGTGAGTGATGAGTAGGAGGTGAGAGGGGTGTATGAGTGGAAGGCCCTACATGTGGTGGGGGGACTCCACTATAAGATCCAACCGCCAATTAGCACGGTTAGTGATGGTGGTACGATCAGTGTCGGGGAGCCTAAGGGGTCCCAAGTTCTTCCTCACAAAACCAAAATAGTGCCTCTCTCTCACTATCATTTTCAAAGCCATGCAGGCCCCTAGATCGATGCTAGGGCTCCCTTATACTCTATCCAAGGTGGTGCAATCGTACTCCATCCTATTGCAAATACGGGTGATTAATCCCCCTAAAATAATCTCTCCCTTGGCCACCTTACCCATCTTTACCAAGTGTCGGATGAAATGGGACCCTACATCAATGGTACTTCTCTCTTGTAACATGTCCCATAGGCAAAGAAGCTCACTCATCCTCACTACTCCATCGCTCTCCCCTCTCTCAAAAATAGTACTTGCCATAACTCGGTGAATATACCAAAAAATAGAGTTTTGGAGGCGTGAGGCTTTAGCCCTAGAAGGGTCATATGCACTCTTCCCTGTCAAATCTAACCAAAAGGTTCGAGCATTAAACTTATTGGGGGTCCTTCTCTCTCCCCTACTAGGCAGTCCAAAACATGAGTTCCATTGGTGCAAAGTCCACTCATGTTCAATATTAAATAGCCTAAAAGTGACCTTTCCCTATTCACTATCTCTCCCTGTCAAGATCTCCGCCTTCAATGAACTTAAAAATTCCAAAACTATCCTAGGGTAGGTTGGGCTTCTCACCCCCATAATCTCTCCCCAACCCATTTTTGCAAAAAGGCCTTTTACATTCCCAAGCAAACCTAGGGTTTCCAAAAGAGCTTCATCCAAATACCTAGTAGAAGTGATTTTTTGATTGGAAAGCATATTAAATATATCCCTATGCTCATTATTACGAAATGTGATGTTTGGGGTGTTGGAGGATCGTAGTTCGGCTAGAAGGGGGGAGGTTGAATAGCCCAATTCGTGCTCGATGGACTTTGATCGTTCTTGCATGCTAGTCTCTACAATTCGTTAGTATGCGCAGTGGAAATACGAATACAAACACAAAAGAAATATACAAGCACACACAATAAACACATGATATTGGTGGTTTGGAACCTTAGGGTTCCTACTCCATGGGGCGAGCTCAACGACCTCTAGTGATGCACACGTCACTACTAAATCTCCTTCTCGACAACACGTCGGAGGTGGAGAAACCTCATACAATGGTTACAAAAGTAATACAATGAAATACAAGAGAATACAAGACAATAAACAAAATAAGTAAAGAACACTTTACAACAATTGCTTTGAAACCTTTGCTTGTAGCTTGCTTTGGTTTGCTCTTGAAGGTCTGGAATGCAACAACAATTCCCCTCCAAAATCTCTCCAAAAATCACTATGGAAATCCTCCCCAACCTCCTCCTTTTATGCTTATCTCATGCTGATTCTACGCCTAGCTGTCGATTGCCATAAAGCCCCAGTCAACTGCTCCTGTAGCCATTGTGAGATAACGACCTAATCCACGTTGGCATCCAGCCAACGGATACACTGGCAGTCGATTGCCAGCCTCGTAGTCGACTAATCAGTCGACTACTGAGCGTTCTGCTCTCGCATCCTCGACTAGTAGTTGACTGCCATCTAGGGCAGTCGATTGCTAAAGTCATTAGTCGACTGACCAATGCTTGTTGGGAGATCGATTTGCCGGCTAGAGGGGGGTGAATAGCCCTCGATCATTGGATGTCGTATTTTGCTCGTTCTCGTTGCGTTGCTTGTCTACGATTATCGTTAGCACAGCGGAAACAAAAAAACAATAATAATACTAACAACAAATAAGCACACGCAAACACACACGATATACGTGGTTCGGAACCGAATGGTTCCTACTCCACGGGTGAGCTCCTCGAGCTCTAGTGATGCACACGACAATACTCAAACTCCTTCTCGACTACACGTCGGAGGTGGAGAAACCTCTCACAAGCAATTACAACAGTAATATACAAATACAAACAAGAATACAAATACAATACAAAAGAAACACTTTTCACCGATTGCTTTTGATCACTTGTTTGTTGCTTGCTTTGATTGTCTCTTGAAGGACTGGAATGCAGCAGCAATTCCCCTCCAATAGCTCCACAAAAACCATGGCGAAATCCTTCAACTCGAGCTCCATTTATAACCTGCATCAAGCTATTTTTGCGCCCATCGATCGTGATCGTGACCATCGATCGTGGTTCATAACCATTGCCTCACAGCGGCGGATCCACGTTGGTTAAGTTCCAGCGGATCACACATCGATCCGATGTGATGACACCCATCGATCGTGATCATCCATCGATCGAGTCTTTGGCAAGCTCGACTCCATTCTGCCGTGCGTGTGTCATCGATCATTGCCATCCCTCATTGAGTCGATCGATCATCATCAATTGCCGCCTCCCTCGGCGGTCGGCGATCAACCGAACTTGGTTCAATCGAACCTTTGGTCGAACCCATACGACCTAGAGCGGTCGGTACCTACGATCGGTGATGTCGGATAAAACCTCAAACATAACGATGTTTGAGCCTCCGACACTCAGTCTTAGCCACTTGGCCAAGTCCACCTTATCCCTCATGGAGTTCCCCACCGAAGCTCTCTTCCCTCGGCCTACGTCCCTCGGATGCACCAAGCGCACGACTTCGCAATGCCATCTTTCGCATCTCATGCCCTAGAAGTATGCTTCCCTTTGGGCTCACTCCATTCGCTCCCCGTCCGGCGGTCCCTCGGATGCACCAAGCGCACGGCTTCGCAATGCCATCCTTCACCGACTCAAGGACCCAAGCCTAGTGACCTTGCCAAGTTCTCAAGACTTCCCAAATGCACCAAGCGCACGCGGCCAGAATGCATTTCTCACCAAGCACCAAGCGCCGCGGCCGCAATGCTTTGGACTTTCCCATGCCAAGGCTTCCCCCTTGGACTTCCACACCAAGCTCCATGCTTGGATTTTCCATGCCAACCCCATGTTGGACTTTCCCATGACAATCCCATGTCATGAGTTTTGTCTATCATCAAAATACTATCAAGGTACTGCTCGAGTCAAACTCGAGTCAACCTGGGCCGATTGCACCAACAATCTCCCCCTTTTTGATGATTGACAAAACTACCATCTCAAGTCTACCAATTCTCCCATATTGGCAATTCTCATATCCCAATGAGAATTCCAACGAACCCTAATTGGTAACTTGGTAACTTCTCCCACTTTTTGACATTACATCAAAAAGGTCCTCCCCAAGGGTATGAATGTCTCATATCCCAATGAGATCTTATATCTCTCCCTTGGAGGAACACATGCCTACCATATTTCTAGTGATCCCATATCACTTTAAAGAGAGACAACCCAATTTTCCTCCCATGAGGAAATACACATCCATCTTCCCAAGATGGATACCTCCCCCTAGAGGCTTGCTCCCCCTTGACCATTGCACCAACAATGTCCTTGGAGAGTCCCTAAGCCAATAGGAATATTAACCAAATCAAAATTAAGGCAAAGTTCAACAATGAACTCTCTTCCACCTTAAAATTGATACTTACCCTCAACCCAACTCCTAATCCATATCCAATGGATTTCCACCCTCTCTAATGCTCTCCCAAGCATATCCTAAGGTTAGGAGTGGTTAGGGGACCAAAACATGGCTAAACATGGGCCTAACTATCAAGTTTACCCGAAATCGGCTGTGCGGTCGACTCATCGGATACGGTCATTTGGACTTACCATCGATCATTGCCATTACAGGCGATCGTCGATAACTGCATTCTGTAGTTTTTCAGTTTCAGAAATGGATTTTCGAAATCCATAAGTAAATATACGTAATTTTAAAAATCTTGAAAATGCATACGTATAATACTTATCCTAAACACTATGGGTGAAAAATATTGGAAATTTATTTTACCCATTAAATTAGGAGATTGATACAAAGTTCAAAATTTAAGAAAAGCTTCAATAAAGAGCCATCTTTGTATCATCCCATTCAATGGTGATAGCTATCAAAAGATAGGCTTCACCAAGGTTTTTCAAAATGTTTTTCAAACCTTTATTTTCTTTTTCCTAAACATCTCACCAATATCTAGATGTGTAAAACACATACAAGTCAAATATCTTAGTGAGATGTGGGTTTTTTGTTCTTTATGTCCTCATGCATATTTCTAAGGCAACATAATTTGATTCCCTTCAACTTGTGCCATAGTCCTTAATTTCATTTTATTTAATACATGATATGATTATGGAATAAATATGATTTAGATAAAAACATATGCCAATATCATGATGTCATGGCATGTGAATGAGAACTAAGCATACATGACATCTAAAAATAATTCTAAACATGATCATGACATTTTATAGATAAAAATGAAAATGATGTCATGACATGGTAAGGCAAACAAATCATGGTGAGTAAGGTATACTAAGGTATACCTAAGTGTTAAATCAAAATTGCCATTTCTATAGGTTAATTCAGTTTTGCCTAAATGCCATTATCTCCCAAGTGTGCCATAAACCCAAAATGACACACCAATACTTCTATGACCTAATTGTGCCAATTTAAATCATTTTAAACTTTTCAAACACATTGGCACATTCTAATGTGTCAACTCTACCATGGTTAGGTTAACTACCCATCCATTTAGGGTTGACACACCCTAACCCATCTAGCGTGAATCAATCACGCTTTTAGGAACCCAATACCTATTGGAGCTCCTTGGGTTAACAAGGTATTCCCTAGGGATAACTTCCCTAGATACCTTCCTAATGACCCTTTTTGGCTTTGAAGCCTTAGTCAAATGGGTCTTACTTGGGTCAACTCTAGAGGTGACTCCTCCATTGACCTTCTTAATGGCTACATTTGATTTCTTTGAGGTGTTAGCCACTAAACACATACTATGGCTAGACTTAGGGATGACTTCCCTATTAGCCTTGGTTTTCCTAGACCTAGATGTGGTTCCATAATTAAATGGAACATTATGATAAGTCTCCTTGGGCTTTGGTTTGTGACCCAAACCTTCCTTGCCCTTAGACCATTTTTGAACCTTAGGTCTTGACTTTTGGGCATTTGACCCTAGAATTGAATTTTCTATGATTCTAAGGGCTTTCTCCATTCTCTCAAGTCTTGAACTCAAGACTTGGTTCTCTAGCTCTAATTTTCCCATTTTTGAATTTTCATTAGGTTTTTGAGAAGGCCTCTTCTTCTTAGGCATGTGCCTAGACTTTTTGGGATTAATACCCAAATTTTTTTCTACTCTCCTAATTGACTCCCTAGGCAAGATATTTCTAGAATTATGAGTCCTAGGTTTGTCCTTAGAGATATGAACATGCTTGGCACCTAAGAAATAAACCTTATTATTTCTCCTAGCATGCTTTTCATTGATAATAGCAAGAGAGCTAAAATAATTCTTAGCATGCTTTTTAGCTCTAGGAATTAAAGGTGCATTAAGTAAATTTACCTTAGGGTTAGCTTTATGAGCTCCCCCTACATGAGTTGCACCTTCTTGCCCTTTCTTCCTCCCCCTAGGGCATTGGCTTCGGTAATGTCCCCGTTGGTTGCATTTAAAGCACACAATGTGCTCTTTGCTCTTGATTTTGGGAACACCGGCATCCTTTGACTTTGGGTTGACTTTTGGTGTTGATGCCTTTTTCTTAGCCAATTTAGGGCATTTACTCTTGTAGTGCCCTTTCTCCCTACACTCAAAACATATTATGTGATTTTTATTCAAAATTAAAATACTTGAGCTACCTAGGGAGGTGGTGGAGGCCTCTTCTTGATCTTCACTTCTCCCGGATGTGGATGCTTCTTGTTCTTGCTCCGGGATGGAAGATTGTCTTTCCTCCCCCACAATGCTAGAGGTGGAGGTCTCCACTAAATCATCAACATCTTCAAATGTTGTGGGTGCTTCTTCCTCGGCATTCTCCTCTACATGTGCCGGTTGGGAGTTTTCTTGAAATTTCATTATCTTCTCCCATAATTCCTTTGCATCCCTATAGTCACCCAATCTAGACCAAATATGATTAGGTAACAAATCACTAAGTAATTTAATTACCTCGAGATTTGTCTTGAAGTCCTTTATTTGGTCTTGGGTCCACCTCGATTTTTCCATGGGCTTATTTTCTTTGTCCCTAGGCATCTTAAAACCGTTTTCTATAATTAACATAGAGTCAAAATTGGTTTCAAGATATACCTCCATCCGTTTCCTCCACCAAGCAAAATCTCCATCGAATTTCGGTGGATGGATGAAGCCGGCCATTTTGTAGTGCTCTCGTGGCGGTTAGTCCTTGAAGAGCGACCTCGGCTCTGATACCACTTGTTGGGAGATCGATTGGCCAGCTAGAGGGGGGTGAATAGCCCTCGTTCGTTGGATGTCGTATTTTGCTCGTTCTCATTGCGTTGCTTGTCTACGATTGTCGTTACCGCAGCGGAAACAATAAAACAATAATAATACTAACAACAAATAAGCACACGCAAACACACACGATATACGTGGTTCAGAACCAAATGATTCCTACTCCACGGGCGAGCTCCTCGAGCTCTAGTGATGCACATGGCAATACTCAAACTCCTTCTCGACTACACGTCGGAGGTGGAGAAACCTCTCACAAGAAATTACAACAGTAATATACAAATACAAACAAGAATACAAATACAATACAAAAGAAACACTTTTCACCGATTGCTTTTGATCACTTGTTTGTTGCTTGCTTTGATTGGCTCTTGAAGGACTGGAATGCAGAAACAATTCCCCTCCAATAGCTCCACAAAAACCATGGCGAAATCCTCCAACTCAAGCTCTTGTTTTGCGCCCATCGATCGGTGATCATGACCATCGATCGACTAGTCCGTGTAGATTGCCTCACAGCGGCGGATCCACGTTGGTTAAGTTCCAGATCACACATCGATCGGTGATGGCACCCATCGATCGTGATCATCCATCGATCGAGTCTTTGGCGAGCTCGACTCCATTATGCCGTGCGGGTGTCATCGATCGATTGTCATCCCTCGTCGATCGTGATCATCCCAATCATCGCCCTCCCTCGGCGGTCGACTGATCAGCCAGACTTGGTTCAGTCAAACACTGGTCGAACCCATACGACCTAGAGCAGTCGACTGGCACCTATGCCAGTTGACTGATGTCGGCTAAAACCTCAAACATAACGATGTTTGAGCCTCTGCCACTCAGTCTTAGCCACTTGGCCAAGTCCACCTTATCCCTCATGGAGTTCCCCACCGAAGCTCTCTTCCCTCGGCCTACGTCCCTCGGATGCGCCAAGCGCACGACTTCGCAACGCCATCTTTCGCGTCTCATGCCCTAGAAGTATGCTTCCCTTTGGGCTCACTCCATTCGCTCCCCGTCCGGCGGTCCCTCGGATGCACCAAGCGCACGTCTTCACAATGCCATCCTTCACCGACTCAAGGACCCAAGCCTAGTGACCTTGCCAAGTTCTCAAGACTTCCCAAATGCACCAAGCGCACGGCTTCGCAATGCATTTCTCACCAAGCACCAAGTGCACGACTTCGCAATGCTTTGGATTTCCCATGCCAAGCACCAAGAGCATGGCTTCGCAATGCTTTGGACTTTCCCATGCCAAGGCTTCCCCCTTGGACTTCCACACCAAGCTCCATGCTTGGATTTTCCATGCCAACCCCATGTTGGACTTTCCCATGACAATCCCATGTCATGAGTTTTGTCTATCATCAAAATACTATCAAGGTACTGCTCGAGTCAAACTCGAGTCAACCTGGGCCGATTGCACCAACAATGCTGACAGTCCACTGCCATGACATACAACATAGTCGAACAATAGTCGACTTTCACCAGTCGACTATTATTGGGTAAAACCTCAAACACAAGTTGTTTGAGCATCCGACCGTCGGGTAAAATCTCAAACAACATGTTTGAGCATCCGACACTTGACCTTAGTCACTTGGCCAAGTTCACCTCATCCATGAGGTTTAACCCAAGACACCCTTAGCCTAGACCTAAGCCTTCTAGCCACCTCTACTAGCTTCGCACCTATCGGATCGCTCCAAGTCATCCATGACTTGTTCATACATGCACGGATCCCTCCAAGTCATCCATGACTTGTTCATCCATACGCTAGCCTCCAGGTGCTTCCTTCGGCTATTATCATGCTCTCGGTGTCTACATCGCCAAGGTACATATGGACTTATACTTCGAAAACTACCGCTTGGCCTTACGTTGCCAAACCACCCCTTGGACTTCCCAAATGCCAAGTACCCATAACTTGGACTTTCACCTCCAAGACTACACACTTGGACTTATGTGGCCAAGGTTGCACACTTGGTCTTCCCTTGCTAACTCCATGTTGGACTTCCAATGCCAAGCCCCATGTTTGGACTTTCACCGCCAAGGCTACACACTTGGACTTATGTGGCCAAGGCTACACACTTGGTCTTCCCATGACAATCACATGTCATATGTTTTGTCTAACATCAAAATACTGCTTGAGTCAAACTCGAGTTCGGTCAATCATGACCTGGGCCGATTGCACCAACAATCTCCCTCTTTTTGATGTTTGACAAAACCCCAAACACCTTTGAGTTAAGTAACCTAACTCAAGTCTACCAATTATCCCAAATTGACAATTCTCACATTTGAGAATTCCAACTAACCCCAATTGGTACTTTCTCTCCCTTTTTGACATACAACAAAACAGTTCTCCCCAAGGGTGTCAATGTCCCATATCCCAATGAGATCTTACAATCTTCCCCTTGGTCCAAAAATACATCTAGGATGCCTTCACTCTTCCTAGTGATAAGTCTCATATCACTTAAGAGAGACAATCCCCCAATTCTCCTCCCATGAGGAGAAATACATCCATCATCCCAAGATGGATAACCTCCCTCTAATGACTTGTTCCCCCTTGACCATTGCACCAACAATGTACTTGGAGAGTCCCTAAGCTAATAGGAACACTAAACAATCAAAATTAAGAAAAAAGATTCAACATTGAACTTTCACCTCCCTTAATTCGATACACACCCTAAATAATTCTCTTAATCTATTTTTAATGGATTTCCACCCTTCCAATGCTCTCCAAAGCATATCCTAGGGTTAGGAGCAGTTAGGGAACCTAAAAATAGCTGAACATGGGCCTAACAAACCTTGTTTATCTGAAATCAGCTTTGACAGTCATCAGTCGACTGCCATCCTTGGCAATCTACTGATTTCTTCATTGTGTAGAAATCATACTTTAGAATTTGAATTTTCAAAATTCATAAGTAAAATACGTATTTTGAAAAATCTTGAAAATTCATACGTACATTACTTATAACAAATATTATGGGTGAAAAATATTGGGAAAATAAAATACTCATAAACTAGTGAGATTGACACAAAGTTTAAAACCATTGAAATTTTCAATGTTTGACCCTACTTTGTATCACCTCATTCAATGGTGATTGCTATCAAAAGATGGACTTCACCAAGGTTTTTCAAAATGGTTTTGAAAATATTTTAAAACCTTAATTTCATTCCTAACATCTCACTTGTATCTAAGTGTATGAAACACATACAAGTCAAGTGTTCTAGTGAGATGTGGGTTTTGGTTATTTAGGGTCTCATGCATATGCTAGGCAACTCTATTTGATTCCCTTATGCATGAGACTTCAAATCATGCCAGAGTCCTTAACTCAATTTTATTTAATGCATGAATAATGATTATGGCATAAATGATAACAAAAATAAAAGTATGTGCCAATAATCATGATGTCATGACATGTGATATAAACTTAAGCATAACATGACATTTAGCTAACCCTAAGTATTATCATGACATTTTATATGATAAAAATAAATATGATGTCATGACATGGAAAGGCAAATGAATCATGGCAAGTATAAAACACTAAGGTATAATATAACTAAGTGTTAAGCCCAAATTATCATTTCTAGAATTAAATCCATTTTGCCTTAATACCAACTATCCCCCTAGTGTGCCAAAAACTCAAAATGACAAACCATGACTTCTAGGACCTATTTGTGTCAATTTGATCAATTTTTAACTTCTCAAAGCATATTGGCACATCGTAAAGTGTCAACTCTATCATGGTTAGGTTAGCTACCTATCCACTTAGGGTTGACACACCCTAACCCATCTAACGTGAATCGATCACGCTCCTAGGAACCCAATACCTATTGGAGCTCCTTGGGTTAACAAGGTATTCACTAGGGATAACTTCCCTAGATACCTTCCTAATAATCCTTTTTGGCTTTGAAGCCTTAGTCATTTGGGTCTTGTCAAGGTTAACCTTAGGGATTGCCTCCCTAGTAACCTTCTTAGTGGTCTTCCTAGGTTTTATAGAACCCTTGGCCACTAGACACATATCATGGTTAGTCTTAGGGATGACTTCCCTATTAACCCTGATTTTCCTACACCTAGATATTGTTCAATAATCGAATGGAACATCATGGTTGGTCTTCTTAGAATTAGGTTTGTGACCCAAACCTTTCTTCTACCTTTTTGGTTCTTGCCCCTTAGAACCTAAATCTTGATCATTTGACCCCTTAAATGAATTTGTCATTTTTGCTAGGGTCTTCTCTAGTTTTTCAAGCCTTGACCTCAAGGCTTGGTTTTCTAATTCTAATTTTCCCAATTGTAACTTTTCTTTGGTCTTTTGGGAAAGACTCTTTTTCTTAAGCATGTGCCTACCCTTCTTAGGGTTAATGCCTAAATTTTCTTCTATCCTCTTAATACTCTCCCTAGGTAAAATAGGTCTAGAATTGTTTGATCTAGATTTGTCCTTAGTTGTAAGTTCATAGGATTTAGCCCCTAAGAAAACATATCTATTCCTACTAGCATGCTTAAGTTTATGGGCAATATCAAGTGAGTTAAAATAATTTTTAGCATGCTTCTTAATCCTAGAACCGGAAGGTGCATTAAAGTATACTTAAGGGTTTGCTTTGGAAGCTCCCCCTACTTGTGTAGCTCCTTCTTACCCCTTCTTCTTCCCCCTAGGGAATTGGCTTCGGTAGTGTCCCCTTTGGTTGCATTTGAAGCACACAATATGCTTTTTGCTTTTCTTAGCGAGGACTCCGGTATCCTTTGACTTTTGGTGCCGGTGCTTTCTTCTTGGCCAATTTTGGACATTTGCTCTTGTAATGCTCAGCTTCCCTACACTCAAAGCATATAATGTGATTTTTAATTTTAATTAACATGCTTGAGTTACCTAGGTCGGAAGAGGCGATATGGGAGGTTTCTTCACTTCTTCCAGAGGTACATGCTTCTTCCACTTCTTCTACCTCTTCTACCGATTCGGATGTTGAGCATTTCTCAACTTTTGAGTCCTCACTTCTAGATGTGGAGGTTTCCTCCAATTCTTCCACATCCTCGGATGTTGATGGACATTCATCCTCGGCCTCCTTCTCTGATTGAGCTAGTTCGGGATGTTTGTGGAATTTGACCAACTTGTCCCACAACTCCTTAGCCCATATTCACCTAGCTTACACAAAATATCATAAGGTATCAATTTTATTAACAATTTTGTTACCTTAATGTTTGTTTTAAATTATTGTCGTTGCTCCTCGATCCATTTTGATTTTACTAATGGCTTGTTGTCTTCACCCCTAGTCACTTCAAAACCATTTTCAATGATTAGCATAGTATCAAAATCGGTTTCGAAGTATACCTTCATCCTTCTTCTCCACCATGAGAATTCTCCCTCAAACTTCGGTGGATAGATGTTGATGCCGACCATTTCATTGATTGTTGTGACAGTGAGTCTGACGACAATCTCCTCACTCTGATACCACTTGTTGGAGGATTATGGCCCGGCTAGAAGGGGGTTGAATAGCCCAATTCATGCTCGATGGACTTTGATCGTTCTTGCATGCTCGTTTCTACAATTCCTTAGTATGCACAACTGAAATACGAATACAAACACAAAAGAAATATACAAGAACACATAATAAACACATGATATAGGTGGTTTGGAACCTTAGGGTTCCTACTCCACGGGGCGAGCTCAACGAGCTCTAGTGATGCACACGATACTACTAAATCTCCTTCTTGACAACATGTCGGAGGTGGAGAAACCTCATACAATGATTACAAAGTAATACAACGAAATACAAGAGAATACAAGACAATAAACAAAACAAGTAAAGAACACTTTAAAACAATTGCTTTGAAACCTTTGCTTGTAGCTTACTTTGGTTTGATCTTGAAGGTCTGGAATGTAGCAACAATTCCCCTCCAAAATTTCCCCAAAAATCACTGTGGAAATCCTTCCTAAGCTCCTCCTTTTATGCTTGTCTCGAGATGATTTCGCGCCTAGCAGTCGACTACCATAAGGACCCAGTCAACTGCTCCTGTAGTCGTTGTGAGACAATGACCTAATCCACATTGGCATCGACCAGCGTGATACACCTGCCCGATTGATTGTCGATTACCATCGATTGACTACCTAGTAGCGTGGCCGATCGTCGATCCATCGAGCATTTTGCTCTCGCATCTTCGACTAGTTGTCGACTGCCATCCATGGCAATCGATTGCTGAAGCCATCAGTCGACTGGTCAATGCTAGCAGTAGACTACCATGACATATAACGCAGTCGAACAACAGTCGACTTTCACCAATCTACTGGGACATACCACCAGTCAACTGTTATCGGGTAAAACTTCAAACACAAGTTGTTTGAGCATCCGATTGTTGGGAAAACCTCAAACAACATGTTTGAGCATTCGACACTTGACCTTAGTCACTTGGCCAAGTTCACCTCATCCATGAGGTTTAACCCAAGACATCCTTAGCTTAGACCTAAGTCTTCTAGCCACCTCTACTAGCTTCACGCCTATCGGATCCCTCCAAGTCGTCCATGACTTGTTCATCCATGCACGAATCCCTTCAAGTCATCCATGACTTGTTCATCCATACGCTAGCCTCCATGTGCTTCCTTCGGCTATTGTTATGCTCTCGGTGTCTACACCGCCAAGGTACATATGGACTTACGCTCCTAAGACTACCGCTTGGCCTTATGCCACCAAATCACCCCTTGGACTTCCCAAATGCCAAGTACCCATATCTTGGACTTTCATCGCCAAAGCTACACACTTAGTCTTACTTGGCCAAGGCTACACACTTGGTCTTCCCTTGCCAACTTCATGTTGGACTACCAATGCCAAGCCCCATGCTTGGACTTCCACCGCCAAGGCTACACACTTGGTCTTCCCATGACAATCACATGTCATATATTTTGTCTAACATCAAAATACTACTTGAGTCAAACTCGAGTCCAATCAATCATGACCTAGGCCGATTGCACCAACATGGGGGAGCATTTCCTTCCTCCGGAGCTCTTGGGGCACTCCTTCTCCTTGACTTTGGCTCCGAAGAAGAAGATCGCATTGCTACATGCTTTGTCCTCCTCATTGTGGCTTCTTGAGAGCTTCTCGGAGGTTGGAGTGAGTCCTTGGAGGTTGGAGGAGAGGATTTCTCATGGGCTAGGACAGAGGGTTTGAGTCGCACGAGTGATTTGGGGCAAGCCGCATGACTTCTCCCCTTTTAAAGAGACGTGACACGATCGTGTGAAATTCACACGGCCGCCTGTGTGGGACATTGTGTCACCGCTTGGAAAAAAGGTTCGAGAATTGGCACAGTTATGTGAAATTCACATGACCAACCTGTGCACCTCCGGTTTTCTCCCAGAGAGCAACACGGTCTGAGATTTTTCACACACCCTGCCGTGTGTGGTTCTGAACATGGGGCACGACCATGTGGAATCCACATGGCCGCCCATGCTTCTCACTGAGGGTTCAAAAAAGAATCTCGTTGCTACTTAGCAAGTTCTTTCTGACCCTAAACTATTTGTAAAGATGCTAATGGCTATAAATTAAAGTCTAAATTATACACATGAATGCAAAAAGATTAAAATCATATAAAATAAACTTGGGTTGCCTCCCAAGAAGTGATTGTTTAAGGTCTTTAGCTCGACCATACTCCTTGGCTTCAGCTCGGCTCCGGTGGCTCTGTGAACCTCCATTCATTCATTTTAGAATCTTTACTTTCTAGTGAGGTATTTTCTATCCTGCAGGAAGTATACTTGTCTAAGAATGGAACCTTACACTCTAATAAGTTGAATATGATAATCTCGCCATCCACTTCCAAGGAGACTTTGTGCTCCTTCATGTTTATGCGTGCTCCTACAATTGTCAGGAAGGGTCTCCCCAAGATGATTGGGTTTTGAGGGTTTGGTCCTGTGTCCAATATAATGAAGTCTGTGGGTATCACAAAACTCTCTATTACAATAGGTACATCCACCATCATGCCAACTGGTTCCCTGACCATGTCATCCGCCATACGAATAGACAAGCCAGCCGTTCAACCCACTCAGTCCTATCTCCCTATAGATTACATAGGGTATGACACTAATGGACAATCCTAAGTCACATAATGCCTCGTTGATGCTCTCCCCATAGATCATGCAGGGTAAGACAAAATCATTAGGGTCCTCAAGATTGGGTGGAATCTTATCTTCTATTTCAGCTTGATTTGGCAAAGTTGAGATCATGGTTGCGCACCCCTTAGTGACTTTTCTTTTCTGACTTGCAACTTCGTTGTACGCTCCCTCTCCCTTAATCGGGTTTTGCTCGGATGGTAGGGAAGAGCTTTCCATAGTTTGTAATACGGTCTTGGCTATTTGGGTCACTTGCGTTTCCAGCATCTTAGTGTGGCTTGTGAGCCCATCGACAGAGGCCTTCAACTCCCTTAGTGCCTCTTCGGATCTTTGATGTTGCCGTTGGAATTCTGCATTAGCCTTTGTTTGGGTAGTAATGAACCCTTCAATCATTGACTCAAGTCTAGATTTAGGCAGTTGTTGCTGCCTGTTGTCTTGCTGCTCATATCCTCCCGATTGTTAGAAATTTCCCGAATTACTTTTGTAGGAAAATTCAGATGGTTCCTCCATCCAGGGTTGTATGTGCTGGAATAAGGATTATTGGACCTCTATTTATACTCACCCACCACATCAACATGCTCAACCTGATCCTCTGATCCACTCTGCTCTCCATAGTAGTCCTTCTGATATGCCGCTACTCCCTCACTAAAGGAGTTGGCCGCACGTACAGAAGCAGGGGTTAGGGAGTCAAACTGTCTACTTAGTGCATCCATCCTTGCCGCTAGATGATCCACAGAGTTAACAACATATCTCCCGACTGCAAGTGCTGGGTGACTCTGCTCGGAAGCTCATTGGTGGTGGTTCTGGGCCACCTCCTCAATTAACTCTTCTATTTCCTCGATAGTCTTTCATTAATACTCCTACTGCAGCATAATCGAGGAGAACCTTCGTGGCATATGTGATCCCATTATAAAATATGTGGATCACCAGTCACCTCTCTAGACCGTGATGGGGGCATTGATAGAGTAGCCCTTTGTAGCGATCTCAGACTTCAAACAGGGACTCTCCTTCCTTCTGGCAGAAGCTAGTAATCAAGCGGCACATGTGAGAATTGGTGGGAAGAATTTATTCAAGAATTATTGCTCGCACTACTCCCATGCGGTGATGCTTCCTGAAGGAAGAGAGTGTAGCCATGTCTTCGCCTTGTCCCACAGTGAGAACGGGAAGAGGCTTAGATGGATCGCATCGGTGGATACTCCATTGAATTTCAATGTTGAGCAGATCTCTAAAAACGTTTCTAGGTGCCGATTCGGGTCTTCAGTTGCAACTCCTCCAAATTGGCTCTGTTGGACCATGTGTATGAGTGCAGATTTTAATTCGAAATTGTTTGTTGTGATGGATGATCTAGCTATACTCGGACTATACCCTCTAGCACTGGGGGTTGCATAGTCCCGCAGAGGTCGGATACCTAAGTTTGTCAAAGGGGCATCTTGTTCCTCCATGCTTTTCTGTTCAGCTCTCCTGCGATGGTAGGTTCATTCGATTTCTAGATCTATCGGAAGTAGATTTTTCGATCCTAAGCGTCTATGCATACGATGAACCAAGCTATGCAATCGGGAGTATATATACTACTTATAAAAAGGAAATCAAATAACCTAAAGCACTAAACTAAATGAAGAAAAACTAAAACTGAACTAAAGCATGATGCAATATAACTACTAAAATTAATCTAAACTGAATTTAGATAGAGAAAATCCGAATTGAGTAAACTGAAAATAGAATAAAAATAAAACAAGAAAACAAATCTAACCAAGGTCTGATCCAAACTATCCACTTTCGATTGAATATCGAATCAACAATCCCCAACAACAATGCCAAAAACTTAGTGCACGCGAGAGCGACCTTAAATCTTCAATGAGAATCATCGAGGACTCGAAGTGCGCACTCGCGCTCAACTCCCGCAAGTGCACGGATGTCGTCAAGTAATAAAAGATTATTGATCCCACAAAGACTGAGATTCGAATACCATTTGTCCACTGGATGTTGTTGTTCGGAGTTAATATCCTAAGAGTATGGGTTGCGAGGTTGACGGTAGTCCTAACTCAAGTACGGTATTACTCGGAGGAAGAGAATGTTGGTTCGAAGTTCTCTAAAAGGATTCTAGGACTTCAGTTTCACTTGTGCATCATGGAACATGCTATCAATTAGAAGTGTTAAGATCTCTAATTACTACCTTGAGGGAGGATCATCATGTATTTTCTCGATGAACTTTTGCTTCTATCGGGAACTATCTATTCCTAACCAAGTTTCCCTTTCAGATCGTCAGAGCTCAGGGGGTTGATACCGTTGGGATCCCTCTGTCACTATGGTCCCTCAACCCTTCTAGAGTTAATCTCTTCTACTTTGGGTCTTCTGCTAAGATAGGTTATCAGAGTACTAGGACATCCTAATAATCCCTATGAAGAGGTAGATCGTATCTCATATCCTACTCTAACATATTCTATCTTCTACAATTACGGGAGGTAGGATGATCGCAAGGTTCATCCTTGGTTCTCCTAGATTTTGTATATGAAGGTTGTCACCCTTTTTATCGCCTATGTTCAATATAAATAGAATCAAGACGTAATCCTCATCGATCTCAACAACACACAATCGTAAACAGAATCAAAAGAGATGACTAATTATTTGATCTAGCATGTCCACATACACAACTTACTCCATAATCCTAGAATCAAAGTGTCTACTCCATAGATAAATACGAATAAACATAAGACATCTTAAGAAAAGTAATTACAATGCAAGTAGAAATTAAAAATAAAGAGAGTACTTTTTGTCCTATCCAATTTACGTGTCTTGGTTGTTCTTCACGGTGTCGGAGCGTCGAGATGGACCTTCTAGCCGCTTCCTTCCTCCCTGTTGCGAGTCTTCGGTGCTTTTTAGGGCACCTTCTTGTCGTCCTAGCCGTCGGACCTCCTCCCTAGGGTTTGGACATTCCTTCCTATTTATAGATGTGGAGTCGACTCTCCATAAATCCCACGAAAACCCTAATCACGTCAAGTCTGCCCAATGCCACACGATCGTGTGGAATCCACCCGACCGTGTGGAATCCACCCGACCGGCCATGTGGGGTGCTAGAATTTCTGGCTTCGGGGGTTGGACATGGCCGTGTGAATCTCACACGACCAGGACATGTCCGCCTCTGTATTATTTGGTGAATGCTCTCTTTTGCTCTGAAGCATGCCCGTGTTTTGGGAGAAACACGGCCAAAGCATGCTCGCCTTCCTTTGGCTCCAAAAGTGTATCGTTTTACCTCCAAAATGTCATCCTACACATAAAAACAACAAGAGTAGATATCCGAACTAGAAAATATGAAATGCGTGTAAAACAAAGAAAAAGATGCATGAAACACATATGAAATGCAATGAGATGTGTACTAAAACTACTTCTAAAATCCTATATGTTTTGCTCACATCAGTAGCACATCTTAAAGTTTTAATCTTTGATCATAGTCTTATGGATCCTTTACCTCGTGGCTGAACAAGAAAGACCCCTGTATAGTGCGCGTGAGATGACCCTAATATTTTGGACACGAATCGAAGCTTATGTCCCTTCTATCTTGTTCCTCACATTTCCAACACAAAGACACTTGCCTATCAATACACATAGATCGTTCCACACCCCTCACCACACTCAGTTTCAAAGGAGCACTCAAAGTCAAGGAGAAGAAAATAAAAAAAATAAATAATTACTAATTTTCAGTAGCTAGTTAGTCTCAAAGGGGCACCCCAATAGGTATTTTCCCAGTAGCTACTTGGTCTCAAAGGGGCTCTAATGATACTTCATCTTTTTTTTTCTTTCTCAATTTTTTTTTTCATCTTCATTTTTTTTCTCAACCAATTAGTTTCTTTTCTTTCATATTTTTATTTTTTCAAACTCTAGAGTTGAGTGTTTCTCTAGTAACTAAGTGTTATGAGAGCCCCCCATAAAAATTCAAGTACTAGTCCGATATAGACCTAGCCCTTCTTGGATACCTCTACCCTAGAGGTCATGTTTTGAGTGAAACAGGATTCTTAATGGGTAAGCCAAAAGGAAATTCACCAATTTAACTAAGTTTAATTCATATTACTCTAGATGGGATAAAAAAACAAATTGCCCTAAAGTGCTACGAGCAAAAATTTAAACATGCAGATTTTTTTTTCTTTTTCCCTTTTTTTTATGCACATTGATAAAAGCATGGTAAACAGGTAAACATGGTATGGAATGCAGATGATTTAGAAAAACATGCCCGGTAGCATATATAAAATAGATAAATAATTATCTCCCCTAAACTTATTTCAGTAGGGGGATTATTAGATATAATAGGAAAACGAGGTAAATTTTGAACTATACCGCGGTATTCGTGCCATATATAGACATTTTTGATTTGATGGTTGATAGTGTGCATCAAACTCTGATGCTCCTCCTCCCACTTCCATTGTTCTTCCTGTCTACGCCAATGCATTTCTTCAGCACAGAGATACTCTCCAGCCTGTGTGAAGAAATCTTCAGCTCGGTCCATGTACCGCTCAACTCTTTGATATCGTTCGTCAGAAATATGGATTTGCCCCTCCCAGAAACTCCTATGCTCAACATGCTTTATTCTGATGGCATTAATAGATGAGTGAAAATTGGAGAAGTCAAATGTGAAGTGCCCTACAGCAGAATCGCCAAAGGAAAAAGAATGTCTAAATGGTTCAGGTCAAGCAAGGAATGACTCAGTGAGTTCTAGGGATTGAGGAGTTGGTTCTATGTCAGTCATAAGCCAATTTGCACGGTTTCAAACTATGGTGCAGCCAGGGTTAGGAAGTGGGAGCAAGAAGTGGTCCTTTAAGTCTAAGAAAATACTTTTCTCCTCCCTTGTAATCATCTTTATAGCCAAAACATGCATCAAGGTTGATCCTAGAACTACTTTTAATCATCTCTAGTCCATCAAGACTGCATCCTAAGACCATAGCAATGTGTGTTATTAATCCTCCAACTACAATGGTCCCCGCGGACTCTTTACCAACTTTAATTAGGTGTCTAATAAAATGAGATCCAATATCGATATTTACATTGTGAATCATGACCCATAAAATTAACAATTCACTATGACGTGCCACTTCTTGACTTTCCCCTCGGCTAAAGATGGTATTGGCCATGACCCTACGTAGATATCGAAAAATGGAATTTTGAAGGGTCGAGGACTTGGATTTGGAAGAGTCATATGTGAAAGGTTTTTCCAATCCTATAAAACACTCCATGGGGTGGCCGGCCAAGTAGTTGGAAGCTAGAGGCTTGGAGAGAGCTTGGTGGTGAGAGACTTTGGTTGTGTGGCTTTTGTGAGTGTAGACTAACAAGAAGAGTGATCTTCTTCTTCCTTTCTCTTTTTCCCTACCTTCCTCTCCTTTAGGGACTTCTTTAGCAAGAAGTAAAGGAGAGCTCTTCTAGTTTCTTTTGTGAGACAAGAGCTTGCTCGTGTGGATACATATAGAGGCACGGACATTTGAACGTTCTAAAAGATCCAACAAACCCAAGGAGAAGCGGGATTAAAAAGGGCACGCAACAAAGGTAATATTCTCCTATAAGATAGGTTTTGAGAAATTTATTTTTGTACGAGGTTTTCTTTCGCAAGGATCACTTGGAAGGGATCCTATTTTTCCGTTGCGCATATGCTATTTTGCATAGAAAATCCCTACAGTGGTATCAGAGCCACTTGCGAAAGATCGTATAAAAATAGGTTTTCTCTATTTTATATATGATATAAAAGTAGGATAAATTTTATTATGAGTTGATAATTGCATTAGCAATTTTTCAAACATAATAAAATATCCGATGTCTTTTAAAAGTTAAAATTGACATGGTGTATGGTTATGGCCTAGTCCCAAAAAGTTTGTGAATGTGTGTGTTGTAATTCTTAATACGGTCTGCGTGTCGTGCCTTTCTCCTAAAATTCTTGTTGTAAAATTAGTTTTAGACTCGAATGTAACTCGAGTATTTCTCCTTTTGTAATATACAAAATAAAGATGGAGGGTCCATTGGAAGATGTCGTTACAAGGAGGAAGTCAACAACACAAGACAACCAAAAGGAAGCACTTGGGAGAAGATGCTATCCCTAGGTTGACCAATCAATCTTTTCATTGGCTTGAGAAGATTGTAGAATAAGGGCCATAACCATGACACGCTTAGTTTAATATGTATGTGATGCATGTTAATTTAGCTTATATGTGATGTATGCTAATATGTATGTGATGCATGTTTAAGTTTATTTCTTAATAAGTCAAAAACGATATGCCTACCAAAGTTTGGTACTCACTACTTCCTCGATCATTTGTTGTTGGGTTTGCCAAAGTAAAGCAATGCATTTTATCTTGGAAGAGTGCGAGTGGATAATCGTGATGTCCCGCTATCAAACTTGGTTAAGACTTAATTAAGTTTTTCTTAATTAATTAAGAAAGTAGAGGCATATATTAGCTTTGAACATAAGTTTTAAAAATTAGTTTTGTGTGATTTCCGAACATCAGCTTTGTCTTAGAAAGTGGTCGTTGCTCCGATATCAAAGAAGGCCTCTGTGCCTCGCCACGGCCTGGAAGCTAGTTTAGGAATAAGCACAAAACTAATCTAAACTTAACCAAAGCTATTAAAGAGTTACATCAGATGTAATTGGCAAAAGATTGCCTACCTAATCATACTACGTCTTGGGCGATTAGCCAAAGCTAACTCAAGACGAAGTATGATGTGGATCTTTATCCCATATAAATTTATAGCTAAATAGAAGCTAATGATGTAAGCAAAATGTGTTTGCCTACATCAATGATTAGCTCATATCAAAGCTATGAGAATTTAGTGGGAGCCTCATTTAATTAAAGGCCTAATTAAATGACTTAGGTATGATACTTAATTTTTCATTTTGATGTTGTAGATCACCATGTCATCTAACACGACACACCCCCTCAACTTGCGATCTGTTCTTGAGAAAGACAAGCTCAATGGAGCTAACTTTCTAGACTGGTATAGGAACTTGAGGATTATCCTCAAGCAAGAACGTAAACTGTATGTCCTAGAGCAGTCTATCCCTGAAACACCCGCCCTTGCGGCCACTCGTGCTGAAAAGGATGCTTATAAGAAGCATCAAGATGACGCATTAAATGTGTCATGTCTTATGCTTGCCACCATGAACTCTGAGCTTCAGAAGCAACATGAGAACATGGATGCCTATGATATGGTTGAGCATTTGAAACTACTATATCAAGGACAAGCTAGGCACGAGCGTTTTGAAGTGTCTAAGGCTCTTTTTGCATGCAAGATGCAAGAAGGAACACCTGTAGGAACTCACGTACTTAAAATGATAGGGTACGTTGAGAACCTTGAAAGACTAGGTTTTCCACTGAGCCAAGAATTAGCAACCGATGTTATCCTGCAATCGTTGCCGGAAGCATATAATCAATTCGTCATGAATTATAACATGAATGAAATTGATAAGCCTTTACCTGAGATTCTCAGCATGTTGAGAACTGCTGAACCAAATCTCAAGAAGAAAGTTAGTAACGTACTAATGGTCAAGAAGGGCAAAGGTAAGCGCAAAGGCAAGGGTAAAACCCAAGCCAAAGGCAAGGCCAATTCATCCACTTCAAAGGGTAAAAGTAAAGTACCTAAGGAAGGGGACTGTTTCCATTACGGTGAGACTGGACACTGGAAGCGGAACTGCAAAGTCTACCTTGAGGAAGTAAAGAAGAAAAGAAGTGGGACTTCTGCCTCAGGTATACACGTTATAGAAGTTAATCTATCTATTTCTTCTACATGGGTATTAGATACCGAATGTGCATCTCACATTTGTACTAATGTGCAGGGATTGAGAAATAGTAGACTAATGGCAAAGGGCGAAGTGGACCTACGAGTAGGCAATGGCGCAAAAGTTGCTGCTGTAGCTGTAGGAACATATTCTTTGTCTTTGCCCACTGGGCTTATCTTAAAACTAGAGGAGTGCTTTTATGTACCTACATTAACGAAGAACATAATTTCTGTATCTTGTTTAGACAAGAAAAACTTTTCTTTTATAATAAAGGACAAATGTTGTTCCATTTATTTGAATGAAATGTTCTATTGTAATGCACCACTTATGAATGGTCTCTATGTTCTAGATTTAGAAAACCCAATTTATAACGTAAATACCAAACGGTTCAAATCGAATAATTTGAACCAAACATATCTCTGGCACTGTCGCCTAGGTCACATAAATGAAAAACGCATATCCCAACTCCATAAAGATGGATTATTGGACTCATTTGATTTTGAATCATATGAGGTATGCGAATTTTGTCTTTTAGGAAAGATGACTAAAACTCTATTTAGTGGATATGGCGAGAGAGCGACGAACTTGTTAGGACTCATACATACTAATGTATGTGGCCCTTTCAATGTCGAAGCCAGAGGAGGCTATAAGTACTTTATTACTTTCACTGATGATATGAGTAGATTTGACTACTTATATTTGATGAGACATAAGTCAGAATCCTTTAAAAAATTCAAAGAATTCAAGAATGAAGTACAAAATCAACTTGGTAAGCGTATTAAGCTACTTCGATCAGATCGAGGTGGTGAATACCTTAGTCAAGAGTTTCGTGATCACCTGGCTGAGTGTGGGATAATATCCCAACTCACTTCACCTGGAACACCACAATGGAATGGTGTATCTGAGAGGAGAAATCGTACTCTATTAGATATGGTACGATCAATAATGAGCCAGACTGATCTACCTACTTCCTTTTGGGGTTTAGCTCTAGAGACAGCCGCTTTCACACTTAATCGCGTCCCATCAAAAGCCGTAGAAAAGACACCATATACGTTATGGACTGGGAAGAGTCCCAAAATGTCTTTTATAAAGATTTGGGGTTGTGAAGCTTATGTTAGATGTCAAGTCTCAGATAAACTAGGACCCAAATCAGATAAGTGTTATTTTGTAGGATATCCCAAGGAAACTAGGGGATATTACTTTTACAATCCCACACTTGGCAAGGTGTTTGTTGCCAGAAATGCTGTCTTTCTAGAAAGAGAGTTTATTTCTAGAAAAACTAGTGGGAGTAAAATTCATCTTGAAGAAATTCAAGATGAAGATAACACTAAGGCTTCGATGGAAAATGAACAGGCATCACAAAGTGTTGTTGATGAGGAAATTGTTGCCCAAAGAGTTGTGGAGCAAACACCTGTTCAAGTAGACCAACCTCTTCGTAGATCTGATAGGATCCGTCGTCAACCCAAGAGATATTCTTTTCTCTTGACCGACAACGGTGAGGTATTGCTTGTCGATCTTGACGAGCCTACATCCTATCAAGAAGCTATGATGAGCCCAGATTCCGAGAAATGGCTAGAGGCCATGAGATCCGAAATGGAATCCATGTACACTAACCAAGTATGGACTTTGGTTGATCCACCTGAAGGGGTAAAACCCATTGGGTGTAAGTGGGTCTTTAAAGTAAAGACTGACATGGATGGTAATAAGCATACCTATAAAGGTAGATTGGTGGCTAAAGGATTCAAACAAATTCATGGTATTGACTATGATGAAACCTTTTCACCAGTTGCGATGCTTAAATCCATTCGGATCATACTTGCTATTGCATCCTACCACGATTATGAGATCTGGAAGATGGATGTCAAAACCACTTTTCTGAATGGAAAGCTACTCGAGGATGTGTACATGACACAGCCTGAGGGTTTTGAAGATCCAAAGCATCCTGGAAAGGTATGCAAACTGCAAAGGTCCATTTATGGACTAAAGCAAGCCTCTCGAAGCTGGAATCTTCGATTCGATGATGCAATCAAGGAGTTTGGTTTCATCAAGAATGAAGATGAACCTTGTGTCTACAAGAGAAATAGTGGGAGCACAGTTGTATTTCTTATCTTGTATGTAGATGACATACTTCTCATCGGAAATGATATTCCCTCACTCCAGTCTGTGAAGATGTGGTTAGGGAATTATTTCTCGATGAAAGACTTAGGTGAAGCTGCCTATATTCTAGGCATCAAGATCTATAGAGATAGATCTAAAAGATTACTTGGCCTAAGTCAGAGTACATACATTGATAAAGTGCTAGATCATTTTGCTATACAAAATTCCAAGAAAGGATTTCTGCCTTTATCACATGGTGTGAGTCTTTTGAAGACTCAATGTCCCTCTTCTAAGGAGGAGAGAGATCGCATGGATAAGATCCCTTATGCATTTGCTATAGGGTCTATCATGTACGCCATGCTTTGTACTCGTCCTGACGTCTCGTATGCTTTGAGCATGACGAGTAGATACCAGTCGGATCCAGGTGAAAGTCACTGGATAGCAGTCAAAAATATTCTTAAATACTTACGAAGAATGAAAGAATATTTCCTGATATTTGGAGGCAATGAGGAGCTAACTGTAAAGGGTTACAGTGATGCAAGATTCCAAACAGACAAGGATGACTATAGATCGCAATCGGGGTACGTGTTTTGCCTGAATGGTGGAGCTGTGAGCTGGAAGAGTTCGAAGCAGGACACAGTTGCTGATTCTACAACAGAAGCCGAGTATATTGCTGCGTCTGATGCAGCAAAGGAGGCTATTTGGCTCCGCAAGTTCATCAGTGAACCGACCTCTATTGTGACAACAATGGGGCTATTGCACAGGCTAAGGAACCTCGATCACATCAGCGGACCAAACACATACTGCGGCGCTTCCATCTCATTCGAGAGATCATCGATAGAGGAGATGTGAGGATAAGCAGAGTACCGACAGAAGCTAACATCGCAGATCCATTGACCAAGGCTTTGGCACAGAGGAAGCATGATGGTCACACTAGGTCACTAGGTATCAGATATTATAGTGATTGGTACTAGTGCTAGTGGGAGATTGTTAGTTATAGCCCTAGAACCAATCATGTGATGGTTGAATAGGGAACATTTTGTATCATATTCTATAAAGGCAAAGGATTGGTTATTATATTTACGTCTTGCTTGTGCCAGCTAAATTAAATATAATAATGCCCTAGAAAAGTAGGTTCTTATCTATAGCACATCAATTGGCAGAATTGATTATGAGAGGCTGTAGAGAACACTTTCCTAAATGTTCCTAGTCAAGTATTAATATGCAAGGGCAATATTAATACATAAAGACTAGCATGTAGGTCAATTGATGACTTGATCTCACAAGTCATGGATATATGATATCAAGTTGAAACATGAGTATATATTAGAGAATATATATCCGAATCTACTCGCCATGAGAAAGTTTCATGGATCGTCATATGAGTGTCATAAACTTTCTCATGTGACTATTGGTATGAATAGTCCTCAAACCTGAAGTCACTACGGTTCCCTACATAAGGAGTTATGTACTTTGGTATCGTCAAACGTCCACTGTAATAGCAGGTGGACCATAAAGACGACATCGGGTATATAACAAATTATGCGGAGGGATGTGAGTGATGTAGATGGGATCTATCCCTCCCATATGACGGGAGTGATATCTGTGGGCCCCTTGATTGAGTAGAACTACTAAAACGCATGGCCATGCTCGAATGAGTCAATATGAGATATTGAACTCATTTGTTTGAGTTAGTTTACTCAGGGATCAAAAAACACATAGATTGATCGAGGATGACACGGTCTATGCCTCATTGGTTAATCTGATATCAAGGATAGAAGGACACGGTCATACATTATAGTAGTCACGGAAAGGTTAGTCGGATCTTGACTTATTTCGTAACTTGGGGTAGCAATGATGTATTGCTAGATGCCGCTCATTGCTTGTGTATCTAAAAGAGTTTAGATCCACTACCAACGTTATGAGAGCCTATAGGGTCACACACAAAGAGCATGATGATTAGAAGAATTAGTGCATTCTAGTTTGACTAGAATAGTTTGGGAATAAGCTTAAGTACAAAATGGTTTTTGGACTTTAAGCTTAAAGAGAATTTTAGCTTATTGATTTAATGAGATTAATTCAATATGCTAAGCTTATTAATTTAATAAGATTAAATAAATATGTTATCATGATATCCTAAGCTAAATTGATTTAATAAGATTAATTCAATATGTTACCTTATTGATTTAATGAGATTAATTCAATATGATAACATAAGCTTATTGAATTAATAAGATTAATTCAACATGCATGAATGCCACATAAGCATGCCACCTAAGCTTGATGAGGTGGAAGGAGACAAAGGGTTTTGACCTTTGGATTTCCTCCACATGTGGCCGGCCAAACAAAGAGTGTAACTCCTTGTTTGATTGTTTTTCAATGCAATTGATTGCATTGAATGTGATAGGAGGTGAAAGGTTTTTCCAATCCTATAAAACACTCCATGGGGTGGCCGGCCAAGTAGTTGGAAGCTAGAGGCTTGGAGAGAGCTTGGTGGTGAGAGGCTTTGGTTGTGTGGCTTTTGTGAGTGTAGGCTAGCAAGAAGAGTGGTCTTCTTCTTCCTTTCTCTTTTTCCCTACCTTCCTCTCCTTTAGGGACTTCTCTAGCAAGAAGTAAAGGAGAGCTCTTCTAGTTTCTTTTGTGAGACAAGAGCTTGCTCGTGTGGATACATATAGAGGCACGGACATTTGAACGTGCTAAAAGATCCAACAAACCCAAGGAGAAGCGGGATTAAAAAGGGCACGCAACAAAGGTAATATTCTCCTATAAGATAGGTTTTGAGAAATTTATTTTTGTATGAGGTTTTCTTTCGCAAGGATCACTTGGAAGGGATCCTATTTTTCCGTTGCGCATATGCTATTTTGCATAGAAAATCCCTACAATATGACCCTCATGGTATTGCAATCTCTCCAAAATTCATTTTCCTAAAAATTCCATGGAATCCTTCTATCTCCTCCATAAGGTAGATCATAGACAGAGTTAAATTGTCCCCACGGGGATGGCTCGATGGTAAGGGTAGGGTGATGCTTGCCGAGAACGTATAGGTTCGATGCCGGATGAGGGGTCTAAAATCTCCCCTGATTTCAGATGGACCCTTCCTTGCCCTTGCTACTGAGTCGAGGGATTGTGTCCCACCCGTGATTTATCCTCCCTATCGCCAATAGCCCTGGGACGGATGACAGGGGGCCGCTAGGTGGGCAGATTCCCACCTTTGCCGATAGACAGAGTTAAATTCCTCAAGTGTCCATGTATACTCTTCATTAAACATCCTAAATGTAATTCTACCCTCACAACCCTTTCCTATCAAAACAACAACCTCTTTCAAACTAAGAAATTTGAGGGTAACCCTAGGGTATGTGAGGTATTGCATTATCATCAACTCAAACCACCCCATCCTATTGATAATCCAATGTACATCTTCTTTGATTCCTAGGATTTCTACAGTATAGTCATCTATGTATCGGGTTCCAACCATCTTACGTTTAGATAATACATCAAATTTAGTTTTATGATCATTGTTTCAAAATAAAGTTCTATAAGAATCATTGTTACCCTCGTCACATGCTTTTTGTTTCCCTTTGTCCCTTGAGCCGGAAGCTTCTCCATGTTTTTGCCTCTTCCACATAGTGCTTCCTTGGAAGTGAAGGGAGGTTAGGGTTTCTTGGGAAGAAGAGAGTGGCAAAACTTTGAGTGTTGGGCTCTTGAGGAGGTGGATGAGTTGCTGAAGGAAAGGTCCTAAAGCATCTTGATTGTGGATGGAAGAAGAGGAGTGTTGTTGGTGCAATCGACCAAGGTCACGATTGACCAGACTCGAGTGGAACTTGAGTAGGATTTGATGTTTGACAATGGTTTGAAAATTGATTGACCGTATGTTGATCATATGACTAGTGGATGATTGGGATATCTAAGGTCATATGGGGGAGATTGTCATGAGGGAGATTGTTGGAGCAATCAACCTCAGGTCAAGGTTGACCAAACTCGAGTGAGACTTGAGTGGAAGTTTAAGTTTGGAAACTTAGCAAGGAAAAGTCGAAGTATGGATACTTGGCAATGGAGAAGTCCAAGAATGGATTCTTGGCAATGGAGAAGTCTAAGTATGGATACTTGATAAGGAAAAGTCCAAGGGTGGGGTCTTGGCAAGGGAAAGTCCAAATATGGATATTTGGCAATGGAAAAGTCCAAGGGTGTAGTCTTGGTTGCTAAAGTCCAAGCATTGAGGCTTTATAGTGGAGAAGTCCTGGAGGCGTGACCTTTTGGCAAAGGAGACCCGTTAGTATGACAAAGCCGATGGAAGCACTTGAAGGCTAGGGCCAAGGGTGAGGAGTCATGGACTCGAACCAAGGGCTTGAGGCTGATGAAAGTGATTTGAAGGCTTAGGTCTAGACTAAGAGTACCCGATGATATGACAAACTGATGAAAGCACTTGAAGGCTAGCGTGAAGGTTGAAGGAGTTGTGGAGGACTCGGATAAACCCTGAGGGTGTGAGGCTGATGGAGGTGACTGGAAGGCTTAAGTCTAGGCCTAGGGTGAGTATGAAGTATGAGGGGATCATATTTAGGTTAAACCTGAGTTATGAGGTGTCCCATGTGGGGTCGATGGTGGCCGGCTAGAGGGTGTGAATAGCCTTTGACGCGTATGGTGGAATTATCTCGTCGATTGCTCGTCTACAAATTTGTTAGCGCAAGCGGAAGTATAAACAATAAAGACAAAGCAATAACAAGAATACAAACACTAACACTGCAATGTAACGTGGTTCACGGATTCACCGCTAAGCCACGGTTTGATTCGTCCAAGGTGAATCACGCCTCAAGCTTTCACTATTCTCTCATTTGCACCAAGCTAGGTGGAGGTAACCTCTTTATACAAGAATCACTCCTCTTACAATTATGATGTAAATAAACTCAAGTAAGAGGATGTAAAAATTTTAGGGCACTTTGGGAGAGTTTAGAGCATGAACATTAGACTCCCAAAAGCCCTCACCCCTCCTCTTTATAGAGGAATAGGGTTTCTTCCCCTTGACACAGGACCAGTCAACTGATGCCCCGATCAATCGACTGATCCTGTAGTCATTGCCCAATAACGGCTGCTTCCACGTTGGATTCCATTCAACGACTCCCACATCAGTCGACTGATATTGCCATCAGTCGACTGTTGGAGCTATCAGTATAGTGCCAAAAGCGAGCACTCCATTCTGTGCCCGAAATCCTTGTGACCAGTTGACTGATTCCTTCATCAGTCGACTGGTGGTCTCGCAGTCAACTTCCAATCCATGACAGTCGACTGTTGGCATATGAACCGGACTCGAACACTAGTCGAGTCATAGTCGACTTAGAGTAGTTGACTACCATTACATGGCAGTCGACTGGTGTCAAAAAATCCCATCCGACACGTAGCCAATTGGCCAAGTTCCACCTAAGTGCACTACCCCTTCCCGGGTTACATTCGCTCACTCTCATCCCTTGGAGTCCCTCGCCTTTGAAGTTATCTTCGTCCGGCCATGTCCCTCGGATGCGCCAAGCGCATGACTCCTTCGCATCTCGCCCTAAAGTCTACTTCCTCCGGCTTCACTCCAATCTCCTCGTCTGGCGGTCCCTCGGATGCTCCAAGCGCACGACTTCCACAAAGCCATCCTTCACCGACTCAAGGACCGAGTCATGAGAGGTGAAAAACTTGCCAATGCTCCATGTGCGAATTACTACAAGACTCCAATGCACATATCAAATCCAAACATCCTAACTTAAACCCTTTGTCACACACATCAAAACCATATCACGGGTTGATTGCCCTAACATCCCAGTCGACTGATGACATTGGCCAGTCAAATGGTCGAGTGCACTATACTCGGGAGGCTTAGTTGACTCGAGCAATCAACTAGGGTTATGACCTAGTCGACTGATGAGTAGTCTACCGAGGCTTGACTACTGACCTATGGCTCTGACAGTCGATTGGTAGCTTAGACCAGTCGACTGGCCACTGGTAGTCACTTGGCCTTAAGTGGACATGGCATAGAAGGTTTCGTAGTCGACTATTAGCTTATGACAATCAACTTATAGCTATGACAGTCGACTACTAGCCCAGGGCAATCGACTACTGGCCCAGGGCAGTCGACTGGCTAGTCAAAATCTAACGTGGATTAGTCCGTTGTAAGACAATGATATTGTGAACAGTCGATTGCTGGGTAAGGGCAGTCGACTGTTAGGCGAAAAATCAGCTTGAGCTGAGGCTTTACAAGGAGATTGTGATGGGGGATTTCAGCGTCGGTTCTTTGAGCTCTTGGAGAGGAATTGTTGTTGCATTCTAGGTCTTTAAAAGCCTTTCAAAGCAACCAAAAGCAAAGTGATCAAAAACTCTCATTTATAAAGTGTTTTCACTTGTTTCTTTCATTTACTTTTGTAGTTTGTATTTGGTTGTTGTTTATTATTGTAAACTCATTGTAAGAGGTTTCTCCACCTCTGGATTATTTCCGACAAAGAGAAAGAGTTAGTGGGTATGAATCACTAAGCTCGGCCTTAGAGTAGGAATCGTAGGTTTCGAATCACGTAAAAATCTTGTTGTTGTGATTGTGCTTTATATCATGTTTATGCTTTTTGTTTCCGCTACATATTACTAACAATTGTAGACAAGCATGACAAAGAACGAATCGAAGAATCGACAAATGCTATTCACCCCCCCTCTAGTGCACGAAATGGTCCCCAATAAGAGTCACTGGAGAAGAGATGGAGTCGGGCACGATAGAAATTTTGGCTTTGGCATAGGGGTGTTGATGCTTTAAAACCTAGATCTAGCACTTGACACGATCGTATTGGATGACATGGTCGTGTCAAATGACACAACCTAAACATGCCAAGCTTTGCTCAAAAATCTAGTCACCGACACGGTCATGGCATATGGCATGACCTGGGCATGTCAGGCGTTGCCATCAATGGGACTCCTTCTCTAGTGGCACAATTGTGCTGGCTAGCATGGCCAACCCCGTGCCAGATTATGAATTTAGTTAAATGACCATGTTTCCAGGCACAACTAAGATGGAACAACCATTTTGAATGACACGGTTAGCTCATACCAGGATCTATGTAAAATTTGGTCAGCGACACGGTTGTGCCATATGGCATAGCTAGGGCATTTCATTCTTTGTTGTTAATGGAACTCCTTCTCTGGTGGAATGGTTGTGCTGGTTGGCACGACCATCCCATGCTAAATTCCAGATTTAGTGAAATGACCATGTTTCCAGGCATGGTTATGATGGCACGAGTGTGTTGAATGTCACGGGTAGCCCATGCCAGGCTATGTTTCCAGTCTAAATTTTGGCACGGGCATGCTTCTTATCAAGGCTTGGCTGTGTTGGGCTCTAGGTATGCTGATACAATCATGCTGGATAGCACAACCAAGTTGTGTCTACCTTGTTGACTTCATGAATGGTACTCATGAAATCAAAACATAAATTAAATGAAAAAGAATCGAAAATACTAGAAAAGAAATTGAAAATACTCAAAAGGAAAAACTTGGATTGTCTCCCAAGAAGTGCTTATTTTAGGTCATAAGCTTGACCCTTATAAAATTCATACCGAATTTGATTTTGTGCTCATCATTCATCCACGAGGAGCACATATATGGCTAGCTTCCCTTCTTCTTTCCGTGTTCGTTTTGCCATCTTGTCGTATTTTTAAGATATCATCCAAGGCGTATGGGTGCTTCACCTTATTTCCTTCTTGTGGCAAGTGGTCCATCTTGGAAGAAGAATTCTCAAAAACTGGTGAGTCAATAGATTTAGAAATATTAAACTTAATAGTATCATCTTCCATTACTATGGACAATTTGTGGTTCTTTAGGTCGATGATGGTCCATGCAGTGGCTAAAAAATGTCTCCCGAGAATAACAGGATTCTGGAGATTTTTTTCCATATCAAGAATGATAAAATTAGTGGGTATTATGAAATTTTTTATCATCACCGAAATATCCTCCAAGACGCCTAGAGGTTGTCTTACCGTATAGACCACGAGCCACAAAGTAGTGCTCATAAGTTTCAACCTATTTAACTCTAATTTCTTACACACGGAAAGTGAGATGAGGTTAATACTAGCACCAAGATCGCATAAAGTCATATCAAGATTGAATCCATGAATTGAACAAGGGATCGAAAATATACCTGTATCTTTGAACTTTGGGGAAATTTATTTTGAGGTACGACACTACATACCTCCGGAAGACCTATGGCCATCAAAATTTCAATCGTCCTTTTGTTTGTCAAGATTTCCCTTAAAAACTTACAATAGAAAGGTATTTGTTGTAGGGCTTCGCAGAAAGGTATGTCCTTATTTAGCTCCTCGATAGTCTCCAAGAACTTTTTGAACTATTTGTCAATTTCTATTGTTAATGCCTTCTTCAATGCACAATCATTGCTATCCACGGGTGTAATCATGTCCACAGGTTGCTTGGGGGAATCTCTGTGGGTGGAGATCTGCATCCGAAGAGTTCCTTTGAAAATTTCTCTACCCATGGCGAAAAGGACATTACATTACTCTACAGGGTTCGTCTCGAGCTTGCCCAAAAATCTACTCAGTGTTCTTGATGATGAACTAGCAACCTGCAAAATTTGTGTTCCCAACATTTTAGTATGATTTGCCATATTATTAATTTTAACTAACAACTGTCTAATTGCTTTTGTCGTATCCTTGTGTTGTTAATTGGACTCCAACATTTGCTGTCGAAACTCATCATTCAGTTTTGTTTGAAATTGAATAAAATTTTCCAACATCATTTCTATGTTTGACTTTTGCCCTTGTTGGAACCTTGGTGATGAGCCAAAGGTATTCTACCCGGATTGATTCAAATTGTTTCGGTACGAGAAGTTTAGGTGGTTCCTCCAACCTAGGATGTAAGTGTTGGAGTATGGATTGTTGTTCGACCATTGATAAAAGTTATTGATAGTGTCAGCCTGTTCCAAGGGTACTCCTAAAGATGGTACAATGTCTACATGACAATTTATGGTAGAATGACCTATCACACCACAAATCTCACAGGAAACATTAGGAGTATTAACCGCACTAACATTAAAAAGTTCAAACTTTTGAGACAAAAAATCCATTTTAGTGTCAAGGAGATCTAAGGCACTTGCCTCATACTTACTTGATGATCAGACGAGATTACCTCATTCTATGGGCTACTGATTGTGGTTGAGTGCTACGCTCTCAATGACGTTGAAAGCTTTGTCTAGCATTTTGTTCATGAGAGCACCACCTGCAATAAAATCTAGAAAAACTTTAGTAGAATAGGTAATACTACTGTAAAAGGCATGGATAATGAGTTATCTCTCCAATCAATGATGAGGACACTATTATAGCAACCCTCTAAAGCGATCCCAAGCTTCAAAAATTGATTCTCTGTCCCTTTGTACAAAGTTTGTAATTTGATGATGGAGGTTTGCTATCTTGCTTGGTGGGAAGTATTTGTCCAAGAATTTATGTTCAAGTTGCTCCCTTATCGTAATACATTCTGGAGGAAAAGAATGCAATCAAGCTCTTGCTTTATCTCGAAAGTAGAAGGGGAAAAAAATCACAACCTGATCACATCTGTAGAAGCTCCATTAAACTTTAAAGTCTCACAAAATTCTAGAAATACCTCTAAGTGCAGGTTTGAATCTTTTGTAAGTGCTCCTCTGAATTGATATTGTTGAATCATAGAGAGTAGAGCAGGCTTTAGTTCAAAGTTGTTCACCTCTACGAAAGGACCCGTATACGCAAGAGGGGAGAGATTACTTATTAAAAAAAACGAGTAGAGATAGCGGAAAACCAACTTAATGAGATACGAGCAAAGACACGGAAAACCAACTCAATTTGATGCAACCCCAAGAAAATGAGACAAATCCGAACAAATGTATAAAACGCAAAATCAGCACAGGATAAAATATAAAGCAAAAAGGAACGCAGTCAATTTTTTTACTTGGTTCACAACTCTCTCCTAGAGTTGCTAGTCCAAGGCCTACTACTATCTTTCCTCTTTTTTGAAGCCAAGCTTCGAGGGTGGAGAAAATGTCTTAAAAACTTACACATTACAGTGATCTTAACTTTATGCAATAGAATGAGCAATAAAAGAAACTTTTATAGTTATGAAGATTTACAGCCTTCGTCGTTGTGATCAGATTGGCCACAGATGTAACACCGGGAAGGCAGGGACGAGGCTTGTTGGATGGCACGGAGCAGAACGCTTAGACAGTCATGATGGAAGCAGAATCACCATGTGTTGCAATAGAAGCAGAAGGTGGATGCTGTTGTTCGTTGTGAGCTCAGGAAGAAGCCAAGATCGTTGTCGCAGTAGCAGCACAGGAAGAAGACACGCAGCGCAGGGAAGATGGAAGTAGAAGGCACACCGACGAGATCTGTAGAAGCAGTATCAGAGATTTGAATGCCGGTGATGAGCGATGTATTTTTTGCGTGAAACATATAGGTTTTTGATCGTTCGTCCGACTCCTCTTCTCGAATGACCACGTAAGTCCAGAAACTCAGATCCACTCCGAGAAACCTTCTCGTTCGTAGAAATTTGATAGCCATTTGAATTTTTATCGTTCGAGCTCATCCACATGTCGAAACAGAGAAGTTTACTCATCGAAATCGCGATTCTGATTCCCATCAGTCGAGGCGACAGTTGAGCGCGCCTTGCGTCTGAGCGCTGTTTCCAAAGGCCAGTCGAGGCGCTGGCTTGGCTGCTCATGTTAAATGCCGAGACTTTCTCTGCTGTAGTCAAGGTGCCAGTCGAAGCTCCCTTGCTTCTGTTCAATGCTGCCAACAATCAGTTGAGGTGCCAGCTCGACTGCCCCAGTCGAAGCATCGATCGAGCATGGCTTGCTTCTGTCTACTTTAGCTCAGGATCAGTTGAGGTGCTGCCTCGATTGCTACCTCTTCTGCAGCTGTTGAGTGCCATTTTCTCATGCTGGCTACAGGCTGTGATCAGTCGAGTCACTGCCTCGACTACACCTTGGTGTTGGCAAGTTCGTCGACTAATGAATGCAGTAAGGGCAACAGTTGAGGTGTCAGCTCATTGTTGTCCTTATGACCCATTGTTTCAGTCAGCTCTAAAACTGAAACACGCCTAGTAAAGACTCTACCCAGAGACCCTTTACTTGCCAAGATTTTGGCCTTCAGCCATTCTTGGACTTTTCACCTTGCCACTTCCGCAAGGAATTTCTGTCTGCCAAGGAATTACCCATCTTGGACTTTTCACTAAGGGTCTACCCTTGGATTTTCTCATATGCCAAGGAATTACCCATCTTGGACTTTTCACTAAGGTCCACCCTTGGATTTCTCTAGTCGCCAAGGAATTAACCATCTTGGAACTTTTCACCAAGGTCCACCCTTAGATTTCTCATTTGCTTAGACACTTAAACCTTTGTTTACTTAAACCTCTGTTTACTTAACCATTTGTCAAACACCAAAACATAGTTTAGAGCATCAGCTCCAACACTCTATTGGGGGAGGGGGGGGGTGTCTTTGGATACTAGACCTTAGGCCCCTAGTACTTTAGAGGAATCGTTGACCGCGCTAGAGGAAGGATGAATAGCGATTTAACTTCGTTTGATTGTGATCATGTGCTCGTCTACAAAACTTATTAATGCACAGCGAAATATACAAGAATAAATATGCACAATAAGAATAAACAACAAGCACACACAATACTCAAGAGCGATTTAACATGGTTCAGAACTAGGGTTCCTACTCCACGAGTCGAGCTCTAGTGATGCATACCACGAATAACAAACTTCTCTTTCTCGGTATGCACTGGAGGTGAAAAAACCTCTTACAAGGTGTTTACAACAATAAACAACAAGAGACAAGAAAATGAAAACTAGAAGTGAAAACACTTTCCAAATGTGATCTTTTGAATGCTTGATCTTTGGTTAGGATTCCTACTCCATGGGACGAGCTCTAATTGAGCTCTAGTGATGCACACCACCTCAAACTTCTCCTTCTCGGTATGACACCGGAGGTGGAGAAATCTCTTACAAGGTTCTTACAACAATATGAAATAAATACAAACAAATATAATGAAATACAAGCAAAGAAAACTTTACAAAGAAGATTGCTTTTGCTTGCTTGTTGGTTGCTTGGGAATACCTTTGAAGACCATGAAATGCACCAGCACTTTGCTTCAAAATTGCCCAAGAAAATCACTATGGAAAACCTCCCAATTGAGTTCCTTTTAAGTCCTCCGTTGGGTTAATTTTTCGCCTAGCAGTCGACTGCCAAAGGCTCTAGTCGACTGCTAATCTATCTATTGTCTCACAATAGACTAATCCACGTTAGATTAGGGCACACTAGTTGACTGCTCATAGCCATCAGTCAACTACCCATAGCCATTAGTCGACTGCCCTTACATAGTAATCGACAATGAATCTTTTTGTGCTTGTGTCCACAAATTACAGTAGACTGCTTGTGGCACACAACAGCAGTCGAGCCTCCAGTCGACTACTCCAAGTCAACTAAGTTTCCGAGTGTCAAACACTCGGACAGTCGACTGCTCCAATACCCCAGTCGACTATTTGTAGGAATCGTTGGTGACCGCTAGAGGGGGGGGGGTGAATAGCGCGTTCGATTGACGAAGATGAATTTCGATCGCGTGCTTGCTACAAAACTTGTTATATGTAGTGGAATATATAATAACAAAAACAAATACACAACATAAGTATAATACGCAAGATATAACGTGGTTCGGAACCTCAAGGTTTCTACTCCACGGGTTTAACTCAATGAGCTCTAGTGATGCACTCACCACTAATAAAACTCCTTCTCGACAACACATCGAAGGTGGAGAAACCTCGTACAAAAGTTCCACAACAATAAAAAATAAAATACAAGTAAATACAAGTAAAATACACAAAAGGATGTAAAGAATACTTTACAAATGATCTTTTGGAAGCTTGCTTGTTGATTGCTTAAACAATGCTTGAAGACCCTGATTTGCACCAACAAATCGCCTTAAAAATGCCCAAGACATCGCTGTGGAAATCCCTCCCATCGAGATCCTTTTAAGCCTCCTCGCGACCTAGATTTCCACTTGGCAGTCGACTGCCATAAGTCCCAAGTCGACTACCAATACTACCGTTGTCTCACAACGGACTTAATCCACGTCGACATTCAAGCCAAGGATTACACTAGCAGTCGACTGCCAGGGCCATAGCCGACTGACTAGTTGGCTATCGAGCATTTTGCTCCCAAAACTCGACCAGCAGTCGACTGCCCAATGTTGGCAGTCGACTGCCAGGCCATTTCCTGTAGTCGAACATTAGTTGACTCTGAGCAGTTCGACAGGTCATAATCCCAGTCAACTGCCAAAGGTCAACTCAACTGCTAAGTGTCAAAACACTTGACCAATCGACTAGTTCAAAGCCCCAGTCGACTGATAATCTCAACCATGAGGTTTAACCCCAAGTATGATGTCCTCATACTTGCGAGACCACCCTTAGCCTAGACCTAAGCCTTCTAGCCACCTCCATCAACCTCATGCCTATTGGATCCCTCCAAGTCATCCATGACTTATTCATCCATATGTTAGCCTTCAGGTGCTTCCATCGGCTATTGTCATGCTAAGCTGGTCTACATCGCCAAGGGACATTGGGCTTACGTAGCCAAGACTACCTCTTGGACTTTACGTCGCCAACCATTGGACTTATGCTGCCAAGACTCCCGCTTGGACTTTACGCCACCAATATCAACCCTTGGACTTCCCTTTCCAACCCATGTTGGACTTTTCAATTTCCAAGACTCAAGCTTAGACTTTCCCTTGCCAAGACCCATGCTTGGACTTTCCATGCCAACCCATGTTTCCAATTGCCAAGACTCAAGCTTGGACTTTCCCTTGCCAAGACTCATGCTTGGACTTTCCCATTGCCAAGTGTCCCACTTGGACTTTCTATGCCAAGTACCCATGACTTGGACTTTCCTATTGTCAAGTGTCCCACTTGGACTTTCCATGCCAAGTACCCATGACTTGGACTTTCCCATGACAATCACATTGTCATACATTTTTTCGAACATCAAAATACCGCTCGAGTTTAACTCGAGTCTGGTCAATCGTAAATTGGGTCGATTGCATCAACAATCTCTCCATTTTTGATGTTTGACAAAAACCACAAACACCTTTGAGTTAGGCCACCTAACTCAAATCTCCTTACCAATTCTCCCAACTCTCCCATAACTTCTCCCGTTAATTCTCCCCCTTTTTGACATACATCAAAATGGTTCTCTCCAAGGCTATCAATGTCTCATATCCCAATGAGATCTTACAATCTCTCCCATGGTCCAAAAACACCTAGGATACCTTCACTCTTCCTAGTGATAAGTCACATATCACTTAAGAGAGGCAATCCTACAAACTCTCCCAATTTCCAAATTGGGCATCTCACATTCCCATTTCTCTAAAATTCTCCCCCTCATGAGGAAGAACACATCCATCATCCCATGATGAATAACCTCCCCCTAAGGCTTGCTCCCCCTTGACCATTGCTCCAACAATGTCCTTGGAGAGTCCCTAAGCCTATAGGAACACTAAACCATTAAAATTAAGGTCAAAAGTTCAACCTTGAACTTTCATACACCTTAAAATTGATACACACCCTAACCAACTCTCCTAATCCATATCCAATGGATTTTCACCCTTTCCAATGCTTTCCAAAGTATATCCTAGGGTTAGGAGCAGTTAGGGTAGCCTAACATAACTAAAATCAGGCTAAACAAACTTTATTTATCTGAAATCAGGCCTGACAGTCAACTCTCTTAGTCAGTAGTCAATTGTCGTTGACACTAGTCGACTTCCATAAGCGGCAGTCGACTGATTTCTATAAATGTAGAATTTTAATAATCAGAAATGAATTTTCAAAATACATAAGTAATTATACGTAATTTGAAAAATCTTGAAACTTCATACGTATAATACTTATATCAATCATAATGGGTGAAAAATATTTGAAAAATAAAATACCCATTAAATATTGAGTTTGACACAAAGTTCAAAACCATTGAAAAGTTCAATGATTTGGCCCTACTTTGTATCAACTGTTGGTGCAATCGGCCCAGGTCACGATTGACCAGGACTCGAGTTTGACTCGAGTGATGTTTTGATGTTTCGACAAAAACATATGACAATGTAATTGTCATGGGAAAGTCCAAGTCTTGTGTACTTGGCATGGAAAGTCCAAGTGGAACACTTGGCATTTGGTAAAGTCCAAGTCTTGAGTACTTGGCATGAAAAGTCCAAGCATGGGTCTTGGCAATGTAAAAGTCCAAGCATGGGTCTTGGCAATGTAAAAGTCCAACATGGGTTGGCAAGGGAAAGTCCAAGCATGGTCTTGGCATTTGAGAAGTCCAACATGGGTTGGCAAGGGAAAGTCCAAGCTTGAGTCTTGACATGAGAAGTCCAAGGGGTTTGATATTGGCTGTGTAAAGTCCAAGCGAGAGTCTTGGCAGCATAAGTCCAATGGTTGGCGGCGTAAAGTCCAAGCGGAGTCTTGGCGGCGTAAGTCCAATGTGCCTTGGCGGTGTAGACACCGTTAGCATGACATAGCCGACGGAAGCACCTAGAGGCTAGCGCGATGGATGAACAAGTCATGGATGACTTGGAGGGATCCGAGATGCGTGAGGCTGATGGAGGTGGCTAGAAGGCTTAGGTCTAGGCTAAGGGTGGTCTAGCAAGTATGGGGGCACCATACTTGGGTTAAAACCTCATGTTTGAGGTTGGCAGTCGACTGGCAATATGGCCGGTTCGACTGTCGTGAGTCGACTTGAGTTCGACTGCCAGTTTAGAGCTGGAAATGCTCCCGATCGCTCATTGGAGCAATGATCGGCCGACGGCAATGATCGCTAAGGGCTCGGCAATGATCGCCAATAAATGTCGAGCAGTAATGCTCCGTGAGTGATCGGGCGATCACGGGCGCCGGGCAATGATCGCTAATGTTGGCAATGATCGCTAAGAGTCCCGTTGGAACTTGTCCAACGTGGATTGAGCCGTTGTCTCACGACAACAGTGGCATCAGTCGACTGGTGACTTATGGCAGTCGACTGATAGGCAGAAATCCAGCCCGATGCAGGTTAAAAAGAGGAGCTCGTGGAGGATTTCACAATCAGTTCTTTGGGAGCTTACTTGAGGCGATTTGAAGGCGATTTGCAGGTGCATTTCAGGGCCCTTCAACCTCATCCAAGCAACCAACAAGCAAAGCACTCAAACCCTAGTTTGTAAAGTGTTCTTTACATTTCCTTATATTTTGCTTGTATTTTTGTGTATTACTTGTTGTAATCCATTGTACGAGGTTTCTCCACTTCCGACTTGTTGTCGAGAAGGAGTTTATTGCTTAGTGGTGTGTGATTGGCATCACTAGGGCTCGTTTGAGCCCGATCCGTGGAGTAGGAACCGTGCGGTTCCGAACCACGTTATATCCTTGTGTTCGTGATTGTATCTTTTCGTTATTGCTTTTATTATTTCTATTTCGCTGCGCATAACGAGTTTTGTAGAGACGATCGCGAACGAATTCCATCGACGTACGGTCAAACACTATTCACCCCCCCTCTAGCGGTGTCAAATCATTAACAATTGGTATCAGAGCCCGGGGCTCTTCTACGGACTAACCGCCGGGAGCTAGGACAAAGAAGCTAGAGGGTGAAGATGGAAGAACAATTGGGATGGAATATTAACACACCGATCCCTTACTCCTTCTATGGACAAGAAGAATTTAGACAATGGAAGGTGAGAATTGAGGACTTCCTAATGATGAGGGATTTCGAAGAATGGTCCATCTTAATGGAAGGATATAGCTATCCAAGAGGACCAAAAGGTGGATTCCTCAAGAAAAAAAGATGGACTGAAGAGCAAGTCCAAGCCTTCGAAAAGAATGAGAAGGTAATGAAGTTGTTAATTGATTTAATACCTAACAATATCTTGTGTATGTTAGGTAATTATGTAGATGCAAATGAGCTATGGAGCCAAGTGGCCAAGCTCCATGAAAGCCCATCAACGGTCCAAGAGGAAGAGACCGAAGAGGCTAATGCATCATCCTCACAAGGAAGTGAGGACTTGGAGGTTGAGAGATCATCAACATCCAAGGAGGAAGAGGAAGTAGAATCGGAAGTTGATAGGGAGTCAATTTCCGGGTTGGTGGAGGAAGTGGAAGAAGCATCCACTTCTAGGATTGAGGAGGAGATTAGAGTTTCCTCAACACCGGAGCATCAAGAAGAAGCTTCGACATCCGGTCAAGATGAAGAAGCCCAAAATCCAATTCCGGTCTCCATTAACCTAGGTAACTCAAACACTCTAATTTCAAATAAAAATAATATTATGTGTTTTGAGTGTAGGGAATTTGGGCACTATAAGAGCAAGTGCCCAAAGAAGATTAGGAAAGCTCCACCGGCACCAAAAGTCAAGGATGCCGATTTCCCAACACCTAAAGGCAAGGAGAACATCATATGCTTCAAGTGCAATTCAAAAGAACATTATATGAATCAATGTCCTAGGGGGAGCAAGAAGACTCAAAATGGAGCATCATATTTAGGGGGAGCTAAGGCAAACCCTAGGGTAACTTCTAATTTTGCTCCTTCTTCAATTTACAAGCAAAAGCATGCTAGGGATTTCAATTCACTTGCAATTTATGAAAAGCATGCTAATAGGAACAAGTATTTGTGCTTAGGAGCTAAAAATGTCTACTTAGATAATAGGGAGAAATTTGGGACTAATGTCCCTAAAAATATTTTACCTAGGGAATCTATCAAGAAAATAGGAGAACACCTAGGTTTCAATCCTAAATGGACTAGGCATATGCCTAGGAAGTCCAATGCCCAAGATTTAAATCAAAATTCTAAAATTGGGCAATTAGAAAAGGAAAATCAAGTCTTGAGGTCAAGGCTTGAAAAACTTGAAAAGACCCTAAATAAGATACAAAATCAATTTAAAGGGTCTAGTGGTCAAAATCAAGGGTCCAAAAGTCAAAGTCAACACCTAGGACCTAAGAGTCAAAAGTCAACCAAGGGCAAGCAAGGTTTGGGTCACAAACCTAAGCCTAAAATGGCTTATCATAGGGTTCCATTTGATTATGGGACACAAACTAGGTCTAGGAAGACCAAGGTCAATAGGGAAGTCATCCCTAAGGTTGACCAAAGGTTGTGCCTAGTGGCTAGGGTTTCTAGGAAACCTAGGGTGGCCACTAAGAAGGTTGCAAGGGGAGTTACCCCTAGAGTCAACCTAGGTAAGACCCAAATGACCAAGGCCAACAAGCCTAGGAGGGTCATTAGGAAGGTATCTAGGGAGGTTATCCCTAAGGAATACCTAATTAACCCTAGGAGCTCAAATCGGTTTTGGGTTCCTAAGAGCGTGATTGATTCATACTAAGATGGGTTTAGGGTGTGCCAACCTTGATTGGATGGGTAGTTAACTCAACCATGGTAAATGTGGCACTTTAGGATATTTTCAAGGTTATGGTTACCTTGGAAATAGATTTGAATCAATATCCTAAAAGATTTTAGGATGTGTCAATGCACTTTTGAAATTAAGAAAAATCAATTAAATTGACACAATTTAGGTTTAGAGGTTAGTGTGCCATTTTGGGTTTTTGGAACACTAGGGAGATTAGGTTAATATGGCAAAATATGATTAATCCCAACAAATGACAATTAATATTAAAATTTAGGTATTATTATACCTATATATTTTATATGTCATGCTTTGTTTGCCATATAACAGGCCATGATAACATGTTTATTTTAATCATTTTACATGTCATGTTCATGTTTAGGATTAAGGTTTTAAATGTCATGTGTTTTAGATTTCATCTTATGCCATGACATCATGATTATGAGCATATGCTTATTTATATCATTTCTAATGCCATAATCATTCATGCATTTAAGACAATTTGGTTGAAATTGATTTAAGGACTATGGCATGACTTGAAGTCTCATTTATAAGGGAATCAAGTAGGGTTGCCTTAGAAGATGCATGAAACCCTAGATTAGGATGAACAAAACCCACATCTCACATTAAATTGACATGTATGTGTATTTTATACACCCTAGATACATGTGAGATGCTAGAATATGAGTTAAGTTCAAGGTGCATAGGTTTTGCATCTAGATGAACTCAAACTCATCTTATATGATTAGTGGATCATTAGGAAAGCTTGTGTACAAGTCATGTGCATAGAGCCCAAGGAATATGATCCAAGACATGGTTTTGAAATCATTTTAAAATCAATTTAGAAAACCTTGGTGAAGTCTATCTTTTGATAGCAATCACCATTGATGAAGTTGATACAAAATAGGGCCAAAACATTGAAAATTTCAATGGTTTTGAGTTTTGTATCAAACTCACTATTTTATGGGTAAAATAATTTTCAAATATTTTTCACCCATTGTATTGACTATAAGTAATATACGTATCAAATTTTATGATTTTTCAAATTACGTATAATTACTTATGCTTTTCCAAATCTCGATTCTGATAGCTGAAATTCGGAAATTTCAGCTATCAGTCGACTGCCCTTGGTGGCAGTCGACTGATATGGGTGGCAGTCGACTGATTACTGTCAGGAGTCGACTGCCAGGTCTGATTTCGGGTTAACAAGGTTTGTTTAGCCCGTGTTCAGCTATGGAAAAGGTTCCTAATCACTCCTAACCCTAGGATATGCTTTAGGAAGCATTATAAAGGGTGAAAATCCATTGGATATGGATTAGGAGCTGTGTTAGGTCAAAGTATCAAATTTAGGGTGAGTGAAAGTTCTATGTTGAACTTAGAACCTTAATTTTGATGGTTTAGAGTTCCTATTGGCTTAGGGGCTTCCCAAGGACATTGTTGGTGCAATGGTCAAGGGGGAGCAAGCCTTTAGGGGGAGGTATCCATCTTGGGATGATGAATGTGTTTTTCTCCTTGAAGAGGAGAAGTTATTAGGAGAGTGTCATCAATTGGGAAAATTGATGGGTTTTTGATACCCAATTTGGAAATTGGGAGAGAGTATAGGATTGCCTCTCTTGAGTGATATGTGACTTATCACTAGGAAGATGGTAGGCATCCTAGGTATTTATTTTTTGATCAAGGGGGAGATTGTAAGATCTCATTGGGACATGAGACATTGAACTCCTTGGAGAGAAAACCTTTTTGATGTTAGTCAAAAAGGGGGAGAATGTTTGGGGGAGAACATTTGGAGAGTTTTTACCAATTTGGGATAATTGGTAAGGGATTTGAGTTAGTGGTCTAACTCAAATGATTTGTTTTATTTTTGAACATTTGGAGAGTGTTTACTGGGATAATTGGTAAGAGATTTGAGTTAGTGGTCTAACTCAAATGATTTGTTTGGTTTTTGTCAAACATCAAAAAGGGGGAGATTGTTGGTGCAATCGGCCCAGGTCACGATTGACCAGGACTCGAGTTTGACTCGAGTGATGTTTTGATGTTTCGACAAAAACATATGATAATGTAATTGTCATGGGAAAGTCCAAGTCTTGTGTACTTGGCATGGAAAGTCCAAGTGGAACACTTGGCATTTGGTAAAGTCCAAGTCTTGAGTACTTGACATGAAAAGTCCAAGCATGGGTCTTGGCAATGTAAAAGTCCAAGCATGGGTCTTGGCAATGTAAAAGTCCAACATGGGTTGGCAAGGGAAAGTCCAAGCATGGTCTTGGCATTTGAGAAGTCCAACATGGGTTGGCAAGGGAAAGTCCAAGCTTTAGTCTTGACATGAGAAGTCTAAGGGGTTTGATATTGGCTGCGTAAAGTCCAAGCGAGAGTCTTGGCAGCATAAGTCCAATGGTTGGCGGCGTAAAGTCCAAGCGGAGTCTTGGCGGCATAAGTCCAATGTGCCTTGGCGGTGTAGACACCGTTAGCATGACATAGCCGAAGGAAGTACCTAGAGGCTAGCGCGATGGATGAACAAGTCATGGATGACTTGGAGGGATCCGAGATGCGTGAGGCTGATGGAGGTGGCTAGAAGGCTTAGGTCTAGGCTAAGGGTGGTCTAGCAAGTATGGGGGCACCATACTTGGGTCAAAACCTCTGCAAATTCGGCGGTGATCGCCGATCGGCTTCGCAAAGTTGTGATCATTGCCGATCAAATGTCGAGCCTGAGAATGCTCGTAGCCGTAGGCGGTCGACTATGGGCGCGTACGATCGGCCGACCAAGAGTCCCGTTGGAACTTGTCCAACGTGGATTGAGCCGTTGTCTCACGACAACAGTGGCATCAGTCGACTGGTGACTTATGGCAGTCGACTGATAGGCAGAAATCCAGCCCGATGCAGGTTAAAAAGAGGAGCTCATGGAGGATTTCACAATCAGTTCTTTGGGAGCTTACTTGAGGCGATTTGAAGGCGATTTGCAGGTGCATTTCAGGGTCATTCAACCTCATCCAAGCAACCAACAAGCAAAGCGCTCAAACCCTAGTTTGTAAAGTGTTCTTTACATTTCCTTGTATTTTGCTTGTATTTTTGTGTATTACTTGTTGTAATTCATTGTACGAGGTTTCTCCACCTCCGACTTGTTGTCGAGAAGGAGTTTATTGCTTAGTGGTATGTGATTGGCATCACTAGGGCTCGTTTGAGCCCGATCCGTGGAGTAGGAACCGTGCGGTTCCGAACCACGTTATATCCTTGTGTTCGTGATTGTATCTTTTCGTTATTGCTTTTATTATTTCTATTCCGCTGCGCATAACGAGTTTTGTAGAGACGATCGCGAACGAATTCCATCGACGTACGGTGAAACGCTATTCACCCCCCCCTCTAGCGGCGTCAAATCATTAACATCAACTCCATCAATGGTGATTACTGTTAGGAATCATTGGAATAGCTAGAGGGGGGTGAATAGAGTTTTTTGGTTTCTACAAAAAGATTAGCGGAAGCAAACACAATAATATATGTAAAAAACAAAATCAAACGCAAACAAGGCCTTTTACGTGGTTCGGAGATAACGCTCCTACTCCACGGCGATCCTTGAGGTGGATCAATCCAAGCAAATCCACTAATGAGCTTTCTTTACACCACAACTCCTCTTCTTTACAAAAGATGTTGATCTAAGCTTAGAGAGAAGAGGAGGAGATTTAAATCACTTAGAAAGCTAAAGAATTCGTGGAGGCTGTTGAGAAAGATTGGAGAATAAGCATTAACCCCAAAAACCTCCACCAACCCTCTTTTTATATAGAAGAGACTGATTTTCCGCTGAGTGATCACCGATCGATGTACAGATCACGACCATCGCGGCATGGTTAACGACTCGAATAGCCGATTCGCGGGATTGAGTCATTTCATCCAATCTGCATTTCATCACCGATCGATCCTCCATCACCGATCGATGGAGTGATCGATCAGTGATCACGCCGCAATGAGTGCGACTCCATTCTGCGGCTCGTTTTTATGTCTATCACCAATCGTTATCGCTGATACGGTCGATTGCAACATCGATCGTTGTCTTGGTCACGAATGATCCCGGTCGTGAGTTTCATCCCGACTACCGAGCACGACGGGCCGATCGATACATCGTATCGGATCGATACTTATCAAGTGTGAATATTTCACACTTGATTTCACCCCCTAGACCTAGACTTAACCTCCTAGCTCTTCCTTAAGCCTTGCGCCTTGGGATCCCTCAGTCCGTGACTTGTTCGTCCTTTGCGCCTTGCTTCCAAGAGCTTTCTTTGGTTTTGTCATGTCTAGAGTTTTCCTTTGCCAAAGCGTGCTTGGACTTTACGCCGCCAAGTCTACATGTTTGGACTTACGCTGCCAAGACTTACTTTTGGACTCCCTTTGCCAAGATCCGTTTGGACTTAATGCTGCCAAGACAACATGCTTGGTCTTATGCCGCCAAACCTTTACCTTGGACTCTTCTTTCACCAAGTCTTCATACTTGGATTTTCCTGTTACTTAAACATCATCACAATTTAGATCACAAATTGTTGCCTAACTTAGATGATTATCCAAACATCAAAACATAAAATGCTTGGGGCATTGTTGCACCAACAATCTCCCCCTTTTTGATGTTTGACAATCATTTAAGTTAGGTCTTTTAAAGATACGCATATTATCACATCATGTATTCAATTCCAATTCTAACTTAAACATTTCTTCTCCCCCTTTTACATACATCAAAAAGAGAAGAACGATAAAAACATATATATCATGAAAGAGTGTGTAACAATCTTGAACTAAGGCATAAATTTAAAGACTGAACTCCCCCTTAATCCAAGATATAAAATACATGTGGAGCTAAAGTCATCAAACAATTTGAAAGTTTAAAACCTAACTTTGCACCAACAATGTAAATTTTTAGAGGAGAAAGATATATTTTGTGAAACTCCCTCTAAAACATGGCATTAAAATCATATCGTTGTTAAGACTCAATACTATCATGCTATTGCTTTAGGATATCAACACTACCCTAAACCTTAGAAAATGAGACTGATTTTCCGAAACCACAGTGTATCAGTCATGGTGTCCAACCAATGATCGCTATACCTGTAACACGAAAATCAGCCTTTTCAGACCAAAATCAGAAATGCGTCAGAAATTCTAGAAACCTCGAAAAATCATGAAAATTTGTGCACACATTTCTGAAATCATACTTTATCAAAGAAAAATATTTTGAAAAATACATGTTTTCCAGATTTCAATATTGATACAAATTTGGAAACTAGCAAGAAGTTCTAAAATTTTGCAAACTTTGTATCACTTTTGTGTTTCACTTGAAAATAGTTTTGCAAAGTATGATAAACATAGTTTAAAATATGTTTTATTTGACATTTCCAATCATGTTCTTGGAGCTATATGCACATCAATTGTGTATAAGCCTTCCCAATGATTGGTCCAATTAAGGATTAATGTCTCTAGATGACACTTTGGTCCATAGTAATGCATCATAACAAGCATGATGAACCAAGTGCATCTTCCTATCATCTCACATGTTGTCTAGGTGACTCAATACAAAAATCATGGTTTCTTAGGTATTTTGTGAGATGGTTAAAGGTATAAAACCTAGTATTTCTATAGAATCATGCAAACCTACACCTTCACTCAACCAAGCACATTCCAAGTTCTCTCCTAAGTGATGAAAATTCTACTTCGGGGAGAGCCTTGGTAAATATATCGGCTAAGTTGGACTTGGATTCAATATAATTGAGCTCAATATCCCCCTTAGCCACATGGTCTCTAATGAAGTGATGCTTCACTTCAATGTGCTTGGTCCTAGAGTGATGCACCGGGTTTTTGGTCAAGTTAATGGTGCTTACATTATCACAAAATACTTTCATGTTGGAGTAAGATAGCTCATAATCTTCTAGGGTATGTTTCATCCATAAGAGTTGAGCTACACAACCACCCATAGCCACATATTCAGCCTCGGTGGTGGATAAAGCAACACAAGGTTGCTTCCTACTACTCCAACTCACTAGGGAAGACCCAAGGAATTGGCATCCACCACTAGTACTCTTTCGATCCAATTTGCAACCGGCATAATCGGAATTGGTGTACCCAATTAAATCAAAAGACCTAGTCCTAGGGTACCATAGACCTACATTTAGTGTGCCCTTGACATATCTTAAAATTCTTTTAAAGGCAACTAAATGAGATTCCTTAGCACATGATTGATACCTAGCACACATACCAACCGCAAATAATATGTCGGGTCTACTAGCGGTTAAGTACAAGAGGCTACCAATCATGCTCCTATAAAGGGTAAGATCTATTTGTTTTCCTTCACTATCACTATCTATTTTGGTATTGGTTGCCATTGGAGTTGACACTACCTTAGCATTTTCTAAACCAAACTTCTTAATCATTTCCTTAGCATATTTGGTTTGATAAATGTAAATTCCTTCACTAGTTTGTTTAACTTGCAAACCTAGGAAACAATTTAATTCTCCAACTAGACTCATCTCAAACTCTTTTTCCATATTTTGAATAAAATCTTGAAGAAGCTCATCATTTGTTGACCCAAAGATAATGTCATCAACATACACTTGGGCTACAAAGATGTCCTTAGATGTTGACTTTATAAAGAGAGTTTGATCTATACTACCCCTTTTGAAATCCTTAGAGATTAGGAAAGTTGACAATCTTTCATACCAAGCCCGGGGAGCTTGTTTCAAACCATATAAGGCTTTCCTAAGCTTGTAGACATGGTTTGGGTAGTCCATATTTTCAAACCCGGGAGGTTGTTCTACATACACCTCTTCCTTAATAAACCCATTTAGGAATGCCGATTTGACATCCATTTGATGGAGTTTGAAACCCATATAGGAGGCATATGCTAAAAGTATTCTAATGGACTCTAATCTAGCAACCGGGGCATATGTTTCATCATAATCAAGTCCTTCAACTTGATTAAAACCCCTTGCAACTAATCGTGCTTTATTTCTAGTGATATTCCCTTGGTCATCTAGTTTGTTCCTAAAAACCCATCTTGTAGTAATAATTGTGTTTTCACTTGGTCTAGGAACTAACTCCCACACTTGACTCCTATCAAATTGAGCCAATTCATCTTGCATTGCTAAGATCCAATCCGGATCAAGTAATGCATCTTTAATGTTTTTGGGCTCAATTTGAGAAATTAGAGCTATATGACTAGTGGGGTCCCTATGGAATGACCTAGTCCTAACTCCTTGAGATAATTCACCCACAATTTGATCTAATGGGTGACTTTGATGAACTCTTATGGTTCTAGGAGGTGTATCAAGTTGAGTTTGATCATGATTAACTTCAATCCTAAGTTCATCATCGGAGTCATCCCTTACTCCCCCTTGATCCAATCCTCCCCCTTGATTAATACCTCCTAAGTTTAAATCTTGAAATTGTTTGGTAATTTCTTGATTTTCATTATTTATGTTATCATCAATAGGGGATTTTCTAGGGTATGTATTTGAAGTTTCATCAAATTGAACATTTGAAGATTCTTCAATCTTTTGAGTCCTTTTATTGTAGACTCTATATCCTACACTAGTGGATGAGTATCCAACTAGGATTCCCTCATCCGCTTTGGACTCAAATTTACTTAGGTTATCTTTGGTATTTAAGATATAGACTTTACATCCAAAGACCTTAAAATAATGAATTGTTGGAATTGTACCATTCCACAATTCAAATGGAGTTTTTCCTAAAAACCTATGAATTAATACCCTATTTTGGATATAGCAAGCGGTATTAACTGCTTCCGCCCACAAGTAGCTAGGTAAGGAATATGCATTAAGCATTGTCCTAACCGCTTCTTGTAGAGCACGATTTTTTCTTTCCACAACCCCATTTTGTTGGGGTGTTCTAGGACAAGAAAATTCATGCTTGTACCCTTGTTCTAAGCAAAAAGTTGAAAAGTTAGAATTCTCAAACTCTCCACCATGATCACTACGGATCCGGTTGATTTTGAGTTTTCTTTCATTTTCTACTCTTTTGCTAAATCCTATGATTATTTCTAAGGTTTCATCCTTATTTTTCAAGAAAAACACCCAAGTAAACCTAGAAAAATCATCTACTATTACCAAGCAATATTTACTACAAATTATAGATGGGGTACTATGGCAATCAAATAAATCCATATGTAGTAATTCTAATGGTAAAGCGGTACTAAGTAAATTTTTACCTTTGTGTGATGTTTTTGATTGTTTCCCTTCTTGACAAGCATCACACATCTTGTCCTTGAGATATTTGACTCTAGGCAATTCTTTGACTAGCTTCAATTTTGCTATTTTGGCTATATTCTTCATGTTTATGTGACCTAGTCTCCTATGCCAAAGCCAACTTTCTTGCTCTTTTGCAATAAGACACTTAGTGGAGGGATTAGTAGCATAAGATAAATCAACATAATATATATTTGATTTTCTAAAGCCTACTAACATGCAATCATTTATAGTTTTGTGTCTTATAAAGCATTTTGAGGAATCAAACTTAACATCAAAATTTGCATCACATAATTGGCTTACACTAAGTAAGTTAAATTTCATATTTTTAACTAATAGAACTTTATGAATAGCAAGATTGGGAGATACCTCAATGGTGCCCTTTCCTAGAATTTTAAGTTTACCGCTATTGCCAAATGACACTTTTCCTTGGCTAGTGTGGTTGATAGTGGAGAATTTTCTCTCATCCCCGGTCATATGCTTTGAGCACCCACTATCAACTATCCACAAGCTTGGTTCTTCTACCTATGTCACATGAAAAACACAATCCTTAGGTACCCAAATCTTAGGACCACTAGCATTAATTATAATTTTCTTTGGTACCCATGCTTTTCTCCCCTTGCTTTTAATCATGGATTTTCTACTAACTAGGGATGCAAATGCTACCTCTTTCTCCTTAGGTCTATATCCTAAACCGGCCTTATTGTAAATTGCCCTTTGGTCCTTAATAATCATATCTAGATATTTGGAACCATTAGTGAACTTTTCTAGGCATGTTCTTAATTTACTTATTTCTTTTCTTAACTCATCATTTTCATCCCTAAGAGTACAATCATTATCACTAGATGATTTATCACATGATGCATCTATATTCTTAAGTGATTTGATTTCTAATTTTAGATCCTTAATCCTAGTTTTTGATCTATTTAAAGCATTTTGTAAACATGCAATAGTCTTATAAAGTAAATCTACTTTGGGTGAGTCATTTACCTCATCATCATCACTTGATGATGATTCATCACTTGAAGAGGAAGAAGACTCCTCGCTTGAGCTTCCGGTTTCTTCCAATGCCATGAGGGCTAAGTTTCGGGTTGAATGGCAAACTTCTTCATCGTCGGTAGACTCCTCCATACTATCCCACGTTTGTGCCATCATCGCCTCCTTCTTCTTCTTTTCCTTCTTTTCCTTCTTCTTCTTATCCTTCTCCTCCTTTTTCTTTAGTTCCGGGCAATTTGGCTTTATGTGCCCTTTCTTGTTGCAACCAAAACACGTCACGTTAGAAATAGAATTTGAATTTTTAGAAGATTTACCTCTTGAGGATTGAAACATCCTCTTCACATCTTTCTTGGTGAGCCTCCTTGACTTCCCACCAAATTTCTTGACGTAGTGTGCTACCTCACTTGCCGACAACTCATCCTCACTACTTGATGAGTCCTCCTCGGATTCAGATGAGGAAGACACCTCCTTCTTTTCCTTTTTCTTCTTCTCCTTCTTTCCTACAAAAAGAGCTATACCCTTCTCTTTGGATGAAGTGTTAGCTTGTTCATGCAATTGAAATTCACAAAATAACTCATCTAATTTAACTAATGAAAGATCCCTAGAAACCTTATATACATCTACCATTGAGGCCCATAAGGTGGTCCTAGGGAAGGCTTGTAGTACATACCTCACAAGGTCTCGGTTGTCGACTTTTTCACCTATAACGTGTAGTCCGTTGACTACTTCCTTGAAGCGCCCGTGCATTTGGCTCACGGTTTCGTTTGTCTTCATAGTGAAGCTTTGGAGTTGGCCAATCAAAAGGTCCTCTTGGCCCTTCTTGTCTCTTTGATCCTTCATTGAGTTCGATGAGCTTCTCCCAAAGCTCTTTGCGGAATTGAATGGCCCGACCTTAGAAAGTGTATGCTTCGTTCCAGTTACGTATTGCTATCGTTGCTTTTGCATTTGCTTGTGCTTTCTTGGCCATCTCTCTTGTCCAATCCTTTGTCGGTAGTGGTGCTCCGAATTCGTCGACCGGCTTCTCAAAACCATCTACAACACTAAACCAATTTTCAATATCGTTCATTAAATAATACTCCATCCTACCTTTCCAATATCCAAAATCGTTGCCGTCGAAGAACGGAGGCCTCGCCGTGCTATACCCCTCTTGAAATGCCATCTTTGCTCCGGTTGATTGCTAGATCTTCCGATGCGATCCGGGCTCTGATACCACTTGTTAGGAATCGTTGGAATAGCTAGAGGGGGGTGAATAGCATTTTTCGGTTTCTACAAGAAGATTAGCGGAAGCAAACACAATAATATATGTAAAAAACAAAATCAAACGCAAACAAGGCCTTTTACATGGTTCGGAGATAACGCTCCTACTCCACGGCGATCCTTGAGGTGGATCAATCCAAGCAAATCCACTAATGAGCTTTCTTTACACCACAACTCCTCTTCTTTACAAAAGATGTTGATCTAAGCTTAGAGAGAAGAGGAGGAGATTTAAATCACTTAGAAAGCTAAAGAATTCGTGGAGGCTGTTGAGAAAGATTGGAGAATAAGCATTAACCCCAAAAACCTCCACCAACCCTCTTTTTATAGAGAAGAGACTGATTTTCCCATTGGAACCCGATCGATGACCGATGATGTCGATCGACGACCATCGCATGGTTAACGACTCAATAGCCGATTCATGGATTCGTGAGTCGTTTCATCCAACGGTACTTTCATCAGTCGACTGATCCCACCATCAGTCGACTGATGGAGTGATCAGTCGAGTGATCACGACCGCAGTCGAGTGCGACTCCATTCTCGCGGCTCGCTTACATCTATCACCGATCGGCCATCGCTGACAATGACCGATTGCAACATCACGACCGCCTTGGTCACGAATGATCGGCCGGTCGTGGTTTCATCCTCGACTCGATCGATACATCGATCGATCGATACTTATCAAGTGTGAATATTTCACACTTGATTTCACCCCCTAGACCTAGACTTAACCTCCTAGCTCTTCCTTAAGCCTTGCGCCTTCAGGATCCCTCCGAGTCCGTGACTTGTTCGTCCTTTGCGCCTTGCTTCCAAGAGCTTTCTTTGGTTTTGTCATGTCTAGAGTTTTCCTTTGCCAAAGCGTGCTTGGACTTTACGCCGCCAAGTCTACATGTTTGGACTTACGCTGCCAAGACTTGCTTTTGGACTCCCTTTGCCAAGATCCGTTTGGACTTAATGCTGCCAGACAACATGCTTGGTCTTATGCCGCCAAACCTTTACCTTGGACTCTTCTTTCACCAAGTCTTCATACTTGGATTTTCCTGTTACTTAAACATCATCACAATTTAGATCACAAATTGTTGCCTAACTTAGATGATTATCCAAACATCAAAACATAAAATGCTTGAGGCATTGTTGCACCAACAATTACTATCAATAGATAAACTTCACCAAGGTTTTCTAAAATGATTTTAAATTTTTTTTGAAAACCTATATTGGATCATGATCAATGGGCTCAATGCACATGATTTGCACATTAGCTTTCCCCATGATCCACCAAGGTATAAGTGAAGGTAGGAAACTTCGCTTCCCACTTCAACTCGGTCACTTGTTCATGGCGATCCCTTCTACGTCCCCGGATAAAAAAAATTTATCCTTGACACGAGAGATTACCCAAGCAACCATTTCATCATCGTGCTATTCGATTAGAGTGGTCACTTGAACAAACTTGTTGTTCAAGCCACCAACCTCTATTCTACGAATAGCCGTGGAATAAACGATGTACGGATCGCCGACTTTTGTGTTTATATTCGGGGTCCAAGTTATATTAGCCATAAAACAGAATATAAATCATTCATATAATTGAAGAACAAATATAGACAACTTACAAAAGATTATAAACAAACGTTATACCTCTTGGTCTTCTATTGTATGTCCTTCCTCCTTTTGGACATCGTGTGGGCGACGATCTACCAAAAGTTGAAGCTCTTAGATCACCAATCTTCCTTCCTTTCTCGCTCTGAACAAGAGGAAGACTAAGAAACAAAACCCTTCTCCTTCCTTTAGCCAACTAACAAACACCAACCTAGGTGCTTGCCGTCGGCCAACAAGGAGAAGATGATGGAGATAGTTGCTGGCCAAGAGCTCCAAGGGAAGACCCTAAGCCTTGTTTCCATCGGCCAAGGAGAGGAGAAGGACTAGGTTTGGATGCCGGCCAAGGGAGGGAAGGGCTGGTTTGGACGCCGGCCACCAAGGAGGAAGAAGAAGAAAAAGAAGAACTTTCCTTATTTGGTGCTGCCAACACCCCAAACCCTAATCACCCAAGCTTGCCACCCACTAACCCTAATCCTATCTCTATTGGGATTCCTTGCCGCCCACCCCATGCTCTCCTTTTATAGAGATAGGGATATGCCTTGTTTTAATCTCCACCATTGGTTCTAGGGATTTAATCTTAACCGTCGGATCTCGAGAATTAATCTCAACCGTCGGATCTAGAGATTCAATCTCTACCATTGGTTCTAGAGTTTTATTTTCATCCATTGGATCTAACCTTCATGAGGTTTTAATAGGCTACAATAGGGACCATGAAGAGGAGTTGGATCTTGGCCACCCAATGGATCAAGCCCACATAAAGTCCAATCCATTAATGATAATCCAATCCACTAAAGGATTATCGTTGATCTACCTCACCAATCCCCATAAGTAAATATGGACTCCGTATATTATATGTACATTTTTCTCTCCATGTTTAAGATCTCGAATGTCTATCGATTAATTAATTTACTGACCATTAATTAATCAACATCTAACTCCATGAGTAGTACCACTCAACCTTATTATCATGCCAGACCAAGTCCACCTGCAGAGTTTACATGATGAACCTTATGAGCTCCTCAAGGGGACATCATCATCCTAATATATAGGACACGGCTTCCTCCTACAATCAACGACACACCATATAAATAATATCATTTCCCAACTTATCGAGCCTATCGATTTAATCTATAAATCTCGCCCATTGGTAAATCAAAGAAATGAATACTAAGTATATGTGCTCGTTATTATATCAGGATTAAGAGTATGTACAATATAATATCTGAGGTCTGATTCGATTATGTAGTCAGCAATAAATCGAATCACTTCTAAGTCGGTCCTGCTCAATACACACAAAGTGTACTAGTGTGATTCTATGGTCAAGATAAACCAATACCAACTCACACTACAACCATACCAATGGTTTTTCCAAAGCCATCTTGGTTGTGAGCCTATACTTATACTTTACAAGGAGCCGATAACATGATCTCCCGTGTGACACCACACACCATGTTATCTATAATGTAATGTATTAGACAATATGTATAACCATAAATATGCAATCAATGATCATGTGATTCTTATTTCAAAAATAAAGATGTTCATACAAAAGATAGACTTTTCAGTATACATCCCAACAATCTCCCACTTATACTAAAAGACTTTGCTGTCCTCATACTGCCATACATCCGATTCCCCTTCCCTCCACATGCCTATCAAAGCTCTCGCTAGAAGGGCCTTAGTGAAAGGGTCTACCAGGTCATCCTCTGATGCAATCTAGGCGACAACAACTTCTACCTCCTTTACGATTTCTCGTATCAGGTGGTACTTGCGCTCTATGTGTTTACTTGCCTTATGGGCTTGTGGTTCCTTCGAGTTTGCAACTTCACCACTATTATTACAATAAATTATGATAGTTCTGGGCAAATTAGGAATCACATCCAAGTCCATAAAGAAGTTCTTGAGCCATCCAACTTCTTTGGCTACCTCAGAGGCTGCCACATACTCAGCTTACATGTTAGAGTCCGCCACACATTTCTTCTTGACACTCCTCCATACAATGGCTCCACCTCCCAAAGTAAACACAAAACCTAAGGTAGACTTACTGTTATCCCTATCTGATTGGAAGTCAGAATTTGTATAACCCACAGGGAGTAATTGGTCTGCCTGGTAAACTAGCATATAATCTCTAGTCCTTCTCAGGTACTTCAATATATGCTTTACCGAAGTCCAATGTCCCTATCCTGGATTACTCTGATATCTGCTGACCATGCCCACGACAAAGCAGATATCTGGTCTCGTACATAGCATCACATACATGAGGCTTCCTACTACCGAAGCATAAGAAACCACCTTCATCTCCTCTATCTCCTCAGATGTTCTAGGACACATCTCCCTAGATAAAGGAACTCCATGCCTGAAAGGTAGAAAACCTTTCTTGGAGTTTTGCATGCTAAAACGATCCATAATAGTGTCTATGTATGAAGCTTGAGATAAGCACAACATCCTTTTCCTGCGAACCCTTATAACCTTGATCCCAAGGATGTGTCCCACTTCTCCCAAGTTCTTCATATCAAACTGTTTGGACAACCATACTCTTACGTCCGATAACACCTTGACATTGTTGCCAATTAACAAAATGTCATCTACGTATAGTACAAGAAATACCACTACGTTTCCATCACATCTCTTGTATACACAAGACTCATCCGAACTTTGAATAAATCCATAAGACTGGATTACCTCATCAAAGCGGATGTTCCAAGACCTCGAAGCTTGCTTCAATCCATAAATAGGCCGATTAAGCTTACACACAAGATGATCTTTGCCCTTTGCAATGAATCCCTCTGGTTGCTTCATATAGATGTTTTCCTTAAGACTTCCATTAAGGAAAGCTGTCTTGATATTCATCTGCCACACCTCATAATCCATATGAGCTGCAATGCATAAGAGAATCTGGATAGACTTAAGCATGACTACTGGCGAAAATGTTTCCTCATAATCGATACCCTCTTTCTGAGTATACCCCTTCGCAACAAGCCTCGCTTTGAAGGTCTCAACCTTCCTGTCTATTCCTCTCTTTCTTTTGTAGATCCACTTGCATCCAATGGTTTTTACACCATCGGGTGGTTCTCTACTCTCGATGATTTGAATCCATAGATTCAATCTCAGTATTCATTGCACTTTGCCAAGATACTGCATCTTTATCTTGGATTGCCTCGTCATATGTCCAGGGATCAGGTTCATGTTTGCCAGGGACCAAATCAGAAGATTCTCCCAAGAACATGAATCTATCAGGCTGTCTCACAACCCTCCCACTACGACGAGGTATTATCTGTGTATCCTCTGTGATATGCGGTACAGTGACTTATGGTATATCCTCTTGTACCGGTGGTACTGAAGAAGTGACTTCCCCTTTTAATTCCTCCAGAATAATCTTACTCATGGGCTTGTGGTTCATCACATAGTCTTCCTTTAGAAATCTAGTGTTCGTGCTAACGATCACCCTATGATCTCTAGGACTATAAAATAAACCACCTTTCATTCCTCTAGGATAGCCAACGAATATGCGCACTTCTGTATGAGGTTACAACTTACCAGCATCTGCCTTCAGCACATGTGCTGGACTCCCCCATTTTCGAATATGTCTTAGACTAGGCTTTCGCCCAGTCCACAATTCTGTGGGAGTAGAAGGCACTGATTTAGATGGAACCAAGTTCAGAATGTACACTGTCGTATCTAGAGCATATCCCCAGAATGAATCTGACAACTCAGAATAACTCATCATCGATCTAACCATTTCCATAAGAGTTCTATTCCTTCGCTTTGGTACACCATTCTGCTGGGGTGTGCCAGGTATAGACAATTGGGATTGAATCCCAGCCTCTGATAAGTAATTCCTAAACTCTCCCAAGAGGTACTCACCACCACGATCAGATCGTAGTGTCTTGATACTTTTACCTTGACGTTTCTCCACATCAGTCTTGAATTCTTTGAACTTGTCAAAGCATTCAGACTTGCGCCGCATCAGATAAATGTATCCATATCTCGAATAATCATCTATAAAAGAGACGAAATACTCAAAACCACCTCTAGCCTGGATAGACATAGGACCACGCAAATCAGAATGAACCAATTCTAACACATCTTTGGCTCTATATCCCTTGGCCTTAAAAGGCCTCTTGGTCATTTTACCCTCCAAGCAAGATTCGCAGGTTGGGAAATCTTCCACCACTAATGAGCACAAAGGTCCATTAGCTATCAACCTTTGAATTCTGCTTAGGTTAATATGACCATAGATGCCAAAGATATGTTTGGTTCATCTTCGAAGGTTCTTTTCTCTTATTGGAATTAGAAGATGAGTTATTAACTTTTATTTGCACCGTGGGAGCTTTTGGTTCAAGTGTGTATAAATTTCTTATCAATGCACCCGAACAGATAATCTCCCTATTCCTTTTTATAATAACTCTATCATTAAAAGAAATAGAATATCCATCCATAAATAATTTAGAAACCGAAATTAAATTCTTTCTTAATAAAGGTACATAAAGGCAATTCTTAAGAACCAAATTTTATTTTTCTCAAAAGATAAATAAACATCTCTCACTGCAATAGCCGCCACCTTCGTGGCATCGCTCAAGTATACGGTAATCTCCCCTTCAGCTAGTCGTCTGGTTTCCTGGAACCCCTATAAAATATTGCAGACATGATCAGTGGTTCCCGTATCTACACACCAGGTGCCGGTAGATAACACCGCTAAACATGTTTCAACGACTAGACCAAAAGATATACCTTTGTTCTGCTTGCGGTTGGGGCAGTCCTTCTTCCAGTGTCCAGTCTGCTTACAAGTGAAGGACTTGCCTTTCGGCTTCTTCACTCCTCCCTGAGATCCTCCCACCGCCTTTGCCCCAGCTTGTTTCTTCTTCTTCTTGCCTTTCGGCTTAGAAGTAGAAACCTTTTGGGTAACCATGGCATGCGCCTAAGCACTCTGACGAAATAGCTCCTCTACCACCTGGAGTTATGTCAGAAGCTCCGCACACGAATACAACCTCTTGTTCATGTTGTAGTTCAGGCAAAACTGCTAAAAAATCCTAGGTAGAGACTGGAGAATGATATCGACCTGGGTTTCCCCATCGATCTCAACTCCGAGGACTTCCAACTCATTCAAATGAGCCATCATCTTGAGAACATGATCCCTCACGGGTGTTCCCTCGATCATGGTTGTCGTCATCAAGTTCCTCATGACTTCCTGCCTTGCAGCCCGATTCTGGTGTCCGAAAAGCTCTTTGAGATTGAGCATCATGTCATAAGCAGTGGGCATGGCTTGATGCTGATGTTGCAGTACATTTGACATAGATGCCAAAATGTAACACTGCACCATCTCATCGGCCTTGATCCATTTCTTATAACTCTCCTTCTCTTTTTCCCCAGAATCATCCACAGACTTAGGAGGGCACTCTTTGAGGAGTACATATTTGTATTCCTCAGTAGTCAAGACAATGTCAAGATTCCTCTTCCAATCAACATAGTTGGGTCCAGTAAGTTTATTTTCTTTCAGTATCATAGCAAGCGGGTTGAAAGTTATTTTGAAAGAAAACCTAAGAATCACATAGATCAAAACATTAGATTTCAAAAAATTATTGATTCCTCAAACGATAAAATTTTAAAATCAACCAACACCTCAAAAAACTGAGAATATCGTATGCCACGATAGTGTGGACGTATACGAATTCTACATTTGTAAGAGGAGGTTTTACCCATTAATTTTACTATCTTGTCAACCTAACTTTTTGACAAGTAAAATTAATAGTTGGTTCCTCTTTGGCCCTACAAATAAAAGCAGTGACTCCGATGGGGAGGATACTTATATTTGTATCTAAGTGTTCACCATTACTCGGTACCAAGGTAATTATCTCGGGTTATGTGCCTTCTGATGGGGAAGTACACACGCTCCTTAATAATTTCCTATAACCATGTTCGACCTTGTGATCCGCAAACAAACTCATCCGATGGAGAGGAAGACACTCAGAGCTGACGCGCAAGTTTGTTTGCATCACATGTCAAATCGTAATGGAGGCCGTGGGAATTTATAAAAATATTCCTCTCCCACTTAGTAATTTGAAATTGAGGAATTTTTTACCCTACGACATGCATATCAAACAATAAGAAATAAACCGTTGTTGGCGGCACCTCAACGGTTTGGATGCCGGCCAAGGGAGGGAAGGGCTGGTTTGGGCACCGACCACCAAGGAGGAAGAAGAAGAAAAGGAAGAACTTTCCTTATTTGGTGCCGCCAACACCCCAAACCCTAATCACCCAAGCTTGCCGCCCACTAACCCTAATCCTATCTCTATTGGGATTCCTTGCCGCCCACCCCATGCTCTCCTTTTATAGAGCTAGGAATATGCCTTGTTTTAATCTCCACCATTTGTTCTAGGGATTTAATCTCAATCGTCGGATCTCGAGAATTAATCTCAACCGTCGGATCTAGAGATTCAATCTCTACCATTGGTTCTAGAGTTTTATTTTCATCCATTGGATCTAACCTTCATGAGGTTTTAATAGGCTACAATAGGGACCATGAAGAGGAGTTGGATCTTGGCCACCCAATGGATCAAGCCCACAAAAGTCCGATCCATTAATGATAATCCAATCCACTAAAGGATTATCATTGATCTACCTCACCAACCCCCATAAGTTAATATGAGCTCCATATATTATATATACATTTTTCTCCCCGTGTTTAAGATCTCGAATGTCCGTTGATTAATTAATTTATTGACAATTAATTAATCAACATCTAACTCCATGAGTAGTACCACTCAACCTTATTATCATGCTGGACCAAGTCCACATGCAGGGTTTACATGATGAACCTTATGAGCTCCTCAAGGAGACATCATCATCCTAATATATAGGACACGATTTCCTCCTACAATCAACGACACACCATATAAATAATATCATTTCCCAACTTACCGAGCCTATCGATTTAATCTATAAATCTCGCCCATTGGTAAATCAAAGAAATGAATACTAAGTATGTACAATATAATATCTGAGGTCCGATTCGATTATGTAGTCAGTAATAAATCGAGTCACCTCTAAGTCGGTCTTGCTCAATACACACAAAGTGTACTAGTGTGATTCTATGGTCAAGACAAACCAATACCAACTCACACTACAACCATACCAATGGTTTATCCAAAGCCATCTTGGTTGTGAGCCTATACTTATACTTTACAAGGAGCCGATAACATGATCTCCCGTGTGACACCACACACCATGTTATCTACAATGTAATGTATTAGACAATATGCATAACCATAAATATGCAATCAATGATCATGTGTTTCTTATTTCAAAAATAAAGATGTTTATACAAAAGATAGACTTTTCAATATACATCCCAACAATAAGATGAGTTTCAGTTCATCTAGATGCAAAAACTATGCACCTTGAACTTAACTCATTTCCTAGTATCTTACAGATGTCTAAGGTATATCAATACACACGCATATCAATGTGATGTGATATGTGAATTTTGGTTCATCTTAAACTAAGGCCTCATGCATTTTCTAAGGCAACGCTACTTGATTCCCTCATACATGGGACTTCAAGTCATGCTATAGTTCTTAAATCAATTCTAATTACCTTAAATGCATGAATGATGATTATGGCATATAATGATAGCATAAATAAGCATATGCCAAAATCATGATGTCATGGCATAAAAATGAACCTAAGTACTCATGACATAAAAACTAACCTAAACATGATCATGACATTTTATATGATAAAAATAAATATGATGTCATGACATGACATATGACAAATAAAGCATGACAAATAAAAGCTATAGGTATAACAATACCTAAATTTTAATATTGATTATCATTTGTTATTATTAAGTCCATTTTGCCATATTACTACTGTTGGATCGAAGCGGATCACTAGAGGGGGGGGTGAATAGCGATAAAAACTTTTTCTCTTCGTTCGTTAAAAAAAACGAGTAGATAATTAATTTGCAGCGGAAAAGATAAGCAATATAAAGAGAAGACAAATGTTTTACTTGGTTCGTAGCCTTCGGCTACTACTCCAAGGCCCTAGTGGTCCTTGACCACGTACGGAGGGCAAAAGCACTAAAGGAACTCCTCCTCGTTAGAGGTAGGAGTTAATCGATACAAGAAGGAACAAAAACTTGAGGTAGAGGGACACTCCCCCTCTCCTCGTATACGATAAAAGCTCTGGAAAAGTAGATGAACAACTGATAAAAACTAATACCGACGTACAAAAATAATAAAGAAAGTTAAACCTAGACGTCGGAAAGGAAGGACTTCGTTGTCGGAGAGTTGTAGCTTTGCGGAGGCTTTTGGAAGCTTAGAATTGTTGTTAAAACCCTAGGTTAGGACCTCTTTTTATAGCCTTTGAGCCCCTTTTCGAGAGGAACCCTAGCCAATCATATTTGAGCACCACTCCCCTTGAAATTTGGTGATAAACCTTGACTCCTCGAGGCTGATCCTTTAACCAAGAATGATCGATGGCCATCACTACGATCACAAGATCACGAGTGCTAGTGTAGTCACCCGATCGATGGACTGCAATGAGTCCTTCAGTTTGGTAGTCGACGATCGCGGCGCAAGGCAATGTTAGCTTAAAGAAAATATTATTTCGACGGTCGGCCGATCGTCCGATCTCGACCTAGACCACCTATGAGATGTCTTGGGTCGGATCTACGCTTAAGTCTTTCCCCGTAACGAGGATACGACCTTACTTACACTCGCACACACGAGCTTACCTCGATACTTACATGTTGCTTTTGCTTCCGGCCTTCCACTCAATTCCTTCGGCTCCCTCCGAAGTCACTTGAGTGTCGCCCGACCACCGCGGCTTCCTCCGGGTGTCGCTAGCCTTCAGCTCCAGCTATAGCAATTTTCTGCACACTCGATTCAGCTCGTGAGATAACAACATGAGCTTAACTTTGTATCATTTGCTATAATCAAAACTCAGGTTCGACTTAGGTGCCTACTGCACCAACAATCTCCCCCTTTTTGATTTATGGCAAACCCACATACAAAGTTAAGTGCATTAAGAAAAGATATGCATGAATGAGCAGGAGTGTTAAGAGCATGAATGAACAGGAGTATAAAAACTCTTTTTCAAGTGCTCCCCCTTGAGGAATCCTCCCCCTTGACCGAGGGTGAGTACTTGAGAAAGAGTTTTAACTCTCCCCCTTGACGTTTGCTACTAAAAAAGAATTAAGTAACCGAAATTACTTAATATTGGCCATAGTATTTAAAATAAATAAGTTTAAGTTAAGAATTCTTTGGCCTTTGAATAAGTTTTAACTTTTGGTTTAAATATGAAGTAAGAGTTAAGTTGTCAAAAAAAATTTGACCCCTTAACTTTGACCTTTTAACTTTGGCCTTTTTCTCCCCCTTTTGCCGTATATCGAAAAGAGTAAGGGGTGTGTGGAAAACAAAATAAGTGTTAAATTTAAAGTCCAAGCATGTTCCCCATTTTTTATTTTAAAAAAAAATATACTGAAAATAAGCTCATCTATAAAATGTTCGACTCATATTTGGCTTGATTGATATGAAAGATCAACCAGTCCTGGTCAGAGTCGGTTAGTGTGTATGATTATACTCCATGGTTCATGGCGATGCACTAGATCTACATCTGGAACCAGGAGTAAGGTCCTAACATCTCACGCCCATCTACGTGGCTAAGTACACAAACACATTAGTCCTATGTGTTGTGAGATGTATTGGCTCCTTAAATCTATAGGTGCATGATATCTAAGGTATGTCCTATGCTAGTTCCATAAAAATGAAAATTTAAGAAATAGTAGTAAGAAAATATAATTTGTAAGTTCCTATTCTACTACGAACATGCCCAATTTTCGTCTTAATAGACTAAATTCGGCTTCGGGTAGGGGTTTAGTAAATAGGTCTACTAAGTTAGACTTCGATTAGACGTATTCGAGTTGTATTGCTCCGTTGGCCACATGTTCTCGAATGAAATGGTGTTTGACCTCTATATGTTTGGTCCTAAGGTGACATATCGGATTCTTAGTAAGATTAATTGAACTAATGTTGTCTACGTGAAGTTTAGTATTCGTAAAGTCTAACTTAAAGTCGCGGAGAGTATGCTTCATCCAAAGAAGTTGAGTGACACACTCACCCATCGCGATGTATTCAGCTTCGGTGGTAGATAAAGCGACACAGTGTTGCTTCCTACTACACCAACTTACTAGACTCGAGCCGAGAAGTTGACAACAACCACTCGTGCTCTTTCTATAGAGCTTACTACCGGCATAGTCCGAGTCGGAGTAGCCGATTAGTTCGAACTCCGTAAATCTAGGGTACCAAATACCAACGTTAAGTGTACCCTTAAGATATCTAAGGATACGCTTAACTAGGGTTAGGTGAGACTCCTTAGCACAAGTTTGAAACCTGGCGCACATACTTACTGCGAATAGGATGTCGGGTCAGCTCGCAGTTAAGTATAGGAGACTTCCTATCACGCTCCTATAGTACTTTAAGTCAATGGACTTACTTTCTAGGTCTTCTCTTATGTTAACATTAATCGCCATTGGGGTGTTTATTATCTTAGCGTCTTGCATTCCAAATCTTTTAATTAACTCCTTAGTGTATTTTTGTTGATATAGGTATATACCATCCTTAGTTTGTTTAATTTGTAGACCTAAAAAGAAACTTAACTCGCCTACCAAGTTCATTTCGAACTCACTTTCCATGAGTGAAACGAACTCGTTTAGTAAGGCTGAGTTAGAGGTTCCAAAAATTATATCGTCTATGTAAATTTGAGCTATGAATATTTCTTTACCTAAGGTTTTTACGAAAAGAGTTGGGTCAACTAAGCCTTGGTTAAACCCTTTTGACTTAAGATGGATTGAAAGTCTCTCGTACCAAGCTCGAGGAGCTTGTTTAAGTCCATAGAGAGCTTTCTTAAGTTTTAGAACATGGTCGGGTTTATCTAGATTTTCAAACCCGGGGGTTGGCTAACATAAACTTCTTCTTTAATGTATCCATTTAGGAATGCCGACTTAACATCCATTTGAAACAGCTTAAATCCTCGATGTGCGGCATAAGCTAGCAACATTCGAATGGATTCAAGTCTAGCTACTGGGGCATAGGTTTCGTCGTAATCTAAGCCTTTGACTTGACTAAACCCTTTGGCGACTAACCTAGCCTTGTTTCTAACTACTTCACCTTTATCATCAAGCTTATTTCGAAACACCCACCTTGTTCCAATTATCGTTTTGTCTTTAGGTGGTGGTACTAATTCCCACACTTCATTCCTAGTAAATTGAGCTAGCTCTTCTTGCATTGCAATAATCCAATTGGGATCAAGAAGAGCTTGTTCAATTGATTTGGGTTCTATCTTTGAAATTAAGGAAATTTGACTAAGGTTCCTATAGGATGCTCTAGTTCGAACTCCTAGATTAGGATCTCCTATCACTTGATCGATAGGGTGGTTAGTCTGAATCCTAGATTGGGTTGGGTTTGTGTCACCTAATGCTTGATCAATGGGGTGACTTGGTTGAACACTAGTTTGGTTGGAGTCATCTATCACTTGATCAATAGAGTGACTTGGTTGACTTAGGTTAGGATTAACACTAGACCGATCTCCTGGATCGAGTTAGGTCTAGTATGAATCTACACTAATTGGGGTTGCTGGGGGTTTTGTAGGTTCATGTCCTTCATCAAATACTACATTGATAGTCTCCTCGACTCTAAGGGTGTCGTGGTTATATACTCTATAAGCTCGACTTGTAGTCGAGTATCCTAAGAAGATTCCAGTGGAGGTTTTGGATTTGAATTTCCCTAGGTGGTTCTTAGTGTTTAAGATATGTACTTTACATCCAAATATCCTAAAGTACTTGATGTTGGGTACTTTATTGTGATAAATCTCGTAGGAGGTCTTAAGGTGCCTCTTTACCATAAGGATCCTATTCTGGACATAGCAAGCCGTGCTAACGGCTTCTGCCCAAAACCTATCAGGTAGGTCGTATTCGTTCAACATGGTCCTAACGGCTTCTTGTAGAGTTCAGTTTTTCCGCTCCACTAGGCCATTTTGTTGAGGGGTCCTAGGGCAAGAGAATTCATGGTGGTATCCGTTTAGGTTACAGAAGTTGGTGAACCTTTGATTTTCGAATTCACCACCATGATCGCTTCTAAGTCTTTTAACCTTAAGGTTTTTTTGATTCTCGATTAATTTGAATAGATTGATTAGTTGATCTAGAGTATCATTTTTATGTTTGATGAACCTAACCCAGGTAAACCTGGAGTAGTCGTCAATTATGACTAAGCAATATTGACTTCTATTGAGTGACTTGGCTCCATGTGAATCGAATAGATCCATATGCAGGAGCTCAAGTACACTTGAGGTTCGTTCTTGGTTAGTTAACTTGTGTTGTGTCCTAGGTTGTTTTCCTTGTTGACAAGCATTACAGATTTTATTAACTAAGTTGTTGAGGTTGGGTAAGCCTCTGACTAAGCCACTCTGACTCATCTTGTGGACGAGTCTTGGGTGCGAGTGACCGAGTCGTCGGTGCCACAACCATGATTCCTCTTTCTGTGTCATAAGACATTTGACTGAGGATTTGATTAAGTTAATTGTATAAATGTTATTTGTCCTAGTTCCTTTGAGTATTGTTTTAGCTGTTTTATTTGTTTTAATTACACATTCATTTTCTAAAAATATGACCTTATAGTTATTGTCACATAATTGACTTACGCTAAGCAGGTTATATTCAAAATTCTCTACAAGTAATACATTTTTAATAACAAAATTCGAGTTAAGCTTGATATCACCTGATCCGATGATTTTGAGCTTGCCGTTATTCCCAAAGGCTATCGATCCTTGTCGTTTGAATCGAAGCTTTGTGAATTTGAGTTGATCCCCGGTCATGTGTCAGGAGCAACCGCTGTCCAACATCCATTGATCCTACACACAAGGTGGTTGGATTGGATGTTAAATTTTTTTTTTTTAAAAAAATTGATTGTAAGTTGTTAAACCTAGGTCATCTCACCTGTGTCTATATGATCAAGCATGTTATACTCATGTGTTTTTTGTGAGATGACTTCCAATTAAGTTGATTAAGTGGATTTAGGTTCAAGTAATTTTATGTTAGATTTGGATTTGACCCTAGGCTTGTCAAGTTTACCTTTTCAAGATCATGGCTTCCAGGTCGTGGCGAGGCGCAGAGGCCTTCTTTTATCGGATCATCGACCACTTCCTTAGACAAAACCATTTTCAAGAAAATGATGACTTGACTCACCTAAGACTGTTTCCTAGTCTAACTGGTTATTTTTGAAAAGAGGCTCCCCGAGGCTCAATATTTTCGAAGAATTTTAGTTGGTTATGTTCGTGTTCTAAGTGAGTTCACAAGTTTTAAAGAACAAACTTTCTAAGTTAAAGCATGCAATTTCTAAGTTAAAGTACAAACTTTCTAAGTTAAAACATGCAATTTCTAAGTTAAAGCACATACTTTCTAAGTTAAAACATGCAATTTCTAAGTTAAAGCACAAACATGTTTTGTACTGGCTCCCCCTTGACCGTTGAATCGGTTCGGTCTATCCACATAGTGGATTTGGTCCTTGGGAATCCAGTACGGGTTGGATCCTAGAGTTGAAATCAAAAGGTTCTTAGGGACCCATGCTTGGACATGTTTCCTATGTCGACTTACAATCGACATATACGACCTATTAGTCGTGTTTGAGTTAAACCCTAGTCCAGCCTTGTTGTACACGGCCCTTTGAGATCCAAGTAGGAGGTCAAGTCCTTTGGATCCCGAAGTGAACCTTTCCAACGTGTTCCTAAGATCTTCGACTTGACTTTTCAAAAGTGAGTTCTCAACTTCGAGTTTTTCAACCCGAGTTGAGTCCTTCTCTTGAACTCGACTAGTCGAAGAGGTTAGGGAGACCTTGTGTTTGAGGAGTTTGACCTCCTCAACCAGGGTCTCGACCTTGGACTCGGATTTAACTAATTTCTTAGACAAAAACCTAACCGTATTTTGTAAAGTATTAAATAAAGTTCGACTTACTTTAAGGGTATCTTTTGAACCAGATGCGTATCCGTGGCTTGACTTGAAGGTAGCTTCATAGTCCGAGTCATCCTCAGGTTCTGACTCAAGTTCAGGTTCGGTCTCCGTGTCTGACTCAATTGATTTCGCCATGAAGACGTGGTCTTCGTCTTCTTCGGATGACGCTTCTTCCCATGTCGCGTTGAGGGCCTTCTTGTGCTTAGGTGCTTTGTGGTTGAGCTTGGGGCACTCGGACTTGATATGTCCAAACTTGTTACACTCATAACACCTAATATTAGAACTTTTAGGTTTACCTTGGTTGGGTCGAGTTGTGATTCGCTTCCGTCCCTTGGCTATCCTTTGAGCTAGGTTCATTAGCTCGACAGTCAATTCCGGGTCAACTTCTTCTTCGGACTCGTCTTCCTCCTCGGTTGGTGGTGGCTTGCTTGCGATTTTCTTCTTCTTTGAACCTGCAAACAAGGCTATACCCCTCTCGGGTTCCGAGTTGGACTGCTCATGTAATTCGAAATCGAAAAAGAGTTCATCTAACCTAATTTTAGAAAGATCTTTGGAGACCTTGTAGGCATCGACCATGGATGCCCACAAGGTAGTCCTCGGAAAAGAGTTTAGAACATACCATATAAGGTCGCGGTTTTCGACCTTTTGCCCGATTGCGTGTAGGTTGTTTACTATGTCTTGGACACGGGCGTGGAGTTGCGTCGCGGACTCGTGTTCCTGCATTTTTAGTGTGTACAATTTATTGAACAACAAATCGCATTTGCAAACCTTAGCTTGATCCGATCCTTCGTGTAACTCGATTAGTTTTGTCCAAAGATCCTTTGCGCTTATGAAGGGGCCGACACGATTTAGCTCCTCCTTGGATAGGCCGCATTGGAGGATTTGTGTTGCCTTGGCGTCGGCTTTGACTTGTCGTTTTGTCGCAATGGTCCATTGATCATAATCCAAGGAGTCACCCACTTCATTAGTCAGAAGTGTGAAACCCGTTTGGATTATGATCCACATCTCGATTTGGGTTTTGAGAAAGCATTCCATCCGACCCTTCCAATAACGGAAGTCATCTCCGTTGTAAAACGGAGGTCGGACGGTGCTAAAACCCTCAAGATGGGCCATTAGAACAAAAGACACAAGGAGACAAAGATAAAGAAACTAGCAACAACAAAAACACAAAAAAAAGTACCAAGACTCGCATCTTGGATTAGTAGTGCGGGAGAAAACTTAACAAAGCGAAATAAATAGAAATAAACAGAATTAAAAGAACAATAAATCTGTAAAAATGGCTAGATTGGTGGTTTCACCAAATCTTAGCAACCCCCGGCTCTGATACCAATTGTTGGATCGAAGCGGATCGCTAGAGGGGGGGGAGAATAGCGATAAAAACTTTTTCTCTTCGTTCATTAAAAAAAACGAGTAGATAATTAATTTGCAGCGGAAAAGATAAGCAATATAAAGAGAAGACAAATGTTTTACTTGGTTCGTAGCCTTCGGCTACTACTCCAAGGCCCTAGTGGTCCTTGACCACGTACGGAGGGCAAAAGCACTAAAGGAACTCCTCCTCGTTAGAGGTAGGAGTTAATCGATACAAGAAGGAACAAAAACTTGAGGTAGAGGGACACTCCCCCTCTCCTCGTATACGATAAAAGCTCCGGAAAACTAGATGAACAACTGATAAAAACTAATACCGACGTACAAAAATAATAAAGAAAGTTAAACCTAGACGTTGGAAAGGAAGGACTTCGTTGTCGGAGAGTTGTAGCTTTGCGGAGGCTTTTGGAAGCTTAGAATTGTTGTTAAAACCCTAGGTTAGGACCTCCTTTTATAGCCTTTGAGCCCCTTTTCGAGAGGAACCCTAGCCAATCATATTTGAGCACCACTCCCCTTGAAATTTGGTGATAAACCTTGACTCCTTGAGGCTGATCCATTGACCAGTAGTCGACTGATGGCCATCACCAGTCGACTGCTGGCAGCATCAGTCGAGTGCTAGCCATAGTCACTCGACTGATGGACGGCAGTCGAGTCCTTCAGGTTTGGAAGTCGACTGATGCTGACTGCAAGGCAATGTTAGCTTAAAGAAAACATTATTTTGACGGTCGTCGACCGTCCGATCTCGACCTAGACCACCTATGAGATGTCTTGGGTCGGATCTACGCTTAAGTCTTTCCCCGTAATGAGGATACGACCTTACTTACACTCACACACACGAGCTTACCTCAATACTTACGTGTTGCTTTTGCTTCCAACCTTCCACTCAATTCCTTCGGCTCCCTCCGAAGTCACTTGAGTGTCGCCCGACCACCGCGGCTTCCTCCGGGTGTCGCTAGCCTTCAGCTCTAACTATAGCAATTTTCTGCACACTCGATTCAGCTCGTGAGATAACAACATGAGCTTAACTTTGTATTGTTTGCTATAATCAAAACTCAGGTTCGACTTAGGTGCCTACTGCACCAACAACTACTAATCTCCCAAGTGTACCAAAAACCCAAAATGACACACCAAGACCTCTAAACCTAGTTTGTGCCAAATTGATTGATTTTTCATAATTCTCAAAATATATTGGCACATCCTAAAAACCTTTAGGATTATAAGATAAAACTTATTTCCAAGGTATCCCAAAACCTTGAAAATGTCCTAGAGTGTCAACTCTACCATGGTTAGGTTAACTACCTATCCATTTAGGGTTGACACACCCTAACCTATTTAGCATGAATCGATCATGCTCCTAGGAACCCAATACCTATTGGAGCTCCTTGGATTTACTAGGTATTCCTTAGGGATGACCTCCCTAGATACCCTCCTAATGACTCTCCTAGGCTTGGTAGCCATGGTCATTGTAGTCTTGCCTAGGTTAACTCTAGGGGTGACTCCCCTTGTAACCTTCTTAGTGGCCTCCCTTGGTTTCTTCGAAACCTTAGTCACTAGGCACCTACCATGGTCAACTCTGTTAGGGCAATCAACCCATTGATATGGTTTTGATGTGTGTGGAAAAGGGTTTAAGTTAGGTTTGATATGGATTTGATATGTGCGTTGAAGTCGTGCAGGACTTAGTAATTTGCACATGGAGCATTTGCGAGTTTCACCTCTCATGACTCGGTCCTTGAGTCGGTGAAAGATGCATTGCGGAAGTCGTGCGCTTGGTGCATCCGAGGGATCGTCGGACAAGGAGCATTGGAGTGAAGCCGGAGGAAGTAGACTTCAAGGCGAGACGTGAAGGATGGCGCTGCAAAGCCATGCTCTTGGCACATCCAAGGGACGTGGCTGGACAAAGACAACTTCGAAGGCGAGGGACTCCAAGGGAATGAGAGTGAGCGATTGTAACCCGAGACGGGGTAGATTGTAGGTGAAACTTGGTCATTTGGCTAAGTGTCGGATGAGATTTCCCGACATCAGTCGACTGCCATGACATGATAGTTGACTGCTCCAAGTCGACTATGACTCGACTGGTGTTCGAGTCAGGTTTGTGTCCTAGCAGTCGACTGCCAAGGGATGACAATCGTCTGCCAAGGGATGATGATGCCGCTAAGGGATGATCGATCATTGCCGACCATCAGTCATGGCGTGATCGGCCCGATCGTAAGGGTTTCGGGCACAGAATGTTGATCAATCGAGTGCTCGCTTCCGACACTCGACTGTTGGCTCCATCAGTCGACTGATGGGAAGATCAATCGACTGATGTGGGAGCTGTTGGATGAAATCCAACTTGGAAGAAGCTGTTATTGGGTAACGACTATAGGAGCAGTCGACTGATCGGGGCATCAGTCGACTACCAAGCGCCCAATGGGAAGAAAGGCTTCTTCTCTATAAAAAGAAGCCTTGGGTTATCTTGGGAGGCTAATGGTTTATTACTAAACATCTTCCAAGTTCCCAAAACAATTTTCCTCCTCTTCCTAGTGTTTAACTTCATCTCATTGTAAGAGTAGAGAATTCTTGTAAGAAAAGTTACCTCCACCTAGTTTTGTGCAAAGGAGAGACTAGTGGAAAGTTTAAGGTGTGATTCACCTAGAACGAATCAGTCTATAGATTAGCGGCGAGGCCATGAACCACGTTATATCGGTTTGTTAGCATTTCCTTTGTATTGTCTTTTATATTTTTGCTTGTGCTAATCTTATTTGTAGGCAATCAACGAATGAATTCCACAGTACGCAAAAGAGGGCTATTCACCACCCTCTAGTCGGCCACCTATGCTCCAATAAGTGGTATCAGAGCCAAGTCGCTTGTCACCAGACTAACCGCCGCAACAAGCACAATCAAGAGATGGCCGACTCCAATATTCATCCGCTGAAGTTTGAAGGAGAATTTATGTGGTGGAAGAAGCATATAGAGGTATTCTTTTAAACCAATTTTGAAATTATGCTAATAATGGAGAATGATTTTGAGATACCTAGGGATGAGGAAGGGGAGCCATTGGAAAAATCAAAATGGACAAAGAGGCAAAGAGAGGAGTACATGGCGAATTCAAAGGTCAAGCATCATCTATTCAACATACTCCCCCAACAAGAAGTCAACCGAATAGGAGAATGTGCTAGCGCTAAAGAGATGTGGGAGAAGCTAGTGGAGCTTTATGAAGGCACATCCGAGGCCAAGCTAGCAAGGAGAGATGTCCTTCGCTCCCAACTCAACAATATTAAACTCGATAAAGGGGAGAAGGTAACATCTCTACATTCTAGATTTAAAGAAATTCTTAACGGTTTATCTAGTGTAGGGGAGAAGCTCTCCAATAGGGACATGATCATGAAGGCAATTGATGCCTTTCCCCAATCATCCAAGTGGAGTTCAATGGTGGACTCATTCTATATCTCAAAGAATCTAGAGGTAAGTACTCTAGATAAATTTTTCTCCACTATGGAATTGCATGAATCTAGGTTTGAAGGCATAAGTGAAGAACCAAGCATCAAACCATCAAGGGGAGTGGCACTAATGGCCAACAAGGGGAAGAAGAAGAAGGAGACTCCCTTCTCATCCGATGAAGACTCCTCCTCCTCCTCCATGGATAGTGTTGGGGGATCGTGACGGCCGGCTAGAGGGGGGTGAATAGCCCTCGTTCGTTGGATGTCGTATTTTGCTCGTCTACAAAACGTTAGCACAAGTGGAATATGCAAATATAAATAAAGACAAGCAAAATATAAACAAGCAATACAAACACCAAGATGTAACGTGGTTCACGGCTACGCCGCTAATCCACGGTCCGATTCGTCCACGGTGAATCACTCCGCAATCTATCCACTAGATCTCTCCTTTGCACAAAGCTAGGTGGAGGTAACCTCTTTACAATCTCTCTTCTTACAATAGAATAGAAATAAAGCAAGTAAGAAGAGTAGGGAATCGTGTATGGCACTTTGGGAGAAGTTTAGAGCTCAAGCATTAGCCTCCCAAAGCCCCATCCCCTTCCTTTTTATAGAGGAAGAGGTGATGCCCTTGATCAATCGACCGGGTCCTCGTAGTCCGCTGCCTAATAATGGCCGCTTTCCACGCGTTGGATTCTATCCAGCGGTATGGCATCGATTGGTGATGGCACCCATCACCGATCGATGTCAATCACCGAGTGCTCGTGAGATCGACTCCATTCTCGTGCCCGTGCATTGTCATCCGATCGCTGCCGTCCCTAGCCGATCGATCAAGCCATCACCGATCGCCATGCCGTACCGATCGATCAACTTGATTCAGCTGACTTAAACCAGTCGATCGAACCATCGACTTAGAGCAGTCGACTGCCATGACATGGCAGTCGACTGGTGTCGGGAAAACTCATCCGCCACTTGGCCAAATGGCCAAGTTTCACCTAAGAGCTACCCCTTCCCGGGTTACATTCGCTCACTCTCATCTCTCGGAGTCCCTCGCCTTCGAAGTTCTCTTCGTTCGCGGCCATGTCCCTCGGCAGCATCAGGCGCACGACTCTGCAATGCTTCTTCGCGTCTCTTGCCTCGAAGTCTACTTCCTCCGGCTTCACTCCAAGCTTCTCGTCCGGCGGTCCCTCGGATGCTCCAAGCGCACGGATTCCGCAAAGCTATCCTTCACCGACTCAAGGACCGAGTCATGAGATGTGAAACTCGCCACGACTCCATGTGCGAATTACTAAGTCCTGCACGACTTCAACGCACATATCAAATCAACATTACAAACTAACTTAAATCCTTTGCCACACACATCAAAACCTAATCATGGCAAGAGATTTCCCTAACAATCTCCCCCTTTTTGATGTGTGGCAATCCGTTTAAGTTAGGTAAAAACATTTGATAAAAATTTCTAAGGTAAGAAATCATGTAAACATAAACATGATATAGCAACATGCAACTCCCCCTTAATCCATGAAACTCCCCATACAAATTTTCTCCCCCTATCATAATTTACTTAAACATAATCAATTCTCCCCCTTTGACACCATAAAAAAGATTAACACTAAGTTATAAACTCATGGCATCAAGTCTAATAGGAGGAAAATTCCAAAAATTGTTTTAAAACCTGAAATCAGCCTTTACTATTCGGAATATCAGGTCACCAGTCGACTGGTTCAGACTACCAGTCGACTGGCACACTATTTTCAGGAATTCTGATTTCCGAGGTGAACTTCAGAAATGCATTAAAAATTCCAAAAAATTCAAAAAATCATGAAATTTGGGGAACATATTTCTTGTAAGTATATCTATCAATGAAAAATAGTTTTTCATGAAAAATCATTATATTTTCTGATATTTTCCAAAAATCCAAAAGCTTTAAAAACCACTAGGTTTTTGATCATTCTAGTATCAAGTTTAACACCTAGTCTTGCTTTGGATTGTTTCAAAATATGAATACATGGATTTTAAAGTAAGAAATTATTTTGAAAACATATGAAATATCCAACCATGATCTTTGGGCAATATGTCTATGAATTAAACATAAGTCTTCCCCATGATTGGTCTATTATTGCTATTTTGATACTTTAAATGACCATCTAAATGCTATAGGCATTAGTGGACATTTGTCATGGCAGTCGACTGCTCTGAGTCGATGGTCCACCCATGCTAAGTTTTCAATCAAAGTAGCCTATGGTGAGTGTGAGATGTATCCTAGAGGTATTTGTATATACTTAACCATGCAATTCTATCAAGGTTAAGTATCACCCTAAAAATCCTCATGATCATAAAGACATATATGTGTGAATTTCACATTATGATCATGAAATACATGTATTCATCAATTTTTAATCATGCATTAGGTATTATATCATGATAATAAGCAAATATTATCTAAAGCATGATCTAAACCTATTTATCATGATTATGTGCCAAATATCAATATCATAAATCATGATTGCAAATATACATAGCAATTACATTAATTATCATGATTTAAGCATTATTATCTATTTATGGGCACATTATCATCACCCAACACTATTTCAAAAATGTTGTCCCGCTATCCTAAGTCAACCAAAAATAAGATATAGGTGAATTCCATTTGGTTGACTATCCTAGGGTTTTCCTAACCCTTAAGGATGGATTTTGGAACCCAATACAAATTCTTGCCTATGGGGTTCACTAAATACTCCTTGGGGATCCATTTTCTAGCTATTACCTTCTTCTTATCTTGTCCCCTAGCAATTAGGCATTTATAGGTCTTTTCATTTTTCTTTTCTTTGTATCCTAGGTCTTTCTTATTGAAGCTAGCTCTTTGGCTCCCTATAATCATGTTTAATGTATTTGAGCCAATAGTGAATTTTTCTAGGGCTTTTGTCAAATAATCTACCTTTTCCCTTAAAGCCCTATTTTCTTTTATGCATGCATCATTAACATCAAATGGCATATATTTATCATGTGAACATGCATCATCATCATTATCATTAAAACATGCTTTTTCTAATTTTTGCTCTAATTCCTTAATTTGGTCAAGCATGCTTTTGTTCTTTTTCTTGGCTCTAAATAAGTCCTTAGTGAGGCTAGAAATCATAGACATTATTTTACTAGGTGAAAGATTGGTTACCATAGTTTCCATGTCCTCTTCTTCTTCGGATGAGGATGATGTAGAGGTTCCCCCTTCACTTGAGCTCTCTCCACTTGAGCTTGATTCTTCATTTTTGGTGGAGGAGCAATCCAAATCATCAAAAGCCATTAGTGCTAAATTTGAGTAGACATGTTCTTCTTCTTCTAATGAGGATGAGGAAGCAAGGTCATCCCATGTCTTTGCTTTGAGAGCCATGGCCTTTCCTTTTTCCTTGGCCTTCTTTTCTTCTTCCTTCTTTTTACTCCCCTTTTTCTTTTTCTTTTCTTCTTTCTTCTTCCTCTCTTCTTTTCTCTTATTTAGGAGAGGACAATTGTCCCTTATGTGCCCCTCTCCTTGGCAATTGTAGCATATGACCTTCCCCCTTGGTCTTCTATTCCTATCATTAGACTTATTAAATCTAAAACCTTTTAATGCACGCCTTACCCTCCTTACCATATATGCTTCTTCCGTGCTATCCATGGAGGAGGAGGAAGATGCTTCGTCATCGGAGGAGGATGGGATCTCTATCTTCTTCTTCCCCTTGTTTGCCATCAAAGCTACTCCTCTTGAAGGTTGGATTCTTGGCTCTTCTTGTATTCCTTCAAGCCTAGATTCATGTAATTCCATAGTGGAGAAAAATTCATCTAGAGTACTTACCTCTAGATTCTTTGAAATATAAAATGAGTCCACCATTGAACTCCACTTGGATGATCGGGGAAAAGCATCTATGGCTTTCATTATCATATCCCAGTTGGAGAGATTTTCACCTACACTTGTTAGCCCAATTAAAATCTCTTTAAACCTAGAGTGCAATGAAGTTACCTTTTCTCCCTTTTCTAATTTTATGTTGGATAATTGGGAGCGGAGGAGATCTCTCCTTGTAAGTTTAGCCTCCGAAGTGCCTTCATGAAGCTCTACTAGCTTCTCCCACATCTCCTTGGCACTTAGGCAATCTCCAATTCTATTTATTTCTTGTTGAGGAAGCACATTGTATAGATGGTGCTTGGCTTTTGAGTTTACAAGGTGCTCCTCTCTTTGCCTCTTGGTCCACCTTGACTTCTCTATTGGCTTCCCCTCTTCATCCCTAGGCAAAACAAAATCGGATTCCATTGTAATCATAATATCAAAATCCATTTCAAAAAATACCTCCATTCGCTTCTTCCACCAAGCGAATTCCCCTTCGAACTTTGGTGGATGAATGTTTGAGCCGACCATCTTTTGTAGTGCTCTCGTGGTGGTTAGTCCTTGAAGAGCGACCTTAACTCTGATACCACTTGTTGGGGGATCGTGACGGCCGGCTAGAGGGGGGTGAATATCCCTCGTTCGTTGGATGTCGTATTTTGCTCGTCTACAAAATGTTAGCGCAAGCGGAATATGCAAATATAAATAAAGACAAGCAAAATATAAACAAGCAATACAAACACCGAGATGTAACGTGGTTAACGACTACGCCACTAATCCACGGTCCGATTCGCCCACGGTGAATCACTCCGCAATCTATCCACTAGATCTCTCCTTTGCACAAAGCTAGGTGGAGGTAACCTCTTTACAATCTCTCTTCTTACAATAGAATGGAAATAAAGCAAGTAAGAAGAGTAGGGAATCGTGTATGACACTTTGGGAGAAGTTTAGAGCTCAAGCATTAGCCTCTCAAAGCCCCATCCCCTTTCTTTTTATAGAGGAAGAGGGTTTCTTCCCGTTGACACAGGATCAGTCGACTGATGCCCTTGATCAGTCGACTGGTCCTGTAGCCATTGCCCAATAATGGCCGCTTTCAACGTTGGATTCTATCCAACGGTATTGGCATCAGTCGACTGATGGCACCCATCAGTCGACTGATGTCAATCAGTCGATTGCTCCGCGAGATCGACTCCATTCTTTGCCCGTTCACAGTGTCATCAGTCGACTGCCATCACTTGGGGCCGATCGATGGCCATCATCGATCGCCTATGCCCATGCCGTGATCGGTCGATCAACTTGATTCACCGATTTAAACCAATCGATCGAACCATCGATTAGCGATGATCGCCATGACATGGCGATCGTGTTGGGAAAACTCATCCGACACTTGGCTAAATGGCCAAGTTTCACCTAAGAGCTACCCCTTCCCGGGTTACATTCGCTCACTCTCATCTCTCGGAGTCCCTCGCCTTCGAAGTTCTCTTCGTTCGCGGCCACGTCCCTCGACAGCATCAGGCGCACGACTCTGCAATGCTCCTTCGCGTCTCTTGCCTCGAAGTCTACTTCCTCCGGCTTCACTCCAAGCTTCTCGTCCGACGGTCCCTCGGATGCTCCAAGCGCACGACTTCCGCAAAGCTATCCTTCACCGACTCAAGGACCGAGTCATGAGATGTGAAACTCGCCACGACTCCATATGCGAATTACTAAGTCCTGCACGACTTCAACGCACATATCAAATCAACATAACAAACTAACTTAAACCCTTTGCCACACACATCAAAACCTAATCATGGCAAGAGATTGCCTTAACAGATAGCACGGAAGAAGCCTACATGGTAAGGAAGGTAAGACGTGCTTTAAAAAGTTTTAAATTTGACAAATCAAATGATAGGAGGAGAAGGATGAGGTGAAAAATCATATGCTACAATTGCCAAGGAGAGGGACACATAAGGGATGATTGTCCCCTCTTGAACAAGAGCAAAGAAGAAAGGAGAAGAAAAGAAGAAAAGAAGAAAAGAAGAAAAGAAGAAAGGGAGCAAGAAAAAGGAAGAAGAGAATGTAGGGTACGATGTTGGCCGGCTAGAGGGGGTGAATAGCCTAATACGCGTGTGGTGGAATTTACTCGTCGATTGCTCGTCTACAAAAGTCGTTAGCGCAAGTGGAAGTATAAACAATAACGATAAAGTAATAACAAGAATACAAACGCTAACAAGAAGATGTAACGTGGTTCACGGCCTTGTCGCTAATCCACGACCCGATTCGTCCAAGGTGAATCACGCCTTAAACCTTCCACTAATCTCTCCTTTGCACAAAGCTAGGTGGAGGTAACCTTTTCTTACAAAATCACTCCTCTTACAATAAGATGAATATAAGCACAAAGAAGAGGAGGAAATTCGTTTGGGCACTTTGGGAGATGTTTAGAATAGAAGCATTAGCCTCCCAAAAGGCCACGCCCTCTCTTTTTATAGAGAGGGTTGATTTCTTCTCATTGGCCGCTATCAATCGACTGCTGCCCTTGGCAGTCGACTGCAGCCACTACAATGGACTCCGAACACGTCAGATCCCGACTGTTGTAGTTCAACGAAAACCTTGGCAGTTGACTGATGTATCCATCAGTTGACTGATGCCTTCGTAGTCGACTGCCTAGTCGACTATAAGAGGTTCTATGCCCCAAACCCTCTCGACCAGTCGACTGCTGCCATCAACAGTTGACTGATGGTCTTGGCAGTTGACTGCCAATCCATGGTAGTCGATTAATGGCACATGAACCAGACTCGTATACCAGTCGAGTCACAATCGACTTGGAGCAGTCGACTGCCATGTCCAAGTTTCATCCGACACTTAGCCAATTGGCCAAGTTTCACCTAAGCGTACTACCCCATCCCGGGTTACATTCGCTCACTCTCATTCCTTGAAGTCCCTCGCCTTTGAAGTTGTCTTCGTCCGGCCACGTCCCTCGGATGGGCCAAGCGCACGACTCTGCACCTTCGCGTCTTGCCCTGAAGTCTACTTCCTCCGGCTTCACTCCAATCTCTTCGTCCGGCGGTCCCTCGGATGCTCCAAGTGCACGACTTCCGCAAAGCCATCCTTCACCGACTCAAGGACTGAGTCATGAGAGGTGAAACTCGCCAATGCTCCATGTGCGAATTACTAAGTCCTGCAAGACTCCAACGCACATATCAAATCCAATCATCCTAACTTAAACCCTTTGCCACGCACATCAAAACCATATCACGGGTTGATTGCACTAACAATTTCCCTCCTTTTTTATGTGTGGCAATCCGTTTAAGTTAGGTAAACAAATAACAATAATCATAAGCGAGGAAAGCATGTAAATAAAAACATGAGTATAACAACTCTTCCTTAAACATGCAACTCCCCCTTAAGACATGCTAAAATTTCCCTATTAGCATGATTAACTTAAACTTCCCTATTTCTCCCCCTTTGACACCATCAAAAATATTTTTCAAATGTCATAATCCAAGGTATCAACTCTAAGGAGGAAAAAACTACCAAAAACCAAACAAAACTTGATAAAATCAGGTTACTATGCTCGTGCACAGTACATCAGTCGACTGCTATCAGCATGGAAGTCGACTGGCACAAGGAAATCAGGTTTTCTAATTTTCTAGATGAAATTCAGAAATGCACTATAAATTCCAAAAAATCCAAAAAATTGTGAAATTTTGAAAACACATTTCTTTTAAAGTTCTTTATCAGTGAAAAATGAGTTTTCATGAAAATTAATTATATTTTCAATGATTTGCCAAAAATCCAAAAGTTTCAAAAACAACTAGTGTTTTGATCAAGTTTGTATCCATTTTAACACCTAATTTTGTTTTAGATTGTTTCAAAACATGAAAGCACAGATTTTAAAGTAAGAAATGGTTTTGAAAACATATGAAATATCTAACCATGATATTTGGGCAATATGTCTATGAATTAAACATAAGACTTCCCCATGATTGGTCTATTATTGCTATTTTGATACTTAAAATGACCAACTAAATGCCATAGGCATTAGTGGATCATTTGTATCATCCTATCATCTCACCCATACTATGTTTTCAATCAAAGTTATCCTTATGGTGAATGTGAGATGTTCCTAAAGGTATTTATGTACTTAACCTTCAAATTCATGCAATTCTACCCATGGTTAAGTATCACCCTAACATACCACATGATCATAAAAACATATATGCATTGATTTCACATTATGATCATGAAACAAATATATTCATCAATTCATAATCATGCATTAGGTATGAATTATGATAAAAAGTCAAGTATCACCTAGAGCATGATTTGAACCCTAATGCCCATGACTATGTGCCAAATATCAAGATTATAAATCATGATTGCAAACATATATTGTAGGAGATTTGAGGCCGCTAGAGGGGGGGTGAAGAGCGTGTGACCGTACGATGATGGAATTCTTTCGTGTTCGTCTCTACAAAACTCGTTAGCACAGCAGAATGATAATAATAAAAACAATAACGAAGTAAGACAAACACGAACACACCAATACACAAATATTTAACGTGGTTCGGGACCACACGGTTCCTACTCCACGGATCGGGCTCAAACGAGCCCTAGTGATGCCACAAGCACACCACTATGTAATAACTCCTTCTCGGAATAATTCGGAGGTGGAGAAACCTCTTACAATAGATTACAAAAGTAATACACAAAAATACAAGCAAAATACAAGTAAATATAAAGAACACTTTACAAAACTAGGGTTTGAGCGCTTTGCTTGTTGGTTACTTGGATGAGGTTGAAGGGCCCTGAAATGCACTTGCAAATCACCTTCAAATCGCCCCCAAAAAGCTCCCAAAGAACCAATGATGAAATCCTCCACGAGCTCCCCTTTTAATCTTGCATCGGGCTGAATTTCCGCCTGGTAGTCGACTGCCATAAGTCCTCAGTCGACTTTCAACACTGTAGCTGTGAGACAATGGCTCAATCCATGTTGGACAAGTTCGGCATAATCGCCAACATTGGCGCCGATCGCTAACGCTCGTAGTCGACGCTTCACGGCTACGAGCGCTCGCTCTAATTCAATCGGCAATGATTGCCGTCCCTTGATACGATCGTTGCTGATATCATCGATCGCTTCCAATGAGCGATGAGATCGCTAGAGCAATTTTAGCTCTTAAACGGCAGTTGAACTCAAGTCGACTCGTGGCAGTCGAACCAGCCATAATGTCAGTCGATTGCCAACCTCAAAAATGACATTTTAACCCAAATACGGTGTCCCCATACTTGCTAGACTACCTTTAGACTAGACCTAAACCTTCTAGCCACCTTCATCAGCCTCACGCCTCTCGGATCCATGACTTGTTCATCCATCGCGCTAGCCTTCAGGTGCTTCTATCGGCTATGTCATGCTAACGATGTCTACACCGCCATGGCACATTGGACTTACGCCGCCAAGACTCCGCTTGGACTTTACACTGCCAAAATCAAATCCCTTGGACTTCTCAAATGCCAAGACCCATGCTTGGACTTTCCCTTGCCAACCCATGTTGGACTTTCCATGCCAAGACCCATGCTTGGACTTTCCTTGTGCCAAGTACTCAAGACTTGGACTTTCCAAAATGCGAAGTGTCCCACTTGGACTTACCATGCCAAGTACTCATGACTTGGACTTTACCATGACAATTACATTGTCATATATTTTTGTCGAAATATCAAAACATCACTCGAGTCCTGGTCAATCGTGACCTGGGCCGATTGCACCAACAATCTCCCCCTTTTTTATGTTTGACAAAAACCACACAAACCATTGAGTTAGAACACTAACTCAAAACTCTTACCAATTATTCCAAATTGGTAATCCCAAATATTCTCCCCTTTTTGACATACATCAAAAAGGTTATCTCTCCAAGGAGGTCAATGTCTCATGTCCCAATGAGATCTTACAATCTCCCCCTTGGTCCAAAAATACCTAGGATGCCTACCATCTTCCTAGTGATAAGTCCCATATCACTCAAGAGAGGCAATCCTATTCACTCTCCCAATTTCCAAATTGGGTATCAAAAACCCATCAATTTTCCCAATTGATGATACTCTCCCAATAACTTCTCCCCCTTCAAGAGGAGAAACACATCCATCATCCCAAAATGGATAACTCCCCCTAAAGGCTTACTCCCCCTTGACCATTGCACCAATAATGTCCTTGGGAAGTCCCTAAGCCAATAGGAACTCTAAACCATCAAAAACAAGGTTAAAAGTTCAAACATGAACTCTCCCCACCTTAAATTTGATACAAACCCTAAACAACTCTCCTAATTCATATCCAATGGATTTTCACCCTTTATAATGCTTCCCAAAGCATATCCTAGGGTTAGGAGTGGTTAGGGACCTTAACCGCAGCTGAACACGGGCTAACCAAACCTAGTTTTCTCGAAATCAGCTTGGCAGTCGACTATTTACAGTAATCAGTCGACTTCCACTCACATCAGTCGACTACCATCATGCGGCAGTTGACTGATAACTAAAATTCTCGAATTTCAGCTATCAGAATCAAATTTTGAAAATGCATAAGTAATTCTACGTATATCGAAAAATCACGAAATTTGATACGTATATTACTTATAGTTAATACAATGGGTGAAAAATATTTGAAAATTATTTTACCCATAAAATATCGAAATTGATACAAAATCCAAAAGTGAAGAAAACTTCTAAGTTTTGGCTCACTATGTATCAATCTCATCAATGGTGATTGCTATCAAAAGATAGACTTCACCAAGGTTTTTCAAAATCATTTTAAAATATTTTCAAAACTTTATTTTGGATCATATTCTTTGGGCTCTATGCACATGACTTGCACACACACTTTCCCAATGATCCACCATTGAAATTAGATGAGTTTTAGTTCATCTAGATGCAAAAACTATGTACCTTGAACTCAACTCATATCCTAGCATCTCACATGTATCTAGGGTGTATAAAATACACATACATATCAATGTAATATGAGATGTGAGTTTTTCTCCCTAAACTAGGGTTTCATGCATTTTTCTAAGGCAACTCTACTTGATTCCCTTATAAATGGGACTCCAAGTCATGCCATTGTCCTTAAATCAATTTTAATCAATTAAATGCATGAAATGATCATGGCATAATAATAGCAAAAATAAATCATGGCCAATGATCATGATGTCATGGCATATGATATAAAAATAAAGCACATGACATTTATCCTAACCCTAAGCATGATCATGACATATAAAAGATTAAAGATAAGTATGATGTCATAACATGACATATGGCAAATCAAGGCATGACAAATAAAAAGTATAGGTATAATAATACCTAAATTATAATATTAATTGCCTTTTGAGATAATTAAGTATATTTTTGCCATATTCCTATTAATCTCCCAAGTGTGCCAAAAACCCAAAATGACACACTATGACTCTAAACCCTAAGTTGTGCCAATTTGATTGATTTATCAAACTTCATAATTAATATTGGCACATCCTAAAAACCTTTAGGATTTATAATCAAATCTATTTCCAAGATATCCATAACCTTGGAAATGACCTAAAATGTCAACTTTGCTATGGTTGAGTTAACTACCCATCCAATCAAGGTTGACACGACCTAACCCATCTAGCGTGAGTTAATCACGCCCTTAGGAACCCAAAATCTATTTGAGCTCATTGGGTTAATTAGGTATTCCTTAGGGATGACCTCCCTAGATACCTTCCTAATGACGCTTCTAGACTTGGTAGCCTTGGTCATTTTGGTCTTACCTAGGTTGACTCTAGGGGTAACTCCCCTTGCAACCTTCTTAGTGGCTTCCCTAGGTTTCCTTGAAACCCTAGCCACTAGCCACACACCTTGGTCAACTCTAGGGATGACTTCCCTATTGACCTTGGTCTTCCTAGACCTAGTTTGTGTTCCATAATCAAATGGAACACTATGATAAGCCATCTTAGGCTTAGGTTTGTGACCCAAACCTTGCTTGCCCTTGGTTGACTTTTGACTCTTAGGTCCTAAGTGTTGACTTTGACTTTTGGACCCTTGATTTAGACCACTAGACCCTTGAACTTGATTTTGTATATTCCTAAGGGTCTTTTCTAGTTTTTCAAGCTTTGACCTCAAGGCTTGGTTTTCCAACTCTAATTTTCCAATTTTTGATTTCCCATTTGGTCCTTGGGCATTACCATTTCCTCTAGGCATATGCCTAGTCCATTTAGGATTAAGACCTAGGTGTTCTCCTATTTTCTTGATAGATTCCCTAGGTAAAATATTTTTAGGGACATTAGTCCCAAATTTCTTCTTAGTTTCAAAATGGACACTCTTGGCTCCTAAACAATAATATTTATTGTTCCTAGCATGCTTTTCATGATGAATTGCAAGAGAATTAAAAGCATGCTTTTTAACATTAAACCTAGAAGAATGAGCATTATTGAAATGATATACCTTAGGGTTAGCCTTAGCTCCCCCTACTTGTGATGCTCTTCCTTGGATCTTTTTGCTCCCCCTAGGACATTGATTTCTATAATGTCCTTTTGAATTGCACTTGAAGCATATGATGTGCTCCTTGCCTTTAGATGTTGGGAAATCGACGTCCTTGACTTTTGGTGCCGGTGGAGCTTTCCTAATCTTCTTTGGGCACTTGCTCTTGTAGTGCCCGGTTTCCCTACACTCAAAATATATTATATGCATTTTATTATTAACACATATGTTTGAGTTACCTAGGGTAGTGATGGAGTTCTCTTGAGCTTGCTCATCTTGACCAGATGTTGAAGGCTCTTCTTGAGGTTGCTCCGATGTAGATGGTCTCTTCTCCTCAATCCTAGAAGTGAATACTTCTTCCACTTCTTCCACCTCTTCTTTTTCCGATACGGAAGTTGACTCCTCACTTTCTTGTGAGGATGATGAAGCTTCCTCTTCGGTCTCCTCCTCTTCCAAGTCTTCTTGGACCGATTCGGGATTGTCGTAGAACTTGACCAACTTGTTCCACAACTCCTTGGCGTCCCTATAGCTTCCTAATCTAGACAAAATGTCATTAGGTATCAAATTAACCAACATTTATGTTACCTTAACGGTTGTCTTGAATTTTTGCCATTGCTCCTCGGTCCATCGCTTCTTTTTGAGGATTTCGCCATTCTCTCCTCTCGGAGCATCAAAACCTATAATCACGGCAAACAAATTTTCTATATTCGACATTAGAAAATATTCCATCCTACCTTTCCAATACGCGAAATCTTCGTGGTCAAAGGCGGGTGGAGTCGCTATGTCATCGACCCATCTTTCTTGAAGATCCATCGTCTTCCCTCTAGCTTCTTTAGCTCCTGGCGGTTAATCCGTAGAAGAGCTCCAGGCTCTGATACCAATTGTAGGAGATTTGAGGCCGCTAGAGGGGGGGGGGTGAATAGCGTGTGACCGTACGATGATGGAATTCTTTCGTGTTCGTCTCTACAAAACTCGTTAGCGCAGCGGAATGATAATAATAAAAACAATAATGAAGTAAGACAAACATGAACACACCAATACACAAATATTTAACGTGGTTCAAAACCGCACAGTTCCTACTCCACGGATCGGGCTCAAACGAGCCCTAGCGATGCCACAAGCACACCACTATGTAATAACTCCTTCTCGGAATAATCCGGAGGTGGAGAAACCTCTTACAACATATTACAAAAGTAATACATGAAAATACAAGAAAAATATAAGGAAATATAAAGAAAACTTTACAAAACTAGGGTTTGAGCGCTTTGCTTGTTGGTTGCTTGGATGAGGTTGAAGGGCCCTGAAATGCACCTGCAAATCGCCCCCAAAAAGCTCCCAAAGAACCAATGATGAAATCCTCCATGAGCTCCCCTTTTTATCTTGCGTCGGGCTGGATTTCCGCCTAGCAGTCGACTGCCATAAGTTCCCAGTCGACTGCCAATACTGTAGCTGTGAGACAACGACTCAATCCATGTTGGACAAGTTCCAACGGAACTCTTGGCAGTCGACTGCCAACATTGGCGCCGATCGCTAACGTCAGAATCGATCGCCTACGGCTATGAAGCTGCTCAGGCTCACAACTCAATCGCGATCGCTGTTGATATCACCGATCGCTTCCAATGAGCCGATCGCCAGAGCAATTTCAGCTCTTAAACGACAGTCAAACTCAAGTAGACTCACGGCAGTCGAACCGGCCATAATGTCAGTCGACTACCAACCTCAAAAATGAGGTTTTAACCCAAATACGGTGTCCCCATACTTGCTAGACTACCTTTAGCCTAGACCTAAACCTTCTAGCCACCTCCACAGCCTCACGCCTCTCGGATCCATGACTTGTTCATCCATCGCACTAGCCATCAAGTGCTTCCATCGGCTATGTCATGCTAACGGTGTCTACACCGCCAAGGCACATTGGACTTATGCTGCCAAGACTCCACTTGGACTTTACGCCGCCAAAATCAAATCCCTTGGACTTCTCAAATGCCAAGATCCATGCTTGGACTTTCCCTTGCCAACCCATGTTGGACTTTCCATGCCAAGACCCATGCTTGGACTTTCCTTGTGCCAAGTACTCAAGACTTGGACTTTCCAAAATGCCAAGTGTCCCACTTGGACTTACCATGCCAAGTACTCATGACTTGGACTTTACCATGACAATTACATTGTCATATATTTTTGTCGAAACATCAAAACATCACTCGAGTCAAACTCGAGTCTTGGTCAATCGTGACCTGGGCTGATTGCACCAACATATATAACAATTACATTAATTATCATGATTTAAGCATTATTATCAATTTATGGGCACATTATTATCACCCAACACTATGCTAAAAATGTGTATCAACATACATAACACTAAGTGTTGAGCATGATCTAAACTATTTATGGGTGCATTATCATCACCCAACACTATTTCAAAAATTTTGTCCCGCCATCCTAAGTCAATCAAAAACATAAGATATAGGTGAAATCCTTATGGTTGACTATCCTAGGATTTTCCTAACCCTTAAGGATGAATTTAGGAACCCAAAACAAATTCTTTCCTATTGGGTTCACTAAAAATTCCTTAGGGATCCATTTTCTAGATATTATTTTATTTTTATCTTGACCCCTAGCAATTAAACATTTATAAGCCTTTTCATTTTTATTTTCCTTATATCCTAGGCCTTTCTTATTGAAGCTAGCCCTTTGGCTCCCTATAATCATATTAAGGGTGTTGGAGCCAATTGTACATTTTTCTAGGGCTTTGGTCAAATGATCTATCTTTTCCCTTAACACCCTATTTTCCTCAATGCATGCATCATTAACATCAAGAGGCATATAGTCATGTGAGTATGCATCATCATTATTAACATCAAAACATGCTTGTTCTAATTTATTTTTTAAGGCCTTAATTTGATCTAGCATGCTTTTATTCTTTTTCTTAGCCCTAAATAAGTCCTTAGTAAGGCTAGAAATCATGGAAACTATTTTATGGGGTGAGAGATTCGTTACCATAGTCTCCATGTCCTCTTTCTCCAATTCCGATGATGATGAGGATGAAGCTCCCCCTTCACTTGAGCTCTCTTCACTAGTGCTTCTTTCTTCTTGCTCAGAGGAAGAGGTGTCTAGGTCATCAAACGCCATCAAAGCAAGGTTGGTGACAAAAGCATTTTCCTCTTCCGATGATGATGATGATGATGATGAAGAGGGGTCATCCCATGTCCTTGCCTTTAGTGCCTTGGCCTTCCCCTTTTCTTTGGCCTTCTTTTCCTCTTCCTTCTTCTTGCTCCCCTTTTTCTTCTTTTCTTCTTTCTTTCTCCTCTCTTCTTTGCTCTTGTTCAAGAGTGGACAATTATCTCTTATGTGTCCCTCTTGTTGGCAATTGTAGCAAATTACCTTCCCCCTTGGTCTTCTCCTCCTATCATTAGATTTATTGAATTTAAAATATTTCAAAGAATGCCTTACCTTCCTTACCATATAAGCTTCTTCCATGCTATCCATGGAGGAGGAGGAGGATGCTTCATCAGAGGAGGAGGAGGATGCTTCATCGGAGGAGGAGGGAATCTCCATCTTCTTCTTCCCTTTGTTGGCCAATAGTGCCACTCCCCTTGATGGCTTGATACTTGATTCTTCAATTACTCCCTCAAGCCTTGTTTCATGGAGCTCCATGGTTGAGAAGAACTCCTCCAAGGTGCTCACTTCTAAGTTCTTTGACATGTAGAAGGAGTCCACCATTGAGCTCCATTTCGATGACTGGGGAAAAGCATCGATTGCTTTCATAAGCATATCCCAGTTCGAAAGTCTTTCTCCTACACTTGTTAGCCCAATCAAAATTTCCTTAAATTGAGAGTGCAGTGAGGTTACCTTTTCTCCCTTTTCAAGTTTGATATTCATTAGTTGGGAGCGGAGGAGGTCTCTTCTTGCAAGCTTGGCCTCCAAGGTACCTTCATGAAGCTCTACTAGCTTCTCCCACATCTCCTTAGCACTTGCACACTCTCCAATTCGATTTACTTCTTGTTAGGGGAGTATGTTGTAGAGATGGTGCTTTGCCTTTGAATTTGCTAGGTACTCTTCCCTTTGCTTTTTAGTCCATCTAGACTTCTCGATTGACTTCCCCTCTTCATCCTTGGGTACCTCAAAATCATTTTCCATTATCAATAAAATTTCAAAATCGGTTTCGAAAAATACCTCCATCCACTTTTTCCACCAAGAGAATTCGCCTTCGAATTTCGGTGGGTGAATGTTTGAGCTGACCATCCTTGATTGTGCTTGTTGCGGCGGTTAGTTCGTTGACAAGCGTCTTGGCTCTGATACCACTTGTAGGGTACGATGTTGACCAGCTAGAGGGGGGTGAATAGCCTAATATACGTGTGGTGGAATTTACTCGTCGATTGCTCATCTACAAAAGTCATTAGCGCAAGCGGAAGTATAAACAATAACGACAAAGCAATAACAAGAATACAAATGCTAACAAGAAGATGTAACATGGTTCACGACCTTGCCGCTAATCCACGACCCGATTCATCCAAGGTGAATCGCGCCTTAAACCTTCCACTAATCTCTTCTTTGCACAAAGCTAGGTGGAGGTAACCTTTTCTTACAAAATCACTCCTCTTACAATAAGATGAATATAAGCACAAAGAAGAGGAGGAAATTCATTTGGGCACTTTGGGAGATGTTTAGAATAGAAGCATTAGCCTCCTAAAAGCCCACACCCTTTCTTTTTATAGAGAGGGCTGATTTCTTCCCGTTGGTTGCCATCAGTCGACTGCCAATCCATGGCAGTCGATTGATGGCACATGAACCAGACTCGTATACCAGTCGAGTTACAATCGACTTGGAGTAGTCGACTGATGTCGGGAAATCTCATCCGACACTTAGTCAATTGGCCAAGTTTCACCTAAGCGTACAACCCCGTCCCGGGTTATATTCGCTCACTCTCATTCCTTAAAGTCCCTCGCTTTTGAAGTTGTCTTCATCCGACCACATCCCTCGAGTGCGCTAAGCATACGACTCTGCAGCGCCATCCTTCACTTCTCGCCCTAAAGTCTACTTCCTCCGGCTTCACTTCAATCTCCTCATCCAGCGGTCCCTCGGATGCTCCAAGCGCACGACTTCTGCAAAGCCATCCTTCACCGACTCAAGGACCGAGTCATGAGAGGTGAAACTCGCCAATGCTCCATGTGCGAATTACTAAGTCCTGCAAGACTTCAACGCACATATCAAATCCAATCATCCTAACTTAAACCCTTTGCCACACACATCAAAACCATATCACGGGTTGATTGCACTAACAGAGAAGAAGGCCAAGGAAAAGGGAAAGGCTAAGGCACACAAGGCCACATGGGATGATCCTTCATCTAAAGGTTTTGCGGAACTGAAGCTCTGATACCACTTGAAGGTAGGAAACTTCGCTTCCCAGTTCAACTCGGTCGCTTGTTCATGGTGATCCTGTCTACGTTCCCATATAAAAAAAATTTATCCTTGATAAAGAGGGATTACCCAAGAAACCGTTTCATCATCGTTCTATTCGATTAGAGTGGTCACTTGAACAAACATGTTGTTCAAGAAACCTACCTCTATTCTTCGATTAGCCACGGAATAGACGATGTACGGATCGCCGGTTTTTGTGCTTGTATTCGGGGTCCAAGTAAATTAGCCACATACAAAATATACAACATGCATAGAATAAGAAAAGATTCATAAACAAGCATTATACCTCTTGTTATACCTCTTGATCTTCTATTGTATGTCCTTCCTCCTTTTGGACGTTGTGTGAGCGATGATCTTCCAAAAGTCGAGCCTCCTAGAACACGCTCTTCCCTTCCTTGCTCGCTCCTAACAAAGGGAAGAATGAAATGAAACTCTTCTCTTATCTAGAACCGACCATCAAGATCCAAGCTTGATGCTTGCCGCCGGCCCAAAGAGAGGAGTAGGGAGTATGGGCGCCGGCCAAAAGCTCCAAGGGAAAAGACCCTAGCTCTTGCTTCCACCGGCCAAGGAGAAGAGGAAGAAGAGTGGGACGCCGGCCAAGGAGAGAAAAGGGAAGAGGGGCGCCGGCTAAAACCCTAGGAAGAAGGAAAGTCTTGCCGCCCAAGACTTCTCCAAACCCTAGCCGCCCAATGCCTCTCCAAACCCTAGCCGCCCAAAACCTTAATCTCCCAAGGTGTGTTCCACGCCCAAGCCTTGGCCATCCTTTTATAGAGTTAGGCTTAAGCCTCCTTTTAATCTCCACTGTCGGATCTAGGGATTTAATCTCAACCGTCGGATCTAGGGATTTAATCTCAACCGTTGGATCTAGAGATTTAATCTCCACCGTCGGATCTAAAGATTTAATCTCCACCGTTGGATCTAGAGATTTAATCTCTACTGTCGGATCTAGAGTTTCATTTTCCATCATCGGATCTAGGCTCCATGAGGGTTTTAAAAGGCTACAATAGGGACCATGAGGAGGAGTTGGATCTTGTCCACCCAATGGATCAAGCCCACATAAAGTCTGATCCATTAATGATAATCCATTCCACTAGAAGATTATCATTGATCTACCTCACAAACCCCATAAGTTAATATGGGATCCATATATTATTTGTACATATATTGTCACGCCCCGAGGTAGACTCTGTTCGGCCAACGGACGACACCCCTTATGATAATCCCAATACGGTACAAATAGTCATAGCCAGAATAACACATATGGAAAATGTATAACATCGATAGCGGAAACCAACACAAGGAAAATACAAACTCAACAACATACATATATCGATATATCCTTCCATACTAAAACAAAATCACATACTGAATACCATAAAAGAAAAACACAACACAGTCTCCAATAACAACAGAAGTCCATATGAAGATACATGCGATATAGGAAACAAAACCCTCGGAAAAGCGGTGGGATGGGATCAAGTGGTGATGCTCCAAGTCTATGCTAAAGTCTTCTATCTACCACCTGGGCGACAAGAAACCTAGGGTCCAGGGTGGTGAGTATAAAACTCAGGGGTAATATGTAGAAAGTGCATGAACAACATACAGGGTATAGAGATCTACAAGTATATATGTGAAGATCTATAGGTATGCAGAATGAGTCCAACAGACATACAATACTAAATGTAGTAACCAATAACCACAGACATGTCATACTCACAACATCTACTAAACTGATCAACTGACATAAAATAATGTACATACTGTTGGGGGATCGAAACGGCCGGCTAGAGGGGGGTGAATAGCCCTCTTACGATGGATGTCGTAATTTACTCGTTCTTCTTGCATTGCTTATCTATGATTGTCGTTAGTGCAGCGGAAACAATAAAACAAGAATAATACTAACAACAATACAAGCACACCAAATACGCAAGCATATACGTGGTTCGGAACCTTAGGGTTCCTACTCCACGGGGCGAGCTCAACTAGCTCTAGAGATGCACACGGCAATACTCAAACTCCTTCTCGACGACACGTCGGAGGTAGAGAAACCTCGTACAAGCTATTACAACAGTAATACTACAAGAAATATAGATACACTAAGAAATACAAGTAAAGAACGCTTTACAACTCTTAGCTTTGAAACCTTTCTTGTTGCTTGCTTTGGATAGCTCTTGAAGGACTGGAATGCAGCAGCAATTCCCCTCCAATCGGTTCCTTAAAGTCTTGGCGAAATCCTCCAACTCGAGCTCCATTTATAACCTGCATCAAGTTGTTTTCTCGCACATCAGTCGACTGATCGTGACCATCAGTCGACTGGTCTCGTAGCCGTTGTCTCACAATGGCCAGATCCATGTTGGTTAAGTTCCAACGGATCACACATCAGTCGACTGATGGCACCCATCAGTCGACTGATCATCCATCAGTCGAGTGCTGGCAAGCTCGACTCCATTCTATCTTTGCCTGCAGCAGTGTCATCGATCATTGCCATCCCGGCGGATCGGCCGATTCTAATAGTCATTGTCCTCCCTCGGCGATCGATCACCGAACTTGGTTCGGTCGAACCTTTGGTCGAACCCATATGACCTGACGTCGCACCTATGCGATCGTGATGTCGGCTAAAACCTCAAACACAAAGTTGTTTGAGCGTTCGACACTCAGTCTTAGCCACTTGGCCAAGTCCACCTTATCCCTCATGGAGTTCCCCACCGAAGCTCTCTTCCCTCGGCCTCGTCCCTCGGATCGCCGCATGCGCCGCGGCCATACAGCGCCATCCTTGCCGTCTCATGCCTAAGTATGCTTCCCTTTGGGCTCACTCCATTCGCTCCCCGTCCGGCGGTCCCTCGGATGCACCAAGCGCACGGCTTCGCAATGCCATCCTTCACCGACTCAAGGACCCGAGCCTAGTGAACTTGCCAAGTTCTCAAGACTTTCCAAATGCACCAAGCGCCCGGCTTCGCAATGCATTTCTCACCAAGCACCAAGCGCACGGCTTCGCAATGCTTTGGATTTCCCATGCCAAGCACCAAGCACCGCGGCCGCAATGCTTTGGACTTTCCCATGCCAAGGCTTCCCCCTTGGACTTCCACACCAAGCTCCATGCTTGGATTTTCCATGCCAACCCCATGTTGGACTTTCCCATGACACTCCCATGTCATGAGTTTTGTCTATCATCAAAATACCATCAAGGTACTGCTGGGCCGATTGCACCAACAATCTCTCCCTTTTTGATGATTGACAAAACTACCATCTCAAGTCTACCAATTCTCCCATATTGGCAATTCTCATATCCCAATGAGAATTCCAACGAACCCTAATTGGTAACTTGGTAACTTCTCCCCCTTTTTGACATTACATCAAAAAGGTCCTCCCCAAGGGTATGAATGCCTCATATCCCAATGAGATCTTACAATCTCTCCCTTGGAGGAACACATGCCTACAATCTTTCTAATGATCCCATATCACTTAAAGAGAGGCAACCCAATTTTCCTCCCATGAGGAAATACACATCCATCTTCCCATGATGGATACCTCCCCCTAGAGGCTTGCTCCCCTTTGACCATTGCACCAACAATGTCCTTGGAGAGTCCCTAAGCCAATAGGAACATTAAACCAAACAAAATTAAGGCAAAGTTCATCCACCTTAAAATTGATACTCACCCTCAACCCAACTCCTAATCTATATCCAATGGATTTCCACCCTCTCTAATGCTCTCCCAAGCATATCCTAGGGTTAGGAGTGGTTAGGGGACCAAAACACAGCTGAACATGGGCCTAACTAACAAGGTTTACCCAAAATCAGTATTTTCAGTCGACTGCGTCAGAAACCAGTCGACTGACACACTCTTCAGTCGACTGGCCTCCCTGGCAGTTGATTGATAACTACATTTGTAGTTTTCTGAATTTCAAAAATGACTTTCCAAAATTCATAAGTAAATATACATAAGTAGATAAATCTTGAAATTTGGTATGTATACTACTTATCACAAACATTATGGGTGAAAAATATTAGAAAATTATTTTACCCATTAAATTAGGAGATTGATACAAAGTCCAAAATTTAAGAAAAGCTTCAATAAAGAGCCCTCTTTGTATCATCCCATTCAATGGTGATAGCTATCAAAAGATAGGCTTCACCAAGGTTTTTCAAAATGTTTTCAAAATATTTTTCAAACCTTTATTTTCTTTTTCCTAAACATCTCACCAATATCTAGATGTGTAAAACACATACAAGTCAAATTTTTTGTGAGATGTGGGTTTTGTTTTGTTTATGTTCTCATGCATATTTCTAGGCAACATTAATTTGATTCCTTCAAGTTGTGCCATAGTCCTTAACTCCATTTTAAACTATGCATGATATGATTATGGCATAAATATGATTTAGATAAAAACATATGTCAATATCATGATGTCATGACATGCGAATGAGAACTAAGCATACATGACATCTAAAGATAATTCTAAACATAATCATAACATTTTATAGATAAAAATGGAAATGATGTCATGACATGGTAAGGCAAACAGATCATGGCAAATAAAATATGCTAAGGTATAGAATACCTAAGTGTGAAAATCAATTTTCCATTTTTAGGGATTAAATACATTTTGCCTTAATGCCATTATTTCCTTAGTGTGTCAAAAACCCAAAATGACACACCAATACCTCTAAGACCTAATTGTGCCAATTTAAATCATTTTAAAACTTCTCAAACCATATTGGCACATCCTAATGTGTCAACTCATCATGGCTAGGTTAACTACCCATCCACTTAGGGTTGACACACCCTAACCCATCTAGCGTGAATCGATCATGCTTCTAGGAACTCAATACCTATTGGAGCTCCTTGGGTTAACAAGGTATTCCCTAGGGATAACTTCCCTAGATACCTTCCTAATGACCCTTTTAGGTTTTGAAACCATAGTCTTTTGGGTCTTACTTGGGTCAACTCTAGAGGTGACTCCTCCATTGACCTTCTTAGTGGCTTTCTTGGTTTTCCTTAAGTCCTTAGCCACTAAGCACACACCATGACTAGTCTTAGGGATGACTTCCCTATTAGCCTTGGTTTTCCTAGACCTAGAAATAGTTCCATAATTAAATGGAACATTATGATAAGTCTTCTTGGGCTTAGGTTTGTGACCCAAACCTTCCTTGCCCTTAGACCATTTTTGAACCTTAGGTCTTGACTTTTGGGCATTTGACCCTAGAATTGAATTTTCTATGATTCTAAGGGCTTTCTCCAATTTTTCTAGCCTTGACCTCAAGGTTTGGTTTTCTAACTCTAATTTTCCCAATTTTGAATTTTCATTTATCTTTTGGGAAATGTTTTTCTTTTTAGGCATATGCCTAGATTTCTTGGGATTAACACCCAAGTTTTCTTCAATTCTCCTAATTGACTCCCTAGGTAAAATAGATCTAGTGTTTTGAGTCCTAGGTTTGTCCTTAGAGAAACTAACATGCTTAGCACCTAAGCAATAAATATTATTGTTTCTCCTAGCATGCTTTTCATTAATAATGGCAAGAGAACTAAAATAATTCTTAGCATGCTTTTTAATTCTAGAAATTGAAGGTGCATTATTTAAATGTACCTTAGGGTTAGCTTTAGAAGCTCCCCCTACATGAGTCACACCTTCTTGCCCTTTCTTCCTCCCCCTAGGGCATTGGCTTCGATAATGTCCCCGTTGGTTGCATTTAAAGCACACAATGTGCTCTTTGCTCTTAATTGAGGGATCACCGGCATTGTTTGACTTTGGGTTGACTTTTGGTGTCGATGCCTTCTTCTTAGCCAATTTAGGGCATTTGCTCTTGTAATGCCCTTTCTCCCTACACTCAAAGCATATTATGTGATTTTTATTTAAAATTACAACACTTGAGTTACCTAGAGAGGTGGTGGAGGCCTCTTCACTTCTTCCGGAGGTAGAAGCTTCATCTTGATCTTTCTCCGGAGTAGAAACCCTTTCCTCCCCCTCAGTGCTAGAGGTGGAGGTCTCCACCAAATCATCCACATGTTCGAATGTGGGTGTCAATTCTTCCACGGCATTTTCCTCTACTTGTGCCGGTTGGAAGTTTTCTTGACATTTCATTATCTTCTCCCATAATTTTTTTGCATCCCTAAAATTACCCAATCTAGACCAAATAGTGTTAGGTAACAAATCACTAATCAACTTGATCACCTTGAGATTTGTCTTGAAGTCTTTGATTTGGTCTTGGGTCCATTTTGACTTCTCAATTTGCATATTTCTTTCATCCCTAGGCAATTCGAAACCGTTTTCTAGGATTAGCATAAAATCAAAATCGGTTTCTAGATATACCTCCATTTTTCTTCTCCACCATAGAAAGTCTCCTTCGAATTTTGGTGGTTGAAGGTTGTAGCCGGCCATCTTGTAGTGCTCTCGCGGCGGTTAGTCCTCGAAGAGCGACCTCTGCTATGATACCACTTGTTGGGGGATCGAAACGGCCGGCTAGAGGGGGGTGAATAACCCTCTTACGATGGATGTCATAATTTACTCGTTCTTCTTGCGTTGCTTATCTATGATTGTCGTTAGCGCAGCGGAAACAATAAAACAAGAATAATACTAACAACAATACAAGCACACCAAATACGCAAGCATATACGTGGTTCGAAATCTTAGGGTTCCTACTCCACGGGGCGAGCTCAACGAGCTCTAGAGATGCACACGGCAATACTCAAACTCCTTCTCGACGACACGTCGGAGGTGGAGAAACCTCGTACAAGCTATTACAACAGTAATACTACAAGAAATACAAATACACTAAGAAATACAAGTAAAGAACGCTTTACAACTCTTAGCTTTGAACCCTTTCTTGTTGCTTGCTTTGGATGGCTCTTGAAGGACTGGAATGCAGCAACAATTCCCCTCCAATCACTTCCTTAAAGTCTTGGCGAAATCCTCCAACTCGAGCTCCATTTATAACCTACATCAAGCTGTTTTCGCGCACATCAGTCGACTGATCGTGACCATCAGTCGACTGGTCCCGTAGCCGTTGTCTCACAACGGCCAGATCCACATTGGTTAAGTTCCAACGGATCACACATCAGTCGACTGATGGCACCCATCAGTCGACTGATCATCTATCAGTCGAGTGCTAGCAAGCTCGACTCCATTCTGTGCCTGTGCACAGTGTCATCGATCAGCCATCCCTCGGCCGATCGATTCTCCAACGATCGATTGCCCTCCTCGATGGTACGATCGACACCGAACTTGGTTCGGTCGAACCGGTCGAACCCATACAACAGCGATCGACACCTATGCGAGATGTCGGCTAAAACCTCAAACACAAAGTTGTTTGAGCGTCTGACGCTCAGTCTTAGCCACTTGGCCAAGTCCACCTTATCCCTCATGGAGTTCCCCACCGAAGCTCTCTTCCCTCGGCCTACGTCCCTCGGATGCGCCAAGCGCACGGCTTCGGAATGCCACCCTTCGCGTCTCATGCCCTAGAAGTATGCTACCCTTTGGGCTCACTCCATTCGCTCCCCGTCTGGTGGTCCCTCGGATGCACCAAGCGCACGACTTCGCAATGCCATCCTTCACCGACTCAAGGACTCGAGCCTAGTGAACTTGCCAAGTTCTCAAGACTTCCCAAATGCACCAAGCGCATGGCTTCGCAATGCTTTGGACTTTCCCATGCCAAGGCTTCCCCCTTGGACTTCCACACTAAGCTCCATGCTTGGATTTTCCATGCCAACCCCATGTTGGACTTTCCCATGACAATCCCATGTCATGAGTTTTGTCTATCATCAAAATACTATCAAGGTACTGCTCGAGTCAAACTCGAGTCAACCTGGGCCGATTGCACCAACACATACCTGACGGTCTACCATCCACATGACCTATAACATCCTGAACAAGTATACCATAGCATAATCCAAATAGTATGCAACAGTCTAAACCAATACATACTCATGCTCAACACATACACAACGATATATAAATATGCAAAAGGCATGTAGCATGATGTACAATCATATGCAGCAAACAAATGCAGCATCTCACAGGCATATGTAAAACATATATCAAATACATGCATACATATATATCAGCAATGCATATGCATGGCCATGTCTGCGGACCCATCCAACCACGACCCAGAGTGGCCAAGGTGCCACAACATGACAACTATCCCGACTCCAGCTACCACTACTCTCGAGTGGTCGAGTTGGGTAGTATGACTGGTAGCTAGCCGCCATAGAGCTATATGCTACCCGAGGGGTCCCTGCTGTAAGCGACTCTAGCTACCACTACCCATGAGTGGCCGAGTGCTGCACGACAAGACAAACTGCACGCCACTCTAGCTACCACTGTCTATAGTGGCCGAGTGCGGCACATCTAATGCTCTGCCCTCAACACTGCTACAACTACCCCGAGTGGCCTGGGAGGCAGGATGACTAGCGACTCATCTCAACCACAAGAGAGACCCAAGTCGTCAGCATGCATGCAATGTAATGATGCATAACTCACACCCAAATCCTCGCAACACTCCCTAACCCACGGGGAGTCCTAGTCAACTAAAAGTCAACCATGCAAGGACTACTAATATGTAAACACAACCTATTTATCTATGTACAGATAAATAGATCCATCAAGGTAACCCACTAATATGTGTATGGTATAACAACCGACCCCATATATTGGACCCATCACCCAACCTAGTGATGCAACCCGGTAACCCAATCTAAGTTCACACTAATAACCATAACCACATTCAATCAACTGACTACCTATCAGCTAACACACAAGAAAAGGGTTGTAATTCATATCCAAGATAAAGGAATGATGAACTAGCAGCAATATCTCAAAGATCAAAGACTAAGTACAAGCACATGATTAAACATGAGTGGACTTAAGGTAAACAGGTATAAACATATATCCAAATTCATACACTGGAATTTGATCAAAACTACAGGACCAGGTAGATATTACCCACCTAATACGAAGCTCGACTAATCCTCATGACTGTGGACTTGCTTCGTATCCCAAACCTGCACAATAGTAACAAATTATGGTTAAGTACAAATCTCCGATAATTATACGAACTAATTATTATATCATTTCTATATTCACATTCTTTTCCCGAATACATTTTAACCACCCTAATCATATCTAATCGATTTGCAACAATCGATCGACCTCCACAACCAACTCAAACCCATTCAATTAGATACTCTTCACTCCACGACAACCCTGGAACACTACGAACAGGAGAAAGAAAAAGGAAAATAGAGTTATACTCGAATTGCCTTTCTCCAGCCAACCCTATCACCTACACAGCTTAGTTCACACGATCTGTTGCTGTCCTTTCTTCTACAATGATCCTCTAACCTGGAAAACCACTGGCCGAAGATAATCACAGCAAAATAGATACCAACAAATCTGGTCTGTCCATCCCTTCCAATTTCACAGCCAACACCAATAAAAAACAAACCTAATCAACCACTTCGATCCACTGTTTATCCCCAAATCCATCGCATCAATAGACAAACCCATAAGTTAATTGCGATTACCGACATCACAAAAATAGAGCAATCACTACAACTTCCCAAAAATTCCACACAGCACAAAAGAAGGAACGGATCAACTTACCAACACTGTAGACCCTCCGACGCTGCTCCTCCCCTATTCCCCTGCTCACCGAAACCAATCCAAGCTCACCACTAGCTCAACACCCTCGAAACAGCCGGCTGAAGGCAACCTCAGCAAGCACAGATCGATGGAAAACCCAATCTACCACGACAATGCCAAAATTCGATCAACCACAGTAAAATCTAAGAACCCACGGTGGAATCTAAGCCTAGATAAGTTGATTACCTTGATTGGTAGCTCGCCGCCGCGATAACAACACCGCCAACCCGCCTGCGCGAAAGATCGCTGAGACCCCAGAAGGAAGGGTTTGGCTAGCTGCGAAGTTGCCCAACTACTCTCCCCAGGACGCCGACGAGCCGAGGTTGAGTGGCGAGATCGCGTGGTGGAGGGGAAGAAATCGCGAAGAACCGAGGAGCCGATCACAATCGGGAGGAAGAAATGAGTTTCGATTGGGTTCGTTCAATTTTTAAACGCCGTTTGAGTGATTTGGTTAGACCAACCCATGTTCAATCCAATTGCATTTAGCCCAATCGGTTCAGACCCATTTCCAACCCAACAATTTGGCCCAATGGATTCAGCCCAATAGCTTCAGCCCAAAGGATGCAACCCAATAGCTTCAGCCTAATGGATTTAGCCCAATAGCCCAATCCACAAACCCAATCACTAATTAGACCCAATTAACCCACTAATTAAACCCAATTAATTAAAGGGTTAATCCATATAATTTTTTTTTCATATACCACATTCTCCCCCACTTAATAAAAATTTTTCCCCAAATTTCCGAACTTATATGCAGTAATCAACTTAAAAAATTTCTTGAACTACTACATACCTCATGTGAACAGGTGAGGGTATCGAGCTCGGATGGTATCCTCCAGCTCCCACGTAGCCTCCTCATCAGTGTGATGCTGCCATCCAACCTTTACAAGTCGGATGGTTTTGTTCCGTAGCTGACGCTCTTTGCGACCAAGAATCTATACTGGAATCTCCTCATATGTCGCATTAGGCTAGAGTGGAATCGGCACCTCCGTCAGAACATAATCCGGATGCGGTACGTATTCCCTCAGCATAAACACATGGAATACGTTATGGATGCTCGCAAGCGTCGGAGGTAGAGCCAACTGGTATGCCACACCCCCAATCTGCTCCAGTATCTCGAATTGTCCAATGTAGCGCGGTGCTAACTTTCCTTTAATTCTGAATCACTTGACTCCTTTTGTAGGTGATACATGCAGGAACACATGATCCCCTATGGAAAACTCCAGAGGTCTTCGCCTCCGATCCGCATAACTTTTCTGTCTATCCTGAGCCTCTGGCAATCGTCGTCTGATAACACGAACTAACTCTGCATCGTACTGAATACTCTAAGGGCCCAATAACTGTCGCTCCCCAACATCCTCCTCCCACAATCGAGATCTGTGCAGGTCGCCGTACAAAGCCTCAAAGGGAGCCATCTGAATGGAAGAGTGATAACTATTATTATACGCAAACTCCACTAAGTGGACGTGATCCTCCCAGCTGCCTCCGAAATCCATGACGCAAGATCTCAATAAGTTTTCTAGAGTCTGAATGGTACGCTCAGATTGTCCATCTGTCTGCGGATGAAATGCTGTACTGAGACGAAGCTCGGTGCCCATAGCATGCTGAAGACTCTGCCAGAATCGTGAAGTAAAATGCAGATCTCTATCAGATATGATACTCAAGGGCACCCCGTGCAGCCTGACAATCTCTCTCAGTATAGCTCTGCTAGTCGATCCAATGGATGTGTCTCACGAATCGGAAGGAAATGAACATATTTGGTTAACCTGTCCACAATCACCCAAATCACATCATGTCCTTTACGGGTTCTGGGCAACCCCGTAACGAAATCCATCGTGATATGTTCCCACTTCCATTTCGGAATTGGGATTCTTTGTAGCAATCCAGCGGGTTTCTGATGTTCAGCCTTTACCTACTAGTATACCAAACATCGAGTGACAAAATCTGCAATATCTCTCTTCATACCTTCCCACCAGTATGAATGTCTCAAATCCTAATACATTTGAGTACCGCCAGGATGTATAAAACATCTCGAATGATGTGCCTCTCATAATAACTCCTCCTTAATCGGATGCATGTCCAGAACACATAATCCTCCTCGGAACGGGACTCGGCCTTCACACACGAAATCATCATGTCATCCACAGAATCCCACGTCTTGCATAAGAACTGCAGATGTTGATCACTAGCTTGTGCCTCTTTGATCCTCTCAATAATAGCGGACTGGGCAACCATGGATACTAGTATCCCCCGGGATGTTTGACCCTGTTCAGATAACCCCAGCTCTGAGAACCGTCGAACTAGCTCCGTCACTGTTGTCAAATGACTGGCCAGAATCCCACGAGACTTCCTGCTCAGTGCATCCGCTACTACGTTAGCTTTACCCGAATGATACTGAATGGTGCAATCATAATCCTTTAGGTATTCCATCCATCGTCTCTGTCTATGATTCAATTCCTTCTGAGTGAAAAGATATTTCAAGCTCTTATGGTCCGTATAGATCTCAAAAGTAATCCCATACAGATAATGTCTCCATATCTTTAGCACAAAAATAATGGCTACTAACTCCAGATCATGCATCAGATAATTTCTTTCATGATCCTTAAGCTGACGGGAAGCATAAGATACTACACGATCGAACTGCATCAGAACTGCTCCCAATCCTTGGAAAGAAGCATCAGTATACAGTACCATCCCATCACAACTAGAAGGAATCACTAGTACAGGTGTAGAAACTAGTCACTGCTTAAGCTTCTGAAAACTGGACTCACAAGCCTCTGACCAAGTAAACTTGATCCCTTTCCAGGTCAAGCGAGTGAGTGGTGTGGCTATATGGGAAAATCCCTCCACAAATCTATGGTAATACCCGACCAATCCAAGGAAACTACGGACTTCCTGAACTGACTTTGGCTACTCCCAACTGGTAATCGCTTCGATTTTCTTGGGAACAACTGAAATGCCCCTGCTGGATACCACATGTCCAAGAAAACCCATGGAAGATAGCTAGAAAGTACACTTACTGAACTTGGCATATAAATGCTCTCGTCGCAATGTCCCCAACACAATTTGAAGATGGTGCTCATGCTCCTCCTCAGAATGAGAATATATCAAGATATCATCTATGAATACGATAACAACCTGATCCAAGAACCTCAAGATAACTCGGTTCATCAAATCCATATATGCAGCTAGAGCATTGGTAAGACCAAATGGCATCACTAGAAATTCGTAATATCCATAATGCGTGCGGAACGCTGTTTTCTGAACATCCTCGTCTCTTACTCTCAGCTGATGATAACCTGAACGCAAATCAATCTTGGAATACACGCAAGTATCCTTGAGTTGATCAAATAAATCTTCTATTCTCGGCAGTGGATATTTGTTCTTCACGGTCACTGCATTTAGTTGTCGGTAGTCGATACATAACCGTAAAGTTCCATCTTTCTTTTTAATGAACAGTACCGGAGCTCCCCAGGGTGAAACACCAGGACGAACAAATCCCTTATCCAATAACTCTTGCAGTTGTATCTTAAGCTCACTCAGCTCTTTCGGTGCCATCCGGTAAGGAGCCTTCGATACCGGTGCAATTCCTGAGATTATATCTATCGCGAATTCCACTTGCCTAGGAGGTGGCAAGCCTAGAAGTGTAGGATCGATGAAGTGTGGATGTGGCCGGCTAGAGGGGGGTCTAAATAGCCCTCTTTCGTTCGATGACATGATTCGCTTGTCTACAAAGAAATTAGTCCAACAGAAAACAAAACAAAACAAGCAAATCAAAGCAACAAGAATAAAACCAATGCTAACAAATGAATATAACATGGTTCACGGCTACGGTGCTAATCCACGATCCCGATTCGTCCAAGGTGAATCACTCCTTTGCCAAATCCACTAGATCTCTCCTTTGCACCAAGCTAGGTGGAGGTAACCTCTTTACAATCCCTCTTCTTACAATAGAATGGAATAATAGCAAGTAAGAAGAGTAGGAATACTTTAGGGCACTTTGGGAGAAGATTAGAGCATGGACATTAGGCCCCCAAAGCCCCACACCCTTCCTCTTTATAGAGGAAGAGGGTTTCTTCCCGTTGACACAGGAGCAGTCGACTGATGTCCCTATCAGTCGACTGGTCCTGTAGCCGTTGCCCAATAACGACTACTTTCCACGTTGGATTTCATCCAACGGTACCGACATCAATCGATTGATATTGCCATCAGTCGACTGATGCTCGATCAGTCCAGTGCTCGCGAGCTTGATTCCATTCTGTACCCAAAACTGCGATCGGTGGTCGATGCCCATGATCGGCCGGTAGTCTCGCGATGTAGTTGACTACCATAACATGGTAGTCCACTGATGTCGAGAAATCCCATCCGACACTTAGCCAAATGGCCAAGTTTCACCTAAGAGCGCTACCCCTTTCCCGGGTTACATTCGCTCACTCTCATCCCTCGGAGTCCCTTGCCTTTGAAGTTATCTTCGCCCGGCCACGTCCCTCGGATGCGCCAAGTGCACGGCTCTGCAGCGCCATCCTTCACGTCTCGCCCTGAAGTCTACTTCCTCCGGCTTCACTCCAAGCTCCTCGTCCGGCGGTCCCTCGGATGCTCCAAGCGTACGACTTCTGCAAAGCCATCCTTCACCGACTCAAGGACCGAGTCATGAGAGGCGAAACTCGCCAAGGCTCCATGTGCGAATTACTAAGCCCTGCAAGACTCCAACGCACATATCAAATCATAATAACAATCTAACTTAAACCCTTTGCCACACACATCAAAACCTTATCATGGTAAGAGATTGCCCTAACAATCTCCCCCTTTTTGATGTGTCACAATCCGTTTAAGTTAGGTAAAACATTTGATAAACTATTAAGGAAAGAAATCATGTAAATAACATGATTAGCAACTCTCCCCCTTAATACATGAAACTCCCCCTAAATATATTCCCCTTACTTAAACAAATATATTTCTCCCCCTTTGACACCATAAAAAATAGTTAACAAAGTTTATACAGCATGACATCAAGTCTAGAGAGAAGCAAAAACCAAAACATGCCTTAAAATTGGATAAAAGAAATTACTGGGCATGTTATCAGGCTACCAGTCGACTGACACATGTATTTCGGGTTTTTCAGGTTTTCAGGGTGGATTTCAGAAATGCACTAGAAAATCTATAAAATTCAAAAAATCATGAAATTTGGGGAAAATATTTCTTATATGTATATTTATCAATGAAAAATAGTTGTCCATGAAAAATCATTATATTTTCAAGTATTTGACAAAAATTCAAAAGCTTTCAAAACAACTAGGTTTTTGATCAAGTTTGTATCCATTTTAACACCTAGTTTTGCTTTAAATTATTTCAAAACATGAACACACAGATTTTAAAATAAGAAATTGTTTTGAAAACACATGAAATATCCAACCATGATCTTTGGGCAATATGTCTATGAATTAAACATAAGCCTTCCCCATGATTGGTCTATTATTTCTATTTTGATACTTTAAATGACCATCTAAATGTCATAGACATTAGTGGACATTTGTATCATCCTAACATCTCACTCATGCTAAGTTTTCAATCATGGTAGCCTATGGTGAGTGCAAGATGTATCCTAAAGGTATTTGTATATACTTAACCATTATTTTCATGCAATTCTATCAAGGTTAAGTATCATCGTAACATTTCACATGATCATAAAGACATATATGTATGAATTTCATATTATGATCATGAACCACATGTATTCATCAAATTGTGATCAAGCATTAGGTATTACATCATGATAATAAAGTAAATATCACCTAAAGCATGATTTATCTATTTATAGGTGCATTATCATCTCCTAACACTATTTCAAAAATGTTGTCCCACCATCCTAAGTCAACCAACATATGATATAGGTAAATTGCATATGGTTGACTACCCTAGGGTTTTCCTAACCCTTAAGGATGGATTTTGGAACCCAATACAAATTCTTGCCTATGGGGTTCACTAAAAATTTCTTAGGGATCCATTTTCTAGCTATTACTTTCTTTTTGTCTTGACCCCTAGCTATTAGATATTTATAGGCCTTTTCATTTTTATTTTCCTTATAACCTAGGCCTTTCTTGTTGAAGCTTGCCCTTTGGCTCCCAATTATCATGTTAAGGGTATTGGGGCCTATTGTAAATTTTTCTAGGGCCTTAGTCAAATAATCTACCTTTTCCCTTAGAGCCCTATTTTCATCCATACATGCATCACTAACATTAAATGACATATATTCATGTGAGCATGCATCATTTAAGCTAGAAGAAATATTATCATTTAAGCATGCTTTTTCTAGCTTATTTTCTAAATCCTTAATTTGATCTATCATGCTCTTATTTTTCTTCTTTGCTCTAAATAGATCCTTAGTGAGACTAGAAATTATGGAAACTATCTTATGGGGTGAGAGATTCATTACCATAGTCTCCATGTCATCTTCTTCTTCGGATTAGGATGGTGAAGAAGCTCCCCCTTTACTCGAGCTCTCCTCACTTGTACTTGATCCTTCATTTTCGGAGGAGGATGAGTCTAGGTCGTCAAAGGCCATCAATGCCAAATTTGTGACAAAAGCATTTTCTTCCTCGGATGATGATGATGAGGAGGAAGAAGGATCATACCAAGTCCTTGCTTTTAATGCCTTTGCCTTCCCCTTTTCCTTGACCTTCTTTTCTTCTTCCTTTTTCTTTTTGCTCCCCTTCTTCTTCTTCTTTTCTTCCTTCTTTCTCTTCTCCTCCTTGCTCTTGTTCAAAAGGGGACAATTGTCCCTTATGTGTCCCTCTCCTTGGCAATTGTAGCAAATAATCTTCCCCCTTGGTCTTCTACTCCTATCATTAGATTTATTGAATTTAAAATCTTTTAATGCATGCCTTACCCTCCTTACCATATAGGCTTCTTCCGTGCTATCCATGGAGGAGGAGGAAGATGCTTCATCGGAGGAGGAGGGGATCTCCATCTTCTTCTTCCCCTTGTTGGCCAAAAGTGCTACTCCTCTTGAAGGTTGAAATCTTGGCTCTTCTATTATTCCTTCAAGTCTTGTTTCGTGGAGCTCCATGGTTGAGAAGAACTCCTCCAAGATGCTCACTTATAAATTCTTTGACATGTAGAAGGAGTCCACCATTAAACTCCATTTCGATGACCGAGGAAAAGCGTCGATTGCTTTCATAAGCATGTCCCGGTTCGAAAGTTTTTCTCCTATACTTGTTAGCACAATTAAAATTTCTTTAAACCTAGAATGTAATGATGTTACCTTTTCTCCCTTTTCTAATTTAATGTTGCTTAATTGGGAGCGGAAGAGGTCTCTCCTTGCAAGCTTGGCTTCCGAAGTGCCTTCATGAAGTACAACCAATCTCTCCCACATCTTCTTGGCACTTGAGCACTCCCCAATCCGGTTGATCTCTTGTTGGGGGAGCACATTGAAGAGATGGTGCTTGGCTTTTGAGTTTGCAAGGTGCTCTTCCCTTTGCTTTTTCATCCACCTTGACTTCTCTATTTGTTCACCCTCTTCGTCCCTAGGCATCTCAAAACCGTTTTCCATTATAAGCATAATATCAAAATCGGTTTCAAAGAATACGTCCATTCTTTTTTTCCACCAAGAGAATTCGCCTTCAAATTTCGGAGGGTGAATGTTTGAGTCGGCCATCCTTGATTGTGCTTGTTGTGGCGGTTAGTCCTCGACAAGATTTCCTCGGCTCTGATACCACTTGTAGGATCGATGAAGTGTGGATGTGGCCGACTAGAGGGGGGGATGAATAGCCCTCTTTCGTTCGATGACGTGATTCGCTTGTCTACAAAGAAATTAGCGCAACGGAAAACAAAACTAAACAAGAAAATCAAAGCAACAAGAATAAAACCAATGCTAACAAGTGAATATAACGTGGTTCACAGCTACGCCGCTAATCCACGATCCCGATTCGTCCAAGGTGAATCACTCCTTTGCCAAATCCACTAGACCTCTCCTTTGCACCAAGCTAGGTGGAGGTAACCTCTTTACAATCCCTCTTCTTACAATAGAATGGAATAATAGCAAGTAAGAAGAGTAGGAATACTTTAGGGCACTTTGAGAGAAGATTAGAGCATGAACATTAGGCCCCCAAAGCCCCACACCCTTCCTCTTTATAGAGGAAGAGGATTTCTTCCCGTTGACACAGGAGCAGTCGACTGGTCCTATAGCCGTTGCCCAATAACGGCTGCTTTCCACGTTGGATTTCATCCAACGGTACCGACATCAGTCGACTGATATTGCCATCAATCGACTGATGCTCGATCAGTCGAGTGCTCACGAGCTCGACTCCATTCTATGCCCAAAACACTTGCTACCAGTCTACAGATGCCTTCATCACCGATCAGGTGGTCTGAATGATCGCGCCAATCCATGGCGACTCACCGTCGACTTAGAGTAGTCGACTACCATAACATGGTAGTCAACTGATGTCGGAAAATCTCATCTGACACTTAGCCAAATGGCCAAGTTTCACCTAAGAGCGCTACCCCTTTCCTGGGTTACATTCGCTCACTCTCATCCCTCGGAGTCCCTCGCCTTTGAAGTTATCTTCGCCCGGCCACGTCCCTCGGATGTGCCAAGCGCATGGCTATGCAGTGCCATCCTTCGCGTCTCGCCCTGAAGTCTACGTCCTCCGGCTTCACTCCAAGCTCCTCGTCCGGCGGTCCCTCGGATGCTCCAAGCGTATGGCTTCCGCAAAGCCATCCTTCACCGACTCAAGGACCGAGTCATGAGAGGTGAAACTCGCCAAGGCTCCATGTGCGAATTACTAAGCCCTGCAGGACTCCAACGCACATATCAAATCATAATAACAATCTAACTTAAACCTTTTGCCACACACATCAAAACCTTATCATGGCAAGAGATTGCCCTAATAAGAAGTTCATCTTGAAATACATCTGGATACTCATGAACTACCCGCACACTGAAGAGGGGTGGTATTTCCTCACTCTCCACTTTGACAAAAGACAATATGTATCCATGACAACCATGAATCAATAATCTTCGAGCCTGAAGTGCAGATATAATGGACACTCCATCATCTCGGGTACCCACGAATTCCCATGCAAGCTGATCTGGTGGTTGGAAGGTCACTACTCTCGCTCTATAATCCACTGTAGCACAGTATGTAGCCAACCAGTCCATTCCGAGTATAATATCAAATTCCACATTCTCTAACACCTGAAGGTCCACCGTAAGTATATTGCCATCAAAATCCAACGGACAACCTTTGATTACTTGATGACTGGTCTTAACCTTGCCCGATGGTAATGATACCGCTAACCCACAAGAACGGATCATAGGAGTTCTTCCAATTTTACTCAGAAATATTCTAGATATAAAGGAATGCGAGCTACCAGTATTAATCAAAGTATCTGCATGTATAGAATAAACCAAAATCATACCCCGAATGACTGATCCCTCGGCCCGCTGAGCATCCTCTCTGGTAATGACATAAACTCGTCCAGTCTCCACATGCGACGGCTGCGCTCCTGATATAATAGTAGAATGCCTCCACTTAGGCTGGATCTGACTCTGTGATGTTACTACTGGAGGCTGACTCTGCTGCGCAGGCATAATATATCCCTGGGAGTTGGCCGGTAGATATCGCTGAGTAGGTGGCCCTAAATAATAACTCTTTAGAGCTGGAGTATAATGAATTGCCTCTGCCATCCCGGAAGAGTCACTCCCATGTATATGATATATCTGTGCCGTGGGAGGTAGTGAATGTCTCTAACCATATGTCTGCGTCCTAGGTGTTGACCTCTGCTGATGATGCTGATCAGACCTCTTTCCCTTGCTGGAATTGCCTGAACCCTCCAACTGTGCCTTCAGAGTACACTCTTGGCTCATATGTCCTGGATGTTTGCAGTAATAACAAACGTCCTGATCTAGTGGACACTCGGGAAGACTATGACTTCCAGACCCACATCTCTGGCATCCAGTCATTTGCCCGCTCTTACGGTTCTTCTGAGAACCTCCAGACTGTCCAAAAGCTAGTTGCTTCCCTTTCTGTGCCCTAGATGATCCCTCTGTCGTACCTCGAGAAGCCCCACTCTGATCTTGCTTTCTCTGAGTCCGCTGCTTCCCTTGGGTCATCTGCTTTTCCAGCTCCCTCTCCTTTGCGATTTGTTGAGAAGTAGCCTCAATAGATATCGCCCGATCCAATGCCTCTCGGTAGGAGCTGATAGAAGATCCTGATAGTTTGGCTCGAATATACGCAGCCAAACCCTGCATAAATTGGAACATACGGTCCCCATCCTGTGCTACCAAATGCGGACAAAATTTTGTGAGTCGAGTGAACTCCGCATTATAATCCATTATCGATCGGTTGCCCTGCTTAAGAGTCAAAAATTCCTAACGACGAGCTGTGGCAAATGCAGTAGGGAAATATTGCTTCCAGAAGACATCTCAGAAAATAGACCATGTGATCTCATGCTCTTCGATTAATGTCTTTTGCATCTTCCACCAAGTAATCGCCTGATCTCGAAGATGATATGCGGCTAGACCCACCTTTTCCTCATCTGTGCTGCTCATGAACTCAAAAGTATCCTCTAGATTATCTAACCAGGTCCGGGCAATCCAGGGATCAGACTCGCCTCGGAACAGTGTAAATCAGTCCTTGGCTGAACATGCTAACACGGGTATACGTGCCTTGACTCTGACCCAGCTAGAATCTGCAGAAGTCAGCATAGTCAGGGGTACATCTAGTTCTTGAGGTTCCGAGCCTCTGGTGGGAGACCATCGTGGCTCTTCCTGATCAACAGGTCCACCGGTAGTAGGTTGCTTAGATGGACGACCTCTAGTACAAGACCGAACAGGTGCCATAATATCGTTTGTCCACACCTGCTGAACAACTTACATAAATATCTAGCCAGAAAATATTAAGTGTCAAGATATTGTTGGATCGAGGCGGTTCGCTAGAGGGGGGGGGGGTGAATAGCGAAACAAAAACTTTTTGCGAAATCGTTCTTTGAAAGTCGAGTAGATAATTTACAGCGGAAATATAAATAATAAATAAAAGAGACAATTCTTTTTACTTGATTCGTAGCCTTCGGCTATTACTCCAAGGCCCTAGTGGTCCTTGACCACGCACGGAGAGCAAAACACTAAACGAACTCCTCCTCGTTGGAGGTAGGAGTTAATCGATACAAGAACAAACACTTGAGGTAGAGGGACACTCCCCCTCTCCTCGTTATGATAGAAAAAGAGCTTCGAAAAAGTAAATGAACAACGAATAAATCTAAAACCGATGTACAAAAACTAAAAGAAAATTAAACCTAGCGTCGAAGAAGAAGAACTTCGTTGTCGGAGAGTTGTAGCTTTGCGGAGGCTCTTGGAAGCTTAGAATTGATGATGAAACCCTAGGTTAGGACCTCCTTTTATAGCCTTTGAGCCCCTTTTCGAGAGGAACCCTAGCCAATCATATTTGAGCACCACTCCCCTTGAAATTTGGTGATAAACCTTGACTCCTCGAAGCTGATCCTTTGACCATCAGTCGACTGATGGCCATCATCAGTCGACTGATGGCAGCATCAGTCGAGTGCTAACCTCCAGCAGTCGACTGATTGACGGCAGTCGAGTCCTCTAAGCTGGCAGTCGACTGATGCTAGCTGCAAGGCAAAGTTAGCTTAACAAAAATATTATTTTGACGGCCTCCGACCGTCCGATCTCGACCTAGACCATCTATAGGATGTCTTTGATCGGATCTACACTTAAGGTCATCCCCGTAAAGAGGATACGACCTCACTTACGCTCGCACACACAAGCTTACCTCGATACTTACGTGTTGCTTTTGCTTCCAGCCTTCCACTCGATTCCTTCGGCTCCCTCCGAAGTCACTCGAGTGTCGCCTGACCACCGCGGCTTCCTCCGGGTGTCGCTAGCCTTCAGCTCCAGCTATAGCAATTTTCTGCACACTCAATTTAGCTCGTGAGATAACGACATGAGCTTAACTTTGTATCGTTTGCTATAATCAAAACTCAGGTTCGACTTAGGTGCCCATTGCACCAACAATCTCCCCATTTTTGATTTATGGCAAACCCACATACAAAGTTAAGTAAATAGCAAGCATGAAGAATAATGTGCATTAGGCAAAATAAGTATGAGATATGCATGAATGAGCAGGAGTATATAAAAACTCTTTTTCAAGTGCTCCCCCTTGAGGAATCCTCCCCCTTGGCCGAGGGTGAGTACTTGAGAAAGAGTTTTAACTCTCCCCCTTGATATTTGCTACTAAAAAAGAATTAAGTAACCGAAATTACTTAATATTGGCCATAGTGTTTAAAATAAGTTTTAAGTTAAGAAATCAAAAAATTGATTTCTTAACCTTGGCCTTTACTTCCATTTTGTTAACAAGTTAACTTAAAGTCAAGTAAATTACTTTTTGTTAACAAGTTAACTAAAAGTTAAGTAAATTATTTTTTATTTTTTTTATTTTTGTATTGTTAACGAAAAACAAGTTAACTAAATGTGTTTAAGTTAAGAATTCCCTTAACTTGTTTTGCTAACTTAAAGTTAAGTAAGCCTTGGCCATAAAAAAAATGATCCCTTAACTTTGGCCTTTTCTCCCCCTTTTGCCATATATCGAAAAGAGTGAGGGTGTGTGTGGAATAAAAAATAAGTTTTAATTTTAAAGTCCAAGCATGTTCCACATTATTTTGAAAATAATATACTGAAAATAAGTTCATCTATAAAATGTTCGACTCATATTTGGCTTGATTGATATGAAAGATCAACCAGTCCTGGTCAGAGTAGGTTAGTATGTATGATTATACTCCGTGGTTCATAGCGATGCACTAGCTCTACATCTGGAACCAGGAGTAAGGTCCTAACATCTCACGCCCATCTACGTGGCTAAGTACACAAACACATTAGTCCTATGTGTTGCGAGATGTATTGGCTCCTTAAATCTATAGGTGCATGATATCTACGGTATATCCTATGCTAGTTTCATAAAAAATTAAGAAATAGTAGTAAGAAAATATAATTTGCAAGTTCCTATTCTACTACGCACATGCCCAATTTTTGTCTTAATAGACTAAATTCGGCTTCCGGTAGGGGTTTAGTAAATAGGTCTGCTAAGTTAGACTTTGATTCGACGTATTCGAGTTGTATGGCTCCGTTGGCCACATGTTCTCGAATGAAATGGTGTTTGACCTCTATATGTTTGGTCCTAGAGTGACATATTGGATTCTTAGTAAGATTAATTGAACTAATGTTATCTACGTGAAGTTTAGTATTCGTAAAGTCTAAATTAAAGTCGCGGAGAGTGTGCTTCATCCAAAGAAGATGAGTGACACACTCACCCATCGCGATGTATTCGGCTTCGGTGGTAGATAAGGCAACACAGTGTTGCTTCCTACTGCACCAACTCACTAGACTCGAGCCGAGAAGTTGACAACAACCACTCGTACTCTTTCTATCGAGCTTACTACCGGCATAGTCCGAATCAGAGTAGCCGATTAGTTCAAATTCGGTAGATCTAGGATACCAAATACCGACATTAAGTGTACACTTTATATATCTAAGGATACGCTTGACTAGAGTTAGGTGAGACTCCTTGGCATAGGTTTGAAACCTGGCGCACATACTTACTGCAAATAAGATATCAGGTCAGCTTGCAGTTAAGTAAAGGAGACTCCCTATTATGCTCCTATAGTATTTTAAATCAATTTGGTTTCCGATTACATCTTCTTCTATATTAACATTTGTTGCCATTGGGGTATTAATGATTTTAGCGTCTTGCATTCCAAAAAATTTAATTAATTCCCTAGTATATTTGCGTTGATGTAGGTATATTCCATCTTTAGTTTGTTTAATTTGTAGACCTAAGAAGAAACTTAACTCGCCTACTAAATGTTGGTGCAGTAGGCGCCTAAGTCGAACCTGAGTTTTGATTATAGCAAACGATACAAAGTTAAACTCATGTCATTATCTCACGAGCTGAATCGAGTGTGCAGAAGATTGCTATAGCTGGAGCTGAAGGCTAGCGACACCCGGAGGAAGCCGCGGTGGTCGGGCGACACTCGAGTGACTTCGGAGGGAGCCGAAGGAATCGAGTGGAAGGCCAGAAGCAAAAGCAACACGTAAGTATCGAGGTAAGCTCGTGTGTGCGAGCGTAAGTGAGGTCGTATCCTCTTTACGGGGATGACCTTAAGCGTAGATTCGACCAAAGACATCCTATAGATGGTCTAGGTCGAGATCGGACGGTCAAAGGCCGTCAAAATAATGTTTTTGTTAAGCTAACTTTGCCTTGCTGCTAGCATCACCATTGCGACTTAGAGGACTCGATGCCGTCAATCGATCGCCGAGAGGTCGGCCTCATCGATGCTTCCATCAGTCGACTGATGATGGCTATCAGTCGACTGATGGTCAAAGGATTAGCTTCGAGGAGTCAAGGTTTATCACCAAAATTCAAGGGGAGTGGTGCTCAAATATGATTGGCTAGGGTTCCTCTCGAAAAGGGGCTCAAAGGCTATAAAAGGAGGTCCTAACCTAGGGTTTTCTCATCAATTCTAAGTGCTCAAAAGCACAACATCAAGCGACTCTCCGATAACTCTATGACAACGAAGTGCTGCCAACAACCCTAGTTTAAGTCCTATCTTCGAGTTGTTGGTATAATCTTGTTTTGTCATTTCTTTTAATCTTGCAATTCATTTGTTAATCGAGGCTTTCTACCATTGCATTTCATTTTAATATAAGAGAGGGTTTGTCTCTCTATCTTGTGCTTCGAAGGTTTTTGTAATCGTAAAACTCCTACCTCCAACGAGGAGGAGTGTTTTAGTGAATTGCCCTCCATACACGGTCTAGGACCGTTAGGGCCTTGGAGTAGTAGCCGAAGGCTACAAACCAAGTAAAAAAACTATTTGTCTCATTTAGTTTTAATTTACATTTCCGCTGCGTTTAATTATCTACCGAACGATTTAAAAAAAAAAGTTTCTATCGCTATTCACCCCCCCCTCTAGCGATCCGCTTCGATCCAACAATTGGTATCAGAGCCGGGGGCGCTTAGATTTGGTGAAACCACCAATCTAACATTTTTTTTTACAGATTTATTTTTCGTTCGTTTAAATTTTTCTCCCGCACTACTAATCCAAGATGAAGTCTTGGTACTCTTCGTTTGGTTTTGTTTTGCAAGTATTGATTGCCTTCGGAGTACCTCACGATCAAACGAACATAACTTTTTCTACAAGTGGACTCACGAAACGATCTACCCACCAAATCGAAGCTCTCTGAGAGATCTACTCTTACCGGGGTTTACCCCTGTAACAAGCTGTTTTCATCCTCAAAAATCGACGTTTAGTAGCCTTTCGGGGACATCGAAGGTTGTGAGTACTTACCTTTTATTTAGTTTCTTATTTCTTTGTTTAACTTTCTATTTTTCATTTGTTTCTTTTTATTTCCCGCACTACTAATCCAAGATGCAAGTCTTGGTACTTTCGTGTGTTTTTGTTGTTGCTAGTTTTTCGTTTTAGTCTCCTTGTCTTTTTGTTCTAATGGCCCATCTCGAGGGTTTTAGCACCGTCCGACCTCCGTTTTACAACGGAGATGATTTCCGTTACTGGAAAGGTCGGATGGAATGCTTTCTCAAAACCCAAATTGAGATGTGGATCATAATTCAAACGGGTTTCACACTTCCGACTAATGAAGTGGGTGACTCCTTGGATTATGATCAATGGACCGTTGCAACAAAACGACAAGTCGAAGCTGATGCCAAGGCAACACAAATCCTCCAATGCGGCTTGTCCAAGGAGGAGTTAAATCGCGTCGGCCCCTTCATCAGCGCAAAGGACCTATGGACAAATCTAGTAGAGCTACACGAAGGGACCGATGAAGCCAAGGTATGTAAGCGCGACCTTTTGTTCAATAAACTATATAACCTAAAAATACAGGAACACGAGTCCGCGACGCAACTCCACGCCCGTGTCCAAGACATAGTCAACAACCTACACGCAATCGGGCAAAAGGTCGAAAACCGCGACCTTATAAGGTATGTCCTAAACTCTTTTCCGAGGACTACCTTGTGGGCATCCATGGTCGATGCCTACAAGGTCTCCAAGGATCTTTCTAAACTTAGGTTAGATGAACTTTTTTCTGATTTTGAACTTCATGAGCAGTCTAACTCGGAACCCGAGAAGGGTATAGCACTTTTTGCAGGTTTGAGGAAGAAAATCGCAAGCAAGCCACCCCCGAAGGAAGAAGAGGATGAGTCGGATTCGGAGGTCGACTCGGAAATGGAAGCCGAACTAGTCAACCTAGTTCGGAGGATAGTCAAGGGCCGAAAATGAGCCATCACTCGACCCAACGAAGGTAAGCCTAAAAGTTCAAACATAAGATGTTATGAATGCAACAGGTTTGGACACATTAAGTCCGAGTGCCCAAAACTCAAGAGCAAGGCACCAAAACATAAAAAGGCACTCAACGCTACTTGGGAAGAAGCCTTCGAGGAAGAAGACAATGATCGAGTCCTTATGGCTAAACCGGTGGAATCGGAGACGGAGTCGAAACCGGAAGCAGAATCAAAAATCGAAGACGAGTCGGACTACGAAACACTATTAAAGACAAGCCACGGATACGCATCCGGTTCAAAAGATACACTCAAGGTAAGTCGGTCTCTTATTACTACTCTTTATAGTGCAATTAAGTTTTTAAATAAAAAGTTAGCTAAGTCCGAGTCCAAGGTCGAGACCCTGGTTGAGGAAGTTAAACTCCTCAAACACGAGGTCTCCCTAACCTCTTCGACTAGTTGAGTTCAAGAGAAGGACTCAACTCGAGTTGAAAAACTCGAAGTTGAGAACTCACTCTTGAAAAGTCAAGTCGAAGATCTTAGGAATACGTTGGAAAGGTTTACTTTGGGATCCAAAGGACTTGACCTCCTACTTGGATCGCAAAGGGTCGTGTACAACAAGGCTGGGCTAGGGTTTAGCTCAAACACGACCAATAAGTTGTATATGTCAATCGTAAGTAGACATAGAAAACGTGTCCAAGCATGGGTCCCTAAGACCACCTTGATTTCAAACTTAGGATCAAACCAGTACTGGGTTCCCAAGGACCAAATCCACTATGTGGAGAGACCGAATCGATTCAACGGTCCAGGGAGAGCTAGTATGAAATTTGTTTGTGTCTTAACTTAGAAATTGCATGCTTAGGTTTTTATTTAGTTTGATTTTTCTTTTTAGAATGGTTAGATATGACTATAACTCGTCAATACTTGATAACATAGTACCAGGATGCGGCGAGATGATAGTACGCTAGGAAAGCGGAGTCTTGTGTATTCGGGCTAGATAAGGCGTATCTAGTTCGGTGCACTTGACCGAGCGGAACTAGCTGAAGCTACCTCGCCGTATCCTAGACTAGTTAGACCAGGAAGTGGTCTTAGGTGAGTCAAGTCTCTATTTTCTTGAAAATGGCTTTGTCTAAGGAAGTGGTCGTTGTTCCGATCAAAGAAGGTCTCTGTGCCTCGCCACGACCTAGAAGCCATGATCTTGAAAAGGTGACTTGATGAGCCCAAGGTCAAATCCGAATCTAACGCAAGGTTGACAAGTGTTTAAGTCATTAAATTTAATTCAACTAAAATTGGAAGTCATCTCACAAGAACATATAGGATTAACATGTTTTGATCATGTAGACATGGGTGAGATGATTTAGGTTAATAATATTCAACCAATTTTTAATAAATCCAATATCCGATCCAACTACCTTGCGTGTAGGATCAATGGATGTTGGACAGTGGTTTCTCCCGACACATGACCGGGGATCAACTCAAGTTTTCGAAGCTTCGATTCAAACGACAAGGATCGGTAGCCTTCGGAAATAACGACAAGCTCAAAATCATCGGATCAGGTGATATTGAGCTCAATTCAAATTTTGTTATTCAAAATGTTTTATTAGTAGAAAATTTTCAATATAATTTACTTAGTGTAAGCCAATTGTGTGATAATAACTATAAGGTCATATTTCTAGAAAATGAATGCGTAATTAATACAAACGAAACCTCTAAAACAATTCTTAAAGGGACTAGAAATAACAACATTTACACTATCAACTTAACTAACTCCTCAACTAAGTGTCTTATGACACGACAAGAGGAATCGTGGTTGTGGCACCGACGACTCGATCACTCACACCCAAGACTCATCCACAAGATGAGTCAGAGTGATTTAGTCAGAGTTTTGCCTAACCTCAACAAATTGGATAATAAAATATGTAATGCTTGTCAACAAGGTAAACAATCTAGGACACAACATCAACTAACTAGTCAAGAACGAACCAAAAGTGTGCTTGAGCTCCTACACATGAATCTATTTGATTCACACGGAGCTAAGTCACTTAATGGAAGTAAATTCTGCTTAGTCATAATTGATGACTATTCTAGATTTACTTGGGTTAGGTTCATCAAACACAAAAATGATACCCTAGATCAATTAATCAATCTATTTAAGTTAATAGAAAATCAACAAAGCATTAAAATCAAAAGACTTAGGACTGATCATGGTGGTGAATTCGAAAACCATAGGTTTACAAAATTCTGTAACCTAAATGGATACCACCACGAGTTCTCTTGCCCTAGAACTCCACAACAAAATGGCCTAGTAGAACGCAAAAATAGAACCCTACAAGAAGCCGCTAGGACAATGTTAAATGAGTATAACCTACCCGATAGGTTTTGGGCGGAAGCCGTGAGTACGACATGCTATGTCCAAAATAGAATCCTTATGGTAAAGAGGCACCTTAAGACCTCATACGAGATTTATCACAATAAAATACCTAACATCAAGTACTTTAGGGTATTTGGATGTAAGGTACATATCCTAAACACTAAGGATTACCTAGGGAAATTTACATCCAAAACCACGACCGGAATCTTTCTAGGATACTCGACTACAAGCAGAGCTTATAGAGTATATAACCATGACACCCTTAGAGTCGAGGAGACTATCAATGTAGTATTTGATGAAGGACACGAAACTACAAAAACCCCGGCAACCCCAAATAGCGAGCCGACTTATACTAGACCTAAATCTGATCCGGAGATCAGGTCTAGTGTTAATCCTAACCTAGGTCAACCAAGTCACTCTGTCGACCAAGTGATAGATGACTCCAACCAAACTAGAACTCAAACAAGCCATCCTATGGATCAAGTTGTAGACTCAAACCCAAATCCAACTAGGACCCAAACGAATCATCCTATCGACCAAGTGATAGATGATCCAAGTCTAGGAGTTCGAACTAGAGCATCATATAGAAACCTTAGTCAAATATCTTTGATTTCTAAAATTGAACCCAAAACTATTGACCAAGCTCTTCTTGATCCCGATTGGATTATTGCAATGCAAGAAGAGTTGGCTCAATTCACTAGGAACAAAGTATGGGAATTAGTACCACCACCTAAAGATAAAACAATCATTGGAACAAGGTGGGTGTTTAGAAATAAAATTGATGATAAAGGTGAAGTAGTTAGAAATAAAGCTAGACTAGTTGCTAAAGGGTTTAGTCAAGTCGAAGGTTTAGATTACGACGAGACCTATGCCCCTGTAGCTAGATTAGAGTCCATTGGAATGCTATTAGCATATGCAGCACATCGAGGATTTAAGTTGTTTCAAATGGATGTGAAATCTGCATTCTTAAATGGATACATTAAAGAAGAAGTTTATGTTAGTCAACCCCCCGGTTTCGAAAGTTTAGACAAACCGGATCATGTCCTTAGATTAAAGAAATCTCTTTATGGACTTAAACAAGCTCCGCGAGCTTGGTACGAGAGACTTTCGATTTATCTTAAGTCCAAAGGCTTTAACCAAGGTGTAGTTGACCCAACCCTTTTCGTAAAAACCTTAGGTAAAGACATATTCATAGCCCAAATCTACGTAGATGATATTATTTTCGGAACCACCAACTCAATCCTACTAAATGAGTTCATTTCACTTATGGAAAGTGAATTTGAAATGAATTTAGTAGGAGAGTTAAGTTTCTTCTTAGGTCTACAAATTAAACAAACTAAAGATGGAATATACCTACATCAACGCAAATATACTAGGGAATTAATTAAACGCTTTGGAATGCAAGATGCTAAAATTATTAATACCCCAATGGCAACTAATGTGAATATAGAAGAAGATTTAATCGGAAACTCAATTGATTTAAAATACTATAGGAGCATAATAGAGAGTCTCCTTTACTTAACTGCAAGCCGACCTGATATCCTATTTGCAGTAAGTATGTGTGCAAGGTTCCAAATCGATGCCAAGGAGTCTCACCTAACTCTAGTCAAGCGTATCCTTAGATATCTAAAAGGTACACTTAATGTTGGTATTTGGTACCCTAGATCTACCGAGTTCAAATTAATTGGCTACTCTGATTCGGACTATGCCGGTAGTAAGCTTGATAGAAAGAGTACGAGTGGTTATTGTCAACTTCTCAGCTCGAGTCTAGTGAGTTGGTGCAGTAGGAAGCAACACTGTGTTGCCTTATCTACCACCGAAGCCGAATACATCGCGATGGGTGAGTGTGTCACGCAGCTTCTTTGGATGAAGCACACTCTCCGTGATTTTAAGTTAGACTTTACCAACACAAAACTCCACGTAGATAACATTAGTTCAATTAACCTCACTAAGAATCCGATATATCACTCTAGGACTAAACATATAGAGGTCAAACACCATTTCATTCAAGAACATGTGGCCAACGGAGCCATACAACTCGAATACGTCGAATCGAAGTCTAACTTGGCAGACCTATTTACGAAACCCCTACCCGAAGCCGAATTCAGTCTATTAAGACGAAAATTGGGCATGTGCGTAGTAGAATAGGACTTTGCAAATTATATTACTACTATTTCTTACTTTTCATTTTTCATGGAACTAGTATAGGACATACCTTAGATATCATGCACCTATAGATTTAAGGAGCCAATACATCTCACAACACATAGGACTAATGTGTTTGTGTACTTAGCCACGTAGATGGGCATGAGATGTTAGGACCTTACTCCTGGTTCCAGATGTAGAGCTAGTGCATCGCTATGAACCATAGAGTATAATCGTATATACTAACCGACTCTAACCAGGACTGGTTGATCTTTCATATCAATCAAGCCAAATATGAGTCGAACATTTTATATATGAACTTATTTTCAGTATATTATTTTCAAAATAATGTGGAACATGCTTGGACTTTATATTTAACACTTATTTTTGTTTTCCACACACACCCTCACTCTTTTCGATATATGGCAAAAGGGGGAGAAAAAGGCCAAAGTTAAGGGGTCAAAATTTTTTTTAAAAAGGCCAAAGTTAAGGGGTCAAATTTTTTTTTATATATAACTTAACTCTTACTTTATATTTAAACCAAAAGTTAACTTTAAGTTTTGAAAACTTATTAAGACCAAGTTAAGATAATTCTTAACTTAAACTTATTTGTGCCATCAACGTTTTACTCATTTTTAATGCTTTACTTAAAGGGGAGAAAGGGCCAAGTTAAGAAGAAATCTTAACTTAAACGTTTTACTAAGGCCAACTTTAAGTAATTACTTAAAGGAACCCTCAAGGGGGAGGATTAAGGTCTTTTTTCAAGACTCACCCTCGGTCAAGGGGGAGGTTTCCTCAAGGGGGAGTACTTGAAGAAAATCCTTACTACTCCAACTTAATCTTTTTTATTTCTTGTTTGTTTCTAATGCACATTATTCTTCATGCTTGCTATTTACTTAACTTTGTATGTGGGTTTTCCATAAATCAAAAAGGGGGAGATTGTTGGTGCAGTAGGCGCCTAAGTCAAACCTGAGTTTTGATTATAGCAAACGATACAAAGTTAAACTCATGTCGTTATCTCACGAGCTGAATTGAGTGTGCAGAAGATTGCTATAGCTGGAGCTGAAGGCTAGCGACACCCGGAGGAAGCCGCGGTGGTCGGGCGACACTCGAGTGACTTCGGAGGGAGCCGAAGGAATCGAGTGGAAGGCCGGAAGCAAAAGCAACACGTAAGTATCGAGGTAAGCTCGTGTGTGCGAGCGTAAGTGAGGTCGTATCCTCTTTACGGGGATGACCTTAAGCGTAGATCCGACCAAAGACATCCTATAGATGGTCTAGGTCGAGATCGGACGGTCAGAGGCCGTCAAAATAATGTTTTTGTTAAGCTAACTTTGCCTTGCAGCTAGCATCAGTCGATTGCCCAGAGGACTCATCGCCAATCACGATAGCGAGGTCGACTCGATCGCCATCGTTGATCGATGATGGCCATCGATCGTGATGGTCAAAGGATCAGCTTCGAGGAGTCAAGGTTTATCACCAAAATTCAAGGGGAGTGGTGCTCAAATATGATTGGCTAGGGTTCCTCTCGAAAAGGGGCTCAAAGGCTATAAAAGGAGGTCCTAACCTAGGGTTTTCTCATCAATTCTAAGTGCTCAAAAGCCTCCACAACACTGCGACTCTCCGATAACTCTACAACAACGAAGTGCTGCCAACAACCCTAGTTTAAGTCCTATCTTCGAGTTGTTGGTATAATCTTGTTTTGTCATTTCTTTTAATCTTGCAATTCGTTTGTTAATCGAGGCTTTCTACCATTGCATTTCATTTTAATATAAGAGAGGGTTTGTCTCTCTATCTTGGGCTTCGAAGGTTTTTGTAATCTTAAAACTCCTACCTCCAACGAGGAGGAGTGTTTTAGTGAATTGCCCTCCGTACACGGTCTAGGACCGTTAGGGCCTTGGAGTAGTAGCCGAAGGCTACGAACCAAGTAAAAAAACTATTTGTCTCATTTAGTTTTTATTTACATTTCCACTGTGTTTAATTGTCTACCGAACGATTTAAAAGAAAAAGTTTCTATCGCTATTCACCCCCCCCCTCTGGCGATCCGCTTCGTTCCAACAATAAATTCATTTCAAATTCACTTTCCATAAGTGAAATAAACTCATTTAGTAGGATTGAGTTGGTGGTTCCAAAAATAATATCATCTACATAGATTTGGGCTATGAATATGTCTTTACCTAAGGTTTTTACGAAAAGGGTTGGGTCAACTACACCTTGGTTAATGCCTTTGGACTTAAGATAAATCGAAAGTCTCTCGTACCAAGCTCGAGGAGCTTGTTTAAGTCCATAAAGAGCTTTCTTTAACCTAAGGACATGATCGGGTTTGTCTAGGCTTTCGAAACCAGGGGGTTGACTAACATAAACTTATTCTTTAATGTATCCATTTAAGAATGCAGATTTCACATCCATTTGAAACAACTTAAATCCTCGATGTGCTGCATATGCTAATAGCATTCGAATGGACTCTAATCTAGCTACTAGGGCATAGGTCTCATCGTAATCTAAACCTTCGACTTGACTAAACCCTTTAGCGACTAGTCTGGCTTTATTTCTAACTACTTCACCTTTATCATCAAGTTTATTTCTAAACACCCACCTTGTTCTAATGATTGTTTTATCTTTAGGTGGTGGTACTAATTCCCATACTTCGTTCCTAGTGAATTGAGCCAACTCTTCTTTCATTGCAATAATCCAATTGGGATCAAGAAGAGCTTGGTCAATAGTTTTGGGTTCAATTTTAGAAATCAAAGATATTTGACTAAGGTTTCTGTATGAGGCTCTAGTTCAAACTCCTAGACTTGGATCACCTATCACTTGGTCGATAGGATGATTCGTTTGAGTCCTGGTTGGATTTGGGTTTGAGTCTACAACTTGATCCATAGGATGACTCGTTTGAGTTCTAGTTTGGTTGGAGTCATCTATCACTTGGTCGATAGAGTGACTTGGTTGACTTAGGTTAGGATTAACACTAGACCTGATCTCCAGATCAGAGTTAGGTCTAGTATGAATCGGCTCGCTAATTGGGGTTGCCGGGGGTTTTGTAGGTTCGTGTCCTTCATCGAATACTACATTGATAGTTTCCTCGACTCTAAGGGTGTCATGGTTATATACTCTATAAGCTCTACTTGTAGTCGAGTATCTTAGAAAGATTCCGGTGGTGGTTTTGGATGTAAATTTCCCTAGGTAATCTTTAGTATTTAGGATATGTACCTTACACCAAAATACCCTGAAGTACTTGATGTTAGGTATTTTATCGTGATAAATCTCGTATGAGGTCTTAAGGTGCCTCTTTACCATAAGGATCCTATTCTGGACATAGCATGCCGTATTCACGGCTTCGGCCCAAAACCTATCGGGTAGGTTATACTCATTAAGCATTGTCCTAGCGGCTTCTTGTAGGGTTCTATTTTTGCGTTCTACTAGGCCATTTTGTTGTGGAGTTCTAGGGCAAGAGAACTCATGGTGGTATCCATTTAGGTTACAGAATTCTGTAAACCTATGGTTTTCGAATTCACCACCATGATCAGTCCTAAGTCTTTTGATTTTAATGCTTTGTTGATTTTCTATTAACTTAAATAGGTTGATTAATTGATCTAGGGTATCACTTTTGTGTTTGATGAACCTAACCCAAGTAAGTCTAGAGTAGTCATCAATAATGACTAAACAGAATTTACTTCCGTTAAGTGACTTAGCTCCGTGTGAATCAAATAGATCCATGTGTAGGAGCTCAAGGACACTTTTGGTTCGTTCTTGACTAGTTAGTTGATGTTGTGTCCTAGATTGTTTACCTTGTTGATAAGCATTACATATTTTATTATCCAAGTTGTTGAGGTTAGGCAAACCTCTGACTAAATCACTCTGACTCATCTTGTGGATGAGTCTTGGGTGTGAGTGACCGAGTCGTCGGTGTCACAACCATGATTCCTCTTGCCGTGTCAAAAGACACTTAGTTGAGGAGTTAGTTAAGTTGATAGTGTAAATGTTGTTATTTCTAGTTCCTTTAAGAATTGTTTTAGAGGTTTCGTTTGTATTAATTACGCATTCATTTTCTAGAAATATGACCTTATAGTTATTATCACACAATTGGTTTACACTGAGAAGATTATATTGAAAATTTTCTACTAATAAAACGTTTTGAATGACAAAATTTGAGTTAAGCTCAATATCACTTGATCCGATGATTTTGAGCTTGTCGTTATTTCCGAAGGCTACCGATCCTTGTCGTTTGAATCAAAGCTTCGAAAACTTGAGTTGATCTCCGGTCATGTGTCGGGAGCAACCACTGTCCAACATCCATTGATCCTACACGCAAGGTAGTTGGATCGGATATTGGATTTATTAAAAATTGGTTGAAAATTATTAACCTAAATCATCTCACCCATGTCTACATGATCAAACATGTTAATCCTATATGTTCTTGTGAGATGACTTCCAATTTTTAGTTGAATTAAATTTAATGACTTAAACTCTTGTCAACCTTGCGTTAGATTCGGATTTGACCTTAGGCTCATCAAGTCACCTTTTCAAGATCATGGCTTCCAGGTCGTGGCGAGGCACAGAGGCCTTCTTTGATCGGAACAACAACCACTTCCTTAGACAAAGCCATTTTCAAGAAAATAGAGACTTGACTCACTTAAGACCACTTCCTGGTCTAACTAGTCTAGGATACGGCGAGGTAGCTTCAGCTAGTTCCGCTCGGTCAAGTGCACCGAACTAGATACGCCTTATCTAGCCCGAATACATAAGACTCCGCTTTCCTAGCGTACTATCATCTCGCCGCGTCCTGGTACTATGTTATCAAGTATTGACGAGTTATAGTCCTATCTAACCATTCTAAAAAGAAAAATCAAACTAAATAAAAACATAAGCATGCAATTTCTATGTTAAAACACAAACAAATTTCGTACTAGCTCCCCCTGGACCGTTGAATCGATTCGGTCTCTCCACATAGTGGATTTGGTCCTTGGGAACCCAATACTGGTTTGATCCTAAGTTTGAAATCAAGGTGGTCTTAGGGACCCATGCTTGGACATGTTTTTTATGTCAACTTACGATTGACATATACGACTTATTGGTCGTATTTGAGCTAAACCCTAGCCCGACCTTGTTGTACACGACCCTTTGCGATCCAAGTAGGAGGTCAAGTCCTTTGGATCCCAAAGTAAACCTGTCCAACGTATTCCTAAGATCTTCAACTTGACTCTTCAAGAGTAAGTTCTCAACTTCGAGTTTTTCAACCCGAGTTGAGTCCTTCTCTTGAACTCGACTAGCCGAAGAGGTTAGGGAGACCTCGTGTTTGAGGAGTTTAACTTCCTCAACCAGGGTCTTGACCTTGGACTCGGACTTAGCTAACTTTCTATTTAAAAACTTAATTGCACTATAAAGTGTAGTAATAAGAGACTGACTTACCTTGAGTGTATCTTTTGAACCGGATGCGTATCCGTGGCTCGTCTTGAATAGTGCTTCGCAGTCCGACTCGTCTTCGGTTTTCGATTCAAGTTCTGGTTCCGACTCCGTCTCCGATTCCACCAGTTTAGCCATGAGGACTCGATCGTTATCTTCTTCCTCGGAAGCTTCTTCCCAAGTGGTGTTAAGTGCCTTTTTGTGTTTTGGTGCCTTGCTCTTGAGTTTTGGGCATTCGGACTTAATGTGTCCAAACCTGTTGCATTCATAACATCTTATGTTTGAACTTTTAGGCTTACCTTCGTTAGGTCGAGTGACGGCTCATTTTTGGCCCTTGACTATCCTCCGAACTAGGTTGACTAGTTCGGCCTCCATTTCCGAGTCGACCTCCGAATCGGACTCATCCTCTTCTTCCTTCGGAGGTGGCTTGCTAGCGGTTTTCTTCTTTGAACCTGCAAATAATGCTATACCTTTCTCGGGTTCCGAGTTAGACTGATCATGAAGTTCAAAATCAAAAAAAAGTTCATCTAATCTAAGTTTAGAAAGATCCTTGGAGACCTTGTAGGCATCGACCATGGATGGCCACAAGGTAGTCCTCGGAAAGGAGTTTAGGACATACCTTATAAGGTCGCGGTTTTCGACCTTTTGCCCGATTGCATGTAGATTGTTGACGATGTCCTGGACTTGGGCGTGAAGTTGCGTCGCGGACTCGTGTTCCTGCATTTTTAGATTATATAATTTATTGAATAAAAGGTCGCGCTTACATACCTTGGCTTCATCGGTCCCTTCGTGTAGCTCTACTAGCTTTGTCCATAGGTCCTTTGTGCTGATGAAGGGGCCGACGCGATTTAACTCCTCCTTGGACAAGCCGCATTGGAGGATTTGTGTTGCCTTGGCATCGGCTTCGACTTGTCGTTTTGTCGCAATGGTCCATTGATCATAACCCAAGGATTCACCCACTTCGTTAGTCGGAAGTGTGAAACCCGTTTGGATTATGATCCACATCTCGATTTGGGTTTTGAGAAAGCATTCCATCCGACCTTTCCAGTAACGGAAATCATCTCCGTTGTAAAATGAAGGTCAGACGGTTCTAAAACCCTCGAGATGGGCCATTAGAACAAAAAAACAAGGAGACTAAAGAAAACCTAGCAACGACAAAAACACACGAAAGTACCAAGACTTGCGTCTTGGATTAGTAGTGCGGGAAATAAAAAGAAACAAACGAAAACTAGAAAGTTAAGCAAAGAAATAAGAAACTAAATAAAAAGTAAGTACTCACAAACTTCAATGTCCCCGAAGGGCTACTAAACGTCGATTTTTGATGATGAAAACAGCTTGTTACTGGGGTAAACCCCTATAAGAAGTGTAGATCTCTCAGAGATCTTCGATTTGGTGGGTAGATCATTTCGTGAGTCCCCTTGTAGACTGGTGGTGAGCTCGACTCCATTCTGTGCCCAAAACACTTGCTACCAGTCGACTGATGCCTTCATCAGTCGACTGGTGGTCTCGCAGTCGACTGCCAATCCATGGCAGTCGACTGTTGGCACTTGAACCAGACTCGAACACTAGTCGACTCACCGTCGACTTAGAGTAGTCGACTACCATAACATGGTAGTCAACTGATGTCGGAAAATCTCATCCGACACTTAGCCAAATGGCCAAGTTTCACCTAAGAGTGCTACCCCTTTCCCGGGTTACATTCGCTCACTCTCATCCCTCGGAGTCCCTCGCCTTTGAAGTTATCTTCGCCCAGCCACGTCCCTCAGATGCGCCAAGCGCACGACTCTGCAGTGCCATTCTTCGTGTCTCGCCCTGAAGTCTACTTCCTCCGGCTTCACTCCAAGCTCCTCGTCCGGCGGTCCCTCGGATGCTCCAAGCGTATGGCTTCCGCAAAGCCATCCTTCACCGACTCAAGGACCGAGTCATGAGAGGTGAAACTCGCCAAGGCTCCATGTGCGAATTACTAAGCCCTGCAAGACTCCAACGCACATATCAAATCATAATAACAATCTAACTTAAACCTTTTGCCACACACATCAAAACCTTATCATGGCAAGAGATTGCCCTAATAAGAAGTTCATCTTGAAATACATCTGGATACTCATGAACTACCCGCACACTGAAGAGGGGTGGTATTTCCTCACTCTCCACTTTGACCAAAGACAATAAGTATCCATGACAACCATGAATCAATAATCTTCGAGCCTGAAGTGCAGATATAATGGACACTCCATCATCTCGGGTACCCACGAATTCCCATGCAAGTTGATCTGGTGGTTGGAAGGTCACTACTCTCGCTCTATAATCCACTGTAGCACAGTATGTAGCCAACCAGTCCATTCTGAGTATAATATCAAATTCCACCATCTCTAACACCTGAAGGTCCACCGTAAGTATATGGCCATCAAAATCCAATGGACAACCTTTGATTACTTGATGAATGGTCATGACCTTGCCCGATGGTAATGATACCGCTAACCCACAAGAATAGATCATAGGAGTTCTTCCAATTTTACTCAAAAATATTCTAGATATAAAGGAATGCGAGCTACCAGAATCAATCAAAGTATCTGCATGTATAGAATAAACCAAAATTATACCCCGAATGACTGATCCCTCGGCCCGCTGAGCATCCTCTCTGGTAATGACATAAACTTGTCCAGTCTCCACATGCGATGGCTGCACTCCCGATATAATAGTAGAATGCCTCCACTCAGGCTGGATCTGACTCTGTGATGTTACTACTAGAGGCTGACTCTACTACATAGGCATAATATATCCCTGGGAGTTGGCCGGTAGATATCGCTGAGTAGGTGGCCCTAAATAATAACTCTTTATAGCTGGAGTATAATGAATTGTCGTTGGCATCCCGGAAGAGTCACTCCCATGTATATGATATATCTGTGCTGTGGGAGGTAGTGTATGTCTCTGACCATATGTCTGCGTCCTAGGTGTTGACCTCTGCTGATGATGCTGATCAAACCTCTTTCCCTTGCTGGAATTGCTCAACCTCCAATCGCGGCCTTGAGTACACTCTTGGCTCATATGTCCTGGATGTTTGCAGTAATAACAAACGTCCCGATCTAGTGGACATTCGGGAAGACTATGACTTCCAGACCCACATCTCCGGCATCCAGTCATTTACCCGCTCTTACGGTTCTTCTGAGAACCTCCAGACTGTCCAAAAGCTAGTCGCTTCCCTTTCTGTGCCCTAGATGATCCCTCTGTCGTACCTCGAGAAGCCCCACTCTGATCTTGCTTTCTCTGAGTCTCAGTAGTCGAATCCTGACTCTGCTGCTTCCCTCGGGTCATCTGCTTTTCCAACTCCCTCTCCTTTGTGATTTGTTGAGAAGTAGCCTCAATAGATATTGCCCGATCCAGTGCCTCTTGGTAGGAGCTGATAGAAGATCCTGATAGTTTGGCTCGAATATACGCAGCCAAACCCTGCATAAATTGGAACATATGGTCCCCATCCTGTGCTACCAAATGCGGACAAAATTTTGTGAGTCGAGTGAACTCCGCATTATAATCCATTACCGATCGGTTGCCCTGCTTAAGAGTCAAAAATTCCTGACGACGAGCTGTGGCAAATGCAGTAGGGAAATATTGCTTCCAGAAGACATCTCAGAAAATAGACCATGTGATCTCATGCTCTCCGATTAATGTCTTTTGCATCTTCCACCAAGTAATCGCCTGATCTCGAAGATGATATGCGGCTAGACCCACCTTTTCCTCATCTGTGCTGCTCATGAACTCAAAAGTATCCTCTAGATTATCTAACCAGGTCCGGGCAATCCAGGGATCAGACTACTCGAACAAAGTGTAAATCGATCCTTGGTGAACATGCTAACACTGTATACGTGCCTTGACTCGACCCACTAGAATCCGGCAGGTCGCATAGTCAGGGGTACATCTAGTTCTTGAGGTTCCGAGCCTCTGGTGAGAGACCATCGTGGCTCTTCCTGATCAACAGGTCCACCGGTAGTAGGTTGCTTAGATGGACGACCTCTAGTACGAGACCGAACAGGTGCCATAATATCGTTTGTCCACACCTGCTGAACAACTTACATAAATATCTAGCCAGAAAATATTAAGTGTCAAGATATTGTTGGATCGAGGCGGTTCGCTAGAGGGGGGGTGAATAGCGAAACAAAAACTTTTTGCGAAATCGTTCTTTGAAAGTCGAGTAGATAATTTGCAGCGAAAATATAAATAATAAATAAAAGAGATAATTCTTTTTACTTGGTTCGTAGCCTTCGGCTACTACTCCAAGGCCCTAGTGGTCCTTGACCACGCACGGAGGGCAAAACACTAAACGAACTCCTCCTCGTTGGAGGTAGGAGTTAATCGATACAAGAACAAACACTTGAGGTAGAGGGACACTCCCCCTCTCCTTGTTATGATAGAAAAAGAGATTCGAAAAAGTAAATGAACAACGAATAAATCTAAAACCGACGTACAAAAACTAAAAGAAAATTAAACCTAGCGTCGGAGAAGAAGAACTTCGTTGTCGGAGAGTTGTAGCTTTGCGGAGGCTCTTGGAAGCTTAGAATTGATGATGAAACCCTAGGTTAGGACCTCCTTTTATAGCCTTTGAGCCCCTTTTCGAGAGGAACCCTAGCCAATCATATTTGAGCACCACTCCCCTTGAAATTTGGTGAAAAACCTTGACTCCTCGAAGCTGATCCTTTGACCATCAGTAGACTGATGGCCATCATCGATCGTGATGGCGACATCGATCAGTGCTAACCTCCGTGATTGGTGATTGCGACGATCAAGTCCTCTAAGCCGGGCATCGATGATGCTAGCTGCAAGGCAAAGTTAGCTTAACAAAAACATTATTTTGACAGCCTCCGACCGTCCGATCTCGATCTAGACCATCTATAGGATGTCTTTGATCGGATCTACGCTTAAGGTCATCCCTGTAAAGAAGATACGACCTCACTTACGCTCGCACACACGAGCTTACCTCGATACTTACGTGTTGCTTTTGCTTCCGGCCTTCCACTCGATTCCTTCGGCTCCCTCCGAAGTCACTCGAGTGTCGCCCTACCACCGCGGCTTCCTCCGGGTGTCGCTAGCCTTCAGCTCCAGCTATAGCAATTTTCTGCACACTCGATTCAGCTCGTGAGATAACGACATGAGCTTAACTTTGTATCGTTTGCTATAATCAAAACTTAGGTTCGACTTAGGTGCCCACTGCACCAACATATTTCTTACTTCGTACAACTTGGAGCTCACGCCTCTGTCAATCCCATCTCACCAAAATCGAAATCAAATCAAATCAAAACGATTTTCGAGGTCCAAAATTCGACGAAAATCATTATTACATGGCATCGCAACCTAGAGCTCTGATACCAATAAAATTATCACGCCCTGAGATAGACTCTGTCCGGCCAACGGACGACACCCCCTTATGACAATCCCAATATGGTACAAATAGTCGCAGCCAGAATAACACATATGGAAAATGTATAACATCGATAGAGGAAGCCAACACAAGGAAAATACAAACTCAACAACATACGTATATCGATATATCCATCCATACTAAACCAAAATCTCATACTGAATACCATAAAAGAAAAATACAGCACGGTCTCCAATAACAACAGAAGTCCATATGAAGATACATGCGATATAGGAAACAAAACCCTCAGAAAAGCGGTGGGATGGGATCAAGTGGCGATGCTCCAAGTCTATGCTGAAGTCTTCTATCTACCACCTGGGTGACAGGAAACCCAGGGTCCAGGGTGGTGAGTATAAAACTCAGGGGTAATATGTAGTAAGTGCATGAACAACATACAGGGTATAGAGATCTATAAGTATACATGTGAAGATCTACAGGTATGCAGCATGAGTCAAATAGACATAAAGTACTAAACGTAGTAACCAATAACCACAGACATGTCATACTCACAACATATACTAAACTGATCAATTGACATAAAATAATGTACATACTTGACGGTCTGCCGTCCACATGACCTATAACATCCTGAACAGGTATACAATAACATAATCCAAATAGCATGCAACAGTCTAAACCAATACATACTCATGCTTAACACATACACAGCGGTATATAAAATATGCAAAAGGCATGTAGCATGATGTACAATCATATGCAACAAACAAATGCAGCATCTCACAGGCATATGTAAAACATATATCGAATACATGCATACATATATATCAGCAATGCATATGCATGGCCATGTCTGCGGACCCATCCAACCACGACCCCAGAGTGGCCAGGGTGGCACAACATGACAACTATCCCGACTCCAGCTACCACTACTCTCGAGTGGCCGAGTTGGGTAGTATGACTGGTAGCTAGCTGTTATAGAGCTATATGCTACCCGAGGGGTCCCTGCTGCAAGTGACTCTAGCTACCACTACCCATGAGTGGTCGAGTGCTCCCCGAAAGGACAAACTGAATGCCACTCTAGCTACCACTGTCTATAGTGGCTGAGTGTGGCATATCTAATGCTCTGCCCTCAACCCTGCTACCACTACCCCGAGTAGCCGGGGAGGCAGGATGACTAGCGACCCGTCTCAACCACAAGGGAGACCCAAGTCGTCAGCATGCATGCAATGTAAGGATGCATAGCTCACACCCAAATCCTCGCAACACTCCCTAACCCACGGGGAGTCCTAGTCAACCATGCAAGGACTACTAATCTGTAAACACAACCTATTTGTCTATGTACAGATAAATAGATCCATCAAGGTAACCCACTAATATGTGTACGGTATAACAAGCAACCCCATATATTGGACCCATCACCCAACCTAGTGATACAACCCGGTAACCTAATCTAAGTTCACACTAATAACCATAACCACATGCAATTAACTGACTACCTATCAGCTAACACACAAGAAAAGGGTTGTAATTCATATCCAAGATAAAGGAATGATGAACTAGCAGCAATATCTCAAAGATCAAAGACTAAGTACAAGCACATGATTAAATATGAGTGGATTTAAGGTAAATAGGTATAAACATATATCCAAATTCATGCACTGGAATTTGATCAAAACTACCGAACCAGGTAGATATTACCCACCTGATACGAAGCTCGACTAATCCTCGCGACCGTGGACCTACTTCGTATCCCAAACATGCACAATTGTAACAAATTATGGTTAAGTACAAATCTCTGATAATTATACAAACTAATTATTATATCATTTCTATATTCACATTCTTTTTCCGAATACATTTTAACCACCCCGATCATATCTAACCGATTTGCAACAATCGATTGACCTCCACAACCAACTCTAATCCATTCAACTAGATACTCTTCACTCCACGACAACCCTGAAACACTACGAACAAGACAAAGAAAAAGGAAAATAGAGTTATACTCAAATTGCCTTTCTCCAGCCAACCCTATCACCTACACAGCTTAGTTCACACGATTTGTTGCTGTCCTTTCTTCTACAACGATCCTCTAACCTGGAAAACCACTGGCCAAAGATAATCACAGCAAAATAGATACCAACAAATCCGGTCTGTCCATCCCTTCCAATTTCACAGCCAACACCAATCAACAACAAACCCAATCAACAACTTTGATCCACTGTTTATCCCCAAATCCATCGTATCAATAGACAAACCCACAAGTTAATAGCGATTACCGACATCACAAACACAGAGCAATCACTACAACTTCCCAGAAATTCCACATAGCACAAAAGAAGGAACGGATCGACTTACCAACACTATAGACCCTCCGACGCTGCTCTTCCCCTATTCCCCTGCTCACCGAAACCAATCCAAGCTCACCACGAGCTCAACACCCTCGAAATAGTCGGCTGAAGGCAACCTTAGCAAGCACAGATCGACGAAAAACCCAATCTGTCGTGACAATACTAAAATCCGATCAACCACAACAAGATCTAAGAACCCACGGTGGAATCTAAACCTAGATAAGCTGATTACCTTGATTGGAAGCTCGTCGTTGCGACAACAATGTCGTCGACCCGCCTGCGCGATAGACCGCTGAGAGCCTAGAAGGAAGGGTTCGGCTAGCTACGACGTTGTCGAGCTACTCTCCCCAGGATGCTGGCAAGCCAAGGTTGAGTGGTGAGATCGCGTGGTGGAGGGGAAGAAATCGTGAAGAACCGAGGAGCCGATCGTGATCGGGAGGAAGAAATGAGTTGCGATCGGGTTCGTTCAGTTTTTAAATGTCGTTTGAGCGATTTGGTTAGACCAACCCAAGTTCAATCCAATTGGATTTAGCCCAACCGGTTCAGTCCCATTTCCAACCCAACAATTTGGCTCAATGGATTCAGCCCAATAGCTTCAGCCCAAAGGATGCAACCCAATAGCTTCAGCCCAATGGATTCAACCCAATAGCCCAATCCTCAAACCCAATCACTAATTAGACCCAATTAACCCACTAATTAAACCCAATTAATTAAAGGGTTAATCCATATAAAATTTTTTTCCGTATACCACATATATCTCCCCGTGTTTAAGATCTCGAATGTCCGTCAATTAATTAATTTACTAATAATTAATTAATCAACATCTAACTCCATGAGTAGTACCACTCAACCTTATCATCATGCCGGACCAAGTCCACATGCAGGGTTTACATGATGAACCTTATGAGCTCCTCAAGGGGACATCATCATCCTAATATATAGGACACGATTTCCACCTATAATCAACGACACACCATATAAATAATATCATTTCTCAACTTACCAAGTCTATTGATTTACTCTATAAATCTCGTCTATTGGTAAATCAAAGAAATAAATACTAAGTATATGTGCCTGTTATTATATCGGCATTAAGAGCATGCACAACATAATATCCGAGGTTCGATTCAATTATGTAGTCAGCAATAAATCGAATCACCTCAAAGTCGGTCCTACTCAATACACACAAAGTGTACTAGTGTAATTAAATGGTTAAGACAAACCAATACCAAATCACACTACAACCATTCCAATGGTTTGTCCATAACCATCTAGGTTGTGAGCCTTTACTTATACTTTACAAGGAACTGATAACATGATCTCTCGTGTGACACTACACACCATGTTATCTACAATGTAATGTATTAGACAATATGCATAACCATAAATATGAAAACAATGATCATGTGATTCTTATTTCAAAAATAAAGATGTTCATACAAAAGATAGACTTTTCGGTATACATCCCAACAATCTCCCACTTATACTAAAAGACTATGCTATCCTCATGCTGTCATACATCTGATTCCCATTCCCTTCACATGCCTATCAAAAGCTCTCACTGGAAGGGCCTTAGTGAAAGGATCTGCCAGGTTATCCTCTGATGCAATCTTGGCCACAACAACTTCTCCTCGCTTTACAATTTCTCGTATCAGGTGGTACTTGCGCTCTATGTGTTTACTTACCTTATGGGCTTGTGGTTCCTTCGAGTTTGCAACTGCACCATTGTTATCACAATAAATTATGATAGTTCTGGGCAAACCAAGAATTACATCCAAGTCCATCAAGAAGTTCCTGAGCCATACAACTTCTTTAGCCGCCTCAGAGGCTGCCACATACTCAGCTTCCATGGTAGAGTCTGCCACGCATTTTTGCTTGACACTCCTCCATACAATGACTCCACCTCCCAAAGTAAAGACTTACTGTTATCCCTATCTGATTGGAAGTCGAAATCTGTATAACCCACAGGGAGTAATTAATCTTCCTGGTAGACCAGCATATAATCCCTAGTCCTTCTCAGGTACTTCAATATATGCTTTACCGCAGCCCAATGTCCCTATCCTGGATTACTCTGATATCTGCTAACCATGCCAATGGCAAAGCAGATATTCGGTCTCGTACATAGCATAACATACATGAGGCTTCCTATTGCCGAAGCATAAGGAACTGCCTTCATCTCCTCTATCTCCTTAGATGTTCTAGGACACATCTCCTTAGATAAAGGAACTCCATGCCTAAAAGGTTGAAAACCTTTCTTAGAGTTCTGCATGCTAAAACGATCCATAATGGTGTCTATGTATGAAGCTTGAGATAAGCACAACATCCTTTTCCTATGATCCCTTATAACCTTGATCCCAAGGATGTGTTCCACTTCTCCCAAGTTCTTCATATCAAACTGTTTGGACAACCATACCCTTACGTCCGATAACACCTTGACATTGTTGCCAATTAACAAAATGTCATCTATATATAGTACAAGAAATACCACTACGTTTCTGTCACATCTCTTGTATACACAAGACTCATCCGGACTTTGAATAAATCCATAAGACTGGATTACCTCATCAAAGTGGATGTTCCAAGATCTCAAAGCTTGCTTCAATCCATAAATGGATTGATTAAGCTTGCACTCAAGATGCTCTTTGCCCTTTGCAATGAATCCTTCTGGTTGCTTCATATAGATGTTTTCCTCAAGACTTCCATTAAGGAAAGCTATCTTGACATCCATCTGCCATACCTCATAATCCATATGAGCAGCAATACATAAGAGAATCCAGATAGACTTAAGCATGACTACCGGTGAAAAGGTCTCCTTATAATCGATGCCCTCTTTCTGAATATACCCCTTCGCAACAAGCCTCGCTTTGAATGTCTCAACCTTCCCGTCTATTCCTCTCTTTCTTTTATAGATCCACTTGCATCCAATGGCTTTTACACCATTGGGTGGTTCTACTAGCTCCCAGACTTGATTTGAATCCATAGATTCTATCTCAGAATTCATTTCACTTTGCCAAGATACCACATCTTTATCTTGGATTGCCTCGTCATATATCCAGGGATCAGGTTCATGTTCGCCAAGGACCAAATCAGAAGATTCTCCCAAGAACATAAATCTATCAGGTTGTCTAACAACCCTCCCACTACGACAAGGTATCACCTGTGTATCCTCAGTGACACGCGGTGCAGTCACTTGTGGTATATCCTCTTGTATCGACGGTATTGAAGTAGTGACTTCCCCTCTCAATTCCTCCAGAACAATCTTACTCGTGGGCTTGTGGTTCATCACATAGTCTTCCTCTAGAAATCTGGCATTCGTGCTAACGATCACCCTCTGATCTCTAGGACTATAAAACAAACCACCTTTCATGTCAATGAACATGCGCACTTCTGTACGAGGTTCCAACTTTCTAGCATCTGCCTTCAGCACATGTGCTGGACTTCCCCAAATCTGAATATGTCTTAGAATAGGCTTTCGCCCAGTCCACAATTCTGTGGGAGTAGAAGACACTGATTTAGATGGTACCAAGTTCAGAATATACACTGTCGTATCTAGAGCATACCCCCAGAATGAATCTGGCAACTCAGAATAACTTATCATCGATCTAACCATCTCTATAAGAGTCCTATTCCTTCGCTCTACTACACCATTCTGCTGGGGTGTGTCTAGTGCAAACAATTGGGATTGAATCCCAGCCACTGATAAGTAATTCCTAAACTCTCCCAAGAGGTACTCACCATCACGATCAGATCGTAGTGTCTTGATACTTTTACCCTGACGTTTCTCCACATCAACTTTGAATTCTTTGAACTTGTCAAAGCATTCAGACTTGCGGCGCATCAAGTAAATGTATCCATATCTTGAATAATCGTCTATAAAAGAGATGAAATATTCAAAATCACCTCTTGCCTGGATAGACATAGGACTACACAAATCAGAATGAACCAATTCTAACACATCTTTGGCTCTATACCCCTTGGCCTTAAAAGACCTCTTGGTCATTTAACCTTCCAAGCAAGATTCACAGGTTGGGAAATCTTCAACCACTAATGAACCCAGAGGTCCATCAGCTATCAACCTTTGAATTCTGCTTAGGTTAATATGACCTAGCCTTAGATGCCAAAGATATGCTTAGTTCATCTTCGAAGGTTCTTTTCTCTTATTGGAATTAGAAGATGTGTTATTTACTTCTATTTGCATCGTGGGAGCTTTTGGTTCAAGTGTATATAAATTTCCTATTAATGCACCAGAACAGATAATCTTCCTATTCCTTTTTATAACAACTCTATCATTAAAAGAAATATAATATCTATCCATAAACAATTTATAATCCGAAATCAAATTCTTTCTAAATAAAGGTACATAAAGGCACTTTTTCAGAACCAAAACTTTAGTCCTCTCAAAATACAAATAAACATCTCCCACTGCAGTAGCCGCTACCTTCGTAGCATCACTCAAGTAGACGGTAATCTCCCCTTCAGCCAGTCGTCTGGTTTCCTGGAACCCTTGCAAAGTATTGCAGACATGATCAGTGGCTCCTGTATCTACACACCAGGTGCCGGTAGATAACACTGCTAAATATGTTTCAACGACTAGACCAAAAGATATACCTTTGTTCTGCTTCCGGTTGGGGCAGTCCTTCTTCCAGTGTCCAGTCTGCTTGCAAGTGAAGCACTTGCCTTTCGGCTTCTTCACTCCTCCCTAAGATCCTCCCGCCACCTTTGTCCCACCTTGTTTCTTCTTCTTCTTGCCTTTTGGCTTAGAAGTAGAAACCTTTTGGGTAACCATGGCCTGAGCCTGAGCACTCTGACGAAAAAGCCCCTCTATCGCCAGGAGTTCTGTCAGAAGCTCCGTCGACGAATACAACTTTTTATTCATGTTGTAGTTCAGACGAAACTGCTCTAAACTCCTAGGTAGAGACTAGAGAATGATATCAACCTGGGTTTCCCCATCGATCTCAACTCTAAGGACTTCCAGCTCATTCAAATGAGCCATCATCTTGAGAACATGATCCCTCACGGGTGTTCCCTCTATCATGGTGGTCGTCATCAAGTTCCTCATGGCTTCCTGCCTAGCAACCCGATTATGGTGTCTGAAAAGCTCCTTGAGATTGAGCATCATGTCATAAGCAGTGGGCATGTCTTGATGCTTATGTTGCAATAGATTTGACATAGAAGCCAAAATGTAACATCGTGCCATCTCATCAGCCTTAATCCACTTCTTATAACTCTCCTCCTTTTCCCCAGAATCATCCACAGGCTTAGGAGGGAACTCTTCGAAGAGTACATATTTGTACTCCTCAGCAGTCAAGACAATATCAAGATTCCTCTTCTAATCAACATAATTGGGTCCAGTAAGTTTATTTTCTTTCAGTATCTCAGCAAGCGGGTTGAAAGTCATTTTTGAAAAACCTAAGAATCACATAGATCAAAACATTAGATTTCAAAAAATTATTGATTCCTCAAACAATAAAATTTTAAAATCAACCAACACCTCAAAACACCGAGAATATCGTATGTCATGATCGTGTGGATGTATACGAATTCCACATTTGTAAGAGGAGGTTTTACCCATTAATTTTACTATCTTGTCAACCTAACTTTTTGACAAATAAAATTAATAGTTGGTTCCTTTTTGGCCCTACAAATAAAAACAGTGACTCCGATGGGCAGGATACTTCTATTTGCATCTAAGTGTTCACCATTACTCGGTACCAAGACAATTATCTCGGGTTATGTGCCTTCCGATGGGGAAAGTACACACGCTTCTTAATAATTTCCTATAACCATATTCGACCCTGTGATCAGCAAAACAAACTCATCCGATGGGGAGGAAGGCACTCTGAGCCGATGCGCAAGTTTGTTTGCATCACATGTCAAATCGTAATGGAGGTCGTGGGAATTTATAAAAATATCCCTCTCCCACTTAGTAATTTAAAATTGAGGAATTTTTCTAGCACACGACATGCATATCAAACAAGAAGCAATAAATATGGAAAAAATATATTTTCCAACTATTATGGCTTTTGTTCTTCGATATGCCTCTCGTCGTATCGCCATCTCGTTCGCTCCTCCCTACGCCATGTACAAGCCATCCGGAGATCCGAGCCGAGAAAAATTATTTTAATTTACATCCATTGATCCTATACTCCACGAAGGAGTGTACATGAAATCTAGATCAAAAGTAAACTAAAATAAATGAGTGGCTAAACAATACCATACTTAATTACAAAAAATTAAATACTAGCCTCGTCAACCCCGAGGATTCAAATAATATACAATTATACACATACAATCACATACACACATATGACCATAATAGTTGGATCCTATGCCTGCAACCAAAAAGTTAACCTACGCACATCCTACAATTATCCGGCACATATAATATATGAAAAGTGCATAAAAGTAATCGAATCCTAAACACACAAAATCGAAAACCATGGCTCTGATACCACTTGAAGGTTTTGCAGAACCGAAGCTCTAATACCACTTGAAGGTAGGAAACTTCGCTTCCCACTTCAACTCGGTCGCTTGTTCATGGCGATCCTATCTATGTCCCTGGATAAAAAAAAGTTATCCTTGACAAAGAGGGATTACCCAAGCAAGTGTTTCAACGTCGTGCTATTCAATTAGAGTGGTCACTTGAACAAACATGTTGTTCAAGCAACCTACCTCTATTCTTCGATTAGCCACGGAATACACGATGTACGGATCACTGGTTTTTGTGTTTGTATTCGGGGTCCAAGTAAATTAGCCACATACAAAATATACAACATGAATAGAATAAGAAAAGATTCATAAACAAGCATTATACCTCTTGTTATACCTCTTGATCTTCTATTGTATGTCCTTCCTCCTTTTAGACGTCGTGTGGGCGACGATCTTCCAAAAGTCGAAGCCTCCTAGAACACGCTCTTCCCTTCCTTGCTCGCTCCTAACAAAGGGAAGAATGAAACGAAACTCTTCTCCTATCTAGGACCGACCATTAGGCTCCAAGCTTGATGCTTGCTGCCGGCCCAAAGAGAGGAGTAGGGAGTATGGGTGCCGGCCAAAAGATCCAAGGGAAAAGACCCTAGCTCTTGCTTCCATCGGCCAAGGAGAAGAGGAAGAAGAGTGGGACGCCGACCAAGGAGAGGAAAGGGAAGAGGGGTGCCAACCAAAACCCTAGGAAGAAGGAAAGTCTTGCCGCCTAAGACTTCTCCAAACCCTAGCCGCCCAATGCCTCTCCAAACCCTAGCCGCCCAAAACCCTATTCTCCCAAGGTGTGTTCCACGCCCAAGCCTTGCCTATCCTTTTATAGAGCTAGGCTTAAGCCTCCTTTTAATCTCCACCATCATATCTAGGGATTTAATCTCAACCGTCGGATCTAGGGATTTAATATTAACCGTCGAATCTAGAGATTTAATCTCCACCGTCGAATCTAAGGATTTAGTCTCCACCATTGGATCTAGAGATTTAATCTCCACCGTCGGATCTAGAGTTTCATTTTCCATCATCGGATCTAGGCTCCATGAGGGTTTTAATAGGCTACAATAGGGACCATGAGGAGGAGTTGGATCTTGGTCACCCAATGGATCAAGCCCACATAAAGTCTGGTCCATTAATGATAATTCATTCCACTAGAGGATTATCATTGATCTACCTCACCAACCCCATAAGTTAATATGGGCTCCATATATTATTTGTACATATATCTCTCCGTGTTTAAGATCTCGAATGTCCGTCAATTAATTAATTTACTGACAATTAATTAATCAACATCTAACTCATGAGTAGTATCACTCAACCTTATCATCATGCTGGACCAAGTCCACTTGCAGGGTTTACATGATGAACCTTATGAGCTCCTCAAGGGGACATCATCATCCTAATATATAGGACACGATTTCCTCCTATAATCAACGACACACCATATAAATAATATCATTTCCCAACTTACCAAGCCTATCGATTTACTTATAAATCTAGCCAATTGGTAAATTAAAGAAATAAATACTAAGTATATGTGCCCGTTATTATATAGGGATTAAGAGAATGTACAACATAATATCTGAGGTCTGATTCAATTATATAGTCAGCAATAAATCGAATCACCTCTAAGTCCGTCCTGCTCAATACACAGAAAGTGTACTAGTGTAATTCAATGGTCAAGACAAACCAATACCAAATCACACTACAACCATTCCAATGGTTTGTCCATAACCATCTAGGTTGTGAGCCTTTACTTATACTTTACAAGGAACTGATAACATGATCTCCCGTGTGACACTACACACCATGTTATCTACAATGTAATGTATTAGACAATATGCATAACCATAAATATGTAAACAATGATCATGTGATTCTTATTTCAAAAATAAAGATGTTCATACAAAAGATAGACTTTTCGATATACATCCCAACATCATCCTCATCATTCGAAGAAGAAGAGGCCTTCACAAATCTTGCCTTGATAGGGATAGATGACTTGGACTCCACCTCCTCCGAGGAAGAAGGAAGAAGCACTAGCGAGGAGGAGAGCTCGAGTGAAGGGGGAGTGTCCTCATCATCAGAAGGGGATTTGATAAGTGAGGTAACAAATCTCCCTCCCAAGAAAATTATGTTAATGATTTCTAGCTTAACTAAGGAATTATTTAGGGCTAAAAAGAAAAGCAAAAGCATGAAAAATGAAATTAAGTCCCTAGAAGAAAAGCTAGAAAAATCATGTTTAAATATTAATGATAATGTTTCTTCTAGTATCAATGATGCATGCTCACATGATGATTACATGCCTTTTAATGTTAGTGATGCATGTATGGAAGAAAATAGGGCTTTAAGGGAAAAGGTAGACCATTTAACTAAGGCCCTAGAGAAATTCTCTATAGGCTCCAATACTTTGAACATGATAATTGGGAGCCAAAGGGCAAGCTTCAATAGGAAAGGCCTAGGATATAAGGGAAACAAAAATGAAAAGGCCTATCATTGCCTAATTGCTAGGGGTCAAGCCAAAAATAAAACAATAGCTAGAAAATGGATCCCTAAAGAATATTTAGTGAACCCCATAGGAAAGAACTTATATTGGGTTCCTAAATCCATCCTTAAGTAGGATAGTCAACCATGAGAATTTTACTTATATCATATTTTTGATTGACTTAGGATGGTATGGGTTATAAATTTTTAAATAGTGTTGGGTGATGATAATGCATAACCCATAAATTAAATGGTTGAATCATGTTTCATGCTTAATTTTATAATTTATAATCATGATATGCAATGATTGATGATTTATGATCATGATTGATAATTCTTGATGCATGTTCATGATTGGGTTTTTAGGATGATACTTAACCATGGGTAGAAATGTATAAAATTTTGGTTAAGTGTAAATACCATTAGGAACATCTCACAACCCACTATAAGGCTAACTTTGATTGAAAACATAGCATGGGTGAGATAATAGGATGATACAAATGGTCCACTAATGCTTATGACATTTAGATGGGTCATTAAGTGTATCAATAGAGCAATAATAGACCAACTATGGGGAAAGCAAGTGTTTAATTCATTGACATATTGCCCATAGATCATAGTTGGATATTTCAAATGGTTTCAAAATCATTTTATGTTCAATAATCTGTATGTTCATGTTTTGAAATGGCTCTAAGGTAAAACTAGGTTTCAAGTTGATACAAAACTTAGACTTTTTTCAAACTTTTGAGTTTTTGCCTAATTTTCAAAAATAGGATGATTTTTCATGAAAAACTATTTTCCACTGATAAAGGGACTTATAATAAATGTGTTCCTCAATTTTCATGATTTTTTGAATTTTCTATAATTTCTAGTGCATTTCTGAAATTCACTCAAAAAATTAGAAATCCTGAAAACTATGTGCGGACCATTAGTCCGATCCGATCGATGTATCTTATACACAAACCTGATTTTAACCTGATTTTATCATGTTTTGTTTGGTTTTTGGTTCTCTCTTTCTTTAGAGTTGATGTCATGCATGTATAACATTTAGACAATGTTTTTGATGGTGTCAAAGGGGGAGAATTGATAAGTTTAAGTTAATCATGCTAAAAGGGAAAATTTAGCATGTCTTAAGGGGGAATTGCATGTTTAAGGGGGAGTTTTCATACTCATATTATTTACATGTTTTCTTGCCTTATGTTTTTATGTAATTGTTTTTACCTAACTTAAACAGATTGCCACACATCAAAAAGGGGGAGATTGTTAGGGCAATCAACCCAGTGATATGGTTTGAATGTGTGTGGCAAAGGGTTTAAGTTAGGTTTGATATGGATTTGATATGTGCGTTGAAGTCATACAGGACTTATTAATTCTCACATGGAGCATTGGTGAGTTTCACCTCTCATGACTTGGTCCTTGAGTCAGTGAAAAATGCATTGCGGAAGCTGTGCGCTTGGTGCATCCGAGGGACCGCCGGACAAGGAACATTGGAGTGAAGCTGGAGGAAGTAGACTTTAGGGCGAGACGCGAAGGATGGCGCTGTGAAGCCATGCGCTTGACGCATCCGAGGGACGTGGTCGGACAAAGACAACTTCGAAGGCGAGAGACTCCAAGGGAATGAGAGTGAGCAATTGTAACCCGAGATGGGGTAGATTATAGGTGAAACTTGGCCATTTGGCTAAGTGTCAGATGGGATTTCCCGACATCAGTCGACTGCCATGACATAGCAGTCGACTGCTCCAAGTCGACTATGACTCGACTGGTGTTCGATTCAGGTTTGTGTCCTAGCAGTCGACTGTCGAAACCATCAGTCGACTGCTGATGGCAGCAGTCGACTGATCGCAAGGGTTTTGGGCACAGAATATTGATCAGTCGAGTGCTCGCTTCTGGCACTCGACTGCTGGCTCCATCAGTCGACTAATGGGAAGATCAGTTGATTGATGTGAGAGCCATTGGATGAAATCCAACATGGAAGAAGCCGTTATTGGGCAACGGCTACCGGAGCAGTCGACTGATCGGGGCATCAGTCGACTGCCAGGCGCCCAACGGGAAGAAAGGCTTCTTCTCTATAAAAAGAAGCCTTGGGTTATCTTGGGAGGCTAATGGTTCATTGCTAAACATCTTCCAAGTGCCTAAAACGATTTTCCTCCTCTTCCTAGTGTTTAACTTCATCTCATTGTAAGAGGAGAGAATTCTTGTAAGAAAGGTTACCTCCACCTAGCTTTGTGCAAAGGAGAGACTAGTGGAAAGTTTAAGGCGTGGTTCACCTGGAACAAATCGGTCCGTGGATTAGCGGCGAGGCCGTGAACCATATTATATCGGTTTGTTAGCATTGCCTTTGTATTGTCTTTTATATTTCCACTTGCACTAATCTTATTTGTAGGCAATCAACGAACGAATTCCACCGTATGCAAAAGAGGGCTATTCACCCCCCCTCTAGCTGGCCACCTACGCTCTAACAAACTCTAGGGATGACTTCCCTTGTGACCTTGGTTTTTCTAGACCTAGGTTTAGTTCCATAGTCAAATGGAACATTATGATAAGTAGGCATTACCTTCTTGGACATAGGCTTGTGACCCAAACCTTGCCTCCTAGATGGTTCTTGCCTCTTACACCCTAGGTTTTGATTCCTAGACCCTTGAGTTTGATTTTGCATATTTCTAAGGGTCTTTTCAAGTTTCTCAAGCCTTGACCTCAAGACTTGGTTCTCTAACTCCAATTTTTTATATTTTGGTGGACCCATTATTTCTTTGAGTAGAGTTGTTCTTTCTAGTCACATATTGATCTTTTTTAGCATTAAAGTCTAAATGACTCTCTATCTTCTTAATTGTTTCCCTAGGTAGGATTTTTCTAGGGACATTAGTCCCAAATTTCTCCTTAGTTGAAATAGGTCTAGAGTCATTATTTCTAGACTTGTCCTTAGATCTAAAATCAACATGCTTAGCCCCTAAGCAATAAAGCCTATTATTCCTAGCATGCTTTTGTTCATGAGTAATGGCAAGTGAATTAAAAGCATGATTTTTAACTCTAGAACTTGAAGGTCCATTAATACATGATACCTTAGGATTTGCTTTAGAAGCTCCCCCTACATTTGATGCTCCTTCTTGAACTTTCTTCTTTCCTCTAGGGCATGAACTCCTATAATGCCTTGGTTGTTGGCATTTGAAACACACCACGTGCTTCTTGCTCTTAATGGTTGAGGCACCGGGTTCCTTGGTGTTTGGCACGACTTGTGCCATCTTCATGACCTTTTTTGGACACTTGCTCTTATAGTGTCTGGCTTTCCTACACTCAAAACATATTATATGAAATTTATTATTAACACATGTGTTTGAGTTACCTAGGTCAATAGTGGCCAGCGTCGGAGTTGATTTTTCACTTCTTCTAGAGGTTGAAGCTACTTCTTGCTCTTGCCCTTGCTCCGGTGATCTAATCTCCTCCCCCTCAATCCTAGAGGTGGAGACTTCTTCTACTTCTACCTCTTCTTTCACCGATCTTGATCCGGATGTTGATTCCCTATCAACTTCCAAATCCTCACTTTCTTATGAGGAAGAGCTTTCTTCTTCTTCGGGCTCTCTCTCTACTTGAGCCATGGATGGTTCTTCATGGATCTTGGCCAATTTTTCCCATAACTCCTTAGCATTTAGAAATTCACCTAACCTAGACACAATATCGTTAGGTAATAAATTTAATATCAATTGCATTACCTTATCGTTTCTTTCGAAGACTTGGACTTGCTCTTCTGTCCATTTCTTCTTCTTGAGGTATCCACCTTTTGGACCCCTCGGAAGTTCGAATCCGTCTAGTATGATAAACCATTGCTCGATGTCCATCATCAAGAAATTCTCCATCCACATCCTCCATTGGTCAAATCCCTTAGCTCCAAAAATTTCGTATGAAGGAGGTGTGTTGATGTCGCGGCCCAATTTAAGACTTGACTCCTCCATCTTCTTCCCTCTAGCGTGCTCCCTTAGTTGTTAAACCTTGAAGAGCGGCCTCACTTTGATACCAATTATAGGGACCATTGGTGACCACTAGAGAGGGGGTGAATAGCGCGTTTGATTGACGAAGATGGATTTCGATCGCGTGCTTACTACAAAACTTATTATACACAGCGTAATATATAATAACAAAAACAAATACACAACACAAGCACAATACGCAAGATATAACATGGTTTGGAACATCAAGGTTCCTACTCCACAGGTTGAGCTCAACGACCTCTAGTGATGCACTCACCACTAATAAAACTCTTTCTTGACAACACATCAGAGGTGGAGAAACCTCGTACAAAAGTTCTTACAATACTAAGAAATAAAATACAAGAAAATATAAGTGAAATACACAAAATAATGTAAAGAACAATTTACAAACAATCTTTTGGAAGCCTGCTTGTTGATTGCTTGAACCGTGATTGAAGACCCTGATTTGCACCAGTAAATCGCCTCAAAAATGCTCAAGAAATCGCTGTGGAAATCCCTCCCGTCAAACTCCTTTTAAGCCTCCTCACGACCTGGATTTCCGCCTGGCAGTCGACTGCCAACCGTATTGTTGTCTCACAGTGGACTTAATCCACATCAGCATTCAAGCTATAGCGGTTATCGCGATCGAATGCCATTACCCAAATCGATGCCGAGGCCTTAGCCGATCGACTCGGCTACCAAGCGACTCGCTCCCGCAACGACCCGATGGTTGACTTCTCTCCATGGCGATTGGACCGCCAATCTTTGCCGATGGGCGATCGCTGAACCATTTAGTAGAACACCGCCGACTCTGAGTAGTTCGACAGGCAATAATCTCAGTCGACTGCCAAGAGTCAACTGGTTGTTGAGTGTCAAAACACTTGACCAATCGACTGGTCCAAAGCCCCAATCGACTAATAACCTCAACCATGAGGTTTAACCACAAGTATGTTACCCTCATACTTGCTAGACAATCCTTAGCCTAGACCTAAGCCTTCTAGCCACCTCCGTCAGCCTCACGCATATCAAATCCCTCCAAGTCATCCATGACTTATTCATCCATACATTAGCCTTCAGGTGCTTCCATCGGCTATTGTCATGCTAAGATGGTCTACACCGCCAAGGGACATTGGGCTTATGCCACCAAGAATATCGCTTGGACTTTACACTGCCAACCATTGGACTTATGCTGCCAAGACTCCCGCTTGGACTTTACGCTGCCAATATCATCCCTTGGACTTCCCTTGCCAACACATGTTGGACTTTCCAATTACCAAGACTCAAGCTTGGACTTTCCCTTGCTAAGACCCATGCTTGGACTTTCCATGGCAACACATGTTGGAATTTCCAATTGCCAAGACTCAAGCTTAGACTTTCCCATTGCCAAGTGTCCCACTTGGACTTTTCATGCCAAGTACCCATGACTTGGACTTTCCTATTGCCAAGTGTCCCACTTGGACTTTCCATGCCAAGTACCCATGACTTGGACTTTACCATGACAATCACATTGTCATACATTTTGTCAAACATCAAAATATCACTCGAGTCAAACTCGAATCTGGTCAATCGTGACCTGGGACGATTGCGCCAACATTGTTAAACCTTAAACATGAGGTTTAACCCAAGTATGATCCCCTCATACTTGATACTCACTCATAGCCTAGACCTAAGCTTTCTAGCCACCTCCATCAGCTTCACGCCTCTCGGATCCCTCGAGTTCATGACTCTTCATCCTTCGTGTTAGCCTTAAGGTGCTTCCATCGGCTATGTCATGCTAATTGGGTCCTTTGCCAAGGATCATTTGGACTTATGCCGCCAAGACTCATGCTTGGACTTTACACCACCAAACTTATACTCTTGGACTTTCACATCGCCAAGATTTATTTGGACTTATGCCATTAAGACACATGCTTGGACTTTACACCACCAAACCTACTCTTACACTTCCCAATTTCCATGTACCTATGACTTGGACTTTCCAATTTCCAATACCATGCTTGGACTTTCTATGCCAAGACCATGCTTGAACTTTCCATGCCAAGACCATACTTGGATATTTTCATACCAAAGTTCACTTGGACTTTATGCTGCCAAGACTACACACTTGGACTTATACTGCCAAGACTATATCTTTGAACTTCCCTTGCCAAATATTCATATTTGGGCTTTTCTTGCCAAGTATCCAAACTTGGACTTTCGAGGTTGATTGCTCCAACAATCTCCCCCAAATAATCTCCCTCATATGACTTTGAATATCCCAATCATCCACTAGTCATATGCTCAACATATGATCAAACCATATAGTTAAACAATGGTCAAACCCATTATCAACCCATTATCAAACATCTAAACACTACTCGAGTCCTACTCGAGTTTAGTCAACATTAACCCGGGGCTTGTTTCACCAACAATCTGTTGGTGCAATCGGCCCAGGTCACGATTGACCAGACTCAAGTTTGACTCGAGTAGTGTTTTGATGTTTGATGAAATGTATGATAATGTGATTATCATGGAAAGTCCAAGTCATGAGTACTGGGCATGGAAAGTCCAAGCATTGGTCTTGGTAATGGAAAAGTTCAAGTCATGAGTACTTGACATGGAAAGTCCAAACATGGGTCTTGGCAAGGGAAAGTCCAAGCATAAGTCTTGGCAATTGCAAAGTCCAACATGGGTTGACATGGAAAGTCCAAGGGTGCAGTTTTGGCCACGTAAGTCCAAGTGTGTAGTCTTGGCGGTGAAAGTCCAACTCATGGATACTTGGCAATTGGGAAGCCCAAGGGTTGATATTAGCGACGTAAAGTCCAAGGGTGGAGTATTACCAGCATAAGTCCAATGGTTGGCGGCGTAAAGTCCAAGCGTGTGTCTTGGCAGTGTAAACCCAATGTGCCTTGGCAGTGTAGACCAGCTTAGCATGACAATAGCTGATGGAAGCACCTGAAGGCTAGTGTATGGATGAACAAATCATGGTTGACTTGGAGGGATTCGATAGGCGTGAGGCTGATGGAGGTGGATAGAAGGCTTAGGTCTATGTTAAGGGTGGTCTAACAAGTATGAGGGCATCATACTTGGGGTAAATCTTATGGTTGAGGTGTAGTAGTCGACTAGGGTTATGGACCAGTCGACTGGTCAAGTGTTTGACACTTGGCAATCGAGTCGACACTTAGTAGTCGACTGGGATTATGGCCAATCTACTACTGTGAGTTGACTGACGTTCGACTGCGACAAGTGGCCTTGGCAGTCGACTACCAGAATTGGGTAGTCGACTGCCCATGAGCAGTCGACTACCATGGAGAGAAATTGATGCTGCTGGTGTTGGTCGCGAACACAGAACACTCGATAGCCGACTGAGCAATCAGCTATGGGCTTGAGAAATCGACTGCTGAAAATGGCAATCGACTGCCAGTGTATCCGTTGGCTTGAATGCCAATGTGGATCAAGTTTATTGTGAGACAACAGCATTGTTGGCAGTTGACTGGGATCTTTTGGCAGTCGATTGCCAGGCGAAAATATAGGTCACACGGAGGGATAAAAGGATCTCGACGGGGAGGATTTCCATAGTGATTTCTTGAGCGATTTGAGGTGATTTATTGGTTCAAGTCAGGTTCTTCAAGTGTGGCTCAAGCAATCAACCAAGCAAGCATTCAAAAGAGTTTTTATAAAGTTCTCTTTACATCTTTTATTGTATTTTATTTGTAATTGCTTGTATTATTTTGTATTACTATTGTAATTGATTGTACGAGGTTTCTTTACCTCTGGTGTGTCATCGAGAAGGAGTATTATTGATTAGTGGTGGTGTGCATCACTAGAGCTTGATATTGAGCTCACCCCGTGGAGTAGGAATCCTAAGGTTCTGAACCACATATATCTTGCGTAGTGTGTGTTCTTGTATATTCTTATTGTGCATTTTCATTATTATATATTCCACTGCGCATTAACAAGTTTGTGTAGATGCAAGCACAATCGAATTCCATCGATGAATGAAAATGAGCCATTCACCCCCTCTAGCGCTCATCGAAGTTCCTACAATTGGTATTAGAGCGGGTTGCTCTTCATCGGCTTCACAACCGATGGAGCAAAAGTTCTAGAGGAGAAGATGGAGCTCAACGAGAGATTGGGCGATGATATAAAAATTCCACTTGCCTTCGACTGCGAAGATTTCGCGTATTGGAAAGGTATGATGGAATATTTCCTAATGTCCAAAATAGAAAATTGGTTTGCCTTGATTATAAGATTCAATGCTCCGAGGGGGAAGAACGGAGAAATCCTCAAGATGAAGAGGTGGATCGAGGAGCAATGGCAAAAATTCAAGACAACCATTAAGGTAACAAAAATGTTAGTAAATTTGATACCTAACGATATTTTATCTAGATTAGGAAGTTATAGGGATGCTAAGGAGTTGTGGAACAAGTTGGTCAAGTTCCATAAAAATCCCAAACCAACACAAGAAAAAGAAGAAGAGGAGTGCTCCTCATCTCAAGCTCAAGAAGACTTGGAAGAGGAAGCATCATTATCATCCTCACAAGAGCTTGATGAATCAGAGGTTGAATGACCATCAACATCCGAGGAAGAGGAAGAGGAGGAATTGGAGGAAGCCTCCACCTCAAGGATTGAGGGGGAGGAGAGAATTTCCATACTGGAGCAACAAGAAGAAGCATCTACCTCCGGGAGCCATGAAGAATTGGACCAAATTCTTCCTACCACCACCCTAGGTAACTCAAGCACTTTAATTAACAATAAAAATCATATTATGTGTTTTGAGTGTTGGGAATATGGGCACTATAAGAGCAAGTGCCCTAAGAAGGTCAAGAAGGCTCAATCGACACCAAAGGTTAAGGATGCTGGTGTCCCCACTAGGAAAAGCAAGGAGTACATGGTGTGCTTCAAATGCCATTAAAAGGGACATTATAGGAGCCAATACCCTAGGGGGAGGAAGAAAAACCAAGAAGGAGCATCAGATGTAGGGGGAGCTTCTAAAGCCCTAAGGTATATTTTAGTAATGCACCTTCAAATCCTTATGTTAAAAAGCATGCTTTTAATACTCTTGAAATTGTGCATAATCATAAGGAGCATGCTAGAAATAGTTTTTATTGCTTAGGTGCAAAATCTTGTAATTTTAGGGCTCAGGACAAATCTAGATCAAATACCCCTAAAACGATTCTACCTAGGGAAACTATTAGGAGGGTAGAGAAGCATTTAGACATTAACCCTAAGAAGGGTAGGCATATGCCTAAGAGAAAAAACTTTTTCCAAAAGATTAATGAAAAATCAAAATTGGGAAAATTAGAGTTAGAAAATGAAGCCTTCAACTCAAGGCTTGAGAAACTTGAAAAGACCCTTGCAAGAATGAAAAATTCAATTAAAGGGTCTAGGAGTCAAAACCTAGGGTCTAGGAGGCAAGTTTCATCTATGGGAAAGAAAGACTTGAGCCACAAGCCTAAGTCCAAGGTAGATAAGCCTACCTATCACCATGTTCCATTCGATTATGGAACTCAATCTAGGTCTAGGAAAGCCAAGGTTACTAGGGAAGTTATCCCTAAGGGTAACCATGGTGTGTGCCTAGTGGCTAAGATTTCAAGGAAACCTAGGAAAGCCACTAAGAAGGTTACAAGGGGAGTTACCCCTAGAGTTAACCTAAGTAAGACCAAAATGACCAAAGCTTCAAAGCCTAGAAGGGTCATTAGGAAGGTATCAAGGGAAGTCATCCCTAGTGAATACCTAGTTAACCCAAGAAGCTCCAATAGGTATTGGGTTCCTAGAAGCGTGATTCCCTCATGCTAAATGTGTTAGGGTGTGTCAACCCTAAGTGGATAGGTAGTTAACCTAACCATGGTAGAGTTGACACTTTAAGTCATTTCCAAGGTTATGGGATACTTTAGAAATAAGGTTGAATTTGTTGGTGCAGGGGCACTAGATAATCGAACCTAGGTTTTAATTATGACAGAGATCCAAAGTTAAGGTCATATTATTATCTCATGAGTTGAATTAAGTGTGTAGGAAATGGTTAAGCTAAGCCGAAGGTTAGCGACATCCGGAGAATCCTGAGTCGGGAAATCGTGGTGGTCGGGCGACATCGGGGGGATTTCGTGGGAGTTAAGGCTGGAAGTTTGACACGGCCACTTCGCAATAAGATTAGGAGCCACCTCGAGATCAGTTCCAAAAGTTGAGGATTTCTATCAGGACTTATTCCAATGAAAAAGCCTATAAAAGGAGGGGAGGACTCCAACCCAAAGATTAATCATCTTGCTCTCAAAGTGCTCCCGCAACGCCAAAGCTTTAAACGCCGTAATGCCGACGCAACGCCAAGTTCAGAAGTTCTTCGTCGGCAGCAAGTATTATTTTTATTTATTGTATTCATTGTTTTAATTGTAACGAGGTGAGGTAGGCTTGTTGCCTCATCCTCGTGCTTTCATTTTTGTGATCGTTGTCTCCTACCTCCAACGAGGAGGAGACTCTATAATGGATTGCCCCTTCTTACGCGGTCAAGGATCACGGGGCCTTAGATTAGCAGTCGGTGGGCTGTGAACCAAGTAAAAATAAATTCTTATTTATTTTTCCACTGTGCTTGCTTTTATCAAACGAACGAAAGAAAATTTTACTCTCGCTATTCACCCCCCCTAGCGACGCTTCTCGATCCAACAGAATTTAAACCTAAAGGATTTTATGATGTGCCAATATATTTTATGGAAGTTGAAAAATTAATCAAATTGACACAATTTAGGGTTAGAGGACTTGGTGTGCCATTTTGGGTTTTTGACACATTTGGTAGATAAGTGGTAATATGGCTAAATGAACCTAACTTTAACAAATGGGAATTAACACTAAAATTTAGGTATTATTATACCTTTACATTTTATTTGCCATGATTTGTTTGCCATATGCTATGTCATGACATCATATTTCATTTTAATCATTTAATATGTCATGATCATGCTTAGGATTAGTTTTTTATGTCATGTGTTACTTAGATTGAATTCATATGTCATGACATCATGATTATTGACAGATATTTTTGTCTATGTTATCATTATATGTCATAATCATTATTCATGCATTAATAAAATTGATTTAAGGACTATGACATGATTTGAAGTCCCATGTATAAGGGATTCAAATAGAGTTACCTAGAAAATGCATGAAACCTTAGTTTAGGATGAACAAAACTCACATCTCACATCACATTGACATGTGTGTGTATTCATACACCCTAGACACATGTGAGATGCTAGGAAATAAGTTAAGTTTAAGGTGCATAGTTCTTGCATCTAGATGAACTCAAACTCATTTTATACCATGGATGAATCATGAGGAAAGCTTATGTACAAGTCATGTGCATTAAGCCCATAGACCATGGTTCAATATAAGGTTTTAAAATTATTTTAAAATCATTTTTGAAAACTTTGGTGAAGTCTATCTTTTGATAGCAATCGCCATTGATGAAGTTGATATAAAGTAGGCTCAAAGCAATGAAGTTTTTCTTGTTTTTGGATTTTGTATCAATCTCAATATTTAATGGATATTTTATTTTTCAAATAGTTTTCAGCCATTATGATTGTTATACGTATTATACGTATGAAGTTTCAATATTTTTTAAATTATGTATAATTACTTATGTTTTTCCAAAATTTAGTTTTCTGAACTTGATTTATGCACTTGACAATCAATCAATGGCTATGGCGTAAATCAGCGATCATGACTGAAAGAGTCAACTGTCAGGTTTGATTTCGGGTAAACAAGGTTTATTTAGCTTAATTTCAACTATGTTAGGCTACCCTAACTGCTCATAACCCTAGGATATGCTTTGGAAAACATTATAAAGGGTGAAAATCTATTGGGCATGGATTAGGAGAGTTGTTTAGGACGTGTATCAATTTTAAGGTGTGTGAAAGTTCAAGTTTAAACTTTCAACCTTAATTTTGATGGTTTAGTGTTCCTATAGGCTTAGGGACTCTCCAAGGACCTTGTTGGTGCAATGGTCAAGGGGAAGCAAACCTTTAGGGGGAGGTTGTCTATCATGGGATGATGGATATGTTCTTCCTCATAAGGGGGAGAATTTAGAGATTGGGAGAGTTTGAAGGATTGCCTCTCTTTAGTGATATGAGACTTATCACTAGGAAGAGTGAAGGCATCTTAGATGTTTTTGGACCAAGGGGGAGATTGTAAGATCTCATTGGGATATGAGACATTGAAACCCTTAGGGAGAGCCTTTTTGATGTATGTCAAAAAGGGAGAGAATTGATGGAAAATTTTATGGGAAAATTTGGAATTCCCAATTTGGACAATTGGGAGGATTGGATTGAGTTAGTGTTCTAACTCAAAGGTGTTTAGTTTTTGTCAAACATTAAAAAAGGGAAGATTGTTGGTGCAATCGACCCAGGTCACGATTGACTAGACTCGAGTAGTATTTTGATGTTTGTGTTTTGATGTTTAATGAAACGTATGACAATGTGATTATCATGGAAAGTCTAAGTCATGAGTACTTGACATGGAAAGTCTAAGTATGGGTCTTGGCAATGGTAAATTCCAAGTCATGAGTACTCTGCATGGAAAGTCCAAACATGAGTCTTGGCAAGGAAAAGTCCAAGCATGAGTCTTGGAAATTGGAAAGTCCAACATGGGATGGCATGGAAAGTTCAAGGGTGTAGTCTTGGCCACGTAAGTCCAAGAGTGTAGTCTTGGCAGTGAAAATCCAAGTAATGGGTACTTGGTAATTGGGAAGTCCAAGGGTGGAGTCTTGGCAGCATAAGTCCAATGATTGGTGGCATAAAGTCCAAGCGCGTGTCTTGGCAGCGTAAGCCCAATGTGCATTGGCGATGTAGACCAGCTTAGCATGACAATAGTCGATGGAAGCACCTGAAGGCTATCGTATGGATGAATAAGTCATGGATGTCTTGGAGGGATCTGATAGGCGTGAGGATAATGGAGGTGGCTAGAAGGCTTAGGTCTAGGCTAAGGGTGGTCTAGCAAGTATGAGGGCATCCACTACAACAAAAAATCGAATAGACAACGGTGAAAAATCGTTGTCTATTAGCAAAAAAATCTGTGGTAAATCGATCCGTTGTGAAAAGTGGGTCGGGCAAAGACAACGGTGAAAAACCATTGTCGTTTCAAGGATAAGACAACGGTTTTTAACCGTTGTCTTTGACCGAACCACTTTTCACAACGGGTCGATTTACCATGGATTTTTTTGCTCATAGACAACGGTTTTTCACCGTTGTCTTTTCCTTAAATCTACAACGGTCTTTCACCGTTGTCTTTGACCGACCCTCGATTTACCACGGATTTTTTTGCTCATAGACAATGGTTTTTCACCGTTGTCATTTCTTAACGATTACTCTAGAACACAATAAACCGTTGTAGATTTATAGTGTTGCGTTTTTAATATAAATCATACAACATCAAAAAGAATTATAGAAAACAAATATACACTCACACTTGTAGCAATGTAAAGTACAATGTCACATCACATTTTAAATGATCACTCTTAGAAACATATATATTAAAAAGTACTGTGGCAAAACAACTACACATCATATGCACCACAAGTATTATGCATAATAACCAAAACACTTATAGATTACCACATCTAACCAAAAGAGATATCTACACTTGAATTTCCTAATCATCAGATATGTGATCTTGTATGCATTCAGCCTACTCCGAACGTACTTCATCAATTTCCTTTGCTACTATCACAGATTTTGCGAACTGTATGTGAATAAATGAATGAAAATGTAAACACTCTAGTACTATGTGATAATTAATTGCACAAATCATTTTACAAATATGTATCAATAAGAAAATTTAAAAATATGTCTAATATTACTATTGACTGTAGGGAAGGTTTGTCAATGGATACGATGCTTTCAATTATATCTCTCATATATCACAAAATGAAATAACCGCATTGAGCTCCATTCGATTGAAGGGGAACCTGTGATAAAAAAAATTATCGTAGTTATGCGGAGATTTGCAAAAATAATAGTGATGGCCATTTACAGGTGGCTTTGCTAATTTATAAGTTGTGACTCATAATTTCTCATAAATGTAGAAACCTAATTAAACTATAGTTAATGTTGCTAAATAAATAAACAACAATCAAGTCAACGTGATTCATGTTTCAACTTACAGTAGTATGGAAAGATACCCAAACAACCAAAGCTTTGATATTTGCAGGGTAATTCAAGAGAAGCTGCAACCTTCTCTAATGCAAGGCTGTTGGAATGTTGCCTAGCTCTGCAAGTCTCATAAGATATAGCAAACCTCTAGGAAGGATGAGTGACAAATAAATAAAGAGTTTGAGGCCAAAGTAACACAAGGTGACACAAAGACAAATCAAAACATTGATGTAAGATTTAAAAATAAATATAATTATCACACTAAGGTAAAACATCATCAACCCAAGTTCTGTCACAATCTTCATCGCGAATGCGATGACCTAAAAATATGAACTCACATTTCCATTATATATTTCCAATCTTCATCACGAATACGATGACTTAAAGAATCCAATAAATATATAATCTCCTTGTACGATTAAATGAACGTACCATGAGAATCCAATGCAGGCAACTAGCTAAAAAAAATCCAATTGGCTCTGTAGATCAAATTTTGAAAATTTAGAGGTCCTAAAGTATATACACCCCCATCATTGTGTTTGGCAGTGAGAGTATTTGCTATGGCAAGAGGAAGAAGCAGTAGGGACGGTTAAGAGAGAGAAAACTAAGTTAACAATTATGGGATAACTTATAGTACTTTCCTTCGCTATCAACAAAAAATTCATCCAAGTTAACGAAAATACAATGGTGATGATTGCAGAGGTGCACAGGTGCGAGATCTATAAAATCTGTAAATAAGCAAGGCAGAATAAGTAGATACCATGCACATTCCAATTTTTAAACCTTTGGGTTCGTCGCAGAGGTGAGCAAGGATCATTCTTCCCTATCAAGATAACGATATTAGTTTCCAAATGGTAGCAAAAATTTTTACAGCATATATGACAAAAATAATGGTTGAGACGTAATCACACTGATATTAATGTCATAACAATCAACTCCTAGGAAACAAAAGCCACATGCATACAATTACAACTAATATATTCAAAGCCTGCAAATTGTTAGTATGCTTACCACTAGAAATCCGAATGCAAATCCAGTTCCAGTTACAAGCTAATTACGCATAATGCTGGAAGGTGGTAAATATGACCTGCGATCATAATAGTGGTATCATGACACACTAAAACTACATGTCATAAAACATCAACTAAGTACTATCGTATACAAACTAGATAAGAACTCCATCCATGAGTACGCCAAAAGGAAATAGCTGCCAATAAAAGAAACCACATTATTCAACCCAAAAAAAGCGAGTTCATCAAGCATTCATTTACATTTATGAAGATTTAGAACCATATGAATTACCATAGCTAAGGTCAAAATCATGCTTCCTTTTTTTGCTTGGACAACCTTCTGCACATTGCTAATGCTACCAAATAGATGTGAAGTTATTTAATTTTGCAGCTATTTGCTTAATTAGCAAAAGAGTCACATAAACTTGACACAACTTTGACAAACCTACAAAGCATGTATATCATAAATGACAATACTAGTTGGACCACATTTGGATTTAGGAATCATCGATAATATCCATGCCATTGTAAATGCAGTAGCAACATCTCCTTCATCTTCCACACATTCAAAAGAGCTATAGTTGGAAAGAATGGTAGTACCAAGGGGAAAGAAGCGTCAAATAATTTAGGTAAAGCAAAACATTGCAAAAATCTGATAAAAAATGACTCCTGGTGAGTTGAAAGAGGCTAGGAAAGCAATATGTTGTCCTCTAATATCATGTGCATTGCTGGTAAAAAGATTTGGGAATCCATCATCAAAGTTTCTAGTAGTATTATGAAAAATACATCTACATTATCCGACTGAGATTTCATTTTAGCTAGATAAATTTTCAATAACTAAAAAAATAATAAAAGGGAAAAAGCTTAGTTGTATGGATAGAAAAGTGAAATTCATGATGCTGAAGCTAAAGATGGAAAATTTGTTGCAACTTCCAATAAGTAGAGCTGCTACATTTTCCCTTTCATATTATAGATGTAGCACTTAAGCATACTCGGGATGAAGTATATGAGTTAGAGGGTTATGATTCATATCAAAATACTAGATCTTACTAGTGCTTAATTTAACCTCTCTTATATAAAACAAAAGATAATTAAATGTGGCTCATGTATAGACTATAGGAAATGCAAATGGTTGATGCATGAGGACACAAGAAACCAGCAACCAGTGGATCATTCTTGGGGTGACAACATCTTCCCACTGCAACAGCAGAGCTACTTGTTGGAGATTTGATGCCGCTAGAGGGGGGGGGTGAATAGCGTTTGACCGTTCATAGATGGAATTCGATCGCGTGTTCGTGTCTACAAGTTTCGTTAGCACAGCGGAATATATATATGATAACAATAATGAAACACAATCACAAACACAATAACACAAAGATTTAACGTGGTTCGGAACCACATGGTTCCTACTCCACGGATCGAGCTCTAACGAGCTCTAGCGACGCCAATGCAATCACTAATCAATAAACTCCTTCTTGACAACAAGTCGAAGGCGGAGAAACCTCGTACAAACGTTTACAACAATAAACGAAAGAAATACAAGCAAATACAAGTGAAAATGTAAAGAACACTTTACAAACTAGGGTTTTGAGCGCTTGCTTGTCGGTTGCTTGGATGAGCTTGAAGGACCCTGAAATGCACCTGCAAATTGCCTTCAAATCGCCTCGCCAAAGCCCCCAAAGAACTGATGATGAAATCCTCCACGAGCTCCCCTTTTTATCTTGCGTCGGGCCGATTTTACTCGCCGATCGACTACCATAAGTCCTCCGGTCGATGATGCCCTTTGTTGTCGTGAGACAACGGCTCAATCCACGTTGGACAAGTTCCAACGGGACTCTTTCGGCCGATCGCGAACATTGCGGCGCCCGTAATCGGCCGCCCGGTCGGCTACGGAGCGTTACTGCTCGACATTGGGTGGCGATCATTGATCGACACCCGATCGGCTTCTCAATGAGCGATCGGAGCATTTCTAAACTGGCAGTTCGAACTCAAGTCGACTCACGGCAGTCGAACCGGCCATAATGCCAGTCGACTGCCAACCTCAAAAATGAGGTTTAACCCAAGTATGGTGCCCCCATACTTGCTAGACCACCCTTAGCCTAGACCTAAGCCTTCTAGCCACCTCCATCAGCCTCACGCCTCTCGGATCCCTCTAAGTCATCCATGACTTGTTCATCCATCGCGCTAGCCTCTAGGTGCTTCCGTCGGCTATGTCATGCTAACGGTGTCTACACCGCCAAGGCACATTGGACTTACGCCGCCAAGACTCCGCTTGGACTTTACGCCGCCAACCATTGGACTTATGCTGCCAAGACTCCCGCTTGGACTTTACGTAACCAATATCAAACCCCTTGGACTTCTCATGCCAAGACTCAAGCTTGGACTTTCCCTTGCCAACCCATGTTGGACTTTTACATTGCCAAGACCCATGCTTGGACTTTTCATGTGCCAAGTGTCCCACTTGGACTTTTCATGCCAAGTACTCAAGACTTGGACTTTACCAAATGCCAAGTGTTCCACTTAGACTTTCTATGCCAAGTACACAAGACTTGGACTTTCCCATGACAATTACATTGTCATATGTTTTTGTCGAAACATCAAAACATCACTCGAGTCAAACTCGAGTTCTGGTCAATCGTGACCTGGGCCGATTGCACCAACAATCTCCCCCTTTTTGATGTTTGACAAAACCAAACAAATCATTGAGTTAGAACACTAACTCAAATCCCTTACCAATTATCCCAAATTGGTAAACACTCTCCAAATGTTCTCCCCCAAACATTCTCCCCCTTTTTGACTAACATCAAAAAGGTTTTCTCTCCAAGGAGATCAATGTCTCATGTCCCAATGAGATCTTACAATCTCCCCCTTGATCCAAAAATAAATACCTAGGATGCCTACCATCTTCCTAGTGATAATTCACATATCACTTAAGAGAGACAATCCTATACTCTCTCCCAATTTCCAAATAGGGTATCAAAAACCCATCAATTTTCCCAATTGATGATACTCTCCCAATAACTTCTCCTCTTCAAGGAGAAAAACACATCCATCATCCCAAGATGGATACCTCCCCCTAAAGACTTGCTTCCCCTTGACCATTGCACCAACAATGTCCTTGGGAAGCCCCTAAGCCAATAGGAACTCTAAACCATCAAAATTAAGGTTTTACGTTCAACATAGAACTTTCACTCACCCTAAATTTGATACTTTGACCTAACACAGCTTTTAATCCATATCCAATGGATTTTCACCCTTTATAATGCTTCCCAAAGCATATCCTAGGGTTAGGAGTGATTAGGAACCTTTTCAATAGCTGAACACGGGCTAAACAAACCTTGTTAACCCGAAATCAGACCTGGCAGTTGACTCCTGACAGTAATCAATCGACTGCCACCCAGGGCAGTCGACTGATAGCTGAAATTTCCGAATTTCAACTATCAGAATCGAGATTTGGAAAAGCATAAGTAATTTTACGTAATTTGAAAAATCATAAAATTTGATACGTATATTACTTATAGTCATTACAATGGGTGAAAATTATTTTACTCATAAAATAGTGAGTTTGATACAAAACTCAAAACCATTGAAATTTTCAATGTTTTGGCCCTATTTTGTATCAACTCTATCAATGGTGATTGCTATCAAAAGATAGACTTCACCAAGGTTTTCTAAAATGATTTCAAAACCATGTCTTGGATCATATTCCTTGGGCTCTATGCACATGACTTGTACACAAGCTTTCCTAATGATCCACTAATCATATAAGATGAGTTTGAGTTCATCTAGATGCAAAACCTATGCACCTTGAACTCAACTCATATCCTAGCATCTCACATGTATCTAGGGTGTATAAAATACACATACATGTCAATTTAATGTGAGATGTGGGTTTTGTTCATCCTAATCTAGGGTTTCATGCATTTCCTAGGCAACCATACTTGATTCCCTTATAAATGGGACTTCAAGTCATGTCATAGTCCTTAAATCAATTTCAACCAATTTTCTTAAATGCATGAATGATTATGATATTAGAAATGATATAAATAAGCATATGCTCATAATCATGATGTCATGACATAAGATGAAATCTAAAAACACATGACATTTAAAACCTTAATCCTAAAACATGAACATGACATATAAAATGATTAAAAGTAAGCATGATGTCATGGCATGTTATATGGCAAACAAAGCATGACATATAAAATATATAGGTATAATAATACCTAAATTTTAATATTAATTGCCATTTGTTGGGATTAATCATATTTTTCCATATTAACCTAATCTCCCTATTGTGCCAAAAAAAACCCAAAATGGCACACTAACCTCTAAACCTAAATTGTGACAATTTAATTGATTTTTCTTAATTTCAAAAATGCATTGGCACATCCTAAAATCTTTAAGGATATTGATTCAAATCTATTTCCAAGGTAACCATAACCTTGAAAATATCCTAAAGCGACACCTTTACCATAGTTGAGTTAACTACCCATCCAATCAAGGTTGGCACACCCTAAACCCATCTTAGCGTGAATCAATCACGCTCTTAGGAACCCAAAACCGATTTGAGCTCCTAGGGTTAATTAGGTATTCCTTAGGGATAACCTCTCTAGATACCTTCCTAATGACTCTCCTAGGCTTGTTGGCCTTGGTCATTTGGGTCTTACCTAGGTTGACTCTAGGGGTAACTCCCCTTGCAACCTTCTTAGTGGCCACCCTAGGTTTCCTAGAAACCCTAGCCACTAGACACATCCTTTGGTCAACCTTAGGGATGACTTCCCTATTGACCTTGGTCTTCTTAGACCTAGTTTGTGTTCCATAATCAAATGGAACACTATGGTAAGCCACCTTAGGCTTAGGTTTGTGACCCAAACCTTGCTTGCCCTTGGTTGACTTTTGACTCTTAGGTCCTAAGTGTTGACTTTGAGATTTGGACCTAGACTTTTTATCATTTGACCCTTTAAATTGGTTTTGTATGTTCCTAAGGGTCTTCTCAAGTTTTTCAAGCCTTGACCTCAAGGCTTGGTTTTCAATCTCTAATTGCCCAATTTTAGAGTTTTGATTTAAACCATGGGCATGGGACTTCCTAGGCATATGCCTAGTCCACTTGGGATTAAAACCTAGATGATCCCCTATTTTCTTAATTGATTCCCTAGGTAGAATTGGTCTTGAGTTATTTGACCTAGGTTTGTCCTTAAATAAGTTGTTTTTAGGGACATTAGTTCCAAATTTCTCCCTATTTCCTACATGGACTCTCTTAGCTCCTAAGCAAAAATATTTATTCCTATTAGCATGCTTTTCATAAATTGCAAGAGAATTAAAGTTCCTAGCATGCTTTTTAGCATTTAAATTAGAAGATGCATTACTAAAATGTACCTTAGGGTTAGCCTTAGCTCCCCCTACTTGTGATGCTTCTTCTTGGGTCTTTTTGCTCCCCCTAGGACATTGATTCCTATAATGTCCTTTTGAATTGCACTTGAAGCATATGATGTGCTCCTTGCCTTTAGGTGTTGGGGAACCGACATCCTTGACTTTTGGTACCGGTGGAGCTTTCCTAATCTTCTTTGGGCACTTGCTCTTATAGTGCCCAAATTCCCTACACTCAAAACACATAATATTATTTTTATTTGAAATTAGAGTGTTTGAGTTACCTAGGTTAATGGAGATCGGAATTGGATTTTGGGCTTCTTCATCTTGACCGGATGTCGAAGCTTCTTCTTGATGTTCCGGTGTGGATGTTATCTCTTCCCCCTCAATCCTTGAGGTGGATGCTTCTTCCACTTCCTCCACCTCCTTGGAGATTGATGGCCTCTCAACCTCCAATTCTTCACACTCTCCTCTTGCCCCGGATGTTGACTCTTCTTCAACTTTCGAATCCTCACTTGCTTGTGAGGAGGAGCTTGCTTCTTCAGCCTCTTCCGATTGAACCGATGAGCATTCTACATCTTCTTCTTCTTCTTGGACCAGTTGAGGGTTTTCATGGAGCTTGGCCAAATCGCTCCATAGCTCCTTGGCATCCACATAGTCACCTAGACTACACAAGAGGTCATTAGGAATTAAATCAAAAATGAATTTGATTACCTTCTTGTTTTTCTCGAATTGTTGGAGTTGCTCCTCACTCCACTTCTTCTTCTTGAGAAACCCTCCCTTTGGTCCCTTAGGATATTCAAATCCTTCCATCAACGCGGACCACTCCTCAAGGTCTCTCATCATCAAAAAATCTTCAATTCTCGCCTTCCAAGAATTGAAACCTTCTCGTCCATAGAAGGAATAGGGAATTGGGGTGTTGATGTCCCATCCCAATGGTTCTTCCATCTTCACCCTCTAGCCTCTTTGTCTTAGCTCCCGGCGGTTATTCCGTAGAAGAGCCCCGGGCTCTGATACCACTTGTTGGAGATTTGACGCCGCTAGAGGGGGGGGGGGTGAATAAGTTGACTGCTCAGAGATGGACTGATCGGTTCGTGTCTACAAGTTTCGTTAGCACAGCGGAATATATATATGATAACAATAACGAAACACAATCACAAACACAATAACACGAAGATTTAAAGTGGTTCGGAACCACACGGTTCCTACTCCACGGATTGAGCTCTAACATGCTCTAGCGACACCAATGCAATCACTAATCAATAAACTCCTTCTCGACAACAAGTCGGAGGCGGAGAAACCTCGTACAAACATTTACAACAATAAACGAAATAAATACAAGAAAATACAAGTGAAAATGTAAAGAACACTTTACAAACTAGGGTTTTGAGCGCTTGCTTGTCGGTTGCTTGGATGAGCTTGAAGGACCCTGAAATGCACCTGCAAATCGCCTTCAAATCGCCTCACCAAAGCCCCCAAAGAACTGATGATGAAATCCTCCACGAGCTCCCCTTTTTATCTTACGGGCCGATTCGCCATCGATCGCCATAAGTCCCCGATCGATGCTCGTTGTCGTCGGAGACAACGGCTCAATCCACGTCGGACAAGTTCCAACGGGACTCTTGGCAGTCGACTGCCAACATTGGCAATCAATCGAGGCCGTAGTCGATCGCCTACCGACTACGGAGCATTCTGTGCTCGACATTGGATGGCAATGATCGCCCTTGGGTCGACCGTCGATACACGATCGCTTCCAATGAGCGCGATCGCCGCGAGCATTTCCAGCTCTAAACTGGCAGTCGAACTCAAGTCGACTCACGGCAGTCGAACCGGCCATAATGCCAGTCGACTGCCAACCTCAAAAATGAGATTTTAACCCAAGTATGGTTCCCCCATACTTGCTAGGCCACCCTTAGCCTAGACCTAAGCCTTCTAGCCACCTCCATCATCCTCACGCCTCTCGGATCCCTCCAAGTCATCAATGACTTGTTCATCCATCGCGCTAGCCTCTAGGTGCTTCCGTCGGCTATGTCATGCTAACGGTGTCTACACCGCCAAGGCACATTGGACTTACGCCGCCAAGACTCCGCTTGGACTTTACGTCGCCAACCATTGGACTTATGCTGCCAAGACTCCCGCTTGGACTTTACGCAGCCAATATCAAACCCCTTGGACTTCTCATGCCAAGACTCAAGCTTGGACTTTCCCTTGCCAACCCATGTTGGACTTTTACATTGCCAAGACCCATGCTTGGACTTTTCATGTGCCAAGTGTCCCACTTGGACTTTTCATGCCAAGTACTCAAGACTTGGACTTTACCAAATGCCAAGTGTTCCACTTAGACTTTCCATGCCAAGTACACAAGACTTGGACTTTCCCATGACAATTACATTGTCATATGTTTTTGTCGAAACATCAAAACATCACTCGAGTCTAACTCGAGTCCTGGTCAATCGTGACCTGGGCCGATTGCACCAACACTACTGCCCTCTGCGGCAAAGATCTGACAGTGACGGTGTGGCTGAGCTAGGGCTTGTGCTAAAAGGATGATGGTTGTCGCACACCAGAGCAGCAACAACGACCTGGGCACCGGGAATGGTGACATAGGTGAGCGAGTGAATGGTGACAATAGATGAAAATAGGCGTCGATGGATCTGTATACTCACAACAAGGACTAGGCTTTTCCTTGGCCTCGGCGACAAATGCCGAAGTAATGGCCGACAGATGGTGGCTCAGCGTCGGATCATAGATCAGTGGCAAAGGATTTTCTCACTGCCAAGCGACCATCACAGAAGGGTGATGATCGAAGGGGGGATCAACAGTGTCGCATGCACGGCTGCGGCAACGTACGAACAAGAGGCAATGACAGTACATGCAAGGAATAGGGTATCGATGCACGCTGCTGTCTGGATCGACGGAGCGCAGCAAGCAGGTGGTGGCGCGAGAGCTCACGGCAGAGGAAGAAGGAATGGTTGTCGGTGATTAGGTCACGGGAAGAAAGGAACGACGGCCTGGGGAGAGATCGCCGATGTGGGCGACTATCGGGCACTACAACGAAGGAAACTAGAAAAAGGGATCGGAGTTTTGTGCGGCATCGTCCCAACTATTGTTAAAATAAAAATAGTTTTGAAATAAAAATAAAAATAAAAATAAAAATTAATAATTTATAATAGTTTTGAAAAACCGTTGTAAATTGTGTTGTTAATTAAAAAAAACTACACTCAACGACAACGGATAGTGTTAAACCGTTGTCTTTTGTGTTATATGGACGCTCAAAGACAACGGTTTTGTCAAAAAGCGTTGTTGTTTATCAAAATCACAACGATTTCTCTAAAAATCATTGTTTTTGTGGTGTTGTCTTTTCATATTTTTGTTGTAGTGATCATACTTGGGGTAAACCTCATAGTTGAGGTGTAACATTCGACTGGGATTATAGACTAGTCGACTGGTCAAGTGTTTAACACTTGGTAGCCGAGTCCTGGCAAGCGGTCATTGGGATTATTACCAATCATTGCCGTGAGTCAGACGTTCATTGCGGCAAGTGGCCTTGGAGGCGATCATTCTGCGGTGTTGGTCACAAACCGCGAGCGTTCGATAGCCAACTAAGCGATCGGCTATGGGCGGCGATTGGCTCGAAAATGACAGTTGAGTGTCAGTGAATCCATTAGCTTGAATGCCAACGTGGATCAAGTCCATTGTGAGACAACGACACTGTTGGCAGTCGACTGCCAGGCAGAAATCCAAGTTATGCGGAGGGATAAAAGGAGTTCAATGGGAAGTATTTCCACAGCGATTTCTTAGGCGATTTGAGGCGATTTGTTGATGCAAGTCAGGGTCTTCAAGTGCGGCTCAAGCGATCAACCAAGCAAGCATTCAAAAGAGTTTTTGTAAAGTTCTCTTTACATCTTTTGTTGTATTTCATTTATAATTTCTTGTATTATTTTTTATTACTGTCGTAATCACTTGTACGAGGTTTCTCCACCTCCGGTGTGTCACCGAGGAGTGTTATTGATTAGTGGTGGTGTGCATCACTAGAGCTCGATATTGAGCTCACCCTGTGGAGTAGGATCCCTAAGGTTCCGAACCACATATATCTTGCATAGTGTGTGTGCTTGTATATTCTTGTTGTGCATTTTTATTATTATATATTCCACTATGCATTAACAAGTTTGTGTAGACGCAAGCACGATCGAATTCCATCGACAATCGAAAATGCGCCATTCACCCCTTCTAGCGCTCACTGAATTTCCTACAGAATCTTTCCTTTTTTGATGTTTGACAATACCTTTAAGTTAGGCTAACAATAACCCAACTTAACTCTTTCAATGCCAAAACATAGTGACGGTTTAACTAACTTAAACCTCACTTCTCCCCCTTTGGCATGCATCAAAAAGTCTACCAAGGTTTTCAATTTTCCATCTCCCAATGATATCCTACATTCTCCCCTTGGTCCAAAAATATTTAGGATGCTTTCACTCTTCATAGTGATAAGTCTCATATCACTAAATGAGAGGCAATCATCGCTTCTCCAATTCTCCCCCTTTTGTGAGCACAATGAGGGTTTCAAACCCTTCATTGCTCCCCCTTTACAGAATACGCATCCATCATCCCTTGATGGATAATCTCCCCCTAAAGGCTTACTCACCCTTGACCATTGCACCAACAATGTCCTTGGTGAGTTCCTAAGCCAATAGGAAACTCAAACCATCAAAAATAAGGGTAAAAGTTCAAACTTGAACTTTAACCTCTTTTATAATTCGATATTCCACCCTAAACACCTCTTCTGATCATTTTCAATGATATTTCACCCTTCTCATGCTTTCCAAAGCATATCCTAGGGTTAGGAGACGTTAGAATACTTAAAATTGTTGATACATTGCTAAACAAACCTTGTTCAACCCATATCAGACATAATAGTTGATTGGTTTCAACTATCAGTCGACTGAAACACTAACAATCGATTGCCCAAAGCGACAGTCGATTGATTTTGAAAAGGCATAAGTAAATATATATATTTAAAAAAATCTTAAAAATTTATACGTACATTACTTACATCAATTACATTGGGTGAAAAATAATTTTAAATTAAAATATCTATTAAATTGCAAGATTAATACAAAGTTCAAAACTATTGAAAACTTCAATATTTTTGCCTAACTTTGTGCCAACTTGTTCATTGGTGATTCTTATTAAAAGATAGGCTTCACCAAGATTTTCCAAAATGATTTTAAAAGTTTTTTTTGAACCATGTTCTATGGGCTAAATGTACATGACTTGTACATTAGCTTTCCTCATGATTCCTCCATGGTATATTATGAGTTTGAGTTTATCTAGATGCAAGAACTATGAACCTTGAACTTAACTCATTTTTCTAACATCTCACATGTGTCTAGGGTTTATCAATATACACACATGTCAATTTAATATTTTGTGAGATGTGGGTTTTTGTTATTCCTTAAATCTAAGGGTTCATGCATATATCTAGGCAACTCTATTTGATTCCCTTATCATGGGACTTCAAATCATGTCATTGTCCTTAATTCTATTTTATTAATCTTAATGCATGAAATATGATCATGGCATATAAGGATTTCATAATTTAAAACATAGCCAATGATGCATGATGTCATGTCATTATAAAATTTTTAACCTAAGCATAAACATGACATATATTACCCTAAGCATGATCATGCCATTTAAATAATTATATGAAGCATGATGTCATGACATGCATTGATTTCATAATGTTGAAAGAAAACTATTGCTTATACATGATGACATGGCATAAGAGTAATGAGTGAGCAAAGTACACATCAATACATGTATCTAATAACACAACACACAATTTGACAATCAACCAATACAAGGTAAATAATAGAAAATTTTAAGTGACACAAAACGATTTCATTCATTTTCAAAGGTGTTCATACACAGTTTTTCCATGACAAAGTTAAGAAGGCACAAGTCACCACCATCCTACAATAAGTCAAAAGACACAAGACCCATCCTACAGCCGTAAGACTACCAGTCACCACCATCGTCGGCTGGAGGTCGTGGAGGCAGTGGAGGTTGTTGGTTCTAGAGCAACGTACGCAGCATGTCGTACATCTCGATCTAACGATGCACGATCACAGCATGATCGAGGTTGAGCTCCTCAAAATGTGTATCTATAGTCTCGTAGAGCTCCTCCATCTGAGACTCAATGTGTGTGAGACGATCTGATATACACCGCTGAAACACAGCTGTTTCCTCGAGAAATTCCTCTCCCTCTGGATCCTATGCTGCCTCCTGCTCTGCCGCTATAGGTGGTTACTACTCCACTGACTACTCCATCCATCCATAGCCTATTTACATGGCAACTAATGCAAAATACCTCAAGGTGATGCGATCATAAGAGTCAGATAATGAACTCAAATTACCCCCAGAGATGTTGATGCCAATAGATGCAAATCATACAGTGATAATGTGGTCCAAGGGCATGTGAATCTGTCCTTGGACCGGAGAGACAAAGTGGACTATGCAGTGGAAGACGTTTAATGCAATATTGATATCAAGCAAGTTACGCATAGCATACATCAAGAATAGATGGGGAGGATAGATCTTGGCTTGACTCCGTGTCACTATAGGTAAAAGACAACCGACAATGACTTTTTAAAGTACATTGTCAGGAGTAGATAAAGCATTAATTGAGAAAAGATTTTGACCTAAGGGGCGAGGTTGATGGAAGAGAAACTCATGCATAAGATCGATAGTGATGTGGTCAAAAGTAGTTGGAAGAGGCTCATCAAATGTGGGATAGAAGACGAAAGTGTCGTCAGATGGTCGACACTCCATAAACTCCTATAGGATCTCAAGAGTGAACTCCAAATCACATTTTGCAATGCGAGTGTGGTATGTCAGACCATCTTTGACTCTCTTAAGGTTTGTGTAGAATTTGGTGAGGAGATCTGTATTGATGGGATGTGTGTAAAAGACAAGTTTGACTAATTCATAATGCATAATGATATGAATAATATCCTTGTCATAAGCCTAAAAAATGACTCATCTAGATAGCGCACGGGCATGAGCTGACACGTTTGAGAAGGATGAGAGCCACCACCCGAAGCCCTGGATCCGTCACCAACCTCTATCCTACATCTTTGTCTAAATGAGTGCAATGAAATACAATGATCATGAATGAATGCATAAAGAGTTTGATTAGATCATGGCAACACATGAATAAATAATTAAGGTTTTAGGGTAGAAGTGTTACTTAGGTGTCATCGTGGATGTGAGGTCGTAGAAGGCAACTGAAGTAAGAGAATGCCAGAGAAAGATGGCCAAAAATGATCCCTTTAGCCTGGAAACCTAGCTTGTGTGGAATTAGTGGAAACGAGAAGAGAAAGAGCTTCCATTAGTTAGATAAAAAAAGGATTAGCCTAAAATGCCTAGGTTTAGAGTTTTAGGGCTTACCGGAGGCAAAGATCATCGGAGAAGCTCGAAGGGCAAGAGGGTGATGGCTGTCGGAGAGGTTGATCACGTGAAGAAGTTGAACTGCTAAGGTTTGGCGTTATAAAATTGCGTCAATCAGTCGATTGTTGTCCCTCAGCAATCAACTATTCACCTTTCTGTGCCCGTGTACAACACTATCAGTCAGCTGCCAGACTTTTTGTGTGTTGCTACAGTAACTTTAATCGACTGCTCTACTGAAGTAGTCGACTGATAGCTGAACACTTAGCTGAAATACTGAAAATCACTTTGTTTTACTCCGATCTTGTTGCGTTTTGTGTATTTGTTACATGTATACTAATTATAATACTATCATGCTTACATTTATGTGTATATTAATATATTTTGACATTTTATTTATTTTTTACAAGCATTAGTAATAAAAAAATTTTATTTCTAACATCTCACCTTATCTAGATGTTGAAATACACAATCAAGGTAAGTCCTAAGTTTTTGTGAGATGTAATACATCATAAATACACCTTCCATGCAAACATACGATATGACATATGAACCATGACAAGTGTATGAAATACAATGAGATTATCTAAGCCATATTCTAATTGCCATTATCTAGGATTATGCCAAATACCAAATTTGACATAATTACGATTTAACCCCTTGAGTAGCCAATCCCTAAATTTTGGCACACTATTGACCATTAACCTAGTTGTGCCAATTTTGATCAATTTTTCAACCTTTATACTTTCTATTGACACATCCTAAAATCTTTTAGGATAATAATCTAAACTCATTTCCAAGGTATCACATGACCTTGAAAATGCCTAAAGTGTCAACTTTACTATGGTTAGGTTAACTACCCATACATTTAAGGAAGACACATCCTAAACACATCTAGCGTGATGAAATCACGCTCCTAGGAATCCAAAGCTTATTTGAGCTCCTTGGGTTAACTAGGAATTCACTAGGGATGACCTCCCTAAATAGGTATGACGCTCCTGTTGGAGGATCGGTGGCCGTCTAGAGGGGGTGAATAGCCCAATTCGATGTAGATGAAAGTTGTTTGCTTAATCGTCTACAATTACTATTAATGCAGCGGAAAACAATTGCTATACAAAATGATTAAGACAAATGCAAAGAGGAAAAAGCACAAACGCTAACACCGAAGATATAACGTGGTTCACGACCCTTGCTGCTAATCCACGGACGATTCATTCTAGGTGAATCACTCCTTAACCAACTCCACTAGTCTCTTCTTTAGCCTAAGCAAGGTGGAGGTAACCTCTTTACAAGAATTCAACTCTTCTTACAATGGAATAGAGATGAGCACAAGAAGAAGAGTGGAAAACACATTTAAGCATTTGGGGAGCACTTAGGAGATCAAGCATTAACCTCCCTAAATGCCACACCCTCTATTTTTATAGAGAGAGAAGAAATCTTCTCGTTGGGCATGCAGCAGTCTACTGTTGTATTCCAGTAGTCGACTGCCGCCTTTGCAATGGCTTCTGATGCCATCTGAATCGCGGTCGTCATCAAATCCAACGGCACGCTGAAGCGATCATTGGGGATCTCGGCGATTTGGTGATCGCCCGTAGTGATCGATCGATGCCACGGCGTTCGTGCCCGTGCCACTTTCGACAGTCGACTGCCACCTTTGGTAGTTGACTGCTAATTGGGCAATTCAACCGAACATCAGTCGAACTCAAATCGACTTGGAGCAGTTTAACTGCTAATACTTGGCAGTCGACTGATATCAGGTAAACCTCAAACAAAACACTTGTTTGAGTATCCGACGGTCGGGTAAAACTTCAACCCACTTGGTTGAGCATCCGACACTTCCACTTCGTCGGGTAGAAACCTCAAACTAATGTTTGAGCGTCCGACTTAACCATATGTCGGGTAAAACCTCAAACCCTAGTTTGAGCATCCGACTTGTCGGGTAAAACCTCAACCCACTCAGTTGAGCATCCGACACTTGACTTAGCCATTCGGCCAAGTTCACCTATGAGCTACCGTTTATAAATCGCTCATTCTCTCATCTCCCTTGAAGTACCTCACTGAAGCTCTCTTCGTCCGGCCACATCCCTCGGAAGCACCAAGCATACGGCTTCGCAATGCCATCCTTCGCGTCTCGCCCTGAAGTCTGTTTCCTTGGCTTCACTCCAATGCTCCTCGTCCGGCAGTCCCTCGGATGCACCAAGCGCATGACTTCCGCAATGCCATCCTTCACCGACTCAAAGACCCGAGCCATGAGATGGTGAACCCACCAATGCTTTTATCAAGCCAACACATGTGTGAATTACTAAGTCCTGCACGACTTCAACACACATATCAAATCACATAAACATCCTAACTTAAATCTTTGCCACACACATCAAAACCTTAAACCATACTTGGGTTGATTGCCCTAACAATCTCCCCCTTTTTTATGTGTGATAACCATGTTTTAAGTTAGGTAAACCATTAACAAAATCAATAAGGCAAGGAAAACATGTAAACATAATGAATATCAAACACTCCCCGTAAATATATGGCAAAAACTTAAAAGTATTAAAAACTTAAAAGTCTTAAAAACCTTCAAAGTTTTATCACTTTGAGAACCTAGTTTTGTCTTGAAATGATTTAAAACATGAATACACAAATTATAAGACAAGAAGTAGTTTTGAAAACATTTGAAATATCCAGCCATGATCTTTGGGCAATATGTCTATGAATTAAACATATGTTTTCCCCATGATTAGTCTAGTATTGCTATGACATGATACATGTAAATGACCATCTAAACGCCATAAGCATTAGTGGATCATTTGTATCAACCTAACATCTCACCCATGCTATGTTTTCAATCAAGTTAGCCTATAGTGAGTGTGAGTTATACCTAAGGTATTATACTTAACCATAAATTTCATGCAATTCTACCAAGGTTAAGTATTACTCAAACATGATCATAAAGCAAGCATTATCATGAGTCACACATTATGATCATAATACAAGTATAACAATCAAATCATAAATCATGATCATACATCAAGTATAATATCATAATTTAAACATTATAACCCAAATCATCCGCTATGCTCATAAATCAAATATCTACCACCCACATCATCCTAAGTCAACCATCTATCACGATGTAAATTAAGTTCAATTATGGATGACTATCCTAGGTTTTTCTAACCCTTAAGGATGGACTTGGGAACCCAATACAAATTCTTTCCAATAGGGTTCACCAAGTATTCCTTTGGGATCCATTTCCTAGCTACCATTGTAGTTTTAGCTTGACCCCTTGCAATTAAACAATGGCAGACCTTCTCATTCTTGGTTCCCTTATAACCTAGGCCTTTCTTGTTGAAACTTGTCCTTTGACTCCCAATTATCATGTTCAAGGTATTTGAGCTAATAGTAAATTTTTCTAAAGCCTTATTTTCCTCAACTAAGCATGCAACATTTACACTAGAAAAATTATCATGGGAACATGCAATTTTCAATTTTTCTTCTAGTTCATTAATTTCATTAAGCATGCTTTTGTTCTTCCTTTTAGCCCTAAATAAATCCTTAGTCAAGCTAGTTATCATTGAAATAACATCTTGGGAGGGTAGTTTATTTACCTTACCCAATCCCCTTCCGATGATGATGATGATGAGGCTCCCCCTTCACTTGAGCTCTCCTCACTTGAGCTTGTTTCTTCTTTTTCGGAGGAGGTGGAGTCCAAGTCTTCTATCGCCATAAGTGCAAGGCTTGTAAATGCTTGTTCTTCCTTCGATGAGGATGGATCATCCCATGTGGCCTTCAAGTTTTGCATCTTCCCCTTTCCTTTTTCCTTGGATTTTTGTTCTTCATCCTTCTTCTTGCTTCCCTTCTTCTTGTCTTCTTTCTTTCTTATTTCTTCCTTGCTTTTGTTCAAGAGAGGACAATCATCCCTTATGTGTCCCTCTCCTTGAAAATTATAGCATATCACCTTCCTTCTTGGCCTTCTCCTATCATGAGACTTGTTAAATTTAAAAATTTTCAATGCACGTCTCACCTTCCTTACCATGTAGGCCTCTTTATTGCTATTCATTGAGGATGAGGAGGATGAGGAGGATGATTCTTCGTCGAATGAGGAAGGTGGAGTCTCCTTCTTCTTCTTCCCTTTGTTGGCCACTAATGCTAACCCCCTTGATGGCTTGATTGGATCTTCTACTATGCCTTCAAGCCTAGTCTCATATAATTCCATAGTTGAAAAGAATTCTTCTAGAGTACTTACCTCTGGATTCTTCGAAATGTAAAAGGAGTCCACCATAGAAATCCATTTTGAAGACCGGAGGAATGCATCTATTGCCTTTATGATCATGTCCCAGTTTGAGAGCTTCTCTCCTACACTTGATAAATAAGTTATTATTTCCTTAAAATGTGAATGAAGAGATAATACCTTCTCCCCTTTCTCTAGCTTGATATTATTCAATTGGGAGCGGAGCGGATCCCTTCTAGCTAGCTTTGCCTCGGAGGTTCCTTCATGAAGTTCTACTAACTTCTCCCACATCTCCTTGACACTTGAACATTCTCTAATTCGGTTAATCTCTTGTTGAGGGAGCACATTGAATAAATGATGCTTGGCTTTCGAATTCGCCAAGTGCTCCACTTTTTGCTTCTTTGTCCACCTTGACTTTTCAATTAGCTTATCCTCTTCATCCCTAGGCAACTAAAAACCATTTTCCATAATAAGCATTATATTGAAATTGGTTTCAAAGAATATCTACATTCGCTTTTTCCACCAAGAGAATTCTCCTTTGAATTTAGGCGGATGAATGTTGGAGCCGGCCATTTCTTGTCATGCTTGTGTTGGCGATGAGTCCTCGACAAGCTCCTCGCTCTGATACCACTTGTTGGAGGATCGGTGGCCGTCTAGAGGGGTGAATAGCCCAATTCGATGTAGATGAAAGTTGTTCGCTTAATCATCTACAATTACTATTAGCGCAGCAGAAAACAAATGCTAAACAAAATGATTAAGACAAATGCAAAGAGGAAAAAGTATAAACGCTAACACTGGAGATATAATGTGGTTCACGGCCCTTACTGCTAATACACGGACGATTCATTCCAGGTGAATCACTCCTTAACCAACTCCACTAGTCTCTCCTTTAGCCCAAGCAAGGTGGAGGTAACCTCTTTACAAGAATTCAACTCTTCTTACAATGGAATAGAGATGAGCACAATAAGAGTGGAAAACACATTTAGGCACTTGGGAAGCACTTAGGAGATCAAGCATTAAGCTCCCTAAAGCCCACACCCTCTCTTTTTATAGAGAGAGCCGAAATCTTCCCATTAGGCATGCAACAGTCGATTGCTGCATTCTAGCAGTCGACTACCACCTTTGCAATGGCTTCTGACGCCGTCTATATCACGATCATCACCGTCTAATGGTCACCTGAGTAGTCGATTGGCGATCTAACCGATTCGACTGATCGCCCCATTGCCGACTGATCAGTCGACTATACTGCCGTCGCGCTCGCGCCACTTTTCGGCTGATCTACTTTGAAGTTGGTATTGATCGAACAATTCAGAACACGGTACCAAACTCAAATCGACTTGGAGCAGTTCGACTGTTAATACTTGGCAATAGACTAATGTCAGATAAACCTCAAACAAAACACTTGTTTAAGCATCCAACGGTCGGGTAAAACCTCAACCCACTTTGTTGAGCATCCGACACTTCCACTTCATCGGGTAGAAACCTCAAACTAATGTTTGAGCGTCCGACTTAACCATACATCAGGTAAAACCTCAAACCCTAGTTTGAGCAATTGACTTGTAGGGTAAAACCTCAACCCACTCGGTTGACCATCCGACACATGACTTAGCCATTAGACCAAGTTCACCTATGAGCTACTCTTTATAAATTGCTCATTCTCTCATCTCCCTTGAAGTCCCTAGCTAAAGCTCTCTTCGTCTGGCCACGTCCCTCGGATGCACCAAGTGCACGGCTTCGCAATGTCATCCTTCGCATCTCGCCTTGAAGTTTGCTTCCTTGGCTTCACTCCAAAGCTCCTCGTCCGGTGGTCCCTCGGATGGACCAAGCGCACGACTTCCGTAATGCCATCCTTCAATGACTCAAAGACCCGAGCCATGAGATGGTGAACCCACCAATGCTTTCGTCAAGCCAACACATGTGTGAATTAATAAGTTTTGCACAACTTCATCACACATATTAAATCACATAAACATCCTAACTTAAACCTTTTCCACACACATTAAAACCTTAAACCATACTTGGGTTGATTGCCTTGACACCTTCTAGGCTTTGAAACCTTGATCATAATGGTCTTGTCTAGGTCAACTCTAGGGATGACTTCGCTTGTGACATTCTTAGTGGCTTTTCTAGGTTTCTTTGAAACCTTAGCCACTAGACACATACCGTGGTCAACTCTAGGGATGACTTCCCTTGTGTCCTTAGTTTTCCTAAACCTAGGGTTTGTTCTATAGTTAAATGGAACATAGTGGTAGGTCTTCTTAGCCTTAAGTTTGTGACCCAAACCTTGCCTCCTAGTTGGTTCTTGCCTCTTAGATCCTAAGTTTTGCCCATTAGACATTTTAATTGAATTTGTCATTCTTGTAAGGGTATTCTCTAATTTTTCAAGCCTTGAACTCAAGGCTTGATTTTTTTGCTCTATTCACTTGATTTTTGATTTTCTAATATAATTTTGGATATTTTTCTTTCTTCTAGGAAAGTGTCTATAATTCTTGGGATTAATGCCTGATGTGAGCAAAACATATAGGGTTTTAGGAGTAGTTTTCGCTCACATCCCATTGCATTTTAGACTTGTTTCATACATATCGTACTTTATTTTGCGTGCATTTCCTATTTTCTGATTCTGAGATTTGCTCTTTGTACTTTTGTGTGTAGGATAACATTTCATGGGGAAAACGGTGCACTTTCGGAGCGAAAGAAGGGCATTTGGCAGCTAGACAAAGAAGGGGAAACGACCAAGGTGTGTGGCTACACACGGCTGTGTCCAAGGCTCGAGATCGGCCACCATAGCACCACACACGGCCTGGCCATGTGGAAACACATGGTTGTGTGGCGCTGGGCGATTTCGATGCGATGTAGTTATTTTCCAGGTTTCAGGGAGATCTAGCCTGATGTCTATATAAAAGAAGCTATGCCCAAACCCTAGGGGGAGGCACGATGGCCGGGACGACCCTCTGACGCCCTAAAAAACTTCAAGAACTCGCAATGGGGAGGAAGAAAGCTGCTCGAGGATCAAGTTATGCACCTCAACGCCAGAGAGAAGAGCTACATTGCATTGTAATTTACATTCCATGCATAATTTCCATTGTATACCTGAACATGATCATGCTTTTTGTTTCTCCTCTTATATTCATGGAGTAGATTTTCCAATTCTAGGATTAGGGAGTAGTTTGTGTGCGTAGAACATGTTATTCCAAATATATTTTTGATTCTTGAGTTTATATTTGCAATTGGTATTGGTTAGATTGATAGTTACATGTTTTGGTTTTCTCTCTACTGTGCATAGTCGATACGAGGGGTGACAACCCTCGTATATAAGATTTAGGAGAATTAAGGAGGAGCCTAGGGGTTGCCTCATCTTCGGTAATCGTAGATAGAAAGATGTGATAGAGTCAGAAACGAGATACGTTCTGTCTCACTGCAGGGATTGATTTGGCATCCTCATACTGCCTACCCCATCCTAATGCCAAGGGTCGACCTGGTATGGCAGAGGTAGCTCCCGATAGATGCAAAAGCTCATCGGGGGAGTGTATGGTGTCCCTTCCACAAGTCCGTAGTTAGACATCTAGATAATACCCAATTGGTAGCGTGTTCTGCGATGCATAAGCGAAACCAAAATCCTAGAATTCCCTCAAAAGACTCATAGCAACACTTCTCTTCCTCCACATGACACCGTACAAGAGTTATGACCACCGAAAAACCCTCTTAATCGCAACCATTAGAACTGAACTCCAAACAATAATATCCACGGAATAGATTGGTACTCGAATCTTAGTCCCTGTGGGATTGATAATCTATTTATTACTTGACGACATCCATGTACTTGCGAGCATTGAGCGCTAGCACGCGCTTCGAGTCCCCGACGACCACTATTGTAAGATTTGAGATCGCATTCATGTGCATCAAGTTTTTGGTGCCGTTGCACGCGAACACAAATGTGAATGCCAAAACCTGGATGCATGCGAATGCGACCTCAAATATCACGACAGAGGTCGTCGAGGACTCAAAGCGCATGTTGGCGCTCAATGTCCACAAGTGCACAAATGTCATCAAGTAATAAATAGATTATCAATCCCACAGGGACTAAGATTCGAGTACCGATCTATTCAGTGGATGTTATTGTTCGGAGTTCATTTCTAATGGTTGCGATTAAGAGGGTTTGTCGGTGGTCCTAACTCTAGTACGGTGTCACACGGAGAAAGAGAAGGGTTGCTACGAGTCTTTTGAGGGAATTCTAGGATTTCAGTTTCACTTGTGCATCGTAGAACACGCTACCAATTGGGTATTTTCTAGATGTCTAACTACGACCTTGTGGAAGGGACATCATATACTCCCCCAATGAGTTTTCGCATATATCGGAAGCTACCTCTGCCATACCAGGTCAACCCCTGGTATTAGGATGGGGTAGGCGATACGAGGATGCCGAATCAATCCCTGCGGTGAGATGGAATGTATCTCATTTCTGACTCTATCGCATCTTTCTATCTACGATTACCGAAGATGAGGCAACCCCTAGGCTCCTCCTTAATTCTCCAAAATCTTAGATACGAGGGTTGTCACCCCTCGTATCAGTTACGCATAGTAGAGAGAAAATCAAAACATGTAACTATCAATCTAAACCAATACCAATTGCAAATATAAACTCAAGAATCAAAAATATATTTGGAATAACATGTTCTACGCACACAAACTACTCCCTAATCCTAGAATCGGAAAATCTACTCCTTGAATATAAGAGGAGAAACACAAAGCATGATTATGTTTAGGTATACAATGGAAATTATGCATGGAAAGTAAATTACAATGCAATGTGGCTCTTCTCTCTGACGTTGAGGTGCAAAACTTGATCCTCGAGCGACTTTCTTCCTCCCCGTTCCGAGTTCCCGAAGCTTTTTAGGGTGTTAGAGGGTCGTCCCAGCTATCGTGCCTCCCCCTAGGGTTTGGGCGTAGCTTCCTTTATATAGACATCAGGCTAGATCTCCCTGAAACTTAGAAAATAATTGAATTGCATCAAAATTGCCCAGTGCCACACGGCCGTGTGTTTCCACATGGCCAGGCCATGTGTGGCACTGTGGTGGCCGATCTCGAGCCTCAGACATGGCCGTGTGTAGTCACACGCCCTGACCGTGTCCCCTTCGTAATGCCCTTCTTTCGCTCTGAAAGTGCGTCATTTTCCTCATGAAATGCTCTCCTGTACACAAATGTACAATTAGCAAATCTCTAAACCAGGAAATAGGAAATGCATGCAAAACAAAGTACGATATGCATGAAACAAGTATAAAATGCAATGGGATGTGAGCGAAAACTACTCCTAAAACCCTATATGTTTTGCTCACATCAATCCCCCCAAACTTAAATCTTTGCTTGTCCTCAAGAAAACCTCAATGCCATGAAATTTTAAAAAGTAATTGTTTCATTATTAGCATGTTAACTAGATTTATCAAATGGTATTTTCAATCAAAGTAAAATAGATATGTTCTAGAAATTCACTAAGTTAGCTCCTCGTGCACGTGCTAAGCGAATCTTCTTAGGGGATACTCATTCCATGGTAAGTTAAGTCATCATCCTATAACTTTCCTAAGGTCTCCGACTCTTAGGCACTTACCTGCCCAATGCGAGGGTCATTCCCTAGATCTAGCACAAAGTCTCAAAGGTGTGCTCGATTTTGAGAGAAATTGGTAGGTGTTTCCCCAGTAACCTAACTCGGTCTCAAAGGGGCACCTAACTATTTCCACCCACGACAACTATTTTTTTTATCCCTCATAATCTCTTTTTTTTCTTTTCTTATTCCATTTTTTTCTCTTTTTTTTTCTTGGGATTTTGATTTTTTCGAATGGGCTTCCACGGTCCGAGCATCTCCAGTAACTAAAATGCTAAATCTAGAGTCACCTATGGATTGCAAAGTACTAAACTACTGAGATGAATCATAACAAGGTACGTACTAGATTCTCCCTTTTAGAATGTTTGACATGTGTAGGTGTAAAAATAAAAGCTAACCAGTGTAAGTCTAGAACATTCATTAGAGCAAATAAAATAAAATACCACGAGATAAATGAAATTAAGCTACCTATGGGAACAACTCATGAAAGTAACTTTAAAAATACTACTGAGGCAGCTTAAAGATAGCAAAAACTAAGTTCAGAAAGAAACTAAACACACTATGCATAAATAAATGAATGCTAACTAAAACAAAAATTCAAATATTAGGAAAGAAATTATTGCTAGAAACAAAATAAATCACAACTTTAGGTCCCCCCCAAGACTTAAACGAAGCATACCTCTAATATGGTGGATGAGGTGGAAAGTCTGGTAGCCTCGACATCTTGGGATCCTGGGAAAATCTGGTGTTGAGCCACTGACCCAGGAGATTCGAGTATCGATCTGTTCAGTGGGCGTTATTGTTCTGAGTTCAATTCTAATGGTTGCGATTAAGAGGGTTTGTCGGCGGTCCTAACTCTAGTACGGTGTCACACGGAGGAAGAGAAGGGTTTCTATGAGTCTTTTGAGGGAATTCTAGGATTTCAGTTTCGCTTGTGCATCACAGAACACGCTACCAATTGGGTATTATCTAGACGTCTAACTATGACATTGTGGAAGGGACATCATGCACTCCTCCGATGAGCTTTTGCATCTATCGAAAGCTACCTCTGCCATACCAGGTCGACCCCTGGCATTAGGACTGGGTAACTGATACGAGGATGCCGAATCAATCCTTGTGGTGAGACTGAACGTATCTCGTTTCTGACTCTATCACATCTTTCTATCCACGATTACCAGAGATGAGGCAACCCCTAGGCACCTCCTTAATTCTCCTAAATCTTAGATACAAGGGTTGTCACCCCTCGTATTGGCTACGCACAGTAGAGAGAAAACCAAAACACATAACTATCAATCTAAATCAATACCAATTGTAAATATAAACTCAAGAATCAGAAATATATTTGGAATAATATGTTCTTCGCACACAAACTACTCCCTACTCCTAGAATCAGAAAATCTACTCCATGAATATAAGAGGAGAAACACAAAGCATGATCATGTTCAGATATACAATGGAAATTATGCACAGAAAGTAAATTACAATGCAATGTGGCTCTTCTCCCTGGCGTTGAGGTGCATAACTTGATCCTCGAGCGGCTTTCTTCCTCCACGTTGCGAGTTCCTGAAGCTTTTTAGGGCATCGGAGGGCCATCCCAACCGTCATGCCTTCTCCCTAGGGTTTGAGCGTAGCTTCCTTTATATATACATCAGGCTAGATCTCCCCAAAACCTAGAAAATAACTAAATCACATCAAAATCGCCCAGCGCCACATGACCGTGTGTTTCCACATGGCCAAGATGTGTGTTTCCACATGGCTAGGCCATGTGTGGCGCTGTGGTGGCTGATCTCGAGCCTCGGACACGACCGTGTAGCCAGTACATGCCCTGGTCATGTCCCCTTCTGTGTCCAGCTGCCAAATGCCCTTCTTTCGCTCTAAAATTGTGTCGTTTTCCCATTAAACACTATCCTGCACACAAAAGTACAAAGAGCATATCTCCGAACTAGAAAATATGAAATGCACGCAAAACAAAGTACGATATGCATGAAACAAATATAAAATGCAATGGGATGTGAGCGAAAACTACTCCTAAAACCTTATATGTTTTGCTCACATCAATCCCCCAAGACTTAAATCTTTTCTTGTCCTCAAGAAAACCTTAGTGCCATGAAATTTTAAAAGGCAATTGTTTCATGCTTAGCATGTTTACTAGATTTATCAAGTGGTATTTTCAATCAAAGCAAAATAGATATGTTCTAGAAATTAACTAAGTTAGCTTCTCATGCACGTGCTAAGCGAATCTTCTTAGGGGATACTTGTTCCATGGTAATTAAGTTAAGTTATCATCCTATAACTTTCCTAAGGTCTTTGACTTTTAGGCACTTACCTGCCAAAAGCAAGAGTCATTCTCTAGATCTAGCACAAAGTCTCAAAGGCGTGCTCGGTATTGAGAGAAATTGGTAGGTGTTTCCCCAATAACCTAACTTGGTCTCAAAGGGGCACCTAACCATTTCCACCCACGACAACTATTTTTTTTTTATCCCTCATAATCTTTTTTTTTCTCTTAGGATTTTGATTTTTCCGAATGGGCTTCCACGATTCGAGCATCTCCAGTAACTAAAATGCTAAATCTAGAGTCACCTATGGATTCCAAAGTACTAGACTACTGAGATGAATCATAACTAGGTATGTACTAAATTCACCCTTTCAGAATGTTCGACATGTGCAGGTGTAAAAATAAAAGCTAACCAGTGTAAGTCTAGAACATTCATTAGAGCAAATAAAATAAAATACCACGAGATAAATGAAGTTAAGCTACCTATGGGAACAACTCATGAAAGTAACTTTAAAAATACTACTGAGGCAGCTTAAAGATGGCAAAAACTAAGTGCAGAAAGAAACTAAACACACTATGCATAAATAAATGAATGCTAACTAAAACTAAAATTCAAATATTAGGAAAGAAATTACTGCTAGAAATAAAATAAATCACAACTTGGGCCCCCCCCAGACTTGTATGAAGCTATACCTCCTCTAATATGGTGGCCGAGGTGGAAAGTCTGGTAGCCTCGGCATGTCGGGCTCCTAGGTAAATCTAGTGATCAGCCGCTGATGCCACATGTACATGTGGTCAATCTGAGAGTTGGTGGATGCAACGACTGCACGATGCTCCTCCTAGTGGGGCCACTGTGCCTGTTGGGCTCTCATGTCCTGTCGAACCTCCTGGTGATGTATGACCTCCTCCTGACGGGCATTCTCCTCCTGAAAATAAACTCGGACCTCATTGTAGAACTCCTTGGCCCACTGGAAGTGCTCCCATAAGCCCTAAAACTCTGCCTGCATGTAGGCGTTGTGCTCCTCCCATCGCTGCCCCTATGTCTGCTGCTCTGCGTATATGTTGTCGAGGCACGATCGGAACTCTGAGAAGTCGTAGGCAGGTGTACCTGAATTCCACTCAAAAGTAGAATAAGGTGGCGGTGCAGGTGCAGGCTCATGTCGACGTGGACTAGGTGGGCTCCTATACATGTGTGAACTTGAGGGGGAGTGATGTGCAGGGGGAGAGATGGGTGCCAAAGTGGAGGGTCCCTCATATGGTGGGGACTCACTATCAGGTCCAAACGTCAGTTGGCGCGTGTGGTGATGGTGGTACGATTGGGGTTGGGGAGCCTAAGGGATGATAAGTTTTTCCTTACAAAGCACAAGGAGTGTTTCTTTCTCGCAATCATTTTTATTGACATACACACTCCTAGGTCGATCCTAGGGCTCCCCTCTACTCTGTCTAGTGTAGTCGTACCCCATCCTATGGCAAATATGGGTGATTAGTCCCCCCAAGATAATCTCTCCTCTCGCCGCTTTGCCCATTTTCACTAGATGTCTAATGAAATGGGACCCTACATCGATACTACTCCTTTCTTGTAGCATGTCCCATAGACAAAGCAGCTCACTCACCCTCACTACACCATCACTCTCTCCCCTCCCAAAGATGGTGCTTGCCATGACCCGGTGAAGATACCGGAAGATTGGATTTTGGAGGCGCAAGGCTTTGGCCCAAGAGGGATCATAATTATGTTTCCCTGTTAAGTCGGACCAAAAGATCCGTGCATTGAACCCATTAGGAGTCCTCCGCTCTCCTCCACTAGGCAATCCAAAACATATTCCATTGGTGTAAACTCCACTCATGCTCGATATTAAACAACCTAAATGTGATCCCTTGTCGCTCTCTCTTCCCGTTAGAATCTCTGCTTCTAAAGAACTCAAAAAATCTAAAACTATCCTAGGTTATGTTGACTGCCTTATTCCCATGATCCCTTCCCACCCCATTTTTGCAAATAGGGCATGAACATCACCCAACAAGCTTAGGGTTTCTAGGAGTTCTTGATGTGAGCAAAACATATAGGGTTTTAGGAGTAGTTTTCGCTCACATCTCATAGCATTCTATGTTCGTTTCATGCATATTTTACATTATGTTGCATGCATTTTCTATTTTCTGGTTCGGAGATGTGCTCTGTTTACTTTTGTGTGCAGGATAGCATTTTATAGGGAAAATGATGCAATTTCAAAGCAAAAGAAGACATTTGGCAGCTGGACGCAGAAGGGAACACGGCTAGGGCATGTGCCCACACACAGTCGTGTTCGGAGAGCGAAAATGGTCGCCACAGCCTGACATATAGCTAGGCCATGTGTTTTCACACGACCGTGTGGCGGCCTAGCAAATTGATGTGACTAGGGTTTTTTCCAGATTTCGCAGTGATCCGACGTGATGTCTATATAAGGAAAGCTCCGCCCAAACCCTAGGGGGAGGCATGACGGCTGGGATGGCGCTCCGAAGCCCTGAAAATCTTTGGGAACTCGCAACGGGAGGAAGAATGTTGCAGGAGGTCAAGATTCTGCACTTCAATGCCGAGGAGAAGACCTACATTGTATTGTAAATCCTAGTCTTTGTGTAAATTCTATTGTTTATACGGATATGATCATGCCTTGTGTTTCTTCTCTCGTATCTATGGAGTAGACTCTCTGATTCTAGGATTAGGGAGTAGTTTGTGTTGAGTTGGAACATATTATTTCAAATATCTTTTCGTTCTTGAATTTATATTTGCAATTGGTGTTTTGGTTTAGATCTATAGTTATCGTTTTGGTTTTCTAGTCACTGTGCTTTGCCGATACGAGGGGTGACAACCCTTGTATCAAAGATTTAGGGGAATTAAAGAGGGACCTAAGGGTTGGCCTCATCACCAGTAATTGTGGGTAGAATGATACGATAGAGTAGAAAATGTGCCTCATTTTTGACTCGTCGCAGGGTTCGATTCGGCATCCTCGTACTGACTATCCCATCCTAAAGCTAGGGGTTGACCTGGTATGGCAGAGGTAGCTTCAGATAGACGCAAAGGCTCATCAGGGGAGTGTATGATGTCCTTTCCACAAAACCATAACTAGAAACCTAAGCAAAACCCAATTGGAAACGTGTTTCGCGACACACAAACAAATCCGAAATCCTAGAATCCATCTAAAGACTCGTAGCGACCATTCTTTTCCACCGTGTGACACCGTATTAGAGTTAGGACCACCAACAAATCTCCTAATTGCAACCTTTAGAGTCTAGTCCCGAACAATAACATCCACTGAACAAATCAGTACTCGAATCTCAGTCCCTGTGGGATCGATAATCTTTTTATTACTTGACGACATTCGTGCACTTGCGGGCGTTGAGCACGAGCGTGCGCTTCGAGTCCTCGACGATCTCCATCGCAAGATTTGAGGCCACGTTTGTGTGCATCAAGTTTTTGACGTCGTTGCCGAGGACTGATTGATTCGATATCGAATCAAGAGGTGGATAATTGGATCGGACTTAGGATTAGATTTATTTACTTGCTTTACTTACTTTTTTTTTTATTTTTATTTTTCTTTATTTACTTTAGTTCTAGATTTTCCATATATATATTTAGTTTTATTTTATTTTAGCAGTAGTTCTCTATTTTCTTATTGACTCTTTAATTTTGGTAACTAGATTAGTTTATTTCCTATTCTCTAGTATTAGGAAATACTCCTAATTTTTGTGGCTCAGTTCTTCGTATGCTTAGACATTTAGGATTGGAAGGCCTGATTCCGATCGATAGAAATCGAATGAACCTATCATCGTCGGAGAGCCGAACAGAAGAGGATTGAGGACCAAGCCGCATCCGAAGTAAATATAGGTAGCCGACCTCTGTGGGATTACGCAGCTCCTAGTGCTAGATGATTTAGGACGAGCATAGCTGGACCATCCATTTCAGCAAATAACTTTGAACTGAAACCAGCACTGATACATATGGTCCAGCAGAGTCAATTTGGGGGAGTTGCGACTGAAGACTTGAACCGACACCTAGAGACATTCTTGGAAATCTGTTCACCGATGAAGATAAATGGAGTCCCTGCAGACGCGATCTTCCTGAGCCTATTCCCGTTCTCATTGCGGGATAAGGCTAAAGCATGACTTCACTCCCTACCTTCTGGAAGTATTACTACATGGGAGCAATGTGAGCAGCAGTTTTTGAACAAATATTTCCCACCAAGCAAGACTGCTCACATGAGACATCTAATCACAAGCTTCCGTCAGAAGGAGGGGGAGTCCCTATTTGAAGACTGGGATTGCTACAAGGGGCTACTCTACCAATGCCCCCACCATGGATTTGAAAGGTGGCTGGTGATCCACATCTTCTACAATGGGATCACGTACACCACAAAGATGTCCCTCAATTCTACCGCAGGAGGAGCACTTATGAACTAGACTATCGAGGAAGCAGAGGAGCTGATAGAAGAGGTGGCCCAGAACCACCATCAATGAGCTTCCGAACATGGTCACCCAGCTCTTGCAGTAGGACGATATACTGTCAACTCTGTGAACCACCCAACAGTGTATCGGGAGAACTACTATGGAGGGCAGAGCAGCTTAGAAGAGTAGATTGAGCACTGCGATGCAGTTGGGGACTATAACCAAAGGCCTAACAACCCATACTCTAGTACTTACAACCACGGATGGAAGAACCACCCAAAATTTTCCTATCGGAATAACTCGGGGAACTTCCAACCATTAGGAGGGTATGGGCAACGACAGGGCAATGGGCAGCAGCAACAGAAGTCTAGGTTAGGACTGATGATGGAAGACTTTATTACTACCCAAACGAAGGCCAATGAAGAGTTCCATCGCCAGCATCAGAAAATAGAGGAGACACTCAGAGACTTGAAGGCCAATGTTGATAGTCTTGCAAGTCACACAAGGATGTTGGAGACATAGTTGGCCCAGATAGCCCAAACCATGTCACAACCTATGGAGAGCTCTCCATCATTACCCGAGCCAAGTCAAGCTAAGGAAGAAGGAGTGGGTAATGAGAGAGTAGCACAGAGAAACAAATTTGCCAAGGGGTGTGTAGCCATGATTTCCATCCTACCTGACCAAGCCAAAACTGAGGACAAGATTCCACCTCAGCTTGAGGACCCTGGTGAATTTGTTATCCCCTGCTCAATTTATGGGGAAATCTTTGATGAAGTACTGTGCAACTTGGGGTCATCAGTAAGTGTGATGCCCTATGCATATTATTTGAAGATGGGACTGAATGAACTCCAACCAGCGAACCTTGGTATTCGTATGGGGGATGACTTAGTCAAGGAACCCGTCGGTATGCTAGCACATGTGGCTATGGTTGTCAAGAACTTCGTGATATATACAAATTTTGTTATACTCGACACAAGACCCAATCCCCAAAATCCCATCACTTTGGGAAGACCTTTTCTGGCAACTGCGGGGGCGTGCATAGATGTAAAGGCACACCAAATCTCATTGAAGGTAGATGGGAAGATCATCCTCTTCAGCCTATCAGAGTATAAAGCTCCCTTCCTAGATGTCTTTACTTTCAGCAGGTTAAAGCCGAGTCCACTGAATGTCAATTCTGAGACGAACGAATGTAGGTTCACGGAGCCTTAAAAGCCAAGTTGATAATGGAGTGTGGTCGAGCTAAACGACCTTAAATAAAGTGCTTCTTGGGAGGCAACCCAAGTTTAGTTTTTAGGTTTTCATTTGATTGCATTGCATGCATTTAGTTAATTTGAACTTTGATTTCCATTTCATTTAGCAATAAGACCAGAAAAGAACTTTGCTAGGTAAAAATAAAATCAATTTTTAGCGAAGTGTGTGAGAAAATTCAGATCGTTGTGCACAAAAGGAAAGAAAAAGGGGACACACAGCCTGGCCGTGTGTTTTCCCATGGTTATGCCTGACTACCCCAAGGCACACATGGCCTAGCCATGTGTTTTCACATGGCCGTGTCGCGCGAGGTTAAAAAGGGCACGCCGTGCATTTTTGCCCCAAATGCGTCGTGTGTTTCAATTTTTCTTGCCCTAGCCGTGTGGATCCTTCGTCCCCACCACCTAGAAGCCTTTCCTGTTGGGAATCGATTGGCCGGCTAGAGGGGGGTGAATAGCCCTCGTACGTTGGACGTCGTAAATTGCTCGTCTACAAAAGATTAGCGCAAGCGGAATATACAAATACAAAGCAAAAGACAAACAATAAAACAAACGCTAACACGATAGTATAACGTGGTTCACGGCTACGCCGCTAATCCACGGTCCCCGATTCGTCCTCGGTGAATCACTCCGCTAAACCAATCCACTAAGTGGTCTCTCCTTTGCACCAAGCTAGGTGGAGGTAACCTTTACAACCAAGATCACTCTTCTTACAATAGGATTGAAGTAAAGACAAGTAAGAAGAGTTTAAAGCTTGTGGGGCACTAGGAAGATCGTTTGGAGCATAAGCATTTTCCTCTCAAAGGCTTACACCCTCTCTTTTTATAGAGAGGGCTGATTTCTTCCGCGGAACTCTTAGCGATCGTGATGGACCTCATCGATCTCTCCGTCAGCCTCGTCGGCCTACGATCAGCTCATTACAACGGCTCGAAGAAACCCTATTGACGATCATTCCGCCTTGGGCCGATCGATAATCTTCTTGATCGGCGCCCGTATAGCGATCTGCGGCCGCAATCCGATCGATTGTATACGGTCGAACTCACTCGACTCGGAAGCGATCGGCCCGCCATGACATAGCGATCGGCCGGTGTCGGAAAACCCATCGACACTTGGCCAAATGGCCAAGTTTCACCTAAAAGCTACCCTTCCGGGTTACAATCGCTCCTCTCATTTCTGAGTCCTCGCCTTCGAAATTCTCTTCGTTCTCGGCCACGTCCCTCGGCAGCATCAGGCGCACGTCTCTGCAATGCTCCTTCGCGTCTCTTGCCTCGAAGTCTACTTCCTCCGGCTTCACTCCAAGCTTCTCGTCCGGCGATCCCTCAGATGCTCCAAGCGCACGGCTTCCGCAAAGCTATCCTTCACCGACTCAAGGCACGAGTCATGAGATGTGAAACTCGCCACGGCTCCATGTGCGAATTACTAAGTCCTGCACGACTTCAACGCACATATCACATCAACATATCAAACTAACTTAAACCCTTTGCCACACCATCAAAACCATATTATGGCAAGAGATTGCCCTAACAATCTCCCCCTTTTTGATGTGTGGCAATCCGTTTAAGTTAGGTAAAAACATTTGATATAAATTCTAAGGTAAGAAAGCATGTAAAGATAAACATGATATAACAACATGCAACTCCCCCTTAATCCATGAAACTCTCTATACAAATTTTCTCCTCCCCCTATCATATATTTCTCCCCCTAAAATAATTAACTTAAACATAATTATTTCTCCCCCTTTGACACCATCAAAAAGATTAACACTAAGTTATAAGCTCATGGCATCAAGTATAAAGAGGGAAAATATGACAAGTTGATTTAAAATTGGGTACCACTTGTTGGTTTACAAACTAAATTCGGCCTTCAATGTTCTGATTTACAGACCACCAGTCGACTGTTATCAGTATGGCAGTCGACTGGCACAAAGGAATCCGAATTTTTGATTTTCTGGACGAATTTCAGAAATGCATTATAAATTCCAAAAAATTCGAAAAATCATGAAATTTGGGGAACATATTTCTATTAAGTATATCTATCAAGAAAAAATAGTTTTTCATGAAAAATCATTATATTTTCTGAGATTTGCCAAAAATCCAAACACTTGAAAAACCACTAGTTTTTGAGCATGTTAGTATCCATTTTAGCACCTAGTCTTGCTTTGAATTGTTCCAAAACATGAATACATAGATTTTAGATTAAAGAATTGTTTTGAAAACATATGAAATATCCAACCATGATCTTTGGGCAATATGTCTATGAATTAAACATAAGCCTTCCCCATGATTGGTCTATTATTGCTATTTTGATACTTTAAATGACCATCTAAATGCCATAGGCATTAGTGGACATATGTATCATCCTAACATCTCACTCATGCTAAGTTTTCAATCAAGGTAGCCTATGGTGAGTGTGAGATGCGTCCTAGGGGGTATTTGTATATACTTAACCAATATATTCATGCAATTCTATCATGGTTAAGTATCATCCTAACAACCTACATGATCATAATGACATATATGAATGAATTTCACATTATGATCATGAAATGCATGTTTTTCATCAATTTATAACCATGCATTAGGTATTATATGATGATAATAAACAAATTATCACCTAAAGCATGATTTAAACCTATTTCTCATGATAACGTGCCAAATTTCAAAAACATAAATTATGATTGCAAATATACATAGGGATTACATTAATCATCATGATTTAAGCATTATTACCTATTTGTAGATGCGTTATCATCACCCAACACTATCTAAAAAATGTTGTCCCGTCATCCTAAGTCAACCAAAATATGATATAGGTCAATTCCATATGGTTGACTACCCTAGGGGTTTTCTAACCCTTAAGGATGGATTTTGGAACCCAAAATAAATTCTTTCCTATTGGGTTCACTAAATACTCCTTGGGGATCCATTTCCTAGCAATTACTTTCTTTTTATCTTGTCCCCTAGCTATTAGGCATTTATAGGCCTTTTCATTTTTCTTTTCTTTGTATCCTAGGCCTTTCTTGTTGAAACTAGCTCTTTGGCTCCCTAAGATCATATTTAAGGTGTTGGAGCCAATTGTGAATTTCTCTAGGGCTTTGGTTAAGTAATCTATCTTTTCCCTTAATGCCCTATTTTCCTCTATGCATGCATCATTAACATTTAAAGGCATATAATTATGTGAGCATGCATCATCTAAGCTAGAAGAAATATTTTCATTTTCATTTAAGCATGCTTTTTCTAATTTTTGTTCTAGGTCCTTAATTTGATCTAGCATGCTTTTGTTCTTCTTCTTAGCTCTAAATAAGTCCTTAGTTAAACTAGAAATCATAGAAACTATTTTATTAGGTGAAGCTTTCGTTACCATAGTTTCCATGTCCTCTTCTTCTTCGGATGATGAGGATGTAGAAGCTCCCCCTTCACTTGAGCTCTCTCTTCTTGAGCTTGATTCTTCATTTTCGGATGAAGAGCAATCCAAGTCATCAAAGGCCATCAAGGCCAAATTGGTGACAAAGGCATTCTCCTCTTCCGATGATGATGAAGAGGATGAAGATGGGTCATCCCAAGTCCTTGCCTTGAGAGCTTTGGCCTTTCCCTTTTCCTTTGTCTTCTTCTCCTCTTCCTTTTTCTTCTTGCTCCCCTTTTTCTTCTTCTTTTCTTCTTTCTTTTTCCTCTCTTCCTTGCTCTTGTTTAGGAGAGGACAATTGTCCCTTATGTGCCCTTCTCCTTGGCAATTGTAGCATATGACCTTCCCCCTTGGTCTTCTATTCCTATCATTAGATTTATCAAATCTAAAATTCTTAAATGCACGTCTTACCCTCCTTACCATATAGGCTTCTTCGGTGCTATCCATGGAGGAGGAGGAAGACGCTCACATCGGAGGAGGAGGGGATTTCCATCTTCTTCTTCCCCTTATTTGCCAACAATGCTACTCCTCTTGAGGGTTGAATTCTAGGCTCCTCTTGTATTCCTTCAAGCCTAGTTTCGTGGAGCTCCATTGTTAAGAAAAATTCCTCCAAGGTACTTACTTCCAAGTTCTTGGAGATGTAGAACGAATCCACCATGGAGCTCCACTTTGAGGACCGGGGAAAGGCATCTATAGCCTTCATGAGCATGTCCCGGTTTGATAGCTTCTCACCTACACTTGTTAGCCCAATTAAAATTTCTTTAAACCTAGAGTGTAGTGAGGTTACCTTTTCTCCCTTTTCTAGTTTTATATTGGATAGTTGGGAGCGGAGGAGGTCTCTCCTTGCTAGCTTGGCCTCGGATGTGCCTTCATGGAGTTCTATAAGCTTCTCCCACATCTCTTTGGCGCTAGCACATTCTCTGATCCGGTTGATCTCTTGTTGGGGGAGCACATTGTAGAGATGATGCTTGGCTTTTGAATTTGCAAGGTGCTCTTCCCTTTGCCTTTTGGTCCACCTAGATTTCTCTATTGGTTTCCCTTCTTCATCCCTAGGCAAAACGAAACCGGATTCCATTGTAATCATAATGTCAAAATCCGTTTCGAAAAATACCTCCATTCGCTTCTTCCACCAAGCGAATTCTCCTTCAAACTTCGGAGGATGGATGTTGGAGCCGACCATTTTGAAAATTGCTTGTAGTGGCGGTTAGTCCTCGACAAGCTTTCCTCGGCTCTGATACCACTTGTTGGGAATCGATTGGCCGGCTAGAGGGGGGTGAATAGCCCTCGTACGTTGGACGTCGTAAATTGCTCGTCTACAAAAGATTAGCGCAAGCGGAATATACAAATACAAAGCAAAAGACAAACAATAAAACAAACGCTAACACGATGGTATAACGTGGTTCACGGCTACACCGCTAATCCACGGTCCCCGATTCGTCCTCGGTGAATCACTCCGCTAAACCAATCCACTAAGTGGTCTCTCCTTTGCACCAAGCTAGGTGGAGGTAACCTTTACAACCAAGATCACTCTTCTTACAATAGGATTGAAGTAAAGACAAGTAAGAAGAGTTTAAAGCTTGTGGGGCACTAGGAAGATCGTTTGGAGCATGAGCATTTTCCTCTCAAAGGCTTACACCCTCTCTTTTTATAGAGAGGGCTGATTTCTTCCCGTTGGCCGCCATCAGTCGACTGCCGCCCTTGGCAGTCGACTGCCGTCACTACAACGGCCTCCGAACACGTCGGATCCCGACCGTTGTAGTCCAACGGAACTCTTGGCGATCGGTCGATGGACCTCATCGATCGGCTAGCACGCCTCCGTCAATCGCCGATCGGCTACGAACGGGCGTGGCCGAAACCCTATTGACGGTCACGCCAGCTGATCGCCGATCGATGGTCTTGGATCGGCCACGTATGGCGATCGCTGGCCACAATCGATCGATCGTATACGGTCGAACTCACTCGACTCGAAGCGATCCGCCATGACATGGCAGTCGACTGGTGTCGGGAAAACCCATCCGACACTTGGCCAAATGTCCAAGTTTCACTTAAGAGCTACCCTTCCCCGGGTTACAATCGCTCACTCTCATTTCTCGGAGTCCCTCGCCTTCGAAGTTCTCTTCGTTCTCGGCCACGTCCCTCGGCAGCATCAGGCGCACGGCTCTGCAATGCTCCTTCGCGTCTCTTGCCTCGAAGTCTACTTCCTCCGGCTTCACTCCAAGCTTCTCGTCCGGCGGTCCCTCGGATGCTCCAAGCGCACGGCTTCTGCAAAGCTATCCTTCACCGACTCAAGGCACGAGTCATGAGATGTGAAACTCGCCACGGCTCCATGTGCGAATTACTAAGTCCTGCACGACTTCAACGCACATATCACATCAACATATCAAACTAACTTAAACCCTTTGCCACACCATCAAAACCATATTATGGCAAGAGATTGCCCTAACATTTCCAACCCTCAAGGAAGATCAAAAGAAGTAAGGATGAGGAGGACCAAGCAAGTGGCATCTCGATCCGGTGCATTGGGGCGACGAGCAAAGGAGAACCGACGCCCATCAAGCTCCAAAGGAGGGTAACACTATTCCAACTTTTTTGTTCGCAACAATGAGCATAGGGATAGATATAACTGATGCATGCGATCGCGTCCTCAAATCTCGCAATGAAGGTCGTCGAGGACTCAAAGTGCGCGCTCACGCTCAACGCCCACAAGTGCACGGATGTCATCAAGTAATAAAAGATTATCGATCCCATAGGGATTGGGATTCGAATATTGGTACGTTCAGTGGTTGTAATTGTTCTGACGTAAACTCTAAGAGATTTTGATTGGTGAGGGCTGTCGGTGGACTATACTCTATACGGTGTCACACGGAGGAGGAAGGAAGTGTGCCGAGGTCTTCAAAGGTGATTCTAGGACTTCGGTTTCACTTGTGTCACAAAATAATGCTGTCAATTGGCATTGTCTAGACGTTTAGCTATGGTCATGTGGAAGGGACATCATACACTCCCTCGCAGAGCCACCGCATCTACCGGGAGCTATCTCCGCCTAGAAGGACGGGATAGACGATACGAGGATGTCGAATCAATCCCTACAATGAACCGTGTTCAGTTCCATCTCATCCTTCTACCCACGGTTACAGGAGATCAGGTTTGCCCCTAGGTTCCTTGTATAAAATCTCCTAAATCATAGATACGAGGGTTGTCACCCCTCGTATCACCTAAGCACAGCAGGTAAAAAACCAAACACGCATAGAAAAAGTAAAAACAACTACCAATTGCCAAATTAAACTCAAAGGCAAAATTTAACATGGACAAACATTGTAAGGTGCACACAAGCTACTCCCTAATCCTACAATCAAAAGAACTACTCCATGTATATGAAGGAAGAATCACAAAGCATGTTTATATTCGAATACATAGGGAATAAAATGCAGGAACAAAAGATTACAATGCTTTCGTGGTCTTCTCTCCAGCGTTGAAGTGCAAGGCATGGACCTCCGGCGGCATTCCTCCCCGTTGTGAGTTCCTGAACTTTTTAGGACTTCGGCGTGCCGTCCTAGACATTGTGCCTCCCCCCTAGGGTTTGGGCGGAGCCATCCTTATATAAACATCACCTCGGACCACTGTAAAATCTGAAAAAACCCTAGTCGTGCAAATCTAGTGGCCGCCACACGACCGTGGGTTTCCACATGGCCAGGCCGTGTGCAGCCCTAAGTTAGCTGATCTCGCCCATTGGACATGGTCGTGTGTAGCCACACGCCCTGGTCGTGTCCCACTCTGCGTCTAGCTACAAAATGTCCGTCTTTTTCTCCGAAAGTGCGCCTTTTTCACCCGAAATGCTAACTTGCACACAAAAGTACAAAGAGCAAACCTCTGAACCAGAAAATAGGAATTGCGAACAAAATAGAGTACCATGTGCATGAAACTAACATAAAATGTACTGAGATGTGAGCGAAAACTACTCTTAACACCCTATATGTTTCGCTCACATCACTTCTCCCAGATTTAAATCTTTGCTTGTCTTCAAGCAAACATTAGTACCATGAACTTTAAAAAGACATTGTTCCATACTTAGCATTTCAACTAAATTTATCAAGTGATATTTACAATCAAAGCAGAATAAATATGTTCTAGAAATTCACTAAGTTAGCTCCTCGTGCTCGTTCTAAGCGAATCATTCTTAAGGGATGCCCATTCCATGGTGAGTTAAGTCGTCAGCCCATAGCTTTCTTAAGGTTTCTGGCTCTTAGGCACTTAATTGCCCAAAGCGAGGGTCGTTCCCTTGATCTAGCATAAAGTCTCAAAGGCGTGCTCAGTATTGAGATAAATTGGTAGGTGTTTCTCCAGTAACCTAACTCGGTCTCAAAGGGGCATCTAGCCATTTCCACCCACGACAACTATTTTTTATCCCACTGATATGAGCAAAACATATAAGATTTTAGAAGTAGTTTTCGCTCACATCTTGTTACATTTTGTGTTAGTTTCATGCATATGTTACTCTATTCTTGCACGCATTGCCTATTTTCTGGTTCGGAGGTCTGCTCATTGTACTTTTATGTGCAAGTTAGCTTTTCTGGTGAAAAAGACGCATTTTCGGAGCAAAAGAAGGACTTTCGTAGCTAGACGCAGAGTGAGACACAACCAAGGTGTGTGGATTCACACGGTCGTGTCCAATGGGCAAAGAACATCACCCCAGGGCTGCACACGGCCTAGCCGTGTGGAAACACACGACCCGACGGATTTGCGCGACTAGGGCTTTTTCCAGATTTTGCAGTGGTCCGAGGCGATGCCTATATAAGGATGGCTCCGCCCAAAACCCTAGGGGGAGGCATGACGGCTAGGACGGCACGCCGAAGCCCTAAAAAGTTTTAGTAACTTACAGCGGGGAGGAGGAACGCCACCGGAGGTCCACAACTTGCAATACAACACCGGAGAGAAGATCATGAAGCATCATATATCTCTATTTATGTGCTTTATTTCTATTGTATTCAAACTTAAACATATTTTGTGATTCTTCCTTCGTATTTATGGAGTAGTGCTTTTGATTCTAGGATTAGGGAGTAGCTTGTGTACATAAACAATGTTGGTTCATATTAAATTCTGGCCAAAAGTTTAATTTGACAATTGGTAGTTGCTCTCTATTATATCTACGTGAGTTTGTCTTTCTTTCCGCTATGCTTAGGCAATACGAGGTGGTGACAGCCCTCGCAATTTAAATTTAGGAGGTTTGATCCAAGGAACCTAGGGGTAAACCTGACCTCCCGTAACTGCGGGGAGAAGGGAGCGGTGGAATCAGAAACGATCCATCGCAAGGATTGATTTGACATCCTCGTACTCTCTATCCCATCCTTTTGGGCAGAGGTAGCTCCCGGTGAATGCGGTGGCTCTGCGGGATAGCATATGATGTCCCTTCCTCAAAACCGTAGATAGACATTTAGACGACGCCAATTGACAACAATGTTCTGTGGTACACAAGCGAAATCGAAGTCCTAGAATCACCTTTTAAGACCCCGGCACACTCTTTTCTGTGTGACACCTTACAGAGTAGGGTCCACCAATAGTCCTCACCAATCGACTCTCTCAGAGATTTTGTTCGAACAATCACAACCACTTAGTATATTTGTATTCGAATCCCAGTCCCTGTGGGATCGATAAAACTTTATTACTTGACGACATCCATGCACTTGTGGGCATTGAGCACGAGCACGCACTTTGAGTCCACGACGATATCCGTTGTGAGATTTAAGGTCGCGCCAGTGCGCATCAAGTTTTTGGCACCGTTACCGGGGACTGTCGATGTAGGGAATTCTTTATACCAAATGGCATATGCGCAACGGAAAAATTAGGATCCCTTCCAAGTGATCCATGCGAAAGCAAACTCGTATAAAATAAATTTCTCTAAACCAAACCTATCTTATAGGAGAGGATTACCTTTGTTGCGTGCCCTTGTTAATCTCGCTTCTTCCTTTTGTTTGTTGGATCTTTAGCACGTTCAAGTGTCCGTGCCTCTATATGTATCCACACGAGCAAGCTCTTGTCTCATAAAAGAAAACTAGAGGAGCTCTCCTTTACTTCTTGCTAGAGAAGTCCCTAAAGGAGAGGAAGAGAGGGAAAAGGAGAAAGGAAGAAGAAGACTCCTCTTCTTGCTAGCCTACACTCACAAACCCACACAACCAAAGCTTCCACCAAGCTCTCTCACAACCACAACAACACTTGCTTTGGCCGGCCACTTCATGGGGTCTTTTATAGGGTTGGAAAAACCCTTTCACCTCCACACATTCAATGCAATCCATTGCATTGGGACACAAGTTTGGCCGGCCACTTAAGGAGACAAAACCATTTTGTTTCCTTCCACCTTATCTAGCTTAGGTGGATGCTTAGGTGGCATGCTCATGTGGCATGCTTATGTGGCATTCTTATGTGGCATTCATGCATGTTGAATTAATCTTATTAATTCAATTAAGCTTATGTTATCATATTGAATTAATCTTATTAATTCAATTATATTGAATTAATCTTATTAATTCAATTAAGCTTATGTTATCATATTGAATTAATCTTATTAATTCAATTAAGCTTATGTTATCATATTGAATTAATCTTATTAAATCAATGAGGTAACATATTGAATTAATCTCATTAAATCAATTAGCTAAAATTCTCATTAAGCTTAAAGTCCAAAAACCATTTTGTACTTAAGCTTATTCCCAAATTATTCTAGTCAAACTAGAATACTCTAATTCCTCTAATTATCATGCTCTTTGTGTGTGACCCTATAGGCTCTCATAACGTTGGCAGTGGACCTAAACTCTTTTAGATACACAAGCAATGAGCGGCATCTAGCAATACATCATTGCTACCCAAGTTACGAGATAAGTCAAGATCCGACTAACCTTTTCGTGACTACTATAATATATGACCGTGTCCTTCTATCCTTGATATCAGATTGATCAATGAGGCATAGACCGTGTCATCCTCGATCAATCTATGTGTTTCTTGATCCTTGAGTAAACTAACTCAAACAAATGAGCTCAATATCTCATATTGACTCATTCGAGCATGGCCATGCGTTTTAGTAGTTCTACTCAATCAAGGGGCCCACCGATATCACTCTCGTCATATGAGAGGGATAGATCCCATCTACATCACTCACATCCCTCCGCATAATTTGTTATATACCCAGTAATCGCCTTTATGGTCCACCCTGTTACGGGTGACGTTTGACGATACCAAAGTACATAACTCCTTATGTAAGGAACCGTAGTGACTTCAGGTCTGAGGACTATTCATACCAATAGTCACATGAGAAAGTTTATGACACTCATATAACGATCCATGAAACTTTCTCATGGCGGGTCAGTTCAGTATATATTCTCTAATATATACCCATGTGTCCATGACTTGTGAGATCAAGTCATCAATTGACCTACATGCTATTTTTTATGTATTAATATTGCCCTTGCATATTAATACTTGACTAGGAACATTTAGAAAGTGTTCTCTACAGCCTCTCATAATCAATTCTGCCAATTGATGTGCTGTAGATAAGAACCTACTTTTCTAGGGCATTACTATATTTAATTTAGCTGGCACAAGCAAGACTTAAATATAATAACCAATCCTTTGCCTTTATAGAATATGATACAAAATGTTCCCTATTCAACCATCACATGATTGGTTCTTAGGGCTATAACTAACAATCTCCCACTAGCACTAGTACCAATCACTATGATATCTAATACCTAGTGACCTAGTGTGACCATCATGCTTCCTCTGTGCCAAAGCCTTGGTCAATGGATCTGCGATGTTTTAGCCATCGGTACCTCTGCATATCCTCACATCTCCTCTATCGATGATCTCTCGAATGAGATGGGCGCCTTGATATGTGTTTGGTCGTGATGTGATCGAGGTTCCTTAGCACTGCAATAGCCCCATTGTTGTCACAATAGAAGTCTGTGGATCTGCAATGCTAGGAACTACCCCAAGTTCAGCGATGAACTTGCGGGCCAAAGACCTCCTTTCTTTGCATCGGATCGACAATATGCTCGGCTTACATTGTAGAATCGACAAGCGTGTCTGCTTTGAACTCTTCGACTCACGGCTCCACCATTCGAGGCAAAACACGTACCCGATTGCGATCTATAGTCATCCTTATGCATTTGGAAGCTTGCATCACTGTAACCCTTCTGACTAGCTCCTCATTGCCTCGAATATCGAAATATTCTTTCGTTCTTCGTAAGTATTTAAGAATATTTTTATTGCTATCCGATGACTTTCACTGGATCCGTGGTATCTACTCGTCATGCTCAAAGCATACGAGGCGTCGAGCAGTACAAAGCATGGCGTACATGATAGACCCTATGGCGAGCGCATAAGGGATCTTATCCATGCGATCTCTCTCCTCCTTAGAAGAGGACATTGAGTCTTCGAAAGACTCACACCATGTTATAATGGAAGAAATCCTTTCTTGGAATTTTGCATAGCAAAACGATCTAGCACTTTATCAATGTATGTACTCTGACTTAGGCCAAGTAATCTTTTAGATCTATCTCTATAGATCTTGATGCCTAGAATATAGGCAACTTCACCTAAGTCTTTCATCGAGAAACAATTCCCTAACCACATCTTCACGGTGGGTGAGGGAATATCATTTCCGATGAGAAGTATGTCATCTACATACAAGACAAGAAATACAATTGTGCTCCCACTATTTCTCTTGTAGACACAAGGTTCATCTTCATTCTTGATGAAACCAAACTCTTTGATTGCATCATCGAATCGAAGATTCCAGCTTCGAGAGGCTTGCTTTAGTCCATAAATGGACCTTTGCAGTTTGCATACCTTTCCAGGATGCTTTGGATCTTCAAAACCCTCAGGCTGTGTCATGTACACATCCTCGAGTAGCTTTCCATTCAAAAAAGCGGTTTTGACATCCATCTGCCAGATCTCATAATCGTGGTAGGCTGCAATAGCAAGTATGATCGAATGGATTTAAAGCATCAGAATCGTGAAAAGGTTTCATCATAGTCAATACCATGAATTTGTTTGAACTTTAGCCACCAATCTACCTTTATAGGTATGCTTATTACTATCCATGTCGCCTTTACTTTAAAGACCCACTTACACCCAATGGGTTTTACCCTTCAGTGGATCAACCAAAGGTCCATACTTGGTTAGTGTACATGGATTCCATTTCGATCTCATGGCCTCTAGCCATTTCTAACTGGGCTCATCATAGCTTCTGATAGGATGTAGGCTCGCCAAGATCGATAAGCAATACATCACTGTCTACCAAGAGAAAAGAATATCTCTCGGGTTGACGACGGATCCTATTAGATCTACGAAGAGGTTGGTCTACTTGAACAGTGTTTGTTCCACAACTCTTTGGGCAACAATTTCTCATCCACAACACTTTGTGGTTCCTGCTCATTTTCCATCAAGCCTTAGTGTTATCGCATCTTGAACTTCTTCAAGATGAATTTTACTCCCACTAGTTTTTCTAGAAATAAATTCTCTTTCTAGAAAGACAAAGATTTCGCAACAAACACCTTGCCAAGTGTGGGATTGTAAAAGTAATATCCCTTAGTTTCCTGGGATATCCTACAAAATAACACTTATATGATTTGGGTCCTAGTTTATCCGAGACTTGACGTCTTACATAAGCTTCACAACCCCAAATCTTTATAAAAGACATTTTGGGACTCTTCCGATCCATATCGTATATGGTGTCTTTTCTACTGACTTTGATGGGACGCGATTAAGTGTGAAAGCGGTGTCTCTAGAGCTAGTCCCCAAAAGGAAGTAGGTAGATCAGTCTGGCTCATCATTGATCGTACCATATCTAAGAGAGTACGATTTCTCATCTCCGATACACCATTCCATTGTGGTGTTCCAGGTGGAGTGAGTTGGGATATTATCCCACACTCAGCCAGGTGATCACGAAACTCTTGACTAAGGTATTCACCACCTCGATCCGATCAAGTAGCTTGATACACTTACCAAGTTGGTTTTGTACTTCATTCTTGAATGCTTTGAACTTTTCAAAGGATTCGACTTATGTCTCATCAAATATAAGTAGCCAAATCTACTCATATCATCGCTGAAAGTAATAAAGTACTTATAGCCTCCTCTGCTTCGACATTGAAAGGCCCACATACATCAAGATGTATGAGTCAAGTCCCGCCTCTCTCCATGTCCACTAAATGGAGTTTTAGTCATCTTTCCTAAAGGCAAGATTCGCATACCTCATATGATTCAAAATCAAATGAGTCCAATAATCCATCTTTATGGAGTTGGGATATGCGTTTTCATTTATGTGACCTAGGCGATAAAGCGAGAGATATGTTTGGTTCAAATCATTCGATTTGAACCGCTTGGTATTTACGTTATAAATTGGGTTTTCTAAATCTAGAACATAGAGACCATTCATAAGTGGTTCATTACAATAGAACATTTCATTTAAATAAATGGAACAACATTTGTCCTTTATTATAAAAGAAAAATTTTTCTTGTCTAAACAAGATACGAAATTATGTTCTTTGTCAATGCAGTACATATAAGCACTCTCTAGTTCTAAGATAAGCCCGGTGGGCAAAGACAAAGAATATGTTCCTACACAGACAACTTTTGCGCCATTGCCTACTCGTAGGTCTACTTCGCCTTTTGCCATTTGTCTACTATTTCTCAGTCCCTGCACATTATTACAAATGTGAGATGCACATCCGGTATCTAATACCCATGTAGAAGAAATAGATAGATTAACTTCTATAACGTGTATACCTGAGGAAGAAGTCCACGTCTTTTATTCTTTACTTCCAAGGTAGACTTTGCAGATTCCGCTTCCGGTGTCGATCTCACCGCAATGGAAGCATCCCCTTTAGGTACTTTACCTTTACCCTTTGAAGTGGATGAATTGGCCTTGCCTTTGGCTTGGGTCTTACCCTTGCCTTTGCGCTTACCTTTGCCCTTCTTGACCATTAGTACGGTGCTAATTTTCTTTTTGAGATTCGGTGATTCTTAACATCTTTGAGAATCTCAGGCAAAGGTTTATCAATTTCATTCATGTTATAATTCATGACGAATTGATTATATGCTTCCGGCAACGATTGCAGGATAACATCGGTTGCCAATTCTTGGCTCAGTGGAAAACCTAGTCTTTCAAGGTTCTCAACGTACCCAATCATTTTGAGTACGTGAGTTCCTACAGGTGTTCCTTCTTGCATCTTGCATGCAAAAAGAGCCTTAGACACTTCAAAACGCTCGTGCCTAGCTTGTCCTTGATATAGTTGTTTCAAATGCTCAACCATATCATAGGCATCCATGTTCTCATGTTGCTTCTGAAGCTCAGAGTTCATGGTGGCAAGCATAAGACATGACACATCTAATGCGTCATCTTGATGCTTCTTATAAGCATCCTTTTCAGCACGAGTGGCCGCATGGGCGGGTGTTTCAGGGGTAGACTGCTCTAGGACATACAGTTTGCGTTCTTGCTTGAGGATAATCCTCAAGTTCCTATACCAGTCAAGAAAGTTCGCTCCATTGAGCTTGTCCTTCTCAAGGACAGATCGCAAGTTCAGGGGGTGTCGTGGTTAGATGTCATGGTGATCTACAACATTAAAATGCAAAGTTAAGTATCATACCTAAATCATTTAATTAGGCCTTTAATTAAATGAGGCTCCCACTAAATTCTCATAGCTACTATTTAGCTATAAATTTATATGGGATAAAGATCCACATTATAATTCGTCTTGAGTTAGCTTTGGCTAATCGCCCAAGACGTAGTATAATTAGGTAGGCAATCTTTTGCCAATTACATCTGATGTAACTCTTTAATAGCTTTGGTTAAGTTTAGATTAGTTTAGTGCTTATTTCTAAACCAAACTTCAGGTGTGGCGAGGCCTGGGCCTTCTTGGATATCGGAGCAACGACCACTTCTAAGACAAAGCCGATGTTCTAAATCACATAAAACTAATTTTAAAACTTATGTTCAAAGCTAATATATGCCTCTACTTTCTTAACTAATTAAGAAAACTTAATTAAGTCTTAACCAAGTTTGATAGCGGGACATCACGATTGTACACTCGCACTCTTCCAAGATAAAATGCATTGCTTTGCTTTGGCAAACCCAATAACAAATGATCGAGGAAGTAGTGAGTACCAAGCTTTGGTAGGCATATCGTTTTGACTTATTAAGAAATAAACATGTATCATATACATATTAGCATACATCACATATAAGCTAAACTAATCATGCATCACATACAAGCTAAACTAACATGCATCACATACATATTAAACTAAGCGTGTCATGGTTATGGCCCTTATTCTACAATCTTCTCAAGCCAATGAAAAGATTGATTGGTCAACCTAGGGATAGCATCTTCTCCTAAGTGCTTCCTTTTGGTTGTCTTGTGTGTTGACTTCCTCCTTGTAACCTCATCTTCCAATGGACCCTCCATCTTTGTTTTGTACATTAAAAAAGGAGAAATACTCGAGTTACATTCGAGTCTAAAACTAATTTTACAAAAAGAATTTTAGGAGGAAGGCACGACACGCAGGCTGTATTTAAGAATTACAACACACACACATTCACAAACCTTTTGGGACTAGGCCATAACCATGCACCATGTCATTTTAACTTTTAAAAGACATTGGATATTTTATTATGTTTGACAATTGCTAATGCAATTATCAACTCATAATAAAATTTATCCTACTTCTATATCACATATAAAATAGAGTAAACCTATTTTATACGATCTTTCGCCAGGGGCTCTGATACCCCTGTAGGGAATTCTTTATACCAAATGGCATATGCGCAACGGAAAAATTAGGATCCCTTCCAAGTGATCCATGCGAAAGCAAACTCGTATAAAATAAATTTCTCTAAACCAAACCTATCTTATAGGAGAGGATTACCTTTGTTGCGTGCCCTTGTTAATCCCGCTTCTTCCTTTTGTTTGTTGGATCTTTAGCACGTTCAAGTGTCCGTGCCTCTATATGTATCCACACGAGCAAGCTCTTGTCTCACAAAAGAAAACTAGAGGAGCTCTCCTTTACTTCTTGCTAGAGAAGTCCCTAAAGGAGAGGAAGAGAGGGAAAAGGAGAAAGGAAGAAGAAGACTCCTCTTCTTGCTAGCCTACACTCACAAACCCACACAACCAAAGCTTCCACCAAGCTCTCTCACAACCACAACAACACTTGCTTTGGCCGGCCACTTCATGGGGTCTTTTATAGGGTTGGAAAAACCCTTTCACCTCCACACATTCAATGCAATCCATTGCATTGGGACACAAGTTTGGCCGGCCACTTAAGGAGACAAAACCATTTTGTTTCCTTCCACCTTATCTAGCTTAGGTGGATGCTTAGGTGGCATGCTCATGTGGCATGCTTATGTGGCATTCTTATGTGGCATTCATGCATGTTGAATTAATCTTATTAATTCAATTAAGCTTATGTTATCATATTGAATTAATCTTATTAATTCAATTATATTGAATTAATCTTATTAATTCAATTAAGCTTATGTTATCATATTGAATTAATCTTATTAATTCAATTAAGCTTATGTTATCATATTGAATTAATCTTATTAAATCACTAAGGTAACATATTGAATTAATCTCATTAAATCAATTAGCTAAAATTCTCATTAAGCTTAAAGTCCAAAAACCATTTTGTACTTAAGCTTATTCCCAAAGTATTCTAGTCAAACTAGAATACTCTAATTCCTCTAATTATCATGCTCTTTGTGTGTGACCCTATAGGCTCTCATAACGTTGGCAGTGGACCTAAACTCTTTTAGATACACAAGCAATGAGCGGCATCTAGCAATACATCATTGCTACCCAAGTTCTGAGATAAGTCAAGATCCGACTAACCTTCCGTGACTACTTATAATATATGACCGTGTCCTTCTATCCTTGATATCGACGATTGATCAATGAGGCATAGACCGTGTCATCCTCGATCAATCTATGTGTTTCTTGATCCCTGAGTAAACTAACTCAAACAAATGAGCTCAATATCTCATATTGACTCATTCGAGCATGGCCATGCGTTTTAGTAGTTCTACTCAATCAAGGGGCCCACCGATATCACTCGCCATATGAGAGGGATAGATCCCATCTACATCACTCACATCCCTCCGCATAATTTGTTATATACCCAAGAATCGCTTTATGGTCCACCTCGTACGGTGACGCTTGACGATACCAAAGTACATAACTCATGTAGGGAACCGTAGTGACTTCGTCCGAGGACTATTCATACCAATAGTCACATGAGAAAGTTTATGACACTCATATAACGATCCATGAAACTTCTCATGGTGGGGTCATCAAGATATATTCTCTAATATATACCCATGTGTCAACTTGATATCATATATCCATGACTTGTGAGATCAAGTCATCAATTGACCTACATGCTAGTCTTTATGTATTAATATTGCCCTTGCATATTAATACTTGACTAGGAACATTTAGAAAGTGTTCTCTACAGCCTCTCATAATCAATTCTGCCAATTGATGTGCTGTAGATAAGAACCTACTTTTCTAGGGCATTACTATATTTAATTTAGCTGGCACAAGCAAGACTTAAATATAATAACCAATCCTTTGCCTTTATAGAATATGATACAAAATGTTCCCTATTCAACCATCACATGATTGGTTCTTAGGGCTATAACTAACAGTCGATTCGATATCAAATCGAACGGTGGTAGATTGGATCGGACTTAGGATTAGATTATTTTCTTGCTTTATTTTCCTTTTAGTTTAATCTTGTCTGCTTAGTTATATTTTCCATATTTAGATTTAGTTTTTATTTTCAGTAGTAGTTTCCTATTTACTTATTGCATATTATATTTTTATTTGCTAGATTTATTTATTTTCTGCTTTTAGAATTAGGGTAGCACTCTTACTTTTGTGGTCTAGTTCATCGTATGCTTAGAAGACTAGGGTCAGAAGGCCTAATTTTGATCGACTTAGAGATTGAGCGAACCTTTCACCGTCGGAGAGCAGTACAGCGAAAGATGGAAGATCAAGCTGCATCCGAGGTGAACATAAGAAGTCGACCTCTACGGGACCACGCAGCTCCTAACGCTAGAGGATTCAGGCCGAGCATAGTTGGACCATCAATTTCGGCAAATAACTTTGAGCTGAAGCCGACACTTATATATATGGTTTAGCAGAGCCAATTCAGGGGAGCTGCGACTGAAGATTCGAATCGACATCTTGAGGATTTTCTCAAAATCTGCTCAACTATGAAACTGAACGGAGTCCCTTCTGACGCGATCCGCCTGAGCCTGTTCCCATTTTCACTGCGGGATAAGGCTAAGGCTTGGCTTCACTCTCTACCCTCTGGCAGCATCACCACATGGAAGCAGTGTGCGTGACAGTTTCTGAATAAATACTTTCCACCAAGTAAGACTGCTCACATGCGCCACCTTATCACAAGCTTTCACCAGAAGGAGGGGGAGTCCTTGTTCGAAGCATGAGATCGCTACAAGGGGCTACTTTATCAATGCCCACACCATGGACTGGAGAGGTGGTTGGTGATCCACATTTTCTATAATGGGATCGCTTATGCCACAAAGATGTCCCTAGATTCTGCCGCAAGAGGAGCTCTAATGAACAAGACCATAGAGGAGGCAGAGGATCTTATCGAAGAGGTGGCCCAAAACAACCATCAATGGGCTTCTGAACGTGGTCAACCCACGCTTGTGGTAGGACGATACACTGTCAACTCCATGGACCACCTTTCGGCAAGGATGAACGCGCTCAGCAGATGATTTGAATCTTTGAATCCTTCATTTACATGCGCGGCCATTGATTTTGGAGAAGGAGTGCCAGTGTATCGAGAGGACCACTATGGAGGGCAGGGGACCTCAGACGAGCAGATCGAGCATTGTGACACGATTGGGGACTATGATCAAAGGCCCCATAACCCGTACTCTAATACCTACAATCTCGGATGGAGGAGTCACCCGAATTTCTCCTACAAAAATAACTCAGAAAACCCCCAACCATTCGGAGGGTACAGGCAACAGCAGGGCAATGGGCAGCGACCATAGAAGTCCAGACTGGAACAGATGATGGAGGACATCATCGCTACCCAAACTAAGGCCAATAAGAAATTTCGTCGCCAACATCAAAAGTCTGAAGAAGCATTGAGAGACTTGAAGGCCACCATTGATGGCCTTGCAAGTCATACCCGGATGTTGGAGACACAAGTGGCCCAAATAGCCCAATCCATGTTACAACCTGTGAAGAACTCTCCGACGAGCCAAGGAAAGGAGGAAGGAGTAGGGCAGAGTAGCCAATTCGCAAAGGGGTGTGCAACCATGATTTCCACCCTACCTGACCAAGCTGAGTTTGAAGAGAAGATTCCAATACAACTTGAAGACCCTGATGAATTCGTTATTCCCTGCTCGATTTATGGGGATAGCTTCAACGAAGCACTATGCGACTTGGGGTCATCAATTAGTGTGATGCCCTATGCATATTTTCTGATGATGGGACTAAGCTGACTTCAACTAGCGAATCTTGGTATTCGTATGGGGGATGATTCAGTGAAGGAGCCCGTTGGCCTACTACCACACGTTGTTGTGATGATTGAGGATTTCATCATACCCCACGGACTTCATCATACTGGACACATGACCGAATCCCCAGAATTCCATCATTCTGGGAAGGCCTTTTCTAGCAACCGCAGGGGTGTGCATAGATGTGAAGGCACACCAGATCTCCCTGGAGGTAGACGGGGAGATCATCCTTTTCATCCTTTCAGAGCACAGAGCTCCCTACTTTGACGGCTTCATGATTAGCAGATTGAAGCTGGAAGCTCCAGATGCAGATCCTGAGATAGATGAATGGAGGTTCACTGAACCACCAGAGCCGAGTTGATAGAAGAGTGCGGTCGAGCTAAACAACCTTAAACAAAGCGCTCCTTGGGAGGCAACCCAAGTTTAGTTTTAGATTTCCCTTTTCTATTACATTGCATAAATTTGTTTGATTTTAGTTTTGATTTCCATCACATTTAGAGTTAGGAATAGAAAAGAACTTTGCTAGGCAAAAATGAGACCCATATTAGTCTACACGGCGAAGTGTATGAACAAATTCGGGCCATGGTGCATAAATGGGACGAAAAAAGGAAAAATACACGGCTTGGCCATGTGTTTTCCCACGGTCGTACCCGATTGACTAGAGGCGCACACGGCCTGGCCGTGTGTTTTCACACGGCCGTGGTGCGCGAGCTTAAAAGGGGCGAACCATGTGTTTTCACCCCATTTATGACGTGTGCTTCAAAAGTTCTTGCCCTAGCCATGTGATTTCACTTTCCCCTTCCTCTAGAAGCATTTCTAACCTCTAAAGAAGCCAAAAGGAGCAAGGATGAGGAGGACCAAGATCGTAGCATCCCAATCCGGTGCCTCGGAGCGACGAACAAGAAGAGCCGACGCTCCTCAAGCTCCGAAAGAGGGTAACACCCTACCCCCTCTACTTTTTCGCAATAATGAACATAGAGATAGGTACAATATGCTCTCTACTCGTAAACTTACTGCTACTAGATACTTAGATGAGTATTTTCTAGAATCTTTAGGGTTGTTAGGTGATATGCAAACCCTATTTGCAAAAATGGGGTGGGATGAGATTATGGGAATAAGGCACCTAACCTACCCTAGGATAGTTTTGGAATTTTTGAGTTCTTTAGAGGCAGAAGTTTTAACGGGTAGAGAGAGCGAGGAGGGTAGGATAACTTTTAGGCTTTTTAATATTGAGCATGAGTGGACCCTCCACCAATGGAACTCATGCTTTGGCTTGCCATGCGAGGGAGAGAGAAGGACCCCTAATGGGTACAACTCTCGTATGATTTGGACAGAGTTGACAGGAGAGCATGCTTATGACTCATCTAGGGCCAAAGCGTCGCGCCTCCAAAATCCCGTCTTTCGATACCTACACCGCATTATGGCCAGTACCATATTTGGTCGTGGGGAGAGTGATGGTGTAGTTAGAGCCAGCGAGCTACTTTGCTTATGGGATATGCTACAAGAAAGGAGTAGCATTGATGTAGGGTCCCACTTCATTAGACACTTAGTGAAGATGGGCAAAGCAGCACGCGGATAAATCAATGTGGGAGGCCTACTTACCCACATTTGTTATAGGATGGGGTACGAGTACACAACATTGGAGAGTATAGAGGGGAGCCCTAGGATCGACCTAGGAGTATGCATGACCATGAAGATGATTGTAAGAGAAGGAGACTCCTTATGCTATGTAAGGAAAAATCTTACGACCCTTAGGCTCCCCGACCCGGATCGTACCACCATCGCTATATGCACTAATTGGTGCTTAGACCTGATAGTGGAGTCCCCTCCACATGAGGGACCATCCACATCAATGCCCATCTCTCCACCTTTGTATCACTCTCCCTCCAGTCCACAGATGCATAGGAACCCACCTAGTCCACGCCGACATGAGCCTACACCTACACCACCATCTTTTTCTACTTTTGAGCAGGATGCAGGTATGTCGCCCTATGATTTCTCGGAGTTTCGATCGTGCCTCGAAGACATTTACACTGAGCAGTAGACGTAGAGGTAGCGATGGGAGGAGCAGAGTGCCTACCAGCAGGCGGAGTTCCAAAGATTCCGAGAGCATTTCCAGCGGGCCGAGGAGTTTTACGATGAGGCCTGCATATACTTCCAGGAGGAGGCTGCTCATTGCCAGGATGAGGCAGCTTATCGCAGGGAGATGCGGCAGCATATGCACGCCCAGCAGGCACAGTGAGCTAGGGAGGAGGAGCATCGAGCAGCCGCTGCATCCATCAGTTCCCAGATCGACCACATGTATATGTTGCATCAGCGGCTCAGCAGCAGGTTCTCCCAGGATCCAGAGATAACCAGGCTCCCAGACTTTCCACCTCGTCCACCATATTAGAGGTATATTTTTATTTAAGTCTGGGGGAGACCCCAAAATCTATTTTGTTTTGTTTCCTAGCAGTAGTTTCTTTTCTGGTATTTTCATTCATTTGTTCATGCATGCATGAGTTGTTTAGTTCCTTTCAGTACTTAATTTTTGGTGTCTGAAAAGCTACCTCAGTAGTATTTTTGAAAGTTGCTTGCATGAGTTGTTCCCATAGGTAGCTTAACTCTATTTATCTTGTGGTATTTTATTCTATTCGCTCTATTGAATGTTCTAGACCTGCACTGGTTAGCTTTATTTTTGCACTTACACATATTGAATATTCTGAAAGGGAAAATCTAGTACATACCTAGTTATGATTCACTTCAATAGTCTAGTACTTTGGAATCCATAGGTCACTCTAGGTTTAGCATTTTAGTTACCGAAGATGCTCGAATTGTGTAAGCCCATTCAAAAAAATAAAAATACTTGTGAGCTGAAAAAAGAGAGAGAGAAAAAAAAAGAGATTATGAGGGATAAAAAAATAGTTGTCGTGAGTGGAAATGGCTAGGTGCCCCATTGAGACTGAGTTAGGTTACTGGGGAAACACCTCCCAATTTCTCTCAATACCGAGCACTCCTTTGAGACTTTATGCTAGATCTAGGGAACGACCCTTGCTTTGGGTAGGTAAGTGCCTAAGGGTCGGAAACCTTAGGAAAGCTATGGGGTGACAACATAACTCACCATGGAACGGGCATCCCTTAAGAATGATTCTCCTAGCACGAGCACGAGGAGCTAACTTAGTGAATTTTTAGAACATATCTATTTTGCTTTGATTGCAAATACCACCTGATAAATTTAGTTAGCATGCTAATTATGGAACAATATCTTTTTAAAATTTTATGACACTGAGGTTTGCTTGAGGACAAACAAAGATTTAAGTCTGGGGGAAGTGATGTGAGTAAAACATATAAGGTTTTAGGAGTAGTTTTCACTCACATCTTGTTATATTTTGTGTTAGTTTCATGCATATGTTACTCTATTCTTGCACGCATTGCCTATTTTCTAGTTCAGAGGTTTGCTCGTTGTACTTTTGTGTGCAGGTTAGCTTTTCTGGTGAAAAAGACACATTTTCGGAGCAAAAGAAGGACTTTCACAGCTAGACGCAGAGTGAAACACGGCCAGGGCATATGGATTCACACCGCCGTGTCCAATGAGTGAAGAACATCACCTCAGGGCCGCACACGACCTGGCCATGTGGAAACACATGGCTGTGTGGCGGCCCGACGGATTTGTGCGACTAGGGCTTTTTCTAGATTTTGTAGTGGTCCGAGGCGATGTCTATATAATGATGGCTCCACCCAAAAACCTGAGGGGAGGCACGACGGCTAGGATGACACGCCGAAGCCCTAAAAAGTTTTGGTAACTCACAGCGGGGAGGAGGAACACCGTCGGAGTTCCACAACTTGCAATACAACGTCGGAGAGAAGATCACGAAGCATCGTATATCTCTATTTCTCCGCTTTATTTCTATTGTATTCGAACATAAACATGTTTTGTGATTCTTCCTTCGTATTTATGGAGTAGTACTTTTGATTCTAGGATTAGGGAGTAGCTTGTGTACATAAACAATGTTGGTTCATATTAAATTCTGGCCAAAAGCTTGATTTGACAATTGGTAGTTGCTCTCTATTATATCTACATGAGTTTGGCTTTCTTTCCACTGTGCTTAGGTGATACGAGGTGGTGACAGCCCTCATAATCTAAATTTAGGAGGTTTGATCCAAGGAACCTAGGGGTAAACCTGACCTCTCGTAACTGCGGGGAGAAGGGAGCGGTGGAATCGGAAATGGTCCACTGCAAGGATTGATTTGGCATCCTCGTACCCTCTATCCCATCCTTTTGGGCGGAGGTAGCTCCCGGTGAATGCAGTGGCTCTGCGGGAGAGTGTATGATGTCCCTTCCCCAAAATTGTAGGTAGACGTTTAGACGACGCCAATTGACAACATTGTTCTGTTGTACACAAGCGAAACTGAAGTCCTAGAATCACCTTTTAAGGCCCCGCCACACTCTTTTCCTCCTCCGTGTGACACCGTACAGAGTAGGGTCCACCGATAGTCCTCACCAACTGACTCTCTCAGAGATTTCGTCCGAACAATCGTAATCACTTAGTGTATTTGTATTCGAATCCCAATCCCTGTGGGATCGATAAATCTTTATTACTTGACGACATCTGTGCACTTGCGGGCGTTGAGTGCGAGCATGCACTTTGAGTCCACAACGATATCCATCGCGAGATTTGAGGTCGCGCCCGTGCGCATCACCCACATAATCTTCTTTCTCTCTCTCCTCTTTTTTTCCTTCTTTTTCTTTGTTTTCTTTTTCATCTTTTTTTTTCTCTCTTTTTTTTTTCTTCTCACTGGGATTTTGATTTTTCCAAATGGGCTTACACAATCCGAGCATCTTTAGTAATTAAAATGATAAACCTAGAGTCCCCTATGGATTCCAAAGTACTAGACTACTGAGATGAATCATAACTAGGTATGTACTAGATTATCTCTTTCAGAATGTTCGACATGTGTAAGTGTAAAGAAATAAAGCTAACCAGTGTAAGTCTAGAACATTCATTAAAGCGAATAAAATAAAATACCACGAGATAAATGAAGTTAAGCTACCTATGGGAACAACTCATGTATGCAACTTTTTATAAATACTACTGAGGCAGCTTTACAGATAACAAAAACTAAGTACTAAAAGAAATTCAACAACCCATGCATGAATAAATGAATGAAAATACCAAAAAAGAAACTACTGCTAAGAAACAAAACAAAATAAACTTTGGGGTCCTCCTTCCCAGACTTAAATGAAAATATACCTCTAGTATGGTGGACGAGGTGGAAAGTCTGGGAGCCTCGGCATCTCTAGATCTTGGGAGAACCTGCTGCTGAGCCGCTGATGCCACATGTACATGTCGTCGATCTGGGAACTAGTGGATGCAGTTGTTGCTTGGTGCTCCTCCTCCCTGGCCCACTGCGCCTGTTGGGTGTGCATGTGCTGCTGCATCTCCCTGCGGTAGGTGGCCTCATCCTGGCGATGAGCAGCCTCCTCCTGGAAGTATATGTGGGCCTCGTCATAGAACTTATCAGCCTGCTGGAAATGCTCCCGGAAGCCCTGGAACTCCGCCTGCTAGTAGGCGCTCTGCTCCTCCCATCGCTGCCTCTGCGTCTGTTGCTTAGTGTTTATGTCATCGAGGCGCGATTAGAACTTTGAGAAATCATAGGTCAATGTACCTGCATCCAGCTCAAAGGTGGAAAAATGTGGTGGTGTAGGTGCATACTCATGTCGGCGTGGACTAGGTGGGCTCCTATGCCTGTGTGGACTGGAGGGAGAGTGTGATATAAAGGTGGAGAGATGGACACCCATGTGGATGGTCCCTCATGTGAAGGGGACTCCACTATCAGGTCCAAGCGCCATTTGGCGCATGTAGTGATGGTGGTACGATCAGGGTCAGGGAGCCTAAGGGCCATCAGATTTTTTCTTACAAAGCATAAAGATTGTCCTTCTCTCACAATCATCTTCATGGCCATGCACACTTCTAGGTCAATCCTAGGGATCCCCTCTATACTCTCTAATGTAGCATAATCGTACCCCATCCTATGGAAAATGTGGGTAAGTAGGCCTCCCACATTAATCTCTCCTCGTGCTGCTTTGCCCATCTTCACTAAGTGTCTGATGAAGTGGGACCCTACATCGATGTTACTCCTTTCTTGTAGCATATCCTCGAGGCAAAGCAACTCGCTAGCTCTAACTACACTGTCACTCTCCCCACGACCAAATATAGTACTGGCCATGATGCAGTGGAGGTATCGGAAGACGGGGGTTTTGGAGGCACGATGCTTTGGCCCTAGAAGGGTCAAAAGCGTGCTCTCCCGTCAACTCGGTCCAAAATACCCGAGAGTTGAACCCAATAGGGATTCTTCTCTCACCACCACTTGGCAAGCCAAAGCATGAATTCCATTGGTGAAGGGTCCATTCATGTTCAATGTTAAAAAACCTAAAAGTTATCCTACCCTCCTACTCTCTCTACCCATTAAAATTTCCGCCTCTAAGGAACTAAAAAATTCTAGAACTATATTAGGGTATGTTGGGTGCCTTATTCCCATCATCTCTTCCCACCCCATTTTTACAAATAGAGTTTGAATATCACCCAACAACCCTAAAGACTCTAGCAAATATTCATCTAAGTACCTAGTAGCACTGAGTTTACGAGTAGAGAGCACATTATATTTATCTCTATGTTCATTATTGCGAAAAAAAAGAGTGGGTAGGGTGTTACCCTCCTCCGGAGCTTGAGGGGCATCGACTCTCCTTGGTCGTCGCTCCGAAACGCCGGATCGAGGTGCTACTTGCTTGGTCCTTCTCATCCTTGCTTCTTTTGGCTTCCTTTGAGGTTAAAAGTGCTTCTAGATCATGGGGAAGATGAAACCACATGGGTAGGGAAAGATTATTCGAAGCACACGGCGCAAATGGGGTGAAAACACACGGCTTACCCCTTTTAACCTCGTGCGACATGGCCGTGTGAAAACACACGGTCAGGCCATGTGTGCCTCGGGTCGGTCGGGCACGACCGTGGGAAAACACATGGCCCGACCATGTGTCCCCATTTCTCTCCTCGTTTTGCGTTAGGGTTCGAATTTTCTCCTACATTTCGCCGTGTAGGTTAATATGGATTTTATTTTTTCCTAGCAAAGTTCTTTCCTAGTCCTAACTCTAAATGAGATGGAAATCAAAACTAAAATTAAATGAATGCATGCAATACAATCAAAGGGAAATCTAAAACTAAACATGGGTTGCCTCCCAAGAAGCGCTTTGTTTAAGGTAGTTTAGCTCGACCGCACCCCACTATCAACTCGGCTCTGGAGGTTCAGCGAACCTCCATTCATCCGTCTCAGAAGCTTCATCTAGTGGTTCCAGCTTCATTCTACTAAATGTGAAGCCGTCGAGGTAGGGGGCTCTGTGCTCCGGAAGGCTGAAGAGGATGATCTCCCCATCTACCTCCAAGGATATCTGGTGTGCCTTCACGTCTATGTATGCCTCTGCAGTTGCTAGAAATGGCCTTCCTAGAATGATGGGATTATGGGGATTGGGTCCTGTGTCAAGTATGATGAAGTCCGTGGATATCACGAAATCCTTAATCACCATAGGTACGTGTGGTAGCATGCCAACGGGCTCCTTGACCGAATCATCCCCCATACGAATACCAAGATTTGCTGGTTGGAGCCCGCTCAGTCCCATCTTTAGATAGTATTCGTAGGGCATCACACTGACTAATGACCCCAAGTCACATAAAGCTTCATCGAAGCTCTCCCCATAAATCGAGTAGGGAATAACAAATTCACCGAGGTCCTCAAGCTGTAGTGGAATCTTCTCTTCAATTTCAGCTTGGTTAGGTAGGGTGGAAATCATGGCTGCACACCCCTTGGCTAATTTGCTACTCTGCCCCCACTCCTTCCTCTTTAGCTTGACTCACCAGAGAGCTCTTCATAGGTTGCGACACGGTTTGGGCTATCTGGGCCACTTGCGTCTCTAACATCTTGGTGTGACTTGCAAGGCCATCGACGGTGGCCTTCAAGTCTCTGAGTGATTCTTCAAACTTCTGATGTTGGCGACGAAATTCCTCATTGGCCTTAGTTTGGCTAGTGATGAAGTCCTCCATCATCAGTTCCAGTTTGGACTTCTGTGGTCGCTGCCCATTGCCCTGCTAATGCCCATACTCCTCTGATGGTTGGGAGTTTCCCGAGTTATTCTTATAGGAGAAATTCGGGTGATTCCTCCATTCGGGATTGTAGGTGTTGGAGTATGGGTTGTTGGGCCTTTGGTCGTAGTCTCCAACCACGTCACAGTGCTCAATCTGCTCCTCTGAGGTTCCCTGCCCTCCATAGTGGTCCTCTCGATACGCTGCTGCTCCCTCTCCAAAGTCAATGGTCGTGCATGCAGATGAAGGATTCAACAATTTGAATCGTCTGCTGAGTGCGCCCATCCTTGCTGCCAGATGGTCCATGGAGTTGACAGTGTATCATCCCGCTGCATACATAGGTTGACCATGTTCAGAAGCCCATTGATGGTGGTTCTAGGCCACCTCTTCGATTAGTTCCTCTGCCTCCTCTATGGTCTTGTTCATCAGTGCTCCTCCTACAGTAGCATCCAGGGACTCTTCATGGCATACGCGATCCCATTGTAGAAGATGTGGATCACCAACCACCTCTCCATTCCGTGGTGGGGGCATTGGTAGAGTAGCCCCTTGTAGCGATCCCAAGCTTCGAATAAGGATTCCCCCTCCTTCTGGAGGAAGCTCATGATAAGATGGCGCATGTGAGCATTCTTGCTTGGTGGAAAGTATTTGTTCAGAAACTGCTGCTCACATTGCTCCCATGTAGTGATGCTCCCCGTAGGTAAGGAGTGAAGCTATGCCTTAGCCTTATCCCGCATTGAGAACGGGAATAGGCTCAAGCGGATCACGTCAGTAGGGACTCTGTTCATTTTCATTGTCGAGCAGATTTCTAAAAATGCCTCAAGGTGCCGGTTCGGGTCTTCAGTCGCAGCTCCCCCGAATTGACTCTGTTGGACCATATGTATAAGTGTCGGTTTTAGCTCAAAGTTATTTTCCGAAATAGATGGTCCAGCTATACTCAGCCTAAATCCTTTAGCGCTAGGAGTTGCGTAGTCCTGCAGAGGTCGGCTACCTATGTTCACTTCGGATGCGACTTGATCCTCCATCCTTCGCTGCTCTGCTCTCCGATGATGAAAGGTTCGTTCGATTTCTAAGTCGATCAAAATCAGGCCTTCTGATCGTATGCGTCTAAGAATACGACGAACCAAGCCACAAAAATTTTGAGTGCTATTAATCCTAAGAGGCAGAAAATAAAAACAATCTAGCTAATAAAATCTAAGATGAAAAAAGGAAATAAAAACAACTACTGCTAGAATAAAATTAAAAACTAAATCTAAATATAGAAGATATAAAACTAAAGTAAATAAAGCAAACTAGAAAGAAAATAAAGCAAGTAAATAAATCTAATCCTAAGTCTGATTCAATTCTCCACTGTTCGATTTGATATCGAATCGATCAGTCCCTGACAACGGTGCCAAAAACTTAATGCACGCGATCGCATCCTCAAATCTCAAGATGAAGGTCGTCGAGGACTCAAAGTACATGCTCGCGGTCAACGCCCGCAAGTGCACGGATGTCGTCAAGTAATAAAAGATTATCGATCCCACAGGGAATGGGATTTGAATATCGGTACGTTCAGTGGTTGTAATTGTTCGGACGTAAGCTCTAAGAGGTTTTGACTGGTGAGGGCTATCGGTGGACTATACACTATACGGTGTCACACGGAGGAGGAAGGGAGTGTGCCGAGGTCTTCAAAGGTGATTCTAGGACTTCGGTTTCGCTTGTGTGTCACAAAACAATGCTGTTAATTGGCATTGTCTAGATGTTTAGCTATAGTCTTTTGGAAGAGACATCATACACTCTCCCGTAGAGCCACCGCATATACCGGGAGCTATCTCCGCCTAGAAGGACGAGATAGACGGTACTAGGATGCCGAATCAATCCCTACGATGAACCGTGTCCGGTTCCATCGCGTCCTTCTACCCACGGTTATAGGAGATCAGGTTTACCCCTAGGTTCCTTGTATAAAATCCCCTAAATCATAGATACGAGGGCTGCCACGCCTTGTGTCGCCTAAGCACAGCAGGTAGAAAACCAAACATGCATAGAAAAAGTAAAAACAACTACCAATTGTCAAATTAAACTCAAAGGTAGAATTTAACATGAACCAACATTGTAAGGTGCACACAAGCTACTCCCTAATCCTAGAATTGAAAGAACTACTCCATGTATATGAACGAAGAATCACAAAGCATGTTTATGTTCGAATACATAGGGAATAAAATGCAGGAACAAAAGATTACAATGCTTTCGTGGTCTTCTCTCCGGCATTGAAGTGCAAGGCATGGATCTCTGGTGGTGTTCCTCCTCCCCGTTGCGAGTTCCCGAAGCTTTTTAGGGCTTCAGCATGCCATCCTAGCCATCGTGCCTCCCCCCTAGGGTTTGGGCGGAGCCATCCTTATATAGACATCACCTCGGACCGCTACAAAATCCAAAAAAAGCCCAAGTCACACAAATCTGGTGGTCGCCGCACGATCGTGTGTTTCCACACGGCCATGCCATGTGCGACCCTAAGTTGGCTAATCTCGCCCGTTGGACACAACCATGTGTAGCCACACACCCTGGTCGTGTCCCACTCTGCTTCTAGCTACAAAATATCCTTCTTTTCCTTCATAAGTGCGCCTTTTCACCCAAAATGCTAACCTGCACACAAAAGTACAAAGAGCAGACCTCCGAACCAGAAAATAAGAAATGCGAACAAAATAGAGTAACATATGCATGAAACTAACATAAAATGTACTGAGATGTGAGCAAAAACTACTCCTAAAACCCTATATATTTCACTCAGATAAATAACCTACTTTCTACTCATAAACTCACTGTAACTAGGTATCTTGATGAAGATTTGCTAGAGTCCTTAAGGTTGTTGGGTGACATTCAAGCCCTATTTGCAAAATTAGGGTGGGGAGAGATAATGGGGATAAGACTCCCAACCTACCCTAGGATAGTTTTAGAGTTTTTAAGTTCTTTAGAAGCCGAAGTTTTAACGTGTAGAGATAGCGAAGAGGGTAGGATTACCTTTAGGATATTTAACATTGAGCATGAATGGACACTTCACCAATGGAATTCATGCTTTGGCTTGCCGAGTGGGAGAGATAGAAGAACCCTTATTGGATTTAACTCTCAAATCTTTTGGACTGAATTGATGGGAGAGCACGCTTACGACCCTTCTAGGGCCAAAGCATCACACCTCCAAAATCCCATTTTCCGATACCTCCACTGACTCATGGCTAGCACTATTTTTGGTCACAGGGAGAGTGACGGTGTAGTGAGAGCTAGCGAGCTGCTTTGCTTATGGGACATGCTACAAGAAAGGAGTAGCATCGATGTAGGGTCCCATTTCATTAGACACTTAGTGAAAATGGGCAAAGCAGCGAGAGGAGAGATTAATGTGGGGGGCCTACTTACCCACATTTGCCATAGGATGGGGTATGACTACACTTGCTAGATAGCATAGAGGGGAGCCCTAGGATCGACCTGGGAGTGTGTATGGCCATGAAGATGATTGTAAGAGAATGACACTCCTTATGCTTTGTAAGGAAAAACCTAATGGCCCTTAGGCTCCCTAACCTCGATCGTACCACCATCACCACACGCGCCAACTGGCGCTTAGACCTGATAGTGGAGTCCCCTCCATATGAGGGACCATCCACATCGGCGCCATCTCTTCCCCTTTGCATCACTCTCCCTCTAGTCCACACATGCATAGGAGCCCACCTAGTCCACGTCGACATGAGCCTGCACCTGCACCACCACCTTTTTCTACTTTTGAGCAGGATGCAGGTACATCGGCCTATGATTTTTCAGAGTTCTGATCGCACCTTGACGATATATACGTTGAGCAGCAGACACAGAGGCAGCGATGGGAGGAGCAGAGTGCCTACACGTAGACGGAGTTTTTGGGCTTCCGGGAGCACTTTCAGCGAGCCGAGGAGTTCTATGACGAGGCCCTCGTCTACTTCCAGGAGAAGGCTACCCGTCGCCAGGCATAGGCCGCTTACTACTAGGAGATGCAGTAGCACATGCATGCCCAGCAGGCACAGTGGGCCCGAGAGCAGGAGCACAGAGCAGCCGCTGCATCCACCAGCTCTCAGATCGACCACATGTACATGTGGCATCAACGGCTCAATAGCAGGTTCTCCTAGGATCCCGACATGTCGAGGCTACTAGACTTTCCACCTCGTCCACCATACTAGAGGTATGCTTCACTTAGGTCTAGGGGGAACCCCAAGTTTTATTTTGTTTCTAGCAGTAGTTTCTTTCCTGATATTTGTATTATTGTTAGCATTCATTTGTTCATGCATAGGTTGTTGAGTTTCTTTCAGCACTTAGTTTTTGTTATCTGTAAAGATGTCTCAGTAGTATTTTTAAAAGTTTTCCTCATGAGTTATTTCCATGGGTAGCTTAACTTCATTTACCTCATGGTATTTTATTTTATTTGCTCAGAATGAATATTCTAGACTTACACTGGTGAGCTTTTATTTTACACATACATATGACAAACTTTCTGAAAGGGAGAGTCTAGTTCATACCTAGTTATGATTCATCTTAGTAGTTTAGTACTTTGGAATCCATAGGTGACTTTAGATTTAGCATTTTAGTTACAGGAGATGCTCGGATTGTGTAAGCCCATTCAAAAAAATCAAAATCCCAGTGAGCCGAAAAGATAAAAGAGAGAAAAGAAAAAGAGAGAGAGAGAGAGAAAAAGAAATGAAAAAGAAAAGAAAGAAGAAAAAAGAGATTATGAGGGATAAAAAAATAGTTATCGTGGGTGGAAACGGTTAGGTTCCCCTTTGAGACCGAGTTAGGTTTCTGGGGAAATACCTACCAATTTCTCTCAATACCGAGCACGCCTTTGAGACTTTGTGCTAGATCTAGGGAACGACACTCGCTTTGGGCAGGTAAGTGCCTAAGAGCCGGAGACCTTAGGAAAGCTATAGGATGATGACTTAACTTATCATGGAATGAGTATCCCCTAAGAAGATTCACTTAGCACAAGCACAAGGAGCTAACTTAGTGAATTTCTAGAACATATTAATTTTGCTTTGATTGCAAATACCACTTGATAAATTTAGTTAACATGCTAAGTATGGAACAATATCTTTTTAAAATTTTATGACACTGAGGTTTGCTTGAGGACAAGCAAAGATTTAAGTCTGGGGGAATTGATGTGAGCAAAACATATAGGGTTTTAGGAGTAGTTTTTGCTCACGTCTCAGAGCATTTTATGTTCGTTTCATGCATATTTTACATTATGTTGCATGCATTTCCTAGTTTCTAGTTTGGAGATCTGCTCTGTTTACTTTTGTGTGCAGGATAGCATTTTATAGGGAAAATGGTGCAATTTCGAAGCAAAAGAATGTTAGGGCAATCTCTTGCCATGATTAGGTTTTGATGTGTGTGGCAAATGGTTTAAGTTAGTCTGTTATGTTGATTTGATATGTGCGTTGAAGTTGTGTAGGACTTAGTAATTCACACATGGAGCTGTGGCGAGTTTCACATCTCATGACTCGGGCCTTGAGTCAGTGAAGGATAGCTTTGCGGAAGCCGTGCGTTTGAAGCATCCAAGGGACCGCCGGACGAGAAGCTTGGAGTGAAGCCGGAGGAAATAGACTTCGAGGCAAGAAACGCGAAGGAGCATTGCAGAGTCGTGCGCCTGATGCTGCCGAGGGACGTGGCCGCGAACGAAGAGAACTTCGAAGGCGAGGGACTCTGAGAGATGAGAGTGAGCGAATGTAACCCGGGAAGGGGTAGCTCTTAGGTGAAACTTGGCCATTTGGCTAAGTGTCGGATGGGATTTCCCGACACCAGTCGATTGCCATGTCATGACAGTCGACTACTCTTAGTCGAATGTGGTTCGACTGGTATTCGACCGGGCCGCTGAGGCCGCCAGCCGATCGCTAAGACCACCACGACCGATGAAGGCAAAGAATGACCGCCGGGTTTGGCCACGTAACCATCAGAAGCCGATGACAATACCGATGAGGTCCATCACCGATCGCCAAGTGTTCCGCTGACTACAACGGCCGGATCCGACATGTTCGAGGCCGCTGAGTGGCGTAGTCGATCGCCAAGGGCGCAATGATCGTGACGGCCAACGGGAAGAAAATCTTCCTCTCTATAAAAAGAGAGGGAGTGAAGCCTTGAGAGGCTAATGCTCATGCTCTAAGTGATCTTCCTAGTGCCCCACAAGCTTTAAACTCTTCTTACTTGTCTTTACTTCAATCTTATTGTAAGAAGAGTGATCTTGATTGTAAAGGTTACCTCCACCTAGCTTGGTGCAAAGGAGAGACCAATATTGGATTGGATTTGAAGGAGTGATTCACCTCGGATGAATCGGGATCGTGGATTAGCAGCGTAGCCGTGAACCACGTTACATCTTCTTGTTAGCGTTTGTTTTCTTGTAACTTCTATTTGCTTGTCTTTATTTGCATATTTCGCTTGCACTAATCTTTTGTAGACGAGCAAATTACGACATCCATCATAAGAGGGCTATTCACCCCCCTCTAGCCGGCCGTTCGATCTCCCAACAAGTGGTATCAGAGCCAAGGAAAGCTTGTCGAGGACTAACCGCCACAACAAGCAACTTTCAAAATGGCTGGCTCAAACATTCACCCACCGAAGTTCGACGGTGAATTCTCTTGGTGGAAAAAGAGAATGGAGGTATTCTTCGAAACCGACTTTGAAATCCTTCTAATAATGGAAAACGGTTTTGAGTTGCCTAGGAACGAAGATGGGGAGTCATTGGAAAAATCGAGATGGAGCAAAAGACAAAGAGAGGAGTATTTGGCAAATTCAAAGGCCAAGCACCACCTCTACAATGTGCTCCCTCAACAAGAAGTAAATAGGATAGGGGAGTGTTCTAGTGCAAAGGAGATGTGGGAGAAGCTAGTGGAGCTTCATGAAGGCACCTCGGAAGCCAAACTTGCAAAAAAAGACCTTCTCCGCTCCCAACTATCCAACATAAAATTAGAAAAGGGAGAAAAGGTAACTTCTTTGCATTCTTGATTTAAAGAAATTTTAATTGGGCTAACAAGTGTAGGAGAAAAGCTCTCCAACCGGGATATGGTAATGAAGGCCATAGATGCCTTTCCCCGGTCCTCAAGATGGAGCTCCATGGTGGATTCGTTTTACATCTCCAAGAACATGGAAGTAAGTACCTTGGAGGAGTTTTTCTCAACAATGGAGCTCCACGAAACGAGGCTTGAAGGAATACAAGAAGAGCCTAGAATCCAACCTTCAAGGGGAGTAGCATTGATAGCAAACAAGGGGAAGAAGAAGATAGAGATCCCCTCCTCCTCCGATGATGAAGCGTCTTCCTCCTCCTCCATGGATAGCACCGAAGAAGCCTATATGGTAAGGAGGGTAAGACATGCTTTAAAAGGTTTTCATTTTCATAAATCTAATGATAGAAATAGAAGACCAAGGGGGAAGGTCATATGCTACAATTGCCAAGGAGAAGGGCACATAAGGGACAATTGTCCTCTCCTAAACAAAAGCAAGGAAGAAAGGAAGAAGAAAGAAGAAAAGAAGAAGAAAAAGGGGAGTAAAAAGAAGGAAGAGGAAAAGAAGGCCAAGGAAAAAGGAAAGGCCATGGATCTCAAAGCAAAGACATGGGATGACCTTGCTTCCTCATCCTCATCAGAAGAAGAAGAGCATGTCTACTCAAATCTTGCTCTAATGGCCTTCGATGACTTGGATTGCTCCTCCACCGAAAATGAAGAATCAAGCTCAAGTGGAGAGAGCTCAAATGAAGGGAGAGCCTCTACATCCTCCTCATCCGAAGAAGAAGAAGAGGACATGGAAACTATGGTAACGAATCTAACTCCTAAGAAAATAGTTTCCATGGTTTCTAGCTTAACTAGGGATTTATTTAGAGCTAAGAAGAAGAACAAAATCATGATAGATCAAATTAAGGACTTAGAAAATAAACTAGAAAAAGCATGCTTAAATGATAATGTTTCTTCTAGCCTAAATGATGCATGCTCACATGATAACTATATGCCTTTGGATGTTAGTGATGCATGTATAGAAGAAAATAGGGCTTTAAGGGAAAATGTAGACTATTTGACAAAAGCCCTAGAGAAATTCACTATAGGCTCCAACACCTTGAACATGATCATAGGGAGCCAAAGAGCTAGCTTCAATAAGAAGGGCCTAGGTTATAAAGAAAAGAAAAATGAAAAGGCCTACAAATGCCTAATTTCTAGGGGACAAGATAAGAAGAAGGTAATAGCTAGAAAATGGATCCCCAAGGAGTATTTAGTGAACCCAATAGGAAAGAACTTATTTTGGGTTCCTAAATCCATCCTTAAGGGTTAGAAAACCCCTAGGGTAGTCAACCATATGCAATTGACCTATATCATATTTTGGTTGACTTAGGATGGCGGGACAACATTTTTAAATAGTGTTAGGTGATGATAACGTGCCTATAAATAGTTAATAATGCTTAAATCATGACGATTAATGTAATTGCTATGTATGTTTGCAATCATGATTTATGATTTTGATATTTGGCACATCATCATGAGAAATATGATTTAAATCATGCTTTAGGTGATATTTTGCTTATAATCATGATATAATACCTAATGCATGATTATAATTTGATGAATACATGTATTTAATGATCATAATGTGTAATTCATTTATATATGTCATTATGATCATGTTGAGTGCTAGGATGATTCTTAACCTTGATAGAATTATATGAATATAATGGTTAAGTATATACAAATAACCTCTAGGATACATCTCACACTCACTATAGGCTACCATGATTGAAAACTTAGCATGAGTGAGATGTTAGGATGATACAAATGTCCACTAATGCCTATGGCATTTAGATGGTCATTTAAAGTATCAAAATAGCAATAATAGACCAATCATGGGAAAGACTTATGTTTAATTCATAGAAATATTGCCCAAAGATCATGGTTGGATATTTCATATGTTTTCAAAACAATTTCTTAATCTAAAATCTATGTATTCATGTTTTGAAACAATTGGATGCAAAACTAGGTGTTAAACTTGATACTAGAAAGATAAAAAACCTAGTGGTTTTTAAAGCTTTTGGATTTTTGGCAAATATCAGAAAATATAATGATTTTTCATGAAAAACTATTTTTTATTGATAGATATACTTACAAGAAATATGTTCCCTGAATTTCATGATTTTTCGAATTTTTTGGAATTTTTAATGCATTTCTGAATTTCGGTCCGAAAATCAAGAATTCCTAAAAACCTTGTGCTACCGATGACCGTAGTCCAACCAATGATCGGTGACTAAAATCGTAAGAAAGGTCAATTCATGTTTAGACTAATGTTTGGTATTTTTCCTTCTATTATACTTGATGCCATGAGTTTATAACTTAGTGTTAATCTTTTTGATGGTGTCAAAGGGGGAGAAAATATTATGTTTAAGTTAATTATGATAGGGGGAGAATTCGTAGAGAGAGTTTCATGGATTAAGGAGGAGTTGCATGTTGTTATATCATGTTTATGTTTACATGCTTTCTTACCTTAGAAATTTTTATCAAATGTTTTTATCTAACTTAAACGGATTGCCACACATCAAAAAGGGGGAGATTGTTAGGGCAATCTCTTGCCATGATTAGGTTTTGATGTGTGTGGCAAAGGGTTTAAGTTAGTCTGTTATGTTGATTTAATATGTGCGTTGAAGTCGTGCAAGACTTAGTAATTCGCACATGGAGCCGTGGCGAGTTTCACATCTCATGACTCGGGCCTTGAGTTGGTGAAGGATAGCTTTGCGGAAGCCGTGCGCTTGGAGCATCCGAGGGACCGCCGGACGAGAAGCTTGGAGTGAAGCTGGAGGAAGTAGACTTCGAGGCAAGAAACGCGAAGGAGCATTGCAGAGTCATGCGCCTGATGCTGCCGAGGGACGTGGCCGCGAACGAAGAGAACTTCGAAGGTGAGGGACTCTGAGAGATGAGAGTGAGCGAATGTAACCCGGGAAGGGGTAGCTCTTAGGTGAAACTTGGCCATTTGGCTAAGTGTCGGATGGGATTTCCCGACACCAGTCTACTGCCATGTCATGGCAATCGACTGCTCTTAGTTGAATGTGGTTCGACTGGTATTCGACTGGCTATTTTGAGGCTGATCATTACGCTATGTGGGCGGCGATCATTGCCAAGACTACCTGATCGATGAAGCGAATGACCGCCGAAAGGGTTTGGCCAGATCGCTTGTAGCCGACTCGATACGATCGACTACGGAGCGTGATCGTGATGAGGTCCATTAGTCGACTGCCAAGTGTTCCGTTGGACTACAACGGTCGGGATCCGACGTGTTCGAAGGCCGTTGGAGTGGCGGCAGTCGACTGCCAAGGGCAGCAGTCGACTGGTGGCGGCCAACGGGAAGAAAATCTTCCTCTCTATAAAAAGAGAGGGAGTGAAGCCTTGAGAGGCTAATGCTCATGCTCTAAGTGATCTTCCTAGTGCCCCACAAGCTTTAAACTCTTCTTACTTGTCTTTACTTCAATCTTATTGTAAGAAGAGTGATCTTGATTGTAAAGGTTACCTCCACCTAGCTTGGTGCAAAGGAGAGACCAATATTGGATTGGCTTTGAAGGAGTGATTCACCTCGGACGAATCGGGATCGTGGATTAGCGGCGTAGCCGTGAACCACGTTACATCTTCTTGTTAGCGTTTGTTTTCTTGTAACTTCTATTTGCTTGTCTTTATTTGCATATTCCACTTGCGCTAATCTTTTGTAGACGAGCAAATTACGACATCCATCATAAGAGGGCTATTCACCCCCCTCTAGCTGGTCGTTCGATCTCCCAACAAAGAAGACATTTGGCAGCTGGACGCAGAAGGGAACACGGCTAGGGCGTGTGCCCACACACGGTCGTGTTCGAAGGGCAAAAATGGCCGCCACAGCCTGACACATGGCCAGGCCATGTGTTTTCACACGGTCGTGTTGCAGCCCAACAAATTGATGCGACTAGGATTTTTTCTAGATTTCGCAGCGATCCGACATGATGTCTATATAAGGAAAGCTCTGCCCAAACCCTAGGAGGAGGCACGACGGCTAGGACAACACTCCAAAACCCTAAAAAGCTTCGGGAACTCTCAATGGGGAGGAAGAATGCTGCCAAAAGTCAAGATTCTGCACTTCAACGCCGAGGAGAAGACCTACATTGCATTGTAAATTCTATTCTTTGCGTAAATTCTATTTTTTATACGGATATGATCATGCCTTGTGTTTCTTCTCACGTATCTATGGAGTAAACTCTCTAATTCTAGGATTAGGGAGTAGTTTGTGTTGAGTTGGAACATGTTAATTCAAATATCTTTTTCTTCTTGAATTTATATTTGCAATTGGTGTTTTAGTTTAGATCTATAAATATCATTTTAGTTTTCTAGTCACTATGCTTAGCCGATACGAAGGGTGACAACCCTCGTATCAAAGATTTAGGAGAATTAAAGAGGGGCCTAAAGGTTGGCCTCATCGACGGTAATTGTGGGTAGAAAGATGCGATAGAGTAGAAAACGAGTATCGTTTTTGACTCATCATAGGATCGATTCGGCATCCTCGTACTGACTATCCTGTCTTAAAGCTAGGGGTTGACTTGGTATGGTAGAGGTAGCTTCTGATAGACGCGAAGGCTCGTCGGAGGAGTGTATGATGTCATTTCAACAAAACCATAACTAGAAACCTAAGCAAAACCCAATTGAAAACGTGTTCCGCGACACACAAATGAAACTGAAATCCTAGAATCCATCTAAAGACCCGTAGTGACCCTTCTTTGTTAGGGCAATCAACCCATGTGATGAGGTTTTGATGTGTGTGTCAAAGGGATTAAGTTAGGATTATTATGGATTTGATATGTGCATTGAAGTCACGCAAGACTTAGTAATTCGCACATGGATGACGATAGCATTGGCAAGATTCACCATCTCATGACTTAGTCCTTGAGTCGGTGAAAGATGCATTGTAGAAGCCGTGCGCTTGGGGCATTCGAGGGACCGCCGGATGAGGAGCATTGGAGTAAAGCCGAAGGAAGTAGACTTCAGGGTGAGACACGAAGGATGGTGCTGCAAAACCGTGCGCTTGGTACATTCGAGGGACGTGGCCGGACGAAGAGAACTCCAAAGGTGAGGGACTCTAAGGAATGAGAGTGAGCGATTGTAACTGGGGACGGGGTAGCTCTTAGATGATCTTGGCCAATTGGCTAAGTGTCAGATGGGTTTTCCCGACATCAGTCGACTGCCATGATATGGCAGTCGACTGCTCCAAGTCGACTGGAGACTCGACTGGTGTTCCATTCAAAGTTTTGGACTAACAGTCGACTGCCAGCTCATGGCAGTCGACTGCTAGCTCCATCAGTCGACTGCCAAGGGGAGCAGTCGACTGATGTCAAGGGTTTCGGGCATAGAAGCTTCAGCTGTCGAGTGATCACATCGACCACTTGACTGATGGCTCCATCAGTCGACTGATGGGAAGATCAGTCGACTAATGTGGGAGCCGTTGGTTAAAATCCAATGTGGAAGGAGCTGTTGCAAGGCAACGACCACAGCAGCAGTCGACTGATGGCTTCATCAGTCGACTGCTCGAGGCCCAACGGAAAGAATGACTTCTTCCTTATAAGAAGGGGCCTTGGGTGACTTGGGAGGGCTAATGCTTGAACTCCAAACATACTCCCAAGTGCCTAAACATTTCTACTCTTCTTACTTGCTCTTATTTCCATTCTATTGTAAGAAGAGAGATCTTGTGTAAGAAAGGTTACCTCCACCTAGCTTTGTGCAAAGGAGAGATTAGTGGAATTGTGTAGGCGTGATTCACCTTGGACAAATCGGTCATGGATTAGCGGCAAGGGTCGTGAACCACATTATATCGCCGTGTTAGCATTTGTTCTTTTATTTCCCTTTGCATTGCTTAATTGTTTTACTTTAGTATTGTATTTCCGTTGTGCTAATCATTGATTGTAGACAACTAAGCAAGCGACCACCGTATATGCGAATTGGGGCTATTCACCCCCCTCTAGCTGGCCATCGACGTTCCAACAAGTGGTATCAGAGCCAAGTTGCTTGTCACTAGACTCACCGCCGCAACAAGCACGACAATTACAATGGCCGACTCCAATATTCATCCACCAAAATTTGAAGGCGAATTCTCTTGGTCGAAGAAGAGAATGGAGGTATTCTTTGAAATCGATTTTGATATTATGCTTATAATGGAAAACAGTTTTAAGATGCCTAGGGATGAAGAGAGTGAATAAATTGAGAAATCACGATGGACCAAAACAAAGGGAGGAACACTTGGCGAATTCAAAGGCCAAGCATCATTTATTCAATGTGCTCCCCCAACAAGAGATCAACCGAATTGGAGAGTATGCAAGCGCCAAGGAAATGTGGGAAAGATTGGTAGAACTTCATGAAGACACTTCCGAGGCGAAGCTTGCAAGAAGGGACCTTCTCCACTCCCAACTCAACAACATCAACTTGATAAAGGGGAGAAGGTATTATCACTACACTCTAGGTTCAAAGAAATAATTAATGGATTGTCAAGTGTTGGTGAAAAGCTCTCCAACCGGGACATGATCATGAAGGCTATAGATGTCTTTCCCCGATCATCAAAGTGGAGCTCCATGGTTGACTCCTTCTACATTTCGAAGAATCTAGAGGTTAGCACCCTAGAAGAATTTTTCTCCACCATGGAACTCCATGAAACAAGGCTTGAAGGAGTAATAGAAGAGCAAATCAAGCCATCAAGGGGAGTGGCACTAATAGCAAGCAAGGGGAAGAAGAAGAAGGAGATGTCACCTTCCTCATCGGATGAAGATTCCTCCTCCTCATCCATGGATAGTAATGAAGAGACCTATATGGTAAGGAAGGTAAGGTGCACTTTGAAAAATTTTAAATTTAACAAATCTAATGATAGGAGGAGAAGGCCAAGGAGGAAAATAATATGCTACAATTGTCAAGGAGAGGGACACATAAGGGATGATTGTCCCCTCTTGAACAAAAGCAAGGAGGAGAGAAGAAAGAGAGAAGAGAAGAAGAAAGGGAGCAAGAAGAAGGAGGATGAAAAGGGAGCCAAGGAGAAAGGGAAGGCCAAGGCACACAAAGCATTGACATGGGATGATCCATCATCCTCATCGGAAGAAGAAGAAGCCTTCACAAGCCTTGCCCTAATGGCCATAGAAGACTTGGATTCCACCTCCTCCTCCGAGCAAGAAGAAAGAAGTTCTAGTGAGGAGAGCTCAAGTGAAGGGGGAGCTTCATCTTCATCCTCATCGGAATCGGAGGAAGAAGACATGGAAACTATGGTAACGAATCTTTCCCCTAAGCAAATTGTTTCCATGATTTCTAGCCTTACTAGGGATTTATTTAGGGCTAAAAAGAGAAATAAATGCATGCAAAATGAAATTAAGGCCCTAGAGGAAAAACTAGAAAATGCATGCTCACATAATGATTACATTCCTCTTAATGTTAGTGATGCATGTATGGATGAAAACAAGGCCTTAAGGGAAAAGGTAGACCATTTAACTAAGGCCCAAGAGAAATTCACTATTGGCTCCAACACCTTGAACATGATTATTGGAAGCCAAAGGGCAAGTTTCAATAGGAAAGGCCTAGGTTATAAGGGATCTAAGAATGAAAAGGCCTACCATTGCTTGATTGCTAGGGGTCAAGCTAAAAATAAAATGATAGCTAGAAAATGGATCCCTAAAGAATATTTAGTGAACCCTATAAGAAAGAACTTATATTGGGTTCCTAAATCCATCCTTAAGGGTTAGGAAAACCCTAGGATAGTCAACCATGAGTGGACTTATTTTATATCATGTAAAATGGTTGATTTGTAAGGATGTGGGTTATAATTTTTGAATTAAGTGTTGGGTGATGATAATGTGATCATAATATGAAATCTTAATAATATTTGATCATGATATGCAATTATTGATAACATTTGACCATGATTGATAATACATGTTTTTATGATCATGTTGGGTGGTTTTAGGATGCATGCAACTTAACCTTGGGTAGAATTGCATGAAATTATGGTTAAGTACAAATACCTTTAGAAACATCTCACACTCACTATAGGCTACTTTGAGTGAAAACATAGCATGGGTGAGATGATAGGATGATACAAATGGCCCACTAATGCTTATGACATTTAGATGGGTCATTAAGCGTATCAATAGATTAATCATAGACCAACTATGGGGAAAAAATGTTTAATCAATGGACATATTGCCCATAGATCATAGTTGGATATTTTAAATGATTTAAAAACATTTTATGTCTCATAAAAAGTGAGTTCATGTTTTGAAAAGTTTCAAGGCAAAACTAGGCTTTAAAGTGGATACAAACTTTAGACATTTTGCAACTTTTGAGTTTTTGCCTAATTTTCGAAAATAAAATGAATTTTCATGCAAAACAATTTTTCACTGATAAATGAACTCAGTTGAAATATGTACTCCAAATTTCATGATTTTTTGAATTTCCTAGAATTTTTAATACATTTCTGAAATTGGATTTTGAAAATCAGAATTTTTGAAAACTGGGTGTCAGTCGACTGATGCTCTGATTCAGTCGACTGATGTACTGTGCACGAGCATAGTAACCTATTTTATCAGGTTTTGAGTTTGGTTTTTGGTATTTTCTCCCATTAGACTTGATATCATGCGTGTATAATATTTGAATAATATTTTTGATGGTGTCAAAGGGGGAGAAATGGTGAGTTTAAGTCAATCATGCTAAGGGGAGGGTTAGCATGTCTTAAGGGGGAGTTGCATATTTAAGGGGGATTTTTTATACTCATGTTATTTACATGCTTTCTTGCCTTATGTATTTGTGTTAATGTTTTTACCTAACTTAAACGGATTGCCACACATCAAAAAGGGGGAGATTGTTAGGGCAATTAACCCATGTGATGAGGTTTTGATGTGTGTGGCAAAGGGTTTAAGTTTGGATTGTTATGGATTTGATATGTGCGTTGAAGTCATGCAAGACTTAGTAATTCGCACATGGATGACGATAGCATTGGCAAGATTCACCATCTCATGACTCAGTCCTTGAGTCGGTGAAAGATGCATTGTAGAAGCCGTGCACTTAGTGCATTCGAGGGACTGCCAGACGAGGAGCATTGGAGTGAAGCCAAAGGAAGTAGACTTCAGGGCGAGATGCGAAGGATGGTGCTGCGAAGCCGTGCGCTTGGCGCATCCGAGGGATGTGGTCGGACGAAGAGAACTTCAAAGGCGAGGGACTCCATGGAATGAGAGTGAGCGATTGTAACCCGGGACGGGGTAGCTCTTAGGTGATCTTGGCCAATTGGCTAAGTGTCGGATGGGTTTTCTCAACATCAGTCGACTGCCATGATATGACAGTCGACTGCTCCAAGTCGACTGGAGACTCGACTGGTGTTCGAGTCGAAGTTATGGCCTAACAGTCGACTACTAGCTCGTGGCAGTCAACTGCTAGCTCCATCAGTCGACTGATGTCGAGGGTTTCTAGCACAGAAGCTTCAGCTATTGAGTGATCGCGTCGACCACTTGACTGATTGTTCCATCAGTTGACTAATGGGAAGATCAGTCGACTGATGTGGGAGTCGTTGGTTAAAATCCAACGTGGAACGAGCCGTTGTGAGGCAACAACCACAGCAGCAGTCGACTGATGGCTTCATCAGTCGACTGCTTGAGGCCCAACGGGAAGAATGGCTTCTTCCCTATAAGAAGGGACCTTGGGTGACTTGGGAGGGCTAATGCTTGAACTCCAAACATACTCCCAAGTGCCTAAACGTTTCTACTCTTCTTACTTGCTCTTATTTCCATTCTATTGTAAGAAGAGAGATCTTGTGTAAGAAAAGTTACCTCCACCTAGCTTTGTCCAAAGGAGAGATTAGTGGAATTGTGTAGGTGTGATTCACCTTGGACGAATCAGTCGTGAATTAGCGGCAAGGGTCGTGAACCACGTTACATTGTCGTGTTAGCATTTGTGTTTTCATTTCCCTTTGCATTGCTTAATTGTTTTACTTTAGTATTGTATTTATGTTGCGCTAACCGTTGATTGTAGACAACTAAGCAAGCGACCACCGTATACGCGAATTGGGGCTATTCACCCCCCTCTAGTCGGCCATCGACGTTCCAACAAGGGGGAGCGAATGGAGTGAGGCCCAAGGAAAGCAGACTTCGAAAGCAAGAGATGCGAAGGATGGCATTGCGAAGTGGTGCGCTTGGTGCATCCGAGAAATGTAGGCCGAGGGAATAGAGCTTCGATGGGGAACTCCATGAGAGGATGAGGTGGACTTGGCCAAGTGGCTAAGACTGAGTGTCGGATGCTCAAACGTAGTGTTTGAGGGTTTAACCGATGGTCGGATGCTCAAACAACTTAGTGTTTGAGGTTTTACCCGACATCAGTCGACTGGTATAGGTACCAGTTGACTGCTCTAGGTCAATTGAACTCGACTAGTGTTCGACTGACTAGGTTCTGGCCGAACAGTTGATTGCCGAGGGAGGGCAGTCAACTACAGACGCCATCAGTCAACTGATGAAGGAGATCAATCGACTGATCGGGGCAAATTCAAGCACAGAACACTTTTTAGTCGAGTGATTGCGTTGAGCACTCGACTGATGGGGTTACCAGTCGACTGATGGGTATTATCAGTCGACTGATGGTTATCCGTTGGATTTTTTCCAATGTGGATTTGGTCGTTGTGAGACAACGGATACAGCAGCAGTCGACTGGAGGTCACGAGCAGTTGACTGATCGGCATAAAATCAACCCAAGGCAAGTATAAAAGGAGGATCTTGGGGGAGGATTTAAACAAGACTTTTGGGGCGATTTTGGAGGGGAATTACTATTGCATTCTAGACCTTCAAGAGCAATCCAAAGCAAGCAACAAGCAAGTGTTCAAAGCGAAGTTTGTAAAGTGTTTTTTACTTGTGTTTCTTCTTGTATTTGTATTTGCTTGTATTACTTAGTGTAATTGCTTTTACAAGATTTCTCCACCTCCGACGTGTTGTCGAGAAGGAGTTTGAGTAGTATCGTGCGCATCTCTAGAGCTCGTTGAGCTCACCCCATGGAGTAGGAACCCTAAGGTTCCGAACCACGTATATTGCCGTGTCTTGTGTGTTGTATTGTATTCGTTTTGTATTTCTATCATTTCCACTGCACTAACGATAATCGTAGACAAGCGATGCACAAGAATGAGCAAATTCCATCGTACACACGATTAAGGGCTATTCACCCCCCTTTGCCGGCCACCGACATTCCAACAAGTGGTATTAGAGCAGGTTGCTTGTCGAGGACTAACCACCAACACAAGCACGACAAGATGGTTGGCTACAATATCCATCCACCGAAATTCGACAGAGATTTTCCATGGTGGAAGAAAAGGATGGAGGTATACATCGAAACCGATTTTGATTTCATGTTAATTATTGAAAATGATTTTGAAGTGCCTAGGGACAAGGAAAACAAGCCAATAGAAAAATCAAAATGGAACAAGGGCCAAATCAAGGACTTCAAGACAAATCTCGAGGTAATAAAAATGCTAAATGATTTGATTCCTAACCATATTTGGTCTAGATTAGGTAATTATAGGGATGCAAAGGATTTATGGAATAAAGTGATCAAATTCAATGAACATCCCGAACCGGCACAAGTAGAAAAGGAAGCCGAGGAAGAATGCCCATCAACATCCAGATCCGAGGATGTTGAAGAATCACCATCTATATTCTATGATGTGGATGACTTGGTGGAGACCTCCACCTCTAGCGTTGAGGGGGAGGAGAGGACATCAATCCCAGAACAAGATCAAGTAGAAGCTTCAACATCCGAGAGAAGTGATCAAGAGGATTCCACCACCCTAGGTAACTTAAGCAATGTAATTAATAATAAATATCACATAATTTGCTTTGAGTGTAGGGAGAAAGGGAATTACAAGAGTAAATGTCCAAAATTGCCTAAGGAAAAGGTACCGACACCAAAAGTCAAAAGATGTCGGAGTTCCCTCAACTAGAAGCAAGGAGCACATTGTATGCTTCAAATGTAACTAAAGGGGACATTATAGAAGTCAATGCCCTAGGGGGAAGAAGAAAGGGCAAGAAGGTGTATCACATGTAGGGGGAGCTTCCAAAGCTAATCCTAAGGTAAATTTAATTAATGCACCTTCAATTCCTAAGGCTAAGAAGCATTCTAAAAATTATTTTAGTTCACTTGCTATTATTAATGAAAAGCATGCTAATAGGAATAAATATTTTTTGTCTAGGTGCCAAGCATGTTAGTTTACCTAAGGACAAATCTAGACATCATAACTCTAGACCAATCCTATCTAGGGAGTCTATAAGGAGAATAGAAGAAAACTTGGGCATTAACCCCAAGAAATCTAGGCATATGACTAAGAAGAAAAATAATTCCCAAAAATCTTATGATAAATCAAAATTGGGAAAATTAGAGGTGGAAAACCAAGCCTTGAGGTCAAGGCTTGAGAAACTTGAGAAGATCCTAGCAATAATTACAAATTCATTTAAGGTGTCAAAGGATCAAAATTTAAGGCCTAGGAAACAAGAAATGTCCAAGGGCAAGAAAGGTTTGGGTCACAAACATATGTCCTACCATAATGTTCCATTCAATTATAGAACTATTTCTAGGTCTAGGAAAACTAAGGCTAATAGGGAAGTTATCCCTAAGACTAACCATGGTAAGTGTTTAGTGGCTAAGGACTTAAGAAAAACCAAGAAAGTCACTAAGAAGGTCAAAGGAGGAGTCACCTCTAGAGTTGACCTAGGAAAGACCCATTTGACTAAGGTGTCAAAACTAAAAAGGGTCATTAGGAAGGTATCTAGGGAAGTTATCCCTAGTGAATACCTAGTTAACCAAAGGAGCTCCAATAGATATTGGGTTCCTAGGAGCGTGATTGATTTATGCTAGATGGGTTAGGGTGTGTCAACCCTAAGTGGATGGGTAGTTAACCTAGCCATGGTAGAGTTGACACCTTAGGATGTGCTAATGTTCTTTGAGAAGTTGAAAAATGATTAAATTGGCACAATTAGGTCTTAGGAGTAATGGTGTGCCATTTTGGGCTTTTGGCACACTAGGATGATAATTGGCATTAAGGCAAAAATGGATTTGATTTTAGAAATTACAATTTGGGCTTAACACTTAGGTATTCTATACCTTAGTATTTTGTAATTGTCATGCTTTGTTTGCCTTGCCATGACATGACATCATATTTATTTTTATCATATAAAATGTCATTATCATATTTAGGGTTATGTTTGTATGTCATGTATGCTTAGATTTCATTCACATGCCATGACATCATGATTTTGGCATATGCTCTTATCTTTATATCACCATAATCATCATTCATGCATAAATAAAATGAATTTAAGGACTAAGACATGATTTGAAGGGAATCAAATATGTTGCCTAGAGATATGCATGAAACCCTAAATAACAAAGACCCCACATCTCACTAATACTTGACTTATATGTGTATTACACATCTAGATACAAGTGAGATGTCTAGAAAAATTAAATTAAAGGTTTTAAAAACATTTCAAAAATATTTTGAAACACCTTGGTGAAGTCTATCTTTTGATAGCAATCACCATTGAATGGGATGATACAAAGAAGGCTTAATATTGAAGTTTTTCTCAACTTTTGAACTTTGTATCAATCTCACTATTTTGTGGGTAAAATAATTTTCTAATATTTTTCACCCATAATGATTGTAATAAGTAATATACATATGAATTTTCATGATTTTTCAACTTATGTATATTTACTTATGAATTTCAAAAATTCAATTCTGAAAAATTTAAAACTGTATTTTGCAGTTATCAGTCGACTGCCATGGATGGCAGTCGACTGATGTGGGCAAGAGTCGACTGATCTCTGAGAGAGTCGACTGATAATGCTGATTTTGGGTAAACCATGTAGGCCCACGTTCAGCTATGTTTTGGTCCCCTAACCACTCATAACCCTAGGGCATGCTATGGAGAGCATTAGAAAGGGTGGAAATCCATTGGATATGAATTAGGAGAAGTGTTTAGGGTGAGTATCAATTTTAAGGTGGATGAGAGTTTATTGTTGAACTTTGCCTTATTTTTGATTGTTTAAACGTTCTTATTGGCTTAGGGACTCTCCAAGGACATTGTTGGTGTAATGGTCAAGGGGGAGCAAGCTTTTAGAGGGGGGTATCCATCATGGGAAGATGGATGTGTCTTTTTCCTCATGGGAGGAAAATTTAGGATTGCCTCTCTTAAGTGATATGGGACTTATCACTAGAAAGATTGTAGGCATGTGTTCCTCCAAGGGAGAGATTGTAAGATCTCATTGGGACATGAGACATTCATACCCTTGGGGAGGACCTTTTTGATGTATGTCAAAAAGGGGGAGAAGTTACCAATTGGGATCAGTTGGAATTCTCATTGGGATGTGAGAATTGCCAATTAGGGATAATTGGTAGAGTTGAGTTTGGTTTTGTCCAACATCAAAAAGGGAGAAATTGTTGGTGCAATTGACCCAGGACTCGAGTTTGACTCGAACTATATTTTGATGTTAGACAAAATGTATGACATGGGATTGTCATGGGAAGTCCAACGTGGGTTGGCCACGTAAATCCAAGTGTGTAGCCTTGGTGGTGAAAAGTCCAAGCATGGGGCTTGGTGTTGGGAAAATCCAAGCATAGGGCTTGGTGTTGAGAAAGTCCAACATGGGTTGGCCACGTAAATCCGAGTGTGTAGCCTTGGCGGTGAAAATCCAAGCATGAGGCTTGGTGTGGGAAGTCTTGAGAACTTGGCAAGTTCACTAGGCTCGGGGTCCTTGAGTCGGTGAAGGATGACATTGCGAAGTCGTGCGCTTGGTGCATTCAAGGGACCGTCGGACGGGGAGCGAATGGAGTGAGGCCCAAGGGAAGTTGACTTCGAGGGCAAGAGACCCAAAGGATGGCATTGCGAAGCCATGGACTTGGTGCATCTGAGGGACGTAGGCCGAGGGAAGAGAGCTTCGGTGGGGAACTCCATGAGAGGATGAGGTGGACTTGGCCAAGTGGCTAAGACTGAGTGTCGGATGCTCAAACGTGGTGTTTGAGAGTTTACCCGACGGTCGGATGCTCAAACAACTTGGTGTTTGAGGTTTTACCCAACATCAGTCGACTGGTATAGGTACCAGTCGACTGCTCTAGGTCGATTGGACTTGATCGGTGTTCGATTGACCAGGTTCTGGCCGAAAAGTCGACTGTCAAGGGAGGGCAGTCGACTGCAGACGCCATCAGTTGACTGATGAAGGAGATCAGTCTATTGATCGGGGCGAATTCGGTCATAGAACACTTTTCAATCGAGTGATTGCGTCAAGCACTCGACTGATGGGGTTACCAGTCAACTGATGGGTATGATAAGTCGATTGATGGTTATCCGTTGGGTTTTTGCCAATGTGGATTCGGCTATTGTGAGACAACGGATACAGCAGTAGTCGACTGGAGGTCATGAGCAGTCGATTGATCGGTGCGAAATCAACCCGAGGCAAGCATAAAAGGAGGAGCTTGGGGGAGGATTTAAACAAGACTTTTGGGGCGATTTTGGAGGGGAATTGCTGCTCCATTCCAGACCTTCAAGAGCAATCCAAAGCAAGCAACAACCAAGTTTAAAGCGAAGTTTGTAAAGTGTTCTTTACTTGTGTTTCTTCTTGTATTTGTATTTGCTTGTATTACTTAGTGTAATTGCTTGTACGAGGTTTCTCCACCTCCGACGTGTTATCGAGAAGGAGTTTGAGTAGTGTCGTGTGCATCTCTAGAGCTCATTGAGCTCACCCCGTGGGGTAGGAACCCTAAGATTCTGAACTACGTATATTGCCATGTCTTGTGTGTTGTATTGTATTCGTTTTGTATTTCTATCATTTCCGCTATGCTAACAATAATCATAGACAAGCGACACGCAAGAACGAGCAAATTCCACCGTACACACGATTAAGGGCTATTCACCCCCCTCTAGCCGGCCACCGACATTCCAACATTCTTTTCCTCCGTATGATTTCGTATTAGAGTTAGGACCACCGACAACCCTCCTAATTGCAACCTTTAGAGTCTAGTCCCGAACAATAACATCCACTGAACAAATCGATACTCGAATCTCATTCCTTATGGGATCGATAATCATTTTATTACTTGGCGACATCCATGCACTTGCAGGCGTTGAGCGCGAGCGCGCACTTTTAGTCCTCGACTGTCTCCATCATGAGATTTGAGGTCGTGTTTGTGTGCATCAGTTCTTCATCTAAAAATCTAGTTGCAGTGATTTTACGAGTAGAAAGCATATTATATCTATCTTTATCTTCATTATTGCGAAAAAGGAGGGTTGGAAGAGCATCACCTTCCTCCAGAGCTTGTGGGCCATCTCTTCTCCTTCCTCTTCGTTCCGAGGTAGCAGATCGGGGTGGCACTTGCCTTGTCCTTCTCATCCTCGCTTCTATTGAGCTTCCTTGAGGGTTGAAGAGGCCCCTAGGTGGTGGGGAAGATAATTTCATACGGCTAGGGCAAAGGAAATCAAAGCACATTGTGCGTTTTGGGGGCAAAATGCATAGTGTGGTCTACTTATACCTCACGTGCTACGACCGTGTGGATTCACACGGTCGGTCCATGTGCACTGCTGGAAGTCGAGGCACGACCGTGTGAAGACACACAGTTGGGTTGTGTGCCACCCGTTTCTCTCCCCTAGTGCACAATGGTTCGAATTCTCCTTACATGCTCTATCGTGTAAGTTCAAAAGTGATTTTCGTGTCTACCTAGCAAGTCCTTTCTAGTTTTAATTCAAATGAAACACGCTAAATGAATATAAATTAAAGTTCAAAACAAACGAATGCAACAAACTAATAGGAAACGAACTTAAAATCTAAACTTGGATTGCCTTCCAAGAAGCGCTTGTTTATGGTCTTTAGCTCCACCATACTACTATGCTTCAGCTTAGCTCTGATGGCCATAGGAAATCTTTCTCCCTCCCCTGATATGCTTGAATCTTGCTTGTGGAGGGGCAAGATATTTGCTCACTTTTCGCCTCTTGCCTTTTGGTCCTCCATCACTATATCCCTTAAATCTTGCTCGTGGAGGGGCAAGATACCTGTTCGCTGCTTTCCTTGGCTTGAGATTGAACATGATTAGCCTCAACGAATTGTCAGGAGTTTGATTATTATATTCCATCTTATCCATATGATGTAAATAATATAATGATGTGAGCGAAACATATAGGGTTTTAGGAGTAGTTTTCGTTCACATCTTATTACATTTTATGTTAGTTTCATGCTTATGTTACATTATTTTGTGCACATTTTCTATTTTCTGGTTCGAAGGTCTGCTCTTTGTACTTTTGGGTGTAGGTTAGCATTTCGGGAGAAAAAGGTGCACTTTTGGAGCAAAAGACGGACATTTTGTAGCTAGACGCAGAGTGGGACACGGCCAGGCACGGTCGTGTCCAATATGCGAGATTAGATAACTTAGGACCGCACACGACCTGGCCGTGTGGCGGCCCACCAGATTTGCGCGACTAGGGTTTTTTTGGATTTTGCAGTGGTCTGAGGTGATGTCTATATAAGGATGACTCTGCCCAAACCCTAGGGGAGGAGGCACAACGGCTAGGACGGCACACCGAAGCCATAAAAATCTTTGGGAACTCGCAACGGGGAGGAGGAACGCCGCCGGAGGTCGAAAGCATTGTAATCCCTTGTTCCTACATTTTCATTCTGATGTATTCGAACATGTACATGCTTTGTGATTCCTCCATATACATGGAGTAGTTCTTTCGGTTCTAGGATTAGGGAGTAACTTGTGTGCACATTACAATGTTGGTTCATGTTAAATTCTGCCTTTGAGTCTAATTTGGCAATTGGTAGTTATTTTTACTATATCTATGCGTGTTTGGTTTTCTACCTACTGTTCTTAGGCGATAAGAGGGGTGACAGTCCTCGTATATAAGATTTAGGAGATTTTATACAAGGAACCTAGGGGTAAACCTGATCTCCTGTAACCGTGGGTAGAAGGATGTGATGGAACCGGACACGGTTCATCGTAGGGATTGATTCTGCATACTCGTACCGTCTATCCCATCCTTTTAGGCAGAGATAGCTCTCGGTAGATGCGGTGGCTCATCGGGAGAGTGTATGATGACCCTTCCATAAAACCATAGCTAAACGTCTAGACAATGCCAATTGACAGCACTGTTTTGTGACACAAAAGTGAAACCGAAGTCCTGGAATCACTTTTGAAGACCTCGACATGCTCCCTTCCTCCTTCGTGTGACACCGTATAGAGTATAGTCCACCGACAGCCCTTACAAGTCAAAACCTCTAAGAGTTTACGTAAGAACAGTTTAACCCACTGAACATACCGATATTCGAATCCTAGTTCCTGTGGGATCGATAATCTTTTATTACTTGATGACATCCATGCACTTGCGGGTGTTGAGCGCAAGCGCGCACTTCGAGTCATTGACAGCCTCCGTCGTGAGATTTGAGGGTGCGATCGCGTGCATCAAGTTTTTGGCGTCATTGCCGGGGACTGATTGATTCGATATCGAACTGAATAGTGGAGAATTGGATCGGACTTAGGATTAGATTTATTTACTTACTTTTTTTTCAGTTTGCGTTATTTACTTTAGTTCTAAACTTTCCATATTTAGATTTAGTTTTTAATTTTATTCTAGCAGTAGTTGTTTTTACTTCCTTTTTGCATCTTAGATTTTATTAGCTAGATTATTTTTATTTTCTGCCCCTTAGGATTAGTAGCACTCCAAATTTTTTGTGGCTTAGTTCATTGTATGCTTAGACGCTTAGGATCGGAAGGTCTGATTCTGATCGACTTAGAAATCGAGCGAACCTTTCATCGTCGGAGAGCAGAAAAATGAAGGATGGATGATCAAGACGTATCCAAAGTGAACATAGGTAGCCAACCTCTGTGGGACTACACAGCTCCTAGCGCTAGAGGATTTAGAATGAGTATAGCTGGACCATCTATTTCGGCAAATAACTTTAAGCTAAAACCGACACTTATACATATGGTCCAGCAGAGTCAATTCGGGGGAGCTGCGACTGAAGACCCGAACCGACACCTTGAGGCATTTTTAGAAATCTGCTCGATAATGAAAATGAACGGAGTCCCTACTGATGTGATCTGCTTGAGCCTATTCCCGTTCTCACTGTGGGATAAGGCTAAGGCATGGCTTCACTCCTTACCTTCGGGGAGCATCACTACATGGGAGCAATGTGAGCAATAGTTTTTTAACAAATACTTCCCACCAAGCAAGACTGCTCACATGCGCCATCTTATCACGAGCTTCCGCCAGGAGGGGGAGTCCTTATTCGAAGCTTGGGATAGCTACAAGGGGCTACTCTACCAATGCCCCCACCACGGACTGGAGAGGTGGCTGGTGATCCACATCTTCTACAATGGGATCGCGTACTCCACAAAGATGTCTTTGGATTCTGCTGTAGGAGGAGCACTGATGAATAAGACCATAAAAGAAGCAGAGGAGTTGATAGAAGAGGTGACCCAGAACCACCATCAATGGGCTTCCGAACGTGGTCAACCTACGCCTGCAGCGGGACGATACATTGTCAACTCCATGGACCATCTAGCAGCAAGGATGGACGCGCTCAACAGATGGTTCGAATCTTTGAATCCTTCATCTGCATGCGCGGCCATTGACTTTGGAGAGGGAGCGACAACATATCGAGAGGACCACTATGGAGGGCAGGGAACCTCGGAAGAGCAGATCGAGCATTGCGATGCGATTGGGGACTACGACCTAAGGCCCAATAACTTATACTCTAGCATTTTTCATCCGAGATGGAGGAACCACCAAAATTTTCCCTATAAGAATAACTTAGGGAGGTTCCAAGAACCGGGAGAAAATGAGCAGCAACCGCACTCCAACACCAGTCTGAAGAATATGCTGGAAAACTTCATTCGAACACAATGGGAGGCGAATACTGAATTTCAGCAACGATATTTGCAGACAGATACGATGATCGAAGGATTAGGGTCATCTGTAAGGGATCTTGCCACCAGGCAAAAGTCGCTAGAGATTCAAGTGGTTCAGATTGCAAACCAGATTTCCAGGATACCAGGGAAGCTACCAGGAAAAGTAGAGGTCAATCCGGTAGAGCAGTGCAAGGCAGTAACGCTGCGAAGCGGGAGGGTTCTGAAAGAGATGCCAAGTCGGACGGCTGCTAAGGGGGACCTAGAACTTGAAACACTAGAACCTCTGGGGGAGACCGAGAAGGAAAAAGTTGGAGAAACAAACCGGGAGCCTGCCGCAAGGGCTCAACCATCCGTTATTGTACCATTCCCACAATGGTTGATGAATGCAAAGAAAGATGCTAAGTTTGGTACATTTCTGGACATGCTAAAGTCGATCTTAGTAGAGGTACCGATACTCGAAGCACTTCACCAAATGCCCCAGTTTGCTAGATTCATGAAAGATATTCTGGCGCATCGTAGGAAGGTCGCAAAATCGGAAATAGTGGCCCTCACAGAGGAGTCAAACACTTATCTCTGAAATGAGACTACGCAGAAACTGAAAGATCCGGGGAGCTTCTATATTCCATGTTATATAGGGACGACACTGATTAGCAGAGCCTTCTGTGACTTGGGAGCAAGTGTGAGTCTAATGCCCTACACCTTATGCAAAAAGCTAGGGTTAGGAAATTTAAAATTCACTACTATGACACTACAACTAGCTGACCAAACATACCGCTACCCATTGGGGATTTTAGAAGATGTTCCTATTAAAGTGGGAAACTTCACATTGCCAACTGACTTTGTTGTCATGGAGATGGAAGAGGATCCGAAGATACCCGTTATCCTAGGGCAACCATTTTTAGTGACTACAAGAATGGTCATTGATGTAAAGAATCACAAGCTGACCCTAAAAGTGGGAGAGGATAAGATGGAATTTGAGCCTGCTGGAACGGGAAGTCAAGAACCCCGCGTCAGGGAAGTATGTGATTCCAGCGAGAGCTAAGAAGGAAGTCGTGTATGAAGATCCCGAGACAGATGAATGGAGGTTCACTGAACCTCCAAAGTCTAGTTAATAGTGGAGTGCGATCGAGCTAAACGACCTTAAACAAAGTACTTCTTGGGAGGAAACCCAAGTTTAGTTTTAGATTAACCTTTGATTTCATTGCATGCATTTATTTAATTTTAGTTTTGATTTCCATCTCATTTAGAGTTAGGACTAGAAAAGAACCTTGCTAGGCAAAAATAAAATCCATATTAACCTACATGGCGAAATGTATGAGAAAATTCGAACCCTAATGCAAAACCGGGAGAGAAATGGGGACACACGGCTTGGCCGTGTGTTTTCACACGGTCGTGTCGTGCGAGGTTAAAAAGGGCGAGTCGTGTGTTTTCACCCCATTTGCGCCTGTGCTTCAAATGCTCTTGCCCTAGCCATGTGGTTTTGTCTTCCCCACCATCTAGAAGCACTTTTAACCTCAAAAGAAGCCAAAAGAAGCAAGGATGAGGAGGACCAAGCAGGTAGCACCTCGATCCGGTGCTTCGGAGCGACGACCAAGGAGAGCCAACGCCCCTCAAGCTCCGGAGGAGGGTAATGCCCTACCCACTCTTCTTTTTCACAATAATGAACATAGAGATAGATATAATATGCTTTCTACTCATAAACTCACTACTACTAGGTACTTAGATGAAGATTTTGCTAGAGTCTTTAGGGTTGTTGGGTGATATTCAAGCCCTATTTGCAAAAATGGGGTGGGAAGAGATAATGGGAATAAGGCACCCAACCTACCCTTGGATAGTTCTAGCATTTTTGAGTTCCTTAGAGGGGGGAATTTTAGCGGGTAAAGAGAGCGAGGAGGGTAGGATAACATTTAGGTTTTTTAAAATTGAGCATGAGTGGACCCTCCACCAATGGAACTCATGCTTTGGCTTGCCGAGTGGGGGAGAGAGAAGAATCCCTATTAGGTTCAACTCTCAGGTATTTTGGACCGAGTTAACGGGAGAGCATGCTTATGACCCTTCTAGGGCCAAAGCGTCGCGCCTCCAAAACCCCGTCTTCCGATACCTCCACTGCATCATGACCAGTACTATATTGTTAGTGAAAGCCCTAGAGTCAATCATGTGATGATTGTTGTATGGACTTTATTGTATCATATTCCTATTTATAAAGGCATGGTTATTATATTTACTTGTATTGGTGTCAAATAACTAAGTATAATAACGTCCTTGAGTAGTAGGTTCTTATCTATATCAATCGATTGGTTGAATCGATAATGAGATGATATAGAGAACACTACTCTTAATCATTCCTAGCCAAGTATTAACATTCAGGGACAATGTTAATGCGTAGAGACTAGCATGTAGGTCAACACGATGGCTTGATCACACAAGTCATGGATATGAGATATCAAGTTGACACATGGGAATACATTGGAGAATGTATATTGAATGACCCGCCATGAGAAAGTATCATGGATCGTTATATGAGTGTCATATACTTTCTCATGTGGCTATTAGTATGACTATTAGTCTTTAGACCTGAAGTCACCATGGTTCCCAACATAAGGAATTGCATACTTTGGCTTCGTCAAACGTCACCCGTAAATGGGTGGACTATAAAGGCAATTACTGAGTATGTAACAAATTATGCGGAGGGATGTGAGTGATGTATATGGGATCTATCCCTCCTAGAGTGACATCGTTATTCTTGATAGAGTGAGACCACGAAGTGCATGGCCATGCCCAAATGAGTCAATATGAGATATTGAGCTCATTTGATTAGAGTGAGTCTACTTGGAGTTCAAGATATAGATTGTACCGAGGATGACACGGTCTATGCCTCAATTGGTCAATCTAGATGTCAAGGATAGAGAGACATTGTCACATATTGTGAGAGTCACAATTAGTAGTCACAAAGATGATGTTGGATCTCAACATTCTTGTAACTTGGGTAGCAATGATGTGTTGCTAGATACTGGTCATTGCTTATGTTCCTAAATCGGTTTAGGAGCATTGCCAACGTTACAAGAACCTATAGGATCACACACAAAGGGCAATTAGGTGGAGATTAGGTTCATATGATGAACCATGAGGATTAGGTTCATGGGATGAACCAAATTGGATTAAGAGTAATCCAAATTAGACTAATTGAGTTAGACTCAATTTGATTCAAGTGTTGAATGAGTCTAATTTAGATTTGATTTATTGAGTCAATTCAAATTAATGAATAGGGATTCATTATATCAAATTGACTTGAATCAAGTGGTTAGATTTGATCAACCATGGGAGATAAGAGGTCAAGTTTGACTTGACTTGAGAGAGAAGATGAATGGTCAATTTTGACATGACCAATTGTCATGTCATGGTGACTTGGCTTTGGGGCTGGCCAATGATGGTGTTCCACATCATCATGGATTTATCATGGGGTGCCACCTCATGAGGAAGACCAAGAGCCATTGGCTCTTGGAGTTACATGCATGCATGTAACCCCCCATCCAAGAGTGGCCGACCACTTTTAGTGTTATTCATGGGATGTATTCATTTTGTGGTAACTCCATCTTCTTCTTCCTTGGGACTTCCTCTCAAGCTCTCTCTTCCAATCCTCTCTTTGGCCGAAACTCTCAAGGGTGCTAGCACACTCTAAGGTTTCTTCTCCACCATTTGTTCGTGTGGATACTTGTAGAGGAGTGTGCACTTGACACTCTTCGAGATCCGGCAAAGCGTTTGGACGAGCGGGATAAGCGAAGGGCGTTGCTATGAGGGTAATGCTCTCACCATTTAGATCTATGGTAGATATAGGTTTTTCATAACACATACATGTAGTTTTATTTTTATACCTTCGCACTGATCCATGGCCGGGCTTCCGAGGTTTCCACAACGCAAAAAGCGGTTTTTGCGGCTCAGAAAGTCCAACATATATTTGGTCGTGGGGAGAGTGATGGTGTAGTTAGAGCTAGCGAGCTGCTTTGCCTCTGGGACATGCTACAAGAAAGGAGTAGCATCGATGTAGGGTCCCACTTCATCAGACACTTAGTGAAGATGGGCAAAGAAGCACGAGGAGAGATTAATGTGGGGGGCCTACTTACCCACATTTGCCATAGGATGGGGTACGATTACACTACATTAGAGAGTATAGAGGGGAGCCCTAGGATTGACCTAGGAGTGTTCATGGCCATGAAGATGATTGTGAGAGAAGGACACTCCTTATGCTTTGTAACGAAAAATTTGACGGCCCTTAGGCTCCCCAACCCTGATCGTACCACCATCACTACATGCGCCAACTGACGCTTGGACCTGATAGTGGAGTCCCCTCCACATGAGGGACCATCAAAATCGGCGCCCATCTCTCCACCTCTATATCACTCTCCCTCCAGTCCACACATACATAGGAGCCCACCTAGTCCACATCGACATGAGTCTGCACCTGCACCACCACATTTTTCCACCTTTGAGCAGGATGTAGGTACGTCGGCCTATGATTTCTCAAAGTTTCAATCGTGCCTTGACGACATATACACTGAGCAGCAGACGTAGAGGCAGTAATGGGAGGAGCAGAGCGCCTACACATAGGCAGAGTTCTAGGGCTTCCGGGAGCATTTCCAGCGGGTTGAGGAGTTCTACGACGAGGCCCACATTTACTTCTAGGAGGAGGCTGCTCGTCGCCAGGATGAGGTCGCCTATTGTAGAGAGATACAACAGCACATGCATGCCCAAATGGCACAGTGGGCTAGGGAGGAGGAGCACCGAGCATCCGCTGCATCCACCAGCTCCTAGATCGACCACATGTATATGTGGCATCAGCGGCTCACCAGCAGGTTCTCCCAGGATCCAGAGATGCCAAGGCTCCCAGACATTCCACCTCGTCTACCATACTAGAGGTATACTTTTATTTAAGTCTGAGAAGGAGGGCCCTAAAGTGTTAGACTATCTGAGTCGCAAAAACCACTTTTTGCGTTGCGGAAACCTCGGAAGTCGGCCACGGATCCGTGCAAACATAAACAAAAATATACATGTACGTGTTTAGAACCTTAGATCTACATGTGAAGAGCTTTACCCTTGATAGCGACGCCCTTCGCTTATCCCGCTCGTCCAAACGGCTTGCCGAAACTCGAGAGTGTCAAGCATACACTCCTCTACAAGTATCCTCACGAACAATAGGTGGAGAAGGCAACTTAGAGTGTGATAGCACTCCAAGAAACCCATGGCAAGAAGGATAAGGGAGAGAGAGCTTGAGAGAAGAGGAAAGGCTGAAGAAGAAGATCTAATCAATTCCCACTCACTTCCACAAATGCACATCTATTAAGTGGTCGACCACTTCATGGAAGTTATATACATGCATGTAATACCAAGAGCCATGGCTCTGGTCTCCCTCATGAGGTGGCACCCCATGATGTGTCCATGATGATGTGGAACATCATTATTGGCCGGCCCATGCCAAGTCATCATGACATGATATTTGGACAAGTCAAACTTAACCATTCATCTTCCCTCTCAAGTCAAGTCAAACTTGACCTCTTATCTCCCATGGTTTATCAAATCCAACCATTTCATTCAAGTCAATTTAATTTAATGAATCTCTATTCATTAGTTTAAATTGACTCGATGAATCAAATCTAAATTAGACTTATTCAACACTTGAATACAATTGAGTCCAACTCAATTAGTCTAATTTGGATTACTCTTAATCCAATTTGGTTAATCACATGAACCTAATCCTCATGGTCCATCATATGATCCTAATCTCCATATAATTGCCCTTTGTGTGTGACCCTATAGGTTCTTGTAATGTTGGCAATGCTCCTAAACCGATTTAGAAACATAAGCAATGAGCGATATCTAGCAACACATCATTTCTACCTAAGTAACAAGAATTTTGAGATCCAATATCACCTTTGTGACTACTAATTATGACTCTCACAATATGTTACAATGTCCCTCTATCCTTGACATCTAGATTGACCAATTGAGGCATAGACCGTGTCATCCTCTGTATAATCTATATCTTGAACTCCAAGTACACTCACTCTGTGGGTACTCTGCAAATCTTCACATCTCTTCTATCGATAATCTCTCGAATGAGATGGAAGCATCGTAGTATGTGTTTGATCCGTTGGTGTGAGTGAGGTTCCTTAGCATGCGCAATTGCTCCATTGTTGTCACAATAGAGCTCTATAGGACCTGCTATGCTAGGAACCACCCCAAGCTAAGTAATGAACTTGCGGATCCAAAATGCCTCCTTTGCTGCCTCTGATGCAGCAATATACTCGGCCTCTGTTGTAGAATCACCAACTGTGTCATGCTTCGAACTCCTCCGGCTCACAGCACCACCATTCAAGCAAAACACGAACCCTGACTATGATCTATAATCATCATGGTCAGTTTGGAAGCTGACATTGCTGTAAACCTTTACAACTAGCTCCTTATCGCCTCCAAATATTAAGAAATATTCTTTAGTCTTTCTCAAGCACTTAAGAATATTCTTGACTGCTATCAAGTGACACTCACCTGGATCTGACTGGTATCTTCTCATCATGCTCAAAGCATACGAGACATCAGGACGAGTACATAGAATGGCGTACATGATAGATCCTAAGGAAGATGCATAAGGAATCTTATCCATGCGGTCTCTCTCCTCTCTGTTGGGATTTTCAAGCCGCAAAAACCGCTTTTTGCATTGCGGAAACTTCGGAAGCCCGACCATGGATCCATGCGAAGATATAAAAAATTAAAACATGTATGTGTTTAAATATCCTAGATATACCTTAGATCTACAAGATGAGAGCATTACCCTCGTAGCGACGCCCTTCGCTTATCCCGCTCGTCCAAAAGCTTTGCCGGAACTCAAGAGTGTCAAGTGAACACTCCTCTATTGGTATCCACATGAACAAATGGTGGAGAAACACAACCTAGAGTGTGCTAGCACCCCTTGGAAGTTTCGGCCAAGATAGAGGATTGGGAGAGCAAGCTTGAGAGGAGAGCAAGGAAGAAGATGAAGTTAATCCAAATAACTTCACACTAATGCTAAAGTGGCTGGCCACTCTTGGATGGGGGGTTACATGCATGCATGTAATTCCAAGAGCCAATGGCTCTTGGTCTCCCTCATGAGGTGGCACCACATGATAAGTCCATGATGATGTGGAACATCATCATTGACCGGCCCCCATGCCAAGTCACCATGACATGGCAATTGGTCAAGTCAAAATTGACCATTCATCTTTCCTCTCAAGTCAAGTCAAACTTGACCTCTTATCTCCCATGGTTGATCAAATCTAACCACTTGATTCAAGTCAATTTGATTTAATGAATCTCTATTCATTAATTTAAATTGACTCAATGAATAAAATCTAAATTAGACTCATTTAACACTTGAATCAAATTGAGTCTAACTCAATTAGTCTAATTTGGATTACTCTTAATCCAATTTGGTTCATCCCATGAACCTAATCCTCATGGTTCATCATATGAACCTAATCTCCATCTAATTTCCCTTTGTGTATGACCCTATAGGTTCTTGTAACGTTGACAATGTCCCTAAACCGATTTAGGAACATAAGCAATAAGCTGTATCTAGCAACACATCATTGCTACCCAAGTTATAGGAATGTTGAGATCCAACATCACTTTTGTGACTACTAATTGTGACTCTCACAATATGTGAAAATGTCCCTCTATCAATGACATCTAGATTGACCAATTGAGGCATAGACCGTATCATCCTTGGTACAATCTATATCTTGAACTCAAAGTAGACTCACTCTAATCAAATGAGTTCAATATCTCATATTGACTCATTTAGGCATGGCCATGCACTTCGTGGGCTCACTCTATCAAGAATAACGATGTCACTCCCGTCATATAGGAGGGATAGATCCCATTTACATCACTCACATCCCTCCGCATAATTTTTTACATACCCAGTAATCACCTTTATAGTCCTCCCATTTACGGGTGACGTTTGACGAAGCCAAAGTATGCAACTCCTTATGTAGGGAACCATGGTGACTTCAGGTCTAAGGACTAATAGTCATACTAATAGCCACATGAGAAAGTATATGACACTCATATAATGATCCATGATATTTTCTCATGGTGGGTCATTCAATATACATTCTCTAATGCATACCCATGTGTCAACTTGATATCTCATATCCATGACTTGTGAGATCAAGTCATCAAGTTGACCTACATGCTAGTCTCTACGCATTAACATTATCCCTGAATGTTAATACTTAACTATGAATGATTAAGAGTAGTGTTCTCTATATCATCTCATTATCGATTCAACCAATCGATTGATATAGATAAGAACCTTTTACTCAAGGACGTTATTATACTTAGTTTATTTGGCATCAATACAAGTAAATATAATAATCATGCCTTTATAATTAGGAATATAATACAATAAAGTCCATACAACAATCATCACGTGATTGACTCTAGGGCTTTCACTAACAATCTCTCACTAGCACTAGTGTCAATCACCGTAGTATCTAATACCCAATGACCTAGTGTGACAATCATACTTTTTCTGTGCCAAAGCCTTGGTAAAGGGATCTGCGATGTTAGCCTATGTGGGTACTCTACAAATCTTCACATCTCCTCTATCGATAATCTCTCGAATGAGATGGAAGCGTCGTAGTATGTGTTTGGTCCGCTGGTGTGAGCGAGGTTCCTTAGCCTGCGCAATCGCTCCATTGTTGTCACAATAGACCTCTATGGGATCTGCTATGCTAGGAACCACCCCAAGCTCTCTAATGAACTTACGGATCCAAACTGCCTCCTTTGCTGCCTCAGATGCAGCGATATACTCGACTTCTATTGTAGAATCAGCAACTGTGTCCTGCTTCGAACTCTTCCAGCTCACAGTGTGACCATTCAAGTAAAACACGAACCCTGACTGTGATCTATAATCATCCTGGTCAGTTTGGAAGCTGGCATCGCTGTAACCTTTTACAGCTAGCTCCTCATCGCCTCTAAATATCAAGAAATATTCATTAGTCCTTCTCAAGTACTTAAGAATATTCTTGACTGCTATCCAGTGATGCTCACCTGGATCTGACTGGTATCTACTCATCATGCTCAAAGCATACGAGACATCAGGACGAGTACATAGCATGGCGTATATGATAGATCCTATAGCAGATGCATAAGGGATCTTATCCATGCGGTCTCTCTCCTCTCTAGAAGAGGGACTTTGAGTCTTCGAAAGACTCACACCATGTGACATCGGTAGAAGTCCTTTCTTGGAATTCTGGATGGAAAACCGTAGTAATACCGTGTCAATGTATGTACTCGTACTTAGGCCAAGCAATCTCTTAGATCTATCTTTATAGATCTTGATGCCTAGAATATAGGCTACTTCACCTAAGTCCTTCATTGAGAAACACGTCCCTAGCCAAGTCTTCACAGACTGGAGCGAAGGGATGTCATTCCTAATGAGTAGTATGTCATCCACATACAATACAAGGAAGACAACTGTGTTCCCATTAACCCTCTTGTAGACACAGGGTTCATCTTCATTCTTGATGAAACCAAACTATTTGATCGCATCATCAAATTGAAGATTCCAGCTCCGAGAAGCTTGCTTTAGCCCATAAATGGACCATTGCAGCTTGCATACTTTCCCAGTATGCTATGGATCTACAAAACCCTTAGGTTGGTCATGTACACATCCTCGAGTAAGTTTCCATTCAGAAATGCGGTTTTGACATCCATCTGCCAGATCTCATAATTGTGGTATAATGCAATAACAAGCATGATCCGAATGGACTTAAACATCGCCACTGGAGAAAAGGTTTCATCATAGTCAATACCATGAATTTGCTTGAAACCTTTAGCCACAAATCGTCCCTTATAGGTATACGTAAGTCCATCCATGTCAGTCTTTGTCTTAAAGACCCACTTACACCCAATGGGTTTGACCCCTTCAGGTGGATCAACCAAAGTCCATACTTGGTTGGTGTACATGGATTCCATCTCATATCTCATGGCCTCAAGTCATTTCTTAGAGTCTGGGCTCATCACAGCTTTCTGATAGGAGGTAGGCTCATTCTCAATGAGCATAATGTCATCATGGTCAGACAAGAGAAATGAGTATCTCTCAGGCTGACGACGCACCCTATCAGACCTGCGAAGAGGTAGGTCTACCTGAACAGGTAGTTGTTCCACAACTCTTTGTGCAACAACCTCATCACCCACAACACTTTGTGGTTCCTGTTCAACCTCCATCAAGTCCTCAGTGCTATGGTCCTTATCTTGAATTTCTTCAAGATCGAACATAATCCCACTAGTTTTTCTTGAAACAAAATTCCTTTCTAGAAAAACCTCAGTCTTTGCCACAAACACTTTGTGCTGACTGGGAATATAGAAGTAATATCCCTTCGTGTCCTTGGGATATCCAACAAAATAGCACCTATTGGATTTATGTCCCAGTTTGTCTGAGGCTTGACGTCGAACGTAAGCCTCACAACCCCAAATCCTCGTGAAAGACATCTTGAGATTTCTCCCTGTCCATATCGTATATGGTGTCTTTATCACAACCTTGGATGGTACATGGTTAAGGGTAAAGGCCGCTGTGTCTAGAGCATATCCCCAAAAGGATATAGGAAGATCTGTGTGACTCATCATAGATCGTACCATATCTAATAGGGTACGATTCCTCCTTTCGGATACTCCATTCCACTATGGTATTCCAGGAGGAGTGAGTTGGAATCGAATCCCACACTTAGCTAGATAGTCATGAAACTCATGGCTAAGGTATTCACCATCTCGATTTGATCGAAGTATCTTAATACTCTGGCCAAGCTAGTTTTATACTTCATTCTTTAATTCTTTAAACTTTTCAATGGATTCTGATTTATGTGTCATGAGATACACATAACCATATCTACTGAAATCATCAGTAAATATAATGAAGTACTTGTAACCACCTCTAGCAGCAACATTGAAAGGGCCACATACATCACTATGTATAAGTCCTAACAAGTCTGTTGCTCTTTCGCTGTGTCCACTAAAGGGAGTCTTGGTCATCTTGCCTAAAAGGCAAGACTCGCATGTCTCATATGATTCAAAATTAAATGAGTCTAGCAGCCCATCTTTATGGAGCTGAGATAAGCGACTCTTATTTATGTGACCTAAGTGACAATGCAAGAGATAGGTTTGGTTCAACTCATTTGACTTGAACCTTTTGGTACTTATGTTATAGATGGGGCTCTCTAAGTCTAGAAAGTAGAGTCCGTTCATTAGAGGTGCACTACAATAGAACATATCATTTAAATAAACTGAACAACATTTGTTCTTTATTATAAATGTAAATCCTTTCTTGTCCAAACAAGAAATCGAAATTATGTTCTTAGTCAAAGCAGGCACATAAAAACATTCATCTAATTCTAGTACAAGCCCAGAGGGCAGAGATAGATCATAAGTTCCTACAGCAACAGCAGCAACCCTTGCTCCATTGCCTACTTGTAGGTCCACCTCGCCCTTTGTCAATGCCCTGCTATTTCTCAGCACCTGCACATTAGTACAAATGTGAGATGCACATCCGGTATTTAATACCCATGATGAAGAAATAGATAGATTGACTTCTATAACATTTATACTTGAAGTAGAAGTCTCACTTCTTTTCTTCTTAAGATCTTCCAGGTAAGCTTTGCAGTTACGCTTCTAGTGTCCAGCTTCCTTACAGTGGAAGCAAGCCCCTTCCTTGGCCACCCCTCCTTTGGGTTTAAGTTCTTTGCCTTTGCCCTTGGCTTGGGACTTTACCTTACCTTTAGGCTTGCCCTTGCCTTTCTTCTTTTGCACCATCAAAATGGAGTCAGATTTTCCCTTCTTAAGGTTGAGCTCAGCGGTTCTCAACATGCTGAGCATCTCAGGCAGTGGCTTATCAATTTCATTCATGATGTAATTCATGACAAATTGATTGTAGATTTGTAGCAAAGACTGCAAGATCAAGTCAGTGGGCAGCTCTTGGCCAAGTGGGAATCCCAATCTCTGTAGGTTTTCTACGTACCCAATCATCTTGAGTACATATGAACCTATGGGAGTCCCATCTTGCATTTTGGACCCAAACAATGCCTTAGAGACTTCATATCTCTCGTGCCTTGCTTGTCCTTGATATAGTTGACAAAGATATTCAACCATATCATAAGCATTCATGAACTCGTGTTGCTTCTGAAGCTCAGAGTTCATGGTCGCGAGCATTAGACATGACACATCTAATGCATCATCTTGATGCTTCTTGTAAGCATCTTTGTCAGCTCGCGAGGCAATGGCAGGAGGTGCCTCCGGAATTGGCTGCTCCAGGATGTACAGTTTCCTTTCTTGGGTGAGAACGATTCTCAGGTTCCTGTACCAGTCCAAGAAATTTGCTCCATTGAGCTTGTCCTTCTCAAGGAAAGAACACAAGGAGAGAGTGTTTGTGTTTGTCGACATAGTTATCTACAACATACACAATGCAGAAAATTAATATCATATTCCTTTTATCATTTAATTAGGCATTTAATCAAATGATACTCCCACTGAATTATAGGAATTTTGTAGAATCGAGTTATGGATGTGGTCAAACCACATTACTAGATTCATACAAACTAGCTATAATTCCTGCGGGACAAGATCCACATCATACTAAGCCTTGAGTTAGCTTTGGCTAAATCGCCCAAGACTTAGTATGATCGGTGGGTAACACATTACCGATTACATCTCTATGCAACTCTTGTTTATAGGATCAAGACCCACATTTACAAAAGACCTTGAGTTAGCTTTGGCTAAATCACCCAAGATTTAGTGTAAATGCGATCTTATCCTATCTTTCCAACGGTTGGAATATGCCTATAGTACTACTTGATCCAATTGAGTTAACTAGTTTTACTCAATCTAATTGAGTTTACTCTAACCCAAGCCATGATAGGCGGGACCAAGATTGTCCCTCCGCACCCTACCAAGATAATATGCATTGCTCTGTTTTGGCAGATTCAATAACTACAAATGATTGAGGTAGTGATGGGTATCAAGGACTTGGTAGGCATTTTCGAGTTGATTCGATTAAGATCTAATCTAATCGTAATGTGTATCATATACGTATTAAGGCCTTTATTATCCTACACTAGCATGCATCACATACATACAAGCATTATTCTAGCATGCATCATATACATACAAGAAAAATATCCTAGCATGCATCATATACATACAAGCATTATTCTACTAGCATGCATCACATACATGCAAGCATAACAAATATATATATATATATAAATTAATTGTGATTAGGTCATGGCCCTACTACGATCTTCTCAAGTCAATGAGAAGATCGGACGGTCAACCTAGGATTAGTGTCTTCTCCAAGCGCCTCCTTTGACCGCCATGTGTCGTCGGCACCCTTTTCGTAACTCCGTCTAGAAGTCTAGATGTGGACCTTCCACCGCTCCATTTTGTACATTACAAACATGAAACTTGAGTTACATTCGAGTCTAAAACTATTTACAACTAGAATTTTAAAAAAGAAGGGGCATGACACGTAGGTGGCATACCCTATACAACAAGCACAATCACAAAAACGGCGCGCAGGCCGTATTATGAATTACAACACATTAACATCCAATCATATTAGGGTTCTTGGGTCATGACAATCACAGAATTATACATAATACTAAATTATGTATTTTACAGAAAATTTCTATAATTTTTTTTCTATTTTTTTTTCAATTTTATGAGTCACCTCTCCGTAACGATCCCGCTAAGCTGTTTCTGGGCGCGATCGCGGGACAAGACCCCTTTCGAGGATAGGGGCAGAGCCCCTACTCGTAAAAATAAACTTTGCGAGTGTCCCTACTAGATCTTACAGTGACTTAAGTCACTGTCCCAAAAACCTAAAGCGAGAACTGGCCGTTTCGGAGAGTTTTTCTCGGTGGTTGAAGCCTACAAGTGTCCCAACACTCGTTGCTTCGACTCTTCGAGAAAAATACCCAAAAATTCTATAAAAATAGGAAATTTACAGAAACTTAAAAATCTGTAATTTTTATATCTAATATAAAAACTACAAATATGAAACACATAAATGCTTCGCACGTGGCTCTGATACCACTATTGGGATTTCTGAGCCGCAAAAACCACTTTTTGTGTTGCGGAAACATTGGAAGCCCGGCCACGAATCCGTGCGAAGATATAAAAAATTAAAACATGTATGTGTTTAAAGATCCTAGATCTACCTTAGATCTACAAGATGATAGCATTACCCTCGTAGTGACGCCCTTCGCTTATCCCGCTCATCCAAAAGCTTTGCTGGAACTCAAGAGTGTCAAGTGAACACTCCTCTATTGGTATCCACATGGACAAATAGTGGAGAAACACAACCTAGAGTGTGCTAGCACCCCTTGGAAGTTTCGGCCAAGATAGAGGATTGGGAGAGCAAGCTTGAGAGGAGAGCAAGGAAGAAGATGAAGTTAATCCAAATAACTTCACACTAATGCTAAAGTGGCCGACCACTCTTGGATGGGAGGTTACATGCATGCATGTAATTCCAAGAGCCAATGGGTCTTGGTCTCCCTCATGAGGTGGCACCACATGATAAGTCCATGATGATGTGGAACATCATCATTGGCGGGCCCCCATGCCAAGTCACCATGACATAGCAATTGGTCAAGTCAAAATTGACCATTCATCTTCCCTCTCAAGTCAAGTCAAACTTGACCTCTTATCTCCCATGGTTGATCAAATCTAACCACTTGATTCAAGTCAATTTGATTTAATGAATCTCTATTCATTAATTTAAATTGACTCAATGAATACAATCTAAATTAGACTCATTCAACACTTGAATTAAATTGAGTCTAACTCAATTAGTCTAATTTGGATTACTCTTAATCCAATTTGGTTCATCCCATGAACCTAATCCTCATGGTTCATCATATGAACCTAATCTCCATCTAATTGCCCTTTGTGTATGACCCTATAGGTTCTTGTAATGTTGGTAATGTCCCTAAACCGATTTAGGAACATAAGCAATGAGCGGTATCTAGCAACACATCATTGCTACCCAAGTTACAAGAATGTTGATGTTGGGGGTTGCTTCGGAGGCTCATTGACTCCCATGTCCCCGGATTAAAATTTTCACTAATGAAAGAATTAATCTGGATGGGATGAGTTTCCTTAGCACAACCTATTCGTCGTCGTGCTAACAACTTGAGTGGTCGCTTGAATAAACTAATTGTTCAAGCAACACAACTCTTCTAGTTGATTAGCCGCGGAAGAGACGACGGACGGATCATCGGTTTTTGTGTTTGTCTTCGGGGTCCATGATTATACAATATATTTACATACGCACACATGCATAATCAACATTAAAAGGAACATGCTCAGATCTGAAAATAAAGTTATAAAACTTTATACCTTACGATCTTCTACCGTATGTCCTATCCTTCTCGTGGACAACGTGTGGACGAAGATCCTCCATGAGTAGAAGCCTTCTAGATCGCATTCTTCCCTTCCTTGTCCGCTGCGAAAAAAGAGAAGAACCAACAAATACCTATCCGTTCTAGAACCGGCCACCAAATTAGAGAATTTTATGCAACCGCCGGTCAAGGAACAAGTGGATGAAGTGCCGGCCACCAATGGAAGGAGAACCGCCGGCCACCTTGGAGAGATTGAAGGAGTGAACGCCGGCGCCGGACAAGTCTTGATGGAGGAAGATGGGCGCCGGCAACAAGGAGAAGGAAGATGGTTGCCGCCCAAGCCCTTGCTCCAAACCCTAGCCACCCACTTTGAGAAGAGCCAAACCCTAATTCCAATCCAATTATTCTTGCTGCCCAAGCTTAAGCCTTCTATTTATAGAATTGGGCTTAAGCCTCCTTTAATCTCCACCATCGGATCTAGGGATTTAATCTCCACCGTCGGATCTAGGGTTTTATCCCAACCGTCGGATCTAGGGTTTCATCCCAACCGTCGGATCTAGGATTTCATCCCAACCGTCGGATCTAGGGTTTCATCCCATCCATTGGATCTAGGGTTTTATCCCAACCGTCGGATCTAGGGATTTAATTCCAACCGTCGATTCTAGGGTTTCATCCTAACCATCGGATCTAGGGATTTAATCCCAACCGTTGGTTCTAGGGTTTCATCCTAACCATCGGATCTAGGGATTTAATCCCAATCGTTGGTTCTAGGTTTTGTTTTACATTCTTGGATCTAGACTTCACAAGGATTATATTAGGCTACGATAGGGACCATAAGGAGGAGTTGGATCTTGGCCACCCGATGGATCGGAACCACACAAACTTGATCCATCAATGATGTTCCATTCCACTAGAGGATCATCATTGAACTACCTCACCAACCCCCATTAATTAATATGGGCTCCATATATTATTTGTACATTCATCTCCCCGTGTTTAAGATATCGAATGTCCGTCAATTAATTGATTTATTGACCATCAATTAATTAACATCTAATTCCTCGAGTAGTACCACTCAACCTTATCATCATGTTGACTAAGTCAACCAGCTGGGTTTACATGATGAACCTTATGAGCTCCTCAAGGGGACATCATCAACCTAATATATAGGACACGGTTTCCTCCTATAATCAATGGCACACCATGTAAATAATATCATTTCCTAACTTACCGAGCATATTGATTTAATCCATCTAAATCTCACCCTCTGATAAATCAAAGAAATAAATACTAAGTACATGTGCCCGTTATTATATCGGGATTAAGAGCATGTACAACATAATATCCGAGGTCCGATTCAATTATGTAGTCAGTACTAAATTGAATCATCTCTATGTCAGTCCTGCTCAATACACCTAAGTGTACTAGTGTAACTTTATGTTCAAGACAAAACAATACCAAGCTACACTACAACCATGCCAATGGTTTGTCCAAAACCATCTTGGTCGTGAGCCTCTACTTATATTTTACAAGGGACTGATAACATGATCTTCTGTGCCACACTAAGCACCATGTTATCTACAATGTAAAATATTAGACAATATGCATACATATATAATAAATATATAAAGTGCAAACAATGATCATGTGATTCTTATTCCAAAATAAAATATTCATACAAAAAGTGCTAGACTTTCAGTATACATTCCAACAATCTCCCACTTATACTAAAAGACTATGTCATCATCACTCTGCCATACATATGATCCCCATGTCCTCCACATGCCTATCAAACTCTTTCGCTGGAAGGGCCTTAGTGAATGGATCCGCTAGGTTATCCTCTGATGCAATCTTGGCGACAGCAACTTCTCCTCGCTTTACGATCTCTCGTATAAGGTGGTACTTGCGCTATATGTGTTTACTCGCCTTATGGGCTCATGGTTCCTTCGAGTTTGCAACTGCACCACTGTTATCACAATAAATTGTGATAGTTCTTGGCAAACCAGGAATCACATCCAAGTCCATCAAGAAGTTCCTGAGCCATACAGCTTCCTTGGCTGCCTTAGAGGCTGCCACATACTCAGCTTCCATGGTAGAGTCTGCCACGCATTTCTGCTTGACACTCCTCCATACTATGGCTCCACCTCTAAAAGTAAACACAAACCCCGAGGTAGACTTACTCTTGTCCCTATCTGATTGGAAATCCGAATCCGTGTAACCCACAGGGACTAATTGATCTGCCCGGTAAACCAGCATATAATCCCTAGTCCTTCTCAGGTACTTCAATATATGCTTTACCGCAGTCCAATGTCCCTGTCCAGGATTACTCTGATATCTACTAACCATGCCCACGGCAAAGCAGATATCCGGTCTCGTACATAGCATAGCATACATAAGGCTTCCTACTGCCGAAGCATAAGGAACCGTCTTCATGTCCTCTATCTCTTTTGATGTTTTGGGACACATCTCTTTAGATAAAGGAACTCCATGCCTAAAAGGTAGAAAACCTTTCTTGGAGTTCTGCATGCTAAAACGAGCAAGGATAGTGTCAATGTATGAAGCTTGAGATAAGCACAACATCCTTTTCTTGCGATCCCTTATAACTTTGATCCCAAGGATGTGTCCCACTTCTCCCAAGTCCTTCATGTCAAACTGTTTGGACAACCATACCCTTACGTCTGATAACACTTTGATATTGTTGCCGACTAACAAAATGTCATCTACGTATAGTACAAGAAACACCACTACGTTTCCGTCACATCTCTTGTATACACAAGGCTCATCCGGACTTTGAATAAATCCATATGACTGGATTACCTCATCAAAGCAGATGTTCCAAGATCTAGAAGCTTGCTTCAATCCATAAATGGACCGATTAAGCTTACATACAAGATGCTCTTTGCCTTTAGCAATGAATCCCTCTGGTTGCCGCATATAGATGTTCTCCTCAAGACTTCCGTTAAGGAAAGCTGTCTTGACATCCATTTGCCAAATCTCATAATCCATATGAGCAGCTATAGATAAGAGAATCCGGATAGACTTAAGCATAGCTACCGGCGAAAAGGTCTCCTCATAATCGATACCCTCTTTCTGAGTATACCCTTTCGCAACAAGCCTAGCTTTGAAGGTCTCAACCTTCTCGTCTACTCCTCTCTTTCTCTTGTAGATCCACTTGCATCCAATGGTTTTTACACCATCGGGTGGTTCTACTAGCTCCCAAACCTGATTAGAATCCATAGATTTTATCTCTGAATTCATCGCTCTTTGCCAAGATACCGCATCTCTATCTTGGATTGCCTCGTCATATGTCCAGGGATCAGGTTCATGTTCACCAGGGACTAAGTCCGAAGACTCTCCCAAAAACATGAATCTCTCGGGTTGTCTAACAACCCTCCCACTACGACAAGGTGCCTCCTATGTATGCTCTGTGACACGCGGTGCAGTGACTTGTGGTGTCTCCTCTTGTACCGGTGGTACTGAAGTCGGGACTTCCCCTGTTAACTCCTCAAGAACAATCCTACTCTCGGGCTTGTGGTTCATTACATAATCCTCCTCTAGAAATCTGACGTTCGTGCTAACGATCACCCTCTGATCTCTAGGATTATAAAACAAACCACCTTTCATTCCCTTAGGGTAGCCAACAAACATGCACACTTCTGTATGAGGTTCCAACTTACCAGCATCAGCCTTCAGCACATGTGCTGGACTCCCCCATATCTAAATATGTCTCAGACTAGGCTTTCGCCCAGTCCACAATTCTACAGGGGTAGAAGGTACTGATTTAGATGGAACCAAGTTCAAAGTGTACATTCTTTGTATCCAGGCATACCCCGTAACTAAACAGTAACCTCGAATAACTCATCATCGATCCGACCATCTCCATAAGAGTCCTATTCCTTCGCTCGCTACACCATTCACGCTAGGGTGTGCCAGTGCAACAATTGGGATTGAATCCCGGACTCGATAAGTAACTCCTAAACTCTCCCAAGAGGTACTCGCCACCACGATCGATCGTAGTGTCTTGATACTTTTACCTTGACAGCTTCTCACATCACCTTGAATTCTTTGAAAAGCATTCAGCATTTGCAAAGATCAAGTAAATGTATCCATATCTTGAATAATCTTCTATAAAAGAGACAAAATATTCAAAACCACCTCTTGCCTGGATAGACATAGGACCGCACAAATCAGAATGAACCAATTCTAACACATCTTTGGCTCTATACCCCTTGGCCTTGAAAGGCCTCTTGGTCATTTTACCTTCCAAGCAAGATTCGCAGGTTGGGAGATCCTCCACCACTAATGAACCCAAAGGTCCATCAGCTATCAACCTTTGAATTCTGCTTAGGTTAATATGACCAAGCCTTAGATGCCAAATATATGTCTGGTTCATTTGCGAAGGTTCTTTTCTCTTATTAGACTTAGAAGATGAGTTATTTACTTCTATATGCATCGTGGGAGTTTTCGGTTCAAGAGTATATAAATTGCCAACCAATGTACCAAAACAGATAATCTCCCTATTCCTTTTTATAACCACTTTGTCATTAAAAGAAACAGAATATCCATCCATAAACAATTTAGAAACTGAATTAAATTCTTTCTAAAAGTAGGTACATAAAGACAATTTCTCAAAACCAAAACTTTATTCCTATCAAAAGATAAATAAACGTCTCCCACTGCAATAGCTGCCACCTTTGAAGCATTGCCCATGAAGACGGTAATCTCTCCCTCAGCTAGTCGTCGGGTTTCTTGGAACCCCTGCAAAGTATTGCAGACATGATCAGTGGCTCCTATATCTACACACCAGGCACTGGTAGATAACACCGCTAAACATGTTTCAACAACTAAACAAGAAGATATACCTTTGTTCTTTCGGCGAGGACAGTCCGCCTTCCAATGTCCAGTCTGCTTGCAAGTGAAGCACTTGCCTTTCGGCTTCTTCACTCCTGCCTGAGGTCCCACTGCCACCTTCTTCGCTCCACCTTGCTTCTTCTTCTTCTTACCTTTCAGTTTAGAGGAAGAAACCTTCTGAGCGACCATGGCTTGAGTACTCTGACGAAAAAGCCCCTCTGTCGCCTGGAGTTCTGTCAGAAGCTCCGCCAATGAATACAACCTCTTGTTCATGTTGTAGTTGAGGCGGAACTGCTCAAAACTCCTAGGCAGAGACTGGAGAATGATATCGACCTGGGTTTCCCCATTGATCTCAGCTCCGAGGACTTCAATCTCATTAAGATGAGCCATCATCTTGAGAACATGATCCCTAACGGGTGTTCCCTCGATCATGGTGGTCGTCATCAAGTTTCTCATTGCCTCCTGCCTAGCCGCCCTACTCTGATGTCCGAAAAGTTCCTTGAGATTGAACATCATGTCATAAGCTGTGGCTATGGCACTGTCATGATGTTGGCAAAGACACATTTGACATAGATGCCAAAATGTAACACCGCGCCATCTCATCTGCCTTGACCCATTTCTTATAACGTTCTTTCTCCTTTTCATCAGAGTCATCGGAGGGCTTAGGAGGACATACCTCGAAGAGTACAAATTTGTACTCCTCTGCAGTTAAGACAATATCCAAGTTTCTTTTCCAATCAATGTAGTTTGGTCCAGTAAATTTGTTTTCTTTTAAAATCACAGCAAGTGGGTTGAAAGCCATTTGAAAATCCTAAAAATCACAATGATCAAAATATTAGATTTCAAATATTATTGATTCCTCAAAACAATAAAATCCCGAAATAAACCAACACCTCAAATCACCGAGAATATCGCATGCCACGCTGTGTGGACGTATACGAATTCTACATTTGTAAGAGGAGGTTTTACCCATTAATTTTATTATCTTGTCAACCTTACTTTTTGACAAATAAAATTAATAGTTGGTTCCTCTTTGGCCCTACAAATAAAAGCAGTGACTCCGATGGGGAGGATACTTCTATTTGCATCTAAGTGTGCATCATTACACGATACTAAGGGAATTATTTCGAATTATGTGCCTTACCGCTGTGGAAGTACACATGCTCCTAGATAATTTCCTATAACCATTATTTGACCTAGTGATCCACAAACAAACCCGTCTGCAAGGAGGAAGGCACTCAGAGCCAACACACAAGTTTGTTGCATCACACGTCAAATTGTAATGGAGGCCGCGGGAATTAATTAAAATGTCCCTCTCCCACTTAGTTAATTGAAAATGAGGAATTTTAAAACATACACAACATGCATATAAAACAAATAAGCAATAAATATGGAAAAAAAACAGAATTTTTCCAACTATTATGGCATTGTCCTCCAATATGCATCCCGTCGTGTCGCCACCTCGTCCGCTCCATCTTTTCCCGTGCGCAAGTCACCAAAGAGATCCGAGCCGAGATAAAACTATTTTAATTTACATCCATCGATCCTATACTCCACGAAGGAGTGTACAAATAATCTAGATCGAAAGTAAACTAAAATGAGCGGCTAAACAATGCCGTATTTAATTACAAAAATTAAATACTAATCTAGCCTCGTCAACCCCGAGGATTCAAATAATAAATATTTACACACACCCAATCACATACACACATATGGCCATAATAGTCGGATCTTATGCCTGCAACCAAAGAGTTAAACTACGCATATCCTACTATTATCCGGCACATATAATATATGAATAAGTGCATAAAAATTAACCGAATCCTAAACACACAAAACCGGAAACCGTGGCTCTGATACCACTTTGTTGGGGGTTGCTTCGGAGGCTCATTGGCTCCCATGTCCCCAGATTAAAAATTTCACTAATGAAAGAATTAATCCAGATGGGATGAGTTTCCTTAGCACAACCTATTCATCGTCGTGCTAACAACTTGAGTGGTCGCTTGAACAAACTAGTTATTCAAGCAACACAACTCTTCTAGTTGATTAGCCGCGGAAGAGACGACGGACGGATCGCCGGTTTTTGTATTTGTCTTCGGGGTCCATGATTATACAATATATTTACATACGCACACAGGTATAATCAACATTAAAAGGAACATGCTCAGATCTGAAAATAAAGTTATAAAACTTTATACCTTACGATCTTCTACCGTATGTCATATCCTTCTCGTGGACGACGTGTGGACGAAGATCCTCCACGAGTAGAAGCCTTCTAGATCGCGTTCTTCCCTTCCTTGTCCGCTGCGAACAAAGAGAAGAACCAACAAATACCTATCCTTTCTAGAACCGGCCACTAAATTAGAGAATTTGATGCAACCGCCATCCAAGGAACAAGTGGATGAAGTGCCGGCCACCAATGGAAGGAGAACCGCCGGCCACCTTGGAGAGATTGAAGGAGTGAACGCCGGCCACCAATGGAAGGAGAACCACCGGCCAAGGAATAAGAGAGAGGCCTAGAGGATGGGCGCCGGCCAAGTCTTGATGGAGGAAGATGGGCGCCGGCAACAAGGAGAAGGAAGATGGTTGCCGCCCAAGCCCTTGCTCCAAACCCTAGCCGCCCACTTTGAGAAGAGGCAAACCCTAATTCCAATCCAATTATTCTTGCCGCCCAAGCTTAAGCCTTCTATTTATAGAATTGGGCTTAAGCCTTCTTTAATCTCCACCGTCGGATCTAGGGATTTAATCTCCACCGTCGGATCTAGGGTTTTATCCCAACCGTCGGATCTAGGGTTCATCCCAATCGTCGAATCTAGGATTTCATCCCAACCGTCAGATCTAGGGTTTCATCCCATCCGTCGGATCTAGGGTTTTATCCCAACTGTCGGATCTAGGGATTTAATCCCAACCCTCGATTCTAGGGTTTCATCCTAACCATCGGATCTAGGGATTTAATCCCAACCATTGGTTCTAGGGTTTCATCCTAACCATCGGATCTAGGGATTTAATCTCAACCGTTGATTCTAGGTTTTGTTTTACATTCTTGGATCTAGACTTCACAAGGATTATATTAGGCTACGATAGGGACCATAAGGAGGAGTTGGATCTTGGCCACCCGATGGATTGGAACCACACAAACTTGATCCATCAATGATGTTCCATTCCACTAGAGGATCATCATTGAACTATCTCACCAACCCCCATAAATTAATATGGGCTCCATATATTATTTGTACATTCATCTCCCCGTGTTTAAGATATCGAATGTCCGTCAATTAATTGATTTACTGACCATCAATTAATTAACTGTTGGGATGTATACTGAAAAACCTAGCTCTTTGGTATGAACATTTTATTTTGAAATAAGAATCACATGATCATTCTTTGCACGTTATATTTATATGTGTGCATATTGTCTAATATTTTACATTGTAGATAACATGGTGCCTGGGTGCGTCACAGAAGATCATGTTATCAGTCCCTTGTAGAATATAAGTAAAGGCTTACAACCAAGATGGTTTTGGACAAACCATTGGCATGGTTGTAGTGTAGCTTGGTATTGTTTTGTCTTGAACATAGAGTTACACTAGTACACCTCGGTGTATTGAGCTGGACCGACATAGAGGTGATTCAATTTATTGCTGACTGCATAATTGAATCGGACCTCGGATATTATGTTGTACATGCTCTTAATCCCGATATAATAACGGACACATGTACTTAATATTTATTTCTTTGATTTACCAGAGGGTGAGATTTCTATGGATTAAATCAATATGCCCGGTAAGTTGGGAAATGATATTATTTACATGGTGTGCCGTTGATTATAGGAGGAAACTGTGTCCTATGTATTAGGTTGATGATGTCCCCTTGAGGAGCTCATAAGGTTCATCATGTAAACCCTGCAGGTTGACTTAGTCAACATGATGATAAGGTTGAGTGGTACTACTCGAGGAGTTAAATGTTAATTAATTGATGGTCAGTAAATCAATTAATTGACGGACATTCGATATCTTAAACACGGGGAGATGGATGTACAAATAATATATGGAGCCCATATTAATTTATGGGGGTTGGTGAGGTAGTTCGATGATGATCCTCTAGTGGAATGGAACATCATTGATGGATCAAGTTTGTGTGGTTCCGATCCATCGGGTGGCCAAGATCCAACTCCTCCTCATGGTCCCTATCGTAGCCTAATATAAACCTCATGAAGTCTAGATCAAATGATGGAAAACAAATCTCTAGATCCGACGGTTAGGATTAAATCCCTAGAACCGACGATTGAGATTAAATCTCTAGATCCGACGGTTGGGATTAAAACCCTAGAACCGACGGTTGAGATTAAATCTCTAAATCCGATGGTTGAGATTAAAACCCTAGAACCGACGGTGGAGATTAAACCAAGGCCTAAACCTAACTCTATATAAAAGGGAGAGGAAAGGTTGGATAAGGTGGGCGGCAAGAAAATTGGGAATTAGTTCCTATATTTTTGGCTACCTCATCAATAACCAACTTTCTCCTAAGTTCTATAAAAGGGTGGCTATGGGTTGGGCCGAAAAAGGGAGAGTGGTTGATGATGGATGCTAAGGAAATTAGGGTTTTGCCTAGCATTACTTGGGCGGCAAGCAACCTTAAGGAGGAAACCCTAATTAGGGTTTTGGCTCCTTAGGTTGGCCGGCCAAGGTGAGGATGAAGAGTGGGCGGCAACTTGTGGAGGAGCTTGTCTTCTTCCATGGAGGTGGCTAGCTCCTAGATCTCTTCTCTCCACCATGCTTGGGTGGCAAGGAACCCTATGGAAGAAACCCAATTTGATTAGGGTTTTGGCTCCTTTGCATGGGCGGCCATGGATGGGAATGAAGAGTGGGTGGCAACTTGTGGAAGAGCTTGTCTTCTTCCTTGGAGGTGGCTAGCTCCTAGATCTCTTCTCTCCACCATGGTTGGGCGGCAAGGAAACCTTAAGGAGGAAACCCTAATTAGGGTTTTGGCTCCTTAGGTTGGGCGGCTAGGGATTGAAAGGAAGTTGGGCGGCAACTATAGGAGAGGAGGTCTTCTTCTTCCTAGGGTGTGGCCGGCTCCTTCCTCTATTCCCTCCACCGTGGCCGGCGCCCAACATATTCCTTTTCTCCTATTCACTCCATCTTGGCCGACGGCACCAAAACTAGGGTTTGTCCCTAGTTCGGTTCCTTGGTTGTTTCATTGTGTTCTCTCTATTCTTGGGGCCAGCGGCATCAATCCTTTTGTGGATTGGTGGTTGGCTCAAGCAAGAAGGGAAAGAGAGTTCTTCATTCTTTGGATTGAAGAAGATCTAGGATGCTTCAACTTGTGGAGGATCTTCACCCACACGAAGTCTACAAGGAGGTTAGGACATACGATAGAAGATCAAGAGGTATAAAAGTTTTACAACTTTTATTATTGTTCTTTTCATGTTCTTATTTGATATGCTAGCTTATGTTCTTTATGTTAGTATATGTTGATTATACTAGTTTGCATTTGCATGTATTTGTATAATCATGGACCCCGAATAAGAAACACAAAAACCGGCGATCCGTGCGTCGTCTCTTCCGCGGCTAACCAACTAGAAGAGTTGTATTGCTTGAACAACTAGTTTGTTCAAGCGATCGCTCAAGTTGTTAGCACGACGACGAATTGGTTGTGCTTAGGAAACTCATCCCATCCGGATTAGTTTTCATTAGTGAAAATTTTAATCCGGGGACATGGGAGGCTATGAGCATTCTGAGAAATAGCACGATCCGCCAACAATAACATCTAATTGCTCGAGTAGTACCACTCAACCTTATCATCATGTTGACTAAGTCAACCAGCTGGGTTTACATGATGAACCTTATGAGCTCCTCAATTACGTATTGCTAGCTATCGCCCGTATAGCGATGTCCTCCCATCACGGCTGAAGTCATCCATGTAAATAATATCATTTCCCAACTTACCGGGCATATTGATTTAATCCATCTAAATCTCACCCTCTGGTAAATCAAAGAAATAAATACTAAGTACATGTGCCCGTTATTATATCGGGATTAAGAGCATGTACAATATAATATCCGAGGTCCGATTCAATTATGTAGTCAGTACTAAATTGAATCACCTCTATGTCGGTCCTGCTCAATACACCTAAGTGTACTAGTGTAACTTTATGTTCAAGAAAAAACAATACCAAGCTACACTACAACCATGCCAATGGTTTGTCCAAAACCATCTTGGTCGTGAGCCTCTACTTATATTTTACAAGGGACTGATAACATGATCTTCTGTGCCACACCAAGCACCATGTTATCTACAATGTAAAATATTAGACAATATGCACACATATATAATAAATATATAAAGTGCAAACAATGATCATGTGATTCTTATTCCAAAATAAAATGTTTATACAAAAAGAGCTAGGCTTTCAGTATACATTCCAACAGTTGAGCTCCAACATCACATTTGTGACTACTAATTGTGACTCTCATAGTATGTGACAATGTCCCTCTATCCATGACATCTAGATTGACCAATTGAGGCATAGATCGTGTCATCCTCGGTACAATTTATATCTTGAACTCCAAGTAGACTCACTCTAATCAAATGAGCTCAATATCTCATATTGACTCATTTGGGCATGACTATGCAATTCGTGGTCTCACTCTATCAAGAATAACGATGTCACTCCCATCATATTGGAGGGATAGATCCCATCTACATCACTCACATCCCTCCGCATAATTTATTACTTACCCAGTAATCGCCTTTATAGTTCACCCATTTACGGGTGACGTTTGACGAAGCCAAAGTATACAACTCCTTATGTAGGGAACCATGGTGACTTCAGGTCTAAGGACTAATAGTCATACTAATAGCCACATGAGAAAGTATATGACACTCATATAACGATCCATGATACTTTCTCATGGTGAGTCATTCAGTATACATTCTTCAATGCATACCCATGTGTCAACTTGATATCTCATATCCATGACTTGTGATATCAAGTCATCGAGTTGGCCTACATGCTAGTCTCTACGCATTAACATTATCTCTGAATGTTAATACTTGACTAGGAATGATTAAGAGTAGTGTTCTCTATATCATCTCATTATCGATTCAACCAATCGATTGATATAGATAAGAACCTTCTACTCAAGGACGTTATTATACTTAGTTTATTTGGCACCAATACAAGTAAATATAATAACTATGCCTTTATAAATAGGTATATGATATAATAAAGTCCATACAACAATCATCACATGATTGGATCTAGGGCTTTCACTAACACTCTCTATAAGAGGGACTTTGAGTCTTCGAAAGACTCACACCATGTGACATCGGCAGAAGTCCCTTCTTGAAATTCTGCATGGTAAACCGTAGTAATACCGTGTCAATATATGCACTCTAACTTAGGCCAAGCAATCTCTTAGATCTATCTCTATAGATCTTGATGCCTAGAATACAGGCTGCTTCATCTAAGTCCTTCATTGAGAAGCACATCCCCAGCCAAGTCTTCACATACTGGAGCGAAGGGATGTCATTCCCAATGAGTAGTATGTCATCCACATACAATACAAAGAAGATAACTGTGTTTCCATTAACCCTCTTGTAGACACAGGGTTCATCTTCATTCTTGATGAAACCAAACTGTTTGATCGCATCATCGAATCGAAGATTCTAGCTCCGAGAAGCTTGCTTTAGCCCATAAATGGACCTTTGCAGCTTGCATACTTTGTCAGTATGTTGTGGATCTACAAAACCCTCAGGTTGTGTCATGTACACATCCTCGAGCAAGTTTCCATTCAAAAATGCGGTTTTGATATCCATCTGCCAGATCTCATATCGTGGTACGTTGCAATAGCAAGCATGATCCGAATGGACTTAAACATCGCAACTGGAGAAAAAGTTTCATCATAGTCAATACCATGAATTTGCTTGAAACCTTTAGCCACCAATCGGCCCTTATAGGTATGCGTAAGTCCATCCATGTTAGTCTTTCTCTTAAAGACCCACTTACACCCAATGGGTTTGACACTATCAGGTGGATCAACCAAATTCCATACTTGGTTGGTGTACATAGATTCCATCTCGGATCTCATGGCGTCTAGCCATTTCTCAGAATCTGAGCTCATCATAGCTTCCTGATAGGAGGTAGGCTCATTCTCAATGAGCATAACGTCATCATAGTTAGACAAGAGAAATGAGTATCTCTCAGGCTGACGACGTACCCTATCAGACCTGCGAAGAGGTAGGTTTACCTGAACAGGTTATTGTTCCACAACTCTTTGTGCAACAATCTCATCATCCACAATACTTTGTGGTTCTTGTTCAACCTCCATCAAGGCCTCAGTGCTATAGTCCATATCTTGAATTTCTTCAAGATCGAATGTACTCCCACTAGTTTTTCTAGAAACAAAGTCCCTTTCTAGAAATACCCCAGTCTTAGCCACAAACACTTTGTGCTGACTGGGAATGTAGAAGTAATATCCCTTCGTTTCCTTGGAATATCCAACAAAATAGCACTTATCAGATTTGGGTCCTAGTTTGTCTGAGACTTGACATCGAACGTAAGCCTCACAACCCCAAATCCTCATGAAAGACATCTTGGGATTTCTCCCTGTCCATATCGTATATGGTGTCTTTATCATAGCCTTGGATGGTACATGGTTAAGTGTGAAGGCTGCTGTGTCTAGAGCATATCCCCAAAAGGATATACGAAGATCTATGTGACTCATCATAGATCATACCATATCTAATAGGGTATGATTCCTCCTTTCAGATACACCATTCCACTGTGGTGTTCCAGGAGGAGTGAGTTAGGATAGAATCTCACACTCAGCTAGATAGTCACAAAACTCATGGCTAAGGTATTTACCACCTCGATCTGATCGAAGTATCTTAATACTCTTGCCAAGTTGGTTTTGTACTTCATTCTTGAATTCTTTAATATTTTCAAAAGATTCTAACTTATGTGTCATCAGATACACATAACCATATCTACTGAAGTCATCAATAAATGTAATCAAGTACCTATAACCACCTCAGGCAACAACATTGAAAGGGCCACATACATCACTATGTATAAGTCCTAACAAGTCTGTTGCTCTTTCGCTGTGTCCACTAAAAGGAGTCTTGGTCATCTTACCTAGAAGGCAAGACTCGCATATCACATATGATTCAAAATCAAATGAGTCCAGCAACCCATCCTTATGCAGCTGGGATAAGCGACTCTCATTTATGTGACCTAAGTGACAATGCCAGAGATAGGTTTGGTTCAACTCATTTGACTTGAACCTTTTGGTACTTATGTTATAGATGGGGCTCTCTAAGTCTAGAATGTAGAGTATGTTCATCAGAGGTGCACTACAATAGAATATATCATTTAAATAAACTGAACAATATTTGTTCTTTATTATAAATGAAAAGCCTTTCTTGTCTAAACAAGAAACTGAAATTATGTTCTTAGTTAGAGCTGGCACATAACAACATTCATCTAGTTCTAGTACAAGCCCAGAGGGCAGAGATAGAAAATAAGTTCCTACAGCAACAGCAGCAACCCTTGCTCCATTGCCTACTCTTAGGTCCACCTCGCCCTTCGTTAATGCCCTGCCATTTCTCAGTGCCTGCACATTAGTACAAATGTGAGATGCACATCCAGTATCTAATACCCATGATGAAATAATAGATAGATTGAATTCTATGACATATATACCTAAAGTAGAAGTCTCACTTCTCTTTTTTTAAGATCTTCCAGGTATGCTTTGCAGCTACACTTCCAATGTCCATCTTCCTTACAGTGGAAGCAAGTCCCTTCCTTGGCCACCCCTCCTTTTGGTTTCAATGCCTTGCCTTTGCCCTTGGCTTGGGACTTTCCCTTACCTTTAGGCTTTCCCTTGCCTTTCTTCTTTTGCACCATCAAAATGGAGTCAGGTTTTCCCTTCTTAAGATTGAGCTTAGCAGTTCTCAACATGCTAAGCATCTTAGGTAGTGGCTTATCAATTTCATTCATGTTGTAATTCATGACAATTTGATTGTAGCTTTTTGGCAAGGATTGCAAGATCAAGTCAGTGGCCAGTTCTTGGCCAAGTGGGAATCCCAACCTCTGTAGGATTTCTATGTACCCAATCATCTTGAGTACATATGGACCTACGGGAGTCCCATCTTGCATCTTGCATTGAAATAGTACCTTAGAGATCTCGTATCTCTCATGCCTTGCTTGTCCTTGATACAGTTGACGAAGATGTTCAACCATATCAAAAGCATTCATGAACTCATATTTCTTCTGAAGCTCAGAGTTCATGATTGCGAGCATGAGGCATGACACATCTAATGCATCATCTTGATGCTTCTTGTAAGCATCTCGGTCAGCTCGCGAGGCAGTGGCAAGAGGTGCTTTCGGAATGGGCTGCTCCAGGATGTACATTTTTTTTCTTGTGTGAGAACAATTCTCATATTCCTGTACCAGTCCAGGAAATTAGCTCCATTGATCTTGTCCTTCTCAAGGACAGAAAGTAGGGAGAGAGTATTCGTGTTTGACGACATGGCAATCTACAACATAAACAATGCAGAAAGTAAATATCATGTTCCATTTATCATTTAATTAGGCTTTAATTAAATGATGCTCCCACTAAATTATAGGCCTTTTGTAGAATCGAGTCATGGATGTGGTCAAACCACATTACTAGATTCATACAAACTAGCTATAATTCTCGCGGGACAAGATCCATATTATACTACGCCTTGAGTTAGCTTTAGCTAAATCGCCCAAGACTTAGTATGATCAATAGGTAACAAATTACCAATTACATCTCTATGCAACTCTTGTTTATAGGATCAAGATCCACATTTACAAAAGAACTTGAGTTAGCTTTGGCTAAATCGCCCAAGATTTAGTGTAAATGTGATCTTATCCTATCTTTCCAACCGTTGGAATATGCCTATAGTTTTACTCGATCCAATTGAGTTAACTAGTTTCACTCAATCTAATTGAGCTTATTCTCACCCAAGCTATGATAGGCAGGACCAAGATTGTCCCTCCGCACCCTACCAAGGTAATACGCATTGCTCTGCTTTGGCAGATTCAACAACAACAAATGATCGAAGTAGTGATGGTTATCAAAACTTGGTTGGAATTTCGAGTTGATTCGATTAAGATCTAATATAATCGTAAATGTGTATCATATACGCATCAAGGCCTTAACTACCCTACACTAGCATGCATCACATACATACAAGCAAAATATCCTAGCATGCATCATATACATACAAGCAATATATATATATATATATATATATATATATATAATTAAATTGTGATGAGGTCATGGTCCAACTACGATCTTCTCAAGCCAATGAGAAGATTGCACGGTCAACCTAGGGTTAGCGGCTTCTCCAAGCGCCTCCTTTGACCGCCATGTGTCGTCGGCACCCTCCTCGTAACTCCGTCTACTAGTGAACCTTCTACCGCTCCATTTTGTACATTACAAATATGAAACTCGAGTTACATTCGAGTCTAAAACTATTTACAATAGGAATATTAAAAGAAGAGGCATGATGCGCAGGTCCCATACCATATACAACATGCACAACACAAAAATGACGCGCAAGCCTTATTATGAATTACAACACATTTTATCCAATCACATTGGGGTTCTTGGGCCATGACCATCACAATATTATACATAACTCTAAATTATATATTTTACATAAATTTCTATAATTTTTCTTATTTTTGTTTCAATTTTATGAGTCACATCTCCGTAAAGGTCCCGCTAAGCGATTTCCGGGTGCGATTGCGGGACAATGCCCCTTGCAGGGTTAAAGGCAGTACCCTTTCTCACAAAATGAATCTCGCGAGTGTCCCATATTGATCTTACAGTGCCTTAAGTCACTGTCCCAAAAGACTAGAGCGAGAATTCACCGTTTCAGAGAGTTTTTCTCGGTGGTTGAAGCCTACAAGTGTCCCAACACTTGTTGCTTCGACTCTTCGAGAAAAATACTCAAAAAAATCTATAAAATAGGAAATTTATAGAAACTTTCAGATCTGTAATTTTTTATATTTAATACAAAAATTACAAAACTAAATACATACATGCTTCGCACGTGGCTCTGATACCACTGTTGGACTATCCGAGCCGCAAAAACCGCTTTTTGCATTACGCAAACCTCGGATGTCGGCCACGGATCCATGCAAACATAAACAAAAATATATATGTATGTGTTTAAAACCTTAGATCTACTTTAGATCTACATGTGAAGAGCTTTGTTGGTGTAATCGGCCCAGGTCATGATTGACCAGAACTCGAGTTTGACTCGAGTGATGTTTTGATGTTCGACAAAAACATATGACAATGTGATTGTCATGGGAAAGTCCAAGTCTTGAGTGCTTGGCATGTAAAGTCCAAGCATGGGCCTTGGTAACGAAGGTCCAATCATGGGTCTTGGCAAAAAAAATTCCAAGCATGGGTCTTGGCATGGAAAGTCCAACATGAGTTGGCAAGGTAAAGCCCAAGCATGGGTCTTGGAATGGAAAGTCCAACATGGGTTGGCAAGAGAAAGTCCAAGCTTGAGTCTTGGCATTTGAGAAGTCCAAGGGGTTTGATATTGGCGGCGTAAAATCTAAGCGGGAGTCTTGGCAGCATAAGTCTAATGGTTGGCGACATAAAGTCCAAGCGGAGTCTTGGCGGCGTAAGTCCAATGTGCCTTGGCGGTGTATACACCGTTAGCATCACACAACTGATGGAAGCACTTGAAGGCTAGCGCAATGGATGAACAAGTCATGGATGACTTGGAGGGAACCGAGAGGCGTGAGGCTGATGGAGGTGGTTAGAAGGCTTAGGTCTAGGCTAAGGGTGGTCAAGCAAGTATGGGGGAACCATACTTGGGCTAAAACCTCATGTTTGAGGTGTGCCAGTTGACTGGTGCCATATGACAATCGACTGATGAGAGTCAACTAGGGTTTGACTGTGAGATGTGTCCCAGCAGTCGACTGATCTTGTGATCAGTTGACTGATGCTCGGGTTTTTGAGCACAGAATGGAGTCTCACTCGACCTTGCAGTCAGCAGTCGAGTGATGGCTTGATCAGTCGATTGATGGTCACAATCAATCGATTGATGATGGTTCCGTTGGATTTTTCCAGCGTGGATCTACCCATTGTCTCATGACAATAGTGGCATCAGTCAACTGATGGTCCCGAGCAATCGACTGATCGACATTTTCCAGCACAGGTTGAAGCTTTAAATGGAGCTCGTGAAGGAGGAAAAGGCAATGGTTCTTTGAGGAGTTTTTGGGGCGATTTGTTGCTGCAAATCAGGGTCTCCAAGTGCCACTCAACCAACCAAACAAGCAAGCTCTCAAAAGATCGATTGTAAAGTTTCCTATGCATTTTTTTTTGTTGTATTCATTTGTATTTGCTTGTTGTATTTAGTATTACTGTTGTAATCATATTGTACGAGGTTTCTCCGCCTCCGGATTGTTCCGAGAAAAGTGTTTATTAGTGGTTGTGTGTGCATCACTAGAGCTCGTTGAGCTCAACCGTGGAGTAGGAACTTGAGGTTCCGAACCATGTTATATACTCGTGTTTACGTGTTTGTTCTTATTTCGTTATTGCTTTTATTATTATTCCACTGTGCATAATGAGTTTTGCAGAGATGAATACGAACGATTTCCATCGACGTATAGCACGATGCTATTCACCCTCCTCTAGCATTCCAAAGATCACCCTACAAGCTTTACCCTTGATAGCGACGCCCTTCGCTTATCCCGCTAGTCCAAACGGCTTGCCAGAACTCGAGAGTGTCAAGCGTATACTTCTCTACAAGTATCCACATGAACAATAGGTGGAGAAGGCAACTTAGAGTGTGCTAGCACTCCAAGAAACCCACGGCAAGAAGGATGAGGGAGAGAGAGCTTGAGAGAAGAGGAAAGGAGGAAGAAGAAGATCTAATCAATTCCCACTCACTTCCACTAATGCACATCTATTAAGTGGTCGACCTCTTCATGGAAGTTATATACATGCATGTAATACAAAAAGCCATGGCTCTTGGTCTCCCTCATGAGGTGGCACCCCATGATGTGTCCATGATGATGTGGAACATCATTATTGTCCAGCCCATGCCAAGTCATCATGACATGGCATTTGGTCAAGTCAAACTTAACCATTCATCTTCCCTCTCAAGTCAAGTCAAACATGACCTCTTTGTTAGTAATATATGAGAGATGTCCTAAGGCAATTGCCTTATGTTTGAACCAATTATATGATAAATGAAGATTCACTATTTGAGTATACATGTTTTCTTGTATTTGATTAGATCTTAAACTCATTTACTGAATGTCCACGATACGATTCACAGCATGAGAGAATTTGTGATTGGATCACAACTAGTGAGTATCTCTACATGTGTAATACGGATGTATCGAAATTATACCTAGTCGATGAATTGATGGATTTGGACACCATCGATTCTGTCGAGACTAGCATGAGGTATACTCCTTAGTGTATCCAAGCAGCTGATTCTCACTGGCTGGAGACATTGTGATGTCCGGAGTTAATCGTGGATGCTAGTTATGGTAACTAGTTCATTGGAGTGACCAGCCATAAGACTTCATATGGTTCTCTGCATATATAGATATGTCAATGAAGTTCTTACTGCAGCTTAAGTGTGATGTTCCTTTGACTTGCGGTATTCAAGTCATCTTGATCATAAAGACTTATGCTTTGACATCTTAAGCAAGCATCTCTGAGGAGATGTGGACCCGGGATGATTGGGTATAAGTCAAAGTGGTCGAAGGTGTTTGAATAGCCTATAAAGGATTCACCACTCCTTGTGAGGAGATGTATATCCATGGCCTCTCGTCGGATTGTTACTAAAGTCTTTGGCCAAAGCATTACATGTTAAGAGTAAGGTACTCTTCGATATATATGCAGTAACTAGAATTCGTAGGACGGAGAAATGATACTTGGGCTAGGTGTGACGTAGTCAACCTAGTGGGGACTGACACTATAGACCATGTCCTGAACTAAGTGGGTATAAGATGAGTGAAGGGAATGGGGCACGATTCATTGTAGATGCTAAAGGGTTTCAGAAATAGTTCTGGATCAACCGTTGATCTTTTCGATTAATTGGGGATCATGATGTACTACTAGGTGCCACTCATGATCGTTCTATAATTAATGGTTAATTATAGATGACCAACATAAACCGAGAACCTATTTGGTCACATGCACAATGAGCGTAATCCGAATGATTTAAAACGAGCTTGAGAATGAGATTCTCAGACCGAGAGAAACTAGATTTGGTTGGACCAAACAAGGAGCGAGCATAAAATCGTTTCGGTCCCAATGGAAGCGTGGATGGGCCGTGTCTTATGAAGACATGATGGATGAACCAAATTGGTTTGGTTTTAATCCAATGGAGGAGAATAAACTAAAGGGGTTTGGTTTGTTTTAAACGAATGAACCAAAGTTGGTTCGGTTCGTTTTAACTTAAAATAGAGCAACATAGTTTGGTTTATTTTAACTTAAATTAATGGAGCAGGTTAACGGGCTTTTGTTATGATCTGATAACCATTAAGAGAATTTGTTCTCTATAAAATAGGGCTTAAGGGTTTTGTTAAGCCCTAATCCAAGCAACCCTAATATTGCCGCCCACCTCCCTCTCTTCTCCTAGTCTTGCCGGTGCCCAACTCCTTGCCGCCGCCCAAGCTTCTCCAACCGGCGTCCAGCAGCTGCCTTCCTCCTCACTTGCCGGCGTCTAGCTGTTGCCGAAGGAGCTCCAGTGATCTTCCTTGGCTCTGGTGACAAGG